>OY728123.1:1675881581-1680681581 GCA_963277665.1 Viscum album | reverse complement strand
ATTTATGGGAGTTGAAATGGAAAATATAATCTATATGATTACACAATATATGAATCATTCTGGACTTCCAAATGTGTACAGAAGGGATCATATTTATATTTAGACTTTTATGAGGAAACCCACACATTTTTAGTGGGTATTATGATAGATTTATTTCTAAATAATGTATTAGGACCAATAAAAAAATATATTTACCATCCTTCTCTATTTGGAACAAGATAATGTTAGTTTGAATTTTTATTGGTAAGAAGGTGAAGTAGTCCAATGGTGGAATCTAATCACGCATATGAGGCAAAGTGATCGAATTGACTCGATGGAATGTGATGAGTTCAAGTATATATTTTTCAATAATTATTTTCCTTCTATTATTTTTATGAAGATTGAAATATTGTTCCATGATCTAAATCAAATTTATTATGCATTTTTTGGAACTGACATGGAAAAGTTCACAAGGCCTATAAGGTAGGATTCTAGTTTTATCATCCTACCTAAAATTAATTTTCATAGGTTATTCAGTGTCTTAATGTAAATTCTCAAAAGAGAATTATCCATAATATACATTAGTATCAAAAAATATATTGTGAATTTTTCTACTATGGATGAAATAGAGGTTAGAGTTACATATCGAAATAATGGTTTTGATAGGAAGTGGATGATGGAGTTTATAGGAAAATCTAAAAACTATAGAGAAAAGAAGATGATCTTTACATGATACTCTAACTGTGAAATAAGGATGTAGGAAATTGTCTTCAATGGTAGAATAAACATTTTAGTTGTGGAATGGAAGGTCATTAAGAATTTTATTACTGAAATAATGTTAAGAAGTTATTTAAAAATGTGAATGTAGAGAGAGCGGTAAAGAATGAACCTCCTATGCTTTAGTGATACAAGTGTTAGAAGAATGGTCATTATTATAACCAGTTTCCAAACCGAAGGGGTAGTGATGATGAACGATGATATCATCCTATTAATCCAAGGGACAAGGGGATATGTCATGAATTCATTAATTGTTATGTTGATTACGACAATGAACTTGTGGAAGGAATTTGTATTTATGAAATGAGATTCATGAATAATATTATATAATTAATATTATGGTATTACAGAGTAATGAAACCACAAGGTATTTTTATACCATAGTGATTAATTATGGAAAGGATATTTCAAATGGGACTAGAGACCAGGAAATTTGAATGAGGAGGTATGTTGATTATTAGGGGAAAGATAATAGTTAATATGTTCCATATGTTAATATAATGTTTTTTGGATTAAGATATATTGGACATCAAAAAGTAAACAAAACTGTACTAATAACCTTGGAACTAATTAAGGACTATATGACAAGTTCTTATGATATCTCTGATGAAGGAAAGTTTTCATATTTAAGGAATATATCCCATATACATTGGAATAAGGAAACATGCATGTTCTAAATTCAGGTTATTACAATGTTTCATGATAATATACAATGAGCATATTCACATACATGGAATGTGACAATAAAGAGATACTTTGTAATATATGGGTGAATCAACATTTATCTAATCTTATGACATTCATTCTAATGTATTGGATTTTCATATGTTGGAATTGTTATAAGGGTAACCATTTATGGAAGGTTTATGTTAATTTTTATAAGTCTAATGTATGATCTCGCCATACAAGGATTTATGCATCTTAGATACCATATTCCAAAAACATTGAGTTTATGGCTAACTGATGAAAGAGGGGATGGATTATCATGGATCTCATGATCTATTAGTTTATCAGGAATTTAAAATCCCCCTTCCATTTTTGTAGAAAGAGGAGAGGTGGAAATTGACTATGTCTCAACAAAGGGTGAGAATATACTGAATCAAGTAGGAATATATTTTCATGAAAATTGTTCAACTATAAGAAAAAGGATCATGAACACAATTGAGTTATCCAAGTACCAATATTTTCAATGAATATAAAGGACACTTAGAACGTGGATGATATTAGGATTTGTGATTTTTATCATTATCCTATCAATTTCTTCTCTCACCATCAATAAGAACATGACAGTTATATTTATCTTCCATTTACATGTTTTCACATCCACCAATGTTGTCCTATATGGAAACCAATGTACGGATTACATTTGGGAAATGTTTATATTTGTAAATTAATTTTTTTAAAGGGAGTTTTTGTATTTATTTTTATTATGTGGGTATCCATGAAATGGACATTCTGGTATTAAGTCATTGATAACCCAATCACATTACGAGGACTAAATTAATTTTAATCATGGTAGAATGTATCACCCCCAAATTTTGTGAATTTTTGTTGAATTAATTTAATCATTCTGACACTGGCTACATTATGTGACAATAAATATCTATTATCAAAACACTATTTTTTTACAACGTTATGCGTTACACAAAATTAATATTTCACTACACACAACAATGATATGGCTTGCATTACACATAACATTGGGTTTCTACGAAACAACACATTAAAGTAATAATTATTTAAATGAGATAATTATGAAATGAATATTTAAAATAGTAATTTGACTAGTAAAAATGATTTTTTAAATGTTTTAATATAAATAAATCATATTTATAATGAAATGTCTAATTTTTTGTAGATTCTTTATATATTTTGAAATACTATTTTCTTAATGGAATTGCTTTTTATTCCTTTTTGTTAATAATAATAAATGAAAATTTAGACACTATTATAAATTTTATTTTATAAAATAAGCACAATTTTTTAATAAGGAAGGTAAAATTATCAAATGGGGATTTTTAGTATTTTTCTGATAAGTTTCATTTTTTGTTTAATATTAAAAAAATATTATCTTATAGTTAAAAACTGTATTTTTTTTAATAATTATTATGCTTAAATTTGATTTTTAAGTTACAATAAATTAATTTTTCATATATTAGTCCAATTTACTAAATTTTATTTTTTTTATTTAGAAATTAGATTTAAAAAATCATCTAACTTTTAAGCGTCCTTTTATAAACCTTCTCACCAGGTTTGCGGGATTATCATGAAACATAATTTTTCAATTTTTTTGAATTGAATTTCCAAAATTAGAAATAAATATATTTCATAAGTGATATATTTAGATTTTAATTAGATAAAAATAATATTTTGGATATTAGAAATAGTAACATTAGAAAATTTGAATTTACAATAGTTAAGGATGTATTGGATAATTAAAGATAAAATTAATATTATAATATTATAAAACTAGCATAAATTTACCTTATTTTCATTGATAAGGGGATATATACTGAATATATCTATATTCATAAATATAATAATTTTTATGGAAGTTGTGTAGGAATATGACATTTATGATATTTTTTTAAATGATGAGTTAAAAATTTCATAATCATAGTTGTAATAAATATATCATTTTTAATATAGGGTTATACCGAAGTTAAATTGAACTATAGATAGAAATTAAAAAAATGATTATATAAATAAATATACTTTATTTATATCATTTAGTGATAAAATAATTAATTTAAATGCTGACACAATGATGATGTAGTAATTTATTATAAATAAAACAATAATTTAATTGATATTATAATATTAAAATAAATATAATTTAAATTAATGAAGGTACCCCAAAAAATTTATAGGTGAATATGATATTTTATGAGGGTCTTTAATGGTTTGGTTCGAATGTATCTTTCCATTTGGATTTTATTCAAGTTCAATGTTGTTAATAGTGTAAAAATTGACACTATTGATATTTTATAAAGATAATATATTATTGAATTAATTAAAAAATTAATAAAAAATAAAAAAATAAAAAGAGATTGTTATATGGTGTAAATTTTCATCAATTTTACATTTATAGACAATTTACACCATATTGTTAATAAGTTATAACTTCTTAATATTTAAAATGTAGTTACCACAATTAAAATTTCAATAGATTAATTAATGCAAAATAAAAAAAGAGAATGTTAGAAATAAAACCAAAAAATTTCAAAAAATTGTTGGTTGAAGTGGATTAAAACCATGTCATTTTAAGATCTAATTAGTGTCTTTTAATGGAAAGTAGTCTAAGGTAATAATTTTATATTATTTATAGTAAAGGATTGTTACAAAATATCAAATTCTTGTATTTTATGTCATTTTTTTGTGTCCGCATGGGAAAACAATCCTGAAACGAATGAATTTAAAATAAAATTTTCATAATAATAATATATATTTAATTTTATAATTTCATTTTATGTTTTTATAAATTATATAATTACCACATATGCTTCTTCATTGTTAAAACAATATTTATTTAATTATCATGAAAAATTAATTTCATAAAATTAATTTTGATATATTTTTTTATGAAATAAAGTGCCTAATATGTTTTATAGATATATAAGAAATATTATAGATTTATGAAACCAATATATTTGAACTATAACTTTTTATAGATGCATTTAATGGGAAAATAAATAAATAGTATCAAATTTAAAAATAAAGATATTTTATTGAAATAATATATTACTAAATTATTAAAAAATTTCCAGATATGATAAATATTAAAAAATGGGATATAATATGGTCTTCAAGGTCACATTCTAGTAATTTATATATCATTCAGAAGTTTTTGTCTCTTGAATAGCCTTATTAAATTTTAATAGTTTGAGGATTTCCAAAAGCGCCCCTACCTCAATTATTAAAGGGCACCTCGTCCTCACTACCTTACACCACATTATGCCTCAATGATCAAACATACCCTACCCAATTTCCCTATAAAATTCCATAGTAAAATTATATAGGTTTTTTTCATCTCAAAATACCGAATCAAGGTTTTGTAAGAGGCGATTTTGAGGGAGATCATTGAAGAAGTGGTAATCTTCTTACTGACTATTTAAAAATTATTTTTTTCTATACTTCCTCATCATGTTCTGATTAAATTATAATGTAATAAAACCAGTATAAAATATATTTTTAGATTTTTTTATAAATATGGAGGAACCATATTTGTCTTTTTATTCTTCCTATGAAAAATAAAAATACCACGCATGTGTAGGTATGACTTAACGTCTCCACACCATGGTGTAATATTTTCATCATCACCACTTTTCATGGATGAGTATAATGATGGAAATAATAATTATGAATGATGAATATGACAAAATATTTATTCTATAAAAAATATATACCATCTTTTTACTTAATTTTTCACAATTAAGAGAATGATATCGTCAATCGTGTGTACGTACGACCTACCGTCTCCACGATGCGATGAGATTAATCTTCCACATTAACCATTTCAATAATGGAATAAAAATTTAGATAAAAAATAAATATTAAATATATGAAATAATAATTCAAATGGAAATATATATATATATATTTCATTCACCTTCTTACATTTATTATGTTATCCAAATGGAAACAATGTTTGTGCATACATACGGTTTACTATCTCAATGAACGGTGTATTCCATTTTTTATTTTTATAATATATATAAAAACATATATATTAATATACTAAATATATAAGATATATAAATAAAATTTTACATTTTTGACATCTTTAAATCATGATATATGTAATAGGATCACAAATAACAAGTCCAAACATGTACGACAAACCAAGCAATTATTACCAGAAACTATCCTTTAACTTGGAATTGAAAATATATATGAAATATAAATTCATAAATTGGTATTATATGATATAATAAGTATTATTACGATTCTATCATATGTTAATATTATGTTTAAAACCAATATACATGAATTTTGAAAATAAATATGGGGAATCAGACAAATGGTATCGGTTAATTCCACAATCTCATTATTATCAGGATTGATTATATGTCAAAAACTACTTGGAAATATTTATCTTTAATTTCTATGTCTCTAAAAAATTTATTCATTTTTTCCACTATTCTTATATAATTTTTTAAATTCATTTCCCCATTTTTTACTCGTTATTATATCTTTTGAAAGGAATCTTTTCTTGTTTTCCTAATGACATACGTTTTGACTTTTACTGAAAAATTGTGGGAACAATTTATTTAACTGATACGAAAATAAATTATTTTTATACTTTTATAATGCATTATATCTTTAAATCATCCCTTATACAATTACATGGTTATTTTCAAGTAAAATTTACTCTTTTAAAACTATGTGGAATTTGATGCGAAGAAAATGTTTTCAAAATAGAAAGGATGTTTTACTTAAGAATGTTTTTCAATAGTTCCCTTTAAATTATATTCAATATATAGTTAAACTGTCTGAAGTTAGTTATATTTTAAAAGGGATAAACTTAAAGTTTTCCATTCTTATTCTTTCTATTAATGTTTTAAATTTTTGACGAAATTGTATTGATGAATACTATTTCTTTTCCATGGGTTATGTTATTTTTGTATGATGTTTATGAAACACATTTCATTCCATGGGTTCTGATATGATAAATGATTTATCTTCTTGTGGAACACATATTTATGATTTCATTATGAGACTGGTTGGAACTTCATCTCCCACCAATGAATTGGGTGATGATTCATATCTCATGAGATATACATAAAGAACATTGTACACTAAGATGGTTAGGGGAGTGATCCTTGACTACTAAAATGGTTATGGGAGTGAACCATGTCTAAGAAGGTGGTTATGGGATTCAAATATGATTTTATAGATGATATTGGACTAAACCCATTGTAATAAGATGCTCTTGGAAACAATTTCTTGACTACTATGGAAATATTGTTATATTCCCATGTTTTTAACACAAATTCCTTGCCTTATTCTTATGTTTTGATTTCATTGATTGTGTTATTTATTTTCCTATGATTCGTGACTTATGAAATTCAAATATTTATGGCATGATTACTATTTTGGATCATTTACACCAAGGGCATGATATTCTATTTTTATGTTCACATCATCATACGCTAATGCTTAGGAATATGTTTACATTTCTATCTTTTTTACCCTTACTAAGCATTCAAGCTCACCATTTTTCTTAGGTTTTATTTTTCCTAGGTTAAAAAAATGATTTTAGTATGGGGTACTAATGAGGAATATCTTAATGAGATATGTTAAAGATCAGTTAGTAAATTTGATTATTCTGACCTGTGTTTCCAAAGGCACTAAACTAATACCGTCCTTTTTTGTTTGTGTTTATGTAATGTATTAATTATTTCACAAAAGGGGTTTAATGTTAATGTACATTAAGCATGGTTCATTATAATATGTCCGTCCAGGTGAGTTAGAAGAACATAAGGAAAATAGGATTGAGTCCTACATAAAATAGAGTGGCACAAAAAATATGATATAGTGAGAAATCAATAAGAAGGTCCACCTTCTATCCATCCTCTATGGTGACATGGTGCGAGATCTCAAAATTATGATGATACTAGGAAAAATCTTCTGAAGTTGGGGCCCAAAGGGGAATGACCTTCCATTATACATATAGTCTAATCTAATAGACAATTTATATTAATCATTTCTAACATATAGTATATTAAACCCCCACCAATTCCATGTTGCTCTAGAAATGTTTCATGTGAAATCCGTGGTCAAAGCTATATGACAATAATTGTAATAAATTGAGATCTTAGATCCATGACCTTAAACTAAAAACAACCCCCATGGTCCAATAATAATTACCATAAAATATTAATAATTCTAATTGTATGCATAGTATAACATTAATATATTTGTAACACTTTGGGGTCCATGATCTATAACCATAAAATAATCCCATCAATAGTCCAATCTATTTGAATTTAAACTGAAAATCTCATCATCAGAAGTTCATGATGTCAATCAACATCATTACCCTATTCAATAAATATTTTATGTCATACATATAACATTTATGATTACAAAATACAATTTTATCACTAAACAATGTTAAAATTCATCCCTACCATGAGAAATAATCAAAGGACGCCTCATATACCAATTGTGGTATGACAGGAAAACAACATCCTCAATACATGATATTACATGGAATCCCTACCCTTTGAAATAAACAAAGGCTAACTCAAATTCAAAGTCTGATACAACTAAACAGAAATTTCCTCTAAAAAAAATACTAAAATTTAGCCTCACCCTTTCTCATAAAAATAGGTTTTCCACTTTCACTTATGTGATTACTCAATTCCCTTAATAGGAAGGATAAACCACACTCTCAAAATTTCCCCCCATCAAGTTGTGTTCCATAAATATGCAGAGATTAATTCACAATGTTTTGGGATATGTAACGATATCATGACCTCATTTTTTCCCTATACACCAATCCGTCACAAAACATTCCCCATGGGGATTATAGTCACCAATATTTTCCCCCTTGGCCCCATTTATGGTCTATTAATTATGACATTAAAATATGTGAATTTTTTTTGATGTGATATATGAAGTATTTGGGATTTCATTACCCACTTTTCAGGTCATGTTATACCTCTTTCATTCCATTCAAAAATCCATAAAAAAAATTCCCCAAATCTATAAATCAAAACTTTAAACTGCTTTCTAATGTCCCATTTGTCTTAACTACATGACCATAAACTATGTAGCCAGAATAATCTTATACAATGAATATACTAAAAAATAGATATTCTATTTTTATTGGATTGTAGAAATGTGTGTGGTATGACTCTCATTCACATGAGATATATAGTGGTTCCTAGACCTCTTGTCTTTGATCACAGTCACGAATTCATCATAAAATCACCAATTACCCATGATACAAGGACCCCCGTATTTTATTATGTGCATCCACTTTTGGTATAAGTCCAAATAAAATTTTTTCACTCTCTAGAAAATCAAGATGCCCTCAATACCCACATGAGAAAGGAAAGAAAGGTTATCCCAATACATAATCCCCAACAACATCCTCACCAATGATTTTAAACTATAATCCATTGCATGTATACACTAGAGCTGGTTTTGTAAAAAAATCTGAGTTGATTCAACGTCCTCATATGAGATAGAATCCACATACTAGTGTTGGTATTCAACCATTACTCATTCCATTACTATGTATGGATTGATTCCCCGGATCAATAGGATACATTGGGACACTTAGATAAAACATCCGGGTCTCATCCTCAATAAATAACTATTTTGGGGCCTCCAACTACCCCAAACCATATGACATTAATCTATGTGAAATTTTTTTTAGGATATCATTGTGTGGTTAAGGGCCTCCATGTCCCATTCACATCACTTTTTAACAATTACACAACACCCAATCATCGTCAAATGACATGTACCCCCTTAGGTGAAAGCATTATGACCTCAAAATTGGTGTTCCATCTACCATGTGGCCCATTATTCACATAGTTTCATTAAGCCCCTTTATTTCCACAAGGGAATGAACACTTCTCATTTTCACCAAAACATCATTGAGTGAAATTCACTGTAATGGTATTGGGATCCTACCCACCCATGTTCTATAAATATGGGTCTATTTATTCCCATTTTCATGCGATAAATTGTGATCCTTGTGCCTTATATCTAGGATCTACGCCCTCCATAAACCTATCACGAGGTGTTTCCTCAATAAAAATTGTGAACTACACTAGGATTTTTGTTTTCTTGTAAATTCATATAGAAAAGGGTCTTCATGACCATCTTTTCACATATATTTTTCAGTCACTTGTGCCACACAAGCCACTTCAGGACACCCATAATATTTTTTCCAAGATCCATGACCATAAACTATTAGAAGAAATAGCTTGATATATATTATCATAAACAAAAAATCCCAAGTTCCTCCGAAAAATGTGTTAAACTATATCCTTCCACCTTATGAAACCCAGATGCCTCATACAATGAAAATGAGTTGAACTAAACCAATGACCATAGTATATTAAATTAATCTATATCCTCACCCCCTATGATATGAATATAGATCATCTAACAAATATGAGATTATATAACCCAATTCTATCATCACATGAGGCAAAACTATATAATTACCCTACGTGATAAACATATATTTCTTTATATGAAATGAATGATATGATTTCATATCCTCTTTAGAGAGGATCTCATCCTAATTATGTCGGTCTCTAATGACACCATATTCCAGAACTATATGTGTCTTGATTCCCGTTCTCATGAGATTTGCAGTGATGCCCAAATCTATATTACTAGGTGCATTCATACTAATAACATAGTTTTTGGTCTCTTTTGTTTGACCTAGGCTAGATGTTTTCTAACCCACACTTTTATTCCAATATGCCTAAGCACATAGATGAGTGACTAACTGGACACTCAATATTTCCCCAAAGACATTCCCTGCCTCCATGACCACATTTCATCATTTCAATGATTCAGATAATCATCACCCTCTAGATCTAACTAGGTTACATAATATTAATGGTGTCTAACCACATTGGATAAAATACCACCATAATCTCACATCTTGATGGATCCTCAGTAATAGATATTGGATCTCATTTTCCAACATGGTCAATGTTCAATCCATCAATTTTTTCACCCCATCTGTTCACTATGTGGGTGTAGAATATGTGATTAGATCATGGTTAGTAGTTATTTGCTAGCAATCGATCATTCCTTTTATTCAATCATTTTCTTTGATGATTCCACGACTTTCCCATGCCCATCAACTCATTTCTTGATTGTGTGGGCCCTAGGAATAAAAAAAAACTAAGTACCAATACATATTTCTCACATTGTACATTGTTCATGTAGGATTTAGAGTTGGGTGGTAGTTTCTTTAATCATGTTAGAGACACACAGGTTTTCCATTTATTTATGAACTATAATAACATATAATGGAAGAATAATTTTAAGATTCAATACAAGAAACTATCTTCATGTCACCAGGGGAATTTTTTATATGGTTCTGGGCCTCCTTAAAACCACATTCATGTAGAGATATAACTATTAAATTCCTTGAATGTTTTTAGGTCGGTCCTATCTGTTTTGACATGAATCCAATGACCTTATACAAGGAGAGTGGGTTTATGCATCATGAACATCAAATGTGTGCAATTTATCTTTGAAGTGTTCTATCAGGAAACATGTCTCTTTGGAATTAAATTCTTATTAGTATACCCTTGAACTATTCCACGCACAATACTTTCAGACACAACCCATTGGTTCGAGCATTATATCCTTAAACTATTTCTATCCCATTGTTCCAATAATTATAACCATAAAATATATGCATCCCTTATTCTGAGCATTATGAATTTACACTATTTGTGACTCTTTGGTCCCACCAACATGACCTTATCCAAAGCAATCTAATAGGAACAATTTTCTATCTAGCTAAAAGTACAGAGGAGAAAACTAAGAAAAGTCAGAATCCTTTCCATGAGGTTGCTTCTATGACATTTTAAAATGTCTGGGTGTAAAGAAATGTTTAAATTCTTTAGGGACCTACCACGAGCCCTAGAATATACATGGGTATCCTGGTTGGACCACATTGGTTATGAAAAAATGTTATTGCAAAATTTCAACTCCCTTTGCATCACATGATCCATTATGAGTTGTCACCCAATATTACTCTTGTTCTTACACCCTATTACCTAGACAAAATAGGATTCATCAACATCACTTGACAACTTCTTCATAATAAGATGGTAATTGTGTTCCCATTTCCTTTATATATGATATTAATCTACATACCCTTCATCCTCATTACAAGATGCTAATATGATTAACCTTTATTCTATTTATTTTCTTTCTTTTTTTAGGAAAAGTCACTTTTTAGAGGTAAAGTTGGAACCCTCATAAAAAATCCAACTAAAATTTTCAAACAAGTAGTATAAATAGTATAATGTTAAAAAAAGTCTATATTCCTCATTGAATGATGTATAATTATAAAAATCATAGGCCATTCATGAGAAGACACTCCCCCATTCATTGATGGTCACCTAACACATTATTCATGTTCCTCAACCGTTGGTCAACATCTGAGATTAATCTCCCATTAGAATATGATTATAAATATTTTTTAAAATTATAGACTCAACCAATATTCTCAATGATATGGTGGAATAATTTCGAGAGAGTTGAACCTGATTCAAACATTAAAACTATGTATACCAAATCTTCACATCCAATATGACTTATATCCCCATCATAATAGAGGTATAAATGCCCCCCCCCATGTTGAAAATTTTTCCTGGACAAAATGACCCACCTACCATATTAGGAACACACTCCAATGGACCCATGGAATGATTTTGGGAGATCTCATGTTTCTAACATTTTCAATTAATGATCATCATTTGTTTTTATAAACCCTTGAATAAAATTTGATAGATTATATGTTTTTAACATGGTAACCAGTTATCCTCCATCATCTTGCCACCCCTATGTGTTCCACATCATTTGCATCACGATTCATGTTATTTATTACTTCACTGTTTATTGGGTAGTATTAAATTCCCCCAAAATTACCCCATTTGAGAAATACCACATGCTGATAATGGAAGTCAGTTATGTAGAGAGTTTCATTCTCAAATAAAAACATTCACGATCCAGACACATAGGTGGTCAATAAATTAGCTCAAACCCTAACTGTTCGACCCTATTATATTACTCCAATAGAAATGATATATTTCATATGTGGGCTTTGTTTCCTAAACCAATAATGAATCATGTGTTTTTATGGATTTAATTATTTATTATCTTCCTAATATTATTAAGATGCAACATAAATAAAGAGGCACATAATTTTTAAAAAATGGAATTTGAAAAAAAACAATCCATATTTTATAAAGGGATTATAATGTGTTAGATCATATCATTTATTTCATGATAAGATTATATTAACTATGGTTAATACCAAGTGATTGATTACTCGAGATCAGCTAGCCTCGGTTGAGTATCATTCATGGTCCACTTACATTTCTCCAGATCAAATTTCTATCCCTTGAAATTATGGTGATCTTATTTGGACATAATTTTCATATGATCTTACTCTGCTTGGAACAATGTAACCAAAGATGACACATTTGATTCATTATCCTCATCATATTCTAACAGGTCCCTTTGTTTTCTGGTGGTGACTTCTTGAGTTGTGATGATGGATTTATGAACATTCCATTATGCATCCAGCTGAAAAATCTCTTCCCCAACTTCTTAAAGGGCCATAGTTTTTACATCCTTCTTAGCATGACACTACACATCAAAATCATATAACTAATTATTTTACCTATTAATAATTATATCATGAGATAGTACAAGGATGATGCATGAATCCAAGCCTCAAATCCCTAGCCTGACCAACCAATGATAGAGAGATCCCACATGATTTTTCAAATGATCTTATGGAGTGAGATTGAGGAAATTTTGAAAAATACTCCACACAATATATCAGAATACTTGGTTTTCCTAAGAAACATCTCATCTAGAATCCTATTTGTCCTCATTTGGTGCATGCTCATACTAAGGTAAAAATACCAACACATTAGTTAATGGGTCATCTATAGGTTGGTCCTCAAAAAATCTAAGCCCTATTTCTCGAGAAATAATATCCTCTCCATACCCATCACCCATATTGGAATCCCTAATAACCTCATGCGGGGATTTCGATGTTGGATCTAACACCACAGACCCTTCGGCCACCTCTTTTTTGTGGCATGATCTTGACCTAATTTGATAAATACTCACATCCAATATCCATAGGTAGTGGAATTTTCATGGTAGTAACATTCATCAAAACACACTCAACTTGCCCTAGTGTTGAAACATTTTTTACCCCGTCCATTGAGGGAACAACCTTAACATCTCCCTCCTACAGTACCTCTGAGGTGGATCCAACCACCACACCCTCCATAAAAATCTCTAACAAGAGAATAGGGAATTCTATCACTTATTTGGCATTATGATCCCCTAACTGAATAATGGCCACCGGTGTCTAAGTTGAAAACACAGATTAAACAACCATTAAAAGAATGGGTTTTGTCGAGCATGAAATATAGCGATGTAAAAGAAAAAGGTGGTTGTAAGGGGTATGAGGCTTATAAAATTAGTATAGAATTGCTATAAACTTAGAAGGATTCATGGATAATAACCTTGGTGATGAGTTTTTCATTTCTGTTTTCTTCTTAGTGACATGTTCAACTTCAATTCATTATTGGACACCTATGACCACAACATCGAGGAGGATCACCAATCCCACCCAATCAATGGTTTGGACCCCATAATCCTAGAATGAAGTTCTTCTTGGCCCTTATATATTTTATTGGATATAAGAATTTATTAAAAGAGTTAGAGAAGAAATAATATAATTTTTTTATTTTAGAGGATAAATAAGGATAGAGGGTTTACCAAATCAAAGGTAGGATCACCATCCACAAGTGTACTAATTTGAATCCATTCATAATGAATCCCCATATAACCACTATTTTAGAGGTAATTGTGTATATAGATAACTTTAAATGATATTTGGAGGATAATTTATTAGTAGAAACACCTTCAATCGGAAGGTTGGGGGGATCATGGTGCCTCAAGTGTGGACCAAGTCATCCAAAACTACCAATTTTTGCATCCCCTTATCCCAGGGGACATGGAAACCGTCCCTTATGTGACCCAACATGGTGAGGAGTATCCCCATAGAGTTGTGACACCTCCATATCCCTTGAGGAGAGGTTATTGTTTTTGGATTTCTTAACCCTCCATGGTGTTAGGGAAAGCACCATCACTTGAGAAAATTGAGTGATATAGTCACTTCCCTGATCATAGTTGTGTGCCATCAGAACAACTCCATGGGTCCCAAATTCCACCTAAATCCAACTACCTGTGAACATTGAGTAGGTTAAAACTCCCAACAAAAATCCTTTTGAATATATGTAACAATACACCATTGAAGATATTTTTATCACTCCACCTTATGGCCCAAATATAACTCTGTGGTGTACTACTGTTTTAGCATGTACCTAACATCATTATTAATGGGTCCCCTACCCATATATCTAATTTACATGTCTCCTCAATAATTCACAATGGTATGTGATCTCACAACATATAATGTATTCATGGATAATGCGATAGGCGATAGTACCCTGTTAGAATTCATGTTTCCCCTTTCTATCTTCACACATGAACAAATGCCATATATTCTAGAGTAACGAGGGATTTAAATCATTACATAACCATGTATAATCCTTTTGATTGATCATTTCGTGTAATTTTAATTACTAGGAAAAATAGTGTGTGGTGTACATTTAACAAACCATATTGTTGTCCACCCTAGCCACCAGCACCCCAAAATAAAATCCCAATAAGTAGTACCAATTTCCTATGGTCCCCATGAATTTTTTAGTATATATTCTTTTAAGATGAGGAAATGCGTGAAAAATAATGTTTTCCTCTAGCTAAATACTCATTATCACATCCACTAAGCCAAATTTGAGAGGTGGAATATCGGTAATGTTGATGATCGAAGGCCTAATATCTCTGTTGGGAGGGGAGATTGGGTTTGTATATCTATATCCCATTATGTGTGCAGTGACCCAACCATATAGAAATAGGAAGGGATCTCACACATGTAAGGGAACCTTCTGCTAGCTAATGTAGTTAAATGAATTTATAAAATTCTTTAAGCACCTTGAATACTATGTTGATTTTTTTCTATCGGTAGCATCACTGCCATGATATGGGCTTTTAGACACAACCCCATGTGTTAATCTCGAACTGGGACAATCTTAATAAAGATAAGAAATGTAAAAAATCCTTCCATCCAAACTACCAGTGTATATGAATTTATACTGTAGAGAAACATATACCATTCACTCGACTCATGTATTATTTAAAAGGTGATAAACTAACCTCATTTATTTTTCTTTGGACTCTAATGATACCACCCTAGTATTCTATCCAATAGTTCATTCAGAAAATTTTAAAACCACTCCATGAATGGGTTTCCCTTCTTCTGTGGTTTTTGGCCACTCTCCCCCCCTATACCATGCCTAGAAACAACATTGTGACCACTGGAATATATTCCTAATCATCGAAGAAATTCTCATGAAAGAGGATGTCATCATTCATCTATCGTAGATAGGGATCCATACAATTTGATAGTTGTCTGATAAACCATTGCCGACCACCCATTTATGTATGTGTAATGTTTTGGTCCCAAGCGACTAGCTTCTTAGTAGATTTAAAATGATGTCTTGATGACGTCATACATGGAATTTTGATCACCATCCCTCTTAATAGAGCCCTAACTACTTTATGTCCACCTAAAATTCATGAAAGGATTTGCATACCTAGTGTTCGCAGAACGATTTCTACTTGAACATACCACCCTAGAACATATCCCAACCATCTATACACTCATTTAGATGCTCTATCAAACTCACCTTAATGATTCTCTCTTATTGAGGAGAATACAACTCTACCTACAACACCTCCTCTTTGACATTGCTCACATGGTTCCATAGGATTTGAGCTATAAGTGCCATGTGGATATTTAAAGTTTGTAAATCAATGGACTTTTTCAATTAGTACTATCTAGTTATTCTACTGAATTATTAAGAAACTTCATCACATTTTACATTAGTGATGAACACATATCCATTCAGAATGATACAATAAAACAATATCCTCTTACACCATGGGTAGTCTTTCCATTCCTTCATCTCCAATGTCATGTTTTAATTAGGAACCGAAATTCCATAGACACCTACCCATTCATTATATTTATATTTATCTTCATTAATTGACCAAACAAATCTTCAACATCTTTACTGAAAACATTTCCTTGGGCATTTAATTTTTTTGAAACTAGTTTACAATGGTCAATTCAAAACGGTTTTTTTCGCAGATCTATCTATCTCACAATGTCAAATTCACAGAATAATGGTTTTGAAAGGATGTTACATTCATGAGTAGTGAGGATCAAAATCATAAAACATTCATTTTATTCTTGAGTTTCAAAAAATAGAGAATGACCCTATCATTGGCCAGAACCTTATGATCCACTCAGGGACACCCAACCATATGTATAGGAATAGGGTCAGACTATGTTTGACATATAGTTCTTTTGAATCAAAATATTTACCCAGTTTTCTCTTCGAATATGACAATATAGTCCTTAATTAGTTACAATTCATAGGGCGTAATTTTATTCCAAAATATACATGTAATGGATTTCTATGATATAATTACTTGTTTAAGGAAAATTCAATTCAAAATAGCTTAGACATCCACATAACGGTCAAAAACATGAGTTCCAAAAGATATGAGAATGTTTCTAGTTTGAAAAAGTCCCCAATCACAAAAATAACGATGTGTTAATCTCTTTTAGGAATAACTTCAGTTCACATTAGTAACTTGCCTCATAGATATTAATTAATAAACCTATGTGTATCAAAACTCAAGTTTCTAGAAGTTAATGTCACATGTGATTTAGGTGGTACCCTCCACACAACATATGTCTGGTTCATAGATTCCAATCCCATTTTTGATGTTCCTAATAAGAATGGAAGTATCCATCCATCACAAAATTGATTCTCTTTCCTCCACTAGGCCTATATATACCTATCATGTCCAACATTAAAAAAAAGATTATACCTTTAAATTTTTGACAAAAGGTCTAAATTATAAAAACCGAGAATCTTCAAGAGTAAGAGACATGATGGATTCCCAATGGCAGATTTCCTTCAAAAATCTACCTCTAATGTGTTCTTGATACTTTATCCCATGGTATTGATTTTATTTAAAATGGTTTGTGTACTTTAAATAGTATAGATCCCTTTTTGGATCATGGGATTTCATGATATTTTTTTTCAAATGATCCACATAGGAAACAAGAATTCACTCTTCATGAAGAGTGAACCTATATAAAAAAACATGCTCTTTTCCAAGACCACAGGACTTCATGAATCCCCTATATTTTGTGAATCTATAACTTTCATGAAACCCATCCTCTAAGCCTCCCCCATGCACCTATTTTTATAAAATACCTCTACACAATGGTTGAGCACATGAGTCCCCCATTTGAACCCAGAACTAGTTCTACCATACCCAAATCGCCATGAGACCGGTACAAACTACATATGTGTCTACCCCTAATGTTTAAGGAGTGTCCTAGACCATTCCATTTCTTTTTTCTCATAATAATATTATCCATAATTCCCCTTTCTCTTAGGCTCATACACCCTATTTTTGGGACCCACGATTTTAACTCCTCTATGATATTGTGTATATTGTGATCCCCAGAGAGGTGCATGATGAGTGGGAATGTAAGAAATAAATGTGGAACCATCATGATATGTATCAAATCGTTCCAAGTAGAGTGGTTTTTTTGACATACCTCCCCTTCCTGGAAATTTATTACCTAGAATAACCCCCACGATGTTTGAGCTATACAATGTAAAACTGTCATGCTCTATGTCCTTGTCATAGGATATTTAAATACATGAAAATTTACCAATGACATGATTTTAAAATGTCACCTTACCCTGTGTGATAATAATGGAATTCTAAATGTATAATAATCATGGGGTGGAACCCCCTTGGACATATACACATGTCCCATGCCCTTCACCCCATGGGATCCTATGATGGGAAGCATTATAACATAAGTTCCACACCATACCTTAGTGAGGCTCCTTCAATGACATGGGAACTCATACCACATGATATTAAAATGCATAGACCTGTCTTTCCAAAATACCTTAAACTGTGGTATTGAAATACATGGGTTTTGATCCCTATTAAGTAAACATATTATGTAGTATGCATCCATGAGGTTCAATCCCAATTTACCATCACATTTGGGGTACCTCTCGGAGGTTAAATTATCGTGCCCCAACAATCCACATAGTAATTTGAGTGGGATTATCTTCCCCTTTATAGACACACTCCACCAAACCCTTCATGTGTTATCATATTCCCCCATGAGGAAAAACATAACCACAAACACATGTCACATTAAGATGTTAAACTAGCTAAAAACAAGTCCCCAAAAGAGGTTAAGTCTAGAACCAACATTTCCATGTATGACATTAAGCTTGCGACCAACCTATCCACTCAAGGTGTTAAACATATTAATAACAAGCCACCGCAAGACTATATCTATGTGACCAACATGTCTTTGAATGATTCTAAACCAGTGACAAACATTCACTCTCAATAAAGTATACCTATGATCCACATATCCATACAAGATGTTATACATCTATTTAATCTATCCTTGAATGAAATTAAAACTATGAAAAATTTTTCCCCACAAGACATCAATCCTTTTACCAAATGTTCTTCTTAAGACGTTAAACCAACCACTACTACAAAAAAGACCTTTAACAGCGCTATCTTTTTTCGGTGGTGGATGAAGAGCTGATAAAGGAAAACTTTATCAGTGCTAAAAAGTGTGATAATAAATGGTATAATTTATCAGTACATTTTTAGCTCTGATTATTGTCAGGAATAAAATGAAATAATTAAACCAGAAAATAATAACTATTTATTTTGTTGATTAATAATTATAAAAAAAGAATAAATTGAATACACACACATAAAAACACATATATATATTATAAAAATTAATAAATACTATATATCAAATATGTATATATAAAAAATGAATAAAATGAATTAAAAAATTATTTAAAAAAGAGTAAATTAAGAATATTATTAAATGTTTTGTTAAATAATTAATCATTCATAAAAATAAAAAACATTAAAATAAATAAATAAATATATTATATATTAATTAATTGAATATATAAAATATTGATATATAAAATGAATAAATTGTATTAATTTACACAAACTCAAAATGACCAAATTAAGAATGATCAAATTAAAAAGTTATTTAAAAATTTATTAATAGACCTATTATTAAAAAAATTAATAAGTATAATATATATAAATATTATTTTTAAATAGAAATTAAAAATATCTATTCAATATACATATACAGGAAAAGGCTAAAATGTAATAATTAAAAACCTATTAAAGTCTTATTTATTTTTAATGTTGCTTGATTTTTAAATTTAATTTATATAAAAAGTGTCTAACATTATCTTCAAAAAAAATACATATAATAATGAATTTTAATATATAACACACACACATAATCATTTACTCAATTAATGTAATCTTATATAGAAAGACATACACTAATTTTTTTTATTCAACATTTAGTACCTTTTACAATTTCATTATAACATGATATATTTAAAATATTATGTTTTTAATCAGTACATTTTATATTAAATTTCATCATTTTCATAGTTCGGTATTATTTATTCATTTTTATTAATTTTTATTATTTATTTTTTTTACTTTAGTTTTGAATTCAATCATTCTCTGTTTTTTATTTATATAATTTTGTTTAGTATGTTTTGGTATTTTCAATATGCATTCATATTTACTTGTATATATATATACATATATATCTGTATTGTTTTTGAATAATTTATATATTTTTAATAAAACATAGAAAATTTTTCAATATTTTTGAAGTGTAGTATTTTTTAATAATTCAATATCACTCATTTTTAAAATGAACGTATTTAGGATTATATGTTCACTATTCATTTTGAATATATATTTGTATAGAATTATTTATAAATAAATGTGTTTATAAATATATATTTACAATATTTATAAATTTATAAATTTATAATAATTAGATATAAAATAAATTTTAGTTTTTTTATAATATATATATATATATATATATATATATATAATTATAAATAAGTAATTATATATTAACATAATTAATTATGAAATTATAATATATTCATTTAAATAATTAATTTAAAATATTAATATTTACATTTATATTTATAATATATATATTGATATAAATATATTTATAATTTTAAAATTATAATTAATACTTTAAAATAATTAATTTTTTTACTATGTTTATATTTGAATTTTTTATTAAATATATATAATGAAAAATAAAAATAATTAATTATAAATAAATAATTATAATTAATAATTTTAAATAAATAGATATATGTAAGTATTTATAAATAAATATTTATAAAATAAATAATTATAATGAAATAGTTATAAATATATTTATAAATGTGTATTTTCTATATTTATGACTTTATTTATTTATAATTTCCAATAAAAATATATATTTTTTAAATATAACAATGTATTTATAAATAAATTATTATATATAAAAATAATTTTATAATTTTAATATGAAAGTATATAATTATATATATATTTTTACCAAGTTCTTTTTATATATAAATATTATACTAAATCCTTTATCAGTGCTACAGAGTGTTGATAATTGCGAACTTTATCATCGGTTTTTAATTTAGGGATGATAAAATGACTCTTTATAAGCACTTTTTGAAAGCACTCATACAATTGACCCTAATGTATTTGATAGAACCCTAAACATGACTCATTCAGTCCAAATTATCAATATTTCTCGAAATTCCTTGCTAGAGATGCTACCCCTCTTTGTTTCATCAGATATATCATGGATAAAATCGAAGATATGTGGTTTTCCCCATTTACTCTCTTGTTGTTTGATTTTATATGGCTCCACGGTTTTCATTTTTGTTCATCTATTGACCACGATGAACCCTACATATCATCTATCTCTCTATATCACACTTACAAATACCTAAACAAGACAACCACATCCTTGTAAACTCATTCCAGCTTCATATAATACCACTACAGACCATATATCCATCTATTGTTTCAATTAATGGTCATTTTAATGGTTTTTTTGTTATAGTATTCCTTGTTACTATTTTGATATTACGTATTTTCATTGTTTGAATATTAATTCCAAGTAATGGCATGCACAAGATGTTTAAAAAACCATAAGAAAATATAAATAATTGTGAATATATGTGTATCTATTGATTAAATCAACTTCATAAATTTTTTAAAATGATATATATGAATTTTTATTAATTGGTATTCAATGATTAGTGTCACATTAGTGATGCATTAGAATTAATAAATAATGTTTGCGCCTTTGTAAAAAAATGGTATAATTTTATAGTGGTTTAATTATATTTTCATTACATTGATTATTTTTTGTTGTTCATACACAATTTGAATATAAATATAATTTTATATGACATACAAAAAATATTAATGAATAACGTTATGTTGGTATAACACATAAAATAATTCTTAAAGGTTTTGAGTTAAACTTGTGTGAAATAGTAAAAATTTTACTGCCACTTATAACTATTATATTATTTTTTTAATGCGTTATTTTTTAGCATAAATTAATAGATAAATTCAATCTAGTTAAATGAAAATGTGTTTTCTAGATTTACATTGAAGTTATTGGAATGTAGTTATGGAATGTGAATTATATTTTTGATGGAGGATATTCAAGAATTAAAAAGTTATTTATAATCATTTTTGTTTGATATTGTTCATTTATTATGATTATTGGATAATAATTCATAACCATTGTAAATTCTATATAGAAGGACGAGTTTCAAAAATATGGTTGTGTATATATGGATTCATTTTGGTATGATACATATAATATAATATACACATCAATCATAAAATTCAACATTTCATGCATCTTTCATGAAAATTGTTACTATCTTGAATGTAGATATAATAATTCAATAATCCAGTACAACTAACCTTCACTACCTTATTTTTTTTCATTAGATGCTCAGTTTTCCTCCAACTATGGATTATTTATTGGACTCCCTCTATCATACTATCCTCCATCCCATCATTGTGGTTCCATTTTTCCTCAATGAAATAGCATGCCATCAGATTGTACTCTTTCATCTTTGTTGATGCCACAACATGATTTTGAGTACCAAATCTCCCATTAAAATCTTTATCACCTTCAAAATTTTATCCTCCTCATTTACCCCATAAAAACAACACCAAATATGAAAACTAAAAATTAATCAAAATATATCTAATGAATTTTATGGGTTCTTTGATATGCTTTTCATTATGTCACTCACTCAATAAATTTTCAAAAAACTTCATAAAAATTACTTTTAATTTGGGAGAAGTACTATTTGAACATATTAGAACTATACAGATAATAATAGTTGGATAATAATACTAAAATGATGGGTGAAATTCAGAAAATACACGTGTTGATTGTTTTTTTCAAAAAACACACCAAAAAATCCTTTGGAATCGCTTCCTCTTCATCATTGATAAATTTAAAAGGGTGCCAATCTGACTCTTGAATGTATTCTTATACAAATAATAAGAGATTTTTGACCCATATTTTTGCTTCATCTTCAATATAATTGGCATATTTGGAGAAAAAGAAATAAAAAAACACTTTTATCAGCTTTTTGTCACCAAAGATTCCAATGGATGTCAACAGAGTTGCTGGATACTTTAATAGAATCTAGAATGTTGGATATATTTTGGGATAAAATAGTTATTTAAGAAAATAAATGTATTTGGGAATAGCTCATTTTTTCGATTAAGGAAATAATAATTTATTTGAATTTTTATTTTAATATTAATTCATTTATTTTCAAAATGTAATATGTCAGAATCTATAATTCAAATTGGATCTAGGTTATTTTTGAATATTAGTTGGTTTAGTGTATAAATGAGATATTTAAGAAAATAATAATTTGTGATATTTTTTATGTATGGTATATTTATGTTCTGTTAGAATGGTAGTTACTATATAAATTTTAGTGTATAATCGAGGGGTATAATGTGGGAGATGAGAAATTTTTATTCTTTTTTGTTCTTAGTATTTTTTTAATGTTAGGTTAAACTAATTTACGGTGGTACCCATTTTATGGTTCATTCTTAAGGATACAAATTATTTATTTGTTTTTAACGTCAATGAATAACCATGCTATAATATTATGGAATGATTTACATAATTCACTTGTATGAAATTAATTAGGTATATTTGATTATCAAGGTGTCTTGGTTAGTACATGATGACCTGAATGGCATGTGTATATTGATTGTTACTACTTTGAACATATACATAAATATATACATAGAATTTTTTTATAAGACCGGTTATTAATTTCTTGTTTATTTTTATACTCACACCCTACAAATGAACTTTAGTTTATATAGGGCTCTTATATTTGAGATACAAGGTGGGGGGAACTACTGGTAACATATATTTGTGTTTGTGAAACTAAGTGGGGATGAGTTTATGTCATCATGGTAGTCTTAGAGACCTTTTGGAATTTCGAGATGATATAAGAAATTTTAAATTAAGAAGTTGTAACGCCCCGACCCCAGTTACCTAGAGTCGGTGAATTATTTAAATACATTTGCATGATTACAAGGAATCATGTCCCGGAAGACCAATCAATTTAACATTCTTGAAAAATAGATTACATACAATGACGTTACATTACACTTTAAAAAAATACAACAAAAATATCCTTGGATAACTCCATTAATACCTTATCTTAACCCTTCTTATCAATAATAACACAGTTCTTATAATACATAGAAAATTCAAACATAAAAAGGGGTGAGCTCAGATGCTCAGTAAGGATAACAATATAGTGGAAACTTTGATAAATAAGAATAAACATTTAGGGTATTGTATAAGACAAAAACAAAAGTCTTTTAAATCATAAAATTTAGCATAATATAGAAAAAATAAAATAAACTAATGCCATTTACTTATTCACAGGGATATTCTAGTAGTTGAACAATCTCATGCAATATTAATAGCCACATTCATAATGATGGAATGCATAATTCTATACTATCATAACCACCTAGCCAAGGCCTTTTTAGAAGACTAAAAATAAGATTTTGTTAAGGCCTTGTGCGAATACACCAGTTTGTCTCATGAGGCCTACTGATGCATCGAGGAGCTATAGCGGGATCCACCTCTCACATACTAAATCTAATGCATTCCTCATATGAAAAGGTTTTAACATAACATAATTTTTTTTATTAAAACTAGAATACGAAATGTCAATAAATTACCCATAAACCATGAATGGTATAAATATAAAACATCCAAAATCAAACATATCACAAAACATTCAATATAATATTGAAGATTTTTATAATAATAAATTAGCTTCAAACAAGTTTAAAATCCAATAAAGGATTTTCACATAGATGAAAATGATTTGTAAAAATCTTAGAGAGAAATATACCTTCTTCTTGAAAACATTTAAAAGTCACACAATTTATAAAGGAAGATATATAAATAAATTTTTTGAATCAACATTTCCCAGTCCTATTTTAATCATTTGAAAATAATTATCCTTTCAAAACATTCATATCAATATAAATAAATCCTTAAAATCATTTTGAGGACATGGAAATTCATGAGAATGATTTAGAAGAATAAATTTTTAAACAATTTTAAATTATGTTTTTGTAAAAAAGTCCCTTAATAGAATCACTTTGGAAACTATATCATGAAATATGGACATGGATAATAAATATTTCCCAATACATACATACGAAAAAAGAACCTCTGATAATAAAGATCTTGGGAAATTAACCCTTGCAAATTTGGTAACTTATTAAATATACACCACATGAACGAAGTACCATAAAATAAATATGTAAATACACATAAATTAATGTTTATTACACTAAGAATATAATTATGGGAAGTACATACACCACACAAAAGGAAATGGTTGCAATATGGCATGAATCTCACGTGAATAAGAAGTGAGAAGAAAACCCCTTACCTAGCACTTTCAATTAGTTAAGGGTACATTTAACCTCTTGTATAATGATCTTAGTTTGTTATTAAAGTATACCAGAACCATATTAGTATTTATGATATCATACATGATTAATTAATGACTTTATAATACCCTTTTAATAATAATTTCCATGTTACGTTAATTTATCGGGTAATAATCGATTTCTTTATCGTACGTGTTTTAACTTATTACTCATGATTGTATCACTTAGACCAAAATTTAAATAATTCCATAATATAAAACATTATTTATATATCATATATATTTAGAATATAAATATGGATAATAGTCATAAATATGAAATGAAAAACACCATTTATGGAGATGGTAGTCCATACTTACGCATAAACGTTGTTTCCGTTTTCATATCAAATTGAACAGAACTAAGTGAATAAGATATATTTAAGTATATATATATATATATATCTCTAGTGGAATTATTATTTCATATATTACATACTTATTAGTAATATATATTTTTATAATCATTGATGAATGGTGATCGTGGAAAATAATCTCATCGCGTCGTGGAGACTGTAATATATATGAACGCACGAGTGACAATATCATTTCTTTAAAGGTGCGGAATTAGATGGAATATTAATTTTATAGAGAAATTACCCTGTTATTTTTATTATTTATCAACATATTATTCATCATTATATACATACAAATAACATGGTGTTGAATAACAAATTAAACCATGGTGTGGATACAGTAAGCCGTATGTATGCATGAATGTTGACATTATCATTCATAAGATGGGTAGAATAGTGAATATAGTTGTGACATATTTATAAAAAGATAAAAATATATCGAAGATACTAGATTTATTCTTTTATAATGGAAACAACAAAGAATGAGTAAGTGTAAAAATAAGAGAACTTGAAAGAGGGTGGTGAAATCATTACCTCCTTTTCAGGTTCTTCCTTTTGATTTGATCAAAAGGGATCTCTAAGTTAGCTTTGTGACCAATAAACATAGTATTGGATGATGTTAGGATAGTTTGGAGGATATTTGGGGAGGGTATGGCCGAGCCAAATGGCTTTGGAGAAGTGATTTTGAGAGAAGGGAAAGTTCCTTTTTATAAGAGGGTGAGGGTTACATTAGGAAAAGATTAAAGTATTAATTTATTATACGTCATATTTGGTTTAGAATGGTTCCAAATTAATTTATTTATACCTTCAGCTGGTTATGGGTTGAAATACTCTCAACCAATAGGTTTTAGACATGTTTAGTTTACCATTTTAACCGTATCATTTAGATTTAACTCATAGTTAAATAGTTTAACTTTTACAGTGTCTTCTTATATTCTTACTTTATATGGCTAATAAACATACTATAAAACTCCAAGAGAACCTCAAGTGGCTCATTAATGACATATAAAATATTATTTAATCCCTTTGTCCGAACCTTACATTTTTTAGAATATTATATCAACCAATAATATAGTATTTATTTTAAATATTAATTTATGTAAATTTAAACACTATTCGGTAATTTATTTTTGTGAAAGTCAACACAACATGATTACTTCAACAAATATAAATTTAATCAGCCATGAAATGTCATATTCACCTAAAAAATTCTTGGATGGAAAAAAACATTGAAATTATATTTATTTTAATATATATAATACCATTTATTTGATTCATTCATTCATAAGGTAATTACTGCTCCATCATTGTTTTATAAATAAATTTAATTATATAATGTATAAAAATTATAAAACAACTACCATGATTTATGAAATCATTTTAGATTTCCAAAGAATATTTATAGTCAAAAAAATTTCTTATATAACACCATATAAAAATTAATTTCTAAAAGCTTTTTGTTTACGTCAATTTTTTATTATTTTAAATTAATTAATCTAAAGTGTCATTATCATTCTTAAGTGGCTACATGGGGTCCCAAAATCAACCCCAAGGATGCCCATGGTCGTCCATTACTAATAAAATAATGTTAGGACATGTGTTAAGATAATTTTAAATTATTAGAATATTCTTTTTAACTTGAATAACCCTATTTACCTATAACCGAGGTAAATAAAAGTCAAAAGTAACTCTTCACAAAAAATTAATTTCATCTTATTAAATAAAATTTTACATACTGAGGTTAACCACATCTCTCGAAATTTTGAAATTCCACTCACATATGTGGTAAAATTATGTTTTATGTTAATTTGAAAATTCTCATAGGAGGTGGGTAAAAGACGATAAAAAGTTCAATAAAATTTTTTTATATCTAAAATTATTATTAACTGATTCCAATGAATTAAATTGAATTTATATAGGTATTATGTATCTATTTTGACCTAAAATAATTTTTTTAAAAATAAATAATTATTTAAATAAAAATCTGGTTTTAAACAATAACTAAGTGTTTTTTACTATTCATCAAAAATTGAATGTTTTCAGAAAAATACCAAAAATTCACCCTAGGATAATTTAGATATTCCAAATCCAAAAATTGTGTATATTTTACAAAATTCAAAACATAGAAGTTGAATTTATTAATTTAAAATTAATTCCCTTTGTCAAAACCAAAAGGCGTATTTTTAAGAAATAATAACTATCAAAAGATTGACACTTGTTTTTGTCCGATTTCAATCTAAAATTACTTACAATGACTAGAATTAGAATAAATGGTAAAAATATAATATATTTATAGTTACAAAACTTTAAAATGTGTAATTTATCACTAAATTTATTTTTATTAAAAAACTTATTTTCAGTTAAAATATAGTATTTTTCACCATTCACCCTAATATGAATGTTATCGAAAGAACACCTAATATTTATTGAAACTAAATTACTATATCCCGAATCTAAAGAAAAATTTTATTTTTTCAAATTGAATATATAAAAGTTTCAAATATTGGATTTAAAAAGGGTTCGCCATTAAAAGGTGGTAAAAATGTATTTTTTAAAAAATACATCTTTAATCTTAAAAAATGTATTTGTTCTTGCATTATGTCCAAGAAACTCATAATATGGAATCTAAAATTATAAGTATTATATAATGTTTGAAATTCAGTAAATACTATTCTTAACTGCTTTTCAACAGCTAGTTTGGTAAGTCTTGGTGCACTTCAACTCAGTGTTGCGTGTAGTGAAAGTTATTGAATTACTTTGAAAAAATAACACACTATGAAATCTTGGGGTGTTAAATATGTGGTCATTTAAAATTTATTATAGAGACAAATATCATTCTCACTAGATTCATCTATCGAATAGTAATTATTTCATATTCTTTCTTTATATTCATCCCCTATCCCTTATATGTTTTTTGAACAACTTTGAGTAGTAGTCATCCAAAATGATCACTAGTACCCTGTATGAGATGAAATTGGATAAGAGTATTTCAATAATCATTGGTGGATGTCCACAAGGGATGAGGGATGAGTATCATGAAATAAAATTGAATAATATCTATTCGGGGAAGGTAGTTGATGAGGACGAAATTTTTCTATAACTTTCACCTTTGGAAGAATTAATGACATAACACCTACAATGGTAGGATACTCCTTTTATTAAAAATAATTAAATAATTTATTCCAAATAGATGCATGATAATTGGTTTAAAAAGTGTACGAGGATGTAGTTGAAGAGTTCATCATGTTTTCAATTGTGCATGAATTAGACCCCTTCAAACCCTTTCATTATGTTTACATTGTTGTTATTCAAGAAAATTTAAATATTTTAAAAATCAAGCAGAAAATTTGTTACACACATAATGATGTTACCAATACCCAGGAAGAAAATAATATTGACCATAAAACTACAGAATTATTATGGGATCAAAATAATGTTGGTGAAGAAACAACAATAATGACGCAACATCACCATGTTGAAAAACAATTTCAACGAAATAAGTCAGGGTATAAAATTTGATGCTGGTTAGAATCAACAAAACCAACCAATTGACCATAAAAAAATCAGTGTTCATTAGTAAAATTGAGTTCATAATTTTAATAAATTTGAATATTGATATTGAATTATGGTTTCACTTCGAACCTATAACAAAGGCAATCCCGTGGAATTATAAAATGGAAATGTTATGATATAATTTATCTATTTTACCAAAAGAATATATAAATTAATTTTTATTTTTTTTATTATTCCATGTCGAGTTAATTTATTATAGAATATTTTTGTATGAAATTGGTATTAATTATCACTAAAAAACCAAGAGAGGCTTCCATACTCTCCTTGAAAAGTTACATATTAGGGGTGAAAAGAAAAAAGTAATGCCATTCCCAATAGTTAGTTATGCACACATTACAATGCTTGAAACATGGGTTTCTATCATAAATCATCACAATGAGTAATCAATTAGGGTTTATTACATTGAAAAGAATATTATATGAAATTATTTAATTTATCTATATGGATTCAGAATTTTTAATTTATGATACATGAAAAGCATGATAAAAATAATGAATAGTCAGAAAAACCATTGTTCCCCTTTAACAACATAAGGATGGGATACACTTAATTAGATAAGAAATTGGTAAGTATTTTAATTTTTCTATAAATTTTTTTTTATGTGATATGAAAAAATATATGTTTCTCTGATTATATGAAGATTGATGAATCAAAAATATGAATCCACTTCCATTCCACTTAATATGATATGGAAGGATGCTCGTGTAAATACGAAGGGTGAGGAAGTTGATGAAAAATGGAATGAGAAACATGTGTTAGTATGACATAATTGTAATTATTTAATCATTATAATAGATTTACATAAAAGAACATATTTATGTACATATTGTTTTCTATTTATTAGAAAAATTAATTAGCAATGACCGTACTAGATGAAAATATAATTATAGTAGCTTTGAAGTGGCCAGATTAATATTTTTTCATTAGAGGATTATTTTTTGGATTCACTCCTTAAAACATATTTTGAGTAGATAAATCCACATGAAGATACATATAATTTAGAGAGTTGATTTCAAACAGAAATAAACTCACTAAAATATATTATTTATCAGTTTAGTCATTCATATTATTGAATAAAAAAGGATTAAAGAGAACTTGTGGGGGAGAGAAGATCCTTGGATGAACTGATTGACCCTACTAGCTTTGGGGATTTTCATTCCCCCAATCACATACCTTACCAAGGGTAATAATTTTTTTCATTTCTATTTCTCCTAAAAGTGAATCAAATATTATATGATAACATTATTTTACTAAAATTCTCTAGGGTATACATTAGTGTGATTTTTATTTATCCAAGCCCATTCACCACCATTTTGAGATGGGTATAAAGTATAACATCATGCGAGACAAGATATAAAAGAATGAAATCCTGAAATATTACATGAATGTGGTGATTGAGGTTACTCAGGAGTCAACTGATTAGTTTCCTATTCCACATGATGGTTTGGATATTAAAATGGTCCATGATGCAATTATTGATTTCATAAAATGAATGTATGATCTTTTAATGATTCATGTAATATATATTTAACAAATATTATATATAAAAAATCCATAAGAGTTGATGATAAATGGTTTTTTGTGAAGTATGATTTTAAATATGTATAAATCTATGGGGAAAGAGAATTTTGGATTTAAAAAATTTAGTGAATCAACCAAGTAATAAAAAATGGAATTCTGAGAGAACTTTATCCACAGTAGTTACAGGGAAAAATTTATTATCATTAAAACATCATGCATCGACCACATTTAAATTTAAAAATATTTCCCAAATTACTTATGATTAAGAAATATAAGGATGTTTCTTGATAGATATAACTGGTCTCATGCCTATAACTGAGATTATCACGCATTAATGGTTGGGTGTCGGAGATGTGAATACATACATAAGGTGCATTTTCATAATATTTTTATCCAAATAGAGGGGTAAAATGTTTATTAAAATTAACAACATGTTATATTTTTAAGAGAAATTTATATTTCAATATATAAATTGATCATACTATGATTATTGATTTGGATTCATCAATCACTACATCAGTTTTATAGAAAAATATACATTGCATAATGACGAAATTGAGAAGAAAAATGATTGGTTACATAAATGATTTAATAAAACATACCAGAAAACACAATATTTTCGATGCCTAAAACACATAGGTAAAACATTAAAATACAATCAAAATAAAAAATATTTTCAATTTTTTCATAACTTATTCATTTTTTAGGGATCACTAGATGCTGATCACAGTAACTTTGGAAACATAAATATTTATTTTACATATCCAAAACATATAGTTCCAACAACATTACCATAGAAGATATGTATTGTAACATGTAAAAAAAATGAAATAAATATTTTATAGACAATAATAGAATTAAATGTTCATATCTATGTTTTAATTGGATATATATTATGAATTTTTGATACCTAAATATAGCCTAAGTCATAGAATTAAGTTGGTGTCTAAAGAGACAAAGCATTCAGATTACTAAAAGTGGAAAAAAAATTAATTTATATTTAGAAAAATTTAACTATAAATGCATTTATAAACAATTTACATATATTTGTCAACGTTGTTTCACTATCTAAAGCAAGATAATTGCATTGATTGTGGATATTAGGTTTCAAAATGTATGAGAAATTCTATAAATCCTAAAAAACAATCATTCCTAAATTTGTAATTTGTAAAATAATTACAATTGCATTAAATATATTTCAAAATAATTTTTATGTCTATATTTTTTCAGAACTTTCAAGATGGTGGAAAACATTCTCACTCAAAATTAGAAATAAATTGTTTTAGAGATGATTTGGAAACATATATATTTTTACAAAATATATGCCAAAAACAAATATAGGTGATTACATTCAATATATGTGACCCGGTATGTGTTTTGACCTTATAATTATTTTTTTTGTGAAGAATGTGTTTCAGAATACTAATATATTATTTTTGATCTCTTTTTCAAGGAGAAGTATGATGGAGGAAATCAATTTTTTTAGAAGCACTTACCTGCAAACAATAATTCTATTTGGAAATGGAGGAGGCAGAGCAGGAGGCAGAGGTGGATGTGGAGTTAAAGGTAGATTTGGAATCGAAAATCGAGGTTAAGGATGATATAGAGATGGAGGCCAAGGTAGAGATCGAGGCAGAGGATGAGATGTGGTGCTGAATTGAAAATAATAAAATGATTTTCCAATCAATTTGAATGAGGATCATAGAAATATTTAGTGTTACAATATGTTTTTTAAAGTTTCAACAACTGTTATCAATTAATAGATGATTAATTATTAATGTGTTTTAGGTGTCTTACTGAAATTTTTTTTACCACATGTTTAACTAATTTTATATAGGGTGGTGTTCCATATATACGATCAATAGTAAAAACAACATGATATTCCTCTATCAATAACTTAAATGAAAAACATGAAATTTAAATTTTAATAGAAAATATCTATTCATTAAAATTTGATCCTATATGCTCATATTGTATTGATAATTTTGGACAGTAATTCATAATTTAGTTGTGGCTTGTATGAATTAGTGTCATGTCAAACCCATTCATGATGTATAAGGCCCCGAACTTAAACATTACTTAATCTCACGATATGTCAACAATTTGAGTTTAAATAACTTCTAGGATATTTCGATGTTTTAGTATTTAGAGAATTAGGTCATAACTCATATATGAAACCATAAATATTACAAGCAGAGACTTCTACTCACTATGCAATTTTTTTCAATAAAAAATCATTTGCAAAAGAAACATGGTTCGTTTCATGATTAGACAATAAGAATTTTCCTTGATCCCATACATGATGATGTACTTCTTTACATCCTATGAAAAAAATTTCAAAACATTGTTTGAGAATAAAAATATTATTAAAGGATACACAAGGAATGAAAAATATTATCCTTAAGAAAACACGTAAATCAAGAATACTTTATCATAAAGTATGAATTCTCACCATTAATAAGTAGTAAATATTTATCATTGTATATAATCTCATTGCATAAAATTTTTGTAACCAAAATATTTTCAAAAACCCCATTGAAAGAAATATATAACAAATAATGTTAATTTTGTCCATAAACATAGTTAAATCGAATAATCATACAGTCAAATTATAAACATATCACTAAATGGAATAGATATATGACTGACTTACATACCCAATTCATTGTAGCTTAAAACATAACCATCCATATTTTATTTACCAGGTAACTACCAGTCAAATTTCCAAGTACCATTACAAAACCATAACACATAAAACAAGATTAACAACATAATAAGAGTTCCATATTACAGTAAAAACTTATCATTTCAAGATATTGACAATAATAAATCTCTTATAAAAAATAAATATCAAAATACCTTAAAAGGGTATATATTTTTTATTTTTCTTTTAGAAAACCGTAATAATTGTACTATAATCCAAATATCATATAATGGTTACGGTGGAAGAGAATTCGTTGTTGTCGCTAACATTAAAATAATTCCTATTGTTGTTTAATGAAAATATTCAAATTAAAACATTTCATTTTAGACACCATTAAATTAAATTAATGTTAAAATTGTTGATTATACAATATATAAATTAACGATGTTTATTTTATCCAATATGCCTCAATGAATGGAGATTGAGAGGAAGTCCCTTACCATGAGTCAGACATGCCACATACAATTATTATGTACCTGAATAATAAACACAGTTTAATTTATACATTCTTGAGAAAATTTGTCTTTTTTATTATTACTTTTATATCAATTATTTCCATGTTATAAAAATAACTTAATTATTAATTTTCTCAATAGACATTTTGTTGATATTCTGAACTTGAGTTGAAAATGAACATATTTTTATGTAAATTCTCCATGTAGTCAAAATTCCTTCAAATCCTGAATATTATTCAGGATTTAAATATCATATATATCTAGAATAAATGTATTCATAATATCCAAAAAATTATAGATAATAAATGAGATATGCCTTTCTTGGAGATGGTAGGTCGTGCATATGCATACACACTACTTTCATTTCTTTGTTATGTAAAGAGAATAATAATCAATTGATAAGAATTTATATAAGAATACTAGTATTAGATTAATTTCATGTATGTCTCATAGTTTTAATATAACCATCCTTTATACGTTCCATGTATAATGGGAACGAGTCATATCACTTTGAGGGAGCAGTAGTTCACATTTCCTCAAAAGAAATTGTCGTATTTACAAAAGATGGAAAGAATTAAATTATGTTCTAAATGAAAATTTCAGATTCCTAGAGGCAATATAAATATAATATATATCATATATAAATTTATTGTCCATCATAATAGAAAAATTGAGAGGTGATAAGGAAAAATTGAAAAATCATCATTGGATGAGGCAATTGTTCATTATACACAGAAAAAATATGTTCTTTACCAATTAAATGGAGGTGTGTGTATGTGTAGGATAAAAAATTATCATAAAAAAATTCTTGTATATTTAGGATACTTCTGTCATTATTTAATCATAAAATAATAATTGTATTGGGAGTATAAGAATGGAAATGAAACTTAAAAAGCATGAGAGAAGGCATAACCTCTTAATCAGGTAACATTTTTAGTTTATTCCAAAAGGATTCGTTGGGATGATTTCTGCTTTAAGTAATTCTTATAACATGATGGTATAGATTCTAGGACGAGTTTTGAAAAGATATTGAATGGTAAAAAGAGTTCATCAAGTGTGAGTATTAGAGAATAAATTTTACCTTTTTAAGGAGAGGGAGGGGCAACCTTAGAATATATTAAAATATAAAAAAATATAAATTAAAATTTTCATCTAAATGGCTCTAAATTGAGATATGTTGAAGTTAATTTCAGGTTAGTACGAAATTCTATCATTCAAAAATTGTTAGGCTGGTTATGATTTTATTTTATATCATATCATTTTGGTTTACCCCTAATTATTCTCTTTTAATTTTAATAGCCATAAAAACATATTAACTATTAAGAGGAACATATTTTTTATTATATGGGGTTAATTTCCCATAATTGGAAACTTAATGAAATTTTAGACCTTATCATAGCCCCCTTGTGATTTTTAAATATTTACAGTATTCTATAGATTATTTTTTAAATTACTATTTTTATAAAACTTCTATTATATCAATTTTTACTATATTCATTTAATTGAATATAAATAAAATACTAAAAGGGAGATAACTTCAATATAATGCATTAATTATTATTATAACATGATATATATATCTATAAAAATCATGGATGACATTAATTATGTAAAACAACATTTATTTTAATATTTAAAATTTCATTTACTTGATTCCTTTTTTAAAAAAGTAATCATTACCTCATCCTTGGGTCATAGTTAAATTTAATTATTTAGTTTATGAAAATTATACATAAAATACCATGATATTGGAAATTGTATTATCTACCTAATTAATCTTTATAGTTGAAGAGAGATTTTATATAAACCCAAAATAAAATTCAGTTAGTACGAAGATTTATGTTTATAACATATTTTTCCTTTACTTTAAAGTAAACGATATAAGTTTTAGAATCTCACCCAAATGGCATAAGAATTGAAATGTTTCATTACATGAGTTTTATTGTTCAGCCATAGATCATAAAATTAAATTAGGACATTTTTTAAGGTAGTTTTATATTATTATAATATTATTTTTAACCTTATTTAACTAATTTTCCGTTTAACCATGGAAAATAAAACGAATTACTAAATTTACTAGTAATCACATCCAATAATAAAAGAGGAATATTTACATAATTTGGTGATAATGAATCCAAATATCGAATACATATTTCCAAGCTCATAAAATATAAGTTATTGTAATTAATTTAAAATTAATTCTCATTGTCAAAATGAGAAAATGATTTTTTCTAATGTAAAAACTATCAAGATTTGACATGTGTTTATACCATATGTTAATGTGAAATTACCTCAAATGACCAACATTGGATAAAATGATAAAAAAATAAAAAAAAAATTAAACCAAATAAATAATAATCTATTAATTTAGAATTATTATAAGAAAATGAAATTTAGAATTAAAATACATTATTTTTCACTATTCATTAAAATATGAATTTTATCAGAAAATACAAAAAATTCCCCCGAGGTAAATTTTTATGTCTCTATTTAAAATTGGATTAATTCTCATTTTAAGCCTTTAAAATTTATTTGATAAATGTAAAATCATTTTAAAAACATGTGTAATCATATTTTAGTTTGTTCTGTTTATTCTCATCAATACAATGTCTACATGTTATCTACCATTTCAAATAATGACAATATTATTGTATTATTTTTCTGTATATCTCAGTGTTATGTAAAAAATAATATTTCAGAGAAAACTATTGTTTCTTGTCAAATGAGGTATCAGAAAAAGAACCCCCATTATAAAAAAAAATTAATATCTTATTCATAAATATTAATAGATATGCGAATTTATTATTTTATAAATATGAGGGATGTTACATCCTTCCCCCCTTTTATAAATTACATACCATCCAATTTATTTATTTATCAAATATATTTAGGTATTTATCCCTCATTTCGTTTTTCAATTCCCACATTTTCACTTCATCCATATAGTTTTTCAACAAAACCATTACCTTGTGGATAACATTATTATGCAACACTTTTTCTCTCTGGTCATGAATCGGTACTGGTATTTCATCCTAAGAAATATCCCCTTCCAACTAAACTCCCTCTAGACTCAAAACTTGAAATAGATCTAGAATATAATTTATTAACATTGAAACATGAAAAACATTATGTACCTGGGATAAAATCATAGGTAAATGCACTCTATAAGAAACTAACCCTAAATTCCTTAAGAGTTCATAGGGTCTAATGGAACTCAGACTAAACTTCCCTTTATTACCAAAACACATAACACTTTACATAGTGAAACATTTAGAAAAACATTATCACATATCATATCTTCAACCCATTCTGGTCCCATTAATATCCTTTCACCTACTTTATCCAAAAAACTTGGTGTTTGACATAGATTTCTATGTAATGATTCAAAGGGTGCCGTTTATATACTAGAATGAAAACTCTCATTATAAGAACACTCATCCAAAGAAATATATTGATCCCAACATCCCTTTCAATCCATAGAAAAATCACCTATCATATCTTTCAAGGTATGAATTGTTCATTCAAATATCCAATATGATTGATGATGAAAATGCCAACTGAAAATTAATTAAGTTCCCAATGACTTTTCAAGCCCTTTCCAAATGCAAGAAGTGAACCTAAGATCACGTACAAATAAAATAGAGTGGAGAGATCCATCTAACATTGCTATCTATTTAATATATAATCGTGAAATTTGATCAAGATGTAGAGTATATCAAATTGGAAGAAGATGAGAAGATATATTCAATCGATCAATAATAACCAAGATCAGATTGTTACCTCAGGATGTCTTCTGTAATCCCACTAAAAAATCCATTGATACTTTTTCCCATTTCCACTCTAGCAGTGAAAAATGAAAAATCATCCATTTTAGTAACCACTATTCTACATTAAACTGCTAAAAAGTCAAACACATAATTGTAAAGTCAGTAATAACTCTTTTCATTCCATCCCACTAGAAATAAATTGGAAGATATTTGTACATCTTAGTACTACCAAGATGAATTGAAAATAGAGAACTATGAGCTTCACATAAAAACTCTTTCTTAGTCACTGAACCAGATGGAATACATAATATCTTTCCAATACATAAAAAATAATCATTATCAATGTTAAATTTAGGTAACATAATCTTCTAAAACAATTATACAATTTTATTTAACTCAGTATCCTCTTTCATTTCTTACATAATTTTATCTCATAGATATGATTTCACTGCCACATAAAAAATAGTCGAATTCCCAACACCAACAACATCCAATCCAAAATTCATCAAACTGATAACCAAAGGATCACGTTCCAAATATTTTATAGTTAATGTGGAATTACTATTTCCACTAAAATAATCAACCACTTTATTTTCCATTGCAGAATTGTAATGAATCACGCAATCCTAATCCTTGATTAATTACATTCATCTCCTCTATGTCATGTTTCCTATCTTCTGAGTCAATATATACTTCAATTTTTTTTATCAAAATATATATCACACTTTACTCCATACAAATTATGCTTCCATATTTTTAATGACAAACAATACCATCTAATTATGAATAATGTGTAGTGTAATATAATACATGATGTTTCAAATGACATGATTCATAATAAATTACCTGATCATTCGACATTAGGACACAACCAATTCCATTCTTTGATTCATCACTATAGATAAAAAATACACCATTCCTAGAAGGTAGGTCCAAAACTAGAGAATTTAAAAATATTATTTTGAATTCTTGAAAACAATCATCAATTTCCTTTGTATAGATGAACTTAACTCCCCTACGTGTTATCTTTTTTAGTGGACTAGATAACTGAGAAAGGTGTTCAACCAAAATTTGATAATAACCAGCTAATTTAGAAATAATATGAATCTCTGTGATATTGGTTGGACTTTGGCACTCTTCAAGAATTTTTTTAGATGGGTCAATAGTTATTCAATATTTAGAAACAATATGTCCATGGAATGAAATTTACTGCAAACAATATTCACTCTTACTAAACATTCCATATTTTTTTTTTAAAATATTCTTTATGTGACTTTCATGTTCCTTCCATATTTTTGAATATTACAAAATATCATCCACAAACACAACCAAAAACTGATCCAAAAAATGAAGAAAGACCCAATTTCTACTTTCTCAACACATTTTACAAGTTCCTCATAGATTTTAAACTCATGAGAAGCTAATTACCTTCAATATTTGACCTTTATTATTAAGTAAATCTAATTTATCTGACTATTAATATCCCAGAGAAAATTTGGGACATACCATAACAAATAGGTGAAAATTTTCTTCATATGTAGTCACCAAATTTTCCTTCTTTTCCCTCAATTCCAATAATTATTTTCCATCCCAGTTCGAAATCTGTTAGGAAAATATTTCTCAAAGAATACATCCTTAAATACTTCCCATTCCATGGTGTCTATCTCTTCACTTCCTATGATATTTTTAATCATTGACCACAATTGATGTAATTTCCTGATTCTAGAAGCCACCTAGAGGATCCCCATACCCAGTTGGTCATAAGGAATCAAGTGCATTTCCCCAAAATCCAGAGCCTACAAATAAGTATTGAGTGCCTTGGGTTTGATATTGGGGAAACTCTTCTCTCATTGGGAGAGTAACACAGTAGAAGTAAAACAGATAGAAATAGAGGAAGAATTAATAATACCATACCAAATGTGAATAGCAGAAGTAATATACAGTTGGAGATCACATATCTAAATAATTCATGATGCATATGTCTTGGAAATAATCCAATCAAATCACAATGATAGAATATAGTACTAAACCAAATTTCAAAATAAATGTAGTAAACAGCTCCACAGCAATCAAGTACCTGATGTAGAAGGGCGCTTTCCCTAATCTAGGTCTACAAAAATATAATTCATTTGGGCCTCAAATCATGACCCAAACATGGTGTGAGTGAAATAATTGTAGGATACCACCCAATTACCTGTTCCAAACAGTCAGTGAATATATATGACAGGCAATAAACAAAATGAAGCAGTACACAAAGAATAAAAAATAGTAACAATCCTACAAATTCAATTGCTTTCATTTTCATATATCAAGTTAGTAGATAATCAAAAGTAGGTAGCCCTATAAGAATTACTCATAGCCTAATACCTATGGATTAACCAAACAAACACATGAAACCCTCTCGCAAGTACACATAGTCAAACCCCTATAGTTCAACATTATTACAGACTCTAGGAGGAAGCACTCACCATCAATTCCACATGCGGTCTCATATTAGTAACTAATAGGCACTCTGAGGATTCACTCTATGTATAATTCCCCCTCTGGCCTGCATGGAGGAACTAAAAACACTATGAGGGAGCACTTACGTACATTCCCCTAAGTTCTTTCAATGTAAAATAAACAGAGACTCTGGATAAGCCCTCAATGTCCATTCACCCGATGGTATACTACACCAGGTTCTCAAGGCCCTGTGTAACATAGTCATCCAAAACGATATGTGGCATCCAATGTAAACCTCATGAACTACATGGATAAAAAATCTACAACATATCATAGCTTGTGAGATAATAATCACTCCATCCTAACAATACTAGGCATTGAAGCAAAGAATCACCCAAATATGCAAAGGCAGATCAAACAGTAAAAACAAGAAACCATGGAAAAAGCCTATATATCGTGGAAAAATTACCCCTATTCATAAAAAAACAACCTTTATTCCATCAAAAAAGACATAGAGGAAAAACAGTGCTAAAAATCATAAATATGCAATACCCCGTTCTTGGGTATTGGGCACTTTTGCACAAAAAATTCAAAGACTATCTGCAAAAAGGCACAAACCACCAACCTCAGCATCGTGATATTGATATACGTGAACATCAGACCTTGATTCTTCCTATAACTCTATATATCTACAAAAACACTTAATATTTTCAACCAAGGATAAATTGTTAGATAAGACAAACCAAGAGATGATGTTCAAGAGGAAAGGAGAACCTACCAATGTGATTCTAACACAATCGGTAGTAGTCTATTGGGATAATAGACGGAGAGTCTTGGGTTCAGAGAAGATTTGCAGCTGTATAGATGCTTTTGGATGAAATATATCGAGAAGAAGATGGTTTTTCCATCAGATGCGACCCTGGTACGTTTAATTAAAAGAAATAAAGAACAAGGTATGTTATTTAAATGTACATGGCATGTACTTATCTTTTATAGATTCCACTTTAGGCTGTCTCTAGGTCAGCACACACGTCCTTGTGCTGAGCCGTTACATGACCAGCATATGGTCACCTGTGAAAACAAGGTACATGATGTGTACTTAAAAGTACATGGCATGTACTCTTGAAATTTATAGAAACACACATTTCTCTTAAAAACAACCATAAAGGAAAAAGATTCATGAATAGAAGATCCATGTTCTTAATAACATCCCCCCATAAATAAATTTGTCTTTTAATTTCCATAGCAAGGTGACGTAAAAGAAAAAACCTTGAATAGCTCCAGCCACTGTGATCGTACATTGGCCTCCCCTCCATAGTCTCATCATGTACATGCTCGTGCAACGATATCACTCATACTAGAGGAACATACTAGCCACAAATAACCTTAAAACATAGATCAACAATCCAGATAGGATGCTCCTCGAAGGATGCATCCACCACAAAATCATCTTCCTCAGGTTGGAATATATGAGACATGTCTGAGAAGTAACATCGAAGCTATGAAATGTGGAAGATGTCATGTATATCACTTTACCTATAAGGTATCTTTAACTAATAGGAAATCATTCTGAATCTCTCCAAAATCTCAAATGCCCAGATGTACCTCTACCAATGCTTTCCCTATTTCCTAATCCGTCTTTTTCCCAAACATTGTGTGACATGTAGGAAAACCTGATATCTAACCACGAACTCCAGAGCTCGTCTCTGTCGATTAGCATAAGACTTCTATCATGACTATGCAACAAACATCCTCTTTTGAATCAACTCAATCTACTCTGTGTTATCTAGGAGAAGAGGAGGACCCATAATAGTGCCACTCCTACTTGAAGCCAATATAAGGGTGATCGACATGGCCTACCTTACAAAGCCTCAATATGTGCCATCTAAATAGTTTATTGAAAACTATTATTTTATTAAAACACCAAAAGTGGTGTGGAATCTCCCACGAACCTCTCAAATCGAGGATACATGCTTGAAGCATGTCCTCAAGCACCTTAATTGCACCCTCAGACTTTCCATCTGTCTTGGGATGGTAAGATGTACTCAAAAGTACTTATGTACACAAATCCTTTTGCAGTCCCTTCCTGACCTGATAAGTAAAACATGTGTCCTTTCTTGAAACAATGGAGTGTGGAACTCCATGTAAATATACTATCTATCAGATGTACAACTTTCCCAGATCATAAACGCTGATGGTCTCCTAGTTCGGATATAAGTGAGCAACATTCGTGAGTCTTTCACAAAAAAACCCAAACTACATCATTCTCTCTAGTAATCCTTAGAAAACATATCAAAAAATCCATTGTGACATCATTACATTTCCACTCAAGAATTGGTAACTACTGCAAAAGCCCTACTGGCCACTGATTCTCCACCTTCAACTGCTGACAGGTGGAACACCTCATCATGAAACCTACAACATCTCTCTTCATACCTAACCACCTATACAGATGCTGTAGATGATGATACATCTTGGTTACACAAGGATGAACATACCAAACTAAGGAATGAAAGTCACCCCTCAGCTCCTCGTGTATGTCTTATCGCACCCCCACACGTCCATGAAAACACATGATCTCATCCACACCTATTATTCATCCAGGAATAGGGTTTTCTCCTGACACGATATCCCATAAAACTAGGCCTTCATAATCTAATAGATTCCTCATTCTCACTCATTCATGAAGAGTATAGGTAACAACTATAGAATATAGAAACGTCTACCCCTATCTGTCGTGCACCTCCAAATGCTTCTCAAAGAACAGAGCCTTAAGATGCCACTCACTACTGGCCTCCTGATCTGCCGGTATCTGAGTACCTCTGCTCAATGCATCAGCTACAGCTTTTCCTTTCCCTTGTGTATAGGCAAGCACAATGTAAATTGACTGAAGGTACTCAAACCACCTTCATTGTCTCAGATTGAGGTCACGTAGAGTGAAGATGTACTTGCAACTATTTTGTTCTGTCAAAACCACAAAATGATCTCCCAGAAGATAGTGTCTACAACAGCGTAAGGCATGAATCATTTTCGCCAACTCATGATCATGTTTCTGGTAAGTCCTCTCATGTGGCATCAACTACCAAGATCCATATGCAACAACTCCTTACCCCTACATAATAACTACTACCATCCCAATACCTAAAGTATCAAAGTAAAAAACATATCCCTTTCTCGGCTTTAGAAATATTAGTATCAGTGATGAAGTCAACCTCCCTTTTTTCTCCTAAAAGTCTGACTCAGAAGAATCTATCCCATGTATATTTCACCCTTCTTAGTTAGGTCGTTAGTGGTGCTGCTAAGCATGAAAATTCATGTATGAAACGTCTGTAGTAAAATGCTTTCCCTAGAAAGATTTGTACCTTTAAGAATTTCATCAACTAATCTCAGGAAACTACTTTTCCAACATTCTCTAGGTCTACTGATACTTATGTCTATGTGATAACATGACACAAGAAGTGAATTTGATCAATCCATATGTGGAATTTTGAAATCATATCATATAATTATATTGTCATAGTGTTCTCAAAATGATCTAAAGATGTGTAGAATGGTCGTGTCGAGTGTGAGTGTTCACCAAGATATCATCCGTGAAGACCACCAAGAAAGAATACATGTAAGGATGGAACACTTTTTTCATCAGTTCCATGATAACTTCAGGCACGTTCATGAGACCGAACGACATAACCACATACTCTTATAGACAATACCTGCTTTAAAAGGCTGTAAGTGGAACATCTGATGGTATAACACCCAACTAATGGTAACCAGACCTTATGTCAATCGATTAGAACAACTGGGATACTCTAAGCGGAGAAAGAGATTGTCAATCCTCGACAAGGAGGAATGGACACCAGTACTGCGCTTGGTAAAAGCTTAATAGCAAAGTCCACCTCTCACTTTGGAGTTAAACCTAAAAAGTCTTCCGAAAAGACGTCCCTGAAATGATCCACCACTAGAAGAAAGATCATATGTGAATTACCCTTGTCATCCAGATATAGACTAGCTATCTAGGCTATAACTCCTCCTAGCCTCAAATTCTTAGGTCCTGCTCTACTCACCAGGACATTGCACTCACCCTTATTTATAAAGGATACTCCCTCGGGTGGATTGAAACACACCCTACGATGATAAGAAGCGAAAACTACCTGGAAAGGAACTAAACAATCCATTTTCAGAATGACATCATAGCCTTTCATATCTGGGACATAAAGTTCACATAGGAAGTGACACCCACCAACCTCAAGAGGGAAATCCATGCACTGAAGTATACTAGACGTTACTGTCCCCAACAGTGTATATAGAATCATGATATCTGTAGAAGAAAATAAACAGAGCCCACGGATCTTGACAGTAGAAACATATATAAAGCTATTAGATATCCCCTTATCGAAAATAAAGAAGAAAAAACTGATGCAATTAGGATCATACCTTGAACTGTAGAGGGTCTGGGATCCTGCTCCGGTTGGGTATGCTCCACAACAAAGTATAACCTGCACTATGACCCTGTGTCTTTTCCAAACCACTCGGAGATAATACTCCATATTGTCACCAAAATCCTGGAGTCTGGCTACCACGGCCGTGACTTCCACCTTGGCCAGAACAGCCAGATGAACTCTAGTTACCTGCCAGATGAGAAACTAGTGGTGCTGCTCCTGAATGCAGAGTCATTGAAGAACCCTGGTCACTATATGCTGGTGAGAAGAACTAACAGAAGAATTGAAGATGACTGATCACTCAGCATGATTGACACTTCACTGGGTCTCTTGGTTAATGTGGCCTGATATTCCTTATCTTCTCGCCCTGGTAGCACACCACCTGGCAACAAGAATAAGTGTACCACCTCCTCGGATCTCCATGTGTATACACCCTGTTGCGCTTCCTTTTATCTATAAGAGGGATACCAACTCCAAATGTCAAACGGACCTGGCTCACCACTCCATATTCCCTTATATTGTGCTCTTTGATTAGTTCTTGGTTGACTATAGATGTGATGGAAGTCAACCTGAAGATGTTCACCTAAGATCAGATGTCCTGCTATTGACCATCCTCAATCTTCCTTGCCCGAAATAACTCATCACCTCCTAGGATAGGCAGGAAGCACTGGAACTTAGTGAAACTAGAATAATACTCCCAAATAGAAAGAGTGCCCTACTCTAGACTCATGAACTCTCAGGCTCGATCAGCCCTCAAATTCTCTAGATAGATGTAGTTATAGAAGGCCTGCTCAAACTCATCCCAAGCCATAACCTGTCGGCGTCCATCCTATGGGATCACATCCCACCATCTCTTAGTAGAGCCTTATAGAATATACGTAGAAAGATTCACCCTCGTCTATGGAGGCATCTTTAGATGCTTGAGGATAGAAAGCATGGATTCTAACCAAGACTCTATAGCATGAGGTCCTCCTTCTGGTATAATGGTGGGAGGATGAAGCTACTGGAAAACCCGCATGTACTCTTCCATTCGAGGGGTAGGATGCGGTACTCCTCACAAGGTCTACATGAACCTCATAAAGCCCTCTCGGAATTATTTGTTATCACCTGCATCTAGAAGGACGATTGGTGCCAAGACTGGAACAACTAGAGGTTCCACTGGTAGTCCCTGATCAGCCATATCTAGGGTCTGATCACTACCCTGTAACTTTTGGAAAACCAGAGGACGTCTCAATGGCATGAATCTGCAAGGTCATGCACAAAACATAGATCATGATCAACAGGGACTAAAAAATAAGTCAGTATGAAGGAAACAAGAGACTGAAATAATTCATGTTTTTTAAAACATAGTTACATGGTTTTTATAATGCATATATGATGTGTTCCCTAATGTCTTCACATGGTCATGTACTTATGCCAACCTAGGTCATGCAACACCCCATACACACAACATTTTGTCCTAATACATGACATGTACTTGAATATTCTCCCCATTCGTGAGTCCTTATTCATGGCTAATCCACATGGTTCTCCTAGAACTAGACTACATGGTGTGTTAGTGACAGGCACTACGTGTACTAGACAAACTTCAACTTCCCATGTTGTTCATCACACGGCCGGTTACACAAATCACTCTACATCGCATGTTCCAGATAGACACGATGTGAACTAGAAGGATTTCAAATTCTCGTTTTGATAGTCCCACGGGTGAACACACAGATGACAATACACGGCGTGTTTATCCCAAGCACGATGAGTACAAGAAGGTTTCCACCATTCTGTGTTGTTTGTTACATAGTTAAGTACATGAGTTACACGACACGACGTGTTCAAGATTAACATGGTGTGTATAATATAAGTTTCTATCCATCTGCGCCATTAGTCACACAGGTGGACACATGGTATTCACATCATGGCATGTACATCCATAACATGGCGTGTTCCACTAAGATTTCTCAACCCCATGTTTCTGCCCACATATCCAGTGACATATTTAGAGAATACACAACGTGTGCATACAGTACATGGTGTGTACTTAAGACAAACAGTTCCTTCCCAAACCGGACACAAGACATGTATTTATCATTACAAGCCATGTATTCTATGTTTTTCCAGACAATAAGCCTCATAAAATAGTCTGAAACCCATAAAAAATAGACATGAACATTAAAGATCCAAATTAAGATCTGTGAGGGCCCTGCCAATCAAAGCATGGCATCTTATACATGTCATACACAAATAATTACAATACAATGATCCACTAATTTCAGATCCATTATAGCCCATAACACCTCAACAACCCATATTTGGGATCTATTCAAACAAAACCCTACACACACCAATACCTTATAAAAAATAAGTTATTATATCAAGGAATATATCACAACAGCATGTATATCTTACACAACTTCTATCACAATGACATGCAATCACTAATGCACCCAACATGGCCTGGAAATAATGCATGGCATGTGATTTCTACAAGTTTCTACATGATGCATGAGATGGTATAACCTCATCGAATTAGGTTTCAACAGAATAGAAACTCAATAATATCAACTATAATGGCACAAAAAAGTTGAATCACCAAATGGAGAAATCAAATCAACTGTAAAAATTGCATAATCAGAGAAATTGAAATAACGAGGTAAATTGGCTTTTCCCTATACACGGGTTAGATAATCCTAGGAACAACTTATTATTAAGTACATATTTTCTTTCATATCCCTCGATATATGTTCTAAATAGTAATTCAATATGAAAATAAACCTCTGATACCACTTTGTAACATCCTAGTTTTGGAAGCCACCCAAGGGCATCCAGTACCCAGTTAGTCACATGGCCTCAAGAAAAATTACCTGAAAGCCAAAGGCTGGCAACTAGCAGCGTGGGCCTTGGGTGTGATAGGGAAAAAAATCCCCTCATGGGAAGACTATCATATTGTATGTAAAATAGATAGCAACAAGAGAAGCTTAAATAATACCATACAAAAAGTAAACTGAGAAATTATTAAAATGTTGGAGCTCACATATCTAAATAATGTATGATACATATGTCTATGTAAGTAGCCAAAAAATAAAAATGTTGGAATAATTAACTAAACCAAATTACAAAAAAAAAGTAGAAAAATCTCCACAACATCGCAAGCCTCAACTTGGTCTCAGGCTCCCCAACATCATAGAAATCAAGTACCTGAAGTAGAAGGGTGGTTTCCCTAATCCAGACCAGAAACAAAATAATCTCTTTAGGCCTAAAAGAAAAACCGAAATAGGGTGTGAGACGAATCCCAGTAGGGAACCACCCAAAGATTTGTTCCTAACAGTCAGTGAACATATATGGTCATAAATAAACAAAATGAAGTAGTAAACGAAGAAGTACAAATGGTAACAATCCAAAAAATTAAAGTACATTCATTTTCATATATCAAATTGGTAGCTAATAAAAAGAAGGTAACCCTATGGGAAGTAATCACATCCTAATCCCTCTTGTTCAGCCAAACAACCAAAAGCAACCCTCTTGGAGGTAAACACAGTCTAACCCCTCTGGTTCAGCTTTAGCACAGACTCTCTGAGGAAGCACTCACTATTAATTCACCAAATAGTATCGTATCGGTTACTAATTGGAACTACGATGAAGCAGTCAACATCCAATTCCACCCGTGGCTTGCACAAAAAAACTACATACACTCTGAGGGTTCACTGCGTCTATCCCCTAAGGTCTATAAACACAAAAGTAAACAGACACTCTAGAGAAGCCCTCATCATCCATTCTCCCTATGGTCTACTACACTAGGTTCTTCCGGCCTTATGTAAGTCAGTCATACGCAAACGATATGTGGTATCCAAAGTAAGAATCAAGAAATATATAGATTAAAAAATATACAACATATCATAGAATTTCAGGTAATGATCACTCTATCCGAACAATAATGGGAATGGGATGAAAAGTAGTAGTCGAACAGGAAAACATAGACTAAATGTTCAAAAACACGAAAACATGGGAGAAACCTCTATAACATAAATAAATTAAAAATATTCATAATCAAACAACCTAAAACCAAACAAACAAGGAATATAAGAAATCCCAAGCCTAAAAACCATAAACATACAACACCCTATTCTTGGGTATTAGGCACTTTTGAACATAAAATTCAAATACTATCTATGAAATGGAACAAACCAGCATCATGAGTTTAATATACATGAATTACATGCCTTTAATGGCCCTAGAATATGGTAGATCTACAAAAACACTTAATAAGTTAAACCGAGGATAACTTGTGAGAGAGGAGAATTCAATAAATGATGTTCAATAATAAAAGACAACTCACCGATGCGATTCCAAAGTAATCGACAACAGTCGATTATGAGAACGGATGGCGAGTCAGGGTCATAGAAAAGATCTGTGGTTGTATGGATACTCCTGGAAAAAATAGGTCATGAATAAGATGGTTCGGTCCATCAAACGTGACCCTAGTCTATTTAATGAAAAAAGTATAATATGTTTTATTAAAAAGGACATGACATATACATTACTTTTACGGCCTCTTCTTTAGGTAGTCTCTAGGTCACCAAACATGACCATGTGCTCGGTCGTTACACAACCAGTACATGGTCACTATTGGCAACCAACTACAAGACGTGTACTTAAAAGTACATGGTGTGTACTTCTAAAATTTCCAAAAACTCCTCTTTTTCTCAAAAACAACCAGAAAAGAACAACATACCTGAAATGAAGATCTAGGTTATTACAATTGATTAGCTTCACCTTCAAAATGATAAAAAATACAAACCCTTTGGTTTCTGAACACCCATATACATTGAAAAAAATTTATAGTTATTTAATCCTCCCTTAATCTTGCAATCATTCATATGATCCTCTAAATGATGTGTCCTATTTTCACATGAAATGATCCACTATTGACATATTCCTCGGTAGTTGGCCTGGTTGATCTCATGCATGAAAACCGCCACTATTTATCACTTGATTTAGTTGAGAGATCACTATAAAAAACTCTTCATTTCTGATTCTAAACATCTCAAGATGTTGATTTGGAAGGTTATTTACCTCTATATACCTTCCCAACATAGCTTCCATGTTTCCATTTAAGAAAAAAATTCTAAATGAACATTTCTTAGATTATGTAATGTGATAATATTTAAATTCGATATCATTTCAATTTTACCATTGTGTAAAAATATTTTATGGATATCCAATTAACAATATTCTAACACCTAATTTTATCTAATCCGACCTCTAATACCAACTACAAGTCCCATACATCAAACATTTCATAATCTTGAGAATACTAAAGAATTTTAAATTAATTTAGTTTGAGGATGTTTTTATGTTTAAATATGTAGATAATTAGTTCATAACTCAAACAAAAAAACATAAATATTATATGTAGACCCTTCTACTACCTATCAATATTTTTTCATAAAATAATAACATTTTAAAAAAACATGGTACGTTTCATGCTTAAAAAAATGAGTATTCCTTGATTCCATACATGACTCTAGTCTACTTCATTTCAAATGAAAAACATTTCAAAACTTAGGATGAGTATGAAAATCTCAGTAAGGGATATATAAAGAATGTAAACTTTTATTATTATGAATACATTAAAACAAAGAATACATTATCCTAAAGTAATACTTTTCACCTTTATGATGTAGTAAATATACTACACTAAATATAATCTCAATTATTACCCACTTTATATCAAAAATATTACTGTTAAACTAATAGAATGAAATATATACATATAAAGGTATCATGGGACACAAACATACTTAAATTGAATAACCATTCTATCGATTTCCATTCATATCTCTAAAAGGAATATCCATACAATTGACTTATGTACCCAACACATTGTAGGTGACAACATAACCACCCATCCTTGGTTTATAAAAGAACGACCCCTCATTGGATTATCAAATAACCACCAGTCATTGGTTTATCACATAACCTTCTTCCAAATTTCTAATTACTATAACATAATCATAACACATAAAACATGTGTAACAAAAAAATAAAATTTACACTATGAAATCAAAAGAGGTAATTTAAAGATATTAAAAAAACAAAACATTTATCAATATCATTTCAGTACAATAATTTATAATGATAGTATGTGGTATTTAATTTTCTTTTAAAAAACATTTCATCTTATATATTTATCCAAATATCAAATAATGGTTGCAGTGGCTGACATGTCGGTGCTTCCACATACATTAAAAACATTACTTTTCTCATTTATTGAAAATATTAATATAAAATATTCCATTTTGGAAAAAATTGAAATAAATTAAAATTAAAATGGTTTATTATACACCGTATAATAAAAGGTGGTGTATTTTATCAAATATTCCTTAATGAAAGGAGATTGAGATAATGTCCCTTACCATGAGTCTAAATCATCATGTATAGTCATTTTTTTCCTAAATAATAAAATAATAGTTAATTTAGAAATTATTGAAAACCTTCTTAAATTATATTATTCCATTTGTGTCAATTATTAATATTTTTTAAAAATTACAAAATAACTAATGTTCATTTCAAAGGTTTTGTTGATATTCAGTACTTGAGTAAAAAATGCACTTGTTTTGATGTAAATTGTCCATGTATTCAAAATTCCATCATATATAGCATATTATTAATTATTTAAACATCATATATATCTAGTATATATGTATTTAAAAAATCAATAATATTTGGTGATAAGAAATGAAAGGCACCGTTCATGGAGATTGTATGCTTTATATGCGGATGAACGATACATTCATTTCGTTGCCTTATTAACCGAATAATAGTCAAATGATGTAAATGTATATTATAGTAATAGTATTATATTAATATCATGGATCTATCAATGTATTAACAAAACCATATTTTATACATTATAGGTATTGAGGGAATGATTCATATCGATTTGAGGGGGCAGTAGTCCACACTTCTTCCAAAAAATTAATCGTATTTACACAAAATAGAAAGAAAAAAGGAATGTTAAAAATAAAAATTATAGACGAATAGATACAATATAAATATAATATATATCATATATATACATATATTTTTCATCATAATGGGAACCATGAGGGGGGGTAGTAAAAAATTGAATAATCATCATTTCATGAGGCAATAGTTCACTATACTTGGAATCAATATGTTCTTTATCCATTATAGGGAGGACTGTGTCAGTGTAAGATAAAAAAATATAATAAAAACATTCTATTATATTAATTATAATGGTTATGTAATGTAATCATAATATAATAACAGCATAGGGAGTGGTTAATTGAAATGAAACTAAAAAACATGAGGAAAGTTGTTACCTATTTACCATGAAACATTTTGGATTATATCAAAAGGCATCCATGGGAGAATAAATGCCCAAAGTAAGGATTATAGGATGGGAGGGGTATTATAGGAATATTTTTGGGTACACCTTGGCCAACTAACATGTTCTTGATGTGTGAGTATTATAGAAGAGAAAGTAGTTTTTTATAGGAAAAGGATGGGGCACCCTTAGAACGTATTAAAATATTAATTTAATATAAATTAGTTTTTTATTATAATTGATTTAAATGGATAATTATAGAATATAATATGTCTATAGTTCTAAATATTATCATCCAATAATATTTAGGCATATATAGATTATTTTTATACCTTATATTTTTTGTTTAACCAGAATTATTCTCTTTTAATTTTAATTGTAGTAACAAATTCTTAATTATTAAGAGGGTATTAATTTTAATTATTTGGTTTTAGTATCCCATAAATAGAAACTTAATGAAATTATAGTCTTTATCATAGTCACAATGTGAGTTTAAAATGTTTTTAATATTTTATTTAAAATTTCAAATATTACTATTTTTATAAATCATCGATTTTGTCAATTTTAACACTATTAATTTAATTGATTTTAAATAAAATTCAAATTGAGATATAAATTAAAACCATATAATTTCATAGTCTTTTAACCTGTCCTATTAACTATGAAAAATAATTGATGAAATAAATTATTTCATGTAATTTTTATTTTAATATTTTTTTATATAATGTATTTGATTCATTCATTAGTAAAGAATTCAATGCATCATCATTGTGTCATAATTAAATTTAATTATTTAGTTTCTAAAAGGTATAATTAAAATTAATTTATGTAGGAAATATTTTTATATTTTTAATTAATATTTATATTTGATGAGATAAATTATATAAGTTCATATTAAAATAGAAATATTAAAAACATTTATGTTTATAACATATTTTCCTTTAGTTTAAATTGAAATACATAACTATCATAATCACACCCAACTGGCTTCCAAAGGCCAAAATATCATTCCAAGGGTTTTATTGGTTATAAATATCTCATAAAATAATATTAGGACATGTTTTTTTTGTAGTGGTATATTATAATAATATTATTTTTACCCTAGTTATCAGGATTTATACTTTAACCATGGTAAATTAAAATAATTACTGAAGTTACTAATCATCATGTCCAAAAAAGTGACCTATTTACATAATATGGACCATCTTATTCCAACTATGGAATCTATATTTTCAAATTCGAAATAAAAAATAAACAGTAATTAATTAAAAATTATTTCCCTTTGTCAAAACAAGAAAACGAGTTTTTGAAAAGTAAAAACCATCAAAATATCAACATGTGTTTATATCAAATTTCAATTTCATGTTAACACAAATTACCAAAATGGGATTAAATGATAAAATAATAATATAAATATATCTTAAAACAAATTTAAATGATAACCTATCAATGCAAATTAATTTGATGAAAATGCAATTTTTAATTAAAATAGTGTATTTTTTAGTATTAATGAAAATATGAATTTTATCAGTAAAATACCAAAACATCAACCAAAGTAAATTTTGATAGATATCTTTCAAAGATAATGTTATTTTTTTTAAATATCACTTACAAAAGTGAAAAAAATAATATTGAAAAATGGATTTCCATCAAATGGTTTCAAAATGACTTTTTAAAAAAATTAGAATATTTTATACTTAAAATTGGATTCATTCACATTTAGAGCCTCTAATATTTATTGGATTAATGTAATAAAAATAAAAAATCAATTTTAATATTATTTTATTTAGTTCTGTTCATTCCTAGAATTACAACGTATACTCGTTAACTACAATTTAAAATAATATAAATATTTTCGTATTTATTTTGGGTATAACTTAGTGTTGTGTGCAGTGTTAGATTTTAGAGAAACTTGTTGTTGCATTACAAGTACTCTATATAAAAATTCATCCCATTTAACATAAAATTAATACCTTATTCACAAATATTGTTAGATATGAAAATGTATTATTCTAAAAAAAAGTTGGGATATTACATGTTGTGACCCCTATAACTCAATGTGTACTTGTTTTTAGTATAAAATAAAATTTTAATTAAAAATCAGTTGATGTACTAAAAAAGAAAAACATTCTGATTGTTTTTATACTTTATAGAAACGATTAATAAATCACATGTGACATATTCAAATCAACACTATCTCAATATGATGCACAGTGTGACTGGTACAACAACAAGGGAATATTTTTATTTAAAATTGACATTAATATTAACAAAAAATAACTCACATTCTAAAAACTAGGAAAAATGTTCATATTGTTTTGGTACATTAGGAAAATGATCTATAAGTCATTTGTGACATGTAAGAATCATCCTCCCCTCAGTCTGAAGCACAATGTGATGACACAAAGTGAAGGTTTTCAGTTTAAAATTTATATTTTAATTAAAAAAATTCACTACTTAAAAACAAAGAAAACATTAATAGACTGACTTTATAAAATATTAAAATTATTCATTATTTATTTGGGATCTATATGAATTGGTCTCATATAAAACACACACATGACATGACATATATTACTCAATGTGTTTGTTTCTAGTTTAAATTGACAATTTAGTAAAAAATCACAATTGAAATTATCCAAATTAATGAAATACATTCAAATTATTTTTGATAAATTAAAAAAAATTCTCATAAATGATTTTGGATTTTCAGGAATCAGGGTCCCCTCCATCTGACACATGATGTGATTGGTATGAATCCAAGTGCATCTTTTTATTCAATATTGATATTAATTTGTGTAAAAGACAATAATATACTAAAAAATAAGGAAAAAAATTCTTATTGTTTTGATACTTTAGAAGAATGATCCATATGTCATTGGGGACATGCTGGAATCATCCAAACACCTTTCCAACACTTAGTGTAACCAGTTTAATTCCATGTAAGTTTTTTATCCAAAATTAAAAATAATATTAGTAAAAAACTGACCATCTCAAAATAGATAAAAACATTAATATTTTTCTGTTTCTTTAATTAAGAAATACATAAGTAATTTGTGATGTGTAATAATTAGCCACACCTTAATCTGATCCTCAATGAGCCTAATATAACCCAATGTGTCTATTATGAGTTCAAAAAGGACAATTTAATATAATTTTGATTTACTCACTGGTAACTAAGAAAACAAACTCATATTTTCATAAATTTTTAGCAAAATTATTCATGATTCATTGGTGATGTATATGTATTAGCCGCATTTCAAAACCACACACGATGCGACCATTATGACTTAACTTTTATGATTGCATTTTAAAATGACTTTTTTGAAAAAAAAATATATGTAATACTCAAAACAATTTAAACACATTTTTATTTCTTTTATATTATAGGAAAACAATATATAAGTCATTTGGGATGCATAAGAATCAGCATAACCTAAATCTGTCGCACAGTGTGATCGATATTACTCTATGTGTGTCTTGTTAATCAAAATTGACATTAATTTTAGTAAAAATAATAATTGAAATAATCAAAATTGAGAAAATATAATTGGATTGTTTGGTTAATTTATAAAAATGATTCATAATTATACATGTAGAATTTATCCACACATCAATCTGAGGCCCAAAGTGATTTGTAAGACTAAAAATATCCATTATCAGTTTAAAATTGGAATTTTAATAAAATAGTGTCACATAATAAAGACAAAAAAATTATCAAATTCTCTTGATAAATTAATAAAATGATTCATAGTTAATTTGTGATCTGTATGAATCAGTATCAGGTCAAACCCAAACATGATGTGACTTGTATGTCTCAAAGAGCGTGTTTCCTATTTAAAAATACATTTTTGTAAAAAACACATTTGACATACCCAAAACTAAGGAAATGAAATCATTTTGTTTTGATATATTAGGAAACTAATCCATAAGTCACTGGGGAAATTAAAAATTAGACACACCTCAATCATACAAATGGTGTCATCAATATTCTTCAAAATGTGTATTTTTATTCAAAATTGACATTAATTTTAGTTAAAAAAACAAAATTATCAAAACATAGAAAATGTATTTGGATTGTTCTAGTACATTAAGAATAAAATCCATAAGTAAATTTTGACATTTAAGAATCATTCTCAACTCAATATAATCCACTATGTACTCAGTATGACTCAATGTGTCTATTATCAGTTTAAAATTGACATTTTAATAAAAAAAACTATCCCCTCTCAGAAAACCGGTGAAACAAGATCTGATTTTCTAGTTAATATTTGAAAATGAATCTTAATTAATTTTTGGAATGTATGAATAATTTTCACATAAAATCTACCCATGATGAAAACTGTATGACATAAGATCATGTTTCAAGTTTAAAATGGCATTTTTATAATAATAAAAATTGGTATATTCAATATAGAGGAAACGCATTCCTATTGTATTGATAATTTAGTAAAACAATCCATATATCATTTAGGAGATTTATGAATCATACAAATGTAAATCTGATATATGGTGTCATTGGTATTACTCTAATTACTTCTTGTTATTCAAATTTGTCATTAATTTTAGTAAAAAACAACAAACATACTCTAAAAAATGAAAATAATTTCAAATTATTTTGGTACAATAGAATGATGATTCAAAATTCATTTATGACATGAAGGAATGTGTCTCACAATAATCTGATACACAGTGTGACCATTATGACTCATTGTGTCTGTTTTCATTTTAAAAGTGACAGTTTAATATAAAAAATGTTAGTCACTAAAAAACAAGAAATAATGATCAAATTTTATTATTAATTTAGTAAAATGATTCACAATTCATTTTTGACGAGTATTAAATAGTCTCTTGTCAATCCAGACATGATGTAGAATTTATAACTCAATGTGAATTTTCTAAAAACACATGTGGCATACTCAAAACCTGGGAAATGTTTTTTTAATTTTTTTGATACTATTAAGTCAATGATCTATAAGTCATCTCAAATTTGTAGAAATCATCTGAACCTCAATATAATGCATTGTGTGACTGGTATAAATCCAATTATGTCTATTTATTTAGGATTATCATTAACCATAATGTTATATGATACACATTGTTCATAGTGAGACTCAAAGTTTAGTTTAAAATTATTTTTTTAATTTAATTTACATTTTATGTTATTACTAATATAAGAATTATTTTCTTATATATGTAAATTATTTCCTTCGAGGTGGAGTGTATTGTTTTTTTTAAATTGGTACATTATTTTCCTCTATACTAATGTTTTCTCTTGTATTTGTGTGGAAAAATTTTGATGATTAAATTCTTTATTTATATAAAATTTTTCTAATTAAAATAGATATTTTTGGTGTTTTAGTTCATTGTTACAAAACACAACAAGCCATGTTTCTGGTGATGAAGTGTGCTGAAACATCACACAACAATATTACCCTTTATAAATTCCTTTAGATGTTCTGTTAAAGAGAACCATTTGTAGTGCTTGTAGAAGTCATAATAAATGGTCTCTTTACTAGAACATTAATAAAAACTAACTAAATTTTTTGATAAGTGGTGTATTTTATCAATAACTTTCTAGCACTGATAATAGCCTTGTAAATTTTTCTATGTTGTGGTAGTAAACATTTCTGTATTGCAAATAAATAAATATTTATGAACTATTAATGGACTGTTTTTTAGTACTCTATGGTCTGACTGATCCCAATAATTCATTAAAGTTATAACCCATCTATCCTCAAAATACATAAATCCTATGAACTGATACTAAATCGATACCCTAAAAAATAATCATGGGGTGCATGAGGTAAAAATACTCAGAAGTCTTACTACCAATACATTAACTACCTCATGGCCAAAAACTGATGGATTAGGTTCCACACCCATGATGACTCTCATGTGATATTTCCTATAAATGGGGATGAATTTATAGGTTCCCTACCTTCTCAATGTATAAAAATTTATTGACATTCGCAATATTACTATCTACTCTAACTAAAGTTTTATACACTATGGAGACATAAGAAGAATAATTATTCGGCATCCACGTCGACATGACACTATGAATGAGGTTCACAAACATGTCTCAAATATATGAAGGGAACCCAAACTTGGAAATGACATATATAGAGGAATCCATTGAATTGGAAACTATCATCCCCTCATCCTATGGATGGAATCAAAAACAATTCCATTCATATTTATTTAATGTATGGAATTAGATAAAAACCCATTTTGAATGATGATCGTTTTAAGATCCCTTTTTAGGCTTGTAAAAGAAATACAATTCATATTTATTTAATATATTCAGAACGAAAATTCAATTCTACATTCATATAAAAAAAACAGAATACAAGAATTGTGAGAAAATAAACAAAAAGTGGATTCAATATATCATTTTTCAATATTTTTAATACATATTATATCCCACATATATAAAAAAAAATAAAAATATTTATTATTTCTCCAATATATAACAAATTAGAGATAATAATATTTATCCTACTATGATCATGAGATGTAAACAAAGGTGCTATTTCTAGAAATTTTTTTATTTTGTAGAATTTCATTCTATTTCTGATTTTACTATAAAAGTTAAATATAATTAAAAAATAATTATTTTTAAATTAAAATAAAAATAATAATTAAAAAACACATACCTAACTTTTGTTTTGATGAAGAATAAAATATTAATAGAGTAAAACATGACCCACACAATCTCCAATTGTGTTAATATCCTATGTAGTTAACTACACTAGTGAATTTATTTTAATAATATCATGTACCACACAAGAATCATTGAATGATGATGTAATTAATTTCACAAAAATTAATTATTCATTACACATTATCATATATTGGGGCATCTCTTTTATATACTCATATCACATGGTCGGGTCTGAACAAAGAGGTGGAGGATCTAGGTAGGTTGACTACATTGGTTGAGACATTTTCAGTGTTTCTTCAGTCACATCCCACAGATATGATTTAATTTTTTCTGTCATGAGATTTATTATTTCATTCACTTCATCCTTCATGGAATCCATTTCTTCACCGGTTTATTTCTTACTAAGATAGTGATAAAAAAATCCTATAACTCTCACACTCTTCATATCTTCTTATATGGTCTTCGTGTTTAAGATTTCATATAGTATTATCCATAATTCCCTACATAACTAATGGGAAAAATTACCCCACTTCACTTTATCGTAAATATATTCCTCAAATTATATACTAAAATATTATATTATAAAAATTGAATATAAAAAATAAAAATATTCAAGAAAAATATATTTTTTCTTATAATTTTGTGAGTTATTTAAATCGATAACTAGGAAACATTACCTTTTATGTAATTCTGCCTATATAAGTTTTTCTTGGTGAGTGGGAGGTGGTAGAGGCCCAAAAAAGACATCTTCTAAGATTATACAAGATTTAGTTCTTAAAGCATTAAAATTTTATGCAATAAATATCTCTCCCAATTACCCATCCAAATAAAAAGTATAAGGGCATACTTTTAAGTACTAAATATCATAGTGAGATCTAATTGAGGTATGTGATATACAAATAAATGAATAATTACTTAGGTAATAATAAAAGAATTACGAAATTGAATTTTTATACAATAATTTCCAAAAGATGAATGTTTTATCATGCTGGTTGTAAAAATGTTTATCCCTTTTCATTACATCTAAAAATCCTTACATGTGTCATGAATTTTCATATAAATTCCAAAAAATATTATATTCATCAACTTGGTTTAAAAATATATACATCTATCTTCCATAAAAGATATATCATTTTCTTAATTTCTTTCATTTCTTGTAATTCATATGTCATCAGTAATTGAATATACTAAATATTTTTCATGTGAAATGTATAATATTTTTGGAAGTTGATAAAAATAAACCAGTGGAAAATTTTATCATTATAGATTCAAAAATATGTTCTTTCTATATGTTATTAATGATACTTCAGTCAGGATATAAAATAGAAATCCTATAACAACCTTATATGCTCAAATAACCCCTAAACTACATTTTATTTATGACATCTGGTTTATTATTATAATGAAAGTATTCATGTATACACCACATAACAGGGGAAAGTGAGAGTTTTTGTAAACTTGTAATCTCACAATTATCATTTCAAGGAACCATCATCTCATTAGAATAAAAAAACTTCATTCTATAACTACAATTTTTTTGAGAAATAAATGGTTAATTATGTTCAATAATTTAATCAATGAATTTGTGTTAATTCAAAAATACTTATAGTTACTTCAATAAATGTTATTTAACATTGATGATTGTTACATCAACAGATAAATATAACTATCTTCTATTTATATCCATATTTTAAGAATTAAAATAAATTTATAAGAACTTTTTATTTCTTTTTTCAATAAAATTAAAATATGAAATATTATAGTCACTAATCTATTTGATTAAAATTAAATATAAAAAAATGAATGCCAAAATGTTAATTTGAAAACAATATTATTATAATTATATGATAAATATATATATATATAATAATGTCAGGATTCCAACTAAAAGATTTATAACTGAATTTAATAAATATAAAAATTATTTCAAAAAATGTTAGATGTAAAGAACATTACAGGTTACAATGTCCTAGTTAAAATAAATTCATCTCAAAATTTTACAACAAATTTATTATAATAGGTATCTTCAATAAAAAAAGTTTAAGTGGAACTGATAAATAACAAATTGAACACGAATATGAAATAAATTATCAATATCTATAGGTTTTAATGTCATAAAAAATATTATATTTAAATGTATTGGTTCTCAGAAAATAATGGAAAATAAATATTTAAATAAATATTTATTTTAATAAAAGTGAATTTTACCATATCCTTTTAGCTTGATCATTTCATATATCATGTAATATATCTACATTCATGTCATTATTTTCATGATCTAATAATGTTATCGTTAAAGAAACCCCTAAATACGTCCACATCATCATCACTATCATCACCTATATTAGTTCCCTTTCCATGGAAAGTGGATTCCAAATAATCGAGGGATGTAATAAAAACAGAAATTAGCATATTCATATTTTTCATCATGATAAATGCTTCCTCTTTATAAGGATATTTTTTAAATTGACTATTCTATATCTATAATTATCATGCTTCACTATTGTGGTATAAGTAATCATGTCATACATAAACACTTATACTAGATATTTAGTATAATAAATTTCTCATATATCCTTATGAAATCTAAAATATGTCATTGAGTATGATAAATGGGTGCTGCAAAATATATTTGAAAACAATCATCCTTCATTAATGACCATTGATCCCCAGTTTTTATCAGAAATCGTTTTTTGCATATTGTTTTTGTGAAATGTGTAACCATAAATACTAAAACAAAACCTTGTGATCCAATTAAAATATGGTCTCCTAGATAACTAATTAAATGATTCTGATATAGATATATTAGTGTTTATTTTATCCTTCATCCATGAAACAAATTAATTTTTATTTTCATTCATTAACCAATTTTTACATTTTATTATATATCATAACTTCAATATAGAAATATCTAAGAATATACGTGGTTGAACATCCTAGATGTGGTTAAGTATTTATCAATGCACCTTCATCATTTCATCATAAGGAATCAACATTACCATTATTCCAAAAATACCTTCCCCGTCTTTATCAACTATCATTTGTAGAGATATGGAGATTTATTTTTTGCATCATCATTTTAGAATCAGTTTTTACATGAATGATGGAAAAATGAATTGGTAGTGAATTTTATCACTATTTTCCCATAAAACATATCTTAAATGATTTCTTGATTAACTTTTAACAATGTCATGTAGTATTAACCATGTAAAAAGTATGTTCGAAAAACTTTTAACAAAGGATTTAACACAAAAAATTGTTAAATGCATTAAAAACTAAAATATGTGAACTCATTGTAATGATGATTTTTCAAAATATATTAGATTCATGCCATGAGTCTTCCATGGAACACTCTAAATACCTCAATATTATATAATTAATCTTCTTTTTTAATTAATTTTCATCATTTATCATAACAATCATACCTTTCACCCTCTTCCTTGGCTACATTCAGCCAACCGATATGCGATAACTGTTTTTGGGTTTCACCATCACCTGCTTTGGCTGTCTATTTTTTTGGAATTATATCATTATCTAAAAGCAAAAACTGACCAATCATAATTTTTTTCTCTATACCATGGATTACAATTATGGATCACCATATTCATTATGTTAAATAATTAATTTGTATTTGTAATTGTTTTTATTTTTTTGTTGAAAAAGTAAAGTGTTACCCTTAACCGTAACATATTATAGTTATTTATTAAACAATAGATCACTTTTTTTCAAAATTTTGTTCGTTTTAAATTTTTAGGGAATTAGGTCTCAATATCACACATAGAAACTCATATATTACCATGTATACACTTCTACTCAACATCCTTTTTTACAAAATGGACCTCTTATAAATAAAAGAAGATTTGATTCCCTAAAAAAACTCTGTGACTTTAAATTTGAACTATTATTTTACATTAAGAATTCCTTAACCTAAAACCATTTTAAACAAGATATGATCACAAAAATAATGGTAAGGGACAATAAAAAGGAAAGAATGAAATCATTTATATATAATAACTTCTAAAAATATTCTCTTCAACATAAAGTTAATAACATACTACATTAAAATAAAAGATTAAAGTAAACATCTAATAATAAAAAAACATATATGAATCATGTGGAATAATTTTCTTATTACACTTTCATATGATGAAACCCTTTTAGCTACCATATTATTTTAAACCTTACAACTACCTTATGATTCAAACCCTCCTAGATACCTTATTATGTTACCATCACAATAATGCTTGGAATAACCATTACAACAAACCCCCAACATACCCAATACATTGGAGGGATATCACAGTCCCAAAAATATTTTGTTTTTAATGTATCCACCTATACTCATAAAAAATTCCCATAAACCATAACATAATCATAAAAGATGAATACTTACATCATAAAAACAATTCCTTGAAGAAAATATCTTATTTTAAAAGATTTTTGTGCACATACAAAGGGAAATATTTTCATAGAAAATAAAAATTTAATTTTGTAAAGGAAGATTAAAAATAGTAAGGAATCATGAAATAATGAAAATAAAATCATTCTATATAAGATAACAACCTTCCTTTAGTACTCAAATTTGTAACATTGAAAGAATATTTATAAAAAATGTCCCTTACATGTGTTCTGTACTCGTACTTAATATAATGGATAAAAAATAATATACATGAATTAATTTATTGATATCATTTTAGTCATATAAGTACTTTAAAAAATCTTATTATGCTTATTTATTATCATTTCACTGATTTATAAACATATGGATATTTGTTTTAAGAGCATTCATTTCACAACAATATGGTTGGTTAAGTTATGTACATTTGTGGATCTTCTTATCAAAATAGGAATTTTACAATAGATTCTAGGCTATATTTTATTAATGAAGCTCCATTATATTTAATGGTCCCATATTTATTTTTTTCATTATGAAATAAGAATTATTTAATTGATTTTTTTTATTAAAAATTATTTTGTTTGGTTTGGGGGTTTTTTCAGCCATAATGAAATTGTAATACTTTATTTAGTATCATGATTATATATTAATACATTAACATTAAATAAGTTATTATACAAATAAAAAATTTGTTTATCCATAATAAAATGTTTATGGTTATCTTTGAAGGGGGTATTGGAAAATTAAATATCCTTATCCATAGAGATATCAAATCACCACAATTTTGACAACATATTCATTTCATTGAATAAGAGGAGAAGAGAAAATATTGGATAAATAGTATTACAATACAAATGAAAATTATATTATATAATTTATATTGTATTTGTTATTATATTATGGATAAATGTGGTGATGTGAATGTAAAAGAAGAAAAGATATTAAAAAAGGCATTTTTAGAGTGCTACCAATTGATTTTCACCAAGTTGAAGGATCCATTTAGGAAAAGGGAATTGGTCGTTTGGTGAGACCATAATTTCTTTTTTGTCGGGATAGTGGGTACGAGAGTATTGGGATGAGATTCAAGAATGAATCATTGAATTGATGGAGTGAGGTGAAGGGTTGTGTGGGTGGTAGTTATAAAGTAAGAGTGGGGTGTTCATGGAAATTTCTCAAAAGATTAATTTACAATAATTTTATTTTCTATAAAAAATAATACCAAATGGTCATTAATTAGAAAACATATAATATATGGTTTTAATATCATAAAAAAATAAATATTATACATATTTTTATGATTATTGTAAACCATATCATTTTGATTATACCTTAATTAAACTATTTTAAATGTAATTATGGGAGAAAAACTTTTAACATTAAAAGGTTTTAATTTTTTCTTATATGGTGTTAGTTTGATAATAAATGTCCAATTAATAATATATACACCATATAATTGTAAATTTTTTTTTTTTTAAATTTATGTAATATTTTAAAATAATTTAATAAAATATAAATTTCATAAGAAAAAAATATATCAAATTTTATACTATCAACTACATTGACTTTAAAAAAACTAAAAAAACATATAAAATCCAAATAAAAACTATTAAAATACCTTAAAAATAAGTTAATTGTATCTATAAAATTCATTTATCATTGTAATTATCCCTTATTATATTTATTTTAAATATTTTAATAACAATTATTTGATATTTTCATCAATAAAATAACTACTATGTTTGCATTGTGTAAGCATTTAACGTAAATTTTAATCCGTAAAAATTAAAAATAAACATACAAGTTAAATTTAGATATGTTATATTTAAAATGAAAATTTATATCTTATTATAAATTATATTTAACCCCATACAAAAAATATTATACTTATTAAAAATAAGAAAGTGACATTGAATCATTTGGTTGTATTTTAATTAAATCTAATTCATTTTCGTATAGATGTTCCCATTAAATAAATAAATTCTAAAAAATTATTTGAATGGTATAATTAACCTCATACAATAAGAATTATGATGAAAATGTATGTCCATGCTGTTTATTTTGAATCTCGGTTTACTCATTTTACACTTTACCGATGTAATATATTTTCCCTCAGTAACTATTCATATTGACAAAATATTAAAGGGAATTAATTATCAAATTTAAAAAACATATATACAATTATTTAATGTATTTTATGTAATTAGAAAAAATATAAATTTAATAATTTAACTTCAATTATACCCATACAATTCATCAATATTTTTGTTTTCATAAAAAAAACCCTTTTAAATTTTTTAAATTACTTTAAAATAAATTATAATATGATATCCATTTTAGAAATCATAATTAATATTTTAAAACTGAAATTTACATAACTATAATTTTAAACTAATCCAAAACATAATTTACCCTTAAAAATAAAATACATTTTAAAAAATTGTTACTTTTCACTATTTAATGATAAATATATATTTTCATTTCTTTTGAAAATTTCATTATATTATAATTTTTTACTTTTTTAATTAAATAACTTATAATAAATTTAAAGGATAAAATTATATTATTTGAAAATAAGAAACTTGATTAACAAAACTATCCCCTTTTTATTTCATAAATTACTTATCATATTAATAATGAATTTAACTATTTAATTCTAGAATGAAAAAAGCAATAAATACCCAGGTTTTTTTATTTATCTCTCTATTTTAGAAATTTTATCCTCACAATTTTACTCACTTATTAGAAATGAGTGGATACATTTTGATAATAGTATATTCATATTCCCATGTTTCTTCTTAAACCATGAGGTTTCTCCACAATTCTATAACCTGGTGAATTACCGTAATTCCTAATACTCATTCTCTAAGCTCAAGAATCTAAATAGGATTTTCCACATAAGAATTTTTATCCTCTTGTTTACTAACCTCACGGATTATACCATGATATCAATTGGGAATAAAATTTCTTAAAATCGAAACATGAAAAACAATGTGTATGTCAGAGAAAATCAGATATAATACCACATGATAGGAACCTGATCCAAATTTTTCTAGAATTTTATATGGTCTAATGAAACGTGAACATAACATTCCTTTCCTACAAAAACACAGATCACTTTTCCATGGTGTTATTTTATGGAAAACCAGATCACATACCTCGAAGGAAAGTCCATTCCTCCTATTATGTATATAATGTTTTAGCGTGGTCTCAACTATAGTAAAATGGTACTAGATCATCATAACTTTCTCATCCAATCTATCTACTGATTATGGTTCCATAAACATCCTTTCATTGAATTCATCCCAAAATAATGGAGTTCAACCCCACTTTCCATATAATTCCTCAAAGGGTTCTTTCTATATACTATAATAAAATGTTTTATTAAATAAAACTCAAATAAACAAAGATATTGATTCGAACTTCCTTGGTAATATATTAAACAATATTGAAGAATATAATCCAATGTCTTAATTATTATTTTCGTCTCTCTATCATATTGATGATCAAAATAAGTGATGTGATTTATTTTAATTCCCAATTACATCTGAAGGACTTTTCAAAACATAGAAGTAATCTTGTGATCCTGGTTATATAAAATAGAGAGAGGAAGTTGATGTATCTTGACTATCTCATTAATATGAAATTATAAATGTTAATCTAAACACACAATAACTTGAATAGGGAGGAAATTTACTTATTTTTTCAGTTAATCAACAATTACCAAAATAACATTAATACAACGAGATGTGTTTAGTAGTCACACAACATAAAATCTATAAATATATTTTCCTATTTCATATCTATCATTATTAATGTCTGAAGTACCCCTTTTGGTAATTATCATTATACAATAACCTATTAACAAGTCCGCAATATCTATTTCATTATAAACCCCCCCGGGTAATACATCTAAAGATCTATGTACATTTTAATACTTCTAGGATGAATAAAAACAGTGAACTATGAGATTCACAAAATAATTCCCCCTTCAGCTCGAAACAAAAAAGAACATATAATATTTTTCCAAATATCAATACACATTATTTACCAATATTAAATTTAGGCCACATAACATTCTTAACAAATTCTACCATTTTATGAAACTCACTGTCATCCATCTAGGAATGATTAATTCTGTCAGACAAAGATGATTCCAATGGAACCTAAAACAAGAGATGAATTTCTTACATGCAAAAAATCCTTGAAAAGAATTCATCAAATCATTTGTTAATGGGTGTTGTTCTGCATGTAACATTGTAAATGATGCATGCTGATTTCTACTCATAGAATCCGACACATTATTTTCGTTCTTGGGATGGTAATTGATCATGAAATCATAATACATTATATATTAAATCCATATTCTCTACCTCTTGTTCAATAAATTTTGAGTGAATATATATTTCATAATTTATTGTTCACCATATATTTAACAATTTCCTCCATATACATCTTGCCTCCAAATTTGGAAGGAAAAAACAACAACTAATTCCAAATCATGTGTAAGATAATTTAACTCATGAATTTTCAGTTCTATTTATGCATAAAAATTTACATAATCACTCTTAATTTGAGTCCAACCAAGACTCTTTATGTAATAATCACCATATATAACAAATATTTCCCTTTCTTGAGGGTGGGACCAAAACTAGATCATTAAATAATTCCATTTTTACTTCATAAAAACAATTATCACATTATTTTTTACATATATTTTTTACCCATCTCTATGTTAACTTATTTTTGGAAATAAAATAGTGGAAACTTTTCAAAAAACTATATTACCCTGACTTGAAATATGTCTTAGAAATGTATTGTGCTCTTTCCAAATGATTAAACAAATAAAAAACATGTGTTAATTGATACATTTTATTAAAAATAATTCTATTAAATTTTATATAATCCCTATGAGTCCTGATAGAATCATTTTTTTATATTATATCACCCCACGTTGATATACTCAGACGAATGAAACATTTATATCGAAACACTTTCAATTTCATTTTTATCCCAAAATGTTCTAATTAAGAAATTCAATATAGTGCTTTTGAAGTATGTCTAGAATCATGGAGTAAGATAACATCAAACAATACCTTCCTATCAAGTATGAAATATTTAAAATAATTAGAAATAAAATCCATTTATTCATTCACTGATGGCATTTCATTAATCGGAACAGTTCACTTTTTTTAAACAATTTGTGTGACTTAAATTTAATTTTTATATTTTAATAGTTTCTTATCTTCTTGATATATAATCAGTTGTATTGATTCATTCATGAATAAAAATTGATAATATTATTAAAAAAAATTCTGTATATCTTTAATTATTTTTAGAATGGTAAATAGAAATAAAAACTACACCAAGAATTACATCAAATTCTACCATGTTCAAGGAAACTAGGTTTATTGTTACAAACTTATATATACATCAAGGGGAAGATTTTTATAATTTATTTTTCCTTAATAAATTCCATAAGATTATTTACTATATGTTCTACTTCAATTTTATTAGCTAAACATTCTAATTTATACAAAATATTTCTAATCTGAAACAATATATAGACTATTAATCAAAAAAATTATTATATTCATAAAAATACAATCTATATAACATATACCACTTCATTTGGTGGCCCAAAATCTAATGAAGATGTTGTAGTGGATTTCACCACACTTTTCATCCTATAATACGACTTCATACTATAATTCACGTACTTCTTTTGGATGGTATGTGCATAATACCCCATCTCACCAATTTTAAAACACATACCTGTTTTCTTATCAAAATTTATCTTACCACTAAAACCAACAGTTTTCATTCCAATAAAGGTCCATAAGTCTATGATTACCACATATGAAGAATATACCGTATTTGGAATGGAATTACAAAGGTTTCTTTTTTTCAACACACCCCTCAGAATAGAAACTAGATTTTCATTCCTTAAGATATATTTCATTACTGCTTAACCATTGCCTATAATCTTGAACTTTTCATATACTTTTTTTTATAAACCACATGAAAATAGAATAAACCATTTCTACCCTCTCACAACATCAACCAATTTTCTCATAAATTTTTAATTCATTGAAATATAATTTCCTTCGATATATTGGATTCAATATTGAGTAGAACTGATGGGTTTTAATATAAATATTCTAGATAAAATTTAGATTTTACCTTCATAATCGAGTGATTTTTTCTTTATAGGTGGCTATAGAATCTTCCTTTTATTAAATTTTATGAATTTCATCACAATTGAGACTTACTAACTTAGGAAAGTATTACTCCAGAAAAAGATTCTTAAATTTATCCCTTTACAAGGAATCAATCAATTCTGTTTTCCTGATATTCAGTAATACTAACTAGAACTTTTTGGAATCACTAATCAAATTATAAATTACATGACTTCCATTTTGATGATCTAAACACCCCATGAAATCAAAAATCATTTCGTGGTATTTAATCAACCATCCATTTACCAATAGTTTATACGATTTGCTAAATAATGGAGGGTATTGCCTCATTAAATATTTCACTACAGTGATGTTACTTTGTGGTATATCGGGATGATCATTTGCACAGATACCACCACCATTTATAACTTTATTCAACTGATCCATCAGAGAAACAGTCTATTTAATTGAGATTCTAAACATTGCATTTTTCTAATTAATAATAAATTATCTTCTCAGTTTCTTACAGGATCAACTTCCCTATTTCCTTTACGGAAACTATTTTGAACAAGTATTGTTAAGTCAAAGAAACATCGATATCTTAAAATTCAATGTAATTAAAATATAACATAATTTAAAATATTTTAAGGATATTCTATTATAATTACCCTAACCTCTAATGTTGTATAAATCGTTCATTGATACCGACTTTATGGTTGTAGCCTTAATCATAATATATTCCAACAATTTTTAAAAATAGAAATCAAATTATTTTCCCAATAATAATTTAGGTTTAGATTTTTTGTGAATTAGGTAACAATCTCATACATAGATACTCATATATTAAAAAGTATAAATTTATACTGAAAATCCATTTTTCACAATATGATACTTTCAAAAACTAAACACGATTTCATTTTGTAAATGATCTCGATGACTTTAAACATGAATTGATATTTTAATTTAACCATCATTAAACCCTAAATAAAAACATTAAAACATTGAATGATAACCAAAATCATTGTAAGAGAAATTATATGAATAAAAAAATAATTGGTCCATAATTAATTATAAAAATTTCTTAATGAATGTAAGCATAATAAATTACCGAATGAAAACTATAGATTTATGTAAAATAAATGAAACCATAAATAAAAGTTATATTTAAATTGGGGAATCATTTTATCATCATACATACTTATGATGTAACCCTCACAACGACTATATAAAGACATCCCCCACAACTACCATATGATTGTAACTATCACAACTACCTTATGATATAAGCAGCTGACATACACTTCGAATAACCAACATAGTCAACTTCTAACGTACCAAATGAATTTTAAGGATATCATGGAATCACTCATGTTTGGTTTATAATGGATCAACCCATCATAATAATTAATTCCAAAAACTACAACATAATATTAAAACATGAACAATTAAATAATAGTAATAACTCCTTGAAGAAAATATGTTATGATAAAAAAATTCAAATAACATTCATAGGAAAAATAATTATTTGAAAATCACCACATAATTTGGTAACAGAGGCTTCAAAAACATAAGGCACCTTAAAAGTAGAAAAATACCCTCATTTATTATAAGATAATGAAAAATCTTTATTAGAATGAGTTGTAATATTAAAAGTGCATCTTTAAAAATAATTTCACATATCTTATGTCCAAATTCATTATACAACTATATTTAATGCCATATATAATATTTTTGGATTAATTAATTTCAAATTTAAGAACATATTCCATATATAATATATTAATAGTTATTTTATGACTCTAATTTAAGTGTATTTAGATGAGTTATAAACATTTGAATCATCATTTCAGGAGTACTCGATTCATGGATTCGTGGTTGGTTAACATTTGTAAATTGATGGATGTTGTTTTCAAAATGGGAATGGTACTAAAAATGTTATATTATATTTTGTTAATAAACGTAAAATAGTTTAAAGGGTCCCATATATCAATTTTCAAATTGATATTAGAATGATTATTTTGATAAAATACTAATAATAATAAGTTAATTTAGGAAATTTTTATATCAATAAAAAACTTGTTCCATTTTATTTATTATCAAATACATATATAAATTCATTAACATTAAATATATAATAATATAGATATTATATTGTAATTTAAAAATAATAAATTTTTATTACTATCATTTAAGGATCAAATGGTAAATGAAAACTCATTATCCATGGATATGGTAAACCACCATAATTTGGACTACAGTTTTGTTTCATTGAAAATATAGATATGAGAAAAGGGATGGATAGTAGATATTCCCTTAAAAACATAAAATTATAGAATATAATTTATACTTCATTAATTAGTACTTTTTGGATGAATAATTTGATGAGACTGTAGATTAAGAAAAATACTAAAGGAGGTAGTTTGAGAGTGTTTCCTCCTGAATACCACCTTCATGAAGGATCCCTTGTAGGAATAATGATTTGGGATTTTTTTGGGACAATAATCCCTTGTCTATGGATAGAGTGGAGGGGTACAAATTTTTCATATATTTGGGAATGATTAATGTCTTGTATGGTTTGAGGAGAAGTGTTGGGAGTGGAGATTTTTTTATGATAAGGGAGTGGTGTTTTTGTAAATTTCTCAAAGGATTAAAATATAATAAAATAATTTTATAAAATAATTCCATCAAATGGTATTGTATATAAAATAAGATGAGACACTTTTTAAATCTCATTATCCAAAAAAGTTTTATATGTTTTGGTCTTACTTTAAACATTATCATTATGATTAAACCTTATTTAACCTATTTTAATTTTAAATATGATAAAAAATTCTGTAATATAAAAAGGTTTTAATATATTCTTATATGGGCTAAATTAGATCATAAATTACCATTTAATAATATTTCAAACATAAAATAATGAATTTTTATTTTCAAAATATTTTCATGGTTTGTAAATAATTTAATGAAATATTAGTCCCTTAGAAACATTAACGTCATTTTTTATTCTATTCCATATATTAAATTTTAAAAAATATCTATAATTTATTAAATTATTTTAACATAATTAATTACAATACTAGCATATAACCGTAATCTATAAAATTCATTTGTCACGATTATTAAATCAAATTATATTTATTTTTAATAGTTCAATCACATTTGTTAATATTTTAATTGATAAAATAATTACTACATTAGTGTTGGGTATTTATTTAAGAGGTTTATTTTTTAGTTTCTATTAAAAATAAAATCCCACATTGAAGGAATATATTTTATCCCTACTAACACTATCTAAGGTCAAATATATATTCTATTTAACCGCATATTAAGAATATTAATGTCACATTTTTTCCAATTTATTTATTTTAATCATATCTAATTTATTTTCATGGTAAAGTGCTCATAATTTTTATAAATAAAAAATAATATGTTTTTATTGTATAACTACACTCTTTTAATTAAAATTAGGTTGAAAAATTATGGTCTTATTATTTATTTATAATCTCGATTAACCTATTTAACCCTTTTTTGAGGTAATAAATTTTACCATAGTCACCATTCATATTGAACATAAATAAATAGAGATTTATTAATAATTTTGAACATCTTCAATAAAAATATATAGTTTTATTTTTCTAATCAATTCATAAAATTGTCCGAATTTAATTTAAATTCAAACTGGAAAACACATCAAAAAACAGTTTTTCAAAAAATATCATTTTTAAAATACATACTGTTTTTGTATAAATTAAAATTTAAAATTAATTTCAATCAGTATAAATATATAATTATAACTTATATATAAATGATGAAAATTAAAACTAATTCAAATCATAATATGTCCTTTAAAATAAAATATAGTAAATAAATCTTTATTTTTCACAATTCACTAAAAAATCAATATTTTCATAATATTCTTAAAATTACATTATAAGATCATTTATATTTTTTGAATTATATAATTTAATTAGTTTTTTTAAAATAAAATTATAGAAATTTAAAATAAGAAATTAGTTTAACAAAATTTCTTACTTTTTGATTTTTAGAAGTATATATCGAATTAATAATAAATTTAAATATTTAATATCAGAATGAAAAATATTTATTTTATAAGTACCTTGGTCATTAAAATAAATTATATTAATTCATTCATTTATTTATACTTAAATTCTTTTCAATTGTAAATTTTTTTGTAATTATTTCTATGAGTATAATTTACTGGTGATTACAAGTTGATTTTTTATGGGATATAATTTTATTTTGAAAACAGTTTACTGTATTTATACTTTTTTTATTTATAATTTTTCGGTCATTTTATCTTTTCAACAGTTAATATTATAGATTTATATAAGTAATTATGGATATCAAGATAATTATTTTTTTGTTTTGATATTATGGCGTGGTAGATCATATTCATAGCTATAATAATTTATTTATCAATAATTTAACTTCATAAAAATTATCTAGATTATGTGTATCTAAACATTTATTAGCTTTAGTGATATGTAATTTTTATGTTGTACACTATTATAAAAATATTAATGTGATTATAAATATTTTTTATTGATTGATGTTTCATTATTCATTGAACTTTCATTAATTAATAATTGAGCATGGATTTACAATATCTGTATTTTATGTAAATAATTTATTTTTTATGAATGTTAAATTTAGTGGGGTTTATTATTTAAAATGAAACACCTCATTTGGAATATTTATTTATATATAATTATTTTGTGAATTTTTATATAAATATAAATATAATTATTTAATTTAGTCATAAATATTTTAAGTCAAATGTTTTCCCTAAAAAATATATTTCTTTTGTATGGTTTCCTATATTATTTATAATCGAATTGTCTAAAACATGTTTGATTAGTCACACATGAATATTTTTGAGTATTTTGGTGATATAATATAAATTATATTTACTCACACCTATTTCTTATATCGGGGATTCCATGAAAATGTTATATGTCATTGTACGGATAATGGAATTGATTCCTAAATAATTATAAAATAATATTCTCAATTAAGTGGTGATGTCAAGGAGATGATTTAAGTTGATGGAATTTTCATGATTTTTATTTTGAACAACGATGATACTGCCTTCATATTGATTTACATACGCCACCTGAATGATATATTTTTTATTATTTAAATAAATGTTATATTTTATCTAGATATATATTTTATTTTAATATAAATCAGTAACCTAATATTTTTTACACTTTAATATTTTATTTATTTTTTATAATCACTTTAATTGGATAACTAATTATCTCTATATGGTGTATTTATTGTTTTTATTATATTTTTATATGTTTTAAATTTACCTGTTTATACATATATATGTTCAAATATTTATATGTTTTAACATTTTCACCAATTAATATGTGATATAATAAAATTAATGGATTTTAATTGGAAAAATTAACAAAGAACTCGTAATGATATTCTATAAGTGGATGAAAACTACATGTGTTTTTTAAAAGATTCTTGAAAATCGATATCTTATTTTTTATTCATTGTGTGAATTGTTTGAATATGAAAATTTTATATTATGGTGAAATCAAAAACCATCTAATTTTATATTTATTTAATATTTATTATAATCATTTGATATGAAATTATGAATTAAAAAATATATATCAAATATTGAAAAAGAAATTAAGAATGAGATAGTGAATATCTTGGTGAATTAATTCATTATGTAGGAATTGAAATCACTGAAAAGAATATAGTTATTGAGAAATTATATAAGGATCTGGAGGAACCAATACTCTCTGGTTGAAATAATTTGTAGTTTAATTAGTAGTTTTGATATTAGTAAATGTGAATGGAATAAATGGTTGGATTGACAGTTGTGTTACTAAATTTCTTAAATATTTAAAAGGGATACCAATCGAAGGTATTTAAAATACTGATATCAATTATGATGTAATGAATATATTCTGCCAATGGGTTTAGGGTATAAAAAGATACTGTCTTTCCCCAATGTCTGCATTCCATATAGAATGAAATATTAATGTTTATCATAATATTTCTAAAATAAGACATCATGAAATAAGAGGGTTGTTTAATTCCACTCTATTTATTTTTAATGGACTAGCAATAGATCTCCCTCTAAGGAAATATTTTATATTCCAATAATAAATTATTTTAAGCATCTATTTATATATTATTATAATGAATAGATTTTTTGATTTTATATAGTTGAACACATATCTTTTGGAAGCTTAAATCACCCAAATGATTCACTATAATGAATGAGATTTTTTTGCAAATTTCTTAATTTAAAATATGAATATTGAAATATCATTATTGGAGTGTGTACAGAGAGAATGAATACATATGTGATCCTTAGTTGCCAAAAATATTATATGGTCTGTTATGTTGGTATTTTACAACATTTTATGATATATGTGTATGATTAAAAAACTTTTTGGTTTGTGTTAGATGATTTATAGATCAAAATACTTTTTACATGATATTTATTTATATCTATATCTATTGATTGTTGATTTGAAATTTTTATGGGAGACATGAGATATATTTTTTTCTAAACTGAAAAACAAATATTTTCTTTTTCATGATATGTTATTGTTCAATGTGAATAAATACATTCATAAGGAAGCTTATCTATATATATTGTTAAGGAAGCCTTTTTTAAATTTATGGAGTATATAATTCTTATTATCAATTACATATAAGAATAAAAAAAATTATATAGGAAATCAATTATGTTTTAATGGAAAATCGATACCAATGATTGAAAAATGAATTTAATGAATTTAATGTGTAAAAAAATCCCCCCTAAAATATTTTTCAGATGAATAATAATATAATATGGTTAAAAACATTGATTTCACATTTAGAATAAAATAATCATCTTTTTTTCGAAGAAATATATAGGAAAAATCGTCAATATTATTCGAGATATATTGTTTTATATATTTTGATGAAAAACAGAAGTTATATTTTTATTTGAACATTGCTAAAAAATATAAATGAATTAATATGGATTTCTATAAAAAAACATAGTGTAAATATACATGGTAATGTGATAAAAGAAAGATCCCACTATGAAAGGAAACGAAACTTATTTACTACTGCCTGGAAAAACATTTTATAATATTGAGATGTTGATTTTTTTGTGTATTAATTATATTAAATTACCCAGAGGTTATTTTTCAAAAGTTAATAAATTTGGTTCATTAATGAATTTGAAATTAATATGTATGTTATATCATGAATATTATGTATTAATTCTATAAGGACCCTAAAAAAATAATAAAATCTTGAGTTTGAAGTCATTAATTCATTATCTTAAATTTGAATATCTTTTTTGGTTTTTAGTTTTAGTGAATTAAGTCATAACTCATAGTGAAAAATATTTATTACAGAGTATAAACATTTTATCAAAATCCCTTTTTTCTATTATACAAATCAAATAATATAAGACATGTTTTCATTTCATGAAAATTATTCATGAACGTTTATATACAATATTTTTTCTTTTACCACAACATAAATAGTATGATTTTTTTATTAAAATGTGGGATGAACAAAAGCTCATTATGGTAAATAAAAATAATATATGTATCATTCCAATGAAGAACTAAAAAATCAATGAAAAAATGTTTATCTAATAAAATAAACTTTTACACAAAAGGGAATCCATTTTTCGTTAAAAATTTCATTATATTAAAATTGGAAATCAAAATATTTGCATGAAAACTGAGTTGAAAAGATAGAAAAATTCATGGAGGTTCCTGGGGATGTAATCTTAATAGAAACAATATAGATCCCTTAAAAATTGGAATAATTATATGACCAAATTCTAATATTATTATCTGAAGAAAATAACTGTTACCGAATGTATTGGATTTCTATCTTGGTGAACCCTTAGTATAAGCTATTAAATACTCACCAATGATGTATAATGCAGATCAACTCATAATATAGGTTTACAGAAATTGTGAACCTATTCACGAAATTACATTAATAACCCAATTACTAAGCCACTTTTCTATCTCATTATTTTCCATCTGATTTAAAATATGCACTTAAACATTGCATGATCATTATCATTAAAACCATTTATGTTATAAAATTATTGTATACTAATAAGTACATCACATATAATAGTGGTAGGACCTACACACTTTTAACCCTTCAGTTGGGTGTTTACACCTCACAACCTTAACAGATTTGAAATGTAATGTTTTTTCTAAAATAATTCAAATATAATTATTTTGAAATTAAAAAAATCAGGATGAAATTCAAAAAAAGTAATCATAATCATGAAATACCACATAAACCCTAAAAATAATCATTAATTTTAAACTTATTTTCACAAAATGAAAACATCATTCTTCCTCAAATAACACTTTCAACCTTATTCTTTATTCTAAACTCATGAATCACTATATGTTGACATCATTATCTCTCAATATTCACCATCACCCATTAATTATTACTTTCAACCTTATTCTTTAATACATCCTATAAGAAAAAATATGAATCATGAATAAGATTCAACAATTAAAAATACAAAAAAAGATATAATCTATAACATTGATATTTCATTATTATTTTCATCATATTCAACTATAATTTCATTACTCTTTGTCAAAAATTTATCCTCATAGCCATACTAATATCATTTATGAGATTTTGTAACACCCTGATATTTTATGAGATAAATTGTATGTAATTTATTTGATGTCTTATGTTATACCCTACACCAATATTATCTTGTTCTATACAAAACACTATATTATCTTGCTGTATATGCAAAATTGTTCTTTTCATGCATTACATGTTGGAGTTACCATCCTCAATATGTAGCGTTGTATGCATTAACGAGTTTTACTAATCAAAGATATATTAATATTATATTATTATTTAGTCGGATATAAACTATATATTATGAATATTATTAACAAAAATTTTAAATGTATATAACATTAAAATTCAACTTAATTATTTTCTATAAATTTAATAAGAACATATTAATTCTTTTGAAAAAAAATACGTTTAAAAAAAATCAGTTTTGCCACCTTTTAAAGGAACATTGATTTTAAATCCAGTTTTTAACAAGTATTTATATTATATTTTATAAAATAAAAACCCTATTTGGAAGAGGCATATCAAAATTTACACTATTTTTTTATTCTTTTATTTTTTTTGTTAAAATTAATATTTTAATGAATAGAGAAAACACACTACATTTTAATTTAAAATTGCATTTTAATTTAATTTATTTATATATATAGATTATTTTTTTAATTGGTTTAAAGTTTAATTTGATTATTTTTTTTATCATTTAATCCAATTTTGGTCATTGAATGTAAATTTCTTTGAAATTGGACATAATGACAAGTTAATGTATTGATAGTTATTATTTCCTAAAAATCACCTTTTTGGTTTTGACCACAGAAATTTATTTTATATTAATCACTGTAGATTTTCTGTTTCAAATTTGGAAAAATAGATTCCATATTTGGAATTAGAATGTACATATTTTGGGAATATGTACATTTTATTTTTGGATATTATGAATAGTAAGTTAAGTAATTATTTTATTTAACCTAGTTAAAAGATAAATCTGGTAAATATTAGGAAAAATAATTTAATATTATAAAATACTGATAAATGTGTCATAATTCTACTAGATTGTATTTTTATGGAAATTGGAATCCTTTTGTATTTTTTTGGACCACATGGATTCCCATGGATGTGATAATGACATTTTATAAGAATTAATTTAATGTTAAGTGAGATATAACATAAAAATGTATCCTTTATCAAAAAATATTTATGGGGTAATAAAAGTGATATATTATACTATAAATATTCATTAAGAAGATAGAATTACTTCATAAATAATGGTATTTTATTTATAAATTTTATATACTAAATAAATAAATTATATTATGACACAATGATGATTAAGTAATTGATTCATTAATAATGGATTCAAATAAATGATATAATAAATATTAAAATAAATGTAATTAGATTTTTTTAATTCTATACTTGAATTTTATGAATTATATTGATATATTATCTTTGATTTAATTCCCTTGGTTCGAAGAGAACAGGTTTTTATGAATATTTTAAATATTCAATTATAAATTGTGTCCAAAGATGACATAATTCATAAAATATGACATAAAATAGTTTATTAAATTGAATTAAATTTATTAAAATATATGATTCAGTAAAATAGTAAAGAAAAGTAAATATATGTGATAAATGACTTTTTTTGTTGTTTGAATTTATATGGTAATTACAATAACCCAAAATGTGTAAATAACAAGATATCACAGTAAAATTAAAAAGGGTAAAATAATCGTTATTCCAAAATGATAAGGATAAAAAAATATTCAAAACATGTTTAATAATTTATTATATGATGAGTATTAAAACCTAAATCATCTTATATTTTAATTAAATTGTTTTTGGCCATTTTCAGTCAACATTGAATTTATAATAAATTAATATTTTAAAACATTCCCAAAGTTCCCCTCTTCAATTTTATAAAAGACCACCACATCTACAGAAATAAAACACACATCTCAAGCCCCTTGGATCGAGAAAACTCGAATATTCTACCAACATCCATCCCTTACTCCAAGAAGCCTTAACTTGGGAATATGGAAATTCCAGAAAGCCTTTTGGATCATAAGAAAAGAAGTTACTCGGTATAGAGGTAACGTCTTCTCACATGTTCTTTTCATTATTTTTATTTTACATGCCCTATAATCATCTTAATATCCGATTAAATTTGAAAAACGTTATAATAAATATATTATGATGTTTTTATTAGAATAATTCGAGCAACAATTACACACACCACTATATAATGGATTTTAATATACTATTTCTTTGTACGGTGAAATACTGCCTCATAAAACGATGATTTTTAAGTTTTCTAATACTACCTCTCATGGTGACCATTATAATGGAACAATATTTATATATGATATATTTTATATTTATATTTTCTCTATGATTCATTATTTTCATTGTTTACAACACACATTTATGCTTTTGATAATGTGTAAATATGATAATTTCATTTGAGGAAGTGCGGACTACCACCCCTCAAAGTTATATGACTCGTTCAAGACATACATGTAACATATAAAGGATATATTTAATGACCTTATAAAACATATATAACATAGATTTTATAATTAAATTAAAATATATGTATGTATCATTTAATTTTAAATCCATTAATATGGGAAGGAAATGAATATGTCCTTCATGCGTACGTACGGTCTAACGTCTCTATGATCGGTGTATTCCATTGCACCTATCTATCTATTATATATAATTAAATACTGAATATATATGATATATAAATTATTTTTTAAATTTTTGAATTATTTTAATCATGATATAAGAGATAATATTAAGAATAACAATTCAAAGAATGCATGATAAATAAAAAATTTATTTCCCAAAACGTTGTTTTAACATTGAATTGATAAACAAATGTGTAATATAATTTCATTTTTGAATCGTATGTGATATCATTAATATTATAATGGTTCTGTTTGAAGTTAATAATATGTTTACACCCACTATACATGAGTTTTGGACACATAAAAATGTTATCAAACCTAAGGTAAAGGATAATTTTGGAATCTCATTTTTATACAATTTTGTTTATATATAAGTATTTTTTAGGGATGTATTTATCATCCATGTCCTTGTTTTATAAAAAAATATTCATAAAACATTTACTATTCTTCTATGTATTCCTAATATCATTTCTTTCAATTTATTAATTTTACTATATACTGTGGAAGGAATTTTTCTTTTGATTACCATATGAGGTACTTTTTTACTTTTCTATTATAAGTATGAGGAGAATTATTTTTACTTATATGGCATGACTGGATATTTAGGGTTTAATTATTCCTTAATTATAGGACTATTAATTTACATTATTTCATGTTTATATTCATCTAAATAATTTCCTTTTAAAATTTTATAGCATTTTCAGAAAAGAACACATTTTTTGAAGAATAATCTTTATTTTTCTCATGAATTGTTTTCAAATGTTTTATCAAAATTAATTTCCATCTAAGATGACATAATTTTATGTTTATATCCCTATTATTACTATTATTTGAGTTTTTTTATTATGGAATGATTTTTTAATGGATTTTGTTATGATGGAATGATGTTTAAAAACCAATCTTATTTCATGGGATATATTATGTTGAATGATTTGTTTTTCGTAGCACATGTTAGAATGTTGTTTTTATTTTGATATTTGTGGTGGAATATATCTACATTTAATTCATTGGGTATATTTTTATATCTCATTAGATAATCATCACTGGAATGACAAGAAAATATGTTTTAGTAAAACATGGCTGGAACAACTTGTAAACCATGATATATAATAGTCTTTATCAATTATAATGGTCTTAGAAGAATTTTCTTGTCTACTATGGAAATCATATTTTCTGCTTATTAGTTTTTCACAATTACATGTTTTATTTCAGTGAAATTATATCATGTTTAATGTTATTTTATGATATAAGGATTACGTACTTCCATGATTTATTTCCCAACTCAGGAGTTTGATGTTTAAACATTATGTTCAGGTTTTTACGTTCAATTATTTATGGTTTGTTTTTTTTTGTTCTCTATGTTTACCCTTACTGAGAATTTTAGCTCACCTTTTTTATGGTTTCTATTCCCTAGGATATAATGAAAAGTTTTTAGGTATGAAAAAAGGGGATGATCATTATTGTTGGTGTCTAAGATCTTTCACCAAGTTATAAGATTATGTTCTTAGATTCTAAAGACACTAAAATAATGTCGTCTTTATGAATATATTTGTTTAATTTATTAATTATTCCATAAAAGAAATTTAATTTCCATGTATGTCCATATTTGGTTGTTAGAGTTGGTATCTGAGAGAAGGTTTAGTTAAACAATGGAATATAGGATGTGGAAACATTAGTGAGATCCCTAGAGATATTTCAATTGTATATCTAGGGATGTACCTAAGGTTAAGTATAACTGTAGATTACTATCCAAGAACTATTATACTGTTCATGAATAACCTATGAATAAACCTACTATATTTGTGATTGAAAGTACTACTACTTTACTATGTGGTTTTCCTAGAATTATTTTTTTCATCAAACATTATTCATCTTGTGTTTTTGATGATGGATGGAACCCGAAGGAACCATGTTAATGATCAATCCACTGGGAAATGAAATGATTTTTCTATTTAATGACCATTTTTCATAGGAGTTGGGATGAAAAATATTATTTTTATACTTACAAAAGGTATGAATCATTCTGGACATCGAAATGACCAAAAAGGGAAAAAAATCTATTGAGCCCTTTAGGATTCCACATTCACATTCTTTCAGTGGATCTTTTTATACAATTTTTTTGAACAATGGATTAAAACAATAGAAAAGATATTTTCCATTCATTGTTTTTTGTGACATGAAAAAGTCATTTTGGTTGTCTATCATTTAGAAGGTTAAGTAGAATAGTGTTTGACTCTAATGAAGAATACGAGGCAACACGATGATGTTGAATATGTGGAATAATATGAGTTCAAGAACATATATTTAAATAAGTACTTCCCTTGTATTCTTTGATCAAAGAAGAAAAGGAGTTCCTTTTGATTAACAAAAAGGATGATTAATTTTTTGGTACATACAAGGTGAATTTTATAAGATTTTTGAGGTATGATTCAGGCATAATCGTCCAACCTAAACGCAATTTTGATGGATTCTTCAGTGGATTAAAACCATGTCTTCGAAGGGAATTATCTATAAGATACTTCAGTAACTATGAAAATATTGTGTGTTGTTCTATCAAGGTAGAACTATATGTTTTTTTACATATCCATCTCTTGGTTTTTACCAAAAACAAATGATGGAGTTTAAGGGGAAATCTCAAAAAATTGGTGAAAAGAAGATGAATGTTTCTTTATGCTCAATTTGTGGAAAAATCATGGTGGGTATTGTATTAAAAGGACTAGAAAATGATTGAAGTTTAGAAAATTAGTTCATCGAGTAGTTGAGTGAATAAATAATGGGAAAATGATTCTAATGATGTGAATAATGAGAAGACTATAGGGAATTCACCACCAACACTTCACTGCAATAAGAGAAAGGAAATGTGGAATTATTCTAACCAATTCCCTAATGAAAGGGCTAATGGTGATAAACATAAACAACCTATTATGGTATAATACAAAGGTAAGACACATACAATCACTATTTGTAATGTAGAGTATGAAAAATAATTGGTGGAATGATTAAGTGTTTATGTAATGGGATTTCAAAATATTGATGTGGAATCACATTTATAGTAATGTGGAATATTAGAATATCTATTTATTGGTCTACTATGGTTTTCCATAATTATATGGTACCGGTAACTCGGAAAGTGATTGTAAAACTTCTAGAAACCACATGATATGTGCATTATGATGGAATAAATAGAAAACGAGATGTTTGAAAGTATCAATGAGCTCATGACTTAAATAAGGACAAACGAACATAGTTTTTTTATTGTATATATTTTTTGGTATTTTTGTGTGTGTAAAGAGTTAATTCTGATAGAAAGCTTGTTTTCACTAAGGGTCTATGGTAATTCATGTTATTATACATGATTTAGGTATTCGAATGTTTGGAATGTGACAACCAAGAACTGCCAAATAGGATATGTGAGGCAAATGTGAAGTTGATTTAGTTAACCACATTTTAGAGTTTTATATTTTTAGTTTTTTTGATGGATTGGAATATTAAACATTTATGGATAGTATATGATATATTCCATTTTATGATTATTAGATTATTATTTTTATCTCACTACAGGTTGACTTATGCATATTTGAAAACATGTTCTAACTTTTTTTTGAGATAGATAGAATGTTCTGTCATTCTATCGCATGATTTGCTAACTCATAAAGAAAGGAATAATCACATTTCCATTTTAAAAATAAGAGATGATGTGGAAATTGATCCGACAATTACCAATAGTGATATTTTACTATGATCAAATAATTAGTTATCCTCATGTAAAAAAAATTCATCTAATTTAATAAAAATTTCATCGAACCAAAATTGATTTTCTAGTAATTTCTCATCCGTTGAATCATATAGTCCATTAAATCATTGAAACATTATAAATTTCACATGTATAAATTTATCCAAAACTTATTCTCTATCACTGTACATCATATCTTGATGGTTATATTTCCATTCTATATCCCTATTTTCTCTTCCAACCTATGTTCTTCTATTTGGAAAACCAGTGGTGAGTTACATTGGCTAACTGTTATGTTTATAAATTTCGATTTTAGAATGATGTTTTAGTATTACTTTTTATTATGTGGGTTTCCAAGCACAAAACAGTAAAATGGTAATCCTTTTATAACTCTGATGAATTGGAGTACGTAATTAATTTTAAGAGTGTAGAATGTCACACATCGATAATTTTTGAGATAGATAATTTTTAATTTAATTGATATCTTAAAATGTACACTACAAAAATATTGTATTTCATTTTATGAAATACCATATTAACATTGAGTATACACAACACTATTCTAGGCTTGCATTACACGAAAGAGCAACCATCCTCGATAGCTTGCACTATACGCAATACTGAGTTTCAGTAAACAATGATATATTATTATAATATTATTATTTAATAGAATCTAAAAAATCTAACATGAATAACATTAACAATATTTTTATTTTTACACAACATTAACATTAATATTATGTATTTTCTACACATTATATTAGAAAATGTGTAATTTTTTAGATAAAAGAAGTATTTTTCAAAAAATGTAGTTTTGCCACATTTTTATGGCACACCCACTTTAAATATATTTTTCAACACATTTATTTATTATATTTTAACAAATTAGCTTCTTCTTTTAAAGAGGGATATCAAAATTTATTTTCCCTGAATTTTTGGAATTTCTCTTAAAAAAATAATATTTTAATGAATAGTGAAACAACACTGTATTTTAATTCAAAACAACATGTTCATCTAAGTTATTTATATAGTTATTTTTTCTTTTTAATTTTTCTTAAATTATATTTTTTAGTAATGTTTTTTCATTTTATCCAATGTTTGTAATTTGATATAATTTCCCATTAAAATTGCACATAAAAAATTGTCTATCTTTGATAGTTATTACATCTTAAAAACCAACTTTTTTCATTTTGAAAATGAGAATTAAATTCAAATTAATTACTACAACATATTTCTTTTGAATCTGAAAAAATATATACCATATTTGGAATCATACGGTCCAAATTTTGTTAAAAGGTTCGTTTTATTTTCAGACATTATAAATAGAAATTTTAGTAATTATTTTTATTTACCATGGTTAGATGGTAAATTTGGTTAATAAGGGTAAAATAATAAACATTTAATAATATAAAACTACCCTAAAATGTCTCTTAATACTATTGGATGAATTATTGTCTATTATTATCATCTTTATGTTGATTTTGGGACCCCATGGATGCACATGGGTGTGAAAATAACATTTTATAAGAATTAATTTACTGTGAAGAGGAATATAACACAAACATGTATAATTTAAAAAAAAATATATTGGGATATATAAATTATCTCTTCGACTATAAATAGTAATTAGAAACCTAAATTGATTTCCTACATCATTTAATTTTATTTATAATTTTTTACACGAAAGAAATGTTATTAATTATGAGACAATGGAGACTAATTGAAGTATTCATTTATAATGGATTCAAATAAATTATATTATAAATTTTTATATAAATTAATTTTTATGTATTATTTTTACAAATTATATTCGATTTAATTCATTTGGATTGAAAAAATCAGGTTCTTATGAATTTTTATAAAAAGTGAAGTATGAATAGTGTCGAAAATTGACATAATTCATAAATTAAAACCTAAAATAGATTATTAAATGTTATTAAATTATTAAAAATAAATTAATCAAAAAAATGGTTTAAAAAGTCCAAATATGTAAAAATTTACATTTTTTGGGATTTTATTACATAATATGGTAATTACATTAACCCACAATTTGTTAATATCATGATATCACTGTAAGAAAAAAATGGTAAAATAAGGGTCAACCCAAAAAGATAATCTAAAGACCCATAAATTTCTAGGAAATTGTTTTTCTTAATTTCTTTGGGATTTTACGAGTACGCAGTTTCTGATGGCACCTAATTTCAAGGCTCGGTGTGCCCGAAATCAATTTCTAAATTTTAGCTCGAGTACCTTCAATGAACGAACGAGTGGGTTTTCCTATCATTTGAACCGGTGCTCGGAATTGAAATCTGAGGGCACCGATGAAACCGCAGTGCCACTAATTGATTAGGAACACCTTTTCCGAAGGTGCGTTTACTCGGGAGGAGATCGTAAAAAATGTGAGGAATAAAAAATATATAATTTTTTTACAATTTTATTTTTTATTTCTTTCCTAAGTGGTTAAACCCCAAGAAAGGGAGTTGGGGTGGGACCCACTAAAAACCCAACTCCTCTTGAGAGGATTAAAGAGTGAGGTGGGGCCCACATGAGCCCCACCCCTTCAAATCCCCTTAACATCTCTTCATCATTAATGGTGCCAACTTATCTCTTCATTTATTATGATAAATTAAGATTAATTTAGTTATGGAATTTAATCATTTGAATTTTAAAAGTGTTGGAAAAATTAATAAAATAAGGCTAAAGCCTTATTTTATTTTTGGTTTCTTTGTTGTGTTGAGAGAGGATGAGTTCTACCATCGAAGAACTTCATCTTACTCCTTGAAGAACGCGAAGAACATCGAAACACCGCTTCCTCCTCGGACGATCTCTGTCAACATGTACGGAGCCTCACCCCACGATGTCGTTTTCTGCAACGCTCATCAATCGCCAACTCGTTATCAAGGTAGGGGATTGTTTTATGTTTGTGATTATTTGTTTCCTTATTCTTTAAATATTTAGCCGATTTCTATTGAATTGATGGGAGAAGGCCGGACTGCACAAACACGACCGACCCTCCTCCCCTTTGATGTTGTACTCCATCGTGGTTTGGAATGAAGGCGACACGGTGCAATGGAACCGCGCGGGAACTAGGAAAAGAATCGGAGAAGGAGTGTGGTGCCATCACGCTATTCCGTTGAGTCCGAAAGAAGCCACGTCCGGAGTCAGGCCATAACAGAGGGGCGCGGTGCCGTCATGCCGCACTAGCCGGACAAGGGCAGCGACCTTAGGTCGCGATGGTGCAGGGGAGGGTAGCCGAAACCACCTGCCACTGAAGCTCAAGAGGCGGGACCAGCTGGTCCTGTGCGGCACAACCGGTTGGCCATTACAGTCGGCCGGATCCGTAATGTCCGGGGGTCGTAACCCCTGGCGGTAGACAAAGCGGGCCCCCTCCACGTGGGCGCCTCCGTTTCGAAATGAGGGGGTTGCACGCCCCCCCTTCTGCGCCGCTCAGTCACGGACCGAAAGCCCAGCCGAGCCGTGCCGTACACGCTAGGTCAGGCCGGGCGCACCGGGCTGGGCCGCCTGCGCCAGGCCGGGCCATGCCCAAGCGGGCCGGACCCGGACCTGGGTCGTGTCGTCCCGGGTCGGGCCGACCTAGTGGGTCTTGGGACGGGTCATTCTGGGCCCAAAACCCCCTAAAATCGGACAGCTACGTTCAAAAGCCCATAACATGGGATACAAACCTCTGATCGACGCACCGTCAGATGTGATATGATCCTTGGATCGAAACAGTAGTTTCGGTATATTACAATGAAGATTTCAGAGAACTTTGGGTATGGCCGGGTTGGTTCGAACACGAAACCAATCGGGCCCTCGGAGCGGAAATGCTTATAACATGAGCTTCGGACGTCCGATTGATGTGTTGTCGAATTTTTTGGATTCCTCATAGGGATACGGTTCTTTTGGATTACTCCGCTCGAGGTTTGGACGTAGTTTGAGTATGTTCAAGTTGGTTTTGACTTAAAAACCAACCGGGCCCTGGGACGAAAAAGCCAATAACTTTCAGACCGGACGGCCAATTGACGCGTCATCTGTCACGTTGAGTTCCATTTGATTAGACGGAACTCTGGGATACACCAACTTCGAACGTTGTGTCAGTTGATGTATCCACCCCCTTGGCTCGTGGAGCGAAGCCTCTCGTAATCGAGCATGATGTGTGCGGGAACCCTAGAACTGGCTGCGACTGTGACAATAATGACGACTGTACAGGGATCCTCTGTGGGTTCGGCAGCGGCGACGACCATACTGGAATCCTCTGTGGGTTCAACGGCGATGACTACTGTTCTTGTATCCTATGTGGGTCTGACAGTACGTGACTACTGTTCTTGTATCCTATGTGGATCCGACATTATTGGACTCTATACTTGTATCCTACGTGGGTCCGGCAGAGTAGCTGGTCTTGTATCCTTTGTGGGTTCGACAGCTTAGCTGTCTTGTATCCTCTGTGGGTCTGACAGCTTAGATGAATCATTGGCTACAGCTGATAATTTCTATCGCCTTATGAAAAGTATACCTGTGTGAGCTGAGTCTTGTCTTTCAATCATTATCTTTGATATGATTGTTTTGTTATCCTGTGTGGATTGGGTTGTGTTATCCTGTGTGGATTAGATTGTGATTTCCAGTGTGGACTAGATCGAACTTGGGCTCGGATGTTAGAGCTGAACTGGAATTGATGACTTAGGTATATGTATGGGCATATACCTTAGTAGGGTTGGTAGTTAATTCATGATTATACCTTTCCTTGTGGTTTATCCTTCGTGGATTCTGGGAGACCTTCGAGGGTCTCGGGGTCCCTACTGAGTTGCGTATACTCACCCCTGCACGGGCTATGCCCACACTACATTATGTTGGATGCAGACGACAGACAACGCTGATTGAGGTTGGAGGTCGTGGAGTTGGATGGTACCTGGAGGTGTATCACTAGACGAGACGTGCTCGGAGAATACGGTTGGAGCCTAGGAGTAGAGGAGACTATCTGTACCCACCCATCAGGTGGTATTTCCAGAGGATGGCTCGTACTTGCTGCTTTACTTTTCTGCTATTGTACTCTCTTTTCAGTTGTACTTTAATTTCAGTTTTGGTTTGTATACTGGCCCATTTACTTTACATCACTTACTATTGTACTCAGTTTACATAGTGTTTACTTCTGCTTGAATAATCTGTGGTGTTTGGTTTCTTACATAATGGAAATTCCTTCCCTTATATTGGGATTTACGCCTTTGGTTCTAGTTGGCAACACCTGGCCTATGGAAGGCGGGCTTTGGGTAGTCCCGACACAGGTCCCGAGGATGGGTCATGGAAAATTTGTATCAGAGGAGTTCGGTTCTACCGCAGAACCCATGACTCTGATCTTCTTCTATGTGAAGCAATAGTTTTAAGGGTATTGAGTGTGGAAATTAGTCCATGGAGTCCAGTGTTGGTGCGGTGGCTGACGTATTCATGCACCAGGACCCTGACTTCTGATTTCCAACTCAGTGCATGAATACATTGATTGCATGTGTGTTTCAAAAGTTTTCTTCTGATTACTTTGTATCAGCTCACCAGGTATAATGTATTGACCATGGCGCTCCTGTTTCATTTCAGGATGGCTCCACGACGGCATCCGTCTAGGGTTCTGAGCTTTGTGCGAGACGACAGCCCATCGAGCGACGAGGCCTCGGTGCAGTGCCCTGCTACAGCCGAGGCACCAGCGGTACCTCTTCCCGTCGAGCCACCAATGCCACCAGCCCGAGCCGCAGACAGTGTACGTCACCTTAGTGAACTGCACCAGTTTCAGCATTAGAGACCACCCGGGTTATTTGGAGAGACGAACCCTTAAGTAGCCGAGGATTGGATGGAGGCTGTAGTTCGAGTTTTCATGTTAGTAGGGACACAAACTGACCTCATGGTGATCCTTTCAACAAGTCTCTTACATGGGGCAGTAGGCAGATGGTGGAGCTTGATGCTCCAGGTGCATGACGAGGCATTTCTCCTTTGGACGGACTATGAGAGCCTCTTTTGCTCAGAGTTCATTCCAACCACCCTCCATGCGGTGCGCGTTCAGGAGCTACTATAGCTATGGTAGGGCAGCATGACGGTAGCACAGTACTCGGCGAGATTTACCGATCTCTCGCGCTTTTCCACTGACATGGTACGGGACCCATTCTTCTGGGCCCAGACCTTCGAGCAGGGACTGAGGCATGGGATTAGGGAATCAATGATCTCCCTCAGCATTCCGACACAGGAAGGAGTACAGGAGCGAGCCCTTCTTGTAGAGTGCTTTCTTGATGAGCCTACACTAGCAGTGAGACCTACCTCAATGCGGCATGTAGCTGAGTCTTATACAGCTGGCATTCAATGGATTACACAGGGGTCCAAGCGGACCAGACCATCAGGCGGACGACCTCATGACACAGACTCAGAGGTGCGGGGCACACGGCGTAGAGCCAGTTGTATGAGGAGCAGAAAGTGCTATGCATGCGGCGGGCAGGGCCACATGGCTCGTGACTGCCCGACCTGCTATGTAGAGGAGCATCAGAGGGTTGAGGGACCACCCAAGAAGAGGCAGAGGTTCAACCGTGGCGGTCCACAGGGAGCAGGCATACATGGTAGAGGTGTTGGCCTAGCAGCAGGTGGTGGGCGATGCTTTGAGGATCTACCACCACCACCACCAAGAGGTCCACCCCGACCACATGGAGTTGGCGGGCAGAGTCAGGCTCTGCTTTAGGTAGTGGAGGCCTACAACCACGGGGCACCAGAGATGATTCAAGGTAGTATATGTGTCTACTCCACCCTTGCTACAGTTCTTATAGACACGGGAGTGAGTCAATCTTTCATTGTCGCTGCCCTTGTTCAGAGCTCGGAGATTCCGACGGATCCTTTGGCTCGATCCATATGGCTAGAGACTCATACGGGAGCAGACTCGATGATTACGTACTGGTTCCAGCAGTGTGAGCTAATTCTAGGAGGTGAGATCATTGGCTGGGATCTTCTTGTAGCAGCGTCGAGGACATACGACATCATCTTGGGCATGGATTGGTTATCTACAGTCCATGCTCAGATCGACTGTATTAGGCGTAAGGTGCGGTGTGTCCGCACTGATGGGAGCATGTTCACCTTCATCGGCGAGAAGGGAGCCTTTGAAGCGCAGTATGGACTCACGTAGAGGAGAGTACAACCGATCATTCATCAGTGGGCTAGCCTCATCCTAGGAGCAGTGGACGTGCGGGGTCCGAGTTTTCCCATAGTAGTGGATCAGTATGCGGTCATTTTTCCTGACGACGTTTCAGGACTACCTCCTTGCAGAGAGGTAGACTTATCTATTGACCTATAGCCTGGGATAGACCTGATATCCACTCCAGCATATCGGATGGCTCCTGTTGAGCTTTGAGAGATACCGGTATAACTGGAGGACTTGCAGGGCAAGGCATTCATTCGACCCAGTGTTTTACCCTGTGCTTCCCCAATGTTGTTCGCCAAGAAGGCAGACGAGGGATTGGGACTATGTGTTGATTACCGCCTCCTGAACTAGGTGACCATGAAGAACATATATATTCTTCTGAAGAATGATTACCTCTTCGATCAGCTCAAGGGAGCACGGTGGTTTTCAAAGATAGACCTCGGGTCGGGCTATCATCAGCTCAGAGTTCGAGACGAGGAAGTGGAGAATACGGCCTTCAGATGTCGGGATGGCCACTATGAGTTCATGCTTATGCCATTCGGCATAAACAATGCTACAGTAGTGTTCATGAGTCTCATGAACATGATCATTCAGCCTTACCTCGATCGATTTTTCGTAGTCTTCATTGACGACATATTGATATACTCGACTACTGAGCAGGAGCACGCCTACCACTTGCGGGTTGTACTGGACACACTCCGAGAGCACTAGATTAATGGTAAACTCTTGAAGTGTATGTTATGGATACATGAGGTCCACTTCTTGGGACATGTCATCTCTGAGGCGGGAGTTGTAGTGGATCCTGCTAAGATCGAGGCAGTTCTAGCTTGGGAGCCACCCACGACTGTGACAAAGGTGCGAAGTTTAGTGGGTTTGGATGGGTACTACCGAAGATTTGTTCCAAACATCTCCAGAGTTGCAGCACCAGTTATAGCTTTGACAAAGAAGGGGAAACCAATTATTTGGTCAGAAATATGTCAGTAGAGCTTCCCGGAGCTGAGAAAGAGATTGACCAGTGCACCCATCTTGAGGCCACCGGAGGATGGAGTAGGGTACATAGTCTACTGCGATGCATCAGGGCCCAGAATCAGGTGTGTCCTAATGCAGCAGCGGGCAGTGATCGCCGATGGATCACGACAGTTGAGGCAGCATGAGCAAAACAACGCTACCCATGACCTGGAGTTAGCAGCAGTGGCTTTTTCTCTGAATATGTGGCGGCACTATCTGATGGGCGAGGGCTTTACAGTCGATTCTGACCACCAGAGTCTAAGGTACATATTCCCACGGAAGAACCTGAACCTGAGACAACATCAATGGATCGAGTTCCATTAGGACTATGACTTTGAGATATTCTATACTCTTGGAAAGGGGAATGAAGTAGTTGATGCCCTCAGCAGGAGGAAGGGCATTCAACTACTTGGAGAGGCGATATAGTAGCTAACTAATTTGCAGATATCCTTTGTGGATAGAGATGGAGAAGCCTTTCTTCAGTCACTCAAAGTCACTCCTCTACTTCTTCAGAGGGTCATAGAGGGACAACATGGGGACATTGACTGTGAGACGCGGCGTGCACAGATTTCCACAGGACATGCACCTGACGGATTCTCAATAGGATGATATCCCATCGTCCTTTTCAGAGGACGCACCATGGAACCAGCTGCTTTGCAAGAGGAGGTGATGAGAGAGTTTCAAACTACCCCTTTGGCAGTATATCCAGAAGTAGGGAAGATGTACTAGGATCTCAGATGACAGCACTGGTGGTCGGGGCTCAAAAAGGCTGTGGGAGAGTTTGTTTCTTGATTCCTCACCTGCCAGCAGGTGGCGGTGGAGCACCAGGTACCAGTAGGCTTGGTACAGCCATTGGAGGTCTCGGAATGGAAGAGGGATGATATATCTGTTTATTTCGTGACTGGACTTCCACACACTTCCAGAGGTCAAGACTCCAATTGTGTGATTATCAACCGACTCACCATGTCGGCCCACTTTTTACCCATCAGAGTACAAGGCACAGTGAGGATCATGGGATGCCTCTACGTTCAAAAGATTGTACGGCTTCATGGTGTTCCATCATATATCATCTCCGATCGAGATACTAGCTTTACTTCCAGGCTTTGGAAGGGGTTTCATGAGGCATTCAGGATGCAGCTATGCTTGAGCACCGCCTTTCACCCTCAGATGGATGGTCAGACGGAGAGTACTATTCGGACTCTCGAGGACATGCTTCATGCATGTGTCCTCGACATTGGTCACAACTGGGCCGATTGACTACCCTTTGTGGAGTTTGCGTACAACAATAGCTACCACTCCACCATCGGGATGGACCCATACGAGGCACTATACGGCCGACCTTGCAGGTCACCTCTGTGCTGGACAGACCCTAGGGAGTCAGCACATGTGGGACCATAGATGGTCTAGGCCATGACAGAGAAGGTCCAGGTCATCCAGGAACGGATGAGGACAGCTCAGAGTCAACAAAAGTCTTATGCTGACAGGAGGCGGAGACCACTAGAGTTCGAGGATGGTGACCACGTTTTCTTGCGGCTCGCACCTCGACATGGGTTTTGGAGATTTGGCCAAGGTGGAAAGTTATCTCTGTGCTTCATAGGACCATTCCAGGTCCTTAGCAGGATATGTTAGTTGGATTATCACCTGGCTCTACCACCTCAGTTGCACCGGGTGCGTGACGTCTTCCACATATCTTAGCTGAGGAGATATGTGCACGACCTGATGCATATCATCAACCATGGAGAGCTGGACATTGATGACAGATCGACTTTTGCGGAGGTCCCACTGGAGATCGAGGATCGAGCAGAGCGGGTCCTACGTGGGTGGTCGATTCCTCTAGTGTGCGTCTGGTGGCAGCACGGGAACCTCCAGGAGAGGGCTTGGGAGCAGGATGCTCAAATAAACTCCCAAAACCTCTCCGTTCCTAATATAATCCATACCTTTGGAATATGACAATTGAAGAAATACTTTTGGCTCCAATGAAAAGATGTTACCCAATTTAGAGGTAACATCTTCTCTCATGTTCTTTTCTCTCATTTTCATTTTCCACTCGCTATGCTCTTATAATTCTTCGATTACAAAACATAACGATTATCCTCAATATACTATTATGTTTTTATGAGATGGATTAGAACTAAACTTAGACACACCTCGATCTAATGGATACGAACATACTATTTCTGTGTAGGATGAACTATTGCCTCATAAAAAGATGATTGTTCAATTTTCTCATACCACCTCTCATAGTGGCCATTATTATGGAACTAAATTTATATGTAATATGTAATAAATTTATATTGTCTCGATTTTTCGGTATTTTTTTATTTAATACTTTACTTTATTCTTTCCATGATGTGGAAATATGATAATTTTATTTGAGGAAGGGGGGACTACGACCCCTCAAAGTGATAAGACTCATTAATTCCCTAAATGGAACATATAAAGGATATAATTAATGAACATAAGTAACAAAAGTGACATATATATTATAATGTAATTATAATATACCTATGTATCATTCATCATTCATTCCTTTAATATGGAAATGAAATGAAATCATCATTAAAACGTACGTACGACCTACTTTCCCCATGAACGATGTATTCCATCATAGTTATATTTATATTATATATATTTATATACTGAATATATATAATATATAAATTATCTTTGAAATTATTTATGTAATTAAATAATTATATAATTAATAATATCAAAAATAAAAATTCAAAAATGTAGGATAAATAATACAATTATTACCAAAAACATTTCTTGGACATGGAATTGATAAATAAATGGTTAATATAAATTCATAAGTGAATAATTTATGATGTCATAAATTTTATTATTGTTCTGTTATGAGTTAATTATATTTTTAAACCAACTAAACAAGAGTTTTGGAGACATATGAAGGATATCAGACAAAAGGTATGGGATAATATTGCAATCTCATTTTTATACGAGATTTTTTACACATATGTATTTATTGGGAATATATTTTTAATCCATGTACTTGTTTTCTAAAAATGCTTTCATAAAATTATTAATATTCTTATATGTATTTTTAAAGTCATTTCAACCCATTTTTAAATTTTACTACATTGTATTGAACGAATCATTCTTCTGTTTAACAAATGAGGAACTTTTTGACGTTTCTGTTAAAAGCACGAGGATAATGATTTTTTACTTATAAAGCATGAAGATATTTTTATGGTTTAATGATCCCTTATTTACATAATGCATCATTTACATGAATTCAATTAAACTTTAAACTAAATTCATTTCTTTTAAAATTTCACATCATTTTACAAAAGAAAATAGTTAGGAAGAAGAAAGGTTATTTTCCTCAAGAATTATTTTGAAATGATTTTCAAAATTATTTTCCAACTATGATGACATATGTTTGTATTTTCATCCCTATTATTAAACTTATTTGAGTGTGTTAATTATATAATGATATTATATATATACTAGGTTATGATGGAATGATGTTTTAGAAACCCATTTTATTTCTATGGTTTTACAATGATGAATGATTTATAAATTTTTGGCACATATAATAATGATTACATTATGAGATGGGTGGTACCTATATCTCCCTCCAATGCATTGGGTAACAATATATTTCTCATTATATATACATGACTAGAACAAAAAGTAAATCCAGTTTAGTAATAAATGGATGGAATGACATGTAAACCTGGATCAGTAATGGAATTTTTCCACTATGATGGTCTTTGATGTATTTCCATTGCTACTATGGAAAACATATTATGTGATTATTAGTTTTACATAATTACATGTATTATGCAAATTATATTCTATCATGGTTACTGGTCTTTTATGATTTATGCCTTACGTATTACCATGATTTAGTTAATGACTAAGGATTTGGTTTTTTGGACAATATGTTGAGGTTTTTATGTTCCAATGTTTATGGTTTGATTTATGTTCTCCAAGTTTAACATTAATGAGAATTTGAGCTCACCCATTTTGTTTTTTGTTTTCATCAATATATAATGAATGATTTTAGGTATGGAAACTAAAGTGGTAGATATTTATGGGATATTTTTAAGATCTTTTAGATAGTTCGATAATCATATTCTATGTTTCCAGAGACACTAAACTAATAAGAACTTTGGTAATATAAGTGGGTAATGTATTAAGTATTCTGGAAAAGAAATGCAATTTCCATGTACGTCATTCTTGTGTAATTAGAGATTTACGCATAGGATATTAAATTTTTTAATATATATACTCACTAATTTTAAAACATTCTATCAATACCTTGAGAATTATTTTATTCCCCATATTGGTGTTAAAAAAACTTATTTTTTATGGAATATTATTTTTTATAACTTACTTTACCTTATGAAAAACATATTCCTATTCTCTTAATATTATTTACTGGTTACATTTCCCCACATTTGGACCACATAGGTTGTTAATGTTTTTATTTGATTATTATCAACTAGATATCCATGAAGATTTATGTATCCCATACTTTCTATGTTAGGAAACATTCCTAGTATCATGTTCTTAGTCCTAACCTGTGAAAACATGTTAATATTAAAAATAAGATCATTCCTTAAAATGCCTATTCCAATCAGTTTCACATTCTAAATATCACCATATTTTCCATCACATATGTAATTAATTTTGTTTCTTTTATATCATATCATTTTATAAATAATTGATTGTGTGATTGTATTAAATGAACTATAATAATACTTATTTTATTGAGGATACATACTAAGATATTTTTAATGTTTCCAACAATATTCAACTATTTATGTTTTAAAAAAATAACCTCAATTCACATTATGATAAAAACAATTGTGGTCCTAATGGTTTTTCAATCATATTATTAAACAGAATCGTAACCTTGAATGTTATCTTAGAATTTCCTCTATTTTGAAGAATACATACCCAACCATAAACATAAGATAATCTTATATTTTTATTGAAGATATTTTTCTCTTAAATTTGAGGATATTTATAGGTTTAGGGTTTTATATAATTAAATTATAACTCATAGATAAAAAATAATATATTACAAATTCGAAACGTCTGAACAATATCCTTTTTCTCATCAACATAATACCTTTTATATTAAACATGTTTTCCTATCATAATAAATATTCACGTTTTTCTAATCTACATCTTTATTTACATTGACCATATTTAAAAACTATTATTTTTAAAAATAATCATCAAATGAGAAAAAATATCCAATTAATATACATAAATGGATAAAATGTTTCAGTAATGTAGAAAACCTGAAAACCCATGAAAATAATTTTCATTTATATAAAAATTAGCAGCCAAAAGGTCATAATTTTCACCTAAAAAATATAGTTATCTTACATTTTGAAATCAATCAATTTCCATTAATTCATAATATAAAACATAGAAATTTCTTGTAGGTTTCTGCAGAATCATCTATATAAAAGCCTTATAGAACCCTTAAAATTGTAATAACCATATGCATGGATTTCAATATAATTATATATATAATATAACCATAGAAATTGTATTGGAAAATTAACTTGTTACAAAAATAATATAATATATATCATGATCACCCCTAAGAAAAAATGGAGATCAAATGACCATATAAAAATTTATTGTGGACCATAACATGAATAAAACAATTTAAGGTTCAAAATTTTCAATAAATAACAATGGTTCACGATGATGTTGTCCACCTTAGATAAGAATGATGGTTTTAAATTACCATTTGATGGAACATGATATATATTTAGTTTATTAAATTAATATAATGACACTGTAGTATATTTGAGACATTGTTTTGATAATATAATCATGGATGGATAATATTGGAAGGATGTGGAAGAAAAAATATATAAAAATACTGAGTTAAGAATGATACCTCCTCTTCAGTCCACAACTTTTGGATTACACATAATGTAATCCTAGATTGATTTTACAAATAAAAAGGACCCAATGACAAGTGTAGAAAATTTATTAATGTATGTTCCATGGAAGTTTTTAACCAAAGTGCTTTTGATGTGTGATTTTGAGTAGAGAGTGGGTGGCATTTTATTAGTGGGTAGTGAAATTTCTATAAATTCCCAAATATATTTGACAATAAGGATTCAATCTCAAACCAAGAGACTCTATAATGTAAAAATAACGGAGTGGAATTAATATAAGGTCAATTCACACCTTCCATATAAAAAAATAAGTGTGGATTAAACATGTTAATCTCGAACCTCTTAGGTTACACACATTTACCATCTTAGTTTTCATCTACATTAACTACTTTTCATACACAATAGATGTAATGATTTTTTTCTACAAACAGAAAATTGGAACATTATTCGTTAATATTTGATTTTTCAAACCAAATCATAATCTCTTGTCCACACATGGAACATATTTTTTTTATTCTCAATTATTTAAATATTATTTATTATAAAATATCATTAATGGTAATTTGGAAACTATTTAATTATTTTCACATTAAGAGGAATCAGGAAAATGATTGAAGTATAAAAAAATACCATAAATAGTACTGAAAAATGTTACAAATATATAATAAATTCATGGAGCACAATTATTTATTAAATTTATTTTTTTATATTGTTATAATAAATTAAATTTATTTTTATTTTAGATAAATAATCACTACAACATCATTGGTTAAGTGTTAAAAGAAATTATTTATCATTAATAATTAACAATAAATTATGATAATAAAGGAAAAAAATTATCTATTAAATTACTATTTATAATAGAATATATGTTTTTTTTATCCACATCAAAAAATATTATATAAATTGAAATAAAAAAAATGACAGTTTTTGTTTTTTCTACAATGTAATATAAATCTCTTAATTATGGGAAATTAGAAAAACCCATATATTAGATTAATGTAATAATATAAATAGAATATAGTGGTCAATGAATATATATAGTTTCTTAATGATGTTATTTTTCTTTATCTTATTATTTTAAAATTTAATTAACCTATTTTACTTTTACGGTGTTGACAATTATTTACTACAACTACTATTCCTATAGACCCAATCCCCAAGATTAAATTTTAACCTAATAATAATTAATATGGTTTCAAATATTGAACCTATTTTATTAAATTATTTTCGTAGAATTTTTTAAATTTAATGAAACATTATACCCACACACATGATAAAAACAAGTTTTCTCATGAAACATATTTTTCAGTCATAAAATGATTTTATATTAACTATATAACTATTAATAATGATTATATTGTTTTATATTCATATATATGTATATATATATATAATATTCTATTTAAATTATTTATCATTGGGGGATGAGTTAATTAATTAAAATGGTGAAACATTACACACGTCAACACAGTCTTTAAAAAATCTGTTTTTAGGCCCAGAAATAAACATACACTAAAATATTGTATAAATATAATTAAAATGTAATAAATTTGTTTACATACATCTAAAAAATACAAATGTTAGTTTAAATTTAATTCAAATTACAATGATTCATATAAATGAATTAATTTTTTGAGAAAAAATAACTATATTTTACAAATTTGAAATTTTTTAAATTATTGAAAAAACCATATATTCCATAAAATCCAAAATTTTAACCAAATGTAAATTTTTATTGATGATTTATAAAATGAATTAAATTTAAAAAAATATATAATCCAATATATATTTAAATTATTTATAAAATTTTCTCACTAAATGAAATAATAATCATTTTTAATGAAAACATGTTATGAGGTATAAAATACGTTTATTAAAAATTGATTGAATTTTTAATAAGAATTTATCAATAAATTTATAGTAAGATGGAATTATATATATCATAAAGTATTAAATGTTATTCAAACCTTCCAATTTCACGACTAGGTTGTAATGGTCATATTTAGATAATAATTTTAAAAGTTTGTTTATGTTAGTTGTTTCATATCATGTAAACCATATAACACAGTTTTCCTTTTTAAAATATATATGAGTTATAGATGAAAAAATACTAGAGGTTTTCATATATGTAATATTTAAAATACCTTTAAAAATGTTTACCATTAGGTTGTGTTTCTTTTAATTTCCATTTTTAGAAAATTCATGGATATGAATTTCTTTAATGTGTTAGAGAATGATGCTTCCCGCACAAGTTATCAATTTGAACGGTACTTTTCGTAATTATTTTTTGATGATGATTTTTATCTTGTGATTAATTTAGTGAAAGAGATAAAATAATATAGGAAAATTTATTTCTATTAGGAAAAGTATTTTGAAGGATATATGAAATTTTTTAAATTATATGTGAAAAATTCATATATGGAAAAGGAACCTATTATTCTGAAATATATATCAGAATATGTCATGACCCGTCCCCGGGGCCCGTGTCGTGACTACCCCAAGACCGCCTTCAATAGGCCAAGGGCTGGTGAATAGCACCAAAGGCGTAAATCCTGACAAAAGGGAAGGCATTGCCTTTATAAAGTAAACAAACACCACAGAGTACACAAGCTTGAGTAAACACTAATTAATCTAAGTAAAAAAGTAATTGCAGGAAAATAAATGGGCCACAATACAAACCCAACTGAAAGTAGAGTATAACTAAAAAGAAAGTACAGCAGTAGAAAAGTAATGTAGAAACTCTAAGCCATCCTTTGGTAATTCCACCTGAAGGGTAGGTACAGATAGTCTCCTTAGATCCTCGACTCCAGTCATCCGCTCCTTGTACGTCATGTCCAGTGATCCACCTCTAGGTAACGTTCAGCTCCATGAGCCTCTACCTCGGTCAGCACTATCTGTCGTCTGCATCTAACACAACGTAGTGCGGGCATATCCCAAGCAGGGGTGAGTATACGATACTCATTAGGGACCACGAGACCCTCGAAGGTCTCCCAAAATCCACGAATGATAAAAAACAAAGGAAATATTCAATCACAAAGTATCAACTAACTCTACTTAGGTATATTCCTATATATATACCTAAGTCGTCAATTCCAGCTCAGCTCCAGCACATGGGCCCAAGTTCAACCCAGTCCAAACAGGAAAGTACAACCCAGTCCATACAAGAAATTACAACCCAATCCACACAGGATAACAAGTCAATCATAATGATGTTGTTGATTGAAAATCCAGAATCAGCTCACACATGCATCCATTTATGAAGAGGGGTGGAGCTGGTTATATTTAGCCTCCGAATCATCTCCTCTACCGAACCCACGTAGGATCCAAGTATAGTAGTCATCGTTGCTGAACCCAGGGAGGATCTACATATAGTAGTCATCATCGTCGAACCCGCGGAGGATCCCAGTATGGTAGTTAAACCCACAGAGTATCCCAGTACAATAGTCATCCTCATCGAACCCACGAAGGATCCGAGTACAGTAGTCATCCTCGTCGAACCCACGGAGTATCCCAGTACGGTAGTCATCCTCGTCGAACCCACGGAGGGTCCCAGTATGCTAGTCGTCCTCGTCGAACCCAAAGAGAATCATAGTACGGAAGTCATCATCGTCGCAGCCAGCTCTAGGGTTCCCGCCCATAGCACGCTCGATTCTAGGAGGGTCCGCTCCACGAGCCAAGATGGTCGATACATCAACTAATACGAAGTTTGGAGTTGATGTATCCCAAAGTTTTGTCTCGTCAAAAGCTACTCAACAAGAAAGACGACGCATCAATCGGACGCACGGTCTGAGTGAAATTGGCTTTTTCATCCCAGGGACCAGGTTGGTTTTTAAGTTAAAACCAACCCGACCGTACTCCAACTACGTCCAATCCCCAAGAGGTGTAATCCAAAAGAACTGTCTCGCTAAGAGGAAACCAATAATGTCCACGGCACGTCAATCGGACATCCGGAGCTCAAGTTATAAGTGTTTCCACTCTGAGGGTGTCGTTGGTTTCGTGTTCGAACCAAACCGGCCGTACCCAAGGTTCTTTGAAATCCTGAGTGTAATATAATGAAACAACCATCTCGATCCAAGGATCTCAACGAAATTGATAGTGCATCAATCGGAGGTCTGTTTCCCATGTTATGGGTGTTTGAACGAAACTACCCGAAAACACGGGGTTTGGGCCCGGTCCGACCCGGCCAAATACCACCTGGGACGGCCCGAACCGGGTCGAACCGACCCAGGTCCGGGTCCAGCCGAGTTGGGCGCAGCCTGGCCCAGCCGGCGTAGCCTGGCCCAAGACGGGGGTCCGGCCCATGGCGGGTGGCCCGTCCTGCGTGGCCGAAGGCTCGACCTTCAGCCGAGTGGAATGCGGGAGGGGAGCTTCCCCCCTTGATTGAGAAACGACGGGCACACTGGGGGGGGGGGGGGGGGGGCGCCCGTTCCACCTGCTAGGGGTTACGAACCCGGTCTTCTAGAAAACGGCCAGCTGGTGTGCCGCCGCAGGACCCCCTCTATCCCGCCTTCTGAGGTGCCGGTGGCTGGCGATGTCCGGCCGCCCTCCTCTGCACCATCGCGGCCTCAGGCCGCGGCCCTTTTCCGACCAGCGTGATGCGACAGAGCTGCATCCCTCTGCCGCAACCCGCCCAGCCGCGGCCTTCCATGGTGCTCTGGCGTGGTGTGATGGTGTCACGCCCCTCCGTCGCGGCCCACTCTTGGCTGCGGATTCCTTTGTCTTCACCGGCACGGAGTGACATCGCCACGCTCTTTCACCACGGCCCTCTCCGGCCGCGGTTCCTTCGTTCTTGCGCGGTGTCGTTGCACCACGCCGCCTCTATTCCAAACCACGATGGTGATCAATATAAAAAGGGGGAGGAGGTTCAGCCATGTTCGTTCTGTCCAACCATCTCCCATTATATTGATAACAGGTGGCCAAAACAAAATAATGGTGATTTGTAAATCAATATCAAACTTAAAAAGAACCCCTACCTCAATAACAGTGACAAAAGTCAGCATCGCGGTTGACAACCTCGGAGTACGTCCAAGGAGGGAATGACGCTTCACACCGGCTACGGAGAGGAGAAGAACGACCCATCGATCACTCCTTGTAGTGACGCCGTTCTTCATCGACGTCACGACATTCTTCAACAAATAAGATGAAGAGTTTAGAGCTTCCTCCCCAAAAGTCTCCACACAACGAACCCCCATCCAAATAAAATAAGGCCTCACCTTATTTTTTTTCTTTTCCCATGCTTTTCAAAACATCAAAAGTTGAATTCAATTCATTTAATTAATCTTGAGTTGTCAAAATTAAATGGAGTTATGTTGGCAACATTAAAGTGAGGGAGTGTCACATAATTTATGAGGGGTTTAGAGGATTTAGGGAATTTGAAAAGGTGGGGGTGCTTGTGGGCCCCAAATCACTAATATCATAACAAGAGGAGTTAGGATTAAGTGGTTCCCACCCCAACTCCCACACATGGGAGTTACACCACTTAGATGAGAGAAATAAGGTTGTGAAACAACTCTATTTCATTTAACACTTAAACCTTATTATTTAACAACTCCTCCTAAGCAAATGCAACTCCAATAAGACTTCCTAAGCAATTAATGGCGCTGCGGTTTAATCGGTGCCCTCAGATTTCGATTCTGAATAACGGTTCAAATGTTAGAAAAACCCGCTCTTTCGTTCACTGAATGTACCCGAGCTACACTTCAAGAATTAAGTCTGCGCACACCGGATATCGGAATAAGGTTCCGTCAAAAAATGCGGACTCCTAAAATTCCCAGGAAATTAAGAAAAAAATTTCCATGTCATTTCCGGGTCTTTACATAATATGTGATTTTGTTAATTATTGATTATATGTATTAGGTGGAACAAGTTGGATTCCCTATCACTACTACAAATCATGCATTTAATGTTCGCATTTTTATCAGTAATACCAAAAAAAATAATGGTATCCGAAGATAAGTTATAATTAATAGTTTTTATATTGTTAATTTCAAACTGATTTTAAAACAAAATCATGTTGTGTTTATTGTAGTAAAATGAATTTTAATGTCCATAAATTGAGTTTTTGAGATATTAAAAAATTTTATTTATTAGAAACCAACTACAAATGTATGTATTTTTTATAAAAATAATACATGAAATTATTAATCTGAAATTGGTTATAAAATTTTGAGTGCAGATAGCTATAGAAAAAACAACAATAGAACGTAGAAAAAATACACTTTATATAAACATTAATCAAAATAAAACAATATACATAAACATATTAATAAATTAATCCAACCTAAAAAATATATAGAAACAAAATTTTAAAATTGTATAATTTATTCACCCATATACTACAAAATAATAATGAATATAATAAAAATTTAGGTTATAGAAAATTTTACAATATAATATTTTGAAATAAAAACGTAGAATTATAAAGGAACTAACCTTATGAAAATATATCAATATCTTTGTTATGATAATCTCAAATGTTAATATTAAAACACAATAAAAACATTATAGATTCACTTTTTGATGATGAAACCATAGTTATGAAGCATTATATAGAAATTAACAACATATATATCGATGAACAACAAATAGGAGTTCTCTAATATAAAATTCCTTTATTTACACATTTCACGTTGAATTTCATTTTGACCCTTTGTTGGGAAGTGGACAATGATAAACTGTTTTTTTGAACAATACTAGCATATATCAACTAACAACATACATAAAAATAAAATTAAACATTAAAGAAATAATAAAATAGAAGATAGCCTGATTTGTTTTAATAACATGTACTAAAATGATTATGGACCCCCCCATCCCATGTAAAAATACTAATATATAGTGCTTTCATGAGGGAATAATACACATAATATCCAATGATAACTATAATATAAAACGTTCAAAGAAATGAAATTATAATAAATAGTAGTTAATAATTATAGTAGTATATTTTAAAATAGAAATTGAATCATATAAAACATATATATTAATTATATTGGTCTATTTTACAACAGTAATTGTAACATATAAAACATATAATAATTATAGTATTCTACTATAATTAGTTAATAATTATAGTAGTCTATTTTACAATGGAAATTGAAACATATAAAACATATATAATACTTCTTTTAGTTGAATATTCAATATATTACACAAATTCTTGCCTAAGGGCTGTGACGATTTATTGAATTTGGAGACTAGGTACACAATATTATAATTTGGAGTTAGTATTCAATGTATCCAATAATGATTTTCCATGTACTAGTCATCAAATATGTTTCTTAAATATTTTTTATATAATATAGTATGAGGAAAAATGAGAAATGTTGAGTTCAGATTCCTAATAAGTGTAAAAAATAGAGCTTCTTCAGAATAACATGAATGTAAGGGTATAAGAATAAGAGAATAACATTTTAAACACATACCGTTCATGTAACAACCCTATATTTTTTGAGAATTATTCTTTCAAATTTAATTGAAGTCTTTTTTTGTACGCAACACCAAAGGGATCTTGCACTACACGCATCCCTGACTTGGTTTGCATTATTTGCAATCACGACCATCCTCGATATCGTGTGTAGTACGCAATACTAGGTTTCACTAAACAATGATATGTGATTATAATATTATTATGAACAAGCTGTTAAGAATAGTATTAACTACATTATGAATTTTATAACATTATTATTCATCATACACATTTTCTAGAACATGGTTTGTGAACAAAACAAATTTTTCTTGTAAAATAAGTATTTTTAAAAAAAATCCAGTTTTGCCGCCTTTTGATGGCACACCCATTTTAAATATAAATTTTGAAAAGTTTATCAGTTAAATTTTTAAAAAATAATCTTCTTCTTTTGAATCAGGATATAAACATTTTCATTGGATACTGTTTTGATATTTTTCTGACAACATTCTTATTTTGATGAATAGTAAAAACACGCTAAACATTAATTAAAAACAACTTTTTTCATCGCAATAATTTATATAGTTAAATTATAATATTGAATAGTTTTAAAGTATAGATAGAATATATTTTTACCATTTAATATAATGTATTTCATTACCATTAATTTTACATTGATTTCATAGTTAAAAATATATAAATCTTTGGCAATGTTTTAACTTTTAAACCATGTTTTCTTATCAATGTGATTAATTTTAAATTAATTACTACCACTTATATGTTTTAAAATTTGAAAAATGGATTCCATATTTGAATTCAGGGGGTCAAAATTATGTTAATGGGTTACTTTTATTTTTTTGATATTATGAATAGTAACTACGATAATTTTTATTTACTGCAGTTAAAGATAAATAGGGAAATTATGGGTAAAAATAAGATTATAAAATTGCACTAACACCAGCCAAAATTCTATTGGATGACTAAACGTCGATCCATGTCACTTAAGGGTCGGAATAGACTAATTTTATAGTCATTTTCCCATTAAAATAATTTATTTATTATTAAAACCAAAGAATGTGACAACATGTCACTCTCTTAAATCTTATAAGTATAATAATTTTAATTTAGTGATAAACTTCAAGAGAATTAGAAAATGAATAGTCTCTAGAAAGATAATAAAATTATATAAATCATGTGAATTTATTTAAAATTGTTATGGATTAAATAATTATCATTAAATGTGACACAATAGTGATGTTGAAATTATTTTATTGATTGAAATATCAAATAAATGGTTTTAAAAATATTAAAATAAATATTGTAGGAACTATTAAATATGCTCCAAGAGTTTTCTACCTAAATATTTCATTTTATTAACCTGCTAAATATTTTAGTTCGAACATATCTTTAGTGAGGATTTTATTTAAATTCCAATAAATGAATAGTGTCAAAATTAACACTATTGATATTTTATAAAAATAACATAATATAAAATTGTTTAAAAATAAAAAAAATATTTAAAAATTATAAATTAAAAGTTATATGGTCGAAAATGTCATAACATATCCAATTATATACAATTAAAAACACGTAAGTAATTATTTATAACAATTTAAAATTTAGAATCTTATTACCAGAAATAAGATTAAATAAATTAAATAAGGAAAAATCAAGTTTATAAGGTTTAAAATAAATTTTCCACATGTATAAATTATATTGGATGATGATACTACAACCCTATATCATATAGTCTTTGAATATGAGTAAGTTTTGGAGGTTTTTATGTGGGTTTTGATTTATTATAAAATAATATTTTTGAGGTTTCCAAAGGTGCCCCTCTCCTCCCTTATAAAAGGGAACCTCCTCCCTCTACTCGTCAAAAAATATTTAGCCTTCATGCTCAGATAACCCATGGAAATTTCTCTTCTCAAATTCGCTAGCAGCATTCTTGAGGTTCTGGTCTTCTCAAAAGACCAACTCTAGTCCCTTAAGAGGAAGCATAAAGGAGGTGTGTCGAAGAAGATGTAATCTCTTCAACTGATTCTTTCAAGTTTTTTTCTTCTTCAACATCCTTTTCTATAGTTATTTAATTGTAAAGTTATAAAATCATTATCAATAATATACTTATATGATATTATTAATATGAATCAACCCCATTTCACCTTCTATCCATCCTACATAAAATGAAATTTTCGTGCATGCGTACGTATGGAATACCGTCTCCAAGCCGTGGTGTAATTAGTTTTTCCACCACAACCTTACTTAGATGGGTATAATGGTGTAAAAAAAACTATATATGGTTACTATAACATCATAATGATTCTGATATATTATATCATCCACTCCAATTCTATTCAATAATTATGGAAACGATATCATCGCTCGTGCGTACATACAGAATACCGTCTCCACGAATGTGATGAGATTTATTTTCCACGATTAACCATTCAAGTATGATTATAAGGAATATATATAATAAATAATCATGAAAGATATTAAACAATAATAATACTATGTTTATGTACTTATATTTTTCATTTACTTATTTCCATTCAATTCAATAAGGAAACGAAAACAGTGTTCATGCGTATGTACGGCCTACCGTCTTCATGAACCGTGTATTTCATTTAATTTATCGATCTATCATATATATTTATATAATGAATATATATTATATATAAATCATGTTTTAAATTATGTTATTTTGTAAATCAGGATTTGTGTAATAATATCAAGAACAACAAATTGAAACATGTACGATAAATAAAATGATTTTATCCAAATGCTGCTTTAACATAGAATTTATAAAAGAACAGGTAATATAAAGTCATAAGTGAACCATATATGATATCATAACAGTGAATATGGGTCTTTAATATTTCAATTAATGTATTTAAATCATTATACATGAGGTTTAGATACATACGAATCATATCAGACATAAGGTATGGGATATTTTGAAAATCTCATTTTTTTTCCGAGATTACTTATATGTAAGTAATTACTGGGGTATATATTTCATCCATGTCCAAAAATGTTTTTTTATAAAGTGTTTAATATTCTTTCATGTATTTTTAAAGTCCCATTTACCCCTATTTGACTTTTACTTTGTGACATGGAATGAAGCTTTCTTTTGTTTACCATACGTGGTACTTTTGGACTTTTCCCTCAAAAGTATGAGGAACATGTTTTTTTAACTTATATGGCGTGAATAGATTTTTACGGTTTCATAACGCCTTATTTTCATGAATCTTCATGTACAAGATTTCATGATTATTTTCATCAAAATACTTTTCTTTTAAAATAAAATGGCATTTTTTTGAAAAGAAGATGATTTTGAAGAAGAAAGGATATTTTCCTCAAGAATTCATTTCAAGTGTTTTATCAAAACCATTTTCCATCTAAGATGACATTATTTCATATGGGTATGATTCAAATATAATGTCTCTATGATTTACATGGTTTCAGTTTTCTTATGATGAAATGATATCCATTTGTTTTATATTGATTATGTTATGATGGGATGATGTTTAGGAAACCCATTTCATACTTTGGTTTATGATTAATGATTTACGTTTATGTTGGGGCACACATAAGAATGATTTCATTATGAGATGGTTGGGACCTATATCTCCCTCCAATGCATTGGGTAATGTTTTATATCTCATGATATAGACATGGATGGAATGGAATGTTAATCTAGTTCAGTGATACATGACTGGAATGAGGAGTGAACTCGATCCAGTAAGGGAATTTGTCTACTAAGATGGTCTTGGAAGCAATTCCTTGGCTACTGTGGAAATCCTATCAATTACTAAATGGTTTTCAACAATTACATGTTTTATTCCCATTCTATTATATCATGATTTATGTTCCATTTTGATCTATGCCTTACGTACTACCCTGTTTTATTTCATTTCTAATGATTTTGATTTTTAAACATTATGTTCATGTTTTTATGTTCAAATATATTGTTTTATTTTCTCCTTGCTTACCCTTACTAAGAATTGGATCTCACACATTATATGTTTTATTTTCCCCAGGATATAAAGAAAGGTTTTAGGTATGAAAACAAAATGGGAAGATCTTTATGGGAGATGTTGAAGATCATTCACCATGATTAGAAGACTATGTTCCGAGTTTTCAAAGACACTAAACTATGATGGTCCTTGAGTGTTGGTTTTTTTATGTATTATGTATTCTGAAAATGTAATGTTATATCTATGTACGTCATGTTTGGGGTCTCTACAGTTGGTATCAGAGGAAAGGTTTAGTCAACCTTTGAAAACTAGGATGCGAAAACCTTAGTGAGATCCCTAGAGATATTTCTATGGTATGTCTAGTGATGTCCCTAAGGTTATGTATAAGTATAAGTTATAGTCCTAGAACTACAGTAATGATATTAGAATTAAACCTATGATTTTAGATATTTAAGGTTATCCTCCTTTTTATGTAGTTTTCCCTAGCATGATTTTTGCCTCTCAGAGTACTCTTTTTGGGTTTTAGATGATGGATGGTAACCGGAGGAACTGTGTTGATCAATATAATGTAAAATGAAATACTTTTTCTCCTGAAAAACCAATATTATGGGAGATGGAGTGAAAAATATTATTTCTATACTTACATATGATATAAATCATTCTGGACCTACAAATGAGTAGAGAAGGGAACAATATTATATTGACTCCTTCATGAGGAAACGTCCACCGTCTTTCAGTGGGTATTCTAATCCACATGTTACTGAAAAATGGATCAGTAACATTGAAAATATATTTTCCATACTTCACTGTTCGGAACATGAAAAATTCATTCTAGCTATTTACCGTCTAGAGGGTGAATCAGACCAATGGTGGACTCTAATTAAGAATACGAGGTCCCAATATGAAATTTAATCCATGGAATGAGATGATTTCAAGAACTTATTTTTTAATAAGTACATCCCTCGTAATCTTCAAACAATGATAGAAAAGGAGTTCCTTGAGCATAAGAAAAGGATGACGAATCTGTTGGTATATACGAAGTGACTTTTACAAGGCTTGAAAGGTGTGTATTTGGCTTTATCATTCATCCTGAATGTAATGTTGATCGATTACCCAGTGGCTTAAAACCAATTCTTCGAAGGTCATTAGTTATAAGAGACATCAGTAGCTATGAAGAAATTGTGTATTGTGCTATGAAGGAAAAAATGCAAGTTGGTGTTACATATCCATCTCATGGTTTTGACAAGAAAAGAAAGATGGGGTTTAAGGAAAAATTTCAGAACAATGTTGAAAAGAAGATGAATGTCACTTTATGATCAATGTGTGGAAATTATCATGGTTGAGATTGTCTAAAAGTTACTCAAAAATGTTTCTCAAGTGTGGAAGAAAGGCCATCGAGAAGCTATGTGTTGAAGTAATTGGAAAAATTTATCTAATTATGTTAATAGATAAAGGAATACAGAGTAAACTCCACCAACACTTCAATGCTTCAAGTGCAAGGAAATGGGGCATTATGCTAATAAATGCCCTAATCCAATGGTTAATGATGATCGATGTGAGAAACCACTTAAGGCAAAGGATAAAGGGAAGTCACATGCGATCATTGTTTGTGATGTTGTGGAATGATTATGTGTTTATGTAATAGGATATCAAAATAGTATCATGGAATCTCATTTATGGTATCGTGGAATTTTGGAATATCTATTTATCGGTTTTCAATAATTATATGGTACCGGTAACCATGAAAAGTGATTGAAATATTTTTGGAAAGAAGATGATATGCACATAATTAAAGGATACATAGAAAATGAAATGAGCTCATGAATGATATCATGGTTTGAGTATATAGAAATTTGGGGATTTTGTTATGTGGAAAGAGTTAACTTTTGATAACATTCATGTTTTCACTAAGGTTCAATGGGTATTCATTTTTCAAGAGAAGACATGATTAAGGTATTAATATGTTTTCAATGTGACCAACAAGATATATCGTATGATATATGTGGGATAAATGATGGTATTCAAATGCTCGGTAGATGAAATTTCTTGTAATTGTTTTCTTTATACTCTGAGATTGGGTAAAAGTATTTTTGATAAGCCTAAAGATTACAATGGATTATGTTGGACATAATTTAGTATTTCTTAAGGATAATACTTTTTCAATATTATTGATGGGATGTTATAATAATGTAATTATAGAAAAAGAAAAACCTGCAGGACGGGTGACAACCAGTCGCGTTGGACAAGGATGTGGGAATCGAACCCACATCCTAAGTGTGACATGCCTTTATCAACTAACACTGGCATAAACAAAGTCCATGTTTAGTAGAAACAAGTTTTATTTTGTTAAGCGGTATGATATATTAATTATAAGTCCATTTTTAGAATCATATATGATTAACCTGACAGATGGAATGGCCCAACATTCTGTCACATGATCTGCTAACACATCAATAATGAAAAATTCAACATCATTTCTTTAATAGATAACGTGGAAATTGTTCATGGTATGAACAACAGTGAGATTGTTCTGAAATAAAGTAAGTATTTCATCTAATTAAAATTCTTTAAAATTAGGTAAATGATCTTGAAAACCAAAAATTTTATCCTAGTGTCTTCATATCTGATGAATCAGACGGTCCCTTAGATCATCACAAATTTATGGCTTTGTGATTGTTGGATTTTTCATAGCCATGTTCTCTACCACTCTCCATCAGAGCTTGATGGTTAGGTTTCTCTTCCATAACCATATTTTCACCTATGTTCTACTATATGGAAACCCAGTAATTAGTTAATTTCGGTAACCAATCTATTTCATACTTCACATTTTAAAATTAAGTTTTATTATTCCTTTTTACGATGCGGGTTTCATTGAAAGAAAATATTCAAGTAGTAAACAATTTATTACCCCGGAGAATTTCGAGGTTGAAATTAATTTTAAGGGGGGGTAGAATGTAACAAACCAATACTGTATGAGAATTAATATTTTTAATTTCATTGATGTCTTTTTTTGTATGAAACACCAATGGTAGCTTGAACTATACACATCCCTGACTTGGTTTTCATTACACGCAATCATGACCTTCCTCGATAGCGTGTGTAGTACGCAATACCGGGTTTCACTAAACAATGATATGTGGTTATAATATTATTATGAACTAGCCATTATGAATAGTATTAACTACATTTTAAATTTTATAACATTATTATTCATCATACATGTTTTCTGGAACATGGTACAAGAATAAAATTATTTTTTCTCGTAAAATATGTATTTTAAGAAAAATGCAGATTCACCGCCTATTGATGGAACGCCCATTTTAAATATAATTTTTGACAAGTTTATAAGTTCAATTTTAAAAAATATTCTTCTTATTTTGAATTAGGATATAAAAATTTAAATTGGATAACATTTTGATATTTTTCTGACAACGTTCTAATTTTGATGAATTGAAAAGACACGATAAATTTTAATTAAAAACAACTTTTTTCATCGCTATAATTTATATGGATAAATTATAATATTTAATGGTTCTAAAGTATAAATTGAATATATTTTTACCATTTTTTATAATTTATTTCGTTACCATTAATGTTACATTTAATTTATAAGTAAAAACATTTCAATCTTTGGTAATGTTTTAACTTTTAAAACCTGTTTTCTTAACAATAGGATTAATTTTAAATTAATTACTTCAACTTCTGTGTTTTGAAATTTGAAAAATGGATTACAAATTTGAATTCAGGGGGTCCAAATTATGTTAATAGGTTACTATTATTTTTTTGATATTATAAATAGTAACTACGACAATATTTATTTACTTTAGTTATAGGTAAATCGGGTAATTAAGGGTAAAAATAAGATTATAAAATTACCCTAAGACATTCCAAAATTTTATTGGATGACTCTAAGTCAACCAATATCACCTAAGGGTAGGAATGGACTCATTTTATAGACTTTTTACCATGAAAATTATTTAATTATTATTAAAACCAATGAAATTGACAACATGTCACTCACTTAAATCATATAAATATAATAATATTAATTTAGAGATAAGCTTCATGAAACTTCAGATCTTAATAGTCTCTAGAAATAGAATAAAATTATCTAAATCATAAGAATTTATTTATAATTTTTAGGGATTAAATAATTATCATTAAAGGTTACACAATATTGATGTTGAAATTATTTTAATGATTAGAATATCAAATAAATGGTTTTAAAAATATTAAAATAAATACTGTAGTAAGTATATAATATGCTCCAAAAATTTTCTAGAAAAATATGACATGTTATTAATATATTAAATATTTTATTTTGAACATATCTTCTGTATGGATTTTTTTAAATTCAAATAAATAAATAGTGTCAAAATTGACACTATTGTTATTTTATAAAAATAACATAATATAAAATTGTTTAAAAATCACAACAATATTTAAAAATTATAAATTAATATTTATATGGTCTAAATTGTCATAAATTATCAAATTATGGGATATTAGCAACACATAAGTAATAATTTATAACAATTTAAAATTTATAATCTTCTTACAAGAAATAAGATTAAATAAATTAAATAAATTAAATAAAGATAAATCATGTTGATAAGGTTTAAAATAAATTTCAAACATATATAAATTTTATTTTTTGATGATATTACAATAATATCTCATCTATGTTTCGAATATGATACATTTTGGGTGGTTTTGAAGTGGGTTTTGATTTATTATAAATTAATATTTTTGATGTTTCCAATGGTGCCCCTCTCCTTCCTTATAAAAGGGAACCTCCTCCCTATACTCCTCACAAAAACATGAGCCTTCAAGCTCGGAAAACCCCTGCCCATTTCTTATCTCCACTTTTCTAGAAACATTCAGGAGGTTCTGGTCTTCTCAAAAGACAAACTCTAGTCCCTTAAGAGGAAGCTAAAATGATGTGCGTCGAAGAAGAGGTAATCTCTTCTACCGATTATTTCAAGTTACTTTCTTCCTCACCTTCCTCTTATTTATTTTTTTCATTGTAAATTAATACAAAAAGTATCAATAAAATACTTATATGATATTATAAATTTTAAACAACCCCGTTTCACCTTCTATACATCCTATAGAAAATGAAATCACCATGCATGCGTACATACAGAATACTGTCTCCACACCATGGTGTAATTAGTTTTTCCACCACCCTTTACATGGATGGGTATAATGGTGTAAAGAATAACTATATATGGTTATTATAACATCATAATAATTCTGATAAATTATATCATCCACTTCAATTCTATTCAATACTTATGGGAACGATATCATCGCTCGTGCATACCTACAGACTACCGTCTCCATGAACGTGATGAGATTCATTTTCCATGTTTAATCATTCAAGTATGACTATAAAGTATCTATATAATAAATAATCATGAAAGTTATTACATAATAATGATACTGGATTTATATACATATATGTTTCATTAACTTAATACCATTCAATTCAATAAGGAAACAAAAACAATGTTCTTGAGTACGTACGACTAACCGTCTCCATGAAATGGTGTAATTAATTTCATTTACCGATCTATCATATATATTTATATAATGAATATATATTATATTTAAATCTTGTTTTAAATTCTGGAATTATTTAAATCAGGACATGTGTAATAATATCATGAACAACAAATCGAAACACGTATGATAAATGAAACGATTTTATCCAAAACATTATTTTAACATGGAATTTTCAAAAGAACGTGTAATATAAAGCCATAAGTGAACCATATATTGTATCATAACAATGAATATGATTCTGTAATAAATAAATGGAAATATTTAAATCATTATATAAGTGTTTTGGATATTTTTCAAATCTCATTTTTTTCCGAGATTACATAACCGTAGGTTTTTAATGGGGTATATATTTCATCCATGTCCATAAAATGTTTTTCATAAAGTGTTGAATATTCTTCCATTTATGATTAATGTCAAATTTACCCCTCTTTGACTTTTACTTTGTTTCATGGAAGTAATATTTCTTTTGTTTACCATACGTGGTACTTCTTGACTTTTCCGTCAAAAGTACGACGAGAATGTTTTTTAACTTATACAGCGTGAACTAATTTTTACGATTTCATAAAGCCTTATTTTAATTAAGAATCCTCTAGAATATTTCCTGATTATTTTCAAAAAAATCATTTTATTTTAAAATATAATAATTTTTTTTTGAAAAAAATGACTTTGAAGAAGAAATGATATTTTCCTCAAGAATTCATTTCAAGTGTTTTATCCAAACCATTTTCCATCTAAGATGAAATTATTTCATATGTGTATATTTAAAGTATAATGTCTCTATGATTTACAAGGTTTTATTTTTCTTAAGATGAAATGATATCCATTTTTTTTATATGGACTATGTTAAGATGGGATGATGTTTATGAAACCCATTTTATTCTATGGGTTATGATGAAAATATTACGTTTATGTTGTGGCACATGTAATAATGATTTCATTATGGGATGTGTGAGACCTATATCTCCCTCCAATTAATTGGGTAATGATTTATATCTCATGAGATAGTCTGGTTCAGTGATACAGGATGAGAACGAGGAGTGAACTCGATTCAGTAAGGGACTTTGTCCACTAAGATGGTCTTGGCGGCTGTGCCTTGGCTACTATAAAAATCATATCAAGTGTTCATTGTTTCGCCACAACTACATGTTTTATTTTCATTCTATTTTATCATGATGTATGTTCCATTATGATCTATACCTTACATAATTCCATGTTTTATTTGGCTCAAGATTTTGATGTTTAAACATTATGTTCATGTTTTTAAGATCAAAGGTATATGGTTTGTTTTATTTTCTCCATGCTTAACCTCAATGAGAATTTGAGATCAAACATTATATGTTTTCTTTTCAACAGGATATAAATAATGTTTTTAGGTAAGAAATCAAAAGGGGAAGATCTTTATGGGAGATGTTGAAGATCTTTCCCCCTGATTAGAAGATTATGTTCCGAGTTTCCAATGAAAATAAACTATTACGGTCATTGAGTGTTGTTTTTTTTGTATTAAGTATTATGAAAAAGTAGTGTAATGTCCATGTACGTCATGTTTTGGGTCTCTACAATTCATATCAAAGATAATATTATGTCTTCATGGAATAAATATTGGATGTTCATAATACACGAATCATACGAGAATCAAAGAACAAGAGTCATGAGTGCATAACATTTATATAAGAGATTTATTTTTGGAATGCACAAAAGAATAGAAAATTATATCAATTTTATTAAATTTTCACTACCAAGGCTATCATAGATTTAATAGTTCACTCCCCAAACCATTATAGTAGCCATGCTTCTGTTTAAAGATCATCTTAGCAGAAAAATCCATTTCCTAATGTAGGTTCACTCTACATTCTAATCATGTCTATCCCATGGGATATTAATCATTACCCAATGAGCAGTAGTGAGATATAGGTCCCTCATCTCCTTAATGAGAACTATATTAAATATTTCCAAAAGATCATATATATTAAAAATATCATAACATATTAAATGAAATGATTTTCCTAAACATTTCATAATATCATAACCTATTGAAAAGAAAATTGTTTCACACTCATTTTAACATATCATCATCGAATAACACATGAAAGGATGTGGGTTTCATTGGAATTTTATCATGGTATAAACCATGGAAGAGAAATAGGTTTCATAGAAATCATAAAATCATTAACAGAACCCATTACGAGGAATAATATGAATGGTAGCCTAGTAATATATCTCCAGTAATTAAAAAGTAACATCAAAGGATGCCATCTTAGATGGAGAATGATTCTCATATATTACATGTATTTTTTATGGAGATTTTTTTTAAAAAAAATTACTTTTAAATCATAAAAACTTGTTGAAAAACATTTAATTTCATATTAACTTGAAAACATAAAATGTAAAATTGATAAATCCTTTAAAACATTTCTTTTGGAAAACATAATTTCTTCTTTAAAAAACAATAAAAATGAAAATATTATCAAAAAAAATTTCACATTGAAAAAATTCATTTTAAATCAAATAAATGACTATATATTAAGTAAAACCCTTTCTTTTAAAGGATATTTGAAAACTTTTAATAGAGGCTTGAAATATTTGAGCAGTCAGGCCACTGAGAAAGATGTTTCATTCCGTGTATGAAAAAATGATTCTTTTTTCATTTATAGTAAAATCCCGAAGGGAATGTTTTGGAAGAAGACATCAAAATTTATTTTAAATAGTTTATTAAATAAATTAAAACATTTTTAAAGTTAATATTCCTAAATAATTTTTAAATTTTATTAATTTTTTTTGAAAAAACTAATTTTAGATGAAAAAGTGTTTTCGAAAAAAATGTAATTCTTCCAAAAAAATGTTTTTAAACTATATGGTATATAGAGAGTAGAAAATAAATATTACTCATTTATTCTCACGACTTAACCCTAAGAGAAGAAAATTTAGGAGTTTCTCGATAGGTGGATTATATCATTGCAATATTTGAAATCACCATCATAGACAATAATGCTAAATGAAGAGACTATAACATAAAGATGTTCATATTTTAGTAATACTAAATCATAATCCCAATAAAAGAATAAAATTAAATGAAACATTAAATATCATTAAAATATGAATATTTATGATATAAAATTTCTTGTGGTTGTTTATACATGTCATAGAAACATATAGGTTCATAACACAACATTTGCAAAAAAAGAAAAACGGGGACCATAATCCTTTACCGATTTATTAACATTTGAACTATAAAACCCATGAATGTGAGATCCTAAAATGGACTTCAAACCCCGATTAATTTTAAAGATATAAATAATAATATAAATTAATGTCCAGTATATATAGCTCATAAAATAAATATGTGGTGAAATTGGATGTTTCTCACAGAATTAAATAGTGAGATAGAAATTACTTATATTATGTCTCAACTTTCTTCATACATGTTTGAACTTCGTATATAATAAATATATGTTTAATATAAATTTACTAAAGAACCACAACGATATATATAACCATATATTGTTTAAATATGACCTTTTGTTATCCATTTATTAATAATTTACTATCATCATCATGTTTCTTCTAATAACTACTATCTTTTTCGTATATGTTTTAATTTATTATTTTTGGTCTGCCTACTTTGATCATTGTTACATAATATAAAAAATTATTATAATAAAATTATTTTCATATTTATACATCATTTATACTTTTAGTATGAATCATGAAATATTTTTTTAGTTTAAATGTATGTTATCATCATGGAGACTGTCGGATGCGTGTACACATGAGTAACATTTCAATTTTACAATGATCATTATGGAATAGTGGAATGTAATATATTATTTTACAGAATTATCATAATAACATAATTTGGAAATTATTTCTTTAAATAAAAATATAAATTTTTTCTAAGTGGTGTGTTTATGAAACAATTGATTTACATCGCATCTTGAAGGCAGTAGTCACACATACATGAACAATGTTGTCATCTTTTATTGAGTTAAAAGGTAATAACGTAAATTATATATTATCCTTATATAATGATAAATATATCATCAATAACATAATTATTTCACTAATACCATTTATATTTATAAAATATATCCTTATTATCTTCCACGTAGATCATTAGTGAAAACGAATTACATCACTTTTTGAGGCAGTTGTCCGCCGTACACAAAACTGACATTAAAGTATCCTAAAAATATAGAAATTTAAAAGTTATATTTTATAAAATGTATAAAAATTATTTGAAATGTAAAAATTATCATATATATATATATATATATATTAGATACATCATCTTACCCAACATTAAGAGGTGTTAATGGAAAAATGATTTACATCTGTTCGGGAGGCAATAGTCCTTCATACACATGGTCGATGATTTTGTAAAAAATTTGATTGATGTAGATATTGTATTAGGTCATTATAATAACATAAAGACATCTAAATATATATATATGATTCATATATTGTTATAAAACCCTGGATTAATAATAATTGAATAAGGTGGAGGTAGAAATAAAATAAAATTTTTTATTTAATAACGTAAACTCTTCTTCGGGTATGCTCATTAGGATAACATGAAAAACCATCCAAGGAAGTATTTAATCACAAAAAAGGTTTCTATATTTATATAAGGGGATCATGGATGTGATTTTGGTAGGTATTTAGAGAACCAAAAGTGTTTTCTGTTTTGATGAAGAGAGGGGAGGGGATGGACTTTTCTAAGAGAGGTGTTTGGAAAAGCAATAATTTGTTTAATAGAAAAATGTGAACCCTTCTTTTATCTAAAAAACTAACAAAAAATTATGTATTTTGGAAATTTATACAATATAGGGTCAAAATATATCTATAAAATAGATTTATTTTACAGGTTAATGGTTCATTTTAATCATTATCATTTTACTTTATCCCTGAGAAAACCAATTTTTATAATAACCGAGGTAAATACATTTTTTCAATTATTACAATTCATTATGATTGAAAATTAATTTTACCTAATAAAAAAAATTATTATTAAAAATATGGAATCGGTTTTTTTAACTTCCATTCACATAAGTGTGAATTTTAAATTTTAAATTAATCTAAATAATATGATGAGAAATAGTATTTTCAAGGAGAAAATATTCAATTGATTGTGATGTTTGTTAATATCAAATATAAATATTAAATTTATTAAAAGGAAATAAGTCTTATAAATATATATTTAATTTAATTAATATTTCTTTTAAAAAATTAAAATATAATTTAACATTAAAAATAATTTATATGAAAATGTAGTTTTCACATAACATTCAATGTTTCCGTATTCATAAAATAAATTAAAATGTACAGAAAATTATAAAATATTCACTATTTGATAATTTTCATAATAAAATTTAAAAATGGTATTTATCTTCTAAATTAACTTTCCAAATGTGGAAAAAATAAATATAATGCAATTCATTGATACATGATGAAATAATTGGTTTTCAAGAAGTGTAATTTTTTTCAAGAAAAATAGAATTAATATCAAATTTATGTATAATAATAATTATTGTATTAAATTAAATTTAAATAAATTGATATATAATTTATAAATTTCTTTTAAATAATTAATCATTTTGTATTATTTTAATTAATTAAAATAGAGAAACATTATTAACTTCAAAACAACATTCATAGAAACCCAATTTTTTAATCCTAATTAATATACATATACAAAAATTAAATATAAATTTTATTCAAAAGATAATAAATGGACTAATTTTAACTAAAAAATACTTATACTACTTGAAATCATACTAGGGCATTTAAATTACTTAAATTAGTAAAAAAATAATTGGATCACAAAAATCATTATTTTTCACTATTCACGAAAACCTTATATTTTCTCATAAATATAAAAACATCATCTTAAGTTAATTTGTATAAAGTTGTGGCGAATATTACTAAATATGTTTTTTAAAATGTCTATAATTTAATTATAATAATATATCATAAAAGGTAATAAAAATTATTTTCCTAGAAAATTTATTTATGACGAATAAAAATATATTACTAAAAATTGATTACTTATTTACTAAGAAATGATAAATAAATATATATTGTACAGGGATTTTATATGTATATTTCATAAATTAGTCAATAATATTCATTCCCATCAATTTAATAACATTTTTATAACAGACATATTGAGAATAATATAATATCATGGCTCACTGATGCTCGATGTCGAGTTTTATGACCACTTTTGATGAAATTCATTGTTTCATGCTACACATGACAAACAATGGGTGGTATATAATGAATTCTAAAATTGGTGTTTCCTTTAAAATAAAATATCTAAAATATTATATTTATTTGGTAAAAAACGTTTAAAATAATATTGGGGTGTTACATTCTACCACCCTTAAAATAACTTTCTCCCAAAAAATTCATCTTGGTTGAAAACTATTTATGGTTTGAAAATTCTTCAATCGAAACCCACATCATAAAAATGGTTAACATAAAATATTTAAGAAAAGGTAAATTTTGAAACATAATGGCTATATAGAGTAACTAATTGTATGTTTAAAACATTGGGGAACAGGAGTGGGATGTGATTATTTGGACATTGAATTGAAGTGTAAATAATTATAGAGAGGGATATTGATCGTCGATCACAAGAATGTGGGAGTTTAAAAAAATGATAATGAATAAAGAACTAAAAAAAAGAGATGTGGTAAAGTTCATTGATATCATAAATAATATTTTAATAGGATAACATTTTACTTCATGATCCTTTCATAAATTTCAGGGAATTTATATTCCTTTTAAAATGAGAACATATGAAAATGAACTTATATAAAATATTTCTTCTCCATAGGGGAACATTTCATCTTTTTATTATTCCATGATCAATTCACACCTCATATCTTATTTAATGATATAATGGTGAACATTCTATTCCAGAATCATTGAGAGATCATAAGATAAATATATAGAATTATAAGCCATTGTATCTTTATCTAGCTTTCATCAAATCAAAATGGTTTGTAAAAAATATCTAATATACATAAATCATTATATGGTGATGTAATACATTAATATATGAAGAATAATACAATTTCAAACATAAAAAATTTCAAAAATGTTTATCATTATTATCCATCCAAAGGATTAAAATAAAAATCATTAGATAAAAGGTCAAAATAATAATAATAATAATTTATCATTAATACCCCAAAACTCATGAAATATATCTCAATTTACACATACCAAATATGTAAATAACATCATCATATTTTCCTTTAAAAAATTGTAATAATGTGAATTACATTCACTTTTTAACACGCACATAGTTCCTTATTTGTTTATTTAAAACATAAAATATTGATTATATTCCATAAATCCAATAAAAATGCAAACTCCATCAATGAAATCATAAACTACGTTGTCACAAAAATAATTAATTCATTCAAAGGTAATTGGTACTATAAAATATATTTACCAATATCAAATATATCATTAACAAAACACTATTATCTCATCATTGGAAACATATTAATGGTTATCATCCCTTAATCAAAATATCACATTGCTAATAACTGATTTTTTTGAAGTCAATACCACCATTTAAATATTTGTTTCACTCATTAAGGAAAATATTATTATGATAAATCCTTATATATATAAAGATATATATAACCTTATTTTTTAATGATAATTAATAAATAATTCAATCTTCTCACTTCCATCTCAATCCATTAACTGAGAATCATAATCATATTCCTAAACATCACCTCCCTTTTCAATTTTATTCATTGTTTCTTCATCATAAGAAAACAAAAAAATGACTAATAAAACGTTTTTGATTCTCTTCATGAGGTTTCAACATAGGAAATAAATTTTCATTATGCCCATAATTTTAACATTTTAAATAGTCAAACATAAAGGGTATCTTAGGGATACCATATTCTTATCCATTCATTAACCAAAATTTTCATTTTTACTCAATAGTTACATGATTGTTTAATTATTATTCACACTTAAAACATTTTATTGTTCCATTAATACATCCCCTAAAGTGAATATTCGTACATTATTGAAATATAGGAAAATGAAACATCATTCATCTGTAGTATCTCACACCGAATGTCTCAACAACATCTATCATTATCTTCTTTGGTGAGTCCAAGAGTTAGTTATGGTGAAAGTTATTAATCATATACCAAGATAACTATTTTATTATTATCAAAACATGATTTACTATATAAATAATCCCATTTTTTCACTCATATGAATTTTTTCAATCACATTAAGTGTTAAAATAGATCCTTTAGGTTCTAACCATTTTCTAATACCAAAAAGATAATGTTTGTAATAATATTTATTCAGGGAAACCAAAAAATCTAGAAAATCACATATTTTATGTCTAAATAATGACACCTTCTTCTTTGTATGTGTAACTATAGGTTTCACATATTTAATTCATAGTCATCACTTATTTAATTATTTCATGATGGTTGTTAAAGGGTTTTTTGAATTTTAAAATCATATCACATAGTAGTGTCAAAATTGTTTTATATCAGCTACCATTTTCATGCACCCATTGATGATTGGGTGTAGCTTAATATTCAATTTTAATATTTATTAACCCCATGAACCTCTATTATAGATAAAAATACACTTATATTATCCACAAATTGATGATAAATCATTTAAATCAATCACACTACCTGTTAACAAAATCCTATGTCATTTTCATGGACATTGACTAATCCTTAGACTGATCAATATAGAAATCCCTATAAAAATACCTATAAATATCCATAGGTATCTCATAAAAGTTTTCTTATAATATTTATAAAAGGATAAGAAAATTTGTTTTTAAAACAAACTATATATTCCATGGAATATCACACATAGAAATTAAATATTTTTAGATGAATATTCAATACATTATAGAAACACAGGCCTGAGGACAATAATTGTTGATGTATATAGAGCCCATGCATATTGTCTTTTAATTTGGTCAAGGTTCTCCAATGTACACCAAAAATATAATTAAATTAAGTACTCTTCATATATATACCTATCTTAAAAACATTGTTCAAAATTTGAGAAAAGGAAACATAAGGATAGGTAAGCTCCAATGCTGAATAAGTGTTAAAAAGGGAGATCAATAATTACAAAAAATATACATAAGGGTATGATAACAAGATAATAACATTTGAAAAACATCCCCTAAAAACCTAATATTATGAACACGAGTCATGAAATAATGATTTCATGTTCAAAAAAATGAATCATAAGATCATCAAACCACATGATCTATAAGAGATTATAAATATCATAAGATATTTTTTTTGATACATATATGTATATAAAATATTTTCCATAGTAACAATGGATCAATTAAAAGGATATCATATTAAAATGGGTTCAATCCCAAAACAATCATAGTAGTAATGGTATAATACTAAGACCATGCATGTTGATAATGTCACTTACTATACTAGGTTCATATTCCATTTTATTTTTTATATATTGTTATATATATCTCTTTTCACAAAATAATTGAAGAGATACATAGGTCCCACACAACTCATAATGAAAACCATATTTCTATGTCACACAAGTTCAAAATAATTAATAATATCATAACCCATGAAATAAAATGTGTTTCTTAAACATTTCATCATATCATAACATGTGAAATAGGGAGAGGGTTCACAATAATTTTATCCTTTAATCATTGCATAAAAAAAATAATATATGCAGTTTTTTAAATTTTTTATCATGGTTTCATATATTGGAGAGAAACTGGTTTAAAAATAACTTTTTAGCATAACACTAAACAATTTAGAGAAGTAATATGTAACCTCGTATAATTTCATCTTAGGTTGAGAATTTTTTTGAAATAATATATAGTATGTTTCATGAGGATGTTGATTTTTTTGAGAATAAAATTTTAAAGGATTAAAAATGTTAGAAATACTTTTATTTTAAAATATTCTTGACAAATTATAAAGGTATATTTAAAAACCATTTATATTTTTTTAAGAAAAAAAATTTCCTCTTGGAAAAATTAATTTTAAAAAATAAAAAATTTTCAAAATCAATTTCACATTGAAATAATTTAATTAAAATTTAAAAAAACTAAAAAATATTAAGGAATTTTTTTTCTATAAATGTTTCTTTGAAGAAATGTTATCATATCTTGTAATCATTGAGAGTTCATGACATCATAACATATTTATCATGTCATACATGTAAGAAAAGATACTCTTAATATTTATAGTAAAATAAAAAATGTATTATATTAAAACAACATAAAAATTATTTTTTAATAATACCATAAAAATATAATACATGGGTAAATTTTTTTAATGAATCTTTTGATAAAATTTATAATTATTTTGATAAACATTTTTAGGAAACATGGACATGGAAGGAAAAGAGTTTTCAATGTAAAATTTGTTTTTTCATAAAAATGTTATTTTTGAGATTTTAAGTACATAAAGATAAAAAATGAAGTAATAAAATTTAATATTGTGAAATATATTTATGATAATAAGTTTTTATAGTTTAATTATAGATAGATCATATGATTTAACAATTTGAAATTATAGTCCCATATAATCATGATAAATGATTATATTGTAACATAAAAAACATTACACTTTGGTAGCATTGTTTCATAATACCTATGAATAAATAAAATAAAAAACAATAAATATCATGAAAATATAGATATAAATTGTATAAATTGTCAAAAGATCATATATATACCTCATAAAGGAAGATATGTGAATTGGATAACTTATCATCCAAAGAAGAAAAATTTAGGCAAAAATACCTAATTGAATTGTTATGATATTAACACTCAAAAAACAAATACATAGATGATAAAATAGATAGGTAATGCCCAATAATAATAAGAAAAATTATCACATTATAAATTCATGGGATGTATATACACCACATAAAATAAATTGTTGGTTAATTTGTCTCAATGAAGTGAAAAGATATATTAAAATCCCACACCATATATATGATATTCCTTCTTACACAGGAAGAATTAAATTATAATTAATATAATTTTATTATAAACCACTTTTTTAACCATATTTATATATATCAAACCATATATATTTACTTATGACATTTTATTACATGTGTATTAACAATTCCTTCTTAAAATCACATTTATTGTAATAATTATTCTGTTTTTTAAATGTGTTTTTTTTAATATTTTTTGTTCAATTACATTAATCATGGTTTTATAATATAAATTCAAATAATCATGAAATTAATTTCTTTTATATATATAAATTATTAATTCAAAACTAATCGTTATTTATTTTTTTGAGATATGATGTATGTTACATTCACATGGACAGTAGGCCATCCGTACCATGAGTAACATTTCTATTTTTCAATGATTATTATATAGAATAGGTATGTAATATATTATTACAATATAATTATTAAAAGTCATAAATAACATATTTTTCTTTTTTTATACTTATATTTATCAACCATGAGATGTGGTGATGAAAAGAGAGAGTGACATCACATTATCTTGGCGTAGTCCACACATACATGGATAGTGTTTCCATTATTCAGGGAGTGAAAGGGTTAGAAATAAAATTATATACTATATAATTAGAATGATAAATATTCCATTAATATCACAATTATTTTACCTTTATCATATATATATTCATTAAATTTATCATTATTAAATTGCATGGAAAGAATCAGTGAAAAAAATGACATCAATTCATGAGGCGGTAGTCCTCTAGATACATGAACAATAGTATCATTTTATAGAAGAAATGGAAACAAAAAAGTTAAATATGATATAATTATTAAATTGGAATAACAATGTCAAATATATATCATATATAAACCTTATATCCATCATCATACCCAACCGTGGGATTTTTTAATGAAAAACAATGAATGAGATCGGTTCCTGAGACGATAGTCTACCATACACATGAATTATGATTTATAAACCAATTTAACTGAAGTGGAGATGGATTTATGTAATTAACTTACCATTAAAAAATTATTTTATATTTAATATATTTATGTTATTATGTCATATTATTTTAATAATAATTTAGGTAGGTGTAGGAAATAAAAACACTAATTGAATAAAGTTAAATCATCATCAGGTATCCTCCATAGGTTAAAACCAAAATACCTCATAGGATTGATTTATTTGAAAAATATGTATTTTGTGTTGATTGGAGAGACGTTTTTAAGTGATTTTTTATGTTATTGGTCTAAAAATGGGTTTATTGCATTAAGAATATAGGAGAGGGGTGTCATTTTAAAAGTCAAGTGAGTGGCACAATTATAATGTTTTGAAGAGAAATAGGCATACAATCCATTTTATCATACAAAAAAGATCCAAAAAGTATTATTATCAATAAATATATAATATATATTTCAATATATTTCAATGAAATTTATTTTATAATTTTTAGGTCATTTTTACGGTTAACTTATTAGTTTAACCCATGATAAACACATTTTTATTTGATATTAAAAAATAATTTTTTTGATTTTACTATAAATTTTTTGAATATTTTTTTGACCATATTAGACATAATAATGTATTTATATTCCAAATATGGATTAAATTCTCTCAAATATATTTTCCATATGTGTAAACTTTCAATTTAAAATAAATCCCACAAACTCAACGAGAAAGGGTGTTTTCAAAGGAAAAATGTTCAAACATTAAGAATGTTTTTTATATATAATTTCAAAATGAAACTAATTACAATGACCTAAAATTGATTAATAAATATATATATATATATATATAATATAATTAATTTTAAAATAAATAAAAATTAAAATATAATATAATTTTTTATATAATTTAAATGAAAAGATAATTTTCAGTAATAATTTTGTCTTATTCAATATTCATGAGAATTATTAGTAATTTTAGAAAACTATCAATAATTAGCCATAATATAATTTTAAAATTATGATTTAAGAAATAATTTTAATTTATTAAAGTAAATTTTCAGATATTTAAAAATTTTCAATTTAAATCAAAACCCACAAACCTAACAAATGAACATGTTTTGGGAAGTGTTATTTTATTAAGCACAAGACGATTTAATATTAACAGTATGTATAATAATAGAAATTATGTGTATCTAATACAATATTTATTGATACATAGTCTATAAATAGTATTTATTGAATTCATCATTAGGGATTATTTCAATTAATTAAATTGGAGAAGAATTACGATCACTAAAACATTTTTTAGGAAAACACCATTCCTACTCTTGAAAAATAATCTCACACTATAATAAAAAATACTTTTGAAATAAATGTAATTATGTTGATTAAAAAATACTAAATAAAATTTATGTTCATTTAATACTTGATGAGGAATTTAAATTACATAATTTATTGAAAATATATGATATTTTTACAGAAATTTTAACATTTCAGTTTTCTTGAAAAAAACTATTTTCTCAAACACCCCTACATTTATCATAAGTTAAATTTAAGAATGATTAATTCAATGATAATATTAATTTTTTTAAAATTAATTATCTACAATCCCAATGAATTATCTATAATATTTTATCATAAAAATTAATAAAATTTAATTCTAAATAAAGCATATTTTTGAAAAATGTAATTACTTAAATAAAAATGGATTAATTATTTACTAATAATTTATAAATATAATTATATTGGGTAGGAAATGTATTTTTATATTTTATAATGAAGTTGATACTATTAATACCCTCTTATTTTACAAATAGTTTGTAATGGAAATATTTAAAATAATATTAATTTGTTGTTCACTAAAACTCAATGTCGCATGTCATGAACACTTTTGAAGAATAATATTATTTAATGTAATAGAATATGAAGTAAATAGTGTTTGTAATGAAACCTATAATCATTTTCGCATGTAACATAATATATAAAAAATAATAATTTCATTCGAAAAAATATATTTAAAAAATATGAGGATATTACATTACATGTCAAGGAATATAAAAAAATCACCACAGGATATCTAAATTTTCTTTTCATTCACATATAAAATTAACTATATTTAGAGTACTTAGATATGAAATGTCTTTTGAAATGTTATTTTGATCTATATAACCATAAACAATAATGATATCATTTGGAATGAAAAGGGTGTTGAGATTCCAAATCAAATAATTATTAAATCAACTCTCTACTATTATATTACTTTAAAGAAAGAGGAACTAAGGTATAAATTCAATAGAGTATTAATCAACATTTAACAAGGATTCTGTATAATATAGTTTGTTATTTATATGGTCTTAGAAATGATCAATCATATCTTGGGTATAAATGTAAATTTGGATAAATATGTACCCAATAGTTGACTCAATCGTTTTAATGTGGTTCAAATAATTTTATTCACTAGAAAATATATAAAATAAAAAATTAAAATGGAAATGTATATATTGATAATTTATCATTAACAAGACATAAATAATGAGATCAATAGAAAATCATAGAGAATAATTTTTAGAAAAAGTTTTGTTTATGAGTTCAAGAACATGATTGTTATAACTAATAATGATCGTATACATGATCCTCAGTGAATTGTACATAAAAATCATAAATATATTTTCATGATTTATTTTAATTTTCCATATTACAAACAATTTTTCAAATTTAAATGTCATATAGATCAATGATTTAAATTTGGAAAGATAAAATTTATGTCAAAAAAATAATCCCTCACATGTATTATCAAATAATTTACCAAACTATTTTAAATAAAAGAGATAAAAATATATTTAATTAATTATAATTAAAAATATATGTAAAAAATTAATGGGAATAAGAAACACGAATTTTCCTTGAAATTGATCCCTTTATTTATATAAAATTGTGTCGTAATTTAGTGTTGTACAAGAAAATAAGTTTAATATGAAGAAACAGATGATAAATGAAATTTGGGCCAATTATTAAAAACATTAGTAAATAAAGAGACAAAATTTATTTCAAATGTAAATACATGCATTCATTATTATAATCCATTATAAGGTAATTAAATGATATTAAATATGAAAGGAAAATACAATTGGGTGAAAAAAGATAAATATTCAAAATGTTAATACCAAAATATCCAAAATATTCTTATAACCACCTAATGGAGCATCACCTCTACTCCTCCTCAAATACAGATTCAAATGGCATAAATACAAAGGTTGTATACCAATTTTCTATGAATATAGTCATTGATAATACCTATATATAGTATTATAAAATATTTACATGTTATTAATTACCTGGGGGGAGGGACTGTTCAACCATGGAACATTAAGATGTTATGACATTTTAATCATATGAAATGAAAATTCAAACTTTCTATAATAGAATATACCATCATCTACAAATCAAAAAAATATGTGACAATTATAATCACTTTGAATCTCCCTTGTGAAACAAAAATTTTAACATAGATGTGAATTCACCACAATAAAAATAATGATAACCCATTATTCTAGTTACATTGAACTTATGACCTACCTCTTGAGAAGATAAATTAATAAAGAAAAATGTTTATGGTATAAAAATTAGAGATAAATTTTTTTTTGAGTTTACACGGATTAGACATTACTCATATATCCAAGGTACAAACACTTATTTGATTTTTGGAACACATTTAATTATAATTTAAATTACATATTATCTTTTGAAAATCACCAAAAATTAATTTAATTTATTTAAATGATGAATCCAATTAAAAACTGTTCTCCCATGAACCACCACTATTATTAACCAAAAGTGGTGAGATATGATCCCAATGGCAGTAAAAGATATTTCTTACGATACAACTAGTATTTAATCCTTCTACAATGTGTCCTCATAACATCCACTATAGGGCTTCCAAAACATCAGAACATCAACTATATTGATTCTCTACATTGATATACCAATAAAGGTTATTTCGTACCATTATTCATAACTGAAGAACTGGGTTAAATGGTTCCACTAGATTTTTCATTTTAATGGGACCTTTTTTTCTCCCTATAAACATTTGAATGGAAGTATAAATATCTTATTTATTAAAAAATACCCTATAAAAAGTGGAAATTAATACAACTTTAATCATGATTACTCATGAATATAATTTCTGTTACAACTAACCACTGAGAAATATCTTTCATGTACCTCATCATGGATTCACATCATTCTAGAACATCATTTATTTTTCCATATCTTTCAAAACTTACACTACATACAAATCCTCTATTTTGGATATGTTATTCATTCAATGAAAAAATTATTTTTTCTTAAAGGTTTATGCATCACATGTACTCCTTTAAATATTTAAAAACTAGGTCAACATAATATTTTTCAATATTTCAGCCATTGGGATAAATTTAAATTCACTATATGTCACTACTTCAACTAAAAACCGTACATTTAACTACATCTCTTTAGATGATTCCACATAGGTTACTTCTATTGAAATGAATATGTAAATCCATGGTGATGGTGAAATCTCTCCTTATAGTATTTTCTAACAAATCTTAGAAAAAATAAAATTTTAAATATATTCAATCTTAACAAAAAATAAATCTTATGATAATACCCAAAAATACCTCTTTTGAATTTTTTTATGTTATTCTTAAAAATAAATAAAAAAACTATTATTCTTCTAGATTTACTAAATTTCCATAAATTTCAAATTAGTGTCACACATAGAAATGATTACAAATTTATCCATTTTACTTATTCCGATCATTCATGTATACATTACTTTGGAAACCCAGATTATCGTAGCCTCTTCAACTCAATAGACTTCAAGCACATTGAAATTCTATGATATTATTAACATTATGTGTTAACATAAATGTCCTATGTTATGGTAAGTATTATCTCATACAACAATTAATAACATATTTAATCATTCATTAGTGAATCAAATCCTTGAATAGTTCATTTATCCCAATAAATCACATTCCCAGTAATAATCCTTTGTGGATGCATAATCCTTACTAAAGAAAATTCAACTATTTTGGAAGCCTTCCAAAAGTAGTTTCCATAGATCCTTGAAACCACAAAAGTATCGTTAAAACTAATTTTAAATAGAACACACATATAAATATTGATGCCCAGTATCAATGATTTTTCATGGTGTTGGTCGATTTCCCAATACATTATAGATGAGAGAAAAAAATATTATTACAATTAGTCTAGGAGTACCATAAAAGTAACTACCACTAATAGAAAATATGAATCTCCAATATACATGATAATATGTATTCCAATAACACCAAAACATCATGTTTCATATAGTACATAACCTATATAATTATTGAATCATATAAGGTATTTTTTATATAAAAAATTATTAGTGGATCCTCCACATGATTCTAGCCTTCTCAAACAGTTCTCAACATATAGCTAATAAAACCAATTTATAGTGAATAGGTCCAATACCTTATGATTTCATGGAAACACCTCAAACATGTCTTTTGGATCTGTATTTTTTTTGTCTCTCATGGGATAAACCATTGGGTTATATAATGCCATCGGTAATAATTCATCACGATGATGGTCATGAATCTCCTCCAACGTGTACATTGTAGAAAAAAGACTACGCTGTTGTGAAAATTTTCTAAGAATGAATATTGTAAAATTTCAACAATAGAAAATAGCTTAAACCTGAACAATTTCTTATTAATCCAAACAATCATTATTCAATATAATTATCATGAACCACTTATTTTGAAGATCCTTGAAACTGATTGAATTCTATTAACCAATCGTTTTGACCCCGATTTAATAACTATCATGGCCAGATGAAAACTATTTTACATACCCAATAATCTTTTAAACATATCCTTATATCTTCCATGCACCCTATATTTTTGACACATTATTATAACCATATTATACTCCACTTGAATACCATATCATTTATAATATTTTCATTCATTTTTCAAGCTAATAATTTATGTAAAATGTATCAATGTTGGGGCTATGTCACTTATTCCTTATATACCTTAACTAAATTAAACCTCTATATATTTAATGATCATATGGATTCTAAGACAGATAACTATTTCCACGTTGTAAAATTTATTGATGAGAACCCTTGATCAAACTAAATTCACTCATGTGAGCATGAAAACACTTAGTAGAATTGAATCCACCACCTCTCAAAATTAAGACTTGAGAAACCTTCAGAAGTTATATTTTCTGAATGGATCTTCTAGTTTCTATTGATAAATACCATGAATTAAAGTATAATATCATTAGATTTTTTATTGAATCCATTTAAGGGTAATGCAATTCATTTTTTAGGTAGAACATCTAGAAAAATTCCCATTTTCTTACTATCGATGCATTCTAGTTATTCCAAATAACCCACTTTTGGCTGAGCTACCACCAATTAGAACATAAAAAATATTTAGGAGTTAAAAAAGGAAATCCTCTGATGTTTGTATCCTCCAAAATTGAAACATAAATATGCATAGAAACCATTATGACACTATCATAAAAAAATATTCTATTACCAAAACATGAAATCTCAACCGAATACATTATATATTTTATAATTCACTAATAGACTTACACTATATTCCAAATTTCACATTAATTAACCGAGCACACAACATGTAAAAGATATAATTTAAGAATTTTTATATATCAACAACACCATGGTAACAATGTAATCATCCTAATGAAAATACATCCAAAAACATTGTAAATTACCGCACTATTTTAACCTAATAGCTTTATAAGAATGTTATTTTTTTATATTTGGATAAATTTTTCAACAGATTCAATCCAACAATATGTTGATACCAATGGTTAGGGATTGAGAAACGATTAAATATATAGTTGTTACAACATATAAGACATGTTAATCAAATTTTTCAAAATCTTGTATCCGGATTACACTTGACGGCCAAATGTGGAATATGTTATGTATGTTTTAATCATAATGAATCCACCCCAATACTATTGTCTAGAAATAGGAAGTCCTGGAACACTTTCCAATACATGATTGTATCCCTATTATTTTTAACCTTATAATATCATTACTAACCTCATAGAACCATGTAATAATAATTAATTTATAACCTACAAAATAGACACACAAACAACACACAACAAAAGGATGATATGGTTTATACCGTGGTATGAATTCCATGGGGAAATTGTTCATTTATCTATTGGAGGAATCCTAATTAATTTGAGTTACATAGACAACCTATTTCTCGATTGTCTACCAAAATTAGTATAAGATATCCTAATAACACTTATTGAAAAACTATAATTTATTTCATTACTATAATTATAAACCATAATTTGTATGATGTGTTCCCATGAGTAAATATACCTTTACGTATGCATCTTCTAATATACAATCATGATTTATTGTAATATCTTACCCCTATGTATATGGTATATAGAGATATATATCTATCTATATAAAAATAAATTATGATATTATACACATAAAAATAGTTCTACTCCACTATTAATTGTAAGGTTAGTTGGCCTTCTAATTCCACTACTGTTTGACTTTCATGTGGGACACATTTTTGTCCTCAATAAGATCCTATTGCGTGTTTGAATTTATTCTTCAACCATCGAAACAAGTTTAATAGTAAAAATTACTCTTATGTTCTTCTTGATAACTATTTTGAATCATTTTTTGATTGAAAAATAATAAATGACTCTAATGTGTCATCCTTAGTGATACTTGTGTTTCTGTAAATTTCACATATTAACCACATCCATATAAACTCATGATGTATCTAGAAAATCAATTCTGTATGCATTCCCCCTTCCTATATAAAGTTTTTATATCCTTCAAGTTCATAATCTATATATTCCTCCTTCTCTATTATTATAAACAGTACCAACTTTGTGGTCAATCACTTCTTATACTATGATAGATTTCACTCAGTTGTTGTTCACCACTTTCAGTAATCATATTTCATTCATCTAAATCCATTTATATTATTCCAAATGGAAAACAAATATTATACCAATGATTTACAAAAATAATGGATTTTTTCTATTTTAAAATTATTTTAGATAATTTATCTTTCTTAAAAATAACTTTTGGAAATCCACACACATGACTAGAAAATAGTTCTCATACCATTACCCATGAATATATTAATTTAATTTTTATCACAAGTTATTGTCAAAATCCATAATAAAATTTCATAGTCAACTAATTGTATTAGTCGATATTCTATATTTGTTGATAATTATATTTCAGTTTTAAATTGAATATTCCCACCTTGTGGATTTTAGTATCCTGGAGAGAGATTGGTCTTATAGATACATAACATATAACTATAGTGTAAGGGTCATTTACAAGTAACATACAAATTGAATCTAGGGTCAAAATATAAACATTGTGTGTCATTATTTTTATAGAAGTATGATTCTATGAAATGACTACCCCAGACATTTTTAATGTAGTTGGGTCAATGAATATCTCCTCAAATATGATTTGGATTTGGAAGAAGTTTATTTAGTTAATTTACGCGATTTTTCTTTTCATCATGTTTTTTTCTTTTCTCGATATCCAAATTATATTTCTTTGAAATGGAAAAAGATATCTATTCAATATTTCTTTATATCCCATGTTTATAGGGGATTAACTCAACTAGGGTCGATAGTGCTGTACTAGTTGTGGTGAGTCCCTTGGGATCCAAATCAAAATTACATTTATTTTTATTATTATATTTCTATTAATCCACTCCTCATAAGATAAAATATCATGGGATGGTGTATTAGCTATAATGGGAGTAATAGACACCTTTAGTGTTCCTATTTAAGTTTAGTAGGGTCAACTCGACGGGATGAATGAGTTATAGATACTTGATTAAAACTCCACCCCATTGGAAAAGGTGTTACCTAAAATGTGTTCACATTAATGGGTCACAATAGAAAATTCTCTATTCCCTTGTTATATAATAACATGATTTCTGTAGTGTTATATTCATATAAATGTATAAATTATTCAACCTTATCCAAAATATTATTCAACATTCCATCCAAAATATCATGATAATGTGGTTGTTAATACCTCATGGGGAATGTATTGTAGAATGTTCCATGGCTACCTAGTGTTGGAGCCTATGAAATATCCTTATTTTCATAGTGTAGTTTGTATGTTATATATTGAAAATTATGGTTTCTAATATTTTAATGCATTCTCATATGGAACTGAAAATAAATGTATATGAACTGAATCTTTATAATGGATGTGTGTTATTACAATATATAAGAATCATGAAGGGTTTTCTGACTCTAAAAACTATTCACAATTTTGTGTAGTCTTTGTTTTACTCCTGACAAATTAAAATTAATATATAAAAATATTATCCATGTTGAGGTGTGGTCCTTAGATGATATATTGAAAAATATTGAAAACTAATTAGTTCAAAAACAAGTATACTCACTTTTTATGTATATAACATATAGTGAGTTTTCTTTGTTTCAACCTCATGTTTGGGTAATTTAGACAAGATGTATTAGACTTGGTTACATCATGAATGTAATTGGGATCCATTATGATAACTCTCTGCTATATTACATAACGATGTAATGATACAACCACAATTTTTTTCATATTGGACATATAACACATGAACCTGTCTTAATATATAGTAGACTTCAACCCAAATTTATCTAATAGTAATTTAAATTTATTAAACCCAAACATTAATAAAATAAATATATGATAATATTAGTAGGTGTAAATGAATTACCAAATAATCTATTTCATGGAATCCTCTAAAAAATAATAGTTATATTTTAAAATGATATTTGATTGATAATACCTTTTAAAAGGATATGTTGACGTAATGAGAAATACTGATAGATTCATGTTCATACTAGATTCTATTTTTCTCATTTATATTGCTTCAATTTATTTATATACATTAAAACTTTTTAATTTGAGAGCCATTTGGATTGAGAATTAAAAATATAGTACTAGATAATTAGATTCCTCACATTAAGTGGAATAAATTTAATGTCTTCCATGTGTATTTATATGGGTTTGGGTAGAGGATGATAGATGTTTTTTTGGTTTTTTTAATGCACCTATGTTAGTACAAGGTCATTTTTGTGATGTTTGGGGTTCATGGGGTGAGAAAAATTTATAACTCTATGTAAGTAACTGTGATTTAGATTCATGATCATAAAGGTGAGAAATGCACTTTATTTTTAAACATTGACAATTATTTTAGTTTAAATCTTGGATGTAATATATTATGGTAATTTTCTAGAGAATATTTGTATAAGAGTCGAGTTTATGATTACAAAGTGAAATATGATTACAACATTGTGATTTCAGTTAAATGAGCATGATGTAGATTTTTTGGTTGAAAATAAGAGTAACATGGAATATGGATGATGTTTAATAAATGGAAACCATCAGTCAAATTTGGATAGTGTTAAATTATATGTAATATTAATATTAAATAATGAATTGATAAATAAAAAATGCATGAAATGTTCAATTATTTTATTTTTTTCATCATGGTTCTGGGAGATACTTTTAATAACATAATTCTGCATCGATTTCATAATAATTTTTTTTGAAATGGTATTATGTTTTGGTATTGGGGTAGGGGGTTGGTTAATGAGTTTCTTTTTTGAATAGTGTTTTGGGGAGATGGTATACTATGTGTTTAGTTGTTCATGCCATTTTTTGGGTCTAGGTAAAGCATGTTCACATGAATTACATAAATTAATGCAGTGTGTATTGTTTTGGTGAGAATAAATTTACACCATTACTTGATGGATAACCATAATTATTGGCCTTGTGGTAGTTATAAGTTGAAATAAAAATAGTTTTGGAAAATTAGAATATGTATTTTTGGGTGAATAATTGCTAGTGGGTCAAAAATGAGTTAAATTTTATGAAATATTAAATAAGATGGTAAATGATATTGTCTTATTTTAATAGTTCATGATATAGTTATTGGTTAGGAATTTATTAAATTACTTGTAAAATGGGATAATCGACACCATTTATGGATAGGTTTGTGTAGAAAATATGTTTTCCAGGACCATTAAATGGTTGAGGTCAAGGTGCTTTGTAATAACCTAACAACGAGAATTTCAATTTAGTTATGGAATGGTTGTATTTGTGATATTTTTTTAAAGGTTGGGGCCGAAGCCTCATTTTTATTATTAAATAAAAGTAAAGACCTCTTTTAACTGGGTAGAGGGAAACCCATTACATAGCCTGAAGGCCTAGTGGGCTTGTATCCATTTACATAGCCCGTAGGACCAAATGTTTGGCCCAATTCACATTCTATGAATAGTAACCCGCCTGCTACAGTACCCGCACTTCACCACCGCCGCTACAGTGCCCTGCCACCACTACAGTACCCGCTGATGAGTAGTGCCACCACTACTACAGTACCTCTACAATACTTCTAAAGTAAATGCACCCATTGTGTTTTGAACCCCCATTTTTCATGTAGGATTATGAGGTGCTTACCACTAAGCCAAACCCCAACTACATTTTATTTGTGATATATATTTTCTTTTTATTTCATGGAAACATATTACTCTTTAGGAGGATGTAGATCAATATTTCATTGTTGGGGAAGGGGAAATGGAGAAGGATTGATAGATATATTGTATTTCTCTTGATGAGTTTGGGTTGTGTGATATTCTTCAAAATTGGGTCCATATAATCTTCTTGGAATTGTTAATGATGTGGTGGAGGTTTAAAAGTTGAAATAAAATGGGAAATGGGAATAGTGTTATTTATTTTTACCCTTCCATTAATATGGAGATAATATAATCCATTAAAATAAGGTAAGGAATATTCCAAATCATATTAGATACATTTCTATATTATTTTTTCAATTTTCAAATATATATTTCTTATCATGAATTATTCTCTTCTTCCACTAATTCTCTTCCACTTGAACTATTTCTATGTCCACAATAATCATCTTTTATGTTTTCACCTAAAATTCATCCATTTGAGATCATTTGTTAAACAGTTTAGTAGTTTAGATTAATATTTTTATTTTCCAATGTGTATTAAACTCTTTTTGGATATAGAGTGATTTTTAATTTTTCTAGTAAAATATGATAATAGTTTAAATAAATATTTGTTGACATAACATAAAATATTTTATGAGAAACATTGATATAAAACCTAAATTGTTACCACAATATTTTTTTTAGTTTTACATGAACTTATATATGTTAAAATAAAAAATAACCATCCTCTTAGAAACAATAATATCTTTAAAATATCATTTTAAGATACAAAAACTAGTTTTATAAAAAAAATTAACAGTTACTACCTCTTAATTGGAACATTTGAGAAATAAACTACTAATAACCGTATATAATATGTTATTCTATTTTTTGGTAGAATTATTCAAAAAAATATTTTGTTATGTTATAATATGCCACTATTGTTTAGTGTGAATCATGATTCCTTATATTTTAGAAAATATATTTGATGAAACACTTAATCCTAGATAAAAATAATTTTACTAACATTATTTTTAAGCATTGAAAAGTCTATGCATTTTATTAAAAGGAAATAAAGAAAACAAAATCCAGAATCCAGAAAGAGTACGGAAAAACAATCATAGCCCAATGTAGAAGCCAATCTACCTATCTTTGTCTTCAATCTAGCAGTTAGCTTTCTCTCTTCTTCTTGAATTGTGTGCGATTCAGCCCTTCCCCGACCACACCCCTGACCTCTTGATCTTCCCCGAATCGTAGGAAGTGATTGGAGCCTTTCTAAAAGAGTCTCTGCATCAGTGCCAGAATCAGAGAATTATTCAAGCTCTTTGGCTTTTCCAAGAAAAGTGTCTCCCTCAATTACAGTAGCCAGGGCAGGGATCTCTTACGTCTCATCAGGAGGGCCCATATTGGCATCCTTCATTTTAGTGGTATCATAAATATGTTGACCAGAGGAAGGATTACCTATATTCAACCTAGTTGTAGACTTTGCCTTGTTGTAAGAAACAAGCTGAAAGCCTTCATTATCCAAAACAGATTTTGAAGAAGCATGACAAGGTTTATAGATGATTAGATCAGTTTCTAAAATTTTCTCACCCTTTGTGATATCCAAATCCATTTTTTGTTGACCATATTTGTAGTTTTCATTATGACCTGACATTTGAGAAGACGTAGAAATTTCAATCTGTTGCAAACCATCCCCTTTTCATTGATAATTAGTATCAACATTTTGTAAGTTCGCCTCTTTATAAAAAATGGCACCCCAAGACTTTGACATATTCTCAGAAGACGAGGCATGGATATTGGGTGTGATACATGCACGATCACCCTCCTCTTCAACTGTAAGATTGACAACATCCTCAGGGACCACTCCTTGCACCTCAAAAAGAATGGAAGGTCCAGCCACACCCTTACAATCAGTCTTCAGAACTTGTGTACTTTTATTCTTTTTAGGACAATTTGTCCTCTCATGTCCATGTGAATAATAGAAGTTGCAAACTTTTGAGCGCCTAAAATTAGATGAGTCATGACCTATAGTTTTAAAATCATTGCAAAACTTTGGAATTTTTTCATTGATGATATTTAATTCAATAATGTCATCATCCATTTCAAGCATAACCTTATCAACCAGGGTAGATCCCAATTCAACCTCAACCAAAAACCGGGAATAGTGACCAAAACTATCCACTTATGCTTCCTTGTCCATTTTTATAGGAATCCCAATTGAGAGAGAAATATCATAAAAATATTTGGGATTCCAGAGAATCCAAATCAATCCATACACCCTTACCCAAATTTGTGTGGTGGTGTTACCAACTTCAAAGGGATTGAATTTTTTATCCCATTTATGAAGGTGAACAATCCCTGGTTTGAGAGCAATGGAACAAAAGCTCCAAGCCCTGACATTCATTTCTTCCGTAGAGAATAGCATATGAAATTATCCTCATCCTAACGAGACACATTTCCCGGATGTAAATCCCCAGATCGATGAAATACGCTGGTTTAGTTCATCAATTTTCAAAGGATGAGAGCCTTTAAGAAGGAATAATCGGGCAATAATAGAGAACTCAACCATTTTAAGCCGTTCAGAAATAGCGTTGGGATCTGCTTTGATGTGTGAAATGTTTCCCTTTATTTGAATAGAAGATTCTGAAACTCCATTGAATCCAACAAAAGACTGATTTAGGGAAATCCCCTCATCATGAGCATGTCTCGCCTTCTGGTTTACTAGTCCTGCATCACAATCAGAGTGCATCTTGGTGTGTCTTGAAAATCATTCATCGGCCATCTCAAACGGAGCCTTCTAGAGATAGTCCACATAGCCCACATTCAATGCAAAATACAGATCCCATTTAGCATCCACGACATGATGAAAACATATATATGGGTGCTTGAGAGTAGAAACCATGGGGGCCGTCACAACAGGCTGTTCACCCACAGAAAGAGGTCACGCCAAAGAATCCATGCTCGTCGCCGTGCTATCTCATTTGTTGCAAACCTCGACCACTATCATCGCATAATCTCTCTCATCCAAATGCTTCATCGCCGCGAGATCTCGATCATCTTGAGCCTCAGATGTCGCCGCTACATATCATACTCCTACTGCAGATAACGACACTATCACATTCTTCTCCACCACAGAAGCTGAGATCGCATTATTCCCGTTCGGTTCCTCTACTCCTTCAAAAGCCCTGGCTTCAGCCGAAGTCGGTGTCGTAGCCTTGGAGGTCTCGGTTCTACAAAATCTATGGGTGTCGAATCGACCATGGGGGAGGTTCGCCGAAATGAACTACTTTTATTAATATGTTTACATAAAAAATAATATAATATTTGAGGAATAATAAACATTGTGTGTTAGATATAACATATCAAATTGTTCACAAATAATATTTTTTTACAAAAAATAAAATTTTATATAAGAGTATCAATTTGAAAATACACATAAATTATTCATATTTAATTTATAATGCTTTTCCATTAAATTCCTAGATGTAACAAAGGTTTAATTTTTAATTTTTTCCCAAACTATTCTATACATGAATTATTTTCATCATCTTGAAATCTGATATTTTTATAATATTTTTATAAAATGAAATTATCTTCCAATAATATTCAAAATAGAAGAATTGATTTTATAGCATTAATAACTCGAATGGACTCTCCACCATGTTCTTAAAATTATATTTATATTTTAAAAAATTTCATCTCGTATGGAAACATCTATCCACATTCCTGACACATCATTCATGTTTTAATAACTAATGATAACAACTATGATACCAAATCTTCTTCTTATTGATTAAACATTTACATTTATACTATTAATATAGTATATGAGCCTAAGAGTCTCATTATTGTATCACCATCCTCAAAAAATAAAAAATTGGGAAAAAAATTATTTAACATATTAAAATTATTTGTATATTTTTAAAATTATTCTATAATGAATTCCATCAGTTGGTCATGGATAATGACAAAATTAATTCTCTATAAGTATTTAAAATAAACAATCATGTCATGTTATTTAATATAGAATAAAACTTCTTTTTTCATACATTATATATGTCCTTTAAAACCATAAGTTAATCCAAATGTTCACCTCATAATAATGTAGATCCATATATTATATAACATTAAATTTTTTTTACTCAGGATGGGGTTTCTATAACACATAGATTTATCCTTTCATATTATTGATTATTATGATTATGTATGTCTAGTAAATTTACAAAATATACTTTTACTTATCAAAATTTGATCCCAATGACATGTTTCATTATGATGATCCTATAATATTTATAACAAAATATATTATCAGATGAAAATAAAGTTTTAAATATAATTAATAATTAGTTTTCAATATTTTATCTCATTAAATAGAGACCACTGTAGTTTTATGTCATGTAAATTATTTTTCCAAGACCCAAATTCAATGCTAATTTATATTATTTTAGTTTTTTCCACAACACTTATCTATTGAGGAAGTCCGTCATGTTCATTATATAATATATGAGTAACAGATAGTTGAGAATTAAACTACTTTCCCAATACATCATATATATTAACTTAACTCTATTCTTATACTATCCATTCAATGGTATTCCTATATAATTTTAACAAAAATATTATTAAGAAATTAATATATTATTCTATTACAGATATCAATTTTATTCTTTTTATGCACGATACAATCTAGAGGCATCCAGATCTAAAATAAAACTAACGAGATGAATGGTTAGGGTCTTTGAAATTGTTAAATTTGGATTAAATTTAACTATAAATATTTTATGGGTGTTTAATCAAATAAAATTACCATATGTTATTCTATTTACATGTATTTATTATTCAAATGATTTTTTGGATTCATATTATTTATACTACGAAAATATGTTGAAACGAAGATGATGTTTAACTTTAAACACAACTCATATCTTGTGTCACTAACCTAATTAAAAATCCCTATATATCCAAACATTTAAAAATGAACAACATGAATAGTGTATATAAAAAAATTTCTTTTGAAGACTTCAAATATAAAGAAATAAATTGTTTTCATAAGGTTAAAATATTGTGATTAGTAGCCAACCCTAACTTCTCGAGAAAATAAAAAAGCATACATGCCTATGGGATGTCCAACCCAATGTACTTATACTATAGTTCTTTAATCAAGAGAGGCATAACTTCCATAATAATCATAACATCTAAAAATATAAACCATAAACAACCTCATAATTCATGATCATAAAGTAAAATAATCAAAATATAATGTTGAGGGGAAACTAATTAAATCATTTAACCTAGATTGTAACTCCTTAAATACTTGCACGATAATTTAATGTAGTAGTTTGAACATATAAATATAAATAAATCATTAAAAAATAGTACAAGAATGATATTGATTAAAAAATAATAGAATAAAATAAATAAATAAGGAATTTATAAATTTAGATATGAGATAATATTTTCAAATAAATTATTGATAATTTATAAAGACCTCTTAATTTAGGCAGGAATAAATTTAAAAATCTTATTTTAATCAATATTAGTATTCCATATTCTAATTTAATTTATTTAAAAATAAACTAATTCATATTTTTAAAATGTGTAAAATTTTATAAAAAATTAACTAATAGAAAAAATTTAATAAATAATGCACCTATTTACATAAAGAAATAATTTTTACAAATAACAGAGCATATATAATCCTTTAAAATGAAATTTTTTTGTTATAATCATAAATAAATATTAATAATACTAATTCCATCCTTATTATTACCATGTAAATTCAAATAAATCGCAGATCACAATTAAGAAATAATTTTGGTATGTTTTAACATCCCATACCCATGTCGATAAATGTTTTTGGGGATTGTAACAAAAAATACAGTCTCAAAAGTCTACTAAAAATGGTTTGTTTTCTGACATTGTGTTCCCATGTTATAAATTTTATCTTGCTAAATATCACACATATTTTCCATAAGACCATTCCAATATGGTTCATGGTCATATTATAGACCATGACTAGTTTAGAATTCATTTGGAAGGTATTATTTTTAGGTCATTTAAGAAATTTCAAGGATGTCAACTAACATTTCCTACCCGTTTTGTGGAGTGGATTGAAATATCCAACAATTTGGGATATATCATTCAGGTAAATCACAATTTTCCATAGATTAATAATGACCATGATGTTGTAATATTAGAAAATATACACTATTGTTATGATTTTATTTCTTCCCCCATAAGATCAAATTTTCAAAAACTATGTTACAATATCATAAAAAACATAAAATTAAACACCTATTATAAATCGGGATATGTTGTGTTTTGTTTCAAAAACATGTAGAATTCCCATTAAAATATGATCCATTCCATGATATATGAAAAAATTATTGTGGATTTTTTATCAATAATTTAAATAATCAATCCAAATATTATAATAGTGGATCTAGTATATCTATTGAGATTCAGAGGGGTTAATAGTTACTAGAAAACATAAAAACCATCATACCAAAATATCCAAAATATCTACTGTACATATTTGATTGAATAAAAAATATAACAAAGGGTACCCTATTCACATTTGGACTGCCATATTTAAATGATATTCATGTATATAATTAAGAAGCTACATAAAGACCCCTCCCTCATTTGGTTTCTATGACTGTGGAATGTATGAATCTCTGGATGATAAGGACAATTCTCTTTAAAATCATTTTTTTTCAAAAACCTTTGTAATCAAGGTTAAACAAAAATATGATAAAGGGAATTTTTGGAATAAGGTGTTCAAAAGAGAGTGTCACAATCATTTTTATCCTTCTTAAGGATTAAACTAGTTACATATACCTTATATATCTCAAAATAACCATTCATTTTTAATGATATTTTCAAAATAGATTCAATAATAGTTTAACTCTTTAAAACATCACTTTTTTCTTCACACTAAATTTTTAATGATTAAAAAATAATATAATCTATTTACATGTATTAAAATCATCATTAGATAATTTATAACACAATATGATGGAAGTAAGGGTTTAATTGAAATGATTCTCTCATATTATTACATTATAAGATTGTTCCATGCATGCTCTACTATTTCATAGTATCATACACTATTATGTAGTTCACATATGAATATACCATTATTTTTTAACCTCTATATCATTGTTTTTACATGTAGGGTGTATTTATTTCAAAACTATAATTATTATTCATAAATGATGATTCGTAATGGTTCAATACTGATAATTGAACATGATTTTTTATTATAAATTTAGATATATCTATAATTTTTCATGAATATAATTTTTATTAAAGAAATTATAAAACACATGTTCAAATAAATTTATATAATTTGAACAATTAATGGGAGTGTAATGTGGTCATTTGTGGGGGATTCATTTAGATTCCATTAGAATATAAACAATATCCACCCTATAATGGTACTTTTTAGATTGAATTCATTGACTTCATTATTTTCTACAATCATTACTCCTTTATTTAGAATTACTTAATGTGATATAACATATTCACTATCTAATTGATAAAATAAAACACTCATGTAGAATAGATTTAAAACATCAGTCTTTACTACTTCCTTCCTTAGGGTTGTGAGAATGCTTTTATAAGATCGAAATGATGATGTAGATGCTCAATATATAAGATGGAGGATTAATTTTATAATTTAATACATTCCATTGGAACTTTTAAATATGGTATTATTTAACAAGGTTAAACAAGGTAAATTCAATAGAACTCTTATTTCTGTAAACTTCCTCGATTCCAAAAATATTTTTCCATAATTGAAACTTAAGAAAAGTTTAAAAAGATAATGACTCTATCTTAAATCATATAGAATCATATTAATCAAAGTATAAGTACAAGAAGGTATAGGATAGTTATACATTCCTTTACAATCAAAATGAAGTAAAAAAACAAACTTGAAACAATAAAAGTAAAAAGTAAGAAATCATTTTTCCTAAAGAGAAGGTTATCCAACAAACTTGGATAAAGGTCCTTTGATTTATACATTCAAGAAAGTATGCCTTACCCCCACAATGGTAAGACATCAATATGAATATTGGAGTCTGTCTTGCTTTCCCCACAAGCCATTAAACTTTAATGTAGTAGACACCTCTATCTTCCTATCCCTGGAAGCCCTCGATTTGAAACATCAAGAATCAGAGTCGCACGAACCAAACCTGAACAATATGTTTAGTACAAATAAATCGTGAGAGTGTCTCAATAGAAATCACTTCAGCTGCATGTGTTATATATATTTTTTATAATATTCTTGAGCTCGTTCAAATGAGCATTTATTTACATGCACATCTTCAATGGTTGGTTACCGCCTCCAACGGTTATATTTTTTTCATGAATTTCGGAGGGTCCTTTACAAGGGTCACTCAAACAACGGTTAATAAATAACAGAATGCACAACATCATTTTATAATAGAGTAAGAAAAAATATGGTTGCTTGATCAGATCAATTTTCTGGTGTCTATGGAAATAAAAGTTCACGTTCTAAACAAAAACCCCTCGGTGTATATAGTACATAAATATCCAGATTCTATTTTATTTAAGAGTTCAAAGCATGAATTTAATGTAATTTCAGAGTCTAAATTTCAACAAAATTTAGAGTATGAATTCATTAGAATTCAGAGTATAAATTCAGAACGTTCGGAGTCTGAATTTAGGGAATTTGGAACCTAAATTCTGAAAGTTCAAAGTCTGAATTTAGAGAATTCAGATTCTGAACTCAGAAATTTTAGAGTCTGAATTTAAAATAATTTGGAGTATGAATTTATAAGAATTAGGAATCAGACTTCATAAGAATTCTAAACAAGAATTTGGATCTTGAAAACAGAATGCACTATATCTGAGTATTTAAAGGATTCTGAGGTTTTATATATGAAGGCTAATTTTACACATAGAAAGAAAACGAGTTAGATTTAATGAAATTATTACAAGAACAGTGAAAACATGGTAAGGATAAATTTTCCTTGAGGAAGAAAAATTTTACTTATTATAATAATTTATAGGGGAAATGATATTTCCCTTAAGATAGAGTGTTTTTGATTTTCAAGACATGAAGGAATGGAAAAGTGATAAGGAAACCTTATTAACTCAAAAATCTCCCCCTTTTTGGAAAGCACAAACATCCTTATGAAAAAATTATAAGGACTTAGAACTTTTATAATCTTGAAAAAAACATATCTCCCTTTACTTATGGATTATAGTGAATACAATTAACTCCCCTTTGTATTTGGAATCACTAAGGATCGTATTTTGAATTTCCTAAATGAGATTTCTCATCTTCTTGCATACAGAAATCATTTTGATGAAAACTCCCCTTTAGATGAACTCCCCCATGGTTAGGGAAATTTTTTCTGTACTAAGTATTTTTTTACCTTCCTTTCTCCCCCTTTTTGATTTTCAAAAAGAAATACAGGGAATGGGAAATGAAAAATGTTACATGAAATAATATTACTAGAAAACCAAAAATAAATAACATCCAAAAATTTCATTAAGATGGATTGAATATGTAAAACAAAGAAAATTCAACAAAATATGGGATTTGGAAAATATTATATTTCTTTATCCATTGGCATAAGCATCTACAATATGGTTTTGAGCTTATTGAGTTCCTTCTGATCCTCTTATACACATTTGAGAAGATGATCCTGATCTTCTATTTTCTTCTCTAAGGCTTTAATTTTCTCTTCTTTAGCCTTAAGAACCTCTTCCTGAGACTTCAAGGCATCTTCCTGCTTAGCAAGCATCTCTTCTATCTTATTCAGGAGATATCTTTATCTTTTCTAAATCATAGAAACTATTCATAATTTTCAATTCAGATCTTTCACTTCTTGCTTTTGAGTATCTTCTTTAAGATATAGCTTTTCTTCAAAAGATTCAGTAATATCTTTGAACTTAATTTCTTCTGTTTCAAATGAATCTTGGAAAATATCTTGAAACTCATCAAGTATTCTCATGCCTTCCATAGTTTTCCTTTACCAACTAGTCATCTTCATGCAAGTTCTTTTTTGGGATTCATAGTTTACAAAACAGGTTTTGAAATCAGCCTCATGTCTGACACACATATCCATCACCATGGATACTGAATCCGATTTTTGATTTAAGGTATGCTGAAGCATCTGGCATCTGGAGTCTATGATTTTAAATAAGAGGATAGTTATATCAAGATTTTTCAAATATTGGACTACAAAATTACGTCCATGAGAAGATGATTCTGAATCAGAGATTTTGGTTGGAGAAGATTCTTTTTCTATATCAGCAACTTTCTTCTTCGATGAAGCACCCACTTCATTCTTCTAAACCACTATTCTTCTAGGTGTATCAACAAACACCTATTTTACCTTATCATATTTTGTAATGGATACTTATTGTTTAGATGATTTGTGATCACTATCATATATTTTCACAATTTTATCTTCATCTACCTCTTATTACTCATCTCCTTCATTAGCATCCTCATGCAAAATGAAATCATGGTTTGAGCTTTCCTTTTCAGACACTTTGTTCACTTCATCTCTATTATTCTCATCTTTACCTAGGGTATCAGGTTTTGACGACTCTGTTTTAGAAGTTTGAATGATGATTTTTCAGAAGGGATTTCCTTCCCTTAAAAATCTTCAACTTTCTTTATCAAGTCTTCGACATCACCATTGCCTTATTCATCTTATTCTTCTACGTGTTTTTATAGGAGTTTTTTAAGATTCATAAAATTATTTCCCAGATTCTTTGGTAATGGTTCTATCAAAAAGGATACTAGTACCAAAATATTCTAGGATGATTTCTCAGCTTCCTTCAAAAGTGATTGGAATATATCTACCTCAAACAAAATTTTCTTCTGCTTATTCTTTTTCTCTTAATTCTCATGCTCTTCATTTTCCTTTTACTTCAAATATTTTTCCTCATTTTGGTCCAGTCCAAACATAGGCTCCACTTCTTTCTGATTTTACTTATCTTCTCTCCACCTGGATACTACTTCATCGGGATAAGCTTTTGATTTCTTTGGCTTCAGGGGTGCTGAGTGAGTTTCCTTAGCAGCTGCGGTTTTTTCCTTCTATTCTACTTAATTCATCTCCCTCCTCATTCCACTGATTTGAGATGTTTCATCCTCCTCTTATTTTTTGAAAGAGATTCAACTTCCTCTTCAGAAAAATAATAGAATTCATCATATTCTTTGGAAAGCCTAATTTTCATCCTTCTCAATGTATCATCGCTCATAAACATGACACTACACTTCCTCAAAATAAAACTATAATGAATTTTGAAGGATTATAAACACTGAAAAATCATCTTTGACAGAATGATTGGATACATAATAATTTAAGATTTCAAATTCCCATTCATGATATTCTCAATCGTAAACCAAATGTACAACCAAATTTATCTTTCTTAAATTCACCAAGAAATCCAATATATAGATGTTACACTTCTTTGGAGTATCGTTATCACATTTTCTTGGAATGATGAATCATTTAACCCATAATTAAAAAATCCAATAATTTGTAGACATGTGAAGAATCTTCAGAGTCTTTACTTTTGAAAGAAAAAGGCAAGCCATGGATTTTTCCTTAATAAATCATCCTTGAACGTCAGGTAGCTTGTGAGTACAGAACTCATCTTCCCCTTCTTAAGGAATTCCAACAAAGCTTGCAACCTTAGTGTACGAAAGAGAATATGTCTTTCCATAGAACTTGAAAGAAAACATACTCTTTCCTTCTTCCTTAAAGAAAGTGACTGACTCATACAACTCTATTAACAACTCTACATATACCAAATCTAGAACTTTTGGTTTTGAAATACTGACACTTTCCCTGACATTGAGTTTGATATTATTGGAAATGATAGAGTCATTTATGGAATAAAACATTATATCAACTATCCATTCTCTATATAGCTTCCATACAGATATTGAATTGATAGTTGTAATTTCTTTCTGGGAAGAGGCTTCGGTAGACATTCGGAAGAAAGGATGTTCTAAGATGTTTGGAAAAGGCTTATGTAGGAAGGGAAGAGCTTCATCACACAAGGTCTTTTGAGATCGATTTGGGACAACCATTGGGGGTCCTTTATATAGGTGTTGCGGCAATGGTTGAACGTCCATGATTGATCCAACAATTGAAAGCTTCTTGAGATGATCTAATGGATGAGATTGTCGTAGAATAATTTTGACTGAATCCGATCTTTTGAGGGTTTTTTAATATAAAAATTTGGATTAAATGAAAAAATGAATACAAATGAAAAAAAAGATGAAAATACCAACAAGTAAAACATGATTACAAAAATTTATGAAAGGAAACATACCTTTCATATCTGTAGGAAGATTAGTTATAATGAGGAAAAAACATTTTGAATAACCATAGATTTGGAAAATTTCGATTACAAAAACTATGACTACGAACTATCTAGCTGCGACAATTTCCATTATGATAATATTAATTAAAAAAAATTATCACCAAAATTTTTAAACTAAAAAATTTAGATTGAGAAAAAAAATTACAGTACGAAAATTTTTAAACTACGAAAAACTTATTTGAGTATGAAAATTTTTAGACTACGAAAATTTTTAGTCAATGAAAAATTTTAGACTATGAAAATTTTTAGACTATGAAAAAAAATGTAGACTACGAAAATTGTTATACTAGGAAAATTTTTAAGCTATGAAAATTTTAAAACAACGAAAAATCATAGAAAACTAAAATTTTTAGACAAATAAAATTTTTAGAATATGAAAAATCATAGACTACAAAAATTTATAGACTACAGAAAAAAATTTGACTGAAAATTTTTAGAATACGCAAAATTTTAGAGTATGACAATTTTAAAAACCTAAGAAACAAATGTAATCCCCCAATTAAAAAGAAGTTCCTTACTGAAAGGATACTGATTTCAATAGAAAGTTAACAAGGAATATTTCCTTAAATTTACCATTCCTATATTTAGTTTAATGTATTGAAATCTATCGAATGGAAATGATTTTTTGAAAATACCATCATGTTGATCCTGAGTTCCCAAAAATTAACGAATGATATATATTTTTTGTGTGTGATCCTTAAGAATTTGATGCCAAATATCTATGTGTTTTACAGGAGAGTGATGTGCATGGTTTTTACTTAGGGAAATGGCACTAGTATTATCACACAAAACTTTTGTTACGGTAAAACTCAAACCATAGTCTGTGAGTGTGTGTTTCATTCACAAAACATGAGGAAAACAACTTCCAGCTACTACATATTCAGCTTTAGCAGTGGAAAGTGCTAATAAGTGTTGCTTTATGCATGACCAAAAAACTAATGAATCTCTTAAGAAATGAAAAGTTCCAGATGTACTTTTCCTATCCATTTACATCCACCAATTTCATCATCTGAAAAACATTTTAAAACAAAATCATTTCTAGAAGTATAAAAGTGTCATAGATCCATAGTTCCCTTTAGGTGGGAAAAATTATTTTCACTGACTTTAAATGAGATTCCTTAGGATTGGATTGATATCTGGCACATAAGCATATTGAAAACTTCATGTCCGGAAGACAAGTTGTCAAGTAAAGTATACTTTACATCATACCCCTAAAATATGTTTTATCTAATGGTTTCCTAGCGTCATCAAGATCAAGTGAATATGAGGTAGCTATAGGAGTACTTATACTCTGAGTGTTTTCATATCCATACCTTTTAAGAATATATTTAATATAATTATGTTGCGATATATAGATTCCTAATAGTTATTGAAAAATACGAAAACCTAGAAAAAATGTTGACTCACCCATCATAATAATTTCAAACTCAGAGTTCATTATAGCCTCCAAGGAATCAATTAATGATATCTGAGTTGATCAAAATATAATTTTATCAAAATAAATTTAAACAATAAAAACATTTTTCTAATCATTCTTTATAAAAAGGGTTGAATCAGCATCTCCATTAACATAATTATTTTGAAGAAAAAATCTTGTAAGTCTATTATACCAAGCTATATGAGCTTTTTTAAGTCCATAAAAATATTTGGTAATTTTATAAACATGTTCAGGATGTTTTGAATCTTTAAAACTAAGAGGTTGTTCAAAAAAAACATCCTCTTGTAAAAAACCCTTAAAGAAACAACATTTAACATCCATTTAAAAAAGTCTGAAATTGAAGAATTCCCCCAAGGAAACTATAATACGAATACATTCAAGTCTATCTATTTGAGCATAGGTTTCTTCATAGTCTATTACAATTTGTTCATTATAGCTTTTAGCAACCAATCTTTCTTTATTTCTTACAATGATTCAATTTCCATCACATTTATTTCTGAGGACCCATTTTACTCCAATAACAAATGTTTTCTTAGTTCATTCAACCAAGTTCTAGACATTATTCATTTCGAACTCATTTATCTCATATTGGATGGCTTTAATCCAATCATAATCACCTAAAGCATCTATCAGTGGTTTTTTTTTGGGAATGGAATATATATGTTCTACTTCATTCATTAAGGAACTTCAAGTCCTTATATGTTAATTTACATCACCAATGATACTATCACTAGGAAAATTTTAAAAAAATAACTGATTTGGTTTTTGAAAAACATGTTCATCATCAGAGGGTTAAAAATACATTGGGGTAACTATTTCAGGAATACCTTCTTGAACATTTTCCTTATCAGAAGGATATTCTATTTGGGGTTGAGAATAAGTTTTTTAAATCACATATGTAGATTTAGGTTGAGGTTGGTTAAAAAAACGATCAGTTTTATCAAATTTGACATGTATTATTTCCTCAAGAATATAATTATTTTTATTAAATACTCTGTAATCCATAGAAGTTGTCAAATAACCTTTGAAAATTCCTTCATCAGATTTTGGTGGGAATTTGTGTAGATTATCATTAGTATTCAGAATTTATACCTTAAAACCAAAAACCTTGAAGTAAGAAAGTCTAGGTTTTCTACCATTTCATAACTCATAAATTGTTTTATTAAGAAAATGTATAAACAAAACACGATTTATAGTATAAGAAGCAGTACATACATCCGCGACCCAAAAATTCTTGGCTTCTGAATCTTCAATCATTTACCATGGTGATACTTTGTAACACCCGAGACTTTTATAAGAAATATTTTGTTTTTATTTTATATACATCATCAAAGAATCTTTCACTACAAACAACAATATCTTGGCTTGCTTTACAAGCAATCATGACCTTCCTTGATATATTGCGTTGTACGCAATACCGAGTTTCACTAAACAGCGATATGCTATTAAAATATTATTAAAACTAGCTGTTATGAATATTAATTCCAACTTTTTGAAATTTTATAAATTTTATCTTTCAAAATGGACATCATTTTTGGATTCGTAATATTGAGATTATCCTAGGGTGAAATTTTGGTATTTTTCTGAAAACATTCAATTTTTGATGAATAGTGAAAACACTAGGTTACTATTTAAAAACAGACTTTTTATTTAAATAATTATTTATTTTATTTAAATTTATTTTATGTTAAAATTGATACATAATACCTATATATGTTCAATTTAATTCATTGGAGTCATTTTATAATAATTTTAGTTATTTAAAAATTATATTGAACTTTTCACCATCTTTTACCTACCTCCTAGGAGAATTTGAAAATTCACATAAAACATAATTCTACCACTTATGTGAGTGAAATCTTGAAAATATAAGAGACACAGCTAATATCAAGGACTAAAATGTGGTTCAATGAGATGAAAATAATTTTTGGTGAATAGTAACTTCTTACTTTTATTTAACACGGTTAAAAGTAAATAGGGTAATTAAGGGTAAAAATGATATTATTATTACCCTAACACATGTCCTAATTCTATTGGATAAGTGTAATTGGACCGAAAACAACATTAGAAGAAAATATGACCATTTAGGTCCACTTGGATTAGATTAGGTTATTAATTTATTTAATGAAGGGCTAAAATAGTTAAAATCAAAGTTTAATAATTAAATAATTTTTAATATAGGGTTATACATAAGATAAATTCGACTATAAATATTCATTAGAAATATAAGAAAATATCCTACATAATGGAATTTTATTTATAATTTTTAGACATTATATAATTTAATTATTTATGACACAACAATGATGTAGTAATTTTCTTATTAATGAAATATTAACATAATTGATGTTATAAATACCCAAATAAATGTAATTTGAGACTTTTTATGAATTCTAAAAAGTTTCTAGGTTAATATGACATGTTACTAATGATTTAATAAACTTTTTTCGAACTAATCATGCTGTTATGATTTTTACAAAAATAAATTACCAAATAGTGTCAAAATTGACATAAAATAGTTTTTTAAAAAAATATTATATTATTAGTTGTTATTTTATTCATAAAAATCTATGGTTCGTCCATATGACTTATATAAAGTTACATATATTAATAATATACAACTTGGGGTTCTTTTGTCTTGTTATAGTATGTTTATTAACCATATAGTGTAAGAAAACTATAAGACACTGTAAAAGTTAAATTATTTAACATAGAGTTAAATCTAAATGATATGGTTAAAATAATAATCTAAACATGAATAAAATCTATTGTATAAGAGGAAGCTTTGAAATAAAACAATTTAGAGCTATTAAAAACCGAATATGACTTTATAATAAAATAATACGTTAAGTTTTTTGTAAGGTGCCCCTCTCCACCCTTATAAAATGGAACCTCCTCCCTCTACTCCTCACACCACCTTGAGCCTTCAAGCTCGGCCAACCCCTGCCAATATCCCTTCTCAACTTCCCTAGAAACATCCTAGAGGTCTTGGTCTTCTTCAAAGACCATCTTTAGTGCCTTAATAGAAGGTTAATAAGAGGCACTTCAATGAAGAGGTAATGTCCGTTACAGATTTTTTCAACTTTATTTCTTCTTCTACTTATTCTTATTTAGTTGTTTCATTATGAAGTAATAACATCCGTATCACTCATATACTGATATGTTATTATAAGTATCAAACAACCCTATTTCACCTTCTATACATCCTATGGAAAAAATAAATCACCGTGCGTGTGTATGTACGGAATACCGTCTCCAAGCCGTGGTGTAAGGTGTGGTATTTATACTGATCATAAAATTTTAAAGTATATTTTCACAAAAAAGGAGATGAATATTTGCCAAAGAAGATGGTTGGAGTTGATTAAGGATTAGGAATGCTCAATTCATTACCCCCATGGGAAAGAAAACAAGGTGGCAGATGCATTAAGTCGACAAGACCATTCTATCTTATCCATGATGAGGTTTACAAAAGATCCAATATTTATGGATTTACAAAGGATGGATCTTGGATTTATAATGGAAGGGGAAAAATCGTATCTTTCTCAAATTAATGTTCAACCATCTATGCATGTGAACATTAAAGAGGCACAGAAAGAAGATGTAGAGTAACAAAAGAAGGTGAGAAATGTTCATGAATTCAACCATGACTCTGAGGGGATAATAATGTTTAGGAATCGGGTTTGTGTTCCTCCCATCCCAGAATTAAAGAAGGAGCTATTGGATGAGGCTCATAGTTATTCATTCTCTATTCATCCTGGAAGAACGATGATGTATAGGGATATGAAAGAGTACTTATGGTGGGATGGCATGAAAAGAGATGTTGTTGAATATGTCTCTCAATGCTTGGTTTGTCCGCAAGTTAATGCTGAGAGATAGAAGTCTAAGGGGATGTTACAACCATTACCCATACCTGAATGGAAATGGGAAAAATCACTATGGACTTTGTCACTGGACTTCCTAAAACATCTGAAGGAAATAATGTTATCTGGGTCATAGTTGATCGTCTTACAATGTCTGCACACTTTATTACAATTAGAGAGGATTTCTCTCTGGATCAGCTTTCCAGGATATATGTAATGGAAGTGGTAAGATTGCATGGAGTACCACTTTCCATTATATCTGATCGGGATCTGAGTTTTTTCAAAAAGATCCGGAGAAGTCTTCAGCATACTCTGGATAAATAGTTGAGTTTCAGCACTGCATACCATCCTCAGAGAGACGGTTAAGCTGAGAGAACATTTCAAAATCTAGAAGATATGTTAAGAGCTTTCTCTATGGATTTCAAAGGTGGTTGGGATCAACACCTACCTTTGGTGGAATTTTATTATAATAATATCTCTCACTCCAGTATTCAGATAGCTCCTTATGAAGCTCTATATGGAAAGAAATTCCGAACTCCATCTTACTGGGATCAAGTTGGGGAAAGAAGTCTATTAGGACCTGATCTTGTTGATGAGATAGCAGAAAAGGATAGATCTATTGAACAAAACAATAGATCAGCTCAGAGTCAACAAAACAGTTATGCTGATAACTGAAGAAAAGATCTAGAGTTTGAAGTGGGTGATAAAGAGTTCTTAAGAATATCTCCATGGAAGAGAGTAATGAGATTTGGAATGAAGGGAAAGTTGAGACCTAGGTATATCGGTCCTTTCGAAATATTGGATCGTGTTGGGAAGGTTTCGTACCGATTGGCGCTTCCACCGAATCTCTATCAAGTTCATGATGAGTTCCACGTATCTCACCTGAGAAAGTACATACCCGATCCTTCACATGTACTCACCTCAGAAGTTGTACCGCTGGAGCAAGATCTTTCTTATGAAGAAGAGCTGATAGAGATTCTGGATCGTAGAGAAAAATTCCTACGAAACAAGACCACTCTCTTGGTGAATGTTTTATGGAATAACCACCAATTAGAAGAAGCTACATAGGAGTTTGAGGATATGATAAGGGAGAGGTATCCTCATCTGTTTGTTACAAAGTGACGAATTTTGAGGGTGAAATTCATTTTAAGGGGGGTAGAATGTAACACCCGATACTTTTATGAGAAATATTTTGTTTTTATGTTATATACATCATCGAAGGAATCTTTCACTACACACAACACTAGCTTATCTTGCTTTACACGCAATCGTGACCTTCCTTGATAGCTTGCGTTGTACGCAATACCGAGTTTCACTAAACAACGATATGCTATTAATATATTATTAAAACTAGCCGTTATGAATAGTAATACCCACTTTTGGAAATTTTATAAATTTTATCTTTCAAAATGTACTTTATATTTGGATTTGGAAGATTGAAATTATACTAGGGTGAAATTTTTTTATTTTTCTGAAAACGTTCAATTTTTGATGAATTGTGAAAACACTAGGTTCCTATTTAAAAACCGAATTTTTATTTAAATAATTATTTATTTTATTTAAATTTATTTTAGGTCAAAATTGATACATAAATAGGGTAATTAAGGGTAAAAATGATATTAATATTACCCTAACAAAAGTCCTAATTCTATTGGATAAGTGTAACTCGACTCAAAACAACCTTAGGAATAAAATATTACCATTTAGGTCCACTTGGATTAGATTAGGACATTTATTATTAATTTATTTAAAGAAGGGTTAAAAGAGTAAAAATCAAAGTATAATAACTAACAAATTTTAATATAGAGTTATAAATAAGATAAATTCGACAATAAATATTCATTAGAAAGATAAAAACATTTCCTATATAATGAGATTTTATTTATAATTTTTAGACATTAGATAATTTAATTTTTCTATGACAGAATGATGATATAGTAATTATCTTATTAATGAAATATTAACATAATTGATGTTATAAATACCCAAATAAATGTAATTTGAGACTTTTTATAGATTCCAATAATTTTCTTGGATAATATGACATTTTAGTATTAATTTAATTATATTTTTTATAACTAATTATGCTGTTATGATTTTTACAAAAAACAATTTCCAAATAGTGTCACAATTGACATAAAATAGTTTTTAAAACAAATATTATATTATTAGTAATTATTTTATTCCTAAAAATATAAGGTTCTACCAAATGACTTATATAAGGTTGTATATATTAATTATAAATAACTTGGGGCTCGTTTGGCTTGTTATAGTGTTTTTATTAACCATATAGTGTAAGAAAACAAGAAGACACGGTAAAAGATAAATTATTTAACTTGGAGTTAAATCTAAATGATAAGGGTAAAATAGTAACCTAAACTTTTCTAAAATCAGTTGGTTGAGTGTATTTATACCCATTCCCACCCTATCTTAGAAATAAATCAATTTTGATCTATTAGAAACCGAATATGACTTTATAATAAAATAATACTATAAGTTTTTCCTATGGTTCCCCTCTCCACCCTTATAAAACGGAACCTACCCCCTCTCCTCCTCACACCACTTTGAGCCTTCATGCTCGGCCAAACCCTTCCAATGTCCCTTCTCAAATTCTCTAGAAACATCCTAGAGGTCTTGGTCTTCTTCATAGACCATTTATAGTTCCCTAAGAGGAGGTTAAGAAAATGCGCTTCAAAGAAGAGGTAATGTTCATTACCGATTCTATCAACTTTATTTCTTCTTCTACTTATTCTTCTTTAGTTGCATCATTTTGAAGTATTAACATCAGTATCACTAATATAGTGATATTTTATTATAAGTATTAAACAACCCTATTTCTCCTTCCATCCATCCTACAGAAAATGAAATCACCGCGTGTGCGTACGTACGGAATACCATCTCCACGTCGTGGTCTAATCTATTTTCCACCACTACCTTACTTGGATGGGTATGATGGTGTAAGGAATAACTATATATGATTATTGTAATGTGATATTGATTTTTAAATAGTATACATACACATCAATAAAATTCCACGATCATGGGAACGATATCATCGCTCGTGCGTATGTACGACCTACCATCTCCACGATGTGATGCGACTCGTTTTACATGATCTTCAATGATTAAGGATTATATAAATGAATTTAATGAATAAATATGATATATATTACTCTAATACCATTTTGGAAATGAGGTATCTATAACCTAAACTAAGAATAAGAATTAATTCGACAAAACACGCATAAGAACAAAAAGTAATAAACACCCGAATAACAAGTAACAATGAAATATTACTAATAAGAAGCTAAGAATATGACCACATATGATATCATAACAAAGAGTATGATTATGGAATAAGTCAATGACATTTTTAAATCATTATAAAATAGGTTCGGACATGTATGAAGCAAATCATACTTGAGGTAAGGTAAAATCTCACAATCTCAATTTTTATCCGAGATTGTTTATACTTCAGAATTTACTGGGGAATATTAATCATCAACATCCATGTTTCATCAATATTTATTATTATTTATATCCTCCTACAATTGTTTAAATCTAATTTTACATTCGATAAGTATTTATTAAATGATATGAATGGAATCTTTTGTCATTTTTCGGAGGAGGCACTTTCTGACTTTTCTGGACAAAGTACGAGAAGAATGTTTTTTAACTTATAGGGCATGAATGGATTCTTAGAACATTATTTCCATGAATATTCCTTTACAATTTATCATATTTATTTTTAATAAACTTATTTATTTTTATAATTATATGACATTTTATGAAATGAAAAATATTTTTGAAGTAGAAAAGATATTTTCTTCAAGAATGGAGTTCAAGTATTTTATCAAAATTATTTTCCATCTATGATAATATAGGGTTCTATTTCTATCCCTATTTTTACATTGATTTGATTATGTTATGATGGAATTATTTTTATGAAGTCCTTTTATCTTATATGATTTATGTTATGATGGAATGATGTTTAAGAATCCCACTTTTATTACATGGGTTATGCTATGAGGTATGATTTATGATCTTGTGGCACAAATAAGAATGGTATCATAATGAGACAGGTGGGACCTATATATCCCTCCAATGCATTGGGTAAAGATTTATATCTCATGAGATAGACATGGATGGAATGGCAGGTTAAACTGGTTCTGTGAAACAGGACTGAAATGAGGAGTGAACACGGTTCAGAAATAGACATTGTCGGCTAAGATAGTCTTGGAAATGAGTCTTGACTACTAAGAAATGATTCCCTATGATTATGTGTGTATGACACAAAGTTTCATGTTTTAAGTTATTATTATTGGGATTACATTTCACAACTATGATTTATCCCATGCTATAAAATTATGATCTCTTTTGCAGGTTAAGATTTCCAAAATGATATGTTCTTATAAATATGATGTGATTGATATTTCTTTTGTTTACCCTTACTGAGCATTTTATCTCACCCTTTTGTATGTTTTCTTTTCCCCGGGTCATGAATAAGGATATTAAGTAAGATATTCAAAAAGGGACTCTAGATATGATAAAATAAAAGGGAGAAATTGTATATGATTTATGAACCAGTTGTTTATGTATCCCAGTTTCTAAAGATACTATACCTATACGGTACTTTAATGGTTTTGTTAGATGTTTTAATAAGTGTGATTCAATTCTGAAGTAATAACAATATATGTAAAGTATGGGTCATTATATTCTTTCCACGGTTATCACATTTGGAAAAATCCTTTTTCCCCTCCTCCCTTTATCCATCTTTCTCTCTTCCATCATTTTCTTCTCTTGCTTCCCTTTAAATCCATAGGACTCAGATAATTATTTACTTATCTTATTAAAATAAGATACTATTTATATATATGTTGAAAATACATGGGAGAATATTTACCTTCTAAATGTTGGCTTAATACCTTGAAAGATATGATTTTTCTTACTCTTTGGATCATACATATTGCTGCAGTTCACATTCCTTCTACTGGGTGCCATTTCAATACAATGGCATAAAATAGATTAGTTTATGAATTTAAATACATAATTTCATACCTTCAAAACACTAAACATAATTTGAATAGTTTATATATATAATCTTTAATCATAAAAATGTTTTCTTTGAGGAATTATATACTCATAAATCCTTCATAATTATTTGAATAGAAAATGGAAATTATCCTAAGCATATCCCCTAGGAGTCTCGAAACCATGATTGAAGCAAGGCCCATTGCAGTGCACTAGTTCCTGTTTGAGTGTAGCTCAAAGCTGTGTTTTTGGGTTTTATCCCTAGGTACATCTATGCCAGAGCTGCCTCAACCTGCTCAAATCCAGACAGGGATGTATTTTCCTGGAAAAGTCACAAAATCTCTACATTACCAAAATTCTAGGTAGTTCTTATATACTAATCCTCAAAGTGTATCTTAAGGTAATGTGATCTAATTAGAGTTTATCTAAATCTAGTTTCCAAGGTTATTTCTAAACCTCCTATGATACCAACTTTAATGCCCCGACCCCAGTTACCCAGCGTCGGTGCATTATTTTAATACATTGGCATGATTACAAGGAATCAAGTGCCGAAGGACCAATCTATTTAGTAGTCTTGGAAAATAGATTACATACATTAATGTTACATTAAACTTTATAACATATAACACAACATAAATAATCATTTATGAATGACATTATTACATTATGTTATGCCAGTATATCCATCACAATACACTTCATAGAATCCTGGGAAAAATAAAACATAGAATGGGGTGAGCTCAAACACTTAGTAAGGGTAGGCAATACAACAGAAGATAACATAAATATTAAGCATGGTGAATAATTGAAACCACATTCCATAACCAATAATAGACATGAATACTTTTATGGTAGCAATATGAGCTGAGTAAATAATGCTATAATAAAACATAATCATGGGTATTCAACTAGTTGGATGAAAACATGAACCATCAATATAATTTTCATAATGAGAGAATGTATAATGTCGGACATTCTGAAACATTTTGTCAATGCCTTGGCCAAGACATCTAAAAATGATTAAGGCCTAGGAAAAAACCATATATCAAATTGGGAAAGGGAATCAGCCAATTCCACATCTAGTTGTCTCATCAGACCTATGGATGCATCGAGGAGCTATAGCAGGTTCCACCCGACACTTACTAAGTCCAATACATTCCTCATATTAAAAGGTTGAAATATAACATAAACATTCGTATTAGAACAAGCATACGAAATGGCAATACATTAACCATAAACCATGACTGGTATATAAATATCACATCCATAGTCAAACATATCACAAAAAATTGAATACAATATAGAAGTTTTGTATCATTATAAATAAACGTCAAATAAACTTAAAATCCATCAAATGATGTTGACATAGATGAAATAAAATCATTTTTTAGAGAAATATATCTTTCTATTTTATAGTCATTTAAGAGTCGCATATTTATAAAGAAATCAATTATTTTGAAAATATTCTTATAAGATTGTAAGGGAATCTTTGGTGATGTTATAACGACGGGAAATTTCCACACCTGCCCTATAAGTTAAAAAAACATTCTTACCATAATTTTGTTTAAAAGGTAATAAGGTACCTTGTTTGGAAAATGACCGAAAGATTCCATTCAAACCATTTTATAAAAAGTAAAATAAGTGTATAAATTTATTTAACCCATAGACTAGTAAATAGTAAAAATGTTTTGAAATACATTTTTAAGGAACATGGATGTGGATGATAAATAGGTCCCAGTAGATACTTACGTAAAAACATCCTCGTATAATAAAGAGATTGTGAAATTAACCCTTACCTCATTGTAATCAATCGAGTCGTGGGAACTATAGTCAATAACAACCAAATTAATCATAGAATATCATGAATATAAATAGAATCATGATAATTTAAATCATATGTCTGTCTACAATACACCACAATCAATAAATAAGTGGTGAACAATGGAAATCTCATGGAATTAAAAGTGAGATAAGAAACCCCTTACCTCGTGTCTGACATGACCCGTTCGTTCTTCAATATCATGAATAATAAACTAATGATAAATTATAATTCATTAATAACATTTTTCAAGTTTATTATTTCTTTTATATAAATTATTACCATGTTATAAACATTATGTAATCATTTTAGTTAATATCGCTCGTTTTGTCGATATTTGGCACTTGAGTCAAAAATGAACACCTTATAGTTACAAGTTGTTCACATGGTCAAAAGTTCATTATATCCAGAATGATATTCATGAATTGGGTATAATATATATCATATATATAAAGTATATACATGTATTTAAAACAGTACATATCATTTTGGGGTTAGAAATGAAATGCACCGTTCATGGAGATGGTACCCCGTATGTATGCATGAACGCTACTTTAAAATCTATTCCATATTTTAATGGAATTGAACAAAATGATACATAGGTATATTATACATCTAGTATAATATCATAAATAATATCATTAACTCCATCCATTATATATCCTACATATGGTATTAACATGTCATATCACTTTGAGGGGGCGGTAGTCTGCACTTACTCAAATGAAATTATCACATTTACCCATAATGGAAACCATTAAGGTATGCTATAAAATAAAAATATAGAGGAATGAGGAAAACATAAACATAATATATATCAATTATAAATATAGTGCTATCATAATTTCCACCATGAGAGGTGGTAGGAGGTAATTGAACAATCATAATTTCGTGAGGTGTTAGTTTTCCATCCACAGAAACATTATGTTCTTCACCCATTAGACAGATGTGTGTGTTAGGGTTGTTCAAACACAACATATAAAAAAATCCTTGAAATTTGAGGATACTGTTTTTGTTATAAACAAAATGAATTAAAAGAGTTTAGGGGTTGGAGAAGAAAAATAAAAGAAAATAAGTTAAGAGAAATTGTTACCTTTAATTTGGGTAACTTCCATTGGTTTGAACCAAATGATATTCTTAAAGTGCTTTATGCCTTTGGTAAGGCTTCTAGGAGGAGTAGAGGGATTTTGGTAGCTTAATTTTTCAAATTTTGGACGAGCCTAATGGTTTGAGAGGTACGATGAATTGGATAGATGTGGTCACCTTTTATAAGGGGGCGGAGGGGCACATTAGGAAAGTGTGAAAATATTATTTTATTATATAATGATATTTGGTTTCTAAAGGACCAAAAATCAATAGTTTTGAAGATAAGATGAATCATGGTCAAAATAAAATCTTCCAACAATAATTTGACATGTTTCAGATATTTTTTTTAATATTTATAATTTAATTTATTTAAATCATTTATTAATGATGTAAATACCGAATCATTATTGTGTCAAAACTAGTTTATTTTTTAGATGCTTAAAAATTATAAAAAAATACCATGATGTAGGAAATCATTTTATATTTCTAATTAATATTTATAGTCAAAATTATTACTTATATAACACCATATAAAAAGTAATTACTAAAAGATTTTTGAATATGTCAATTTTTTTCTTTACTTTAAATTAATTAATCTAAATGCCATTATCATTCATTAGTGGCACCATGGGGTCCCAATGTCGACCCAAGGATGCCCATGGTAGGAAACGACTCATCAAATATGGTTAAAACAAGTGTTAAAGTAGTTTTTAATTATTACAATATTTATTTTACCTCGATTTTCCCTATTTAACTTTAACGGCGATAAATAAAATTCAAAATTTACTATTCACCAAAAATTATTTTCATCTTATTGATCCACATTTATTTACTAAGGTTAACTATGTATCTCGGATTTTTGAAATTCAACTCACAGAAGTGGTAAAAATTATGTTTTATGGAAATTTTCAAATACTCCTAGAAGGCGGGTAAAAGATGGTAAAAAGTACAATTAAATTTTTATATATGTAAACTTGGTATAAAATGAATCCAATGAATTATTTTGAAAATATATAGGTATTATGTATCTGTTTTTACCTAAATAATATTTAAATAAAATAAATAATTATTTTAAAAAAATGTCGGTTTAACCAATAACTCAATGTTTTTTACTATTTATCAAAAATTGATGTTTCTCAGAAAAATACCAAAAGTTATCCTAATCTATATTTGATATTAATAATTAAAAAATTATGTCTATTTTACCAAATTGAAAACATATGAGTTTCATTAATTAATTTAAAATTAATTCCCATTGTCAAAACAAATAGTGTGTTTTTAAGAAACAATATCTATTAAAAGATTGACACTTGTTTATGTACAATTTCAATGTGAAATTAATAATAATGTCCTAAATTGTATTAAATGATAAAAATATAATTAAAATATACTTCAAAACCAATAAAATTCCTAAATTAATGCTATAAATTATTTCCATTAAAAAGTGGTTTTTAATTAAAATTTAGTATTTTTCAATATTCACCAAAATATGAAAGTTATCAGAAAAATACCAAAAAAGTTTCCAAACCATATTTTTATCTCTCGATTCAAAAGAAGAAGTTTATTTTGTCATATTGAATATATAAAACCGTCATATATTGGATTTAAAAATGGTTCACCCTCAAAATGCGGTAAAAGTTCATTTTCTGAAAAATACATCCTTTATCTAAAAAATTGAATTTGTTCATATATTATGTACCAGAAACAAATAATATGGAAGTTAAAATTATATGGAGTATATAAAATTCAAAATGATGTTAATACTATTCACAACCTCTTTTGAATGGCTAGATTGGTAAGACATAATGCACTTGAACTCAGTGTTGCCTGTAGTGAAAGTTATTGAATTACCTTGAAGAAATAACGTACTATGAAATCTTGGGGTCTTACATTATTTCCTAATTAAAAAAATTTCATCCTCGCAATTTGTAATTGTTCTTCGAAAATAGAAGGTTAAAAATATGAAATACCTTTGTGGGAAAACCGACATCAGAAATTGGGTTAATAAAGGGCAATGAAAAAGTCACCACCAAATTATGATATCGATTAGGAGAACTTTGGTGGAAATTAGAGACACATAATTGGAGGAAAAACGTAAATATTTATAGGGAGTGACTGAGGTCATCAGTCATAAACAATTTTACAATTGAGGGCCTCAAAGCCATCAATCTGTGATGATTTAAAATATCACCGGTTCAACGAAACATAAGGTATATGGATAACATATTTTTAGTTTTACGATCCCTTTCCTAATTCATACGAATTAATTTCTTCATAGAATAAAAGATGAAATATATATATATATATATATATACTTGACATGTAGAGTTCCATCATTTAACTAATTTCTACCACAAAGTCATCTTTCACTCTAAAACATAATAGAACTAAAAAATACTATTTGTCATATTCGTATAGGGTTCCAAAAATATGAATTTATAATTCACCTGTCATGACGTTTAAATAAATAAATTACATTATATAATCTAGGGACTTCAAGTAGTCTAGTGGTAGGTGATAAATCCCAATCACATTATGGTTATGGGTTCGATTCCAATAGATTTGTGTGACGTGGCGGGATTCCACACTGTCTGTATGTTGTCCTTATTATAAAAATCCAAAAAACCTTAATAATAGTATCTTAAACCATTCCAACCTTTAGACTTATCCAAAATAAATCTATCAAAACTCACAGTGCAAAATTTATAATGAAGTTAAACACAATGAAGATCATTTTTCCACATTATAACAGTTGAACAACTTCATCTTGTATTATTTTAAAACATGGTAACACCATGAATTATAATAAAACCTTATTGATTACATTCATGCTCCCTTATCCTTTTTATAATACTGGATATATTCCTTAAATACAAAAATATTGAATATTACAACAATGAGGAAATAAAATAACTATTAATTTGTTCAAAGGAAGACAAGAATATCCAATATAATTTATCTAAATCAACCAACTCTTATTCCATAATCACTACCTCAATATCAAGACCATATTATGGTTTATCTTTCTCTCAACCATATATTTTCCAAAAATTTAACCTACATTTCAGTCACTTTTCTTGGTTCCACATAATCTCAAGTCCTTAAAGAAATAGTATGGCAATACAATCCTTATATACTCTTTAATTATTATCACATGTACATCATTAATACGACACTCAAATGAAACAATAATTTAATAACAACTTAAGAAATATAATAATTCATCTTCATCTTCGATAGTATCATAACTTTATTATTATCCAGTATAAGAATTTGTGGTATACTCTGATGATTTGGACATTGATTCGCGTAATGTCCCAACTTCATTCAGATTAAGCATTGTACATTGGAAACTTTTTTCTTTCCCTTGAAATCACATACTCGGTGTCCATTTTCGTCACACTTATAACAAACTCCCATTCCCATCAACCATTTACCAAGTTGATTCTTTCCATAGTTATCACATATGGGAAAATACTTCTTTTCCCTCGTCCCTTTATCAATATTTCTCTCCTCCATCCTTTTTTTCTCTTTCTTCCCTTCAAATCCATAAGACTCAGAGAATTCTTTACATATCTTATTATCACATGATACTTTTTTCATATGTTGAGAATCCATGGGAGACAATTTCCCTTATAAATTTTTACTTAATATCATAAATGATATTATGCTTCTTACTCATTGGATCATACATATTGTTGGGGTTCACATTCCTTCCATTGGGCTCCATTTCTATACAATGGAATAAACTAGATTAATATATGAATTAAAATACATAATTCCAAACTTGTAAAACACTTAACATAAATTGAACAGTTTATGGATATAATCCATAATCAAAAAAATGTTTCTTTGAGGAAGTATATACCCACAAATTATTCATAATGATTTGTAAAGAAAATGAGAATTATCCTAAGAATATCCCTTGGGATTGTCGTAACCAAGAGTGAATCAAGTCCTGTTTTTGTGCACCAGGTCCCGTTCGAGTCTAGATCAAAGTTATGTTTTCAGGTTTTATCCTTGGGTACATCTGTGCCAGAGCCGCCTCTACCTGCTTGTATCCAGATAGGGATATATTTTCTTGAAAAACTCACAAAATACCTAAATTACCAAAATTTTAGGATGTTCTTATATACTAATCCTCAAATTCTATCTTAGGGTAATGTTCTCTATTCAGAGTTTTTCGAAATCTAGTTTCCAAGTTTATTGCTAATCTTCCTCTGGTACCAACTACAATGCCCCGACACAAGTGACCCAGAGTCGGTGCATTATTTTTATACATTTTCCTGATTACAATGAATAAAGTCCCTAAGGACCGATCAGTTTAGTAGTCTTGGAAAATAGATTACATACATGAATGTTTTATTACACTTTATAACATACAACAGAACATAAATAATCCATTATTAACACCTTTATTCCCTTAGTTTAACCATGTATATCAATTACATTACACTTCTTGGAATCTTGGAAAAAATAAAACATAGAAAGGGGTGAGCTCAAATGATCAGTAAGGGTAAACAATACAGCAAAAAACAACATAAATATTAAGCACGGTGAATAATTGAAATGACAATACATTACCAATAATAAACATGAATACTTTAATGGAAGGAATATGAGTTGAGTAATAATTTCATAATAAAACATAATCATGTGTATTATACTAGTCGGATGACCAAATGAACAATCAATATTATTTTCATAATGAGGGAATGTATAATGCTAGACATTATAATACATTTTTTCAAGGCCTCGGCCCAGATGTCTCAAAATTATTTAGGCCTCGACCAAAACCATATATCAAATTGGGAAAGGTCCTCATAAAATTCCACATCTACTTGTCTCATGAGACCTAACGATGCATCAAGGAGCTATATAGGGCTCCACTCGTCACTTACTAAGTCCAATACATTCATTATATAAAAAGGTTAAAATATAACATAAACATTCGTATTAAAACTAGAATATGAAATGTCAATACATTAACTATAAACCATGAATTGTATAAAAATATCACATCCACAATCAAAAATATCTCAAAACCATCAATAAAAATGTAAGTTTCGTATCATAATAAATAAAATTCAAATAAACTTAAAATCCATCAACGGATGTTCACATAGATAAAATCAAGACCTTTTTTAGAGAAATATCTCTTTCTATTTTGAAATCATTTAAGAGTTGCATAATGATAAAGAAACATTTATTTTGAAAATATTCTTATAATATTGTAAGGGAAGCTTGGACAATGTTATAGAGATGGAATATAGCTGCTCCCACTGCATATTTTAAAAAAACATTTAGAAGGTAATATTGTTGAAAAGTCTATAATGTACTTTGTTGAGAAAACAACGGAAGGATTCCTTTCAATTTTTTTTATAAAAAGTCAAATAAGGTTATAAATGGCTTTAACCCATTTTATAGTAAATAGTAAAAATGTTTTGATATACATTTTTAAGGAACATGGATGTGGATGATAAAGAGTCTCCAATAGATACATACGTAAAATCAACTTCGGATAATAATGTGATTTTAAAATTAACCCTTAACTCTTTGTAATCAATCGAGTTGTATGAACAATAGACAATAACAACTAAATGAATCACAGAATATCATTAATATAAATAGAATCATGATAATATATATCAAATGGAAGTACATAATACACCACATGCAATAAATAAGTGGTGAACAATGGAAATATTAGGGAAATAAAAGTGAGATTAGAAACCCCTTACCTCGTGTCTGACTTAACCCGTTCATTCTTTAATATCTGGAAAAATAAACTAAATTTAATTTACACATGATTAAGAAACATTTTCATGTTTATTATTACTTTTATATGACTTATTACCATGTTATAAACATTATGTAATCATTTAAGATAATAACGTTCGTTTTGTCGATATTTGGCAATTGAGTAAAAAATGAACACCTTATAGTTACAAGTTGTTCACATGGTCAAACATTCATTATATCCAGAATGATATTCATGATTTATATTTCATATATATCATATATATCCAGTATATACAAGTATTTATAATAGTATATATCATTTTGAGGTAAGAAATGTAAGGCATCGTTCATGGAGACGGTAAGCCGTGCATACGCATGAACACTAATTTCATTTCTATTTCTTATTTAAATGGAATTAAAACATAATGATACATAGTTATATTATTATTCTAGTATAATATAATATATAATATCATTAAATTCATCATATTTACATACCACATTTGATATTAACGAGTCATATCACTTTGAGGGAGTGGTAGTCCAGACTTCCTCAAATGAAATTATCGTGTATACCCGTAATGGAAACCATTGAGGAATACTATAAAATAAAAATACAGAATCACAAAGAAAACATAAACAAAATACATATCATATATAAATATAGTTCCATCTTAATGTCCACTATGAGAGGTGGTAGGAGGTAATTGAACAATCATCATTTCGCGATGCATTAGTTTTCCACACACAGAAACATTATGTTCTTCACCCAATAGATGGAGGTGTGGGTAAAGGTAGTTCAAATAAATCTCATAAAAACATCCTAGTATATTGAGGATTCTGGTTTCGTTATTAAAAAAAGGAATAGAAATATTTTAGGTGTTGGAAAAATAAAATAAAATAATGATAGTTAAGAGAAACTGTTATGTTTAATTTGGGTAACTTTTGTTGGATTGAACCAAGAGGACTTCTTGAAGTGCCTTCTGCCTAAGGTAAGGCATCTTGGACGAGGAGAGGGATGTAGGGAGCTTAATGTGATAGATTTTGGACAAGCTTAAATTATTGAGAGTTGTGAGGGATTGGTTAGAAGTGGTCTCCTTCTATAAGGGGGGATGGGCTCTATAGGAAAGTGTGAAAATATTATTTTATTATATAATGATATTCGGTTTATAAAGGTCCAAAAGTCATTAGGGTCGAAGATAAGATGACACATAGTCAAAATAAATTCATCAAATAAGAATTGGACATGTTTTTTATATTATTTTAATATTTATAATCTAATTTATTTGAAACATTTATTAATGAGGTAAATACTGCATCATAATTGTGTAACAAATAATTTAATTTATTCAATGTCTAAAAATTATAAAAAAAACCATGATGTAGGAAAATTTTATATCTTTCCAATTAATATTTATAGACAAAAGGATCACTAATATTAGACCATATAAATATTATTTATATACAATTTTTGTTTTTGACAATTTTTCCTTTACATTCAATTAATTAATCTAAAGTATCATTATCATTCATAAGTGTCTCCATGGGGACACAAAATTGACTCAAGGATACCCATGGTCGGACATTAACCATAAAATAAGGTTAGGACTTGTGTTAAGGTAATTTGGAATTATTACAATGTTCTTTTTACCTTAAATTACCCGAATTAAATTTAACCATTGTAAATAAAAGTCAAATGTTACTATTTACTAAAAATTATTTTCATTTTTTTTGAAGAAAATTTTACTTACTGAGGTTAACTGTATCTCAGGGATTTTTGAAATTCAACTCATAGAAGTTGAAAAATTATGTTTTATGCAAATTTTCAAATACTCCTAGGAGGTGGGTAAACGATGGTAAAAAGTTCAACAAAATTTTTATATGTGTAAACTTATTATAAAACGACTCTGATGAATTATTTTGAACATATATAGGTATTATGTATCTAATTTGACCTAAAATAAATTTCAATAAAAAAATAATTATTTAAATTAAAAGTTTGTTTTAACAAAAAACTCAGTGGTTTTTACTATTGATCAAAAATTTATGTCTCTTAAAAAAATACCTAAAATTCGGCCCAAGATATATTTTATTTTCAAAATTAAAAAATTATGTCTATTTTACCAAATTAAAAACATATAAGTTGCGTTAATTAATTTAAAATTAATTCCTTTTGTCAAAACAAATAACATGTTTTTAAGCAACAATATCTATCAAAATATTGACACTTGTTTATGTCCAATTTCAAAGTGAAATAAATTATAATGACATAAATTTTATTAAATGATAAAAATATAATCTAATTATATTTCAAAACCAATAAAATTTATAACTTAACAATATAAATTATTTTGATTAAAAAATTTGTTTTCAATTAAAATTTAGTATGTTCACTATTCACTAAAATATGAATGTTATGAAAAAAATACCAAAAATTTATCAAAACTAAATTTTAATCTCTTTATTATAAAGAAGAAGTTTATTTTTTTAAATTGAATATATAATAGTGTAAAATTTTGGATTTAAAAAGTGTTCGACCTCAAATGGCGGTTAAATTGCATTTTCTGAAAAATACTTCCTTTATCTAAAAAGTTGAATAAGTTCTTATATTATCTCTAAGAAAAAAAAATATGGATGTAAAAATTATATATAGTATATAAAATTCAAAATCTATTTAATAATATTCATAACCTCTTTTGGGACGGCTTGATTGGTAAGTCGTGGTGCACTTGAATTCAGTGTTACATGTAGTGAAAGTTATTGAATTACTTTGAATAAATAACGTATTATGAAATCTTGGGGTGTTACATAACCCCACCTCCACTAGGAGTATAATATGTGAAAATATTAACATGAACTAAATTTTTAAATAACCCCACTTCACATTATTACATTAATACAACCCCATATCCACGGTATAGAGGGTTTTCATTAGAGAAGGGAGGGAAAAATGAATCACAGATATGGAATGGAATTGGAAATAATTTCGTCCTAGATGACTTTTGGACCCAAGAAATACTTCCACATCCACCGAAAATAAAATAAAAACATGTTTCACTGATTTGAAATAATTAAGAAAACCACAAATCCTCCCATGACCCCACCCACCTCCTCTAACAGTCTAATATGAAAAAATGTCAACACTGAATGAAATTACTAAATGACCCCACCCCACATTATTCCATTAATACAACCCCATATCCAAATTATAAAGGGTTTTCATGAGAGAAGGGAAGGAAAATGAATCAAGGAAAAAGAATAGAATAATAAATAATGTTATGTTGGATGACTGTAAGACCTAAGAAATACTTCCACATCTACCAAAAATAAAATAAAAATATTTTTTGCTGATGTGAATTAATTAAGGAAACCACAATACCTCCCATGACCCCACCCTTAGGATATTCACTTTCCACATAGTAGTGATAAGAGATCTTTATGGAATGATGGAAGAGAGGGATAATGAGATTTTGGTTTGAAGAAAAAGAGGGATTGAAGAATATGGAATCAAATTAATAAAAATATGAATTAATTTAGTACATGGTATGAACAAAAAACCCCAACGTTGTGGTATACTTATTGAGCAGTGTTATATAATATCCTTAGGAACTTATCCATTTCAAATTTTATCCTAGGCTTGTATTTATATGTATTCCAGGTGCTTTGGTACCATATATTTCATCATTGTTTTTTCCAAAAGTCATATTAAGGCATCCTAAGATAATAATGATGGTATTCACCTAAAAACCAATCAAATAATCCATTTTTGTCCTCTACAAGAATTTACGGACCTTGTAATTAGTGACCATGATGTCTAATGTGGGGGTCTGTGAGTTTTCATCACATCTTTCAAATATATCCATTTAGAGATATTGTAAATGAATTACATGATGTGTAATTTTTATTTCTAACTGGTTTCTCCTAGTTCAGTTTGTATCATCAATTCTAATCTATAGGATTTATTCCTTGACCTGTCCATGATTTTATGTCACCATCAATCTACCTTTAGAAATTTGGTGTCACTCCATGCCACTTCGTGGTCTAGAGTGCAATGTATTTGACACACTATATTGATATATTTTCATCCAATTTACCTCAAACATTGTACCCAGCCCATAAACATTAAAACAATTAAATACCAGGAAGATAAATAAATAAAACTATAAAATCATTGAGTTTAATATCTATAAATAAATGAAAAACCTGACTCTATCAATTCCTCGACACATTGAACCCTTTTCACTTCAAATTTAAAATATCAACAACATTTCAAAAGAATATCATTATAGAAATATATAAATTTCAATAAGAAAAGAATAAAAATATTGATAATGGAAACTAATATTTCCAATTTCTCATAATGAAATTATTTCACACTACATTTTTAATGGAAAACATCAATTATGGATTTTACATTTCCAATTTTTAAACAAAAATGCCTATTATCACTTCCACTTTTATTTTTTAATTAATAATTAATGTGGATGCAATTTCAATTTACCACACAATGAAATACTTTCTCAACTTTCAAGGAGTAAGATAAAAAAATAATTTGGGTCATACCTCATGTACATGTAACATACCATAGTCATTCAATGGATCTTACATATCTAACATGTACATGCATAAATAAAAATCAATCAACTTATATTTGAAGTGAGGTTTAAATGTATATAGTGTTTAAGGATGGTATTTAATGATGATATAAAAATAAATCTAAAAAATAGGTCTGACGCTTTATCATAATTTATGATATAAAAATTATTCACAATGAAAATAATCCAATCAAAATGAAATCTACTAACCCAAAATAATAATAGTAATATCATGATAAAAATTAGCATAATATGTGAAATCTCCAGTATTGGTTCTCCCCTGGCCTGTGCGCTCTCACATCCTTCTTCTAGGGTTTCTCCTGCATCCCAGATGGTTCCCCCTATCCCATATGGTCGTTGGTGCTCTTATATCTCCCTCACCCTCTTCTAGGGTTTCTCGTTGTTCGGTGATGGCTACCCCTCCTATTGATGTGGTTCATCTTCGATTTCTTCCACCTATTTTACCTTCATGGCTTGTTTCACCCCTGGGTCTCTCTTTTGGTCTTGCTTATCGATTTCATTTTGGTGAAGACACTTTGGTTCCTCTTATTTTGTGATGACAACATCTCCAAGGTGATCCTGCAGATCTGACGTCGGTTTTCCACTATATATTCCTTCAATCACCATTACACAGAATTGACCCCTGGTTCCTCTGCGCCTCTCCAGGTCAGATTTGGAGCAGTGGTTCTAAGAGTTTTTGGGTTATGCATTTTGGCGGTCGATAGATTTCAAGTCGATGTTGGCTTGTTGATCCAAGTCAGTTTTTTTTCGTTTTCTCTGCTTCATTATTGCCACTGTTGGGATCTCTCAGCTATACAACCACTACTCTGGCCTCATGCTCTGCTTCTCCCCTGTGGGTCAGAGTTGGTGAAGAGGTTTCAATCTAGTTTTGGGAGGTGAGGTGAGGCGACTTTCATCGTTTCAAATGAAGTTCTTCGATGTTGTTTTTATGTTTTTGGATTTCTTCCCCATGTTATCGGTGATGATTTAATTCAATTTTTCTCAATGGTGGCATACCGATTGATTGTGAATTTTCATGAAGTGTTATTGCTTTGTTTTCGCTTTGGCGATATGTTTTCGGTGACGCGGGCGGTCTTCGACGATCTCTAGTGTGGTGGTTGGAGGTTGATGATGATGTTGTGAAGGATTGCTACGACAGTAGTGGTACTCAGGTTGATGATGACTTGCGAGGAAAAACGTGGTCTGATGATGATGATGTGAGTGGTTTTAAAATCTGGATCTCATTGGGTTTTGCGGACAGTTTTAAATTTTGAAATTTGTAATAGGGTTATTTCTTTTCTTTTCCCGCTGGAATGTATGTTACCGCTCATCCTTAAAGAGTCTTTTGAAAATCATATAAGAAATGAATTTTGAGGAGGATAAGTACAATTAAAAAAGAGAATTTCCCCAACTCCCATAGAAACCCATAGATAAATGAATTATATCCAACTATAATAATAATCACTCCCCTATAATTATTAATGTTAATATCATGTAACATACATGAGTACGGTATTAATTTATATAATAGGCTTGTAACATGGATCACTTCCTATAATGTTCATTCAAGGATTCTATAGTAAATATAATTATAAATGTAAAGTTGTAACTAAGAATAAGGGGTTCGAGTATACAAATAACTCAATCATATTAAATTTTATTCTGTTGAGTTATAGCCTCGATGAAATGACTAGACATTCTGAAAGAAAAAATTTCATGGATTTCCAATATATATATTTTATTATGAATTGATAAATAATATATTAGAATATTTCTTAGGAATTATAACATATTGTTTTATAGTATTACACTTTGAAATGCACAGAAATAATAAAATAGCCCATAATAATTTCATAAATTCAAAACATTCCAAATCTAATAATATCGTCTTTTATAAAATCATTTCTTTCCCAATATCATAAATTTTAAAATAAATCGTATAGTAGTTGACCATACATATGAATTTTACCATTTTAGTCATCTTATCATGTCAAAAGTTTAAATCTTGGAATATCTATGTCTTAAGAAATGTATGACTCCTAGATTGACGCTGGTGTATAAGGGTTCAACATGCGGCGTTCAATTTTCAATATATATATTAAAATCATTATATTAATGTGAGTAAAAAATTTATTAATTTAAAATCATACACCCATTACAATGAAGCTTCATTATGGATGTGTAGGCTCTTGTTTTTAAAATGTTTCTATTATATCTCAGTTCCTCGCATGAACCCTTTTCATAATGTGTATTTTAACATCACAGTCTAGTCTTCCATCATTTTCATGATGTGTGTTCCTTTAATGATGTGATTTAATGGTTTTAAATTTATTCCTCGTTGTTCCTCAAATTTTGTCCAATTGAAATTCATTTCTATATGGATGGGCCTGTTAAATATAATCACTCTTATGAGTACATGGTCAGCACGAAAGGAAGATCAAAATGATAAAGGGATATATGATTGAATCGTAATTTCATCCAAAAAAACTATACGAAATTTAATCCTTAGAAGTAAAATAAATAGATAAATCATGGTTTGACCCCCCCTTGGGAAAACCATGATTTTACTACCTTAAGATGGGTACTACCTCATATTATCCTTAATCTTCTAGTGGGTGGAGTTTTATAGATTTGAACGTCCACATGTTGTTCATCCTAGATAACATTTATTCTTTATTGTTAAGAATAATTCTTTGTATAAAGTACACCTGATACCCCCCATCAAAATATGGTACATCATTCATAGAGGGGATTTGATGTAGTATAGAACATCATCCTTTTTTAATATGAGTGAAACATGTTCATTATTATACAATTTTTTCTCCAGATGTGATGCATTAATGTTTTTGTTTTAATAAAGGTGTAAATATAGTTTAATTTGAAAAAATTGAAATTTTTAAAACTTAATAGTCAATTCATCCCTATTAATGTATGTAGTTTGTGTCTCGGGTTCTTTAGGAAGAGAGACCATGCTCTCTTTCTCTACTCCCTCTAGTAAATTCTTAATGTCTTCAGGGATATCCATCTTTTCTTCAACATCATTATTTTCTCTTTCATCATAATATTACTCATCAAAATATTTCATAGTCAAATATATAGAATAATAAATTTATAAGGCTATAATCAAATCAGTTCCTATGAATTTTATGGATTTTAGTTCAAGAATGTGTCATCTCCCTGGTTTGGTTATGATTGAACAACTTCTTGGATGGAAAGTACCTCTTGGATTTCATCTCCAGTGGATGGGGGAAGGAAGTTAGGACCCTCTAGTATTTCCTTGAATTCCATGACTTGGGGGGTTTCTTCCTCTTTCATTGGTTGAAGTAAGATTATAAATCAAAAATAATTAATCTTATAAATAGGCAGATGTTTTTACATTTCACCATCTTCTCATTTATTGTAAAATTGATTCAAATATTTTTTCCACATTCTAATAAGCTTGAGACTCTCTATATCCACATTATTTATCTTCATTATATTCAGGAATTTGCAACTCCAAATTTTTTGGTTGGTAGTAGTCATCAAAAGCGCCCCCAACATATTGGATATACTTAGAAAAAATTGGGAAAATTTATTAGTTCATCCTCTGGTTTATGATCATTTATCTTAATGAGTGTATTGAAATCTATATTTTTCCATTCCATTTTACTAAACATGTCAGCTAGTTTTTCATTGAATCTTTGCAAATAGAAATCAAAGATATTTTCAACCACTTCTTGATATTTGGCCTTTGAGTAGTCATCTCATACAGAATAACTGTAATTATAATACATCATGGATTATGATATTTATTATTATTATGTTTTATAAATATGTAAAATTATTTACAGAAGTGTGTTGGAAAAAGTGATCACAATTCCACTTAATTCTCTATAAATTGTTCTGGTTTTGGTGCATGCCTATTATTTATGAAATCATTGTTTAAGTTATTCATTTTAAAAATGAAATAAAAATAATGAAATGTGGAATTGAAATCTAAATGCTGATAAAAAAATGATACTAGGGAAGAAATATATGGTTAATAGTGTTAGTCACACATGATAATTCGTTATTTAATTTTTTTTATATTTAATTTTATAATTCATTTAAAAAAACATTATATATTTAAATTCCATTGATTTATTGAGTGATTGATTTTATAAGGCATTGGGTTCACCAAACCCCACCTCCACCATCAGTCAAATAGGATAACACATCAACTGAGAATGATATTAATAAATGTCTTAGCTCCATAATACTCTGTTAAGTCCCTCTATAAAACCCCACCTCTATAGTTTGATAGGGATTCTATGGAGATGGTAGGGATAAATGAATCGACTAAATTAAATGGAATTGGAAATATTTCAATGGTAGAAGATCACCACAATTGGGTATATCTCTCACATCAACAAAATATAATAGAAGCATGGGGTATTAAAGTGAAATAATTAAAGACCCTAAAAACTCTTTCCTAGGTAAAATCCTTAGGTTAGTCAGTTTTCATTTCAATTTAAAAGGAAATCATGATTAAAATATGGAAGATAGAGAGAGAGAGAGAATAAGCATATGGTTGAATTATAAAGAGGTATGGCAGAAGACAAAAACACTTTAATTAATATATTAATAATTTATTAACATGCTATGAAAAAGAAACAAAATAAAAAAAATGAAATCTAAATGAAATGATATCTCTATGACACAACACAATAAAAGATCCTCAGGAACTGATCCTTTTTTCCATTATCATAGTCTTGTATTTCTATGGATTCTTGGTGCTTGGGTTCTATCAACATTTTCATAAATGAGACACAAAGTCATCCTAGTATGTCCTAGGGTCGTAATGGTGTTCTTCGCCTAAAAATCCGTCAAATCAAAAATTTATTGTCCAATATGTGAACTTAGATGACAATTAATTTGTGTACATGTTGTGTAGTATGTGGGGCCTTATATTTTCATCAAACTAAGTAATTCTTCATGTACTGTAAATATGATTAGTTCCATTTCATGTAATGATTTACAAGATGTGTAATTTTTTTTAGAATAGGATTCATGTAGTTCTTGTATTGATCTTTAATTTTGAGCTATGTGTTTGGTCTATGACTTTTCCTTCACCATACGATAACACCAATCTTCCTTCAAAAAACTAGTTTATCACATTACAGCTTTGGTTCGTAGATCAATATGTTTTTGGCACACTTTATTCATCTCATATTTTCCATTTGTCATAAAATTATTTATCCTTCTCCAAAATATAAAAACAATTAAATACCATGAATATTAATCATGTATAGAGAAAAATATTTTGAGATTATATCCAATAATACATAAAATATATGACTTTTTTACACCATAAACTTCATCTTATTATATTAGTTACTTCAATAGATTTTGAATATAAACACCATTAACAAGATTATATATTAAGATATGAATATTAAAATAGACCACAATTAATCTAATTCATACTTCTCTTTTCTAAAACCAACGTACATAGTTCTACACACATAGAAAACTAGTCATGGGAAATATTTTTCTTTAACAAGATAACTATTTTAGAGACTAACTTCAAATCACCAAGCTTCTCCTTAACTTATAAAATAATATTTAATGATTAATGATATTTATAATTTCTTTATTCGGAATTCCACTCAACTCTATATCTATATTCTGGTCTTCAACTCCCTTCAAAAAAATTTCCCAAATTACATATTGATGAAAATTGATTATATTAAAAACACAAAAATTAGTGGGATAAAAATATCCTCCATTACATTTATTTTAAATATTAATCAAAAATTCTATGTCAATATTTCAAATCATTTATAAATATTATTCTTATTCCTTCCCATTTCTCATTAATTTTATCATTTTCAATTCTCCCCTATTTTTAAATAAATAATTATTTATTGAGATAGTATTACAACACTTTATTCATAACAAATCTGTATTCCATCATCCAACACTAAGTGTATTTGTTTCATTGTCAATATATTAAACAAGAGGGTTTAATATAGAAAAACAATTTATCAATTGATAAATATAAAAATGATACCAAATATTATCTATATTAATAATCCTCTTCCAGGACTCTTTTAATGTATATAGGGAATTTAATTATTGATAAAAATATTTGAAAATATTCTCAAGCATTGTTAATCTAAATGTACTACTCTAACTCATGAAACAAATTAAAAATATTAATTTATAGAATATGTACTAATTTTAAATATCCATCGAATCCATCAAGTTTTTAACCATATTACCCTTAATTAAATGATATTTTTTCTATATAATTACAGGACAAGTTATTTATCAAAGAAGGATGTAGGAATTGGATTTCATACCTTTTCAATGACTATTAGTATGGGACCTTATAGATGTCGATGATTTATATGAATTATATGAATCTTGTAACATTATTGGATAAGTCCTCAATAAGTGATGTAGTCTACCATAATATCATTAAGATTTATATAATCATCTTGTATTATTTGAGACTGTTTTTATAACATGTATTTCATACTAATTATCAGGGGTAGTTTTATCATTCTTATTTTCAGTTTTGATAGCCCATTCAATTTAATGTCATTAGGTATTTTCCTTATTTTTCCTAAAGAATAACCTTTGAAAAATAATACCCTGACGTTGAATTATTCAGATCTAACATATTTATACAATCTCATGTTATTACATTTCATCTCCAATAAGGAAAAAGTATCCATTAAATTCCATTCATATTCACAAATAAGTTAAAAAAATTATTTATGGAATATGATTAATCTCCTCACTGATCAATATTATCATTTAGATTGATAATTTCTTATAATATAATTTTATATTTTGAAATTATCTCTAAATAGAATCAATATTCATACACAATTTTTTTCATAACATATTTTTTCGGGTATGATTGGTTGTTTTCGTCACTATTTAAGTGAGGTATTCTTTTTAAAATAATAATTAAGGGAACATACATCACCTGTTTTGTTTTGAATATTTATTTATTTGATTTAATAATTTTCTCATAATAAATTGAATTGTATCCAACAATCATGAACTACCCCATATTCTCCCACTAGAAACAAATCGTATACACATTTTTTACGACCTATCATATAATTTAATTTTGTTTTTATATTGTAACTTCAATATAACTTTGTATCTTTATAATTATTAATATTTTAATTTTATCTATATCTCATTAATCTGATGGATAGATTTTGAGGTATACATTTTGGTAATTAACATCGTTTTTGAAATTTCCAAATAACTACCAGAAGTAATGTTAACTGACGTTGTCCTATAATTTCATCCATTGAATGTTTAAATATTATATTCCATAAATTTTCATTCCACAATTACATTAATAGATTTTCTATAATTTTCCATTAGTATTCCTCCATTTCCAAAAAAAATAATGCATTTCCATGGTTGGTAAGCTTCCATATTTGAATTCTTGAACTTGTTATTATGATCACGATTTTTTCCTGTTACAAATGGATGGGTCACCAACATTCTTCACTGAAATTATCAAAATTTCAATTTTATAGTCTTATATTTACTTTCAACCAAATAGAGATTATTTTATTTCATTACATATTTAGTATTTCATTATTATTTATTTTAGTTACATTCAATAATGAATAATAGATTGATGATTCTTCACTATAACCACCTCCAATTAAATAACAACAAATACCTATTAATTTTTTAACCCATTTTATTTCAATAAATTAGTTATCATATAATTTGGATATGTCATTTTATGATATTTACTGCCCCTTGGAATTTTATTCCATTAAATGTATATAATTAATGTATTATAATAACAATCCATTTCCTTGTGTCCAAATATTTTACAGACAAAATAATGTCTTAAAATCCATAACATCCTTATTTAAAGAAAATTATTTCATAATGTTTATGAAACATATAACCATTATTTTTTAGTGTTTAAATCATATAGTTGGGGGACATATGCAAAAGAGTTCCTTATACAGTAGCATTAATCCTACTAAGTTATAGTAGTGGGTTCAATATAATTATTCTTCAGCCAATTTATAATTTAGTTATGTTAGAAACATACAATACACATGGAAATAGATTCAAAACAATTTTGGTTAGTATTAGATGGTTCTAATTACATTTTCATCTTATTTAGTATGACCGTAAGATTGATTTATAATATTGTTTACACCATAGTGAGGCCTTTATACAAAATATTATCCTATAATAATTTAGTAGGTAGTTGTTGTGTTTTAATGTTTTTGAGAATACATTATTTGTACTGATTCAATATTGTTTAATTTAATATAATCCTCTAATAACTTTATTTTTATAATTATATTATTATACTATAATATTTATATTTTCCCTTCATAATCCTTTCTAATACATTCAATTTGATTTTTAATTACATATTACTTTAAATTAATAATATTGTGAGGCTCATTAATGATGTATAATTTAATCTATAATTACACATCCTTTATATAAATCACATCTTTTAAATCATGGGATTTCTCCCCAATCCTTGTATTTGATAACTTTTATTTATTGAGTTACAGTTTTCCACTGATTTCAAAAAATTTACTTAATTCTTCATGATCTAAATTCAATGCACTTATTAGTCATACATGTTTATTGATCTTAATATAGTTTTATGATGTTTCATTTATGTTTTTCTCTAAATATTCCTACTTTTCCTTATGTCCTATGATAATCGCCTTCATAATATAAAAAACACCCATAATATATGATACAATTACATTGGGGATATTATTCAGGAAATATTTTATAGAACCAGTTGATTAATAATGTGAATACACATATTTTTTATCATTCCAAATGATACATGGTTATTTTAATGAAATTTATTATAAAATATATTTAGTACTCCATTAAAATTAAGATTTTATATACTCCAAGACACCTAAAAAATTATCCAATTCATTTTTGGTGTATTGTGCCACTAAATTTTCTTCTTACACACAATTTTTTCATTGATCAAAATTACTATATAGGGAATGTAATATTTATTCTACTTAAACATTGAAATTATAAAATCTTATCACTATATACTAATAAGATATATAATAAAATTAAATATTACAAATAAATCAAAATTTAGTACCTTCAATTATTAGAAGTCTGTTATTCCCTTCCACATGTGATGATACATTTCAATAATTCTTTCATTTAATTTCCATTATGTTCTTCAATACCGTGAAAGTATTTTCATTAATGATTTATTTATTATATAAATAATATGATATTTAAAATTATGACATAATATATCCTTTGTAAAATCAATCCAATAATCATATAAACATTAGAATATGATAATCCAAAATAGGTGTGGTCGGCTCTAATACCAACTAGAAGGATAACATTAGGAAATCGTCACATTTGGATGGGGGTGAGTGTAACACCCCTATATTTTATAGTACATAGCTTCTAAAATATATTTAATTTTTTTATATATTACAATTTATAGAACACAATGATATGATTACTCCACCCACAATAATTAGTTGTCTTTCATTACACGAACGACGAGTTTTACCAAACATATATATATTATTAAAATAATATTATTTAATATATTTACAAATAATGTAACACCCCATGTAAATAAAGAATATGACATTTTTATATTTATCTATATTTTTTAATAAAATATTAATATTACTTTAAATGGAATTCTATGCTCGATGGCGTACCCAATACGCGACAACGAGTTCTGTTGAAATCTTACGTTGCACTCTAATAATAAAATAATATTATTTTAAATGGTAGCTAAAACCTAGCTGATGTAATGACGAGAATGAACAGAACTAACTACAAAATGATTATATAGGTTTTTCATATATTTTTAATTTTTACAATAAATTTTGGAGGATTAAAAATGCGAATGAATCTAATTTTAAGCGTAAACATTCTAATATTCATTAAAAGGTCGATTAACCGCCTTTTGATGGTAAACCTATTTTAAATCCACTTTTTGACAATTTAATGTGTTATATATGGCAAAATAAAATTCTTCTTTAGAATCAGAAAATCAAAATTTTCTTTGTTTAAATTTTTGGTCTTTTTATGATAAAGTTCATTTTTTTAATAAATAGTGAAAAATGTTGTATTTTAATTCAAAACCTCTTTTTAATCTAATTTATTTATATGATAAGATTATATTTTGAATTTTTTTTACAGATAAATTAGAATATATTTTTACAATTTAATCCTATAGTGGTCATTAGAATTAATTTCACTTTGAAATTGGACTTAAACAAGAGTCAATCTTTTAATAGATATTGTTTCATAAAAACACGCTATTTGTTTTGACAGTGGGAAATAATTATTAAATTAATTAATTAAACTTATCTGTTTTTAATTTTTTAAATTAGACATTTTGAATTCCGAATATCAAATATAGCTTAGGTTGAATTTTTAGTATTTTTCTGAAAAACATCAATTTTTTATGAATAGTGAAACAACTAAGTGGTAGTTAAAGAAACTGATTTTTCGTTTAAATGAAACTTTACCACTTCTGTGTTTTGATTTTCAAAATTCTGACATACATGGTTTTCATTAGGAAGTAAAATCTGGTTTAATGAGATTAAAATAATTTTTGGTGAACAGTATCTTTTATGTTTTATTAATCACGATTATAGGTAATTGGTGTAATTTAAGGTAAAAATAATGTTACAAAAATATGAAATGACCTTGACACTTTTCCTACCCTTATTGGATGAGTCATGGCCGACCAAGACAATCCAGGGGTCAACATGTGGACCCCATGGATCCACTTTGGTTGGAAAATGACATTAATAACTTTTTATTTAAAGTTAAAATTAAAATGTCAGAAACAAGTATTGTTTTACTAATACAATTTTTATATGGGGTTATAAAAGTAATATTTTGGAATATAAATATTCATTACAAATATAAAAATATTTTCTACATCGTGATACTTTTTTAAAATATTTTCGACCTTAAATAAATTAAATTATTTATGACACCATGATGATGCGACGATTACCTCATTATTTAACGATTTAAATAAAATGAAAAGATAATGTAAAATATAATACCTAAAATTGTCAAAAAACTATTTGATGGGAGGATTTAGAACTCTTATCACCTTATCTGCGAAATATATAATTTTGGGACCATTAAAATCCTAAAATCATTTTATAATAAAGTAAAGGTTTATAACTATCCAAGAGTGCCCCTCCTCTCCTCTTATAAAATGTCCCCACATCTACCACCTTACCCACACCACTAAAGCTTTTGGCTCGGCCAACCCATGCCCATTTCATGTCTCCACATCCCGGTCTTCATCATTGAAGCCTCACCTTTGGGAATAATCCTTTCCAAGGAAGCCTTTGAGTTTAAATCAAAAAGAGTTACCCGATTTAATGGTAATGTCTTCCCTTGTGTTCTTTTGTTTTATTTTTCATCTCCAACACTCTAAAATCTATTTATTCATTTATTTAGTAACAAAACCAGTATGTTAAATATACTAGGCCTTTGTTCTGTGAATTATTCGAGCTACACTTACACACACCTTCATCTAATGGTTAAAGAACATACTGTTTCTGTGGATAGGGAATTTATGCCTCACGAAACGATGATTATTCAATCTTCTCTTAACACCTTTCATGGTGGCCATTATGATGTCACTATATCTAATATATTATATATATGGTATTTATGATTTCTATATGCTTCTGAATTTTATATTAAAAACAAGCCTTTATGCTTTTCATGTTGTGAAAATGCGATAATTTCATACGAGGAATTGTGGAATACCGCCCCCTCAAGTGATGTCACTCGTTCATGCAATACATGGAATGTATAAAGAATGTAATTAATGAAAATATGTGACCTATATAAAATATATATTATACTGGAATTATAATATATATTTCTCTCAATTCTTTTTAATTCCATTAATATGACAAATAAATGAAAGTAGCGTTCATGCGTACGTACGGCATACCGTCTCCATGAACGGTGCATTTTATTTCATTTTATCTAAAAATGTTATTGAGTAGTATAAAATGAATATATACTGGATATATATGATATTTAAATCATTAATATTTTTCTGTAGATGATTTATTTATAACTACACGGACAATCATTTTCAAACAAGTTCATTTTTGACTCATGTACCAAACATCGACAAAAACGTCTGATATGAACTCACATTATTAACCAATTATTATAACATTATAATATGTTATATGAACTGAATAATAATCTTAAAAAATTGTTCCTTAATAAATTATAAATTGACCAAGTTTATTATTCATGAATATAAAGAAACGAACAAGAAAATTCGGACTTGAGGTATGGGATCGAACCTCTCTCTTTCTTTTTAAGTACTCTCTTTTATGTCATTTATTTTAAGCTCGTATTTATTATGTTTGAGGATGTTATTTTATATTCCTAATACTATAATTTTTATTTTCATATTATGAGAGACCCTATTAGATCTCATAAATCCATTTTTTGATGTTTTAAGAGGCGTCATTAGGCTTCCGAGTTTTGGTAAGGGATTTTTCATCTCACTTTTATTCCCGTCACATTTATGCTACGTTTGCCACTATTTCCTTTGAGTGGTGTATGTAATTTCCATTACTATAAACTTTTTGTAGTATAATTTCATTTATGGGTTTTTACATCTTCATTGTATGACCCTTCTTCCATGGGGTGTACGTTTCGAAAGTTACCCAACTCGGAAAGGGGACCTTTTACCCTCCTCTTTTTAAAAGTCTTCTTTTGTTATGTCTTTTAATTCACATACTATTATGTTTGTATTTGTTCTTATATATACTTATTTATCTAAATTTTATTCCCAAGTGCTGAGATACCATTTTCTCTCTCATCAACTCATTTTCTGAATTTTAATGTAACGTTGTTAGGCTGTCAGATTTCTGTAAGGGAACTTGTTGACCGAATTTAAATTATTTGGGTTAAACCTCTACTTCATTATTTTATTATGCCATGATTATGTATGTAATAAATATGTTGTAATTTCCACAAAACTTTGTGTAGATATACTATTTTTACACATAATCATCTCATTGATAAATTCTTATGAACTTGTATGGGAAATCATAACTCAATCTCATTTCATTGAGTTAAATATCTATATCATTGGTTTTGTTTTTCCAAGATTATGTGTGATTGAACTCTCATTGTTTCACACTTAATATCCACTTATATTGGGTGTAATTATAATTCTCACACATTATTATGTGATAGATTTATCCTTAATTTAAGGATACCATCTTTATAATGGATTTCATCTAAATTTACATTTCCATTGACACTTCATTGTTTTTATGCAAAAAATCACTCTTATATGGTGTGTATACTGTGTTTTGACATATTATATCATGAATCCCTTTATTGTCAGGATATTATAAAGTTCGGATTATATGTTTTTCTGCAATTATTTGTATTCCAGATTCTGTCATTTTGTTAAAAACGATTTAACAAAAATATCATTTTAAATGTTTTAATGATTCATTATTCTAAATCATTATCTTTAATGTCCATGTTTTCAAAATGGTTTTCAATATTTATTTATATGGACATTAATGTTTTAAAATTGTAATTCCATTAAACGTTTCAAATTTTTATGGGACACTTTGATTCAAAAATATCTTTTAAACGTTTTTTGAAAATGGATTGATTAATTCAATATCTTAGAATTACTTATTATGATTGAAATGAAATGTTTTTATTGAAATGTTTATATTTTTAATATTTTATGTGTAATGAGGGTACTTGGACAATTTATGGGTGGTTACACGATAAACCATATGACTGGTGGACCCTTGAATACCAGGACTGGTGGTTAGGTTATAACCTCCAATGCATTGGGTATGGAAGTTGATTGTATGGATATTCCATTAAGTATGTGTGGAAATCAACCGCGTGGTTATTCCATTAAAGTATGTATATATCCCAAGTTACCTTTATATGTTATGTGTTCTTTATATGGGTTTTATGGTAATATTTTGGTTACAAATGGGTAAGTAATGGTCTTTTATTCAGTGAAGAGTTTTTACTACTTCATAAAGGTGAAAAGTATTACTTTGGTAAAATACTCATGGTTTACTTGTTGTTTTGAAAAACTAATAGTTTTCCTTCTCTGTGTATCATTTACTGGGCTTTTTATGATCATCCCAAGTTTTTGAAATGTTTTCCACAGGACTAAAAGATGAATAAGGTCAAGAATGGGATCAGAGAAAGACCCTCTATCTAAAAATTGAAGTAGACATGTTTCTTTTTAAGCGTTTATTTTATTTTATGGAAACTTAGTAGAAGTTTCTACTATGTAATCTTTTGAGATCTAATGGTTTTGACCTAATTCTCTATAACTCTAAACCTGAAAAGATCCTCTATCTGAATTATTCATTTAATTCATGATTAAGTAATGTTTAAGGTCGGGGTCTTATAGTTGGTATCAAAGACCGGTTTAGATAACTTTGGAGGTTAGGGTATTCATTAAGCATAAGTGACATTACCATAATGGTTAGGATTTCAGAAAGAGTCTTAGTTTTAGATAATGTGAATGATTAAGTATATCTTAGTGTTTATCTCCATCATTAGTACATGATGGTTTTGTTGATATACTCACAATGACCTTTTTGGTTTTAGTAAATGGATGGATCTAGCAGGCACCAAAGTAAGAGTGGATGTGAAGGAAGCTGTGATAGTTTTCTGAGCAAGCAACTGAATGATATGGGAGCTGCAATGAGAACTATTGTGTTTATCCTCAACCAACTATCTGGTGTCATGATTGATCACCTAAACCTCGATGATTTTTATAAGGCATCATATATGCGAGAAACAAATCCCTACGGAACTACAGGTAATAATCCTAAAGGTAAGTGTGTTCAAAAACCTATGTGTCAAAGATGTGGAAAGAAATACCTGGGAAAATGTTTCAAAGGGACATAAATATGCTATAGATGTGGAAATGAAGGCCATAAGGCAAGATCCTGCCATGGAAAAAGGATGCATCCAGTTGACTCGAGGAAAGGTAAAGAAGTTCTTTCTGAGGGAACAATTGAATGTTTTAAATGTGGTGTGCTTGGTCATTATTCAAACACATGTCCTATGAAGAAGTTTTGGGAATGGGATCACCAAGATCGTAAAAAAAATCGTTTACCAATACCTAATGCCATTCCGATTGAGGGTGAAGAAACTGACAATGACCAATCAACGGTATGGATTATTTCTTAACATTTTCATTCCTATATTGGAATCTTAGGATATGATTCATGATTTTGTTTGTAGGAAAGAAGTATTTCAGAATGAGTTGGAAAGGAATGGTTAATGGATCATGAAGAATGTTGAATGATTAAGAAGTCAACATATAAGGCCTTCAAGAGTTATGGTAAAATTATTAAGAGTATTTAGTCTCTTTTAATGATGGGGTTACATTAGAACACTTTTTATAGTATTTGTAACCCTGATGTTTGATATAGGAAAATTTTATCCAAGGAATAGTTATTTTTTCTTTTTTGGATGTAGTTATAAAGAACCATTTGGGTTTATATGATCCTTACTGTTGAGGTAATTATGGGTTACTATATGTTATAATGGAATATGAACAACATGAAAAAACGTGAGGTTGAATTATGTTATGGTTATTTTTGAAGATTTTATCTCTTTTGGGGGAATGATTTGGGAATTATATTGTATGGAAAAAGGACAACTCGTAGACCGTGTGACAACCCGTCGTGTCGGACAAAACTGTGGGAATTGAACCCACAACCAAAGTGAGACTGGTATTTATCACCTAGCACTGGAATACTTGAAGTCCTTAGTTAGTTTGACTAATTATTTTTAGTTAGATGAATTTATGAATTAAGAGTAAGTTGATTTTGGGTTATCGATGGAAATTATTAACCTATCACGGAGGATATGTGATTAGGTTAATTACTTTTCAATACGAGACTTTAAGAGCAACTTATGTTGTTGGGAGATAAATGTTACGATTTAACTTGGAAGACTATGTGATTAAATCCTTCAAATATTTGGGTTTCAATCTTAGTTTTTTTTTACTTTTGGTCTTCATTGAACTTTGGGTCTTGTTGGACAAATTTTGGAGATTAAGAATTGATTTCCTTTTTATAAAGGATTATCCTTTTTGGGTATTATCTGATCTCATACTAACCTTTTTAGTTTTAGTTTTGGTTAAGGTCTATAGAAATGGGAAGTATAGTGTTATATATTTTGTATTAGGTGATTCTCTAGAAGTTGATTATAGCTCTCTTAATGTAAACAAGTCATCCTAAATACTCATATTTTGTAGAAAATATGAGTTCGTGTAAGAAATCTAGTTAAAGTAGGAAGTCAACATGACAAGTAAGTATGTTTCCTTATGTTTTAGTTAAGCTCAAAAATAATTTCCTCAATGAATATTAACTTAAAAAATGTTGTCCGTTAACTTTTCCTATTGGGGAATAAAATACTGTTTAACCAATCACAAGTTTGTGATTTTCCTATGGTTAACTTTCTCGAAAACATGTTTTCTATCACACTCTCTCAGAACATGACCCTTTTTTTTTCTTCCATATGCATGTTTTCATACATGGAATCATAGTATGGGTTAACTCGGGTGACCTGTGTACTTCCCTTTAATTCTATTAATGTGATAGTTTAATTTACTCTTTTTCCGATGTGGGAATTTCAATAAAGTTTCCAAGCCCAATTTTAAAATTGTGAGGACGCAATTCCCAAAAGGGGGGAAGGTTGTAACACTCCAGTTAAATAAATAATATGAAATTTTTTTATTTATCCATATTTGTGAATAAAATATTAATATTACTATAAAGGGAACCATATGCTCGATGGCATACCCAATAGGCGACAACGAGTTCCTTTTAAATCTTACATTGCACTCTAATAATAAAATAATATTATTTTAAATGGTAGCTAAAACCTAGCCGATGTAATGACGAGAATGGAAAGAACTAACTACAATATGATTATATAGGTTTGTCAAATATTTTTAATTTTTACAATAAATGTTGGAGGATTAAAAATGTGAATGAATCCAATTTTAAGCATAAACATTCTAATATTCTTTAAAATGTCGATTAACAACCTTTTGATGGAGAACCTCTTTTAAATCCACTATTTGACAATTCTATGTGTTATATTTTAAAAAATAATATTCTTCTTTATAATTGGGACATCAAAATTTACCTTGTGTAAATTTTTGGTATTTTTCTGATAAAGTCCATTTTTTTAATGAATAGTGAAAAATGTTGTATTTTAATTCAAAACCACATTTTAATCTAATTTATTTATATGATTATATTATTATTTGAATTGGTTTTAAAGTGAAATTAGAATATATTTTTACCATTTATTCCAATAGTGGTCCTTGAAATTAATTTCACTTTGAAATTGGACTTAAACTAATGTCAATCTTTTAATAGATATTGTTTCTTAAAAACACACTATTGTTTTGACAGCGGGAATTAATTATTAAATTAATTAACTCAACTTATATGTTTTTAATTTTGTAAAATAGTCATAATTTTTGATTTCAGAATATCATATATAGCTTAGGGTGACTTTTTTCTATTTTTCTGAAAAACTTCAATTTTTGATGAATAGTAAAACCACTAAGTGGTAGTTAAAGAAACTGATTTTCGTTTAAATGAAACTTTACCACTTCTGTGAATTTATTTTAAAAAATCTGACATACATGGTTTTCATGAAGAAGTAAAATTTTGTTCAATGAGATTAAAATAATTTTTTGTGAATAGTAACTTTTATGTTTTATTAATCGCGATTATAGGTAATTAGTGTAATTTAAGGTAAAAATAATGTTTTAATAATATGAAATGACATTGAAACTTGTCCTACCCTTATTGGATGAGTCATGGCCAACCAAGACAATCTATGGGTCAACTTTGGGACGCAATGGAGCCACATTGGTTGGAAAATGACATTAATAACTTTTTATTTAAAGTTAATATTAAAATGTCACAAACATGTATTATTTTAATAAAACAATTTTTACATGGGATTATACAAGTAATATTTTTTACTATAAATATACATTATAAATATAAAATGGTTTCCTACTTCATGATATTAGTTTTATAATTTTTAGACATTAAATAAATTAAATTATTTATGACACCAGGATGATGCGGCGATTATCTCATTATTTAACGATTTAAATAAAATGAAACGATAATGTAAAATCTAAGACATAAACATGTAAAAAACTGATTGGATGGTTGATTTTATAACTCTTATCACCTTATCCTAGAAATATATAATTTTTTGACCTTCAAAATCCGAAAATCATTTTATAATAACGTAAACATTTATAACTTTCCAAGAGTGCCCCTCTTATCCTCATATAAAAGGCCCCAACCTCTACCACCTTACCCACACCTCTCAAGATTTTGTCTCGGCCAAAACCTAACCATTTCATCTCTACACATCCCTATATTCATCATTGAAGCCTCACCTTTGGGCATAATACTTTCCAAGGAAGCCTTTGAGCTCAAATGAAAAAGAGTTACCCGATTTAAAGGTAATGTATTCTCTTGTGTTCTTTTGTTTCATTTTGCTTCTCCAACCCTTAAAACTCTATTTATTCCCTTATTTTGTAACAACACAAGTATCTTCAATATAATAGTATGTTTTTATGTGAATGATTCTAGCTAAACTTACACACACCTTCGTCTAATTCTTAATAAGCATACTGTTTCTGTGGATGGTGAATTTCTGCCTCACGAAACGATGATTGTTCAATCTTCTCTTAACACCTTTCATGGTGGCCATTATGATGTCACTATATTTTATATATGATATATATGGTATTTATGTTTTCTATATGCTTCTGAATTTTATATTTAAAACATGCCTTTATGCTTTTCATGTTGTGGAAATGCGATAATTTCATACGAGGAAGTGTGGACTATCACCCCCTCAAGTGATGTCACTCATTCATGCAATACATGGAATGTATAAAAAATGAAACTAATGAACATATGTTACCTATATAACATATATATTATACTGTAATTATAATATATATATCTTTCAATTATTTTTTATTCCATTAATATGACAAAGAAATGAAAGTAGCGTTCATGCGTACGTACGGCCTACCGTCTCCATGAACGGTGCATTTTATTTATTTTTATCTGCAAATGTTATGGAGTCGTATAAAATCAATATTTAATGGATATATATGATATTTAAATCATTAATACTATTCTGGATATTATTTACTTATAACTACATGGACAATCATTTTCAAACAAGTTCATTTTTGACTCATATATCAAACATCGACAAAAACATCTGATATGAACTCACATTATTAACCAATTATTATAACATTATAATATGTGATATGAACTGGATAATAATATTTAAAATAGTTCCTTAAGAAATTATAAATTGACCAATGTTTATTATTCAGGAATATAAAGAAACAAACAAGACAAGTCAGACTTGAGGTAAGTGATCAAACCTCTCTCTTTCTTTTTAAGTACTCTCTTTTATGTCATTTCTTTTAAGCTAATATTTCTTATGTTTGGGGATGTTATTTTATATTAGTAATAATTTAATTTTTATGTTAATATTATGATAGACCCTATTTGATCTCATAAATCCATTTTTGGAAGTTTTAAGAGGCGTCGTTAGGCTGTCGAGTTTTCGTAAGGGATTTGTCATCTCACTTATATTCCCGTGAAATTTATGCTACATTTGCCACTATTTCATTGAATAGTGTATGAATTTCCCATTATTATAAAATTGGTGTAGTATAATTTCATTTATGGGTATTTACATCTTCATTGTATGACCCTTCTTCCATGGGGTGTACGTTTCGAAAGTTACCCAACTCGGTAAGGGGACCTTTCACCCTCCTCTTTTTAAAAGACATCTTTTGTTATGTATTTTAACTCACATAAGATTATGTTGGGATATGTTATTATATATACTTATTTATGTAAATTTTATGTCCAAGTGATGAGATACCATTTTCTCTACCATCAAATCACTTTCTGAAATTTAAAGTGACGATGTTTAGCTGTCGGATTTCTGTAAGGGAACTTCTTGACCGACTTTCAATTCTTTGGGTTAAACCTCTACTTATTGATTTTATTATGCCAAGATTATGTGTGGAATATCTATATTTTTATTTCTACAAACCATTGTGTCGTTATACTATTTCTACACATAATCTTCTCATTGATAAATTCTTATGAACTTGTATTGGAAATCATAACTCAATCTCATTTCATTGAATTAAATATCTATGTCAATGGTTTTGTTTTTCCAAGATTATGTGTGAATGACATCTGATTGTTTCACACATAATATCCCCTTATATTGGGTGTAATTATATTTCCCACACATAATTATGTGATACATTTATCCTTAATTTAAGGATGCCATCTTTATAATGGATTTCATCTCAATTTACATTTCCATTGAGACTTTATAGTTGTTATGCACCAATTCACTCTTATATGGTGTGTATACTGTCTTTTGACATATTATATCATGAATCCCATTATTCTAATGATATTATAAAGTTTGGATTAAATGTTATTCCGCAATTCTTTGTATTCAAGAGTCTCTCATTTTGTTAAAAACTCTTTAACAAAAAATTGGTTTTAAATGTTTTAAAGATTCATTATTCTAAATCATTATCTTTAATGTCCATGTTTTAAAAATGGTTTTTAGTATTTATTTATATAGAAATTAATGTTTTAAAATTATAATTCCATCAAAATATTTAAAGTGGTATGGAAATCTTTGATTCAAAAATATCTTTTAAATGTTTTTTGAAAATTGATTGATTAATTCAATATCTGGGAATTCCTTATTGTGATTTCGAATGAAATGTTGTTATTGAAATGATTATATTTTCAATATTTTATGTGTAATGATGGTACTTGGACATTTTATGGGTGGTTACGTGATAAACCATATGACGAGTGGTGCCATGAATACCAGGACGGATGGTTACGTTATAACCTCCAATGCATTGGGTATTGATGTCGGTCGTATGGCTATTCCATTAAGTATGTGTGGAAGTTGACCGTATGTTTTTTCCATTTGAGTATGTTTATGTCCAAAGTTACCTTTATATGGTATGTGTTCTTTATATGGGTTTTATGTTAATCTTTTGGTTACAAAAGGGAAGTAATGGTCTTTTATTCAGTTAAGAGTTTTTACTACTTCATAAAGGTGAAAAGTATTACTTTGGTAAAGTAATCATGTTTTACTTGTTGTTTTGAAAAACTAACAGTTTTCCTTCTCTATATATCCTTTACTGGGATTTTTATGATCATCCCATGTTTTTGAAATGTTTTCCATAGGACATAAAGATAAATAGGGTCATGGATGGGATCAAGGAAAGACATTTTATGTAAAACATGGAACTAGACATGTTTCATTATAAGGGCTTTTTTTATTTTATGCAAACTTAGTATAAGTGTCTACTATGTAATCTTTTGAGATGTAATAGTTATGACCTAATTCTCTAAAACTCTAAACCTGAAAAGATCCTCTATGTGAATTATTCATTTAATTCATGATTAAGTAATGTTTAAGACCGGGGTCTTATATATAAACTTGTCATTAAGGAAATAGTTATGAATAATATTAACTAACATATTAAAATTTATACTTTAATTCAGTTTTCACAAATAATTATAAATGAATATATGAACCAATAGAAAATATAGAAAATGTTCTCATAAATGACTATTTTTATTCTCACAATGTTGTTCATTCATAATATATTAAAATAATAACTATTAGTGAATGGTATAAATGAAAAATATATTCTATATCTTAAATTAATTATTTATTATATTTCTCTTATATATTTGATAGGCGTAAGATATGATCTGACCAAATATTACACATAAAAACCTATATTTTTATAAAATTTTTTTTACAGGCTTTTAGGGAAGAAACTATATTAAAAAAATATTTTTACACTTTTATATATAATATTTTACAAAATAAACTTCTTCTTTTAAATTTTAATAAAAATATTTAATTTGTTTTTTTTTATTTTTTTATAAGATTAATGTTTTGATGAATCATTAAAATTACAAATTTTTAATTGAAAACAACATTTTTAATAAAAATATCTTATATTCTAAAATTATATTTTCCTTGGTTTTAAAGTACACATATAATATTTTATTATAATTTAATGCAATATATTTCATTGGAATAAATTTTACGTTGAGTTTGGTTTTAAATTCGTTTCAATCTTATGAATTTCTAAATATAAATGACTTATTTTTTTCACCCAATCTACGTGATTAATTTTAAATTATTTATTTAAAATTAATTGTTTTCATTTTTATAAAATGGATTAAATATTTTTAATATGTGGGTCTACATTATTTGAATATGTTTCTTTATTTATGGGAATATGAATAGTAACATTATGAATATTTTTACATACAGTGGTTAAGGGTAAATATGTTAATTACTAGTAAACAATCATATTATAAATGTTATAAAATTACCATAACACTTTTCTGAATTTTATTATATAATTCGTTGACTATAAAAACCTTATTCTTAAATTATAATGTTTTCATGCCAGTTTTGTATGAATATTAATTTTTTAAAATATTATTTAAAGATATGTTAAAAATTATATACTCCTATTTCTTAATTACTATTTCATTTTTTATACATAATTATACAGTAGATAAATTAAAATATAAATATTCATTTGATATATAAGAAATTTATCTTCAACATGATAATTTTTTTCAATTTTAGAGAAGATATTATTTAATTAAAGTCATTCATAAAAATGATGCTGTAATATTTTAGTAAATGGAAATATCAAATAAATGATATAAAAATTATAAAAATAAATATAAATTTACATATGTAATGATATAAATTAATTTTATAGGTAAAATTTACATGTTACTCATATATTAAATGTGTTAATTTGAAGTTAACATGGTTTTAGGATATTTCTATAAAGAAAAATAATGATAATATCAAAATTGATAAAAATTAAATTGTAAAATATGTAATTTTTTATTAAATTATATAAAATTTATAAAATCATAACAATTATTAAAATATTTGTAATAAGGTTAAATATTTCATCAATGATCTATTTGGGGTTCATTTGGAATTTATAGTAACTATATTATTCCTAAAGATTATATATCCAAGTTATCATGGTATGAGTTAAAGGGATTAACAAAGGTATAAATCCACAAAATAAGGCTATTAATGTGTAAAATAATCATCATATATTTTAAATAACTCAATTTGGGGCTATTTCAAGTAGAAAATAAATTTACAGTAATTTAATATTTTAAAGGATTCTGAGTCAGCCCCTCCCCTCTCTTATAAAAAGGAACCCACTCCCTCAATTCCTCACAAAAATTTGCGACAACGTTTTTGACAAAATATTACCCATTTTTCATGTAAAAATTATTATACAAATATTATAGATTTGGTTCCTCTCGAATGTTTAACCTTAGTGTCTACAAGTGGTGATCCAAAGGAGGTTTTGTAAATAAGAGATAATAATCTTCACTTAATTCTTCAGAATTATTTCTTATTCCACATCCACTTCATGGGTTATTTATATTCTAAAATAATAACTCTATTACCATATATGTGACAAGAGTTTATTTTCATTGTTGTAAAAACATATTCCTCCTTTTATCCATCATACAAAAAACAATATCACCATGAGTGTGAACGTATGACTTACTGTCTCCACGCTGTGGTGTAATATTTTCAACACAACATTATCTTGATGTGTATAATGATGAATATAATTGATATAAATAATAAATATTACATAATATTTTTCCTTTATAATTAATATACCATTAAATTCAATATCACAGTACCCTTATGGAAATGATATTGTCGCTTGTGCGTACGTACGACCTACCGTATGCACGACGTGATGTGATTAATTCTCTATGTTAACCATTAAATAATGATTATAAAAATGTATTTGATATGTGAATATAATATCTATGAACATAATATAATTCTGGATATTAAGAAAATATTTCCTATTCATAAGAAACATGGCTTACACGATGAAATAAACATAGGAAAATGAAGCAGTTTACACTAGAAATAATGTTAAAAATGAAATATTATTATCAAAATGAAATAATAGGATCTTATATGATATTATAAATATAGATATATTAATATTATAATTTTATATCATGATTTATCAAATATATATTTGGATAAAACACCATCAACTAAAAGAAAGTACATGGTAGGGGATTATTTCAGAATCTCATTTTTATTCCGGATTGTTTATACATAAGTATATAATAGGGAATATTTGTCATCTATGTCCATGTTTCTTAATTATGTTTTCTAGAAATATTCTAATTATTATTTTAGAATTGTTTAATGTCACTTTCACTAATGATTTATTTTTTATGAAATTTCTTGAAATGAATATATTTTTTTTGTTTTCCAAATGATGTTCTTTATGAATATTTCGATGGAAGTAATGTTTTTTTATCTTTTGAAACATGGGAAGATATTTACACAAACCTCGCATTTTAATATTTTTAATATTACCTTAAATTATTAGAATTTTATTTTTCAAATAAAATTTTAACTGTTATAAATGTGTGTCTTTTAAATAATTTCAATGTAAAAATTGGAATTTCCTTGAAGGAGTTTATAATGATTTTATTATATTATTTACATCAATATCAATATGATTTAATGAATTTTATATTTAATTGAGATTTATTTCTTAATAAATAATATACCATATTTTATTTATGAGATTATGATATGTTTGACTCTGGATATGTTTTTTTACATGATTCATGGTTTATGTTTATTGTATTAACATTTTTTATGCTAGTTTTAATTTGATTGTTTTTTATGGTTATGTCTCACCCATTTCATATGAGGAATGCTTTAGACATAGAAAGTGATGGATGTGGCCCACTATAGCCCCTCGACTCATTGAAATGTCTCACGAGACAAACTGTTTTGGGTATTCACCCTTTTATCTATGGGTTCTTTGTCAAATCTTTGATGATGAGTTTTAGACATATAACATTATGAATTACATCACTATGAGATTAATTATAGATATTAAATGTGATTATTCATATACTATAATATCTATGGATATTTTTTCTAGCTTATGTGATTAGGATATATGGTATTATTATTTATTTGGAATATTACGCTCAATATTATGTTTAAAGGGATTTTGTTTTCATTTATAGACCTTTTGTTATGGTCTAGTATTATTTATTAATAATAGCTTCTACTATATGCTTAACCTTAATGAGCATGTTATATTACCCCTTTTGTAATGTGTAACTTTCCAAATATTCCATGATGTCTATTAATAGTGATATATAGAGTTAATTTAAGAGATTAATGGCACTCTCAAAGAATTATCTATGTTGTATTTTCTATTTTGAATTATAATGTAAGGTTAATTTATATAATCAAAATTCCAAGAATGATAAACTAATTGGTCCTTTGGGATTAAACACTTGTATTTATTCCTATTAAATAATTTAAGGAACTATCCCTGGGCTATTGGGGTCAGGGTGTTATTGTTCGTATCCAAGTAAGTTTAGAATAAACATTGGGAACCATATTCAAAAAACATTGATTTTGGAACAGAACCCTAAAATAGATATAGAGGAAAACTATAGAAAAAAATACATGAATTTTTCAAAGGTTGATATTTTTTGTGACTTTATAAAAATACATCCCTTTTTGGCTATTATAAGTGGATGTGGTTCTAGAACAGATTCACCTAGGGTAAATAACTCTGATAAGGTGAACCAGGCCTGACTCAGTATAACCTGTTAAATGACAACAATCCTTATGGAGAACATGGTTTTAATCTCATATGGGGTATTCTTATGATAGATAAATTTATTTTTTTCAAGCCATTATGAATGATTTAAAAGTAGATATGACCCCAATGAAACCATGTTTATGACTTAGAGACTAGTTAAATAAAAAATTTCAATTTACATTATTTGTTTCACTAGTTCTATGAATATATATTATGTTTCATAATAAAATGATCTTTTCTAGTGTACTACATTGTTATGAAATATAACCTTGGGGAAGGAATTAAAGCTTTATCAAGGAATGCAATCCAGGTAGGGATTTGCCTTTAATTAATGATAACGATTATGGGGTTGGATCTATAACTAATGCTGAAAATTTTATAACTATTTTGGGACTGTTGACTCAGGTTATGTACAAAAATCATACCCTTATAGAGGACCATTCTCCAAAATATAGAGGAACAATGTTATTCATCTTAATCCGACAACAATCGCCAACAATCATGGGAATAAAAATCCAATTTATGTAGATAAAAGGATATGTTCCATAGAAAATATGATTCTTTATTTGGGATGTAAGTAAAGGTAGAATGTTGTCATGATAATTTACCTTATTTCATGAGATGCAGATCAATGATGGTAATTTATTCAATAAACTAAAGAGGGAAAGATAAATTTCAAGTGTGGAATAGAAGTATTTATGGAAATATTCAGGGGAAAATATTTCCTTTGTGAATAATGAGATGATATGGAGAATAAATTTCTGAGCCTATGGATAATGGGAGAGAATAATGTCACTAAATATAAATCTAATGTAACATGGTTATCATGGAATTGTCTTAAATATATATAAAACCAATAAAGTATCATTTATCATTTTTAAGTGTTAAATACATTCCTCGGAATGGCATTGAGCATCCATACTAATTCATCATACAATAATATAGTCTAATGTGCTATCAAGACAAAGAATGAGTTATCAATTTCTTCTTACACTAATATTACAAAAGATAAGAAGATAATGGTGTTTCTAGTGGTAGATAATGGGAAAAAAGTAAAATAAGTAATTTATAACATGTGATAATTATAGAAAGAAACACACCAACAATTTCCAAAAGGGAATGTGAGTTTGTTACAAGTGTGGGGAGAAAGGTCATCTAGATCGTGATTGTAAGGGTAATAAATAAGCAATGAATGTGAAATATTTCAACTATTTGAATATAGAGAAATACACAAATTAATCTAACAAATGATAATGAATTATTGATTAGTGAAATAAATGGGATCAAGGTTAATCATATCTTGTTACTATAGACAAAGTTGAATAATTAATATATTTCTGTTTTTGATTCAAGAAATATGTTATTATATTTTGGTTATAATAATATTGTGTTATATTAGGATTGTACTAGATTAATTATTCTTTATGGATTTGGAAGCATGAATATTTTCATTATGGTTTTATGGTGATCAATGGATTCATATATATGGTAAAAATATATATTCATTATGTAGTATAGAGAAAATATGATGTTAGGTTGATTTTGGAAATTACATCACCTTCCTTTTATATTGTGGGATCATAATATTTTGGGAAAGTATACTATTTATAAAGTGGTTTAAGATTCTATTGTTATGGTTTTTAAAAGTGTTTTACTATTTCACCGTGAAAAGAAACATGATCTACAAAAATATGTTAAAATATTTCAAGGAACAACCCATGGATTAAATTTTGATAATAGAAACATATATATACATATCTTCATATATATTTAAATAATTCCTTAGCTATAAAAATGTTTTTGATAAAAATATTCACACTACTACCATCATTTATGATGAATCAAATGACCCCTCATATAACCTAAGATTTTTAGCTCTTTGACCATTATCATTCTCTTACACATGTTCTCTAAAACATTTCATAAGTACATGATGGTTAGATTTATCTTACATGTTTGTGTTGTCCTAAATGGAACCCTTTGTTCAAATTGTTATGATATAATTTATTAAAGATTAGGAGAATGTAACACCAAAATAATTTAGTGTGTATATATTCTTAAATAAAATTATTCTCTTTTATAGATTCACTTTTACACAATAACATGATAAAATTATTCTACTCACAATAATGAGTTTTCATGCATTACACAGAAAGATGAGTTTTAATGAACAACAATATATTATTAATATATTGTTAATTATTACAATATGATAAATCCTAGAAATTATTGAAGAGGTTGGGAATATTATCAACTAACTAATGGAAATATATATTTGAATTCATTAGTTATAAATAAAATAGAAATTAATATAAGAACCAACTGACAGTATAAGAAATGTTTTTATGAGGAACTGTTTTTATTCTCACAAAGTTGATTCATCCAAATAAATTAAATTAATTAAAATTAGTAAATGATATTATTAAAATAGTTATTCAATATATTAAATTATATATTTTTCATATTCATATAATAGATTTTATAGCAATAAGATTATAACCATCCCAATATTACACAAAAAAACATTATTTTTTGAAAAAGATCTTCTAACACCTTTTAATGGTGAGCATATTTTAAATCCAATTTTCCACAATTTTATATACATTAATCAAAAAAATAATCTTTTTCTTTCAAATAATAATATAAAAATTTAATTATTTTTAAATTTTTGTAATTTTCTAATTAATTTCATGTTATAATGATTAGTAAAAAATAATAATTTTAATTGAAAATATCTTTTTTCATCGAAAAAATTAACAGTGAAAATTTATTTTTTTGATAGGTTTTAAATAATAAATATATTATTTTCTTATTATTTAATCCAATATATTTCATTAAAAACAATTTTACATTGAATTAAGATATAAAAACATTTCAATCATACCCATGTATAAACATTAATAACTCATTTTCTCACCACCAATAATGGGATTAATTTTAAATTATTTACTGGAACTTTTGTGTCTTGAATTTTGAATAAATGGATTCTATATTTTCAATTAGTGGTTCAGAATTAAGTAAGTAGGTTTCTATTATTGTATGGTGTATGAATAGAATCTTTAGTTATATTTTTTATTACCTTGGTTATGGAAAAATTGAGTTATTAAAGATACAAATTATATATTAAATAATATAAAATTACCCTAACAAATGTACAAATTTCATTAGATATGTGTGTTTTGACAAAAATAATCCTTTGGTCAAAATTATAATCTTTTTAATCCACTTGGGTATGAATATGAAATTTATAATTTTTTATTTCAAGATATATTAAAAACTCTGTATTCATCCTTTTTATTAAGTATTAATTTTTTAATACATTGTTATAATGAATATAATTTATAATATAAATATTAATTTAAATTATAATTAATATATCTTCATCATTATTATTTATTTTTTATTTTTAGGGAAAAAATAATTTCATTAAATGCTTGAATAATGTAGATACATTAATTGTTTAATCATTGGAAATATCAAATAATTGATATTAAATTTTTTAAAATAAATATAATTTTACAAAAAATTTCATGACCCCCCCATAAATGATACCACAATGGGGAAAGAGAGATAATGACCCACTAATTCCTACCTCTAATCCGCCCCGGGTTGGAGACTAGGCCGAAGGGTTTGTAAATCTCACTATATGGGAGTCATTGCCCTTTATTAGGTAACAAGATCAGAAGATACCATGTACCAACCATAAACAAATCCATGATGTATATATAACAAAACTAAAAATCATACCACCATAAAAGTTCAAATAAAATGGGTAAAAATAAAATATATATTGTATGTACCCAAAAAAAACAGAGCGTCAATACAAAAAAAAATAAAAGGGTAAGACTTTTAATGTCCAACATAGTTCAAATAATCTTCATGGAAACATGATAATAATATATATATAGAGAGGGATTACAATTACACTCACTATAAATACCAAATTCTATCATGCATAATTGGGATGCACATACTAAAGCATCCATGAAAAAACTACTGAACCAAATGACATCTGACAGGTAGACCTACCATAACCCCATCAACAACAAGGATTCTCACAAAATTATGCAATCATGTATCATAATAAAATATAATACAAAATCATCAATGATAGGGTAACACACACTACCGTCCGATTGATTAGGCACTCTCACACTCCTACAGATGATTTCATGATTCTCCCGCCTCCCTTGAATACATAACATCACCTCCTTCCCACTCACACTAGAGCCACACCTCACAAAACATCTCACCCACACACACCTGAGCCATAATAAAACATTATATCCTTCCTAAACACAACTAAAACATCACAAAAATATCTCGTCTCAATTACACATGGTATAACACAAAGCATCTTATGATGATGAATCCTGGGAAAACACAACATATCTCATCCCGAAGACACTAGAGATCACACATTACAACTCACCCAAAGACACATAGGACACAATTTCAAAAAAGAGGGATCAGGGAAGTCAAGGTGTCTGGAAATTCATCCCCCAACTATGATTCATGGGAACGATATGCCAATATGATTGTGTAGGTGTTCAATGCATAATGGTCAAATTGGGTGGTGAGAGTAGAAAAATCAAAAGGGAAATACATTGCATATATATATATATAAAGACGCACAGTCACCAAAAATGGGTTTAGAGGAAGAGCACCAACCAACTCACAAGTTACCCCTTGTTCTATGGAAATACAAAATGCATAACCCCACTCAAGCACAAAGAAATCCACAGTTCATTTATAGTCATTTGAAAATATTAAATTATTTCAGGCATTCTTCTTTACCAATATGTTCCATTAAACATTTAGTTTGATTTGAACAGAAAAACCCTCATCACTTCATCCATTTAACATTAAATTAAATCATTATCATGTAATAATAATATTTTATTATTAGAGTTCATTTTTCAAACCATACCAACAAAGATCCCAAAAATATAGGATACAACAAACAAGACATTTAAACATCCCAACAATCACATGTAACCCCACTACTCAACCACATCATGTCGAATTCCCCAATTTATATCACATCTCATAAAATATATTTTCATATTTTTAAATATATTTGAATACAATTATACTTCATTAATTAAGAATATTATCACAAAAAACTATTAGATCATAGGTAATTTAATTCATCAACAAAAAATACATAATTATCCAAATATTTATGATGATACCAAAAAATTAAGAAGATATAGGATTCAAGTAGATGTTCCAACAAAATATTCAATCAATCATGAGATATGATATTCATCAAATACTTCTTCACATAAAACCATAAAAACAAATCAATGCAAAACAATAACGAAAAAGAATGAATATAATTCATCGTATTCCCCTACATATTTTAATTAAATATTATTTGATTCATGGTCTTTATTCATTCAAAATCAACTATATCCAATGGAGAAACATTTATAAACCCACCCCACGTGATATGTATTTTTCAAATACTAAATTAATAACAAATGTAAAAATAATGATCATTACAGCTCTGTTGCAACAAAAACAGCGGTGTTGGTACAATAGTTGACTCTTAAGGGATAAATAAACCAACAATAGTAGGATGATAACATGACTCCAAGGAATATGGATTTAGGATGTTCGTTCTCAAGAGAAATCCAAACCAATAGGCAGAAAGAATGATATTTTATTTTAAATACATGGATCCTAAATGCTAGGGATTAAATATTGTTTTGAATCTCTATTAAAGGTGGAACACGACAAAACCATGTTGTTTGACCATTTATAACGCTTCTTGATTTTTTGAAAATCAATGATATTATTTTATGCAATTGAAACATCCTTACAATTCAGAAATTATGTCAAATATTTCATTTATCATAAAAATGATGTAAAAAAGGGAGAAACTAGTTTCCAAAGCCATGATGCAATCCCATGCAGAGTCATTAGGTAAAATTTGAATCTCTATTTAAGAACAACAGGACTCCATAATGATGCACCATAAGAATGAAAAAGTTACAGAATGATTGGTTGCCAGAATGATAAGATGCCAAAATGACATAGCACCAGAACAACATGCTACCAGAATGACACACCACAAGAAAAATAGGATGCCAGTATGACATAGTGCCAAAATAACACCCTTCCAGAATGACACACCACAAGAATGAGATGTTGCAAGAACGACATGCCACTAGTACGAAAAACTATTAGAAAACTAAAAAATTGGAAATTTGGAAAACTATTTAAAATAAAACACCATTGGAATTACTCACATGTAACAAATACACCCCAGTTTTCCCTTGGACACCACAATTATCTTATTTTTGGACTGAAACATTCAAGAAGGATTTGTTGGTTTCATCAAATACCACTCAAACTATTCTCTCCTTTTATAATTAAAAACCAACTAGGATGGAAGTAATGGAAGGGTCCTAACAACGCTCACTTGGGATACCTCTCAAATATCGTATTAAACATGAAACACTACCCTAAAATAAACCTTCTATCCAAAAATATCATTAAAATTAAATAAACATACATCACCAAACATAATAATATGAGGATACCTTCTTCCAGGTCAGGATATTATTCACTATAAGAAGAACATACTCACTCAAATGTGGTTAATTGAATCGTACAAAAATGTGTCTTTATTATTGATCATGTATTCTCTTTTTATCAAGTCAGAACCTAAACCTACATCACACAACAACAAAAAATATAGGGCGAAAACATATCTTATAAATCTTCAATGTATAAACATCTCATCCCAAGAAAAATATGGATGGAAAAGACCAAAACAACTCCGGGTACTGGGATTGCATTTGTGTCTCAGGATCCCATTTACTATCATTTGAGCCACCATGCTTCCTTAGCACAAGAACCCAATAAATGGCCTATACTCTAAACACCGTCTATTTATGGTATTGTATCTCCACTAGATGATCCATAAAGTATGTGTCATCCTCAATATCCTACTCTCCCCAATCAATGAAATGGGAGACCATTGGAAGATATTGATAGAGATAAGAGACATAGAAATTCCATGGATCATTTCCTGCCATGATGTAAATTCCAGCTGAGATGCCACCTCAGCAATTTTCCCCACCACCTCAAAAGGTCCATCTAACTAGGGAGAGAGCTTACTTCCCTTTTCACAAATCTGATTCCCACATAGAGAGGAAACCTTCAAGAACACATGGTCTCCCGCCATTAACTGTAGGGGCATTCTCTCGTGATTAGCATAATAGGTTTTTTGATCTTGTGTAGCTTTCATCATCTCTTGAACCAACTGATTCTTCACTATTGATCTCTACAACACCGTAGGACTATGAACTAATGCATCCCCATCATTATTCATCTACAACAGAGAACAAAATGATCGTCCATAAAAAGCATCAAAGGGTCCATATCGATGGAACAATTATAGATATTATAATAAGGTAACATGGATAAGGGTTGGTGTTGAGGCAATGATCGACCAAAATCTAAGACACGTGATCGCAACATATCCTCCACCATTTGGATAAAATATTATGTTTTCCCTTCAGTTAGAGGGTGGGATGTAGTGTTGACACAAAATTGGTTACGAAATGAATGCTGAAATACCCCCATACATATAAGCTATAATGCGCATCTCGATCTGAGATAATGGTCCTTGAAACACTATTAAACTGACCCACCTCATCCATGCACCTATAATCCAAAGAATCAACTACTCCCAAATCCATTATCACTAAAAAGTGGGTCAATATTTTCTTACTATCAATGATCACACATATAGCATCACAAACTCCGTGATCTCTAAGTACCCTTATGCATAAATACGTCGATATTTTATCCCATTTGCACAAACAGAAGTCCATGATTCTAAAAAAACCCACTAGGAACACTGTAATATTCCTTTAGCTACTGGAAATCCAAGAACACGCGCACAAAATCCACCAGTGATAGATTCATCCTGAGACACCAAAACTACAATATCAAGTCATGGTACTTCTTAGAAATTATATGGTGTACCACCAAAGGCAAGCTATGGAACTCATGAAGAACTCTTATGCACATTTGTTTTGGGAAAAAAACCTTTCTCAAAACAACATCTAGTTCTCACAATCCTCTAACTATCCCTAAGGAGCATCAACATGGACAATGAAATCACCCTTCACTTCTACCTTTGGGTCTCCCCACTAAGACTTTTCCACTTTCCTCATAATTGAAGACTTCACCATCATATAGAACATTCAACATCCTCTACCTTAAACCCTTGAATTCAAGTGGAAGGGTTTTACTTCCTCCATTTATCTCCATAATTATTTAAACTCCCTAAAAACATCATTCATTAACTTTTTACTCAATGCATTAGACAACTTTTCCCTTTACTGAGGTGTATAATATCACAATGTCATATTCTTGCAGAAAAACAATCCAACTTATCATCCATGGATTTATATCATGTAGAGAAAATATATACCTTAAACTCTTGTGATCCATGAAGAACACAAATCAATATTTAATGAGGCAAGGTTGGCACAACATTATCACAGACACAACCACCACTATCTCTTGATAATGGGTAGTACATTAGTGGGGATGTAACTTCCAAGGAACATAACATTTCACTACCTAATACTATATGAGGACACACTATAAGCCTATATGGGAAGCATCAAAACACACTAGAAACATGGCACCCTCCTGTGGGCGCAGAATAACTGTAGTGCAAAACTAGTTCCCCTTCAGGTAATCGAACACTTCTTAGAACTTGTCAATCCAAACAAATTATTGTTCATTTCTAGTTAATGTTGTCAACATTAATGAAACATGATATAAGATTGGAAAATATCATTTATTATGTCCTACAAGACAAAGGGAGTTAAAAACATTTTCCACATTCTTGAGAGATACCCAAGAAAAAACTACCTCGACCTTATTTGGGCCAATGACCAAACGTTGATGAGAAACCACATTACCAATGAAATTGAACTCTCATGTCCAAAACATTCAATTGGACAAATTTTCTTAGAGATGGTGGTTACGAGGAACCAAAAGAATAGTTACAAGATTTTCATTATTCTCATATTTTGAAATTGAGTAGATCAGTATGAAACTGATTAAGATAGTGAAAAACCACTTTAGAAACTCATAGAAGATAGAGTTCATAACCCCCATGAACACGACTTCTTCATTTGGGAAAACGGAATGGTATGTCCATGAATTTAAGGTGTTATTACCTTCATCTAAATGCAGTAATATGGATATATTAATCCTTCTCCCTTAATATGAGGTGCTGGAACTGTAGAATTATATTGGTTAACTGAAAAACTACTCTAAACTAAATGTAATGATTATCAATCATTTGAATAGGATATATATTATTGATCATCATATAATTTAACCTCCATTATTCTATGAACAACTATACAATACTATCTGCCTTCTTAGAGAACAACATTTAAGCACCCCATGGTGACCCATTTGGCTAGATAAAATCATTTTTCATCAGATCTTCTATCTAAATCATCATCCCGTGAAACTAAAAAGTTTCCATAAAAAAGAGCCAATATAATCGATGAATCATTATGTTGCAATTATATCCTAAAATCAACGTCATGATGAGGTGGTAGTTTAAAAAAATCATCAGAGGAAGCATATACAAATTAATTGACAACCATGATATCTTCCTCTGTTGTTGTGTGTACTGATTCTGCAAAAAAACACAACCATAAATGAAAGAAGTAGATCCATATGTATTTTTCCCTCATGAATGCTCCGCTTGCCAAAAAAACAACCATTTTTTCATCCACATACACAAACATGACATTTCTCTAATACTATTCAATAAAAATATGTAAAGAATACAACATATTTATTACAAGGATGACATGAAATGGATTCATATCAAGAAAAGAATACCCATATGGGAATTATTTGGCCCCAAAAAGAGTCTGCACCCTAGCACAGAAATAACATGTTTGTTAATCCTTCGATTGGCGTAGTCAACACAAGGGGAACGAAAGGCCTCTCGGGAGCAAGTCCGGGTTCATGGATCGTAGAGGATGAAAAAATATTGTGATGATATTTAATAAAATAATTACTTAACATCGTTAGATGATAAACTAATTGTACCTCTAATGATATATAGGATATCTGGTGATGCTTCCTCCACTGCATGAAAGTGACAATACCTAGATCCACTACCTCTCTACTAATGAAAGTCTCAATGACCACGGTCGTCTCGATGTCCCTGAGTTCAAGAAACTTCTTGAGGTTTGTCTCTATATGCATCATCTTCCATAACTAGACCATAATCTTGCTTCTCTGTGATCGGAACGACCTCAATGGTAATTTCCGATGAAGCTGATACTGATCCTATCCACCTTAGAAAAACTAAGATTAAGGAGCCATTAGAACATATTCTTGAAGATTTCTATAAATCCCAAGAGAAAGAACACCAGACCCATTCACATAATAACATTACAAAAACTAGAAGATCAAAAGTCAAGCTATTGAGGTCAACTCCCAGATGGTCAAAACCTCAATGTCCCTGGAGCCTAAGACCTACCACTAAAAACTCTACCCCTCGAGAAACCTTAATCGTTCCCCTATATCAGAGAACCACCTGGTTAGTGCCTCATCTAAAGCACCTATACTTCCACAGAACCTCTAGCTACATTGTAAAATTTAAAGGTGTGACTACAAACTGGATCGACAAACTAAGTGCCTCTTCAAGATGCCTTTCTTGGGACTCTTCATCTAAAAAATGATTGGTGGAAACTTTTAGAAGGTCCTTTAAGATAATCACATTATCCCAAACAGTCATACTTCAAACCAAATGGAGTGTAGCTCTTTCTCTCCTTAGCCTTTATTATCAACAAGAGGAGCTATGCCCGAATCTCCTTCTAGATGTTGACCATTGAAATATATTCCTCCCTCTACTCACCAAGGTACAATTTCCACAACTGACATGAAAATCCTTACATCAAAAAAACATTCAAGGGGACCGTGTACTCCATCGGGGTATAGATCAAAATTAAATTGACATCCATCGACTCTATCCAACTCTATGTTTCAATACAAAAAACGATCCAAATAATCAATTATGAAATACTACTACTAAAAAATGTATGCCATGCTCTCCCACTGATAATCATCCTCATGTACATAAACCATGTAACAACCTGAGATTTTATAAGAATTATGCTTTTTAATTTCATTGATGTCTTGTGTTCTGCTATGCACCAAAAGGATCTTGCACTACACACATCCCTAACTTGGCTAGCATTACACGCAATCACAACCTTTCTCGATAGAGTGTGTAGTACGCAATATCGGGTTTCCCTAAACAAAGATATTTTGTTATAATATTATTACGGACTAGATGTTATGAATAGTATTGACTAAATTTTGAATTTTATATCATTATTATTCATCTTACACATTTTTTATAACATGGTATGTGGAAAGATTATATTTTTCGGGGAAAATAAATATTTTTTAAAAAATGCAGTTTTGCCGCCTTTTGATGGCGCAAACACATTAAATCAAGTTTCTGACATGTTTATAATTTCAATTTGACAAAATAATATTATTCTTTAAAATCAGGATATAAAAATTTACTTTGGATAAAATTTTCATATTATTCTGATAACATTCATATTTTAATGAATAGTAAAAACACACTATATTTTAAATAAAAACAACTTTTTTCATTGTAATATTTTATATGCATAAATTATAATAGTAATTTTTCTAAAGTATAAATAGAATCAATTTTAACAATTTAATATAATTTTTTTCATTAGCAATGATTTTACATAGAATTCATAGGTAAAATAATTTCAATCTTTTATAATGTTTTAACATTTGAAAATCATTTTCTTAATAGCATGATTAATTTTAAATTAATTTCTGCAACTTCTGTGATTTGAATTTTGAAAAAATTGATTCCATATTTGGAATCATTGGATCCAAATTATGTTAAAAAACTACTTTTTATTTTGGGTCACCATGAATAGTAACTACAGTAAATTTTATTAACCATTGTTAAAGTTAAATCTGGTAAATAAGGGTAAATATAATATTATAAAATTACCCTAACACTTGTATTAATATAATTGTATGATTATATTTCGTCCTAAGTCATATTTGGGTCTAAATAAAATCCATTAGAATCCACATGGATGTGATTAAACCTTTAATTTATTGTATTTTAAAGAAAGTGAAATATGTCTCACTCAAACGTTAATAATTAGATCATTTTTAATATAAGGTTATAGAGAATATAATATCGATTATAATTACTAATTTGAAATCTAAATTGTGTATATTTATCATGGTAATTTATTTTTAATTTTTGAATAAATATTTAATTACCTTAATGGCTTATACATTAATGAGGTAGAAATTATTTATTTAGTGAAAAATCAATAATATAGTTTTTATTAAAATAATAATACCTATCAAAAGAGCTAGAAACATGACCAAAACTTATTGGTTGAGTATATATATTCTCTAATCATCGAAGTATCGATTTGTAGACCATTTGGAGCCTTATAAAATAGATTAGGACATTTATATTAATTTATTTTAAATGATGTCAAAGATGTCACCTACATAATTTAATAAATATAATAATTTAAATGTTGTGATTTTAAGATGATAAAAACTATTAAAAATATTATTATGAAAGGAATTATATTTTCTTCAATATATTATTTTATTTTTAATTTTATGCAACTAATAATTATATTAAATGATTATACAAAAATGACGTATTATTTGTTTTATTAAGAGAAATATCAAATAAATAGTTTTTTAAATATTAAAATAAACATTATATGAACTAATTAATGTTATCCACAAATTTTATATATTCATATGACTTGTTAGGAATCTATTAAACATTTTTTTGAATATATCCTCTATGTGAATATTATGTAAATTCAAATAAATTAATAGTGTCAAAATGAACACTATTGTTGTTATATAAAAATAACATATTATAAAATTGATTAAAAAGCACATTAATATTTAAAAATTATAAATTGAAATTTATATGGTTTAAAATGTCATAAAGTACCCAATTATTGATAATTCACAACACATAAGTAATTATTTATAACAATTTAAAATCTATAATATTATTATCACAAATAAGATTAAATAAATTAAATAAGGATAAATCAAATTGATAAGGTTTAAAATAAATTCCCAACATGTCTAAATTTTACTTGATGATGATATTACAACCTTATCTCATCTCATATTCTAATTGAGTCATTTTTGGTGGTTTTTAATTGGGGTTGGAATTTTTTATAAATTAATATTTCTTCTATTTCCAAAGGTTCCCATCTCCTCCCTTATAAAAGGGCACCTCCTACCTCTCCCCATCACAAGACATTAAGCCTTCAAGATAGGATAATCCCTGCCTATTTCGCTTCTATAATTCCCTATAAACATTCTGTAGGTTTTGGTATTCTTAATAGACCAACTCTATTCCCTTAAGAGGAAGCTTAAAGGAGGTGCGTCAAAGAAGAGGCAATCTCTTCTCGGATTCTATCAAGTTTCTTTCATCTTCAACTTCTTCTTATTTGGTTGTCACATTATAATGTATTACAATCAGTATCACAAATATAATTTATTTTTATTATAAATATGAAACAATCCCATTTCACCTTCTATCCATCCTACGGAAAATGAAATCATCGTGCGTGTGTTTGTACGGAATACCATCTCCACATAGTGGTGTAATCTGTTTTTCCACCACCACCTTACATGGATTTGTATAATGGTGTAAATAATAACTCTATATATAGTAATTATAACATGATACTAATTCTGAGATATTATTTCATCCACTCTAATTATATTAAATAATTATGGGAATGATATCATCGCTCGTGCGTACGTACGGATTACCGTTTCCCCGACGCGATGAGATTCATTATCAAAGTTAACCATTCAAGAATGATTATATAGTATATATATTAAATAATCATAAAATATATGACATATTAATGATACTGGACTTATGTATATGTTATTTAATTACTTCTATTCAATTTAATAAGGAAACGAAAACAGCGTTCATGAGTACGTACGACCTATCGTCTGCAGGAACGGTGTATTTCTTTCCATTTATCATTATATTATATATATGTATATTCTAAAAATATATTATATATAAATCATGTTTTAAATTATATAATTATGTAATCATGATCTAAGTAATCATATGAATAACTACAAGTCAAAACATGGACGATAAATGAAACTATTTTACCCAAAACGCTACTTTAACATGAATTTACAAATAAACGAGTAATATAAAGTCATAAGTGAAACAGATATGATACCATAACAATGAATATGATTCTTTAATAATTCAATTACATTATTTAAATCATTATACTGGAGGTTCAGAAACATACGAAGCATATCAGACAAAAGGTAAAGGATAATTTTGCAATCTCATTTTTATCCGAGATCGCTTATACGTAATTATTTACTGGGGTTATATATCTCATCCATGACCATAAAATGTTTTTCATAAAGTTTTTAATATTCATCCATGTACGTTTAATGGAATGTTTAACCCTCTTTGACTTTTACTTTGTGTTATGGAAGGAATTGTTTTTTGTTTACCATACGTGGAACTTTTTGACTTTTCCGTTAAAAGTACGAGGGGAATGTTTTTAACTTATACGACATGAAAAGATTTTTATGGTTTTATAAAGCAATATTTTAATGAAACTTAATATACAAGGTTTTATGACAATTTTCAGAAAAAACATTTTCATTTAAAATTGAATGGCATTTTGTGAAAATAAAATGATTTTGAAGAAGAAAGGATATTTTCCTCAATAATTTATTTCAAGTGTTTTATCAAAACCATTTTCCATCAAAGATGACATTATTTCATATGTGTATGTTTCAAGTATAACGTCTCTATGATTTACAAAGTTTCATTTTTGTTATGATGAAATGATATCCATTTGATTTATATGGAGTATGTTATGATGGGATGAAGTTTATGAAACCCATTTTATTCTTTGGGTTATGATGAATGATTTATGTTTATATTATGGCACACGCAAGAATGATTTCATTATGTGATTGGTGGGACAAATATCTCTCTCCAATGAATTGGGTAAATATTTATATCTCATGATATAGACATGGCTGGAATGGAAAATTAATCTAATTCAGTGGTACAGGACTGGAACGAGGAGTGAACTCGATTCAGAAAGGGACTTTGTCCACTAAGATGGTCTTGGCACCAATGCCTTGGACACTATGAAAATCATATCATGTGCTTAATGGTTTTCCGAAAATACATGGTTTCTTCTCATGCTATTTTATCATGATTGATGTTCCATTATTATATATGCCTTACGTACATCCATGATTTATGACTTTGCTCAAGATTTTGATGTTTAGATTTTATGTTCTAGTTTTTGCATTCAAATGTTTATGGATTGTTTTATGTTCTCTATGGTTACCCTTACTGGGTATTTGAGCTCACCGTTTTTATGTTTTATTTACCCCAGGATATAAATAAAGGTTTTATGTAAGAAAAAAATGGGAAGATCTTCATGGGATATGTTGAAGATCTTTCACCATCATTAGAAGATTATTTTTCTTTGTTTCCAAAGAAACTAAACAATTATGTTCCTTATGTTTTTGTTATTGTTATGTATTATGAATTCCTAAAAAGTATTTTAATGTCTATGTAATTCATGATTTTTGTATCTATAGTTGGTATCAGAGGAAAAAGAGGTAGGAATGAATCAGATCCTTGGGAACTCTCACATGTGAGCGTTGGACGAAGCATGGCTCTCCACCCAAGGGCTTAATGAGGAAACAGATGCCACTGGGGATGGTGGTGTGTCCCACCCAAGGGGTGTATCCATACATTGAGTGCCCTGATAGGTATAAATTATTGTCCACTGGAAGTAATTCCAGACCACTATAGTTGGTATCAGAGGAAAGGTTTAGTCAACTTTTGGAAACTAGGATGCGAGAAATTTACTGAGATCCCTAGATATATTTATAAGGTATGTCTAGGGATGTCCCTAAGGATAAGCATAAGTATAGGTTATAGTCCTAGAATTATGTTAAAGATATTATAATTAAACCTGAAATGTTAGATATTGAAGGTACTCCCCCTTTATTATGTTGTTTTCCAAGCATGAGTTTTTCCTCTCACACAGTTCTTTTTTTGTTTTAGACGATGGATGGAACCCGAATGAACCATGTTGATTAATGTAATGGACAATGCAATGATTTTACTCCCGAGAAACCAAATGTGATGGGTGATGGAGTGAAAAATATTATTACTATACTTACACAAGCTTTGAATCATTCTCTATTTCCAAATGATCAGAGAAGGGAACAATATTCTATTGATTCCTTCATGAGGCAACATCCTTCGTCTTTCAATGGGTATTCTGATTCATTTTTTTCTGAACAATGGATCAATACCATTTAAAAGATATTTTCCATACTTCGCTACTGAGAACATGAAAAATTCATTTTAGTTGTTTACCGTTTAGAAGGTGAATCATACCAGTGGTGGACTCTAATTAAGAATACAATCCCCCAAGATGAAATTGAATCCATGGAATGGTACGTGTTCAAGAACATGTTTTTCAATAAGTACTTCCCTCGTATTATTTGTACAATGATAGAAAAGGAGTTCCTAGAGCTTAAGAAGACGGATAATGAATTTGTTGGTACATACGAAGCAAATTTTACAATACTTGCAAGGTGTACACCTGGCTTTATCATCCAACCTAAAAGTAAAGTTGATCGATTCTTCAGTGGCATAAAACCAAGTATTCCAAGGGAATTAGTGATAACAGACTTCTGTTGCTATAAATAAACTTTGCATTGTACTATCAAGGTAGAACTGGAAGTTGGTGTTACATATCCATCTCATGGTTTTGACAATAAAAGAAAGATGGAGTTCAAGGAGAAATCTCATAACTATGGTGAAAAGAAGGTGAATGTTTCTTTATGCTCAATGTATGGAAAGAACCATGGTGGAGATTGTCTAAAATGTACTTGAAAATGTTTCAAGTGTCGAAAAGATGGTTATTGAGCAGTTGAGTGCCGAAGTAATGGGAAAAAGGTAGCTAATGATTTGAATAGAGAAAAGACAACATAAAACGCACCACCAACACTCTAATTCATCAAGTGCAAGGAAATGGGTCATTATGCTAATCAATGCCCTAATCAAAGGGTTAATTATGATGGATGTGAGCATCCTATTAAGGGGAAAAAGGGAATTCACATGCGATCACTATTGGCGATGTTGAGTATGACAACAATGTAGTGGAATGATTATGGGTTTATGTAACAGGATTCCAAAATAATGTTGTGGAATCTAATTTATAATACTGTGGAATATTGGAATATCTATGTATTGGTAAATTACAGTTTTCAATAATTATATGGTACCCGTAACCATAGAAAGTATTTCAAATATTTTGGAAAGAAGATGATATGTGCATAATGAAGGCATAAAGAGAAAATAATATTAATGAGCTCATGACTGATATAAGGACAAGGTGATATCCTGGTTTGAGTATATTGAAATTTTGGGATTTTGGTATTTGGAAAGAGTTACCTTTTGACGTCATTCACATATTTGATATGGTTTTATGGTAATTTATGATTCAAGAGAATACAAGATTAAGTTATTCACATGTTTGGAAGGTGATTAACAAGATATATCTTATGATATATGGGGGATAAATGATGGTATTCACATGATTGGATAAATACATTTCTAGTAGTCGTTTTATTTATACTATGAGATTGGACAGTTATATTTTGGATAATTCTAAAGGCTGGAATGGATTATGTCAGACATCATATAGTAATGTTTAAGGCTAATACTTTTTTTGATATTATTTCTTTAACGTAATAATAGTGATGTTTTAGGGGAAAAAAGGCAATCCGCAGGACAGGAGACAACCCATCGCATCAGATAAGGTTGTAGGAATCGAACCCACAACTGAAGTGAGATAGGCCTTTATCGACTACCACTGGCCTAAAGGAAGTCCCTGGTTAGTAGAAACTAGAGTTATTTTATTAAGCGGTATGATAGATGAAGTATAAGTCCATTTTTGGAATCATATATGATTAATTTCACCATACATGGACTTCTGTATATTTGATAACTTTTGATAACCTTTTGTTTGAGACATATGGAATGACCGATCATTCTATCCATGATCTGCTGACACATCAGGAATGACAAATTCAACTTCATTTCATTAATAGATGAAGTGGAAATTGTTCAAGGCATGAACAACGGTGAGATTATACCAAAATAATGTATGTATTTCTTCTAATTCAAATTCTTCAACTTTAGGGAAATGATCTCAAAAACCAAAAATGTTGTCCTAGTGCACTTATATTCGTTGAATCAGATGATACCTTAGATCATCACAAATTTATGGCTTTGTGATTATTGTCTTTTTCATATCCATGCTCCCTACCACTCTCCATCAGAACATGATGGTTAGGTTTCTCCTCCATTTCCATATCTTCACCTATGTTCTCCTATGTGGAAACCCAGTGATGAGTTAATTTGGGTAACCGATATATTTTATTATTCACTTTTTAATATTATGTTTTAGTATTCCTTTTTATTATGTAGATTTCTATGAAAGAAACTTCCAAGTAGTAAACCATTTATAACCCCGACGAATTTCGAGGGAGAAATTAATTTTAAGGGGGGTAGAATGTAACAACCCGAGATTTTATGAGAATTATTCTCTTTAATTTCATTGATGTCTTATATAGTATGCTACACCAAAAGGATATTTCACTACACATATCCATGACTTGGATTGCATTACATGCAATCGCAACCTTCCTCGATAGCGTGTGTAGTACGCAATACCGGGTTTCACTAAACAACGATATATTGTTATAATATTATTATGGACTAGCCGTTATTAATAGTAATAACTAAATTTTAAATTTTATAACATTATTATTCATCTTACACATTTTCTAGAATGTGGTATGTGAACAAAATAATTTTTTTGGGTTAAATAAGTATTTTTCAGAAAATGTAGTTTTTCCACCTTTTGATGGTGCACCCACATTAAATCTTGTTTTTGACATGTTTATAAGTTCAATTTGACAAAATAAATGACTAATTTGTAATCAGGATATAAAAAATTACTTTGGATAAATTATTCATATTATTCTGATAACTTTCATATTTTAATCAATAGTAAAAACACGCTATATTTTAATTAAAAACAACTTTTTTCATTGTAATAATTAATATGGTTAAATTATAAAATAAAATAGTTTTAAAGTATAAATAGAATATATTTTTACCATTTAATATAATGTATTTAATTATAATTTATTTTACATTGAATTCATAGGTAAATTAATTTCAGTCTTTTGTAATGTTTTAACTTTTGAAACTCGTTTTCATAACAATGAGATTAATTTTAAATTCATTTCTGCAACTTCTGTGATTTGAATTTTGAAAAATGGATTCCATATTTGGAATCATTATATCCAAATTATGTTAATAGGATCCTTTTTATTTTTTGTCAATATGAATAGTAACTATGGTAAATTTTATTTACCATAGTTAATGGTAAATAGGGTAATTAAGAGAAAATATAATATTATAAAATTACCTTAACACTTGAATTAATATAATTTAATGATTATATTTTGTCCTAAGTTATATTTGGGAAGAAATAGAATCCATTGGAACCCACTTGGATGTGATTATGACAATTAATTTATTTTCTTTTAAAGAAAGTGAAATATGTCCCACTCAAACTTTATTAATTAGATTATTTTTAATATATAGTTATATAGAATATAATTTCGATTATAAATACTCATTTGAAATCTAAAGTGTTTTTATTTATTATATAAATTTATTTGTAATTTTTATGAAATATTTAATAACCTTAATATCTTATACATTAATGAGGTAGAAATTATTTTTTACTAAAAAATCAATAATATATTTTTTATTAAAATAATGAAACCTATATAATGGACCAGAAACTTGATCAAACCTTATTGGTCGAGTATATATGTACCCTAAGAATCCAAGGGTCGATTTTTGGACCATTTGGAGCCTTATAAAACATATTAGGACATTTATATTATTTAACATTAAATGATGTCAAAGATGTCACCTTCATAATTTAATAAATATAACAATTTAAATGTTGTTATATTAATATTATAAATTAATGTAAAAATATTTTAATGAAATTTATTATATTTATCTTCATCATAGGAGTTTATTTTTAATTTTATTCAACAAATAAGTAGATTAAATTATTAGAAAAAAATGATCTCGTAATTGTTTTATTAAGACAAATAATAAATAAATGGTTTTATAAATATTAAAATAAACATTATATGAACTAATTAATGTTCACCACAAATTTTATAGATGCATATGATATTTTATGAACCTATTAAACATTTTTTTTAATATATCCTCTGTGTGAATTTTATTTAATTTCAAATAAATTGATAGTGTCAAAATAAACACTATTGTTATTTTATAAAAATTATATATTATTAAATTGATTAAAATCACAATAATGTTTAAAAATTATAAATTGAAATTTATATTGTCTACAATGTCATGAAATACCCAATTATGAATAATTCACAACACATAAGTAATTATTTATAACAATTTAAAATCTAGAATAATATTACCACAAATAAGATTAAATAAATTAAATAAGGATAAATAAAATTGATAAGGTTTAAAATAAATTCCCAACATGTATAAATTTTATTTTATGATTAGTTTACGACCTAAGAGAATATAATATTCTAATTGAGTTATTTTTTGTGGTTTTTAAGTGGGGTTGGAATTTACTATAAATTAATATTTCTTATGTTTCCAAATGTTCATCTCTCATCCCTTATAAAAGGGCACCTCCTCCCTCTCCTCTTCACAACACAGTGATCCTTCAATATCGGCCAACCCTTTCCCATTTCTCTTATAAACTTCCCTAGAAACATTTAGGAGGTTCTTTGCTTCTTAAAAGACCACCTCTAGTCCCTTAAGTGGAAGCTTAAAGGAGGTGCGTCAAAGAAGACGTAATCTCTTCTGCCGATTCTTTCAAGTTTCTTTTTTTCTTCAAATATTTTTTATTTAGTTTTTTCATTATAAAGTAATAAAATAAGTATCAATAATATACTTATATGTTATTATAAATATTAAATAACCACATTTCACCTTCTATCCATCCTACGGAAAATGAAATCACCGCGCGTGCGTAGGTACGGAATACCATCTCCACACCGTGGTGTAATCTGTTTTTCCACCACCAACTTACGTGGTTGGGTATAATGGTGTAAGGAATAACCATATACGTGGTAATTATAACATGATACAAATTCTGAGATATTATATCATCCACTCTAATTCCATTCAATAATTATTGGAACGATATCATCGCTCGTGCGTACGTACGGATTACCATCTCCACGACGAGATGGGATTCATTATTCAAGTTAACCATTCTAGAATGATTATAAAGTATATATATTAAATAATAATAAATTATATTACATATTAATGATACTGGACTTATGTATATGTTATTTTCTTTCTTCAATTAAATTTAATAAGGAAACGAAAACAGCATTCATGCGTATGTACGACCAACCGTCTCCATGAAATGTGTATTTCATTCCATTTATCAATCTATTATATATATGTATATTCAGAAAATATATTATATATAAATATATGTTACATTATAGAAGTAAGTAATCATGATCTATGTTATCTTATGAATAACTACAATTCAAAACAAGGATGATAAATGAAACGATTTTACCCAAAATGCTACTTTAACATGAATTTCCAAAAGAACAGGTAATATAAAGTCATAAGTGAACCATATATGATATAATAACAATTAATATGGTTCTTTAATAATTAAATTAAATTATTTAAATCATTATACAGGATGTTCAGAAACATACGAAGCATATCGCACATAAGGTGAGGGATAATTTTGCAATCTCATTTTTATCCAAGATCGCTTATACATAAGTATTTACTAGGGTAATATTTTTCATCCATGACAATAAAATGTTTTTCATAAAGTGTATAATATTAATCCATGTATGTTTAATTTCATTTTTACCCCTCTTTGACTTTTACTTTGTGTTCTGGAAGGAATATTTCTTTTGTTTACCATACATGGTACTTTTTGACTTTTCCGTTAAAAGTATGAGGAGCATGTTTTTTACTTATACGGCATGAACATAATTTAACGGTTTTATAAAGCCTTATTTTCATGATGATTATTATACATGGTTTCATGATTATTTTTAGAAAAACAATTTTCTTTTAAAAATGAATGGAATTTTGTGAAAATGAAGTGATTATGAAAAAAATGATATTTTCCTGAAGAATTTATTTCAAGTGTTTCATCAAAACCATTTTCCATAAAAGATGAAATTATTTCATATGTGTATGTTTAAATTATAATGTATCTATGATTTATATGGTTTCACTTTTCTTATGATTAAATGATATCCATTTGTTTTATATGAATTTTGTTATGATGGGATGATGTTTATGAAACCCATTTTATTCTTTGGGTTTTGATGAATGATTTTTGTATATGTTGTGGAACATGAATGAATGATTTAATTATGAGATGGGTGTGACCTATATCTCCCTATAATGGATTGTGTAATGATTTATATCTCATTATATAAGAATTTCTAGAACAGAAAGTTAATCTGGTTCAGTGATACAGGACTGGAATGAGGAGTGAACTCGATTCATAAAGGGACTTTGTCCACTAAGATAGTCATGACAGAAATGCCTTGGCTACTATGGAAATATTATCATGTTCTTAATGGTTTTAAAAAATTAAATGTTTTCTTCCCATGATATTTTATTATTATTTATGTTCTATTATAATATATTCCTTACATACTTCAAAGATTTGTATCTTTGCTCAAGATTTTGAGGATTAGATTTTATGTTCAAGTATTTTCATTCAAATATTTATGGATTATTTTATGTTCTCTATATTTACCCTTAATGGGCATCTGAGATCACCCTTTTTATGTTTTCTATTCCAAAAGATATAAAGTAAGGTTTTAGGTAAGAAAAAAAGTGGAATATATTTATGGGAGATGTTCAAGATCACTCATCGTGATTAGAAGATTATTTTTCCGAGTTTTCAAAAACACTAAACTATTACTATCCTTGTCTGTTTCTTTTTGTTATGTATTATTTATTCTAAAAAAGTAATGTAATGTCTATGTACATCAAGATTTGGGTCTCTAAAAACTATCCATCAATAAACTGGGTTTACTTGCTTAACCTCTACTGCCTTAGCCACACACAGATGATGACCAAGAGTCAGGGATTTAAGAGAAACATGGATTTCCTAAGCCTATCAATATGGATTATCATTATGATTTATTTTAATTACCATTAATCCTTTTAATTAATTTTATCCATTTTTAAATTCCCTAATAATCCCAAATTAAATAAGAACCCAAGGCATCCTGGTGTATGTGCCCTATCTAGGTCTCTACTCTACTAGTATTTCCATCTCACATTTTCAATAAAAAAGCTCAATGTCTATGAAATGGATTATGGGGGTTCTAAAATAACCTATCATAGATAGTCTCCCAATCCTATGTTGCTTTCAGTGATCAAATAAAACTATTTATATACCAATTCATGCATTCTTCATTGTGACTATCTCAAAAATCCACCATATCTCTCAACTATAAGCCTCTAACTACACTTTGTCATGACTCAATCCCATGAAAGTTACAACAATTTGGAAAAGATATAATGACCCCAATGTCCCACCTTTAGTAGGCCTTGGGAAGGATAATAACACCAAAGTAATACTAATCTCCAAATATGTTAGGATTTCCCTTTTATAAGGAAAAAAGATCAAAATATAGGATGTATCAACAATTAAAAAATTGATGATGTATATATATGAAATACCAAAAAATCATCCCATGTTTTATGCATAAATAAAAATCGTAAAAATTAAAGTTTCCAAAGTAAATTCCAAAATACAATACTAGAGAAACTACACAACAACTATCAAAGGGTATGACTAGTAATGACTATCTTCGTCAATGTAATACTTCTGGAAACATAAAAGATTTTTTATTTACATATGGTGAGAACACATGTATACTCAGCAGGAAAACCAATGTGTCTGCTACACCAGTGGGAGTAGCATACTAATGCACCCATGAGAAAATAATAGAGCCCAACATCACCTAATAGGTAGATAAACCACAACCCCAACCTAACGAAGGTTCACTCATCACAAACACATCCATGTTATATAATATAATATAGAATACATCAGATCGATGATAGGGTGAAATTCCCCAATTTCCCACTGATTATCCGCTATCACACCCCAACAAAAAATGTTGTGGAACTCTTATGTGTCCCAAATATATCACATTCCATCCCACCTACACACTCAGGGGACACACAACACAACACATCCCACCAACACACACCAAGGCCATCATTACACATCACATCCCACCTAAAAAAACTAGTCCATCACAACACCTCTCATCCCGATGAAACCTGGGATAAGGCAACTGATCTCATCCTAAAGGTATCTAGGGAAACAAAACACATCTCATAATGAAGAAACGCGGGACCAAACATTTTAACTCACTCGAAGACACCTTGGAAACTATCACATAGAAGATGGAGCAGGGAAGAGTGGGTGGCCACCAATCCATCCTCCCAATATGATGTTTGGGAAAGACACATCCCATATTACTACACGAGTGTTTGGAAAATAATTCTCAACATGAGTGGGGTGAGTATATAAATCTCAAGTAAAATACAATTCATAAATATATATATGAAAATCCATACAATCCCCGCCTATGAGTTTATAAGAAGATCACCTAAAATATAAAATGTTCCCCACATCCACTACAAACATTAAATGTAAACCCCCAGACATGAAAAATGGAAGCCACAACTCAATTTTAGTCATTAGATAATATTAATATGTTTCCGTAATAATATGTTACCAACCAATTAAATTAAATATGTAGATTTATTTTTACTTAAATCCAATTATCAATTCATCCATTTAACATTAAAAAAATAATTATCATTTAACAATTCTAGTTCATTATTTGTGTTCATTCCCTTATATATACCAACCGAGAACCTAAAAACAAAACAACATTCATCAAGTTGCATATTTAAATATCCAAACAACCACAAGCAACCCCAATATAACACCATATCTTGTATACCTCCCCTATAAACATAATCTCTGATAAAAAAATATTTTCAGATTTATAAAGGAATCTATTTTTTATTCCAGTTCATTAATTAATATTATTTCCAAAAAACAATTAGATCATGTGGAATCTAATTCATTAACAGATTAATTTCAATTATCCAATTATTGATGATGATACCAAACAAATATAAAAATAGATGTTTCAAGAAGAACATTTTATAGAAAGTTCAAGCTGCCAGGATATATGATATTCAACAAATATGTATTCCCAAAAAACATAATATCAAATTAAATCAAAATAATCAGAAAAAGATGAAACATATTGATTCACATTCGTCTACCCCTTTAAGTTAAATAAAAATTGGTACATCATATTTATTAATTTAGAATCAACAATATCCCAAAGGATAAAAATTTATATACCATTCTAGAATGATAAACAATTAAGAATGATTAAATAAATCATAAATCTATAGTTGATAATTAACACAACCTTATCGTACCAAAAATACAGTCTCGTGTACAGTAAGAAAAACTCCAGGAAATTATGAACCAACTACAACGGCCTAGTTACCTGAATGTAAGGAACACGGATTTGGGACATTTGGTCTAATGAAAATAACATACCCAAAGGGGGAAGTAATTATATTATATTTTAAAATATTAGATCCTAAATGTTCAATATTTTATATAGTCCTGATTCACCACAAGAGGTGGACCTCAACAAAACCATGTGGTTTGACCATTTAGATGTCTCCCACACTTTTATAAAATTAATGATTATATTTATTTCATTTTAAATTTCATTAAATTTTTTTTAAATATGTTATTAAACACATTTATTGTCAAAATAATAAAAAAAGGAGAAAATGGAAAAGTATAAAATTCTGGAAGGTGGAATACATTTGGAATTGATAGACAACCAGGATTGGACAAGACTAGGATGACAAATTACTAGGACTGACACACAAATAGGATGACACACTGCCAATATGACATGCTTTTAGGGTTAGACACCACTAAGACGAGTCACCACTAGGATGAGGCACCACCACGATGAGACACCGATAGGATGAGAAACTGAAATAATGAGTCACCTCCAGGATGAGACACCACTAAAATGAAAGACCACCCAATATACAAACTTCTAGAAAGACATGACGGTCGAATATCATTCCACTAAAATAACATGCTTCCAGAATGACACTGCACCAGAATGACACACTGCTAGAATAACATGCCCCCAGAACAACAGGCCTCGAGAATGAGAAATCTCCAAAACAACATAAATCCATAATGAAACATAATTGGAAAAAGTTAAAACAATAAATTTGGAAAACTGTATGAAATGAAACACTATTGGAATGACTAAAATGTCCCAAAACACCCAATATTACACTTAGACACCTCAATTATCTGATTTTGGCTAATTTAATGGTCTATACGGTATGGTTGATTACATAATTCCAGCAATCCTTGAATTTAATAGTAACATTTGTCATGTTAGTGATATATTTGAAGTGTTGGTTCAAAGATATCATATTTTTAGTATATTTTTAAAAATAAATACAATGAATAGTATCAAAATTGACATTACTGATACATTAAAATAAACAAAATTTTATTAAAAGATATAAAATCCATAAAAACATACAATTATGCCACCTAAATATATTAAAGATATATTTTCATTAATGGTATATTATTTGTTGGTTTGGCATTTTATGGTAACTATATTAACCCTAATGAATAAAAAATCTATTTTGTCATATTCAGAGTTAAAGAGTTTATCTAAGGGTTAAATAGTAAAGATAAAGTTATTATTATTACATAAACATGTCAAAAAACAATTTTTTCATATTATTTCGACCAATATACATCTTAGTTTTGAAATATATCTATTTGGACAAATTTTATATTGAAAATAATATATTATTTTATTATTTTAGAGGATTCCTAGACTCCCCCTCCCCACTCTTATAAAAAGGAAGCACATCACTCATATCCTTACACCAATATAAGAATTACATCTAGGAAAAACCCTTACTATTCACATTATCAACCTACCTAGCCACATCATTAAGGTTTTTTTCTTCTCAAAATTCCATACTTAGTGTCCCTAAGAAGAGATCCAAAGGAGGTTCACTAAAGAGGAGGTAATCATCTTTACTGACTCCTTCAAAACTACTTCTTCATCCACTTCCTATTCACATGTTTTTTCTATTGTAATGTAATAAATATAATAAAATATATATTATGTGATTTAATTATGAATATGGTACAAAAATATTCTTCATTTCATCATTCCAATGTAAAACAATATCACATTGCGTACAAACGTACGACTTACCATCTCCACGTTGTGTTGTAATTTGTTTGATCATCACCGGATTACTTGGATATATATAATGATGAATATAATGGGTATAAGTATTATATATTACATGATGTGGATTTTATATTATTAATATACTATCCGTTTCATTACCATTGTACCATTAATGAAATGATGCTATTACTCATGCGTTTATACGTTCCACCGTCTCCACAATGTGACGAGAATAATTATCCATGTTAAACATTAAAAAATGTTTATAAACATATATATGATGAGTTAATATAATATTAATGAACATAAAATAATTATGTATATGATGAAAATATATCCTATGCATAAGAAACATGACTTACATTACAAAAAAACTTAAGAAAATGAAGCATTTAACATCCCAAACTATGGTATTAATTAAATATTATTATCAAAATGATATAAGATAATAATAATTGATTTTATATATATGAATATATTTCAAGTATTATTTAAATAAATTATTTAATTATTATATAGGTGGTAAAATATCCCTCAATGAAAAAAATTTACAAAGTAAGGGTTAATTTGACAATCTCGTTTTTATTCAGGATTGTTTATAGGTTTGTATCTATAGTGAATATGTATCATTTGTGTAGATGAATTTAAATTTATTTTAAAAACTATTTTATTGGGTTCCCACCAATATTTAATGTCTTTTTTTACAGATGTTTGACTTCTTATAAAATGGATTGAATGGAATCTTTTTCCATTTTCCAAATGTGGTAATTTATGAATTTTTCAACAGAAGGGATGTTTCTTTTAACATATGTGGTGTGAGGATATTTTTCTACCATAAAGAAACTTAAATTTTATCATGATTCCCTTACAATAATAAAATGTAATTTTCAATGTAAATGTTTTCTATTATAATTTCATGTCTTTTAAATGATTTCAATATAAAAAATAGAATTTCTTAAAATAATTTGTTATTGAATTTATTATATTATTCTTAATTGAAGTTATAACTATTAATTAGATTTCATGTTTAATTAAGGTTGTTTTCTTATAATACAATGTACCATATTGTATTCAGGGGTTTATGATATGGTTGACAATGTAGATTCTATTTTTATTCCATCCATTGTTTATGGTTAATGTATTGATATTTCATAAGATAGTTTTAATATGAATGTATATTATGGTTATATTTCACCCATTTCATATGAGGAATGAATTTTTCATAATAAGTGATGGGTGGATACGTCTATATCTCCATTATTATTTAGTTGTTCTAATGAGGAAAACTAGTTTGGGGGTTTACCAATCAATGTATGTTGTTTTTTCTAAGTCCTTGATAGTGAGTTTTAGATGCCTGACATAATTAATTACCTGATTATGATATTAGTAAATAATATTCTATACAATTATTTGACTAGTATAATATCAGTGTTTATATTTTCTATCTAATGTTATTTATTATATGGTATTAATAATTATTTCCATAATATTCTCATGATTTTTTTAAAGGCGTTTTTTTTCAGTTATACACATTTCCTTAGGTTTAATTAGTATATATTCATAATACCTTACATTATACACTTATCATTACAGAGCATCTGATCTCACCTCTTTCTAATGTTTTATTTTCCTAGGATTCTGGGAAATATATTATGACTTATATGATGGGATATAATATGAGATTAATATAATTGTAAAATGATTATCTATGTTGTACATTATGTTTTTAATTGTAATGTGAGGTTCATTTACGTAATCTATTTTCCAAGAAAATTTAATGGATTGGTCCATTGGTATTGTACACTGGTATATATTCTAATATAATAAATTAAGGCACTGAACTAGGGCTATTTGGGAAGGGGGTGTTATAGTGAATCAATATGGAATTACTTTTATTCCATCAATACATCCATCCCTTTATTAACTATTCACTTGTTTAGTAATAATATCAATATTTCTATTTCACTACATTTTTCAGTAAATAAATACTGAAATATAAATCAACATATGTCAATTCAAGTGTTTTTAACAAGGTTCACCTAAAAAAGGATGACTAAGAACCTAGTGAACCAGGTTTTGTATGCCAGTTGAATAAATTCCTACTTATTATCAATGAATATATGAGAAATGATATGAAATCTTATTTATTGTACAGGTAAACTCGATGTACGATGAATATAATGGATTATTGCACCTTAATTTAAGATAATTGGAGTATAAATCCTTAAAGAAAATTTACCATGGATGAGTTGTGTCCTTTCTTGATAGTCTTAATGTTATTATTCCACAAATATAGAAGTTGGATGGGATTAACCTGAGTTATTTATACACATATGTTCGTAAGTGGTTCAATCTATCTATCCTTATTAATCCATAATACCTCAGGCATTGATAAATTATATTATGTCCATTTACATTCATTTTTTGTCAAAAAAATGTTATATAAAATGGTTAGAGTCAGGAACCTCTATCTCTTCATTTTTTAATCCCCCCATATATATATATATATATACTTATATTGAAAATAGTTACCTTAATATTGGATTTTATTACCATTATAACATTAAAATTCTCAAATATATTTATTATTTTCATTCTTGAGGACTTGGTCCTGGTTTATTATATTCTCAGTATACAAACAACATGATATTTTAATTCTTTAATCTCAAAATTTTCTTACTATAAGTATTCATACATGCTCAAAATATTACATTAATTTTAAACCAAATAATCAATATATTCTCATTCAACATGTTCATTGTAGATAATGTTGTTTTAGTTGTAGTTTCTCTATGATTTGTGCATACTCATTATTGTTTAGTATCATTATACAAGTAACATAACATGAATTTTTGATATATTAAATTGAATAAAAGTCAAATAATAATATTTTTTAGATATCATAAGTCATTATTTGGCATACAAACTAAACCCATATGATCATTATTCAAAGGCATATGATTCCACAAATTATTCTCAATGTATTATAATAAATGTTATATACTCTAATTTTATAAATATCAATGAAGAATTCAATTGAATATTATCTCATTTCAAACTACTACCTTAATCAATATCTATTTGGTAAATGTTTTAGTACAACATTTCAAAACAACATCACATGACTAGGATGAACCTATCCATTTTCATTCTTCTTATTCATCTTTTCTTCACGCTATAGACTCTATCAAATTTTATTAAATTATAGGATTGACCATGAGAATCCAGAGTTATGTGTATCTACTATTTGTATTAACCATGTATTTCTAGATTAACTATATGTAAAAATAGAATAGACCATGAGACAAGTGAACATATGACCAAACATTGGATCAACTACATGAAATTCCCTTATATAAACTATTACATAAAAATATATTTTCAAATTTACTCTTCTCAATATTAACACTACATAAATAAATTCTATTTTTGGGTGTCATGATATTTCAGCTTCATGAGAATTGTAAATAATCCAAAAAATTTAATATCTATTTATCCAAAAAAAATTATTTTAAAAGTATAATTTAAACTGTACAAATATCCAGATATTCTAAAAACACACATATGAAATGTCTATTTTCTTTTATATTGTTTTCTTGTTACCCTTGTAAATGTCATTTGTAATGATGTGATATTTTCCCTCTTTAACAATTCTCCATTTTAATATTATGTTGTACATAATGACTTGGACATACATTTATGTACTAAAAATTACAGTCATACCATAATATAGGTTCATTCATTATATTATTTTCCCATTTGGTTTTTTACCTCTATTTTGGTCAATGGAAATATTTAAACAACTTCTATATTACTAATTTAACATTATTCAACTAATGTTTTACCTTTAAATAGTTATTATATTACCTCTATATATATTGATGAATACTTTTTTACCATTTAAGCATAAAACAAATATTTTAATTATAATCATAGCCCTCATAGTTATCTATATAAAAGTAAAAGAGAAACTAGGTGCCATTTTTTTAAAATAATATGAATAATATCGACATCTATGGATGTCTACAAGGATATAAATCTATATATATATTGGAACAAAATATAATTAATAATCTATATGTATCGGAACAATAATATTCCATGTCCTCTTTCCCAAGTGAAAATATTTTAATGAAAATTATAGTTATAGAATCTAATTCATCTAATTATCTCAGCTACATCAGTAGATTATATATATGAAAATTAAGTAATAGAAACTTCATTTTCATACGAATATGATACTAGCTGAAAAATTTTATAATATTAAATAGTTTTTATAGTTTGACAGAGATAAGAATTTAGAAATGGTAACACTTTTTACCAATTATGTGAACAATGGAAGAAACGAAATTTCTAGTTTCAAAATAGTCTTTCAGTTCACATATGAAATTTACAGATTAGTACAAACCATATTTTCTATCTTAGGAACTAAACTTGTCTCTCATTTTATCATTGGATCTTCAATTTTCATCTGAGACCTTTTCTCTGGAACATATTGAAAATCATTGACAAAATAAATAGATCATATTTGGTGGTAAAAAAATATCTATATAAGAATATTATATTGATATTATGTTCAATTATTATAAAAAATAGGTTCTATCCACCTCAATTTTGAAATAGTATGAAAATGATAGAGTTGACATTTGTGTCATTTGATCGAAGGTGTTTTAATATTTGAAGGATATGACACAACCCTTGGACCCATTTTTCATTAAATATGAAGGTATATTTTAGGAAGAGTTGACACATATTTTTTCACAAATGTGAACCTCAATGAATTAATGAATTTTGTTACAGTATCACAATCCAAAATAGATACATGACTTTGATCCAAGAGGAAATATAGATTGAATAATAAACCCTTAACATGAAACTCAAGGTGGTCAAATTCGATATTATTTCCATTAATAATTTTTAATTATGAACACTAACTTTTATGATAGTTATAGTCATCAGGTGGTGGGTGGGGGGTGTTAATTATATCTCATAAAACATGAAAAACTATAAGAAATAATTATAATCCATATGATTATTGTAGGGAAAATTTTCATCATGTGTTTTTGTCTAATAAGAATAATTTTATTCATTACATCATGATCTTGTTCTTTATTACATGATGTACATATCAAACAGTATAAAATAACCAAATTAGATGAAACAATTTAAAAATTGTAGGTATTAATGTTTTTTATATTTTTTTATATATTTCCAAATTTTATAGTATAACATTTATGTCTACATTTTATTCAAAGACAGCCTCTTTATAGGGGATGCAAATGGGATAGTAGATAAGAAACAATTTGATACCAATGTGAAAAACTTGATTACGAACCTATCTGAGGAAGATTTAGAGTGGTCAGACGTATTATATATGGGTAAGTATATGTAAAATGATTGGACTACCAAAGATTATATCCATTATATAAACCTATCAATCAACGATCATTTGAATAAAGCAATTAAATTGATAATTTATTCTCTAACATGCATTAGATAAGCATCCATTGTGAAACCCAATAAAAGTAAGTGGAATATATTTTTAATATAAATGAATCTATTAGTGGGGACAAGATGGTTCTCTTACCCTCTCAATAAAACTAGGTAGTTTAATCAGTTTATATTTAGAGGATTGTAATTAAAATAATAAATGAAGATGTTACATAATAAGAAATCTTATTTTTCTTCAATCAAGGACATCGAGTTGATGAAATCATATTCAAATATATAGGAACTATATAAAACCATTTCATATGACAACGAAATAGGTATTGATGACATTTGATTATATATAAAAATTATTTCCATGATCTTGGGGTAGGGTTTTCTGCCATAACATGCCATTCCTAACATAAATAAATAGTAAATGAAATTTCAATGAACATAGCAGGAGCATAGGTCTTATCCTAGGACTTATTTTATTTACCCAATTCCTATATTGTTTTGGATCAATTCACAATATCATGATTTTCTATTTTGTTAAAAAATACCACATTAAAAATTATTTAATTATTCATTATGAAAAGTTTCCTTACAAAATGGTAAGTCCATTCCGCTAACACCACAATCAAGTCCATTAATGCCACTAAATTTAATTCTAACAAGTAATATAAATTCTATGTGATTTTAAAAAATGAAAATTTACATCATATATCCATTGTGGAACAACAAATCTCAACCCTTGATGATTTTATAATATCCTGTGAGTTTTGAGAGTCTCTAGTAAAGATATAACATATCAATAGAAATTTTTTAAAAAAATATATACCACTAAGCTATGTTATTTTAAATATTATCTTGTATAATTAATTGATTCCATTTCCATTATAGACCAAGGCCATATGACAATTCTCAATTGAAACATCAATCACTTATATGAATATGAGAACCTTAATTATTTGTACACATGCCAGGTATATTGGATTTAGTGTTAGAGAGTATTAAAATTTTATCCAAGATAGTTGGTTGAGTAAAATACATAGAGGTATATTTAACTCATTGAGGCATAAAAGCAAGGAATTTAATAGAATTTGTAAAAATTCATTGGTTTGGATCACAATAAAATAATAAATAATGGGTACATTAAGTTGAAAAGATATTTAAAGTAATCTGCCAGGACAAAGACATCATCCCATTTCATATAAGTATATCAAAACAATATCTTGACGTCCAAAATTCACTTTAGGTGAATTCATGAAAATAATTATTAAAATAATATATTAAAACATCATAGTAATGATTTTCCTATTAATCATTATAACCGATATTATATAGAATAATTTTAATATAAAAGGGACTAAAAATGGTTCCAAAAAATTATCTCTGAATGTAGAAACATCTAATAGTTTAGGTGATTTCTAAAATAATAAATGGTATGATTTAATTGAAATTTAAAATTTTATATCAACTGAATTTAAGTGATAATTTCATTTGAGGATGTTATATAATATGGAGGAAATAAGACTAAAGGAATGTGGTTAAACAAATGGATATATTTTTCAAAATAGAAATAATTACCCCTAAATATAGTTCCATAATGATGATTACATGAAAGAAAACATTCTATTAATAATTCTCGTTTGATTATAGTGTTTTAAAATATTATATATAGAAATACACAACAAAACATTCCATATTATAGGGTAGGGTTGACATATTATTGATGGGATAATTTATTAGGGGCATAGAGTACCCTAATTTAAATGAAAATATTATTTATTTCATGAGGAATAAAAATGAAATAAGGTTCTTGGTAGACAACTATGATATCAACCTTCATAGGCTAAGTGATGTTTTTTTCTACTATCATTTGGGAATCATTAACAAATGTAATAGTCTTTTTTAACACACTCTCTTATATAGATATATAATTCACATATAAAAACATTTTTATGGTCCATGAATATAAGGATTCTATCTAATTATCCTAAACTCAATAAGTATACCACTTTCGAGAGATTTAATTTCTTTTGAATTACTATATGGATAATAATCAAGGATATATGAAATATATCATTATAACCATCCTTAGGTGGATGGAGGAAATCTATGTGGATAAAATTATATAAAATTCATATAATTTTAATGAAAATTTTACCAATTGGTAGAAAATCGTCAACAAAATAATTTAATTTATCTTAAAAGGGATCTTATTGAAATTCATATTTATAGACAATTCTTTTCAAATTCCACAATATTTTGTTCACCACTGAGGTATTGTTGATAATTTTGAGAAGACCATATTAATCACTAGCATACACCCACATCAAAATTTATATTATCTTAGAGTCGTTAAAGATTTCCTTTCAGACATTAATTATTCTATTTGGAATTTATTAGAGAAATGATTTTCCAAGATCATGCATTATTGGAAATCCATAAATTAGAGATTAATTCTGATAAGTATGGGTATTTTTATTTCATAATTTGGAATAAGGTGGATTTAGGTGTATCTTGTAACATCTATAATATTCATCTTCAGATGGGGGTCCCCATAATCTATTAATTGTATTGGAATATCAATATTTACATTTATATGGAATCCACTAAAATTACTTGGGTGAAACTTCATGTCATGAACATAATATGTTAGAATTAAGGAATATTCACTGATTTTTAATGGTGTATTAGAGTTCCTGTTATATTAGAATAACACAATCTTGATGGGGATCTTAGCATCTATGAAAATATTTTTGTTGACGCCATCATTGAGTCCAAAATACCTATTATACTTATTATTGTTAATGATTTTATGATTGAGATCAATTTTGAGTATAAGAATATACATCCTTTCAATGAGGTGTTTAATGTTTTGGGTTACTCTATTACATATTATAGGAAAATATAAGAAAATTGAAAACTCATATTTCTGGTATATCATGGATATAGGTGAGTAGAACAGGTAAGTAAAAATGACCAATTTAAAATAAGGTTGAATCCTTCAAGTGACTGGTGGTTCCCCTTTGAATATTCCCTGTATAAAAATCCATGAAGTATAACAAAAAATTCATGGGCTAAAACGAAATATGAAGTGTAAAATAATAAATATAATCCCCGGAAAGAGATAAGTAAATGGTTTCTTTTTTTAATTATTATTTAATAGATTATAACATAGATGAAGTCATAAATCATCTTGTTCTTTTGGGTTAGAAGGAATCTTATAATTATTGTAACCATCATGTGCCTCATGGTGGTTCCATGGTTAGTGGGACTACTCTAATGAAAGGGATGTTATATTTTCCCCTATATTTTACTGCATTTAAGATTACACCAAATGAAATGATTGACCCGATCTAGATAACCATCGTACTAAGACTTTTACTCATGGAAAATAGTGTTATATTTTATATATTTCATCATTCGTTTGAGACAATATTTTTAAACCTATGTTAAATTCTCATATATGTAATCATGTTGACACTCTTGGAGTGTATAGAATTATGGAATGTGCATAGAAATATTTAAGAGGCACTTCACGACCAAATAATGAAATTTTGATTAACATATCTCTCACCTAGATGGAAAAGGTGATTGATGTATATGATTTAATTACTTCTTCAAGAAACATAGATTATCATGATGATCCAGATCATACAGGTCCATAAAAATTGAAAATAAATTATTATTAGAAACTAATTTCAATTGAAATTTTGTGAAATGAAATAATCCTAATAACAATTAGATTTCTATTGTGAAAAACGTATGATTCCCCATTCAGTCTGATAGGAAAATAAAAACAATGGATATGATAAAGGGAGATTCAGACACAAATTTAAATGATTATGAAAAGAATTTTTTCTATCTATTTTGGTCTAGGCTACCTAGAAACAATCGACACACATGGGATCCTAATTCCAAATCATAAACTAGATATCAATGGTATATATGAACAAAATTGTATCATATATTGGATGATTGATTAATTTTTAAAGACACATATTTTATATTGTGGGTAAAAAATATTCATATTAAGAGGTTACTAGTCATTAGGTGTTAATATACATGAATCTATATGGAATTACAATTGTTATCCACAATGAGATAATGGGTACATACATCTTATAAAATTTAATATATAAGAACCTTTTTTCATTCATATATTCTACTAATAGATATCATGATAATATAGTTTTATATAAGGATAATCATTATTTATCCCATTATCTCAATTATACTTGGATTATTCTTAGAGATTTCATCAAATTTCATAATTGATATGAGAATTTAAGTATTGTATCTAGTTTCTTATCATAAAATGTATTTATATCATGTGTTGATGTGAAAAATATTTTTGAAGTGAATCTAGTGGTGGACAATAGTACTTTGGGTAATAATAATCATAACAAAAGGGTCCCTACAATGGTTTAAAGAACCATTATCAATGATGCATATATGAATGTTGAGGCTAAAACCGACTTCTACAGTTTAGATAGATCGACATTGGTCAGAATTTTTTTTAATAATATTGATCTTTAGAGAATCTAATCCACATTTCCAAATTATATTTCACAATTACTAGTTTTAACTCCATAATTTTGTGAAAAATTATTAAAATTCTTATACTTCTATGGATTATAAGGTTGATTATATGTATTGAATTATCATGATTAATCAGATCAAGAGGAAAATTAATTATTTTAGTAGGGTTCACTTCTTCTCGTTGTTTAAGGATATTTCTTCCCTTCAATCCTCAAACAAAATCATCCTCTAATTGAACACTCAATTGGATTTATCTAGTTTTTTTGAACATGATATAGATGTATCAATTTATTTTCCCAATACCTTAGTTGTTAAAGAGAATATCCAGAATAAATCATTCAATTATAAATGGTATAAATATGGTGATAGATAATGAAATTATTTTATTACATTACAATAGGCCATAAGGTCCTGTAATCCCTCTTCACTAATAATAGAGGGTTTGGATTTCATTGATTATTGGAAATACCATGTGAAATTTTTATTCACATGCTATGTGAATATATTTAATGATCTTTCCACATAATATGATATAATGGAAGGAATTATTCAAATAAATTGAATCATGAGGATAATGTTATTATCTCTTATTTACACTCATAATTTGAGATTAATCATTAAATCACTAATCCATATTTTGTGAGCCACACAGGTCCATATATATTAAAAATTTGCTGTTTCCAAGCCTTCTGGGAAATAATTCAAAATTATGTATACATGCTAGGATTCCATTTCTCCATAGTTGGATTCATCCCCCAAGGTATTAATATACAAATTATGGCTATTATTCCAAATATAGACAATTCCAATGAAATAAATCTCTTTATTTCTTTTTACTTTTTAATATTATCAACAAAATTATTACAAAAGGTCATTATAAAATGATTATTAGAATCTAAAATAACAAAATTGATTTGAATTATATGGTTTTACTAATTTTAGGGCCATCCAAGTCCACCCAATAATAGAATTTGAATGTGTTAATAAATTAAGTAATACCCATAGAGGTGGAAAAAATATTTTATGATGGATATGAAAAAGGCATTAGATAACAATGATTTTAGATTTATATATAAGTTTTTTATGCTTTCTATATTTCATAATAATTTTATTAACAATATAAAAAACTATCACCGTCTCAAATTTCTATTTTAAATAATGAATATCTATACGGATACAATATTTGATCAAGATGGGCGATATGGTGTGATCCACTCTCGGCCATTATCTCTACCATTATAAACAATTAATGTAGTTTTTCATTCTTTATAAGATAGATAATGTTGGATTTTATTCTATTAGAGTTATTAGTGATATCTTTATTATATATCATTTGTTTTATGAAGATGACATCATTGTTTTCATAAATGGATGCCACATGAATGTTATGAAGGTCCTAAATTTTTTTTGCATTGTCAAACATTTTTGGTTAGGGAAATTAGTTGGTATCAGTCATTTTTTTAGAAGATAATATCATCCATGAATATGTTAGGAATAATTTTGTAGGTTGGTGTTAGATAACGGTAGATACCTTTCAATTTCTTTGGAGTTCTTATATTTAGGGATAGATCTGTAGGATTAAAGATTAATCATATTATAGATCATAGTTATAGGAAATTGGATCATTTTAAGGGTAAATATTCTCAATGGTTGAGAGGTTTTATCTTTTGAGAACATTTCCATCCATAAAATTTTCTACTCTTTCATAGTTTAAAAATAGAATTACCATTTTTGGATATCTAATAAAAACTATATTAAAAACATTTTATTGAGTGGGAGAAACCTTGAATGGAAAATTATCACCATGCCGTGAAGAAATGTTGTAATCATATTTTTATATGGGGCCTCGCAATAAAAAATAATACCTCCTTTAATAAATCACTACAAGAACACTTCTTGTGTAAGTTGAAAAATGATAAATCATAGACTCTTATTTTTGTAAGATACTGATTATTAAACAAGATTAAGGCTAAAAATTATAATTGTATGGACTCTACTATTTGACCATCTCTAAAACATGAATTTTTCCATTATCACCTCCCTATCCAATTAGCTATTAATTAGAGAATATTGTTTTAATTTAATATTTAAAATTTTTATTATTACTTCATTGTGTGATATTATTGACTCTATTGAACCCATGTGGGATAAAAATTCAATTACCAAAAAAATAACTGGTTACTTTATCTAATGGAATTCCTTCTGTGGTTCAAGAGGTAATTAATAAATACATAATTATTAATCAGGAGGAACTGATTATTTCGAAACCATAGGGAAAAATGACTATTAATCCAAATGGATTCAATCTCGGTGAAATTTTTTGGAACATGAATTATATGATTGTGAAAAGTATAATAATCTAGATTCATCAATTCAAAATCTTACTAATTTGGAGAATATCGTACTACAGACTCCCAATCGATTCATGTTTTCAATATATTTTAATTTACATTGTTTTTAAGTGTTTTTTAGTCAATCATTATAGGTCGTTTTTCATTATACAATTTCTGAGTTGTGCCAGTTATATGGAAATATGAAAAATCAATTGTAGCATGTTTGAAGAGACGATCCCTTAGAAGAAATATATATAAGTGATAATTTCATACTATTAAATGATTTTTGATTCACCATATATTTGTATTATATTTTATGTGGCCTATAATGATATCATAAGTATCATCAATAATATTTGGAACAAGGATAACAATGAGTGGGAATAATTTAAAATACAATCCACTCTAGTGCATATCACTCTTAAAGAGGTAAATTACAATACATTGATGATTTTTTATTTTGATAAACCATTAAAGATTTATATATTCATCAAAGAATTGAAAATTTTGGAAATTTCCTTCATCACATTGAAATAATGAAATCATATAGAATTCTAACTTATTGGATAGATTTAATATAACGTATATTGCAAAGCTAGAGGTAATACATGGAATTTAGGATTAAAATATATCTTCAAGGTTCACTATGGTGAATTAATGGGATGTATTTATATCCCCTATGTAATATCATATTCATTAGATGTTGAAATTATTTTATAATATATTTTATTGATATGGAAGGTCAAAGAGAATCAGAAAACACGTGGCCGGAATTTTCATCCATCATATATGTTCATGATGTAAAATTTTACCAATTTAATCATTCATAAAAAATAAATTCCATATAGATTAGATAATTATATCTTCTCTCATCTATGTGCTACATCATCACACATTTATAATAGGATTCTAAACACTTTGCGGAAGAAATTGTGAATAAAGAAATCAATTGTGATGTAGTTTTTTTTCTAATTACTTACCTAGTGAGCTTGTTCCCCTTTTTAATAGGGATATTTATAAAATACTATACTTTCGATTTCAACAATGTTGTTGTGAATTATAAAAGTTACATGTACTTTAAAGAATTTAATAACCATTATTCTTAAAAAATATCACTTTCACCCATTTTTTTACACCAATTTCATTAGGAAAACATGATAAACATTATTTTCCCATAGTAGAAAGGTCACATATTCATTGAGTAAATATGATGGAATAAAAAATGTCTTATACTGCGTTATCCAATTATTTTTTAATGTCTAGTGTGTTTATAGAATGTTTGATGGGATTAATATCACCCTGATCTTAAGAGGGGAATCCTTGTACATTACCTTTAAAATCATGTTGTTCACACAGTATACCATAAGGATCTCATCAAATAAATTTTTAACAAACCCTTTTGGAATGGATAGTTGTCAAACCATGTTTTTTTGAAAATATTTCAATATATTATTTACCTTTATGCTTTATATATGACTACATACACTCATTAAAAATCACATTTCAATCATACTAAAAATTATACACCTATTGATATAATTTTTGTTGATGAGTGGTCCTTCCCTATTAAAAAAATATAATCAATATTTTTTAATTGACATTAACCAAACAAATCTGAACCTAATTGACAATATGATTCCATTACCAAAATTAAAAGGGGTCATACTAGAGATAATAACAATATTGAACATAAGGGATCCCCATATATTCACACTTCCTCAATAAATATTCTTTCAACATAAACCAGAAAATAAAGCCTTGATTACTATTCTATAATTAGATATCAAATTCTTTATTTTCCCTCCAACATGTTAAGGGAGATTTGGAGTTGGTCATAAGTGTAGTCACTGTATAATTTTGTATAAATTTTATAGAATTGATCATGATATGTGATTATATATTTGAATTTATGGAATAAAAAAAAATTATAATAATATATTTTTGACAATATTAAAATAATTCCCCCATAGAGACACTAACTAATTTAGTGGTAACACTTTTAAAAATGAATAATAATGAAATGGTATCTTTGATATAATTGATCTTAAGAGATAATATCTATATATGGGAAATGAACATTAGACAAATAAATGGATACAATTCAATTAAACAGCACTCGAATAATAATATTTAAGAGGTTCTATATTTGTTAATTAATTTAGAAATTTCATTGAGGAAATGAATGATGTTTAGTCATGCACATGTGAAACCCACCAAATAGAATCCAATGTATCCAACCAATTGAGGATACATGTTTACTTAAACACCATATTTATTCTTTCTTATAATGAAATAATAAATAATTTCCATGAATGATAAATTCATTCTAATTTAATTTATCATAATATATAATTATAAAAATATATAAATTCTCATGACCATTTATTTTTCAAATATGAATTTCCAAACGTTATATACCCCAATAATTATTCTATAGCTCATGTTTGTCTATATTACTTCCAACTTCTTCTCTATGTGGGATGATAAAATTTCACAGATTGAATATAGACTGATATCCATGTTTTCATATTTTTAAAATTTAATGACATTTGAAAATTTGAAGTCCCATATTTTATATTCAAGGATAATTATATGAATTTATTCTCACAAGAGATGTAATATATATATATATATTGATACATTAAAAAGATGTTACTATTAAAATTCTACTAATGGTAATATAATATCATTTTACTGGTAGGTATAGAAAATTCTTTAAAATATTATTAATTGAGAAAATGAAACCAGATTAAAATGATAGTCTATGTTATATGTGATTGTGGAACCACCACACATACACTATTTCTATAAACATCACACCCCTGGTGTATTTATTGCATTGGTTTTTTGATATATTGATTATAAATATTGAAATTACTATTTATAATTACTCTACCATATTAGAATATAAAAAAAATCATTTTAGTGAATTAGATAAATTTGAATAATATATATATAAGTATTGGGAAATAAATTTAGTGAAAAGAATCATATTACTGATATATTCAAATATATTTTTTCATATTGATTATTTTTGTAAGAAATATTTGTATTATATTTAGCATAACTAAAAAATTAGGATTAATACTTTCAAATTAATTTTTAAAAGGGAATAAAATTATTTACATCAATATTTCCATAATTTTTTATGTTATTCCATAATTATAGCACGTTAATAGTGAATAACACCACCTAAAAATATGAGTTTCTATAAGAATAACAACACATTTGTTTACATGTGTCAATTTTTTTATTAAAACTTATATATAAATATAAATAAATAATGTCCTTTCTGAATTCATATTAACTTAATAACATATATTCCCTGCTACATGACACTATTATATAACATATGGTCATTCTAGTAAAACACTTAAATAGATTGGGTTATTCTATTTTATATAACAATATTTAAGTTAAAATTATTACTCAATATAGGATTTCTTATATAAATTATTTTTTTATAAAAATATCTATCAAAGTATTTGGGAAAAAATATACCCCCCTCTATATAGAACTCTATGTGGCTTCATGATTGTAACAATATATTACTTAGTGATATTCTTGTTCACCAACAAAGACTAAACCCTAAATTTGACACCATTTAATGTAAATCCATATCACCTAATTATTTATTAATGAAAATAATATCAATTCATTAAAATGTTATATTTTATAATTAATTGATTTCACCCTCCCGAGTAGACAAAAATGTCCACCATATATACCATACAATGCAAAAAAACTATAAGATGATTGATTTTGATTCCGGATGGATATAAAGAGATTATTGAAAAAAATATGACCCCTTATAATTCTTCACATATATCGTGACTTTCGTGTTTATCTCAGCTTGAATCCCTTACAAGTTATAAAGATAATACTCATTAAATATATCAAGGATGTATCTATTCCATCCAACTATTCCCCTAGATATGAGCGATATATGTGTAAATCTGTTTGTTTATGAAATATATAAATCTGGATTCCTATTATTACATGATACATAGTTGTTCCTAGACAGCCTATAGAATAACAAAAAATGATTAACCCCATTTAACCAAACTTTTATATATTCTTTCGTTATGTTTGAGTTTCTTTTTCCATATATTTTATTAAGAATACATGTTTTATTTCCATTTTAATTAGATATGTTGTTGAACATATACCTATATTCTTAATACAGGCCCCAAAAATATTATATATTAACCAAATATAATGGTCTAATACTTTGGATTCTAACCAAGGATGCATCTTTGGACAATAGTTGAAGAACAAAAACTCTCAAAACCACCCCTAGAGTATTCTTGATAGTATATAACTATGTACTCATAGTACATTAATATTTATCAGGAGGAGTGAATAATATTTTCTATCTATATGTCTAATGAATTATGAACCCAATGTAGGACCATCTCTTGTTCCCAAATATATTAAAATAAAAAACATACATAATTTAGTTTGAGATTTTATACTTCATTCTTCTTTTGAAAAAATAGGACCAATGCTTTGAAGCATGAAAATAAAAAATTTATATATTATGATAAATTCTACTTATTTTCAATATTTAGAAAACCAATTGACCCTCCCATTATTTTCACCACCCAAATAGAGAATTGGGTGTATGATGACAATATATTGTGCGTTATCATAAAAATAACTAAAAATTCATAATTTTAGTAGTGTAATTGTTTAAAATAAACTAAAATAATTTAAAAAAATGTGGACCATAACCAAACGAAATTTTTTTAGTTGTTTGTATATTGATATTTAGTGGAATAAAAATTTGTCATAAAAATTAGTAATAAAATTGACATAGTATTTTTGAATAATAATAGAGATTATAAAATTCATAAATAGATAAAAATTGTTCTCTATAATGATTTATGGTATATTTATTAGAAATAATTTATTCATAGATTTTGAAATTTCATTTTATTTTGAATTATAACAAATATTTAATTTGATGAATTCAAGAGGTAATTAATCCCATTGTACATGTAATATTAAGTTCTCTCTATTTCTATTCAGCTATCATAGATATTGAAATCTAATGAATCCTATACACATTAAAATTATCTCAATGAAAAATAAGACTTAAGGATAACTTTTTTGGTCTCATTATCTTTTATCACATTGTGATGCATCATTTAATCAGTATATTTCTAACTCGGATTCTATGGGATATAATTATGATTTTGGCCGATGTCATATGAATCTAACTCAAGAAAAATGGAATATTGATAAAGCATCTAGGTTATGGTTACATCCACATACAATTGATCCCTTACAATTAAATAATTTTCACACTATTAATATGATAACTCAAATACAAGAATGGAATATAATTTAAAGATGATATAATATTCTCACAATTTATAAAAAAATAATGAATAAGGATATATAGAAATATTTACTACTTAAATACCATAAAAAATTAATATTTAATTCAAAATTGGTTATTAAACCTATCAAAAACATTTCTAAAAGTGTTTTTAACACCCTAAGTTGTTCCTTACTTTGATGTGTTCCACCATCCAAGTCTCTTCCTCGATTTTTTTATTCCCACTGCTCCCCCCGAAGAGTTATCTATAGTAATAAATAAATATTAAATTTAGGATCCTAATATAGTAAAATATATTTTAGAATATATCATCCAAAACATAGATTTATCAAAATGAGTTTAATCTCTTTACAACCTATGAATAAAATTTATAATTTCGATGAAAATATATTTCATAAATTTATTTAACAACATATAGATCATGAAAATTATATTTAAAATTTTTCATCCTTTCATTAACCCCCTATAAGGGTCTTTCATTCATGTCGATGCATAGAATGCATGTTGTGATGAGGAGTTTATATAATCAAGATCATTGTATTATACTTTTTTTGGACTCCCCATATAGTGGTGGGTGATATATGTATTGATCCAAGATTATAAACATTGATTAATAATAATGAATATTTGTTCTTTTTTGATTTTTTACCGCTATAATATGTATATGTGTCTTTAATAATAGGTATAAATATATGGGTGCTAATTATATTGTGCTTATATAACCATAGTGTAGATGCTTCTAAATTTTATACGAATAATTTTTATATCTGTGTTTCCGTGTATTAACACATGTTTGTGGATAACCAATTTTTATTCCCGAAATTTAGTTATATGTAATTAGCCTTTAATTTTTTTGATAAAGATAATTGTGTCACAATACCATGGTTTTTCAATGGGTTTTCATGTTTCCAAAAATTCTAGTGTTTAACCATTTCAATAGGCCATGATTTGTTATCATTGTAGTGTCTTTTTGTACAATTTACTATAAATATATTTAAATCCTAAAATTCATCATAAATCAGAATGTTATTTCAAAATAAACTAATATATCAACCCATATGTAGTATTTTATCAACAAAGACACTCAAATAGTGAAAATTTTAATACATGATTGTGGATAATCTGACTCCCCAAATGGGAATGTTTTCCTTGTACCTAATAAAAATGAATGTAAAATTAATTTAAAATTAATTTTCAATAATGGAAACCCCATAACATTTATACTTAGAAACATTTATTGATAAATTATTTTTTCTCAGAATGAAAAATCACATGATAAAGTTGTGTCCAATTAATACTAAATCTAATATTATTATTTTAAATACATATTTTAATCCATTCATATCATCTAACATTTTATTATCATCCATGCCACTATTTATCTACCACAATTGAATTAGAATCAATCGGTATTCAAGATTATTTAAAAATTATTATTCTTAATCTCATGTACTTGTACATTATATAAAGTATTGTAGGTCACCTAAATCTCTAGGTAGAAATCAAATAAAAAATTGAAATGAATATTCATTAAGGATCTAAAATCTATAATTATTTACGTTTATATGAATCGATATAAAGACTAAATTCAAGGATAAAATATGTATACAAATTATATAATTAAATTTTAGGTTTATCAATTCAGATAAAAAATAAGACTCACCTTTTTTCTATTTGAGATAATTTTTCTCTCACATAATTTCTCCACTACCTAATTGGATAAAATATGAAAATTACATACTGATAATGGATTTACATTTTCCTAATTTTTGTATTCATTACTATTTTCATACCTTAGATATGTACATGTACACGTCTCACAACCACAATAATCTAACAAACCACAACACTCATCACCATGAATAATATCCAAAAAAAACATTTTAATAGCTATCATAATAACAGGTAATGTGATTCTAAAATGTTTAATCCATGATACACAGACTTCACTATTATTATTACTATTATTTTTTTAGAATGATAGATATTTTAATTTAATATAATAACAATGTATATTTTCAACATTCTTATAAATTATCCATATAAAACCATCCACATTATTCATTTTTTAAAAATATTTCAAACTCAAAAAAATCATCCAACTACATTTGTAAGATAAATTACATGTATTAATATATATACAAAATTATATGTAAATTAATGGTCTAAATGGGATGTTAAATTTTCATATGCTGGATATTCCTCTATATTAAAAAGGTTTAAAATTAAATAATAATTTTAAACAATAATTTGAATTTGAATTTAATTCAATGTATTCTTTCTAGAAATGAATAATAATTTTTGTTGTCCCATATAGACCATCCATATTTCTAGAAATATAGAATGAGAATAAATATTACATGAAATGTTTTTGAGGACCTATTGGGAGTGGGAATATAAAATAAATTAACCAATGTTTTTATGGTATAAAGAATAATTAATAAATCAAATATCAATATTATAAAATTAGAATGAAAAATCTGATTGTTATTCATAAACAGAAAAAATATAATTAATTGGAATAGAAAAACCCCCTAAATAAATTTTACGTGTACGTTTTACATTATTTATAATGATAAATAATTTTTTGAAAATCTCAAAATTATTTTCCAATTTATAATATCTCTTAACTCAATAAAGGGAAATTCATGTGATATATAAGGCTCTCACCATAACATTTGACTGCACACTTATCCTATATTTTTGAGAAATAGTTAGAGTGGTATATATAAATTTATAATGAAATTAAGTAATAGAGTTTATTTAAACGATGAGAATGAAAAGAAATATTTTTTTATTTCATTATCCTTTAGAATACAATGCCATGATTTTTTTATTCAATTTTATATGTCAAAAACGTTACCATAATACCATACTAGAATTGTTATATCCCAAATAATATAACTAGAAATGTTTCTATAGGGAATTAAAATGTTGTTACATATTTTTTTCTTCACATATTTTTGGAATAAATTTAAATAATATAAAAATTTACCAAGTCATAAAAAACATGAAAAAAATGAAAAATTTATTGCAATAAATACATAAATAGTGTATAGAAGTATGGATAAATATTCCATAGTCTATTCCCATGTGTCCCCATATGATATATCATTCCCTCTTAGACCTAATGGATTCATAGACATGGTTATTTTCAGCTACAAAATCTACGGGTAATTCACCTGGGTATCTATTTTATGACTTAATATTTATTTTCTAGTTCTAAGATGGAAAATAGTTAAAGGGAGGGGTATCAATAGTTACTAAATATGGCACAACGAGAGTCTTCCCTGGATTCATCCTTGGAACCTATTAATGATAGTAGTGGGTTTTGTGGTCCTAATATTAGATTCTATGATTGTTTAATATTAAGTATCTGTTGGGGTGTGGTCTATATCATGAAATGTTTAAAAATCCATAATTGAGATGGAATTCCTATATTGTGTATTATGGTTAATGATTAGGGTGTCAAGGGGTGTATTAATTAAACATAAATTTCCCTATTATTGGGAATCCAAAACATACTATTGGGGGTAGTGATATCTACTGTAGGATTTTATTTCTCTATAGGGGGTGTGTATCATAGAGTATTTGGTATTTTTAACTGATGTGACAATAGTGGTTGTCTCCTTTTAGGAGTGGATGTCAAGTAGTGAATGTTGAGTGGTGGGTAAGAAAAAACTTTGGGGTGTTCATGAATCTTCATGGTGTACCCTAGGGTGGAAGATATTTTGGAGGTATGGGTATGGATTATTATTATATTACAGTATGCTCCAATATCATATTCCATATCCAAAAAAAATATATTGTGTTGGGTCCAATATAAATTTCATAATGACACTAAAAACTATAAATTTCATTTCTCCTTTGGTATTGATCGTTGTTGTTCTCAAAATAATATTATAGAATATTCATTTAGATATGCATATGGTTTAGGGATGGCCTTAGTGTGGTTATTCTTTCACTCATTCTTTCATGAAATATAGTCATACTCCTTCAAATAGACAAACAAAAAATCATTCATTTGTAAAAATAAAATTGTATCAAATATATATATACCAATCTAATTTATCATCCCAATTGAGGAATATGGTTAAGATTGAAGGTAAATATTGAAATGAATATTACAATGGAAGATAATATTTATAACAATGATAATTCCCTATTTACTATTTCCCATAAAAATAAATGTATAATTTTAAATACATGATTTATTATTGTGGGCTCTACATTATGTAATGTACTATCAGAAGGATATTAAAAAAAGTACCTATGGATCACACATTAAATGATTTGAATAATTGATAAAATTTTATATAATTCTATTAATCTTTGTTATGAAATAGTTTTAGATTTTCATCATGGAATTTCACATCATCGGATGAAATACCGAGAACATTTACTTATCATTTAATTTAGCCTCAATAGGCTCATTTGGTAACTATTTTGATGCCTGGGTATAGAATGAAAAGTCACTACACACTTTATTTCCCCACAAGACATATATATAATCGTTACACAACTTTTCTCAAAACAATAAAATTATATCTTTGAAAACATAATCTCAATTCATTCAAAATTATAAATAAATATCATCCAAATTTTTATCCATTACGTGACTTTTTTCTCGAAATACATTTCCCTAAGGTCCTCAAGAATTTTTTCCCTAATGGTTTTTGGAATATCTCATTATGATTCAGTGTCTTCACAGTTCATATGTCTATTATTAAAACAGATAAAATATAAATCAAGGGATTTGGATATGAAATATTTTTATATTGGTTAAAATGGAATAATGATTAATACCAAGAATTCCAATATATTGGGGTAGGGTATGATAATTTTGATTGGGATAAACTAGGACTGTTTAAATTCTAGAATCTATTTGGGCTATAAGGTGTTTCATTAGACAACTAGTGGTTTTCTTGGAATATGGGATCTTAGAATTATTATTAAATTTTCTTTTATGTGTCAATTTATAATTTTGAGGTTTTTAAAATTTTGTAGAACATTTATATTCAGGATTTGGACTTTATATTGAAGGTGATAAGGACGTGAAATAGGGATATGTTGAAGATGCGGAATTAATCACATGAACTATATTGTAAAATGGGAAATGGTTTCGATATATTTTTAAATTATTTTAAAGTTATTATTTATAGATTTTTATAAATTTGGGTTTTTTAGTGGTTAGGTAATTAATTAAAAATATTATTTCGAAAAATGGAATACAAGTACATGATAATTCCATGAAATAAATAATTAGAGGCCTACAACGTTTCTGTCCTTCCAAATAAATGCATCAGAAGAAGATTCTATTGATTGGGATTCCAATTAACCATGTCACTTAATTAGGTGAGTAAAAGGGTCATGGAATGATCATAGGTTTTATAATTAATTTTTTTAGGGTATCAATTCATTATGGCATGGACATATATATCACAATATGGAAATAAAATTTTTCCAATCCCACGAATCATTGAATTATATCTGTAATTTATTATACAAAATATACTTATATACTGCAGAACAATTTAGCTATATCATTCCCTTCTGACGACTCTTTATGTTTTTCCATTACTTCTATAACATATCAGTGTTAAAATATTTAATGAGTGTGACTTTATTTCTTCAATTATGTTCCAGAGGGGTGATTATTTAAATTTTTTTATTCCTTATTAATATTATATTATGTAATCATTAATTTTGTATGTGATATTATATATTTAATGTTTCTATTAATTATTAATTTATTTTATTCCAAATTGTTCTAACTACATTTTTTATGATAATTTAATTTCAATAGTTTTTGAATTTTATTGAAAAACAAATTTTCTAGGATCAGGAAAAAGTAGGTCCCTTCTGCTTATACAAAAAATGTCAATAGCCATATTTTCAATTTTTTACCAACTACTTATTTTTGTAATGTTAGTTTTACTATGACATAAAATGTCCATGATTTAAAGGCTACAAACATTTACATGACATGCTCTCCAATAATGTACATTGTGAACATCATTAATTCTATAACGTGCATCCTCTATTTATTATTTATCTAGCATTCCATTTTATTTTTTTCAAAATTTTTGGATTATACATTATTCATTGATTCAATAAATGTTAGGATGTTTGGTGGAATAAAATGGGGTAATTTCGTACTAAAAATCATCATATCTTGAATGAATTACACTAATATCAATAATCAATCAAACATTTGAACTAAATATTGAAAATTAAACATTATATAAACAATATACCTTGGTTTATTTCTTTTCATTGATTTATTTAAAGTCGAAATGTTGATATACATTATATATATAAATAATTTTCATAAAAAATATTCTCTCTATCAAAGAACTATCAAAATACGTCTTAGGAAAATGAGAATTAATTTTTAATGGTCTCCCTCCATCTAATAAAATCTCAATTGATTTATGTGTAAAAACATGTATTATCACCAATTATATTATAATTACACATCAATTTTCTTTTATAGATATTACTTCATTTTAGATTGTTATTCATTACATTAGACGAAGAATATTTTGAAAATCACAAAGGAAAAGTGTTGTTGTAAACATGGAAAAAATTCACTGGATTATAAGAGTTCTACATCATATCCAATGTATTTACACATATCACACCTCTTAGACATATCACTCATAATACCTATCAAAATAACGTAGGGAAAAGAAAAATAAGAACGGGTTAAATCAAAAGCTTGCTATGTGAAAACATGTAAAAGAATTAAACATAACCAATGTAAAAGTGTATGGGATCATATGAAAAACATATGAAAAATATGCCCAATATTTAAATGATCAAAATCATGAGAAATTAAATAAATATTGGTATTAAATAAGAGATAAACCAACAGTAAATAAAATAAAATGATCCAGGAGAGAATAATATTGAGAAAAGACATTGAATAATGGTGTACAAATGAGCAGAGAATGTAATTTTCATAATAGTCATTTGACATTTACATGGATATAATTTTAGAATCTGTTCACACGTAAAACCATTTTAATATTCAAGGTTCACTCCCCATACTATAATAGTGGACAATGTTACTTACTAAATTGGGTTTAATACCCATCCATGTCATGTTAATATCATGAGTTATAATTCATTAACTATTAAATTGGAGGGAGATATAGGCCCCACAAGTGAAAAAATTACAATCTAATATACATTTTCAAAAAGATCATAAAACATTATATTTATAAGATGACACGAAAATAAATGGGCTTTATAAAATATTCCATTAACGAATAATCTATGTAAATGAAAATTTATTCATAATCAATTCAATATTTCAAAATAGAATAACCCATGAAAAAAGTAGAAGGTTCCATAATCATTTTTTCAAAGTATATAACACGTAAGAGAAACGGTTTTTATATACATTTTTATAATATATAACCCATTGAAAAAAAATATTTCATAAACATTGTATCATGGTATAACCCATCAAAGATAAATGGTTGTGATAGAAATCTTTTCAATATTAACATAAACCATTCAATGAAAGAATAGGAATGGTAACATTAGATAGTATACCTATTAAAGATCAAGTAACATATAAGGATCTCATCTATGATTTAAATTGATGTTTAATGAACATATGGAAATTTTCTAAAGGAAAACTACCTTTCCAATTTAAAAATCACTATTCACCACATAAATTATTTGAAAATAATTTTATTTGAAATTATACATGGAAACATTAAAAAAAATATTTAATGATGAGTTGAAAATTTTCTTGGGTAAAACGCAATGCCCCGACCCCAGTTACCTAGAGTCGGTTCATTATTACATAACTTTGACATGATCACAAGAAAACTCAAATATCAAATGACCGATTAGTTTAGTAGCCTTTGAAACACTAGATATATTCATAAATTTTTACATTACATCATAAAAATGAAAACTACAACAACATAGTCTCCATAGTCTACGCTCTTATCCCATCATACTATCCCTATAGGTCATTCATAATTATTTATTCACATCCTGGGAAAAATAAAACATAGAAATGGGGTGAGCTCAAATGCCCAGTAAGGATAACAATATATCGGAAACAATCAAAAATAAGAATAAACATTTAAGGGAATGTATAACTAAAAAAACATTTTAAACTTGAACTTCAGCATAGTATGGAAAAAATAAAATGAAATAATTCCATTTACTTATTCACATGGATATTCTACTAATCGAATAATCACATGCAATATCAATAACCACATTCATAATGATGGAATACATAATGCCAGACTATCATAACAACATAGCTAAGGCCTCGTGCCAAGACTACAAATAAGATTTTTCCAAGGCCTTGTGCCAAGACACTAGTTTGTCTCATGAGACCAACTGATGCATCGAGGAGCTATAGCGGGCTCCACCCATCACATATTAAGTCTAATTCATTCCCATATGAAAAGGATTAAACATAACATAAACATTCATATTAAAACTACCATACGAAATGTAAATACAACATTCATCAACCATAAATGGTATAAAAATAACACATCAACATTCAAACATATCACAAAACCTTCAATACAATACAGAAGTTTTCTATCATAATAAGTCAACTTCAAATATGCGTAAAATTCATCAAAGGATATTAACATAGATGAAATCAAAAACTCTTTTTAGAGAAATATCTCTTTCTATTTTGAAATTATTTGAGAGTCATATATTTATAAAATAAAACATTTTCCTTGAAAATATTCTTATAAGCTTGTAAGGGATTCTTCGACGCTTTTATAATGGTGGAAAATAATCGCACCCACAGTATAAGTTAAAAAAACATTCTTACCTTCATTCTGTCCAAAATGTTAAAAAGAACCTTGTTTGGAAAATGACGGAAATATTCATTTATAAACCTCTTATAAAAAGACAATCAAGGGTATAAATAACTTTAACCCATATTCTTGTAAATAGTAAAAATGTTTTGAAATACATTTTTAAGAAACATGGATGTGGATGATAAAGAGCTCCCAGTAGATTATTACGTATAAACAACCTCAGATAATGAAGAGATTGCGAAATAAACCCTTACCATGTAATTTTACTTGGTTGAGGGTAGGTTAACATCATGTATAATTTTGAAATAATTGTTATTAAATTATACAAGAATCATATACATTAATATGATATCATATATGATCTTTTAACATTGATTTGTTAATAATATCTTAGTATTATGGTTGTTTTGGGTGTTAACTTACTCGTTTTATTTTATATTTTTTGTTACGTAAGCCATTTTTTCATGGATAGGTTGTATCATAATCACATACAGAATGATATACAGTCCTTAGATATTATTATTAATCATCAAATGAGAATTAGACTTGAATGGATATGATGGATAATGAATCTCATCGCGTTCGTGGAGATGGTTGTCCGTACGTACGCACGGGGGACAATTTCATTCTTTTGATATTAAAATAATATATAGTTGGATGTTATATAATATATAAAGAATAATTATCATGTTATATTTATTATTTACATGAATTACACGTCATTATTATACCCATCCAAATAATAATTTATTGAATAACAATTACACCACGACGTGGAGACGGTAAGCCGTACGTACGCACGTATGGTGACATGTTATTCAAAGGATGGATAGAATACTGAATATGGTTGTACAATATTTATAATAACATCATATTATATATAAGATACTGTAGTTATTATTTTAGAATGGTAATAACAAGGAAAGAAGAAGTGGAAGAAGAAATAAACTTGAAAAAAGGTGGTGAAATCATTACCTCTTCTTCGGGTTCTTCCTTTTGATTTGATCAAAATGGCTCCATAGATTGGTTTTATGACTAAAGTAAGGACTCTATGATGAAGTGGGGGATGTTTTGAGTGTATTTGGGCAGTGTTTGACTGGGTCAAATGGCTTTTAAGGTGTGAATTAATGAGAAGGGTGAGTGCCCTTTTATAGGAGGGGTGAGGGGCACCTTGGGAAAAGCTAGAACTATTATTTTATAATAAATTCATATTCATTTTCTAATGCATCCAAAGTGGATTATTTAAATATTAAGGTGGTGATGGGTCTCAAACCACTCAACCAATAGAATGTATACATGTTTGGGTAATTATATCAACCTTATCTTTTAGTTTTAACTCTTAGTTAATTAGTTTGACACTTACCATGTCACTTTGTATTTTTATATTATATAGTTAATAAACATACTATATATATCCAAGCGACCCCCATGTGGTCCATTAATGATACACGTAACATTTTATAAGTATCTTGGCCGAACATTAGATCTTTAGGAATTGAATATCAATTAATAATATAAAATTTGTTTTAAAAACTCTTTTATGTCAATTTTGAAACTATTTGGAAAATTAATTTTTGTAAAAATCATAACAAAATTATTACTTCGAAAAAAGTTAATTAAATAATTAATAAAATGTCATATTAACCTATAAAATTAATTTAATTCATTAAAAGTCTCAAATTATATTTATTTGGGTATTTATAATATCAATTCTATTAATTTTTCACTATTATGGTAATTACTGCATCATCATTGTGTCATAAATAAATTACATTATATAATGTCTAAAAATTATAAATAAAATACCATTATGTATGAAATACTGTTATCTTTCTATTGAATATTTACAATCGAATTTACCTTTTGTATAACCCTATATTTAAAATGTTTTAGTAAATAAACTTTGATTTTAACTCTTTTAACTCTTCTTTGAATTAAATAATTATAAATGTCCTAATCTAATCCAAGTGGACCTAAATGAAAATATTTTATTCCTAAGGTTTTTTTGGTCGAATTAATCTTATCCAATAGAATTAGGAAATGTGTTAGGGTAATATCAATATAATTTTTACCTTTAATTACCCTATTTACTTTTAACCATGGTAAATAAAAGTAAAAAGTTACTATCACCAAAAATTATTTAATCTCAATAAACAACATTTTAGTCCTTGATATTAACCGTGTCTATCGTATTTTTGAAATACCACTCACAGAAGTGGTAAAATTTTGTTTTATGAAAAATCTAGTTTTTTAACTACCACTTAGTGGTTTCATTATTCATCAAAAAATGAAGTTTTTCAGCAATAAAAAATTCACCCTAGGAAAATTTTGATATTCTGAATCCCAAAGTGAAGTCCATTTTGAAAAATAATATTTATAAATTTCAAAAACTGGGTATTAATATTCATAATGGCTATATTGATTGGTTGTGGTGTGTTAGAAGTCGATGTTTCGTACAACACACGGTATTGCATTATTAAAAGAGAATCGTACCGTAGAAGCTTGGGGTGTTACATTCTCCCCTCCTTCAAATAATTTCTTCCATGAAATTTCTAGAATACTACCACATGAAAAGACTCAGGTGGTTCTTCATCATAAGTTCCTCAGGTTTCCTCATTTCCTCTTCCATCTTATGGTTTCTCCACAAGACATTTACCAGACGAGTCATCTGGTTTCTTAATACTTGTTCTCTCGTATCAAGAATCTTGACGGAATCTTCACATTAAGATAGATCGGGTTCCAGTTCTAATTCCTCATAGGTGAGTACATGCGTTGGGTCAGGCATGTATTTCCTCAACAGAGATACATGGAACACATCGTGATCTTTGGAGAGTCTTGGTGGCATTTCCAATCGGTAAGCTATAGCCCCAATTCGTTCTAGAATTTCGAAAGGTCTGATGTACCTGGGACTCAATTTACCTTTCTTACCAAAACACATGACTCCCTTTCATGGAGATCCCTTCAGGAAAACATGATCACTGACTTGAAATTCCAAATCCTTCCTTCGATTATCAGCATAGCTATTTTTCCTACTTTGAGCTCCTTTGATATGGTTTTGGATTACCTTCAGCTTTTCCATCATTTCCTCCACTAGTTTCAGGCCTATAGGTTTTCATTCACCAACGTCATCCCAACAGGTTGGGGTGCGACATCTCTTTCCGTGTAACGCTTCATATGGTGCCATATGAATACTCGAATGGAAGCTATTGTTATATGAAAATTCTGCTAGAGGTAAATATTGATCCTATATACCCTGAAAGTCAAGTGAGAAGGATCTCAACATGTCTTCTAAGGTTTGAATATTTCATTCTGATTGTCCACCTGTTTGAGGGTGGTAGGAAGTACTCAAATGAAGTTTAGTATCCAAGGCATTCTAATGACTTTTCCAGAATCTGGAAGTAAAAAGGGGATCACGATCAGAAACAATCGATAGGGGTACTCCATGAAGTATCACAACTTCATTAACATATAGTCTTGCTTGTCGTTCAAGTGGTAAATCTTCCCTTATAGCAAGAAAATGTGCTGACTTGGTAAGATGATCAACAATGACCTATATTTTATTGTTCCTTCTAGGAGTCTTTGGTATCCCCATGACAAAGTCCATCGTAATATTGTCCCATTTCCACTCCGGTATGGGAAGAGGTTGTATGACAAATTCAGGCGGTTGCCTTCTAGATTTCACTTGTTGACAAACCATACATCTTGACAGAAAATCAGCAATCTCCCTCTTCATGTTGTCCCTCCAAAATGTTACTTCAAATCTCTATAACTTTTGGTTCTCCCAGGGTGTATAGAGAAATTGGAACTATGAGTATCATCCAGCAATTCCCTTTTTAGATCAGGTATATCGTGAATACAAAGCCTCTTCCCGAATTTCAATATTCCTTCTTCATACACAAAGTCTCTCAATCTCCCATCATTCAGATCTTTAATCTTCTTTTAAAATTCATCATCATCAGTCTGAGAACTCTTAATCCTTTCTAGTAATGATGGTTTGGTAACCATTTGAAAAAGAATTGAAGTTTCATCATTCCTAGTTATTCCCATGTCCATCTTCACTAGATCCATGAAAATTGGATCCCTTTCAATTCTCATATTGTTCAAAACACCATGGTCTTTTCTGCTCAAAGCATATGTCACCTTGTTTGCTCTCCCCTGGTGGTAGTGTATCATGCAATCATAATCCTTGAGTAGTTCAAGACATCTCCTTTTCATCATGTTGAGTTATTTTTGTGAGAAAATATACTTCAAAATCTTGTGATCAGTATAAATCTCACATTTTCCACCATAGAGGTAGTGCCTCCATTTCTTCAAAGAAAATATCACAGCTGCTAACTCGAGATCACGAGTATGATAGTTATGATCATGAATTTTCAAATGTCATGATGCATAGGAAATAACCCTATCATTCTATATAAGGAAACAACCAAGTCCTTTCTCCGATGCATCACTATAAATAACGAACCCATCATTCCCCGATGGTAGAGTCAATATAGGAGGATTGACTAATCTTCTCTTCAGTTCTTCAAAACATTATTCACACTATTTTGTCCAAAAAAAATTAGCCCCTTTGCGTGTGAGCTTCGTTAATGGGTTAGCCAATCGGAAAAAAATTCAAGACAAAACGTCGATAATAAGCTGCCAAACCAATAAAACTGCGTACCTCAGTTATACTCGTAGGTTCTGGACATTTTTTGGATTGCCATGGTTTTAGAAGGATCAATAGAGATTCCATCTTTATAGACAATATGTCCAGGGAAAAAAATCTCCTGAAGCCAGAATTCACACTTGCTAAACTCCCCATATAATTCATGTCTTCTTAGAGTCTTCGGGATAATGCGAAAGTGATTTTCATGATCTTCGTATCTTTTGGAGTAAACCAAGATATCATCCATAAATACCACAAAACATTAATCAAGATATTCCTTGAAAACTCTGTTCATTAGATCCATAAAAATAGAGGGTGCCTTAGTCAATCCAAAAGGCATTACTGTAAACTCGTAATGCATGTTCCTTGTTTGAAATGTTTTCTTAGGAATGTATTCCTTTTTCACACACAACTGATGGTATCCAGATTGAAGGTTATTCTTTGAAAAGTATTGAGCTCCATGTATTTGGTCAAATAAATTATCAATGTGAGGTAGGGGATACTTTTTCTTTATTGTTATTTCATTGATCTCCTTGTAGTCGATACATAACCTCATAGATCCATCTTTCTTTTTATCAAAAAGATCAGGGGCTCCCCATGGAGAAACACAAGGGAAAATAAATCCCCTATTACTCAATTCCTCTAGTTTTTTCTTTAGTTAAACTAATTCTACAGTGTCCTTTCTATAAGGGTTCTTCGATATAGGCCTTGATCGAGGAATTAAATCAATGGAAAACTCAACTTCTAGTTATGGAGGATGTCCTGGTAAATCTTCTGGAAACACATCTACATATTCTTTCACAACAGGTACATACTCTATTTGAACATTACTTTCCTCACCCATAGTCATTTCATTCTCTTCCTTCCCAATAATTGAATTTAGTTGAGCTACTAGGGGTGGATATAGATAAGAATTAGGTGGTGATGATTCTGCTCTAAAGATAAGGTTTTCCTTATCATCATCATAAAAAATCGTAACCTCCTTCTTCTTATAATAAATCTTTGCATCATGGTCTGAAAGCCAATCCATACCAAGGATTATATCAAACTCAATCATAGGTATGACGATGAGATCAGCGAATAAAGAACATTTATGTTCTCTAATGGGGACTGATTCACAAAACATTGTTGCAATGATACTTCCCTTAGGAGTTTTAACTGACAACTCCCTTGTTAAATCAAATTAAAAATATATAATTTTGTTAGCAAACGGGGAAGATATCAAACAATGTGATGATCAAGAATCAAATAATGCATTTGCTAAACATGAGGAAACCATTAAATTACCTGCCACTATGTCTTTCGGAGCTTCTACCTCAGCAGTAGTGATAGCATAATCTTGGACTTGATCCCTTGGCCTTTTCTGAGGTATGATCCCCTGACGCTTAGGACATTCATTTTTATAATGTCCCATCTCCCTGAAATTGTATCATTGGACATCAGTATCTTCCTTCTTCCCCTTGCAATCATGAGCTTGGTGGCCTTTTTCACCACACTTGTAACAGACACCCATTCCTTTTAAGCAAGTACCGAGGTGTTTCTTCCCACATTTACTATAGGATGGATATTCAATTGTTCCCTTCTTCCCTTTATATACATTCCCAGATTGATCAGTAGATCTTTTCTTCTATTTCTTTTCTCTAAAGTAATAAGACTTTGAGAATTATTTCTCTGTCTTGATAGCACATGAGACAATGTCTTCATATGATGAGAAGGATTGTAAGACTAATGCTCGACGGAGAAATTGTTTTAACCCTTCAAATAAACGATCAATATTACTTCTTGGATTACATATATGATCTCCAACATACCTTGTTAACCTTTTAAAGTTAGGCTCATACTTTGCGACATTCTCATCCTCCTTTTGTCTCAGACTCGGAAATTGTCTTTCCGTATCTGCTCGATTGTCCAGAGGAAAGTATTTTTCTAAAAATATATCTTTGAACTCCTTCCATTCCATATTTGATACTTCATCATCTTCATTCATGTTTTGAATCAATTACCACCATTTATTAGCATCTCCAGTGAGGTGGTAAACTACGATGATAACTTTTTCCCTTTCACTACTTATCAAAGCCTGAAATGTTTTCTCTATGGAATTTATCCATTGCTCAGCGACTAATGGAATTGTACTCCCATTGAACGTTGGTGGTTGTTTCCTCATAAAGCGATCTAAAATTGATCCTCCACGCTGCGGATCAGGGTGCTCCATACGGCTATGGTTATTATTCATAACCTGAGTGAGTTGTCCCAGTATGGTGATTAGTTGATCAGCACCAGTTGTATCACCTGCTCCACTATAATTATCTTGAGTAGGAGGGAAATCCCTACATGGAGTTCGTGCATTGATACAGTTTCCATTTCTTCCACTAGGCACCATTTCTAAACAACGGCATAAACTAGATTAGTTTATGAATTGCAACACATAAATCCAAACTTGTAAAACACTTAACAGAAATTGTGCTATTTATGGATATAATCCATAATCATAAAAATGTTTTCTTTGAGAAAGTATATACTCATAAACCCTTCATTATGATTTGTAAATAAAATGAGGGTATCCTAAGCATATAACCCGGGAGTGTCATAACCAAGAGTGAAGCAAGGTCCGTTGTCGTGCACCAGTTCCTGTTCGAGTCTAGCTCAAAGCGGTGTTTTCGGGTTTTACCACTAGGTACATCAGTGCCAGATCCGCCTCTACCTGCTCATATCCAGAAAGGGATGTATTGCTCTGAAAACTCACAAAATCTCTACAATACAAAAAATCTAGGATGTTCTTCTATAATAATCATCAATGTCCATCATAAATATATGTGCTCTAATCAGAGTTTATCTAAATATAGCTTCCAAGGTTTTTACAAAACTTCCTCTAATACCAACTGTAACGCCCCGACCCCAGTTACCTATAGTCAGTGAATTATTACATAACATTTTCATGAGCACAAGGAAGATCAAATCTCGAAAGAGAGATTAGTTTAGTATCCTTGGAAACACTAGATATATTCATAAAGTTTTACATTACATCATAAAAATGAAAACTAAAACAACATAGTCTCCATAGTCTACACTCTTATCCACTTATACTATCCCTGTAGGTCATTAATAATTTAGTTCATCACATCCTAGGAAAAATAAATCATAGAAAATGGGTTAGCTCATAGGCCCAGTAAGGATAACAATATAGCAGAAACATTCATAAATATGAATAAACATTTAAGGCAATGTATAACTAAAACAAAAGCCTTTTAAACTTGAAATTCAACATACTATGGAAAAAATAAATTGATATAATGCAATTTACTTATTCACATTGATATTATACTAATTGAATAATCACATTCAATATCAATAACCACTTTCATAATGATGGAATGCATAATTCCAGACTATCATAACCACATAGCCAAGGCCTCGTGCCAAGACTAAAAATAATATTTTTCCAAGGCCTTATGCCAAGACAGTAGTTTGTCTCATGAGACCTACCGATTCATCGAGGAGCTATAGCGGGCTCCACCCATCACATATTATGTCCAATGCATTCCCATATGAAAAGGTTTAAACATAACATAAACATTTGTATTAAAACTAGCATACGAAATTTAAATACATCATCTATAAACCATGAATGGTATAAAAATAACAGATCCATAGTCAAACATATCACAAAACCTTAAATACAATATATATATGTTTTTTATCATAATAAATCAACTTCAAATAAGCGTAAAATCCATCAAAGGATGTTGACATAGATGAAATCAAAACTCTTTTTAGAGAAATATCTCTTTCTATTTTGAAATTATTTAAGAGTCATATATTTATAAAATAAAAAATTTTCTTTGAAAATATTCTTATAATAATGTAAGGGAAGATTCAACGATTTTATAATGGCGGAAAATAGCCACACCCGTCGTATAAGTTAAAAAACATTCTTACCTTAATTTTGTCGAAAAGGTTAAAAAACACCTTGTTCGGAAAATGACCGAAAGATTCCTTTATAAACCTCTTATAAAAATCCAAAAAATGGTATAAATAACATTAACCCATATTATCGTAAATATTAAAAATGTTTTGAAATACATTTTTAAGAAACATGGCTGTGGTTGATAAAGAGATCCCAGTAGATTATTACGTATAAATAACCTCGGATAATGAAGAGATTGCGAAATGAACCCTTACCTTGTACTTTTCCTTGGTTGAGGGTAGGTTAGCCTCCTGCATAATGGTGAAATAATTGTTATTAAATTATAAAATAATCATATACATTAATATGATATCATATATGATCTTTTAACATTGATTTGTTAATAATATCTTAGTATTATCGTTGTTTCGGGTGTTAACTTACTCGTTTTCTTTTATATGTTTTTTACGTAATCCATGTTTGTCATGGATATGTGGTATATTAATAATATCCAGAATGATATTAAGTCCTTATATACTATTATTAATCATAAAATGAGAATTAGACGTGAATGGATACGATGGAGAATGAATCTCATCGCGTCCGTGGAGATGGTAGTCCGTACGTACGCACGAGTGACACAATCATTTTTTTGATATTAAAATAATATATAATTGGATGGTATATAATATATAAAGAATCATTATCATGTTATATTTATTATTTAGATGAATTAAATATCATTATTATACCCATCCAAATAATAATTTATTGAATAACAATTACACCACGACGTGGAGACGGTAAGCCGTACGTACACACGTATGGTGACATGTTATTAAAAGGATGGATATAAAACATAATATGGGTGTAACATATTTATAATAACATCATAGTATATATAAGATACTGGAGTTATTATTTTATAATGGCAATAACAAAGAAATAAGAAGTGGAAGAAGAAAGGAACTTGAAAAGGGGTGGTGAAATCATTACCTCTTCTTCGGGTTCTTCCTTTTGATTTGATAAAAAGGGATCCTTAGGTTGACTTTATCACTAAATGAAGGACTCTAGGATGAAGTGAGGGAAGTTGAGAGAGTATTTGGGCAGATTTTGGCCGAGGCAAATGGATTTGAAGGTGTGAATTAATGAGAAGGGGGAGTGCCCTTTTATAAGAGGGGTGGGGGAACCTTTGGAAAAGCCAGAAATATTATTTTATAATAAATTCATATTCAGTTTCTAATGGATTTAAAGTGTATAATTTAATGTTTAAGGTGGGGATGGGTCTAAAACCACTCAACAAATAGAATTTAGATAGTTTTGGTCATTATATAAACCTTATCTTTTAGTTTTAACTCTTAGTTAAATAGTTTGACACTTTCCATGTCTCTTTTTATTTTTATATTATATAGTTAAAAAATTTACTATATACATCCAAAAGACCCGCAAGTGGTCCATTAATGATAAAACTATCATGTTATAAGTCTCTTGGAATAACCTGATATTTTTAGGAATTGAATATCAATTAATAATATAATATTTGTTTTCAAAACTCCTTTATGTCAATTTTGACACTATTTAGAAAATTGATTTTTGTGAAACTCATAACAGAATTATAACTTCGAAAAATTTACTTAAATCATTACTAACATGTCATATTAAACTAGAAAATTAGTATAATTCATAAAAAGTATCAAATTATATTTATTTGGGTATTTATAATATCAATTATTTTAATTTTTCACAATTATGGTAATTACTGAATCATCATTGTGTCATAAATAAATTAAATTATTTAATGTTCAAAATTTATAAATAAAATACCATTATGTAGGAAATATTATTATATTTCTAATGAATATTTACAATCTAATTTACCTTATGTATAACCCTATATTAAAAATGTTTTAGTAAATAAACTTTGATTTTAACTCTTTTAACTCTTCTTTGAATTAAATAATAATAAATGTACTAATCTAATCCATGTGGACCTAAATGATAATATTTTATTCCTAAGGTTGTTTTTGGTCGAATTAAGCTTATAAAATAGAATTAGGGCATGTGTTAGGGTAATATTAGTATTATTTTTACCCTTAATTATCCTATTTACTTTTAACTATGGTAAATAAAAGTAAAAAGTTATTATTCACCAAAAATTATTTTCATCTCAATGAACCACATTTTAGTCCTTGATATTAACCGTGTCTCTCAGAGTTTCGAAATTCCACTCATAGAAGCGGTAAAATTAAGTTTTATGAAAAATTCAGTTTTTTAACTACCACTTAGTGGTTTCACTATTCATCAAAAAATGATTTTTTTCAGAAAAAAACCAAAAATTCAACCTAGGATAATTTCGATATTTTGAATCCAAAAATAAAGTCCATTTTGAAAAATAAAATTTATAAATTTCAAAATGTGGGCATTACTATTCATAATGGCTAGTTTGATTAGTTGTGGTGTGTTAGGACTCGACGTTGCGTACAACACACGCTATTGCATTATTCAAAGAGAAGCATCTCGTAGAAGCTTGGGGTCTTACATAAAATAAGCATTTCTCCAAGAAAACACCATTTTAAATTCATAAGACAAATTCAAAATCTGTTTTTTAAAAAACTGCACTAGAAATGTTTAAAGGAATCATTAAAATTAATTTAAAATATTTATTGGGGAAAATATCCTTAACACATCACAAAAAATTTCAAATAGATGACATTTTAAGAATAGTTTTCATCTCAAATTACATTTGAATCTTATTGAGGATTATTTAAACAAAAGTTAAAATAATAAATGAGGAAAATATCATTTCAACGTTAAAAATAGTTTTGAAAACATAAATTTTTTCCAAATAAATATTCAAAAAATATCCATTGAAACATAAAAAAATAAACATTAAGAAATTTCATGATCATTATGGGGGGAAAATAGGGTCATATAGTACACATTACATCAAAATTCCATTCAAATTTTCCATAAAAGTGAAGTGGTCATTAGTTCAAAAATATCATGAAGATTCATTTTAAAAATTATTGTAAAATATAAAACATGGTTATAAAATTTATTAATAAGGAATTTTTATAATTTTAATTGATTTTTTTTTTAAAAAAAATAAGAAAACACTCGTATGGAAGAAAATTGGATTTTGATCAAATATAGATATAAATAATAATTTTTTTTAATATTGTTTGATCATATTAGTTAATAAATAGATAAAATTGATTTTAAAGAAAATTATTAAACTAAAATAAATAGAGAAGAAGAAAATTCATAGTTATCTTGAAATATATATCATAATATTTCATCATTAGAAAAATAAACATAAAAAATTCTAATAAATGATAAGATTATATTATAAAACCATAACCACTTTAGTAACATTTAATAATCACACCAATGAAATAATAACATTAAAATGAAACATAAGATATAAAGGGAATAAATAAATTCATTATATAACAAGTTAATGGTTATATATATACTGCTAAAAATATACATTCAAAACATAACATATCTCTCAATGCTTGGAGAATGAGAAAAAAATCCACTACCAAATTTGTAATCTTTTGATTCATAATAAAAAATAAAAAATACCATAAATTAATGCCTTAAATTACCTGAATATAATTATATTCATGATACAAAATTTCATAGGAATGTTATATACACAACATAAAACAAACAAGTGGATATTATATATTATATATCCGATAAATTAAATATAGACTAGAAATTTATTACCTTATATATCATCGTTATTCGTACACATATAAACAAATTGTATAATAAATAAATAGATATATATATATATATATTATATTCCCATAAATATATATATCATAATGTATATGATATACATTTAACCTTTTATTACTTGTTTATTAACTATTCGTCGCTAAATTCATGTTTTGGGTAATAAGTGCATTGTTTTTTTTTTGCATATTTTAGATCCATTTATATTGACCGTGGTTACATAATCTCCAAAATGCTAACCATGATATAATTATAATCTGTATTTATTATATATTTATTATATTTATTAATAAAATTTAGGGATATAAAATGAAATACACTCTTCATGAAGATGGTAGGCTGTATGTACACAGTATCATTTTTTCAATTTTTTAACATTTGAAAAAAAGATAATTAAAAAAATATTAACTGTATAAAAATTATAATTATTTAATATATATATATTATGTTAATTAAATTAATATTTATTACCTTACATTATATTCTTCAATGAAAAAATGAATTGCATCACTTTGTGAGGCAGTAGAGCCCTCTGTACACATGAGCAATGTTGTTATATGCTCATTAGATTGGATAGTAACTTGAAATATTTTAAATTATCATTAATAAATTATAATTATATTAAATACATCAATTATAATCAGGTAATTTAGCCATATTACCTTATATATAAAACAAAAATGAAATGAACGTCACATCAATTCATGAGGTGTTAGTCACATGTACAGACAAGAAAGATTATTATTTTTCCAACCGAATCGAGGGTAAGATTATTGGTGTGAAAATATGATTTAAAAATTATATTAATATAATATATATGTTATTTAAATATTAAATAAATCATTATATCTAGTTATTATTAGTGGTGATAGAAAATAAATAACGTCGATTCATGAGGTTCTAGTCCTCTGTAAAGATGATCGATGGTTTTGTTTCAAATTTGATTGAAGTAGAGATAAATATGGTTCATTAAATTAACATAATTATATATAATTATATTTTAGATAATTATATTATTAAATCAATATAGTTAGATTTTTTTAGTATTTATAGGTTGAAATAAATTGAGAACACAGTATTAAGGGTTATACCACTTATTCAGATAACCTATTTTGGTTTGCACAAAAATAATTAATAGGAGGGTTCCTTGATAAAAATAAGTCCTATTGGATATTGGGAGGTAATTAAGGAACATATTTTGGTAGGCACTCGATGTTGCATATGGTTTTTTAATTTTGATGAGGAGATTAGAGTGGTGGTTTATATAAGTTTGGGAGATGACACAGATTGAATTTTTCAAATGAATATAGTGTACACCAATTTCAAACATCCCAAAAGGATAAAAAATTCCATTATAAAAAAATAGATTTTATAATTTAGAAATATTTTTATCCACTTGGTTTTCTATAGGTTTTTCGGTCATTCGACACTTTATCATTTTTGTTTAACCAGTTAAAATTTCGCTATAACATTAACCATGATAATTAATTTTATCTATTTTCACAATTAATTTTTAATAGGAATATTATTTTACCATATTAAAATATATTAATAATTCTTTTTTAAAATATGGAATACAATTTTTCAAATTCAATTAATATAACTACTATATTTTATTTTAAAATTAATCCCAATATATAGCTGGAAAGTGGTTTTCCAAGATGAATATGGTCAATAGTTAAAAAAGTTATTATAAACATATTCTGTATTATATTGGTTCCAATAAACTAAATTGAATTAATATACATAAATTTTGACTAATTTTACTTTTAAAACCTTTAAAAATAAAAAATTTCATGATAGTAGTATTAGTTAAATATTATTTTTTACTAAATACTCTTATCATTCACTGTTAACAAAAATATTCATCTTTTAGGAAAATTCTCAACAATTAACTCAAATATTAATTTTACATGATGAATTAACCATTGTATTTGTTTATTGATTTATATTTTTTTAATGAAGAAAATCATCTTTTACAATAATTTTGAAAAAGGCAGCACAAATTTTATTTACAAAAAGTAAATTTATTAATTGCGAAATTTTATTTATTCTTATATTATGCGTATAAAAAATAAGATGAATTTTAACAATTTTATATAATAAATTATATTTAAGCTTTATTAAAATCATTCCCTAAAAGTTATTCAATTAATATTTTTTGGTAAATCACATGGGAGTGTATGAAAATTATTATTTTTAGAATAATATTTTGATTTATCTTAAAATAGTTTATTTTATATTAATTTATAAATAAATGGGTCATAACAGAATTTATATTATATACATGAGTAAACCATACATTTTCATTATTTATTTAATCCAATTCATACCTACCTTTTTAATTTTTAAGTGATAACTATCATAAAAAATAATTATATATTAGTTGTGTGTCAAGATTCTTTAAAATTCTGTATTGCGTGTAAAACAAGCTATCATAAAAATTAAATTTATTTGAAAAAAGGACTTCATTAAAAATAATGGTATTAAATGAATAAATCATTTTGACCTTATCATACATGGAAATATCATAATAATTATTTGAATAAAAATTCCTTCATTCCTTAGTTCATCACGTATGACATAATATTTTTATCATTCTATTTCCTTATTTTTTCATTACAAATAATATCCATAATTTATGATTCCGTCAATATATATTTTGAGATCCTAGAACTCAATAAATATATTTCATTATTATTCATAAACATACACATTGATAACATTGATACCATACATTATTAGTGGATAATCATTACTAAAAGATAGATTTGACTCAGATAAACACACTATAATGGATAAATTACAAACACTGACTTTTTCACTTATATAATAAAATAACGTACAATAAAAGTTTCTTGAATAATCTTTTCATCTTGAGTTTTTTTCATGAATAATTTGTTGAAACCTACTTACAAATTCCATGGTGTACTTTTTTTCTTGTGATAGAATGTACCCATATTTTTTCAAACCCTATTATTCATCATCAGTTATCTTAAAGTTATATTTCCAAAATTATTTCCTCGATCAATTATCAACAGATTCAATACATCAAACAATGACAATATCAATTTCTTCCAGAATATACTGGCCACCAATTCTGAATTGAAATTGATTTCTTTGGTTTGACTGACATTTTAAACATAATTAACACACAAAAATATTCAATTTTTATAAAATTGGTTGGGTATAAGTATTAAAGAGGCAATACCCCATAAATAAAATACATAAAAATCCATTAGAGAGTGTTTTATTGTTTATGAATTTATTCCAATTTTCCAAATACATTGAAAATGGTTACACGGTTACATAAATATTATTTATTATTGGATAAGGTATTATAGATTAATACAAATTTTTATAGTATTTCCACTGTTCCTTGGAACATAATGTATTTCTATCTATAATAGATGATAAAAATATATCACACACTCAGTCATAGTATCATTTAAAAAATTTAAAATCATTAAATCTCTTCACTAGATGAATAGAAATGGTTCATCCAAAATGTAGTGGTGAACCATAAATAGACACATATTCTTATTTTGGTATGATATATTGTGTCAAATTAATCTCATTTCTAAATTCATCATGATGTAAATGAACTGTGGTTATGTTGTTAACTACACTATAATAGAGACATCATCTAGAAAATCATCACAAATAAAAAATATCATATTCCCCAACCATGTTTCAAAACAATATCCTTGAAAGATGGAGTGTTCCAACATTCTTTGAAACCATTTTAAATATAATCTTTACATTGAACTCTTATAGATTAGTAATCCATATAATTAAGAAAGGCTTGGTGTCCTTATTTAAATATTCATATCTGAGATCAATGATATTGAACATGGTGGAATGATAATTTTTTTAATTATATATTGTGTATGTAGACTCTAGGATTCATCTCATGTGGAATAATTGTTTTATTGTGTAAACATTCATCATATTCTAGAAAAATTGGAGTTTCTGGAACACATAAAAGAGAAAAAAATTAATAGTTTGTGAATGTAAATTACATTTCAAAATAATGTTTTATTGGGTTATAAATAATATATTACTAAAATGTTTCTATACATTATTTTGAGTTCGTTCTTTTCATTAATTCAATTGTTGGAAGGATTTCCTTGAATATGGTTTAATAGAAATTTTTATTATAATATAATCCTTTGAAGTACGAAATTTTTACTAAAACCATAGAGAAACATTAATTTCATCATTATATATACCATTTGAATTGTTATATGGATTAATTATTTCACGAATATAACAGGTGAATGGAAAATGAAATTAATACTGTGATTTCTAATATAAACTCACAAGCATCTGACATGGAAAGCATTAAAATAAATTTGTTATGAAATATAGTGCATTTATGTTATTTTACCGAATGGAAGTCATTGAACAAAATCATATCAATATAAAAAAATGATAATTTCTTCAAACACTGAAAAAAACCAACCAATTAGTCACATGACATTCCAAAACTACATTTCTTTATGTGAAGTTACTATTAAATTATTTCCCCCTGTTAACTCACCATCAAGAGTAGGAATAATCTCATATTGAACTACACTGTCATCCTAGATATTCTAATGGTATAATAAAGATCCAAAACATATCTTCTGTTATGAAAATCCATCTAAATCTCTTAAAATAAAAAAAACATAACAGTCTTTCCAAATTTTCAAATTATGTATCCATGTTATTTTTATATACATCAAGGTATGTAGTTGTATTTATTGAAGATATCCATGAAAAAAATAATTAGTTTTGGTCGAGATAAAGATAAAATATAAAAATAAAAATATAATCGAGTTATATTAATGAGTCATTATTATCTGCATATTAAATTTAGCATCTTATGTTAATCCAGACTGGGAGATCTTATCAAAATATGGAAAGATAGTTATGACATTGATGGGTTTTGTTTTTATAAATGTATCGCTTCATTTCGGAAACCAATTTAATTAATTACTCCTGTTTGTTTTCTAGTGAGTTTTATTACATATAATTATTTATTCTAAAAACTATATTTTCCAATTTGGTCGGAAAATATTAGAGAAATTGAATATTTAATAACATTTTTCCGTGGGATTTAATGTTATTTTGTATATTTTTCTTCAAATTAATATTTTTCCTTATAAATAACGACTACCTATTAAAAAAATTCAAAAATTCAATATTTTTTTAATATTTTTATAATTAGTTCACAAAATAAAATGGTAATTAAAATTAAATTTTTTATAAATTCTATATGATATTTCAATAAATTCCATGATGGGATATCATTTTATTATATTTTTATATAAAAAAAGTTATATAAATTAAAAATAATAAGATGAGTGATAAAAGAAGAGATACATTACCAATGAATAAGAAATTGGAGATAAATATAAAAGATGAAAGAAGCCTAAAAATTAAATTCATCAAATAATGTAGATAAATGAATAATATAGATGGATGGAATTCCTAGTTAACTCAAGAAAATATCCACACCAAACCCACCAAGAAAATTTTTATTTCTACACTGAAATGAAAAACCAGTTATGAAAGAATCCCATAATGTAGTTGGTGTCTATTGTAGACGCTTTCACAATGTATGTAATGACCCGAACCTCTCTGATCCAATACTTTGTAAAAATTAGGGTTAGGAAGATGTCATGTGATTTTCATGGGACAAGGATTTAATTGATGGGATAGAGGGAGTAATTATAAGATAATAATGGGTTTCAATAATATTAATAATTATTATTAATGATAATGATGGTGACCTGTTGATGAAATCGAATGAGGATTTATTAATATTAAATAATTATGGTAATGGTGGATTTTAGTGTGTGATTAATTAAATGGAATGGTTTTAATTTAATATGAGAATAACCGTGGTCAATTAATTTAATGGTATTAAATTAGAACTTTATTGATGGGTGTTATTATTATAATTTTTATCAATAATCAATTTGAAGTGAGAAAAGAGATGGGGAGTGATGGACATGGAGTAAAGGTCCAGGGGATGTTCCACTTTTGGTGGAGTGGGAGAAGAAATCTTAAATTGAAGAGTTAAATTGGAGAGAGAATGCGAGAATTAAATGGGGACGTAATTAATGAAAAAGAAAAGGAAATCAATTAAGGTGAAAGGGAGAGAGGCTCAGCAAATTGGAAAGAGTGGTGCGTGACTTTGGGTATTTAAAATAAATCAATTACAAATAATAATATAATAATCTTATTGATGTTTTTGTTGATAAAACACTTTTACAAATGTAACATCTTCGTGCGATCTCTGTTTTATGAACTGTCAGCGGCAGTGTGACCCTGACTTCAAGACAGAAATTATGAGCTCAATATTGGATGTCTTTTTTGGGTTTTTGGATTGGGTACCTGGAGCACTCCAAAAATAATATATTTCATATTATTATTAAATCTTTGACCCACAATAACTTCTACGTGCGTCGTCCAATTAACTTCTCATCAGTGGCAATGTGATCCTATCATTGATATGATCGATTAAAGTCTAATTTGGAATATTAAATTATGCTTAGTGGCTCTGGATGTTTTTACTCAGTCAAACCACATGGGTTAATGTTATCCTCTTTTAATGGGGAAATAAGTGTATCATAAACTATCGCCCCATTAAAACTTCAAAAGGGACAAGATATCATCCTCCCTTGTCCTTCCTCTTTTCTATCATCTATGAGATTCCGGAACTTTTCAATAATTCTCATAGGAGTTGCACAATCAAACATTTCTCCTTGGATCATTTCAGCTCTGTTTTGATGCAAATGAGATGTATCGATCAATCCTCGAAATAAAATATGTATTATAGTCGTTCCTTTGGGATCACCTTCTCCTATATTAAATAATGTAATCTATATGCTTCAAATGGGGTTTTTCTTGGGTTTTGGCTGGTGAAGTTGTTCCGTGGCCTCCTTGGGTAGATGCAGTTGGTGCGAGAGGAGGATCATGGCCCATTGTGTGGATAAATAATGCCAAGAACTCTTCGAGGCAGGGGATTCATTTATTATCTGTTTATTTTACTTGTAATTGAATTGTTAGCTTGTTTAATCCCACTGGATGACAATGGAATTGACATAATAAATATTTCAACCAAATAAATAAATTGATATCGATCGTATGTTATTGCCTCGTGTTTTTCTAGATAGTGTGATATCTATGCTTGCTTTGATTTTCTGTTCATTCTTGATGGAAATTTTTAAAGAACAAAAATTGGGATTAATTGATAATTGCTTAGCTCAAGATATTGAGGCATGTAAATGAATCTGGTTCTTGTTGTAATTTGATGTTAATCAAATTAGTGCAGCAAGCATGTTTATTTATTTATGATAACTTACTAGTTAGGATTCCCGGATTTAGAACCTATGAATATTAAATCAGTTAACCCAAAATATAGATTAAAGAACTGATTGTTTGATAATTCCTTAAAGGGTTCTGAGTTACCCTCTTGATTGTTAAAGGGAAAATTTTCCAATTCAATGTGGTGTTTTTTCCTACTTTTTGTCTTGTGATGTTATCCTAGATGGATTTTGTCTTATGTGGGAACATGGAGGTATTTGGTTGTGGCAGCAGATGACACGTAGTGTGTGGAGATGCATCGGTTTAAGTATATGGGTGTCAGGGAGGACAAAGGGGATGATGGAATGGAGTTGATTTGATTGTTGGATGCTTGGTAATTTTTATTGGTTGTTTTTCTACTTTACTTTTCCCCACCTCTCAAGACAGCTGGCCTTTCTTACCCTTCTCCCAAAAGAGGCGAAGACATGTAGGGTATTCCATGTGCTTTCTGTGATTAGCTTCTCAAGGGGGAATGGTTCTACACCCTTACTATAGGCGGCAAAGACTCGACGGGTAGTACATCTACTCACCGGGTTGAGCCCCCGTATTTTTAGTGGCATAGAATTCTTTTATTGAATTCCTGTGAATTTAGAAAAGTAATTCTGTAATGAATATTTGAATAAATTGTGTTAACCCATGGGGATGGTGATGCTGGAACAGAATGATGAGGTTGTAATATTTGAAGGAACAGTTGACTTTGGGTGTGATGATAACGAAATTTTAATCTGGAATTATTCATGGTTAATTAATGTTTAATGAATTAATTAACGTACATTGGAACTGATAAAATGGGAATTTTGTAAGCAAATAAAGCCCTTTAAATGGTTGTGTGCTTATAGGATACATAGTCTTAGAATTAGAAGCCCGGAGTCTGAGAGACATTAGCTACAGTTGTGTCTAAGACTAGGTAATTCCCATAGTGTGGTTGTGAGTTATAATATATCCTATATGTTATGTGTTTCTATATGCTACTCCACCCTATCAGTAAGGGAAACTGACACCCCAGGGATTCTAAGCCCTTGGGGGGGTTTCCCTAACATTCCGGTGGGAAGACGAATGGCTGAGTACCCCCTTTCGCACTGCTCTCTTCTCTTGGTAGTTACATGTGCTGTTAGGCACATTGGTTAGTTTTCCCCATATATGTCTGTAGAGGGTTGTAATTTCTTGGGGTTATTCACACATATATATTATGGATATAGTTTTCTATGTACTACTATAGGTTTAACATGTGTAGGCTGTGATGGCTTGAGGATTCTTACTCGGTGTATGGGCTGTAATATATTGAGGTATAATACCCGACGTATGATACACGTTATGTGAGCTATAGTGGCTCCTCAAAACTACCTGGTTATTTTGGTTGTGAGGATGTGGAGGTGCTTCGCCAAGGTGCCTAAGAGAAATCTTTTATAGAGCACGGGGTGAATATTTTGTTGCTTCGTCCAGGTGTCTGAGGGAAAGCCCTTTTGGGGAGAGTTTCTTAGAACGTGCGACGTTTGGGAAAGGCGGAAAACTAGTGGGGAAGTAGTATCGGGGTACCCCTGATATTCTATATTATATGATATATTCTTGTATGCGTTACTTGGTGAGAGTATCCATGGTGAGGTTGGGAACCTCGTATACCTTTTTAGGTGATGAGTTAGTTTCACTTGTTGTCCACTATAATTTAGTATGATTTATTTACTTTTGCACGATAGGCTTTAGGGAGGATCCAACTAAGTATACTATTATACTCACCCTATGTATATATAAACTTTTTTTCAGGTCACTAGGACCATGTTCGAGATCAATCTTGTTTCTACTAGCTTGGAGTTGAAGGAGTTGTTCAGACTTCTGGTTGATGTCGTTTTTACTTTCTTTTGTGTACTAGTAGTTTCTCCCTTCCAGTTGTAGTACTTTTTCATGACATTTCATATATAAGCATGGTTTTATTTTATATTCCAATTATGAGTTGGAGTTGATTGGTGTCTATCTTAGCTCTCTCTTTCACATTTGTTCTCTTAGAGGGTAATGTCTCCCATTTGTGTGTTTATTATACACTCGGTGCTAGTCACCAACCTCAGGCATACTGTAGGTGGGACTCAGGGGTCATTATCTCCCTTCTCACATTTCCGAACCAGGAGTGGTTCAATTTGAGGGGAGGGGGTCATGACAGAGTGGTATCAGAGTCTGGTTGAGGGATAGGATGGAGTTTGGAGTTAGGCACATGTGAGGTTTCATGGGTTGGTAAGGAAAAAGTGTCAGTCATGTTTTGAAAGTTAGGTAAACACGAGAGACCGGCAGAGACATTGGTGTTTAGGCCCCCCTATGATCATATGTAAGGACCTTTAAGTTTAAAATGGCTACTAAACAAGGTGATACTAGTTGCAGGGTAGAGACCTAGGAAAGGGTCTTGCATCATTATTCTTTGTGCATGTGTTTGAATGGGTAGACCTTGGTATAGGTTAACCTAAAATAAATAAAAGAAAAAAAATTAATTAATGTTGAGTATTCCATATTTCAGGAATAGGAACTCTAACTGTTGTTATTTTACATTCATGGATTCAGATAGACGTCCTCATCAGGTTTACGAAGAGAATGTCCAACAGGCTGTTCCAACAGATCGCCGCAGGGTAGAGGTTGATGATGAAGACACTAGGAGGAAGACACTCCGAGAGTTTTAGCGCCAGAGTCTGCAGAAGTATGAGGACTCCGTTTCAGATGCAGTCATGGAATACTAGTTAGAGGAGGTCGAGATCGGACTCAGTTCAATTCGTTCTCGGAAGGAGAACTAGGTGTCCTTGGTTGTGACGATGCTACGTGGAGGAGTGAGGCAGTGGTGGTTCTTGTTCCTCGAGGATCGAGAGGTGTCAACGATCTCATGGGAGGAGTTCCGAGATCGGATTAGAGTCGAGTTTCTTTCTTCGAATGCCAAGGAATCCAGTCACCAGGAGATTCTAACCCCTCAACAGGGGATCTCCAGTGTTCGAGAGTTCATAATCCGTTTCAGGAACATTTTACAATATACTTCGGAACTGTTACCAGATGAGGAGGCCATGGTGAGGCTTTTTGGGGAGGCTTTGTGTCCAGAGATCTAGTGCCAGGTCAACCAATTTTTTCTAAAAACATATATTGAGGTACAGGTGAGTGAAGTTGTTGTCAAAATGACTTTGGCCAGGACCGGATCATCATGAGAGGGGAATCAGCATGATTCCTCACGAAGTGGAGTTGTGGTCTGAGGATTTTGTTTTCCAAGGCAGAAGAGTTTCTGTTTAGCCGGGGGTAGGTCCCATCGATTCACATCTCGTTTCTCCAGAGGAATCAACTCTCAGGCCTATGCCAAGGGATCAGGAACTTGTTTTTCTTGTTGTGGTCATGGCCATCAGCAGCGGGAGTGCCCAACCTTTTAGAGCGGTCATTGTGCGTTGGGAGCTATGCACCAGGTTCCTCTGTTAAGGTAGTTCTACCTGAGCCAGAAACAGCCAGTTGCACCAGCTTTAGATCATCATAGGGTAGATGGGTCAGGTAGAGGACATCCCCATGATGATCGCTGTCCTCAGAGAGCAGAGTGCATCTGTGGTGGTGGTCGGCATCAGGGTCAGAGAGGCCGTGGAGGAGGTTGTGGTCAGCTTCATGCTCTAGCGTTTCCAGCTCTAGGCGATCCAGACAACGTTTGAGGTACTCTTTACTTGTTTTCTACCATGGTGTATGCCTTTTTTGACTCAGGAGCGACACACTCCTTCATATAACCAACCCTTTCCCATTCTTTGGGCTATGAGTAGAGAGGCTTGCAGCACCCTTGACATTGACTACACATGTTGGTGGTCGAGCTGACTTATTTGAAGTATGTAGAGATTGTGAGCTACTGTTGGGGAAACATCGCTCTTGGGGATATTTTCTATGTTTACAAATACAACCATTTGATGTCATCCTCAGCATGGATTGGTTGTATTCGGTGAATGATATCATGGATTGCTTCAAAAAAAAAGGTCATCTTCATTGGTGCAGATGGTGAGAAAGTGGTGTTTGTTGGTGAGCGATACCCTCAGATGGGTCATAGGCGTGTTCCATCATTATCATCCATGATGGATGAGTTGATGTTGAGTTCATCAGAGGTTCATAATTTGGCATTTACAAGGGTCGTATAGGAGTACCCTGATGTCTTTCCAGAAGTGGTTGTAGCATTACCCTCTTGACGATAGATTGAGTTCGGGATCGAGCTACTGCCAAGAGCGTCTTCTATCTCTATGTATCCACATAGTATGGAACCTTCTGGGTTACTAGAGCTACGTATACAGCTTGATGGTCTATTGTAGTGCGGTTTTGTTCTGCCAAGTGTGTCACCATGGGGTGCACCAGTTTTGTTCGTGAATAAGGCCGACCGTAGTTTGTAGTTATGTGTTGATTATCATCACTTAAAAAAAGTTACAGTAAAGATTTGATATCTTCTTCTACGAATTGATGATTTATTCGATAAACGGAAGGGTGAAAGTTGATTATCAAAGATCAACATGTGGTCGGGATATCCTCAGATGCGTGTGAAGGATGAGGATATTGCGAAGACTACTTTCTATTGTCTTCATGGGTATTATGAGTTCATTGTATTTCCATTTGTCTTAAAAAAATGCTCCAGCTATAATCATGGGACTGATGAATGTTGTGTTCCATGATTTCAGGGACAAATTCATGGTAGTCTTCATCGATGATATCCTTGTGTACTCCATATCTACAGAGGAGCATGTAGAGCATCTACGATCCTTTTTGGGAGTTATTCACCAACATCAGCTATACAGGAAGTTTTCAATGTGTGAGTTTTGGGCTCGAGAAGTCTGTTTATTGGGGCATGTTGTGTCTCAATAGAGAGTATCTGTGGATCCATCGAAGGTAAAAGCAGTTGTGTCTTGGGAAACCCTCGAGACAGTGTCAGAGGTGCGAAGTTTCTTTGGTCTCGCAGGCTACTACAGGAGGTTCATATCCAATTTCTAACGATTTGTGACTCCTCTGACAGCTTTGACCAGGAAGGATCGGGCATTTATATGGACTGATCAGTGTCAGGCAGTATTCTAGTATCTAAAAGAGAAGTTAATAAGTGCTCCAGTCCTTTGTCTTCCAACTGAGGGAGTCCAGTTTGATGTTTTCTGTGATGCTTCACATTTGGGGTTAGGCTGTGTTCTCATGCAATAGAGGTCAGTTGTTTCTTATGGTTCTCAGTAGTTGCGTCCCCATTAACGCAACTATGCCACCCAGGATCTTGAGTTGGAAGCCGTGGTGTTTGCTCTAAAGTTGTAGAGACATTACCTCATTGGTGAGCGCTTTGTGGTTTTCACTGATCATAATAGTTTGAGGTATGTTTTCTCTCAGCATGACTTGAACTTATGACAACGTCAATGTATTAAGTTCTTATAGGAATAAGACATCGAAATATCATATAAATCTGGAAAAGGGAATGTTGTAGCTGATGCGCTGAGCTGAAAGTCATGTAGTGATGCTGTACTTGAATCCATAGATTAATGGATAGTAATGGAAGAACTGTCAGCATTGCATCTTGATATGGGAGAATTTGGGTGTATAGGTTGCCTTTTTCAGATGACGGTACAGTCATCCTTGGTGTAGAAGGTGGAAGAGTCCCTGTTGGGAGATCTAGTGGTGGAGGTTTGGAGAGACTGAGTTGTTTGTGGTGAGGCCCCTGATGGTTGGTCGGAGGTCAAACAACACCGAGTGTTGTATCATAGAAGGCTTTTTGTTCCCTTGACGATGCGCGAGACGGTTCTCTGAGAGTTCCATATTTCACCCTTAGCAGTACAAGTTGGTTGAAAAAGATGTAATTATCTTTGAGGAGTTAGTTTTGGTGGCCTGGGCTGAAGCGTGCGGTTGAGGAGTTTGTGTCCCGATGTTTAGTCTGCCAAAAGGTGAAGACCAAACACCATGTTCTTGGTGGTCTTCTCCAGCCATTAGAGATTCCTCATTGGAAGTGGGAGGACATCTCAATGGACTTTTTTACAATATTACCTCGACCACCAGGAGAACATGATTCTATTTGGGTGATAGTGTATCGTTTAACAAAATCGGCCCACTTTATAGCAATAAAGGAGTCCAGCTCAGTGGAAGTTTTGTCAAGGCAGTATCTGGAGGAGGTGGTGAGACTTCATGGAGTCCCTAGGATGATCATTTCTGATCGAGATCCTCATTTTAACTCCAGGGAATGAAGGGATATCCAACATGCTTTTGGTTCTCAACTATTCCTTAGCACTGCTTTTCACCCTCAAACGGATGGTCAGACAGAGTGAACCATCTAGACTCTTGATGATATGTTACACTTTTGTGTTCTTGATTTTGGAGGTTCATGGATAAGGCACATACCCTTGGTAGAGTTCTCTTAAAATAGTAGTTTTCACTCCACCATCGTTATGGTGCCATTTGAATCTTGTATGGTCTGCCTTACCATTCTCCATTGTGATAGGCTGGGGTCAGAGAGTCATCAATTCTCGGACCGGAACTAGTGCAAAATATAATAGAGATAGTTCTGCTGATTTGTGAGAGGATGGAGACAGCAGAAGATCGTCAGCAATCATATTCTTATCAAAGAAGGAGACCCTTGAAGTTCAATGTTGGGGATCATTTGTTTCTGAAGGTGACTCCCCGTCTTGGGCAACGAAGGTTTGGTCATAGAAGTATGCTTTCTCCAAGGTTTGTTGGTCCTTTCGAAGTGTTAGTTCATGTTGGAGCTATGGCGTATCAAGTAGCACTTCCCCCACAGATGAGTCAGATACATGTTGTTTCCCATGTATCACAGCTCCGTCATTATCTTCATGATGACTCCCACATAATCGATTGGGTGAGAGATCGATGTTGATGATGATGCAACCTTTGAGGAGCGAACTGTGGAGATCCAAGACTGCAAGGAGAAGGTGTTTCGTGGGCGTTCTATACCCTTAGTTCATGTCTTTTGGCGACACACTGGCATGTGGGAGATTATTTAGGAACATGAGTCACAAATACCTGCTCAGTACCCAGAGTTGTTTGATTCTTAACTCTTTTCATGTAATGATGTTCCCTTTGTGGTTAGACCTTACGTGTTTTATTTATGAATTTCTTATGTTGCTTTTGTGGCTTGCTCTCTTTTGAGAGGTATCTCGATGGGTGGTTGTTCGGACCCTATTTCTTTTTTTGTCTCTTTAGGTTGGTTTTGAATTCTTGGGGATGAGAATGTTTTGAGAGGTATCTGATGTAATGTCCCAGACCCCTCCAGTCCATTACTTTATAAAATTTATGGATAAGAAGATGTCGTGTGAGTTTTTTGGGAGAAAGATTTAAATCATGGGAGAGAGGGAGTAATTATAAGATAATAATTGTTGTCAATAATAATAATAATTATTAATGATAATAATGGTGACCCATTGAAGAAATTGAAAGATGATTTATTACTATTAAATAATAATTATAATGATGGATTTTAGTGTGTGATTAATTAAATCGAATGGTTTTAATTTAGAATGATAATTACCATGGTAAACTAATTTAATGGGATTAAATTATCATTTTAATTATGGGTGTTATTATTATTAATTTTATTAATAATAACTTTGAAGTGAGAAAAGATATGTGGTGTGATGGAAATGGAGCAAAGGCCTAGGGGAGGCACCACTTTTAGTGGAGTGGGAGAAGAAATATTGAATATAAGAGTTAAATTTGAGAGAGAATGTGAAAATTGAATGGGGATGTAATAAAAGAAAAAGGAAAGGAAATCAATTAAGGTTAAAGGGAGTGAGGCGCACCAAATTGGAGAGAGTGGTGTGTGACATTGGGTATATGAAATGAATCAATTAAAAACAAAAATATAATAATCATATTATTGTTGTTGTTGATAAAACACTTTTTTGACCGTAACATCTTCGTGTGACCTCGGTTTTAAGAACCTTCAGTGGAAGTACGACCCTGACATCAAGATAGAAATTATGAGTCCAATATTGGATGTCTTTTCAGGTTTTTGTATTGGGTACCCAAATTGATCGGAAAATAATAGATTTATTATTATTATTAAATATTTGACCCGCCTTAACTCCAGTGAGCGACGTTTTATTGACTTCTAATCAATGGAAATGTGATCATATCATTAATACGATCGTTTTAAGTCTAATGTAGAATATTAAAGTATGGTTCGTGGCTCAGGATGTTTTTACTCGGTCAAACCGCGTGGGTTAATATGATCTTCTTTTAATGGAGAATTAGGTGTATCTTAAACTATCGCCCCATTAAATCTTCAAAAGGGACAAGATATCATCCTCCCTTGTCCTTTATCTTTGTTATCGACTATGAGACACTAGAACTTTTCATTCCTTCCTGTAGGAGTTGCACAATCAGGCTATACTCCTCGGATCAGTTCCGCTCTGTTTTGATGCAACCGAGCTGTATTGATCAATCCTAGAAATAAGGTATGTTTTATAGTCGTTTCATTGGGATCATATTCTCATATATTAAAGAATATAATATCCATGCTTCTAATGGGTTTTTTCTTGGGGTTTGGCTGGTGCGGTTGTTCTGTGGCATCCTCGGGTTGATGTAGTTGGCGTGAGAGGAAGATCGTGACCCATTGTGTGGATAAAGAATGTCAATAACTCTTCGAGGTAGGGAATTAGTTGATTCTCTCTTTCATTTACGTGAAACCGTGTTGTTGGCATGTTTAATCCATCTGGATGACAATGGAATTGACATAATAAATATTTCAACCGGATAAATAAATTGATATCGATCATATGTAATTGCCTCGTGTTTTACTAGATGGTGTGATATATATGATTGAATTGATTTTCTATTCATTTTCTATGGAAATTGGTAATAAACGTATATTGGGATTAATTGATAATTTTTTGGCTCATGATAAAGAGTCATGAAAACGAATCTGGTTATTGTTGTAATTTGACATTAATCAAATTAGTGCACCAAGAATGTTTATTTTTTTATGATAACTTACTAGTTAGGTTTCTCGAATATGGAAACTATGAATAATAAATCGTTTAACCCAAGATGGATAAAAGAACCGATTGTATTATTATTCCTTAAAGGCTTCTAAGTTGCCCTCTTAATTTTTAAAGGGCCAAGTGCCTAATTAAATATGGTGTTTTTTAACTGCTGTTTGTGCTATGATGTGACCCTGGATGGCTGTTGTGATATGTGGGGGAAAAGAGGTTTTTGGTTCTAGAAGCAGATGATTCTTAGAGTGGCGAGATGCATCGATTTATGCATATGGGTGTTATGGAGGACACTGGGGATGATGGAATTGAGTGGATGTGATTGTTGGATTCTTGGTTATTTTGATTTGTTTTTTATCTACTTTACTTTTCCCCAATTCTCAAGGCATCTAGTCTTGCTTACCCTTCTCCCAAAAGAGGTGAAGACACATAGGGTATGCCATGTTCTTTTTCATTTTTAGCTTCTCTAGGGGGAATGGGTCTACACTATTGCTATACGACTCGACGGGTAGTAAATCTACTCACTTGGTTGATCCCCCTTGTGTTTAGTAGCATAGAATGATTTTCTATAATACCTGGGAATATGGGAATGCAATTCTGTAATGAATATTCGAATAAATGATGTTAACCCATGGGTATGGAGATGCTGGAACATAATGATGAGGTTGTAATTTTTGAAGGAAGAGTTGACTTTGGGTACGATGCTAACAAAATTTTAATGTGGAATTGTTCATGGTTAATTAATGTTTAAAGAATTAATTAACGTAAAATGGAACTGATAAAAAGTTAATGATGTAATATAATAAATCTATTTAAATGGTTGTGTGCTTATAGGATACCTAGACTTAGAAGAAGCATCCTGGAGTCTAAGAGATGTTAGTTGCAGTTTTTTCTAAGAATAGGTAATGCCCATAGTGTGGTTGTGAGTTATAATATATCTGGTACTTTTTGTGTTTCTATACTCTACTCAACACTACTAGTAAGGTCAACTGACACCCTGTGTATTCTGAGCCATGGGGCGGGGGTTTTTTTCCCCAACATTCCGAGGGGAGGATGAATGGATGACTACCCCCTTTGGCCCCGCTCTATTCTCTTGGTAGTTACTTGTGTTGATAGGCACATTGGTCAGTTTTCCCCATATATGTCTGTAGAGGGCTGTAATGGCTTGTGATTATTCACACACATATATTCTAGATATATTTTTCTATGTACTACTATAGGTGTAACGTGTGTAGGTTGTGATGGCTTGAGGATCCTTACTCTGTGTATGGGCTGTAATGGATTGAGGTATAATACCCGACGTATGATACGCGTTACGTGAGTTGTGGTGGCTCCCATATACTACCTGGTTACTTTTGGTTGTGAGGATGGTGAGGTTCTTCGCCCAGGTGTCTGCGGGCAAGTCTTTGTGGAGCACGCGGTTCATATTGTTGTGCTTCGCCCAGGTGTCTACCGGCAAGACTTTTTGGAGAGAAGCTTAGGATGTGGGAAATTGGGGTAAAGAGGAAAACCAGTGGGTAAGTAGTAGCAAGGTACCCTTGGTATTCTTCATTATATTATATATTCTTGTATGTGTTACTTTGATATAGTATCCATGGTGAGGTTGGGAACTTAGTATACCTGTTTAGGTGATGAGTTAGTTTCAGTTCTTCTTCACTGTGCGTTAGAATGCTTTGATTACTTTTTCACAAGAGGCTTTGGGGAAGATCATACTAGGTATAATGTTATACTCACCCTATGTATATATAAACTTTTTTTCAAGTCAATAGGATAAGGTTTGAGATCATGTTGGTTTCTACTAGCTTGGAGTTGCAGGAGCTGTCAGGGCTTGTGGTTGCTGCAGTTTTTACGTTCTTTGGGGAACTAGTAGTTTTCCCCTTCCAGTTGTAGTACTTTTGCATGAAATTTAATATATGAACAAGGGCTGATTTTATATTCGAATTATTAGTTCGAGTATATTGGTGTCAATCTTATCTCTCTCTTCCGCATGTGTTCTTTTGGAGGGTAATGCCTCTCATTTTGTGTTTATTATACCCTCGGTGCTAGTTTCCAACCCGGGGCCTACTGGAGGCGGGATTCGGGGGTCATTATCTCCCTTCTCACATTGCTGGCCCAGGAGGAGTACAATTTATGGGGAGGGGGTCTTGACAATGAATTAATTAATCTATTTGTGATTTTGTAAGGTTTTTATTGATATTTTTTATCTATAACAGACATAAGTTTAATATCTATTGGATTAATAAATTTTTAACCCATTTATATCCAAAGGGATAGATATTAGTGATTGCGTATGGCCAAAACCTATAAGAGAAACTATACCAGGGTAAAATATTATCCTTAAATTATAATGAATGACCTTATACCTAATTTGGATAATTTTATGGAAGATAAATTCATCATGGTTATTATTTTTTTCTTTTGATATTGATTCTAGAATTCACATAAGAATCACTTCATATTCACTCATACTCTTAAATATGTTATTTCAATTTTGAACATAAACTAAAAATATTACAATTGATCATTTCTCATTATCAAAAAATTATTACTGATTATCGTAATAAGTAGGGGAAAAATCTATCAAAAACAACAAAATAAGGTGACGTGAATCTTGGTCATTGGAAAGAACTAAAATAAATTTTCAATCCATAATATTCTATAATAATACAAATTTTTTAATTTTTTAGAAACATTTTCTGTTATTTTTTAACATAATTGAAGAACATTATATTTTCAATTATTATGGGTTGAGAAGAAATATAATCAGTATAACAAATCTCATAATAAAACAAAATTTATTACACTATATGATTATAGAAATAATAACCATGTTCAATGATATTGATCATATTCTATTATAACCTAGAAGAACATATAAATATATAAAATTCCATAAGCAATTTTTAGTGATTTTTTATTTTTTGTAGTCCATTAATCCATTTAAACACTAAATTTATCATAATAATAATGTAAATATTTCTAAATTAATTACGAACCAATCACATAATGTAAATGCACTAAACATTAAAAGAAGTCCAATAATTGAATGGGTGTTTTTGATTTTCATTCAGATATTTTAGAGTCATTTACAATAATTAAAAAATAATGGGTATTTTTACAAAAATAATGGTAATCTATGAATAAGTCTATGAAAAATAGGTTTAGAAAAATTCCAACATGACCAGATCCAAGAGAAATGTGGTTTCCACAAAACAAAATATTATACTAAGGATTAGTAAAAAATAACCTATAGAATGATCAATCCATTTGAACTAAAATTAATGTTCATAATTCATATACCATTGAGACTCTTGTTTAAGACTCTCAATATAGTTTTATTATAATTAGTTCGAATTCATGATGGTTCAGAATAATCTACATTGTTAGGATACCAAAAAATAACAATTTTTAGTCGATTTAATTAATGATTAGAATACATGTCGTTTATTTGAAATTTTAAAATCCATATGTTTGAGGATGGAATTCTATTTATAATATTCCTAGTTTTCAAATACAACTATCCACAGTTTTCACTATCATCAAAATTAAATTAATAATAGATGATCATTTGAATAATAACTTATGTTTTGGGTTCTGGATTCTTAAGAATATATAGGAGATATAAATAGAAATAATAAATAATAATTATGAATTATAAAACATATGGAATGAATTTATTCGTGGTAGACCTCGAGAGAGGATGATTTTTTTTATTTTAGAATTACTTTTTATATGTATTTTTTTGTGTTATTGAGGAATATATAATGACGTGTAGACCTCAATAAATAATCTCTAAAAAGACACACCAACAATAATGTTATATAATTAAAAAATGTGGAAAATGGTAAATACAACAAAGGTTGTTTAATATTAAAGGGTGAAGTGAGATTATATTTAATTTTTTTAACAAATACTCACAGTATTTATAATAATGAATTAATTTTCATTTTGTAGAAATAAAAATATGAAGTGTTCAACATTACAAAAATTATGATTGAAATGGTGATATAATAATATATGGGGTTAGAAAGAGAGTTCATACTATACATATATATGGTATGTGGGTAAACAATATACATCAAGTATTAATTTTTCATCTAAATATCATCCCTATAAATAATTTTTTCTTGTATTATCTCCTTACGTAGAATGGAATTAATCTTCTCGTAATTTAATTCAAGATTCATTTCATAAAAATATTAAAGGAAAAAACATTTACAACTAACAGACTCATAAAAATAGGAATAATTAAAAATGGATTAAAAAAATTATAAATTAATTTCATTAGAATATATGAAATTATACTAATCACTAATCACTACAATGTACCAATAGCATTTTATAGACCAAATACAAATGTCCTAAATGAAAATATGCTCAAGGGTCTCCTAAATTTTTTATTTTCAAAATCCTTGTAGGATATATTTGTAAGATATTAAAAAATACATATATATCTAGTAGTAATATATAATATCTACTAACCAATCTTGAATCTAGTAAAACAACAATAATGGGAAATTGTAATTAATATTTTATTTCCTTACTGATATTTATATTATATAGACCCAGCAGCTATTATGTATATTTGATGAATTGAATTATATATATTTTTATAATATTTATACCATTTATCTAACGATGTTTCCATATTAGAATAACTAATTGGATTTTAAATATAGGGTAAACATTATTAGTGTCCAATAATTTAGTTATTTGATTTTTAATAGAATCAAAGAGGTTTAGTTGTAGTAATCTGAATATGTACTTAAATATATTATTGTTAGAGTTAAATAATACATTATACATACAAAATTATGGTCTAATACGTGTAATGTATCTCTTTTTCCACCCCAATACATGTTTATAAAAAATAATACATTCAACCAATTGAAATTCATGTTCTGACGTAAGATAATTAGAAATACTTATAGAAAATATATTTCCTTTTAGAAGTTCTAAATATAATAAATATTGAGAAATATATTTGTCTTACACATCAGGGGTAACATTGATATATTAAGGGTGATGATAATGATAAATGTCTATGATCTCATCTAACTACCAATTAGAAACATTAATAGTCAATGAGAAAACTTTTACATGTTTAGATGAATCATTAAGGGAAATTTATTCATAAATTCATAAGAAATAATAATTATAAAAACATTCATTCCATTTTTTTAATTTATTGTGAAGGAAAATACATGACTCGTTATTTTTCATTTCTATTGTTGAAGAAAACTTATAAAGATTCTCAGGTGAGTGTATCTATTATTTTTTGGCGATAGTGATTAGTTTATTTTAATTTAATATAGTAGAGGGATATTATTTTGAGGTGAACATCATATAATAATGAATTTTAAAGGTAAAAATATGACTCTCAAAATCCATAGATATTTTACCATTGTTTAAATTATTTATCAGTTTGGTAGTTTTTATTATTTTTTTCTCTATTATAACATTCATTTGTCTATTTATCCTATCAATTTTCATTTTTATCATATTAAAATCATCTGAAAAAATAAAATCCATAACTCTCCCAAATGAAATTGTATTAGACCAGAATGGTGAACAACACTAGGATTTTATAATTTTTTTAAATATTATAGTGATTCGCCACCAAAAATATTTATGAATTGATAATGGAGTTAGGAATAAAATTTATAGAGGAACCCAAATAAACTATTGCATCCTAAATGAAAATCTCCCTTTTGAAACATAGAATGATTAATGTATATGAACACTTTCATTTGGATGTAAATACCTACTATATAAATTTCATGATATTCTTCCTTAAGACCCCTTATTCCTTTTTGTGGTGTATTCATTGTAATGTACATATTTCATTCTAGATAACAAAATGTCAGGAATTATTTGAAATGTATCAATCCTGGAAATAATATCCTAGTATTTTTTGAATTATTATTATTTTTTCATTATTTTGTTTTGTTTCATTTATTTTATTGGGTTTCATGGAGTTTTGGAATAATGGGTTAAGAATTTTAGACTTTGTTGTATCATTAATGATACTATATTTGTTAGAAGGGATTCTCTAAAGGAATATATTTTCTATTTTTTGATCATTAGGGGTGGTTCATATTTTTGTTTCTTCAAGAATGGGTAACCCTAATGGATGGATCACATGTCTTTTCAGTTCCATACTAATATAATGTGTTAATAAAATATAATTTAATGTTTTCTTTGGGTTGAATATGAAATGATGAAGTTTTTTTCCTAAACTGTTATTTTCGACCCCCCCCCCCCTTGAGTTGTTGAGTTCTAAAAAATGTGCCCTTATGTATTTCATGGTGCCCAATATATCTTATTAGGAAAAATAGTATATTTTTACCATTTCTATAATTATGTTTTTTTATTGGGTCATGTTCAATGTGGATTGATTGAGAAGATGTTGCGGTTATTAAGTAATTTTAGATTATATAGCACAATTAAAACCCTATAATGTGAGATTTTGCGATTGTTAATGTCTTTTAGCGAACACATATATCCTATTCTTATGGTTATATTTGAATTTATGGTTTTCTATATATGAAATTTATTGGTTATTAATTTATTCATGTGGTTGGCATACGAATAATACCTCACAACTCATAGATTGTTCCATTAGTTAATGGTGTGTGTAAAAGTAATATTTTTTGATGTTATATATATTTTAGTAAACATTAATAAGTGTATTTGAATTAAGTAGTGTGTGATATGGTTATCTTGCCATGATAAATACATGTTGAATATTTATATAGACAATTTTTTATAAATCAAAACAATGTAGTATATGAACATCCATAAATGGGAAGACTATATGATAAAACAAATTTATTGTCTTTCGTGCCATGAATATATTGAGTGTATGCAACAAAACCATTTTTTTCACATGAGAACCACCTACATCCATATCAATAATAATAAGATCTATATAGACTTTTTGTATATAGAAATAAATTTATATAACTTGACCACTTATTCATGAACTGTTTCCATTTAGATTTCGTTGGTTAAACAATTCCATTCACAAATATATCGGGTTTAGGGGATGGGAATTATTTTCCATAAAAATATTATTAATATATAGATAAACTCTAGTTTTTATGTTCACATAATATAAACAATAATTTATTATGAATTCTATAGAAAATTGAAATAATATAAATTGAACAATTCGCCTAGTCACTCAAATAGGCTTTGGTTTTAAGAATGTTATTTGAAATTATATTATTTGATTATGAGGGATATATATAGTAATTAAATGGATTTTTAATTAATTTATTTTAACCAGATATAGAATAAAAATTGGTTCTTCCCATATAGGTTGTAGGTATATGCCCCGATACACTATGTTATATGAATATCGTTTTCTAAACAACGGTTATTTTCCTAAATATTTATCATATTTTGGTAAATTTGATCCCCAAAAAATATGGTTTATAGGGTTGTGAATGGATATTTTAGCCTCATAAAATGAATTGAGTTTTTAGATTTCATGTAGTCAATGTTGTATCCTCTATAAATTTGGATGAAAAATGATAGATCTTAGGATTCATATCGTATCATGAAAATGACTCTTATTAGAAATAAATAAAAAAACAAAATTTTAAAAAATCATGTATAAAAAATAAACATATATTGAAAAATTACACATAAATCTTATAAAAAACACAAAAATCTCATAAATTCCATTAAATTTGTGTAAAAATTATAAATTTTCAACACAAAATGTGAAATGTTTTAGGTAATAGAAAATTATATTTAGTAAAGGCAGAAAAAAAATGTCAAATAATATTTAGTTTTTGATATTTATAGTGTTAATTTAGAATATGATTTCTAAACTAATTCAAAAATGATAAAGGTGTGGAAATTTATTCAATGAAAACCAATAAAGTAAAATATGTAAAAATGATTCATGTTATTTTCTAAATATAAATAAGGCTTAATAGGGTTATAGAAAAGGGATCAATGAATTGTTCATAAATTTCATTAATGGAACCTTGCTACCTTAGAAAAAAAAATTTATTTCATTTATCATGTGGAGGAATAAAACATATTTTTCTATCCTTTTATACATTGAATATATAGATTGAGATTCAATCCTTGGTGTAACTATCCCTTATCTATAGTCCTGAACTTTTGTGATGTTATTAAGACCCAGAAAATACTATTATATTTTCTAAATGAAATTAAAAGGATTATATTATTTTATAATTATAGAAATACATGCTACCCACTATGAAAATCAAAAAATTGATTAGTTAATAAGTATTAGAATTTATAATAATGTATTTAACAAATGATATCCAATCTCAAAAATATAGTTATATCATTAAGTTAAATGTATTATAATCCTAGATACACCATACATGTGTTATGTAATGTGTTGAAACCCCCTTAAGAAGTGTTTTTATACATTATAACTTTTATCAATGTCATAGATCATCATTATGCGGATGTAGAAGCATGTATAGAACTATACCTAAATACTTGACCCACCTTGACCTATTGGGATCACCATAACTTCTAGTATGACATCATAACCACTCATACTCTATAAAAAGGTATCAGATCATCATATTGGATTAACATTTAAATGATATACCCAATGTATTAATTTTTTATTTGGGAGGAAATTCTTATTTTTTGGTTTATTTCCCAACAACATTGGTGTCTTACTATAAAACTGGTAAAATGAATTACCACTTGTTTTAAAGAACAATATATTTCTTTGATTCATGGATACCCTTATAAATGTTAAAATCGTTGCCTTATGAAAATAGATATATATGAAAAATATCAACTTATACACTAGGCATGTAGATGTTTGGTTTTCTTAAAATATCACATCATTTAGTCTATAAAATAGATGAAGTTGGAACATGTTTATTATATCAATATCTAACCCTAAAGACAATGGATTCTCTCAAAATTATATTGACTAGTTTGATGGGTTTATTTTCAGAATGAAAGAATCAGCGCAAATATGGTTTTGAGGTTCCCTTTAATTGTAATTTCTTTCAAATTCATATTAGGAACACAAAATCACCTACACCAAAATTGATAACATTAAAAATTATATTTTTATATTTTAATTTTATTGAAAATTTATTAATTAAATAAATTTTTTAAATTATTTTTAATATCAATAGATTACAATACAAAAATATCTCAATGTAGTGGTAAAAGTGTAGAATATAACAGTTATTCATTATATAATGATGGATTATTTTTAACTACCACAAAAGAGAGAATAATGAAAGTTTTAAGACATTAAAAAAGAAGAAAAAACCCAATTTAATATGGCTTATATAGTTATGTAATTGAACTGTGCTTCATTCAATTCCATACTCACATAAAATATGGGTTTGAATTAGTTATATACTATTTATCTAAAACCACCCCAATGGTGTAGTCACTCCCATCACACATAAAAAATTGGTCATCCCAATTATGTGGTTTAATTATTGTTGTAGTTATAAGGTTTATCATTTACTCCAGGGATTCCAAATTTATTTTTCAGAGATAAAATTTCATATCCTTTTCAATGAGTTCACTAAGGGTTCTAGAAACATATTAAAAATACATTTTGAATATTTTGTAAAACCAAAATGGCCTAGAACTCATTGAATATATCTCACCATAATTGTTTTTTCTATCTCTATAATCACTATAGTTTTCAATGGATTAAAAATTATAATCAATTTATAAAATCATTGACCAATAATGATGGAATATATCAAGATGAAAAATCATTAATTTTAGTTGATGAAATGGTATATATCATCATATCTCACATGAAATGATTTTTGTTTTTATAACCAAATAAAAATGGTAATAAAAAATCTCTAATATCACATATAAAGTATTGGTTCTATTCCATCTCAATCTGATGAAATTATATTTCATCAACCAATGGACCATTTTTTGTGCATTGGACATTACAAAGTACATGTGGGGGTATTTTAAGGATTTGTTGGGGGGTTGAAAACCGTATCTTATATTGATCATTTGTTACTATATGTTTTTTATTATACGCATGTAGTTATTAAATAAACGTATTAATGATTATAATATTTCTCTAACATCTATTGAAAAAAATTTATGTTGAATATAATAATGTTTTATCCAATAATTTGTTTTATTCTTTGATAAGAACAATACACCTCATTATTATTTAGATGTACATTTGCTGATTATTAATTATAAAAATGTAAATTCCACCTATACTGGGGTAATTTGAGAGTGTGATCTCTCATTATCAATAAAAAATATGGAAAATGATATCAATATCTATAAAATTCATCACATCATTCATCAATAGATCCTTCAATATAGGGACCGTCCTCCCTTTGGATTTGAAAAATCAGATTCCTCCCATTTTAATGCCACACCATGTTTATAAAAATGGGAAAAACGCTTTATATTATAACAATGAAGCCTTAATCTATCTAATTACTCCATTGATTCTAAACATTAATAATTTTTCTATATTAATATTGGTGAAGAGACTCATTCAAAATCACTTGAACCTCCTCATCTATATCAAATAAATATATCAATGTTCTCTAGGATGTTATTCAATATAAAATATTTATTTTTTTATAATTTAGGTACCAATATTTTAATTGATGTCAAATATATGTATTCTATATCTATGAGGTCTTAATTTTTTTTAGATACATCAATATTATCCTCATTTTTTCATCTACTTCATCATCCATTTCTTTCTATTACTTAGTATGAACATATAATATTTTATAGATATATTCACCAATAAATGTGAAATTACAATATTCTAATTCGGCTCTACAAATCATGGCTAATATCTAATAAAAATCAATATTTTATTTTACTTATAAAAAATTAAATGACATTAGTTTACTAAAAAATGAATTTTACTTGTATAATGGATTATATTAACCAAATTTTTCCGAAAAGATCAATCTTTGACCATATATAATAATTAGAAATTATTTAGGAAAATAAGTAACCCTATAATTAAATTAAATTATTGATAATTTCATTGAGTAACCTTATCAATATATCTAATAATTTTAATAAAACTCTTATGGAATTCAGATTTCACAACATAAGCATATTGAACACAGTCATATGTATCGTTTTTACATTATCCCAAAGTGACATAGTGAATTTTCAATTTCATAAAATAAAATATTGTATCGAAAATAAATTTCATAGTTCTTGGTGTTTAATTTATTTTTTCCACTACATAAAAACTACAAACACTTAAACAAGAGAAATATTTCATGTATTGTCCAATTATATATTTTCTATGATTATTTCATTATAGATCTTGTTATTTTCTAAATTTTTTGTATTATATTATCAAATGGGAAAGTGGTGTGATCTTGGGTTAAATTCTCATTGACATATTGTATTTCTCGGTCATATTACCTTGGAAAGTTATCCCCATATAATGAATATGTGGATACTTTGGCCAGGCTATATGCTTGATTTCTATGTTCAATTATATTATTTCTTCTCTTATAGGGAATTCATTAGCTATATATGTTATTTATTTGTGCTTCCCTTTTTTACATCAATACATAGTATTATTTTTAAATTTCAATAGTATCTCGTACTATATTGATACTATGATTGTTCATCTAATGATCCTAAATTCTATTTTATAACAAACCCAACTTAACACCATCTTATTAAACCTCTTTTTCACATTTTTGAATATTGAGGGGTCAGTCATATGCTTTTTGGAGGGTTATCACAAATTATTTTCAATATACTAAAAATGTTACCGATTCAACAATTAATTGTCATTGTTTTGACGTTTTATCTCAACTATCGAGATATATTAATTATTTAACTAAATGTATTTAATTATAATATTTTTAAAATAATATTTATGTGAACAATTCATGTATACATTTTCATTGATTATATTTAGTCATAAAATATGTTTTCACAAGATAGACTTTATTTTATGGATTAAAAGATTTAATTCTGTTTCCTAGTATTTTTTCCATGAGTTTATATTCAATGTAACAAATTAGAGATGATCATAAATATATTGGAATATAGACAACTTTTACATTATAAACACACGCCCTGTACCGTGGACTATAAATGAAATTTACAGCTCATGTACACAGACATTTACCCTAGAAAGACCAACACGACATGTAGTCAAAATTCACATGTTTTGTAAGACATGCTAGGAGTGGTTGGATGTTAATGGAGATTCTTCATTCCTTGTGTAATAGAGATAAAATAGTGTACTTCCACCAACCAACTACCAAGGCTACAAATTCAGTCAGAGATGCAGTAGATCACCTGCTGGTGGAGAAATGTAGGACAATTATAGTTGACACAGGTACAAAATATTTAGATTGGATGAAAAATTTTGTAATCTATTTCTCACTAAATAGAGAGTAATATCCCCAAATATAATGTTGGACATCCAGGGGTTATTATGTTCTACCCTTTGATCACCTATGAATTCAAATTTTATTTTTCTTTTACTATTTCATTTTTTAGTTTAATTTCTCCCAGCCCATTCAATCCTCTTATTTCCATGGTAGAAGGTTGAGTTTCTACTGAACCCTAACACCACGATCATAATAATAAAAGGATTATTTATATTGTTTTCATCATAATATAATTATTGTTGTTCTGTAATAGATCTTCATATTTATTTATATTATTCATGATTTATGCTTTATATTTGATTTAATGAAATTAATTCAACATTCACCAATTGTTTTTAATTATAGAAAGAATGAAAACAATATATGAAACTAAATGATATTTAATAGGAATATCAATGACTATTGTTTTACAATGTTACCATGGTTTTAGTAGAAATGTTTTATTGTGTATATTATCATTCATTCAATGGACCAAGGTGGTTCCATTAAAATACATAGTTACCTGTCATCAGACTAAGACATGGTAATATAATGTAATCCCCATAGTAAAACAATTTTCATCAATTATTTTAATACAAAAAATGACAATTTAAAATCATCATAATCATGTTGTATCCATTACAAAAATGTAGTTTTGGTTTTTATGTACCTTACTTTTTTCAGTTTTTTTAAGAAAAATACACATATTCATTCACTTCCCTTCATTAATTTTTTATGGATTATTATCATAGACCTACTGAATCATGACATCATATATATCTTATGTTTTTCTTATAGATCAATCCCAAATATAACTTGAAACATATTTAGTAAAGTTAAAAGGGGATAAATACTAATTTGATGCACCTCATAATGGGAGTGGTTAAATTCTAGAAATCATTCATGGGAATAGGAAATAAGTAGCGTTTATCTATATTATGGTTGGTGTACCAGAAAAGTTTTCTTTTAATTTCCTAATTCTTTTCTTGGATCCTGGACTCCACTTCCCAATGTATTTTTATACAAATAAATGATTGTAAAATTCACCAAGAATGGATTTTAGTCTATATGATCTAGGGTAGTGATACTCGTATACCAAAGAGTAGAATCGATTCACAAATGATGGGTTTAAGTATGTGGAATAACTATGTACATCCTTTAACCAACCCATTTATTATTATTTTCAGTATTCATCCTTGGATAATACTAAAAAAATATTATCAATGATGTAAAAAATAACCACATGCTAGTTTGACCAAACTTATACGTGGGGACGAATTGAGACTGTTAAAAACAATGATTCTGATATAATTTATAATATAGATACATAGTGTGATTATGAACCTTGGTGTTCAATATATATTTCAACTATGGAAGCATGTTATATTGTGGATCCACTTGTAATTCAATAAAAATTCATGAAAATGACATTCAAAAATGAATATTGAAATATGAGATCAGATTGTCTCATTCTAATAATGAGAATGATCAATTCATTACCCATGGACCTGCAGTTGATTTCTTACCTTCTCTAGAGGATTCTTATGATTTTTTTCAGTTTTTAGCACAACAAAGTATTAAACCAAAGAGTTGGAGGATGGACATGATAAAACTAAGGCATCATTCCTCCATCTGAATTTATAGGACATATAGTAAGGATACTACAAGACACCACCTAGAGCACTAGAAGGTCAAAAAAATTTGTTAAAAGAAGAGGTTTCCAGACATATGTTTTGGTTCCCACAATATAAAGATCATCCTTAATGAGAATAAGGGAAAGTAACCATTATTTTCTTGATCCAAATTACTAAAAGAGAAGTTCTACCTAGGAGGAAACCTAGACAATCGACTCTCTATTTAACTTCTATTTTTATAACTACAAATCATATACATAAACATAACATGATGTGTACCACTATTTATTTAATCCAATTTCTGTTTGTGAATAAAACGAGGTCACATGTTGCGTATATCTTTATACACAGTGTGTAATTTTTTGTTTACTCTATAATATTATAGAATTTTTTATAAATAAATATTTATTATTTAAATTAATGATAAATGAATCTTATTTCAGTGGCAATGTTGTCATAGTACATATGAGCCATCTCCGGTTTGAGTCTCTATGCACCATCATTTTGTACAATATTTATTCTTTTTAATACCATGTTTTAATTAAATAGTGCATTTTAATTTTTTATATGGAACAAATCCATTTATGAAAAAATAATACTAATAGTTGGGATAAATTTGATAGTAGGGTCACTACCCATGGTCTAAAAGATCTAGATTCAAGTCCTTATATCCAGTTCAATTCCATACATTTTAACTAAAATATAACCACATGATCTGTATTTCAGAATATGTGGCTTTTTAGGTTTATCATTAAAATTTATATCATTTTAAAAAATAAGAAATCACCCAATGGTGATGTTGGTTGATTTGTAGAGGCAGAACGTCAGCTTCAAAAGTTTCCATTTCGAATACAGATACTCACCGTAAATCTTCTCAATCATTAATAACTAAAATTAAATGTCGTTTGTTATTACTTTCAGCATAAAGTTCTGCACCTATGGTGAAATAATTAAAAGATAATAAATTTTTATGTACTACAAAATCCACTCCAGTGGTTGAGAGAATACACTTGTATTGGCTTAGTCATGGTGTCGACTCATGCCTCGAGAACCATAACCATGTTTGTAGTTCTATTTTATTATTTTGAGAAAATGTGTCATTTGTTTCTCCCATACACAACGTGTATAGCTTTATTTTCATATGAAAAATATATATTTCACTTTAAACATAAATAATAATGATGAAAGAGTATAAAAAATAAACATTTTCAATAAATGTTATTATCTATATATCATTTTTAAACATATTCATGGAAAAATATTTCCTTAATCAAAATTTTAATCCACACAATGTGTGTTTTATGAACATTCCATGTACATAATACCTCTATGTAGTTTATAAAGAACCTCTTTCATAACCCACAGATGAAAATACCAACAATGTACAACACAAAAACACTGTGTTTGGCACACACCATGTACTACCTCTTTAAAGAAGAGAATATGTGAGGAATCATTCATGGGATTGTTTCTATGGTCTCACACACAACATGTGAAAAATATACACACCATGTACTTATTTATCTATCCTTCTCGGTAGAGGTTGTGTCCGGGAACAAACATGTCCATGTTCCCTTATAAATACACATGTTGTGTGCAAATTCTACAAACCATGTACATTATTTTTTCAAAACACACGCCCACTCGGTGTGTGTTTTAAGAGAACAAGGGTAGGCCTCCAAATCATACTAAATGCCATGTACTATGGATTCACATTTCATGTACTTTTATTATGTTTTTGCCATTGTTTTTCATTATTTTTTGATTTATGATATTTTAATTTCTTTTATAATTTCAATTCAGATCATGGTAAATGTGGAATGAGATGGTGGGAAGAGACCCATTTATGCTTTTCCGAGGAGTACCCCACACCAAGACAATTTCATATCAAGACACCTGGACAGCACACCACGAACGTAATACCAATTCAAAAGATTTCCACATTGTAAATTAAACCTCTATTCATCTGGAAGATGCTTTCTCGATAAGAGATTCATGTCCAACAGACACCATGACCAGTTCCTCATCTTCATAGGGATCCAATGTAGTGGATCCTACCACTAGTGTGAAATCCTCAAGTGTGGACATGACATCTTCCCCAAATTCTAGTTCTTTATATCCGTCAACAACGGCAAATACATTACCACCACAAGTCACCACCACATCAAGACCTTCTACACTATCTATTGGTTCCCAACCACAGTTGTGACCTTCAACCGCATGACCCTAGTCACACCCCTACCTAATCATCAATGAGAATCATCTTATGGAAAAATAAGTATTAAAGGATTTTCATCGTGAACCATCAATCAGACCTACTAGTTCCTGGACACTAGTGTTCTACACTTCTTTGGGAATTTGAGAAGTTGTATAGGAGATCCTTTGACACACACATCTAATAAACAATATCCTGGTAATCACTCAAATATTTAATGATTTATTACCATAGTTTACAATAATATTCATGTTTGATGGGGCGTTATATCAAGATACACCCAGTAACACATTGAATTTAGTATGACTCATGCTAGTTTGATGATTCATTTTACTCACCATTGTAGAGTTTAGATATGTGTACAACTTCTATCCACCATCAAGTTACCACACCCCCTGTTGCTACCACAAACTCGCCCTAATATTTTAGACCATATCTCTATGATGTATGATCTTTCTAGACCTTATGTCTAATATGCTCCCACATTATATAATATAACCCTCTTACATTTCCCAACAATCTAATTCATCCACCATTGTTTTATATCGATTCTATTCCCCTACCATGATGATTTGGGTGTTTTATCTAGATGTGACATGAAAAAGTTTACTTATAACGTCTAGAATGATTACAATGACCTCTCATTTTTACAACCTTCTCATTCCATTCTAGTTTCACTAGTTGTCTTGGAATACAATACAACATATCATATGCCTCCTAATTATCACACCATAAGGGGAAAATTTATCCATCTATCCCTTTATATCTCTTAAGTTATCCCTAGTGTATGTACATCATCATGCTTATTCATATAAGTATGGTCATGAGGAAGGGACACACCTTTTTTATCATGTAGGATCTCTCAGTATCAGATATGGTGGAAGATGACCTAGTTTTCCTATAAGGTGTTATTAATCTAATTCTGCCTACCCTTACAGACATTCATTCTTCACCCCTCCCTAATTCTTCATTTGTTACGTTCTTTTCCACAATTCATATATATGGACCATTCATAGACCCACATCAACATATAACTTCATTAGACCTCCCAATTCGCATTTTTTATTTCCTTAATGGATTATCTCCGAGACACCTCAGATTGTCAGAAGGGTGTCACAGATTGAAGAATATATCAGATTTAGGGAATTATGGCCTTTAATTTCTAGAACATGGGACTTCAGTTCTCACCATCACCTACTCCTCAACCGGATCCACATACCCCATCAACACAAACCTTGGTCAGTACTCTGTCCCTAGATTAATTGGTTTTATATAATGATTGACTATGAAATAATTCAACTACTATAGACTAGGATATCCTAGCTGATAACACTAAAAAGGTTTTTGACCCCACACCTATTTATTTTTCTATTTCCATTACCCCTCATTGCTAGATTCCCCTATATTAGAAAGATCCTCTATTAAGGCTACACAATGACTATTTTTGACCTAATATTATTTCATTATAATTGACTTAATTATGCTACTCTTTTGGTGTAATGATTTTTATCTATACATAATCATTTATCCAATTCATCTATTGTCACATGTACTGTAGTATTTCAAGGGCATATACATTTAAATTAATTTCAATATTTTTTGATTTTCATAAGGTGAGTTTTATTTTATCATTTCATTATATTAATTTTCTTAAAATTAATTCTTTTACTACTATTTATTGTCCTATTATAGTTGTGTATCACTATATCCTCTTCTCTTCATTACTATTGCACTTGGACAACCATGTGAAATATTAAATGTGAGGGAGAGTATTTTTAGTACATTTTTATTTCCCCTTAAATTTATAAAGTAGAAAATATTAAATAGATTAAATATTTGTTTAAATGGGGAAATTTTTTTATTGATTATAATTTTATATAATAAATAAATATATGATAATTTTAAAGGATTCGTTCTTTTTAATTTTTTAATGTAATAAAAAATTATTGTTGATATTGTTTTATTTTTTGATTTAATTTCTAAACTTCTTTCATTTAGTATTATTTTCATTTTCATTCATGTCATGACCTAATTGAACTATAATTATCCTCAATCATGATAGGGATTCTGATCCCTATTTCATAATCATCGTTATTCTGTCTTTCATGATTTTTTTCAATATATGCATAACTACCAAAAACTTAATGGTTTTATATTGAAAAATGATGATTTAGGGTCAAATTAAAAATATATAGTAATTTATTTGATCTTTTTCATTCTCATTATCCTTTATAGCCACCCTAAATTTTACCACTATCAAACTCATAAGAACCATGATTCGCCTTTAAAGAATCCACATTACATTCCTATTTATCTTTCATAACCTAATTCATTGAATGAATATCATGATTATTCATTTGATCATGAATGTTGAGGTTTTTTGATTCATGTTATATTTTGGTGAGTGGCCAAGAAACAATGAGTGGGGGAGTGAGCCACTTTTTCATTTGGGTAAAAGGGTTAAAAAACCAATATTCCTTATTTTCCTTTATGGTCCATCTATAAATAAATAATAATAATAATAGTGGATGAAATTATTTCAATATATATATTGATGGTCTATAAACCCATGTTAGAAAAGGAAGATCATGGTGATGGTTCCCTTTGACGGATCTTGACAGGGATTAATTTTTCATTGAGTTTTTTCATTTAATATCATGCATTATTATTTATGAATTAAGAATTATTTTTCATGCCCCTGAAATTATTTGTCACATCATTACCTATATACCGTTATCCATAGATACATATATACATTATTTGATGACAACATTATTTTTTTTTATTAAATTTATAGTTGGAGAATTTGAATTCCTAAAATCTTTTGTATATTGTTCTTATACATATGACTGAGCATCACCCTGATTAAATGATCTTGAGTGATAAGTGTGTTATTTTCTAGTGACGTAAATCATCAATGGTCATGTATATTTTGTTAGAGAATGTAAATTGTTTTGAAAATAGGATGAAATTATTTAATTATCATATATGTGATAAATGAATATAATATATTAAAAATATTGACATGTTTTGTGTATTTTAATATAATCTATTCTAGACATACTAATTAGATGTTTAATTAATTGAAATATTTAGTTTTTGTGTTTCAATTATTTTAATTTGATGTTAATATTTTTTGTGATGGTATGAAAATGACTATGTGGGGGTGGTGATGTGCTTGCTTTTTTATACCTTTTTCATACATTTTATTTAGTTTTGAAAAAAATTACTAGATACACATTTTCTTATGGATAAAATGCATAAACTTGTTTTTCTAATTTTTCAATAGTTTCTATTGAAGGTAAAAAATAAGATATGACTAGAAAAAAATTATAATATACCTGTCGTATATATCATAATCATATGGAGTGTACCGTAGTGTAGACATGAATCGGTCAGACCAAGTACAGGACTATATACCAACGAAATACTAACACATCTATAATTCAATTTCACATGCATTTTAAGACCATGAAAATTAATTTGATGGTTGATAATGCTTCTATGTGCCATTTTTTATTGTATTACACACTATGTACTTCCACTAACCGTCTATTGATGCTTCAAATTCATTGAACTTCTTCGTGGATGACAAACTAGAATAGAAATGAAGGATTAAGATAGTTGACTCATATATACAGTGTATACATTTGAGTGAACTCCCAGAAATCTATTTTTCTATAAATAGAGAGGAATGCCTCTAGATTGAGGGTTGGAAATCCAATTAGGAGTTGTTTATGCTCTACTGTTTGATCTCCTCAAAATCAAAATATGAGATTTTATTTTTTATTTCATTACTATTTTAGTATATTTCATTAATCCCCTTCGCTCCACCTATATCCATGGTATGGTTTTAGTTTTGATAAACCATTCACACTGTGACCATGGATATAAGATCCAAATTGTATTTGTTGGTGGTTGTGATAATATTATGTTACTTTTTTAATAGAACATGTGATGTATTTACATTAATTATGGATTTTTAATTATAATTACATTAATGGAACTAATTACACATTCATTAATGGTGTTGGATAAATCTAGGAATGACACCAAGAGAGAATACTAAATGAGTTACAATAGCTTCATATGTGACTATTGGGTGAGCTTGTTTCCACTATTTTAGGGGTAATGTTTTAATGTGTATTTAAATATTAAAAAATTGAACAAATCAGTTGATGATTAAATATATATTTAAGATTTATTATACAGCTAGAAAGCTATATAATTAAGATACCATAGTAAATCTATTTTCATTAATTATTTTAATACAAAAGAAAAACTATTCCAAATTACCCTAATCAAGCTGTAACTGTAGAATACATGGTTTCTGATTTTTCTCTTCCATATTTTGTTTCAAATTGAATTTATTTGTAGATAATTAAATTTTTTAATTCTCTTACCTTCTTTATTTTTGTCTATATTTTCATATTATATGCACAGACTCATTTATGTAAATATGTTTCAATTTTCACATTGGGGTCAACCAGGATTGCGGCTAGCTACCTAGTTTTTCAGAATATAAGGGAAGAAAAATGTATTTGAATCACCAACCAATTAGAGTGGTTAAATACATCACATATTAAACCTGTGGAAAAAATAATATATTTTTTATAGAACAATTTGGGTTTTTGGGATTTAAATTGTAGTATAACATCCTTCATTTGTTTATTTCCCTGGTGAAATCAAGTGCAGACTTATGAAGTATTTATGTTTTATCATCCTATATGTCTCTAGATTTGGTTATGTAATGTTAAAATCACTTTTTAGTACACTATTTTTTGATTTCATGGTTGAGGTTAATTTAATCATGCATTTTTGAAATCACCTATTAGGTTATCTTCAACTACAATATTGAATTATTAAAATATAATCCTATAAAAATCATATATAATTGAATAGTTGGTATCTCTTATAGTGTTCCTTGGTTATGGATTTATAAAGATGCTTCAACTTCCATCAACATTTCATCAATGTGTGTAGTTAGAATTATGGTTTCATTTAATTGATGAAATATAATCTTTCATGGGTCTTGCACTACTTAATATCATGTAATTATATCTACATGAACATCATGAATTATTTGGGGCACTATAAAGTTCTTCATCATAAATTCATATAATTTTACTAAATAAATCTCCACGTAGAAGTAATTTATTATATTTTAATAAAAAATACAATTATATAAAAATCATAGCTCTATGGTGTGGGAGTCAACCTGAAAAATCATTGAAATTATCTCTAATGGGATTGGAGGATCTCTATCCTATAGTGACAATTGATGAATATAGCTCGTTAGGATTTCCATATTTTTTTACTGTGATCAATATCAAAAAATATTTTTAGGTGAGAAAAAATAAAATATTTATAGATAGTAGAAACTATGATTTTAACCAAACTACGTTTCATCCATTAAATCTGAATAAATAAAATATAGAAGTATATATATATTCATATAAGAATTCATTACTCTAAAACATGTCATAAATCTCTATGAAATTTAGGAAATGAATATGGGGATAAATATTATTCATTCCCCATAATATTCCATATAATAGATTATATGAATCCATAAAAAATTCATTTTTATCTATATGAAATCTACATTATTGTATGGAGTATGAAAAAAAATATGATCTAAGATATTCATATTCAAATTAAAAAACCAATTCAATATAAAAATATTATAGTATAGGAATGACAAAAAAATAGAAAAAAAAATTAAATGGTGATGTCTCAATACTCGGACTCATATTTAATGAGATCTAGAAAATATATATTTTTATTTAACTAAATCAAGTGATGCCGTTAAAAACTCATCTTCTATTAATTTAGGATGAAAATGTAAATCTGACGATAATAATTGGTCTATAATAAATTTTTCACATTGATAATGATTTGGATCACTATTTTATAACATATTCGAGCTTGATCAATTGAGTTATTGGCCTCAAACTGGTCCTCCAATATGTCCTGTAAAAAAACATTACTAGAATGATCATAACATTCAAATCAATTTTTTTGTCCTAATGATGCATAGATAATTTCTATCAACGTATAAAAGTACATAATACAATGGAATAATTTCAAGTGGCTCTCATTGATATTTATGGAAGACGTTTACTATCTCCTCAACGTGAAAAATATTTCTTCCACATCCATAATTTTAACATTTACATGAACTATCATTTTCTCTTCTATGGTTCCAGTATATTTATGATTGAATTCCTTCTCAGATTATTGTTTTAAACTCATCTTAATCAATATATCATGACATAAATAAATTATTATTATTTTTACCAACATTTTGTAGAGACCTGAAGCTTGATGTATATGGACATTACATTACTTTTGCGGAATACTTAGTACATTACAAAAACACACACACAAGGATCATAATAGTTTAGTGTCTTTGGAATCTCGGAATATAATCTTCTAATCGTGGTGAAAGATCATCAACATCTTCCATAAAGATCTTCCTTTTTTTACCTAAAACCTTTCTTTATATCTTGGGGAAAAGAAAACATAAAAGGGTAAGCTCAAATGCTCAGTAAGGGTAAACAAAAGAAATATCAATCACATCATATTCATAAGAACATAACATTTTGGAAATCTTAACCTGCAAAAAAAAGAATAATTTCATAACATGGGATAAATCATGGCAGTGAAATGTAATCACAATAATCATAACATAAAATATGAAACTTTGTGGCATACACACATAATCATAGAGAATCATTTCTTGTTAGTCAAGACTCATTGCCAAGACTATCTTAGTGGACAAAGTCCCTTTCTGAACCGAGTCACCCTCGTTTCAGTCCTGTTTCACTGAACCGGTATAACCTACCGTTCCAGCCATGTCTATCTCATGAGATATAAAATCTTTACCCAATGCATTGGAGGGAGATATAGGTACCACCCATCTCATAATGATACCATTCTTATGTGTGCCACAAAATCATAAATGATACATCATTTTATAACCCATGTAATGAAAATGGGAATCTTAAACATCGTGACATCATAAAACAATTCATATAAGATAAAGGAATTCATAAAAAATATTTCCATCACAACATAATCAATGTAATAATAGGGATATAAACAGAACCCTATATTATCATAGATGGAAAATAATTTTGATAAAACACTTGAAATGAATTCTTGATGAAAATATCCTTTCTTCTTCAAAAATACTTTTCCTTTCTTAATATGTCATAAAATTATAGACTAAAAGAATTTGATTAAAAATAAACTTGAAAACTTGTAAAGGAAGATTCTTGGAAATAATGTTTTAAAAATCCATTCATGTCGTACAAGTTAAAAAAACATTCTTCTCGTACTTTTGTCGGAAAAGTCAAAAAAGTACCTCATATGAAAAACAACAAAAGATTCCTTTCATATCTTTTACTAAAAACACACCGAAGGGTAAAATTGGATTTAAAACATTTTAGGTGGATGTAAATAATATTTCATATCGAGGAAACATGAATGTGGATGATAAAATGCACCCCAGTAAATGCCATTGTATAAACAATCTCGGATAAAAATGAGATTGTGATATTTTCCTTACCTTAGGTTCGATTTGATTCATAAGTGTCCGAACCTCCTGTATAATGATTTAAATAATGTCATTTACTTATTACAGAATCATATTCATTGTTATTATATCATATATGTTTCACTTATGACTTTATATTACCCGTTGTTTTGTAAATTCATGTTAAAGTAGCGTTTTGGGTAAAATCGTCTCATTTTTCGTTCGTGTTTTAACTTGTAATTATTAATATGATTAATTAGATCATTATTACATAATTATACAATATAAAATAAGATTTATATATAACATATATTCAGAATATACATATATATAATGGATCGATAAATGGAAAGAAATACACCGTTCATGGAGACGGTAGGCCATACGTACGCATGAACGATGTTTTCGTTTTCTTATTGAATTGAGTGGAATTAAGTAGATGACATACATATATATACACATAAATCCAGTAGCTTTATAATGTCATATATTTCATTATTATTGCTTATATATACTTTATAATCATTCTTAAATGGTTAACATGGAGAATGAATCTCATCATGTCGTGGAGACGGTAGTCCGTACGTACGCACGAGCGATGATATCATTTCCATAATTATTGAATTCAATTGGAGTGGATGATACAATAAATCAGAATCATTATTATGTTATAATAACTATGTATAGTTTTTCTTTACACCATAATACTCATCCATGTAAGGTGTTGGTGGAAAAACAGATTACACCACGGCGTGGAGACGGTATTCCGTATGTACGCACGCGCGGTGATTTTGTTTTCCGTAGGATGGATATGGTGAAATAGGGTTGTTTCATACTTATAATAACATATAATTATATTAGTGATACTGATGTTATTACTTCATAATGAAACAACCTAAGAGGAAGAAGAAATAAAGTTGAAAGAATCGGTAACAAAAATTACCTCTTCTTTGAAGCACCTCTTTGAGACCTCCTCTTAGGGTACTAACATTGGTCTTTGAGGAAGACCAGAACCTCTAGGATGTTGCTAGGGAAGCAGAGAGGAGAATTTGGAAGGGGTTGGCCGAGCTTGAAGGCTCAATGTGGTTTGAGAAAGAGGGGGAGGAGGTGCCCTTTTATAAGGGAGGAGAGGGGGACCTTTGGAATAACTAAAAATATTATTTTATTATAAAGTCATGTTCGGTTTTAAATAGCTCCCAATTGATTTATTTCGTGGATAAGGTGGGGATGGGTCGAAACCCTCTCATCCAATTGAATTTAGACAAGTTTAGGTTCCTATTTTAACCTTATCATTTATATTTAACATTATGTTAAATAATTTTACTTTTACCGTGTCTTCGTGTGTTTTTACACTATAAGGTTAATAAACTTACTATAAGAATCCAAACGAACCCAAGGTGGTTTATTATTAATATATATAACATTATCTAAGTCATTTTTCCGAACCTTAGATTTTTCGGAATAAAATAACAATTAATAATATAATATTTGTCTTAAAAACTATTTTATGTCAATTTTGACACTATTTAGTAATTGATTTTTGTGAAAATCATAACAGAATGATAAGTTCGAACAATGTTAATTAAATCAATAATAACATGTCATATTAACCTATAAAATTAGTGGAATTCATAAAAAGTCTCCAATTATATTTATTTCGGTATTTATAACATCAATTATTTCAATATTTCATTAATAAGATAATTACAGCATCATCGTTGTTTCATAAATAAATTAAATTATTTAACGTCTAAAAATTACAAATAAAATAAAATTATGTAGGAAATATTTTTTTCTTTCTAATGAATATTTATAGTCGAATTTATCTTATGTATAACCCCATATTAAAAATGTTTATTAAATAAACTTTGATTTTAACTCTTTTAACCCTTCTTTAAATAAAATAATGATAAATGTCATAATCTAATCCATGTGGGCCTAAATGGTCATATTTTATTCCTATGTTTGTTTTTGGTCGAATTACACTTGTACAATAGAATTAGGACATGTGTTAGGGTAATAATAATATCATTTCTACCCTTAATTGCCCTATTTACTTTTAACCGTGGTAAAAAAAAGTAAAAAGTTACTATTCACCAAAAAATTATTTTCATCTCATTGAACCACATTTTACTTACTGACATCAACCGTGTCTCTCGTATTTTTGAAATTCCACTCACATAAGCGGTAAAGTTATGTTTTATGAATAATTCATTTTTTAACTAACACTTAGTGGTTTCACTATTCATCAGAAATTGAATGTTTTTAGAAAATTATCAAAAATTAGGCCTAAGCTATATTTGATATTATGAACTCAAAAATTATTTCTATTTTACCAAATTCAAAACATATTAGTTGCATTAATTAATTTAAAAATTGATTCCCATCGTCAAAACAAATAGCGTGTTCTTAAGAGATAATAACTATCAAAAGATTGACACTTGTTTATGTCTGGTTTAAATGTGAAATTACATCCAATGACCAACATTGTATTAAATTGTAAAAATATATTCTAAATATACTTTAAAACCACTCAAATTAATAATTTATCACTATTAATTATTTCGATTGAAAAAGTTGTTTTTAATTAAAATTTAGTAATTTTCACTATTCATCAAAATATGAAAGTTATCCGAAAATCACAAAAATTTCACCCTAAGCTAGTTTTGATATTACGAATCCAAAAATGATTTCCATTTTGAAAAAATAAAATTTAGAAAATTTCAAAAAGTGGTTATTACTATTCATAACGGCTAGTTTTAATAATATTTTAATAGCATATTGTTGTTTAGTGAAACTCGTTATTGCGTACTACACACGCTATCGAGGAAGGTCATGATTGTGTGTAATTCAAAGCAAGTCAAGGATGCGTGTTGTGCAAGCTCCTTTTGGTGTAGCGTACAACACAAGACATTAGTGAAATTAAAAAGAATATTTTTCATAAAATCTTGGGCTGTTACATTCTACCCCCCTTAAAATGAATTTCGCCCACGAAATTCGTCAGGGTTATAAATGGTTTACTATTCGAAAGTTTCTGTAATAGAAACCCACATCGTAAAAAGGAATACCAAAACCAATCTTTAAAAACAAAAGTATGAAACGTAACGGTTACCCAAATAAACTAATCACTGGGTTTCCACATAGGTGAAAATATGGATATGGAAGAAAAATATAACCATCATGTTCTGATGGAGAGTGGTAGAGAACATGGCTATGGAAAATCCAACAATCACAAATCCATAAATTTGTGACGATCTAAGGTACCATCTGATTAATCAGATATAAGAGCACTAGGACAACATTTTTGGTTTTCAAGATCATTTTCCTAAAGTTGAAGAATTTGAATTAGAATAAATACATACTTTATTTTGGTACAATCTCACTGTTGTTCGTGCATTGAACAATTTCTACTTCATCTCTTAAATAAATGAAGTTGTATTTGTTATTCGTGAAGTGTTAGCAGATCATGTGATAGAATGATGGGTCATTCCATCTGTCCCAAACAAAAGGTTAGCAAATGTTATTAAATATACATAAGTCATTCTATAGTGAGATTAATCATATATGGTTCCTAAAATGGACTTATACGTCATATATTATACTTCTTAATATAATAAAACTAGTTTCTACTAAACAGGGACTTCCTGTAGGCCAGTGGTAGGCGATAAAGGCCAGTCGCACTTCGGTTGTGGGTTCGACTCCCACAGCCTTGTCCGACGCGATGGGTTGTCGCCCGTCCTGCAGGTTGTCCTTTTTCTAAAGCTATATTACTATAACATCCCATCAGTAATATCGAAAAACGTTTTATCCTAACTTATGTCCAACATAATCCATTATAATCTTTAGGCTTATCTAAAATACATCGGTCCAAGCTCATAGTATAAAGAAAATGATTACTTGAAATGTCATAGAATAATCACGTGAATTCCATCATTTATCCCCCATATATAATAAGATATATCTTGTTGGTCAAATTACAAACATGTGAATACCTTAATCATGTATTCTCTTGAATAATGAATACCCATTGAACCTTAGTGAAAACATGAATACAGTTAAAAGTTAACACTTTCCACATACCAAAATCCTCAAAATTCTATATACTCAAACCATGATATCACATAGTTCTTATATCAATCATGAGCTCATGAATACAATCAAACATCTCATTATCTTCTTATCCATTCATTATGCTCATATCATATGTTTACCAAAAATGTCTCAATCACTTTTCATGGTTACCGGTACCATAAAATTATTGAAAACCACAATAGACCAATACATGAATATTTGAATACACAATAAAAGTACCTCAACAACATTATTCTTGAATACCAATACATAAACACTTCAATCCATCCACTTCAATGATTGTCCAGGAATAAGTCCTTCCTTGATTTATAAGTAACGTTTTAGGTCAGGGAATTGAGTTGGGTAATGCCCATGTTCTCCGCAAATAAGACATTGAACTCCAAAACATTCTGTCAATCTATGACCCTTTTCTCCACAAAGATAACATCGGTCCCTCCATTTGAGGTATTCCTCAAGGTTCTTCTTCCCTTCTTTAGAAATATCAATCTTCCTTTCTTTATACTCCTCAACATGCGAACATGAATAATATTTTATCTTCCTCTTTGTTGATGAATTAGGAATACCACTAAATTTCACCTTGTTAATCATATATCGCGATGACTGATTTAGCATAATCACAATATCATTCTCTCTTGGAATTACACAATTTTGTTGCTCATAGTCACCAATTTGTCCATTGGATTCAATGTTAACTGAATTCCTTCTGGTTCCCTCCATTAAAAAAACACAAAAAGAATCTTCTGAGAGGCAAAAATCATGCTAGAGAATACAACATAGTAAAGGGGGAGTACCCTCAATATCTAACATCTTAGGTTAAATTCTAATATCGTTACCGTAGTTCTAGGACTATATCCTATATGTATACTTATCCTTAGGGACATCTTTATACATACCATAGAAATATCTCTAGGGATCTCACTAACGTTCTCACATCCTAGTTTCCAAAGGTTGACTAAACATTTCCTCTAATACCAACTGTAGAGACCCGAAGCTTGACATACATGGACATTACATTACTTATGCGGAATACTTAGAACATAACAAAAATACACACACAAGGATCGTAATAGTTTATTGTCTTTGGAAACTCGGAATATAATCTTCTAATCATGGTGAAAGATCTTCAACATCTCCCATAAGGATCTTCCTTTTTTTACCTAACACCTTTCTTTATATCCTGGGGAAAATAAATCATAAAAGGGTGAGCTAAAATGCTCAGTAAGGGTAAAAAAAGAAATATCAATCACATAATATTCATAAGAACATAACAATTTGGAAATCATAACCTACAAAAGAGAGCATAATTTCATAACATGGGATAAATCATGGCAGTGAAATGTAATCACAATAATCATAACTAAAAACATGAAACATTGTGGCATACACACATAATCATAGAGAATCATTTCTTGTTAGTCAAGACTCATTGACAAGACTATCTTAGTGGACAAAGTCCCTTTCTGAACCGAGTCACCCTCGTTTCAGTCCTGTTTCACTGAACCGGTATAACCTACCGTTCTAGCCATGTCTATCTCATGAGATATAAAATCTGTACCCAATGCATTGGAGGGAGATATAGGTCCCACCCATCTCATAATGATACCATTCTTATATGTGCCACAAAATCATAAATCATACATCATTTCATAACCCATGTAATAGAAATGGGAATCTTAAACATCGTGACATCATAAAACAATTCATATAAGATAAAGGAATTCATAAAAAATATTTCCATCACAACAGGATCAATTTAAAAATATGGATAGAAACAGAACCCTATATTATCTTAGATGGAAAATAATTTTGATAAATCACTTGAAATGAATTATTAAGGAAAATATCCTTACTTCTTCAAAAATAATTTTCCTTTCTTAATATTTCATACAATTATAGACTAAAAGAAATTGATTAAAAATAAACTTGAAAACTTGTAAAGGAATATTCTTGGAAATAATGTTTTAAAAATCCATTCATTCCGTATAAGTTAAAAAACATTCTTCTCGTACTTTTGTCGGAAAAGTCAAAAAAGTACCTCGTACGATAAAGGACAAAAGATTCCTTTCATATCTTTTACTAAAAACACACCGAAGGGTAAAATTGGATTTAAAACATTTTATGTCGATGTAAATAATATGTCTTATCGAGGAAACATGAATGTGGATGATAAAATGCACCCTAGTAAATGCCAATGTATAAACAATCTCGGATAAAAATGAGATTGTGATATTTCCCATACCTTAGGTCCGATTTGCTTCGTAAGTGTCAGAACCTCATGTATAATGTTTTAAATAATGTCATTGACTTATTACAGAATCATATTCATTGTTATTATATCATATATGGTTCACTTATGACTTTATATTACCCGTTATTTTGTAAATTCATGTTAAATTAGCGTTTTGGGTAAAATCGTCTCATTTGTCATTCGTGTTTTAACTTGTAATTATTAATATCATTACTTAGATCATTATTACTTAATTATAGAATATAAAACAAGATTTATATATAATATAGATTCAGAATATACATATATATAATGGATCGATAAATGGAAATAAATACACTGTTCATGGAGACGGTAGGTCGTACGTACGCATGAACGCTGTTTTCGTTCCCTTATTGAATTGAGTGGAGTTAAGTAGATGACATACATATATATACACATAAATATAGTTGCTTTATAATGTCATATATTTCATTATTATTGCTTATATATACTTTATAATCGTTCTTAAATGGTTAACATGGAGAATGAATCTCATCGCGTTGTGGAGACGGTAGTCCGTACGTATGCACGAGCGATGATATCATTTCCATAATTATATAATTGAATTGGAGTGGATGATACAATATATCAGAATAATTATGATGTTATAATAACTTTGTATAGTTATTCTTTACACCATAATACCCATCCATGTAAGGTGTTGATGGAAAAACAGATTACACCACGGCGTGGAGATGGTATTCTATACGTACGCACGCGCGGTGATTTTGTTTTCCATAGGATGGATAGATGGTGAAATAGGGTTGTTTCATACTTATAATAACATATAATTATATGAGTGATACTGATGTTATTATTTCATAATGAAACAACCTAAGAGGAATAAGAAATAAAGTTGAAAGAATCGGTAACGGAAATTACCTCTTCTTTGAAGCACCTCTTTGAGACCTCCTCTTAGGGCACTAAAATTGGTCTTTGAGGAAGACCCGAACCTCTAGGATGTTTCTAGGGAAGTGGAGAGGAGAATTTGGCAGGGTTTGTCCGAGCTTGAAGGATCAAAGTGGTGTGAGGAAGAGGGGGAGGAGGTGCCCTTTTTAAGGGAGGAGAGGGGCACCTTTGGAATAACTAAAAATATTATTTTATTATAAAGTCAAGTTCGGTTTTAAATAGCTACAAATTGATTTATTTCGTGGCTAATGTGGGGATGGGTCTAAAACCTCTCATCTGATAGAATTTAGTCAAGTTTAGGTTCCTATTTTAACCTTATCATTTATATTTAACATTAAGTTAAATAATTTGACTTTTACCGTGTCTTTTTGTGTTCTTACACTATAAGGTTAATATACATACTATAAGAAGCCAAACGAACCACAAGTTGTTTATTATTAATATATATAACTTTATCTAAGTCATTTGGCAGAACCTTAGATTTTTAGGAATAAAATAACAGTTAATAATATAATATTAGTTTTAAAAACTATTTTAGGTCAATTTTGACACTATTTAGTAATTGATTTTTGTGAAAATCATAACAGAATGATAAGTTCTAAAAAAGTTAATTAAATCAATACTAACATGTCATATTAACCTATAAAATTAGTGGAATTCATAAAAAGCCTCAAATTATATTTATTTGGGTATTTATAACATCAACTATGTCAATATTTCACTAATAAGATAATTACTGCATCATCGTTGTTTCATAAATAAATTAAATTATTTAATTTCTAAAAATTACAAATAAAATAAAATTATGTAGGAAATCTTTATAGCTTTCTAAATAATATTTATAGTCGAATTTATCTTATGTATAACCCCATATTAAAAAATTGTTAGTAAATAAACTTTGATTTTAACTCTTTTAACACTTCTTTAAATAAATTAATAATAAATGTCCTAATCTAATCCAAGTGGTCCTAAATGGACATATTTTATTCCTAAGATTTTTTTTGGTCGAATTAAACTTGTCCAATAGAATTAGGACATGTCTTAGGGTAATACAAATATCATTTCTACCCTTAATTACCCTATTTACTTTTAACCGTGGTAAAAAAAGTAAAAAGTTACTATTCACCAAAAAATTATTTTCATCTCATTGAACCAAATTTTACTTACTGACATCAACCGTGTCTCTCGAATTTTTAAAATTCCACTCATAGAAGCAGTAAAATTAAGTTTTATGAATAATTCAGTTTTTTTTAACTACCACTTAGTGGTTTCACTATTCATCAAAAATTTAATGTTTTCAGAAAAATACCAAAACTTAGGCCTAAGGTATATTTGATATTATGAACTCAAAAATTAATTATATTTTACCAAATTCAAAACATATCAGTTGCATTAATTAATTTAAAAAGTGATTCCCGTCGTGAAAACAAATAGCGTGTTCTTAAGAGATAATTACTATCAAAAGATTGACACTTTTTTATGTCTGGTTTAAATGTGAAATTACATCCAATGACCAACATTGTATTAAATTGTAAAAATATATTCTAAATATACTATAAAACCACTAAAATTAATAATTTATCACTATTAATTATTTCGATTGAAAAAGTTTTTTTTAATTAAAATTTAGTAATTTCACTATTCATCAAAATATGAAAGTTATCCGAAAATCACCAAAATTTCACCCTAAGCTAATTTCGATATTACGATTCCAAAAATGAAATCCATTTTGAAAAACATAATTACAAAATTTCAAAAAGTGGTTATTACTATTCATAACGGCTAGTTTTAATAATAATTTAATAGCATATTGTTGTTTAGTGAAACTCGTTATTGCGTACTACACACGCTATCGAGGAAGGTCGTGATTGCGTGTAATGCAAGGCAACTCAAGGATGTGTGTTGTGAAAGCTCCATTTGGTGTAACGTACAACACAAAACATTAGTGAAATTAAAAAGAATATTTTTCATAAAATCTTAGGCGGTTACACATTTAATCACCCATATTTTTTAATTAAAAAATTATATTTATCTCTATTAAATTCATTTAATCTATATCACAATTCTCCAAATTTTTCAAGGGAATATAATATTCATTAAATATAATTTATATGTAAAAAATATATTTATCTAAAATGATCGAGAAATACTAAAATCATTATTCGTGATTTTATAGAGGTCCAAATTATTTATATTCATTTAACTTTTATTGTAGAGATATGTAATGAAACATATATATAATTTAATAGTCATGTGAATGGTGGTCTTCCCCATGAAAATTGATATCAAAAATGAAATAAATATCTAATCATCTAATATGGGGAAAATTTAGAAATGAGAAAACAAGAAACAATGGGGTAATAAATGAAATATATAAAATCAATTGTTTCATTGGTTATTTTGAGTGTCTTTTTTGGAAGTAAATGGTGATATAAAAACAAAACACTACCCCAATCCGCAACACATCCAATGGAAATAATGTTGAAATATTATATTTATAATTCCCAAAATCAAATCAACAGAAATATGAAAATAATCATAGTAATTGTAAGAACCAATGATGATCCACTAAGATCAATGGGACACAAACCTCATGAACATTTCCAGGATGCTGATCAAATTCATTTCATGTTGGAAGATTATTAAAAAATTATTTTTGGGTATTTAATGGGAAAAAACTATTATCAAACAAATCAGAGAATATTACATAATTAAAATGTGTGGATAATTAATTATGATACACCCTAAGGTAATTAATTTTAAATAGTTATATATTCTTTTTAAACCTAAATTGTATATCAAAAAAATATTTCATAATTTTTTTCATTTTATTATCTTCTGAATTAAAATAAATATTTTATTATGCGATTCCTTGATAAAATTAATTAAAATTAGTTATTTTTTTAATTATACCAAAATTAATCAATTTATTATAGATGAATAATTAAAATGAAACAATTTTGTGTTATGGTATATATTAAAAAATGATTTATAATGATTTTTCCCATAATCCCATTCATCATTACCATATTGTGGTTAATCGATTAACTATATTCACTCTCGTAAATTAGTATGGAATGAGGTCTAGATTCAAGATTAATTTGATACAAACAAGAAAGGATAACCAGTAGGAGGTTTATAACATAAAAGAGGGTTTATGAAACCTCCTCCCCTGATGCCCGCACCAGATATGAAATTATGTACTAAAATTTAAACAGTTATCATATCTAAAAAATAAACAAATAATATAATAAAAAATAGTTGTAAAATAAAAAATAAAATATATATTAAAAAAAATACACACTTAAAAGTTTAAGATAAAAGAAATATTGTAATTTAATTACTAGAGAATGATAAATTATTGAAAATGCAATTAGTTCTAAAACCCACTAAGTGTTAATTATTGGGTAGTTCCATAAAAACCATGTTCATTGTTTTAGTGAAAGTAGTGTGAATAATACAATACAAATACAAAATGAAAAAAAAACATTTAAACACATATAGTAATAGAAATAAATTATTAGGAAAAATTGATTAACAGAAATTAATTATCACTTATTCAGTTGATAATGGATAATTTTATAAAATTGATTTCATATAAAAAACAATTAAAATTTTATTATATTTTTTATTAACTAACATCAATTTAAGAAGAAAAATTGAGAATATACCCAAGTTTAATTTTTGAAGATTTTGGTTCAAGTAAATTGAGTTTAATTAATAATTGAAAAAAAATTATATGGACCTAGGTTTTTGGAATGAATGTAGAGATGGCATTATAAATGAACTAAAAACACACTTTTATGATGTATAAAAAAATTTATTTATTTATGTGAATATATCCCTAGAAATTATGATTCATTTTTCTTATTATATATCATATATGATTTACTATGATAGATCTTGATGGAATTTGATGCCAAAAGTATAATAATAATAATAATTAATTCTACCTATTTATTTCTAACTAAAATGGTTAGAGTAATCTAATAACACATATAATAATTACGTTTTAAGCCAATACAATCACCATTTAGGAAAAAAATTTATATTTCCCTCCCCGAATATACCATTATAATTTTCTTATAACCTATATCACTCTCTCTTAGTAAATAAATGATATTATCTTATTTTATATCAATTTTATGTTAATATAAGTCATGAAAATATAATGATAATTTCAAAATCTATATAAATTAAGAATTCCCTTAATCACATCCGACCATCTCTTTTAAAACAACTCATTTATGATGGATTAATGAACCAAAATGAATGAAAAAATGATTATGTGGGTTAAAAGAAGCATTTCCATATATATATAGTTTACACAGATGATGGAAGGTGTAAGATAGAACCTAAATACATTGAAAAAATAAATATTTGACCAAAATTGAAATTTTAACACAGGAAAATTAATCCCAAATGTTTATCAATGACAAAAAAATTTCAATATCTTGATTTGTTCCATTGTCTAAGTCTCTTCTTCTCATTATAATTCAACCTATTATTCCATCAAAAACCTTATCAGGATAACTCCTTATGAATTTAGATTATATTCATTTTTTAAATATATTTTATTCTTATGATAGCTTATATTACATGCAATACTGAGTTAAAAATAACGTAGATATAATATTAAAATATTATTATATAATCATGATCAATTTAAAATAACCATTAATTTGGTGGGTATTATTAGTATTAAATAATTGATTAAATGAATATAAACTTCCAAATTAGATTTTATTTACATTAAAATTATTAATTAATTTTTCCCCGACATTAATAATGTTTTTTATTCTAAAAAAATATTTTTTCTTTTATTTTTGAGAAACATTTTTAATTTATTTTTGAAACTTTTTTAAATATTATTATGTAACATTAATAATGTTAATTAAATCTTAATATCAACATTAATATATGATTATTGAATCATATTATTTGGAAAATGTTGATTTTTTACTGAATAGTGAAAATCCCGATTTTGGTAAAAATGTTGCATATTTTTAATTAATTAAGTTATCAAAATTACTGATTATTATTTAATATTATTTTGAAGTAAAAAATTATTTTTACTTATATTAATTATATTAAACTCATTTAAGTCATCTATATATCATATTTTTATATGAGTTTAGTTTTAGACTTTGAAAACATTTTACTTTTATGAAAATTGGTTTTATGTGAGTAATGCTTTTCCATTTAAATTAATTAAAATAAATTGTAATATATAATTAATTAAATTAAATTTATAGTTTATATATCATTTAATTTCAATTTAATTCATTAAATTGGTTTACATGTCATATAGTTATTATAAGATCATCTTATGCTTTTAAAATGAATTTCTTATAAATCCATTTGTTCAAAATTTCTACGGGTTTGATATTAAATTAAAAAAATTAAATTATATGAATTTTCATTGATAATGTTGATTCCATATTGGGAATCATAATAATTTATAATTTACATTATGGGGAAAATATTATTTATTCATAATGAATACTATAATAGTAAAACAAATTCCAAAGTAAAAAAGGTTAAAATCGAGTCACCTTATAGGAAAAAGGGATAACATGTTAAAAAATTATTTTTTTGGAATGGTAGATTGTATTTTATCAGTATTATCAATACATAAATCCTTAAAATTTTAATTTCTATATGAATTTTCTTGATATTTACTTCCCATTGTTGAATAGGATTGGTATTTATAAGAATTACACTAATCAACCCTTATAAAAGGGAACGACCTCTCATCTCCATATTGAACATAGAAACCCAAATTATTCACCCAAAACCATCAAAAATAACTTCATTACATCACCTCCCTGATCGTAGAGGTCTTGGTATGGTTATAAATATATTCTACGAAAGCATTATTTTTTAATCTAAATAGGTAGTCCGAAGAAACGGTAATAGTCTTCACTGAGCTCTTTTTTTATTATTCACTTTTCATCTTTAATTATGTCATTAAAATTACTATATAGGTGCCTCTTATATTCTGGGATTATATTATGTTGATAGAAAATTATTCATGCATCTCTTATTCCGTCAAATTGGAAACTAAACTAGATATCAAGTGAATGATGTACTACTAACTCAGCAAATGATGTTTTATGTTTTCATTAATTACATATAATGGATCTTCATAGTGGTTTATTCAGCGAATATTTCTGTTATTAATGAAATATTAATAAATAATTTAAATTAATAAATTGAATAATTTTTTACCTTACCATTCATTGGTAAATTATTTCACCATTTGTCTGTATAAGAGTTTACCACCTTGAGATGCATTGAGAATATATTAATTAATCAAGTTGATGGTATATCAATTTGTATATAATTAAATAAAATAAAATAAAATAATATGTTTCCTTGGATGTTTTTAATGAAATTTATTCCCATATATTTTTAGAATTTATGTCTTTCAAAAGTGATTTCTAATGTGGGTACATTATTTTCCAAATTAATGTATTTTTATTTTTAAGAACATTTTAATTCATTAAAAAACAACCATAAATGTTTTGGAATGTTTATAAAGTCTTTATATATGTCTATTACATTTATACCTTTCTAAAACCCCCTTCATTTGATATGGTAATTCATGTCGTTTTCTCATTTCTCAAATTCCTTCATTATGAAATGTCTTATTTATTAGGATATGATGAAGCATTTTTTACCCCTTTTTATTTCTTGGGGTTGTTATAATGTCTTTATTTATGATTGATTTCCATGTTTGGAACACAGATTTAGGTAGATGAAATAAATATAATTGGTTTTCTAGAATTATATTTCCCAACAATGTAGTGTTTACTTTTTTTAACTCATGAGAAATAATTTCTAGAATTGGGGAGTGATGTTAATCCATTATGGGACCCTGTCAACTATATGATATTGTCTCAACAGTTATCCTTTAAATAACTAAATGATACAATAATTTTTGGTTCCAAATTTCATATTAGGCCACGATATTATGATATCATGTTCATTAATATACATTTCATTTTTATTTATCATGATCACTTTACTTTATGATATCATGTTACACCTTTGATTCACTTTTTATTAATCCTTATCTTGGTTATTTACTTATTGGGATTTTTAGATCATCTTTTTTGTCTATTAATATACCTAGTTATTAGATAACTTTTTTTTGGATCTCATAAGTATTAAGGTACACATTATGGAGAATAATATTAAAACGTTTTATTTTAGACTCAATTATATTTAATATTAACCTATTCTACCAAAGACACTAGGCCTCATGATCTTTGGTCTAGAATAAATAGATGTTAATGTTTAAAAGTGTGTAATTATATGTGTAAAATTTGTCTGTCTCTAATGTTTGTATTATCGAAAATGTACACTTAACATTGAAATTTAGGATGAGATAACATTATTGAAAGCCCTAAGGATATGTATATAGCAAATACTATGTATATAAAAATATATTCGAATGAGGTTGAAGTATTGAGTGACTGGTTTTCATGCAATTAAATTCATATCTAGGTACTATTTCTCGATATGATTCTTGCATTGATATACTTAGGGATATCAAATACAAAAAATGTGTGTCATTCTTGGTTTATGAATTTCCTTGTGTATGAAATTGGGCATGACGGTGCACCACATATGAAATTACTAGTGGATATGTTTTGGAAATTCATAACATTTTTTCAATCCATTCCTATGGACATAAACATATTGTTATGTGGAGAATATTAATATGAATATATATAAAGAATAAACAATATTGAAACCTAAAAACACATAATATAAGAAACAATTATCATTAACTAGAAAATCCTTTCATGTTTCTCTATTTTCTTTTTGAATGATTTCTATATACTTATATTGTTATTTTTATTTATTTTAGTCAATTGGAGAGTATATGACAAAGCAAGCCACAAAACAATGATATAGGAACAGAATTGACTTACCAAATGAGATGCCTAAACTAATGGTAATATAATTAATAAATATTATGATCTTTCAAAAATAGATATATCGAATAATGAATACAAACTGAAACAATGTTGAATTATGAAACATATGAAATAAGAGATTTATGGAATATCCTTGAAGTTCAAGTGGTAAAGATAAAAAATAAAATGAGATTCAATTTAATATATGCAGAAAATGGGGGAATATTAAACTTGATAAACTATGTAAAGTAACATTTATGTTATTTAGTTTTGAATGTTATTTCAAAAGGTAGATATTTTCCAATGACAAACAAAGAGTCTAATTAACAATTAAATGGGATATATATCACCACAAAAGGGATAAATAATGTTTTAAAGTATTAAAAGTGTGGTTCTTGATCATTATCCAATAAATAATATAAAATAAAGTATAATTAATAAGGATCTATGTTATGTTATTTATTTATTTTGAGTGATTGTAGTCTCTAGGAGTTGGAAATTGAATATCATGATGTTGATGTATTTTTATCAATGGTATTATTGTTACAAGAATCATGAATCTTTTATTGATTTTTTTTCTGAACATTTCATTAATGATTTTGAAGCATATGTTGAATGGTATTAATTACATATAATGGTGATTTAATGGTATGATGATAATCAATTTAAAAACAAATGACTGAGGAAAATATAATCCAGGATAAGTACATGATGTTAAGGTAATAAAAGACAATTTAAATTATTTGAGGCTACGAAAAATAATGAAAATCATATAAAACATTAGAGTTTAAAAAATTTAATTTCATAACTAATTTTATAATTCAATTTTTTCTTAATATTATTCAAAACAATACATTTTAAATAGAATTTTTAATATGATCACCAAACATATTTTTCCATTGATTTAGAATACTCACAACCATTATGTCGGGTGAGAACCCATCACATCTGGCAAGGCAATGTTGCTTAAATTTATAATTGAAGGAGAAAATCTTGTAATACATATCACTAGAGTATATGATGTACCAGAAAGTATAAAATTTTTTTCATATATGTTTTTTAGTGCGTAAATGTTAATTTTATTTTTGGGAACATATATAAGGATTATATATATATATGGGATTTTATGTTTCTTTAGTGATAGAAATGTTTTTGGTAAATATTTTATTTGGTTTATATGAATATAACCTCTAGGATAAAATTGATTATTTTGGAAGAATTTTATTATATTTTTGGGTATTTAATATATTAATTTACATTTTAGTTTTTATTTGATATTGTGATGTTAATTTTGGTTTTAATACTGTATGTTGGTATATCTTGTTAATATTTTATTAATATCATCATTTATGAGAGGTTAATTTTAGTTCATCTAGAATAAAAAATGTTATACATATGGAAAATTCAATAGAGTAAGTGGTAATGAGTAAATTTGATTTTACATTATGAAATGATGAAAATGTATTTATGAAATAAAAAAATTTCATGTATGTATATTTTTTTGATGTTTTAGATAATGAGAGATAAATAATATCTCAAAACTAATAAAAGGTTCTTTAAAACAAATTCCCGTAATTTTCAATTATTTTGAACAAATGGTTTTTTAATTCGTCACATAATTTTTTATGAACATTATCTCATTCATTTACATTCTCAAGAAAGATGATATCTACCACTTTCTAAATAAATTTATGATTTTTGACCATGTCTAATTTTTCACTTCCCACCAATGTACCCTTATGTTGTAATATAGATATGTGATGTGTTTTATATTTCAATTTATCTTTTCTTATATGGATGTTTTATTAAATTCTTTTATAATGTCGGTTTTCCACAAATGTATTTTCAAATGTATTTCTATTAGTTATTGATCCTACGATTAAATTGAGGAGAATATATTTATTTATAAAATAATAATGTAACATCCAATGAATTTAGAATATATTTTTAAGTAAATAACTTTTATTTTATTGATATATTGAGTAACATGCTACACATGGTTGAAACTAATCATGATATGAAAAAAATATTATTTTTTAAATTGACATATTTATCCTAGGAATTAAAATAGCACATATGAATTTAATTAACTATACTATGAAATATATATAACTATACTACTCAATATTAATTTATTGAAAAATTCTTAATAAATAACGAAATAAATTTTATAAATAAATTTTATTAAAAAATATAATTTCCCATCAAAAATAGTTTTTGTTTTTTTATGCGAAAATATTATATTTTAATGTTAAATCATTTAAAAATCAAATTATATTAGTTTAAATTAATTTTTAAAATCAGCATATCAGTATTAACTTTGGTTGATATTTTTTTATTTTTCAGAAATAAAATTAATTTCCAGTGAAAATTGAAAATACCAATTTTTTGTAAAATGGTAATTTAGTTTCAATAAAGTAAATAATTTTCAAGCCCAATTATTCTTTTATAATATTTAAATGTAACATATTATTTATTTATTTTATATTTCATATAATTTTTTAACATTAAATTATATTTTTCCAAGATGTTCACATATGTTTATTTGTAGTCTTAAAAACATCTTTTTCAAGAATACTATTTTACAATGCCTTATGTTTCTTCATTTAAACTAATTAAATTTATCACTATTGAGGAATGAATAAAATAGAATTGATAAATTATATTTATATAAATCTTAATGTAAATTCTTTAAATTCTGATTATTTTTCATATAGAAATCACAAGATCATATTATGCTTTTAAAAAGTATTTCGTGAAAAACTAATTTTCTAAAAATTCTATGCATTTAAATATAAATTATATTCAACCGCTTATTTGAATTGAATTTGAATAAATTGATTCCATATTTTTTACTGTATTAAATTTTATAATATAATAATTTTAACTTAATTCTATTACAAAATTAATCATAAAAATAGTAAAAAAATAGTTACTATAGTAAAAAATAAAAGGATAAAAGTTAGTAGCCTTACTAATTAAAAAAATAACAACTAGAAACATTTTTCCATTACTAAAAATGAACTATAATTAGATTTTCATGAATGAAAAAATATCAAAATGGGTAAATTAACTCAAAATAGAATTATAAATTATCGTGGTGTTACATTTTATGAATCTAAAATAAAATTTTCCCTTGAAATTCATCTGTGTTGTCAATGGTTTAATACTAGAAAGTTTCATTCATAGAAACCCAAATTGTAAAAATGAATATAAACTCTTCCTTTAGAAAGGTATATTTTGAACCATAACAGTTACCCAAATTAACTTATAACTAGGATTCCACATATCATAATATTGGTTTGGAGTGATGTTTTGACATGGAGTAAAAGTATAAATATTAACAGGGGCTCATAAATGTCATTAATCAAAACAATTTAATGATCAATGAAAAGTTAGGGGCCTCAAAGTAATAGATCTGTGATGATTTAAATGGACATTGGTTCAACAAAAATTTATGTATTAGTACAACATATTTTCTTTTGATCATTATCATAATGTTGAGTAATTACTTTATTTTCCATGAATATAAGGAAATATACATACATGAAATATTTGTACAAACAAAATATAATTCAAAATTTGTGCTTTTATCAATTTCTAATCCAACTATTTATTCAGTAAATGGATATCTTCAAATTAACATTGATTCTTGAAGTGCAAGAATAGAAATTAAAGTGATATAAATGCCCATAAAAGGGTGAAAAGTATAACCATTTTTCTTTAGATATTCTCAACAATCAATATGGTTGATATTTTAATCTATGAACATAACAAGTAACACTACTATTTCATTATAAATAATTATTCATAAAAAATTATACATTAACCATGACATTTTGTAGTCTATCTGTAGGAGTAAAACCTGTATCATCCTTCGTTCAAGGGTTCACAATCTGCGGTCTTGCAAGACTTCACTAGTTTTTACCTGACATCTGACATTTCCTTTTGTAAAACCACTTTAAAATCCTTTCAAAAATTAATATTATTGACATCCTTGAAGTCAGATTAACCACTAAATTAACTTTTATACGAGAATTGCAATACAAAATATACACCTAAACACCTCCTCTATTGTTTAACATAAAAATTTCATGAATGGTTAACCATATAAACCCTATGAAGGATAGAAATCCAAGACACTAGAAATAAACTCATGGAATGATCCTAAAATTGATCCCATATATCCCAATGTACAACATGTTTGTCAACATGTAATGAATCTCCCCTGGGAGTGTGAAACAAGGTGGGAAGCAAGGCTCGTAGTCGTCTACCATATTACCCTGATTCAGACCGAGATCATCTTGATAGATTTTTTACCCCTATTAGCATTTTTTCTAGAGCCACATCAACTTGTAATATTCATACTTGGATGTTTTTCTAGGAATCCACTCACTCTATACTTTATAAAATATCAGTATATTTATCTAAATATTGACTCGTCTTTATACATATCCTTATACATGTCCTTGGGGTTCTCAGTATGGTTTTCTCATTATAGCATCAAAATTCCAAATAACTGTTTCCTCTAATACAAACTATAACGACCCTAATATTGGTGTGAATTAGCATTACACAACTTTTTCAAAATACATAAAAAATTATACAAATAGATTCTAGAAGACCTTACTAGTCTAGTGCCTTTAGAAACATGGAAACTTATTCACTAATAAATAAGCGAGTTACATTTTCTAATTATAGGTTATTCACGATTATCACTGTTTTTAGTCACACCAAACATAATACATGTCTTTATAAAATGGTGAGGGAAACATAAAAATGGGTGAGCTGAAATGATCTGTAAGGGTAAAAAAGGGATACGTATAAGGAAAATCATGATAATACTGGTATGACAACATGATCAAGAAAATAGAAGATCATAACCTACATATCAAATATCATATAATTGAATCATTGAATAAATAATGAAAATTTAGAACACATGAATAATAAGGATATAATGAACGTAAGCCTTGAAATCATAAATTAAGACAGAAACATAGAATTATGGAAGACACATAAGAATATAATGATATCTGTAGTAGCCAAGGCACTAATACCAAGACCATATTTTTAGTATGGATTCAATTCCCATACCAACATCGTAGTCATTTTTCTATCTAATGGCCATATTATTAGCACGGGATCACTCCCCATACAATCTTTCTAGTTATTTATTAATCCCATGTATATATTTGTAGTCAACGTTCCTTTCCATGTCCATCATAGTCTATCTCATGAGGTATAAATGTTTACTAAATGCACTGGAGGGAGATTTAAGTCCCTCCCAAATTAAAATTAAATCATACCTACATGTAACAACATAACATAAATAATGATATCAGAGCCGACGATATAAAATGGGTATTATAAACACATAATAATATCATAACATGTGTAAAGAGATAGGATTCATAATCATTTTATCAAAAACATATCCCATGAAATGGAGCATGTTTCAAATGCATATGAACCCTGAATAGAAAATGTGTTCTATAAACATCATGACATTAAAATAGAATCCATTTTGAGAAATAAAATGAATGGAAACATTTGATAAATTACCTATAAAGGCATGTGTAACTCTAATCAATAATATCATAGATGGAAAATAATTTTGAAATATCCTTAAGAAACATTTCTTTAGGAAAATATCCTTTTTTCTTTGAAATATGATTTTTATAACATGAAAACTTTTGAAAAAACTTTTTATTTTAAAATAGATTTGAAAAAATATAACAGAATATTATAAAATAGTAAAACAATTTTAAAATCCTTTTTCCCTTGAAAATGATCTCCAAAAATTCTAAATAAATATTTTTGAACAATTTTTCTAAAACATGGTTTTTAAATACCATAGATATATTGCTGAAAAGAGTTGTGTTCAGATATTACATAAAAATATTATATTATATAACATATAGTGGAAATAATGCTACTAACACAGTAGGATATAGTTAATAAAATATAGGATAAGGAAACTCATGAGTGTTTTGGAGATAAGGACCATATTATTTCATTAATTGAAGCATTAATGTAAACAATATCAAACGATGATGAGATTGTATCAATAAACTGTTATAACTTGGTAACACGAGATCATAATATCCCTAAAGGTAAATGAAATTTAATTAATCTTAAAATATCATTATGATAAATAGATTCATGACATTACATGTAAAATAAATGTATATTCACCTCAAAAAAGTGTTTTTGTGCATAATAAAACATGATTCTTAAAGAAGGCAATGTGAAGAAAAACATTTCTTTACTAATTTGGTAACTATTTAATATAAAACACCATGAATAAAATTTTATTAAATTGATATCATAATACCAAAAATATTTTGTGAAATTTATATTTAATACAATAATGGGATTTATATAAACAACACAAAAGGTAAGAGTGGCAAACATAGCATGTATATAAAAAAATTAAAAAGTAAGATATAATCCCCTTACCATGGTTCTTGAATATCATCCCACTCATTCAAACCGAATGTATAAAAAAATAAATTTATTATAAATATTTAATATAACGATATAATTATATCTAATAACTTATATGTTTTTATTATGACCTTATATTACCTCTTGATAACGATCATATGTTATGTTTTCAATTTGGGTAATATTATCTTTGTTCATCACTTGAGTCTTCATTTGTTATATAATATGTCCTTACACTTATGTCATGATTATAAAATGTGTACCATGGTATAAATATAATGTATATACAATATATTTTTATCATAATAATATATATAATAAATATATATGAAAAGGAAAACACTGTTCGTGCAGACGATAGGTCATACGTAAAAATGGATGCTATTTCCATTTAATTTTCAATTTAAAAGAATGAAGGTAAAAAATATATATGTATATATATATATATTAAATTTTATTTATTATAATATATATATATATGATATTCACTAAAACTATCCTCAATAACATACATATGGTCTACGAATTAATTATATCAGTTTGAGAGGGTGATAGTCCACACTTCTAAAATGTAATTATCGTAATATCACAAAATGGAATATACAAATATAGCTATTTTAAAAATGATAAAATTTTATTAAATAATTGATAAATTTAATATATTACATATATAAATATTTTTTCCATCATAATGGAGGTGTTAATGGAAAAATGATCAATAATCCTTTCCAAAGGTATTAGTTCATCGTATATAAAAATAATATGTTTGTTACCCATTAGATAGAGGTGTTTGTTAGTGTAATTAGAAACCTTAGCCTAAAATATACTATTATATTTAATATACTGTGTTTTTTATAAAATAATTTAATAAATGTAGTGGATGGGGAATCGAAGGATAATAAATGAAATGAACATGAGAGAAGATATTACCTCTTAATTTGGTAACACCTTTTGGATTGTTCCAAAAATAATTCCTTGATTTTTATTACACACAATGTGAGGATTATAAGATGAAGGGATGGAATTTTTTAGCTTAATTTACTATATTTTGGGTGATCCAATGGGCATGAGTGGTGTGAGGAAGTGTTCAGTGGTGGTGGCCTTTATAGGAAAGGGAAATGACTCATAAGGAATTTTTTAGAAAGCTAGGATTAAAGAAGTTATTACATAATAAAATCCATAAAAAATGATGAAAATTAACAATTTAAGTTTTATTGTCTAAATAATGAAATTCAATTGTTGTTGGACATGTGTCTAGATAATTTAGGCCCTAACTATTATGTTTTATTCCCTAATTTGGCTGAATTTGGCCATAACCACTGTGATAAATTTCAATCTCATTTACTAACCATTTTGGTGAAGAATAAGCATGATAAAATTAGTATAAAAATATTATACCCACAATAATTATTTGGATAGGTTTTTTTAAATTCACTTCTTAGAATTATAAAATTTAATATTTAAATTAATCCCATAGATTGCACGATGTTATTGGTTTTAAAGAATGAAGTACTTCGAAAGTTTATTAGGATTTTATATTATATTCAAAAGATCAAATGATCATAATTAATTAAATTATATTAATAGATTTAATATTTAATTATTTTTACATTAGAAAATTTATAATATCATCTTAAATTAATAATTAATATAAAAAAGTTGTTTTTGACTATAATGTTGTATTTTTTACTATTCACAAAAAAATTACGACTCCCAGAAAAATACCCAAAATTAACCCTAGGGTAGTTTATACAATAAAAAATAAATTTTTTTATTCTATCGAAATAATTTCCTAAATTTTTATAAAACTAATTTTATTACTATTCACACAATGATATTTAAAGTAGTTCATTCGAGAAAACAATATTTTTAATAATAAAAGGACATTACCCAACATATTTTCATTCATTAGAAATATGTTTTATTTATATAAAAATTTATAAACAATATTTGAGAAGTTGTTATTACAAATAATATTACAGTGTTTTAACAGATATTTTATAACAAATACATTTAAAAATTATAACAGTAAGGGGCGTTTCATCGAATCTTTGTGTTGCGTGAATCACATGCCAATTTTGTTTTTCATGTAACATATGCAAAGATGGTGTTTCTTGTAACATAGACCATGTTGGGGTAGCATGGAACATTCACCAATTCAATTCCTTGTGAATGTAATATCTGACTTATTGAATTTCAATACATTAATAAAAATTCAATTTATTAGGATAAAACATCTTGGTGACCATAATAATATTTCCTTTTATATTAAATTAGTTTTTATATCAATTTATTATTAATTTATAACCTATGAATTTATATTATATTGTATAAACCATACATTTTCATAAATTTTTCAATACTATTCCATACATATAATTTAACATCATTGTTTTATCTTATTATATTAAATAACCGTATATTGATAATATATTATTGTTTGTTAAACCTTGGTATTGCATGTTACATAAGTCATCGACAAAATTCATTGATGCGTATAAGAAAGGATAACATTAGAATTATGTGTAGAGAATTTCATTGTTTATGTTTCATGTAGTGTATGATTAACTGGGTTTCGCATATAACATCATTCAAAAATAGTGCTTTTAATATAAAATAAACTATCATCAATGTTGCATGAAATGAAAAATATAAAAATTGTTAAATTAATTCAAAAAAAAATAGAAAATCTTGTGGTGCATGGGGATTTCATGGAATGATATTAGTACCACATTCTTACAATGGTTTCATAATTAGTAGGTGAAGGTGAATAAAGTGGCGTGTCTATTAAGTTCTCATAATTGCCAACATACATTGAAGGCTTATATTGAGAAGTTTATATAGTTTGTTACATTATCTCAAGGTATAACGTCATATAATCAGATGAAATCTCCACAATTTAATTGATTTATTCAGCAAGGAATGACGGATATTGTTCTACCATATTGTAAAGTTTAGTTTGAGAAATTGGGGGATGAGGAGTTCTTAGCCGAGTTAGTTCTTAAACAACTATATATGGTGATTAGAAAACCATTTTTTATTAGTACTCAATATGGTTCCCCATTTAATGAGAGTATTTTTATAATAGAACATATTTATGATAAACCTCATTCATTTCCTCTGTAATATTTCTAATTAGAGCTTTTTGTTGTGTTCTAGTGTAGTAGATTTGGGCATTCAATGTCATCTGATAACAATTATATAAAGGTGTATTGCAGTTGTGTCTATTTGGGTCATATGGAGATGTTTTTTTGAAGTGTTTTATAACGAATAAGACTTGATGAGAGGGTTATATCTTCTGAATGTAGGGTTGTAGATGCTTTAAGAACTCAGGGATCCTACAAAAGGCCCCGAAGTAAAGATCATAACAAAGTTTGTAATCATGGGTGTTGTGGAGTCTTTGTCCAGACTTTTTTCTCCAGAATTGGAGAATATATGATTAATTTTTCACTATTTTATTATATCAACTATTTTAAAATAATTCTTCTATTATAAATATTTGGTGACCTTTTTTCCTTTTCAATCTTGGTCTTTTTTCTTTGTTTTGAAAATCAGGCATGGTTTTCTTTATTTGGATCAATTTTTTCTTATTACATTGTTTGTTTTGGATATTTTGTGTCATGTGGAAATGGTGTATTTTATTCATATTAACTATTTAATTTCAATATCTTCCACTATTTTCCACTTAGTGGGGAGTTTTTTTGTTCGATCTGATAGTTCCCATGTTGCTGTAATCACATATGGAGTTTCAATATCAGTTGTGTTAGTTGGGTTCCTGTAGTGAGGAGAACCCTCATCTTCCCCCGATAATTCCACTCACTGATATCTATCTTATAATTAATCTAGGTTGACTTGTGGTGTGTAAGGTAATAAAAAAAATGGTTTCTGTTATTTTTAGTGGGGTTTGGTATCGAGGTTTATTTATCTTTATGCTGGGAAAAATTCCTGAGGCATAAATTGTTTGTGGGGGGTATAATTTTCTCACCTAAACATTGAATTATTTTTATTATCATTGGATCATTTGGATGATGTTAATATTGATTTACAAGTTATATTTGAAGAGGTTTTGTGTTCCATGTCTCTTTTGTTCCTGTTCAAGGTTTGGAGATTAACAGTTCAGCTTGTTAAAGAAAAAGATGTTTTTGTTTCATTTTCTTATTTCCTGGTTGGAAATTCATGGTTTTAGAGTGTAATTTACTTAACTGTTAGAGGTATCAGAGAATCTATATAGCATGAGTGTTGGTGTTTGGACATGTAGCACAAATTTTGCATGGTTAGTGGAAACTGTATGACATTCTTGGGGAAGGAATATAATTTTACAGAACCATTTTTCATTATTGGTTCATGATTTTACAAACCATTCTTCCAAGACATGTAGGTACACTATTTCTCATATAGGGTATTCATGGTTGACACACATTTGGTCAAACTATGCGACCTAACCATGTGAGTTTCCTAGATATCTAAAACCATTAAATTCCATGTTTACCTCTCATTTTTTAAACATAATTATGATTTCCTCCTACTTGGATTGTTTATAAGTGCCTAAATGGGATCCAAAGAATCATTCCCTTGGTTCCTCTTCCTTTTGGGTACCTATTCTTCGAAACTAAGATGATTTATTGTTATTATGGCCAATTTCCTCTTCTCCTCTTAATTCTATTTTAGATTTAGGTTATTTTATTTGTGGGTTATCTCTTGGAAAAACCCTAGGGGATAAGGTTTATGTGTGGTTTGATTTCATTGATTTTAGGGTGTTCGAATTGTCTATTTGTGTGTTTTATTCCATATCACAATGTCTCATTTCATTCACACATCATTGAGGTAGGTGTTTCATTCTATATTTTAATCAAAACATTAGCTTTAATTACTATGTGTTTCTATATAAATTATAAATTTATTTTTCATTATTTTGATGTGTTTTTATAGTTTAGTATGGTGTTTTATGGTTGGAAAAAATTGGTGGATATTGTTTTCAAATTGCATCGTTAATTATTTATATATATATATATATTCACAAAAGGTGTCTGACAAGATGTAAATAGATCTTTTAAAGGGAAATAGGTTTCTCTTGGTGTTGTTTTTTCATATTTATGTATCATTATTATGGTTGGGTTATGAATAAGGTATTTTATATTAGAACTGGGGACTTTTATAGTGTGACACATATGTTTGGCATGTTGTGTTGGTAGTAAATAAAGCAGTTTATCTTTATAAATAGTTTTTTTCTTGTTTCAGGGATAGTGTCATCAGATTTTGTCCCATCCATTGTGCATGAAGTGTATATAAGGATGGAAAAATAAATGATAATTCCCCATGAGAATTATTTTTCCTGACACAATGTGTTCTCAATGGATTATATCCCATTTTCTTCTTTCATTTATCTTCTTTCTCATCTCCAATGGTTCTCTCAAGCTACTATAATTTTCAAAATATATCATTGACATCAACATGGTGACTTGGAGATTTAATTGATTTTAAATGGGGTTTTAAATTTTATATTTGGGGCTTGGTCTATTGATAACATTGAGGTGACTTATGAAAACTAAATGTTATAAATTCCCATTTGATATTTTCTGAGTTTTGTTCTATTTTCTCGTTGTTTAGGGTAATCCATTGGTTATTGTTTTTGATGTGGATTTTAATTTGAAATGTCAAACTCTATTTTTTTACATTGTGATATCGTAGAAAATAGTGTTTTGATGTAATGTGACTTAAAATACCGGTTGTTATTTTATGATGGTTGGAAAATGGTTTGAATGTTTTTTTGATGGGAAATCCTTATTAGTATGTTAAGATGGTCTGTAAAATGGTTTCAAAAGTTTTGTGATGTGAAACCCCAGTTGGTACTTTATGATGGTTTGGAAATTTTTTGAAGATGATGTGCTGTGAATGCCCGGTTGGCACTTGTGTATGGATTTATGTGAGATGGGAAGATCAATGGTTAATCCTCTAATGTGGGGCTCATCGTATTGGTAGTTTTAGTGTTTAATCTAGGAATACAAGTGGGTGTTGGTTTTGTTTGACACACACATGTGAGGAACTCCCCATTCAGCTTGTATTACTATCATTATATTTTCTTGTGTTATCTAGAGGGTATAGCAATATTATTGTTTCGACAATGATTATATGGGTTGGTACCCCTGGATTTTCTGGAAACCCGATGGGACATTCCATTGGATTGGATTATTTAGATATGTTATTGTTTATTAACTATTGATCTACAACATATATTGTTAGGTGAGTCGGAATAGAGTTCATCAAGGGATTTAATTTAGAGATGATTAAGAAAAACCCACGATTGATTATCTTAATGTTCTATTTACTTCGTATTCTTGTGGATATTTTCCCTGATTGTCAATTTTTGTAGATTTTTTTCTCGTAATTTCAACATAGCCCCTTTCAATATATGGTTTGAATTTTTAATTTCTTTTTTGGACTTTTAACTAGGTTTTTTATTGTGAAAGCTTTTATAGAAGGGAATGTTGCATGTATTGTTTTAGAAATGTAACATGTGGAATTCTTTGATTGGATGTCCAAAATAGTAAAAACTAATTTTATAAATATAATTAAAACATGATTTTGTGTAATTGTTCATGAATTTAAATGTAGGTTATCTATGGTGATTTTATACTGAGATATTTTATGCTCACAATATACATTTTCTACGCAACATCGGTAGACCGAAGAAGATTTAAAACTTTAGGACTATGGTTGAGTTTTCCCTTAGAGAAGGTTGGTCTTGTGGTTGTTAATTCCCAATGTCACGACCCATCCTAGAGGGGCCCATGACGTGACTACCCAATCCCTCCTCCCATTAGCTATGGGATAGAGACTATCATTGAGTAAGTATATCACAAAAATTGTAGGAATTTCCCAAATTACCTGTACAAAAGAACACATCTCCAAAAGGGCCGAAACTGAAAAAACTATGTTAATAAAATGGCATAAAAGTAAGATTCCAAAAAAATTATGATAATAAAAAAATCCAAGTAAATGAGTATAGAATACAATCCCAACCAAAATGAGAAGTAAAACAGTACAAGTCCCTTGAACTCTTACATATATAACCCAACCTGAAGGCTGGGTATAGAACTGGTGTCTGAAAACATAGAAGCACACCACATATGTTAGGTCACTCTACGTTCCACCTGTCCTTAGCCCACTATAAATTATGTAAAAACACTGATCATCTATACAAGATAAAACACGTTCAATGAAATCCCATTCATGGGTGAGTAAAACAATACACAGTAGGACACATTGAAAAATTAATTAAACTACCACAAGGGAAACATCACTAAGGTGATAAAGTCATCTCAATGTTGGTATATGTCTATAAAACATATAATAAGAACATTCTAAAATACTCATAATGGATTCAAAGACTGAAGGTCTCATACACTTACAAACATATGGTTCTTCTCAAAGCATGCTCATTCTAAGAGATTTCCATCTTTAAGCCATCTGATAGTATGCATGTAGAAATGATCTACCCAAATTATCCAAGAGAACACCAGGTCTTGATACATCATGAGGTTTCACAGATACATCTCTTAACATCAAGACATAGAGACATGATATGACCACAAAACAATTGCCTTTGGATTCTGCTTGAGGCATGCTAGTTCTGGGAGAACTCACTCCCCGAACCATGATGTGATTGGGGAATCTTAAAAAGAGGTCCTTCTAATTATATCCCTACCCAAAGAGAATAAACTAGTCACAATATTTCTATTCTGAGAGGGTATTCTTCCTAGATAATACAAACAACCCAATATGTTTTAATCCACGAAATAAGGGATTCTTCATAGAGAACGCATACAACCCCACCGATGTGGAACGTAGTGTAGTGGATTCTCTTACTAGAATACCTAGAATCCTACTGATATGGACCACTAGTTAGAGGATTTACTCCTTTTACTCTGAGGTCACATTAATTATCACAAAACTCCATGAGGGGTGATATAGAATCTCTCATGTCCTAATGAGGGATGACCCAACTATATCCAGAACTCGACCTCTAGAGGGGATTTTTATAAAGTGAAGTGGATGCAATGTCACACTAAACTCTCCCTGAAAAGAACATAGGTAAACTCTAAACCTACCACGTTACATACTAAAAACTCACCAAGACATCTCAAAAGTACTACCACATCACAGGGGTCCCAACACTATAGACGACCATACAAACGAACATAGATATTAAGAGATATTACACTTTTGTAAAAAGGGTATCGTTTGGGCTCGGGATGACCCATCCTGACCCGACACAGATCGGTCTAGGCCAGATTAAACACTCCCCTAGCCCTATTATTTCAGTTCTTCCAACGAGTGCGTCCCAGATTCTTATCATAGGGAGTGACCCACCCTCTCCTCTCCCAGGGTCATGTGGTATCGGTCTGCGTCCACGCAGTAGGTCTACATTCTCGCACAAAATCCTAGACCACATGCCTTCACCTAGACGATGTGGAACCTTCCAAGAGATCCCATTAACAAATTTTAACCCAACATCCTTGTCGTTACTGACCACATCCTTCCATTCCATGGGCCATCCTACCACCACAGTCCCGCCTACACTATGGGAAGCTACTACCATCGTCCATCAAGACATAGGATATTCTACATGGTCTAATCAGCCTGACCATATCACTGGTCTGCTGCCACCTTCACCGCCGGTGGCCTCACCTCATCGTGCTAACCTGAGATGGTTAGAACCTCCACCTCACATTTCCACCACCTAGCGTCGATGTATTATCATATCCCACTCTGGATCATTTCATCCAATGAAGAAAGAGAATGAATTAGGGGGAGGAAGTTAAAGAACAAGACACCCAAGTTTAATGGACATTGTAATTTTCTAGAATGGCCTTGATCCGTTAATGTCAGAATTTAAAAAGAGGGTTAATAGAAAAAATATATATCCTGAATCAACCCAATAAAAATCCCTACAATTGGAACTAAACTCCAATGTAAAACACATGATCCTTGGATTAGGTTTTTTGTTACCTAATCTACGTTTTTCATGGAAATAAGAAATGGGGGAGGTAAAATCAACAAAACTCACACCCTACCTAGGGTTTGGATTAGTTCCTAATGAAAAATGAATATGAATTGTCATTTTCGTCGATGCTTGATCCGAGTTCCAACCTATAATCTATCATCGCTTGTGAGAGATCCTCATTCTCCATAACTTTGGGGAAATACTGGGTTATGTTGATAACCCTAGATTTTTAACAAGTCCTATAAAAAAGGGAAATATCTAATTTGTCACCATGTAACTTTAAATAAAATATTTTTATTAAATATTACAATGACTTTCATATCCAACATCTAACATTCAACATCATCCCACTCCAGTCAAGGTTAGGCCCCACCTAAGGAAAAAACCCCTTACAAACTCAATGTTGGTCTAGGATTTCTAATCTGAGTGACCATTTATGAGTTATTAGGTTTTCAAAATTATATTTTTTTATATAATTATATTATTTACTATTATTCCCCTATTTCTTTTTTAAGAGATGTCATGAAATGACAAATGTTAGGTCACTCCTAGTGTAAAGAAACTACATTGAACCTATCAGTGCCCTCATATTTATGATCCAGTAATCTTTTTAAATGTTATTTCAATTTTTTATGAAAGTATCTCACGCGTGCTATTAAAAGATAATTTATTCTTTCAAACCATTCTGGGAACACTGGGCATCGAAATCGGTGATGTCTCAGAGCCTAGTCTTGTAATTTTTCAATAAATTTTCTAAAAATAAAATATGGGAAATATGAGTAATTATATTCTCCCCTCCTTAAGTTTTTACATTCCCAAAAGATAGAACAAAGGCTACTAAAAATGATTATGGTACTGAGAATTAATCTAATATTACCACTCTAATGTTTTCTCCTAGAGATTCACGTTTTGCCACCGAACATGTACTAGAATAAATTACCACCTATGAAGGATATAATCCTTTCGATCAAGAATCTTCAATACGTACTCCATAAAATTCACCCCCAGTGAATGACGTGAGATGAATCATGCACATATCTCCTCAACTAATAGTAGTGGAAGACATCATGTACCTGATCTATATGCGTAGGTACAGCCATGAAATACACCACCTCACCAAATCTATATAGTTTTAGGACTGGGAAATGAATCTCAGAGATTTCTTTCCATACAATCCATATCACTTTATCCCGCATCGAGGGGAGACCTAAAGGAATGCATGTTCTCCCTCTATGATTTCAAATCGACTCCATCACCTATCAACATAATACTTATGATTGATTTGTGTTCTCTTTATCCTCTCATAGATGACTAGAACCATATCTCTAGTCTGCTACACCAACAACGGGCATATTAGTGATGACTCACCTAGGGTATTCCAAAAAAGTGGTGACCTACAGGGTCTTCCATACAAATGCTCTAATGGTTCCATACTAATGGTTGAGTGATAGCTATTTTTTATGCAAAATCCACTAGAAGTAGGTAGTCTACAAAATTATAGAAATAAAATAAACATGCAATCCTATAGAATTCCATCTATAAATTGAATGGTCTACTCAGACTGTCGTTGGTCTATGGTTAAAATATTATGTTCATGTGCTTTTATAACACAAACACCTCCTTTAATCCTTTATATAAAAGTTGTGTAATGCGAGAATCACGAAATAAAAATATCGTTAAATGGACTCTATGGAGTCAAACAACCTCAGGGACATATATGCTTCACAATATCTCTACTGAACTCTACTCCCAAAAATCATATAAGTAGTCCATCTTGGAGATTCTCTCAAACACAACCTAGATTGCATAGTGACCATGGGATGTACGTGGTAAAACAATCATGAATTCCATCGATATCCCATCCCACATACACTATCGATTTTAAGGGGTTGAGTTAAACATAAAAGAACATGAGATCAACCTTAACATACTAACAAGTGAGGCATAAAGTAATAATCTCTTCCACTTCTTCTTAATCCCTGGTCACCAAAACTGACTTCGGCGGTCTAGATAAATCATTGAAACTCAAGGATTCACCACCAAATGGGAGTAATAGAACTCTCTTAATACCTTCTCCAACAACTTCAATTGAACTATTGTGTGCACTATGAAGTGAATGATGTGCTCTATACATTTTTAATATAAATCATGGGCATTCCCTATGGGCATTTGAGAATGTGTAGTTTTGCAGTTAGTATCTCTAATTTTTGCCTCCGTGAATCACAGTAGGAGAGGAGTGGTAACTACCATCAACTTGATATAATATTCCCCATATATATCTTTAAAGGATATCTGTTACAAAACCAACTCATCTGATTCCTTGTTCAATAGATTTGAACTAAATCTCATGTTGAGATAATTAGCCACCATGTTCCCTTTCCAAAGAGAATAGACAATACAGAAGTCGTAGTCCTAGAAAAACTCAATCTAACACCACTATCACAAGTAAAAATCCATTTAGAGAAGATATACTTGAGATTGTTTTTGTCATAGTATATGGTAACCTGCCCAGTCATTTGGTAGTGTATCCATACCATCAATGCAAACTATACAGCTTCTAGCTAAAGATCAAGGGTCACTCAATTCTGCTAATGTTGCCTCAACTTTCAATAACCATAGGCAACTACTATTTTTCCATGCATCAGGCCACAACTATGTTTGGTTCATGACTCACCACAGAACACTATGTACTCGAACCTCTATCCTGGAAAACATCTTATTGGGGTGATCATCACACTCGGTCTCAACTGACTGAAGATGTCATAAATCCGGGGGAGTGGATTCTAATTCTCCATGGTCACTATTTCAAAGTGCGGGAAATCAAAACATAAATTCAAACACAAGGTCTTTCTAAACCCTTACTTTACACATCATCCAACTACAGCCTCAGCTCGCGAAGCTCTGAAGAATTCATCTGATATGATAATGTTGATATTAGATCCCTTTTGGGGTGTAATACGAATAAAAATTATATCTATCAGTGGGGAGGTAATCCTGAACATCTTCAAGGAAGAAATCATCACACTCTACCTCTACTTCTAAAAAATTGAATAATCATAACATCTACTTATCTGAGGGAAAGTCATGAAAACTCAGGAGTGATCATATGCACAATCTAATACATTATTCCATCCCATAATACTTGGGTTTATTTTTTAGTTAACATGGAAAACCCTAGTCAAACTAAAACTCTCACCTCAAGGGTCATATCACACTATCAGAATAAGTGTGATTATCGAGTCCCCTCATATAGGTATCTCTCAACGTAAGTGTCAAGTCATTGTTCTAATTAGAAAATATAGGTCTTTAATAATACTCGTGACTAGAAATAATGGTGAGTACGTGGGTTTGTTAATAAATAATGTAGGATTAGACACATACCGTACCTCTAATCATTCCTAGAGCCCATGGGTCACATGCCTCAAAAGCATGTTCTCATCCCCTCTATTTTCCTTCATCTCTCTAATCCTAGTGTGAACATCATGGATGTGTAAGTGGTAACATGTCCAAAATTATTCCAACTTCTACTACACTCCTATCAACTCATCAATGTATGTAACCCTATATACCCATTTATTCAAATCACTATCACTTCCTCAGTGGACCGTCCAACTTTTCTCTTCCAATAGTTTGACGTGATGGAAAATATCTTATGAGATGTCCCCATCAATCACATGATAAGAATTTCTTCTCTCCAGGCGGAAAAGACTCACCTTGTGAGCCCTAATCAATAGATACCCTATATTGGAAACTGCAATAGGAATGTCTCACACGTCCATTCTCTGAGACTTACATCAGTTTCTAGCACCCAAGGTCTCTACCATTTCATTCTGAATGCTGAAATGTTTTGGATGTATCTACACTGTCAAGGGACTATCAACCACAATTTTTTTTTCTAGAAACATACCTTAAGTAAGAAAGCATAGAGGAATAACGTGGGCTCTAATGTCCCTAAATACATCTTTCCCAATGGTTCGAGCCCAAAATCCCATGTCATGTATCATATTCAATGAGTACCTGGAAATATTAGTAAGCATCAATGAATACTCAGATACCAAAATTTCATCCTTATAGAGCTATTGATGTTCTTAGGCACACATATCCCTTAGTTTCTATGGTGATAAATCATTCTATATAACATATTATCAATCACTATCATGGAAAGAGTCACCTCGTAATAGTATTAGGAATTCTAAATCCCACCATCACCATACAGAGCCACATATGTGGCTCATCACTAAGACCACCATCTGATCTGTTGTTTCCCCAACTAGATGGAAATTTTGGTCACTACCTCAATCCAGTCCTCCAATACTTGAGAGTCAGGATCTCTTCGGAACTGAATGATCTCTATCACTCAAAATTCTGATGTGCGCTCAGCATGCGCATCTCATCCACTAGTTATACAGCTACCAAGTGCCACTCAACGGGTGGTGGTATAGTTAGTACACCACATGGAACTGTTTTCTATGGTACTAATCATTTTACCAATATCTTATTACCGCATGGATCATCCTCAAGATCATGGGGTGGAATCCTGGATAGATGTCTATGTGGATGTGTCTTGATGTAAATAACTTGTTCCAGTGTCAATAGAGTATACCTAGTACGCTGAGTTAAGAAGGACTATGAAAACACTACCCATTATTATATGACACATGAACCATCATCCCCCTACAACTAGTGTCATCATGTACCACGTAAAATAGTATATTTTAGGGTCCTAGTGTATGGATACATCATTCTCCACAACTACACTAGATTCCCAGGCATGAATTTGAATTCAAAACATTTAACATTCTTTCCCCAACCCAAATCACAAAGACTATTGGCCCTTAAGAGATAACTAAACTCCTGTAATACCACTTTGAAATGGAATATCCAAGAGGGGCTCGTGCCATGACTACCCCATGTCCACCACCCATAGTCCAGTGGCTAGAAACAATCACATAGTATGCATATCCCATAAATTGGACGAATTTTACCAGGTACCTTTACACACACACAAACACATCTCCATGAAAAAGTTATCAAACTGAAAACAATATGTAAAAAATAGTCATACCAATAAGATACCAACAAAGAGTACGATAATAGAAAACATAATCTTAGAATGTCCAGAATAAAAATCCAATAAAAAAGGAAAATTAAAAAAAGGTATAGGCCCCTAGAACTCTTCCAATGAAAACCCTACCTGAAGGGTAGGTAAAAAATATCTGTTTGGAGCCATAGAAGCACACCTCATCTATTGGGTCTCTCTAAGAACCACTGAGACTTGGTCCAATAAGGACACAGTCAATGTGTCGATCATCTACACAATACACAACACATGTGGTAAAATTTAGTCAAGAGGTGATTAAAACAATACTCAGTAGGACACCCCGAAACACGAAGTAAAAGACCACAAGGGAAACATCACTAAGCGTATTGAGTTAGGTCAAGACAGGTATATGTATACAACACATATAAAGAGAACATCCAAATATATTCCCAATGGATTCAAAAACTCTAGTTCTCTTTCACTTCTACCCATATGGTTCTGCTCGTATCATGATTGTTCTTGGAGATTTCACTCTGTGAGCCATCTGATAGTAAGAATATAGAATAGCACAACCAAAAGTATCTGGGAGATCACCTAGAATCAGTATTTCATGATGTTTCCCAAAGGAATTTGGTATATCCAATACATTTTGTCTCAATATCGCAACTAATCATTAGGCATATGATTATACATGAGGCACTCTCGTTCTGAGAGAACTTGCTCCCTGAGACTTGATGCGATTAGGAACTCTTACAAAGATGTCCCACTAATATGGTCCCTTCAAAAAAAAGATTAAAATTGTTTCGGTCATGTTATACTAAGATGGGATTCTTTATAAAGAATACTGACAACCCAACCTATGTTAATCTATGATGAATGGGATTGTTCTCAGTGAATACCGACAACCATACTGATGTGGCTCATAAAGTAGGGGATTCTGCACTGATAATAACGAAAACCCTACTAATACAACCATTTGGAAGAATCATTTATGAAATGTTCTTTGAGGTCACATCAATTCCCACTAAAACCCATCATTGGTGATAGTAAATTGCTCCCATCCTATGGAGGGATGCAACAACTCTACCTCGTACATGACCTCTAGAGGGGATTACTCTCTATTGATGCGGTCGCAATGTCAGAGTAAACCATCTAGGAATAAATAATGGTATACTCCACACCTACTCTTGTACCCAATAAAAACCCCAATCCATATAAAAAATACAACCTCATTGCAAGGGTCCTGACGCCTGATATGGCTCATCAAACGGAAATTCGAATTGAAAGATACAACCCTTTTTGTAAAAATTGGGATGGTTGGGTTCGGGTCTGACCCAACTTGACCATGATGACCCAACCAGCCCCAGTTTTTTCTTGGACATTCTTAGTATGAATGTTTCACCTATTGGACTGCATCCTGTTGGCCCGCCTAGTGTTTTTCATAGGACCGTTGGAGTGGCTTGGTTCTTCCAGCCTGGCCCATGCGTTCTTGCATGATTGTTTTCACCAAGCTCAACCAGACCTACCCGTGCCTCGTTCAGCCAATGAATTCAATGGTCGTGTCACCTCCCAATCTCCCCGGATTATGCAGTCCTGGAATTCATTCCTCCACTTGGTCGACGAGACACCCACCACGTCTCCAGATCACCGCCATTGTGGCCCTCTTTTTTTGACATCTGATCACCACCCATAGGTGCTACCATGGAGGGATCCCGCCACTTTCTGTCTAACCAGCAACCATACCATTTCTATCCATGGCCTTCCCTACCATGGGTTGTCCAGCCACAATAGTCATGCCTAGACCACGTTGTACTGCTACTGCTAGCTGTCATGCCGACAACTATTCTTCCTAGTCCGCCTTGACAAACCGCCTCATCATGATGTTGTCACCTTCATCTCCATCCACCCCACTAGTGGAATCACCTAGACATTCTTCTCTTGAGAAATCTAAAACTTCCACGCCTGATCGCCGCGTCACGGTACCACCACATTTCACTGATGTAGTCTCGGTTCCTGTTCCAAATCGATGCGTCCAATGAAGAATAAGAAGGAATTTGGGGTAAAGAGGAAAAACATTGAATGTCCAAGATGAACAGATCTTGTTCTTGTTTGGACCAGCCTTGATTTTTTAATGTTATCATTTAAGAATGGGAGAAATAATAAATAATTCTAGCTTGATTCGACCTGATAAATAACCTTGACAAGGAAAATAAACTACACCCTCAAAACACATGATTCGTGGATTAGACTGATCATTGGAAAATTTCCTTTTTCGTGGGAATAAAGAATGGGTTTATATCCAAAAATCATACACCCTACCTGGTGTTTGTGTTGGTCATTGTTGAAGGAAATATTTGTGTTCTCACCATTCTCCGGTGCTTAATCTATGTTCTGACTTCCAATCCATTGTCACCGAAGATAAAGCCTCCTTCTCCTTGCCTTAGTGAAACTCTGGGATTATCGAGATTACCCTAGAGTTCTGAAAAGGATTAATAATAAGGGAACCTATCTCTACATCATCATGTAATGTTAAATAATTTTTTTATTAAATATATTAATGATTTACATGTCAAAAAACAATCCTTCACCCTCAACCCACTACTATTGACTATTTAATTAAATTTATTAAATTTTTATGAATACTATATTGAGAGACAAATAAATTTATAGTCGTATAATAATTTTATAACATCCATCAAAAAATAATATCTCAATGAATTTCCACTTTATTGTTTCTCATGAAAAGGTATTATTCGCATTTTTTTAGGAAAAGGAAAAAGTACTGAGCCACCTTCAGACTCTCGTCCATGCTCCCAACAACATAGATAGAGTATTCCATGAAAAGGTGGGTAGTACATTTATCTTCATCTTCCTATTATATCATGGATGTATAATTAGATTGATAAGTGGAAATTAAGTCAACCTAGTTATTGTTGACTATAAATTTAACAAGAAAACAAATCTGACAACATCCAGTGAAGAATGATCAATCTCTTTTAAGAACATAATATAACAAAAAAAATCATATTGAAATTTTATTTTACCTCAATTGGATTATCATGTAGAATAATGTGATGCTCTATCTCATTATATTTTTCTTTTTTTCCTTTCATAATTTTTGATTCTATGGCATTATGCTCCACTTGTATTTATAATCAGCTAAATTTATATTTTTTTAATAAAAATTCATCATTTGATCATAAAAAAATATACCATATTTAGTGATCATTTACCTTATCAGTCAAAATACATACAATGTTAATCTAATGTATTTTATTTATATTCTACCACCTATGATTAATCTAGAAGAGAGACATAGAATTTTTTTTCATTTTTCTTCTCAATTGTATAATATATTTAAAATTAAAACAAATAATAATTGAGATAAACCATCCTTTGAAGAAATTAGAACATATTTATACATGAAATATTTTCAAACCCTTCATAAATTCATTTTTAAACTCATTGGATATTTTGGATTTGGAAAACCATAGGGTCATCCAAATGTGATATGTTTTTATCATAATATATCATTTTTTTGTTTTATTATATTGAGAAAAAATATGTAAACAATTAAACAAAAATTGAAAATTTCGAATCAACTATATTCTATTGAAATGGATTTCTAATGGTTGGAAATTAGTTTATAATAATATTAATAAATTCTCCATTGATCTAGTTTCCAACTACCAGTCATTGACCCATTGAAATGATTAAATCTTCAAAAATATATAACCCTACTAAAATAATATTTTTTCACCATCACTAAAATCATATATCCCTCCAAAATAATAGAAAAAACATTAACTTACTCCCTAGAAAATGTGAAATATTTTTATAATTATAAAAACAACTTCATAATAGAATTAGATCATTAATAATATTTTTTTACCACAATTGATCCATAGGGATCATCATGTCACATAACATACCTGAAATTATTAATGAAGGTATGAAATAAGATGAAAGATAAAAAAATTATATATGATGGTGATCATGAGGACATATACTATTATTCAACATCACAAAAAGATTATACTAATGAAGAAATAATAAAACCAATTAGTTTTTTAAATCTCTGGGAAATAATAGGTATCGATCATTTATAATTATATGTAGTTTGATACCCATTTACAGATATTGGGCACCATCATAAAGAGAAGTAGAAATAATAAAATTTTATTGATAATACCATAACAAAAATATAATATCTGGAATATGGAAAAAATCCACCTTTTATATGAAGAGTTAATTATTATTTGAAAAGCATAATATAATCATAGAAATAGTCTACATAAACACCATTAACTTCAAAAGTCATTATATATATATAAATAATTTCTTGTGATTTTTCATTTTTTATTTCTTCTACTTTAGAAAGTCAAACATGGTTACTCATTCACAAATGAATATCTTTTATGAAATATCCCCTGATCTAAAAATAACACAAAAATATCCAAATGGATAAATATAATTGAAGATACATGAAATGGATAAAGGAGTTGAAATTTGTTTAATAATATTTTTTTAGTCTTCAATTTGTGGTTATAGATTTGGTTCATGGATTTTGATAATTATCTTGTTCATTGAATGTTCTTATCATAAACTATCTTCAAACATTATTTCATGAATTATTAATGTATTACATAAATTAAATTTTGGTGATATTTAGTTTACATATATTTAGTTACATTATTGGTTCTCAATCTGAATGGAGATTATCTTACACACTTAAACATCTTATGTATCCCACACATTATATGAGAATATATAATATTATTGTAATACAATTAGAGTAAATATTATAATTTTCAAATACTTTATAAACAATTCTTACACATTTCAATTTTAATTGATTTAATCTCACATGTGATAATAATTTGTCTCACTCGAGTAATTAATCATCATTATTAATCAGATATATATATTTAATGCATGACATTTTATTAATTTATTTCCATAATAAATTTTATAATAGATTCATTCATCGAACATGAATCTAACACAACGCTGAGATTTTTAATTTTATCACAAATAGGACTTTGTAAAAATGATTATGTTAAACTAATTCAATTCTTTTAGTATAAAATGTAATCATATTCCAATGTGGTTTCACCATACCACTCATGTTCTTCACTAAATCTCACCATACAGAAAGAATTCTATGAATGGATTAATCAAACAAGACTTCCTTTTCACCTATAGCATCCCATTAAAACATATTGTTAACTCCATATATCATATTATTAAATTTAAAATCAATTAATTAATAAAAAATTTATAGTCAAAATCAAATTCATAATATTTAGAATTAATGTAATTTTACCTGAAAAATAGACAAAAACAAAATTATTTAATTGAAAAACCAAAAATAGACAACAAATGTTAATCCTGAAAAATTATGGATATAAAATTAATAATAATCAATGATTTAAAATTTAATGATTTATTTAAATATGGAGTTATCTTGATTTTATAGAAAAACATAATCATATCTCCAATATATAAAAGTAATGATCGATTCGAAAGAATCTCAGGGTATAATTTCCATAGCCCACGTGTTAGAATCATCCCTATTTAGTGTATGTTGGATTATTGTTACATGCATCCCTTCTTTATTGGCTAGAGAAGTGATGGAGACACACATGCATTAAGTGAGGTCACCTTAAGATAATAAAATATGTAAATAAATTCCAAGGGATTCACTGGATATTTATATATTATTTTCCATTTAAGGATTAAATAAAATTCATCATTGAATAATAGATAAACAATCTTCTAATGTGATGAATGAGTAATTAAATAATGAAAACCGAGGTAATACTAGTAAACAAACATCATTATCAAACTAAAAATGGATCATAGAATATTTAAAAAAATTAATTGAAAGCATGACTCATATGCCCCATGTGACCTAATCCAATATCACACCAAACCAATATCCATGCTTCTACTCCACCTGATATGACCATAATATTCAGATGAATCTAAATATAAGTATGATTCATTTCCCTTTCATGTATTATAGTATATGGAATATATAAATGTTAAAAATTTCCAATAAAGGGGTGAATATAAACGCAGTAAGATTCCCCAAATACATCGCAACTAACAATAAGAGTATAAGAAAAAAGGACGTGGGGTGTTCCCGTGCCGCGCTAGCATGGACTTCGTCCAGTTCAAGGCTTCCAAGGGTTTAATGGATTTGGGGTACAATGGTGATCACTTCACATGGTGCAAAAATCAAAAAGGGGATCGGCGCTGCTGGAGCCGTCTCGACCGATGTCTTGCCAACGTTCATGCCATAACCAAGTTCCCGGACTCCAAGGTGGATCATCTGGTGCGCAGTATATCGGATCACTCACCATTGCTGGTCTCCCTGTCCTCAAGGCATATCCATCAAGGTAGGTTCAGGTTTTATGGTCAATGGACCCGGAATCCGGAGTTTCTTCAAGTGGTGAGAGACTCCTGGAGGGAACCGGTACAAGGGTTTTCTTGGGTGGCCTTGCATAATAAACTAAGGTGACTCAAAATGAGGCTAAAGGGTTGGGAAACGAACCTTGTATCCATTGATCAGGGGATGGAGGATCTCAAACAGGAGATTGAATGCTTGGAAGCTAGTTTGGAGGAAGGCTGGAATGATGTTAGTTTTGAGGAGCTGTCTGCCAAGAAGAATAGTCTTGAGGAACTGGTCCTTAGACAAGAACAAGTGGCATGGGAGGAATCTAGGATTAAATGGCTGCATGAAGGAGATAAGAACACAGCCTACTTTCACGCCTGCATCAGGGAGAAAAGACGTCCCATTAAGCCCAATATCAGGCTCGATGACGGGAGTTACACAGATGATAGGGATGTCGTGGGAAGAATGGCATATTCCCTATTCAAAGACATCCTTGCAGGGCCAAACGGTAGGATGGCCAGCGGGTACCCGAGTGGTTGTGCAGAGCTTTGTGAGGCTATTCCGAACAACATATCCTCCACAGACAATGCGCGAATGGAAGGGATCCCAGAGGAGTCCGAGATTCACCAAGCCATGATGAGTCTCAACTCAGAGAGCGCTCTGGGACCTGACTGTTTTCCTGGTTTGTTTTACAGAGTTGCATGGGATGAGGTCAAAGGTGACATTGTTGCAGCAGTGCAGGACTTTTTCAGAGGAGGATCTCTCCCACGGGTTTCATCCGCCACGACCTTGGTGCTCATACCGAAGGTTAAGGACCCCTCCTCCCTTCTCCACTACCGGCCCGTGAGCATGTGTAACTTCACCTACAAAATCCTTGCGAGTATTCTTAACACAAGTCTGGCTATGCACTTACCCCGCTGGATTTCCATGGTGCAACATGGTTTTGTGAGAGGGCGTTCTATTCAGGGGGCTATAGCCCTGGCACAGGAGATGATAAGGGACATTAATGCTAAAACTCACGGTTCCAACATGATCATCAAATTGGATATGAGCAAGGCGTACGACAGACTTGAATGGGGTTTTGTGAACAGGACCTTAGCTTGCATGGGCCTATCTGCCAAGGCCTCAGACATCCTTTTCAGATGCTTTAGTTCTGCATGGATGAATGCCTCATTTATGGGGAAATCACATGGCTTTTTTAAGGCCACTCGTGGCTTACGACAAGGTGACCCGATCTCCCCTACCCTGTTCATCCTTATGCAGGACGTGCTTAGCCATCTCCTGAACAACGAAATCCTCACTGGTAGTATACTTCCTTATCGAAGGAAAAAGAACTTCCCTCCCATCTCACATTTGATGTTTGCAGACGATACGATTATCTTCTCGAATGCAGGAAAAAGATCTGCGCGTGGCATTAAGAGGATCCTTGAATATTACTGTTATTGGAGTGGTCAGGTGATCAATCACTCCAAGAGCAATTTATATATCTCAAACAAGTGCGAAGCTGGCCGCACGAACCTTCTTTGCAACATCATGGACATGCAGCCTGGTCACTTCCCGATGGAATACCTCGGGGCCCCTCTTTCGCCCGGCAGAGCGCGTATTTGGGACTTTGATCATGTGGTGAGCAGGATTACAGGGCGTATCCTCAACTGGAAGAGCCACTTCTTATCCTTTGGAGGGCGTATTGCACTGGTTAACAGTGTGCTGTCTACTATCCCGGTGCATGCGATGGATTCCACTTCGGTGCCAAAGGGGGTGATCAAAGCAGTTGACAGGATCCTGGCTAATTTTTTATGGGATGCACTTGCTGAGGGGAAGAGACATTGGGTCGCATGGGGAAGAATGACACGTCCCATCCAAGAAGGAGGTATTAATGTTAAGAGCTTGAGGGAAACACTCCATTGCATGCACGCCAATCTCGCCTGGGAGATCGTGGAGGACCGATCCCTCTGGGGGAGGATCATGTCCTACAGCTACGACAGTTCCAAGGAAGATGACAGTGTGCAGGGATCCCCCCTCTGGCATTTGGTCTGCTCTCTTATCCCGAGCCTCCAACAGCAATCCCCGTGGGTTGTGGGAGAAGGCAATATTTCTTTCTGGACACAGAACTGGGTGGGATTAGTACTTGGATTCCCGGGGTGTCCGGCCCCATTGATTACCTTTAAGGAAGCGTGCGCTCATCCTGGCTTCATCAAGGCGGTGCTCGACAAGGATCAGCTGGACGTTTTTGATTCTATCCTCATTAACTCGGAGATGGACCGATGTGTATTCACCCCCTCTCGGTCTGGTAAGTTCAATATCAAGGATTACCGAAGGATCTCAACCCCCCAGGCTCAACAGAATTGCTGGAACGACCTGGTCTGGTATAATAAGCTTCCGAGCAAGTACAACTTTCTGGTTTGGCGCATAAAGAATCACGGGATTTCATCGGATGAAGGAATCAAGAAAATCGGAGTCAATCTAGCGTCGTGTTGCCAATGTTGTAATAACAAGAGGGAAGAAAACACGAGCCATATTTTTTTTGAAGGGGAGTGGGCGCGAGGTGTCTGGGATTCCGTCGGAGATTTCACAGCGATTCATTCGCCTCATCATCGGGACCTGCCGTTCCTGGAGAGGTGGTTTCAGGGGACTACGGATAAAGGTCCCGAGAGAGCAGCGAGGTCAATTATCCTCAGCGCTGGATGCTGGTGCCTCTGGCAAGCTCGGAACAAGGCCAGATTTGAGGGGTCTTCCTCCACAAGACGGTCCGTTATCATAAGAACCAAGAGCTTACTGATTGATATGGTCTCTCTTGTTGATAATTGGCGAGAAGCTCCCTCCCTCCGTAGCCTGCAGTCCTGTTCCCCTTCGGCCAACCCTCCTATGGTCAGAGCACGTGGTCGCTGGATTAAATGGGTTCCGCCGACAACTGGATTTAAACTTAACACTGATGGATCTTGCATTGCGGGAGCCATGAGAGGTGGCGGAGTGGTTCGCAATCCAGAAGGGAGTGTTTTCCTTGCTTTCACGGCGCACAATGGCGATGGTAGTGATCTTCAAGCAGAGGCAAATGCAGTTCTCACGGGACTGAGTCTTTGCAAACAGAAGAATATTGCTCCTTCTGAGGTGGAAACAGACTCAAGGATTATTCATGATTCCCTACTGGGAAGAGGTTCCACCCCCTGGTCAGTCTTATACAGCGTTAGGAAATGCAAACAGCTTCTCAACAACCAGGCTCGAGTCACCCATACCTGGAGAGAGGGGAACAAGGTTGCGGACTTCCTCGCCTCTCTTGCAGCCCCAGGATCCTCTGTCACTGTCCTTTCCAATGAAGCCTCCCTTAAGCCGGAGGGGGTTAACCTTATCCGAGGGGATGCCCTCGGTCTTCATTATTTCATACCCCCCTAATTCGGGGTCCTCTGTTGTTCCCTCCCCCTGTTTTTGTACTCTTTTCCCTTTATTAAATATTTAATGTTTTGTGTGTGTGTATAAGAAACAACTGATTTTTTTTAAAAAACATATAAAGGATAAAGAAAATGTAGTTTATATAAAATCTAAATGATTTCCTGAGGAATACTATAAAAAATATGCTAAATCATTTACAATAAATTTCCACACCCATTATTTTTTTTGCAAACCCATATACAAGACCTTAAATTCATTCGATGTGATATATCAATAATCATGGCTAGTCTCCTATTAATCAACCTAGTCATCAAAAGGTGAAAAATATTCAGGTGGGCCAAAGGAACACACCCCATACTCTGGGTGACAATAACAAATGAACTCACATTATCCATGTATGCCAAATTCCGTGAAAAAAAATTTCATAGCAAAACATTATTTCGTATAAACATATCATAAAACAAATTTCCAACTTCAATATGAAATCATTATTTTAAAACTATCATTTTAATATTTAATATAGAGGTAAATATTTTAATGCCTCCTACTTTTTTAAAATTCAATGTCTATAACCAAAAAGTAATATCCTTCAAGAATCACACAATTTGTTAAAACAAATCACAAAAATTTAATCAAAATTAATATTTTATATTTTTGAGTGGTGGATATGAGAGTGAATCCACCATCCTCTGAATGAAAGGTGAAAAAACATAACAATTTTATGATTATCAATATTTGATCTCACAACTTGTTCTATTCAATAGATAAAATCATATCCCATCATGAATCCCATCATCAAATATAAATCTATCAATAATTGAATATATATATGCTTCCATGAGGGGGGGAAATAGCATATCTATGAATAACATTATATATTGATTAATTATTTATGATTCTAGATCTCCAATGTTCATTGATTCATCAAAAGCTGTCTCTAGATCGAAATGATCTAGTTTAGGGTGTATGGAGGAAGTGTAATTTTAGACCTGAGATGAATATGAAAAATGAGTATTATAGTTCTTTAATATAGAATAAATATAAATTTTGGGTCATTTATTTTTGTCACTTTATTTGGTCACAATTTCTGTACAATCGTGAATGAAACAATCAAGTTCTACTGAAAAAGTCATATACTTGTGTCGTTTGGGTATCCCTATTTTTCAAACGATGTTCCAAACATATGATTATAGTGTATTATTCTCTCACTTGATATGTTTTGTGTTCATAGTTATAAAAAACATGCCACAATAATATTTTTCCCTCTACTTTCCTTTTCGTAGATTCTTATGGAAATTTCGAATAGTTTTCCCATCCATGATACATCCTAGTGAACACATTTTTTTTTGAATGATTTCCTAGATATGGTTCATAGGTTCGACCAATCATGCACTAATTATGAACCTCTATTGAAATCTCTAAAACATTACAAAACAACCCCAAACCTATTGAAACATATCACATTTATTTTAAAAGATCAAAATTAAAAAAAGGTACAATCCCTAATTATAGTGGTTCTATATTCTCCAAACCATTTGTCTTTTCATTCATCGAAATTAGAAACCATTGTTTATTCTCAAAAATATTAGGTCATTTCTCAAACGTTTCCTTTTCATGGTATCAGGTAATATCATGAAACTAACCATGCCTCCATGAAACCTCTTCCAAAAATATGATTCTCCCTAGAAATACCATCTCTTTCATATTAACAATCCATATATGTATATGAATCAATGTAGCATCTAGTTCAAGATCAATATGATCTCATTGAATCATATTGTTCGTATTGGGATGGTACTTATTTAATATTAACTAATGAAACACTTTTTCCACTGAACTGAAGCTAGGTTATAGTTCATCCAATAATACAAAACACCAATATATTCATGTATATTCAAAGGGTTAACGTACTGAGAAGAAACCATTGAATTTATACCGAAAAGATGATTTCTAATCCTTAGAGAGATTCCCAAGAAAATATGACCAACTACCTCAAACGATAAAGATAGTAGATGATGGTTTGAAAATTATTTTAAATGACTCTAAGACATCACAATTCTCTTTATGATCATATGAATCTTATATATTACATCATCTATAGGACTAGGCCTGATAGATGATGTCTCAATTTTTCCTCCCAACAAAGTGGATAACAAAACATATAACCATACCATGACTCAAAAGGAGCATTATATTTTGAGGCTTTATAACTATTATTATATAATAAATAAACTAACCCTATTTTATCCTCCCACAGGGATATAAATTACAATAAATAATCTCCTAAAATTCATTCCAATATTTCTTTTTTCCGGTCATATTTTCTATCTATTTTTCAATGATATTTTTTACACAACGTCTACGAAATTAGTAGGATTTTTTGTAATGACTTGTAAAATTGGGATTCGTATCTATGATCATGACGAGATTATATCAAAACTAGAAGCCTTTTATTCTATAAAATTTCATGAATATAGTGTTTGGAAATATCATCCACCATTTTGGATTCAGAAATTTGTATTAAATGATATGAATGTGTTATTATATCCCCAATGATTCTTATAATGAATTATTTCTAAATGATTATTTATAGTTCTAAAAAATCAATCTCTATGTATTTTCATATGCACACAAGAATCAGTAAAGAAAGAAATGTAGTTGAAAGTCGTTGATGATCTTCCTTGACCTACTGAGAGGTGAGGTATCCCATGAAATATATTGAACTTCACTTTTCATGCATACATACTAAAGCATTATGTTTATCTCCATGTACACATTTTTTATTGAATGATGAAAAAACTATCTTGAATTGTGCTAGGAAAAATATAATTTGTATTAATTGTTGTTCTATTAGAAATCATACCACTAAACTGTATTATAAATGTCCCATAAAGAATCCACACAACACTGGTCTTCCAAAAATTGATATTTTGACTCATAATATCACAGTCAGGATCAGATGCCTAAGGAATTATAATGTATTCATCAAAATTAGTTTCTATATATACCATAATGAATGTTTCGGCATCACATTGTTCTATACAATCTAGATGCATGGCATATATGCATTAAATTTTATAGTATTTATCTAAATTTTCTTAGTAAAATATGTTATATTAATTCCTACTCAATTATAATTATATAGAATTCCCATTACCAGGTGTATGAATTACTGGAATGTCATACAAATAATGATATTCCAACCATATTCATTCTTTTTCATTGACGTCAATTTGTGATGAAATTCATTTAAAATAATTTTGATATATAAGAACTATAAATTTCACGGAAAAGATAAAATAACACCATGTCTTCAAATGATATTATATAACACACCATTCCAAATAATGTTCATATTAGTTATTCTAATTAATCATTAAATTTCATGAAAAATACAATCTATATTTTGAACTCTCTTCATGAAAACACATTTTATCTGATATCATGATTCATAAGAAATACTAGGTGGACCGGTTCTATAATTGGTAATGAAAAAAAATGTACAGAAATAGGGATACTATTTCATTCATGGAATAATTTATAGAATTCATTAATCTGTGGGAATGAAACACCACTACTTTTCAAAGTAGTTATATGTAAGTGAATTTGAGGAAAATAATTAATGAAATTCATATAGTTTCCCAATATAATAAGGAAACTACATCCGCCAAAAAAATTCTATTTTGGTTTCCATGAAATAATAAACTCAATCATTTTAGGATCCATAGATTCCCCATTTTAGAGAAGACATAACAAATGAAATAACCAATTGTAATAAAAAATAAATGTTCAATTTTTTAGAATAATATTTATTCTCCCATAATATACACAACACTATAGACATTTTTTCTCAATATAAGATTTATTCCTCAAATATATGAGGTTATTATTAAGAAACAAAAATATAATGGAATCATGATACCTAAAAAATATTTTATTCGTCAAATCCATAAACACTTTTTGTGTAATACTGAGAATAAAAATAATAACTACATAATTATAATGTTCATCATGTCTATGAGAAGTTGTGTTCACAATATCCTCCTCTTGAATTCATAAATGGTGATACACTAAACAAAAATAGATTTTAGAGAACCATTGTGATCCCATAAATTTATCAAAAATTTAATGAATTAACATAAGGGGATAACATTTATTTATGAAAACTTAGTTACCAATTTGAAAATCCACACAATAATTAAGAGGTATATCATCATTATTCCAAAAAATGACCAGTTCTTTCTATGAGGATGTGCTTGGTCAAATGAACGATTTATCTTTAACTCTTAGAATTGGGTTTTTAGTTCTCCTTGTTATATCATTTAAGATGAATTTGAATTAGTATATGTCCCCATTATGACTTCAATCATAAAATTAATTTGTCATTTTGGTGGAAACTGGGGTATTTTTTGAAAATCGACAAGAAATGGGTCAAAAAATGTTATAAACACTATTTATGTTGTCATCCATTGATTACAAAGTAATAGTATCCCACTAATAAGTGATAGTTCCAACAACCAATATTATATTTACTTCTTGAGTTTTATTTTTTTCTCACATTAACATATTGGGTTTATTAACACCATTGGATGATGTAAAAATCATATGTCATGCATAGAAAACAATATGGGCCTTAAAATTATTCAACCAGTCCATCCCCAATATCATTTCATAGAGGACCTTGTGAAGGATATAAATGTCAGTAATGATTATTCACCATAGATAGTCAACATACATGATATATATTTAAATATATTAACCTTGTGGTTTTCAAATATGTGTTATATATATCAAAATATTAGTAATCACATCAATATGAAAACCCATAAGATCTACAATATGAGAAGAAATAAATTATTAGTACACAACTATATCCAACCGTGCATGAAAAAGTGTATAATTCAAAGAATCATACCTTGTACTTTTGAAAGTCTAGGTTGATAAACCTTGATCACCTTCCCATAATCATATAGTTTCTTACTACCTTTCAATTAATCCTTATACACCAATTTAAATTTTCTTTCCTAAAGAGTCATGATTTTGAAAGAGACACCCAATGTCACATTATTATTTGATTTGGTGTTACTGTAAAAATATTTACTTGTTGAATCACGTTATGTGTGAGAATCATGGGATGAATTTATACCACTAGAGTTAGATTGAAATGATATAAACACCATATATACCATCGGGTTAATGTTTTTACATAATATAGGTGGTGTTATAAAATCCCACGTGATATTCTCAAGTAAAACACATAGATAAAACCAAGGAATAATCTTGGGTTGTGGAGTAAAATTATCTGACACCCTGTTCTAGTTCATCAATGCTCCACAACATTGGATTTAGTTTTCCCCCATCCCTTTATTCATTGATTATGAGTTCCCACAAATTTCTATTGTGATAAGTACACATCCTCTAGCTATTTTTAAAAAAATATCCATGTTTTTCACTATTAAATGATTTACCATCTATATATATTAAATAATAAAGTGGGTATCAATCTTCAAGTATATGTTTTTTCATAACACTAACTCAAAAATGTGTCCTTTAAATAGCACAATTTTAGAATCATTGGGGGTAAAGTGGTCTAGATTAATAAATTTAGTTGCATAATTTCATAGTAATATATATTATTTAACAAGGAAAAATAAATATGTGGTTCTTGAAATTATTAACATGTGTGGATATAATTATTTTGATGAAAAATTATTCTTAATCCCTTTATATACTACATTGGTCAATATTATCTTAAACTGCTATACCATTTTTAGTCTACATCCATAAAAATTTATGATTCTAACTTGACATTAAAATAACTAGAAATTATCTAGAAATCAATGATTTGATTCACAAAATTCATCCATACATAGGCCTTCTCAGGATTTTTATCAACAGAAAATATGGATGGATTGTCCTTTTGAAATAAAAATGAGTGTTCCACTTGTGAAGGTTCATCATTCAAATTTTTTTTATCTCTAGTTTAAAAATAAGGAATGATTCTATGAACCAAAACTTTTTTAACTTTTGGATCAAGTGGAACAATATTTTCTACAATATCAACTTGTTGGTTTCTTTAATGTCTACTGTGTTATATTTCCATAACTATATAAAGAATCACTCAATTAACACTCAATAGTAATGAAGGTTCAGAACATTTCATACAACTATAAATATTATATAAATGTTTTCTTTCTGAATTCCATCTATTAGAATCATGTTATCCATTTTCCATTATTCCTCCAATACCAAATGAATAAGGAAACAATAGTGTCAATTATCAATACTAATGCATGATATTTTACACTTACCATCTAAACCAACTGAAAGAAGGTGAGAACATACCTAAAAGTATATTAGCCAACATGTTTCTACCAAAACTACCATTGTAAATTTATGTATCTCATAAATATGTTAGTCATATATTTTATGTCATATATTGTATATTTTGACCATCAGGTCTTATTGTTTTTATCATCCCCATATACTGGATGTTTCAACCAAGACTGATATAATTTTTAAGAAAAAGAAAAAAATAATCAGATACCATTTATATCATCCAACACCTCTTTATTGGATAAAGAAGTAATGGGGAGAAACGTGACATAGGTGACATCCCCATGAAACTAAATTCTAGTAATAAATTACATATTCTTTTATGATTATTGGGTGATAATTCTCAAAATAAATATAAAATAACATGTTAACACTATACAGTAAAGGTCCAATCCTCCAATATAATTCATATGAAATGTAAGAATGAATCCCAATATAAAACCATTAAAATAATACAATAATTATAGTAACAATTTATAAAGGAATTGATAATACAAAACCAAATAACAACCTGAATCAAAGACCTAGAGTGATATGCTCTTATTCCACACCCAACAATTATCGAAGCCCTATCACCACCTTCAATTTCAATGGTATCAAGATGCTTCACTAGGGATGTATGATAACTTTCCATTCCCTATATCCTTGTAGATGATAACTGAAAAATAAAAAAATTACCTAACAAGGGGGTGAGTACAAACTCATTAATATTTCCCCGAATACATCCCAACTCATTCCGCTAGGAAAATAACTCATTATCAAATATATATAAAAACAATATCAATAAATCAGTTTAAGAAAATTATTTAAAACCCATGTGTATTAATAAATAAAAAAATAATATACCTATAAATCATTTATCATAATTTTTCATATAAGTTTTTGTGTTTCTAAACCCACAAACACCCTGAAACCAAAACTCACATTCTATGTAGACGTTTAATAATCATGAGCAGTCTCTCAGTGATACATCAAGTCATTATAAGGTGACTAGTACTTTCTTTTTACAATGGAATGTATCCTTTAATCATAGACAAATCCAAATATGAACTCATTACATCCTAGTATAGAAGAAGATATCACAATCAATAATTCATTCCTAGAAAATTTTTAACATAAATTTTAATTGCATAATTTTTTTTAAAACTAGAAATTTAAAATAATAAAATGAGAGTTTTCTGAAATCGTGCCAATTTCTAAAAATTAAAAAACCATAACCAAAAATGGATTTCAATCAAGAGAAACACATGGTTTTAAAAAAATTACATTATGGAAATAATTAATCTAAACTAATCCATCATGTACTAGAATGGTGCAGATAAGAGAGAAGCCACCAACCTCTCAACAAATTGAGAAAATGAGTAATGATAATAAGTAATTTTAGAGATGACATTGAATCATCTTTAATTTAATGAATTAAAAAATTTATCATAAATATTCCTATTATATAACATTTATGTATCCCTAACATACTGGTTTTATAGATCCTATAGATAATAGAAGAGTATACCTAAAAATTACATTTATGAACGATGAATTACTGTTGAATATGGATATCAAGTGTTATTTGAGTTGAAAAACATTGTATCATGATCTAAAAGAACAACTTTAAAATCATGTAGATTAATAATAATATGATAGTCATAGATAATATGAAATAATGAGTGGTAAGATGTGTTGGAACCAAAAAACATTTAAGGTTGGAATTGAATTTTAATTTTTGTTTATTAGTAATCCACATTGGGATAATACAGGAACTCATAATATAGGTGATAACATTTTTTAATGGGATTCAATGTTGATGGTGTAGTTTTAAAAAGTTAATAGTTTTATGTTGATGTGTGTCTTCCAGATTTAATATGGATTTATAAGGGTTTAATGTTTCATGGTAATGGTTTTGGAATTAATGGATAATGGATGTTGAATTTTTTGACTATTTGTGGAAAAGGAGCTTCAGGAATATATATATTTTGACTAATTCATGATAAAGATCAAGATAATCATGACCATGTATTTAGTGGTTCAAGAAAATACCCAGGTGAGCCTGAAATCATTACAATTGTGGTGTTACATATAAATCGGTGATCATACAACATATGATGTACAAATAAAATTTGTAAAAAGGTGAAATTATCAGATGTCATGAAGGTATTATGAAATTGAAATTATTTTTTAATTTCAAACATTTCACGAGAAAAGGATTTGAGAAAATAATGGCTCAGATCTTATTGACACATAGGCATTTCAGAAAAGGGTGTTTTGTGAAGAGTGAGAGTTGATTGATGTTTTAGAGTTTAACGAATTCTGAGAGCTTCATGATGGTTGAGAGCTTTTCAAGAATTATGTAAGTTCATTAAAGATGAAGGATAATTGAAACAAAATGTTGGTTCTCTGAAGGATGGTATAACTATGAGCAACCATATTCAAGATTTGGATTGAGGGAATAATTCATTCTAGTGAATCAATCCATCACTATAGTGCAAGAAGAATCTCATTCTAATCAGCAAAAAAGATATAAATAACTGTTATATTTAGGTGAGGTTAAACACCTTTTACCGAGCAATACTTCACCAAGGTGGTGGGAAAGGAATAGTTTATTTAAGTGATATGAGGTTGTCAATGTGAAATTCCTAAATTTCTTATAAATGAAGTGATCCTAGAATAGGGTGACAATCTCTGATATTTTTTTTTCAAAACTACTTAATGATGTTTAACAAATTATAGTATGAAAAAAACACTATCTATATATTCTCCAAGGACTTCCCCTTAGTGTTAGATTAGTAAAATTTCATTATTGTGTTTCTATTTCCGAATAAGGGTCTTTCATATTTCCATGATTTAATCAGATATGTTTAATAGGTTCTTTCTAATGTGGGGATACGATCCATATCATTGAAAGAAAATATTGACCCTTAATTTATCCATCCCCTCTCATGGTGTTCTACTATACAACATGAATTCTTAATCTATATAATAAAAAAGAAATAATGTTGGGTTATTAACTACACATCATATGATTAGTTCACAAGGCCAGTCAATTGATACACCAACTGTGAACATGCTATTTGAAAAGCCAAGTAATTGTACGTTTTCAGCCACATTATTGTTGGACCATGCACCAACCATGTTGTTCTATAACATTAATACCAATTAACACATGGATGTATCCTATGGTTACACAAAACAAGTTCAAATTTTGATTTTCCCACTCTTTTAATTATCATGGATACCCCTATGAAGTAAGATTATGCATGGAAAAACTACGTACCAAAATTTTCCATTCGCAGGGAACCTGAAAACATTTTTCATTGTTTCCTACAAGTCATGTATGAAATCAACCAACCCTAATAAAATGTTCTCCTCCATGAATTCACCCAATATATTTGACAACATTTCTTAGACTGATAAAACATAACCCAAACATTATATAATCTAATATTACATAGAACAAGGGTAAAGTACCTAAAATATGTGTTGTTATAATGATTATTTAATTTAATCACATAATTCATCCAAAATTATAATTAGAATCTATAAATAAAATATATTGTATCTCATCATATAGAGTTACCAATAAATACTATAGAAGAAAAATATATCTTTATATGTCAAAACATACCATTCTATTATAAAATGGAAATAATATTTTCAATATTCTATATAAAATCATTCATTGCTATGATTATTTAAAACCAATGGGAGAATCATATCATGATCAAAAAAATAAACAAACAAATCAAATTTTAAGAAATTCCCTTTTTAGGGAAACATAACGATGAATCTCTAAACCAAATTTTTGGAAAATAATTATAATTTGATATTGATTTCCCATGATATCTTACAAACTATGTGATACCAATATCTTATATCCCTTGTTGGTTAGACTAGATAAAAATATAGGTGTTATGGAACCTATTAAATAATAATTTAGTTAAAAGGATCAAATTTTTTAGTTTATAACCATATGGTTCAATTGCTCTAATTTTAATAAATTATGATGTTTTAATGTGTAATTCAATCAATTAACGAGAGCGTAAAATGATATCAACATAATTTAAATGTATCATCAACTAGTGATTAATGATTTTTTTCAGCTCATGGATTCCAATAACTCTTCATATGTGTCTTCATAATTAATATCATTAGTTGATATCGAAATGTAAAAAAATTCAAAGATAGATTTTATTGTAATATGTAGACATTATGAATTCATATTGATGCATCTTATGAAATTAAATTCTAAAAAAATAGTCAGGGAATTGTTGAATTTTTTTTCAATACATCCTCGATAAATATATGGTAATATTTTTTTATTATTCTTAAACACTCTAATAGAGAAGAAGAAAACGAGAAACATCTAGGAATTGTTAAAATGTAATTTCATAGGAAATTTATTTTTACAATATTCATTATTTTTGACTATAGGATTTAGAAATAAATATTCTGGGGACACGTAATTCTAAAGAATTATATTTATATGGGTCCACCAAGAATGAATATAATGGAATGGAAAAGGAAACCATGATCGGATGTTATTTCATATTTTTATTCACTATATAATACTTACACATGGTGAGTAATTTTTTATAATTGAATTGTCCACTAACCAAGTTATAATAAAAGGGAGTAAATTATATCTCAATATAGAGAATGTCATGTGAGAATTAAGTAGCTCATGGATAAATTCTTCACTCCCTCAATACTCATACTACCCTCATATAATAAAATATTTATTATATATAAGTGTGTTTCATTGTTTTTATTTCTATATATAATATTTCTTAATTATAAGGTGATTCATTATGCCAATGAAAATTAATGATTCGTGAGTAGAACTTCCTCACACATTATATAGAGATACAAGTTATAATATCATTATTAATTATTTTAATAACATACCATTAAATTTTAAGTTAGATATATATATATATATACTAATCAAAACATTATAATGTATATTTCCTCATAGAATAGGTTTTTCATTTGTAAACGAAGTTGTTTCTCTATATGCAAGGTATGTGATTTCCTAATTCAATATAAGACATTACAGTACCTGATGCACATTGTAAAATGGAACCTGTCCCACTATCCATGATATGTATTGATATATTCCATATCATATTAGAAAATAAATTATTCATATACATATCAGAGTGTTAAAGAGACATAAATGTTTACCCAAATGATTTTAATAAATTATATATAATGAAAGAAAAGGAGGTAACATGGGATGAGTGAGAGATTCACAAGAATATTATTGAAATATGTGAAAATAAATCTCAGGATATACATATTGAAAAAGATATAAATTTTCTGTTTTCTTCAAAACTATTCAATCTAACCCAACTGGAGTTAATGAATATACTATTTCATAGTACACATATCTTATATTTATTCATCCACTATATAAGTACTTAGATGTACTGAATTATATGAGAGAACATCATGTAAGACAATATAAATACAAATTTTTTTTAATTAAACATCAATTTTGGTTATATATCAGAATTTTTAGTAAGTATTTCAAAATTAATGGGGGTTAATTCAATGATTAAACATATAATCATGGAAATGGGAAAAACACACTATAGAATTTTTTATAGGTCCTTCAATGACCACTAAATGAAAAAAAATTACGAGTTGTTATTCATTAACACCCAAATATTTCAAAATATGAAACTAATTGTAATGAAATATCACCCATTCAAAATGCATGTTATATGTTAGTAAACATGTTAGACAACAAGGTGAAAAAAAGTGAATCATATTTGATCAAGATCCATCATTCCAGTAAATAGTTTATAATGTTATTCATCACGAAGTCAACTGTAATTTTTTATTTAATATATTACATCCCAACCAACCTAATTGATAATATGAGTGGAATAGCCTTACTTCTGAATACATATTTATAACTTTAGATATGGATTTTAATTTATTCTAAGACCTACATTTTTCATTGGATTATTATTTACACAAAAAAAATAGTCATGTATATAAATATCCATTTATGACGATCTATATAAGATGAGATTAATAATTATAATATGTTTGAATAATGATTTTGATTATAAGCATTTAGGTCAAATAGTATTACAACAGATGATAGAGAATGTGCGGTCAATCGAACAACACTTTTATGAAACTTATAGTCAACCAATGATATATGTTGATAATAAACAAAGCCACATGGTGTTTGATGTTATGAAACAAAATATTTTAGGGAATATACCCTTAGAATAGATTTTTTATGTATCTAAACAGGGAATTACTCACCCATGATTTTATTGTTCAATTGAAATCCTTTATCATGTTTTGTCATTTTTTATGAACTAAAACATTCAACAAGCCTTGAAAACGTGCATGATATGTTGCATGTATCTTTCAAAATTATTTATATAATGAATCACTCTCATATGCTAAGTTAGGAGGTAGTATAACAAGTGTAAAACCTCTCTTATGAAGATAGACAAATGATGATCCTGAACTATATAGAAATATTTATATTAAAAGAGGTAACTTTTTTGGAGAATTTAAATTAAAGAGACCAAAATAATAATGACACATCTGTTAAATTTAAGGATGTAATACAATAGAATGGCCCTTAAATAATATCAAATAAAAAGGTAAGTAGATGTTTTAAAGGAATTATGCAAGGGGAAGAATTAAATAACACAACCTTTTATATATGGAATTTTACATCATAAAACACGCGTTTATTTCATTTAGAAATATTTTTTTCACATAATATAGATTCACCTAATTTTTAAAACCAACAATAATTTACCTCATCAATATGATATTTATCATTTGGAAAATAAATTAACACCAAAAATATAATACATTTTAATAGGAAAATATAAAATACAAATAGGGTAACAAGAATGAAAAAATATAGATACTTGTGTTGTCGAACAATTTTCTATATCACAATCTACGCATTAAAAATAAAATATATCGATAAAAAATGATATGAATTATCAAAATATTTTATAGAATATTAGGATATCATTATAATTATTATATGATGAAAATTTATAGAATATATTGGATATATATTATCAATATGATATTTAAAAATAAAACATGAACATTTGGAATAATAATATGGATATAAAGAATAGTAATCTGAAAAATAAGGATTATAACATTAGTATTTAATTTCAAAAAAATATTAAATTATATTTATTTTAATTTAATTAATTAAATATAAATATTTATGTTATTTAAAAATAATACTGAAACTAAAATCCGTACAAAAATTATAAGTAAATTTTTTTTATAAACATTAATTTTAATATATTTTACAATACCATATTTATTATATAAAATATCATAATTATATATTATATAATTTAATTTAGATAAAATTAATTTATTTTTCGATGTCATGAGGTTTTGTTTTTCCATCTATGTTTTTTTATAGTTCTCTAAAAAAATGAATTTTCCAGTTGATAGTAAAAACATCCAATGAAAATAATGTTATATTATGATGAAATATTAATGTAATATTTACTTAATTAATCCAAAAATGTATATATAACCCCAAAACATACTAATAAGATAAAAATTCATTTAAAAATATTAAAACATGTTATAAATAATAAATCTAATTCCAAATTTTAAAATGATTATCTATTTAATTTAAGAAATAATTCAACATTTGTCATTCCTTCCATATAAGCAAATAATATTTCATTTGATGAATTTCTATGTCATAAAATTGGTTTATCTTGTTAATTTCTATATCATAATGTTAATAATGGCCACAATATAATGTTAGGATATGGGAATAATATTTATGAAAATCATTTAACACAATAAATACTATTACACATAGGTATAAATATCCTCTCTCTCACTCGGAAAAAATCATAATAAAGAAATTCATATTTCCCAATATTATATCAAATCACACATAATAGACTCCCATAAACGCTTTATATGGTGTATTTTTCATAGAAATATAATCATATGAAGACTTATTCCCACAGAAATTGAGAGACATCAACAATATAAAAACCCCTTTACTTTTTTTATTTCATATTTACTCTACCATTATAGAATCTTATTACTCCTCTATAAAGAAAATCTACCAAAATTTCTTCTATATAAAGTTAATATTAAATTTTATTGAAAAATAAAGTCATTATAAAATATTTAAATATCCTATGAATCGGGGTTAGTCATAATTTTTTATTTATAATGTTAATTTTTTTTAATATTTAATTTTTGATTTTATGTGGATAATTTGACTTACATATAAATAAAAATATTTCTAAACAATGAAATAAAAAATTATTTTCAATGAATAATGTTATCAAATCCAATTATCATTAAAAATATATAATAAAATAAATTTTAATTTTAATTATTAGTTTGGAACATAATAAATATATATCATTCCCCAATCAATTAAATTTTTAATAAATATGTTCTTGTAATAAAATAAGTGCAACCTAGAAAAAAATAGGATAACATTTAAGTGGACCCTCAATCCTGAAGTTACGTTTTTTGTTTTATATCACCATCCTTAATTTTATCATCATGAATCTCTTAAATATCTTGAAAATTTCTTTCAAATCTCATTCTATTTTTTTATTATTGGGATATTTGTTCTCCTAATTCGTTAAGATGATCCAAGAATTATTTATTTTTAATAAATTCAAATTTATCAATTGATATCATAGATTTTTCTTATATTTTTTCTTCTCCTTATAATGTCATACGATATTTTTCTATTAATTGAAATAAAAGATTATAAATAATGATATTTTTTAATTTTCATTTCAGAATAACCACATTTAGTATTTTACATATTCTTTATTAATTAACTATGATAAATAATATTTTCTCATGATTTTAATCCATGTTTATGACAGATAAATTTTCCTATCAAAGGGGAATTTATGAACATCAAAAAATTATAAAGTGATAGGTAGGTCAAATATGATATATCTCTCTAATTAATTATCTAATGTGATATCTCATTTGATATTATGAATTTTATGGATGAATATGATGTAATTTTTTTCTCTAATTATTTCATATAAATATTTTACACATATGTTATACATGAACCAGATACCAAACTACTTCAAACATTATGGGTGGGGTTTTTCAAAACATATAATTATGATCTATTATTATGAAAACATCACATTAAATATATTATTCAAATGAGTTCATTGTGTTTATGTTGATGATGGTTGTACTCACCCATGTACTATATTGATTCTTCTCTTATGTACCTCCCCTATAATTTATTTACTTATTAGGATTTGAGCCATCCTGGTCCTTATGTATATCCTCGTGTGATTGCATGTAATAAGAATGTCGATAAATAACAATACGAACTATGATTAAGAATTTATATTATATTTTAATATATTATATTTATTAATATTACAGAAAACGTAATTTTTAATGTCATTAAATCTTATCATTCTTTGGACTTGTATTGTTTTGTTTAATTATCAAAAAAGGTAGTAATCATAATTTATTTTTCATAAGATCAACATTAATAAATCTTTGATGGAGTTGTGCAAGGGGGTAGGTAAACCCAATTAATAAATCTAACAGATCATACAGGATCAATTTCATGTATTATAATAGCAAATATTAATATCTGAAATCATTAAAGATGATCTGACATACACTTTTATATCTACAATGAAGTTATTGAGGATGATTTCTACATAATGTTGCCTCCAAATATATTGTGTATCCCATTAGATCCCATAGGTCCTTAAGTATTATATTTTTCATGCATCCCAATATTGGGAACTAATGTGTATATATGGAGTTTTAATCCTATAACAACCAATGAGGGAGAAGATGTTATGTAATATAATTCCATACATAATAACAGACCACATATCTGAATTATTACACTATAAATGTTCTTATTATCCTAGGGTAGGGCCCTAGATGTATTCTAGGATGAAATTTTAATACATTAGGGGTTTTATAATCTATATTAGTATGTTATTGTATGTTATAATCCTCACAATAAATATACACACACCAATAAATGAAATGATACCAATATTGGTTATAAGGAAGTCCTATTAGGGAATATCATCTATACATATAAACCATCATTAGATCAAGCGCAAAATCATTTCTACTGGTATCCAATTTCTCTTTCATTGACCTGCTTGAAGGAAAGTTTTATATAACCAATACATGGTTCACCATGTTTCATAGAACACAATTCATGACATTGTTAATACCATATAAGAAGATGAACATCCATCAACAATATCATTGTATATTTCTTTACATGTGTTTCAAGAAGATAGTCTACACTAATAGAAAATTTATACCAAACAATTCTCAATATGAGTTAGTAAAACTAGAGAAAAAATAACTACTAGTTTACATCGAAACGTTAAATTTTCCTTCTTTTATAGGGTTCCTAATAGAAACCCATTTACAAGTGAATTTGTGTAACCAATATGTTTCCCATATTTCTATTTTAAATAGATGTATTAAACTTTTTTACAAAGATGGTTTCAATAAATGAACTTTTATTGTATTAATCCTTTTGTAGCGTATATGAATTTCAAGGGTGAAGTTCATTTCAAGGGGAGTATAATGTAACACCTCAGGGTTCTTATAAGAAATATGTTTCATTATTTATTTTTTTATTAACTTCTTTTGTGTCTTGTGTTTTTCACAACACTAAGATAATATTGTTCTACATGCAACAATATTTTATCTTGCAATATACCCAACATTATTCCAAGCTTTTATTACATACAACTTCATATAATTTTGGTAAAATTCATTTATCCCAAGACAGAGCATCAGATATGAACTAAATATTATTATGTAACCTTATAACATAGTATTTATAATGGCAGTATGAAATATATTAACAACATTATGAAAATATTCTTTACTCTTTTTTGTGAAATTTATTACAAATTAATATATATGTTTTTTATGTAATTTTAAATGTTTTTTTCAAAATCTATTAAAATAAAAATAAGTGGGGTTTTTAAAATAATAATCTTGATCATGAAAGAATTCATTAATGTAATAAATATTTAATATATAAAATATAATTTTTAACAATTGTCATATATGTATTTTAGACATTACATAAGGACAAATTCTTTTTTTGGATAAAGAAGTATTTTTGAAAAAATGCAGATTTGCTAACTTTTGACGGTGTACCCATTTTAAATCTTGTTTTTTGTACACAATAATATATTAAATATAACAATATAATTTTTGTTTTTCAGATGTATGATATGTAAATTTACTATGGATTTATTTTTGATATTTTTATGTTAACATTCATGTTTTTATGAATAGTAAAAATACACAAAATTTTATTTGAAAAAAAGTTTTTTCATCAAAATAATTTGTATTGATAATTATTATTATTGAAATATTTTAATTTATAAATAGAATATATTTTTATCAATTAATATAATGTATGTAATTTTCATTAATTTTACAATGAATTCAAATGAAAAAACATTTCATTTTTTAGCAATATTTTAACAATTAAAAAATTTTCCCTCTTTCTGAAAACGGAATTAATTTTAAAATAATTATTGAAACATATTTTTACTGAATTATTAAAATTGGATACCATATTTGGGATAATTAGTTACAAAATATGTAACTATATTTTTATGTAATTATGACTAGTAACTTCATTAATATTTATTAATAGGGTAAAAAGTTAAATCAGGTAAATAAGGGAAAGAATACATAAAAAAAAGTTATCATAAAACTTTTCATTATATCATTCGATGAGTTTATTTTTTTTTAAATAATTCTGATTTTAAATGGATTACTTTTAAATCCACTTGGATGGGAGTGGGTCATTTAATTTATTTTATTTTCTGAATAAATAAATATGTATTACTGAAACATTAATAAATTTATCTTTTTTAAAATTAGGATATATAAAAGTAAAATTCGATTATAACTACTAAAGTGAAACATTATTTTTTTTATTTATCATGGTAATTTATTATTAATTCTTAGGAAGTAACTATTTAAATTAAATGAGATATAATTTGATGTTGTAAGAAATTAATTAATTTATGAGAAACTAATAAATAAATTTTTATTGAAATTTTAGTAACCCTAAAAAGACCATAAAACATGAACAAAACTTATTTGTTGAGTTTAACTGGAATATAACAATCTAATGGTCGAGTTAGTGACCATTGGGATAATTATAGAAGAGGTTGTGACACTTATATTATTTTATTTAAAGTAATGTCTGCATTCACAATTTAATAAGTATATCATTTTAAATGATTAATTTTATAAAAGATAAATTAAACATCAAGTATTATTATACAATAATGTAAAATTTTTCTCATAATTGTATTTTATTTTGTATTTTTATTCAACCAATATGTATATTAAATGATTACACAAAATGAATGTAGTAATAATTTTATTAATGGAGATTACAAATAAATTTTACTAAATATAATAACATAAATATAATTTCAAATAATTAATATATATTATTAATTTTAATGATTGAATTGACATCTTAAGAATATAATAAAATATATTTTTTTAATTTATCTTGCTATTTTAAAATTTTTAAACCTCATCGACTTGAATAGTGTCAAAATTGACACAATTAGTTATTTATCAAAACAATGTCTAATTAAATTTTTTAAAAATAATAATTTTAAAACAATAAATAATATAATTAAGATATGGTATATAATGATCAATGTTATTTAGGTAAAGTCTAATTGACATCAAATAATTACATATTTCACCCCTTTTAATATAAAAATATTTGTTTCATAATTAAAATTAAATAGAATTAACAAGTGTAAATTAAAATGATAATGTTTAAATTGATTGAAAAAATAGTCAAAAATTTATTGGTGGATGATATTTCAACCATATCTCATATTATATTCTTAATTGGGACATTTAGGATGGGGGTTTAAGGGGTTTGATTTTATTATAATGTAATATGTTTTGGTGATCCCAAAAGATCCCCTCAATTCGATTATAAAAGGGAACCTCCTCCCTCACCTATTTACTTCACTTTGAGCCTTCAAGAACAGCCATTTCATACTCTTTTAACTTTTCTACTTCCATAGTTACATTCTAAAGGCTCTCGTATTCTTCAAATACCATCTCTAGTGCTCTAAGAGAATATTTAAAGGATTCATGTCAAAGAAGGGGTAATATCTTCTGATTTGTTTCAAACTTATTTATTATAATACTTCCCTATTACATTTTTGTTTCTATTATTAGGTAATAAATCCAGTATAAATTATATATTGGGATGTTATTATTGTTATTTATCAACCATATTCCAACATCTATCTATCCTAAAACATGAAGTTGATGCACGTGTGTACGTACATCTTAACATCTCCATGTCGCGGTGTAATATGTTTTCACCACCACCTGACATGGATGGGGATAATGATTGGAATAATAACTATGTATTATTATTATAAAATTATATTTATTATAAAATATTATAAATCATCCAATTAAACACAATTCAACAATTATTGGGCTGATATCGCCACTCGTGCATATATACGACATATCATCTCCACAATGTGATGTAATTCATTCTATGTGATCGTAATTAAAGATTGAATATATAAAAGAATTTAATGACTTAATATTATATATATTATACTAATATTATTTTGAAAATTATATAACTATTACATAGAAGAGGAAAATGAACTTATCTGAAAAAACATGCATAAAAAGTTGAAGACATTTATACTACAATAAAAAATAATAATGAAATTTTATTAACCAAAGGATGATAATATGATTATATATGATATAATAAAAATAGAAATAATTATAGAATAAGTAAATGAATATATCTAATTAATTTTAAAGGAGTTTCAGATACATACAAATTAAATGAGACATAGGGTAAGGGATATTTTCACAATCTCTTTTTTCTCTAATATTGTTTATAACTATGATTGTACTAGGGTATATTTATCATCCATGGCCGTAGATTATAAATATGTATTATAAAAAATTCCTCACATAATTCAAATATTTTATATATTTAATATTAAGCACTATTGAATTTTTAAGATATGGTATGAAAGGAATCTTATGACGCCTTTGTAATGAGGTACTTTTTGACATTCCGGCAATAGTATGAGAATAATGATTTCATTCAACTTATACGACATGAATGGATTATTATGATTTAATAATTCCTTATTTATATGAATATTCCTTTATTCAATTTTCTGTTTAGTTTCAGTGTAATAATTATCTTTTAAATTTTTGTGTAATTTTGATAAAATAAAATATTTTCATCGAAGGATGGTTAATTTCCTCAATAATTAATTTCAATTTTCTTATCACAATAATTTTAATTCTATGAGGAAATTATTACATAGGATTATGTTTCTATCCCAATTATTAGTTTGTTTTTATTTTTTATGATGTAATTATATTGATGAAATCAAATTATTTTATATTTATTATGAAGGTATGATATTTAACAAACCCATTTTATATTTTGGGTTATACTATGGTGAATTATTTTTTATACATGTAAGAATGATTTGATTATGAGATGGGTGAGACCTATATATCCCCCAAATGCATTGGGTAAAGATTTATATATTACTATATATATATGAATGGAACATCACGTAAATCTAGTACAGTAATACCGGGATTGAGTGGAATGTAATTCTGGTTCAGTAAACAGGGCTGGAATAAGAAGTAAATTCAATTTAGAAGTGGATTTTTTAGGCTATTATGGTCATAGTCTTGGAAATGAGACTTGAATAATATGAAATTATTTTCTATGATTATGTGAATGCCAAAAATTCCATGTCTTCTGTCAGGAATATGTTCATTGATTCGTTATGATTTATCGTTTGACATGACGTCATGATCATTAATATAGAGGATAATATTTTAAAATGCCACAATAGGAAAATGATTATTTTGGGGCAGTTTTAAAATATCACTACTAAATTGTGTTTTAGTATACTATACAAGGTGTTTTACTCAATTTACCGGCTCTTTACTTGATTAAGAAGCATTTTATAGTAACCGTCGTAATGAATGCTTTTAGAAGTGGTTTTTATCGTTTTAGTAGAAGTTTTCATATCAAAAACATATTTTTTATCAATAGTTAAATCCAACACAAAAAAAATTCTTTTTTCTTTGAAAATCTATCTTAAAAAAAAGATAACTGTCACGAAATATTATTGGAATATGAAAATTATTTACCGGCAGTTTTAACAGGTGATAAATTATTGTTCGTAGCACCTGTTTAAACAACCATGGATAAAAAATACCAAAATTGTAGTGGTAGATAAAACTACCACTAAATATACAACATTTATATCTAGGTGGTTAAAACCACCACTAATGCCAGATTTAAAAAAGAAATCAGTTGATTCTGCAGCCCCAGTACCAGTTCCTTAAAAGCACTATTCCAATTTCACATGCACATACATCCCACATCGAAAAGAATACCATAACACCATTATTTTCCAAAGCATCACATGATAGATACTTGAATAATTTGTATATTATTATTTGGGTACCTAAAATATTTTCTATGTACATGAAGTGCCACTTTTGTATATAGTTGTTTCACAATCAGGGATAAGAGTTGATCTCAAATATATTGATGAATTTGTGTATCTGTCATAACCAAGGAATTTAATCGATAGTTGACGATTTATTGGATTTTATAGAATTAAATGAGAATTATTTTAGATATATCTCACTTAGAATTTTTGATGACTATAGTAACCAATAATTTATTCATGTTTGACTATACATACTTGTGTGACGAAGTTTCTATAGTGTTGAAAAAGTTGTTGTTGTCAGCTATAATCCTAAGAATTATTGAGCCTAATGTTGGACATGTAGTGAAATATGGTAAATTTGGTACTAGATTAGGATATTTTAGGATGTAAAGTGATAAATTAGTCACTTTGTCTTTCATAATATTTTAACCCACAATATGAAATACCCTAATCCTATATTTTAGTTTCTAGTATTGTTCTATTCATTTAAATGTTCATGATAGAACCTCTTAGGATAGATATTTCTTGGGTACTTTGGCACCTAGAGTGCATCTAATATTTTCTCACTTCATAGAAAAAATCCTTATCAGATAAATTAAATAGAGTACTTATATATGTTTAACATTGAGAAATAATATTCAACTAGAAACGGAAATGTAATGGGAAATGAATTTTGCTAGAAAATGTAGGGGATGGAAGAACATATTTCATGAGTAGAATTGAAGATCGTATCTTCACTATAATACTAGTTGGTGGTGTAGTTAAGTTTTTAGGGAAATATATATGGGTATCCTTAAATAAAATGTATTTATTAGTTAATAAAGTATAGAAAAGTTAGAATATTGTTCTGGAATATTTCAGCATGTGTTGTAATAATGTAAAACTATTTTATCATTGAATTTTTATATACATGGAGTTTTTATAGTATATAGCATGGTAATGGTCAGATATTCCATGGGAGATGAGTTTATGAGAGGTTATGATGCTTTGATGTGGGATGTTCACCCATGGTCGACCATAATTGATAATAATGAAAATTGTATGTTATGGTGGCCCTCTAAAGTAAGAGACATTGATGGATTTGTTTCCCATTGATTGACTTGTCCAAAAACTATCACTTAGTGTCATAGTTGATAGTTGATGTGGGATTTTCACCCAAGCCCGACCTATTTTACCTCATAGTTTTGGAAATTATAATAGAAGTATATGAGTTGATAGTTGATGTAGTGTATACCATTTCATCCTCAGACAGTTGAGCAGTCAAGAAGGATGATCCAAACCCAATAGGACATACATCAGGATTGTATTATAGATTTTATCCACTAGATGCAACTTTTGGGGAGATATAAATTCTGGTAGTGTATGACACTAATGTGATCAACAGATATTTTTAAATTCTACTATTAATAGTTTAGATAATCCCTCTACCTTAACAAGATCAAGACACTCAAATTTTCAATAGATATTTGTAAATTCATATAAAAAATATTTTGAAAAAGGATAATACCGAAGTGGGAGTGATCGCATGCCAAATATAAAACATGAGAAGAGAATACTATAAAATTTTAAAAAAGAAAAGATATCCATTAAAAAACATGATTAATGGAGTTTCAAAACAGGTTATTCCTAATCAAATCAATAAGAAAGTTGATCATTAATCGATGGGTAAAAAAATTGCAAAAATGGGTCATAAAAAATGATTCATGTCAATAAATAATCGACATATGTGGTGCATACCACACTCTAGAATTCACGACATAAAAGGAAACACCTGAAATCAATAAAATACAAAAAAAATATACATGAGAAATCAAGAAATTATTAGGCCTTAAAAATTTGTGGGGGAAAACTATGTTCCCATTATTTATATTTTCTATAGAATTTCACTTCATGTATAAAGAGGTTTTCAATGACATGGAAAATCATTACAATCAAGGCATTAATGGAAAGTAACACAAAACCTTTAGAGGTGTTTTTATTTTCTTCTTCTTCATTGTTGTATGTTAATTCAAACATCCAACATCACCCATTGACTGTAATCTAGAAGATTAAAAGTTTTTCAATCCTATCTACTAGAATCATCTCTCTAATAAATCATACAGTCATTGGGACATGCATGTATTTTTGTATAATTTAAACCAAGCATGTTAAAAACATTATTCATATCATAAAAAGACTCTAGGATGTTTTCTTCATGAAATGCATCGCCCAAAAATTCCAATATCATGTACATTTCCTTATTTATAATTCTACATAGACATTTTACATGGTAATACTTTAGTAGAATAGAATCTAATGAATATTTCTAACATCCACTATAAAAATATTTATTTCCATGATCAACTAAATCATGAAAATTATTTTTTAGTGATGTTTTGAATTAGATTAGTCTCCACATAATCAATATGATGGCCCAATGATATGTTCAATATTTATCTGGTTGTCTAATCGTCTCAATAACAACACTTGGAACATTCTTATTTGTATCACCATCATCTCATCGTTCTGATATGTTTTGATGTTGATGGTGGTGTCTTGAAGTGCTAGATACATCATTTATAAGTATTTCCATTTAATTTTCCATTGTCAAAAATGTTGGGAGCTCATTATGTGGATTGACATCAGTGCTCAACATTTCAATAACATTTTATTCTTTGATCCAAATCCAACAAAAATTGTCCTGGGAATTTCTTCAATATTAAATGTTCATAAACTTTATCTCTCTTCAACTGTATTATATATTTACATTTAGGACAGAGACATTATATATTTCATTCAACGGATCGATTGGAAAATGCAAAATCTAAAAACTCCTCCAAATCCTTAACATACTGAGGTGTGTTCCTCGATAAAGTGATCTATATTTTATCCATTTATATCACAATGGGCCTAAAAAAATTACCAAAGATGAAAACACATTACTATTAATAAACAGGGAAAGAGATTCGTATATACTAGGTGAAAAAATATAAATATGTTAAATAAGGTTTCAATATATAAATATATATATTAAATAATGAATCCACCAACTAGAAAAACAAAGCATGAAAATTAAAAATATCCATAAAAGAAGTGGAGAACAAGTATCCCATTCATGTAGTTTTTTTATGCCGCACTGCAACAACACAGTTGGACAAAATGATGATGTCAGAACTTTGATATCCCTAAGGTAAGGGCTTGATAAATCATATAATAATTTCAAAGAATTTTGAGACATGAAATTGAAACAGACTCTTAACTTCAAATAAAGATTTGTGTGATTTTAAAAGAGAGTTATACGTTTGGGATTGAAATATCATAAGTGAAATGGTTTATAAATAATATTATGATAATTTGAAAAATATTTCTGGCTAATAAGATTTAGTCTATAAAATCCATAACTAGTAAAGCTAGAGTTTCTAATTTCAATGTAATGGGTTTTGTAGATATCTCATGATGAATTTAGTTATTTCAAAAATATCCTGCTTAAATGAGAAAGAAATTAGATCTTATATTATGATAATGTACCATTGAAACATTGATTAAAAATAAAAAAAATGTTGGTTGAGAAGATAACCTCTACAGATCCTGGTGATTTGTTTTTCATTGACTAGATAGATGATATGATTGGAATAGATGATTAGTATTCTAATAATATTCAATATTTTCTAATATTTAATCTGGTTTACGCATTAGAGATACTCCATGATTCATGGTTTCTAATGAAGGAATAGTTTGGGATAATGAATTAGAGTTTTTATCTATTGTAAATAGAGTTAAAGGTACTGCATATGACTATTCACGATTCCCAAACCAAAAAATCTTTTTTAATGAGCATAATAATTATTCTCATATAACACCACAACCTTTTAAACCATTGTTCCAAAACACATGTTTAAACTGAGATTATTAATAAAAAATAATAATTTTCTTTATATAATATTAATTTATATCTTTATTATATATTTACTTTTTACTATTGTTTTATGTTTCAGAGCCTATCAATTTTTCAAAATATATTTATTTTTGGTAAAAAAATATTCAATAATGAATTATAATTTTTAACTATAGTTTTATATTTTTTTCTTATTTATCATTCCACTTCGAAATATTCTTGATGAAAATAGAAATGAATCAATTTCCAAATCACAAATGTGGGATAATTTTTTAATTTATCCATTTGTTTTTTAAAAGTCTAAGAAACCTATAAATGGATAGGAAACCTAAATAAGAAAATGATAAATTTATTATATATCCAATGATGTATATTGGGTATGAGAAAAATGAATTCCAGTATGTTCATAATAAGAATTTTGTGGAAGTATTTTAAAAACACATTTTATTTATGATTATTTTTAAACATAGATAGAAAATATATTTTTATTGAAAATCACAAAAATAACATCATATCACCTTAACATCCATTTTATAAACATATATTTTCGAAATCTTTTAATGAAAACAATCATTTTAAAAATATTACTTTAAAGCCAATATATTATTTAAAACCAACCATTACAGTTTTAATTTTAAAATTACTTTAGAAACAACCTTTTGAAAACAATTCAAAAAACATTAATGAATCAAACCCATTCTCACAAACTATAAAAATAAAACACCAGGTCACCACAAAAAAATGAGATACGAGTAAACGAGGAGAACAATTCATAGTTCCCACCATATTAATCAATATAGGGGCACAAGGAATGTGAGTCCCCAAATGGAAACCATATACTATCATGGGAAACAAAAAGGTCATAATTTAATATTTTCCTAGACATTACCAGTACATGATACCTAGCAATAACATATGTTTCATTCAAACAATACAATTCACATGAGTATTCAAAACCTATAATCAAAGGGAGAAAACCCCACTAACCATAATATAGAACACAACTAGGGGACACAAATAGTGTATGTCTATTTGGGGTAACATAAATATATATCTCTATCTGAGTTCCCACTTTACCCAATATATAAATAATAATAAACAAGTAAGAAAAAAAGTTACATGATTAATGAAATAACAGAATATAAATCTAACATTACCTTCAACACCATTACAATAAACACCAAAAAAATATCATTCATGTCATAAAAATACATTTAATTGAATAGGGAATCATTGATGGAATTAAAATCACTATAAGTAGTTCATTATGAAAGTTACAAATGAGACTTATTAAAATAATCTTAATTCTAAGTCACTTTAATCCTTTTCGGAAGCTGATTTCAAATAATTCATTAAAACTATCAATTTATAAACTTTTATAACAAATGAAATGGTTGAATGTCTGTTAATTATAATCAAAAATAGAATATCTAGTGATCAAAATATTTTTGGGTTTAAAAATAAATATGAAACCTAAATATATAATAGGCTAATAAGAAAATGAAATAAAAAACCATGTCATTTGGGGATCTATATAGATCTATCTAGACCTATGAGTTCACAATAAAGTTACATGCTAATTAGAAATCCAAATAATCTTAAAATAATATAATGTTTTCTTTTAAAAAAATTAATTATGAAACCTATAATGATGATGAAATTTTACATCATTAAAACATATGAACATATTCTTCAAAATAATGAAATCATAAAATTGTGAAAATAAGGTGGATAATAATATAGAAAAACAAGTTATGTTATTCCAATAAAAAAAGGATCACATAAGGTCATATGTATATATGACTAACAAAAAGAGAAAGGGGAAGAATAAAAAAATAAAAGAAACGTTCTTTGTTTCAATATAGTGTGTCAGAAATGACACCCTCAAATAATGGGAATCAATGGAAAAATGTTCTTGGTATCTCATGGATAAAATAGAGGTTAGTCATGATGTGAAATATAACTATTATTCATCTTCTACTGAAAATATTTCCTTTCCTTCTTATTCTTTATCCAATTAAATAATCTATAAAGATACAAAATATTCTAGTTTAAAACATGATGAAGGTTTTTTGAACTGAATATAATATAGAAATATAATAAAAATATTTATAATAAATCCCTTTATGATAACTAATAAACATGAAATAAATAAATGAATTATCAAGAAAGATCAAAATAATGTGATGAAGTTACAATGGAATATCTATGATATCAAAAATTATAATTTTAAATTCACCAAACCATTGATAATTATAATAAAAATTGGGATTATAATTTGGTGAAAATAATAATATTCTTTGGGATTTTCAAAAATTGAATGATCAGTAAAAAGAACAATTATTTATTGATTGATATAATAAAAAATGTTTTATAATTACTATCATAAAATAGATAATATAATTCATGAACATAAGTAAAATAATGGTATTCAATGAAATAGGGGTTTGGGATTAAATTCTAGGGTGCAAAGATAGTGTCCCAATGTTCTATTTGATGGTGTGGAGGGTTTATAGTCATATACTTACAACTAATGAAAATATCTTGTGCATGTGTGTGAGTATGGCATGTAGTTGATATAGTTATAAATATAGGATGGAATAAGAAGAAGAAGGATGATACTGAGGGGTGACAGAAAGCGTCGAGTGGTACCACGGGTTAGGAACTGCATCGAGGAGGTGTTGTAGGGATTTATGGGATCGATGGCCATGGGTAATGATTCACGGTGAGTTGTGGAAACTCACGCTAAGGGGAGGAGTAGGGCTTCGGGATCATTGGGGGGTCGTGGGTGTCAGGGGGGGGGATGTGGGGTCTCATGGGGGTTGGGGGGTAAGTGGCGGGATTGAAAAAAATATATATATTTCTGTAGTTTATTAAAAAATGCCCCTAAATCATTTATTAAAAAGGTAAGAACGATTTTGTAAATAGCAGCTAAATATTGCTGCAAAAGGATATTTATGTTGTAGTGTGTTATATAATTTTATATGATGATTATGATATTATTTATATCTCCCTTGATTACAGATATTGAGAATCTGAGCTCACTAGTTCTTATGTTTATTTACAACAATGTTTTCAAATGATATTAAGAATGATATTTCAAAAAATTGGCCTAGTTATAATGGAATAAGAGGGAAAAATTAAAAATTTCATATGATTCGGTTTTTTATGTTTCCGTGTTTCTAAAGAAACAATAACTTTATGGTATTTCCATAGATTTGTTATATTTTTTCATAGATATTAATAATTTTTGAATTAAAATCTACATATTTAATATGTGGGTCGTTATAAGTGATTCCAAACTCAAGATAAGATTTAGTTGGAATATTTTTGTATGTAAATCCTATGATGGACCATCTATTAGTGGAAGATATATTTATCACTATTATAACTCTTGGAAAATTGTTTATTGGACACTTTTTATGAGTGGTGTATCATGGCCCATAATTTACTAATCATAACCCTCCAATATTCCATGTTGATGAAGTACCAGAAGAATCTGGTGAGTGGATTGTGAAATGTAAAATAGTATCTTATTCTAGGATTTCTTCTAAGTACACATATATTTTTTTTCAACATAAATCATCGAGGTACAAGGATGTAAAATGATGGAATCTATAATGAATGATCAATTATATAAGGATATGACCTAGTCATATTTTATTAATGTAAAAAACCAATTTTTTTGAACAAAATATTGTGTGTTGAAATGAAAAGGGAATTTTTGATTCTATTTAAAGGGGTGTGTGCAGTTTTTTATTATTAATCAATTTCACTAATTTAGTATACATAGAACCCACGATTGTTAAAAATGGTTACAAAATGTTTTAGTGTTTCATGATTTGTCTAATGTCCAATATTAAGTCAATGTTGATTCTCTTGTACCTTCTGACCTTTGTGGATGTAGATTAACATGATTCTGTGGATGATTGACACATAGCAGTGATCAACTATTTAGGTGGAGCTTTGGTTTCTATAGTTTTTCTCTAGGGAGTTTCTTCTAGATAAAAAAAAATTAATGGTGATAAATATTTACAGGGACTATTTTCAGGATCTTCTTCGAGATAGTAAGAGGATTTTAACAATATATTTGGATTTATAGGATATACCACGACAAGTTGTATATTGGATCTTTTGAATTGTCATAATTATGGGAAACCTGAAAATTTGAGGTGTTTTATGGAAGGATTTCATAGTAAAATAAGACTCAATACACTTTCATTAAAGGTCCTTTTAGGTTATATTGATACATCCATGTTTTGGGTCATTCCCTTAGGCTATGGGTAATGTTCATATGGTAAAGAATGAATAAAGTGGATATGTGGGAATATATTCTTATGAAAAGGAGTATACGCCAAAGGAATTTAATGAAATGTTGGATACAGATAGAAGTATAGTTATTTATTTCATCCCATATTATGTTATCATTATTTTATATAGGCTCTATTTATTCATTTATTTTTTTCAAAGATTGTTTATTTTTTTGGGATTTCATTTAGGGATTAAGATGTCATTTTTTATCCTTATAAATATTTGAAAATCAAATCCAAATATCTTTCTAAATGTCATACAGGTTAGGTTGTTGAATGAAACTTGATTAGTCTACTCCTTTCAGTGGTTAAAATATACCCGGAGGTATTTTCTAATTATTTATCTAGTTTACCACTATAGAGAGGAGTCGTTTTTACTATTTATCTTCTCCTAACTACAATATCTATTTCTCTGTCATATTATACCATGGAACCTTCTACGTTTATGGATCTTAAATTTCACATTATGTCCCAACATCTATGATATTTATCATCATAGTGTTTCACTTTAGTATTCACCTACCATCTAAACTAAGATTGAAAATAAGGGCCACATACAATGCAGTAATTGTCAAACATTAAATAAGGAGATATCTATGAAGTGTTATCTGTTTCCATGAATTCATGGTCCCTTTCATGAACTTATAGAGGATTATTGGAATTTAATGATTAACCTCTAGTTAGAATACCATTTTTATAGATTCCATCTAGAGGATATACTAATGAAAATATTTAAGAGCTGATATGGGAATTTAGAGATTTTGTCTATTCTATTCCATCATAGTATCTCTCCTATGGTAATTTTGACATGGATGAAAATTATAATTCATTCATATAATGACTCAATATTGTTCAATATGTGGATGATATTTTGGTGTACATGATATTAGATGTGGAGAAAAGGGATCACATTGATATAATCCAAAGAATATAGAAGGAACATTCCTTGACTGTTAATATTTCTATATTGGAAAATTTGGTCAATGGAAAGATGATTCATAGATTTCTTATATATGAGAGGGTAATATAAATTGATTCTAAAATGATTAAATGGTAATGTCCTAATATAATACCAAAAATGGTTTTTAGATACCAAGTGTCATGTGATTAGGTTCTTACAATATGTGGTTTGATTATGATATTTCTATGATAATATATCTAATGATAGCTTTGGATTATAATGGTGTAATGTTTGAAGAGAATGAAAAATATCCAAGATGATATATTTAATTAATGTAAATGATGTATTGAGTTCCAATTATGAATCATCTGAAACTAGGGTTTGGTTGTGAATTTTTTTTGATTCTTATCGTATATGTTTTGGATTTTCTTTGAAATAAATAAGGAAAATGTTATCCAATTAATCTCTCTAGATTATTCTATTTGAGAATAGGTACACCACCAATGATACTATGTTGTAATTCCTTATATATAGTGTAAAATATTTCCATCACAATATATTTGAAGAGAATAATATGGAAAATTCTTATCACAATATCCTAGAGTATTTTTTTCTCTCAGAGGGATCTGATCATATGGAATAGATGCTGAGTGAATTTAGTAATATTATTGATTATATTTTTCTTCAAATTCTAGGAAAGGTAATTTCATTATAATTTCATTGAGAATTAAAATGGAATATAATGATATTAAGGTGTCAGTAGAGGAATGATCTCTAAGGAGTTTTTTCTATGAAAATATTTATAGTGGAATAGGAAGGTGGGAAGGTGTTCGTAGCTTCTGTGAAGGATGATATTTCATTTTATGAGTAAGCCTTGCTTGATGAGGTGATAGAAACCAACCAATAATTATTTGGTAAAATTCTATATTGTTGGTAAGCATTGGGTGAAAAGTCTCGATCTCCATGAGGCACTCTATAAATCAATAGAATATTTGTTGTTTCTTGGTCATTAAGGTAGTAGATGTTGTATTTTGTACACTCGTCATGTTAGTCTACATAATATCAAACTTCCAAAATGTGTCATGATATAATACATCAATTTTAGTGGTTATTTATGAGATATACTATTGTAAAATATTTTCTTGGTTTATTGATTTTAAGAGGATTGTTGTGGAATAATAGATGCATGTTAGTTTGATTCAACCCATTCCAATTCAGTAATTTATGTTGGATGGTATTTACCTCAACATCATCAATTTTTTTAAATAATCCTAATGAGAGGGATGAAATTATTATATTAATTTATAGACTAATAAAATTTACTCAATTCATATATATCAATGTGATGAAGAATGTGTAATAGATCGAAGATTGTACATATCAAAGGTTGTGAAACATTATATGTTTCCCCCTAAAATAATTTCTAATATGATCCTACAATTTACATACAGGTTCTATATATCTTTAATAGAAGTATTGGATTTTCAGTTGAAATTATTCATACAATATCATCTATCGATAGATGGAAGAATAGAGAGGGATATTCATATTCTGGAGGATACAATAAGGGTAAATGTCCTTGATTTTAGTGGGTTATACTGAATTAATATTCATTTAGTTTAACTATATTAGAAAATATAGTTATCAGGATTTGATTAAAATGATATAATATGAATAATTATATTGAAATACATGTAGATATCTACTCTGTTTGGCATATTTGGGATAATGATCCTTTTTGGGACAGATCCTTGTTAAATAGATGATGGAAAATGAACATTTGATCCCAACTTTATTGGTAATGGAACAATGTACTAAAAAATCAAATGAAGACATCAATCATCGGCCACTAGAGTTTGAGGTTCGTGATATGGATTATTTCATTTTCTCATTCCTTGAGATATTCTAAGTAGGATATGTGGGATAAGAAAACAATGAATTTTTTACCCTTTGAGAACAATAATAGAACTAAAATGGTAGGATGTTTTCTTTACATGTTTTATCCTTTTACATTGACTCACAATGTGTTTCATTGTCCCTAGTTGATAGGGTATCATCCAGAAACTTCCCATGTGATGGAATGAGATTATTTTGATTTGATTCAAACAAATCAGTGGTTGTACAACTGGTTTATATTATCAGTAATCAATATAAGGTATTTTACAGAAAGGAAATTCTCCATGTCTATGTATCATAAAAGTATATATGGTATATCCATGAGATGTGGGATCAAGAATCATTGATCAGGTAGTAGTGGCCTCCCCTTTTCAGGAGTGTAGGATTATGAGAACATAATATGGATAGATATGTTTTATGATTGGTTGAATTTTGAATCCCATTGGGTTTGAGTAGTATGTGTTTTTTGGTTCAAAATATAGCTCTTTGATTTCTCATTTTTTTGTGGTAACTCGGAGTTTTTGAATTTTCTACAAGAATATGCTCTAGGGAGGTTATGGGTAATAGTATAGAGTGAGGTTGATATGATGTTTTCCAATTGGATATAGAACTATGTCATGCCATACATGTCACGACCTGTCCTCGGGGCCCGTGCTGTGACTACCCCATGCCCGCCTTCCATAGGCCAGGGGCTGGCATCCAGCACCAAAGGCGTAATTCCTGATAACTGGGAAGGAATTTCCTTTATAAAAGTAAATAAAACACTACATAGTACAAGTGGAAGTAATACACTAAGTACAAAAGGAAGTTTTGAAAAGTAAATGGGCCACAATACTAACCCAATCGAAAGTACAGTTACAACTGAAAAAAGTACAATAGAAAAAGACAAACATCTGGAATAATGGAAGCTACTCCTAGGTCGTCCTCCTCGGATCCTACCTGAAGGGTAGGTATAGATAGCGCAGCTCCTGGATCATCCACCACGGATCCTACCTGAAGGGTAAGTACAGATAGCCTCCACAACGCTCTCGCCCGTCAACCTCCTCCGAGTGTCATCTCGTTGTGAAGTCCACCTCCGGATACTGACTCGTCATGAGGTCCACCTCCGGGTACTGTCCAGTCCTCGAACACTTGCCCTATGTCAGCGCTGCCCATTGTCTGCAACAAACACAATGAGGTGCGGGCATAGCCCGTGAATGATGAGTATACGATACTCAGTTGGGACCCCGATACCCTCAAGGTCTCACTAAATCCAACAAGAATAACCACAAATAATAAACTCAATAGATAACCCTTAATTAGGTATAAGCCCATACTTATACCTAAGTTATCAAGTAACCCATCTCTATCAGGAGGAAACACAAAGGTTATGAAATCAACGGATAACCACTACCTAGGTATATTCCCATACATATACCTAAGTTATCAAGTGACCCATCTCATTCATGATGTAAACACAGAGGTCATAGACTCAGCTCAAACTAGGATTTTCATTATCAAAACTGTAACTGCTGAAGAGCCCCGTCTCTAGAAAGTACAGTGATCATGTCATGACTTCGAGGTACTACACACTAACCTAAGACTGATGAGGTACTCCTTCTATCGTGTACTGCAGGTCATCCACTCAAACACAGTAGTGCTACCCACCGGGGTCCTCCACCCAAACACAGTAGTGCATCCCCCCTAATAGCCAGAAGAGGTACTCCTCGGACGAGTATCGCGGGTCTGCACCTAAACACTATAGTTCTCCGTCCTCCATGGGACTTCACCCAAACAAAGTAGTGCTCTGTCAACTAAGCTAGTCGACTCACTCCAAGTTGATCCAATCAAGCAGTCGTCAGGTCTCAGCCGGCTACACGGTCTCTGTACTCCGTACACTCATTTCCGGGAGGATCCGCTTCATGATCTACAGGTCGATACTCAAAGTATCTCAAAGCCCCATGAAGATGTATCTCAAAGGACCACCTTTTCATAGGGGTCTCAACGCAATAGACGGTGCATCAATCGCACGCCCGGTCTGTGAGTTATTAGCATTTTCGTCCCAGGGGACCAGTTGGTTTCATGTATAAACCAACCCGGCTGTATCTAAACTGTACCCCGAAATATCATAGGGTATACTCATAGGGACCGTTTCTCAATCTGATCACCAACGTCATTGACAGTTTTTCAAGCGGACGTTCGGTCTGAAAGATATCATCTTTTCCGTTCCAAGGGCCCGGTTGGATTTAGCGTACAATCCAACCCAACCATACCCCAACTGCATCCAAATCTCAGGATAAGTAAAAAAAGTTTCTTCTCATCAAGAGGAATCCAACAAAGTTGATGACACATCAATCAGACATCCGGAGCTCAAGATATAAGTGTTTCCGCTCTGAGGGCCCAATTGGTTTCGGGATCGAACCAACCCGGCCGTACCCAAAGTTCTCCGAAACCCTGAGTGTAATATACCAAAACAACTTTCTTGATGCAAGGATCGCATCTCAACTGGGGGTGCGTCGATTGGAGGTCCGTAGCCGATTTTATTGGAAAAATACCAAAAGATGCCTGGAAATACGGGGTTCGGGCCTGGTCCGACCCTACCCGAGACCCCCTGGATCGGCCCAAACCAGGTTGACCCGACCCGGGTCCGGGTCCGGCCCACTAGGGAGCATCCCGCGTGGCATTCTCGGTTGTACGAGCTGAGCGAAACAGGGGGGCGCTGTCCCCTAATTGATGACCCCCCCCCCCCCCCCCCCCCCCCCCCACATGGGGTCCGATCTCCTTCCAGTCGGGGGTTTCGAACCCCCTGTCTCTTCGATCAGTCGGCCCGACCGGCCGGCCGTGCAGCTGCCGCGGGACTGCAGGGGTCCCGCCCTCCTGCTTCGGCGCACCGACGGCTGGTAGTCCGGCCGCCGCTCCCTGCTCTGTCGCGGCTTTGGTTCGACCGGCGGGGTGCGACAGCACCCCGCCCCTCCGCCGCGGCCCCGCTCCGGCCGCGGTGTCTTCGCGGTTCTCCGGCACGGCATGACGGTGCCGCGTTTCTTCACTGTGAATATCCATGTTCACGCGTGGTGTGACAGCACCGCGTCGCTTCCATTTCAAGCCACGAAGATAACCATCAAAATAAAATAGTGTAGGAGGTTCGGTCGTGTTTTTGCGGTCTGACCCCCCTCTGTTATTTTGATAACTATTGGCCGATATTATCGAAGAACATTCAAATAAAATCCGAACTTAAAGACAAAACCCCAACCTCGATAGAGTCGTCAATCGAGGTTTGTCTCTGAAAAAGAGGTCACAGAAGCCGGCGTCGCGGAACGAGGTTCCGTAAGCGTCTTCTGTGTTCTCCAAATGAAGAATGTGGTGTCTCTCTTCCTTCGACGTGGAGAGATGATTCAAGATGAGACAACTTTCTTCGTCGAAGCATCGGTGTTCTTCGCATTCTTCAAAGGAGATAAAGCATTCTTCGTCGGAGGAAGATGTTCTTCAAAACTCAAGAGCTCTCTTCCCTTTCACTTAACACAACAATTCCAACAAAAATAAAATAAGGCTCTACCTTATTTTATTTACCCATGCCATGCATTCAAATTTACAAAATTCAAATCCAATTCACTTAATTAATTAAACAATGAGTTGTTTAATTAATTAAGAGGTAGGTTGTCAAATTATATAACGAAGTGGAAGAGTTACTTAATTGAAGGATGTTAACAAGTTTAAAGGGGGAGTTTATGACAGTTATGGTAATGTGAATGATTGGGGCTCGTGTGGGAGACACTTCACATTTATCCTCAAATTTATCCTCACATGGGTAGTTAGGTGCCACCCTAACTTCCCCATGTAGGATAAAACCACCTTAGACTTAAAAATAAAATTGTGTTACAATTTTATTCATTCCTCATTTAATCCACAAATTTAACTTGTCCACTCGCACAAATGAAACTCCAGAATAGGTGTTCCTAAGCAATTACCAGCGCTGCGGTTTCATCGGTGCCCTGAGATTTTGATTCCGAGCACAGGTTCAAAAGTTAGAAAAACTCGCTCGTTCTTTCACTGAACGTACCCGAGCTAAACTTCGGAAATTTATTCCGGGCACACCGGGCCTTGGAATCAAGCACCTTCAGAAACTGCGTTCTTGTAAAATTCCAAAGAAAATAAGAAAAAAAATTCCCTTCAATTTTATGGGTCTTTACATTACTCCCACCTAAGGGATTTACGTCCTTGTAAAGATTAACACAAACTAGGGATACAAAAGGGGTACTGAGTATGCATCTGAGACTTATTCTCCCATGTGCTCACCCGGAGGTTTCCGTACTGCCAACGAAAGCACACAAGTGGAATCGACCGCCATCTTAGGACCCGCTCCTGTCGATCCTCAACCTCTACTGGAACCCCGCAAAAGTCACCCCATCTCCAATGTCCAGCTTCCCATGGCCGATGATGTGTGAAGGATAATTCACGTATCTCCTCAGCTGAGATACGAGGATGAAATCATGCACCTGGTGCAACTGGGGTGGAAAGGTCAAGGGGTAAACCACCTCATCTACCCTGCTGAGGACCTAGAAAGGTCCGTCGAACCTCTGAGATATCGTGCCGCCTCGACTACATCTCCATAAACCTCATCGAGGTGAGACCCGTATAAGAACGTGGTCACCATCCTCAAACTCTAGAGCCCTACATTTCATGATTAGAACTGAAACTCAAAACTCCTACAGCCACGAGGGTAATGTTGGCGAACCCAAGAGTGATTGGATACACCCTCCTAAGAATTAGTTTATCATGTGCTGCATGGGGTTTCCTTTTCGTCGACCAAGGAAAACCCATCTTGACGTTGTAGATAGACCACAACCTTTTTTCCTAATACAATCAATCTGATCATGAAATTGGAATCCAATCCGTACCGAGACCAACATCATAAGGCCTCGACGCTGCCACCAAGAGATTCCAACAGAAACTCTCACCTAGAGGGTCAGACCACACTGTCGGCGTAAGTGTGATTATCGAGTCTCCTCCCAATGTATCTCCAGACGTGAGGGTCAAGTCTACGGCATGCCGGAAACTCTAAGTCTGGGATAAGATTCATGGAAGGAAGGAATGATTCATATCAACGTCTGTTACTATGGAAGCTAGTAGTGGACACAGACTGTCCCTTGAATCATTCTTAGAGCCATTGGGTCATAGTCTTTGACCACATGCATCCACTCTCTTCCCCTTCCCTCTAGCTTCCTGAGACTGGCGGGGACTACAAAGGCAGGTGATTGTAACATGTCAATAAGTAAATCACCTCATGCTGCTCTCATAGCTCTGTTTCCATGCCTGCTGCTTCGCAGACTCATCTCTCCTTAAATATTCCTCCTCTTGAAACATTTAACACACCCGAGTCTCTAAGACTGGCGCCAGTTTCCTATTTCTTACTGCACTGTGCAGTCTTTATCCACTCCTGGATGATCTACACCTTTTTTTCCTACGATCGGTAAGAGATGCTGAGATTTATCCTTTGCCGAAAAAAGAAACTCGGTCTCATGCACTATATGAACCACGCCCATTGCCTAATATAGTGAATCCTGACATGAATGATGCATTCATTCCATGGATGACGTCGTAAGGCCTCGACGTTAGTACCAAGAAATCCAACCGTCACACACGCCTCTAAGGGTCGAGTCACACTGTCGGCATCAGCGTGAGGTCACTTGGTCTCCTCTAGTAGAAATCTCGAATGTGAGGGTCAAGTCAACAGTTTAAACTGAGACCTCTCAGTATCAACCAAACAAAAGGATAGGAAAGAAAGTGTCACTAGGATAAGTGTCTTTTATTATTGCAGCTCTTATTACAATGACTTACAAGAACAACATCAACAACAACAACATGGAACTATAAGTACCTAGAAAAAAAAGGTATCCACTAGTTCCTCTCTTGTCCACCTACTTCAGGAGCTCTACTGCCTTGTCCACTACTCGACTGTTGCTCAAGCACCCACCGCTGCTTCTGTCTCGGTGGATCCTCCAACGGCTGCGGATCAACTGAGCGGGGAGTCATAACTTCACGTGCCAGGTGACACTTCCTCCCACATTAATAACACTTCATTCTCCTCATATGACTAGCTCTGGTCATCTTGGACCTCTACATCATCTCTCTACTGCCCACAGATGACTCGGCTACTGATCGAAAATCTTGTGGCAAATGCAGCAGCTACTATACACGCTCAGGGTGCAGAGATACTGGTACAAAATCCACCCTAAAAAAGGTCTTGAAGTCTCCCCATGCAAAGTTCATCTCATCGAAAAATTGGAACAACTGGCTCCCCAACCTGCATGTTGCTGCCTAAAGGAGGCTGGTAGAAAATATCACCATGAAGACTAATGGCATCCCCACTAGCTTGAAGACTCTCACCACAGCCTCCAGCAAATCCTCAGTCGCCTGCGGGTCCGTCTCTCCCCGGTACCTGGGTGGCCTCTGGCGCTGGAACATGTGCATCACGATCAAGCGGCGTGCATCGCCTACTGCTGGGGCTGGTGGCATCGGTGTCCAAACGCATGGTAGTACCGTTGGTGCCTCCACTGGTGCCTCAACTGCAAGAGGGACTTTTAACGAAGCCTCGTCTCTCGGCAAGCTGTCAGTACGCACATCCCTCTAGGCTCTAGTTGGTCGTCCATGGAAAGGCATCCTGAAAGAAACAAAGTGACACGGTCAAATGATTATACCTGGTGAGCTGACCTGGTTTGAGCTGACTTTTAAAAACGTCTGGAAACACACACGCAATCAGTGTTTTCGTGCACAAAGTCGGAAATAAGTTGTCAGGGTCCTGGTGTATGGATACGTCGCCCGCCCGCACCAACACTGGACTCCCTGAACTGAAAACCACACTCTGTACTCATTACACTATCACTTCACAGAAAGAAAATATCAGAGTTATAAGTTCTGTGATAGAACCGACTCCTCTGATACCAATTTGTCACGACCCGTCCTCGGGGCCCAAGTCATAACTACCCCAAGCCCGCCTTTTATAGGCTAGAGGCTGGCGTCTAGCGCCAAAGGCGTAATTCCCAATAACTGGGAAGGAATTGCCTTTATAAAAGTAAACAAAACACCACAGAGTACAAGCGGAAGTTATACACTAAGTACAAAAGGAAGTGTTGAAAAGTAAATGGGCCAGAATACAAACCCAATCGAATGTACAGCTACAACTGAACAATGGTACAACAACAAAAAACAGCGGGAATAATGGAAGCATCTCCTGGGTCGTCCTCCTCGGATCCTACCTGAAGGGTAGGTACAGATAGCGCAGCTCCAGGATCGTCCAACACGGATCCTACCTGAAGGGTAAGTACAAATAGCCTCTACAACGCTCTCGCCCGTCAACCTTCTCCGAGTGTCGTCTCATCGTGAATTCCACCTCCAGATACTGACTCGTCGTGAGGTCCACCTCTGTGTACCATCAATTCCTCAAACACTCGACCTCTATTAGCGCTGCCCATCGTCTGCAACCAACACAATGAGGTGTGGGCATAGCCCGTGTAGGGATGAGTATACGATACTCTGTAGGGACCCTGAGACCCTCAATGTCTCACTAAATCCAACAAGGATAACCACAAAGAAGAAACTCAACAGATAACCCTTACTTAGGTATAATCCCATACTTATACCTAAGTTATCAAGTAACCCATCTCAATCATTAGGAAACACAATGGTTTTGAAATAAATGGATAAACACTACATAGTTATATTCCCATACATATACCTAAGATATCAAGTGACCCATCTCATTCATGAGGTAAACACAGAGGTCATAGACTCTGCTCAATCTAGGATTTTCATTATCAAAACTGTAACTACTGAAGAACCCCGTCTATGGAAAGTATAGTGATCATGTCACGACTCCGAGGTACTGCTCACTAACCTAAGACTGCTGAGGTATTCCTCCTATCAAGTACCGCGGGTCAGCCACCCAAACACAGTAGTGATACCCGACGGGGTCTGCCACACAAACACAGTAGTGCATCTCCCCTAATAGCCAGCCGAGGTACTCTCCGGGCGAGTACTGCGGGTCTGCACCCAAACACTGTAGTGCTCCGTCCTCCATGGGTCTGCACCCAAACAAAGTAGTGCTCCATCCACTGGGCTAGTCGACTCACTCCAAGTCGAGCCGGTCAAGAAGTCGTTAGGTCTCAGTCGGCTACACGTTCTCCGTACTCCGTACGCTCGTCGTCGGGAGGGTTTGCTCCACAAGTTATAGTTCGATACTCCAAGTATCCCAAAGTCCCATTAAGAATAATCTCAATGGACCGCCTCGTCATAGGGTTCTCAATGCAACAGACGGCGCATCAATCGGACGCCCGATCTCTGAGTTATTAGCCTTTTTGTCCCAGGGAACCGGTTGGTTTCGTGTACGAACCCACCTGTCCATATATCAACTGTTCCCCGAAATATCATAGGGTATACTCATAGGGACTGTTTCTTTACATTATCAGCAACACCGATAACGGTTCGTCAAGCGGATGTTCGGTCTGAAAGATATCAGCTTTTCCGTTCCAGGGCTCGGTTGGATTTTGGGTACAATCCAACCCATCCATACTCCATCTGTGTCCAAATCTCAGTCGAAGTATTCCCAAAGTTCCATTTCATCAAGAGGAATCTAACAAAGTCGACGACATGTCAATCGGATGTCCGGAGCTCGAGATATAAGTGTTTCCGCTTTGAGGGCCCGGTTGGTTTCGTGATCGAACCAACCCAGCCGTACCCAATGTTCTCCGAAACTCTGAGTTTAATATACCGAAATGACCATCTCAATGCAAGGATCACATCGCAACTAACGGTGCGTCGATCGAGGGTCTCTAGCCAATGTTATTGGCAAAAGACAGAAGGATGCTCGGAAATATGGGGTTCGGGCCCGGTCCGACCCAGCCCGAGACCCCCTGGATCGACCCGAACCGGGTTGACCGGACCCAGGTCTGGGTCTGGCCCCCTAGGGCGCAGCCCGGACTGGCTGGTGCGGCCCACGTGGGCTGCTCAGCTATCCGAGCTGAGCGAAATAGGGGGGGGGGGGGCGCTGCCCCCTGATTGATGAACCCCCCCCCCCCCACGCGGGGGCTGCTCTCCTTCCAGCCGGGGGTTTCTAACCCCCGGTCTCTTCGAGCGGTCGGCCCGGCCAGCCGGCTGTGCTACAGCCGCGGGACCGCTGGGGTCCCGCCCTCCTACTCTGGTGCACTGGTGGCTGGTAGTCCGGCCGCCATTCCCTGCTCCGCCGCGTCCAAAGGCAGCGGCCTTGGTTCGACTTGCGCGGTGCCACGGCGCCACGCCCCTCCGTCGCGGCCCCGCTCCGGCCGCGGTGTCTCTGCCATTCTCTGGCACGGTACGACAGCGAGCGCCCCTTTGCCTCATCCCGACTCCGGCCATGGGTTCGTTCGGCCTCAACGGCGCGACGCGACGACGCCACGCTTCTTTGCTGTAAATCTCCAGGTTCTCGCGCGGTGCAACGACACCGCATCACTTCCATTTCAATCCACAAAGATAACCATCAAAATAAAATATGGGAGTGGGTTCGGCCGTGTTTGTGTGGTCTGACCCCCTCCATTATTTTGATAACAGTTGGCCGATATTATCGAATAACGTCCAAATAAATTCCAATCGTAATGGCAAAACCCCTACCTCGATGGAGTCGTCGATCGTGGTTTGTCGCGGAAAAGGACGTCGCGGAAGCCGGCGTCACGGAACGAGGTTCCGTATGCATCTTCGGTGTTCTCCCAATAAAGAATGTGGTGTCTCGCTTCCTTCGACGTGGAGAGAAGATGCAAGATGAGACAGCGTTCTTCGTCGAAGCTTCGGTGTTCTTCGCGTTCTTCAAAGGAGATGAAGCGTTTTTCTTCGGAGGAAGAAGTTCTTCAAAACTCAAGAGCTCTCTTCCATTTCTCTTAACACAACAATTCCAAAAAAAATAAAATAAGTCTCTACCTTATTTTATTTACCCATGCCATGCATTCAAATTTACAAAATTCAAATCCAATTCACTTAATTAATTAGACCATGAGTTGTTTAATTAATTAAGAGGTAGGTTGGCAAATTAAATAAGGAAGTGGAAGGGTTACTTAATTAAAGGAAGTTAACAAGTTTAAAAGGAGAGTTTATGAGAGTTATGGGAATGTGAAAGGTTGGGGCTCGTGTGGGCCCCACCTCACATTTATCCTCAAATTTATCCTCACATGGGTAGTTAAGTGCCACCCCAACTTCCCCATGTAGGATAAAACCACCTTAGACTTAAAAAAATTGTTTTACAATTTTATTCATTCCTCATTTAATCCACAAATTTAACTTCTCCACCCGCACAAACACAACTCTGGAATAAGTGTTCCTAAGTAATTACCAGATCTGCGGTTTCATCGGTGCCCTCAGATTTTGATTCCGAGCACTGGTTCAAATGTTATAAAAACTCACTCGTTCTTTCATGGAACGTACCCGAGCTAAACTTCGGAAATTGATTCCCGGCACACCGGGTCTCGGAATCAAGCACCGTCAGAAACTACATTCTTGTAAAATTCCAAAAATATTAAAAAAAAAATTCCCTTGAATTTTACGGGTCTTTACAATAAAAGTAGTGGTTCCAATTCCATATTATTCATGGATATAAAATATTGGTAGATGATGTGGTATGAAGTCATATGGGGTGGGTTTAGTCGGTTCTATAAAAATATTGTTGGCTACACCATGGTAAATAGGTTGCGGTATAACACCTCTTTGGTAATGGGTAGATGTAATGTGGTGGCATTGGTTGTGTCATGTATGATACATTCTCTTAGAATATACATTCTTCGATGTGTTAGGAGAAATAGATCTCATACATAATTTTATTCCACAAGGGTTGTGTAAGGGTCCCACAACATGTGGACAAGTCTATCCTATGTCTGTACATCCTCCACAGTCATGAGGGAAGCTCGTTCTATAACGTATAAGGGTGTGGTATATTCTGAGAGGCTTTATCTTGGTTTATAATTCTATTAATCTTATATTAGTACCCCCAAACCCCTTATAGACAACCTATTATTCAAATATAGCCTCTTGAGTTATAGGATTCCTATAATGTTGTTTGAAAGACTTTAGTCCCTTCTCATATAAGAATGAACCCGGGTTTTGGGAGGCCGATTCTTGATGATTCACCTATATTCTTGTTGTCACCCAGAATAATGTATCTCAAATCTAGTGCCCTATTTATGAAATTATATTAAGATACAACTAATATCATTTCGAAAAATGGAAATGTTCACGAGTCTTGATAAACTAGATTCATACATGATTCTTGCATTTAGATTTAATATACAATTTACAATTTTTTAATAACAACATTATTCACTATAGAATATCATAAAATTTTATCATAGTTTACCTCATGGATTCCTAGTGTATGAATAAAATAAGGGTATTATCAATTTACCATTAAGGGTAAAATATAGTGGAAGATATTATGAATGAATAAAGAGTTATCAATATAGAAAGGTAAATATATGAACAAACACCCCCATTTAAATAACTTGGAAACATGAATATATAAATCATATTTAATATTGAGAGGAAAATAACCAAAAAATACCATTTAATCAATAATATGATAATTAAATAAATATGAAGATTTTATTATTGTGAAAATACCCTCAAAAAAATAGAAATATTTTTACCGAATGAAGTGTTTTATTATTAAAACCCATGATCTCATGAATCCTAAATCCTCTAACTATAATACCTTTCACAATACTATTTGAATCAAGAGGTTATAAACCAATTTGGTATGTCCATCTATACCACTAATATCAATAAATTTAAAAAGATATTTTAAAACTACCGGTTTCAAAATCATAGGGTTTGGTTAACTTATTTTTTTTAATGAGACCAAACAATGTAATTAAGGGAATTATATAAAACTTACCCACCAATTTCATTCATGTCCAAATAATTTATCATATATGAAATAATAAATTTAATTAATTAAAAATATTCATTATCAAAAAACAACAATATAGATTAAATGAAACAAATTTATCAATATTTCCAATGCCAATCAATTAACTATCTGAGTAAAAGATAATATGTAGAATAGATTTATGATTTAACAAATACAAAAATTCATGATAAATAATATTAAAATTCAGGGGAAATTTAATTTCAACCATATGGTTAATACTTTAAATTAATGATAATGACAAAAAAATGATTCAAGGAAGTGAATGTCGACAATTTAATTGATCAAAACAATCATAATCCACCTAGAGGAATAAAAACGAAAGTATCAATTGATGATATACCCATTGGAGTAAGAATAATTTTATTTTAATTGAGAAATAAAAAGAACATAAAAAATTAATTAATTAAATTCTTTGGGAAAATAACTTTTTTATCTTTGAATTGTCTTTTTAAAGTAAGAAGTTCATAAAAAATGTTGAATATAGTTCACTTTGAATATAATACAAGAATCTTTTCAATAAATTTTTTAAAAAATGGAGTGGTCATGATGATTGGAATTTCATTTCATGTCATACATGTTATAACTAATATAACATTCAAACTTTTACAAATAAGAAAATGATTGTTGTTTTCAAAATTGCATGAATTTTAATTTCAAAACATATTGTAAAAAGTAAAAAATGGGTAAATTTTATTTGATTAATGATTTAGAAATGAAGAAAAATGGTAATGCCCCGACCCCTATAGACCGGAGCCGATGTATTAATGAGTAAATTGGCATAGTTAAGAGGAATAAAATCACAAAGGAACAATTAGTTTAGTAGTGTTGAAGAAACAAGATACATATACATAACTCAAATTATATTTGAAAAGGTTATAAAATTCAATACATAATAAAAAACTAAAAATTACATCCACAAAAATCAATAAATAGTTATCTCATCATAACATATTAAAGGTAAATAAATGAAAGGTGTGATATCAAATTCTCAGTAAGGGTTACAAGTAGATGAATAATGAATCAATAATAACCGAATTATATACAATTTGACACGATCAATATGGAATAGTGAATAAATGAAAAACTTACACCATTAATAAACTGAGAATGAAACAGCATACATAGATTTTGTCAGAGTGAAAACCTCATGGATATTAATAAATGATAATTAATAAATAGAATTCTTATTAGTTGAAATTCATGTATCTGGAACATGATAACATAATACCCTTAAAATGGTTTAAGTCTATGGGCCAAAAAGCATCTGATTTTTGGAAATAAACTTGAAGGGTTAATCGCCAACTGATTTGTCTCATAAGAACTGTTAATGCATCAAGGGTCTATAGAGGGACCCACCCACCACTTAATGTACAAATAATTCTATAAACATAGATTAAACACAAGATAAATACACCTTTACATTATCAATATTGAATAGAGGATACAGATTCATAAATATTTCTACAATCACAACAACATTCACAATAAATAACATATGTAAAATGGTATACGACTTAGACAATAGTCATATCCATGTTGTGAGAATATGGAACTTTAAATTGAATATAATTTAAATAGAAAATTGATCTCAAATGTGCATTAGGTACACTACATAAGAAATAGTAGGTGCACAATACAATGCACCTCCCAACGAAGTGATAATTGAGACAAAACTAGTTACCACATTGTAATCATTTGAGTCATGTGACCAAAAGTTAATAACTATCAAACTAATCATAGAATACATGGAATATAAATATAATCATGATAATATATATCAAATGGTAGTAGAATTATACAACATATAAGAAATAAGAGCCGAACAATGGAAATACAATAGAATAGAAAGTGAGGGGAGATAACCCCTTAAAAACATTTCTCCATGGTAACATGTGTTATTGCAAGATCTTAATGTGATGTAATGGGTATAAAAATATTTATATATCATAAGTTCAGTATGAGGAAGAAGGGAAAACATAACACATTATTAGGTATTAAAAATAATATAGAACAACATAGCAGAGATTTTTGAACAAAAGTGAGGGAGAGAATCCCTTACATTATGCTCAAAGGTGTTCTTGATTGTTCTTAACATCCTGAATAATCAAACATAGATTCATTGATTAATAATTAAAGAACCTAAATAACATTTAATTGATATGTTATAACCTTATTAAGTTAATTAATGGACATTTGATGGGTTTATGGGATTCAATTTTATTGTTTTGGAAGCATTTTATTTCATGATTTTCATGATCTATTTACTTGTATTAATGAATAAAAGTTTATTTAAAATTGGTTAAACATCCCGAATTATTAATATATTATATTAGTGGAATTAAATGGACATAAATTATATTATAATTATTCTTTTTATATACCATGATGATGACTCATTTGGAGAGTTAATTAAAAACGCTTAGATTGGGCATGGTGATTTTGGGCACAATGTACGTGTTTTGTTTTATTAATCCATATTATGAGTGGGTATGGATTCTAGAAAATTAAACAAGATAAAATAAATATATTATGATATATTTCAACCATTGACAATGTTTCATGACCAGTCATGAAGATAGTAATGATAATTGAAAACTCATCTTCCATGAGTGTGATAAATTACCACATCTCGGACGGTGTGTGAATTTATAGTATAAAAAGAAGGGGAAAAGAGAGATTATGATGAAATATTCTATTAACATAATGAAAAAATAGTACATGTAAGGTACTAGAATTATCAAGGAATTTAGATGATGGGAGGTGAGAAGAAAGAAAAATAGAATGGAACTTTTAAAAGAAATTGTAAGAAAAGAGAAGAGAGGCTCACCTCTTGAGTACTCCTCCTTGAGAATATTTTTAAGGCTATAGTGTTTGGCCATTAGGTGAGACCAGAATGTCTTGTACGTTGGAAGGGGGATATTGAAATGTTTTTTGTAGAATTTAATAAATTATTTATTCTTGAGTGGTGTGGGAGGAAGAAGGGGTGAGTGGTGGTTTATATAGTGGAGGGGAGAGCAGATTTCTCTATATTATATTCATTAATTTATTATTTCTCCCCAATATACAGAATAGTGAGCATTCCATGACCAAGAAATTTAATTTTATCAAGTGAATTCTAATCAATTGGTCTTACATCATCAGAACATCCCACATGACTATAATTCATGTATTTAGCTGATTTTGTAAATTATGGTCTTTCAATATTCTTAAAAAATTAAAATATTTTAGAAAAATTGAAAAATATCACCATAACCATTTTTAGACATGTAGAATAAAAAAATGAAGTCCATTTTTAAAATATCATTTTACAAATATAATTAAATAAATATTTAATTAAAATCATTTTTTAATAAAAAAATATAAACACTTAAATGAATCATCTTCTTTTTTAAGGTGCCAAAATTTATTTTTACATTCATGGTTGTGGATGACATTAATAAGAGTCTTATAACTATTCATCATTATATGTTACTATTCATTAGGGAAGGTTACTATTTATAAGGGTATGTTACAATTCACCAAAAATTATGTTAATTCTATCTGACTCTAAATATCATCCTAAACACAACCGTGTATTTCAGATTTTCAAAATTCAAATTACAGAGCTGGAAAATTTAGGTTTAATGGTTAGTTTTTGACTATCTATAATATATAACAAAGTTTTCTTCCATATAGTCTCAGTGAATCAAGAAATATAGGCTATGTATCAAATGAATTTATGAGAATCATTCCATAAAATATTTGAAGTGCTACATTATTCCTTCCTTCAGAAATTTTTCCCTTGAAATTTTTCATTTTTAAAGGCCACCAAAATGATGTGGGTTCTTATTCTTCATAACATCCCTAGGTTCTACTGTTCCTTCCTCCATATTCTAGTTTCTCCAAATACCCTTTACTAGATGAGTTGTCTGATATCTCAATACATGCTCCCTTGTGTCCAGAATACCGATAGGCTTTTCACAATATAACAAATCAGGTTCCAGTTCTATTTCATCATACTTGAGTACATTCATTGGGTATATCATGTATTTATTTATCAATTACAGGTGGAACACATCATGATATTTGGAAAAACATGGCGACATTGCTAATCGGTAAGTTATTGCTATGATTTGTTCCATAATTTCATATGGTCCAATGTACCTAGGGCTCAGTTTCCATTTCTTTCTGAACCTTACGACACCCTTCCATGGAGATACTTTCAGATTTTAATGATCTCCCACTTGGAATTCCAAATCATTTCTATGGTTTTCAGCATAACACTTCTTCCTACTTTGAGCCACTTTAATATGGGATTCAATTATCCTTACCTTTATCATGGTCTCTTCAATAAGTTATGGGCCTATAAGTTTCCTCTCACCAAATGTTTCTCTAAAAATTTGAGTTGGACATCACTTTACATATAATACTACATATGAAGCTATTTTAATACTACAATGGAAACTATTATTGTAGGAAAATTCCACCAAAGGCAATTATTGATCCCACATACAATGGAAGTCAAGAGAGCATGATCTCAACATCTCTTCTAGAGTTAAAAAATCCCTTTTAGAATGTTTGTCAGTTTGGGGGGGATAAGAAGTACTAATAAGAAGCTCATTATTCAAGGAATTCAACATAATTTTCTAGAAATTTTATGTAAACTAGTGGTCTCTATTAGACACAATCGATAGATGTGCACCATGATGACTTTCAACACCATTAATATAAAGTCTTTCTAGACACTGAAGTAGTAAATCCTCTCTTATAAAAAGAAAATGTGCTGATTTTGTGAGGTGATCAACAATTAACCGCATTGCATCATTCCTTCATCGTGTCCTCAGTAGTCCAGTGAAAAAATCATTCGGTATGTTATCCCAATTCCACGTAGGAATAAGTAGAGGTTTCATCACTCCTTTGAGATATTGTATTTCTGTATTCACATGTTGAAAAACTAGACACCTTGACACTTAATAAGTAATTTCACGAAGCATATTATGCCAACAATAATATTCCTTCATATCTCTATACATATTGGTGATACCCAAGTTTATAGTGAAATTTGTGCTATGACTATAGTCTAATAGTGCACTTTTTAGCTCAGGTACTGATAGAATGCATAACCTCTTGCAAAATTTCAGAACTCTTTCTTCATACATGATGTCTGCCAATCTCCCATCCTTGAGAGAATTAATATTTTATTGTAGATTCTCATTATCAGATTGAGAGCATTTTATCTTCTATAATAAAGATGTTTTATCAATAATTTTAATGAGGAATGATGTTTTTCTTTCCTTCAAAATTATCATATCCATATATAATCGATATTAAAATATTGGATCTCTCTCAATCATAATTTGAGTAAGAAGTCCATGATATTTATTGCATAATGAATCTGACACCTTATTTTCGTTTCCTGAGTGGTAGTGTATTGAAAAATCATAATCTTTGAGTAACTTAATCCTTCTCCTTTACCTCATGTTGAGTTCTTTTTGTGTGAAAATGTATTTCCAACACATGTTTTTTGTATAAATCACTCTTCTTTCTCTGTAGAGTTAATTTCTCAATATTTACAGAGCAAATAATACGACTGATAACTCATGATCAAGAGTTTGATAATATTTCCCATGATCATTAAACTATCTTGACGCATAAGATATTACTTTATTGTTTTTCACAAGGATGCAACCCAGTCCATTATTTGATGCATCGCTATATATCACAAATCCATCATTTCCAGATGAAAGAGGCATATTAGAGCATTTACCAGTCTTATTTTCAATTCATCAATGTATTCAGTATAATCATTAGTCCATACAAACATAACCCCTTTAAGTTTGAGCTTGTTTAGTGGGTTAGCCCATCCAGTGAAATTCTAAACGAAACGATGATAGTAACCCACTAAGACAATAAAATTTCATACCTTAGTTATGTTTGTTGGCGTGGGCCTTTCATGGATTTCATTTTTATTCATAGGATCAGTTAATATTCCATCCATAAAGAGAATATGGCCAAGAAAAGAAACTGATTGAAACCATAATTCACAAATGTTAAACAACCCATATAAATCATTTCTTATAAGAGTTTTCAGAATAATCCAAAACTGATTCTCTTGGTCATCATTTCTTTTTGAGTGTACCAAGATATCATCGATGAATACCACAACAATGTTATCAATATATTCTTTAAAAAATCTATTAATTAAATCCAAAAAAACATAGGGTGGATTAGTCAGTCCAGAAGGCATCAGTGTAAACTCGTAATTCCCATACCAGGTTCGAAATACTGTTTTAAGAATATCTTCACTCCAAAGTTCAATCATAAAAAATTATTGATATTCATGAAGTTTATCAGATAAATCATCTATCCAGGGTAGAGGATACTTATTCATTTTTTTAATAACATTTATTTTCCTCTAATCAATGCATCACCTCATGGATCCATCTTTTTTTTATAAAGACGATCTGGGATCCCAATGAAAAAATACTAGGTTGAATAAATCCTTTCCACTCAATTCCTCTAGTTTATTCTGTAGCTATGCTAATTCCACAGTGGCCATTCTATAGGGAGTCTTTGATATAGGTCCTGCACCCGAAATTAAGTCAATAGAGAACTCAACATTCCGCTCTGGAGAATGTGTAAGTAAATCCTATGGAAATACATCAATGTATTCTTGTTCTATAAGAACGTCTTCAATTTGATGATTTCTTGCATATCCCATAGATATTTTTTTATCTTCCTATCCATGTAATTCATTTAGTAGAGCTACTGGGGGTTGGATCTACATAAGAATTTGGTGGTAAGGTTCCTTCTCTAAAGATAAGATATTCTACATTATTTTCTAAAATTGTGACTTCTTTTTTCTTACAATAAATCTTCACTTCATAGTTTGATAGGTAATTAATACCAAGAATTATATCAAATTAAGCCATTTTTATGATGATATGTTTTGTAACTAAATCATTTTTATGTGACACAAGGGGGACTAGTTGACTTGCCTTTGATGCAACGATGCATCCCCCATGAATTTTGAATAATAACTCCATTATTAAAATAAATTGGACATGTCTAATTTTTATCGAAAACTGGGAATATATAAATAAATGTGAAAATCCAAAATCAAATAAATTGTTGGCTATGTTTGAGGAAAAAATTAATGTTCCTTCCACCATATAATTAGGAACTTCAACCTCCGTAGTTGTAATCACATAAGATCTCCCTTCCTCTCTTGGCCTTTTCTTAGGAATGTTTTTTTGGAACGTAAGACACTCATTTGAATAGTTCATCATCTCTTTAAAATTGTAGCATTGAACATCATTGAATTGTTTCATACCCATACAGTAATTATATCAATGACCCTTTTTCTGCAATTTTAGTATATTCCCATGCCATTCAAGCATTTCTCATGATGATTATTTCTACAGTTCTTGCATAATAGGAATTTCTTTGTTCTCTTGTTCATATTTAGTGCTTCACCTTTTCCATGGTTATCAAAGTACTACTTCTTATCATGGTTTCCCTAGAACAAATTTGATCAACAAAATTAATTCTCTGTTTTGATGGCACTTGATACAATTTCATCATACAATGAAATTTTATGAGAATCTAGTGACCTTAGCAGACATGGCTTAAGACCTTCAAAGAAATTATCAATCTTGTCCGCTTAGTCCCGTATATAATCAACGGGATAAATGGATATCCTTGGGAAGGTATCCTCATTATCTTCTACACTGTCTTCTTCTCATTGATTTAGTCTACAAAATGTCCTCTTCATTTTGGTTCATTTCTCGTGATAGAAATATTTTCCAAAGACTATTTCCATAAAAGCCTACATTCCATATCTTCAATTTCTTCTTCCTCAGTGGTTTTCTGGATTAAGGACCACCATTGATCGACATATCCCTTAACACAATATACTACCAGCACTACGTTTTCATTTTCATTGTATCTTAATGACATGAATATCATTTCAGAGGACTTGATCCCATACTCATTTACCACTAGATTAGTAGCCCAACTAATAAATGGGGGATTCTACTGCACAAAACAATCCAACACATGGGTGGAATGGTTATTTATTATTACCTGAGAACATTTTCCTAATATGGTTATCGTCTGATTTGCTCCTATATTGACTGTGTTGACTTGCTCAGTGGGTAAGTCCCTACATTGCCCATGAGTATTGATTCCCCTTCTTCCATTAGGCACCATTTCTATGTAATGGTACACACAATATTAGTGTATGAATCCAAATGTACTATATTAACATAACAATATACTTAGCATAAATTGAGATCCTACAGAAACATAATTCCAAATTCAGAAAAATGGGTTCTTTGAGAAATAATTTCCATTTCAATCCTTTATAATGTCTTATAATAAATATGAATTATCCTAAACATATACCCTCGGAGTGACATAACCAACACTACGGCAAGGCCCATTGGTGTGTACCAGGATACCATGCGTCATGCCCGAAACTCCATGTTAGATATTTCACTCCTAGGTACATATGTGCCAATGCCACCTCTACTTGCTCGTATATAGACAAGGAAGTATTTTCTAAATATATCCACATATTCCATTCCGAACCAAAATACCAGGACATTCTTGTTTTTTCCTCAAATACTACCTTAGTTATTTGTTCCCTAATCAATATATTCTAATCTAGTTTCCAAGGTTCCTACTAAACTTCCTATGATATCAACTGTAACACCCCGACCCCTCTAGACTGGAGCTGGTGCATTTATTTGTACATTGTCATGGTTAAGAGAAATGAAAGCCTAATGGAATAATAATTTTAGTTGTCTTGAATAAATTATATACATAGATGTAACTCAATTTACATTGGAAAATGATACAAAATAAAATACATAAAAAAAAAATTGCATCCACAGAACTCAATAAATAGTCTCCTATTCATTACCCATTAATGGTAAAAAAAAATTAAATGGGTGAGCACCAATTCTCAGTAATGGTTACGTATAGAGGAATCATGAATCAATAATAACCATATAATAAACAATTTGACATAATAAACATGGAATGCTGAATAAATGAAAAACTCATGCCATTTATAAACTGAGAATAAAACTACATCCAATGATTTTGTCATAGTAAAAACCTAATTTGTTGTAACAAATGATAATGAAAAAAGAGAATTATTATTAGTTGTATGTCATGTATCTGCCACATGATACCATAATATCTTTTAAACGGTATATGTATATGTGTAGAAACTCATCTTATTTTCAGAAACAAACTCGAAGGGTTTTTCGCCAAATAACTTGTCTCATTAGAACTATCGATGAACCGATGGGTTGTAGCGGGCCCACCCACCACGGCATGCCCAATGAATTTTTTATACATATATTCAACACAAGATCAATATTCCTTTACATAATCCATATATAATAGAGGATATTTATTCATCAATACTTAGTCAAAACAACATTCAAAATAAATAACGTATGTAAAATGGTATACGAATTAGACTATAATCATATACATGAAATAAGAATATGAAAATTTAAATTGAATATAATTTCAATTTAAATGTAATCTCAAATGGGTTGTAGCTGCAATACTTAAGAAAGTGTAAGTGCATGATACTAATCATGTACCAATGAGGTGAAAATTAAGAAAAAGCTCGTTACCACGTTGAAATCAATTGAGTCGTATGAACAAAAGATATTAACCACCATATGAATAACAGAATACCATGAATATAAAGAGAATCATGATAATATATTTCATATGGTAGTACACCTATACAACAAATATGAAATAATGGGAGAACAATGGAAATCCCCTAGAATTGAAAGTTATTTGAGAAAACCCCTTACAAATATTTTAGCATGGTAATGAGTATTATTGTGAGGGATTAATGAGAAGTAAAAGGGTATAGCATTATTTATATATCATAATGGCAGTATGGATAATGATATAAAACATACCCCATCATTAGGTATTAAAAACTAAAGAGAACAACACATGGGAGATTCTTGAAACAACGTGAGAGAGATAATCCCTTACCTTATGCTCGTAGGTGTTCTTGATTTTTCTTAACAACCTAAATAATCAAATATATATTCATTAATTAATAAGTCTAGAATTTCATAAACTATTAATTTATATGACATAACCATATTATGTTCCTTGATAATGGCAATTTCGGTAAGACTTTCGGAACTGCCGCTTCCATTTCAGAATCCTTATATCATTCGCATGATTGTGAATTTAGTTGGTTACTATTTATGCTTGGACAGCAGAACTAGGGATGCATGCCACCCGGTTTCTCCTAGAAATTTTGTTGAAGTTGATTTATCAAACCCTTTAATCAAGTCATTTGGCCTTACTGTGAGTGAGGAGTTTAGATATAAATAGTCGGTTGTTTTGAGTCTTGGATTGACTACTGCTCTCAGTGTTTCATAGTTGGGAATCAGATGGACGAATACAGCGGTAGACAGGTGATTCTGTAGGTGGTTTTGGCTGCTCAGGTTGTGGTTGTGGTGGACTTTAACTCTCATCGTAGGGAGTAGAATCTGGTTACTAGAGTGCGGATGAGGCCTTTTCCAGCAAGTACCAATACAATGAATGGCTTACGATTAGGGGCAGAAAAGGTGTCTTTGAATCCAGTTGTGTATGCGGTGTTTGGAAGGTTACTGAGGGATATTGGGGTGCCTCTTTTAGGAAGTCTAGAGAATACTCTACAGCAAAAATCTCAACTCATTGGGGTGGCCAGTGGGAATCAAGATGTTGTTCTCTCGGGGGGAAGGAGGATTTGGATGGACATTTGCAGGAAAGAGGGGCCTTAGATGAAACAAGTGGCTCGGTGAGGTCCTCACCTGGGCTGATGGTACTTCCTGTACAGCATGTGGGGAGCATTGAGGTTAGCCATTTCTTTGATGTTCTGGTAAATGAGAAACTACAAGTGTGGGAGGATCAAGTTGATCCTGCTTTGTCTCCTGGATGGGGGTCTATTGAAGTTTATGCACTGAATGTTAGTGGGGTGTAGGTCCAGCAATGTTTTTTGTGAATATTGGCAGCTTGTCTGGGAAGGTTCAAGTTTATGGATCTTGCCATTATGAAAAAGACTTTAATCATGGGGGAATCGTGATTGATGATGAGCAACTCCATGGGAGTGCAGGTGGCATCATGCAGATTGGTTTGTGTGGGCAGGCTGCTGTATTTGGTAGAGGTCTTGTATAGGAGGAATTTGAAGGTCCTGATCTTGTAGCACAACCTCAGTACCTAGCACTGGTTGATCCAAACAATCTTGTTGAGCAGGAGCATAGAGTGAATGACTACTATTAGTTGATTATTATCCCTCAGAAATGGGGGGATATATTTGATATTGATAAAGAGAAAGCTGGTGGTCGAGCTCGAACCTCCAATAGTGATGTCGTTAAGCATGGAAGGAAGGAGGTGGTAGGGAAAGAGGGTGTTATGATAGCACCACCAAGAAAATGATAGAAGAAATATTATTCCTCTCTACCGAAGCCGATGCTTACAAGATCTTCTATCAACAAAGGAAATTGGATGAACTCTTCTGAGGAGTTTTTGTACTTGGAGAAGATGAATCTCAGAAGTAAGTATGAAAAGGTTTTGAATCATTATGATAGCTTGGAATGGGAATCAGTTACTGTAGATGAAGCAATTTCCCATGGATATGGAGATGGCTGTGGTGACGGGTATGGATTTCATGACATGTAGTTGTCTGTGCTAGTTTGTAATGCTTATTCTCTGCACTTTTCCTTTATATTAATAAATGGTCAGAGAGTTTCCCTCTAGCTGATAGTTCTTGGTATATTAGTGAAATTAAATTAATATAAATGATCTTATAATTATTTTGGTTATATATAATGAGGATGAATCATTCGATGAGTTAATGTCAAATGCTTGGATTCGGCTTATCGGTTTTTTCACAGTGAACTTGTTTTGAATTATTATTCCATATTATGAGTGTGTAAGGATTACAGAAAATTATCCAAAATAAAATTCATATATTATGACATGGTTCAACCATTAAAAAGATTTCATGACTATTCTGGAATATATTAATGAATATTGAAAATTCATCTTCCTTGGGTGTGATAAATTAACACATCTCGAACGATGTTAACATTTATAGTATAAATGGAAGAGAAAAAGAGAGATTATGATGAGATATCCCATTAGCATAATGAAAATAAAGTACATTTAAGGTACTGGAATTATCATGGAATTTGTATGAGAGGGGGTGAGATGAATGGATGAAAGAGTAGAACATGTAAAAGAAATTAAAATAAATGAGAAGTGAGGTTTACCTCATGAGTACTCCTCCTTGGGAATCTCATTAAGGCCTTTGTTTTTTCCTTTTGGTGAGACCAGTAGGTCTAAGATGTGGGGAGAGGGCTTGGAAGTAGTATTTGGTAGAATTTAGGCAATTATTTACGCTTGAGTGGTGTGGGTGGAAGAGGGGTGTGGGGTGGTATATATAGTAGAGGGGAGAGGGGATTTATCTATGTTATATTCATTAATTTTTTATTCCTCCACAATTCTAGGAATAATGTGTATTCCATGACCAAGAATTGTAATTGTATAATAGGAATCTGAATCAATTGGGCTTACATTATCATAAAATCACACATGACTCTATAATTAGTGTATTTATCTTATTTTTTAAATTACGGTATTTCACTATTCATTAAAATTTAAGGTATTTCAGAAAAATACAAAAAATTTACCAAAACCATTTTTCAATGTGTCGAACCCAAAAATGAAGTCCATTTTTGAAAAATACTTTTCCATGTATGTATAATTAAATATTTGATTAAAATTAATATTTAATCTAAAATAAAAAAAACTTAAATTATTCATCATTGTTTTTAAGGTGCCTAAATTAATTTATACATTCATGGGTATAGATACCATTAATATGAGTTATATTACTATTCATAAAGGTAAGTTACTATTCATAAGGGTAGGTTACTATTCATAATGGTAGTTTACTATTTACAAAATATTTTGAAAATTCTATCAGACACTAAATATCATCATGAACAAAACTGTGTTTGTCAGATTTTCAAAATTCAAATCACAGAGTTGGAAAATCTATGTTTAAAATCTATGTTTAATGGTTAGGTTATGACTATCTCTTATAAATAACCAAGTTCTGTTACATATAGGCTCAATGATTCATGAAATATAGGTTATGACCGGAATTTATTTAATGGAATTTTACCATAAAATGTTTTGGGTTCTATAAAAAATATATTGTTATTTAGAAAAAACTTTTTTTTAAGAAAACTGATTTCTAACTAATTGGAGAAATGCGGTCTAATTTTCAAAAACAAATTTCACAATTATTTTAAGTACAGATGAGTTAAAATATATTATTTCATTAAAATTATCATGAATAACTATAATATAATAAAATTAAATGTTTTATTAAACATTAAAAAATATTACATTAATGGAAAATAAATTATTTACAATGGAAAAAATTATATTGTGATGTAAAACCTTTCAAGTATCAAAACATTAATGTGATGATTAATAAATAAATTTATTTTGTGTATCAACGATAAATACACATCTAACTAGTTGAAATACATCATATGAATATAAAATTTAACACACACATAGTTGTATAATACAAAGACCATGATGATGTATGATAACTTAATGAATATAAATTGAGTTAATAAATTCTTCAAAACTTTGTAACTTTTAGGATAAATCCCCTGGGATTCAATAATTCAAATATAAACCTATAAAAACTTCAATTGTAATGTATTCATGATATTATATATTATGTGTTATTAAATACACCATATTAAAATGAATTGGTGCATAATGAAAAATAATCTACAGTTGAATGTAAATTGAGGTGAAATACCTTATTTCAAAATTCCTTTTGATTGAACGTCATCAATCATCGTCTTATTTGGGAATCCTCCATTGGTTTTCAATAAATCCACCATAATATAGATTTTTGAACCAAATAAGGATTCTTGGATTATTTTATTGAATTTGGGATGTGATTTGGTTTTGCATTGGATGGACTAAATAGGTTTGCAGGTGTGAAGTATACATGAGAGGGGTGGCCTTTTATTTATGAGTTGAGTACAATACATGTAATTTATTGGAATGATTTAGTTATTCCAAGGTATTTATGAATCAAATTTATTAAAAAATGTTCCAATATTTAACATATAAAATATTTGGGAAACAGATGGAAATCCAATCAGTACATAAAATTTTGGTAGGTCATTTTTAACCCTTATCATTATAGTTTAATGTGTCGATAAAACTATTGCTACCTCAACTATAGTAATCAAATATTTTTGAAAAATTGTTTTGAATAAAAAATATGTTGAAAAAATTAGACACCATAAATAATTTTGATTCTAAACATGGAATTCATTTTATGAAATTAAATTAAAATAATTAGAGAAATTGAATTTAAAATTAATCTTACAAATGTTACGATAAAGCGAGGTTTTGAAAAGAAAATGTTCAAAAAAATTACATTGTTTGTATATAATAATTCAACATTAATATGATTCAAATGAACTAAATAGGATTAATTGACATATAATTGAACTAATATTATTTTCAAATCAATTTAAAATGTAATTTATAATTATAAATATTTTTAATTAAATTATATTATTCAATTAAAATTCAGTATTATTCACTAGTCATCGAAAAATGATACATTTTAGAAAAAAACATCACCCTATGTTATATTTTGTATTATGATTTAAAAAATAAGCATTATTTTATAGAATAAAATTTCAAAAACTAGAAAAATATTATTTTTAAATTATGTCCAAAAGTATCCTAATCCGTATTGTAGAAAAAAATAATTTTTTTACAAAACATTTCTTGTTATTAGAAATTATTCCTATTATATTACAAATAATTATATATACATATTTTTTATAATTTACATAGTAATATTAATAAAATAAAATTTAATGAATATAGTATACATTTATATTAATAATAAATATTTTAATTGTATTTTATATTTCATTTAAACTCATTGATTTGTGTTACACATGATAAAATCAGTTTTGTGTGTAACAAATCATGAATATAGTGTTGTGTGTAACATAAGACAAATATAATGTTTCATACTAAAATCTATTTAAGGGATTGGTTTTTTAAAAAAAAATATTTCAGAATCTATGGGGGAGTTATATTTTCTTCTAATATTGTTGGTGTGTGTCACATATGTTATCGAATATAATGATATAATTGTATAATTTTAGAATTTAACATTATCCCTTCCATAAATAAACTTTATCCTCACAATCTAAACATTATCTTGGTAGTCATGGTTTTGATATTTTAAAATTATTTTATTGAAACCCCACCAGATATGACGTTTTAATAAAATATATTTTTTTAAAAAGAATAAATGGATTACAAAGATAATGTATAATAACACCTAACTAGGACTCTACATTAGAGAAAATGTATAGAATGTGAATATATGAAAATTGAAGAATATAATAAATAATTATATAGAGTGATTTAGGTCATTGATCACAAGAAATATATTGATCAATAGAAATTTTTTGGGCGTTAAAATCATTAATCAGTATTGATTTAAAAGACCATATGATACTTGAGAGATGAATATAATATTATAATGTTTTTTTCAAGATGATTTTCATAAATTTAAGGGAGTTTTTAGAGTCTATTTATATAAAGAAAATTAATTACATGATATGAATCTATTTTGTACGAACAATTTCATCCTTTGTTTATGATTCGAAAAAATTTAAATTTATCCATTACTCAATGAAATGAATATAAAAAAATGTTTTTTTTCATGAAAACCTTTTATCAATAATTCACGTATCATAAAATTAATTAAAATTTGAAATTTCTTTCCTTATGTTGTGAACTATTCCCAAAATCTGATATGCTTAACATAGGTTATCCAACATACACAAATCTCCATATGTAAATGTAATCCATTAACACAAAAACCCTTCATAAAAATCATATTAAACCATTTCATAAATGTTTTACCATATGGAAGTAACAAAATTTTAAGATCCATAACATTCGAATGAAGGTCACAAAAAAATCATGAAGTTACTTTTAATTATCACATACTAAACATGTGAATTAATTCACCATGTATTCTATTGAAACATGGTTAGAACATGGATTACCAAAAGCACTTAATGAAAACAAATAATATTTCATATTACATATGTAAAACGTTAATCTTAATATATATTCTTTATAACCATATTGGTGAAAATTCCTTCAATGATAGAAAAACCATTGTGCTAAAAATCATTAATGACTTCCTAGGTAGTAAATATTATCCAATTAAAATTATCTATATCAATTATATCATTATCAATATATAATTATCTCAATATTTATAAGATATCAAGGGTCCACAATCATGAGTTTTTTAAAGAATTATTTTCCATTGAATCATTTTTCATGGTCAGTGGTACCCATCTACAGAATCATTCAAATACTTAATTAAAAAGTACTTAAGTAAAAAATATATTTATTTCATAATAATTATATCTAGGATATCATTGATAAGATTCTAAAATTGAATAATTTTTTAATCCAAACACAAGAAAATTATGAATTTCTCATTATGTATGAGTAATATATTCTTCACTTTGATTAATCAGCTTCCCCTGAAATATATTCCTTTAATTCTTGAGGTAAAGATTTTTGTAGTGTCCCATATCCTTGTAGTTGAAGAATTGTACATTATATATACTTTTCATGCACATGACATCACAATCAGAGAGTCATGTTTCACAAAACATGTAGAAAACATTGTGTCCCTTTAAGCAAGTACCCAAGTGTATATTTCCGGAATTATCACATATTTCAAATTCTTAGTTTACCATATTACCTTTATCTATATTCTAACATCCATGGCCTTGTTATCATGATTCTCACTAATGTAAAAACTATATAAATAATTGTTTCTCTATCTTTTTATTGCATTAAACAATGTTCTCATATGATGAGACTGTTTCGGATACAAGTTTCGTTCAAAATATTTTATTAAGCCCATAAATGAAATAATCACAATTGCTCTTTGTATTATGTGTATTGATGTTATTATCATTCCTTTTATTATGTTCCATTTATATAAAATGTAAAACTCTAGATTAATTCATATCACAATAAAACCTAATGTATAAGGCCAAAGCTAGTGAAATATTTAACATAAATAGAAAATTTTTGGCATATATAATATCATAATACTTAACATATTCCTTTTGTGTATATCTTTATTTTAAAATCTTCTATAATGATATATAAATGAAATGTGAATTATCATAATAATTTTCTCATATAGTGTCAAACTAGGGGCATATATGGGTTTGTATTCATAAATTAGGTGATGGTTGATTCAACCCCAATGCACCCTTTTCAGAATTATTACCCCGTGGATAATATTTTACAAAATAACTATCACTAGTATTATTGATACATGCATGAATTTCCAGGAAAACCCATATAGTCTCTAGCATAAAAAACAGTTGTATGTCTTTCTATACTTATCCTGAAAGTATATCATAAGGTCATGATCCATAATCTATGTACTCACAAATATAGTTCCCATGTTTTCTACTATACTTCCATAGATACCATATATAGTGACCCAAACCCTAGTACCCCAAAGCTAGTGTCTACTTTATTACATTGGAATAAGATACAAGGAACCATATCCTGATGTACTGATGAGTTTATTAGTCTGGAAATCTAGATACATACATGGGTCTTGTATTATATTTAAAATACTATTTTCAAAACATTTTTTCATGAATGAAATTATTCCCTCTATTATATAAATTCATGTCAATCACTGTACACTTCATAGATTCCTATAAAACAAAATGAGGGTCTGAAAAACTATATTTTAATTGTTAGGTATAGTGTGAGAAATCATGAATCAATAATGAAAAATCAATATGGCATGGTAAATAATGTGCAAGAACCTGAATTTTCATAGAGATTCATGGCAGTGTAGTTGGGGAAGAGCTATTATATATTTAGAAGATTGGTATAACCCTAATTTTCATAGATATTATTGGATGTACAGCTAGATGAAGTGGTGTTATAAGGTGGGGATATTGTAAGATCTCGTCCATTTTCTAGGTATGTTTTATCTTAAATGTTTTATCATTGTAATAGTTTAATAAATGTGTGAAAAGAATTTCATAAGAGAAAATTACCATTGAATTTTTATAATATTTATTATAATGTGTTTATAGTCTGACACATAGTAGTGTAAGATTATGAAATCTGAAAAAGCTTAGTGATGGAGAAATAAAAATATTAATTATGTTATTTTGAGCGCAGACAATTTATGAAAAAATAATTGAATAACACCAAATCCATGGAATGTATGATATATCTGAGATCAATATTAGATATAAAACATTTTTTTTACCATATATTGTGTATGAAATATGTTGGTGTCAAATGGTTGGATTCCTCACTTGTATGTTATGTTTTTTAAATAATTTTTATTTATTTATTTATAATGAAAAAATTAATATCTCACAAATTGTTTGTCATGCAAGAAATATGACACCACTAATTGGTCTGCAAGAAATTGTTTAGTGTTTAACAAAGGTGTGGTATAATTCCTAGACACAAAAGACATATTATTAAGTTTACTAATTAAATTTTTTTTATTTAATTTTATAATAAAATTAATTAATTAATAAAATGGAGTTATTGTTCATTCAACTTCTCTAACAAATGGAAGCCATTAATTTTCCACCGAGCAATCTATAAACCACATTTATGTTCCATTATCACTACAATAAATCTTACGTCATATGATAAGAGGGATATTAATTAATCTACAAATAAAAATATGTTGAAATAGACATGAAATGAGGAGTTTTATGTTAATGTTTCTATTGATGACAAATAGTTCGAAATCTCTTCATAAAATAGTCTTTTTGTTCTATTTTGAGTTAGATCTACTATAGTGCGAATGTTATTGGCTATTCATTGTGTATTATAACCTTCATCTTCTTCTTATGTAGAGACCTAGTGCACCAACACCCTTTTTGAGTGACCTGCTTGTTCACCCCAAAAGGTTATCCTTATCCAATTTTTATTTAATTATTCTATTATCACTCTTTCCACCCATTCCAATTATTCAATTCAGAATAATAGTGGTGGAATTGAAAAAAGAAAAATAGAGTTTGGTTTTAAAAAAATATAATTCATTAAATTGATTATTTCATGAAATTTAAAAGAAATTATCAAATGATAATTTCATTGGATTATATTTTAAAAGTAATCTTGATAAGTAAAAGTTGTTCAATAATATCAAATATAATTATAATGTAATAATATAGAATTATTTCATGAAAATTATATATGATATTATTATAAGATATTTATTAGTTGATAACTTTCATTTTTAGGGTGTTTATCCATTCTTCTATTCCCCTTGAATCATACATCAGTAATCAATATCCTTTTCAGTATTGAATAGATTTACGTTCCATTATTGGAATTGGATTCTTCATGATAATTAGAAGATGTGTATCAATATTAGTTCCATAGAAAATTATATATTTGAGCATAATTTTATTTAACCAGATTTTTTAATTTCTCCTTCGATAAACATCAGAAGGACACAACATCGGTGATGATTATCCCATGTTCATCAAATTTGAGGTATGTGGTCGGAATTCCAATCCCATGGTTTGATTCATTTATAGGTATTCCATTATTGAGATTTTATGATATGATTAATAGTTGAATGTTTCTATATTTAATTAATTAATCGGGTAAATGAACTAATTTGGGGCGTTTTTATATTTGGAATATATTTTGTTTGATTAAATAATTAATTGATTGATTAATTATGAGGATCTTGTGATTGAGGAATTGGATAATTAATTATGGAATTAATTAACGGCCACGATGTGATTAATTAACTAGGCTACGTTAAAAAAATAATTAATTAAATAATTGTTACGATTTTGTAATGATGGATTTTGTTATTAAATTGTGGAATTAAAAAATGGAACTCCTGGATTAATTAGTTGAAAAATTAATTAATGTGAGAAATTAAATTATTGAACTATTTAATTCAATAATGGAATTAATTAATTTATTAATTAATTAATTTGATTAATATAATTATTTAATTGTTAAAATAAATAATAGAATTGATATAAATAATTAATTGGATGATTAATATAATGGGTTTGAATGTTAATTAATTAATTGTGAAATAATTTATATAAAATCAAATGGAAAATTAATTTTTAGGTTAATTGATTGTGGAATTAGTTAAGGAGAATAGTTAGGATTAGTTAATTTCTAAAATAATTTATTGATACATTTTTAAAAAATTTCAATTATATTAATTAATAGATAAATAAATTAATTTATATGTTTACGATATTGAATTGATAAGGTCAACTAATTAATGGTTGAATTAATTATGAGCCAATGAAATTTGTATGTTGAATAATTGATTGTTATATTAATTGTGTGATATTGAAATAGATTATTTGAGATAATTAATTAAATAATTTATTATATGATATTGATGTTGTGAATGAGATAATTAATTGTAGAATTAAATAGAAGAAACCAAGTTGTGGATTCTAATTAATAAATTGTTAATATTATTAAAGTAATTGAATTATTAATTAATTTTTGAATTAATTAATGGGATTATTTGATTAATTATTTATTAAATTAATTATTGGGGCCATGGGATTAATTAATTGTTGAATTAATTTATGTGATATAGTGATTGATTAATTGTTGAATTAATTAATGTGATCTTGTTATACATGTGACATGTAACATTGTGATAATAGATTAATTATATTTAATGTTGAATAATATGATGTGTGTGATATATGTTCCGGAATGAGAAATGGGTTGTGAGACAGGGACGGAGGCTCTAAATACTCACAGGGGTTAAACATTTCATTCTACACCCATGAGATATATGTATGACTGGTAACCAGGTTGTGAGATAAAGACTGATGCTCTAAATAATCACTGGGTGATAGATATTGTGTTCTACACCTAGCATGCATGAAATTTATATTTTATGGTATATGGAATGATGCTCCAAATAATCATGGGGTGATAGACATGGCATCCTACATCCAACATGCATGAAAGTAATATTTTATGCTATATGGACTGATACTATAAATACCCATGGGTTATGAAAAAGGGACTAATGATCTAAATACATAGGATGGTTCAAGGAAAGGCATTGTAACCCATTAATTTTCATTAGCATATTGGTTCAATTAGATGAAATATTAATTGAATTTAAAATGATAATGAATGAAATTTGGTTTAAATAAAAAGTGAATTGGTAATGTAAAATGGTTTAGATACCAGAATGGGCCGAAAGAGGTATTGAGAAATGGGTTTCATGGGGAACCCAAAGTATTATCAGGTTAAATAAGTAGTAGTTGAATATATGTAAACTATTTAAATTATTACTTTTTTATTCTTTATACGACTACACACACAATTACTGACTAGATTTATTTTAAATTCCATTTCTGGTGGCCTACATAGTTGTACACATACCCTACTCAGACTGCCCAATCGGTACCCGAGTGTACATTTTGATTTCTAGATAGGATAAGGGGAAATTCCCAAAGATATATGGCTGAGTTGGGATAGATCATGGATGAGAGATCCAAAAGTGGATCAGAAACCTCATGGGAGTTCCAGGATATTTTGTTTTGGGTATATCATTTTAGACACTTGACGCATACATTAGCATGACATATCTACTATTTGGTTTCGAATTTATATTTCTAGTTTGGTTGTCTGTTGATAGTGGAATTGTTTATAATTATATAAGATTCAAAAAAAAATATTAGTTTTTCTCTGGTTTATTACTCTAATAAAAGATGTTATGGTATTACCATGATAGATATACTAGACCCGCGTTGTTAGTCGATAGCCTCTAGCATATGGGGAGACGCACCAGAGGTCATGTGGTTGTCCTGCTAAGGGCACTGGTGAGTGTCACCCAGGATAGGACATTACACAATGGAATAAAAATTCAATTTAAATAATTTTACTATAAGAATAAATAGGTAATACTGAAAATCGACCGGTAAATAATTAAAAACACTTGGTATTTAATCGATAATATATGACTGAATTGCATTAAGGAATAATATCATCCTAAAAATTCAAAGGATAATAATAACATAAATTTAAATAAATTAAATGATCACTTATTGGATTACATTATATTATGAACCATGATATATATACAATTAAAGAATAATATCAGAATCTTAAATACTTCTGGGTATAAATTATACAATTTGGCCTAATATAACACCACATTCAAGACCATTCACATGATATTCTAATTCTACTAGCACAAACTCTTGTGGTTTGTCATACTGATTTTGTATCATGAGATCTAACTATGAATCAAGGGAATTTCTATTAATTTTCCCCATCTATTAATTTAATTTTAAAAAAATTCCCCACATAAAGAGTAACTGATTTAATTCATTAGTAATGTGCCTTATCAAAAATATCCAAATTTATTAATCATTATGAATTTATAAAAATTTATCCAATAAATGTAATAAATGATAATGTAATACATTTAATGTAGAAAGTATATATTTTACAATAAATAATCATTTTTATTATAAATAATATTTTAATTTATGGAAAATTTAATTTCTATAGGAAATTGAATTGTTAAAGGGAACATTAATGACAACAAAAATGAATCGATGAAGTAAATTTCAATAATTTATTTGTTTAAATTAATTAGAAACCAACCAGTTGATGAAGAAGGATGGTACAGATAAAATTTATACCCATTTGAGATATAATAAAAGTGTTTTTAATTGATGAATAGAGATACCAAACAAAAGATATTTCAAAAAACAAATGTGAAGAAAATATAATTTTTTTTAAATTCACTTTTCAAACAACTATGTCCACATAATTTTTTTACAATACATTTATTTAAAATTAAAAATTTAAAACTATATATTATTTACAAAAATTTTGGTCAAGAGAGCTTGAAATTCCAATCACAGTATACATAATAAAACAATTATTCATTTATGTTTTTCCGTAACATCCAAATAAGAATTCTTTCTAAAATGATGTAAATATTAAATTTATAAAATAATGTAAATAGTTAAAAATTGGAAAAAATGTATTTAATAAAAAAAATTAAATGTTAAAAACATTTAAAAAAATTGGAAGAAAATTTCTTTCAGACAGAAGAGCAAAATTAAGACATATTTTCATAGAAAACACTATCTCAAATATTTAATGTACTATAGAGTAAGAAAATGGAACTATTTCATGAAAATGTTAATTACTAAATAGGAGATAAATAATTAAATGGTTTACTAAAAAATTTCATTATAATTTCCTTCATTGGAAATTCACGTATAAAATTTTTTGATTAAAGATGAGATTATAATTTAAAACGTTGTATGTTTCATAATATTTATGTTTGTAATTACAAATGAATTGATTATTTGTTTCAAATTTAGATCCACATAAAAAAGTGGAAATAAATTATAAGGTCACAGAAATTCATTAAAAACATAACCATTGAATTAAAATATTGAAATGATGAAATATAACTTATTTAAAATAAATTGAGTTAAAAAAATACATTAACACATGGTAACTTTTATGTTAAATAACCTTTTATAAAATAATTCAAATTGTAAATTAAAATACACAAAATTATTTCGGAATAATGATATTAAATTTAAAATGTGCATTATATAGATCACATAAATGTGAATTGGTGTATAATAAAAAATATTTCTCAATGTAATGTAAATTTAAATGATATCACTTAACTCATCATTCCTTTTTATCGAACATTCGTTAACCTCCTCTTATTTGGGTATCATCCATATTTTTCAAATAAATCCTTCCTATGTAAAATTCATGAAAAAATCAGTTTTAAAGGTTGATTTAAATAAAATTAGGACCTTTGTGTGGTTTTGTTCGATCCATTTAGATTTTATGGTGTGAAGAAAAGATTATAGGGGTTACCTTTTATATTCAATGTTAGTGTCACACTTGTAATTGTTTTTAAAAGATTCAATCATACCCATGTTTTTATCATACCAAAAGATTCAAAACTTGGACATTATTTAATATCAAAGAGATAATGTGAAAATATGTCTATAAATTGGCTGTTTGAAATGTTTTAGGGCAATTTTTAAACCAAATATTCTTATATTAACACCAGGTAAATTTATTTTTACCTTAACCACTGTAATTAATTTTTACAATTTTCTAGATTCATTGTTTTCAAAAATTATTTTGATCATACTAGAAATTATAACAGATTATGATCTCAAATATGTAATCCATTTTTTAAAATTAAATTCATAGATGATTCAAAATTTATTTGAATGTTATCCCTATAGACATGATTAGAAAGTAGTGTTTTAAATAGTGTTTTTTTAAAATTTTATAGTTTTTTGTATCAAAATCCAAAACGAAAAGGATTCCATTGAAATAAATTGGATGAATTTATATTTAATTGAACTAATTTTAGTTTCTAAACAAATTGAAATTTTTTTGACATTAATAAAAATTTAAATGTACTACCATTTTTCAATTTATGTTCAGTATTTTTAAGAATTATTTATAAAATGAAAACATTTCTGAAAAACACCAAAAACTACACCCAAAGTAATTTTTTTGCTGATTCCAGAGATTATTTTATTTTAATTTATAATTGTTTCATAAGGTTGTAAAAATGAATTTTAATTTATTACAATAATATATACAAATAAATATTTTAGAAAAATAATGTTTTTTTAACATTTTTTACTTATAAATGATTACTATTTTATTACTAATAAATATATAAACACATTTATCATAATTTATTTAGTACCAGTAATATACAAAAAATTAATTTAAATATTATATCTATTATATTAATTAAAAATTATTAATTATACTCTTTATTTTATTCATACTCGGTGTTGAGGGTAACGTAAGCTAAACCCATCGCTTCATGTAACAAAATATAAACATAGTGCTGTGTGTAGTGAAATAAAAACTCAATGTTTTATATAATTAATGATATTAATGAAATTAAATTTATAAAAACTAAATATATCATAATTCCTCTAGGTGTTAAATAATCTTCTATGCTTGGCATTGTGTGTGACAAATATTATTAAATATAATGTCATTCTTTTAGAATATAATGGTGATACAGTTCCTTTGGTTGGTGTTTCAATAAAAAGTGTGAAATTATAAAATAATTTACTGTTCTAATTCAATTATATGGGTTGTGTTATGAAATGGTTTGTTTTTAATATAATGATTTATTTTCTTAAAGAAATATATGATTTTAAATGAAAATTATTTAAAAGTAATTTGGGCGGATATTGAGTGTTTGAAATTATGTGAGTGTGATTTTTTTTAAAATGGGGTTTTAGGAATATAATAGGGGATTATTAACAATTAATGTTGATTTATATTTTTTTATCATTTTTAATTGGTTTTTACAAGAATGAAAAATTGGGGACCATGGGTACATCATGAAATGGGATGTCACATTATGATGTCTAATTCCTTTAGAGTTTTTGTGATATTGATAGTCTGTTATTGGAAAATATTTTGGTTGGAATAAATTTTATCATGGTATAGGTTTTTTATGTCTTTTATTTAATCATATATGGTAGATATTAATCTTTATTATTTTTATATATTGTTTAATTTACACATTATAGTACATTTAATTGTTGGTTGCTCACATTTTTATCTCATATTATATCCAATAATGTGTATCTTCTGCTTGCATTATTTATTATATAAATTTATCATATTCCTTATTGTCAAAATATAAGTGGATTTTCTGAAAAATTATAATTTTTTACTGAATTATTTAACGTATTGAAATTATTTATCAAATTATTTTTCTTTAATTCCTGATATGTTTTTTCATATATTAGAAACTATATGGATATTTTTGTGATATTATATTACTTTATTTTGTTACACTCTACTTTATCATTAGAAATGTTTAGATTTTTTTCAGCATAATCGTAACGTGAATTGTATCATGTAGTTCATCGACACCTCATGATTATCATCCCTTAATTAGTGAGATGGTTTTTTGGAGATGGGATGTCAGAAGGAATTTTTGAGGTGTATTTTCTTACTATATTACTTTTTTAGAATTTTTGGACTATCATTTAACATCTCAGAAATTTTTATTATTCTTCTTCGTTGATCATTTTTCAGTAACACCTAAGACCTGTTTCATTTTGATACACCTCACTATCAGGTTTAATATTTTGGTTACATGTCTCGTTCATGTGGGATGGTTCATTACTTGATGGTTTTTTTCATTTTTTAGCGGTTATTTTGGTGAAGAATATAATTTGGGAGTTTTTCGTGGAATAATTCTACTGATTTTATAGGTATTGTCTTGGGGTTAGTCAAGATGTTACTTAGTGTTCGAGATTGAGTAACATGAAAGTGGATTGTTTGTTTCCCATTCATTAATTTTCTATATATGGTAAGGATTTCTTGAGAAGGAAAGAGTTACAGTGAGGATTATTATCACACCGCAACCCTATTTTATAGTTTATTTATTAAATAATTTTTAATTTTTTCTTTGATGTTCTTGTTTATTATTGGAATATATTTCAAATTATAAAATTTTATTACATGTGGACTATTAGAGTAAAATTAGTATAATCTACATTGTAATCATTTGAACTCATATGTAATTAAAAAATACATTTTTCATGGATGGTTCATGAATTAATAACCATTGAGGCCATACCCTGAAATGTTCGAGCTTAGTCATGTATATCATGCATAGTTGGTTCTTGGTTTTTTCAATCATGTGGTGAAACCATACTGTATATTTAAGAGATATGTTTTCTAATATATCTTTCAATGTTTTTCATAACCTATATCTATAACATCCTTATATAATGGAAACATAATGTTATAAGAATCATAAGAAGAACCCTGTGATTTACCTCCCTCACACCACAATGGGTTCTCTTTTTCTCACCCTCAATTTTTATGGAAATTAAATTCTTAAGAAATATTTATTTCATCATTTGGAATATAACATTCCGATAATATAGTCTATTGATCTATAGGTCTAGGGTATTTAAAATATTAGGCATAAAAATAAATAATTTTTTCCTTAAAAATTATTTTTTATTTAAAACTCTAATTATTGATACTAACTCCCAAATATCAACTAAAACATCATATGAAATCCTACAGAAAATACATAATGAAATAGGTAATCTCAAATTCCCTGTAAAGGTGTAAATATATATTTAAAGAATAAAAAGAGAATAAATGGGGTTTATATAATATCATAAAGAGGATTACCATAGTGATAGAAATTTTAACCAAAGTAATGATATCATAACATCATGGAATCATAAACATGTGGAAATAGAATAAAACAACATATAATAAAAAAATGTGAAGGGTCACACCCAAGACAATAATTATAATGTTGATAATATTCTAGGGCCAATAAATATCACTCCAAAATTAGTTACATAACATAATATTAAATACTAATATTTACAAAATGGACTAGCTAACTATACAATTCTAGGCCCACATGTGATATAAGTTAATACCAAAAATATGGGTGAAAGATGAAGAAAATAAACCCAATATAAATAAAAAGTATGATCAAACCAATAAGAAGGAATTTCATTTAATAATTCTAATTCAAGGGATAAATGAAATATAGTTTATAAAGATTCAAAATATATGAAGGAATTAATTTTTTTCAATATTCATATTTGAGAATGAAAAAAATTCATGATAATTGATTTACAATATACATATTTTAATGGATAGATCATGGAAGAGAGATAATTAAATTTTTTCAACTTGGGTGCTGCCTTATGATATAACTTACAGATCTTCTCAAATAATGAATGACATTTTTGATTTCTATAAAAATAAAATTTCAAAATCATGTCTATGGAAAAAAAATATTTAGGGATTTTAATAATATATTCATTATTGAAAAAACTTTAATTTGTTAGATTCAGAATGTGATATGGGAAACAAGATTGTTCCCACAAACCAAGATTATATTAAAGTGTTAATTACAAAGGGAACTAAAATTATGTTAATCCCATGGATTGAAATGTATATATAAATTGGTATATATTGAAGATGTATATATATAAAAATATATGAGTTACTGGATAATAAAATTAATTAAAATGGTCAAAATTTAGTGAATATGCAACTATAATGTCATAATGGAGTTCAAAAATATCTATCACTATGTTTTGAAACAACGATGGAAACAATTACACAATGTAAAAATAATAATAAATTCTTATTGTGTAAATAAAAGATGATAAATATTAATTTTTAATGAGATAACACATATTGTATTCCAAATTAATAAAAGAACGTTAAAGAGATGTGAAATTTTTGATAGGGAGAGGATTTAATCCTTAAAATTGATAAAAATTATACATAACATTGTTGGATTTTCATAAAGGATAATAACTCCCTAGTAATGAATATTTTATTTCAGGTCATCTCTTAATATAGAAAATAGTTATAACAAAGTAAATAAAATGAAAAAATCTTGTCAATACATTATAACTCTGGAAATCAAATTGAGTTATAAAATACCCTTATATTTTAAGGAATAAATAATATATATTCCACAAAAAGAAAGAGAATGAATGGAAGTAAAGTGTACAAGATCCATAATAATTTTTGATATTATAATTCTTTTGGTTAGTAGATAAACATTAAAAATGATGATTGAAGCATATTATCAATTCATGCACTTTTGAAGAGTGATTGATACAGAACCCTTAAATCATGTTCGAATGTGATCTACACTATAAGTTAAAATTCTGTAGAATTAAATTAAGTTCATTAGAAATATACCCATGTGAATTATTCATATATATAATTTATATAAAAATTTACTTTAACTGTAATATGTTATTTATTTTAATATAGTTTTCATGACTATTTCAATAACATGACGTTGTTCTATCAATTTTACTCTAATGGCATATGTCTGTTTATATCCACACAGGATGGGTTGTGATGAAATATTAAAATCATTACCAATTGAGGATATAGCTTCCACATATGATCAATTATTATTTACATTTCTCAAAAAAAAATTAGAAGGAATGAATGAGAGAAATAATTTCACATTTTATATTTTTTATTATAGGCATCATTTTTATTTACCTAGTATACCCTCTTTAACATCCTAAAATAGCAGTGATGTAAAAATAATGATGTCTATTTATATAGGTGTTAGTCCACATTGTGCACTAATGATACATTTTTTTTTCATATGGGATATAGAGGAATTAATAATGTTCATTCCATAAATATAACTAATAATGATTTTTTCCATTATATTGTCGTGTATATAATATATATGGAATTTAATGATTAAGGATAAAAAGTTAATAAGAAGGTAGTACTTAGGCTTGTGACACGATCTTATCTTACATATTTCCATATAAGTTAAGGGGTTTAGATAACTTATATAGACTACGGGCTTAATTTATAATAATAGAAATATCATATATATTTTTAATATATATACATGGTAAATTAAGAAGCTAACTAGAACCATTGAAATGTAGAAGTGATCCAATTTTATAAATGAAGAAGGGGACAGTTTTGGGAATTCTCTATACACTGTGAAGATAACATTACACTATTACATGGTCAATGATCCCAAAATTTCAATGTAAAGGATTTGGGGGGGTCATGGCTTAAAAAGGCATGCAACAATACTTTTAACCATTTTTAGTTATTTTTAAATTCTTTTAAAATAAGATATTTTTTAAAAAAAAATTCGTTATGCAATAATAACATGTTTTTAACAATTTAATTAATAGTTTATTTAATAATATATTTTACCCCATAATTTTATTGTGGTTTGAAACCTAAATTTAAACATCACATAGTCTAGTCAAAATTTTATATACCATAAAATCATCATTTAATTTAAAATATATGTAGTAAAAAGTATTGTTTAGTAAAATCTTTTCTTTTTAAAATGATGTGTTCTTTAAAATTTTGGCTTTTGATTTATAATTGAATTAGTTTTAATATAGTTATAAATTGGTTCAATAATAAAAAATTGTTTTATATTTTGAATTAGATCTATTTGAATGCTAAATTTAAAAATAACATTATATTAACAAAAAAAATTCTGTAAAAAAATCATTTGTGCCATTATAAATGTAATTAAAACTATTCATAAAAATAATATCTTTATCCCTAAAAAATTTAATATTTTAAATAATTTTTTAAATTTTTATTAAAAAGGCAATTAATTATCTTTTATATAATTTATAAAAGTGATAATGTCTAATTTCAATTATATGTACATTAAATTATTTCTTATTGTGAAATATTTCTGTAGATTAAAAAATATTAATCATCTATTTCTAAAACTGAACATAATATTTTTAAATGGATTATATTATGTATTATATAATATTTTTTTCAAAAAAAGGGTATCATAATCTCTAAATTCCTTCTTGTATTATAAAATGTGATTGTTTTTTAATACTCACCTTACAATTAATTATTTATAAAAAATATCAAATATCAAATTTATGGAAAATCCAAAATTTATGAACATTTTTATAAATAAAATTCATAAAATAAAAAAAATTAATTTTTAATAAAACTTATAAAAAAAATTATAAGAGAAAAAGATTCGATATATTAACTATTGATTTTTCAATGAAATAAAAATTTATTTACTATTAAATAATTATTAAATAAATCAATATGATTTTTTTGAATAGAATAAAAATATTATTGAAATAAAAAACTATTTTATGGAGAAAAATATACAATTGTGTAGAAATATTATTTGAAAAACAATAAAAATATTCATGAAACATTTTTAAAATAAAATATTTTATTAAATGTAAAGGTTTTCTTAATTTAAACTTACATAACCCCTTATGAACTCTGAATTAGTGTTAAGCATCAAATATTTTCCCATTATAATATCATTTGGTGGTTGGACTATAAATAAATATGTTCTAATCTCCCTTATATTGAAAATATCAAGTATATTTTTTACCCCAAATAATATTTTAATCGAGTTTATCAGGGGCTGGGTAAATGGACAAACCTAAAGAAGATATCTCATTTTTGAGCTTTGAAAATTATGACTTTTATAGAAGAATTATAATTCAATATTCCATTTCTTCATACTTCTATAATTGTTTTCACAATAGGGGTACATCAATTTTGAACTATAAAATTTAATGCTATGTCATTACAGACATATTCAATATTCAAAATATATCAACATTTTTTATTTTATTTTCATATAGTGTTTTAAAAAAACTGTGATTTATATTATTTATTTAAGGATTTTATATAGGTAAACATCATATCATTAAATTATCCCCCTCACATGTAATAATATTTTGCATAAAAATTTAAATTATTACAATCTAATAACAATATCTGGTGGTGTTTTTTAGATAGATACAACTTGAGATATAATTTCTAGAGTGATTTCATTAGAACTGTAACAACATGGACATAATAATTATATAATATAGAATAATTAAACTTCAAAATTAGTTCATTTCACTCCAAATGATATTTATAGATTATAGTTTTATATAATTAGGACATAACTCTTACATAACCAACTGATAAATTACAAAGTGGATACTTTTACTCATTATTACCTTTTCCCGAATAATAAAACGTGTAAAATAATTTTGTTTCATTTGATGGAAAATAATAATAAAAATCAAAAATTGAATTCTTATTTTATATTTACCATCCTTAAAGCCTAAGATTTTTAAAAAAAACATGGCATGAGAAAGCAAATAAAAGTAGTGCACGTAAAAATATAGAAAGAACCCACATGTACATGAATACTTATAAAAGTTTTAATTTTAAAAAATAAACATTGGGCTCAAAATAAACCCATTTATTACCCAATTGTCGTATTATTTATCCAAAAATTTTCTGCAAAAATTCAAAAGAAATTTTAAAAACTGTAAAAACTAAAAACATTTATTTAAAAATTTGACAACAAAATGTTGATTTTTTTCACAAAGTTATACTATCCATTCTGTTATATAGAATATACATCATTGTTAAACTTGGAGTAACCATATTGAATAATAATGAAAGAAGGTAATAGTTAAATTCTCAACATTACTTTTGATTACCCAACAATTTACACAGGGAATGACTATTACAGTTAATATGGGAATATCATTTATAGTACATATACATTATCTCTTAGAGGAAACCTTAGTAGTTGACATAGTCTAAATATTTTTTGAACCATATAGGAGAAATAAAAACCCAATTCATGTGAGGGGTATCATGTACCCAAACATATTGATTTTATAATGAATCTATCCATCATCATTAATTTTATTCAAAAAACCATAAAATGACAAATGACATCCTTCAGGATAATAACATTTCATAGGAAAAATAATTAATCCATTTTAAAATTAATTATTTAAAAATAATGACAATTATAATGGTAAATATCTTCATTGTAAATTGGATGGAAAAAATTTATAGGAAAATCAAATGAAAATAGTAGTCATGATAGCGGGAATTTCAGGTTGTACCATATAAGTCAAAATAAAATACTTTCTATAATTTTTTTTGGAAAAGTCATAGTACCTCATCTGTTAAAAGAAAAAATTATTCCTTTCATAATTTTATTTAAAGAAATAAGTAGGAAAAATGAATTTAAAAATTCTTAGGACAATAAAAAAACCTTCTTCAAATTATTTATATAAAATATGGATGAGGAAGAAAAATAATTGTTCGAAATGATTCTTTAATATACAATATTTTCAAATAAAGACCTTTGCCTAGAGTCTCACACATAATGCACATTATTTTATCATTTTGAATAATAAAAATAGGTTAATTATTTAATTTATTACGAATAATTATATCTTTATGATTCCTTTTATAACAATTATTATATGGTTTATGAAATTAAATATTCATTTATGTTTAGAACATGATTTTTGACAGTATTCGGCTAAAAAGTCCAAAATTGATTCTACAAGTCATATACAACCAATAAGGTCATATTCCCATAATATATATAACATTTAAGAGGAAATAATTATCATTTTAATAGATAAATTATACTTATAAATTCAACCATTATGTATTGTTATTAAAAATGAACTATGTTTCTGTTTTTAGAGGGTAGTTCATACTTACGCAAGAGTAATGATTAGTTTTTTAATGATCATTATGTGAAAAAGACCAATATTACATTATCATTCATGAATGATAATAATTTTATTAATATAAAACTACATATTTACATATTAGTAAATATATATGATAAATTATATATAGTGATTAAAAATGAATCGCATTGCCACATGGATGTGGTAGTCCACATGCACACACGAATGACATTATCAATTTTCATTGAATAGAAATTTGATAAACTAAAGGATGTTTTATATTTTTAGAGTGATAAATGTTTCATTAATGTAATATGTTTAGTTCAATTACATTAGTATAAGGATTCTTTAGTGGTGGTGATTGAAAATGTATTTAATCCTTTCACGAAGTCGTACTCCATTGTTCCCATGAATGATGTATTCCTCTCCCATTTGATGGAGGTTAGAGATGGTTATAGGTTATGAAATTTAAATAATAAATTCTAAATATATGAATAATAATGGTTTTTCATTTTATAAGGGTTTAATAAAATTTTAATGAGATGGAATGAGAAACAAAACAAAAACATGCAGTTGAAAACTATAATTATTCTTTAGAAATACTCCTATTATTAACACCATAACAAATTTAAGATTGGTATTTTATGAAAACTAATGAATCCAGTTTCTGGAGTAGGTTTCTTGGAATAATTTTATGGATATATATTCTAAGACAAAATGGTTTTGAATTGGTAATGATCAATAATAATATGTACTCTTTTACAAGAGTTGTGGAGTAACCATGGAATTTCATAAAATATTAAATTAATAAAAATTAATATTAAACTAAATGTGGCTCTAAACAAATTAATTTAAAATATATGATTACTAAGAGAAAAAAATAGTCTCATTAAAAACTATATATGCTTTAAATATTTTTTTGACTTATCAATTGGTTTGAAGCCCTTGTTAACCCTTATTAAACATAACATAAAAAGATATGTTTTTACTTTTTTAGGGTCACAATGATTATTTTATATGGAAAAACGTATCCTAAATAGAACATGATTAATTTTTTAAATCATATGTTTATCACCAAAAATAAATATATTATATTAATGATTTTCTATAATTTATTAAAAGTTTAGATGTAATAATATATCAATAATGTCAATTCATAGACCCATTCATTTCCATAATTTTAAAAACATCATGAAATGAATTAAAATTTCAAAAAAATATTTAATTATATCTTTATAATTTCATGGTCATATATAAAATTCGTGGATGAAATAATTTATCTAAATTTATTTTTCTTATTATCATTTATTTTATTTTTTCATTAATAGAATAATGATGAACTTATCATTGTGATAGAATTTATTAAATGATTTATTAATAGAGAAAATTAAATAATTAACATGATGAAGATAAATATATTCCATTTTAAAAACTATTTATAACCCAAAAATCCTCTGAAAGACTCTATTTTAAAATTATTATATTTATAAAAAATAAACGAGTTTATTTTTTAACTTTTCCTTAAATAAAATTTTATAATGGTCGTAGTCTCATCCAAATGGAAAAATTCTATATTATAGAATATTGTATGAGTATTTATGAAATTTACCCCACCTATATATTATATAAAAGTGATTGGTTAACTTTATTGATCATTTCATTTTATTTTTTGTTTAAATTTTCTACTTTAAACTTTATTTTGGTAATTACAATTACTATGTTTTCTATTAATATTGAAATAAAATAGTATCTATATATTTAATATATTTATAAATCATGATAGAAAATATTGAATCCATTTTTCTAAATTTATAAGTCATTGGTGGAGGAAATTACTTATCCAATTTTATAGGTAAAAATAAATAAAAACAATTTTCTATAAAATTTAATTTTAGTATAAAATGATATTATAATAAATTAATATATTAAATTAATTTAAAAAATTGATCAATTTTATCATTAATAATAATAATGAAAGAAATAAATTTTAAAAAAATCCACAGTATATGTTTATTTTAATAAAAATTAAAGCAAATACTGGTTTAGATGAAAATCATTATTTATAATATTCAATGAAAAATAAAATATTTAAAAATATTCTAAAAATATATCCTATGATATTATGAACATGGTGAGTTGAAAATTTAAATTTATTTTTTTCAAATTAATTTTATAAAGTTTCAATAAATTAATTAAAATATTCACTCATAAAATAATAGAAAAAACTTTTTGGAAAGAAACATATTTTTGAAAATTTAATTACTTCACTAAAAATTGAGTGATTAATTACAAATAATTAATCAATACCGTATAAATTTTGAGGAACATTATTTTTTTCATACTATTTTTATTACTAATCATTCCTATGAATTTAATGACTATGTTATCATTATCACTTTTACATTATATTATTTCTTAATTACTTTAATATCAGATTTGTGTGTCTTGTATGAAATATAAAATAGTATTTCATTTTCAAAACATTGTATATTACAGTATCTCTCCTTTATAAAACCATGTCCTGACAATTTTAACTTGGGGTTTGGCAAATAGATTTTGACTTCCCAAAATTCATTTTTTGAAATCCAATGTTGTTAGAGGGCTCTGTAAAAATTCAACTTGTAAACGATAAAAAGGGTGGTGCAAAATTAATCTAAAATAAGTCACACAAGGTTTAATTGTAGGAAAACATTGGTGGAAGTGAAAAAATAGGAAAGGGTGAGAAAAAATGACCCCCTAATACAAATATAGAGTGATATATATCATGTTAATAATAAATTTACCCATCATAAAACAATAAATTATGGGTTTGTTATAAGGTGGTCAATTTATCATTAAGAAAAGTACACATATAATAAATTTAAACTCCAAAAAAAATTCATTAAATAATGGAAATAATTTTATATATATTAAAAGAACATATGGTATTATACAATACCTATATAATTACATTTATTAATCCTTTCCCACCACAATTTCATCTTGGTCTTCAAATAATGAGTTTTGAGGTTGAATTTTTCATACATGAAGCACTATAATCAACTATTATAGATCCAAATAAACCAACAAACAAATAATAGAAATTTATTCCTCCAGTATTTATGTATTAACCAAAAAAATTTGTTTTGAATAAATTAGGATAATTATTAAAAAAATGAACCTTCATATGATGAAAAATTACTTTAATCTCCAAATTTCCACCATAATACCTAAAAAAGTCTACATAGATCATTTAAAAAAATATTACAAAAAATGATTAAAAGAAAAAAAATATGACGCATTACACTACATAATATTTCACAATAAATTTATAATTTATCCCTAAAGAACATAAATCAATCATAATTTCTCCTACAAAAAATCTAATACCTCTAATCAGATTATTTTCGAGATTTTCTAAACATTTTTAAAAATAACCTAAATCACCATAATGTCTCCATAAACTAATATATGATTCTAGAAGATAATTCATACATTATTTCTTAAATATAATCTCATAACAATATATTTACCTTAATCCAATAACGATCTCCAATATTATAGTTATATTCTTAAAAAATTAAATTAATCAATTATTCACGATATCAATTTCCAAAACCCTTAGAAAAATATAAAATTGAACTTATATTTGAAAAATAAAATTAACATTTATATATATATAATTTAAATTAACTAAAAAAAATTCATACTAACTAGGACATCATATAGGCTAATTGTAATAAATACACCCTTATTGCACAATGAATGTGGGTTCAAGAATCTTGTTCTTACAAGATGTGAAGGGTTGTTTCTAGGCCTATTGGGTTTTATATATAATATTAATATAATTCATATAAAATTACTTTTAATTTGAGAAAAATTATGAAAAAACTTAATATATTCATCTTTAAATAAATGTTTCTACCTCAATATTTTTCTCACACCATTCATTCTACTTCTCAAAAATATTTATAATAGATAATAAATTAAAAACAAAAGTTATAAAAATCATAATGTTTATCAATACCAATAAACAGGTTTCCACTAAAAGAATTTTTATTCTTCCAAAATAACCATTTTATTCTTATTAAACATAAGTGATACATGTACTTCCAACATATAAAAAATCAATAAATATATCCCAAAAATTATCTTGTTCCTGTTATACATCATTTCAATGTTATCAATTCCATATAACATTTTTTTAAAATTTTTAATGAAAAACCTACTATATTAAATCCATTATGTGTTTCAACATTCTAATGATTTTAAGGATATTTTATAATATCATTGTTAAAAAAATACTTCACTAAATATACTTATTTGACCTTTAACCATAATGTTTTGTCTTATAATTTAGTATTTTACTTCTATAATTCAATATATAAAATATATATTTATGATTAATCAATTTCAACAAATATATGTTCATAAATAATGTATTAAAAAAATCATACATTAAATATAGACATCATTGCCTTATTTTATGCTATTGATGAATCTATTATCTTATAGAAAATAAAAATTCAAGTCATTGATGGTATTTTCCTTTTCCAAATAATATAGATTAATTGAGGTTTTGAAATTAGATAAAATAGGCTACATGATCTATAGATATATTATTGAAATAAAAAAATTATTACATATGTAATAATCCGACCTGATGAGGATCATGTTTTAAATTCCCCAATCCCACCTCCAATAGGCCGGGGGCTGGAGACTAGTGCCATGTATGAATATCAAGCACATAAAAAGAAATGATATTAATTTATTTAAACACACAGAGGGAGAGACACACACACATATACAAGCCCATAAAATGTGAAAATGTAAAAAACTATAACAATATATAAATAAAACTATTATCCCCCAATAATAGTGCATAATAATAAATTGGATCGAAAAAATGATTAAAATATAAGCCCACCAAAAACTAGGAAGTAATGTCCAACCTTATCAAAAGGAGTGGACTACTAAAAAAGAAACATGTGTATACATGTCGGTCTATCTAGCACAAAAAAGTGACACCTTCTCATTTTCCACCAATGACACTATAAAGGGGTCCTTCTCTTATATACGACATGACAAGTGTGGGAAAAGAACATGCATGGGGGAGTTTAACAATAACGTGTAGGAAGCACCGAAATCCCCATGTATAAAGAATCGAGATACATCCTATCATCAAACAATGTTATGTCAAACAAATATATGAGACATAATAATAACCAAGTATATCCTTGATATACTCATAAATGAATCTGAGTCGAAGAAGTTCAAAATCAATGTTAGGCATATATTCACTATGTTGTTTCAGGGAAATAATCACCAATATCTCTCACTCCATGAGTCTTGTAATCTCAAATGTCAGAGTAATCGGGAAAGAACCACTCCCCTATATATACTATCACATAGAATGTCCATCTCAAATCATCTATATGTCATATCTATACTAGAATAAGAACAAAATAAATTGAGCGGTTAAATCAATGATACACAAACCATCAGTCTAATACCACTTTAGAATGATAATACCTCGATAAAAAAACACAATGAAAATTACTAGTTCTCACTAGGGTAAACTAGGACCTATGGAATTTTCCACATGGAGAATGGGAAGAGTCCCATGTATTTTTTGTCATACAAATTCTACAAAACCAATTTAAGGAAGCATGATGTTCAAGGGGAGCACTCTAGGCCTCACTAAGGGATACATGCACCAAGATGACGAGGTATCTGTTGAAGTGGATAGAGATAAATCAATAAGGAATAAGGGATATATCCCACACTAAACTGATCACCCAGAATCTTTATAGGGGATATGCTCTATGAAAAGAACATTATATTGCACTGAACCAAAAAATGTAAAAAATAATGGAATACAATGAAATAATATTGATCCATGTAAGTTTATGCAATCTCACTATGATGTTGAGATGATATATAAGAGAAATCTAAACTGTCATGAATGTATTACACTGAATCATCCAAGGGGTGTCAAACATGTCTCATAAATAATAGAATTTCATTAGTCTTGTGGTCACAAGGAACACAGATTTCCAAAATACATGGAGTGTCCCTTGAGGTACATGGCTTGTAGATGTTTCATTGAAAATCATCATTCCATTCTTCTTGTTCTTGTGTAGACCATGACATGCCCATGTACATAATTATATCTGAGAAAATAGTTATATTCATGTTCTCCAACCAGACTATTTACTTTCCATACACATCGTTCATAAACCTACATTTCGACATAGGCATCAACTTCGTATAGACATCAATATGTCCTCAATGTGTTACATTACATGTGTCTATGATCATATAACATGTAACACTACATGTAATCATAGGTGTGTTCCCCCTATATAAGACATGCCATTTTTTCAAGGGTTACATAGAGTGTGATGCATGTCACATAATTGGTGTCACTTATCCCCACATGGTAACCCTAGTTCGTAATAGAATGTTCTACACGGATTGTGTTCACAGGACTACATGTCATATAGTTGGGTATTTCATAGAAATAGAGAAAGAATCAAACATCTTATGATTTCAATATTTTCACAACCAATTACACCCATGGAAGATGGATTTCCTCCAACTAAGTCCCTCCTCAAATGATCGTCTGATTCTTACCACATTAATCACTCAGGAAACACCCACTATCACACCTTTTCATTGTTGTAAGACAAATCTATGAACATAACTTTTGATCAATCTATGTGATTACTTACATATTTATATACTAAAACTATGTTATTAAATACCCATCCAAAACTCACATTAGTGATCCATTGAACCCAATACCAAATTTGAAATGATCGTATACCGGGTAATCATGAAATCATAGTCCGAAATAAAACACCGAAAGAGAACCTGTGTAAGATGTGGAGGGAAATATGTAATCCATAATCTTGAGGAATTAACCTCATACATTGGTAATTTTTAATTTCTATCAATTTTATTATAAAGGAAGAATGATTATGTATAAACATCAATGAAGAAACAAATATTCATTACCGTCATTTCCTATAAATAATATCACACCCACAAAACAATCGTTCAATGAATTATTCTAATATTTGACTGATTCACATTCATATTGGGATAGTAAATAGGGATAACTCAATAACAAAACATCCTACATCTTTTTATATAACCCACTAATTACGAAAAATTTAATTTCATGGTCTTTGATGAGATTTACAGGTTCATTTGGCACATAATCCTCTATCTGAACTCGACCCAATGTTGTCTTACAATGTTCCTCTAATAAATCATCTCTAGAATCACTTATAAAATATCTAGGGTTATGAGGGTAACCCTACATATTATGAATAATAATGTTTAAATCGAGGAGTCTAGGTCAATTCATCGAAATAATAAAATAAATCTATTTTCTATTTTCTCCCATGATATCACTTTACCGAAACACCTGACATTGGAAAAAATTATTTCCTGCCTCTGGTAAACCCCCTATTCTAAACTCAAATATAGTTTTAGATTTCATATTTGACTCCCAATTTGAGATTTGTTCTAATATTTATATAAAAACACTAAGGTAGGATGTTAATATATTTAATGTTTTTAATATTTTAATTTTGGTCTCACTGGGGCTCATAATATCACACCAACTCAACGCTTGGCCCCAAAAAGACATCTAGAGATATTCTAGAATCATAAATGGAAAGCCTGAGACATTATATCATAGATAAAATAGATTTTTATGGGGTATTTGGTTGTTATGAATGTTTTAAAAATAATTTGACCATTATTTTTCTATGATATTGATGAATAATTCATCTGGAATGGAAAAAGTGGTTGTGTGAGATATTTTACATATTATCATGACAAGTGATCTTCTAAATAAAGAAAAAAAATAATTAAAACATGATATGAATTATTTTATATTATAAATAAAATTATCTATTTTAAGATAACAAGCTTAAAATATCTTGAATACTTTAGACTTTAAATTCTTTATACATATGTTGATTAACCATCTAAATCCAATCTCTAAAAACATTATTAATCTCATAAAAATCTATCACTCTTAACCAAAAATTATGTTTCGGAGAAATTGTAATTATAGTCAAAAATAAAAATATAAACCAATGATTTTATGTATAACTCTTAATACAACCTCACTTAAAAACATCCTAATCTCAAAATTTTTATAATCTTTTAACTTAAGATGACTATAATGAACCATCCATAAACATATCATAATCTATTGTCTTTGGACTTGAATAATCATCCAATAATTTCCAAACAACATTATTGTATAGAGATTTTTATAACTAGGTCATCATTCATACATTAAAAATCCATATATTATGAGATGGAAACTCCTACTCCGAATCCATTTTTTCAATATATATAATGACTTTAAAATAAAACATTTTTTATTTTTGGAAAAATCAACAAAGTCGAAAATTTATTCCTATTTTCCCTTAACCATCGTTAAAATAAATGAAAAACATTTTAATATTGTGCGATCAGAAAAAAAATATTACGAAGACCCATAAAAAATAAAAAATAATCCATTAGTTTATGAATAGTTAAAAATTGTTTCCTTCATCAAAATAATCATTAGGCTCAAAATAATCACCTTTATTACCCAAGAAATCATCTTCTCATTCTAGATATTTTTGATGAAAATTTCATTATAATAATTTATTGAAAAATTAACACACAATGGATTAGTGGAATATTTTTAAATCTCATGAAAACATTTTCACAGTGTGATAATTTTTAATCTTACATATTGAATAACCATCACTATTAAATTTGAATAAACTATAAAAACTAATAATGAAAGAATACAATGGTTTTATTCTAAAAATATTCCTAGATTAACCATGGTAGCAACTACTTATTTAACCATCATGGGTTTTCATTAAATAGTTATCACATTACATTACTATTATCAATTAGGAGAAACCAAATTGGTTAACTTCATCCCATATTTTGAAAAACGATACCTTTATTTTTATCCCAATTAATTGATGGGATACCATAGATTCTATTATATTTAGGTTATAATGGAATTACTATACATTATAAATAATTTACAAAAAACATAAAATGAGACATAAAATACTGAATCACAAATATATTTCTTAGGGAAAAAATTTCCATTTTTAATTAACTATAATAATTTTTTTCAATTATAATTGTAAAAATATTTGCCAAAATATCCTTATAAACTAGTAAATAAATCCTTTACTAAAATTTTTTCCTTATGTTGGGAAAATTTTCTCTTGATTTATTAGATAAAAAACATTCTTTGTTTTTTTCATACTAAGACACAAATTATATCATATAGAAAATGATAAAAAAACTTCCAATGAAATCATTTTATAAATAGTAAAACATGGGTAAAAATGAATATTAATAATCATAAGAGAATATTATTAATATATATTCAATCATTAATACAATATTTTTATATGGAAGGAAAATGTTGTTTTTAGAGGATCTTTATGAGATAAAGATTAAAGAAATGTCACTTACAATGAGTCTGACTCATCACGTACATTATTTATCTTATTTAGTAATAAAAATATGTCAATTATTTACTTTATTATGAACCATTTAAAATTTTATTATTAATTTTATATTTCTTATTAACATTCTATATAAAATTACATAATAGTTTTATCTCTCGTCAGATGTATCGATGATATTTGGTTCATATGTTCAAAACAATTTTTGTATGTGATCTACAGAAAAATGGTCTGAATTCCATAATCTCTATAATATTAACAATGAAATAATTATTTTTATTTTCATTAATTATAATTTTAAATTCAATAATTAATTATTTTTGTTAAAAATTAACTTTGTTTCAATCATGAAGATGGTACACCACAAATACACTTGAGTAACCTATAAATTTTTAAACCCTGGTTTGGAAAAAAGGTAAGCATTATTTTAGATTTTAAGAATTAATAAATATCATAAATATTATTTTTATTAATTAAATACACACACACAAACACATATATATATATCATCATTTTAATGTGGTAATGAGAAACAAATGTTGTCACTTCATGGATATGGTAGTCCACAATTATTCACAAACGAAGTTCTCATTTTTTTAGTGAATAGAAAGGTAAGAAGTAAAATGTTATATTGTATTTTATGAATTATTAATATGTAGTTAATATATTATATATAAACATTAATAATGTAATTTTAACTAGTCCTTTGAGGTGTTTAATGAGAATGAATTACATTGGTTTGCCAAGTGGTAGTCCACCATACACAAGAATAATGAATCTGTCTACCATTTGATGGGGGTTATAAGTGAATATAATTTATTACATTAACCTAATAACATTTAGATATATGAAAGGTAATGTATTTATTATTTTAAATAATTTTATAATAGTTTAAGTAGGTGGATGACGAAAAAGAACTCAATCATGTCGTTGGAAGCTATATATTATTACAAAAAGCCTCATTTTCTTAACACCAGCAAACTTAAAGGATTGGTATTACAAACCAAATAAGTCTTCTAGAATTATGATTTGGAATATAAGAATTAATATGGAAATAAATTATCTGAAAGGGGGGTTTTACAAGTCATTGGATGAGAATATAATGTGAATTTTTATACTAGATGGGAGGGGCACACTGGGATTTTTTTAAAATTATAAATTATTATAAGTTAATATTCAATTGAAACCATATCCAAACAGGTTTTTTTAAAAAATATGATGATTATGGATAACAATAATTGCAAAAAATATTTATTCTTTACAATGGTTTTTGTCCTTATCTTATGGTTTTAACGCCTCGTTAACAATTTTTAATCATACAAGAGAAACAATGGTCTTTAATATTTGAGGGTCAGTATAATGACTATAAATGGGAAAACAACACTTGAATAGAGAAAAATTGATATTATAAACCATATTATTATCAATTCAATTAATGTGAAATTTAATATTCTTTTATATCATTTTTAAGAAATTATTTTTTATAAAATATTAATAGTGTAAATTTTTTGAACAACTCGTTAAAAAGAATTTGATAACGTAAATACTCTACGTAATATTAGAAATGAAAATATAATTACATATTTTAATTGTAATTTTTACCTATTAAAATCATGGATAACGATATTTATATTAAATTGTATTTATTGAAATATTTTTAATCTCATATATTTGATTTTCCCTTTAATGGAATAATTATTGCATCAGAGTTGTGTACACATCTCAAGTAATTATTTATTCACTAATCAAATTAAAAATAAATATACATGATGAAGAAAAAATTACAACATTTAAAAGTGATATTTTTATCCAAAAATATCCTCTAGTAATATCTATGTTTATAATATTATGTTTCTTTAAAACAATAGTCTCACATTTTTGACATTTCATTAAATAAAATATTATAATGTAAATAATGTCATATAGAATAAAAAAAGGTTTTGTAACCAAATAGATTATGGTTATGGAAGAAATGGAATAGTCAAAAAAATTATGGATAGTGTTAGGGTCATTTTATAGTCCATATCAATTTAATTTCAACATTAATTACCCGATTTACTCTTTACCATTGTAACCTACTTTTCTAAGGATAATATTCAAATTGACCAAAAATAAAATGGAATTATTTTATAATCTTGGAAATTATAATTACAAATATGAAATATATGTTTCAAAATTATAATATATTTATAATTTAATTGAAATCTAAACCAAAAAAACACAATGAAAAATAGTCTTCCATGAAAAATTCTTGTTTAAGTATGAAAATTTTCTGTACGAAAATCAAGTATAAAATTAAATTAAAAATATAATATTGTAAATAAAATGGACATAATTAAAATAATAAACTAATTAATAATAAAATTTTATTTTATAAATACTTTAAAAGATATTACATTTTTAAATAAAAATTTCAACTTTTTCATAATTCATTGAAATTTTAAAATTTTAAAAAAATTCCCAAAATTTCATCATAAGATAATATTGAATTTAATAATTAAAAAATTAAATTAATTTCATCAAATGAATTTTTAATATTTATAAATCATAATAATAATTTTCCCTCATAAAAATAAGAATTAACCCATTATTAAATAAATTATATTTTTTATGAATAAAACAAATTACTAGAAATATAGTTAATATTTAAAAATAATTTATTAATAAAATAAAAATGATTTGGATAATTATATATTTCATAGTATTGTTAATAATATTCATTCTCACTAATATAGTGGTGAGGTTATAATGGTAAAATTTAAATTATAAAATTAAACTGTTCATTTAGATTTAGTCTTGCATATCTTGTATGATATCGAACATTGTATTTAATTTTATAATATTTAGAAAATAAACTTAAAGGCATATGAATCATAAATGTGTCATTATATTATGATTTTCCCTGATATTTAATTTCTCCAACTATTTTATTCAAGTGTCAATATTTACTCGTTATAGAGAATCATGTTGCATAATTTATTTATAAATGTATTCATAATTATTCTTGCATTGACTACTGTCTGTAATTATAAAATGTGATCTTACCATTCTAAATAATGTTTCCTCTATGTTTAGGGAAATAATTCATTTCAAAAATATTATTATATTTATCATTTTATAATAATAATATATTAAAAATACTTATTCAAATGAATAGAAACCTATGATCAAATAATAACACAACATAAAAAATGGAAGTTCCAAGAGAGATGGGAGACCATATCACACTAAAACCCTCAATTGTTTAAGGATTCCTCAACTTATTTCTTCATTAATAATTCTCATGGAATATTTCTTCAACACATGAATATTTGAGTACCATCACTTCCTGACTCCGTGGATGAAGCGGGTGCCTCATATACAAGACTCTATCGCGGAAAAGCATAAGGAGGATGCCCCTAAAGAGAATCTTGACACATGATCTTTCCCCGGTAGATCAAAGTGGTTATCGTTTTTGGATGCAATGAAGGGTACAGACCTATGAAATGACACTGCAATGAAGTCCCCTCTTCTCAAGAGGCTTGATTATAATGGGTACTTGGTGTAAGCGGACACAAATGCTCTTCCACAACACATACAAATTTTAAAATATTTCATCATGGGTCGCACATCCTACCTCAAATGTGATCTTCCTTGTCCTTTAACTGAATTACATATGCGTATTTCTCACTATTGGATCTCTGAGAACTAAAAATTGATTCGAATAGTGAAAGGATATTTTCATATTCGATAAAAATCGCAGGATGATTTAGACAGAGAATGGGAGACTTGAAACCTTGATCTAAAACTGGGCTTACATATGATTTCTAATAGGTACTCTACTATCAACCCACACACATTTATTAATACGATGGAACAAGTCTAATCAAACTTAATTTCATAAATACGTTATTTTGGAATCTCAAAAATATGAATGAAATTGTTTCCTAAATAATATTTCCTCTAAAAAATTATCAAATAACATTATATTCCAACCTAACACTATTTGATATAGTTATGGTGGAAATTAACTTAAATTCAAAGCTTCTTGATAATATTAACTTCAGTTCTAAGGATTAAAAAATTGAAATTAAAATTGAGTATGATTGGAAAACTCTCATTTGTGATATTTTTAAGGTCATTGGTCATACAATTTATAATTATAGGTTTATTATAAAACAATTAGTTCAACTAATTGAAAATGATTAAAATGAAATAAGGGGAAATAGAAAATACAAAGCTCCCATGATGGATATACCTGAACCCCCCCTAAGAAATATTAAATATGTGTGAAAAGATCACACATATTGACTCAAATAAGGGATTCCTCCAATAAAAAATAGGTAAATTTTTCTAAATAAGAATATAACTCCCTTAAAGATCAAGTAATATTAGAAGAAATATAAAATCTAGTTTTAGACACCTTAAGTCTATTCAATGATAAGGAAAATTCCAATACTTGTCAATATGATCAGAATCCATGTTCTATTCTCATCCAAGATGATGATCACACCCATGGTAAGAGGTACAAACCCTCTGAACAATTTAAATAAAATGAAACTCTTCATATCTATGATTTCATTGGTTCATTTTTTATACAAAATGTGGATAAGAACACCCAAAAATTTGGTATTGGACAAATCCAGGACCACAATCTACTAAACACCACTTATAATATAGGGATAAGGACTGAAACCAACAACAACAAAATTACATAAATTATCATCTCCAAGGTCAAAATACATTCGATATTTTCTCTAAATATTTGGACTCCACTAACAATAATATAAAACCTAGGAAAATTATGACTGACCCGATTGCATAGTCCACTATTTCTATAGTGAATGTTACTATTTCCAACAAAGTAGAATATGATAAATCATTGAGGGAAATACACCCTCGGTATAGGATACATTACTAATACAGGGAATCACTAGCTCTACGAAGCAGATGTAGCCCATGGAGAGTAATAGGGTTGAAAAGAAAAAGTACTCAGGTACAACCACTTCCACAGATGCAAATATCTTCTCTAATGTTTCACAATCTATTAATAGTATTGATTGTAGTAATTCTATTACCTTTTGTAAATAACATTCTAAGATAAATGTTATGTTTAAGAACCAAACATATGTCATATCTCATAATGATAATACATTAGAGATATATAATGAAACCAAAATGAAATATAACGAATTAGTTGATGCTCTCTCTGTTCAAATTCATCTTATTTTCACTACTACCAAATCTGGAAATTTAACATAGTTTCTATGGTAGTTCAAGCCATGACAGAATCAATTAAATATTTCAGGACACTCTCGTTACATGAATCTATGATTAGGAAGGTCATAAATGCCTTCATATATCACATGTAGTGTTATCACTTTAATCATGTCAATCTCAAAAAGTAGAACGTATCAAATTCAAATGTTCTAGGTACACCCACTTTTATACCTTTAGATTGTAATTATAGCTCCTTGAAAACTGGAAATTGGACTTTAAACCACAATACCCATTCATTGTTGCTATGTTCTAAGAGTTCCAATGACTCGTCTATATGTGATCCATTAAATTAACCTACAAAGAAGAACCCTGTCATATCTAACCATGAAAAATAAAACCCCTGATAATATGGTTTTAATGTCTAATAGAAATATTGGTTCTATAAAAAATATAAAGGGGAGTTCTAACTCCAAATTTTTGTTTAAATGAAGATCCTTTTTGGGATTGTAAGGTTTTTTCTAACTCTGACTTGTGCATTTTTTTAAGAGAGTAGTTAACACCAATAATCCATTATTATTTTCTATTACTGAGACAAAAATTAATATTTTCTCTAAATACTCTCATTTATATCAACATAATTATTTTTGTAATTGTTTAATTGGTTATAAATCGATACTTCCTTTTATGGATTTTTTCACACTCTTCATTACAGAATATTATTATTTTCATTATCTCTGACTATATTTTTACATGAAACATTAATATAGATGGAACATATATTTTCTACTCCTTTTGTTATGTTAAGAATAGATACCAAGAAATGATAACACATTTGAATGATCTCTCATATATTATCACTATCATTAATACACCCTGGTTTATTATTGGATACATTAATTCCATTCTCAACTAAAGCATGAAATTTGACCTTCCCATGCTTCTATTTCTATAAGATAATTTAATTCCTCAATCGATGACAATAGTCTCATTGAAATTAACCACACTAGTGATAAATACACTTGGTTTAGAAGATTGTACAACAAAGTAGTTTCCTCCAAGTCGAACAGATCCTTCACAAATGACCTTGATTTAGATAAATAAGACATTATCTCTAGCACCACCCATCACTGGATAAACTCTAATCATCACTGCATCATGATCAATGTATCTACCATAGACATGAAACCCCACTTTACTATCAAATTTTTCAATGTGTGGTTCTCTGATGACAAGTTCACTCATATCATCCATAACTATTAGTCTTCAATGTCCCATAACAATGATTCCTTTGCATGTAAATTCAATTTAATACATCTCAAAAGAAACTCTAAAAATTTGTTTCATCTATAATGCCAATCAAATTAAAAATGAGATTATGCTTATTAAGAATGATCTCAATGATCGTAAAAACAGAAACACCATCCTTAACTTCAACAACGTTCCTACTCAAGAACTAAACATTGCGTTCAAGCTCAACTCCTTGGTCAAGTTTAACAAAATTTTGAGAAAACAACCGTCTAAAGTTAAATGATTAATTGGCAGTGATAGAAATAATAAATTTTATAACTCCATTCAAAGAATCAGGATGACCTATAGACCTTTATGATTTCAAATGGACGGGGACAAGCTCTCTAACAATGAAGATGACATCGCCCATAAAATTGTTTCCTACTATGAAACCATCATCAATGGTCTGAATATCAAAAAAGACCTGTTTCATGAGGTCATTCCTTTGGTGATCACTAATGAGGAAAAAACATTCCTTCCAAACATACCACTAGTTTATGATATCAAAGAAACTGTCTGAAGTTTGAATCCAAATAGTACTCTGGGTCCTGAAGGTTTCAATTATGGTTTCTTCCAACATTATAGGGATGTTATTCTTACTGATGTTTGTATATTTATAAAATCATTTTTTCTAATGGGGTTCTACCTCACGCACTTAATGAATTCTTTCATTCCATGATCCATAATGTGGATAATTCTTCTGAGATTCATCTATTTAAACTCATCTCTCTTATCAATACTCATTATAAAATCATCACAAAAATCATTTCCAACATACTTTCCACTCTCACTGACAAAATCTTCTCCTAAAATCTATTTGGTTTTATAAAGGGTAGATCAAATCAAGACTACATCTTTCATGCCTATGAGTGTTTAAATAACTCAAATAAAACTAATAGAGGTGGAAACATAGATATTAATCATGACATTAGAAAACCTTTTGACACAATGAACTAGATATTTCTCTTCAATGTGGTTCATGATTTTGGTTTTAGCACCACTTTTATCACTGTAATAAAAACACTCTTCAACATGGCATGTATCTCCATTTTGAAAAATGTATCCCTGAAAGGAAAAATTAAATGAACCAAAGGTGTCACTTATGGTGACCCCTATCTGACATCCACTTCACTATAGCTGAAGACTACCTCAGTCGTCTGATAAAATTTTTGGTGGTCTAGAATAATATAATCACATCCATGTCTCTAGGAAATTGAATGCTCATACTCATATTTTTTATGCTGATGACATCATCTTTTTCCATCATTGTGATAAAAGAAACATTCAAACATCAAAAACATGGTCTTACATTATGAATTGGTTTCTGGTCAAATCATTAGTTGGAACCAATCCTATATCTTTTTTAGGAATAATTTTCCTCCCAGAAGAAAGTGTAACATTATTAGTGACCTAGGGCTATTATATGGTATTATAAATTTCAGCTATCTTGGTGTCCCCGTCTTTTGGGGCATACAAATGTCTTGTCATATTACTATTATTATTGAAAATGTTCTAAAAAGATATATTATTGGAAATGTAAATCTCTCTCCATGGAAGCTAGGAATTACCTTATAAAATCCACAATTGTATTTATGAAGGTTTACTACTTAATGGTTTACAAATGGATGGTTGATCTTATAAAAAAATGAACACCATTATAAAAAAATACTTATGAACTAGTAGTATTTAGGAAAGAAAACTTGTGAATATTCAGTGGACAACTACTTTCAAGCCTATTGAAAAGGGTGGTATTGGTATAAAAATATAAAATACATTAATGATTCCCTTCCAGTAAGACTCACTAGGATCCTTTTTAAAAATTCTTCAGAATTTATTACCTTTCTCAAAAATATATTTCTTGACCAACATAAAATGGGAAATTTGGATTTCATTAACTCTTTCATATGGACATCCATCAAATAATCTATCACCAATATTATGAATAAATCTAGATTAATGGTCTCCAGAGATTCCTCCATGAAATTATTGTTGGGTAACTAGATTGGAAAATTTTAATTTTCCATGTAACCTCCTAATCAATCTCTTTAAAACCCCATAATCTCTATAGAAGATATTTTACACTCTCAATAAGATCAAATTCCTGGTACTATTTTGGATTTCATTGAAAACTACACATTCAATTACATTTATTATTTACTAATTTTGGAACCTTCACACAAAGGTCTGATTAAATCTAAAAATTTATATAATCATAATTTCTATAAATGTGATAGAGATTTCAGCTGGATAAAACATTTTATCAAACCTTGGATAAAATCATAATGATTCAACCTCATTTGGAATCTTTCTCACAACAAGGTTCCCAATAATATTTTCCTATAATCTTTTTGAATCTATCTATACTCTATGTTTAAAATCATTAATCAACATATACAAGATGATAAAAATCTCTTACTTTCTTGTGGAACTTCTTCTACTCTTTGGAACTATAGTCATGACATTTTTTGTTGTAGATGGATGATTCATGATTTCATCAAATCTCAAATAATGAAATGTACACAAATGGAAGGCTCTCTGCAAATCAGTTGGCTCTTACTTGCTAAAATTGGTGACCTCTACCATGTGATTTGGTATGATTAGAATTCTATTATTCAAATCAATTACTCACTCAATCAAAATGCAGGACAGATGCGAATTCTTATTTCCATATATGAAGATTACTTGATTCAAAAAAGGATATTTCCACAATTTCGTTCTTGAATTTTGGATCCTGAAGCATCTACAGATTATTGACATTTTTTTGTCAATAACACTACACTCTGGAGGTGTTATGGAGATCGTCACCCAATAGATGGATTAAAATGAATATTGATGGAACATCCTAGGGTAGCCTGAGACCTATAGGGTGTGGTGATGTCTTGAAGAATTACATCGGTCAGATTCTTAGTTGTATCATGTGTAAATGTTTTACTGTTAACACCCATGTAGCGTGGATGTTGAGTTTGATTATTACCATTACCTTTTACATTCCCATTGGGTGGAACAACCTCTAGATTGAAAGTGACGCAACGACCATCTACAAGTGATATGGAAAGGAATAACACATCTTTCATGGATAATCACTACCCATTTGATGGAATGTCCTCATTCTATTTTCAATCATAACTATATAATCACATATGTTTACTAAAAATACAACACAATTACTAATAGCCTTTCCAACATGTCAGTAAATCAATACATTACCTTGTTCTAAGACCACCCCACTTCTCTTCTTTCCCTTCATGAAAATGATTTTAATATGATCATGTACAAATAAATCTTTTAATTTTTATTTTAATAATAATTTTCTTTGGTCGTTTTGGTCCAAGGAATCACCCCCTTTAAAAAATATCAAACCAATATATATTATTATTAAAATACCAACATCTAAAAAAATATGTGGTGATTTAAATTTCTTATAAAAAGTTAATGTTAATAATGTGTGGGTTAAGAAGTATATAAATAAAATACATAGTTTTAGTAGTTTAATGATCAATGTTCCTTATTAGACAACATTTATGAAACTCACATATGTTGTAACTATTTCATTGGAATTATCATGTCATAAATTTAAAATATTTTGTTGATAAATAGCATCCTTATTATACATTAGATTAGGTAATTAGCCTAGATAACTAGCTAGTTTGAATATTAATGCTATTAAACCATTAGTGGAGTATTTGGATGTATGATTCCAACTCCCATCATGTTAACTAGTTTGATATCATTCATGAAAAAATTTGATTCTCGATGAACCAATATTTTAAAAGGAAATATATTTTTAGTCCACTTATGTATATTTCATTAGTGATACTTCCCACTAAATTGACATGATGTGAATTGGATATTTTTTTCCATCATCATGTTCATTTCTAGAATCACTATAATTTTATTCTTTGGCACACTCAGGTTTTCAAATATGGTTACATTATTAATCATGTTTCTAGATAATTAGACAGGCATAATTTCACAAGTTATGAGACCATCACTAATTATAATAGTTTGATTATTGAGGTAATCATCAATGTATCATTCAAGAAAATGTTATCCCAATTCCTAAAAATCCCAATCATAAATAGATACATAAGGTTTAACCTGAGTGAAGAATATTTATCATCTATGGGGGGTTATCATAATTAATAATAAAAAAATGATTTTTCCTCAAATCAATTAACCCTTATATATCATCATTTAAGCCCATAATTCATTTAGTTCAGTCAATTTTAAAATTTAATTAACACATGTAATATTATATTTGGTTATTTATAATTCCAAATAAAATCCATCAAATTAATTGAAAATAAATTATTAATGGTGTTTTATGGAGATAATATTATTATCTTCTGAATATACATTACAAGTTTCATTCCATGGATGTAATCCTATACACATAAAACATGAATCAAATTGATTTTCTGAGTTTGTTCCCAACCAACCATTTTAAGTGTGATTACCACTAGGTGAATTTGTGTTACTACAACATTATCACTATAGAATCTAGAATTGGATTAAGTTCTTGGAATATCAAATAATATTTACCTTACTAAAATATTATGATATTATACAATACTTAGTATTATCCATTATAATTCTCCATAGAGGTTTCACAAATGTTCTAAATTCATAATCTCCAATATAAATAGATATCACTTTGATACCATATATGGAAATTAAATCTTTAAATATACCTTATATCAGAATTATTAAAATATTTTGTAAAATTATATGACATAGATCTAGAGGTATTGTGTCTTTGTAAGATTAGACATGAAAACATCTCATCATAAATATAAAAAATGTCTATTTTTTGAAAAAATAACAGTGTTCTAATTACACCAAATGATCTTCAAAAACTACAGAGGTTATTATCGGGAAAATACATAAATAAAATGGTTTGGAAGATAAATCAGGAAGGGAGAAACCAAAGAAATAAATAATAACATGTTATTAAGAAGGAATATCATATTATCCTAAAGGGATAATCATTACTTTAGAATAATTGAATAAGGAAATAATTTAATAAGATCTAGGAATCATAAACATATGGTGATAAAATAATACATAATATTTTATTAAAAAGTCTATAAAAAACACCATGAAACCATCATAAAGATTTCTAGGATCCAAAGTTGATTTTGTTGACTACATAATACCTTACATAACATATAATGGGATATATACCTTTACCAACTGCATTCTAGGTATATATATATGTCTTAAACCACCCATAATAGAACTAAAAATGATATATATGCACAAAATATGGTGAAAATAGACCATACATAAATCATAATTATGATAAAACCCATGGGAAGGAAGTTTGTTTTCTAATTATAATTAAAGCCATTAAATGGATAAATTATAAGGACTCACCAGTGAAGAATTAATTAAATAATTATTATTTTGTTATTTTAACATGCAATCTAATTCATAATCATTTTTTATAAATTTAGATATTTCATGAGAAATGTCTAGGTGGAGAAAGAACAAAATTATACAAATTTGGCGATGTTTTATGAAATATGTAAATGATGTTTTTAATTATGGAATTGAATTATTTGGTTTTCAAATAACATAGTTAATCTTTGAGGATTATTCATAAATTAATTATAGTTTTTATATTATATTCATGGTTTTGATAATTATTTGATATGGGTGATGCTTGATGTGATACAAGGGAGGGAAATATTCCCTAAAACAAGGTTTACCTAAATGTGGGAATTATAATAATAAAATACACATTCACAACCCCTTTTATAAATAATATACTTTATATGATATATATAGAAGTGAAATATAAAAAAAATTATATGTGATAAATTAGAATAAAATGAAATAAAATGAAAAAATGTGGCACCGACAAGTCATGAATGGATTTTGGAATGTCTCTTGCTATGAATAAAAAAATTGTATAAAATATTATATAATAAAAATTAGATAATAATTTATTTTGAAAATAGGATACTGTAAATATGATTTGACATGATATAACAATTAATTAGGTTTCCATTAAAAATGATATCAATAAAGGGAATGGAAATTATTAACAAGGCGGGGATGCTTTATTTTAAATTGATTTAAATTATTCATAACATAAATTCATTTTTAAAGGGATTAGAACTCACAAGTAAAGAATATTTAAATGAAAGTGATGTAAAAAGATAAAATCATAGTATATAATTGGATATTAATTATTAAAATTAATGCTAAAAATTGTAACTCATGAAACTTGAATGACTTATAAAATACACATATATTTTTAGGAAGATAATAATCACATTCCACAAAAATTATGAGCATTAATGGAAGTGAAATTTTTAATATCATTAATAATTTATGATATTTTATGTGAGAGGGGTATTATATACACTATAACAATAATTATTTGTGCAAAATCTCATACCATTTTTCTATGAAGGGTGTTGATATAGAACCCTAACCTCATGTATGAAATAACTACAAAATTGCCCATAAATTACAAAATAATGAAATCTACTTCATTAAAAATATACCCAAAAAATTTATTTACCTATATTTCAAAATAAATTTTATTTTAGCTACCGTATGTTATTATATTTTAATGTAATTTTCCTTCCCATGTCTATTAATTGAATTTGTTCATTAAATTTTCTTATAATTCCATATGTAATATTGTAATGGTATAAAGTGTGGTAAAATAGATTCAAAATATCTTTAATATTAATATTTTTATATAAATAATAAATATATATTAAATAATATTTTCAATTCCAACCATGATGGGTTGTGATTAAAAACTCAACTCATTTTTCATGAAGGTGATACTTTGCACAAACACACGATTAATGTTTCCATTTAACAAGGAATGAGAGGAAAACAAGGTAAATTGTTATTTGGATTTTCAGAGTGATTGATATATTATAATATCATATTTTTTTTCAATTATTTATTTTTGATCAACCAAAATGGATGTTAATAAAAACGTAAAAGAACACTTTTAGGAGGAATTAGTCCATGCAACATGAAAATTTTGCTTTTTTTCTTAGCAGATAAATTGGAATTCAAAATTGTTACTAAAATAACTTAATATAATTTAATAATTATAATTATACTTATTTAATTATATTTTTATGTTTATATGATATTTTAGGGGATATATATAGTATATAATGTGATTTATAGTGGATAACACACATTGGAATCTTGAGTTCTCATAGAAGGTTCAATAGAACTAGAGGCATTTTGTTATATTATAAGAATATGGGTTTAAATATGGGAAAAGGAATTCAAGGAGTTGTGTCTTGGGTATAATTTAATGCTAATTTTGAATGTTACGTGTAGATATAGAGGGATGAAAGTGGCACCCATTTAAATGTGATGAAAATAGTCCTTTTTGGAATTTCCTTTACACTCCCATGATAACATAATAACATTCCATGGTTAATGACCCAAAAATTGAGTAATAATGGACTCTAGGGGTGATAGTTATTTGATAAATCATTGTATATCACCATACAAAAAAGTTTAAAACATGTTTAGGACAATTTCAAAAGGTTTTCAAATGTTTTTCATTCCATTTTTAACTTTATAATCTATTTATTAAGTAATTAATATATAACTTATTCAAAATATTAAGGTAGCCCAGTTCAAATTTTTTATTTTTTATTTTTAAAATATTATCAATTTTATATAAATCATTTTATAAATATTTAAAAATAAACTACTAATTTAAAAAATTGTTTTTGTGGAAAAATGATCATAACTATTATGTGTTATTTAAACCTATTTTTTATCGATTAGAAATTTAATCAGTGTTAATATATACATATATATATGTTTAAAAAATTATTATATTCAAAATTTATATAATATACAAAATATTGAATAAATAAAATAATTTCATGATATATAAGAGAATTTGTAAAAAAACTGATATACAATTATCACGATTATTAACATCAATCTAACTAATACCATGTATAAGGGTAAAAAAATTTGAAAATTTTTAAAATATTAAAATGTTGAAGCCAAAAAATACATTTTTATATAAAATTTCTAAAACTCATAATGTCAAAAAAATTTAATAACCACATAAAAACTATTTTTAGTGTGAAATATTTCATGTGTTTTTAAAATGGTCAAAATATGTTTAGAAAATTTAACATTATATTATTTAAAAAATTATATTACTTTTTAATTAGATATATTTTTATTTAAAAAGTGTTTTATAATCTTTTTAATCATTCTATAGAATTAAATTTATTGTTCTTAGCAGACTTATTATATTTTACTATTCACCGAACATTAGATTATTTCAAAAAAAATAAAAAAACACCAAATTAAAAAGATATTTTCATTATAAATTCAAAAAATATTTTATTTTTTTTTGAAATAAATAAAATAAAATTTTAATTGATATTTTTAATTAAAATGATATAATATAAAATAATGTTGTCCTTATATGGAAATTAGTTTTCTTATATTGAATGTATTTCCCAATAAATGAATAATTATTTTAGTGATAATATATTATTAATTAAATAAATATTTATTATTATTATTAAAAAATAATATAAATAGTTCAATGAAATAAAAGGCCAATTATTAGAGAATATAATTTTTTTAAGAATTGAGAAAAATTATATTTCAAAAATAATAAAAACATCTTGATAAATCTATTCATTTTAATATTTTTAACATGATTTAATTATATTAATTTCTACTTACTTAACACCTTATTATCTCTACATTAGAACTATAAATATAATACATATGGTTTTAATTTTTGGTGGAAAATTAGAAAGCATGGATCTTGTGTTAATGATCTTGAGTTTTGAATTATCTCATTTATTGTTTTCCACACCATAATCACCTGATTTCATCATGCTCGTGGTCTAAGACAAGTCTAGGAGAAGAGACCACATTTTTGATGTTAGAAAGATAAGATTCATAAAGATATCTTCTACATCCAGATTCAAATTATTTTTTTTATTTTTATTTTTCAATGTGGTTACATCAATTGTAAACAATTTAATATTAAATATATTTTTATAGGTGATATGTAATATAAAAAATATATTCATCTATTCATTTTAGTCACATATAGTGTGTAAGATAAACTATTACATATTATATTTATTTAATGAGGAAAAAAAGTAAAATCAACAGTTATAGTTTCTGTGTAAGATATCTTTATGTAATGGTTTCCTTCACTCCTTCTCCTACATCCTCACCTTATCTTATTATTACTTTATTCCATCACTATGAAACATATATGGTCAAATCCAAACTATAATTGGGTGATTATATTTCATTTATTTGTACCTAGGGCATGTTAGGGTTGATTTACATCAAATTATAAAAGTGTTCATTATATGTTCAACGTTTCACTATGTTTGGGGGAGAATACACAATGGTTTAAGATTTAAATTTAATTAAATTTTATTTCTTATAAGTTAAATTTATTAATTATTTAATGACAATATTATATGTTTTTACAACTATTTTTGACAAGGAAAACAAATACAACATGGTTTTTAATGATTGTGTTTTACTTTTCATATTATAATGTATGATTTTGACTAAGCTAGAAACATTGTTTCATACTGGGTGTTTTTTAAATTATTTGATGGAAATTATGAATGTGTATTAATTTGATAAGGTATTTATTATAATTTTATGGATTATTGTAAAATTTCCTTTGACATTTTATGGGTGTATTATATTCTAGAAATGGGTGTCTAAGACTACTAAAATGTTTTGAATGTATTAGAAATCCATGAAATTGTATTTTAATCTTGTATAATATAATTTCAATCTAGAATATTATAATTAATCATGATTGGAAATTGAGAATGTGTTTATGAAAATATTAAAATATAATATGTGTTCCGGTTGTGGTTTATAGTTTGGAGTCCCTATCGTGACAGAGTATGATTATATTAGAATCAAGGTGTGGCTTCATGGTTAAAGTTTTAGAGGTTTGGATATTCTTATGGGACTCATTGAAATATTTCAAGTCATATAACTATTATTATTATTATTATTATTATTATTGTCAATATATATGCATGGAATCATTTTCATGTAATTTTATGTTCAGACCTCTACATAAAGTCTTACAAGAAATCTTGCACAGTTTGGGGGATATATAGATATACAAGAAACACTTTATTTGGATCATTCGTTGGTTAGATGATCTTAGTGTGAATAAAAATCTATATAGTACTTATTCCACTTTATTTTGATTGGTTTGGTATGAATCAGAATTAATTTAGTTGGATTTCATTAGGAACCCCAATAAGATGGATTATGTATAATATTTTTCTCTATATTAATAATTTCTACATCGTTTTCCTATTATCACCTATGAAAGTATTTGTCATTATTTATACTATTATTATTAATATTTGGATTATTCGATATCATTACAAATCATTATATCATTTTAATTTAAATAAAAAATATTGATTAAAAATTTTCAAATTGAAATTATATTTTTAGTTAAATATACCTTCATTTTTAATGGATTAAAAAATTAGTTTACCAAAAAATTGTTACCCTCTCTTTCAAAATATGAAATTATTAATAAATATCTGGGTTGTGGTATTTATTACAAAAAATTATTTCAAACTAGATAGCAGTAGGGTAATTTGTTTACCCATTTTCATTTACGATGTGGTTTCTTGTGGAAAACATACTGGTAAATTAAATGGTAACACCTATATCAAATTTTAAATATAGATTGTAGTATATTTCATTTTTTTGTTATAAATACTTGGATTGAGGCTTCAGGGTGAATTATAATTACATAAGTTTGGATGTCAATTATTTTTAAAATTTTTTATTAATATTCAAATAATTAAAATAGTACCATTATATTTTTGATTACCTTAATCATTAGAATATATTATCAATATGGAGTACAATTGATGAATCATTTTTTCTATTTTTATGGTTTAGGTTTGAAGTTAGATCATAGAATTATTTTATTAATGGTTTATATTATTTGGCTACTACTGGAAAATGGACTGTAAACATATGGAGTAGTCATGCCTTTTTTTACTACTAATATTAATTATTTTATTTTACTATTCTTTCCCCTATAATACATGATGTTGAAATGGCCTTAGTTAATTCCCTAGGTGGATCAGTGACACTCCATGGGTATGTCTTCGTCCCTCTTAGGTGTAAAATTTATGTATGAATTGAGTTGGTTTTGGGTACTTAATGGGAATATATTTAATATCATATATTATAGGGAATCTATTATTTTATCAATTAATAATGTTAAATTTTAGACCAAATCATCATATATTTCATAAAACTATCAATACATCTAATGAGGTTCATTATAGGATTGGTATTAATGACACACTAGATTAGTATTGTGATCTCAATAATGATCTATATTTCACATATTCTTATAATGAAATAATTCTCCAAAAATGTATATGTAGGTATATTTAAGCCTAATCATGATGACACATCCACACATGATGAAAAAATAAATTTCATGTGAATGATGTTCGTACTAATAATACAACTCAGAGTTTAGGATATGATAAAATTTCATGACTTTATATGAAAAGAAAGATTTAAGACCCCTAAAATCCCTAATATAATAAACTATAGACAAATCTATAGTTTACCATTTAAATAAGGTTATGATAAAAAACCTCATAACTAGTACCCAGAAAGGCTGAAAACAAAAAGACATTATGATAGATGAGTCAGCCAAAAAATATAATCATGAATGAAAATATATATATATATGAGATAAATTAAAGTTTATCATCAATATGGGATTAGTGAAAGATATTTCATGATTGAAACCCATCATTTACCATCCAATCCATTATAGTGTGTATGAGATGATAATTAACACATAGAAGAGATAACATGCCATGTGGGTACTATAAAGAAAAAAATATATAATTTACCTCATCCCAAGTATAAAATTATTATTTTTTATTTTATAAAAAATATAAATCTTTTTAGGACTACTACCTACATTCCAAAACTGAAGGGATTCCACTTCCATTTGAGGATTGTGAAGTCATAAACACATGATTTCACATTATTGAAAACTATTTTCCACTACTGAAATATAAAAATCATTTACCCTGATTTTGTTGAATTGACTTCCACACCTCTGGATTTTAGAAATCCAAGCATTATATCATTCAATGTGATATGGTATCTAGTGTAGTTTCCCAACAAATTTTCCAATCAATAGATTATGATAGTTGGTAAAACTAAAGAGTTTGATGTGAAAACATTGATTCTTTGTCTAAAAAATGGTACCCTGCATTTATCTTCTATAAAAAACCAATAAATTAGATCCATTTTATGTTTTTATAATCATAAATTGATGTTATTGTAATATATCAATTCACCATTATGAATGCATTGTATTTATGACCTATTAATTTGAAAATAATAAGGGAATTATTTATTTTTTACATTTATATCACTGTAAAATGGATGCACTTATCCCATTGATATTACCTTATTATAATGCTTTTATAATACCCATAGAAAAATTTTGGATGGGTAAACCATATTGAGCCATCAACGGTACATTAATATATTTATTTTTTATTCATCAATAACATGAATCATGCATTATTATCTAAGTTGGTCAACAGAAAAAATAATAAAATATTTATTTGGGGGTGAAAATTATATTAATCTATATACGATGATTTTCAGTTTTAAATTAACGATTAAACCAATCTTATCTAAAAATATAGTCATGTTCAGGTCATCAATGGAACCAAAGCCTCTACAATAATACCAACCAACATGTTAGAATCCAAAAATAAATTATGTTAATGGATAATAGAGGAATAATGTTTTCTAGAGCTATAAATAATGGTTAATTCCATCAATAATTGATCGATTATTGGGAAATTCATCATTTTCATGGAGAATAATATTATATCCCAAAAGGGGAAGTAACCCAAAGGAATAAGTTCTTAATGATTGTCAAAATTTATAAACATAACCTATATTTTTTGGAAATACCATCCATGAATATCTTGTATTCAAATACATTATCTTTAAAATGATCTAAGAAGGTTTGGTATAGCTAGAGGATGTTGACAAAATCATGTCACACTTGGATTCCCTACTTATCCAAAGATGAGATAGATTAGTATGATGTATCAAAAAATGTGAAAAAAAACATAAATAACAATACCTTCTGCAAGTTCATCTTCCATGTATAGGATGTTATTATAAAATAATTTTATCAAACAACTATGATAGATAGGAATTTTTTTGTATTATATACTATAAAAACATCCAAACGTATGTGAAATATTTTTTTATAACAAAAAACCATAGAAAAACATTGATGGATACTAAATTCTTTCAAAACTATTACGGGGTTTATGCCACTGGAACTCAATTTATAAGATCTAACCCACTAAATATTATCCCCAATTAATAACAATCATTATATTTTAAGAAATAATTTTATTGTATTGGAATATTAATATACTCATATAAGAAGTTAATATAAAGAAAATACATTCGACTCCGCATATTTAATAGTAAATCCAAAATGACTAACAACCTTATTCATTAAATTTTTTGTAGTGCTTGCATAAAATATATCATTCATGATTCTTAAATTGAGAATAATAAAAATTTAGAGAGATTTGTATATTTATTGGTGTAATCCAAGATAATGTTTTTTCACTTTAATGAATTGGTTTATAGATCCATTATTTTGAGTTCCACCCCTATTTTATATCTATATATAAAAATCATTTTTTATAATCCCCTCTAAAATGGATCCCACATGTAACACTACTATACTACCACTTTCATACCCATCTCATTCCACGTGGTCCTATAATTTAGATAATTCATATAATAGAAAACAAAATCTAGAGGCCATAATATCCAATATCATGAAAAATATTTCTAGCATTATAGCATGAATATCAATCATGAACACTCTATGTTTATTTAAGGACCTAATTTAAGACCACATTATTGTAAAAAATTAAAAAAAATGTTTGAGATAGATGTGGATTCTACTAAGACCTACCATGATGAACATCTCTCATAATGTCTTATTACATTATTTTATTATGGAATAAAAACATGGTGGTCAAATAAACCCTATATATATAACTACACATATCAATTATATCTAAAACCATATTGTTCTAATTGAAAAAGCTTCTGAATATAACTCACATCTTCCAAGACCCTCCGCCAACATGGATTCTGGGAGGATTATTTATACCCTTAAAGATTCACCAAAGAGGGACATAAACTAAAAGAGTTTAATAACAAAGGAAAAAATAAATCTTTTTATCAATTCTATTATATTTACACTTGTAATAACTTTTAATTCAGTAGCATGGATGATATATTCAAAAATATACTTAGATAACCCTTTTTGTACTCACATTATGTATTGAAAACACGTTACAATTCCTTTCAAAGTTAACCCCATAATTTTAATGGTAGTGTGTATTAGTGGAATAATTATCATTTTTATATTTTTGGACTATGTTTATCAATGATTAGTACTTTAAAATATGGTTAAAACTGGTTCAGTGTTTTTCACCAGATGGACTAGATGTCAAATTAGATAGCCTTTGGGATGAGTTTATGGGATGAATCTTACACCATATCTATTCAAATGAGGTAATAATTATATATTATAATATAAGGTTATATTTACTAAATATTATTAAATATATGAGAAATTCAACTCCTATATATGTTTTAACTATAGTGATATCACATTGCTCACAAAACAATGATAATAATGCCCTAGAAATTGATACACCAAAAAAATAATTTATACGGATGCTTCCTCAAATGATTCTATGATGATAGATCATCCAAATACCTACCAAGATAATATAAAATATGAGTTTAGAAATTATTTTAAAACCCTTGATCTATAAATTTCAATGAGAACTTGTGAAAATTTCTAGGTCGACATGGTAACTGAAGAAGATCTATGAATGATATTGATCAGCGAATTCATTACACTAGAAGAATAGAAACATTATATCAAATTTTAAAATTAACACTCAGATGTTTTTTAAAGGATTTATATATACATTAAATTATTAATTCATTGAATAAATGTATAATATAATTGTCTATATAGAATAATCATGTTAATAAACATGTCATGAGAATAATTATCTCATTTCATAATCCAAAAGTAGTGGTTAATGGGGATGGGTTTATCAAGCCCCTATTTTCCTGGAATTTTAGTATCTATATAGTATTGGTAAAATTATACTTATAAAGAGGAAATATATATATATATTGATGGTTGTGTCTACTTATGTTGTGTCAAAATCTATATCCATAATGATAACTTTTAATTATTGATCATAAAATTAATTATTGATGAAACATATAATTTCAAAATATATCTCCTTTATTAATAGATATTATAGGTATAAATATATGTGCATGGACACTAAATACATGGATTTGATAATATAATCAAAATTGTATGAAGTATTCTATAATTTTTTGATTCCATTTTTTATAAAATTTATAGGGTTTACCAATGAAAAAACCATGCATCACAATTTTTGTATGGCCAATAGGGGCATAATTCAATTCAATGTCGATAAAATAGTGGTGAAGTAATTTTTGTGTTGTGTCCATGACTCTATGAATATAAATTTATTGAAAAAAATTGATTTCACATTATTAAATGATGAATACACTAAAAATTTAAAGATGCATCCACATATTAATTGTTACATTTATTTATTATTTTCTCTTGAAGAATTTATGCATTCTCTAAATATTATAGGGAAATGATTGAAATTATAAATCCAAAAAATATCTAAGAGCTCAGGTTCCCCTAAAAATTCCATTCTGATATTATTCATTTCACTAAAAATATAACTGATAAGTGTTTTTAATTTTCTAAATTTATGTAAAAGTTATAATATATCATTGGAGAGATGTCTTATAGAGAGAATTCAATAACCCCAGGAATAATATTTCTAGATCACCGGTATATTTGTTTCTCTCATGGTATTGAAACCAATGATCCCATTTTTATTATTTAGAAGAAAATCCTCATATAAAATCAATTTTTATGGATGAGAATAGATATTATATGATTTAAAATAACTCCCTCATAAAAATAATTAGTCCATAATTACTTACGGAATCACATGGATGATATTTTATCCAATGTGAATCCACTCATATATAAATTAAAATATGTTTATTTTCCCCATTTATACTTGAATTTGTTCAGATGGTTCATTACATTTCAAAAGTCTGTAATGGTTATTCTTATTATAAAATTGATCAACGGATATTTGATCAAATATTTTCTCACTGCCTATATGATTTTTTTGGGACCATAACATGAAATTAAGATTTCCAATGAAGTGTTCATATATATTAATAAAACATTATATTTGGTGATGTATTTTTATGGTGCATCCACAAGCCCAGTGAATAAACATTCAATATAACCTAATCATATTTTGGATGGCAGAGGGTTTCAAATTATTTACACAATAAAGGAACTTACTCTATAATCGTTCTTATTTTTAATGTGTAATCTAAACACTGATGTGGAATATGGTGTTCAGATTCATGGCCTAGATATATATCTAAAAATTTAAAATTCGTACATAAGTAATTTTTTTCATTCGTGTATGATTATCAATAATTTTAATTCAAAATATTTCATCAAGAAAGAGGAACAGATTCATCTACATAGTTTTACAATGGAATTTATAGCATAATTCTATAATGGTCATGTAAATTATTTTACCTCCTGTCAAAATAATACCTCTAGATGTGGGCTGAATAATATTAATACCAATCGTTCATATATTATTAATAATAATATTTTCATGATTTTTTTCTTTGAAAACTAGTCACTACCTTTATAAAAAAAGTTGAAAATATATGTTTACATATTTATTCCTACCATATCATTTGTAATAACTCTTTTATGAAAAGATAGTGTATTGTTTCATGGATGTACGCATTAATGGATTAGCTTTAATAATAGATTATACCATAAGTGAAAGAGGAAAAAGACAGAATATATAAAATAACATTGAGTTCTATAATACGTAAAGTCCAATTTCTCAAAGAATTATATATAGGAATATCTTTTATTAGGTGATCATCACGTGAATTAAAGGAAGATAAACCGTTAATGTAATGAAGGTTGTTGGTTGAGGCATGTTTTTTGTTGACCAAATGGGAACAATACCATCCCATAAATGAATGATGTCATGGGTACAACTCGACATCATTAATGAATGACTATATAGACTTCAAAAAGAAAGGAATAAAATTATAGATCTAATATATTTTGATTCAATAACCCTATAACAACACTACTCATTATTTCACAAATAAAAATTATTTATTACATAAAATCTTCACATGATACTACCTAGAATATTGATTGATCTAGTGTCTGCGAAGCATAGGAACAATGAATAATGACTTAAAACATGATATACATATCTTTATTGAAAACACATTTTACATGACCACATGAATTCCTTCATACATAGCATTGCATCGAATAACCTGAGGAAATGCATGAGAAATGGGTGAGCTATAATGCCCAGTAAGGAAGTAAAAATGTCATAACTTGACGAATATAGGACAGTTTAGGCAATAGGCATATCGATATAGCATAATAAAAACATAAACATAAATTAATGATATGGTATGATTATCATAACATAGAAATACGACATAAACATTTAACCTTATATTAGCATGAGTCAAGGCTCATTGCACAAGTAGTATGAGTAAACCATCATTTAAATCAAATTAGAATGAGTAAACCCTCATTACACATGAAATATCATGACATTAATCATTACTTAATTAATTGGATCACAATGTGGGCACACCATTCTTAATCATTACATTCCATGCATAAGTGATCCACATGGATTCATTCATCATCATAATTTTTTCCCTAATGAAGGAATGTAGAATACATACATTACAATCTATAATTAATAAGTAAATGTGTGTATAGTTGAATACCCTTTATAGATAAATGGTCATGGTATCACTACACAATTACATTGGATTGGAAAATGGCTGTGCAATTTCTGCAGTATAATGACGTGACATAAGAATTTAGAAAAATGGTTGATGAGAGAGAAAGGGGTATCAAATCATAGTTAAATGAAATTAATTATAAGGGATTCATATAGATATATTTCCCAACATATATAATTTAATTTAGATTCTGAATGTAAAATCATTTCTTGAATGTTAATGAGAAGAGAAATATTTCTTAAAAACTTTAGTCATGGTAATGGGTGTGCATATGAGGAATTAATTTTAGTGAAATAGTTCTTTCATCATTCAAAAATAACAAGAGGAGTATATGGGAGGATTGAAATCATACCCCTACATTTATAATTGAAAATACAGGGGTACAACAACATAAAAAATCAAGGACCAAAATTAGAGAGGAATAAATCAATTACTTGGAAGTGCGATCACAAAGGCTTCGTAGAGGCTTGAGAGAGGATTATTGGGAGTTTGGGACGCCTTTGGAGAATTTTAGAGAGAGGGGATATGTGTTGGTTGAGATCCAATGGTTTTGAGTAAAGGGATATTGTCTCCTAGGTCTAATTATATAGAAAAAAAGAGTTAATTCATTATTATATAGGTTTGGGACACTACAATTATATTAATAAAACCATAAATAATTCCATGGTTTTTGAAAAATTGGAGTGGGAAATTTTATTTTTTTGGTACAATGGATGATTTTTTTTAAATATTTGGTTCTCTAATTTGGAGGGGAGTCACACTCCCAAGGAATACATTTTAGAATGATAAAATGTTTTATAAGTCTTGGAGGGTCCACTAAGGCGTTTTAAATTAAATCAAATAAACATTAAATCATATTATTTTAATGATAAAACATATATTGTCTTTGAACCCTTTTTATAGTATTTTATTACATAACTATTGTTTCATTATGATGTCATAAACCACATTATATATTTAAACGATATTTAATTTTTACCCAAACATTCTACAATCTCATAAAATTATGAAGAATTTACTGTTGAATAATTTTGAAGTCCTGATTCCAAAAAAATAGTCATTTTATATAAATAATTTTTTAAAATATGTGAATTTTTTCTTTTAAAATAAAAATCGACATTTATCTAAAATTCATGGGGTATGTTAAAAACACATTTCTAACATTAATAAAAATTACAATTATATTCATAAAAAATAAACGATCATTTTTTTTTATAAAAAGTAATTTAGTAATAATATTTTTATTAAAATAATATTTAATTCAAAAATCCATTAATATATCAAAATCGATTTCATAATTGAATATTAACTACATATATTATTTTTTTCATTAAAATATATTTAAAATGTAACAATAATAAAATGAATGTATATTCTCTATACAACAATAATAAACATAATCATAGAGCTAGTTTATTATTACATAACCCCTTAAAACACACTCATAAGACATAAGGGTAAGGTAGGTGATGGTGATAGACTTTTTGGGAGGCTCAGATAACATAACTTCGGTGGTAATCTCTATTAACTTACAATTCTCCCATAGGTGGTTTCGTTCAAGCTTATTGTGTTGATGTTCATCTTGGGATTGGTCAAGAATGAAGCCTGGTGATGCCACCTCCGTTATGATCTCTAACAAATGGGCTTTGTATTGGAAAATTATAATATATGAGTCCATCACTTCATTTGTCTAATTAAATTGGATCTGTTGAAGCCCTATATTTATACTAATCAAGTGATCACTCTTCAACAACATAAGTAGGAACCATAATATTTATTAAAGTTATTTTAAAATCCAAAAACATAAAATAAAGGAAGTTCATATGTTTTATATAACTATTTTACATTATAAGATATTTAAATTATTGAATAGAAATTTTCATTAATAAAGTTTTGGGTTGTTACAATATTCCCCCCTTAAAAATTTTCTGCCTCAAAATTTCCTTTTCCACAGTCAAATATATGAGGGTAACTATTATTTATCACTTCCTTTGATTCCCACATTCCTTCTTCAAACTTCTGGTTTCACTACAACACCTTGACAATGCGAATTTTTTTATTTCTTAGTAATTTTTCCTTACAACATAAGATCTTCACCAGCTTCTTTTCATAAAAGATTTCACTCTACAATGTTACCACATGTAGATTGACTAAATGCAGTGGGTCAGGTATGTATTTCATCAAGAGTGATACAAGGAACATATCATGTATCTGAGATAGTTTTGGTGGGAGTTTTTGTTAATAGGCCACAGCTCTAATGTGATCAATGATCTCAAAAGGGATGATGAACCTTGGACAAATCTTTCCCTTCTTCCCAAATCTCATACCCATATACCATGGTGATATTCAGAGGAATACCATGTATCTAACATCAATCTATTGGTATCATCAAAGATTATCAACATAGTCCTTTTCTCAACTCTGAGAATATTTAATGTGATACTTCATGGTCTTAACCTTATCCACCATTTCTTCAACCATTTTTGGACATAATAGTTTTCACTACTCAACATCATCCCAACATGCCGGTGTTCTACACATCTTCCCATTAAAAGAATCATTATGATCCATTTGAATTCTCAACTGGGGAATATTATTATAATAGAACTCAACCAGAGGAAGTTATTGATCCCATCCTCCTTTGAATTCCATCGAGAATACACCCAACATTTCCCCAAGGGTTTGGATTGTTTTCTCATATTGGCCATTAATTTTAGGATTATAATACATACCACAGATCAGATCAGTATTTAGAGTTTGTTGATGACTCTTCCAGAATATAGAGGTGAATCCTGGATCTCGATCGGATATAATATATAGTGGTACTCCATGTAGCCTTACAACTTCTCTAATAGATATCAGTTCTAGTTGATCCAATGAGAAATCCTCTAGAATTGAAATAAATTGTTCAATCATTGTAATATGATCCATAACAACCTAGATAGCATTGTTTCCTTTTGATTTTTTTGGATGTTTAGTGACAATTACCATGGTGATGTTCTCCCATTTCTATGATGGTATGGGTAATGGCTGCTTCATCCACATAGACATATACCTCTCAGCATTCGTTTGCTAACATACTAGGAACTTTTATTTATACCCAGTTTTATCATTCTTCATTTTATCCCACCAATAATGCTCTCAGATAACTCAATACATATTTTTGTTTCATGTATGAATGGAGAAATTTAAACTATGTCCATCATCCAAAACATATTTCATTAACAATAGATTTTATGGAACAAATATTCTTGTCCCAAATCCCACAATTCCATTTTCAATGACATTGAAATCCATGGATTTCCATTCTATGATAGATTCCACTTTTTTCAGAACTCCCGCATCATCCTTTTGATCATCATTTAATCATTCCAATATTGATGGTTGAGAAATCATTTGTGAATGGATTGATGATTTTCACGTCTTTGTGATTCCCATGTCCATATTCATCATATATAATTAAATTGGATCCTTTTCAATTCTCATCAATGATAGAACTTTTGGGTCTAATCTACTTAAATCCTTCATGGACTTTTTCACTTTTCCAGGGTGGTAATGGATTGAAGGAACCTTACTTATGTGTAAATATTTATGTGGGTGAATATTTAATAATGTAATTAATGTTTCCCAAGTGTGTTATATCTGATAGAGTTATATTTATTAATCTTGAAACAATTTATATAGTAATCTCCTTGGATCATCTTTGAAATCTGTTTTGGATCTGGTGGTTTGTGGGATTTGATTTATACGACATGTGGTTTTATTATAAAATTTTTGGATGATACATCTAATGATATATTTTTACTATAATAGTTTAAATATGGATTTGAATGAAACATTTCATAGATTTATGAAGAACATAGTTAATTTGTTTTTAGTTTTAGTTTTGATTAATCTTGAACTAGGGTTGGGTTCTGATTTTTTGTGTGTGAATCACATAGTATGGGTTTTGGGTTTTCCTTCAAATGAAGAGGTGACATGGTTTCCTTGGGATCTACCTTGTTTATCTCATAGCATAAGAATCCCACCACATATCATATTGATTTGGAACTCCTTATATATAGCTTTATATATTTACATCACCAGATACATGTGGAGTAAATTATGGTAAATTATAATCACAGTAAGTAAACAAATATTTTCACTCAGAGGGATCTAAACATGCGGTAGAAATGTTGGGTGTTTATCTTCAAACATTTGTTATTTATATTTCTTATTCTTTTAGGAAGGCTAAGGTGGTTGTTAATTCGTTTTGAATGTAGTTAATTTCTTAATACATAAAAGAGTTTGTAGAGGAATGGTATCTGGTGAGTTTCTTCACCGAGAAATGATTTGGAGTAGAAGATTCATTTGGTAATGTGTTTTTAGATTTGGTTAAGGATAAAGAGTCTATTAATGAGCAATTTTACAATTAATTGGTGATAGAAACAAACTTTTAATGCCTTCATAAAATAATAAATTGCGGGGATATGTTAGGTGACTTGTCTCAATATCATAGTGGCACTCATTTTTCAATAGAATTTTGGTTTTTTCTATGTGATTCATGCATTAGCAATTAGATTTTTTACACCAACCATGTTTGTTCGACACACCATCAGATTACCAAGATGTTTCATAATTTATGAATTAGTATTAGTGGTTGTTGATGATTTGGAAATTTTTTATATCGTTAATTATTCAATTTTCAAGGGATTATCATGTAACACTAGAAGCCTTCTCGTTTTTTATGGCCATTTATTATTCCTGTATTAATGTGGGATGATATTTTCATTTACATCATCATTGGTTTTCTGAATAATCTAAATGGGAGGGATGAAAGTAGTTAATTATTGATAGAATTATTAAGGTATATCATTTATTCCCTATTGAGTACATGATGAAGGTGGAATATCTCGATTATTTGTATATATGAGAGGTTTTGAAACACCATAGGGTTCATAAGAAATAGTTTCTAATATGGACCTATAGTTTATATCTATTTTCTAGATGTGTTTTCAATATGTCAAGCATTTACAGTAGATATTTTTCATAGAATGTCATATAATGATAGATAGGGTAATAGAAAGGTTTATTCCATTTCGTGAGGATATAATCTGATAAAATGTTCTTTATTTTGGTGGTTTCAGGGTAAAGAATCTTCAATTGGTTAAATTATCTTATAGAAATAATATTCATCATTTGATTAAGATAGTTCACTTTGAATAAATTTATAGAAGTCTATGTAGATCGCTCATATGATTGATAGAAATTTTATAATGATCCGTGTTAGGAACGAGACATGATCACTAGTTGATGGTAAATGTATAACTGATATAGAATTGATTTTTTATTGTGAAGAGTCATTAAAAATCCATTCTGAACTACCATAATTAGTTATAAGGGAATTAGGTTGGTGATCAAGCGTTTCTTTGAGTTTCTCATTCAATGATACACTATGTGTCGAGTAATCACTTGATAAGATGAGACATGTCTATTATCACCATTGAGATTTAAGAGAAAACAATAAAGATGGCATATCTTCTTAACATATAGTCTTGTTTGACATCGATTCACAATTTTCTCATGGTTCCCAACTGATAGTGTATGAAGAAAAACCATCCTATGTTATTGAATGGGATGATTTTTATCTTGATCCCGACACCACGGTGGTTGAAAAAATTATTTATATTATAGATCATTAAGATAATGTATTATAGAATAAATAAATTCTAGATATATTTGTATCTTGGTAGTAAAATGTGGATATCAACGACATTTGCATGTAGGAATTATTGATGAGGTAGAATATGCCTTCACTTTTCAAAAATCCCGGATAATGAGAACATTATGTGGAATAATTGGCAGGTAATCTTGATTTTTAATAGTTTTTTATAATAAGATGCAGAATGGATGGTATGGGTAATAGTGAGGAATGATCTTGCTATAACATAGATTAATTGGATTTATCATTATGTCCTACCAAAGAAGTTGTGATGGAACTTCCATATTTTTTCATGGATGTGGAATAGTGGAAGATGATAAGATGTTGAGTCCTATATAGGTGGTTTGTTTAATTCTACCCAAAAATGAGTATCTTTAGCTTGGAAAATAGGTTGTTCCATAGCACCACTTTGGTAGTGGGGTAATGTTGAATATTGGTATTCAATTTTTCGTATCCATCCATTCCAAATAAATAGGATTTTGGTGTGTTATGTTTCATGAATCTCAAACACAATTTTGTTCAAAAGGTTATGGAATGGTCCCACACCTTGTGTTGTTGACTGTAATATTTTATTCCATCCTCAATATTGAGGGCGGAATCCCATTTTGAATTGCGGAAGGATGAAACATAGTTTTGGAGGATGTGTCTAGGTAATTTATTTTACTACTCTAATTTAAATACCCAAACACCACTTCTAGAAATCATATTTTTATGATCTCCCTCTTTATATATAGGTTCCATAAAAGTTTTGAATACCATTTCAGGTAATAAGCAACCCTATATTTTAGAGATCGATTCTTGTTTATTCATCTATATTATTGAAGTGATCCAAACCCATGTATCATTTATTTGATGTATTCTTTATGAAATTTTAATAGGATTCAAGGAATCAAATAATAAATGCATGAATAGTTTAACAGTCTTGGAAATCTATATTTATACATGTGTCTTGTATTAAATTTTATCATAAAATTTTTAATGTATTTTTTTCATATAATAACATTAATTATTCCCTCTAGCATAACCTTGAACATAAATCATTGTACATTCCATGGATTCCAAGGAAAGGAAACCAACTAATGTTTTTCTCAAATACACTGTAAGGGTTAAGTAAAATAAAATCTATCACAAATCATTAAATAATTATCAACATGAAAATTTAAATATCGATACTAACATTCTATAAAAATTACATGACTTCACTAATAGAGTTGTATTAATAAATATTTTAAGGTAAAAAATAGAAAACACATGCCATTTAATTATTAATCTGAGAATTAAATGCATCCATACATAATATCACTGTGAAAATATCATCGAGAATAAAAATATAATTCTTAACGATGAAAGTGACTAATTATTGGATTTAATTATATAAACAATCATGATAACTCCACCATTAGTACCTTTGAATAGTCTATTATAAACCACTGGGTATAAAATGATAAAATTTTCAATCTACATCACTGCATTAAAGACCATTAATAAGTTTGGTTAAAACTACTGGGTAAAAAATCATAGGGTTTGGTCATGTTATTTTTCTCATGAGACCTACCGATGGAATGGTGGATTTCATCAAATGGTCCCAACCCATGTATTTTATGTGAAGACTATTCCTAATATACTAACTAATCAATTTAATTCATGAACAATGTTCCATATCAAAAAAATTACATGTAGATTCAATGATGTTGATTTATTAATAATTCCCAATTTAATGAAATCATATATATCAAAACACCATACGATTAAATGATTTATGGTAAATGAAATAAACAAGTCCATGATAAATACAAATGACATTTAGTGGAAATTAAATGACAACATGAAGGTGAATAATTCAATGGAAGGTTCATCACATTAAAAACAAATCAATCAAGTGAATGTTAGTAGTTTATTTGGTTATAATGATAAAAACACATACAAATAAATAATCATGATAGAGTAAATAAAAAAATATATCCATTTGAGTACGAATAAATGGTTGTTTTCATTAGTTTAAATTTATAATGAAATTAATAAAGAATAAAAAATTAAAACCACTGTTGACATTGTTGAATACAAATACAATCAAAATATATTCTAAAACATTATTAAGGAAAATATCATTTTTATTTTAATAATATGATTTATAATCAAGAAGTCCAAAAAAACATTATAAAATATGTTTATTTCAAAATAATCTTTTAAACAAATAAATATTTAAAACATTTGGGTGGTCATGATGGGGGGAAATTCAATTCATGTAATACTCATTAAAATTAGTATTCCATTGGTATTTTGGTAAGAGAAAAATGAGAATTGTTTTCAAAATGAAATGAATATTCCATTAAAATATTTAAAATGTAATAATGGATGAATGATATTAAATTATTCACTTTAAAAGGGACAAATGTTATTTTTGGAAAACATGGTGTTTGATGAAAACAGATTTCCACCTAATTAATGAAGTTAATTCAAATATTCTGAAAACACATTTCCCAATTATTTAATATTCCAAAGAGTAAAAAATTGGTACCACTACTTGAAAAAAGTTCATGAATAAAAATTGGAGAATAAAATTAAATGGGTTATTACAAAATTACTAGAAAAATATATTAATTGAAATTCAATTATTAATAATGCCAATTAAAAATGTGAATGTGAAATAAAATCTTCCAATAATCATAAAATTGAAATAAGAAATAACATATGAATGGATTATTCATATCTACTGTATATTCACATAAAATTAGTGTTAATAAAACATGAGATAATATAACTAAATAAACACATAATCATAGAATATAATATATTTTGATGAAGTAATATAACCAAATGAAAATAAATTCTGTTAGGAAATTTTTTACAACTTGGTATCTTTAAATATAATTAATAGTACATTTAATAAATCAAATTTAAACATAAAACACCCTAAATTATTAAGGAATCATGATATTACGTAATTAAGGGTAAATAAATACCCCATATATTAGTGAATTGGTTCATAATAAAAAAAATAGGATGCAATGGAATTTAAATTAAGAGGAAATACCATAACACAAGCTTCTTTTTTATTGAATGTTCTTTAACATCTTCCTCTATAGGTATCCTCCAAAGGATTTCACTAAATCTTTTGTATGAAAGAATTATACACAAAATAAGGCATCTAGGAAAATGGTGGGGAAATTTGAAACTTCTCTGGGGTGGTATTGGTTGATCCAAAGTGGTTTGATGGTGTAAAGAAAAGAGGATAATGGTGTTAATTTATATGTGAGGTGAGATGCACACTTGTAATGTTTTCAAAAGATTCAATTATAATCATTTTTTTATCATTAAAAAACATCCAAAATTTGTTATTCATAAACATAGAATATATTAGGAGAAAATATAAAAAATAAAATGTGTTTGGGAAATGTTTTTTGGTTATTTTTTAACATTATCTTATTAGTTTAACCACTCTGTAAATCTAATTTTTCATAACAACAGTAATTAAATATAACTATCTTCACTATTAATTTTAGTAAAAAATAAAAGATTATTAAAATTAAAATTAATTATGATTCCAAATATGTAATCCATTATATAAAATTCATTTACAATGAGATGAGTAATTTAAAAAATATTATGATTCATTAATTTAGAAATATGGTCACTGAATTTACAAAAGGATCATTCCATTAATCCCAAAAATAATATGATGTAGTTGTTAGTCATCACATAAATAACCTTTTAATACCTTCATCATATATTTTTTGTAAGTATGGTAATAAGATCAATTACTATATCAAATTAATGTAAATATGTATTCTTCAATATTCCTTAAGTAAGACACATTTTTTCTGATATATTCTTAGAATCCAAAATCCTATAAATTACATCAAAGAGAGGTTAACCACTTTGGAAAAGATACTGTAATATGTTCCAATGTTTTTAATACAATCAAAATTAATTTATCCATATAAATTATTTATTTCTTCCCATATTATTATATTAATATTTAGAACATATTAAGGGTCATCAATTGTGTTTTTTCTACGATATTTGACAATTTACTGAAATGTTTTTTTTATTCATTGGTACTATCTAACATAGACTTTGTAAACCTTATTTGAAAGGTACTAAAGTAAAATACATATATATTTCATAATTATAATATCCATGATATCATTGATAAAATTCAAAAAATGAATAATTCATGAATCCAAACATAATCACAATAATCATTCCTCTTTATCTAAGGTAATAATATAAGTTTTCTCATGACTCCTTAGCTTCCCTTGAGGTATATTCTTTTTTTGACTTAGATATTGATTTTTTTAGTGTCAAATATATTTACAGTTGAATAATTGTAAATTAGATGTATTTTTCTTAATTTCAATCACAATCACCATGGAATTTCTGTCCAAACATTTATAAAACATCCATTCATTTTAATTGTATACTAGGGTGTTTATTTCAATAATTTTCACGTGTTCAAAATTACATCTATCTGTTATTTCCTATATCTATCTTTTACAAATACATCATATTATTCTCAAGAATCCCTCCGAATCCAAAACACATATGTAATTATCTATTTATATTGTTAGAACTTGATATTAAGTCCTCATATGTTGAGAATGTTTTGGAGACAAATTCCCCTCTGAATTTTTTCTTATAACCATAAATGAAATAGTCATTGTTTCCCTATGGATTAAAATTATTGATGTAGTTCTCATTTCATCTAATATGTTCCAATTCAAAATAAGGGAATACACTAGACTATATCTTGTCACAACGAAACAATATGTATAATTCTGAAATGATAGAAATATTTAGCATAAATATAAAAAATTATTCATATCTATTCTGATAATCATCAATATGTTATGTTGGGTAAATATTTATTTTAAAATCCATCATAATGGTTCCTAATATAAATTTGAATTATCCTAAGAATATAATCTAGAGTGTCAAACTAGGTGTGTATAAAGGCATATTTATCATTCACAACGAAGGGATCATGTCAATACAAAAGTGCCCTTTTTAGAATTGGTTCCCCTAGGTTCAACTGTACCAAGACTACATCTACTGGTAGTATTAATACATGGATTTATTTCAGTGATGAGTTATATAATATTTACCTTACCAAAATATTAGGATGTTCTTATATTCTTATCCATAGATCATATAATAGGGTTATGATCCATAATCAACATATTCCTATATATAGTTCCTAAGGTTTCTATTAATTTTTTTCTAATTCCAAATAATGCATCTGGAACTGTAGTGGCCCAGAAATGGTGAATAATTTATATTTTTATCATATAATACAAGGAATCATATCTCGATGGAATGAGTAGTTTATTTGTACTTGTAAAATACTTATATACATATTTATGAGTACTTTATTACATTTGAATCTATAATTTGAACACTATTTTTTAAAATGACATTATTACCTATACTATATCTTAGTATATCAATCCCTGTACACTTCATTGATTTTTAGAAAATAAAAACAAATAAGGGTACAATCAAATTCTTTGTAATGGTTATGTACATTTAACAAATTCATGAATAAATAAACAAAAAATTAATATTGAACGGTAATTATTTGAAAAACTTATATTTAAATGTGTTAAATTCAAGAATAGATATGGAATTTTCAACATGTCAAGATAAATAATTGAAAGCACGTTAAATTTAATCAATAAACCGAGAATAAAATGAATCCATAAATAATATCATTGTGGAAATATCATGGACAATAACAATTAAATTATTAATAAAGAAAATGATTAATTATTGGATTCCATGATCTCTGGAATCAAGAAAATTTTACCATCAATAACATTCACAAGACTATTTAAAAATACATGGTACAAAATAATAATGTTTGGCCAACTATATGACCACTGTCATGCCTTCCAAAAAAAATATTAAAACTACTCGACACAAACTCAAAGGGTTTGTCAAAATGGTTTTGTATCATGAGATCTAATAATGAATTAAGTAAATTTTTATTACATTTCCCCACCCATGTATTTCATTTCCAAATAATTCAAGTATATAAAATACCATATTTAATTCATGAATAATGAGGATTATCATAAAAATATCCATATTGAGTAAAAGATATGGATTTATCAAAATTTAAAATAAAAATCAGATAACTCATAAAGTAAAACATTGTTTGTATAAATGATATGTTTTTTAATAAATAACCATATCCATAACAAATAATTTTGAAAATTAGTAGATGTTTACTATTTATAGGGAACTGAAAAATTCAAGGGAATGTTATTGAAATAAATAAACCAAGGAATTAAATGTTAATACATTCATTTTTCAAAATGATCATAAACCATCCAGATGAATATTAAGAATGGTACTAATAAAATATTATTACTATAGTAATAATTATACCTTTTCTATTGATGAATAGAAATTACATAAAAATATCTTTCAACAACATTTTGAGGAAAATATCCTTTTAATTTAAAAAATATATTTTCAAAATAGTATGTTCAGAGAAATTTTTAAAATTAATTTTCATACGAAATAATATTTTAATGTTTTAAAATAATATTGAAAATATATTAGATGTCAGAGAAACAAGAAATTATTTTCATTCAATTCATGTAATAAATTTTTTATATTTTTATGTCTATAAAATACAAACAAGAATTATTTTTAAAATTATAGGAATATTTATTTCATAAAATATTGTAAAAAGTAAAAAAAATTAATATGAATTTATTAAATCATTTTTAAAATTTTAAAAACAATTTTGCAAAAATTGTTAAAAAAATGGTTTTGGAATAAAATAGTTATCAAACAGAAGGTGGAAATAAAGTCGTATTTTCTTCTAAACCTATTCTCAATAATTTTATATAGAAAATTGTGGATAAAAGGTACTTTTTAAAAAAGGATTTTTGAATACTTTATGATAATAATGAGATGTTTTTTATAAAATTAATAAATAATTTCTTTCAATGGAAATTCAAGTATAAATAATCCTAATTACAAATGTGATTATGAAGTAAACAGTTGGAAGGATCATATTGTTGATGTCATAATTAACCAATGAATCTATTATGTGTATCAACAGTAATTCCATGTGAAATATTTGTAAATAAAATAAATGTTAACAAAATTTCATGACACACATAATCTTAGAATGTAAAAATATGTTGGAAATTAAATACAATCCATTGAAATGAAATTGAATGAATAAATTATTAACCAATTGGTAAATTTTTTATGGAATCTCATTAGATGAAATAATTCAAATTGAATCAAAAAATTCCATGAAATATTAATGAATAATGAAATTACATATCAAATGCGATTTATATGAACCAAATAAAGGTGAATTGGTGAATAACTAAATGTAATTCTCAAAGGAATGTAAATTGAGAAGAAATCCTTTTACTCACACTTCTTTTTTATTGAATGTTCATTAACCACCTCTTCATCGAGTATCATATTTATTGTTGCAATTAATCATCTCTAGGTTGGATTTATCACCAAAATAAGGATTATAGAATGATTTAAGGAAAACAGGGAAGTTATTTATTATGGTCCAGGCAAATCCAAATATGTTTGATGTTTTTAATAATATTGGATAGGGGTGACCATATATTTGTGGGATTATTGGAACACTTGTAATTATTTCCAAAACAATCTATCAAACAAATGATTCAATCATGACACTATCTTCCACGATTGTGCATTGTCATTCCAAAAATATATAATGTTGAATAATGGAAATACGTTTTTTTGGTGATGTTTATAGGCCATTTTAACACCTATCCTCTAGTTTGACCACTGGTAAATCAATTTTTCCCTTAACCATAAAAATTAAATTTGACTATTTTCATTATTCATTTTGTTAACACATTGTGTTTAAATAATAATAAATTATAAATAAATATGATTCCAATTAGGTAATAATTTTTTTCAAATTCTATTTATATAAGTGAAAAACATAATTTAAATTTATCCCCATAAATATGATGACAAAGAGGGGCCTAAAAGAGAAAATATTCAATATATTCAAGTTGTATTGTATCAATTTTAAATATTAAAATGATTACAGTGACATAAATTAAATAAATGACATTTAATTTAAGATTAATTTATTTTTAAACCAATTTTAATTGTGATTTATCATTAAAAATAATTTAAACAAAAACATGTTTTCAATTAAAAATTAGTACATTTAAGTATTCATAAAAAATTTAAAATTTTAGTAAAGTTCAAAAACAGTCAAAATAAGGCTATTTTTGTTTTATTATTTCAAATAATATGTGGTTTTCAATTTATAAATGTTCTTAATGCGGTAAAAATTAATTTTCAATTAGGTCACAAACCTTAAATAATCTGTATTTTAAAAAAAATACTGTTTTTTATAATACATTTCTATTACTTCAAAATGATTATTATTTTATTTCTAATAAATATAAAACAAATTATTTCATAATTTATTTAATAATATTCATAACCAAAATTATAACTTCTAATGTATATAAATTTTATGAAATAATAATATTTCAATAATACTCTATATTTCATTTAAATTTAGTGTTGCTTATAATTAAAGCCAAACGTAGTGTCGTGTGTAACACAAGCTAAACACTAAATTTCCTATAATGAAATATAAACTAAATTTTCCATGTAATACAACCAATTGATGACATTTTATTTATTAAAAAATAAATATATCATAATTCCTTGATGTGTTATATTTTCATATAAGCATGGTGTTCTGTGTCACATACGTTATCGAATGCAATGTTATTATTTTAGAATTTCAGGGTGATAATGTTCCCAAGGCAGGTGTTACTATAAAAATGATCTAATTCATGAATAACATGATTTTATTATTTAATTACTAGGATTGAGTTACAAAAATAATTTTTTTACAGATACATCTATTTTTATCGTGAGATTAATGTTTTTAAATAAAATTTTATTAAAATTAGTTTTTCTCACACTATGTAAGGATGAAATTCCATGAATGTGGTTTTTATTATAAATATGGTTTTGTGAAAGGAATCAGATTTTATTCATTATGAATGATTATTTAGAAAATTTTTATGGGTTTGAGTGGATAATTCGGTTAGATTATACCCAGATTAATTCTCACACACTAATTTTTCCATTATGAATTTTTGATGCTTTTTATAGGAAAAAGGTGAAGTGAATGGTATTATGTAGGTCATCGGTATATCCTGACTATCATCAACTAATTACTGAGACTGTGTTTTGTTGATTAGAGACCAAATGGACATTTGGATTTTGATTTTTGAATTATTTTATTAGTTTATAATATTTTGGATATACTTTGTACATATCATTTATTTTTTTCAATGTTTTTATTTTAACATTGTTCTCACTTTAGTAACACAAGACACCTCTTTCATTTTTCTAGACCATGCATTGTGCAAGAATTTCTCTAGTGAATTTTCATTTTGAACAAGAATGGTTCATTACATTAATGATCGATTTGTTTAGTTATTCAGTGGTTGTTTATTATTGTTTTATAGGTTTTTGGTAGTAGAATTTAGTTTCATATTTTTTTATGGTAATATATAACTGATTTTCCAGGGCTTGTCTTGTTGTTGCCCAAAGTTTACATTTATTATTGAGATTTAGTGACTTTGATGACGTTTGGATATGTCCATTTTATTAATCATCTATATCTGCTATCGATTTCTTGGGGAAGAAAGAGTTATGATGGTGTGTATTGTTGTACCCCAATCCTATATTAAAATAATATTTTATTTATTTAATACTTTTTAATTTTTTTTGTGATTCATGTTGATTTGAAATAAAATTATGAAATTGTGAAATTTCATCATAGGAGTATTTTTGGAATACAATTAGTATAATCCATATGAAATACATGAGAATTCATATAATTTTTACCAAATCCAATTCGCATGTTCAATTTATGTCTTCCTAGCCCTTGAGGGAAGACGTTGAAATGTTCTAGGTTAGTTAAGTATGTCATACACTGAAGGTTTATAGATTGGTCAACAATACTGACAAACCATACACATTTTCTAAAATATTAAAAGTATGTTTTTACTTGTATACTCTCATAATGTATCTTATAATTGATGTACACCCCCACCCTCTCATTTCTTATTAATATTAGATGAATTAAATGGAGACTCCTCACACGAACCTCCCTTCAACCTCCATGGATTCATTGGATTTCCACCTTCCATTTTTATGGCAACGAAATCAATAAGAATGATTTATTTTGTTATTATTATCATAACTTTCCAAAAAAACAATCTATTGATATAGAATCCTTGTGTCTTTAGAAGTGTATAAATAAAAATACAAAATTTTAAACTTAGAAAATATTCTTTATTTAAAACTACACAGTGTTCTCCTACAGCCAAAAAATCATCAAAAACATCATATGATATCCAAGATAAAATACATAATGAAATGGTAATCTATAATGCCCAACATCCATGTAAACATAGAAATAAAGAATAAGATGATAATTAATTAGGAAAACCTGATATCTTAAATATGGTGATAACAAGAAAAAAATTGTGTAATAAATTAATGATACGACAACATAATGGAATCATACGCGTGTGGAAAAATTATAAAACATGATATAAATAACATAATAAAGGGTCACACCAAAGAAAATCATTATAAAGTAGACAATGTAACATGGTGGATAAATATCATTCCATAATTTTTTACATACAATCTAATGAGATATAAATATTTAAAAAATATTGTATATATATATATATAATTTTAAGACTGAATTTGATTTAAATAAATATCCCTAATATTTGTTCCATATTCGAAAAAAACCACATATAAATAATAACTACGATTAATCCTATGAGGGAGAACTAGGTTTCATATTCATAATTCAAGGAATAACATAATGATAATTTATCAAGATTCAAAAGACTTTACGAAATTAATTTTTAAAGATATTCATATTTCCAAATGAATCATATTTCATAATCATTGTATTCCAATTTATATATTTCATGAGTTATATCAAGGTGTAGAGGCAGTTAAATTTTACTAATAGGGTGATGCTTTATGACATTGTTAACAAATATTTTAAAATAAAGAATGAAATTATTTATTTCTATAAAAATTGAATTGAGGATAGAGTGTTCAAGATAAAATAATGTCATTTTTAGAAATATATTCATGTCTCAAAAATATTTAATAAGTTAGACTCATGATGTGAGAAAATAAACATGAATATGACCTCAAACTTCAATTATATAAAATTAAGACTTCTGAAGAGACTAAAATAATTTCATACACTATGAATAAAATGTATATTTTAATATGTTTATATGTAAGGGACATATATGTAAAAATATAATAGTTAAATGAAAATAGAATTGAATAAAATGTTGAAATATTTAGTGAATGTGCGAGAAAAATTCATAATGGTGTTTTAAAAGCTTCTATACTATGTCTTAAAACAAAATTTTGAATTAACCTAAACATAAAAATAATAATAAATATTTATATTAAAAATTGGATAAGGTAAATATCAATTAATGATGACTTAATTCATATTTATGATTCCAAATAAAAATAAGATATTTAGGGAGACAAGAACTTATGTACCTGAAGAGTAATTCGCCATTAAAATGTAAAAGAATTATGCATAACATAATTGCATTTAGAAAATAAAATTAACTCACTAGTAATAAATATTTGAATCCATGTGATCTCCAAATATAGAAAAGGGTATACCAAAATAAATTAAAGAACAACCTCAAGGGGATACATTATAACTCAAAATATCTAATTGAGTTATAAAATGCCCTTATATTTTATGTAATACATCAAACATACCCCACAACAATTATGAGATGAAGTGGAAGTGATGTTTACAATTTCAATAATAATTTATGATATTATAATTCATGTGGTAGTAGATATTCCATGTAAATATATATTGATGCTTAATATTAATTCTTGCATTAATATAGAGTGATTGAGATATTACCCTTAAAATGTGTCTGAAGTAAATATTTAGTTTCATTTTACATCCGGAATAATTAAATGACGTTTATTAGAAATATACAAAATTAATTAATTCATCTATATTTTAAATGATATATTCCTTCAACATTCAAATTTCATTTATTTATAAAATATTTTTCTTGACATTATCAAAAACATGAGGTTCATAAATTCATTTTCCTTTATCAACATATAGGTGTTTATATACATTATTGATGGGTGGTAAAAAAAATGAAACTAAATACTCATGGATTTGATAGTTTCCATATTTGGACATTTAAATGTTCTATTTCTCAAGAAAATCCAAGGGAAATAAGTAAAATAACAATTTCACATTAAATAATATTATTTATATTATTTACATCAAATTTATTCATCCATTACAACATTTTATTCATAACTTAATGGAGGTGATGTAAAATGAAAAATATAACTTTTTGGAGGTTGTAGTTCTCGTTGTCCACTTTTGATGATTTTATTTTTCTAGTGGATGGAGAGGAATAAATATTACTTATTCCTAAAATATAATACTATTTATTATTATATTCATTTTTATGTCATTATATTTTCAATGATATAAATTTTTTTGATTATAATTATTAATCATAAGAAGAAATGAGGAAGGTAGTACATTCGTTGGTGACATGATCTTCTAAAAAATATATCCTAATAAGTGATGAGATTATGAATAATTATAAAGACAATGGGATTACGGATTCCCAAAGTTAATATTAGAGATTTATTTTGACAATAGTATTATGGGAAATTAGGAATGTAATTGAAACCGTTAATGGGTGGATGTGATCCCCTTTTATAAATGATGAAAATGACACTTTTGGGAATTCTCTCTACACTAAAGTGATAAAATTGTACTATTACTGGGTCAATGCCCCCCAAATTTCATAGTAATAGATTTTGGGGGTGATATTGGGTTAATAAAACCTCAAACAATACTTCCCAAAATTGTTTTAACGATTTCCCAAATATTCTTCTATTGTTTTTTTAACAATAATATCATTTTTTTAACTTTGAAATATTTTTTATTTATCAATATATGGTAACCCAATTAATATTTTTATATTTACAACCTAAATAAAATCTCCAAATAGTCTAACTAAATTTATATTCCTGATCAATATATTATCTAAATTAAAATTAAATTTATATAAAGTGATTTTTGTGTGTGGAAAATCGAATTTTAACAATTATGTATTCTCTAATCATATAGGTATTGATTGATAATTAAAATATTATTTATTACATTATATATTGGACGAAATATAATAACTGATTCATAATTCAAATATGAACTATTTGAATGAATAATTAAAAAATTTACATGGTATTAAAAAAGAAGTTAATTAAAAATAATAATTTTACCATTATCACGATATCAAACCAAAATAATATTAATATTTTCTTTATTCCTGAAAAATAAAATTGAAATAATTATATAATATTGAAAATTTTCACTCCAAAATAAAAAGTATTATGTTATATTTAATTTCAAAAATTAATAAATTCTAATTTTTATTAAAATCACATTAGAAGACACTTTATTATTAAATATTTTTATAGTTTTAAAACTTTTAATCATATATTTTATAAACTAATCATAATATTTTTAAATATTATATATCAATTATTAAATATAATTTATTTAAAATAAAATTATTTTTTAATCTTTAAATAAATTGGAATATTATAAAATGTTATCATATATTTTTTTGTCTATTACTATTCACATTAAAATTAAAAATTTATGAAAAATATAAAAAATGAATATTATAAAAATCAAAAATATGTTTTGAGTTTGTAAAAAAGAATTGATGAAAATAAAAAACTCAATTTTTAATTAATAATTTACATAAAGGGAAATCTATTTTTATAAGAGAACAAATTTTCCTCTGTCGAGTATTTTTTTTCTAACGAAATACAAATTAGTCTACTCTTAACAAATTATTATTGAAATAAATATAGCATGTTATCATTGAACTATATTAAAAATAGTTTCTTGAAATAAAACACGAAATTTAGTGATTTGTTTTTCAAAATATTATGGAAATATTATATTTAAAAAATAATTAATATATATATGATATCGATATAAAAAGATATTTTATTACATGTTCATATAATTTTACATTTCACATAGATAACCCCTTATCAACATTTCAATATACCATACCATAAAATATGATAGCGTTATAGTTTTGTGTTGTGGTTCAAGAGGAAATAATCATGTGTCAATATCCATAATCATAAACTTCTCTGGTATATGGTTTCGGTCAAACTATAATTTATAGAGTTCAATATGGGTTTGGTCTTGGGAGGAACCTTGATAATATTCCACCTTTTAGAGCTTACATATATATGATTCATATAGAAAATTCTACATAGATATTCAAATTCCGTCTACTTCAATTCTTTTGATTTTACAATAGGGTAAAAATAATTTTATACCAAAACATTTAACGCTTTTTTTATGGTCATATTAAAATTTTAAAATATGTTTAAACATTCAATTTTAGTTTTATATAGTTAGTGAAACAAACTAATATATATATATGTGTTTGTGTGCGTGTGTTATATATTTAAGGAGGAAATATATTTAAATATCATATCATTATATTCTCCCCACTCACATCTAATAAATTGTGCGGTCAAAGTTTTAATTATGACAAAATAAAATTTATATCTTTTTAATTTTTATATAGAGGAAGCTCAAAATATTATTTCAACAACGATACCATTACAACTGTAATGACCTAGATATAATCATTATATAATACAATTTCATTAACCTTTAATTTAGTCGCATTCCCTCTTGACTAAATTTAAGGATTATAGTTTTAGAGAATGATGACATCATTCTTATATAACCAACATATAATTTAAAAAGTGTAATGTTATACTAAGTATCAATTTTTTAAGAAATATAAATCTTTTATAATAATTCATGTTTTAGTCATATGAAAAATATACAAAAAATTCATCTTCGTTTTTTTCTCCCATAGACATCATTAAAACAGGATAAAACTTTTTAAAAACATGAATGATCAAAAAATTATATATAGTGGACATAAAAAGAAATAAATTACCCATATTTTCAGTAATTATTATAATAATTTTTCTTTTTAGAAATATAATTTGTGCTCAAAATAAACCATTATATTACAGAACTAATCTTTTTATATGTCCAAAAGTTTTCATAAGGTGTTTCATTATAAATCATAAAGAATGATAAACTCGTAATGGTTTATTTGTAAATTTTAAAATAAAATGAAGACTTTTTTACAAAGGCATACTATTCACAAATACATATGGAATAAGTATCTTGGATAAATTTTGAGTAACAATCATAGATAATCAGGGAACATCTTTACAGTTATATTCTTAATATGGACATATACTGATCATAAATTCATGCACGGATTAACCATCTTATTTAATAATGCAATAACCTGTTGGGCAGAGAGTGATGGCAAGAGGGGGGGTGAATTGCCTTTTAAAAAATAATTATCAATTTAAAACAGAGTTAAAGCGCAGCAGAAATAAAAGAGGAAAGACACAAAACTTGATAACGGAGTTCTGCTTAAACCAAAGCCTACGTCTCCGCTCCCAACTCAACCGTTGAGAGATTTACTACCGCTTGCTTTTTAATGGTTTTAGCAAGAAACCCACTAGACTTTAAGGTAGTCTAGAACCTATTACAGCTTGCTTTTAATGGTTGAGCAAGAACCCACTAGCCTTCTTACAGGTGAAGGCTAGCTCACCTATGACTCAAGCCTTTTAAAGGGAAGGCTTGACTACCCTCTTCACACCTTGAAGGTGGTGTGAAAACCCAAACAAAAGGAAGATAAAAGAAATGGGGGTTTGTAGGCACAAACCCAAATTGATGCTCAAAAAGATAAAATAATAAAAACCGTAAAGAGGAGAAGTCTTGGGTGCCAATGAATTGATTGGTGATGATGAAGGGCGCTCCCAAGCTTCTATGGTGGTGCTCCTTGGTTGTGGAAATGAGTTGGAGCAAATGGGGATCCTTGAAGGAATGCTCTGGAGGTTCGCCAAATGATCGAACAATGTTCTTGTGGGCTATTGTACATTTCTGGGGCTTCCTAGTCCTTTATTTACAGAGGGGGAACCCTAAAATGGCCTTTGGGGGTCTTCAGAGCCGTTGGAGAGGCCTTCAGAGCCGTTGGGAGCCAAGTGGACAAGTCTGGTCAAAGCCCAACGGCTAGTTTGACTGGCTCCACCGGCTGACCGGTGCTTGGCCACCGGTTGGCCGGTGCTTTGGAAAATGGAGAGGCCTTCTGCCCAGGCACCACCGGCTGGCCGGTGAGGAGGCCACCGGTTGGCCGGTGCTGATACAGTAGGTGTCCCTTCTGTCAGGGTTCCACCGGCTGGCCGGTGATGGGACACCGGTTGGCCGGTGGTCTGGACAGAGGGGATTCCTTCTGCCCAGGCACCACCGGCTGGCCAGTGGTCATCCACTAGTTGGCCGGTAGACTGAGAGAGTCCACTTTTAGTCCTTCTTGGCCCAATTCCTTGGAAACCTTTTTCATATCAACAAAAACACTTAAAACAAGATTAGATAAAAAATAGAGTGATTGTGATCATGAAAATTAAACCACGAGGGGTACGAGAGGTACAACAATCTCCCCCTATTTTGATGATCACAATCACCAAAACAAGTAATGTAAAATACTGAAATGAAAGGCATGCTTTAAAGGATAAAGCAATGAATGAGAGAAATATTTTTCCCCCAATCAACCAAGAATTTCTCCCCCTTTGTGATTATCAAAATAGCACGGGGCATAAAACTTGATTGAGGGAAAGGTTGAAAAATAAGATAGAAATTTTAAATCAATTGAAATTTTTGAGATTTGAATTGAATGTTTTGAATTGAAGGTTTTGAATTGAATGTTTTGAAAAAATGTTTTGAATTGAAAGTTTTGAAATTGAATGTTTCGAAATTGAAAGTTTTGAAATTGAATGTTTTGAATTGAAAGTTTTGAAATGAAAGTTTTGAAATGAAAGTTTTGAAAATAAATCAAAAAGGCTTAAACGATCCTAACTCCCCCTAAATAAAAACAACCAATCACCGGGGAGAAGATTTTAGAACCGAGACAAATTTTGGTCCGGTGAGACTCGCTAAAAGGGATTTTTCAATCCATACTTGTCTAGTGGAGGGTCTTCTCCTATGAAATTCATCATTAAAGGAAATGGTTTTGGGCCTTCCATACCGGGCATTTTTGCAATTGCACTCATAAATTAAGTGCCCGAGTTTTTTACAATAGTTGCAAAATTTATATTGGGAGCTCCCCCTTACAAAACTAGTAGGAGCATGGGAAGAGGAAGCTTGCTTGGAATAGCCAAGCCCTTGAGTGGTTCTAGATATGCATTGGGAACTAAGGAGCTTCGAAAGGTTATGTTCACCTTCGGTGAACTTAGCTAGGGATTCCCTTAAATCCTTGATTGTTGATTCCTTAGAATCAACATCGGGAAGGTTTTTGACCTTGAGGGAAAACTCCTCCTTTTAATTTAGAAGTTGTTCCTTTTCGGAAGGATGTTTTTTGAAATTCTTTTTTAAAGCAACAAATTTGGAAGAAAGTTCATGAAAACCTTCCTCCAATTGATCTCTAGCATGTTGGAGATCCACATAAGATAAATGATTAAAAGAATTTTAAGAACTAGAGGATGAGGAGTCGGAAGAGGATACCTCATGAAATGCCATTAGGCATTTTTTACCGTTGTCACTTGAGGAGGAGGAGGAGGAGGATGTGGAGCTATCACTCCATGTGGCCTTGAATGCCTTATTCTTTTCCATTTGCTTGGCCTTTTTCTTGTTGAGTGGACAATCGGGCTTGTAATGGCCTTTCTTGCCACACCCGTAACATGTTACCTCGGGCTCGGATTTTTCGTTGGGTTGAGACTTGCGGGATTTCTTCTTCTTGTGCTTCTTCATGAATTTGTGCATTTTGCGGGAAAGATTCTCCATTTCTGAATCGCCGCTTGAAGAGGAAGACGATGAGGGGGAGGAGCTTTCTTCATTTTGAACTTTGAAGGTGATGTTCTTTGGAACTTTGATCGGTTTGCCTTCCTTTTCATCTTTCCTCCTCATGGTGATTTCGTAGTTCATGAGGGATCCGATGAGCTCTTCGACCGGCATGTTCTTGATGTCTTTTTCTTCTTGGATTGCCGTGAATTTCGGTGCCCATGAGCTTGGTAGGATCCAAAGGATCTTCTTGACCATCATTTCTGCAGAAACATCATCTCCAAGAGATTTTCTTCCATTGCAAACGTCAGTAAAACGAGTAAACATTTCAGTAATATTTTCAGATTGATTCATGGTAAAAGACTCAACATCTTGACGGTACATATCCAATCGAGTATCCTTAACTTTGTTGGTCCCCTCATGGGTAACCTCCAATAGTTTCCAGATTTCATGAGATGAAGTGCATGTGGAAACTCGATTGAATTCACTACGATCAAGGCCACAATGAAGAGCGTTCATGGCTTTTCCATCAAGCTCGAAATTTTTAATATCGGCTTGAGTCCATTTGGATTCATCGGGAGAAGAAAGAGAATAACCATGCATGACAATTTTAAAAACAGGATAACCTATACTTCTAAGAAAAGTGGTCATGCGGGTTTTCCAATAAGTATAGTCGGTTCCATCAAAGAATAGAGCACGACCCAAAGAATAGCCTTTGGGGGCGAAAGATGTTGAATCCATCACAAAGGATCTTGAATTTGAAACCGGTTAGGGTATTACTCAAATTTTGTCTCTGATACCAATTGTTGGGCGGAGAGTGATGGCAAGAGGGGGGTGAATTACCTTTTAAAAAATAATTAACAATTTAAAACAAAGTTAAAGCACAGTGGAAATAAAGTGGCAGGACACAAAACTTGATAACGGAGTTCGGCTTAAACCAAAGCCTACATCTCTGCTCCCAACTCAACCGTTGAGAGATTTACTACTGCTTGCTTTTTAATGGTTTTAGCAATAAACCCACTAGACTTTAAGGTAGTCTAGAACCTATTACAGCTTGCTTTTAATGGTTGAGCATGAACCCACTAGCCTTCTTATAGGTGAAGGCTAGCTCACCTATGACTCAAGCCTTTTAAAGGGAAGGCTTGACTAACCTCTTCACACCTTGAAGGTGGTGTGAAAACCCAAACAAAAGGATGATAAAAGAAATGGGGGTTTGTAGGCACAAACCCAAATTGATGCTCAGAAAGATAAAATAATAAAAACCATAAAGAGGAGAAGTCTTGGGCGCCAATGGATTGATTGGTGATGATGAAGGGCGCTCCCAAGCTTCTATGGTGATGCTCCTTGGTTGTGGAAATGAGTTGGAGCAAATGGGGATCCTTGAAGGAATGCACCGGAGGTTCGCCAAATGATCGAACAATGTTCCCGTGGGCTACCGTACATTTCTGGGGCTTCCTAGTCCTTTATTTATAGAGGGGGAACCCTCAAATGGCCTTTGGGGGTCTTCGGAGTCGTTGGAGAGGCCTTCAGAGCCGTTGGGAGTCAAGTGGACAAGTCTGGTCAAAGCCCAATGGCTAGTTTGACTAGCTCCACCGGCTGACCGGTGCTTGGCCACCGGTTGGCCGGTGCTTTGGAAAATGGAGAGGCCTTCTGGCCAGGCACCACTGGCTGGCCGGTGAGGAGGCCACCGGTTCGCCGGTGCTGAGACAGTAGGTGTCCCTTCTGTTTGGGTTCCACCGGCTGGCCGGTGATGGGACACCGGTTGGCCGGTGGTCTGGACAGAGGGGATGCCTTCTGCCCAGGCACCACTGGCTGGCCGGTGGTCATCCACCGGTTGGCCGGTTGACTGAGAGAGTCCACTTTCAGTCCTTCTTGGCCCAATTCCTTGGCAACATTTTTCCTATCAACAAAATCACTTAAAACAAGATTAGATAAAAAAGAGAGCGATTGTGATCATGAAAATTAAACCACGAGGGGTACGAGAGGTACAACATAACCATTATAGTAAATTTATATAATCATTGATTAGAATCATAATTTGTTAACTCAATCCAATATCTAGAAGAGGCACATATTCAATATACTCTACCAATTCATTATAGTGGTATCAATAACATAACAACCCTGCTCTTTATTATACACTTAAACGCGATTTATTACATAAAATATTCAATTGATACAATATAAAATATCAAAAGGTCTAGATTATTTGGGTATTAGGTACATTACATAATATCTTAGAACATAAAACATACTACATCTATATTGAACACTTCCTTTACAAGACCACTACATTCGCTCGTACTTTTCAATGCATGGGATAACCTGAGGACATGTATAAGAAAAGTGTGAGCTATAAAGCCCAGTAGGGGAATAAAACTGGAATAACATGAAAAATACAATACATGTTCGACAATATTAATATCAATTGAGTAAAATAGAGTCATGAATATAATGGCATGAGAAATAATGATAATCAAAACATGTTAATGTGGAAACAACATATAACATGGAATTAGCGTGAGACATGGCTCATTACACTTGAAGCATGTGTAAAACCTCATTGCACATAAAGCACATGTAAAACATATTTTCAATTGAATTATAATTATTCAACACCCATTTCACATGACATATCATGATACTATACTTCAGCTAATGTTTTTGAGCTCTATTAGGCTGCACCCTTCTTAAACATTTCATTTTATGCATAAGTGTGCCACATGGATCATGGAATCAGACAACATCATAGGTTATTCAAAAAATTAGTAATTTGGAAGAACTAAATGAAAATAACATTCAATATGTATATTTTTATAAAGGTTAATCTCCTTGATAGTGACTTTGGTATGGTATTCACTACACCGTGATCTTGGCTTCGAAAAATGCAGTGTTATTTCCGCAGCATAACGACCTCACATAAGGATTCATAAAAATGGTTGATGATATAGAAAAGGGTGTATCATAATATATACATGAAATGGACTATAAGGGTTTCATATAGTTACATTTACCAAAAAAACGTAATGGAATTTAGACATATAATACAAAAAATTACTTGGAAGTAAAAGAGGAGAGTGAAATCCCATAAAGAATTTTGGCACAGTAACAGGTGTACATGGGAGGCATTAATGAGATATAAATCGGTATTCCATCATCCACACATAAAGAGGAATTTATGGTGGATGTTTTAAATCATGCCCCAACATTTTTAATTGAAAAAAAAGTGCATAACAAGTAAACAAATTTTCAAAAATGAGAAAGGAAGAAATCCCTTACTTGGAAGTGTGATCCCAAAGGCTTGGGAGAGGCATGAGAGAGGCTTTATGGGAGCATGGGGAACCATGGGAGGATTATAGAGAGAGGAGGGAAGTGGTTGGTCTAACTCCAAAGTCATTGAGTGAAGATGATGTGGGAGCTTGGGTGGGTTTATATAGGAAAGGAGAAAAAATCATTATTATTTATGTTTGGGACACCTCACATTAAACTAATCAGAACCACAAACCGGCCCTTGGTTTTTGCCCAATGTTTTTTCCATATGGCAGTGTAAAAAATCATTATAAGGGCAATAACCAAAAATATTATAATAATATAATTTATTATCTAGAGGTGAGTCACACTCTCAAGGAAAACAATTTTAAAAGGCAAAATTTTTTATAAGTCTTGAAGGGTCCCCTAAAGCTTTGTAAAATAAATAGAACAAACCCAAATTCATAGTATTCTAATGTTAAAACATATATTGGACGAAAATAATGTTTATTTTATTTTATTAAATCTCTATTGGGTCATTATGATTAAAAATAACACTTTATATATTTAAACGAAATTTAATTTTTATCCAAAAAATTCAAGTGTCTCAGAAAATTATGAAAAATTCACCAATAGATTATTTAGATATTATGATTCCAAAAATAAAATTCATTTTATCTAAATAGTTTTCTAAATATGTGAAATTTAATTTTTAATATAAAAACTGGTGTTTATAAAAAATTCATGGGAATTGATAAAAATAGCTTTCAAACCTTAATAAAAATTACAATTACATTCATAAAATTGAACAATACTTTATTTTTAATAAATTGTAATTTAATAAGAATAATAATATTATAATAAAATATTATTTCATTCAGAAATATATTAATTCATCAAAATATATTTCTTAGTTGAATATTAACTAAAAATACTGTTTGGATTTAAATTTTTTAAAAGTGAGAATAATAAAAATAATGTATACTATTTATACAAGAATAATTTAAATAATTATAGTATTAGGGTCTTGTTACATAGCCCCTAAAAACCCACATAATATCTTAGGGTAGAGTTTGTGAAGGTGGTAGTCTCATGGGGTGGCTCAGATAACCTTTCTCGAGTGGTAATTTCTATTAACTTCCACTTCTCCCATAGTCAGTTCCGCACAAGCCTAACGTGTTCAAGCTCAGCTTGGGCTCGGTCAAGAGTGAAGCCCAATGATGCCACCTCCTTTCAATTACTATTCTAAATCCAATATCTAAAAAAATTATTATTCTGATTAAAATCTGTCACTTTTAAAAAAATATTTATTTGAGAAATTGAAAATATAATCAGACATAAACCATTAATCTTTTGATGGTATCCCTATCTCTTAAGAAGTCATGAAATGAAAACATTATAATCCTTATATTGTGTACACTTTTCTTCAAAAATAATTGTAAGACCCATAACTAAACATTAAACAAACTAGTGTATTTAAACTAAAATTAATATCCATTGATTACAAAATAGAATTTAAGGCTATATTTTTAGATAAATTGGTTATAGTTTACACATAACAAACCCATAAATTATGAGCTGGGAACCTCTACTCAGTATCAATTTTTTCTACAGTATAAAACTGTTAACATAAAACATGTTTTATTTATTAAAAACAAACATGAATGTAAACATTTATTCTTATTTTCCCTCAGTAATTATTAAACTATATAAAAAAAGAATTTATAAACCTCGGATGAGCAATAAAATCTCAATAAGAGAAATATAAAAGAAAAAAATAAACCATCATTACATGAATATATAAATAAAATATTCCTTCTTCAAAATAAACATTGGGTAAAAAATAATAAATTTATTTACCCATGAAATAATAAACTATTCAAATATATATATATATAAATTTTTATTATAAATATTTATTTCTGAATAAACTCACATTGGATTATTTGAATATATAAAAATCACCTGGAAAAGTTTGCATAATTATATAAGTTTCACTTGTACATATTGAATAATTATCATAATTAAATTTTCATTACATTTAAAAACAACCCATGCAATATCATAAAGTATTTATTATAATAATTACCATATAGTAAATACAAAAGCTACTCAACTATTTTCCACTATATTTAATCTTGGAATAATAATCACAATATATTTCTATTATCTCTTAGTATAAACCAAATTGGATTACATATTCCCAAATTTAGAATACCCATACAATCGAAATAAATACACAATGATTTGAAGAAATATTATAGAGCCCCCCATATTTGGTTTATAAAATAATAACCATTATTCATAAATAATTTTCTAGAACGATAAAATGATAAATAAAATCATTAATCATAGTATAACTTTTTAAGAAAAATAACTTTTCATATATTTATTCAGTTAATTGAAAATATGATTAATTGTATTGAAAATAATATTCCTTAAAAATATTCCTATAAAATATTAATGTATCCTTCAATGAAAATATTATTTATAAATGTTTTAAAGTATGGTAATTCCGTATTAGGTAAAAAACATTCCATCTTTATGTTTTTTTAGAAACAGACACAAAGTACATAATTTGGTAAATGAGAAATATATTCCTCCCAAATAATATTACTGAAAGTAATACATTATTAAAAAAGAAATTAAAATAATATTTTAATTTTATAAATAATCTTTAAAAAATTATAGAATAATTGGATATGGAAAAAATGGATTATTAATGGAAACATGAAAAGTTAATTTTTAATTAAAACCCCCTTATAATGAGTCTAAATAATCACGTATTTTTTTTATATTACATAGTAATAAAACTATGATAATTATTTACTTGATTAAAACCATTTTTCAATCATATAATTCCTTATATATTACTTATTTACATGTAATATACAATTTCGTAATCATTTTTGTTCACATAATATGTTTTGATGATATAGAGTTCATAAGGCCAAAATGAATTTAGTATGTAATATATTGGAAAAAATTAATAAATTTCATCAAATATGGAATTTTAATCATGAAATAATTATCATTTCATTACATCAAGAATAAAATTAAATTCATCAATTAAATATGGTTTAAAAAAATTAAATATTTTCCAATTAAGAAGAAAGTGGGTCATATGTATGAATGAGTAATATTTCAATTTCGAAACGATCATTATAAAAAGAATGTTATTATAATTTAAAAACTATATAAATAACAAAATATAATAAATTTTATACTGCATATTTAAAAATATATATATATATACATATGTACCATCTATGGGATCCAGTTATGAAAAACGAATCGCGTCGCATTGTGGATGAAGTAGTCCACAAGTACATATGAAAGTTGTTTTAATTTATAGTGAGTGTAAAGGTAATACGTTAAAAGATATATTATCAAATAATAATGACTAATATATTATGAATATAATATATAAAAATTAATTAAACAATAATTTCTACTTCTAATAGATGGTGATGGAAAATGGAAAACATTGGTTCACGAGGTGGTTGTCTACCGTACACATGAATGATGATATCATCACCAATTAAATAAATTTTAGAGGTGTATATAGGTTATAACATTAAAATAGTGATATATAATTATATGTATCGTTCTGTCTTTATTATTTTAAAGGGTCTAATATGATTTTTTGATGGTGGAGGAAGAAAAAAACTATCATTTTCACTTTAAAACTATAACCCTTCTTTAAAAAACACATTTTCTTAACCCCTTAAAACATCAAATAATGTTATTGTGCACAAAATAAGGTATTCATAATGATGGGAGAGATTATTGGAATTAATATTTATATATATTTGATGATAAAAAAAAGAGGATTACTGTGAATTATTGATAATAAATTCCAATTTTTTATAGCATATGTTTCGGGACCTCATCGATACTTTTAAAATTTTAGGTTAATATAAAATTATATTATATTACAACAGCCTCCAAGATGATTTATTTATATAATAATATGAGTATGGGTAAAATTAAATCAATAAAATAAAAATTATATAAGTTTTGACTGTGATTTTTTATCTATATCTTATGATTTCAACCCCTCATTTACCCTTTTTAAACATACGGTGATAATAATGATTTTTTTACTTTTTGGGGCACATGATTATTAGTAGAAATGGTTAAAGAACTCATAAATAGAACATTATTGACCTTATAAATTATATTATTATCCCTTGGATGATGTTACTAATTTTATGAATTTGAAATCATTTTATAAAATATTATTTTTTATAAAATTCCAATAATGACAATTTTTTAAACAATTTGTTACATTTATTTTGATAACGTTAATACTACAGTTAATATTAGAGATATGATATTTTATTATATATAAACTATTTCATTTTAATCATTAAAATTCTTGCCTCATATTATTAAATTAAAATTATATTTATTTTTATACTTTTAATATCATTTATTTAATTTTTCCATTAATGGAATAATTATTGCATTAGTGTCGTGTATAAATGTCTGGTAATTATTTATTAAAAAAAATTAAAAATAAACCACCATGATAAATATAAATATAATATCTTTAAAAATATTATTTACAACATAACATACCCTCTAGTACTATTGATTTTATAAAAATTTAATTTATTAAAATTAAGTGTGTGACATTTCTGACTTTTTTTAAGTAAACAATTTTAATGTCCATAATCTCATAAAGATAAAATAACATCCATGTATCTAACTCATGGGTGATTATTTATGAATTTGAATCATCTAATAAATTTAAGAATATTTTTTGGGTCCGTTTATGGTCCATGTCAATTTATTTCTATCAATAATTGTTTGATTTACACTTTTCCAAAGAATCCAAAATTTCTAATGTTACAATTCAAATTGACAAAAAATAAAAGTGAATTATTTAATAAATATAGAAATCATAATTATAAATATGATATATAATTTTCCAATTTATGATTGGTAAAATTTAATTGAAAACCAATTTGAAAAAACACAATTACAAATAATATTTCATAAAAATAAATTTTCAGGTATAAAATGTTTTATACTAAAATAAAGTATAAAATTGAATTAAAATTATATAATAGTTCATTATAATTGAATAATGAAATTATAAAACTAAAAAATAATAAAATTTAATTTTACAATCAATTGAATATAAAATTTATTTTTCAATAAAAATTAGTATTTTTCGCCATTCATTGAAAAAAAAATCTTTTAAAAAATTTATTAGAAATTTATTTTGGAGAATATTGAAATTAAAATTATAAAATTAAATTACTATATCTAACAAATTTTAAAACGTTTATAAAAATTAATAATATTATTCAATCAAAAACAGTTAGAGAACCCATGTTTTAAAGAAAACATATTTTAAAATCTAAAATGTAATTACTAAAAAATAGTGTTTCAATTTATTATGATTTAATTTATAAAATATAAATGATTAGGACTATTATATATTTCATAGTTATATTAATATTATTCATTCTCACAAATTTACAGACTAGGTAATAATGATATTATTTAAATAATAGTATTTTATTTTTCATTTATGTTTGGTGTCGTGTGTCTTATTGTTTATCAAACATTGTAGTTAATTTCAAAATATTGAGAAATTTAACTTAAAGACTTAGAAAACATACATTTTTCTTTATAATATGATTCCCATAAATATTTCATTTTGTCCAACGATTTAATTTATGATTTTATAGTCATTCATTATCTAAAATCATGTTGTATAATTATTTAATAAAGGGTGTTCATAATTATTGTTGCATTGAATATCTTATGTCAGTATAGAATATGATCTTATTATTCCAAATAATGTTTTTCCAATGTTTAGGGAACCAATACATTTCAAAAATATCATTAAAGTTATCTTCATAAGATAATAGTATATTCCAAATACATTTTGTTATAAAATTATACATGGGATACAATAATCATACCACTATGTGTTTTAATTAATAGTACAACGTATATACTTATAGATAATGATTGTATGTTATTAGATAACACTTATTGTAAAATAGAGCGAGTTAAAAGATAAAAAAATAATACTCATTCTTCGTGGGTGAGTGATTTGTATTCTTCACTCTACACCATTTAAAAAACATACATATGTAGTTAAATTATATTAGTATTTATCAAGACAATTTTTACTTGGATGATGTTGATTCTTATCATACTTTTTATAAAAAATATTAATTAATGGTCTCTAATAATTATGATGTGTGAATATTTATGAGATAAGACCATTAGTGGTGATTTTAAATTCATGATTCCTTCTCCAATTAGGTTACCTAGATTTTCTCATTCATATAACCACTTGATTATTAATGACCCCATATTTCATAAGTAAAGATATTTTTAGTCCCCTTTTTTAAATTTCATCGGTGATTCATTCCATATATTTTATATGATGTAAATTGGGAAAGTTTCCATCATCAACTTCATTTCCATAATCAGATTCATTTTCTTCATTGGAGAACTCATGTTTTCAACAATGGTGACATTATTAATGATTTTTCATGAAAGTTATAGTGGAATAATAAAGCAATTTATCATACCATGGCTCATTATAGTAGGTTTATTATTGAAGTAATAATCACATTATCCATTACACAAAAGGTTATCTTAGGTCCTACTAGTCGTGATCATCAATAAAACCATGAGGGTTGACCTGAGTGAGGAACATTCATCATCATTGTATGGTTACTATAATCAATAACATAAAATGGATTCATAAATAATTTTTTTACCCTTATACAATGTCATTTATGAAAGTAAATCCTTTTGTTTAACCAATTTTGATATTATTTTAACCTATTTCTTATTATGTTAGGTTATTTATATCTCTATACATAATTCAATAAAGTAAGTAAAAATCATTTATTCATTTTGGTTCATAGATATAATATGATAATTAAATTAACATCCCTTGGAGGTGTCTTTCTAGGTCACCAATCATAAGCTCACTCAACATGAACCAAACAGTTATTGGAGTCAATTACCAACCAACATTTTTAAGGGTGATTACCATGAGGTGTAATTGTGTTACTTACACATCAAATTTCTAAATTTAATATAGTGATGTACTACCTGGAAAATAAAATAATCTCTTATTTACCAAAATATTATGATGTTATCCAATTCATTGTATTATCCCTTTTATTTATCCATAGGGGTTTCACTAGTGTTCCCTATTCCTGATCACCAACAAATACATAATAACTTGATAACTTCAATGTTAATTGATTCCATAAATAAAACTCATTTAAATAATCAAGTCTTATTTGAAAAAATATATTATATGTATCTGGATGCCTATATTTTTAGATGAGTAGACATGAAAATACATTATATTAAACATAAAAATATAAGCATTGTATAAAAATCCACATAGTTAACATTATACCAAATGATATTCTAAAAAGGGGTTGGATACCCTGGAGAAATATATAAGTAAAAGGGAGAGAAATATAACTTAGTAAGAGAGTAATCATGGAAATAATGCATAACATGAGATTCAAAACTCCCAATATTAAATCATATAAGGAATAAAACATAGTGTGGAAATATTCCATAGTTAAATAATTTCACAAAATCATTGAATTATAATCATGTGAAAAGAAAATAATATATAATATCAAATACATAAGTCAAGGGCCATTCCCAATACCAATATTACATTATGGAAAAAGTTCAATGTTTGATTAGGTTCACTCTCCAATCCCTTACATAATATATTATGAAAAAATGAAAATTTTCCAAATGCATTGGAAATATGTATAAATATGGCACCACCCATAATATAAATTAAAACCATATATCTATAAAACATGGGGAAAGTAAACCATGTCTAAAACATAACCACAATCAACCCTAATGGAAGGAAGTGAGTTTAATTCTTTTTATTTTACTAATAACTAGAGGTAAAATTATATTGATTTCGAAGACAATAAAGGATTAAATAAATTTTATTTTTATAATTTAAAATGAAATTTTATTCTTGATCATTGTTTTTAAATTTATATTTTTAATGAGAATGATCTAAGTGGATAACGAATTAAATATACCATTTTGGTGACATTTTATTAAATAATTAAGTTATATTTTTAATGAATGAAAGAACATATTAAATTTCTAAAAACTATATTTAAAAAACTATGGTTATCCAATAAGTAATTAATGAATTTTTAAGATATTAATTTTTCCAAAAATTATGTGATGCTTGAGGTGAGGTATGAAACTCGAATGTCCCTTAACAAGGTTTACCTAAAATTGGGGAATGGAACCAAACGTATGTATAACCACATAATGAAAAATAAATTTGAGTATTTATATATTTAAGGGAATCATATAAAAACATATAATATTTACCTGATAATATATTTATATAAATTTTAAAAAAAGAGAATATGGCATTGACATGTAAAGAATGAGTTTGTGAGGATCCTTTACTATGTTTTGAAATATCATCATTGAAATTACCACATCATAAAAAACATATATTAAATTATTTTCAAAAGGGGATGAGTTGAATATTATTTTCATTTTATATAACCCTTAATTACGATTTCACTAATTGGATATCAATATAGATATTGGAAATTATGAACCAAGAGTGGACTCCGTTGTTTAATGTCACTTATTCTTAACATAACTATAATTTTATGGGATTAGAACTCAATGGTGATGAATAATTGAATAATAGTGATTTATAAATATAAAAATATAATATAAATTTGGATATGAAATATGAAACTCATGTAGAACCATTAAAACCCATGAAATTATAATTTTTATAAGATATACCTCAATATTTGGGATGACAATAATCATCATCCATAGAATAGATGACAATGCATCAAAGGAAAATTTATAAATTTTATAATAATTTATGATATTATATGTCATGGGGGTATTATATAAACCATACTATGAAAACATGGTTTCTTAATTTCAAGACATTCATCTATGATGGGTGATTGTGAAGAAGCCTTAACATCATATTTAAAAATGATATTCACATGAAAATAAATTCCAGAATAATTAAATTTATGTCATTATAAATATACCCATGAAATTTGGTAATATATAATTTATTTTAAAATTTCCATCAATTATCATATAATATTTTTTTTATAATATTTTTTTACTTTCCTATGTGTGATACTCATGGTTGTTCGTTCAATTTTATCATAACACCTTATGTTTGATTATCATGGTCTAAAGTGATTTAATATAGATTATAAATATCATTAAAATTAATAATTTTATGGAAATAGTTAATAAATATTTAATATTGTTTTTAATGCAAACCATGATCGGTGGGGATGAAAAATGAAAATAAATTCATATGGAGGTGATAATTTTCACATAAATATGATTAATGTTTCTATATATCAAGGAATGAGAGGGGTTAGTGGTAAATTGTAATTTTTAATTTCATATACATTGTTATATTATATATATATATATATATTAATTTTCAATTTTATCCTTTGTATCATTCATATTGATAGTGTAGAAAAATTTAAGCCAATGCTTTCTAGAGGTAGTTGTCCATTCAATGAACTAATATAGTTTTTTTCTTAGTGGATTGAGAGGCATAATAAATATTTATTAGATTAATATAATAAAAAAATTATTATATTTATTATTCTATAATAATATTTTTAGGGAAATATTATACTTTCAGAGAAAGATTTTGTATATAATGTATTGAAAAACGATGTACATACATTGGAGACATGATTTATCATAGATATTTCCATCGAGGTGGAGGCCTTAATTTATCTTCTATGACTATTATATTAAGGATGAGAAAAAGAAATATCAGAGAATTATTTTAGATAGTGTTTTATGGGAAATTTTAATGAATAGTGTAACAATGGAGTGATGTATGTAATACCCTTTTAGTTATGAAGAAAATTGAACTTTTTTGAATTCCCTTTATAGTACCATTATAACATTAAATTATTCCTTGGTAAATGACCCCAAAATTTAGTAATAATGTATTTTTTGTGATATTTATTTTTAAAAAATTTTAATCCATGGATTTAAAAAATGTTTTAACGATTTTCTACAATTATTAATAAGGGGTTTTATAATTTTACATTAATTTTTTTTATATTTTTATCCAATATTTATCTAATTAAATTACATACTATTTAAAAATATATTTTATCCTATATTAGTTTTTATATTTTTAGAAACAAAATATAAGCTAAAATTGATAAAATTCTTTTTACTAATATTAGAAAATAATCTTCTAAATTAAAATTGAAAAAATATAAATAACAATTTTTAGGAAAATTGACTTTATCCATTATGTGTTATCTATTTTTATTTTTTATTGCTAAAAATTTAATAATTATTATTATATAAATATATAGGTTTAAAAATAATAATATATTTATAATTGAATTTGGAGAAATATTTTTGAATACAAAAAACAATTACATAATATTAATAAAACAATTAAAAAAGAAACTAAAATATAAATATCGTGAGAATTAATATGTATAATATTAATATTAAATCGATGGATCAAAATTAAAATTGAGCATTCTGACTAAAATTTAAATATTGAAATCAAATAATAAATAATTTATTTATTTAATTTCTAAAATATATAATGATTATTTTTTTACTATAAGCATATAGAAACTAATTTCAGTGTGGTATATTTTCTGATAATCAATAATGGTAAACATATGTTTGATAACATTGACATATTATATTTAATTTAATCATAATAGTTTTTAAATAAATTATTATTATTTAAAAAGTTTTTCATAATCTTTTAAATCATTCTTGTATTATGAAAGTTATAGTTTTATAAAAAAAATTATATTTTACTACTCACTTAAAGAGTTATTATTTCAACAGAATCTCCAAAATCCATATGAAAATGATATTTTTTATTATAAATAAGAAATTGTGTTTCTTTTAAAATGGATATTATTAAATTTATTAATTAATTTTTCAATGCAAATCATAAAATATAATAGAATTTTGTGTTTATAGGAATTTTTTAGATTATTTAGTTTTTTCTATTGAAATAATTATAATTTTTGTGAAAAAAATTATTATGTAAATCAATATTTCACATTATTATTAAACAATAAAATACTTAGATCCTTGAAAGAAAATACCAATTATTAGAGATTGTATTTTTTCAAAATTTAGATAAAAAAATTATTTTTCGAAACACATAATGAATTCATGATATATATATATAAATATAAGTATTTTTTACATATTACAATAATACACATTTCAACTTAAATAGTCACTCATTATCTTATCATAAGATCTAACAGTAAAATAATTTATGATTTCTCTTCGGGGTGGCGCATCATCTAACATCGTTTTTATGGTAATCTCTTTGATCATAAAGTTCTCTTATATATAGTTTCCCCATACCGTAATTTCATAATTTAATCTCGGGTGTCTTCCAAGAAAAACCCATCAGATGTTACCATATTTTAACCTCAGAAAATTTCCTCATATAGTCATATTATACTTTCATATGCCAATTCTTCATGCATCCATTATTTATTTGTAAATATGGTTACATAAATTTTCTAAAATCCAATATAAAATCTATGTTTTAAATGTGTTATTTACTATAAATAATATATCAATATTTTCATTTTATTCTCATATAGTGTGTGAAACATTATATTATATATATCATTTATTTAATGATTAAACGCAGTGAAATCACATGTCATAGTTTTTATGTAAGATATCTTTTAGTTATAGGTTCTGTGTTTTATTTTTTTCCTACTTCTTCCCCTATCTTGTTTTTACTCTCTTCTATAACTACACATCACATATGGTTTAATAATAACTGGTATAGTCTGTTCAAATTTGATGGTTTTTGTATGTATGCGTAGTGGGGAATGATTTACATCAAATTCTATAATGGTTGATCAGAGGTAGAAGGTTTGACTCTATTTGAAGTAGATTACACCTTAATTTAATCATTAAAATTTATTACCTTTTAATGATTTAATTTTGAAATCATTTTTTAATCATATATTGATAATTTTATATGTTTCTAAATGTCTTTTTTAAGAGAAAAAGATTTTCACTTGGCTTTCCCTGAATGCATATGACTTTTCACTTAAAATGAATGATTTTATTTCTACTAGAAACACAGTTTCATACTATGATTTGGGAAAATGTTTTAAGGGACTATATGAATGGTTTTTAAAATTTCAAGAGATGTTTTAAATTTTCAATCTTCACATAAAAATTTCATTTTAAATCTTAAGGGTGACTTATATTATATTAATTAGTGTTTGATACTACAAAAATGTTTTTAATGTTTTATAAATCTTTTCAATTTCATTTTTCTTTCATATAATCATAGTTAAATATATATTATTTCGATGAATCTTATTTGTATCTTTTGAATGTGTAAAAAAAATATAAGATGAATTCCACCTGTGGTGAATAGTTTTGAGTCCCTATCATGGGACACAATTATTATATTAGAATCAACGAGTGGATTCATTGGGAATATTTTAAGGGTGTGTCAGTTTCAATAGAACTCATTGATTATTTTCTAGTGATATAAACAGAAGTATTATTTTTATTCCATTCAATATATATACACAATGACACACGTAATTTTCATAAAATTTTCCCCATCTCTACTTTATATTCCTTGTGTACCAAAGAAATATTTGCGGGATATGTTGATTTACATGACGCACTCTCTTTGGATAATTATTTGGTTAGTTCACCTTAGTAAGATTCACAAAATGTATTGATATTTTGACCCCATACTATGTTGGGTAGGGTAAGAATGAGAATTTTGGCAGTTAGATTGCATTAGGCACCCCAATAATATGTACTATTTAAATTATTTCGCTCAATTTTTAGATTTTATCCATAGTGTTCACATGCTTACCTGTGCATGTATTTATCAAGATTTATATTCTTATTATGATTATTTTTTTCATTGGTCATCATTAAATATAATAATATAATTTCCATTTAAATAAAAATAATTGGATTACTATTTTCACATTGAAACTATTTTTTATTAACAACATATTCTTTTGTTATGGTATTAAAAATTTAATTACCAGATATTTGTAACCCTCTATTTCAAAATAGAAAATTTCAAATGATTATGATGAGTGGGGGTTTTTTTAAATTAAAATCAATTTTTTATTTTATATTTTTATTTCAAACAAGAATAATGTTGGGTAATTTTTAATGGTTTTTACTTGGTGTGGGGTTTCTTGTCGAATTCATAATTGTAAATTTAATGATCACAAATAAATTACATTTCAATTATATATATTATATTTTAGATCATTATTTATCTTTGAAAATATTTTGTTTTAGATTTCATGGTGACATATAATATCTTTAATAGGACTATACATTTTTCTTAATTTATCTTTCATTTTCGAATAAAAAAATAGTCCATTTCGATTTTCCATTACATTAATAAATTGAAACTATTATGAATATAGTTTTCATCTGATAAATTTCAGTGTCTATTTCTATGGTATGATTTTCAATTGATATTATAGAATAATTTTTTTAAAATTGATTATAGTAGTTTTTTCTATTTTCACATTAACCACTGACATATAAGGTGGTAATTCATATTTTTTTCCACTCATAGACTCAATTATTTAATTGAGAAATTATTCTCATATGATATTATGTTTTGAAAATTCCCTAGTTATTAACCAAGGTGGATCAAGAACATTCCCTAGGTATTTCGTCGTACATCTCTAGGGTCAAATCAATGGACACCTTGAGTTGGTGTCGGGAAATATAATAGAATTCCATTAATATAATCTATTAAAGGTAATATATTTTTTCAATCAGTTCATAATATTAAAATGTTAGAACAAAGCATCATCAATTCCATTAAATTGTCATTATATATAATTATGTTCTTTATATTATGGGTATTAATGACAACCTATATGAGTTTACTAATCCTAATGATGATCATGATTTCACTGATTTATATTAAGAACTAATTCCCCCAAAAAAATTAATCATCCTATGTTGTTATGCCTAAGGATACAAACACATCAATACATGACGCATAAAATGAAGTGGATTTGAATGATATTAATATTAATAACCACACTAATATAAATATATTTGAAACTTTCATGTATTTATATGAAAATGAATTTTTAGGAACCCAATATCCTTACGATCACCCCTATAAAAAAAATAAACATTTACCAAGAAAGAAAATTTTATGACATGAAAACCCGTCATTAGAAACACTCATGAATGAAAACATAAAGGTACTTTTTATGAAAAAAATGGTAAAAATTTAGGATCTAAATTAAAATTTCTAAATTTGAAATAAATTATTATCTATCATGTAATTGTGAATAGTGATATAGATTCCAATATTAAAACCTATCATTTAACAACCAACATCTTTTAGCATTAATGAGTCAATAAGTTATCCCATGAAGAGTTAGAATTCCATGTATGTCCCATGAATCATAGAACTATTAAAATAAAAACATCTCATGTATAAAATTATGATTTATCTCAATTTATTACAAAATAACATATTTGTTGGAAAACTAAGCACATTCCACAACCGAATGGGTTCCACAACTACTTGAGGTGTATGAGGTCATCAACAAATGACATCACATGATTAGAAAAGTTATTTCTTATGAAACAAATAAAAATGTAGTATAAGTTGGTGTAATTGACACCCTATCATTGAATTTTAGTAATAATATCATTATTTAATTTAATATGATATCGTATTTATAGTATTTTATCACCATATTTTCTTCTCAATATATTATTATAGTGGGTAACCCAATTTAGTATGAGGTAAAAACATTGATTCTTTGTCTAAAACATGGTATCCATTCATTTATCTTCTATAAAACCAACTAATTATATCCATTTCATGTTTTTATAAACTTCATGGGATGTTGTCTACATTTCTTATTTTTTTATTAATTGCAAGTATATATAACATATTGCTTTAAAAATGAGATAATGAGATATTTTCCAAATTTATTTCCTACTTCAATGATTTCACATATCCTATAGATATTTCCCAATAATAATTTTTTTGTAATATAGATAGAAAAAATATTGAATGTGCACACCATATTGAGCAATCAATGGTACCTTTCTAGAGTTATATAGTTTGATACAATGACATAACTCATTAATGGTGATCAATGTTAGACAAAGGAAAAATTATGAAAATCATTATTTTCATAAAGGTTTAAATCTGGGAATGCATATATGGTTCTTATAACTTCTTAATAATATATTTAACCCATCATAGCTACCAATACAGTTATTTTCCTATCATTTGAAGCATGAAATCACTAGTAAGAATTCCATTCTAAATGTTAGAGTCCAAAATAATTCAAATGAATAGATATCAAAAGAATCCTGTTTTAGTAGGTACAAGAACAATTTATTACTTCAAGCATAAATAGGTTCCAAGTAAATTCATCATTTACCATAATATTAATATAATAACACTACAATGGGAAGAAATAGAAAAGATTTAGTTCTTAAGGATCATCAATATTTTTGAACATAACCTACAATTTCAGGATATACCATCCATGAATATTGTGATTAAATACCTTATCCTTAAATTGATTGAATAATTAATGGTTGATAATGATGATGTTGATGACCAAATGTCACACATGGATTCCCATATATCCAAATATGAGATAGATTAGTATGGTGTATCTAAAAAATTTGAAGAAAATTCAATAACAAGATCATCCAAAAGTCCATCTTCCTTGTGCAGGCCATCATTTTAAAAGAATTTAATCAACCAATAATTATTGGAATTATAAATATAGGTCTTTTTTTGAATCATATACTATATAAACATCCATGATTATGATAATTACATTTTGGCTCAACAAGAATCTATAGAAAACGCATTATTCCTAATTATTCCTAACTAAACTATTTCAATCATCATGACATTTTCTAAATATGTTTAATAACTATCCCACTAAATAAAATTATCCTATAATAATCATCATTAATTTTCATTATTAAATTTCTTATGAATGAAATAATATTGTACATGGGTTAATATAAAACAATTACAGCTGAAAATGCATATGTAACACTCTACTGAAAAAGGAAGATAACAAAAATTATAACCAAGAGTTTGGGGGTTATCATCTAATATTTCATCCATAGATGTAATGTTATAATTATATAAATTTGAGAGATTATTATGATAATTGACTGGATTCATCATATTATGATTTTACCTTCATTAAAATGGTTTATAGAACATTTATTTTCTGTTCTAAGTTAAATTTTATATCTATAACTCACAAGACAACTTTTTAATTCTCCTCTTCTAAAAAAGTATCCCCCATTTAATATAATTATGTTACGACTACCACATTCACCACATCCCTCTATGATCTAAAATTCATAGCAATCACGGAAAATATTCCTTAACTCTATGGCCTTGAAATACATTATCTACGAACATATTTCTATAGTTATAGTAATAATCATAGTCTTGAACACTCTATGTTTATCTATGAAACAAATATAAGACCACGTTCTTTTATTATACATAAAAATAGTTTTATGTATTTGTGTCTTTTACTGAGACCCACCATTATGAATGATCAAAAAAATATCGTACATTGGTTTTATTATGGAATAGGATCATGGTGGTCACATGAACTTCTTATACGCAACTGAACATATCAATATTTTCTGAACCCATATCTTTATTATATATAAAAGATATTGGATAAAAATCATATATTCAAGACCTGTGAACATGTAGGATTCAACATAGATTATTTGGGCACTTTATGCTTCACCATTGAGGGATATAACCAATGTGAGTATAATCCCATAGTAAATATAAATATAATATTCCATATAATGATATTGAGCCATTTATAGACTTTATATCCACTATAATAGACATTACATTCAATACTATACCTATATGACCCTGTCTCCACTCACATGTATTAATTAAATCCCCTTACAATTAATTTATCATTAACCTCGTCAATGGGTTGTTCATTGTGTATTGGGGGAATAATTATCCATTTTCACATTATTTTAAATGTTTTATTAGTAATTGGTACTTCAAAATATTGGTTAAAAATTAGAGTGAATTATTATCTCAAGTGGATCACCCAATGAAACAGATGTTTAGTTAGAAAGTCATTGGAATGAGTTGATGGGATGATTGTTACTCCTTATCGATTAAAATGAGGTAATATTTCTATATTATGATATAGGGATGTATCTAATAAATATTAATGAATACTAGAGAATATCAACTTTGATATATGTTTTCAACATATTGATAGCACATTACTCAACAAATATTGATAATACACCCCAATAATATGATACACCAAACAAATATCATGTATGGATGCATCCTCTAAATGGTTCCATGATGGTTGATCAACCTTTTACCTACAATGATAATAATAAAGTGGAGCATAAAAATTCCCTAACTACCATAGAGGTAGTAATTTCAATGAAAAATGTTGGACATGTCTTTGTGAATTTTATATGTAATCAATATCTATGAACCATGTTGATTAGTGCATGTATTTGACTAGAATAACATAAACATTATATCAAAATTTACAATAAACATTGCAATATGTATCATGCTTTTAGATATCAATTCTATGATTAGGAACTAGAATAAATTTATAATACATTTTTATGTATTATATAAACATAGTAATAATCATTTAATTAGAATAATTAACTCATTTTATAATGCTCTAGTATTGGTTAAGGTGGACAGGTTTTTCAAGCCTATATTTTTTATGAAGATTCTATATCCTAGGAGGATATATTAAATTGTTATTATAATGATGAAGGATATAAATATTTATGAATATATCATCTTATATGAACTCTTTCTCCATATCTAAAATGTTGAACTTCAAGTATTAATCCTACGAATGATTATCTCTAATATATATAATGTCAAATAACTTCTCTTTATTAATGGATATTCCATTTATAAGAAATTGTGGATGGCCCCAAAATACATGGATTATATAACCTACTGATAACTCAAAGGAGTATAATGCATTTAGTGGATTACATTTCATATAAAAATTATAGGGGTCACCAATCAATATACCATGCTTCATATGTTAGAAACCATGTAGGGGTATAATGGAATGCAATGTGGATAACGTAGTGGTGAATTCATATTTGTGTAGTGAGAAGAAATATAAATGTGTGAATGTATTCATAAATCTAATAAAAAAAAATTTATTGATGCATTCAGTAAAATTAAAAGAAATATTCTTATATGAATACTTAGATGGATTTAATATTCTCCATTAATAAATTTATCTCTTCCAACTAAATTTTTGAGAAATACTCAAAATTCCCTGTCCTCAAAATTTGTAAGGCCTAAAGGGCATTAAAACCCAATCAAATATTTCAATTTTCATTAAAAATATCACTAGTATGAGTTTATCATCTTCCGAATACATGTAAAATTTCTAATTTACCATTTAGAAGATGTCGTATATAGTGAATTGAAAAACCAATGGAACTATCATTCTCTATGACCTACATTATTATTTCGAACATTATAGAAACCCCCCATCTATTATTTTATAGCACTAGAGTAGTTACACAGTACACCTTTACCTAAGAAGACTAATTAGGGAAATGGATATTCAATATAATATTATATATAACCAATGTTGATATTTGAGAGTATGTATGTGAAGATATATAAGAACATCAGCATAAAAATAATTACATCATTATTAAGTAATGTATAACACAATCCGTCTTTTTCTCATGTGGTTTTACTCATATATATATATATATATATATTCAAATTCTTGATTCTAACATGTATTTTTTTTAAATGGGTCATTCCATTTTAATTTTTTGAAATATGTATTATTCCAAATAAAATTGTTTAGGGGAAACTTGATATTATATCTATTCAAATCCCATATTGAATTTTAGGGAAAAACTCATGATGTGAACTTTTCTATTGAATAGTTCTTATAGATTAATAAAACATTTTTTGGGAGATATATTTTTATGGTACTTCAAAAATCATTGAAATTAAAATTATTTAATAACCTATTCTAAATTGGGGTTTCCCATTGGTTTTAATTATTTTCAAAACAAAGGATCTTCTTCTATACATGTTATTTCTCTTAAAGGGATGTATAATCTCTGAGGAGTAACATTATATTCTGGTCCTCGGTATAGAAATAGCTCCAAAAATCTCAAAATACAACATAATTACTATATGTGATTCATAGATAGTAATGAAAAATCTTAATAGGTAATGTGACATAAATAAAGAGGAATCAATTCTTATAAATGGTTTTACAAGGTAATTAATAGCGTAATTTCTTCCTTATCATGTAGATTCTTTTATCTCTTGTTAAAAAGGTTTTCTACATATTGAATGGATAATTTCACTACCACTCTATCATATATGAATAATAATTAAATTATCATTGTTGTTTTTAATTGAGGATTAGTCACTAACTTAATAAAAAAATGAGATAATAGAAGTGGAAATAATTATTACCCATAACTCTTTCGATATCTCTTTTAACATAAGAAGATTTGTTACTGTCATACATGACCCCAATCATGGATTACCACTATACACATATTTGTTTTATAATTTAATGATGAAATATAGAAAATATATAAAATAAATTTGAATTATAAAATATATAAAGTCTAATATTATCTAGTAATTCCGCATATAAATATCGTTTTGGTGGTGTTCATCAGGTAAATTAGAGGAGGATAATCAATAAATGTAATAATGCAAGACAATTGAGGAATATGTGGTGCAGACTAAATTGGGACACAACATTCCCATTAAATAATGATATCATGGGTATTGCTGGACTAAAAAAATTCATGACTATTGGGAATTCAAAAAGAATGGAATAAAATGTGAGATCCCTGATATTTTCATTCATTAAACCCTATAGTACCTATATATTGGAAATATCCATTGTCTATTTTTTGTTTGGAGAATGGATTTCATTAAAATATATCGTCCAGTGGATATTTTGTAGTGTTTAATAATCCTTACATGCAATGATTTCAAAACAATGTTCATTGAAGAAGAGTCCTTGATATAGGATGGGGAAAATCATAATATCTTTATTCCAATTTCATTCATCATTAATAGATTTATTGATCACCAAACTACCCATTTATATAATTTTATAACACATGAGGTTCGAAATGGATAAATGTATTGATCATGAATCATTCTAACCACTCTTATATTTATCATGCATATTGAAATGGTTAGGTAATGGTTTTTAGTATAATCATCTAAAATATTCTCTACAATATGGTAAATAAACACATGAGGACATAAAAATAAGATCTTTTAATAAAACATAAGTATCCTTGATAACTAAATGTGGCCTGATTATCACTCATATGAGATATATAATGATGCTTGAAAATCCTATCTTTATTTCATTCCGGATTCATTCTTTAAAAATTCTCTATTTTATTAATATATTACATACATTTGGAATTCCTCCTGAAAACCCATGTTAGAATAAAATTCATTTTACTTTTTTTATTTCTCCCTAAATTATATATCTGGTATATTCTAGTATATTTCTAGGACGATTAAAATATTTTATATTCCCTAGTGTATTTCAAAACACTTTTCAAAATTATCTACTTATAACTAATTTCTTCTTGATTCATTCTTTTAAATGATAAAATGTGGCACATAGTACACATATCCTTGGCCCATCCTCGTTTATTAATCTAAATTTCATACCTCATTATGATATTTTAAAGATATTTAAAATATTCAAGTTATATTTAATTATTTTCCTCCTAACTGGTGTCCCAATGTTCACTATTATATTTTCCCCTTTTCACATTATGGATTTTATAAAGTGTTATAATTAATAAAATTTTATATAATGATTCACATTCATTTGAGACACAAAATTTACCCATACTTGTTGTTATATAAAAAACACATGATGTATTGAGTCTAAATTAAATGGGGTGTAGTTATATAACAAATGTCATTTTTCCTCTAATAAAACTATTATATTTTAAAGGTTATATATTATTAGATTCCCCCCAATGATACAAAATGTGTTATTTTTTTTAGTACCAAATAATCCTTTCTATTTTCCCTTAATGATGACATATATGTCTATTGTGGTAATATAATAGAATTAATTTTTCAAGTAATCCTACTATTATATAATATATTGAAATGCATGAAATAAAAATATGTGAACCAACCTACATCTTCCACCAGTACATCATTCCCCATTTTTCATTGGTGATAACTCGTTGACTAAATTATATGTGTATTCATCAATTACCCTCTGCAAAGGGAAAATATTTTTTATCATTTCCCACTATGCATGATCCCAATATATGAGGATTTGTATTTCAAGAGATAAATTATATTCTAATCCTATTTTAAGTGGTATATAGAGATACACACATTATTCATTTTTATCCTATAATAATGGTGTCATTCACCCTTATCAGTAAATAGTATAATCTCTAAGTAATTATACTAGGTGAAAAATGATTTAAAATTTATATGAACCTAAATATTCTTTCATAACATATTTCAAAATATAATCCCCTAAAATATGAAAATCAATTATTATTGACGACCAGGGCCCAAAATATAGAGGGATAAGGAAAACATTATTTTTATGACAGAAACCTTGATATAAAAACTCAACCAATGGTCAATAACTTAGCTATTGGGATAATTCATGCTTCATGGATAAACATGTCTTATAGAAAAAAATTCAAAGGTTATTAAATTTGTAATTAATCTAATAAAATCCTACAATATATTTTAAACCTATGAGTCTATAAAAAATTATACTACTGTTATTCACCCTATTTCATCATAATAATATTTAAAATTCATAAATACTTCAATATATAATTATAATATCCCACCTAAAATTAATCAACCCTCTAAGATAACCCACTTCATGATTTCTATGGGGTTGTTTATATGATTCAATCATGTCTAAATGGATAACAATTGGATCATGAAGATGAAATATGTACACCATAAAACAAGTGGAAAATTGAATAACATAAACCCTTCTAAGTGAGAAAAACAAGTGGAAAATTGAACCATTATAATTTATTTGATAAAAAACTATATCATATATTCATAATGAATACATACCGTATACTTCCACATGATAACTTCGTAATTGTTGTATTTTTAATGACAATTAACTCAGAAAAACCCACTCACCTAATCACATGTATTGGATAATAATTTTAGAACACCATCTCATCATGTCAAGTAGAGAGACAACAACTATTTATACATCCTCTAGTAAAAAACATGTTGACCTCACCGGTTATGATAATCCCAATTAATGTTTATTTATAAATTAATTAATTCTAATATATGATATTCTATGATAAAGATGATAATAATATTAAAATAATCTCTAGAATATGTTACTTATTATTTATCAATGTTTATATGAGTTGTGATGTAATTATATGTCAATCGGATGTGTTTTGCATAAAAACAGATAAGTATAAGTCACTGATCTACGTATAGCTACTGAGAAAGAGCTACTGATACTCCTTCTACCGATAGACTTAGTCTACCGATAGATCGAGTCACCAATACACAAAGTTCACTGATAAGTATAGAGCTACCGATGTTCCTGTCTACCAGTAGTTACCGGTAGAGTAAGTCTACTGATACAAGCACAAAAAATCACCAATAACCAGAGCTACCGACTGACAAACCAGAGCTACTGACTGACAAGAGCTACCAATAGACAGAAGTCTTCCGATAGATCCAGTTTACAGATAGTTACCAATAGAGTAAGTCTACCGACACAAGTACAGTCACTGATACATCGAGAAACTGATGCAAGATCAAAGAGATACCTACGGAACTAGAGCAACCGATGGAATAAATTCACTTGTATATAGAGAAACTGATGCAAGATCAAAGAGCTACCGATGGAAGGACCTGTTACACAGTCCACCGTACACATTTCCCAACATGAGCTAGTAATTGACCAACCAGTCAAACTCTATACTCTCAATACTATTTATTTATTAACCTAACGGTTACATTTGTTGTTTTAATGTAGTTAATGTTATTTAATGAATTCTGTTTCCACATTAAGGAACCGTACCTAGTACCCATGCGAAAAGTAATCATTCTTTTTTTCCAAAGATGAAATCTATAAAGTGAAGAAAAGAGAACACTACAAAATAAGATACAAAAAGATAGAAATGTGTCGAAGTAATGATATAGAGAGAATCAAGGAACTGAGAAGGCACACCAAGGTGAAAAAAAGGAAAAATCTCATCAAGCATTCAAACATAGAGCATTCACGTAAGGCTACATCTATAATCCAATAACTCTGAACATACTTGAGGCCGATCATTCTGAAGCAAACCACAAGCTGCATCTTGAGTGACGAACTACCACAATCACTTCATGCACTCAAGCTGACAAGCTAGACCAAAAACCAAAAAAAGAAAACGACTCTCTTTTTTCTGAGCAGACACCGGAGATAGACTTAGAAGCCTTTCTGACCAACCAAACGAGTCCAGAGCTACACTGCCAATCACTAAAGCTCTTCTAAACTCATTCTTACTTACTTTATTGATAACTTCTTTTTACAATTCAAGCAGTGTGTGTACCATTTTTCTTTTACACACACACTATCTCATGAGCTAAACTGGAGGATTCTTAAATCCTCACTCAAACTCCATAACTCTTTGTTTTCCACTGTGGATAGTGGTATAGGTCGAGTAAGACCTGGATAGCTATGAGATGTTGTTTGTTTCCCACGTAGAACTATGGTAGAGGTCTTTTGACCTGCACTATATTGCACTGTTGTTTACCCTGATCCAGGGTGTGGATCAATTTATATAAATTGTTGAGAGGACTAAGTCTTGGCTTGAGACTGAACCTCTTGGATAATGTTGTTGTCCTTTTTAGTTTAAGTCATAGGTATACTATTTATATATATCTTATTCCTCTGCTTATTAATTTGAAATACAAAACTATTTTAAAGCTAGTTTGATAGTTAAATTAGCCAGTGTTTATACTTATTATAAACCAGTAATTTAGATTCAAAGGTTAATCTAATCTTCAGATTAAGTTAACAGAGACCTAATCAATATTAGAGAAATTAATTGAACATTTATAATCTATATAATTTCACTACAGTTTAACATTTTTTTTTATTTGGGGGATATTAAGAGAAATATTTTTAACAGAAATTTTAATTGGAACTCAATTCACCCCCTCTTGATTATCCACTCAGACCAACATTTGGTATCATATTATTGTTTTTGTTAATGGATTTTTGACATACTCTATTTTTCAACTGTGATTTTAGTTGCATCTTTAATGATCTTAAATTTCTTTTAGTTCTAAATTTTATCTCTTTAAAATTTCTTTTCTAAAATATAGTTATGGATAATAGACTAGAGGGTGCTGCTACTAACCAGCCACCTTTATTCAATGGCACCAACTATGCCCAAGGGAAACTAAGAATGAAAATTCATTTAGAGAGTATAGGTTTTGATATCTGTAATTCTATAGAGTCTAAATATAAAATTCCAGAAACCGAAAGAACAACTTGGGATGAACCTATAAAGCCTACATACAATAATAACTATAATGCTATGAATGCTTTGTATTGTGCTTTAGGAGATGAAGAGTTTAATAGAATATATTCTTGCAAAACTACTTATAAAATATGGGATACATTGGGTGTTTCTCATGAAGGAATAACCAATGTTAAAGAAATGAGATTGCATACATATACTATTAAATATGAAAATTTTAAATTGAAGATTGATGAACCTATTTCTGATATGTATCTCAGGTTTAATGAGATAGTCAATACAATGAGCTCACTTGGAAAGGATGTTCCACCAAAGGAAAAAATTATGAGGATACTTAGATGTTTACCGGACCGATGGATAGGCACATATATTTCAATCAAAGACTCATGTGACATTGGAGAACTACTTGTAAAAGAGATAATTAGTAAGCTTATGATGTATGAGGAAGAACTCAAGGTGAACAAGGAGGAAGATGATGAACCTAATAGAAAATATATAGCATTCAAGTCTGCTACCTCTAAGAGTAAAGACATGGAGAAAATGCAAATACAAACTGGAAGTTCAACAATGAAATATTCAGACTCTGATAGTGATGCTGAGATGGCTCGAATAGCCAGGAGATTCAAGAAGTTTTATAGGAAGAATAAATTCTTCAAAAAATCTAACTACAAAGGGAAGTATGACAAAAAAAGGAAACTGGAAAAAGGATTGGAAGAAAGCTGACAAGGATGATGAAATAGTCTTCTATGAGTGCAAAAGTAAAGGACACATCAAGGCTGATTATCGGAAATTAGAAGTCAAAATGAAATATGATTATAAGGACAAGAAGTAAAAGAAAGCTATGAAAAAAACATGGGGTGCTTCAGAGGACAACCCAAATGATTCTGAAATTTATGATTCTGAGAGGAATCGTGCCAACATGTTCTTCATGACCAACACATCTAGGGTACGTGTTTCCCCTATTATAAATGATTATTATTCTAGAAATTACAGTGATTCAGACAATGATGAAAATATGTCTAAGGCTAAAAAGTTTGAATATTGTAACATGTTGGAAGAAACATGTAATCAACTTAAAGACAAATATAAGTCATTAAAGAAACAACATTCTCTTACTGTCAATGCTAAATCTTCCATTGATATAGAAAAAGAAAAGAATTCTCAACTGTTAAAGAAAAATACTGAACTGAAAATGTCTAATGAGGAACTTAAAAAGGACATAGAAAAGTTCACAAAGGGAAAAGATACTCTAACTCAAATGTTAGGTAAGAAAGTTGCACCTAAATACACTAATGGTTTTGGATACCAACTTGGACAGAGACAGTTCACTAAAACTCGATTTATCTATAAGTCTGGACAAAATTCTGCTTATTCCAGTTCTGTAAATTCCTATGCATCAACTAGTAATTCATTTGGTTATAGGTCAAATAAAGTTTATCTTTCAAAATAAATTTATTCTATAAATTATATGAAACCCATAAGAAAAATATGGGTACCTAAAGCTTTGATTGCTAACCTTTATGGACCCAAGAAGTTCTAAGTACCAAAATCATTTTCTGTGTAAATCTGTTTTGTAGGAAATCTGCTTGAAGATTTCTCACAAGAAGGTATGGTACTTGGAAAGAGGTTGTTCAAGGCATATTTCTGGATATTATTCATTCTTCAAAAGTTTAATAAATTTTGATGGAGGCCATGTCACCTTTGGTGATAATTGTAAAGGAAAAATCATCGGCCTAGGCCATATTCGTAACTCTAATTCAGTTTTAATTTCTAAAGTTTTATTTTTTGATGGAATTAAATATAACCTATTAAGTATTTCTCAATTATGTGATGATGTCTTTAATGTTATGTTTTAAAAAGATTCTTGTAATTTTCGTAACTCTAAGAATGTTTTAGTGTTTTCTGCTTTAAGAAATGACAATGTTTATGCTGTTGATTTAATTTATTTAGCCAAAATAAATGGTACTTTTTAAATGATGTTCATAAAGAATATTAGATTTGGCACAGAAGATTAGGAGACTGCAACATCTATTCACATAGAAAATTGACTAGGAAGAACTTAGTTAGAGACATACCTAAACTTGAATTCCCAAATGACAATGTTTTTAATCCCTGTCAATATGGAAAGCAACATAAATTTTCTTTTAAATCAATGAAATAAGTTTCTACATCTCAACCATTCAAGTTGGTTCACATGGACTTTATTGGACAATCAACAGTTTCTAGTTTAAATTGTAAGCACTATGTCTATGTCATAGTAGATGACTTTTCTAGATATACTTGGGTATACTTCTTATCTCACAAAAGTGAAGATTGTTCTTACATTGTTAAATACTCCAAATCTGTAGAAAATATTTGTGGACTTAAGATTAAAACATTGAGAAGTGATCATGGCAGTGAGTTTGAAAATCAAGAGTTTGAATCCTATTGCTCACACAATGGCTATAATCACGACTTTTCTGATCCTAGGACACCTCAGTATAATGGTGTGGTAGAAAGAAGGAATAGAACCCTTCAAGAAATAGCTAGAACCATTCTTAATGAATATGGCCTGCCTATTTACATTTGGGCTAAAGCTGTGAATAAAACTTGTTATATTATTAATAGAGTCTTAATTATACTAGTTCTTAAGAAGACCCCATATGAGTTTTGGAATAATAGAAAACCTAATGTTAGTTACTTTAGAGTCTTTGGATGAAAAGTTGTTATTCTTAATACAAAGGATAATCTGGACAAATTTGCTTCTAAAAGTGATTAAGGAATCTTTCTTGGTTATTCTTTAACTAGAAAAGCCTATAGAGTCCTTAATAAAAGAACCAAAGCTGTGGAAGAATCTATTCACATCAAGTTTGATGAAACTGATCCACATGAGCCTAAAACCTCTCTTGAAAATCTTGAAGAATATTTGAGTATTTTGGACCTTAATGATAAGTCTAAAGAACATGCTGTAAAAACATCCAGTTCTGGACCTATTCCAGAATCTACTACTACAGAATCTGAACCTATTGATGAACCTGAAATTTCTATTCCTACCTTTACTAGATCAATAAGTATTCTAAAGAATCATCCTTTGGATGCTGTTGTTGGTAATCTTTTATAGAGGGATACTGACTAGAGCCTCTCTAAGAAACCAGGTTGAACAACAGGCCTTTTATTCATAGATTGAACATGAAAATTTCAATGATTCTATCAATGATGAATTTTGGTTAATGTCTATCCAAGAAGAGTTAAATCAATTTGAAAGAAACAACGTCTGGGAATTAGTTGACAGACCTAAGGACACTTTGACAGTAGGCACTATATGGGTTTTTAGAAATAAATTTGATGAGTCTGGAAACATAGTTAGAAACAAATCTAGACTAGTTGTACAAGGATATTGTCAAGAGTAAGGTATAGAATATGATGAAACCTTTGTACATGTAGCTACATTAGAAGCCATTATGATTTTACTTGCCTATGCTGCTCATCTGAATGTCAAGTTATATCAAATGGATGTCAAAAGTGTTTTTCTAAATGGTTTTATAATTGAAGATGTTTTTGTTAAACAACCACCAGGATTTACTAATCCTCATTTTCCAAATCATGTTTTCAAGTATTCTAAAGCGTTATATGGTTTAAAACAAGCTCCAATATCTTGGTATGATAGACTTAGTAATTTTATTATTTAAAAAAAATTTACTAAAGGGATTCTTGATCCAACTCGTTTTATTAAAAGAGTTTCTAAAGATGTTTTGATAGTAAAAATCTATGTTTGTGATATTATTTTTGGATCTTATAAACATTCCTTATGTACTGATTCTTCAAAGAGAATGCAAGATGAATTTAATATGAGTTTAATGGGTGAAATTAAATATTTTCTTGGATTTCATGTTTTTCAAAATGAAAATTGTGTTATTTTGAATCAAAGTAATTATACAAAGGATCTTTTAAAACTTTTTGGATTGGATAGTATTAAGGAGAGTGAAACTCCCATGAGTACTGTCTTTAAATTGGATGCAGATGAAACTGGGAAACCAGTGGATCTAACCAATTATAGAGGTATGATTGGAAGCTTACTTTACCATACTACTAGTCGACCGAATATTATGTTTACTGTGTGTATTTGGGCAAGATTTCAAGCTAACCCAAAAGAATCTCATTTACTTTCTGCTAAAAGAATTTTTAAGTATCTTAAACATACTGTAAATATAGGTTTGATTTACCCAAAAGTACAGTACTCTGTGTTAATGAGTTATTCAGATGATGAATTTACTAGTTGCAAGATGGATAAAAAGAAGCACATATGGAACATGTCATTTATTAAGAAAATCCTTAGTATCATGGTGCAGTAAGAATCAGAATTCTATTGCATTATCCACTGCTGAAGTAGAGTATATAGCTGCTGGTAGTTACTGTGCACAAATTCTGTGGATGAAACACAGTCTTTTGGACTATGGATATGAATTTAAGAATGTTTCTATCAACTGTGACAATACTAGTGCAATAAATATCTCTAAGAACCTTGTATCTCACTCTAGGACCAAACACATTGATGTAAGGCAACATTTCGTGAGAGATCATTACCAAAAGGTGATATTATTCTTGAGTTTATAAGTGTTGAACATCAATTACCTGACATTTTCACTAAAGATTTTATTTTAGATAGGCTAAGATATAGTAGACATGAGTTAGGTTTGTTTAACCTTGATCGGTAGCTAACCTCACCGATGTAAAATTTTCACCGGTATAAAATTCTCACCGATGTAACCTCACTAATAGGAATTCTCACCAATGAGTGCGCTGTTTTAAAACTTCTGTCTGCCACCAGAATCTGAATCGTTTTTACTTTATTTCAATTTTTTATTTACTTTATGATCCCTAAATGATAAAAACTATGTCCTAGCTACTTCTCAATCCACCGTGCCTCAAACCTTGACCCTTAAACATTAGCTCCGGAATCTCTTGATAACCCTAAATCCCTTGAAATAGCGATGGAAAAAACTAGACTTCTTACCGTCAGAGATGACACTGGTGAGCCAAAATCAAAGAAGCAAAAGTCTGAGAAAGCAGCAAGTGGTAGTGTTACAATAACTAGATTGGGGAGACAACCAGTGAATCCTCATCTGAAGAATATAGTCATTATGATTGAAAAGGAGCTTTCCGTAGAGTGATTACTTCCTAGCAAGTCCTTAGTGATCAAAGTGCATGAAGATCAAAAATGGGTGGAGTGTTTTTCGAACAACAATGGTCCTTACTTTCCAATGTTAGTGAAACAGTTTTAGGAGGTTGTAACCTTTGAGAAATTTTAGAATGAAAACCGAGTGACTTTGTTTGTTAATGGAAAGGAAATGTCATTTTCATCTGTGGAATGGGATGAATGTATGAATGTTCCACATGATGGTGTATCTGGATATGTATCGAGAGCTATGTCTCCTACTTGTGACATTTTCGATTATGAGACTGCTCTGGAAGAGTTGACTGGTGATGGAAATCAAAGACAAGTATTTTCTGTAGAAATGGATGGAGAGAAGAGATTGTTATTCAAATTTGTTCAACATGTCTTGATACTGAGGAGTGGAGAATTTTCAAATTTGAGATATCAGGATATCTATCTCTTTCACCTCTTAAGACATTGTGTAAAGGTGAATTTGTGCAGATTGTTGATGATCCACATGTCATACATGACAAGGCCAAAATCAAAGACAAATGCCCTATTCTTTTCTAAGTTAATTTCTATGATGATCAATGTATAAGGGGTAGCTGAGTCTCAAGATGAGACAGTAGTAGTAGAGAATAACTTTTGTATCACATCCACAGTTTGCAAATACATGTTGATAAATTGGAACCCTTAGAGAGGGGAATGGGTCAATGATGACCAGAAGGTGTATGACAAATTTAATCATGTGAATCATCCTTCAAGACCTAAGGATGTGAGGGATCCAGGCCTGGGACTTGATGAAGAGGATCCAGAATACAGTAATGATTCAGAAGAGGAAGAGTCCTCTGTTGATGAAGGAGTAGACCTTGACTTACCTCCTAGCCTAGATCCTGAAAATCTAGATCAACAAAAATCAGATAAGGATGATGCTATTTTAGAGGTTGTTAAAGTGGTTGTTGAGGAGGCTACTGTAGAAAATGAAAAAGATGTTCATGAGAGTGAAGCATCTCTGTCATCTGATTTGAGCCTTAGTCTAGTGATTGGATAATCTTTAGTGACTGCTAAGGATGCAAATGATGTTGACATACCCTTGCCTACTTTGGAAGACACTCCTGTTGCTATAGAGATGGAAATGATAGTAGATGATTCTCCTTAGGATGAAACACCTGCTGAGAATACTGCTGAGAATTCTGTTGTTTTATTTTGGGATGAACCAGTTGAGGGGGAGCATCAAACCATGTTTGGAAGTGTTACAATGGCTGTTAATATTAATGATTGGGAAGAAGACCAAGGTTTCGTTTTTTGTGGTTTAGACTATCCCGATTCTGATAATGAATCATCTCTAAATAGACAAAAAATTGTTTATGATGTTAAGACTGAACTGCTTTCTAAAGATGTGGTCATAATGCATGACCTAGATACTTTAAAGAAAAATCGTAAGGACAACATTGCGGAAGAGGTAAAAAAAGATGGAAGTTTATCTGGTATCTTCAATTCAATCAGTTATGATTGACTCTGTGGTCAGTTTAGCCTCTCAAAGAGCATATATTGTTGTTGCACCTGCTGATTTAATTACCAAGACAGTTCTTGAATCCTTAAAGGATGAGTTGAAAGAGTCTTTTAGTTCCTCAGTTGCTGAGATAAAGCACAATTTTGCTGAGGAGATGAGTATGTTTTAAAATATCTTTTGAACTTACTCTTGCTTGTAAGTTGTCAAACTTTATGAGTGGGATAGTGGAAGAAGTTAAAAAACTGACAGGCTCACGTTTCAAGACTTGAGGTAGATCTTGAAGCTATAAATGAATTTTTTGTATCTTTAGACTCTTAAATTAGCTCAAAATCTCAAGCAGATAAGGTCTTAGCTTATGTGAAAAATGTTGTAAGCCAGATGGTTTCAGTGTTCGAATGTTTTAAAAATTCTATGAAAGATCATGTTAAAACCCAAGATTCTCAAGTTCAAAATCTTATCAGTGGGTTGACCAACAACATCAAGGAATCAGTGACCTTCTCTGTCAGTTCTATTTCTTATAAACCCTCAGTAGATTTGAATCAAATTCGAGTTATTATGAAGTAGGAGCTTGGTTCAGCTTCAACCAGTGGCACTGTGGACTCATCCGAGCTGAGTAGAGTTGTGCTTTCTACCAGAGATTCAGCTAGAGAAATAATGAAGATAGTAAAAGAATAAATGAGATAAGCTTCTTCCTATAAAAAAGAATTGAAAGATAAAGTGGACTCCAATTTCAAAAATATTTACACAAAGAATAAAATGACCAGTCACTTCAATCTTCTGATAGAAAATATAAAGCTTCCTCTTGTCAATCATCCCTTCAAAGAACAAGTTAGCAATCTAAGGGAATTGACTCCGGTGTTGGACAAATTTATGGAGAACATGGATGACATCATATCTGCTATGGAGAGAGGAGGAGGAATAATTATGGACTTCATAAATCTATTGATGCCTTTTCTGCATGTTGATGTTAGGCCAGTGATTGTCCATCTTAAATTGCCTAGCTCTACCTCTGATGCTTCTTCGGTTCAGATGACTCCTACCCAAGCCATTCGAAGCCTCACTCTTATGATCACTCAACGCTCTCCTCAGTACCACCCATGAACAGTTTCTGTGGCTTAGCCTCCAATGATCATTTCTGGAATTCCTAAGCCTTCACCAGTATCCTCACCACCTGAATCCTCTTCTGAACTAAAATGAAAATCTTACATTGAGGATGTGGATTGAACAAGTTTCTAGACTATTTGATAGGAATCCATTTTATTTTGTTTTATTCATTTGTACCTTATTTGGAACATTAAATAAAACTTCTATTTATCTCTTCTCTTTTACATATTTTATTCCTCTTATCTTTGGTTTCCCACTTTTTGATTTTCACAAAGGGGGAGAAATATTTTACCCTGATTCTACAAAGAGGGAGAAATATTCACCCAGGGGGAGAAGTCTTAAAGGTAGAATAAATCATGGGGATAAAGTATAAAAGGGGGAAAAATTTCCTCTAAGGAAGAGCTATCATGTTTTTCCCATGTGATACTAGTGCTTTTACTTTCATCCTTTGATACCATTTCATTTAATTCTCTTATACCACTAAATTTTACCTCTGATATCATTGCAATTTATTTTATCTTTGATACTATCACATTTAATTTTACCTCTGATAAATTGTGTTCTATAACATACTGTTTTCTCTTAGAAAATTGAATTTAATTATATATCCTTTGATACAATTTCTCAATATTTTAAAACTGTAATATTATAAGTTGTGATTATCAAAAAGGGGGAGGTTGTTGACCTCACGTGTTTTGATAATCCCAAATAATGTTTATTTATATATTAATACTTTCAAATCTATGATATTCTATGATCAAGATGATAATAATATTAAATAATCTCTGGAATATTTTACTCATTGTTTATCCATGTTTATATGAGTTCTGAAGTAATTATAACCCAATCAGATGTGTTTTTCATAAAAACAGATAAGTGTAAGTCACTGATCTGCGTATAGATACTAATAAAGAGCTACTGGTACTCAGTCTACCAATAGACTTAGTCTACCGATAGATAGAGTCGCTGATACACAAAGGTCACCAATATGTATAGAGCTACCGATGTGCATGTCTACCAGAAGTTACTGATAGATTAAGTCTACTGATACGAGCACAGACAATCACCAATAACTAGAGCTACCGACTGAGAAACCGGAGCTACCGACAGACAAGAGCTACCGACAGACAGAAGTCTATCGATTGATCTAGTTCATAGATAGTTACTATTAGAGTAAGTCTACCAATACAAGTACAGTCACTGATACATTGAGCAATTGATGCAAGATCAAAGAGCTACTGATGGAACTAGAGCAGCTGATGGAATGAAGTCACTAGTATATAGAGAAACCGATGCAAGATGAAAGATCTACTGATGGAAGGACCTGTTACACAGTCCACCGTATACATTTACCAACATGAGCTACTAATTGACCAACCAGTCAAAATCTATACTCTCAATACAATTTATTTATTAATCTAACAGTTACATTTGTTGTTTTAATGCAATTAATGTTATTTAATGAATTGTGTTGCCATATCAGGGAACCATACCTAGTACCCATGAAAAAAGTAATCATTCCTTTTTTCCAGAGCTGAAAGCTCTAAAGGGAAGGAAAGAGAACACTGTAAAATAATATACGAAAATATGCAAGTGTGTAGAAGTAATGAAATAGAGAGAATCAAGGAACTGAGAAGGCACACAAAGGTGAAAAAGAAAAAGGAAAAAGCTTATCAAGCATTCAAACGTGGATCATTCCCGCAAGGCTACATATATACTCCAAGAACTCTGAACATACTTGAGTCCGATCATTCTGAAGCAAACCACAAGCTGCATCTTGATTGAAGAACTACCACAATTACTTCATGCACACAAGCTGACAATCTGGACCAAGAACCAAAAGAAGAAAACGACACTTTGTTTTCTGAGCAGAAACCAGATAAGGACTTAGAATCCTTTATGACCAACCAAACGAGTCCATAGCTGCACTCCCAATCACTAAAGCTATTCTAAACTCATTCTTACTTACTTTAGTGATTACTTCTTTTTACAATTCCAGTAGTGTGTGTAGCCTGTTTAATTTACACACACACTGTCTCCTGAGCTAAACTGGAGGATTCTTAAATCCTCACTCAAACTCCATAACTCTTTCATTCCCACTGTGGATAGTGGTAGAGGTCGAGTAAGACCTGGAAAGCTGTGATATATTATTTGATTCCCTCATAGATCTGTGGTAGAGGTCTTTTGACCTGGACAGTATTGCACTATTTTTTACCCCGATCCAGGGTGTTGATCAATTTATATAAATTGTTCATAGGACTAAGTCTTGTCTTGAGACTGAACCTCTTGGATAACTTTGTTGTCCTTTTTAGTTTAAGTCATAAGTATACTATTTATATATATCTTATTCCACTTCTTATTACTGTGAAATACAAAACTATTTTAATGCTGCATTGATTTTTAAATTAGCAAGTGTTTATACTAATTGGAAACCAGTAAGTTAGTTTCAAAGGTTAATCTAATCTTCAGATTAAGTTAACTAAGACCTAATGAATCTTAGAAAAATTAATTGAACATTTATAATCTGTATAAATTCACTACAGTTTATCTTTGTTTTTAATTTGATGGATATTAAGAGAAATATTTATTAACAGAAATTTTAATTTGAACTCAATTCACCCCCTATTGAGTATCCACCCCGACCAAAAAAACTCATAAGTAACATGTTGTAAAAAAATTCTCTTGAGAAATTATTCTTATCATACCATAAATAATTACAATGGATTATTATTATTTTAATATAAATAATCATTAAATCTAAAAATATTACCCCCTATTATATGAGTATGAATTATCATGGAAATAATTTTCATGATTAAAGATAATTTTTAGAGAATGAAATTTCTGGAGTATAGTTATTCATGTTTGTTTTAAATGACATGAGTTGATATTCTCCTCTTGGAAAAAATCAATGTACAAATATTAGCACTCTGGTTATATCTCATGTATAAGGATTTAACATGTTACTTCATGATTCCTGAAGTGACATCTAAATAAAATGTTGTATCCATTTTAAGTCCTCAATATTTATTAAAAAGTTACAAATATTTGGAAAATGAATGGGTTGTAAAAATGAATCATGAATGAAAAATCAAAGATTTTTACTATTTTATTTTATAAAATAATAAATATAAGTTTTATGCATCCTCCCAAAAAATGTTTATGTATTTAAAATCCAATATAGGATATCCAAAAATTGATTCCCATAAATTTCAAATGTATTTCATGATTGAAATTATTTATAAATTTTTGAATGGGTTTTCATGTGAATGTTCTTCAATGAATCATGATTCCAATTAAGGATCATTTATACTCTCCTAGAGGTAATTTCATTCATGTAGGTTTGGGTGGTTCTTTAATGTTTCTAAAATATTCACTTGCATAACACTCATGACTAACTAGTCCTTAATAGTTTCCAAAAAATATAAGGCTACACAAAACATATTGATAATTTATTTATATGGCATCATCATATATCTCACTTATTTATTTTGAATGATGATACAACATTTTTAGATGTAATTTCCTTGATTTTATTGGATCTAAAAATCATTACTAGTTCATAAGAATCACCAAAAACTACAAATAAGTCATTTAAATTATCCACAATAACACATCTCCTATCAAAACATCAATGAACATAAATCAATCACTATAATAGTTCATGATTGTACATATCTATAAAAACAATTATTGTATTACCGACTCTGATTGACTATATATCTTAATTCTAAAATCCCTACAAGATTACATCCACAAGACACACTATCTCATCAGGTGAATTCTACCTAAACCCTCGTAAAGTCTATCATGATATCAAAATTATTTAACAAAGGATATCCAAAATCGATCAAAATTCATTCTATAAATAGTACTAATCCTATATTCATATATCATGGTGTGGTCAATTCTAAATCCCTTTTGATAATGAGAAATATTAGGGCTGGATGTAATGGTATTGTTTTATGGACTACATAATGTCATGTATATATAATATTTAGTCACATTATAGGGATATTGGCCTTGTATAACCCATGATCCTTTATTTTTTTTCCTATGTATTTGAGTGGTAGGAGACTCATGGGTTGAATATCAAAAATTTCATCTTAGAAGACACATATCCCCACCCGTGTATGTGATAAAAACCTAATATTATTTGAAACTTTCACCCACCACATCGCACTCCATTTGTGTTCAATATTATTACTTCAAATGGAAAAAAATAGTTTGAGGATGCTTTTTAAATGGGATTGATTTGTAGGAAAATTTATACTATAAACAATCTTGTTTTTTTAGAGAACCTATGTTATTAAGTCTTATACTTGTATGCATGAAATTACACATTTACAAACTATACATTAAATCATATACATTCCAATATAGACAAAAAACCACACCTATGCATGTCTGGCATAATTCCATTACTTGATACCATTAAATAAATAGTATATTACTCATGAAATGAAAATATTAAGAGATTTTTCAAGATATATTTCCCAAAAATTTGATGACACAACAGTCATTGATATATTCCAATGGAACACAATTTCATATAAGTGTATATTTTTTTTATCTACCTCTTTATTCATTAAACCACATCCATAAATATTTTATGTTACTAGTTGAATTGAACCATACTATATAAGTTATTCATCACTTCAAATGATTGTATGTGCTGAATGATTCCTGAGATAAATCTTAATTACAACACAACCAATAACATAAAAAAACTTATTCCATTTTTTAATACATAAGACATAAATATAATTTTTTATTTCTTTTGGCGTATATATAAACCCTATTATAAAATTTTTTGTACCGGTGGGATACATTGAAGACTTATATAATACCTTCCACATTCAAGATAAAATGATATTATATCACAACTCATTATTTCATTTTGGGATACCTTAGACCTAGAAAAACAATTTACATCTTTCTTAGAGACTTTAAACATAATAGTAATCTATTATATTACCTATGATGAAAATAAAATCTAATGTAACGTTTTTTTGTATTCATAGGAAACATCAAACTCCAGTATATCCCATTATGTCATTTCCAAAGACCTAGAGACTCAATGTGAAAACCAAATCCTTCCCAGATGATAAAAACAAGCATAAAATGTTAAATCATTTTGGGAGACCTAAAAAATTGTATAACCATTTTTCCTTCATTGATTCATATAATATATTCTATAAACATTCATTCCTCCCTATACAGAATAGAATACAACACACATGTTTTAATGGCTCTATATATTCCATTAAAATATATGGTCCCATTATATAAATCATAAAAATATAGATTGATCATTTGACAATGTTATTTTAATGAGAATCGGTATTATAAGATGATTTAAATTCCAATTGCGTCAGTATTAAGGCGTGATATAACAATAAATATATCTTGAAGAGGTATTCACCTTCCAATGATTGAAAAAAACAATTAAATTAACTTTTTATATTTTTATTGAATTCTTTCAAGAATATACGATTATATATATTGAGGTCACTGATCAAACAAAAAAATTATTTATCAGATAATTCGACCTATAATTATAGTGGTTTTGGAATTTCAGGTTTAAATAATTCTTAAATTATTCTTAGGACATCCAATATTAGAAATGTTCATCTATGATAAAATCAAATAAAAAACTCTATATACAACAGGAAACACCATGCTACATTAATATTTACACTAATTAAGAAAATTAATTTTCTATCTTAAATTTAATTTAGTTGGTGTACTATAGAATAATATAGACGAGCCTTATAAAATGAATAACCAAGACTATGCATATAAATGTTTTCAATAGTGGAGTGTATGAAAAACATGTGGCATTATCCATAGTTAAAAATGTATCCCATAATAAGTGATTGATTCCACAAAAATAAGGATATTGGAAATTAAGTGACCTAGTTGGAGTAGCATCTTGATATTTGTCCCAATAAAGTTTTCACATTTTGAAAACTGTAGGTGTATATGTTATTTAATGCTCTATTTCTTGTGATATATCATAATCCCATAATTTGGTGGTTTTCAAATCCTTCAACCACAATTATTACGCTACATAGTTTTCCAATGGAACATCTAATAGTACCTTGTAATTCTAGTGTTACTATAACTTCCCCGATGAGAATGAATAAGAGTGAAAGAGACTGTGGAAAAATATTTGATTCTGTGAATCATATTTCTATAATTTAAATTCATATGTCCATTTTAGATGTTTTTCATCAGTATAGCTATCTTAGAGATTCCTTTTTTAAGGTTCTAATGAGTCAAAAACAATTAGTCTAATGAGGTTTTTGCTGATGTCTCTTATATTTATACAATGATTACAAATAGTATTGTTCCAATATTTTTCTATGACTGTAATTTGATGGTTGATGGAACAAAACATACACTACATGTGTCTGGGTACCTGGATTATATGAGTATCAAATTTTTTTGTAGTAATTGTAGCACTAACACCATTTGTTCATGAATCCTCATCCATCTCAAACTAAATTTTTATTGTTTAATCCATCCATCAATGAACATATAAGGTAATGAAGAGAGGTAAAATATGAGGGTTTTATCAAACTACACATAGTTTTGGATATATTGATGGAATTCAAAATTCATAAATTTTATCAAGGTTCCGTCATCAAATTAATTTCCCATTATTCTCTGAATTAAATGGTATTTCGCAAAATATTTCAAATTAAATAAATGATTGAAATAATTTATTAATTAGTAACTGGAGTAACATGTTGAATTGGTTCCCATTTTTATTATTTTAAGAGATTTTATATCAAATATTTATTGAGTAAAAGGAAGGGGAAAAAGTTTTAGTCGATTAATATTTTCTAGAAAATGCACTAAATGGGATATACAATGTCCGACCTACAATATGGATAATTTGAATTAGAGATTTATACTCACTACCAACTGAATTGAGGAATATTGTAATTAGGTGGTGCACAAAATAATCATAGAAATATTTATCAATGTATGTCACCCTCATCAATTGTTCACATTAACTCTAAAAATTGGTTTAATCATCAATTTCTTCATATAATAGTGTTACATGATTTAATAAACTTATAGAAAAATGGATTTTGGGGATAAATAAAATAGTGAATAAATCTAGATTACCCATCAAATACCATAATCCTGATAAATAATAGTGTATTAATGAAATAAATATCCATATGTAAGGGGTTTATATGACTGTTGGATTGAGAGATGAAAATTGATATATTTCCCATATTGATTATTAATTCCAAGTACAATTAACATAGATATAAGTATGTCATTTTTATTAGAAACACCTGATTTTTTTAATGGAACTTCAAGGATATTTTAATATTGAACCTACTTGTCATTTTCCACCACCTTGTTCTTAGAATCAATCATAGTAGTTTTCAATAAATGGTGGAAAGAATGTACCCAACTCTAAACGTCTTGGAATCTTTTATGGTGGAAATTAGATTGGGTAATACATAATCCATGAGTTTCAACACACTAAATCGATTACAAAAATTATTCCTTGCATTAATAATAATAAATTTAAGTTTGTATCAAATTTTGTGAACTCGAATAATACTAAGTGAGGAAGCATTTTTTTGTCAATAAAAGAATTATTGATTGACACAACAGACTATTTTGAGAATAAATAAAATTTTAATGGATACTCTATATTATATATCTATATATATCCCTATAAGATGAATAAACATAAAATTATCATTCTCTTTACGGATTATACTTATATCAGGTAATTCCCATTGGGTTGAAGAACTAATGAGCCATTATTCTTTCATCCGTGTAATAATAATAAAACCACTCATTGTAAGATGATAAAATGTTGTATGAGAAATATAGTGGTAAATTAAAACTACTTCCATGCTCATATCATCAATATAATGGCATTATTCAACAAATTGTGAAATTTTTGCTTATTGTTAAACATGGTGATATGTCCATTAAATATATCATCATGTAAATATTATATAGTTTGTGTAAACTATGGAATCGTTGAGGTTAATATATATAAGATTTTGGTTATCTTTTACATTTCCCACAGCAGAATCTATTTATTTTGATAGAACATGTAGGATTCTCCACCTACATTATTTTTTTATCATTTACCTTATGGGTTTTTTTACCTATTAAAAAAAAGTAAAACATACCTGGGGGATACTAATTTACATTGTTAATTTCATTTTCTAAATAAATAAATATCATTTCCTCTTTTCATGATTCAGGAAATTTAAGGAAAACAATAATACAATTAACATAGAGTTTATGATGAATATTCATCGATACATTATTTCATTTATAAAAATTCATTGAATATAAAATATACATTACTATCAGTGATAAAAATTGTACAATTCGAGAGCATGGATTATGATGTTTTTATCGGTGAATACCCTAATGATAAGGTATGGCTTATGAACTGGAAAATTTATAGAGAGGAAAGTACCAATAGGTTGAGGCTTCGCTTTGATGGCTTTTCCTTCTCCTATGAGGCTTCACCTACGGATTGATTGGGACCGGTTTCTCACTTTTCCATAAAAGTGACTTTATTAATACAATGTTAATTTTCAGTTAGTACAATGTTTATTTAAAAATATTTATCATATCACGATATAATATTTATATTATAATAATGACTATATATCCTGGTTTTATAACATAATGTTGATGAAAAGGCATATTTTTTTATCAAAAAATACTATAGGGAATATGGAAAAAAAGATTAAAAAATTAATCTAAATGATTATACATGATAATTGATGGCCCAATTATCTCTTAAGTATGTAATTTATTATCCTCTATTTTAATATATTTCCCCATATGTGTATTTTAAAATTCAGAACATACGCTTTCCGTTTTTTATAATGACATAATGTTTATTTATCTTGCATATTGGGGATTTGGGTCATAATATATGATTAAAAATGTAATATATGTTGATGAAATTTACCTCTAATTTCATAAAGGGGAATATCCATTACCATCATTGTTATCATAAATGGATCAAATAGACACCATGAAGTTTCAAATGATAGATTATCTAGAGAATGATACTACTCCACATAACCATCCAAAATGGCAACATCCATAGATGAGGGAAAATATCATCCACATATAAGGAATATACTCTATAATAGTAATCTACCTGTAGAGAATTGATATGGTTCTCTTTAGGTTAACTGAATATTAAGACACCCATTAGGTCATGATGTAACTCTATTTAGGTAATGGGGAACCCTGCTGACATGACAAGGATATCCCATAAAATTACGTTACATGTGTACCTCTAAACCACCATAAGTAATCAATGTATATGATTCGTATCTAAATTTAATAAATTAATTATTGATGAAAAATTTATTTTATGACATCTAATATTATTACATTTCTCATAAAACTCCCCTATATTTTCTCTTCGAGGGGTGATTTTCTATTATCTAAAAATACTATAGATTTCATTATATTCCAAGTTCATCCCTATTTCATTTTATTTGTTATTTATGTAAGACAATATTATTCACTTAATTTATTTCATGATAAAATTATTAATAAATATTTTCAGATATAATATCACCAGTATATTTAGATCCGACAATAATTCCCCCATGTATAATGGAAAAAATTTATAAGAAGATGAGTTATAAAAACTTTATCCAAATAATTAGATATGTCATATCCATTATTTATACTACCCAATTTGTACTAATATGAATATTATATTAAAAATACCATATAAAATGATATAAATAATTTGATGGAAGTGGAATCGAAAACATAATCATTTTTTATTTTCAAAACACTTTGTCCATTTCACACAACCATATTCTTTCAAATTCAAGAAACCTGATGATCCCTAATGATTTGAATAGTTTTACTTATTCTATTAATTTTTCAAATACCTCACTTTAAAAGTAAACTTATAATTTGACAAAAAAATAATATTTTAGAAATTCATTATATTGAATTAAAAAAAATTAAATGTATAGGCTACGTAGGATACATAACGTGGATGTTTAATAGACAGACAGGACCTGAGAGATTAATAATATGGTTTAATATATATCACTAATTCATGGATAATTGTAATTATATTTGATGACACAAATGATATCGGGGTTGAATCACTTAAAATTGGAATTGATATATAGTATCATATATGTCATTTTAATTGTCAAATTAAATTGGTGGTATTTCCTAATTACATTGGATGAATAGTTTATAATACCTCACACCAATTTTACATTATTAAAAAAGTTCCATGAAAAAGTTCGTGATATCAAGAAATTTATATTCTACTAAACTCTAACCAGTATAGCCTAATGTCTTTTATGCATGAACAACAACAACATAACATGAGGTAATCCCTATGTTAATCAATAAATAATAGAACATGTTCCACCCCATATAACACATAAACATCATCACGTGGGTCATTCTACACATTCTGAGTTACATATGTAATGGTTCTATTTTCAGAAAAAAAAATCAACTACTAGGCGATGAGTTTTCTTACTAATAAATATATATATTCATTTATATACGTGACAATTTTATAGTACAGTGTACATTTTATATATCAACCAAAAATGTTTACATGATTTTCGTTTCTGGTGAAATTTTGTGTTATAATTTGTGATACAAAAAATAACTGTATCTCATTAATAATTTAGTGCTATATAAATTAAAATGTGACCATTGGGATTTAAATGTTATAAGTCTATTCGTCAATTATGACTGTTTGTTAAAATGGAAATTGTAAACTGTACTATTGATAATAATTTTAACAATATAATTAGATTTTATAACAAAAAATAGAAAAGGGTAATTAATACATAAAAGAGAAATGATGGACTCAACTAGTAGATTTGTATCCTAGGAAGCCCATTTGATAGTTATTTAGAGGGAGGTGGAAACTATAATAGTGATAAATTTTTATATATTAAATTAGTCTTTATAAGAATAAATGAAATAGGGTAATAAATGTAGAAAAGAGAAACAATGGAATCCACCATTAGATTTGTTCCATTAGAAACCCATTTGTTGGAGCTTGGTAGAGAGGAATCATCACTAAAGTTTTCTCTCCATCAATACTATTATATGTATAAATATGAGAAGCTTGAAATAAATCATCCACAAGAGAACTTTATGTTAGTGGATATTACCACTCTAGCAATGCTAGTCGAGCCACCCCATGGATATATCACCATCTTACACCTTACCCCTAGGTCATATCTGGGAGTTATATGGGGATACATGTCCAAAATGTAGTTATTTAAAGATTATTTATTTTGTAAAATTAAAATTTTGATTCCATAAATTCTATTTTTATGAATTGTTTTGCTTAGTAAAATTGGGAATGGATTTCATAGATTTATTTTTATAATGGAAATATTTCTTTTTGTAAAATATAAAAATATTTTTAATTAACTCAGATAATATGAATAATACTTATTTTAATGAAATAGTATGGACAAACAATGTTCATTAAAAAGAAATTAAATTTGTTTTATTAATTTCAAGTATCTTAAATTTTACTACTTATTATCAACCTACTATTATTTTTATTAAATAAGTATTTTTTTATTTTAATATTAAATTTTACATTTTTAGATAATTATTATGATACAAAAAATATCATTTTTGGAATTGTCATGTCAAAATTATGTTGGGGATAATTTTTTATAATTTTCTAAAATACATTATTTTTTATGAATAGTTGAAATATAGTTTGAGTCAATCAATATGTTTAAAGACTTCATAATTTTGTATTAATTATTTAAAAACAAATTAGCCCCAATTCTAGGTCAAAAATATGTTCTTTAAGTAATGTAATGTATTTTATATTTTAATCAATTCCCAAACTAATGTTTTACATTCCAAATTAAAAAATGGAAACATTAACATTTAAACCATTACATTTATGGAAACAATTAAATTTCATACCAAAATAATTAATATAAATTTTTGGTCAACTCTTGTGGATTACTATAATATTCAATTTGACCAAACAGTCCAAACTCATGAGAAAATACCATGTGAAAGCTCATATTTTTTTATTTTCTACCAAATATCTTTCTAAGGCCTGTATTCAAAAATTAATAAAAAAATCCTCCACTTTTTCTATAAATACCCACCCATTTCTCAATTTTAATTCACTCCAAATCCATCCTCCATGATGATCTAGTAGTTTTACCTCCCATCGGGTCTCTTTTGTTCAATTTCTTAATCCTCATGATTTTGGATCAACTCTTTATAGTAGGGGAAATATACTTCTTTTTTATTCATTTCAAGAACCATGTTTGTTTATGTCATCAGAACGTTATGGTTGATCTCTGTTATTTCCTTTTCATTCATTCAATTACTTCCAAGTTATTTTTTATCAATAAGAATGCCCCTCTATTTTTACCATTTTAAAAAACAATGTTTTATTCCCATAATAATTATAAATTTACTTCTAAACATTTATCTCCAGTAGTCATTAAATTATCTATTATTTTCCTTTTGTAAATACCAAAATCACTTTATTTTCTAATGTTATTCACCTAGATGTAAAAAATATTTATTCATTGATTTAACATAATTAAAACCTTTATTCCCTTACCATTGGATAACGATAAACTAATACACTTTTCATTAAGAAAATTTCTAGAAAAACACCATCATTTTTACATGAAACACATTTATTTTATTCTACAACCGTTATTTATAAAATAAATGATTATGATTTATTTGGATCACATTAATTACGACATGTTAGGTGATCTCATAGATGAAGCTCAAATTAATTGGGAAAATAAATTAATCTCTAATGATTTTTTATATTATGATACATTGGTGAATAACCGTTATAATATTTTTGGCGTAGCGGTGGAAATCCTCATTTTAATGTTTTATCCACATTTCCACAGTATGATCCAAACTGTTTTTATTAAGATATAACCATTTTCATTATCTAATTATTTTATAAAATTATTCAATTTCATAGTCACATTTATCATGGTCACATGGAAATTGTTACCCTTGATTTCCCTCACTTGGCCTTATGCTCTCCCTTCCTTTGATGTATGTCCCCAAGTTATGGGATGTAGTAAATATACTTAGGATGAACCTATGATGAATCCTTTAAAGTATATTTTATTAATTTTATACTTTATAATGTACTCTATATATTTTTTTAATGAAACTATACATCAAAAATCATCTATTTTATACTATGTAGTGAAATGATTTGGTAATAAAATGACAGGATCTCATAGTTGGTATCAAATTATGGTTTAGTTATTCATGGAAATTTGGATTATAAGACATTAGGATAAACCACATGGAATATTTTGAAAAATTCATAGTATTTAGGTGAAGTCTGAAGTATGAGGATTCCATGAATATAAATCCTTTCCTCTATATAAACAATTGGACGTGTCTTTGGAAAAATTTATATAGGGGTAAACCAAAAATCACTTCTTTGAGTTAGAGTCATATGGGAACTAGTACCCAACAACATACCTTGTTGCACTCTTGGTTTTACACTCTTAGGGGATATTTTTTGTTATTCAATAGCTTTTAATATCTATTATAAATGATTTATAATAAATATATGTTTTGTTAAGTACAAATATATTTAAATATGATGATTTAATACATAATATTCTTTTATAATTATATGATTCGTTAAATAAAAATGTTTGATACTATAGTTTTATTATATAGGAATTTGGTGGGAAAAATTAGGAACCACATAAATTTTGATCAAAGAAAACTATGAATTTATGACACTCCAATGAAATACTAAATAGAAAAATTCATGAGAATGATGAATCAACTGAGTGGAGTTGTGAGAAATAACATTAATCAAGATGAATGACCAGATTCACCATGAATGAAAAAACATTAAGATGAGTAATTTATTCATCAACAACCGACTAATTTCAATGGATCTACCATTTTACTTATTACTTAATAATGAATAATTTCAACTGAGAAGTTATTTTCTCTAATCCATTGTATTTAACAAGAGAATGCCACCCTAGAAATATACCTCTTTGAGGGAAAAATTATAAGTGGTGGAAACTGATTAAAAACGGATTCCGCGATAAGAGATTGATGCTATAGAGTTGGAAATTTTAGGGGATCATTTTCCGAGCATATTTCCACCATTGGATGGGAATGAAAATTGAGAATTAATTTATTAACCTAATTTTGAAGAGAGAAAAAGAATATGGATGCTTTTTGATGTACATTAATATAGCTTCTCGTTACACCTCTAGATTTTTCTTAGAACCTAATATAATGGTAGATAGAATATTCTAAGGAGTAAGACCCCATATACAGAAAAATCTCACCAATAAAGACTATGAAAGATATGAAGATGTTGTGAGATGTTCTATGAATGTTGAATTAGAGTTTAGAGAGGGAAAATAGTCTCATAGATTGAATAAAACGAGGATATAAATAAAGCCAAGATTTCATTATAACGTTGATCATGAAATAAGAATAAAGCATGGGAAACTGCCCAAATGAAAAAAAACAACAAATGAAGTATTTGGGGAAATCTATTATTAGGAGTGGGAAATTTTTTATGTGTGGAGGAGATTGTTATATTTATCATAACATTCATTTTAAGGTGGATCCCCAACTTCTCAACACAAATAAAAAAGGGAATATGTAGCAGGTCCAACATCAAGTCCAATGATTCTACTGTGGACAGCTTGGGAACCTTCCCAATAATTGTCCTAATCAGATTATAATGGAGGGGAATCAATATTGACCTCAGGAGAGGAAAAGGGTGAAATTACATTATTTTTATATCACAATGGCATATTTAGAGATTTCAAAAGATTTTGTTGACATTATAGTTCTCTAAATTCAAGGAAGCACATTTTTTATTTAATTTATATACATTCTTTTAATTGAACCCTACTTGAAAATAATATAAAATAAATCCATGAACTGATAAAAGTATATAAATTAGTAAAGACTCATAGTTGGATTATCTAAAAATCAATAGAGTACCTAAACTCCTGTATTGAATTTGGTGAGAATAATCTCATCGTATGTCAAGTGGTAATTCTAATGATAGAATTTAACATTGTGTTAGGGATGAAATAGATCTCAAAAAAATATATTATGATCAAATACAGAAGAAAATACATCATAGTTGTCTTAAATTAAAAAACAATAATTTTTTTCAAAGATATATTGACCTATGCTTAGTAAAAAAGAACCATTGATAGCATACTTTATGGAAATGGTAATTAAAGATAAATATGAAAATGAATGTGTATGAATAGAAAATGTTCCCATTAAATTGGAATACATTAACATATTTCCCAAAGAGTTACTTGGAACTCCCTTGGAATAAGAGGTAGTGTTCTCTGTTGAACATATACCCGGAAACAATCAGATATCAAAGACCCAATATAGAATAGAATATGTGGATCTATGTAAATTAAAGAAACAAGTCCAAGAACTTTAAATGAATGGCTTTGTTCGACTATGTTTTTACCCATCAGAAACAATAATTTTCTTTGTGAAGAATAATAATATATTATTGTGGCTATGAATTTATTATATATATCTTAATGGGATCACATTATATAAAAAGAAGACTCTCCCATGGATTGATAATTTATTTGAACATCATCATGGGGCACAATTAATCTTTATGATTGAACTTCGATTTGGTTACCATCAATTAACTATGAGAATGGTGATATTCTGAAGACCACCTTCAAAATAAGATATGAGCCATATGAGTTTAATGGTAATACTTTTTAATTAACTAATTCTCCTTCTATATTTATTGATTTTATGAATATAGTATGTAAGGATAACCTTGAAAATTTTTTATAAGTTTTTATTCATCATATTTGATATATACCAAAATTATCAAGAACCATGGGGATCATCTAATGGGTATATTGAAAAACTGTACAAGGATTAGCTATTTGGAAAGTTCAAAAATATAAAATTTTGTTTCAAAACAATTCATTCTAGGGAAAAATTTTAACCGATGGTGGAATATCTATTGATACTACCTATAGAATTGTTTTTAAGAAGTATCCACATCCTACATAAGTAACTGAGATAAATCGTTTCTTTTTTGAACATGATATTATAGGTGGAATCAAAAAATATATTCAAGAATTTATAATCCACTGACCAAGTTAACTAAAAAAAGGGGCTATGTTTCTCTAGAAAAAGGAGTGTAATGATGTTTTCCAAGAGCTGATAAAGAGAATGGTTGCTACACCTATGTGAACTCTACCCTCTATTATAGGAGGAATCATTATTTTTTAGTGACACATATCTGAAATGGATTGGGTGCGTCCTCATCAAAAATGGGAATCGGATTGATTATGCATCTTGATAGGTGATTCCTTGTGAGTATAATCATATAATTAATGACATGTAATAGGTTTTGGTTATTTTTTTGTTGAGGATATGGAGTCACTATATTTATTGATAGAAATGTGGTTTCTACACAAACCAAAAAATTTTGAATTATATTTTCACAAAAATGGAATTGAACATGAGATAAAGGAGATGGTCGAAATATATAAAAGGATATAAAGTTTCAATTCAATATCTTTCTAGACGTGCAGAAAAATTTATTGATGCATTCAGTAGAAAAGACCCTATTGCTTCAGGACTGAAGATGATTCAAGTAGATCCTTTGATCAAAAACCTATTAAAACATGACATGGGAATTATAAGAGAATGAAAATAATCAACCCTATCCCAAATGATATATCGATAGTCATTACTATAGAATATCAAGGAATATAAATCAGAATATCATTCATTATGAAACAAGATAGAGGCTATAAAGAATGGCATGTTTCACATGTTCAATATTGATCATGTGTGTGTGCTGAAATTTTATACAAGGCTATATTTTCAATATATTTTTGAAATAAATAAGGATTTGATGCATGAATCTCATATATTTACATTATATATCCTTGAATAATGAAAATATATAAGTAAATTCCTCATTATTATTTTTGGTAATTATGAAATGGGATATTTTCAACTACACTAAAAGGTGCTTGGTGTGTAAAAAAGTAAGGGGAGAGAGGCATGTTCTTAGAGGGGTTTTTAAACCGCTAACAATACCAACATGTATGTGAGACAATAACACTATTTTCATTGTCACTTGTTTCCTAATAACAACCAAAATAGACAATGTGATATGGTTTATAGTTCAGTGTCTCACCAAGACAGCCCATTTCTGCACTATTAATGAAGAATTATCCCTTGACCAACATTCCATGACTCTTGTAAGGGAAGAATAAGGATTATTGTAGTTCCACTTTATATAATTTTTGAACATGATCCATGATTCAAATCAAAATTAAATATGTGTATTTAACATGCTCTAAATAATAAATTGAATTTTAGTATAGACTATCACCCACAATGTGATAGTAAATTTAAAAAGAATATTCAAATAGTAGAGGACATGTTTATAACTTGCTAAATGGAATTTAATGGTCGATGGGATCAAAACCACCCAATGGTTGAGTAATTGTCCAAAGAAATATTTTATTAGAGTATTAAAATAGCACACTACAAGGCACTATATGGGATTATATTTAGAACTCGTACATGTTGGGATAATGTTGGTGAGATAAATCTCCATGGGATAGATCATGTGCAAGAGTTGACATAAATAGTTTGTGCCATCCAACAACACATAAAGGCTTCTCAGAGTCTATAGAAGTTCTATGCCAAAAACCTTCAAAGTATCTTGGAATTTTATATTGGAAAAAATGTGTTCCCTCAAATATCACCATGGAATATATTCATGTTTTTTGGGATGAAAGGGATGCTTAGTCCCAGGTACATTGGCCATGATGAAATCATTGATCGCATATGAGTAGTTGCCTAACAACTAGCACTTCCACTAAATAAATCATTTTAATGATTTATTACATGTATCCCTTTTAAATATGTATATAAATAACACTTCAAATGTACTGAATCTGGATTTGGTATAGCTCGAACTTGACCTCCCAGAATTGGAACAACCAGTATATATTCTGGACTATAGAGACAAGGTTCAACACTACAAGAATGGACACCTCATCAAAGTTTTGTGGAGGAAGCATAAATATGAAGAAGCAACATGCGGACCATATAAACAACGAGGCATAGGTATCAATACCATTTATCTGTTTATTGAAGGATTTAAATTTTTGTGGATGAAATTTCATACGGGGGGTTGAATGTAACACCCTAAAATTTTTAAATAAGATTTGTTTCTTAAGAAAATGTCTATTATATTACAACATATAAAATAAAACCATTTCAGTTTAATAATTATGTGAGTATAAATTCAAATGTGACTATTATGTTTCAACTGTTATATTACCACTAGTTAATTATGACCTAGGGAAACTATACTCTTGATAACAATATTAACATTTAAATTAGTATTTATAAGAAGAAATGAAAAAAAGATAATTATTTAATAAAAGAGAAAATATGGTCTGAACCTGTATAGTCATACTATATGGAGCCCATTTCATCAAGGGTGGGAGGGAGATAATATTAATAGTTTTTTCTATTAACCAATCGTAATAAGAGATTCAAACATTTAAGCTTCAATGAAATCACATATGATATATGTTAATGTTAGTATAAATTACCATTTAGATGATGTTATCCTAGCATCCCTATGAATCTATCACCACCGCATACCTTACCCTTAGGAATTATGGTGGTTTTATAATGGTTATGTGTCCCAAAATTTGTTACATACTATATAATAACTTTCTGTAAATAAACTTATTATCCCATCAATTCCGATTTAATAAATATTTTTTCATAATATAATTTAGTTGAAATATGATAAAAAGAATTTTCATACTTAAATTTTACTTTCTAGAAAATATATTAATTTTTAAAACAAACTATGAAATTATAAATTATTATTATTTTTATGAAATAGTATGATAAAAATATCTTATTTAAATATAAATTATAACCTATGTTTTTTATTTCTCTATATAAAAAATTTTACTATGCATTTTCAATCTACAATTATTTTCAATAAATATGTTTTTTTATATTGAAGGGATAAAAGTTACAAATTTTTAAATTTTTTATTAAAAAATAAATATCATTTTTGAAATTGAAACATCAATATTAGTTATGGAAAATTTATGACAATTTTTTGAAATAAATTATCATTTTCATGAACAGTGAAAATTCAGTTTGAGTTTTATATATGATTAATGACTTCATAAATATTTCATATTAATTAAATAACTAATTAAACACCATACATAGCCTAAAATATAATATTTCTTCAATATAAAATTTTTGAATATATTTTAACTATTTTCAAGTCCTATATTTTACATTCCAAACTCTATAACTAATACTTTAACATTAAAAACATTATTCTTGTGGAAACGTTACTTTTATTGATCAAACAAGTAATATAAATTTTTTTGGCTCATGTGGATTAAAATAACATAAAATATGAATAATGTTTCTAAAATCAAGTGGAAATTCAATGGACATGCCCTTGGATTTTAATTCTCCACAACCTAGGTTTCCAAGGCCTATATTTTGAAATTAAAAACCAAATCCTCCACTTATTCTTTAAATAACCTCCCATTTTACCATTTAAATTCCCTAAAAGTAGATCCTCAATTAATATAGAGTAGTTATACCACCAAAGGAGACCTCCTAATTTTTGCTCAATCCCTAAAGGTCCAAATCCGCATATTTTACAATAAACTCTTCAAGGTATGGGATATATCCTTCTTTCCTCATCGTTTCAAAAACCATTTTTTTATAATTATTATGAATGTAATGTACACAATTTATTATTTTATTTTCAATCATTCCATACTTCCAAATTATGTTTTATTAATGAGATACCCATGAACTCTCACTTTTTACCATTTTCTAAAAAAACCTTTTTAAAACCATTATGCTACAAAATTTACTTCTAAAAATTTCCCTCTTCTCCTAAAGAAATTATTTTTTTTTCTTTTTTTGAATAAATAATAATCATTTTTTCTCAAGGTATTCACAAATATTTAAAAATTACTTATTAAGGGGTTTAGTATAATGAAATCTATATTCTCTTTTTGTGGGTTAATAGTGACAAAATAATCTTTTCTTCAATAGTATTTTTAAAAACACAATGATTATGATATGAAAACTATTTCTTTTATTTGCATTGGGGTCTTTATGAAAAGTTATATTATAAAATTTATAACTAAAATTAATTAGTAATTATTTATGGTATTCCCTTATAGTTATCCAATTAATTGGAAAAGATATTAATCTCTATATATGACATGTTTTACAATACATTTGTGAATAATCAAGGTATTTTAACATCATCTTGGTGAGAGAGCTTGGTGATATTTATGAAAGTTTCATTTAAATGTTATATTAAAAAATAAATTTTATGATTCTTTTTATTTTTATTATTAAATTACACTTTTATCCTTTTCTTATGTATCTATATATTCCTCAATTTCGTTTTGAAATATGATAGGGTAACATGTAAAATGTTTTTCTTGCATGCGCTTACTTGGAATTATGATAACCCTTCCATTAATATATGTCCCATGATAAGATTTGTAGTGAATGCTCATATAATGAATATATAATGAATACAATAATGTTTATTATAATAATGTATTATATTTTCCAATATTTTGTACCCTTTTACCAAGAAACTAATCATCAAAATATCCTCTATTTTATAATATTTAAATAAATGTTTTTATATTAAATAGAAGGATTCCATATTTGATCCCAAGTGAATGGATATTTATTTGATGAAAAACATAGAAACCCAACAAAAATAAAAATATGTAATAAGTAAAAATATAAGGATTTACTGAGATTATAATAAATAGTGAATATGAGAAAATATAGAATGTGATGGGTATTGACATGGAAAAAAGTGAAAATGACCGGAGGTTCTATTGGAATTAATAATAAAAATAAAAATTAATACATATTTTAGGTGTAAATTAAGAATTTCAATTGATTGTCATGGTATAAAATATATTCCTTGTATCATAAAAATGGAAGGGTGGTTATTAATAACCAAAACGTGATGTCCATAACTCTTCTAAGATATAAAATGACTACTTATCAAAATCATTATTTTTCAATTTGGAGCTAATATATTAATGAAAAAAATAATATTTATCTTTACTAAAATAAATCACCAAACTATTCCTTGAATTCATCTACTCATAAATAAAAAAATACTCTCTTCCTGGTGTTTTGTTATTTTAAAATTGAAATTTTTTCAATTTTAATGTGAATCAATATCAATAAAAATTGATTCCAAAATACTTCTTTTTTTATATATAATAAATTTATAACAGTGGAGATCCAAGAAAATATTTTAAATTCCATATGTTAGAAGAAAACAAAAAATTAAAATCAATCATATTACAAAAAAAATCAACCAAAAATAATATTCAACTGTGTACCCGTCATGATATTTATTATAATAAAAGTTATAACAGAATATAAAATAATGAAAATTAGAAGAATATTACCTAATTTTTTGATATTTCACTCCCAATAACTTCTTCTATAGTCTTATAATTTATCCCCACAACTTATCTTGCATCTTCTCTTGCCATTATATCTTCAATCACATCACTAAGAAATTTTCTATGTATATTAAAATTATTGAAAAATAATTTTTTTTATTCATTTGTTTCTTTTCAAAAATCCCATATTAGTATGTACCAACTATCACAATTGATCACCACCTTCATGGTGTCTTAATATAATAATTATAAAAAAATATTCTCCCATATTCAGAATTGTTTCCTCTCCAAGAAATCAAAGACTAGATGGAATATAGTCACAATTCATTGATTAATTATTACCTTTATCAATAACCAATTGTATACTAATTACAAAGTTAATCACCTCAAGGAATCCTATTATTTGGATTTTAATTGTTAAAATAGGGATCTATATGTATTAGTTATAATCCCAAAACACTGGCATATCCTCAAATTTGATAAATACAAATATATTCTATAAAATAATTTCACCCTCTATTTCTCATGTTTAATCTCTGATAACAATAATGTATTTATCAACTACTATGAAAATAGTATAATGAAATTTCTAGATTTATCAAAAAATATCAAAAAATAAATAAGACAATTTAATTTTTTATAAAAAATATATTTAAAACATAAACCTGTAACATTGAAAAAAATTATTCTTAAAACCCAACATATAAAAACATTCAAAAAAACATAAATTATATAAAGAACATTTAAAATAATTTTTTAAATTTTAGAAAATATTAAATCATATAACATTCAACAATTTAACTGAAAATCAATAATTTAAAACATGTTTTCATTAAATAATATTTTTAAGATAAAAAAATCAACAAATTATGATGTGTAATTAAAAACATAAATAAAACAATAATTAATAAATATATAAAAAGTTTAATATAAAAAACAAGTATAAGAATAATAAAACCTAAAATTAACCCTCATCAGATCTATTTCATGTCTTCAATAACTCAGTATAACATAGTTAGTGAATTAAAAATCAATAACCAAAAGAATTATTTCAATATGAAAATGATGTGATTTTCAATATTATATTCATGTATTATAATATATGAACATAATGATAAGATATTTATCATAAATAAGAGAAAAATATAGTAAAAGGTTATGTTATATTATGAAAAAAATTATAAAATTATAAAATATACAATGTAATTTTATCAGCCTTGTTATTAATTCAAATATTCCACTAAAAATATCATTCCCTCCATAGTGACCATGGAAAACCCCAAAATATAACACATATCATAAAAATCAACTTAATTAGGAGGAAAACATAGTTTTTGAGTGAGAATATAAATAATTAACATCTCATCTTAGTTATACTCATCCAAAAGTTATAACATGGTTAACAAAATTCGGATTTCCATTTCACTTTTTTAAATTAAATAAATAATTCATCATTTTTATTCTAATAATAAATTTCAAATGCAATTGAATAATTATTCTTTTTCAAAAAATATTTCTTGGGATATTTATTTCAAAAATAGTAACAAAAACATGAATTGAAATTGAATCCATTAGTAAATGGAAATTATTAACCACACCAAAGTATAAAAAATTTATTTTTAAACAACATTAAAAAAACACTATTTCAAAAATTGGATTGATATTTTTATGTGAACTCAATGAAATATAGTTCATGATAGATGAATACTCCATTTATATATATATGACCTATTATTTTCCCAATATTGAACATCAATGTGGATGAATATGTAATATATTTTATTTTCAATTTCATTTTCATTTAAACATTTTAAATTTAATAAAAAGATTTATAACAAGATCAATAAATATAGTCTTAGAGAAAACATCACTATTAACCGAAAAAAATTCATTAATTTTGAAACCATTTAAATTATAATTTTAGTCCAAATGAATACATTATAAATTAGAATTCATTAATTTGGTTGAGGGGTAATCACATTTTATATGATCCCAAAAAACGTGATAAGTACTAATTTTATCTAACCTAAAATTTTATAAATTACAAAAAATGGCAAATATTTTGATATGATTAAATTATATAAAAAAGTATATCATATTGACATTCAACATTTATACCCACATATGGACTAAGGAAAAAATATTTATAGCATGTAAATATAAAAATCAATTTCATATATAATATTATCATCCCCTCATGGATTATCCTTATTATTTAAAGTCACTTATCAGTACATAAATTATTTAAATTATGAAAAAACACCTTATTAGCATATTAAATTTCTATAGTTTTGTTTAAATTAAATTTTATTTATAATTTATCAATAATTCCGATATTATTATCCATAAAAATATAATTTCGTTAATTCTCCAAAGGCATTAAAAATTCATACTTAATATAAAGGAATAAAAGCTTTACTCTCTTATTGAAGACTAGTGGTGTATAGTAATAATGTTACCAAGAATATATTGTATTATAATATGTGCCAAGTTATTTCATTATGTGTAATAAATAAATGTTTATAATTTGTGTAGTGATATATCATTTCAATAGAAAACAAAATATCAGTAACTATTTTATTCTAATAAAAAAATAAAGATGATGGGTCAACATCCTTGGAGAATAATATTTTTTGTCCCCAGTTAGGAAAAATATATTTTACATTTAATGATGGTAATTATTATCAAATTCTTATTTATGCCATAAAAAATATGCCTTATTATGTTTTTACAAACCAATAGTGGATTATTTTCCTCCCTAATCAATTCAGCAGCACTAAAATAGTTTAATAATCCATAAAATCCTCAAAATGATTTAATAATATATCCTTCCAAGAAATAGCAATATATTTATAAAATCTACTTAAATTTTTTGGTTTAAATATCTTAGTTTATTTAGTCTATGGATTAAAATGGGTTCTATTTATATTCACACATATAGACTCATATATCAATTATTTTGATTTTAGATCTCAAATTGAGTTCTATTAAAAGTAATGATGTCTTGAGGAACTCCATGTAATGAATTATTTTATATTTAATTAATTTTACTACAGTATCATATTAAATATTCATATGTTCCAAAGCCTCAAAAAATAGAGAAACATAATCTATAAACATGAAAATACATTCACTAAATGGACTATTGTGTATCATAAAAATAAAATCCAACCTCAAAATAAAAAATTTAAACCAAAAAAATTCCTTTTTAAGGAAATTTGCTTTCCTCTAACCATTATTATTATTTGAAACATATCACATTTAACCATAATCCTTGAATAATGATGGATAATTGAAGATATCTTGTAAAATAGTTTTCTTATGAACCAAGATTAATGTACATGGATAGTACATTTCTTTTTGGGAATACTTATACCATTACATAAATATATTCCAAAAGACCGTATTAGTTTACTGCCTTTGGAAACTCATAACACAATCTTCTAACATGGTGAATGATTTTCAAAATCACCCATAAAGATCGTCCCCTATTGATTTTCTACCTAAACCCTTTAATTATATAATGGGGAAAAGAAAAAACAAAAAGGGTGAAATTTTTAGTAAGGGTAAACATGAAAAACATAAAATGGACCATAAACATTTGAATGTAAAATAATGAACATATTTTTTAAAAATCATAATCATGAGTCATGAAATAAATATTGCCATTATATAAGTCATAGATCATAAAGGAGCATTATCCATGATATAATATCATTGGAATAAATCATTTAATTATGGAAAACTGATAATAACATAATATTATTTCCATAGTAGCCAAGGTAATGCTACTAAGACCATCATAGCGGATAAAGTCTGTTACTAAACCAGTTTTACATTCCATTATAGCCATGTATTACTAAACTGTATTTAATTGTAGTTCCAATCATTCCTATCTCGTGACATATACATCTTCACCTAATGCATTGTAGGGATAAATAGGTCCAAACCATCTCATAATTAAATCATTCTTACATGTTCCAAAAAAACAGAAATCATTCATCAAAGCATAAACCAAGAAAATAAATTTATTCTTAAATATCAATTCATCCAAACCTAATCCATATAATATATAATTCCATAATTAACACACTAAAATAATAGTAATAATTGGGATAGATACATAACCATATGTCATCATAGATGGAAAATATTTTTAATAAAACAGTTGAACATAATTCTGGAATAAAATATACATTCTTCTTCAAAAACTATTTCTTTTTTCAAAATGCTGCTTAATTTAAAATTAAAAGAATTATATTGAAAATTAACTTCACATATAGTAAAAAATATTCATGAAAATAAGGCATCATAAAACCATAAAAATCCATCAACACTGTATACATAAAAAACATTCTCCTCATAATTTTACTTGAAAAATAAAAAAGTACCTCATATGGTAAACAACAAAAAGATTTAATCCAAATAGAGAAGTAAAAGTAAAAAAATGGGTAGAAATGAATTTAAACATGCATAGAAAAATGTTCTGTATTTTAAAAAAAAAATAGAAAAACTGGGCAAGGGTGATAAACATATCCCCAGTAAATACTTACGTATAAACAATCATGGATAAAAATGTGATTGAAAAATTATCCCTTACCTTAGATTTGATATCGTTCGTTTGTGTCCAAACATCATTCATAGTGGGTTTAAATAAATTATTAACTTATAAAAGAACCCTAATAATATTTATTAAATCATATATGATACACTTATGAATTTATTACCTGTTCGTTTTTTAATTTCATGTTAAATAAAGTTTTGGGTAATAATCATTTTATTTATCGTACATTTTTTGACTTTTAATTCATGATATTATTACTTATATAATGATTTAATGACCTCCAGAATTTAAATCTTGAGTTATATTCTATATATATTCAGTACATAATTATATATAATTTATACATAAATAAAATCAAATACATCGTTCATGGAGACGGTAGGTCGTACATATGCATGAAGGCTACTTTCATTTCATTACCATATTTAAGGAATAAATACAAAGTGATAAATATTTTTATAATAGTTAGAGTTTAATATAAATTGTATATATGTTACATAATTTCATTAAATATATCTTTTATACATTTCATGTATGGACTAAAGAATCATGTCACTTTAAGGGAGCAGTAGTCCGCACTACCTCAAATAAAATCATTATATTTACATATTATGGAAAGCATAATAATATGTTGTAAATAAAAAAATACAGAAGAATACTGAAAATATATATATATAATATCATATATAAATATAGTTCCATCATAATGGCCACCCTAAGAGGTGATCAGAAAAAATTGAACAATCATCATTTAGTAAGGAAATAGTTAACCGTACACAGAAATAGTATCTTCGTATCCATTAGATAGATGTGTGTGTATGTGTAGTTAGGATAATTCTCATAAAAAATCATAGTATATTGAGTATACTGGTTTTATTCTTTAATCAATGAATAAGAATAATATATAGAGATAAGAAGGAAAATAAAATAAAAGAACTAGAGACAAGACGTCACCTCTAAATCAGAGAATTTCATTCCATTTGATCTAAAGGATTTATTGGATTCTATTATGCCCCATTTAAGTATTCTAGGAGGAAGGAAAAGATTTTGGAAGCTTATTTGGGAAGAATTAGGATGATCCATAGGGCTTGATTTGTGTGTGTTATGTGGGTACAGGTGGTGGCCTTTTATAAGATGGAGGAGGGTCACTTTCGGAAAGCATTGAAATATTAATTTATTATATATTAAATTTATATTAAAAATGGTAAAGAATTCATTAAATTAAAATATAAGATGATTTAGGTTTGAATACCCATCATCCAACATATCTTTAATCATGGTTTTAATATTTTTTTATCATTATCCTTTTGGCTTAACCCTTATTTTACCCTTTTTAATCTTTAACTAATATCATTTTACTTACACATTTTGGGTTGATTTAATTACCATATCATGTAAAACGACCTGATAAAGGTCGTTTATGACGTATTGGGACTTTTATTAACTATTTCACCAAATAGTATATTTTTTGGAATTTAATATCATTTAGTACACTTTTTTATTTTTTATGTTATGAATTATGTCATTTTTCGACACTATTCATACCTGACATTTTTAAAAATTCATAACAACCTCATTCATTCATAAAAAAGGAATTAAATCTATGATAATATGTCTAAATAATCCATAAAATTTGTGGATATCATCCAAATAATCAAATTACATTTATTTTAATATTTATAATATCATTTATTTGAATCCATTAATAACTAATCAATCACGTCATCATCATTGGGTCATAATGAAATTTATTTATTTAATGTTTAAAAATTATAAATAAAATAAAATGATGTATAAAATCATTTTAGATTTATCATTAATATTAATAGTCAAAGATATCACTTATATAACCCTATATAATATATTGTTTTATTAAATGATACATTTTTAGGTTATATTTGCTTTATATTAAATTAATTCTTATTAAATGTCATTTTTACATCCAAGTGGACTCATGGTGTCCCCAAATCATCCCAATGATTCTCATAGTAAGAAATATCTCATCAAATTAGATTAGGACACATTTTAGGGTAGTTTTATATTATAAAATTATTATTATTTTACCCTTATTTATAAAATTTATCTTTTATCCATGTTAAATAAATATAATTACAGTAGTTACTATTCATAATGTCCAAAAATAAAAGGTACCTATTCACACAATTTGGACCTAATTATTCCTAATTTGGAATCAATTTGATCAAATTAAAAACATAAAAGTTTTAGTAATTGATTTAATATTAATTATTACTGTCAAAACTAAGAAACATGTTTTTAAGAAGTAATAACAATTAAAAGATTGAAAATTATACATGTCCAATTACGATGGAAAAAAACATCCAATGACAAAAACTGAATAAAATGGAAAAAAAATCCAACTAAACTTTCAAACCATTAAATAGATTATATATCATTATAAATAAATAAGATGAAATTGTAGTCTTGCAATAAAATTCTTTATTTTTCACTGTTCCTTAAAATATTAATATTATCAATGAAAAATAAAAAAAATTCAACAAGAGTAAATTTTTATGTCCCTCTTCCCATGAAAAATTTTATTTCATATATCATTTCCATAAAATTTATAAGATGTATATTAATGTTTTATGAAATTTAAAATGTTTTGAATACTATTCATAATGGCTAGTTTATATCCCATTTAGATAAAAAATATAATAATAATACATCATTGTTTAGTGAATCTCAATATTGCGTACAACACAAGATATCAAGGGAGGTCTTTCTTCTGTGTAACATAAGTCGAGAATAGTATTACAGATATTGCAAGCTAATATGGTTTTGCGTATAGTGCAAGCTAATATTGGTGTATCTGAAAACATAAGAAATCAAAGAAATTAAAAAGAATCTATCACATAAAATATTGGGTATTATAGTATACACCCCATAAAATGAATTTCTCCATTTAAATTCATCTAGGATATAATTTTTTTAATATTTTAATGTTTTGTTCATGGAGACCCACATCGTAAAAAAGAATATTAAAACCTCATTTTAAAAAAGAAATGTTATAAACATAACGATTACCCAATGTAACTCATCAATAGGTTTCCACATTTGAGAACATGGGTGGGAAGTGAAAACATGGATATGGGAGAGAAATATTTCCTTCCAATTCTAATGTATACTGATAGAGAATAATGTTTGAAAAATGTTAAATACCAAAAATCCATAAATCTATGATGATTTAAGGTACTGTATTATTCATCGGATAAGACGGTACTATGATTAAAATTTTTGTTTCAATATCTTTTTTCTAAATTTGATGATTATTTACATAAGGATACATGCTTATTAGATTTCAATACAATCTCACCCTTGGTGGTTACCTGAGAAATTTCATAATCATCTCTTATTTAATGAAATGAATTTGAAATTTTCATTCTTGAAGTGTGAGTAGATCATGTGATAAAATGATAGGTCACTCTATCTTTCTCAAAATAAAATGTTAGAACGGGTTATCAAATATGAATAGGTCCACCTGTAGTGAAATAATATATAAATCTTATATACATCAATAGGAATATAATTTATACTATCCGTAAAAGGATAACATTTAAATCCTACCAAAAAAATAAAAATATAAAACTTTACAAGGAGGTGAACTAAATTGGCTAAACATTTGTCTCACATATCTCCTTTGGGAGTTATTTTTTGTCACATTACGAACATGTGAATACCTTATTCATGTATAATCACATGAATAACAAAAGAACAACAGTGAAAACATTCAATCTCTGTGAAATTAATCTTTAAACACACAAAAAATACCAAAAATTCTATATACTTGAATCGTGATATCACTTTGTCCTTATATCTGTCATCAGCTCATTTATACAATCAAACATCTAATTATTTCATTATCCCATCATTATTATCATATCATGTGATTTAAAAAAATCAATCAATTTCCAGGTTTACTGGAGCCATATATTTGTGGAAAACAACAATGGACCAATATATAGATATTCAAATATTTTATAATACCATGAAAGCACCTCAAAATCATTATTCTTGAATTCCAATACATAAACACTTCAATCCATCCTCTTCAACGATTGTCATAAAATAGGTACTTACCCGATTTAGAAGTAACATCTTATATCAGGGAATTGAGTTTGGTAATGCCTATGTTCTTCACATATTAGACATTGAACACCACGACAGTCTGTCACTCTATAAACCATTTCCCCACATAGATAACATATTCCTCTCTATTAGCGGTATTCATCATGGAACTTTTTCCCTTATTCATCATATGTAAGAGGATTAATATTATATCATCTATGATACTTATAATGATAACATGCATAAAGGTATGTCTTCCTCTTATATGATTACTTATGAATTCTATTAATGTTCAACTTGTTAGATATATATCACGATGACTAATAGGGAATAATCACAATATCTTTCTCCCTAGTAATTATGCAATTCATTTTCCCACTATCACCAGTTTTTACTTCAGATTAAATGATAACCCAAATCCTTCTGGCTTCCTCCATTGAATGAAACCAGAAACCATAGTGTAAGAATCAATTAAAATAATGATGAAAAACATCATAAAAATGTCACTTATAGGATGTTAAACATATGAAACCTTATTTAATCCATGCCACCTTAGGTTCACCCTAGGTTATTTATATTTTACTTCTATTCTAATACTTCCTAGTGGTTCATGGAGAGTTCCTGAATTTCTAAAGAATTTACCCAATGAGTTTCAAACCAGGTGTGAAATAATGCACATTGTTGGTTACTAGATTACCCCAAGTCAGGCCTGGGACATCATTTCAGAGTTACTACTCCATGGTACATCTGTGGCAGAGGCTCACACACTTATAGATTCTATAGTGGAATGTATTTCAAGGAAAACACTCACTATACCTTTTACATGAATTACATGACATTTTCTTAAATTTTGAACAATCCTTAAACTTATCCTTAGAGATATCTGTAGGCATATCCATATAAATATTACTAAGGATGTCACTAATTTTTTCTCAACCTAGTTTCCAAAGTTTAACTAAACCATCACTCCGATACAAACTCTAATGACCCAGATTGACTTATATGGGAATTACATTTATTTTGTGGAATAATTAATACAATACACAAATATATTCCCAGATATTGTATTAGTTTATTGTCTTTGGAAACAAAAAACATAATCTTATAACATGGTTAATGAACATCAACATCTCCCATTAAGTTTAACATCTCAGATAAATGAAGAATATGACATTTTCATATATATTAATATTTTTGAATTAAATATTAATTTTACTTTAAAGGGGTTTCTATGTTTGATAGAGTACCTGATACGCAACAGTGAGTTTCTTTGAAATCTTATGTTATACACTAATAATATAATACTATAATTTTAAATGGTCGTTAACTCCTAGCCTTTGTATTGGTGAGAATGATCAAAACTAAATACAATATTATTTTACATGTTTGTTAAATGTAATTACATTTATCCAATAAATTTTAGAGTCTTAAAATGTGAATGAATCTAATTTTAAGCATTATTTACATTAAAAGGTCATTTTACAGACTTTTAATGGAGAACCCTCATTAAATATAGTTTTGGTCACTTTAATACAATATATATGACTAAATAAAATACTTATTTAGAATGGGGACATCAAAATTTACTTTGTGTAAATTTTTGGAATTTTTCTGAAAAAGTTCTTTTTTTAGGAATAGTGTAAATATTGTATTTTAATTAAAAACTATGTTTTAATATAATTTATTTATATGGTTATATTATATTTTCAATTGGTTTTAAAGTGTAATTACAATATATTTTTACCAATTAATTCAATTTTGGTCATTGGAATTAATTTCATATTGAAATTGGACATAAACAAGGGTCAATCTTTTGATAGTTATTGTTTCTTAAAAACACGCTATTTATTTTAACAACGGGAATTAATTTTAAAATTTATTAATGAAACATTTATGTTTTTAATTTGTTAAAATAGACATCATTTTTTAATTTGGAATATCAAATATATCTTAGGCAAAATGTTTGTTATTTTTCTGAAAAACTTCAATCTTTGATGAATAGTGAAATCAGTTAGTTGTAGTTAAAAAACTGAATTTTTTATTTAAATGAAATTTTACCACTTCCGTGAATTGAATTTAAAAAATATAACATACATTGTTGTTATTAATCAGTAAAATTCAGTTCATTAAGATGAAAATAATTTTTTGTAAATAGTAACTTTTGAATTTTATTTACCGTGTTAAAGGTAAATAGGGCAATTTAAGGTAAAAAGAGTATTTTAATAATTTAAAATTACCTTAACACATTTCCAGACCTTATTGGTTGAGTAGTTAAAGATCATAGAAATCTTTGGGTCGATTTTGGGACCCCATTTATCTACTTGGGAGTGATAATGACAATTTAGATTAATTAACTTAAAGTAAAGGAAAAAATGTCCAAAGCAAATATCGTTTAGTACATTAATTTTTAAAATGGGTTATATAAATTATCCTTTCGACTATAAAGATTTATTGGAAAGATAAAAATATTTCCATCATCATAGAATTTTTTTATAATTTTTATAGATCAAATAAATTAAATTATTTTTGACACAATAATGATGCAGTGTTTACCTCATTAATAAATGATTTAAATAAAATTGATTATAAAGACTAAAATAATATCCAAAAACTATCCAATTCATATTTGATGATTTTATTTTGAAAATCATTCATCTTATCTTAGACATTAATGTATTTTTTACCTTCTTAAACCAAAGATAAGTTTATAATAAAATAATGTTTTCACACTTTCCTAAAGAGCCCCTCCTCCCCCTTATAAAAGGAGACCACTTCTAAGAAATTCCACACACCTCTCAATCCTTTTGACTCATCCAACCTCTGCCAAATAAATCTCCCTACATCCCTCTCATCTCCCTATAATCCTTACCTTAGTCAGAAGGCACTTCAAGAAGTCCTTTGGTTCAAACCAAAGGGAGTTACACAAATTAAAAGTAACGGTTTCTCTTAAATTGTTTTCTTTTATTTTACTTCTCCAACCCCTAACCTCTTTTTATTCCTTTATTTTGTAATAACAGTAGTATCCTAAATATTCTAGGATGTTTATATGAGAAGTATTAGAACTACACATACACACACCTCCATCTAATGGATGAAGAACATAATATTTCCATGGATGGAAAACTAATGCCTCACGAAACAATGATTGTTCGATTATCTCCTACCGCCTCTCATGGTGGCCATTATGGTGGAACTGTATTTATATATGATATATATTATGTTTTTTTCTTTATTCGTCAATATTTTCCATTTATAGCACGCCTTTAGGGTTTCCATAGTGGGTAAATACGATAATCTCATTTGAGGAAGTGTGGAATACCACCCCCTCAAAGTGATGTGACTCGTTAATGCCTTATATGGGATGTATAAATGATAGAGATAATGAAATTATATATCATATTATACTGTAATTATAATATAACTATGTATCATTATGTTTAAATTTCTTTAAAATTAGAAATTGAAATGAAAGGACTGTTCATGCGTACGTACGGCTTACCGTCTCAATGAACGGTGCATTTCATTTCTTACATTCTATGTTATGTAATATTATAAATAGATGTATATACTGGATATATATGATATATATGATATATAAATCATGAATATAATTCTGTATATAATGAACCTTTGACCACATGAACAACATTTAATTATAAAAAGTCCATTTTTGACTCAAGTACTAAATATCGACAAAACAAACATTATTATCATAAATGATTACATAATGTTTATAACATGGTAATAAGTAATATAAAAGGAATAATAAACTTTAAAAAAATTTCCTTAAGAAATATGAAATTAAACTTAGTTTATTATTGATGAGATTAAAGAAAGAACGTGTCAATTTGGACATGAGGTAAGGTATTTCTTATCTCAGTTTTAATTCCGTGAGATTTCTATTGTTTGCAACTTATTTCTTTCATGTGGTGGATTGTGTATTTACCTTTGATAAATATTATCATGATTATTTGTATATTCATCATGTTCTTTGATTCATTTGGTGGTTATTAACTTTTGTTCTTATGACTTGATTGATTTCAATGTGGTAAAGGGTTTTACCTCACTTTTCATTCTCGTGAGACTCATGCTATATTTGCCACTATCTATTTTTTGTGGTGTATCTACTACCCCTGATTGTACTATTTTTGTAATATACTATCATTTATGGGTATTTACATCTCCATTATATGATCCATATTTCATGTGGTGTACACTTCGAAAGTTACCCAAAACGGTAAGGGAATCTTTCACCCTCTTCTGTTTAAAAGACTTTTTTTTTATTAAGTTTTTTAATTTATATATTATTATATTGGGATGTGTTCTCCAATATATTTATTTATGTGAATTTTATGTTAATGTTATGAGATGCAATTTTCTTTCTCAACAACTCATTTTCTGAATTTTAATGTGACGCCATTAGGCTATCGAATTTTATCAAGGGAGCTTCTTAACCCAATTTCAATTCTTTGGGTTAAACTTATACTTCTTGAATATGACATCTTATAAATATGTGTGAATGAACTCAGATTGTTTTAAACATAATATCCACTTATATTGGGTTTGTTATTATTTTTCACACATAATTATGTAATTGATTTATCCTTAATCAAAGTATTTCGTCCTTCTAAGGTATTTCATCTCAACTTACATTGCCATTGAGAATTCATTGTTGTTATGCACCAATTCACTCTTATATAGTATATATAATTTCCCTTTTCATATTATATCATGAATTCCATTATTCTCGTGATATTATAAATTTATGATTAAATGTTATTCCACAATTATTTCTATTCAAGAGTCTCTCATTTTGTTAAAAACTCTTTAACAAAAATATCATTTTTAAATGTTTTGAAGATTTATTATTCTAAATCGTTATCTTTAATGACCATGTTTTAAAAATGGTTTTTATTATTTATTTATATGGGCATTAATGTTTTAAAATGTTAATTCCTTTAAAATCTTCAAAATTGGTATGCGACAGTTTGATTCAAAAAAATCTCTTTATTAAATTGTTTTTAAAATGGTATGAAAAAGCAATGATTTTTCAATATCATGAAATGATATATTGTGATAGTGAAATGTTTATATTTGCAATATTTTGTGTGCTATGATTTTATAATGGTACTTGGAAATTTTATTGGTGGTTATGTGATTAACCAAATGGCGGGTGTGCCGTGAATACCAGGACGGGTGGTTATGTTATAACCTCAAATGCATTGGGTATGGAAGACAGCCGTATGGAAATTCCATTTAGTGATATGTGTGGATGTCGACCATATGGTTATTCCATTTAAGTGTTTTTATGTCCCAAGTTACCTTTATATGTCATGTGTTCTTTATATGGTTTTTATGGTAATCTTTTGGTTAAAAAGGGTATGTAATGATCTTTTATTCAATGAAGTGTATTTACTACTTCATAAAGGTGAAAAAGTATTACTTATGTTAATGTGTTCATGGTTTACTTGTTGTTTTGAAAAACTAACACTTTTCCTTCTTTGTGTATCCCATACTGAGCTTTTTATGCTCATCCCAAGTTTTTTTGAAATTTTTTTCACAGGACATAATGTCTAATAGTGTCAAGGATGGGATCATGGAAAAGTCATGCTTTATAAAACATTGAACTAAACATGTTTCTTTTTAAGAGTTTTTATTTTATGTAAAAAATTGGATACTACATAGTAGTGTCTACATGTAATATTCATATTCATATGTAATAGTTATGGCCTAATTCTCTAAAACTCTAAACCTGAAAAGATCCTCAATGTGAATTATTCATTTAATTCTATATTATGTAAGGTTTTATGGACGGGTCCTTATAGTTGGTATCAGAGGTCAGTTTAGACAACTTTAGGGATTATGAATTTTCTTTAGACTTATGGTTAGTCCCTATCTAATATTTCTGCTAAATCATTGTTTTATAACTTTATTAGATCAAGGAAATTCAGTTACAAATGGAAGGAGGAGGATCTCAAACGACATTCATATCTCTTCATGATGACATGCTTGCAATAATTATAGAAAAGCCATGTTTATATGATTGTGAAAAAATTTCTAGAAAACAACTGACTTGTAAGCTGTTGTTTAAGATATAAAATACCTCCACTATACCTCTTTATCATTGTGGATCATGGGTTTTATTTTGAAAAAATCATATTTTCACAATATTCTCATATTTTCAAGAAAGGTACATATTATCAAGGCATTTTCAAATATTTTACCTTATCAAAATATTTTGAAGCATATTATGATTTTAAAAAATAGTGTTGAAGAAGGAGACCCTTGAAAAACCTATTTATATTTGATTTCAAAATATATTCTCTCAGCACATACTTATGGTATTTTAAAAATGATAGTTAATTGAAAGTTTCAACTCAATTTCGGTTTGACTGTTTTATAAAAATCATGTTTTATCAGATGTTTTGAAATTATATGTCATACATGATTATTTTCCAAAACTGTTTTTCTATGAACACCCATATGACCCATGTTGTACAAGGTGTATTGGTATGGAGGAAGAAAATGATTTTGAAGGATCTCTAAATAATTGTTGCAGTGCATAGACCTTCTACCTACGTGAACAAGATGAAGATGAAACCAAAAGGACACCATGATCAAGGTATGATGTTCTTCATTTTGGGGATTGTTTCATTTAATCATATGGTGGTGAAATAATACTTCAAGAATTAAAATGTTGAGATCATAATGAATTTGGGTGAAAATGAGAGGTATAAGGAAACCTTTGAGGTTAAAACATGTTAGGGTTATTTTTAAGTTTTATAAAAAGTACAACCTGTAGGATGGGTGACAAACCGTCACATCCGTCAAGGCTGCAGGAATTAAACACACAACCGAAGGGCGAAAAGGGTGTATCAGCTTCCACTAGCCTACATAAATTCCTTGGTTAGTATGACTTATTTTTTTAGTAAAATTTTTTTATGGAACAAGAAAAAGTTGATTTTTGGAACTTATGTTTCATCAAATGGATATACTTAGTATTGAAAAATGATTTGGTGATTAATTGATAAAAGGTTATTGTGGAAGACGTTTTCTCTTTTAAGGAAACACTATATGCCTAAAAAAGATAGAATACTATGGGATTTCAATTGTGGAATAATAGTTGAAATTTGAGTTTGGAAGAATCTATGTTTTTATTATGGACACATGATGATTTGATTTATTTATTAAAATGATTAACCTTTAATGAAGAATATGTGATTAGGTTAATTACTTTTCAATATGAGACTTTATGAGTAATTGCTGTTACTTGGAGATAAATGTTAAGATGTATCTTGGAAGTCTATGTAATTAAATCCACATGAGATTTGGGTTACAATCAAATATTGGATTACTTTTGAATAATTTTAGGGGCAGTATTTTATTGAATGGTCTTTATGGAACTTTGGGTTTTGTTAAGACAAATTTTGGAGATTAAGAGTAGTTTCTCTTTATGTAGAAGTTTATCCTTTTTGGGGAATATCTGATCTTGTACTAACATTTTTGGTTTTATTTAATATCTCAGATGAGGAAAATATATAGTTTGTCCTTTTTGTATTATGTGATTCTCTAGATGTTGATTATAGCGCTTTTAATGTGAATAAGTCACCATGAATACTCACCGTTTAGAGAAAATATGAATTTGTGTTAGAAATCATGTAAAAGATGAATGTGTACATTAAAAGTATATTTCCTTGTGTTTTTAGTTAAGCTCATAAATAAAATTCTCAATGAAAAGTAACATAAAACAAAAACCTTGTCTGTTAACATTTCCTACTGTAGAATCAATGATTGTTTTACTGATCACATGTTTCTGATTTTCTGGTGGTTAACTTTCTCCTAAACATGTATTCTATAACTCTCCATCAGAACATGATTGTTTGTTTTCTCCTCCAAAGCCATGTTTTCATGTAATCATAGTATCTGTTGTCTCGGGTAACCATTGTACTTCTCTTCCTTTATTTTAATGTGATAGTTTTATTGACTCTTTTTTCGATTTGGGGCTTTCAATGAAGTTCCTCAGCCCAATTTTAAATTTGCAAGGATGCACTTCCCAAAAGGGGGGAAGGATGTAACATCCTGGATAAATGAAGAATATGACATTTTCATATTACTTAATATTTGTGAATTAATTATTAATTTTACTTTAATGGGGTTTCTATGTTTGATAGCTTAACTGATACACAATAACGAGTTTCTTTGAAATCTTACTTTATACTCTAATAATATATTATTATTATATTAAATGGTCATTAACTCTTAGCCATTGTATTGGCAGGAATGATCAAAACTAAATAAAATATGATTATACATGTTTGTTAAATGTAATTACATTTATCCAATAAATTTTAGAGGCTTAAAATCTGAATGAATCTAATTTTAAGCATAATTTTCATTAAAAGGTTAACTTACTGACTTTTTATGGAGAACCCTCATAAAATATAGTTTTGGTCACTTTAATACAATCTATATGACTAAATAAAATCCTTCTTTATAATTGGGACATAAAAAATTACTTTGTATAAATTTTTTGAATTCTTCCGAAAAAGTTCATTTTTTATGAATAGTGTAAATATTGTATTTTAATTCAAAACTATGTTTTAATCTAATTTATTTATATGGTTAGATTACCTTTTAAAATTGTTTTAAATTTTAATTAGAATATATATTTACCATTTAATCCAATGTTTTTCATTGGAATTAATTTCACTTTGAAATTGGACATAAACAAGTGTCACTCTTTTTATAGTTATTGTTTCTTAAAAACAAGCAATTTGTTTTAACAACGGGAATTATTTTTAAAATTAATTAATGAAACTTTTATGTTTTTTATTTGGTAAAATAGACATCATTTTTTAATTTGGAATATCAAATATAGCTTAGGTAGAATTTTTGGTATTTTTCTGAAAAACTTCAATTTTTAATGAATAGTGAAATCGCATAGTGGTAGTTAAAAAAACAGAATTTTCAATTAAATGAAAATTGTCCACTTCTATGAAATGAATTTCAAAAATCCGACAAACATGGCTGTTATCAAGAAGTGAAATGTGGTTTATTATGATGAAAATAATTTTTGGTGAATAGTAACTTTTGACTTTTCATTACTGTAAAGACCCGGAAATTTAAAGGAATTTTTTTTCATAAATACTTTGTAATTTTACGAGTCTATGGCTTCTGAGGGCACTTTATTCTGAGGCACGGTGTGCCCGGAATGAATTTCTGAAGTTTAGCTCTAGTACATTCAGTAAACGAACGAGCGAGTTTTTCTATCTTTTAAACCAGTGCTCAGAATTGAAATCTGAGGGCACGAGTGAAATTGCAACGCTGGTAATTGCATAAGGGGACCTTTACCATAGATGAGTTTTCTCGAGAGGTGGTGTTAAAAAATGTGGATTAAATAAGAAGTGAATAAAATTGTGGGACAATTTTATTCTTTTATTTAATGTGGTTTTTATCCTACATGGGGGAGTTAGGGTGGGACCCACTAACAACCTAACTACCCATGTGAGGTTAAGTGTGAGGTGGGGCCCACATGAGCCCCCACCCTTCACATTCACTAAAACCCCTTAAACCACCCATTAATCTCCTTTGATTAATGTTGGCAACCCCCTTGAATTTATTTGGGTATCACCTCCTCTCCCCACTATCCCACTTTAATTCATGCAAACACACACATAATTAATTAATTGAACCTCATCAATTAATTGAATTACGTGTTTGAATTTTTTAAATTTGAATGCATGGAAAAGTAAAATAAAATAAAGAGAAATTATTTTATTTAGGGGTTACAATTATTGTGTGGGGAGGATTTGGGGAGATCTTTAGTTCTTATTTTGAAGAACTTCATCCTCCCGCGAATAACGTCACCTCTTCAACGAAGAATGACTCAGTGACCCCAGTTTCTTCATCCACTTATTCCTTCACGAAAAGGGAGGGGAAACTGAAGTGGGAGCTCTCCAACGATGCGCAATCATCTTCCTCTCTCCGTGATAAAAGAGGATATGTCATTTCCTCGGCTGCACACCGACGACGATGGAAACGACGCCATCATCTTCGGTTCTTGACAAACGCGAACTTATTTTCGAGGTAGGGTGTGTTGATTCAATTTTATTGAGAATAAAATTGTTCGTTGAGTTTTTTAAACCTTGTGCATTCTTGGCCTTGTGATATCGTCTAACGAGGAGGGCGTGGACCGAACGAACATGGCCTTACAACCCTCCGCTGAAACTTTATTCCCTTGCAATTGGAAACCGGAGGTGGAGGAAAAACACAGAGCCGTGACACCATGTTGGGATCGTGATGAAGGGAACCGGAACCGTCGCGCCGGTTGTGGGGAACAAATCGTGGCCCGCAATGCGGGCCTCTTTGGGGAAAGAACTGGTCGGCCGATCGGCCGGTTGGGTGAAGTGGAGCTGCGGCGCCAGGAGGGCGCCACGTTAGAGGACTGGCAGGCCCGTCCAGGTGGTCCGTGTGCGCAGAAGACCGGCCGGTCTAGCCGGCCTGTTAAGGGAAGGCCAGCGCTGCCAATGCAGTAGACCGGGGGGCGCACCCCCCTGGAACATGCGCGGCTTCGGTCGAGCCATTCGGGCAGTGCGCCTCGTCGGGTCACGCCAGGCTGAGCTAAGTTGGGTCGAGCCCTGCTGGACCGCGTCTGGCCGGGCTGCGCCGGGTCGGGCCACACCGCGCCCCCCGAGCCAGGACCCACCCCACCGGGCCCGGCCGGGCCGCGCCCCACCACACCGGGTAGAGCCCCTTCAGGTCGGGCCACGCAGCTTCGGGTCGGGCCGCGCCCCTCGGGCCAGGCTGGGTGTCTCACCGGGCCGGTCTGCCCCCTTTGTTGGGTCGGACCCGCCAAAACCGAATTGACCCGATCCATTAGCTCGTCGAGCTTAACGGACCGAGCATGTATTTCACTTAAACGAGAATAACTTAAAGACCGCGCATTCGATCGACATACCGTCTGCGGCACTATGACCCTTTTGATGATACGACCATTTTGAGATACTCTAAGTGATTTTTCGTCAACTATGGATATCATCCGGGTTAGAAACAAGCGTATTTTTAACTGGGCCCCTAGAATGGAAAAGCCAATATCTTTCAGACCGGGCGTCTGATTGATGCTCTGTCAGTTACTTAGAGTTCCTTTTGACGAGACTGACCTTCGGGATAAATCAACTCTGGACTTCGTGACAGTTGATATATCGACCACCTTGGCTCTTGGAGCGGTCCCTCCCCGAATAGAGAGTGATGTGTGTGGGAACCCTAGAGCTGGTTGCGACTGCGACGACGATGACGACTATACTTGGATCCTACGTGGGTTCGGTAGCGAGGATGATTGTACTTGGATACTCCGTGGGTTCAGCAGCGATGGCGACTGTACTTGGATCCTATGTGGATTTGGTAGCGATGGTTACTGTACTTGGATCCTACGTGGGTTCAATAGCGATGACTTCTGTACTTGGATCCTAACTGGGTTCAGCAAGGGAGATGATTCAGAGGCTACATCTATCATATCCACCCCACTTCGTGAGTAGTATACCTATGTGAGATGTGTCTTGAATTTCAGTCATTATCAACAATATGATTGACTTGCTTTCCTTTGTGGACTGGGTTGTGCTTTCCTGTGTGGACTGGGTTGTACATGGGCCAGTGAGTTGGATCTGAACTGGAATTGGTGACTTAGGTATATGTATGGACATATACCTAAGTAGAGTTGGTTAATAATTTGTGTTTTTATCATTCCTTTGTGGTTTTTCCTTTGTGGATTCTAGGAGACCTTTGAGGGTCTTGGGGTCCCTACTGAGTATCGTATACTCACCCCTGCACGGGTTATGCCCACACTACGTTGAGTTGGATACAGATGACAGACAACACTGATCGAGGTGGAGACTTGAGGAGCGGCACGGTACCTATAGGTAGACCACATGGTGGGACGTACTCGGAGCAGACAGCCGAACATGAGGAGCTGAGAAGACCATCTGTACCCACCCTTCCGGTGGGATATCCAGAGAATGACTTAGTGGTTGCTAGTTTACTTTACTACAGTTGTACATTCTTTATTATTGTATTGTACTTTCAGTTGGGTTTGTATTCTGGCCCATCTACTTTCCAGCACTTACTTTTGTACTCAGTTTACTTAGTGTTTACATCATCTTTCATACTCTTTTGTGTTTGATTTCTTATATAAAGGTCATGCCTTCCCTTTTATCGAGATTTACGTATTTGGTGCCAATAGCCAACCACTGGCCTATGGAAGGCAGGCTTGGGGTAGTCACGGCACGGACCCCGAGGACGGGTCGTCACAAATTGGTATCAGAGGAGTTGGTTCTACCACATAACTTTGGACTCTAATAATTTTTTTCTGTGAAGCAATATTGTTAAGCATATTGAGTGTGGTTATTAGTTCAGGGAGTCCAGTGCTGGTGCGGAAGTCGACGTATCCGTACACCAGGACCCTGACATCTGATTTACGACTCAGTTCATGAAAACATTGATTGCATGTGTATTTCAAAAGTTTTCTTTGTGATTACTTTGTGTCACCTAACTAGGTATACTGTATTAACCGTGGCACACCAGTTTCTTTTCAGGATGGCCCCATGATGGCAGCTAGCTAGGGTTCTGAGCTTTGTGTGAGATGGAAGCCCCCCGAGCGACGGGGCCTTGGTGCAGGGCCCCATTACAGCGGAGGCACCAGTGGTACCACTACCCGTTGGGCCACTGATACCACAATCTCCAGCAGCGGAGAGTGCAAGACAAATGAGTCTGCTACACGAGTTTCATCATCAGAGGCCGCCTAGGTTCCGCGGAGAGATGGTCCCCCAGGCTGCCGAGGATAGGCTGGAGGATATCGTCCGAGTCTTCAGATTAGTAGGGACACCAGCTAACCTCATGGTTATCCTTGCAGCGAGTCTCCTGCACGTAGTAGTGAGTAGATGGTGGAGCATGATGCTCCAGGAGCACGATGGGGAATCACATCCTTGGATGGACTGCGAGAGCCTCTTCCGCTCGGAGTTTGTTCTAGCCACCCTCTGTGCAGTGCACATCCATGAGTTATTTTAGTTGTAGCAGGGCAACATGACAGTAGCCCAATACTCGAAGAGATTTACCGACCTCTCGCACTACTCCACGGACATTGCACGTGACCCATTCATCTAGGCATGAACCTTCACGCAGGTACTGAAGAAAGAGAACAAGGCTTCGATGATCTCCCTCAGTATTCTGATGCAGGAAGGAGTACTGGAGCGAGCCCTACATGTGGAGAGCTTCCTTGCTGAGCCTCCGCCAGCAGTGAGGCCTACCCCAGGGTGACACGTAGTGGAGTATTCTGCATCCGGAAGTAGACAGATGTCGTAGAGGACCAACCGGACCAGGCCATCTAGTCGGCGACCTCAGGGTACTGGTTCGGAGGTGCGGGGCACATGCAGCAGATCCAGTCATACGAGAGGCAGGAAGTTATATGCATGCGGCGGGCAGGGCCATATAGCTCGTGACTGCCTGACCCTCCATGCAGAGAAGCAGCGGATGGTTGAGGGACCACCCAGGTAGAGGTAGAGGTTCGACCGTGGAAGTCCACCAGGACTAGGCAGACGAGGCTGAAGAGCTGGCCGAGCAGCGGTTGGTGGGCGACGCTTTGAGGCTCTACCACCACCACCACTAGGAGGTCCACCCCGACCAGAGGGAGTTGGCGGATAGAGGCAGGCTCAGCTTCAGGCAGTGGAGGCTTACGACCACGGCGCACCTGGGATGATTCGAGGTACTATCTGTGTCTACTCCACCCTTTTCGAAGTCCTTATAGACACAAGGGTGTGTAATAATTTTATTTCCACTGCCCTTGTTTGGTGCTTGGAGATTCCGAAAGATCTATTGGATCGATTCTTACGGGTAGAGACTCCTACGGGAGTAGACTCGACAATTGCGCACTGGTGCCAGCAGTGTGAGCTTACTCTAGGAGGCGAGAGATTCGGCTGGGATCTTCTTGTACCAGCGCCGAAGCCTTAAAACGTCATATTGGGTATGGAATAGTTATCTATATTCCATGCCCAGATTTATTATATTATGCGCAAAGTGCGGTGTGTCCACACAGATGGGAGCATGTTCACCTTCACTGGTGAGAAGGGAGCCTTTGCAGCGCAGGATGGAATTACGCAGAGGAGAGAACAACGGATCACACATCAGTTGGCTAGTCTCTTCCTTGAAGCGGTTGATGTGCGGAGTTCGCGTTTTCCTATTGTGGTAGACTAGTATGTGGATGTTTTTTCTGACGACGTTCTAGGACTACATCATTACAGTGAGGTAGAATTTTACATTGACCTGTACCCTGGGATAGCCCCGATATCTACTCCAAAAAATCGGATGGCTCCCGTCAAGCTACGTGAGCTACGGGTACAGCTGGAAGACTTGCAGGGAAAGGGATTCATCCGACCCAGTGTTTCACCCTGGGCTTCTCCGATTTTATTCTCCAAGAAGGCGGATGGGAGCTAATGACTATGTGTCAATTACTGTCGCATGAATCAGGTGACCGTAAAAAATAAGTATACACTCCCAAGGATAGACGACCTCTTTGATCACCTCAAGGGGGAACTGTAACAGCCCGAGATTTTATGAAAAATATTCTTTCTTATTTTACTAATGTCTTGTGTTATACGCTACACCAAAAGGAGCTTGCACAACACGCATCCTTGACTTGCCTTGCATTACACGGAATCGCAACCTTCCTCGATAGCGTGTGTGGTACGTAATCCTGAGTTTCACGAAACAATGATATGCTATTAAAATATTATTAAAACTAGCCGTTATGAATAGTAATAACCACTTTTTAAATTTTAGAAATTCTAACTCTCAAAATGGACTTCATTTTTGGATTCGGAGTATCGAATTTAGCCTAAGGTGAAATTTTGGTACTTTTCAGATAACTTTCATAATCTGATAAATAGTGAAAATTACTAAATTATAATTAAAAAACAACTTTTTTAATCGAAATAATTAATAGTGATAAATCATTAATTTGAGTGGTTTTAAAGTATATTTATAATATATTTTTACAATTTAATACAATGTTGGTCATTGGATGTAATTTCACATTTAAACTAGACATAAACAAGTGTCAATCTTTTGATAGATATTGTTTCTTAAAAACACGCTATTTGTTTTAACAGTGGGATTTAATTATAAAATTAATTAATGCAACTTTTATGTTATGAATTTGGAAAAATAGACTTCATTTTTGAATTCGGAATATGAAATATAGCTTGGGATAAAATTTTGGCATTGTTCTGAAAAACATCAATTTTTTATGAATAGTGAAACTACTAAGTGGTAGGTTAAAAACTGAATTTTGCATAAAACTTAATTTTACCGCTTCTGTGAATGGAATTTCGAAAATCCGAGAGGCACGGTTAATATCAAGGACTAAAATGTGGTTCAATGAGATGAAAATAATTTTTTGGTGAATAGTAACTTTTTACTTTTTTACCACGGTTAATAGTAAATAGGGTAACTAAGGGTAAATATGATATTAATATTACCCTAACACATGTCCTAATTCTATTGGACAAGTGTAATTCGACCAAAAACAAACTTAGGAATAAAATATGACCATTTAGGCCCACTTGGATTAGATTAGAACATTTATTATTAATTTATTTAAAGAAGGGTTAAAATAGTTAAAATCAAAGTTTAATAAGTAAATAATTTTTAATATGGGGTTATACATAAGATAAATTCGATTGTAAATATTCATTAGAAAGCTAAAAAGATTTCCAACATGATGGTATTTTATTTGTAATTTTTAGACATCAAATAATATAATTTATTTATGACACAAAGATGATGCAGTAATTATCTTATTAATGAAATATTGACATAATTGATAATATAAATACCAAAATAAATGTAATTTAAGGCTTTTTATGCATTCCACTAATTTTCTAGGTTACTATGATATATTAGTGTTGATTTAATCAACTTGGTTCGAACATATAATTCTGTTATGACTTTCACAAAAATCATATATCAAATAGTGTCAAAATTGACACAAAATAGTTTTTAAATCAAATATTATATTATTAATTGTTATTTTATTCCTAAAAATCTAAGGTTCTGCCAAATAACTTAGATAAGGATATATGTATTAATAATATACAATTTGGGGTTCGTTTGGCATATTATAGTAAGTTTATTAACCATATAGTGAAAGAAAACAAAAAGACACGGTAAAAGTTAAATTATTTAACTTAGAGTTAAATCTAATTGATAAGGTTAACATAATACCCTAAACTTGTCTAAATCCTATTGGTTGATAGGATTTCGACCCATCCCCACTTTAGATTCGAAATAGGACCCTTTGGAACCATTATAAACCGATTTTAACTTTAATATAAAATAATATTTTGAGGTATTCCTAAGGTGCCCCTCTCCTCCCTTATAAAAGGACACCTCCTCCCCTTCCTCCTCACACCAATTTGAGCACTCAAGCTCGGCCAAACCCTGCCAATTTCTCCTCTCCACTTCCCTAGAAACATCCTAGAGGTTCTGGTCTTCCTCAAAGACCAATTTTAGTGCCCTAAGAGGAGGTCTCAAAGAGGCACTTCAAAGAAGAGGTAATTACCGTTACCAATTCTTTCATCTTTATTTCTTCTTCCACTTCTTCTTCTTAGGTTGTTTCATTATGAAGTAATAACATCAGTATCACTCATATATGGATATGTTATTATAAGTATGAAACAACCCTATTTCACCATCTATCCATCCTACGGAAAAAGAAATCACCGCGCGTGCGTACGTACGGAATACCGTCTCCACGCCGTGGTGTAATCTATTTTCCACCACCGCCTTACATGGATGGGTATAATGGTGTAAAGAATAACTATACATAGTTATTACAACATAATATTGATTCTGATATATTGTATAATCCACTCCAATTCAATTCAATATTTATAGAAATGATATCATCGCTCGTGCGTACGTACGGAATACCGTCTCCACGACGCGATGAGATTCATTCTCCATGTTAACCATTTAAGAATGATTATAATGTATATATAAGAAATAATAATGAAATATATGACATTATAAAGCTACTGGATTTATGTATATATATATATATGTATGTCATCTACTTACTTCCATTTCAAGACAATAAGGAAAGTAAAACAGCGTTCATGCGTACGTACGGACTACCGTCTCCATGAACGGTGTTTTTCATCTATCTATTATATATATATACTGAATATATATGATATATAAATCATATTTTATATTCTGGAAGTAAGTAAATCATGATATAAGTAATAGTGATGTCAAGAACAACAAGTCAAAACACCTAAGATAAATGAAACGATTTTACCCAAAACGCTTCTTTAACATGGAATTTACAAAAGAAAGGGTAATATAATGTCATGAGTGAACCATATATGATATCATAACAATGAATATGATTCTGTAATAAGTCAATAACATGATTTAAATCATTATACAGGAGGTTCGGACACTTACAAAGAAAGTCGGACCTAAGGTAAGGGAAATATCACAATCTCATTTTTATCCGAGATTGTTTATTCGTAAGTATTTACTGGGGTGTATTTTATCATCCACATCCATGTTCCCTCAATATGAAATATTGTTTCCATCCACTTGCCATAGTTTAAATCCAATTTTACCCTTAGGTGAGTTTTCAGTAAAGAATATGAAAGGAATCTTTTGTCGTTTTTCCGTACGAGGTACTTTTTGACTTTTCCGACAAAAGTACGAAGAATGTTTTTTTTAACTTATACGGCATGAATGGATTTTTAAAACATTGTTTCCAAGAATCTTCCTTTACAAGTTTTCTAGTTTATTTTTAATCAACTTCTTTTATTTTAAAGTTGTATGACAGGTTATGAAAGGAAAAATGTTTTTGAAGAAGAAAGGATATTTTCCTCAAGAATGGAGTTCAAGTGATTTTCAAAATTATTTTCCATCTAAGATAATAAAGGGTTCTGTTTTTATCCCTATTATTACATTGATTTGATCATGTTGTGATGGAATTATTTTTATGAATTCCTTTATCTCATATGAATTGATTTATGATGTCATGATGTTTCAAGAATCCCATTTTTGTTTCATGTGTTATGCGATGATGTATGTTTTATGATTATGTGGCACACATAAGAAAGGATTCATTATAAGATGGGTGGGACCTATATCTCCCTCCAATGCATTGGGTAAAGATTTTATATCTCATGAGATAGACATGGCTGGAACGGAAGGTTATTTCGGTTCAGTGATACAGGACTGAAACGAGAAGTGAACTCGGTTCAGAAAGGGACTTTGTCCACTAAGATAGTCTTGGCAATGAGTCATGACTAACAAGAAATGATTTTCCATGATTATGTGTGCATGCCACAAAGTTTCAAGTTTTATGTTATGATTATGGGGATCTCATTTTCACTTCTATGATTTATCCCATGTTATGATATTATGAGCTCTTTTGCAGGTTAAGATTTCCAAAAGCTATGTTCTTATGTATATGATGTGATTGATATTTCTTTTGTTTACCCTTACTGAGCATTTGAGCTCACCCTTTTATGTTTTCTTTTCCCCAGGATATAAAGAAAGGTTTTAGGTAAAAAAAGGAAGATCTTTATGGGAGATGTTGAAGATCTTTCCCCACGATTAGAATATTTTATTACGAGTTTCCAAAGACACTAAACTATTACGATCCTTGTGTGTGTGTTTTTGTTATGTACTAAGTATTCCGCAAAAGTAATGTAACGTCCATGTACGATAAGATTCGGGTCTCTACAGTTGGTATCAGAGGAAAGGTTTAGTCAACCTTTGGAAACTAGGATGCGAGTAATTTAGTGAGATCCCTAGAGATATTTATAAGGTATGTCTAGGGATGTCCCTAAGGTTAAGTATACGTATAGGTTATAGTACTAGAATTACGCTAACGGTCATAGAATTAAACCTAAGATGTTAGATATTGAAGGTACTCCCCCTTTATTATGTTGTTTTCCCTAGCATGATTTTTGCCTCTCACACTATTCTTTTTGGGTTTTAGACGATGGATGGAACCCGAAGGAACCGTGTTGATCAATGCAATGGACAATGCAATGATTGCCCTCCTGAACAAACAAATGTTATGGGAGATGGAGTGAAAAATCTTATTGCTATACTTACACAAGCTATGAATCATTCTGGACTTCCAAATGAGCAGAGAAGGGAACAATATTCTATTGAGTCCTTCATGAGGCAACGTCCACCTTCTTTCAGTGGGTCTTCTGATCCACTTGTGGCTGAACAATGGATCAGTACTACTGAAAAGATATTTTCAGTTCTTCAATGTTCTGAACATGATAAAGTCATCTTAGCAGTATATCGTTTGGAAGGTGAAGCTGATCAATGGTGGAATCTTATCAAGAATACGAGGCCAAGAGATGAAATTGAGTCCATGGAATGGGACGAGTTCAAGAACTTGTTTTTCAGTAAGTACTTCCCTCGTATTCTTCGAACAAAGATGGAGAAAGAGTTTCTTGAACTGAAGCAAAGGGACGATGAATCTGTTGGTACCTATGAAGCAAATTTTACAAGACTTGCAAGGTATGCTTCTGGTATTATCATCCAACCTGAAAGTAAAGTTGATCGATTTTTCAGTGGCTTAAAACCAAGTCTTCGAAGGGCATTAGCTATAAGAGACTTCAGTAGCTATGAAGAAATTGTGCGTTGTGCTATCAAGGTAGAAATGGAAGTTGGTGTTACATATCCATCTCATGGTTTTGACAAGAAACGAAAGATAGAGTTCAAGGAGAAATCTCAGAATAATGGTGAAAAAAAGATGAATGTTTCCTTATGCACAAAGTGTGGAAAGAAGCATGGTGGAGATTGTCTTAAAGGGACTAGAAAATGTTTTAAGTGTGGAAAAGAAGGTCATCGAGCAGCTGAGTGTCGAAGTAATGGAAAAAGGGTTTCTAATGATGTGAATAAAGCAAACACTGCAGAGAATGCACCACCAACACTTCAATGCTTCAAGTGCAAGGAAATGGGGCATTATGCTAATAATTGCCCTAATCCAAGGGTTAGTGATGATCAACATGAGCAACCACTGAAGGCAAAGGACAAAGGGAAGTCACATGCGATCACTATTGGCAATGTTGAATATGACAACGATGTGGTGGTATGATTAAGGGTTTATGATTCCAAAATAATGTTGTATCATGGAATATTGGAATATTTATGTATTGGTCTAATGTGGTATTCAAAGTGATTGAGATATTTTTTGGAAATAAGATGATATGCGCATAATGAAGACGAGAAAATGAAATGTTTAATAGTATTCATGAGCTCATGATTGATATAAGGACTAAGTGATATCATGGTGTTAGTATATAGAATTTTGAGGATTTTGGTATGTGGAAAGAGTTAACTTTTAATAGAATTCGTGTTTTCAATAAGGTTCAATGGGTATTCAAGAGAGTACAAGATTAAGGCCTTTGAATGTTTGGAATGTGACCAACATAACATATCTTATGATATATGGGGATCAACGATGGTATTAAATCTCTGGTAATCGTTTCCACTATGTTATGAGAATGGACTGCAGTATTATGGATAAGCCTAAAGATTGGAATGGATTATGTTGGACATAAGTTAGTATTGTTTAAGGATAGAAGTTTTTTCGATATTATTGATGGGATGTTATAGTAATATAGTTTTATAAAAAGGACAACCTGCAGGACGGGCGACAGCCCTTCGCTTCGGACAAGGCTGTGGGAATCGAACCCACAACCGAAGTGCGACTGGCCTTTATCACCTACCACTGACCTACAGGAAGTCCCTGTTTAGTAGAAACTAGTTTTATTATATTAAGCAGTATGATATATGAAGTATAAGTCCATTTTAGGAATTATATATGATTAATCTCACTATAGAATGACTTATGTATATTTAATAACTTTTTCTTACCTTTTGTTTGAGATAGATGGAATGACCCGTCATTCTATCACATGATCTGCTAACACTTCACGAATAACAAATTCAACTTCATTTATTTAAGAGATGAAGTAGAAATTGTTCAAGGCACGAACAAAAGTGAGATTGTACCAAAATAAAGTAAGTATTTATTCTAAGAAAATTTTCAACTTTAGGGAAATGATCTTGAAAACCAAAAATGTTGTCCTAGTGATCTTATACCTGATGAATCAGATGGTACCTTATATCATCACAAATCTATGGATTTGTGATTACTGGCTTTTCCATAGCCATGTTCTCTGTAACGCCCCGACCCCAGCTACCCAGAGTCGGTGCATTACTTCGTAACATTGGCATGATCACAAAAGATCAAGTCTCGAAAGACCGATTAGTTTAGTAGCCTTGGAAACACTAGATACATTCGTAAACGTTACATTACATCATAAAGTGAAAAACTACAATAACAAAGTCTCCATAGTCCACACTCATATCTTCTTCTGACTATCCCTGCAGGTCATTCATAAAATACTTCTTCACATCCTGGAAAATATTAAAACATTGAAAGGGGTGAGCTCAGATGCTCAGTAAGGATAACAATATTGCGGAAGCTTTCATAAATAAACATAAACATTTAAGGCAATGTATAACTAAAACAAAAGCCTTTTTAAACTTGAACATCAACATAATATGGCAAAAGTAAAATGAGATAATGTCATTTACTTCTTCACATGGATATTCTACTGGTCGAATAATCACATGCAATATCAATAACCACTTTCATAATGATGGAATGCATAATGCCAGATTATCATAACCACGTAGTCAAGGCCTCGTGCCAAGACCACAAATAAGATTTTGTCAAGGCCTTGTGCCAAGACACTAGTTTGTCTCATGAGACCTGCCGATGCATCGAGGAGCTATAGCGGGCTCCACCCGTCACTTATTAAGTCCAATGCATTCCTCATATGAATAGGTTTAAACATATCATAAACCATAACATAATCGTATCACATAAAACATGCATAAAGGAAACATAACATTTCCACATTTCAATCACAAGATATCAATACAACACTTTGATATGATAAAAACGCTTTCAAAACCATTTTTAATACCAAAATAAAAGAAAGTTAAAACTTTGTATTTATTTTTCATTAAAAAAAATGATGGCTTGTAGAGGAAGCCGAAACTCAAATAATGGTCACGGCGGCGGAGAAGTCATTGTCGCCGCATAAGTACGGAAAGAAAAACATTCCCTTTTGTCGTTTAGCAAAATGCTTCGTATAAAAAGATTCCTTTTGAATAAATGTAAAAGTCAAAGGGGTTTATACACCGTATAAAAGAAATTTGTGTATAAAACAAAATATGCCTCAATGAAAGGAGATTGAGACGAAGTCCTTAAAAAGATCATTTTTAAAATAGAGTAGATATATTATGTGTATTCACTATAGGTACACATAAAGAAAGTAAAAATACAAAATAGGACATAATAACATCATGACATAATTTGAAAGTAGGAGATTAACCCAAAGAATGGAAATTGGGTTAAGAAGTTCCCTTACCTCGTGTCTGACTTGACTCAACCGTTCTTTAACCTCCTGAATAATAAACTAGAGTTAATATATACCTTATTAAGAACCATTTTCAATTTCATTATCCTTATTATATCACTTATTACAATGATATGAACATTATGTAATTATTTAAGTTAATAACGGTCATTTTGTCGATCTTTGGTACTTGAGTCAACAATAAGCTTCTTATAATTACAAGTTGTTTATGTGGTGAAATATCCATTATATCCAGAATTATATTAATGATTTAGATGTCATATATATCTTATATATCCAGTATATACATTCATTTATAATATTACGTAACATTTAGAGGTAAGAAATGAAATGCACCGTTCATGGAGACGGTAAGCCGTACGTACGCATGAACGCTACTTTCATTTCAATTTCATATTTAATGGAACTAAATCATAATGATATAAATTTATAATATAATTCCAGTATAATATAGTGTATAATACCATTTACTCCATCCTTTATACATCCCACATATGGCATTAACGATTCAAATCACTAGGAGGGGGCGGTAGTCCGCACTTCCTAAAATGAAATTATCGCGTTTTACCCATAATGGAAATCATAAAGTAAGACATAAATGAGAAATACAGAAGCATAAGTAAAACATAAACATATTATATATCATATATAAAAATAGTGACATCTTAATGGCCACCTTTGAAGGTGTTATATGAGTGTTGAACAATCATCGTTTCGTGAGGCAGAAATTCGCCATCCACAGAAACCGTATGTTCTTTAACCATTAGATGTAGGTGTGTGTAAGTGTAGCTCGAATAATTCTTATAACAACATAATAGTATATTGAGGATACTGGTGTTGTTACAAAATAATTGAATAAAAAGAGTTTAGGGGGTTGGAGAAGAAAAATAAAACAAAACAACATTAGAAAAGACATTACCTCAAAATCGGGTAACTCTTTTTGATTTGAGCCAAAGGATTCCTTGGGAAGAGTTCTGCCCAAAGTGAGGCTTCTATGAGTAAGAGGGGGAAGTTGGGAGAGTATTTGGGCAGAGTTTGGCTGAGCCAAATGGCTTGAAAGTGTAAATGAGGTGGGAGAGGTGGGGGCCTTTTATAAGTGGAGAGGAGGGGCACTTTTGGAAAGATTGAAATGTTACATTATTTCAAAATGCTTTTCGGATTCTAAAGGTCCCACACTTATATAATTCGAGGATAAGGTGATAAGGTTTCGAAATCTCCTCATCCAATTGGCTTTGGACAAGTGTAAGCCTTGGATTTTTCATTATCTTCTCATTTTATTTAAATCGTTAAATAATGAGGTCATCGCCACATCATAATGATGTCATAAATAATTTAATTTATTTAATGTCTAAAAATTATAAAACAAATACTATGATGTAGGAAATCTTTTTAGCTTTCTAATGAATATTTATAGTCAAAATTTGGACTTGTGTAACCCTACTTAAAAATTGATTTAGTAAAACAATTTATGTTAGTGTCATTTTCACTTTAACATTAAATAAAAAGTAATTTATGTTATTTCCCAACAAAAGTGGATCCATGGGGTCCCCAAGTTAGGCCATGGCTTGTCTTGGTCGGCCATGACACAACCAATGAGGTTGGGACATGTGTCTAGATCATTTAATATTATTAAAGTATTATTTATACCTTAAACTACCCTAATTACCACTAATCGCGATTAAGAACTTAATAAGTTACTATTCACCCAAAAAATTATTTTAATCTCATTGAACCACATTTTACTTCTTAATGACAACCATGTATGTCGGATTTTTGAAAATCAAATCACAGAAGTGGTAATATTTCATTTAAACGAAAAAATCAGTTATTTAACAACCACTTAGTGGTTTCACTATTCATCAAAAATTGAAGTTTTTCAGAACAATGCCAAAATTTCACCCTAAGCTATAATTGATATTCCGAATTCAAAAATGATGCCTATTTTACAAAATTCCAAACATATAAGTTGCATTAATTAATTTTATAATTAATTCCCGCTGTTACAAAAAATAGCGTGTTTTTAAGAAACAATTTATATCAAAAGATTGGCAACTGTTTATGTCCAATTTCAATGTTAAATTAATTCTAATGACCACCATTGGATAAAATGGTAAAAATATATTCTAATTATACTCTAAAACCACTCAATAGTATAATTTATCACTATGAATTATTTTGATTAAAAAAGTTGTTTTAAGTATTTTTCACTATAAAAATTTGGAAGTTCTCGGAAAATTACAAAAAATTCAACATAGGCTAATTTCAATATTAGGAATACAAAAATGAAGTCCATTTTGAAATATAAAATTTCTATAATTTTAAAAAGTGGTTATTACTATTCATAACGGCTACTTTGTTTTGTCGCGATGTTTTAGAACTCGAAGTTGCGTACAATGCAAGCTATTGCATTATTGAAAGAGAGGCGTATCGTGGAAGCTCGGGGTGTTACATTCTCCCCTCCTTCAATAAATTGCGTCCTCGCAATTTGATATTTTTCTTTAAAAATAAGAGGTTGAAAATAGAAAATACCTTTTTGGAAAACCCACATCGGAAATAAGGTTAATAAATATATAACATTAAAAGAAAGCAGGATAATTACAAAGGTCACCCGATATAGCCCATTCTAGGATTATATAAAAATATGGATATGGAGGAGAAACAAACCATCAAGGTCTGATGGAGAGTTATAGAAAACAGGATTAGGAGAAAGTTTAACCACAAGAAAATCACAAACTTGTGATTGGTTAAACGGTCATTGAATCCCCAGTTGGAAAAGTTAACCGACAACATTTTTGTTTTAAGTTACCTTTTATAATGTTGAGGAATTTATTTAGGAGATTTACTAAGAACGTAAGGGAATATACATACTTGTTATGTATACTTTCATTCGTTAAGAAATTTTTACCACAAACCCAACTTTTACTCCAAATGGTAACGGAACTCAAAAATATTCTATTTATCCTAATTGTATAAGGTTCCAAATGTTAACACATACCATTTAGATTAGTAAAACGATTTTGTAATAACCAGGGACTTCCTGTAGGCTAGTGGTAGGAAATAAAGGCTTGTCGCACTATGGTTGTGGGTTCGATTCCTGTAGCTGTGTCCGACGCGACGGGTTATTCCCCACCCTGCAGGTTGTCCTTTTCCTAAAAATATAGTACTATACTATTCCAAAAATAATCTTCATAAATGTTTTAACCTTAAACAATACTATCCAAAGTTCAACTTAATCCACTCCAACCTTTATAGTTATCCAAAATACCTTCATCCAGACTTTCTCTAAAAGGTCTCTAAATTCCAAAATCAATTGTAACATCAGATTCCCCAAACAAAGAAAAGTTTCTCTTATTGTCACATACTAAAAATATGATTACCTTAATCATATTAAAACCTTACTGAAATCAAAAAGTACTACAGTACAATCCATATATATATATTACATTATTCTTATAACCAGAATATAATCCTTGAGTCCAAAAGCACCAATACATTAGTTATTCTGCTTCAACTGTAGTAACAGCATAAGATTGTCCTTGATCCCTTGGCCTTTTCTGAGGTAAGTTTCCCTGACGCTTAGGACATTCATTTGCATAATGACCCATTTCTCTACAATTGTAGCATTCAACTTTGACAGCCTCTTTCTTTCCCTTGCAATCACGAGCCTGGTGACCCTTTTCTCCACATTTATAACAAACTCCCATTCCTTTTAGGCAAGTACCAGGGTGATTCTTCCCACAATTATCACATAATGGAAAATCCTTCTTTCCCTTTTTCCCTTTATCTGTCTCTTGTTCCACCGTTCTATTCTTCTCTTGCTTTACTTTGTTGTCATAAGACTTAGAGAATTCCTTTTCTGTCTTGATAGCACACGAGACAATATCTTCGTATGATGAGAAGGATTGTGATACCAAAGCTCGACGGAGAAATGGTTTTAACCCATCAAAGAAACGATCAATCTTACTCCTTGGGTTACGTATGTAATCTGCAGCATACCTTGCTAACCTTGTAAAGTTATCCTCATACTTTGCGACATTCTCATCCTCCTTCTGCCTCAGACTCAGAAATTGCCTTTCCATATCTGCTCGATGGTCACGAGGAAAGTATTTTTCTAAGAAAAGCTCTTTGAACTCCCTCCATTCCATATTCGATACGTCATCATCTTCCTTTGTGTTTCGAATCAGCGACCACCACTGATCGGCATCTCCAGTGAGGCGGTAAACTGCCATGAAAACCTTCTCCCTTTCACTACTCCCCAAGGCATGGAATATTTTCTCTAAGGAATTTATCCATTGCTCAGCTACTATAGGATTTGTACCCCCATTAAATGTTGGTGGTTGTTGCCTCATGAAACGGTCTAGCATTGATCCTCCACGTTGCGGATCAGGGTGCTCCATACGAGTAAGGTTGTTATTCATAACCTGCGTGAGTTGTCCCAGTATGGTAATAAGTTGATCAGCACCAGTTGTATCTCCAGGTCCACAATAATTATCTTGAGCAGGAGGGAAATCCCTACACGGAGTTCGTGCATTGATACAGTTTCCATTCCTTCTACTAGGCGCCATTTCTAAACAATGGCATAAACTAGATTAGTTTATGAATCAAAATACATAATTCCATACTTGTAAAATACTTAACATAAATTGAACTATTTATGGATATAATCCATAATCATAAAAAAGTTTTATTTGAGGAAGTATATACTCATAACCGTTCATAGTGGTTTGTAAAGAAAATGAGAATTATCCTAAGCATATCCCCCGGGAGTGTTGTAACCAAGAGTGCAGCAAGGCCCGTTGTCGTGCACCAGTTCCCATTCGAGTCTAGCTCAAAGCGGTGTTTCTGGGTTTTACCCCTAGGTACATCTGTGCCAGAGCCGCCTCTACCTGCTCGTATCCAGACAGGGATGTATTGCTCGGAAAACTCATAACATCTCTATAATACCAAAATTCTAGGAAGTTCTTCTATACTAATCCTCAAAGTCTATCTTCGGGCTATGTGCTCTAATCAGAGTTTATCTAAATCTAGCTTCCAAGGTTAGTACTAAACTGCCTCTGATACCAACTGTAACGCCCCGACCCCAGCTACCCAGAGTCGGTGCATTACTTCGTAACATTGGCATGATCACAAAAGATCAAGTCTCGAAAGACCGATTAGTTTAGTAGCCTTGGAAACACTAGATACATTCGTAAACGTTACATTACATCATAAAGTGAAAAACTACAATAACAAAGTCTCCATAGTCCACACTCATATCTTCTTCTGACTATCCCTGCAGGTCATTCATAAAATACTTCTTCACATCCTGGAAAATATTAAAACATTGAAAGGGGTGAGCTCAGATGCTCAGTAAGGATAACAATATTGCGGAAGCTTTCATAAATAAACATAAACATTTAAGGCAATGTATAACTAAAACAAAAGCCTTTTTAAACTTGAACATCAACATAATATGGCAAAAGTAAAATGAGATAATGCCATTTACTTCTTCACATGGATATTCTACTGGTCGAATAATCACATGCAATATCAATAACCACTTTCATAATGATGGAATGCATAATGCCAGACTATCATAACCACGTAGTCAAGGCCTCGTGCCAAGACCACAAATAAGATTTTGTCAAGGCCTTGTGCCAAGACACTAGTTTGTCTCATGAGACCTGCCGATGCATCGAGGAGCTATAGCGGGCTCCACCCGTCACTTATTAAGTCCAATGCATTCCTCATATGAATAGGTTTAAACATATCATAAACCATAACATAATCGTATCACATAAAACATGCATAAAGGAAACATAACATTTCCACATTTCAATCACAAGATATCAATACAACACTTTGATATGATAAAAACGCTTTCAAAACCATTTTTAATACCAAAATAAAATAAAGTTAAAACTTTGTATTTATTTTTCATTAAAAAAAATGATGGCTTGTAGAGGAAGCCGAAACTCAAATAATGGTCACGGCGGCGGAGAAGTCATTGTCGCCGCATAAGTACGGAAAGAAAAACATTCCCTTTTTTCGTTTAGCAAAATGCTTCGTATAAAAAGATTCCTTTTGAATAAATGTAAAAGTCAAAGGGGTTTATACACCGTATAAAAGAAATTTGTGTATAAAACAAAATATGCCTCAATGAAAGGTGATTGAGACGAAGTCCTTAAAAAGATCATTTTTAAAATAGAGTAGATATATTATGTGTATTCACTATAGGTACACATAAAGAAAGTAAAAATACAAAATAGGAGATAATAACATCATGACATAATTTGAAAGTAGGAGATTAACCCAAAGAATGGAAATTGGGTTAAGAAGTTCCCTTACCTCGTGTCTGACTTGACTCAACCGTTCTTTAACCTCCTGAATAATAAACTAGAGTTAATATATACCTTATTAAGAACCATTTTCAATTTCATTATCCTTATAATATCACTTATTACAATGATATGAACATTATGTAATTATTTAAGTTAATAACGGTCATTTTGTCGATCTTTGGTACTTGAGTCAACAATAAGCTTCTTATAATTACAAGTTGTTTATGTGGTGAAATATCCATTATATCCAGAATTATATTAATGATTTAGATGTCATATATATCTTATATATCCAGTATATACATTCATTTATAATATTACGTAACATTTAGAGGTAAGAAATGAAATGCACCGTTCATGGAGACGGTAAGCCGTACGTACGCATGAACGCTACTTTCATTTCAATTTCATATTTAATGGAACTAAATCATAATGATATAAATGTATAATATAATTCCAGTATAATATAGTGTATAATACCATTTACTCCATCCTTTATACATCCCACATATGGCATTAACGATTCAAATCACTTTGAGGGGGCGGTAGTCCGCACTTCCTAAAATGAAATTATCGCGTTTTACCCATAATGGAAATCATAAAGTAAGACATAAATGAGAAATACAGAAGCATAATTAAAACATAAACATATTATATATCATATATAAAAATAGTGACATCTTAATGGCCACCTTTGAAGGTGTTATATGAGTGTTGAACAATCATCGTTTCGTGAGGCAGAAATTCGCCATCCACAGAAACCGTATGTTCTTTAACCATTAGATGTAGGTGTGTGTAAGTGTAGCTCGAATAATTATTATAACAACATAATAGTATATTGAGGATACTGGTGTTGTTACAAAATAATTGAATAAAAAGATTTTAGGGGGTTGGAGAAGAAAAATAAAACAAAACAACATTAGAAAAGACATTACCTCAAAATCGGGTAACTCTTTTTGATTTGAGCCAAAGGATTCCTTGGGAAGAGTTATGCCCAAAGTGAGGCTTCTATGAGTAAGAGGGGGAAGTTGGGAGAGTATTTGGGCAGAGTTTGGCCGAGCCAAATGGCTTGAAAGTGTAAATGAGGTGGGAGAGGTGGGGGCCTTTTATAAGTGGAGAGGAGGGGCACTTTTGGAAAGATTGAAATGTTACATTATTTCAAAATGCTTTTCGGATTCTAAAGGTCCCACACTTATATAATTCGAGGCTAAGGTGATAAGGTTTCGAAGTCTCCTCATCCAATTGGCTTTGGACAAGTGTAAGCCTTGGATTTTTCATTATCTTCTCATTTTATTTAAATCGTTAAATAATGAGGTCATCGCCACATCATAATGATGTCATAAATAATTTAATTTATTTAATGTCTAAAAATTATAAAACAAATACTATGATGTAGGAAATCTTTTTAGCTTTCTAATGAATATTTATAGTCAAAATTTGGACTTGTGTAACCCTACTTAAAAATTGATTTAGTAAAACAATTTATGTTAGTGTCATTTTCACTTTAACATTAAATAAAAAGTAATTTATGTTATTTCCCAACAAAAGTGGATCCATGGGGTCCCCAAGTTAGGACATGGCTTTTCTTGGTCGGCCATGACACAACCAATGAGGTTGGGACATGTGTCTAGATCATTTAATATTATTAAAGTATTATTTATACCTTAAACTACCCTAATTACCACTAATCGCGATTAAGAACTTAATAAGTTACTATTCACCCAAAAAATTATTTTAATCTCATTGAACCACATTTTACTTCTTAATGACAACCATGTATGTCGGATTTTTGAAAATCAAATCACAGAAGTGGTAATATTTCATTTAAACGAAAAAATCAGTTATTTAACAACCACTTAGTGGTTTCACTATTCATCAAAAATTGAAGTTTTTCAGAACAATGCCAAAATTTCACCCTAAGCTATAATTGATATTCCGAATTCAAAAATGATGCCTATTTTACAAAATTCCAAACATATAAGTTGCATTAATTAATTTTATAATTAATTCCCGCTGTTACAACAAATAGCGTGTTTTTAAGAAACAATTTATATCAAAAGATTGGCAACTGTTTATGTCCAATTTCAATGTTAAATTAATTCTAATGACCACCATTGGATAAAATGGTAAAAATATATTCTAATTATACTCTAAAACCACTCAATAGTATAATTTATCACTATGAATTATTTTGATTAAAAAAGTTGTTTTAAGTATTTTTCACTATAAAAATTTGGAAGTTCTCGGAAAATTACAAAAAATTCAACATAGGCTAATTTCAATATTAGGAATACAAAAATGAAGTCCATTTTGAAATATAAAATTTCTATAATTTTAAAAAGTGGTTATTACTATTCATAACGGCTACTTTGTTTTGTCGCGATGTTTTAGAACTCGAAGTTGCGTACAATGCAAGCTATTGCATTATTGAAAGAGAGGCGTATCGTGGAAGCTCGGGGTGTTACATTCTCTACCACTCTCCATCAGAACATGATGGTTAGATTTCTCTTCCATATCCATATTTTCACCTATGTGGAAACCCAGTGATTAGTTTATTTGGGTAATCGTTACATTTCATACTTTAGTTTTTAAAGCCAAGTTTTGGTATTCCCTTTTACGATGTGGGTTTATATTAAAGAAACTTTCGAATAGTAAACCATTTATAACCCCGACGAATTTCGAGGGCGAAATTCATTTTAAGGGGGGTAGAATGTAACAGCCCGAGATTTTATGAAAAATATTCTTTCTTATTTTACTAATGTCTTGTGTTATACGCTACACCAAAAGGAGCTTGCACAACACGCATCCTTGACTTGCCTTGCATTACACGCAATCGCAACCTTCCTCGATAGCGTGTGTGGTACGTAATCCTGAGTTTCACGAAACAATGATATGCTATTAAAATATTATTAAAACTAGCCGTTATGAATAGTAATAACCACTTTTTAAATTTTAGAAATTCTAACTCTCAAAATGGACTTCATTTTTGGATTCGGAGTATCGAATTTAGCCTAAGGTGAAATTTTGGTACTTTTCGGATAACTTTCATATTCTGATAAATAGTGAAAATTACTAAATTATAATTAAAAAACAACTTTTTTAATCGAAATAATTAATAGTGATAAATCATTAATTTGAGTGGTTTTAAAGTATATTTATAATATATTTTTACAATTTAATACAATGTTGGTCATTGGATGTAATTTCACATTTAAACTAGACATAAACAAGTGTCAATCTTTTGATAGATATTGTTTCTTAAAAACACGCTATTTGTTTTAATAGTGGGATTTAATTATAAAATTAATTAATGCAACTTTTATGTTATGAATTTGGAAAAATAGACTTCATTTTTGAATTCGGAATATGAAATATAGCTTGGGATAAAATTTTGGCATTGTTCTGAAAAAACATCAATTTTTGATGAATAGTGAAACTACTAAGTGGTAGGTTAAAAACTGAATTTTGCATAAAACTTAATTTTACCGCTTCTGTGAATGGAATTTCTAAAATCCGAGAGACACGGTTAATATCAAGGACTAAAATGTGGTTCAATGAGATGAAAATAATTTTTTGGTGAATAGTAACTTTTTACTTTTTTTACCACGGTTAATAGTAAATAGGGTAACTAAGGGTAAATATGATATTAATATTACCCTAACACATGTCCTAATTCTATTGGAAAAGTGTAATTCGACCAAAAACAAACTTAGGAATAAAATAAGACCATTTAGGCCCACTTGGATTAGATTAGGACATTTATTATTAATTTATTTAAAGAAGGGTTAAAATAGTTAAAATCAAAGTTTAATAAGTAAATCATTTTTAATATGGGGTTATACATAAGATAAATTCGATTGTAAATATTCATTAGAAAGCTAAAAAGATTTCCTACATGATGGTATTTTATTTGTAATTTTTAGACATCAAATAATATAATTTATTTATAACACAAAGATGATGCAGTAATTATCTTATTAATGAAATATTGACATAATTGATAATATAAATACCAAAATAAATGTAATTTAAGACTTTTTATGCATTCCACTAATTTTCTAGGTTACTATGATATATTAGTGTTGATTTAATCAACTTGGTTCGAACATATAATTCTGTTATGACTTTCACAAAAATCATATATCAAATAGTGTCAAAATTGACACAAAATAGTTTTTAAATCAAATATTATATTATTAATTGTTATTTTATTCCTAAAAATCTAAGGTTCGGCCAAATGACTTAGATAAGGATATATTTATTAATAATATACAATTTGGGGTTCTTTTGGCATGTTATAGTAAGTTTATTAACCATATAGTGAAAGAAAACAAAAAGACACGGTAAAAGTTAAATTATTTAACTTAGAGTTAAATCTAATTGATAAGGTTAACATAATACCCTAAACTTGTCTAAATCCTATTGGTTGATAGGATTTAGACCCATCCCCACTTTAGCTTCGAAATAAGACCCTTTGGAACCATTATAAACCGATTTTAACTTTAATATAAAATAATATTTTGAGGTATTCCTAAGGTGCCCCTCTCCTCCCTTATAAAAGGACACCTCCTCCCCTTCCTCCTCACACCAATTTGAGCACTCAAGCTCGGCCAAAACCTGCCAATTTCTCCTCTCCACTTCCCTAGAAACATCCTAGAGGTTCCGGTCTTCCTCAAAGACCAATTTTAGTGCCCTAAGAGGAGGTCTCAAAGAGGCACTTCAAAGAAGAGGTAATTACCGTTACCAATTCTTTCATCTTTATTTCTTCTTCCACTTCTTCTTCTTAGGTTGTTTCATTATGAAGTAATAACATCAGTATCACTCATATACTGATATGTTATTATAAGTATGAAACAACCCTATTTCACCATCTATCCATCCTACGGAAAAAGAAATCACCGCGCGTGCGTACGTACGGAATACCGTCTCCACGCCGTGGTGTAATCTATTTTCCACCACCACCTTACATGGATGGGTATAATGGTGTAAATAATAACTATACATAGTTATTACAACATAATATTGATTCTGATATATTGTATAATCCACTCCAATTCAATTCAATATTTATAGAAATGATATCATCGCTCGTGCGTACGTACGGAATACCGTCTCCACGACGCGATGAGATTCATTCTCCATGTTAACCATTTAAGAATGATTATAATGTATATATAAGAAATAATAATGAAATATATGACATTATAAAGCTACTGGATTTATGTATATATATATATATATGTATGTCATCTACTTACTTCCATTTCAAGACAATAAGGAAAGTAAAACAGCGTTCATGCGTACGTACGGACTACCGTCTCCATGAACGGTGTTTTTCATCTATCTATTATATATATATATACTGAATATATATGATATATAAATCATATTTTATATTCTGGAAGTAAGTAAATCATGATATAAGTAATAGTGATGTCAAGAACAACAAGTCAAAACACCTAAGATAAATGAAACGATTTTACCGAAAACGCTTCTTTAACATGGAATTTACAAAAGAACGGGTAATATAATGTCATGAGTGAACCATATATGATATCATAACAATGAATATGATTCTGTAATAAGTCAATAACATGATTTAAATCATTATACAGGAGGTTCGGACACTTACAAAGCAAGTCGGACCTAAGGTAAGGGAAATATCACAATCTCATTTTTATCCGAGATTGTTTATTCGTAAGTATTTACTGGGGTGTATTTTATCATCCACATCCATGTTCCCTCAATATGAAATATTGTTTCCATCCACTTGCAATAGTTTAAATCCAATTTTACCCTTAGGTGAGTTTTCAGTAAAGAATATGAAAGGAATCTTTTTTCGTTTTTCCGTACGAGGTACTTTTTGACTTTTCCGACAAAAGTACGAAGAATGTTTTTTTTAACTTATACGGCATGAATGGATTTTTAAAACATTGTTTCCAAGAAGCTTCCTTTACAAGTTTTCAAGTTTATTTTTAATCAACTTCTTTTATTTTAAAGTTGTATGACATGTTATGAAAGGAAAAATGTTTTTGAAGAAGAAAGGATATTTTCCTCAAGAATGGAGTTCAAGTGATTTTCAAAATTATTTTCCATCTAAGATAATAAAGAGTTCTGTTTTTATCCCTATTATTACATTGATTTGATCATGTTGTGATGGAATTATTTTTATGAATTCCTTTATCTCATATGAATTGATTTATGATGTCATGATGTTTCAAGAATCCCATTTTTGTTTCATGTGTTATGCGATGATGTATGTTTTATGATTATGTGGCACACATAAGAAAGGATTCATTATAAGATGGTTGGGACCTATATCTCCCTCCAATGCATTGGGTAAAGATTTTATATCTCATGAGATAGAAATGGCTGGAACGGAAGGTTATTTCGGTTCAGTGATACAGGACTGAAACGAGAAGTGAACTCGGTTCAGAAAGGGACTTTGTCCACTAAGATAGTCTTGGCAATGAGTCATGACTAACAAGAAATGATTTTCCATGATTATGTGTGCATGCCACAAAGTTTCAAGTTTTATGTTATGATTATGGGGATCTCATTTTCACTTCTATGATTTATCCCATGTTATGATATTATGAGCTCTTTTGCAGGTTAAGATTTCCAAAAGCTATGTTCTTATGTATATGATGTGATTGATATTTCTTTTGTTTACCCTTACTGAGCATTTGAGCTCACCCTTTTATGTTTTCTTTTCCCCAGGATATAAAGAAAGGTTTTAGGTAAAAAAAAGGAAGATCTTTATGGGAGATGTTGAAGATCTTTCCCCACGATTAGAAGATTTTATTACGAGTTTCCAAAGACACTAAACTATTACGATCCTTGTGTGTGTGTTTTTGTTATGTACTAAGTATTCCGCAAAAGTAATGTAACGTCCATGTACGATAAGCTTCGGGTCTCTACAGGAACGATGGTTCTTGAAGATAGACCTCTGGTCTGGCTATCATCAGCTCAGATTTCAAGACGAGAATGTGCAGAAGACGGCCTTCAGGTGTCGGTATGGCCACTATGAGTTCTTGGTTATGCCTTTCAACATAACCAATACTCCAGCCGTGTTCATGAGTCTCATGAACAGGATCTTCTAGCCTTACCTTGATCGATTTTTCATAATCTTCATCAACGACATACTAATTTACACAACTACTAAGGAGGATCAAGCCTACCAATTATGGGTTGTACTGGACACACTCCGAGAGCACCAGCTTTATGGTAAGCTCTCGAAGTGTTAGTTCTGGATTCGATAGGTCCACCTCTTGGGGAACGTCATCTCTGAGGTTGGAGTTGCAGTTGATCCTGCAAATATCGAGGTAGTACATGCTTGAGATCCACCCATGAGTGTGATGGAGGTGTGGAGTTTCCTAGGTCTGGCTGGGTACTACCAGAGATTTTTTCCAGACTTCTCCAGAGTTGCAGCCCCAATTTTAGCTTTGACGAATAAGGGGAAACCCATCGTGTGGTCAGATTGATATTAGTAGAGCTTCAAGGAGCTGAGACAGAGATTAACCAGTGCACCCATCTTGGGGATACCGATGGAGAGCGTAGGGTACATTGTTTATTACGATGCATCAGGGACATGAGTCGGGTGTGTCCTGATGTAGGAGCGGGTAGTGATCACTTATGGTTCATGACAGTTGAGGCTGTATGAGTAGAACTACACTACCCATGACCAGGAGTTAGCAGCAGTGGTCTTCGCCTTGAAGATGTGGAGGCACCATCTGATGGGCGAGCTCTATACATTCTACTCTGACCACCAGAGTCTTAGGTACATCTTCTCGCAGAAGGACCTAAACCCGAGACAGCGGTGATGGCTTGAGTTCCTCCAGGACTAAGACTTTGAGACAGTCTATACTCCTGGGAATGGGAACGTGGTAGCTGATGCTCTTAGCATGAGAACGGGCATTCATCTCCTTGGAGAGGTGATGGAGAAACTATTCGCGTTATAGATATCCTCATGGATAGAGATAGAGAATATTTTCTACAGTCACTCACAGTCACCCCTCCACTACTTTAGTGGGTTAGATAGGCACAGTGTGGGGACGCTGACTGTGAGACGTGATGTGCACAGATATCCAAGGATAGGAACCTAATGGAGTTTTCGTAGGAGAGAGCATGTCATCCTCTTCAGGGGACTTACCATGGTACCCGTTGCATTACAGGAGGAGGTGCTGAGAGAGTTTCACACTTCCCTTTTGGCGGTACATCTAGGAGTAGAAAATATGTAACATGATCTCATACGATAGCACCGGTGGCCAGGTATGATGAAGGTTATGGCAGAGTTCGTTTCAGGACGCCTCACCTGCCAGCAGGTGAAGGCAGAGTAGTAGGTATCAGCAGGCTTGGTAGAGCCCTTAGAGGACCCGGATTGGAAGTGGGACAGGATACCCATGGATTTCTGGACGGGTCTCCCTCATATATCTAGAGGCCATAACTCCATCTGGGTGATAGTCGACAGACTCACCATGTTGGCACACTTACTACTTATTAGAGAACATGGCTCAATGGAGAGCTTGGGACGCCTCTACATTCAGGAGATCGTATGACTTCATGGTGTGCTGTCATCTATCATCTTCGATCGAGACACTCACTTTACTTCTGGGCTTTGGAAGGGGTTGCAGGAGGCTTTTGGGACGCAGCTACGCCTGAGCACCGCCTTTCACCCTCAGACGGATGGCCAGATGGAGAGGACCATTCAGACACTCGAGGACATGATCCGTGCATGTGTCCTTGACTTTGGTCACAGCTAGGAGGATATCATACCCTTGGTGGATTTTGCGTACAACAACAGCTACCACTCCACCATCGGTATGGCACCATATGAGGCATTGTACGACCAACCATGAAGATCACCTTTGTGCTGGAGAGGATGAGGACTGCACAGAGAAGACAAAAGTCCTATGCTGATAAGAGGTGGAGACCACTAGAGTTTGAGGATGGTGACCACGTTTTATTATGGGTCTCACCACGATGTGGATTACAGATGTTTGGAGAGGGCAGCAAGTTATCTCCATGCTTCATCAGACCATTCCAGGTTCTCAGCAGTATAGGCGAGGTGGCTTATCGCCTGACTCTTCCAACTCAGCTGCATCAGGTGCATGACGTCTTCCATGTATCTCAGCTGAGGAGATACGTGCATGACCCGACGCATAACATTGATCATGGGGAACTGGACATCGATGATAGGTGACTTTTTCGGAGGATCCACTGGAGATCAAGGATGGATAGGAGCGGGTCCTATGTGGATAGACGATTCCTCTAGTTCACATCATATGGCAGCATGGGAACCTCCAGGAGATCACATGGGAGTGGGAGGCTTGGATTTGTGTACAGTACCCCCATTTGTTTCCTTAGTTTATAATGTAGCTTTATAGGGAAGTAAAGCCCTAAGGTGGGAGTAATTTAAAGACACAGAAATTTCAGGGAAATTTTTTTAATAAATACATTGTAATTTTATGAGTCTATGGATTTTGACAGAACTTGATTCCGAGGCCCGGTGTGCCCAGAATCAATTTTCAAATTTTAGCTCGGGTACGTTCAGTAAACAAACGAGCGGGTTTTTCTATCTTTTTAACCGGTTCTTGGAATTGAAATCGGAGGGCACCGGTGAACTCGCAATGCCGATAATTTCTTAAGGGGACTTTTACCATAGATTCATTTTCTCGAGAGGAGGTGTTAAAAAATGTGGATTAAATAAGAAGTGAATAAAATTGTGGGACAATTTTATTCTTTTATTTAATTTGGTTTTTATCCTATATGGGGGAGTTGGGGTGGGACCCACTAACAACCTAACTACCCATGTGAGGATAAATGTGAGGTGGGCCCACACAATCCCCAACCCTTCACATTACCTAAAACCACATAAACCTCCCATTAATATCATTTGATTAATATTGGAAACCCCCTTGAATTTATTTGGGTAACTCCTCCTCTCTCCACTCTCCCACATTTGTTCATGCCAACACAGACTTAATTAATTAATTGAACCTCATCAATTAATTGAATTAAGTGGTTTAATTTTTTAAATTTGAATTCATGGAAAAGTAAAATAAAATAAGGAGAAGCTTATTTTATTTTGGGGTTAGAATTATTGTGTGAGGAGGATATGGGGAGAACTTTAGTTCTTATTTTGAATAACTTCATCCTCCCACGAAGAACGTCACCTCTTCAACGAAGAACAACTCTTTGACCCTGGTTTCTTCATACACTTCTTCGTTCGCGACAAGGGAGGTAACACCGATGATGGAGCTCTCCAATGACGCAAAATCATCTTATTCTCTTCGTGATAAAAGAGGAGATGTCATTTCCTCGGGTCCACACTGACGACGACGGAAAAGACGCCATCATCCGTGGCGCTTGACAACCGCAAACTTCTTTTCAAGGTAGGGTGTTTTGATTCAATTATATTGAGAATAAAATGGTTCATTGTGTTTTTTGAACCTTGTGCATTCTTGGCCTTGTGATACACACTATCACGGAGGGCGCGAGCCGAACAAACAAGGCCTGACAACCCTCCATTGGAACATTATTCCATTGGAATTGGTAACCCGAGGTAGAGAAAAATCATGGAAACGTCGCGCTCTGCTGAGATCATGACAAAGGGAACCGACGTCGTCATGTCGGTTGTGAAAAACAAACCGCGGCCCGCAACGCAGGCAGCTTCGGTGGAAGAACTGACGACCAGGCAAAGTGGAGCCGCGACGCCGGGTTAGAGGACCGGCCGGCCCGTCGGCCGGCCGACCGGTGCTGGACCGCGACACCCGGAGGGCGCCGTGCTGGAAAACCGGCGGCCCACCCATCTGGGCCGCGTGTGAAGAAGACCAGCTGGTCTAGCCAGCCGGTTCAGGGAAGGGCGGTGCCGCCTGGCGCCGCTAGTGTAGAAGACTGGGGGGCTGCGCCCCCCCTAGGAACCTGCTCTGCTTTAGACTTGTCAGCCAAGCCACGCGCCCATCCAGACTGAGCCGAGCCAGACCGCACTGGGCCGAGCCCAGCCGGGCTGCACCGGGCCACGTCGATCCGGGCCGCGCTAGGCCGGACTGGGCCGTGACCCGCTGGGCCGAGTCGTGCCCCTTCGGGTCGGGTCGCGCCACTTCAGGTTGGGCCACGCCCCTCGAGGCTGGCCGCGTGACTCACCGGGCCAGTCTGACCCCTTTGCCGGGTCATACCCGCCAAAACCAAATTGACCCGATCTGTTAGCCCGTCGAGCTTGACGGATCGGGCCCATATTTCACTTAAACGAGATTAACTTAAAGACCACGCGTCCGATCGACGCGCCGTCTACGACACTAGGACTCTTTCTGCGAGACGGTCCTTTTGCGATACTCTAAGTGAGTTTTGGTTGACTATGGATATCGGCTGTGTTAGAAACGAGGTTATTTATAACTAGGCCCCTCGAACGGAAAAGCCAATATCTCTCAGATCGGGCATCTAATTGATGTGTCGTCAGTTGCGTAGAGTTACTTTTGATGAGACGGAACTTCAGGAAACATCAACTCTTGACTTCATGACATTTGGTGTATCGACCCCCTTTTATTGTGTAGCAGACCCTCACAGAATTGAGCGTGCTGTATGTGGGTACCCTAGAGCTGCCTGCGACTGCGACGATGATGACGATTGTACTTGAATCCTACGCGGGTTTGGCAGCGAGGACGACTATACATGGATCCTACGTGGGTTCAGAAGCGATGACAACTGTACATGGATACTATGTGGGTTCGGAAGCGATGGTTGTTGTACTTGGATCTTATGTGGGTTCGACAGTGATGATTTCTATACTTGGATCCTACGTGGGTTTGGCAGGCAAGATGATTCAGAGGCTACATGTATCATCTCCACCCCTCTCCGTGAGTAGTATACCTGTGTGGGTTGTGTCTTGACTTTCAGTCATTATCATCAATGTGATTGACTTACTTTCCTATGTGGACTAGGATGTGATTTCTTGTGTGAACTAAGTTGTACTTGGGTTCGTGAGTTGGAGCTGAACTGGAATTGATGACTTAGGTATATGTATGGGAATATACCTAAGTAGAGTTTGTTAATACTTTGTGTTTGTAGCATTCCTTTGTGGTTTGTCCTTTGTGGATTCTGGGAGACCTTCGGGGGTCTCAGGGTCCCTACTATGTATTGTATACTCACCCCTACATGGGCTATGCCCACACTACGTTGTGTTGGATGAAGACGACGGATAGCACTGATCGAGGTGGAGATTTGTGGAGCAGGACGGTACCTGGAGGTGGACCACTTGCCGGGATGTACTCTGAGTGGACGACAGAACACGAGGAGCTGAGGAGACCATTTATACCCACCCTTCTGGTGGGATATCCGGAGGACGACTCAGTGGTTGCTAGTTTACTTTACTGCAGCTGTACTTTCTTAAATGATGTATTATAATTTCAGTTGGGTTTGTATTCTGGCTCATTTACTTTCCAGCACTTACTTTTGTACTCAGTTTGCATATTGTTTACTTTAGCTTGCGTACTCTGTTGTGTTTGATTTCTTATATAAAGTCAATGCATTCCATTTTATCCAGATTTACCCCTTTGGTGCTAGTCTCCAGCCCCTAACCTATAGAATGCGGGAATGGGGTAGTCATTGCACGGGCCCCGAGGCCGTGTCTTCACATTTACCGCGGTTAAAGGTAAATAGGGTAATTTAAGGTAAACAGAGTATTATAATAATTCAAAATTACCATAACACTTGTCCAAACCTTATTGGATGAGTCATTAATGACCATGGAAATCTTTTGGTCGATTTTGGGACCCCATTGAGCTACTTGGGAGTGATAATTACAATTTATATTAGTTAACTTAAAGTAATGGCAAAAATGAAAAAAGCAAACATCGTTTAGTAAATTAATTTTTACAATGGGTTATATAAATTATCCTTTTGACTATAAATATTAATTGGAAAGATAAAAATATTTCTTACATAATAGTATTTGTTTTATAATTTTTATATATCAAATAAATTAAATTATTTATGACACAATAATGATGTAGTGTTTACCTCATCAGTAAATGATTCGAATAAAAAAGATTATAAAGACTAAAATAATATCCAAAACTTGCCCAATTCCTATTGGATGATTTTATTTCGAATATTATTCATCTTATCTTTGACATTAATGTATTTTGGACCTTTTTAAACCGTTGATAAGTTTATAATTAAATAATTTTTTCACACTTTCCTAAAGAGCCCACCCTCCCCCTTATAAAAGTAGACAACTTCTATGAAATTCCTCAGACCTCTCAAGCATTTTGGCACGTCCAAACATTACCCAATCAATCTCCCTGCATTCCTATTGTCCCCCTAGAAGCCTTACCTTAGGCAGAAGGCACTTTCAGATGTCCTTTGGTTCAAACCAAAGATAGTTACCCAAATTAAAGGTAATTGTTTCTCTTAAATTATTTTCTATTATTTTACTTCTCCAACCCCTAAACTCTTGTTATTCCTTTATTTTGTAAAAACACCATTATCCTCAATATTCTAGGATTTTGATATGATAAGGATTCTAACTACACATACACACACCTCCATCTAATGGATGAAGAACATTATGTTTCCGTGGATGGAAAACTAACGCCTCATGAAACGATGATTGTTCGATTATCTGTTACCGCCTCTCATGGTGGCCATTATGATGGAACTGTATATATATATGAAATATATTATGTTTATATTTTCTTTATTATTCTGTATTTTCCATTTATAGAAAGCCTTTATGGTTTCTATAGTGGGTAAAAATGATAATCTCATTTGAGGAAGTGCGGACTGCCTCCCCCTCAAAGTGATGTGACTAATTAATGCCTTATGTGGGATGTATAAAGGATAGAGTTAATGATATTATATATCATATTATACTATAAATATAATATACCTCTGTATCATTATGTTTAAATTTCTTTAAAATAATATATAGGAATGAAAGTAGCGTTCATGTGTACGTACGGCTTACGGTCTCCAGGAACGGTGCATTTCATTTCTTACCTTCATATGTTATGTACTATTATAAATAGATGTATATGATGAATATATATGATATATATGATATATAAATCATTAATATCATTCTGGATATAATGATCCTTTTACCACATGAACAACATGTAATTATAAGAAGTCCAATTTTGACTCAAGTACGAAATATCGACAAAACGAACATTATTAACTAAAATGATTACATAATGTTTCTAAAATGGTAATAAGAAATATAAAAGGAATAATAAACTTTAAAAAAAGGTTCTTAAGAAAGATTAAATTAACCTTAGTTTATTATTCAGGATATTAAAGAACGAACGGGTCAAGTCGAACAAGAGGTAAGGGATTCCTTATCTCACTTTTAATTCTGTGAGATTTCTATTGTTCGCCACTTATTTATTGCATTTGGTGTATTGTGTACTACCATTTGATATATATTATCATTATTATCTGTATATTCATGGTATTCAATGATTCATTTAGTGGTTATTAACTATTTTTCTTATGGCATGATTGATTTCAACGTGAAAAGGGTTTCATCTCACTTTTCATTCTCATGAGACTCATGATATATTTTCCACTATCAGTTTTTTGTGGTGTATGTACTTCCCCTGATTGTACTCTTTGTTTAATAAACTGTCATTTATGAGTATTTACACCTCCATTATATGATACATCTTTCATGTTGTGTACGCTTCGAAAGTTACCCAAATCGGTAAGGGAATCTTTCACTCTCCTCTTTTTAAAAGACTAATTTTTGTTATGTCTTTTAATTTACATCTTATTATGTTGGGATGTGTTCTCCTATATAATTATTGATTTAAATTTTATGTTCATGTGATTAGATACCATTTTATCTCTCATAGTCTCATTTTTTTATTTTAATGTGACATGGTTAGGCTGTCGTATCTTTGCAAGGGAGCTTCATAGCCCAATTTCAATTCTTTGGGTTAAACTTGTACTTCATGAATATGTAATCTTATATATGTGTGTGAATGAACTCTGATTGTTTTACACTTAATATCCTCTTATATTGGGTGTGTTCTTATTTTTCACACATATTTATGTAATTGATTTATCCTTAATCAATGGATGTCATCTTTGTAAGGTATTTCATCTCAATTTACATTTCCATTGAGAATTCATTGTTGTTATGCACCAATTCACTCTTATATGGTGTATATAATTTCCTTTTTCATATTATATCATGAATTAGTTTATTCTCATGATATTATAAAGTTGTGATTAAATGTTATTCCAAAATTATTTGTATTCAAGAGTCTCTCATTTTGTTAAAAACTCTTTAACAAAAATATCATTTTTAAATGTTTTAAAGATTTATTATTATAAATCATTACCTTTAATGACCATGTTTTAAAAATGGTTTTGAGTATTTATTTAAATAGAAATTATTGTTTCAAAATTTTAATTCCTTTAAAATCTTCAAAGTGGTATGAGACACTTTGATTAAAAAAATATCGTTATTGAATGGTTTTGAAAATGGTTTGGAAAAGCATTGATTTTTTCAATATCTTGAAATGATATATTGTGATAGTGAAATGTTTATATTTTCAATATTTTATGTGCTATGATTTTATAATGGTACTTTGAAATTTGATGGGTGGTTACGTGATTAACCAAATGACGGGTGGTGTCATGAATACTAGGATGGGTGGTTACGTTATAACCTCCAATAAATGGGTATAGAACTTGGTCGTATGGCTATTCCATTTAGTGATATGTGTGGAAGTCGATCGTATGGTTATTCCATTTACGAGTGTTTATGTCCCATGTTACCTTTATATGTTATGTGTTCTTTATATGGGTTTTATGGTAATCTATTAGTCACAAAAGGGTAAGTAATGATCTTTTATTCAATGAAGAGTACTTACTACTTCATAAAGGTGAAAAGTATTACTTATGTTAATGTATTCATGGATTACTTGGTGTTTTGAAAAACTAAGAGTTTTCCTTCTTTTTGTATACCTTATTGAGCTTTTCATGCTCATCCCATGTTTTTTTGAAATGTTTTTCATAGGATATAATGTGGAATAGGGTCAAGGATGGGATCTTGGAAAAGTCATGCTTTCTATAACATGAAACTAGACATGTTTCTTTTTAAGAGTTTTTATTTTATGAAAAAAATTGGAGACTGCGTAGTAGTGTCTACTTGTGATTTTCATGTTCTTATGTAATAGTTATGGGCTAATTCTATAAAACTCTAAACCTGAAAAGATCCTCAATGTAAATTATTCATTTAATTCAATATTATGTACGGTTTTATGGTCAGATCCTTATATTAAGATAATCCCCTTATGTTTCCCTACCTATTACCATTATTTATATCATGGGGAAAGAAAACATAATAAGTGTGATCTCAAATGATCAGTAAGGGTAAAAATGGAGAACAAAAAAACAAACCACAATCATTTGTACATAAAAACGTGAACATAATGTTTAATCATCAAAATTATGAGCCCTAAAATAAATCATGGAAGTACATAAGGCATAGATCATAATGGAAATTTAACCCTGATAGAATAGCATTGACATAAATCATGTGATTTTGGAAAACTATTAATCACATAATATTATTTCCATTGTATCCAAGGCAATGCTTCCACGAAAATCACAGTGGACAAAGTCTATTAATGAACTGGTTTTACATGTCGCTCTAGACATGTATTACTGAACCAAATTTACATTCTGTTCCAGTCATTGTTATCTCATGAGTTATAAAAATTTATTCAATGCATTGGAGGGATATATAGGTCCCATCTATCTCATAATGATATCATTCTTACATGTTCCTCAAAAATATAAATCATTCATCACATCATATCCCATGAAATAAAATGGGTTTCTTAAATATCATTCCACCCTAACATAATCCATATAAAATATCATTCCATACATAACAAAATCAAATCATATTAATAATAGTGATAGAAATATAACCCTATGAAATTTTATATGGAAAATAATTTTGATAAAAAAACTTGAACCTAATTCTTGAGGAAAATATCATTTCTTCTTCAAAAACATTTTCATTTCTCAAAATGTCGAGCTATTATAAAAGTACATATTTTAGGTGAAAATAAAATATAAATCATGTAATGGAATCTTCATGGAAATAATAAATCATAAAACTTTAAAAACCCATTCATATCATATAACTAACAAAATATTCACTTTGTAATTTTTCTGGAAAAGTAAAAAAGTACCTCATCTGGTAAACAACAGAAATATTTCTTCCATACCATGTAGTAAAATAAATAAGTTGGTAGAAATGATATTAAAAATACATAGAATAATAGTAAACATTTTATGAAAACATTTTTGGAAAACATGGACTTGGATTAGAAATATATCCCCAGTAAATACTTACTTATAAATAATCTCATATAAAAATGAGATTGCAAAACTTTCTCGTACTTTAGGTCTGATATCCGTTGTATGTGTCCGAAACACCTGTATTTTGGGTTAAAACATATTATAAAATTCTAACTAAACTATAATCTTATTATGATATCATATATGATTCACTTATGACCTTATATTACCCGTTAATTTATCAATATAATGTTAAAGAATGGTTTCGGGTAATAATATTTTTATTTATCATACATTTCTTGACTAGTAATTATTGATATTATTAATTAAATTATGATTTACAAACTTCAATATTTTAAAACATGAATAATATATCATATATATTTCGTATATAACTATATAGAATATATATATAAATGAAATTTATTACACCTTTCTTGGAGAATGTAGGTCGTACGTACGAATGAATGGTAATTTTTTCTGATTTTAAAGGAATGAAAAATAAATGATAGATTGTTATATTATAATTCTATTATAATATATATGTTATAAATGTCACATAAGTTATTTTACTCTAACCATTATATGTTCTATGTATGGAATTCATGATTCATATAACGTTGAGGGGGCGGTAGTCCCCACTTCCTCAAATGAAATTATTGTATTCACACAATATCGAATGCATTATGGTATGTTGTTAACAAAAAACAAATATAAAAATAGATAAAATATAAATATAATATCTATTATATATAAATAAAATTCCATCATAATGTCTATAATTAGAGGTCATAAGATAAATTTGAATAATCATTGTTTCATTAAGCAGTATTTCATTATACACAAAAAGAGTATGTTCGTATCCATTAGATTGAGGTGTGTGTATGTGTAGATAGAATATAAATAATATCAACACCCTACTATATTGAGGATATTTTTGTTTTTATTTAATAAAATAATAATAAGATCATAGGTAATGGAGAATGAAATTAAAATAAAAGAACTTAAGAGAAGACATTACCAATAAAACGAGTGACTTCTTTTGATTTGAACCCAAAGGCTTTCTTAAATTACCTTCTTCCCAAGGTAAGGCTTCTAAGAAGAAGGTAGGGATTTTGGATATTATTTTACCAAAAATATGGATGATAAAATGGGCTTCAGATGTGTGTGTTATGTGGGTAGAGGTAGTGGCCTTTTATAAAATATAGGAGGGGAAATTTTGGAAATTCTTAAAATAATAATTTTTTATAAATTAAATTTAGTTTCAAAATTGTCCAAAAATCATATAATTAAATTATAGTATTATATGGGTTATATTACCTATAATCCAAAGAATTTTAACCTAGTTCTGATTATTTTTTATCCTTATCATTTTGATTTAACCCTTATCTTACCATTTTTAATCTTATAGTGACATCATGTAATTTATATATTGTGGGTTAATGTAATTACCATATCAGGTCAAACAACAACAAAAAGTTAAATATGATATATTTGTAACTTGGTTAACCATTTGACCAAATCATTGAATTTTATGAATATAATATCATTTAATAAACTATTTTATGTTTTATGTTATTAATTTTTTCAATTATGGACAATATTCATATTTGAATTTTTTAGAAATTCATAAAAACCTGATTCCATAGAACCAACAGAATTATATAAAATATAATATGTCAATATAATATTTCAAATTTGGTGGTAGCATCAAAATAATCAATTTACATTTATTTTTAATATTTATAATATCATTTTTTTTAAATCCATTATTAATGAATCAATCACTTCATCATCATTGTTCCATAATTAAATTTATTTATTTAATGTCTAAAAATTATAAATAAAATACCATGATCTAGGAAATAATTTTATCTTCCGAATGAATATTTATTGTCAAAGTTATCACTTATATAACCCTATTTAAAAATTTCATTATTAAAATATATATGTTTTTGTTATATTTCCCTTTACTTCAAATTAATTCTTATAAAATGTTATTTTCAAATCAATGTGGATCCATGATGTCCAAAAATCCACCCAAGGATTACCATGGTCATAAATATATCTTCCAATGTTATTAAAACATGTTATATCATAGTTTTAGATTAATAAATATTTATTTTCCCCCCTTATTTACCAAATTTTCCATTTAACCATGGTAAATAAAAATAATTACTGATGTTTCAATTCATAATAACTAAAAATATAAGGTACCTATTCAAAAAATATTTAACTTATGATTTAATATTTTGAATACATTTTTATAAATTCAAAACAGATATGTTCAAGTAATTATTTTAAAATTAATTCACGCTGTCAAAATCAAAAAGTGAGGTTTAAAGAAGTAAAAACTATCAACAGATTAACATGTGATTATGTCCAATATCAATGGTAAATTAGTTGAAATAACCAAAATTGGATAAAATGATAATAAATTAATCCAATTACACATCAAAACCAAATAAAAAGATAATCTAGCTATATAATTAAATTTTATTAAAAGCTAGTTTTGAATTAAAATGCAGTAATTTTCACTATTCATTAAAATATTAATTTTATAAGAAAAATTTTAAAAAATAAAAAAAGTAAATTTTTATGCCCCTATTCCAAATAAAAAGTATATTTTCTAAAATATAATATATAATAGTGTTCAAAACTAGATTTAACATGGGTGTACTATTAAAAGGCGGCAGAATTGCATTTTATCGAAAAATACTTCTTTTACCTGAACAAATGGTCATATTCATATATCATGCCTAGAAAATACATTATATGAATGTTAATATTACATGAAATTCAAAATTTGGTAAATAATATTCAAAATGGCTAGTTTGAATCCCATTAGATAATAATATAATAATAATATATCGTTGTTTAGTGAAACTCGGCATTGCGTACAACACTAACTATTATTGAAATTCACTATTTCATGTAACACAAGCCAATATTAGTTTTTTGTATTCATCAAGATAATATGGTGTTTCATGTAGTGTCAAATAATATTGGTGTATCATAGAACATGAGACATCAACGAAATGAAAATTAATCCATCTCATGAATTCTCGGGGTGTTAGAATTTTCAGCTACCTATTCTCCACCCCATTGTTTTCTATCCCAGGAAATGAGTTACAAATATCTATAAATTAAATAATTATTTAGTTATAAACACATATCCACATTTTTATATAGTTACCTAAAATTTTCATATATAAATATGACAAATTTTTAGAAAAATATTCAATGAATTTCATAAACACGTTCCTAAGTACCGTAATAGTTTAGTGTTTTTGGAGATAAGAAACACAATCCTATTATTTCAGGAAATATATTCAACATCTCCCAAAAAGTCTTTTAACATTGTAATCCTCTTAGGCATACCATACCTATACCATTATTGATAAAATGTTGTAAGAATCTTATTAATGTGGAGATTAGATGCTTAATATGTGTAAATATATGTGTTATCAATCTATGATAATATGAAAAATAAGAAAATTATATGGGTATGTGACCATGAAGATAAAATATGAAGTTCATACCCAACCTATTGTAGATTATAAACTTGATTCAAGGAATATAACCATATTATATCATAATAATGTGACATACAAGTTATAAATAAATATAAATCATTCATGAACTATAATCTTATGTCATAAAATTTTGGAATCATCATAAATTTATAAATCTATTTCATATGTAATTTCTATATACCTAGACCCTCTTCGTTATGGATAAAGACATATCACCTATTTCCAAAAGTGGATTACGAAACACTTTTTTCCCATTGTTCATATAGAAGAACCTTTTCCACATATTAGATTATGTCTATTGACTTGTTTTCAATTGTTATCTCATGATTTATCAAAACATTACCCAATTCATTGAAGAGTGATATAGGTCCCACCCATCATGAAATAGAAATAAAAAATATGTGGCCCAAAATATCATCAAACAATTTTAATATTATGACTCTTGAAGTTAAAGGGTTTTATAAACATTTCATCGTATCTAAAGAAGTGGAAAATAGATAGGTTTCAAAACAATTTCATAATTTCAAAATAGTATAACCAATGAAAGAAGTGGGATTCATAAGAATTTCAGCATGGTATAACCCAAGTAAGATAAATAGGTTTCATAACCATCATTCCATAATAATCATAAAACATTATAATAAATAATAATAATTATAGATTATGATCTTATTACCAATATGAAATATGTAAATTCAAAATATGTCATCCTATATAGAAACTAAATTTGAAATATCATTTAAAATATTTCTTAATGAAAATATTCTTTCCACATTGAAAAACACATTTAAATTCATTAAAATTTTAAAAGTAATTTTATTTGAAAATAAATTTATATGATTACAAAGTGATCTTTAAATAAAACATTTGTTTTGATTTAGGAGAATTCAGTTCATGTTGTAGACATGTAAATAAATATTTCATTAACATTTTCAAATTAAATCCAAAAGATAATTTTTTGGAAAACAACCCGAAGATTCATTTAAAATATTTTTTAGAAAATAAAACATGGATAAAAATATATATAATAAATCATTTTAATTATGTTAACAACTGTTTGTAATATATTTATAGAAAATATGTTTTTGGAAATACGTGATTTATTGACCAAATAGAGAAACACTGATATCTTTTATTATAAACACGATTTTAACTTTTTAGAAATTAAATAGATTAAAATTAACAAAAAAATATGTATACTATAGAAATTAACATTGGATAATATAATACATTAGTTTCTATAGTGTTATTTCATTGTATTTTATTAACTAAAGAAAAAACATGCGAAATTCTAATAAATGATGAGATTGCAACTTAAAACCCATACCACTTTGGAAACATTAAATAATAAGCCCTATTAAATAAAAATATTAAATGAAACATATAATAACATTTGAATGAATAAATTCCAAACATTACATAAGGGGTTGTACATACACCACATTAAATAATATTGGTAGACAACACAATATATGTCTCAAAAAATTAACTTGATACAAAAACCCCTTATTTAGAATAAATTAAATCCTAATACTATTAAATAGAGATTATAAAATGGATAAATAATTTCCAAACATTTTCATAATAATCCTCATAAAATAATGTTTTTTTAATATATACACCACATAAATTAAATACATTGTGCATATAGAATGTTTGAAAAAATCACAACGCTTCGCGGGGTGGCAGTTCATAGCACACAAAAACAACATTATCATATTCCCAAGGAATTGAAGATAAGATGAAACATGTGTTATAATACTTAGAAATGGATAATAAAATCCCAAATATCATATATGGGTATTGAATCTCTTATTATATCAATTTTTGAGAGGTGTTAATGGAAAAAAACTAAAATCGTCGATTTATAAGGATGAATTACACCATATACACGAATGATGATTTTGTTACCCATTTGGTGGAAGAGGAAAATGATTGATGTTATTAATTTACCATAATACAATATAGGTATATTTAATATATTAAGGATATTATTTCATCATGTTTAAAAATTAATTGATGGAGGTTGATGAAGAAATTAAATAAAATGCCCGATTAAGGGGCTTCCAAATAAAAAGAAGATATAAGTTCAAAATATTTCCATAAAATGTGGTTTTTACAAATCTTAAGTAATTTCTAACACTTTTCATTTTAGTTTAGCTTCTATGTAAAATTATTTTTACGTTAAATGCAGTAAATAAGTTTTACTGTTTTTACTATTCATTATGGTAAAAAATTATGATTACCTTTTTAAATAATATAAATTTTTCTGATTAAAATATGGAAACCATTTTTCAAAATTTTATTCATATAAGTGGAAATGTATAATTTAAAATTAAACATGCAAATGAGATGAGAATGTAGAGTTTCAAAGAAAAAAAATTCAAATGCTTAAAATTTTATAATTGAAAAATTTAACATAAAAATTTCCTACTGATCAAAATTGGATTAACAGATATATTATTGAACTCCCTTTTAATTTAGTACAATCTTAAAAAATTATAATGTTTTTAAATTATTTAATAGAAATGATAAGTATGAAATAAATACTTGTATTTATCAATATTTATTGAATAATTTATATTCTTTAAAAATTATAAAAAAATAGTCCAAATGAATATTTAAAATTACGATTTAAAAGATTAATATTTTTTCAAATATAATTTAAAAGTTTATTTATAGAAAATAAGTTTTAAAATGGTGAAAAACTAATTTTTTGGGAAATATAGATTTTACGTTAAAAATAGTTTTATTCATATCAATATTATAGAAAAAATAGAAGATCAACTATAATAATTTAAAAGAATATATATTATACACATTCCACTAAAATAATTCACCAAAACTTATTTTTCCTAATTATTAAGGTATAACATGTTTGTTTTTAGAAAACCCATTTTTTAGAGAAATTCTTTCTTTTATTTTCAATGTGATTTTATTTTCATTTCAAATTTTTTGGCCGCCATAGAGTTCAATATATATATATATTTGTAAACCCTATATTTTTATAATTTTTTAACACATTTCCAAATCACTATTTCAAAATGTATGTGATTGCATTAATAATAAATAACAATATTTTAATAGTTTATTGCATTTCATTTAAACTCAACATTATGTGAAATAGAAAATAAACTATGTGTTTTATATTTCAAACACTAAACTCAGTGTTGTGTGTAACAAAATATAAACACGGTGTTGGTTAAAACAGAAAATATCAAAAATATAAAATTTATTTGACCCAAATTCATAAAATCTCACGATGTTACATTCAACCACACTTGAAATGAATTTAATGATTGAAATTAATCACTTTAGAACCAAAAAATAAGTATTCATCTACATCATTACATCATTAGGTTCCCACATAGATTCCCCAAGATAATAGTTTTTATAAAAAAAACATTTACTAGTTAAGTAGTCTAGTTTCTTAGCTCATTATATGTACAATCATGAATCTCAACTGATTATTCCTTGTAATAAATATTATACACTAGTGCTATGAACATTGTGTTTTTTAGATGTGAAGTATTGGGTATATAATTTCTCTGTAGTGATACATCGAACAAATCCCCAACTTCATAAAGGTTCCATGGATTTTATAAACTATAAGATCCTATCTTGATATGATCAAATTTCTCAAATGGAACAATGTAGGTAGTGCTTAATTTTCCACCCATTCTTCCATGAATAAATTCATAAAAATGCATTATCAAAAAATTTAAATTGTATCTCTCATAAATAGTTATAATAATAATAATTTCATTCATATTTTCCTTTCAATACATGTTGTTGAATGTCTCTAACCTTCTCTAATATCTCATCAATATTCTCAGGTCCTAATGGATTTCCTTCAGTAACATTATTCCACATCATTAGATTTTTAGACATCTTTCTTTAATAGTATACCAAAAGTGGTATCTGAATACTCCAATCAATGCTATTGTTTTATAAGAAATAAAAATTAGGAAGGTGTTCATCCCAGCAATCTTTGATATTCTATTATCAACTCCTCTGGAGTTTGAATTATTATCTCAGACCGACCATCTATCTATGGATGATACGTAGTGCTGATACTCAATTTTATATTAAGATCATCTGGAAGACTTATTAAAATCATCTATGTAAACAACATACCCCAGATAGAAAAAATTTATTGTGTTACACCATGAAACATTGCCAAATTCATAATGAATATCCTAGAATGGGGATCTAGATAGAAATCTTCATTAATTGATATGAAGTGTGTGGACATGATAAAGTGATCGACTATAACCCATAATTACATCAACATCAATGATAAGATAAAACCTAATGTTTACCATTTATTTTAATTATTTTACACAATATTTAATGGTATTCCTCCTTATATAAAATTATCACTAAAAATATAAAAAAACATAGAGTTTTATTTCCATAATTTCCTCTTCAAATATATTTAATCATGATAAAATCTGTTCACAAAAATCATTAATCTGTGTTTCAATAAAATTGAACATGTTATCATCCTTAAACCCATGAAACCATGATGGTATCCATAGCTCTTATAGTAAACATACATTGAGACATATACATTTCCAAAAGTTAAAAAAACTAATTTTTCCTTTTATAGTATCAAATCATATAAAAAATTAATTTCATTAAAATCCTAGGTTTTCATCTCCAGATTGAATATCAAATAAGATTTAATTATTCGAGAATCCTTGTTGTGGAAAATAAATACATGAAATTTCACTAATAGTTAAACAATATTTTATTTAATAGGTCTCATTCATATAAAATCAAACATGAAATTCCAAGATAAGGATGGTAGGATTTGTTTTCCTTGACAATCATGATTCAATTCATCCAGTGTGATGGGATAATATTTCCATTTTTCATATACCTATGAATGTTTTCTTGGATTACCATCTACAATAGCCCTAGGAATGTGGAATTGAATTTATTAATTTCCAAAACCCTTAAAATTAATCACTATAGTTTTGGTGGGTAATTTTTTGGCTTCTTATTCTTATCTACTGCATTTACTATACCAAAATTTACAATTTGTCTTTGATAGAAATTATGACCCCCCTTTCTACATTTATTGAACCTCTTAGTTCCATTAATGAAATTAATATGATGATTCTATCTATAATTATGGAATGTATATGAATAGACAATCATTCCACCATTTCAATTTCCGTTAGACCCAATCATTCTTTTTTTTTCAAAAATCTAGGAATGTTGGGTATGTAAAATTTTAAATTCAATCTTCTGAGAGCATCGAATCACATATTAATTGATAAAAATCTCATATAACCAAGTCCTTTTGAATACTTGGTATTTTCCACCCAATAATTCATGAATTTATCTTTTAGGGGTGATGATTAAACCTGAAATGTACCTTGAATGTCTTTTAATATTAACATGATAGGTACCATTTGTAGAAACAATAAAAAAAATATCAATGGAAATTCCCTTATGATAATTATCTCATATTGTATAAATCACATTAAAACACAATACAAACATTATAAATGAAGAAATAATGAAATACGTTATATTTTTTTATGTTATGAAACATATTCTAATGGAATAGTAAAATGACCTTTGAAATTGTTATATGGGCCATATGAATTGTAAACCAGCCAATAAAATAGTAACATCACCATTCAAAATATAAATAAAATATTGGCATCTTATAAATGAGTGTATGATATAATTATATCATAGTATAAATAAATAAATGTTTTAAAATTACTAGTTAAGTGATGGTATTTTTTGATGTTTTAAATATTGAATTAAATTTTTATTATTAATATATTCACTTAAAATAAAATTTAATTTACATAAATTTATTCAGAAACTAATATTTTTTATGTTATTATTATAATTTAATTTTTAAAACTATTAGAATATAAGATATAATTTTAAAATTGGTATTTTCCATAGAAATTGAGATTCTAACTAAAAATTATAATTTACATATTTAGAAAATTATTTTTATACAATTGATAGTATTTTAAAGTCTAAATTTCAAAAATCTATTTGGGTTAATTGTTTGGATTTTTCAAAAATAGTTAATTTTTTGTGAATAGTAATATATGGTAATTTATGTTATTTATTTATTATAAATTAAATACACAATTTTGTTAGTCATCACAGATGTACGAACAATAATATAAAAATAGACTTCATTTTTAAATTATATTTTTTTGATAATTGTCAAAATATCCATAGTATTGAGCCAAAATTATTAAATACTCACTAAATTAATGAGAAAACACCATGCTCCTCAACTATAAATGCCACCCTTCACCACCTCTTCTACTCACACATTAAAAATATAAAGCTTATATAAATTCTACCTAATACATTTCCCAAACCCCTATCCCCCATCTACGATCTATTGGTCTCGTTAAAAGTCCAAATGCTTTTCCCTTTGGTGGGTTTCAAGGAGGAGAAACTCAAGAACTACATTCCCCTTTCCTTTTAATTTAATTTAATTTCATGTTATTTTCTTATTCTCTATGTAAATCACCTCATCCAAATGTTATAATAACACCAATACAAAAAATATAACGTAATATTGTTATTATAAAGGAATAATCAATCATTAAACCCTTCACCTATCCCCTTTATTCTATAAATAAATACATCTCTCACGAGGTGTTAATTTATCACCTTCAAAGATAAGAAATTCTCAATTTTCATTAACACCATCAAGGATGGTTATAAAAGAAATATTCTTAATCAAAATTATAAAATATTTATTAAATCCTTTTTAGTATTCTTTAATAATTATATATTTATGATGTTATATAATAAAACAGAATAAGGTCAATATAAGCAAAAACCTACACATAATAATCCTAATGATTATTACTAACATCTTATCTAATTATTCATCCACATGAAAAAGAAAAAAATGACATATATTCAATTAAAATTATTTATTTTTTTAATAAGTTATTGCTTTAATTATTGATTTTTATTTCCATTTTATGTGAACTTCCATATACTTACATAAGCGAACCGATCTTAAAAATATGAAACCGTGCACTCCAGAACACTGAAATTGAAAACTATAACTAATAAAAAGGCCATAAAGTAACCTAAAAATTTTATAATAAATAAATTTTAATTATAATTTTATGATATTAATTAATGAATCTAATTTGGTTATTTGGGACATTGTGGTCATGTGAAGAACAGATTCGTACAAAAGGTTGTGGATTCTACCTGAACACCCATTTTTCAATTGGGTTGTTCTTTCTCTCTCTTTAACTAAATGTAATTATTCTATTTTTATATAAATATTCTAAATAACATTCATATCAACCCCATTTGATGGGAAAATACATGTTTTAATAAAGTTCCAATTTAAATTCTTCCTGACAAGCAAGCCCGATTCAAGAGAACTTCCCGATTTCATACCCATTTTTAAGTGCACTACATAATCTATTTTAAACCAAAACAACCATTATAAAATAAAAAATTTAATCATTAATGAATATCTTGATTCCTTTATAGTCTTATTTTAACACCCCGACACTAGTTACCCAGAGTTGGTGCATTATTACATAACATTGGCATGATCAGAGGAGATCAATTCTGAAAAACTAATCAGTTCAGTAGACCTAGAAAAACAAGTTATATACATATGTTTGACATTGCATTATGAATTAAAAAAACAACATTGTATCCCATTTGAACATGCTCATATTCCTTTTCTTATTCCTACAGGTCAATCATAATGTACTTATACACATCCTAGAAAAAATAAAACATAAGAAAGGGGTGAGATCAGAAGCTTAGTAAGGATAAAAATATAGTGGAAACTATCTTAAATAAATATAAACATTAATGTCAATGTATAAGACTAAAACAAAATCCTTTTAAAATAAAACATCGTCATAATATAAAAAAGATAAATCATAAAATTCCATTTACTGGATCACATTGATTATCTACTAGTTGAATAATCCAATGTAATATCAATAACTAATTTTATAATGATGGAATGCATAATACCGAACATCATAACAATATATTCAAAGCATCATTCAAAGAAAAAAAATAATTATTTTGTCAAGGACTTGTGCCAAGACACTATTTGTCTCATGAGACATACCGATGCATCGATAAGTTATAGAAGGCCCCACCCATAACTTACAAAGTCCAATGCATTCCTCCTATGAAAAGGTGGAAACATTATATAAGAATTCATATTAAATATAGCATAAAAAATGTCAACACTTTAACCATAAACCATGAATTGTATTAAAATTGCCCATCCACAGTCAAACATATCACCAAACCCTCAATACAATATAGAAAATTATATCATAATAATTCAACTTCAATCGAACGAAAAATCCAATAAAGGATGGTTACGTATATGAAATAAATCCAAAACATATTTGAGTGAAATATCACTTTATAGTTTGTATTAATTTAAAATTAACAAAATTATATAAGAAAACATTTATTTTGAAATTATTCTTATAATATTGTAAGGGAAGTTTGATGGTGTTATAATGGAGGAAAATAGCCGCACCCACCGTATAAGTTAAAAAAATATTATTTCCTTAATTTTTTGAAAAGGTCAAAAAGTACCTTATTTTAAAAACAAGGTAAAAGTTTCTTTTTTAAAAAGACAAAAAATATTATAAATGATTTTAAAAAAATTCTAGTAAATAGAAAAAATTATTAAATGATATTTTAGGAAACACATAGGTGGATGAAAAATTGGTCCTAGTAGATACTTGTGTATAAACAACCTAAGATAATCAAGAGACTTTAAAATTGACCCTTACATTGTAAATTTCCTTAGTCGATGGTAAATTATGTTCTTGAAAAATGGTGAAATACTTTTTATTAAACTATACAACAACCACATACATAAATATGATATCATATATTGTCCTTTAATTTTTCTTAATTAATAATATTGCATTAGTATTATTGTTTCGGGTGTTACTGATTCGTTTTCCTTTATATGTTTTGATACATATGTCATGTTTTTTATGTATAGGATATATTTTATTCATATCCATAATTATATTATTTTCTTTAAACATTATTATAATCATAAAATGAAATTATTCTTGAATGGTTATGATTGGGAACAAATTCTCTTCGCGTTGTGGAGACGGTAAGTCCTACGTACGCACAAAATACAATATGATTATATTGATACTGAAATAATATATAACATTATAGTATTTATATTTAAATAATCATTAACATGTTATAGTTAGTATTTAAATTAATTATACTCATTATTATACCCATCCAAAAAATGATGTGTTGAATAACAAATTACACCACGACGTGGAGACGGTAAGTAGTAAGTCCACACGTATGGTGACTTTGTCACTCATAAGATTGATAGATTAATGAATATGGTTGTAACATATTTATAATAACATATAATTATTTAGAATATACCTTATTTATTATTTTATATTGTAAACAACAATGAAAGAACAGGTAGAAGTAGAAAAACCATTGAAAGTGGTTATGAAATAATTATCTCTTCTTCGGGTGCATCCTTTTGATTTAATCAAAAGGGATCCATAGGATTTTACTATGATCCTATTAAGGCATATAGTTTGATGTGAGGGTTTTTGAGAGGATATTTGAGAAGGGTTTGGCAGAGGAAAATGGATTTGGAGGTGTAAAATTAAGAGAAGTGGAAGTACAATTTTATAAGAGAGGTGGTGGTCACACAAGAAAAATCTTGATATATTTTTTTATTATAAAATAATTTTCCATTTCAATTAGATCTGAATGGATTTATTTCTAGGATAATGTTGTAATGAGTCTAAATATTCTCAACCAATAGGTTTTAGATAAGTTTAGTTAACTATATTAACCTTAACTTTTAATATTAAACTCACAGTTAAATAGTTTATCATTTACCATTTATTCTAGTATGTTTATATTACATTGTTAATAAAAAAATAAAAAAATGATAAGAGAACCCAAAGTGGTTAATTATAGAAATATATAACCTTAAATATGTTCTTTGTTTGATCCATATATTTTTAAAACTATTATATCATTTAATAAAATATTATTTTTTTGAACACATTTTTGAAAATATCGACACTAATTTGTATTTTGTTTTCTTGAAAGTAATAAAAATATTATTTATTCTAAAATAATATATTAAATCGAACATAACAAGTCATATTTATCAAGAAAATTTGTGTAATTCATCAAAAGTCTCAATTAACTGTTATTTTAATATTTAAATCATCAATTATTTTAGTCTTTCATTAATAGGGTAATTACTACACCATTATTGTGTCATAAATAAATTTAATTATATATTTTATAATATTTATAAATAAACTACCATGATGAATGAAATAGTTTTATCTTTCTAATTAATATTTATAGTTGAAGAGATCGATTATATAACCCAATATAAAAATAGATTTACTAAAAGATATATGATTAGGTTATTTTTGTCCTTTATTTAAATTAAGTAATATAAATTGTCATTATCACATCCATGTGGCTTTATGTGGTCCCAAAATCAGGAGAAGGATTCTCATGGTTATAAATGTATAAGCTGATAGGGTTAGAAGAACTGTTAGTATAATTTAATATTATTATAATATTATTTTTTACTCTTATTTACTAGATTTACCATTAAACCATGGTAAATAAAATATTTACTGATTAACTATTCATAATGTCGAAAAATATAATTTATTTATTTACACAATTTGGACCTACATATTAAAAATATGGAATCCATTTTTCGAAATTCATAACATAGATGTTTCAGAAAATAATTTAAAATTTATTCCCATTGTTAAATAAAAAAAGTGGGTTTTTTAGAAGAAAAGAACAATCAAATGATTGACATATGTTTATGTACAATTTGAATTGTAAATTAAATAAAATGACCTAAATTGTGTTAAATGATAAAAATAAAATCTTATTATAATTGAAAAAATAAAAATTTATAATTTACAGTTAAAATTATTTTAACTACTTTTTTATTTAAAATTTAGTATTTTTCACAATTCATCAAAATATGAATGTTATCAGAAATTTACCAACAATTCATCCTAAGCTAATTTTGATATTCAGGATCAAAAATTGAAGTCCATTCTGAAATGCAATTTTTATAAATGTTCAAAAAGTGGGTATTACTGTTCAAATCTGCTTTTAAAACGGTAGTTTGATAGGCCATGGTGCGCTTGAAATCTGTGTTGTGTACCTCACATGCTATTATATTATTCAAAGGGAAATGTACCATTGAATCATGGGGCGTTACATTCTTCCCTTTATCAAAAACTTTCATCCTCATAATTTGAAAATTTTCTTTGAAAATAAAATGTTAATGATATAATATACAATTGTGGAAATCCCATATCAGAAATATAGTTTATAAAATATTGTCTTAATATGAGGGAAATTGAAATGAAAAAGTCACCACCAAATTATGATTCTGAATGAGAGAAAATTGGTGGTAATTAGAGACACAAAATTGGAGGAAAACATAAATATTTCTAAGGGTGATTGAGGTCCTCAATCAAAAACAAGTGAATGGATAATTAAGGGCCTCAATTCCATATATCTATAATGATGTAAAATATTGGCAGTTCAATAAAACATAAGTTATTTGTATAATACATTTTATGTTTTAATATCCTTTCACTAAAGTTTTAGAAATAACTTTTTCACTGAATATGAAAAAAATAATATATTAAAATTAGAGTTATATCCTTTAACTAATTTCTTCCACAGACTCATCTTTCACTCAAAAAGATAAAAGAACTCAAAAATATTCTATTTTTCCTAATCATAAAGAGTTAAAAAATTCAGTTTATAATTTATCTGTCAGAATATTTTTTTTAAAAAACTACATTATACAAATAAGGTCATCATATAGGCCAGTGGAAGGTGATTCAAACTTCTCTCCCATCGGTTCTGGGTTCAAGTCTCCCGTCCTTGTCGGATGCGAAGCGTTGTCGCCCGACCTTCAGGTTGTCCTTTTAATAATCATCCAAAAATAATATTTAAAAAGTTTATAACCCTAAAAAATTTTATCCAATGTCCAAATTAATTCATTCTATACTTTAGACTTATCAAAAACACCTTTTTTAACTGAAAATACAAAATTAATAAAGAATGTAATCATATTTAAGATCCCTTTTTCAACATAATAACATGTGAATACCTTCATCAGTTATTCACATAAAACATGGTAACGCATTTAATTTTCATAAATTTTTATTTTTTAAATTCATCCTCCCTTATTCCTTATAGAATACTGGATATACTCCTTATATCTAAATATTTTTTAAACTCCAAAAATGATGGAATAAATAAAAAAATTAATTTTTTTTAAAGTACTGAAGAATATCCGATATAATTTGTACAAGTCAATCATATCTTATTCAAAAAAATTATCTTTGTTTTAGAATCATATTAAGGGATATATTTCCCCCAACCATATATTTTCCTAAATGTTTAACTTGAAACTATTTCACATTACTTGGTACCATAAAATCTTAACTCCTTAATGAAAACGTATTGTTCTACAATATTAATATAATTTACAATTATTATAACTTGTAAATCATTAATACAATACCCAATTGACACAATTATTTAATAACAACTTAAGAACACTAATCATTAAAATTAATCTACAGTGGTATCATAACTAGACTATTATCCCATAGCCTCATTTGGGGTACACTATGATGATTCAGACACTGATTCGCATAGTGTCCCAACTCCTTGCGGATAAAGAATTGTACATTTGGAACCTTTTTCTTACCCTTTCAATCACAAACTCGGTGTCCTTTTTGTCCCCACTTATTACAAATTCCCATTCTTCTTAGTCGAGTAGCAGGGTGTTTCATCCCACAATTATCACATAAGGGAAAATTCTTATTTCCTCTTTTCCATTTATCTTTCTCTTTCACCACCATTCTCTTATTCTATTTCATTACTTTTTTTCCATAAGACTTAGTGAATTCTTTTTATATATTGATATCACACATAACTATATAATCAAACGAATTGAATGATTTTGAGACTAATTCTTGCTGGAGAAAGAGTTTTAACCCATCAAATAATCAATCAATCTTACTAATTTGGTTATATATATAATCTTCAACCTAACATGATATCCTTTTGATGTTAGCATCATATTTTACAACTTTCTTATCCTCTGTTTTCCTCATACTCAGAAATTGTCTTTCCGTATCCAATTGATGTTCAGGGGGAAAGTGATTTTATGAGAAAATATATTTAGACACCCTACATTATATTTTTCATACTTCATTATCCTCTTTTGAGTTTTGAATTAATGACCACCATTGATCTGCATCTCTTGTGAGGTGATAAACTATCATGATAACATTTTTTCATTCACTACTCCCCAAAGCATGAAATATTTTCTTTAAAGAACTTATCCATTGAACAACAAATGGATTTTTAGTCCCAATGAATGTTTGTGGTTGTTTCATCATGAAATGGTCCAGGATTGATCCTCAGTGTTGTGGATCAGGGTGATACATATAGGTAATGTTGTTATTCATAACCTATGTGGGTTTTCCCTGTATGGTTTAAGATGATCTTTACCCTTTGCATCACCATCTACACTATAATTATCATTATTATGAGGGAAATACCTACATGGATTACATGTGTTGATACAGTTTCCAGTCCATATACTATGAGAAATTTCTAAAAAAATGTAATACACAAGATTAGTTTATGAATCACAATACATAATTCTAAACAAGTAAAATACCAAACATAAATTGAATAGTTTGTGCACATAATCCATAATAATAAAAAAATTATTTGAGTAATTATTATAACATAAATAATGCATAATGGTTCATGAATAAAATGTGAATTATCCTAAGCATATCCCCCAAGAGTGTCGTATCCAAGAGTACAACAAGGCCCATTATCGTGTACCATGATATCGCTGGCCAAGCTCGAAACTCCTTGTCTGAGTTTTTACTCCTAGTTATATATGTACCAGAGTGGCCTCTACCTACTTGTATCCATACATGGATGTATTTCTTGTAAAATTTACAAAATATATAAATTTACAAAATTATAAGAAGTTATTCTATACTAATCCTTATTGTCTATCTTTGGGGAATGTTCTCTAATCAGAGTTTTTCTCTGACAATTTTCCAAGGTTTTTAATAAACATCCCCTAATTCCAACTATAATTCCACGAACCAAGTTACCTAGATTTAGTACATTATTAAATAACATTATCATGATCACAATAGATCATGTCTGGAAGACCGATTAGTTTAGTAGCCTTAGAATTACTAGATACATAAATAAGTTTTACAATAACTTTTGAAATAAAGAAAACAACAATGTGTCACCTTTTAACAAACTCATATTCCTTATCCAATTATTGTAGGTCAATCATAATATATTTCATTCACATCTTGGAAAAAATAAAACATAAGAAAGAGGTTAGCTCAGCTGCTCATTTAGGATAATAATATAGTGAAAACTATCATAAATAAGTATAAACATTTTATGCAATGTATATAAAAAAATAAAATTCTTTTAAACATTAACATCAGCATAATATGGAAAAGTTAAATCAAATAATGTCATTTAATTATTCACATGGATATTCTACATGTCAAATAATCACATGTAATATAAATAGCTAATTCCATAATGATGGAACGCCTAATATCAGACATCATAACCACATAGTCCATGCCTCTTGTCGAGACTATAACTAATTATTTTTTTCATGGCCTTTTTCCATGACACTAGTTTGACTCATGAGACTAACCATTCCATATAGAGGATATAGCGGGCCCCACCCATAACTTACAAAGTCCAATGCATTCCTCATATGAAAAGGATGAAACATAATATAAACATTATTATTAAAACAAGATTACTAAATGTAAATATATAAACCATAAAAAATGAATGGTATAAATATAGAACATCTATTGTCAAACATGTTAAAAAACCTTCAATACAATATTTAATATTGTATCATAATAAATCAACTTCAATCAAACGTAAAATCCAATTATGGGTGTTTTCAATGATGTAATAAATCTAAAAAACTATTTGAGGGAAATATCTCTTTCAAAATTAGTATTAATTTAAATTTCACGTAATTATAAAAGAAAACATTTATTTTAAAAATATTTTTATAATCATGTAATTAAATCATTGAAGGTGTTATAATGGAAAAATATGGCTACACCCTTCGTATAAGTTAAAAAACATTCTTTCCTTAATTTTGTCAAAAAGGTCAAAAGTACCTTGTTTAGAAAATGAAGAAAAGAATCATTTCACAAAAGTCAAAGAATGGTAAAAATGACTTTAACCATGGTCTTATAAATAGTAAAAATGTGTTGAAAAACATTTTTAAGAAACATGGATGTTGATGATAAAGAGTTCCCAGTAGATACTTACGTATAAACAACCTCAGATAATGAAGAGATTGAAAAATTATCCCTAACCTTTATTTTTACCTATTAAAGGGTACATTATCATTCCGTATGATTGTTAAATCGTTATTATTAAATTATATAGGAACCATATACATAAATATGATATCATATATGATCCCTAATATTTCTTTTTTAAAAATATTGTAGTAGTATTATTGTTTCAGGTGTTACAGATTCATTTTCCATTATATGTTTTATAACATATTTCATGTTTGTTATGGATAGGTAAATTTTATTCATATCCATAATGGTATTAAGTTCGTTAAAAATAATTTTTAATCATGAAATGATAATTAATCTTGAATGATTACTATGTGGAATGAAATCTCATTGTGTCGTGGAGATGGTAAGTCATACGTACGCATGAACGACAATATCATCTTATTGATGGAGAAATAATATATATTTGGATGGTATATTATATTTAAAGAGTCATTAAAATGTTATATTTAATATTTAAATTAATTTTACTCAATATTATACTCTTCTAAATAATGATGTATTGAATAAAAACTACACCATGATGTGGTGACGGTAGTCCGTACGTACGCACGTATAGAGACTTTGTCATTCAATGGATGGATAGAATAATGAATATGTATATACCAAATTTATAATAACATATAATTATGTATAAGGCATTGGATTTATTATTTTATTTTGGAATCAACAAATAAATAGGAAGTGGAATAAGAAAAGAACTTTGAAACAGGTGATGAAATAGTTACCTCTTCTTCTAGTGATTTCTTTTGATTTAATAAAAATGGCTCTTTATGATATCTTTAAGATCAAAGTAAGGACTCTAGGTTGAAGTGAGGGGAGTTTGGAGGTTATTTGATCAGGTTTTGGTTGATCCAAATTGCATTCAAAGTGTGAAATCAAGAGAAGGGGATGTACCCTTTTATAAGCGAGTTGAGGGTCACTTTAAGAAAAATTTGAAATATTATATTATTATAAAATCATTATCGTTGTCTAATCGCTAATAATGAATTTATTTCTAGGATAAGGATGGGTTGGGTATAAATATTCTCATAAAATATGATTTATATTGGTATAGGTCACCATATTAACCGTATCTTTTAGATTTAACTCTTAGTTAAATATTTTATCTTTAACATTTCTTCTAGTATTTCTATATTTCATAGTTAATAAACATACAATAAAATATCAAGAGAACCCAAAGTGGTTAATTATTGACATATCTTACCTTATATATGTCATTTGGCCAATACTTAGATTTTTAGAAATATTATATCATTTAATAAAGTAATATTTGTTTTAAAAATTCATTTATGCGAATTTTGACACTATTTAGTATTTAATTTTTTTGAAAGTCATAACAATATGATTTATTCAAAAAAAAAATTGAATCAAATCCAAAATGTCATATTAGTTTGAAAAATTATTTTAATGCATAAAAAGTCTCAATTTACATTTATTTTATTATTTATAACATCAATTATTTTAGTCTTTCATTAATATGGTAATTACTGCATTATTATTGCGTAATAAATAAATTTAATTATTTAATTTCTTAAAAGTATAAATAAAATACCTCGATGTAGGAAAGATTTTTTCATTTTAAATGAATATTTATTGTCAAATGGATCAATTTTATAACCCCATATAAATTTTTTTTACTAAAAGATAAACGCTTTTGTTATTTTTGCCCTTTTTTAATTAATTAATATAAAATGTCATTATCACGACCAAGTGGCTCCATGGAGACCAAAAATAAACCCATGGATGCCCATGGTTGGACATGTATCATAAAATAGGGTTGGGACATGTTTTAGGGAAATTTAATATTATTATAATATTATTTTTTACTATTCTTTACCGGATTTAACCTATAAACATGGTAAATAAAATATTTAATGAAGTAACTATTCATAATAACTATAAATAAAATTTACCTATTTACACAATACGGAAATACTAATTACAAATATATAATCCATTTTTTAATATACAAAATATATAATTTTCAGAAATTAATTTAAAATTAATTCTTGTTGTCAAAACCAAAAAGTGTGTTTTAAGAAGTAAAAACATTCAAAAGATTTACATATGTTTATCTACAATTTATATTTTAAATTACAAAAAATGACTAAAATTCTATTAAATCGTAAAAATTTAATCTAATTATACTTTATAACCACTAAAATGTATAATTTAAAACTATAAATCATTTTGATTAAAAAAAGTGGTTTTTAATTAAAATTTAGTATTTTTCACTATTCACCACAATATGAAAGTTATCAGAAAAGTACCAAAAGTTCACCCTAAACTAATTTTCATATTCTAGATCCGAAAATTACGTCCACTATAAAAAATTATATTTATAAATTTTCAAAAATTAGGTATTACTTTTCAAAACAGCTTTTAAAATGACTAGTTTGATAAGTCGTGGTAAGCTAGAACTAGGTGTTGCGTACCTCACAGGAAATTGTATTATTAAAACCGAAACATACCATGGATTCTTGGGATGTTACACATATGATAAAAGTATTCCATTTCTGAATTAATTTCTGTTTAATGTTTTCCTTTAATCTTACTATAATGTTTCATTTAAAATGATTCTTAAAAATCCATTTCCATGTTCCTATATCAATTAGCCCTCACATATCATGAAAAATGACAAAATTCCCCTCATGAATATCAATGTATTTTTTAATCCATACTGTCATTGAATGTTTTTAATAGACTCATTTTTTATTGTTTGGAACATGATTTTTAAACCCATTTCATTCTATAGTTAAACCTTATATTTATTCATCACGTGGAAAAACTATCCATGAACATGTTATGATGGTTGTTCTTATATAGATCCCTAATTAATTGGATAATTATTAGTCACATGAAACATTAATTTGGGATAGAGTTTGAATAGGATTCCATTATATGAATTTTTACATCATGTTATATAGTCTTAGTTGTTAGCCTTCACTCATGTCTATGTCATGTTATATATTGATTCCAAATTCCCATGATGTTATGATTATATATAATAATGTTTAAAATGTTATTATTATTTATTTTTATTCTTGTTATATTCAATTTATTCTATCATTTTATTCCTTTTATCCAATGTGTTATGTTATATTCTTAATCGTATTTTCTTATTGGGTTTAATGTCTCACTCATTTTGTTCATGTATTTTCTATGTTATCCTATGAATTTATATGATCTAAATGGATGTTAGGATAAAATTATGGATATTAAATAAAATATTATTTCATGATGTTTAATTATGTACCTAATATTCCAAAGATACTAGATATTTTGATCATTGGGTTGTGATTGATGGATAATTATTCCTAAGATCATGTAATGATATGTGTAAAAGGATAGGCTTGGTATATTTTATATTAGAGTAAAAGTTTTTTTATTTTGGGATAAGGAATAGAAAAATCATGAAAATCCCATGATGATAAGTCTATGTATAATAAAATATCCCATAAATTTTGTTATTATAGAGTATGTTGTTTATCAAGAAAATACATTACTGTTTGGATACTACTAGTGTGACCTGGTTTTGGCACAATTGTACCTTTTAGTAATAAATCTGATAAGGTGTTCTAGGCCTGACCTAGGGCAACCTGGTAAATTAAAATGGGCATCAATTCATACATTCTTTGAATCTCCTATGGGATATTCTTTGGTAAAGTCATATTCTCATTACGAAGCACTATTATGGATAAAATCTAAAAAGAATATATTTTATGAAATAGATCATGGATTACAATGATTAAAACCTAATGAATCACAATATAGGATATACGTTTCATTTCCAAGTTTTTTCTTCTTTGTTCAATGTTTTATTTTTATATTCTTACTAGATATGTATTCAAAACCCCAGATTGTACTTTCTTTTTATATGATAATGGATTTAAATAAAATAACTTGTTCCTATAAACATTATGATTGGAAATGTGATGATTTCCCTTTTGATATTCCAAATATGATTGGAATGGTTGGTAAAAAAATTATGAACCTAGTTTCTCACCTTTCTCATGTTATGAATAATGACTTGAATCATGTGTAACTCCCTCCTTCTGCAAAGAAATAGAAAGTTATAATCAAATCTTTTTTGAGGAAAACGGCTCCCATGTTTTTTAGATCTTCCGATCCCCTCCTTATGGAACTATGGATTAACTCTATTGCAAAGATATTCTATGTCCTCCAGTTCTTAGGAAAAGTTAATTTTTTGATAATGGTCTATCATTTTTATGGGGAAGATGATCAGCTATGGAAACTGATCAAGAACAGAAATTCATAAGATAAAATTGGTTCCATGAAATGCAACAATTTCTAGAATATTTTTTGACTAAATATTTTCCTCAAACCCTGTATCTCAATATAGAAGGGGAATTATTTGGACTGATCTAGAAGGAAGAATATTTCATCAGGGTGTTTGATGAAAACATTATAATTCTTGCAAGATATTATTTCATCCTTTTCATGATCATAAAATTTATTGTGGATCTCTTCTATTTCCAACTAAAGATGATTATATAAAATGTTGTGGAAATTATATAAATTTATATTTATAAAGAGATTTTCAATTATTCCCCAAATGTTGAAATGTATATCATATACTCTTAGTGGTTTTATGTGTCTAGTGACAAAAAAGGGAAATTGTATTTTAATATGGGTGATAAATCCCATGGTGTAATTAAGACCCTATATCAAAAAATTCATAATTGTGGAATAAAATGTCTTCAAAACGTATTAAAGGGAACCAGGAAATGCTTCAAATATTAAAGATAATGGAATATGGATAATAACATTCAAAGGTATATGAAGAAACCCACTAATACAGAATAATGAAAGAAGTTAAATTTATATAGTTGTCCTTTATAATTGTGTTTCAACAGTGTGGAACATGGTCATTATGAAAATAATCATGGAATATTAAGGGTCTTTAGAGAAAATCAACAACAACAACCTCCAAGGATGTAAGTAAGGGAATATGATATCACAACTGTTGATGTCGAGCATGATAATTATGTGGTGATAGGTATGTTGTCTAATCATTCAAGAATATATTAAATGCTATTTATTTCTTGTCCTATGAATTCATTCATATCTTTTATGTTTAATAGATTTGTTCAATCATCACTACAAAATTTAATGGTTGAGATATCCATTAGAATAGAAAATGGGAAAATCCTTTCATCCAATGTTTATAACTCCTCCTTATGTAATGTTTTTAGATTGAACCTCACAATAAATATTGTCATACTCCCTCTGTTAGAGAATTATGTTTTATCGGGTATGGATTGGTAGTATGTATTCAAATCCAACATCGCCTTTAGGGAAATAGAGATCACTCATTTCACCTCGAAGAACCCATAAATCACGTTCAAGTGAATGGAGATCGAAGAATATCCTTCAACATAATATTCATAAGTGTGAATATAGTTTCTTTATAGGCAAGAATATCGATCTAAAATGAGTGATATATACGAGAGAATCATGCATGATGAAATGCCCATCTTGAGGGATTACACAAAAGTATTCCAATAAGAGTTTCTTTATCTTCCTCTTAATAGAAAGGTCACATTTTAAATTGATCTTATTCAAATATCTATACCAATATCAATGATACCTTATAGAATGGCCATCATTTAGATGAATGAAATAACGATTTACAGGAGAATCAGGAATATGCTCGATTACTACACCATGGGGTGTTTCGGTCCTCTTCATCAAGAATAAGGATGGATCAATGCACATATGTATTGATTATCGCGCTCTTAACAATGTTTTTATAAATAACATGTATCCCCTTTCACAGATAGGTGACTTATTCAATCAACAATGTAGGGCCAATTTTTTCTATAAGGTGGTCCTTTAGTCAGGATATCCTCAATTAATGGTGAGGAAGGAATATATTTTCATGAATGTCTTTCAAACAATCTATAGACACTATGATTTCATGGTGATTCACTTTAAACTCACAAATTCTCTTGGAAATATTCATTGACATAATGAATAGAGTATTTATAGATTAACTAGGAAAAAATTTGGTTTTATTTATTGATGATATTCTTATATACTCTATGAACAAGGCAGAACATGACGAGCAATTGAATAATTTTCTGAAGACAGTGTGAAGGGAGAAAATGTATTGAAATTATAATAAATATGACTTCTGGATGAATAGTGTATTAATTTTAGGGAATTTAATCACCAAAAAATGGATATATATATATATATATATTTATTTATATGGTCCCATGAAAGACAGAGGAAACCGAAGAGTGACAAATGACACCATTTATAATAGATATTCTTAGCTTCCTTGGTTTAGCGGTCCATTATTGGTGATTTTTGAAAAACATCTCATGACTTTCAAACCTTTTATCCGATATTACTTGGAAATGTGTAATGTTTTCTTGGACTAGTGAATGTGAATATTACTACAAATAGTTGAAGGAGAGTCTTATCACTACACAAGTACTCACACTTCTAAAACGTGGGAAACTCTATTTCATGTAAAGTGATTCTTCAAAGAATGTATTAGGATGTGTACAGATGAAAAATGATAATATTATCGCATATTCCTTATGGAAGTTGAGAAATTGAGAGAAAACAAATCTGATGAATGGGCTGGCGTTGGCATATATGATTAGTGCAATGAAAATATGGCGGTAATATTTCCATGGGGAGAAGTGAGGGATATATACTGATTATAATAGTCTCAAATATATATTCATACAACTGGAGATTAATATTCTCCAATGAAGATAGTCAGAGGACATCAAGGATTATGACTGCTCAATCTATTACAATCATGGTAATGAAAATAATGTTATGAATTATCTATGTAGAAATGATCATGCATTTTTATCAATGATTTGAATTTAGAAGGAAAAAAATATTATTAGACCAAAAAAGGTTGGTCATGGGAATAATTATGGAACAAAAATAATCAATCCTTTCTCAAATTATTTCTCAACTATCCCTTGTAGAGAAAATAAAGGATTCAAACTGAAATTATTTGGAAATTTAGAATAATGTGGATTCAATTAGAAAAGGGAAATACTCATGGTTTAAATGTGACGAGGAAGGAATTATAAGATTTGGGACATGATTATGTGTACCTTATGATCCAGAGATTAATAAGGATCTTATGAATAACACACATAGCTCAACCATCTTTATTCACTAAGGGAGCATGATGATTTATTGATATATCTGAGATAATTATTGGGGAGATGAAATGGGTATTTTTTAGTATACATCAAAGCGACTGGAAAGTTGGTAATTAAAGTTTGAAATGAAAAAGTATAAGGGGATGATGCAACCCCAAACTATACCAACATGTATTTTGGAGAACATGATCATAAACATTGTAATTAGAATTCTGAAGACATCTAAAAGGAAACAATTATATATGGGTATTTGTGGACAATTTAACTAATATATCTCACTTTATTAAAATTTTACGGGATATATCATTATATCGACATGAAAATATATATATTAGAGAAGTGTTAAAGTTTTATGGGGTACCACTATCGATTGTATCCTAGCAGGACCTAAGATTCACCTGGGTTGTTTCCAAGTTTCTATAATACTCTCTAAGAACTGAGCTACATGTCAAGTATGTCCTATCATCCCCCAACTTCTGTCCAATTTGAGAGAACAGTTTAAAAACTAGAAGACATGTGGAGAGAATGTTCTATGGACATAAATTTTTTATGGAACCAAAACCTACCTCTGGTCAAGTTCTCTTATAACAATTGTTTAAAATAAAGCATCCAAATGGCTCCATATGAAGCCCATTATGGGAAAAGTGTACAACACTAGCATGCTAGGATGAATATGGTTAATGTATGAAGCTAGGACCTAAAATGGTTGAATAAAGGGAAAACAAGGTAAAAACCATTTAGTATAACATCAAGGAAGCCGAATTTCAACAAAATATATATTCATAAAATCATTAATGAGACTATAATTAAAAGGATAAATACATGTTATATCTCCACATATATCAATGTTAGAGGTTAAGGATATTTGGTTTGAATGGAATATAAGTCTCATTTACAAGGTAACCTTAATAATTATAGATCATTTCAGAGATGTGACCTATCGAATAAAAATTCTCTTAACTATATCTCATGTACAAGATGTATTACATGTATCCCTATTAAAGAAGTACATTCCATATCATCAACATGTACTAAATTAAGAGGCGGTATAGTTGGAAAATAATCTCTCATGGAAGGAGAAACCAATGATTATCCTAGATCATTGAGATAATGTTCTATATAATAATACTACTAACCTTACCTATATACTATGGTAGAACCATAAGTAAAAAAAGAAACAACATTGAAACTGAGGAAGTGAGGAAAGTGAAGTACCCACACCATTTTTCAACATAAAATATTAAACAAATTTTTGAGGGATAAATTCCGTAAAGGTGGAAGAATGATATCAATTGAAAATTTTACCAATGGAGATTATATTTTTATGATTATTTTATATAGTTCAAATCACATTAATAACACAATAGAAACATTAAAAATAAAGAAAAAATGAAATATGAGGTACTTCTAGAAGTTAAGAAACATATATTGAATGAATTGTAACTCTAAAATTGGAATGTAAATATGATCCTTAGAAATATTGTCACATACATGACATATTTTAAAGGTATGTTTCATTTAATTTACATCATTTCTTTGTATTTCTGGTTTTCCATTCATTTTTGAAGGAAATAGTGGGTTTCAGAAATTTGGGCCAACCAGAGAGCCCATTTCCAGTTTTGAAAGTAAATTTTGTTTCTCTAATAACTCGTTCACTTTTCAACATTTTTCACCCATTCAATTCCAAAATGACCTTAATTTAAATATTAAAACCACCAAATAATTTTGGGCCCCTTAAAAGTTCATTAGTATCTTCGATTTGGGTGATAAAATTAAGTATTGGGCCAACCCGAAATCCCATTTCCAGTTTTCAAATATTTTTTTAATTCTTTCATAAAATATTCATTTTTTATCCTTGTTCAGTGATTCCACCTCTCACCTTCTCCCACTCTACCTAGCCGCACCCCCAGCTCTGTTTCCCCCACTTTGAAGATTGCATCTGTCAAGAATTACGGCCGAACTTCTCTAGTTTCTAAAATCGTCCATATTTCTCAAATAAGTGACTATCCTTCTATGTCCTCTCCTTTTCCATGAGATTTCTCCCTTTTTTCACGAATCCCAAAAATGTCCAGAAGCTAGGGATTTGTACCTAGAGTTTAATTTTGAGTACCCTAGTTCAATCATCTGGTTTTAGGTTTGATATCACTCCCTTGTGGTGCGGTGGTCGTGCGGTTGAAGTTCCGCACTAGGATTTGCGGTTCTTGACTCTTTTGATAGGTGATTCCATTGTGCATACAATTTTTGTGAATTATCATGATGTGTTCATGTTACATTAATTCCTATTTAATTTTAATGTTTCTGTACTAATTGGTTTTAGTTTCATTTATAATGAAAATGAATTTTAAGTTCCAATATTTGGTGAAATTGGTGGTTTTTCTTACAAACCTTGTATTGGATCATTTGGGGCTGACCTATAATTACTTAGTTGACTTTATTGAACTATATTATGACTGAAAATCATGTTTTTAATGTTTACTTTTTTTTTGTTTCTGAAAAAGTTTGTTTAAATATTGTTTGGGAAGAAAATGGGCTTTAAGTTCCATGTTTTTGTGAAAATGGTGGTTTTTAAAAGAAATAACTTCTTGGTTCACATTAGGCTGCCCAATAACTGAATTTCTGGTTTCATTAAAGGGTATTGAACTGAATTTTTTTTTTTGATGACTTACAAGTGTTCACATAGTGTGCAAAGTGGATATTTTAAAGAGCTTTGGGTGCAAAACAATGTGATGTTTTGAGAGGTTGTTTTATTGAAAATCAAAATATTCTACTGTGTGTTTTAAATGGTATAAAATGTGTGTAGATACATTACTATTTGTTTGAGACCAGTAGTTATATTTTATATGAAAAATGATTTGTGTTGTTTTCTGAAATATTTTGAGCACAAAATGGGAATCTCGTGTACTTAGGTGGGCGGATATGTACTAGTACAGCTAGTGGACCGGATGGGTTGTGTCCCTGTTTCACTGAGAAAATGGATAACAACCACTCTAACTAAACTATGTGGATGATATTTGGGGACCACACAGCTATGGGTATGTTCCCCACTAGTGGCTCATGCATGGGATAAGATTGTGACTTGGATACTTTACACCGAGGTACAAGGTACATAGGGCCCGAGACTATCTAGTTGCCTAGGGGTGTTCCCAGTTTTGGTGTTCTTTGGATTTGTGGTATTTACCCTTGTTGTGGGGTGTTTTGGGTAGTACTTTACAATAGATCACATGTCTATTTAATTTGTTAACATTCTGAAATTCTCGGATTGAAAACTGTTTTCATTTGAAAGTTTAATTTCTTCAAATTTTAACGCTATTTTGCCTTGTGTATTAAAATTTCTTATTTTGTTCACATTGTATTGCACACTCTTTGGAATAATCAGGTGGTATCATGCTGGGAATAGGCTCACACCCTACTTACACCACTTGGGTGTATGTAGACATGGTTAGGTTTGATTCAGGTAAAGGAAAGGCTAAGGGTGATGGTGGTTCGGGGTGTTAGTCCCCCTCCTTAAGGTGGAGTTGTAGAGACAGCTTGTGGGTGATGAACCCTAGTCTTATGGGGTCATTTCTGCTATCATGATGCTATATATATTTTGTATTTGGACAACTTGTATTATATTTAAACCAATGTATTCAGTTCTGGTTTTTTTAAGCCATGTTTGGCTCAAATTTTTTAGATTTGTATTATGGATTGTTTTTAGTGTTTTATGCTTTCATACTCGGGTAAATCGTTCCCAAATCTATATTAATGATACTTGGGAACTTGTTCCAGCCAGTGTGGATAGGGAACGCCTTTCGGGCCTTACCATGTGCTGGGTTTGGTGCTGGTTTTCTGGCGACAAGTTTCGGTTCGTGACAAAATGGTATTAGAGGAGGTTAAAGTTTTTTGGGTTATATTTCTCTTTTGGGATGAGTTTGGATAGAAAAGAGCTAGGACTATCGGGGCTCGGGGTTTTGGTTGTGAGTAGGGTGCATGGCCTACACCACTCATGGAAGACCTTGAGTCGCCAGGGGATGTTGGAATTTATGGATTGACATAACTTCCTGGTGAGACGTGTGGGCTGAAGACCATATGTAGACATCAGGCGGATTTGGAGTAGTTGATTCTTTTTATATTGGAATGTGTTTAGATTATTTATATTTTATGTATTTGATTAAAAATTTCAGAATTGTGGTATTGATTATTGTTTTGTGACTGTTTCATTTTGTAGCAACATGCCTCCCCGAAAAGCTCTCACACACCCATGGGAGGAAGCCAGAGAGAGTTCTCCCACACCAATTGATCATAGGCTAGTCAAGGTCATGGTATGGGTTTTCCAAGCTCTAGGATATGGACTAGCTCTAGTTCCATCTCCTGTTAGAGAGGATAATACTATCCCTAGAAAGGACAAGGCCTATGAGTTCGTGAAAAATAAACCTCCAACATTCTGAGGCAGCTCAGAACCCCAAGAAGCGGAGGAATGGCTGACGAAGATTGAGCATATGTTTGAGTACCTGGAAACACCCGAGGAGCTCAAGGTGAAGTTTTCCTCCTTTCTGTTGGAGGGTCCCAGCCATAAATGGTGGGAGTCAGTGCTTCAGGGTGGGAAGAATGAGCAGATGCGCTGGGGAGATTTCAAGGTTGTCTTCAATGAACAGTACTTCCCTGAGGTGTTCGGTTCTGCTAGGTCTAGAGAGTTCATAGAACTTGTTCAATGGAATCTATCTATGATGGATTATGCCAACCGCTTCGCTGAGTTGGTTCGGTATGCTCCGAAAATTGTCTCTAATGAGCAAGTGAAGGCCTAGAGGTTTGAGAAAGGCTTGCAAACAGAAATATACCCCCAGGTGTTCTTGTTTAAGCTGAGGACCTATGCTGAGGTCGTTGATCGGGCAAGAATGGTGGAGATTGATAAGAAAGGTAGGGCTGGTTTCTATGGTTCAGTATCAGCTATGGGCAGTGGAAGCTCCTCAGAGGAGAAAAGAAAGTGGGAGGATCATGTGAAGAAAGGAGGGTGCAGTTCAGGCCACTCTTCCAGGCAGTTTTCGTCTGCGGCTTCTGATGCAAGATCGGTCATGTTCCACCAGTGTGGGAAGCCCGGGAACATTCGACCAGAATGTGAACTTCCTCCGAAGCCTTGTTACCAGTGTGGAGGTATGGGTCATTTGCAGCATTTCTATGGTGTGGCCCGTCAACTTCCGAGTGGGGCTGGGTCAGTGGATTCAAGTGGAGTGCCAGCACAATCTGAGCCATCGAGGACTGGGGGATCTCGATTTGGAAGCCATGGTGGTAGGGCTAGGTCATCTTCTAGGCATATCCAGTTCAGGGCACAACCACAGACTAGCGGTCGTCTTCAGGCAGAGACCAGACATCTCCATGCATTGGATCAAGCACCAGCAAGATCAGAGGCGAGATCGTCGACAGTTCGAGGTACTGTTTTGATCACATCTTCTATAGCTACTGCTCATTTTTATACTGGTGCCTCTGTTTCATTCATTTCTGCCCATTTTGTGGACATGCTGAATTTTCCAACTAAGTTGATGTCTTTCACGATGGAGTTGGTGACACTGTTGGGAAAGAAGGACCAGGGCCTCAGGTGCCCCTCGTGTGCGCTTTCCATGTCAGGGGTTGAGATGGAGTGGGACCTCCTAGTTCTAGATATGGAAATATTTGACCTAATACTTGTCATGGATTGTCTAGTACACTTCCAGGCATACATCGATTACTACAGACAGCATGTGAGTTTCACGGCACCTGATGGGAGTCGTCAGGTTTTTCATGGAGATTGGGATCCTCGGTCTGGTCGTGCAGGGCCTCCACTCCCAAAGTTGGGAAGTGTTATCTTCCAGTTATCTTCTCTCATGCTAGAGGATGGTATTTCCCCTGAAGGTGCACTACCTCATGTAGTGAATGAGTTTCTGGAGGTATTCCCAGATGATTTTTCAGGTTTTCCCCCGGAGCGGGATGTGGAGTTTTCGATTGATCTGGCACCGGGAACACAGCCGTTATCTCTTCCCTCTTATCACATGGCCCCCACCGAGCTGAGGGAATTAAAGATATAGCTGGACAACTTATAATCCAAAGGATTTATTCTCCCTAGCATCTCTCCTTGGTCTGCTCCTGTGTTGTTCACGAAAAAGGCTAATGGATCCCTCCGGTTGTGCATTGACTATCGAAAGTTGAATAAGGTAACAATTAAAAACAATTACCCTTTTCCCAGAATAGATGATTTTCTTGATCAGTTAATGGGGGAAAAGTGGTTCTCAAAGATAGACTTGCATTCAGGGTATCATCTACTCAAGGTGAAGGAGTCAGATATCCCAAAGACAGCCTTTTGAAGCAGGTATGGCCACTTTGAGTATTTGGTCATGCCCTTAGGATTAACCAATGCTACAGTAGTATTTATGGAACTTATGAATAGGGTGTTCCATCAGTATCTCGATTCCTTTTTTATGGTGTTCGTGGATGACATTCTTGTAAATTATAGTTCTGAGGATTAACAAGAAAATCACTTGAGGATCGTTTTTGGTACATTACAAGATCACTGCCTCTATGCAAAGTTTTCAAAGTGAACTTTCTGGATCAAGGAGGTGAGATTTCTGGGGCCTTTGATCTCAGAGCATGGAGTTACAGTGGACCCTGAGAAGATTAGTGCAGTTATGTCATGGGAGCAGCCGAAGAATTTGTTTGAGATCAGGATATTCCTTGGCCTGGCTGGTTATTATAGGCCATTCGTTCGGGATTTCCCTCGGCTTGCTTCACCGATTACTGCCCTCACCCGGAAAGGGGTGAAGTTTGTATAGGTTCCAGAATGCCAGGCATCATTCGAGGAGCTGAAGAGGCGGCTGACTACCGCCCCTATGCTGATTTTTCCAGAGGCTAGAAAGGAATATGTGGTCTATTGTGATGCTTTAGGTATGGGTCTTCGGTGCGTGCTTATGGAGGATGGTCATGCGGTCACGTATGGATCTCGCCAACATCGACCACATGAAAAGAACTACCCAACCCATGACTTGGAGTTGGTAGCGGTGATGCATGCTTTGAAGACATAGGGTCACAACCTCTTTAGGAAGAAGTTTGTGGTATACTCTGATCACAAAACCTTGGCTTATATTTTCTCACAGAAGGACCTCAACTTGAGGCAGCGTCACTGGATCGAGTACTTGCAAGGGTTTGACTTTGACATTGTCTATACCCCTGGTAAGGGTAATGTAGTGGCCAACGCCTTGAGCAGAAGGGTTCTAGTGTAGGCTTTGAGGAAGTCCAGTGATGAGTGGACAATGATGGGGATAGTTTCTCATATGCATGTGGAGACCAGAGAACACAGTGGAGGGCATACATGGCGATCGTCCAGTTCACTCCTTCTATATTGGATTTGATTCTTCAGGAACAGCCCAGTGATGAGCTTTGTGAGTGGTCAAAGCTGTTTCTTCATGGTGGGGAGACATACTCTGATTGGTCGTCGTCTCCTGAGGGCATCTTGTGCTTCAAGGGCCGTTCAGTAGTACCATTATCTTTGTGGAAGGTGGTGATGCAGGATAGCCACCAGTCTCAGTGGTTTGTCCATCCGGGTTCCACTAAGATGTATTATGATGTCCATCGGCAGTTTTGTTGGACTGGTATGAGACGGGACATAGCGGACCTTGTTTCGAGATGCTATACATGCCAGCAGGTGAATGCAGAGCACCAAAGCCCTTCCGATTTTCTCCGAACACTACTCATTCCTACCTGAAAGTGGGAGGAGGTCGCCATGGACTTCATTGTTGGATTACCTCGTACACATCGGGGTAAGAATTCCATTTGGGTGGTGATTGATCGTCTGACCAAATCAGCCCACTTCATTCCGATAAAAGATACAACTGAAGTGGATGAGTTGGGCCATTTGTATCTTCAAGAAGTGGTGAGACTCCATGGTGTACCGTCAGCTGTTGTCTCAGATAGAGACACCCACTTCACTTCTCGATTTTGGGAAGGCCTTCAGAAGGCCTTGGGATCTCAGATTACAATGAGCACAGTATACCACCCTCAGACGGATGGTCAGACAGAGCAGGTGAATTAGATTTTGAAGGACATGCTTCGTGCATCTGTCCTGGACTTTGGAGGATCTTTGGATAGCCATTTGGTATTGGTTGGGTTTTCCTATAATAATAGTCACCAATCCACAATTCGAATGGAACCTTTTGAGGCACTCTATGGCCGGCCTTGTCGGTCCCCCCTATGTTGGGCTGAGGTAGCAGAGAATTCACTGTTGGGGTCGAGCCTTGTGCAGGAGACTTCTGAGAAGGTCAAGTTGAACAGGAAGTGCTTATTGACTACTCAGAGTCGTCATAAATTTTATGCTTACCGGAGGCATCAAGACCTAGAGTTTTCTATGGGTGACAGGGTATTCTTAAAAGTGGCCACTCGTCTGGGCCATCGTCGATTGGGGAAGCAAGGTAAGATGATGCCACAATATGTCAGGATCTTTGAGATCACCGAGAATATTGGAAAGGTGGAATACAGGTTGGCCTGACCTTCTAATTTTATGTCTATCCATGATGTCTTCCACATCTCTCAATTGAAAAAATACAACCCGGATCCATCCCATGTGTTGAGTTGGGAAGAACTAGAGATAGAGCATGACATGTCTGTTGTTGAGAGGCCTGTTAAAATAGTGGACTATCAAGAAATGATACTTAGAGGGAATTCTATTCCATTAGTTCAGGTTCTATGGAAGCATGGGAATGATACACATGAGACAAGGGAGCGAATTCATGGGTCGAGGAAGAGTACTCGTTCTTGTTTTCCAAACAAGCTTCATGTTGACTTTCTGGGGCGGAAAGTCCTCGGTGGGGCGAATTGTCACATAAATGACATATTTTAAAGGTATTTTTCATTTAATTTACATAATTTCTTTGTTTTGGTGGTTTTCCATGCATTTTTGAAGGAAATAGTGGGTTTCCAAAATTTGGCCCAACCTGAGAGCCCATTTCCAGTTTTGAAAGTAAATTTTGTTTCTTTGATAACTCCTTCGTTTTTCAACATTTTTCACCCATTAAACATTCAAAATTACTTCCATTTAAATATTAAAACCACCAAAGAATTTTGGGCCCCTTAAAAATTCATTAGCATCTTGTTGGGCCAACCAGAAATCCCATTTCCAGTTTTAGAATTTTTTTCTAATTCTTTCATAAAATATTAATTTTTTATCCTTTTTCAGTGATTCTACCTCTCACCATCTCCTAATATACCTAGCCGCACCACCAGCTTCATTTCCCCCTCTTTGAAGATCGAATATGTCGAGAAATAGGGTCTAACCTCTCTAGTTTCTAAAATCGTCCAGATTTCTCAAGTAAGTGACTATCCTTCTAAGTTCTCTCCTTTTCCATGAGATTTCTCCCTTTTTTCTTGAATCCCCAAATGTCAAGAAGCTAGGTCTTAGTACCTATTGTTTAATTTTGAGTTTCTTGGTTTAATCCTTTGGTTTGAGATTTGAAATCACTCCCTTGTGGTGTGGTGGTCGTGCGGTTGAAGTTCTGCACTAGGATTTGCGGTTCTTGACTCTTTTGGTAGGTGATTCCATTGTGCGTGCAATTTTTGTGAATTAGGTTTCTGTGTTCATGGTAGATTAATGTCTATTTAATTTTAATGTTTCTATAAACATTTTTTTTAGTTTCATTTATAATGCAAATGAATTTTATGTTCCAATATTTGGTGAAATTGGGGGGTTTTCATACAAACCTTGTATTGGTTCATTTAGGGCTGACCTATAATTACTTAGTTGATTTTATTGAACTGTATTAGGACTAAAAATAATTTTTTAAATGTTTATTATTTTTTTTGATGCTGCAAAAGTTTTTTTAAATGGTCTTTGTGAATAAAATGGGCTTTAAGTGTCATGTTTTTGTGAAAAATGGTGGTTTTTGAAAGATATAACTTCTTGTTTCACATTCGGATGGACCATAACTGAATTGATGGTTTCATTAAAAGGTATTGAACTGATTTTTTTTTATGACTTAAAAGTGTTCATATATTGTGAAAAGTGGATATTTTAAAGAGGTTGGGGGAAAAACAATGTGATGTTTTGAGAGGTTGTTCTATTGAAAATCAAAATATTTTATTGTGTTTTTTAAATGGTATAAAATGTGCGTAGCTACTGTAATGTTTGTTTGTGACTAGTAGTGATATTTTATATGAAAAAGGATTTGTGTTGTTTTCTGAAATTGTTTGAGCACAAAAGGAGAATCCCGGGTACTTAGTTGTGCGGATATGTACTAGAACGGCTGGTGACCGGATGGGTTGTGTCCATGTTTCACTAAGAAAATGGATAACGACAACTCTAACTAATCTATGTGGATGATATTTGGGGACCACTTGGTTATGGGTATGTTCCCTACTAGTAGATCATTCATAGGCAAGGATTGTGACTTGGATTCTTTACACCGAAGTACGAGGTACATAGGGCCCGAGACTATCTAGTTTCCTAGGGGTGTTCCCAGTTTTGGTGTTCATTGGATTTGTGGTATTTACCCTTGTTGTGGGGGTGTTTTTTGAAAGTACTTTACAGTAAATCACATGTCTATTTAGTGTGTTAACATTCTGAAATTCTCGGATTGAAAACTGTTTTCATTTGAAAGCTGCATTTCTTCGAATTTTAACACTGTTTCACCTTATGTATTAAAATTGCTTGTTTTGTTCACATTGTATTGAACTCTCTTTGGAATCATATGGTGGTATCCTACTGGGAATAATATCACATGCTATTTACACCCCTTGGGAGTAAGTAGACTTGGTTATGTTTGATTCAGGTAAAGGAAAGGCTAAGGGTGATGGCGGTTCGGGGTGTTAGTCCCCATCCTTGGGATGGAGATATAGAGACGGCTTGTGGGTGATGAACCCTAGTCATGCGGGGTCCTTTCTGCTATCTTGCTGCTATATCTATTTTTGTTTGGACCACTTGTATTATATTTAAACCAATGTATTCAGTTATGGTTTTTTTCCCTTAAGACGTGTTTGGCTCAAAAATTTCATATTTGTATTATGGATTATTTTTAGTGTTTCATGCTTTCATACTCGGGTAAATGGTTCCCAAATCTAAATTAATGATACCCAGGAACTTGTTCCAGCCCATGGGGATAGGGAACGCCCTTCAGGCCTTTCCATGTGCTGGGTTTGGTGTCGGTTTCTGGTGACTAGATTCGGTTCGTGACAAATATTAAACTACCCAATAGAATAGTAGCCTCACCCATGTAATTATAAATAAAATTTTGGAATCCTATAAATAAAAGTAAGATATTATTATATCATATTATATGAAAATAAACTTTTTAAAAATAATTAATTATGTTTTGGAATTTTTAGAAGTTTAAAATACCTAATTACAATTCTATAATTAATAAAATGTATTAAAATAAATTATATTTACATAAAATCTATTAATAAATTAATACATTATCATCTTATGATTATAATATAATTTTTTAAGACCTTATTTAACATTTAAATTTGTTTCAAAATCAGTTATATTTTTAAATTTAGTATTAAACAATTTAATTGTGATTTTAATTTAAAATAAAATATATCAATTTTGGAAAAAAAATCCTATAATGGAGTAAATTTTTGATTTCTACACAATGAAATATTATTACTATGAATTTTTGGGATTTTTCCAATATATATGAATTTTTGGTGGGTAATAAAATACAGTAATTTAAAGCATATTTATATTATAAGTTAAATACACTATTCATTGGGTAATCACTAATGTAAGCACCATAATCTCAAACTTAAAATTATTATTTTATTATATTTTGTGATAATACTCAATATATTCATTTTATTGAGGGAAAATAAAAAATTAATGATTAAAATAATGAGAAAACACCACTCCCCTCCAGTATAAATACATCCCCTCACAACCAAATCTCCTCATACATTCGAATCGTAGAGCCATTTCCAAATTCTACCAAATACTATTCCAAAACCCCTCTATCAAATCCAGGAGATATTTTTCCCATCAAAATAAAAATTCTTTCCCCATAAAGTGGTTTTCAAGGAGGATAAATTAAATAGGTATATTCCTCTTCCCTATTCTTTTAAATTTTTTCATGTTCTTTTCTTATTCTCTTCTGACCTCCCCCCATAAAAATGGTATGATAACTAAATTAAATCAAAAATATTTTTATTTTATTATTCTAATAGAATAATCCATTCTTAAACCCTTCTCCTCTCCCTATAATTCTGAAAATGAAAATTTTGACCATGATGTGTTAATTTTTATACTTCAAGGATGAATGTTTTTAATTTTCCACTAATTCCCTAAATTCTAGAAGTAATACAATTTTGAAGTTTCAGAAAACATATAATATATGTATTAAAACCAATTTATTGTTCTATAATCATTATATACACATGATGATAAATGATGATTCAAATCATGTTAGTTGTAAGGAAAAACCACCCAATCTAATCCAAACAAAATTCATTAACATCTTATCAAATGATTCATCCCCACCATAAATTACCATATGAATTTTATAATCATTTGAAATTATGGATGTTCATTGATAACTTATAGCTTTTATTTCTTATTTTTATTTCTATTTTATATGAACTGTTGTACACATATATATGAGAACTGATCATGAAAACTATGAAAACAAGAACTACCTGGCAAGTAAATTGAACACTATAACTCATCAAAAATAACATAAATGATCTAATAAGATTATAATAAATGAAATAAATATATAAAAGGATGTATAATTATTAATAAATGAATATAAATTTATTATTAGGGACACTATGATCATGTGTATAACTATTTCATACGTAATGTAACAGATTCAACATGAATCACCATTTTTCCTCTAGGCTACTCATTATCACTATTTACCTCAATGTAATGATTATTTATTTTAATAAAATTAAATGAATTTATATTTATATGTTAGGTAATAATATATAGAGATCATAAAAAAACTCTTTGATGTGAAAATACTTGTTTTGAGAAGGTTCCCTTTTCAATTCCTCCAAAAAAATCCTGATTCAAGGGTACATCCTGATTGCATACCCATTTACATGTGAAGTCTGTAATATATTTTTATCCACCATTATTTTCCTATAAATTGTAATTTAATAATGAAAAAAATTAATTAATTTATTTTATTTTATTAAAACAAGTATTTGTTTTCCTCTTTTAATTTTTTTAATTTTTATACTTAAACCACACTAAAATTATTCCTTCCTAATGTTTCTTAAACAATCCTTTTTCTTGTTACCACCTCTAATAGAAATCAATTATAATTAAATGTGCTCTTTTACCCCTAATTAATGTATATTTATTCTTTTAATCCATCATTTAATTGAAACATTTATGATTTTCTCCTTTATTATGACCTGTGACAAAACCAGGATACCCATTTTTATCTATGGGTAACCCGTATTTATATTCTCAATATAGTGCACATATTAATGAACATCTTATAATTTGTGTTCCTAGATATTTCTTCAATATGAGGGTTAATTTTTAGTCTCATGATACCACATGTTTGGATAGGTAGTGAGCCTTATTCCTTTATGGGATATTTTCCACCATGTTATATAGCCTTCATGGTTAGCCTTGACTTATGTTTTTGTTTTATTATATTTTTTTTCAAATTATTATGATTCAGTGATTATATGTTCCCATCAAAAAAATTTATTCATATTAATGTTTATTCATGTTCCACAACTTTTATTCCCCCATCATATACCTTTAAAAACATGATTCATTTTTTCTTCCATTGGTTATTTATTTAATGGTTTTTTATCTCATCAATTTTGTTCATGTATTCCCCATATTATCCTATGCAGTTATAGGATATCAATGGAAACTAAGAGGTCATTACAGGGAGTGTAGAAAATATTTATTTTATGATGTTTATTTATGTACCTAATATTCCAATGATACTATACTTTAAAATCCTTTCTGTATAATTTGATGGTTAGTTATTCTTAAAATTATGTAATGATATGTGTAAAAGTTTGGGGTCTTTATACTAATTGATTCATGAACCATTTTGTTAATCTAAAGAAATTCATTCTATATCATTGTTCACATAATAGAAGGCATGTAATTTCTGATAAATATCACCTTGAAGTATTCACAATAAATATGGTTCTTTTTTTCTTATTCTCATTCATTCTAAATAAGATCCACCATTTTTTTGATTCTCCTTCCAAATGATAAATATGAAAAATTTATTTTTTATGATTTGAACAGTAATTATTGGAAAATATATATTTTTAAACTAGTAAATTTATCAACAACTAGTGGATTAGTGGAGCCACTAAATGATGTTGTAAGATTCCTCGAGAATGACTCAACATAATTTTGTTCCCTCCATTTCTATTTCATATGTATATAATAATTCATAGCTTGGGAAATTTTTGTGATCATAGAAAATGGATTATTCATTCATGCTCCACTAATTTTTTTTACTTATGAGGGTAATCATATATTTTTCAACCACACTCACCATTAACACGATTCATTCTGGTTTGAGCAATTTATTAAATCCAAATTCATTACGTGAGATAAAATTATCATATTAGAAACCACTATAATAATGAGAAATCAATTTTTGAAGACTAAATCATGATACTATCCTTTCAATTTCTAACACCATAGGCGCAACCATGTTTATTCTTGGTAATTATTTACATCCTTTAGTATGGATCATAATGTGTTTGTGAACATGATGAGTATAACCCTATGATTTTTGATCCAGGTGTTTTAAAAAAACCATTATTGTTCACCATGTGATGATTATGTCCAATTTAATGCATACTTTTCAAAGGTATTATCCCTTGGTTCTTTTTTTAGATCTGCATCCTCTATTATTATAAAGTTGCAAATATAATTGATTTGGAGACAATTTTTATATCCTTCAAAAAATATTTTAGAAATCATCCTATACATAGTCTAATCCATATTCTTATCCTTAGATATTTATCTATACATATCCTTATACATATACAAAGTTATATATCTAGGGATATCACTATTTTTTTCAAATACTAATCTCTAATGATTGAATAAATTGTTCCACTAATACCTACTATAATGAAACACATTTTGCATACATAAATATGAGATATTTTTACTTAAATATTAAAAACATTTCATAAACACTCCCATGAGGATCATAATAGATTTGGGTGTTTGGAGAACATAAACACGGTATTCTTATTAATTTAATGACCTTCAACATCTTCCTCAAATATCTTCTCACATAGAATTACTATTTATCATACCATACCTAAAACAATTTCATAACTAGGGAAAGGAAATATTATAAAGGGTGATATGAGGGGGTCAATATGGGTAACCATATGAGATATCAATATGTGATCATATTAAAGCATAATATAAGAATACATGTATGTCATCATGAAATAGCATATAACGTTTATACCCATCCAATCAAAGATCATTAACATGAGTCGTGGAATAAACATTTATCATTTTAGAAAACATGAGCCATAACTATGATAATTCATCATAAATAAATCATAAATTGTAGGTCCATATCACAAATGTGTTGTTTCATCATAAATAAATATTTATTTTTTATATATCAAGGTTATCTAGTATGACCATAAACTTAGTGGATCTTGAATTTTCATATATAATACATCATTGATCAAGATGCATGTATATTCAATAGTGGATTTGGATACACCTATTTCATAGTGTGTATCGAGAAGCACTTATTCCCTCAGTGTATCAATCCCATCATACTGTTTCCTATTTTTATCTAATTTGATATATTTCTTTACGCAATGTGTTAGGGGAGATGAATTCCCCATCCATCAAATAATTAAAATCATATATATATATATATATATATTTTTTATAAGTTCATAAATCAATCATCATATCATAACCCATGAGATGAAATGGGTTTTATTAAAATTTCATCATATCATGGCCTTTGGAATGTGACTTGTTTCTTAATCATTTAATTATTTCATCAAACTGTAACCCATGAAAATAAGTTGGTTTTATAAGAATTTATTCACTATATAATCGGTGGAATGGAAATAGGGTTTGTAAACATGATTAGATCATAATCATGAACCATTATGAGAAAAAATAAGATTGTTATTCTAGGATAATATCCTTAGTAATTCATATTTATCATCAATGGATGTCATATTATATATAAAATTGTTTTTAATGATCATTAAAATTATTCTAAAAATGTAAATTAATGTTTCAGATAATATTCTAAAAACGTAATACATATTCAAAATAATTTTCTTGAAAAAAATTGGAATATTAAAAAAGATGATTCAAATTAATTATTTATATTGAAGACATAGAGTCTTGTTCATTCCATTCATGTTAAAAAATGAATCCTTTAGAATTTTTGGTAAATTTAAATAGGAATTTGTTGGAAAACTATAGGAATATTTATTGAAAATTATTTTTGGAAAAATTTAATCATGGCTAAAAACATCAATAATAAATCATATTGAGAATGTTAGTGAAAATTTAAAACACTTTCTGAAAACATGGTTTAAAAAAGTGTTTCTGGAGAAAGAGATATGTAATGTCTATTTCATTAGAAAATATTATTTTGAACTATTGAAAACCTAAATAGAGGAAAATGAAAAAATATATATTTTATATAAATAACTACTTTATAATAAATTTAATGTGTTTTTTAATTGATAGATCATATAATGTTGTCACTTGATGCATAATGATGTATAATTTCAATTAATAATGAGATTGTTATATAAAACCCATGCCAATTTTGTAACATTAAATCATAAGACCCATGAAATAATAATATTAAATGAAATTAATAATATCAAGATAATATATAAGATAATTATATTACATGTAAAAGGGGTTTTATATACATGTCACAAAAATATATATGTACATAACAGAACATATGTGTTAAAAAATAAAATTGAGTCAAAAATATCTTATGATTTTGGTGTCCTTCAAATGGTAACACCCATGAATGATATTACATGGAATGTGTCTCATATAAGTAAAATGTGAGATGAAATTCCATTACCATAACTCTCAACATCCTTCATACACATTTTAATATCTTATATAATTAATATATGATTTGTTTAAATCAATTATATATTAATTAATACATATATATATATACCATTGAATATATTATTTATTCTTGACCTTTTATTACATTATTTTAGCAATTCCTTGTTAATGTCATGTTTGGGGAATAACTTCTTTGTATTTCTTGTATGTATTGTTTTTCAATTATTGGTATTCTAAATATTATAATGGTTTAATAATATATATAGTGAAAAAAATGATAAAAATATATTATATATTCAGTGTATGTGTATCTATGGTGATCCATACAAATTAAAGATAGAAAATGAAATACATTGTTTATTAACATGAGATGTCATATGTACGCATGAACACATTTTCCATTTTCCTGAAAGAAAGATATAAATAAAGGTAAATAATATTTTATAATTCTAGATTAATTTTTATAATATATAAATATCAAATATTTTCATTAAACCCATCCTTAAAACCCTTCATGTAAAGCATGAGAAAATAACATCTATTTGTGAGGCGGTTGTTCATTATACCCACAAATGACATTATTATGTGACCATGGAATAGATGAAATGAAGTAAAATGTGATATCATGATTCCATAATCATAATATTATCATAACTATCATATATAAACAATATATACATAGTTAAATCGATTTGTGATTTATATTTATAGAAAAAATATAACATTCGTTCGTGAGGCGGTAGTCCGCCATGCACATGAATGATGATTTTATAAACATTTGATAGAAGATGTGAAGTATTTGGGTTAATAAATTCAAATAATAAGTCCTTATAATATATAATATTCATTGGTTATTATATAAGTGTGGTTTAATAATAACTGGAATAAGTTTAGGATGAAATAATTTAAAATTATTGGTTAGGGATGTTACCTCTTCTTTAGAAAACATATTTTGGTTCCTAAAAAAGGGAATATTAGGTTGGATTTATGACAAAAATAATGATTATTGGATGAGAAGAGGGAACTAAGGATGTTATTTTTTATTTATTCCATGAAAAAATTGGTTTTGTAAGTTTGAATAGGAGAGCACAATGGGTGGATTTTTATAAGTGTAGTGAGTGGCACACTTGTAATTTTTTAGAATAAAAACATGTACTCATGTGTTTTAAATTACATAATGATCCAAAATGATACATTATAGAACCTAGAATATATACTATATAGATATGTCTATAAAATGGGTGTCAAAAAACTTTGGAATAATTTTAACCATTATATGTTTAGTTTAACACCAAGGTAAATAAATTTTTACCGTAATAGTAATAAATAATTTTTATTATTTTATAATTAAATATAATCAAAAAAATATTTTAAATTTATTAAATAATATAAATTATTAGGATTACATAAATTAAATCATTTTTTCATATTATGAAAACTTATTTTGAAAAAAATATTTTTAAATTAATTTCACATATGCGATGTGAATACTCGTTTTCAATGTAAAAATGATCAAATGTTTAAAAACGTTTTTATCCAAATTCTATATTAATATTATTCCAAGGAAATAAATTTGATTAATAGATGTACAATTGGACTTAATATTATTTCAAAATAATCTTCAATAAGTTTTAATGTTTTTTTATGTTTTAAGATACATGATAATAATTAATCAAAACCAGTATTTTTAGATATTTATAAAAAAATTAACATTATCATAAACTTAAAAAATATATACACTAAGATTTTATTAACATGATTGTTTAAAAAATTCATTATTTTCCTAATAGATTTTCTAGGACTTCCAAAAAATAACTTGGAACAAGGAAAGAAATCTATTTTTTTAGAAAATTAGTGTTTCTAAGTAGAACATTGGATTTATTCTCATTATTTTCAATAGAAAGCACATATGATTAATTATAAACGTCATCTTGAATATAATAGTATATAAATTTCATTAAAATTATTAAAATTTATATTTCTAAATAATTTTGTAAAACATATCTATTTTAGTTGAACATTTTTTTATGAAAAATATGTCCTTTAATTTTAAATAGTTTTAATTTCAATTTCTAATTAATTGGTCACTAAAGAATTAATTTTATATACATGTGTTTAAAATATATTTTCATAATTTACTTAATAATATTCATATCATCCATTCTAATAACTTGGTGATAATAGTCATATTATGTACTAATATTTCTTATAGTATGTCACATTTCATTTATACTCTTTGTTGTGTGTATCTAATGATTTACATTGTGTTGTGTATAACACACACTAAAATCAGTGTTTTTCTAAACAAAAGATAATCATAGATTACTGTTTCATAAAAAATATCATTAAAATTAAATTTTAAAAAAAATTAAAAAATATGAGTGTGTTATATTGTACCCCCCCCCCCCCCCGTAAAATTAATATCTCCCTTAAATTTCACCACTTTGGTTCCAAAAATTGATGACAAATATTCCACGTTACATCACCATGCTCCCTCATAACTTCCAAAATATGGTGATTTTTAACAAAAATCACACGAGGTTAGTGTTTTTGTTTCTTATATATTTCTCTATAAATTCTAGAATATCATCTTATTATTCACTAAAAGAATCTTCATGATCTAGTGATGTGACCACTCTATTCAGTACATTTTAAGGATAATGAATATTGTTCCACCTAGGAGGTACGTGGAACTCATTGTAATCCTGAAATGAATTCTATGGAAGCACCAAATGATAAGAATCTTTCTTGATATGATTTTTCATTTCAATGTTACTGATATACCTATGACATGGTTTACCCTTATTTCGTCCATGGAGAAAATCATAAATATATCCTCTCCCCAACATCAAATTATATATCAGGTTGATGATTATCATCATTAAATTTATATCCACTTTGTACAACCCTTATTTATTACTGAAAGGTTATAAACCAATGTTCCTTATCAATATCATTCTTAGGTCCCATAATCTTTATTTTAGAAACTTTATCCATGCACTTTTGTGTTCCACCATTATTTCCATAGTGGGATTCATAAGTATCAATCTGAATTCTTTAGTGAAATGAAATTTTTTATTAAAACTCATTTGTTTAATGTTATGTTCCCAACCACCATTTAAATCCATCTCATAATAAGTTGAGGTGTTATAATTTTTCTATAATATTTACCATCTTTCTAAGGATGAAAAATGGAGATGGATGTTAAACTCTGTATTAAGATCATCCTATAGAATTCTCAAAAAATTCAATATAAAATTCAGATCCATAACAGATGAAATTGAATCAATTACTCCAAGATTCCTTACAACTTTCTTTATGTATATTTGGGAAACATGACCCAGATATATATCCTATATAATATCAATTAAATGTGCTGAATTCAGAAGGTGATTTTCAATGGCCCCTAACCACCTCAACATCAAACTTAAAATAAGACATGTAATTTACCAGTACCATTAATCATATTTCCATATGGTTTAATGTAATTACTTGTTAAATAAAAATTTCACTAAAACTTATACAAAATTAAACGGTTATATTTCCATAAATGTCTCTTAAAATATCCTTAATATTGATATACTCCACTCCCATAAATCCTCAAAATGCATGTCAATGAATTTGAACTTATGATCAAACATAAACACATAATCACATGATGTCATCTATATCGCTTGTGCTAATCAAACATAGATAAATGTACACTTAAAAAATTAAATTCACCATTAATTCCTTATATAAACTATTATATTATACAATTTATTTTATATTGGATGATTTGGCTAAATATTTTACTGATATAATATAAAATATTATTCCATTAATCAATAATACATGTAGGATTCCATAATCATAAGATATTTCAGTAAAGTAATAACAAAAATATTTTCAAAGGTATCACACACAAAAATTCAAACATCAAATTACCAAATTAGAGGGGAGGATAAGTGTTCCATAATTATCATTATAAAATACATATATTATGATTTCATAAGATTTTCGTTTCCCTTTTACTTTATATATGGTTTGATTTATCATCCTCATTGTCCCTTGGATTGGGTTATTGATTTTTATAATGTAAAAAGTCCTTGAACATGAAAATCCAGAGTGTGGGTGGGGCATTTGTACATGTACTATTCTGTTCCATTACAGTAACTACCATATTAATATATTTTTGTAATTTAAGGGATTTATAACCCAACATTCCACATTTAATACACCTCTCAATTCCTGTTAACAATTTACCATTATGATTATTCCTATTTTTGGCCTATCCATAGTTGGAATTTCATTCCACAATTAGTTATTTCATGATACATGATCGTAATTTATTATAAAATCCATAGGAATTGTGGGATGATCAAATTTTGATTTCTACCTTCAACACATGTTGAACGACTTCATCATGGATACAAGAATCGCATATGTAAAATCTATTGAGAAGAGATTCTATTATATTGTCATTTAATCAATCAATTATTCTTTTTGAAGAAATTATTAAACCAAAAATTCACTTTATAGTTATTTTAAAACTAGATTCATCTATACCAATATATTCCTCATAATTTTCCTTACGCTCGATTTATTCCCAAAAAAACATTCTATAGGGAATATTTTGGAAGTAGTTACTGGTATATATCTCTTAAAATGAATCATGTTCCATATATTCAATTTCTTCTTATTCAATTGTGTTCTTATGAAGAATCCAAAACTAATCTGCGTTACCTTCAAAATAATATATAGTGATACGAAACATTCCAGGATGTAAACACAATAGAACAATAAATATCATTTCATTTCTACTTGTCCATTTCACAACAAATAGTGTATCAACATAAACAAAAAAAATAATATTTTTGTTTCCTCAAAAAGTACACTAAAGTACATTTATCACTCCTGTTATCATTTTTATCTCCATCATTATTCATATAAAGAGAAAATATTGTGAGTATAAAAAAATTTCATACTATATCACCTAATGTTAGTTTTTTTAAATAAAATCATTGAATTATCTCTCCAAAATTTTATTTACATGGTTCCTTCTAGTTGTAGACATTAACTAAAACTTGAATAAATAGAATTAGAATCAATAATCATTGTCAAAAACAAAATAATCATAAAAAAATTTATATTTAGGATGTCCAAATAAAGAAACATTGTTTTCAATATATATAACATTAGGATTAATATGTACACTTCAAGGTCATGGTTTAAATCATTCGTATTGGTTCATAAAGAGTTTTTGAAAATCCAAGGCATACCATAAGGTGTTTAAAACATTATTTATATATATTCTTATCTTCATTCACAACATGATGACTGATCCTAGATCAATACACTATTTTTTGATTAATTTACCATAGTTTTCAGTTTTCCAAGAGACACATCTAAATTTAGTGTCCATAAATGTTTGTAACTTATTGGAAACCCCGTTCTCTATCCTTCATCAAAATTCTATAAATTTTCCATATACATGGAATTATCCTTATACATATTCGTATAGATATCCCTTAAAATATTCTTATACATATACATAATCATATCTCCAGGGATCTCACTAAATACTCTATAATCCTAAGCTCAAAATATTTAATATTCCTTTACCCTAACAAAAACAATAGACAATTAGGATTTTCATACTTAACTATCACTGCTTCTTAGATGAATATTCAATAAATTTCCAAAACCCAAAACTAGGGAAAAAAGTAGTTTTCATTAATTGGAGACTAGATTCACAATATTATTATTTCTTGAAAGATCTTACATATCTCCTCCAATGATCTCCTCACATAGTATTCCTCTTAGGAAAACCCTAACTATACCTTTTTCATAAACTATATAGAAATCATAAGAAGGGTTTCGAACAAATGAGTAAGGGTAAAAATATGAGTTATCTATAAATGATCATATTAAATAAAAATATAATAATATGTTATGTGAATAATAAACTAATGTATGATATCCATACCCATCCCATAATAAATCAAAAATATTACTCATGGAATAAACAACTATCATTTCAAAATACATTGTCCTTAAGAGAGATTAATCAATCTAATCAATCATGAACCATAAACTCATGTTATAAAAGTGTGGTAACAACTTAAAAATAAGAATCCATTCCCTATGTCAATGTTAACTACCAAGATAATCAACATAGAGGATAAATAATTAACACATATTATATGTTGTTGGTTAGTATGATTGATTTTTCTTTAGTGGATCGGGATTCACCAGTTTTCTAGAAAAGATCAGAAATAACATGTCTCCCATTGTAGATCAATCCTACCAACATGACACACATTTAAATAACATGAGATATAATGAGATAAACAATTAATTATAGAATATATAGGTCCCACCCATCACAAAATAAAAATAACATGTGAATGTTCTATAAGATCATAAAACATGTATCATATCTTAACCAATGAAGTGAAATGGGTTTTATATAAATTTCATCATATGATAAAATTTTAAAAATATATAGTTTTCATAATAATTTATTTATTGAATTATCACATGAATCATTTATATATGTGGGTTTCATATGAATTTAATGATGGTAGAGGCCATGGATGATAAAAAAAATTTATAAACATCATGCCATCATACATATAAACCATTCAGGGAAAGAATGAGAATGGTATCGTTGGATAATATCCCCAGAAAAGAATAGGTAACATAAATGGATATCATTATAGATGGTAAATTATTTTGGAAGACCATTTAAAATAATTAAAAAGGAAAATATCCTTTTCAGCTCAAAAATAATTTCTTGAAACATAAATTATTTTTGAAATAATCTCCTTGAAAATAACATTTTAATATTATAATGGAATAATATATTAAATTATTGTTCATGAAAATATAGAATTATGTTCACATCATGAAATATAAAATAAATATTCATTTCACATATTTGGTAAAAGATAAACAGGAATTTGTTAGAAAACAATATGGATGTTCATTTAAAAACATATTGAAAAAAGTTAACCATAAATAAAAAATGATTTAAAAAATATATTTATTAATTTTGAATACATTAATCAATATATTTCTAGAAACCATGGTCTTAGAAGAAAGGGGTTTCGGCCAAAGAGATAAATAATGAAAATTTTCAAAAAAAAACTCTTTCGATCTCTTGAGTACATAAATAGATGAAATAAATAAAAATAATTTTAAAAAAATCACTACACACAAATAAAATAAATTACTTTCTTGAGGTAAATATTATATCATTACATGATTTATATCCCTGAGAAATACCCGTAAACAACGAGATTGTAACATAAAACCACGAACACATTAACGACATTGAATTGCTTGCCCCCTAAAATAATAAAATTAAATTAAACTTATAATATCTTGATTATATGTTATTTACTAATTATAAAATTAAATATTTTTAATCCAAAATAAAATTTAATAGGTTTCTAAGACAACATATGTCCAAATGAAGGAAAATTGAGACACAAATACATTACTGTATTGGTATCAATTGAACTATTAACACTGTGAAATATAGATCGTAAAATGGAAATTTAAATCCCAATAATCTTATACATAATGATAATAGAATAAAGTTATGGGTAGTATATAAACCTCATGAAAGGTATAAGTGGTGAATATTGAATGAGTTTCAAAGAAGTAGTATGTGATATAGAAATCACTCACCATAAGTCTCAAAATCTTTCATACACATACACACCTGATAAATAATTAAAATATGATCATTATATAAATTTTAATGAACAATATATATCATACCATATATTATTTAATTATGACAATTTATAATGTATTTATTCATAATTCCACATTAATGTCACATTTTAGGCAACAATAGCATAGTTAATCATCTATTTATATTTTTTAATTTCATAACCTTAATTTGATCATGTTTTCATAATATAATGTATTTTAACCATGATATAAATATCATATATATTAAATAGATATGTATTTTGTGTGATTCATAAATGTTATAAATAGAAAATAGACAACGGTGATCATGTAGACACTAGGTTGTACGTTGGAATGAACACAGATTCAATTTTCCCAATGGAAAGAAAAGAAATAAAGGTAAGTAATATATTACAATTTTAGATTAATTTTTTATCATATATATAAATTATTTTCACTAAAACCATCTATGTTATCATCCTTGTAATTCCTGAACAAATCTCATCGCTTTGCGAGTATGTGGTCTACCGTACACATCAACGACATTATCATACTTAAACAGAATTGAAGGTAAGAAGTCTCAAGTGATATAATGATTAAAGATGAATAATAATATAATATATAATATATATATAATATAAATATATCCATCCATGATAGGTGGTGATGGAAAATTAATAAAATCAGTCTGTAATGTGAATGTTCTTCGTACACTTGAATGGTGATTTCATAACAAATTTTGGAGGAGAATTTTTTAAATTATTAAATTAACATAAAAAAATCACATCATATGTAAGATAATGATATTATTATATCACCATATATTAAGAATAATTTAAATAGTTTTAGGAACAAATAAAATAAAATTATTGATTAGGGATGTTACCTCTTCTTTACACAACTTATTTTTGCCTAAATTGATTTATATGTTAGATTTATGTACACAATTTGGTTCATAGGATGATAAAAGGTAATTAAGGATTTGATTTTGTAATTACATTACCAAACATAGGGGTTGGAATTTTTAATAGGAGATTATAGGGATGTCTTTTTATAACTGAGGTGGGTTGCACACTATTAATTTTTATAAATAAAAAGGTGTCTGCTTGATTGTAAAATTAAAAATGGAAAAAAATAGTATATTCAAGAATATATAATATATAAAGATGATATATGGACATAAAATGTATTTTTTAAATGTTTAGGTGTATTTAAAACTCTTATCATTAGAGTTGAACACCAGGTAATTGTAATGTTACCTTAACTATGGTAAATAATTTGTAACATTTTTACTATTAATTATTAGGAAAAAATTATTTAAACCTCAGTAAATAATATAAATTAATATGATTCCAAATATATAATCCATTTTTCAAAATTCCATCTATATAAGAGAAAAAATTCATTTAAAAATATTAATGAAGGCAAAGTGAAAAAGGGGTTGTTTAATGAAAAAATGTTCAAATGTTTTAAAGAAACTCTAGAAAATTAAATATTAAAATGACTGTAATAAATATAATTTGACTAATAGATATATATTTTATCTAATTTGTCTTTCTAAATTACTATATTATTTTAAAAAATTTATATCAGTTAATAGAAATTACAATTCAATAAAATACTAGATTTTTTCACTAATCATTAGAAATTATCTCTTCAAGTAAAATTTTCCAAAAATCCACCATAATATAATTTGGACAGTGTCATTTAAAAGTTGATATTTTATTTTTGAAATTATTCTTCGAAAAGTTTAAAAAATTAGTTTTATAATATATGTGCAAAAGTCAACAACACTATTTCTTAGAAAAATTTAGTTTTTTAGCATAAAATTGGTTTTTTTCTCAAAAACACATAAGATGATTTGTTTAAATTTTATTTGTTATATAATATATAAATCACATTAATTTCATTAATTTAATTAGTAAAATTCGGTTTAATTATAATAGTTAACAACATTTATTTCTATAAAAAACATATCATAAAAAGATATTCATTATTTAACGTTATTTATTTTCATTTCTAAATTATTATTCATCGAGGAAATCATTTTATGAACTTATATAACCCATATATTTTAAATATTTAGTTAACTTTACTCATACCATTCCTTCCAACTACTGTGTGATAACAATAAAATAAAATAATAGTATTTTCATATAATTTTACATTTTTATTCTCAATGTCTCATGTATTCTATGGTAAAATCAGTATTTCATATAACATAAACTAAAGTCAGTGTTGCTTGTGAAAAAAATAAACTCAGATTTTTGTGTGGAGTAAAATATTAAAAATATTTAATTTATTTGAAGAAATTGGGCCTATTAAAATCATATCAGTGCAAAACCTAAAAAGAATCAGCTCATCGTACAATATGTAGTTATTTATGAAATAAATTTAGTTATTTAATTTTTGAGTGGAACCAATGGGAATGATTCATAATGTTGAAAATTTCACAACATTATAAAACTAAGAGGGTCATATTAGTGAAGGTTTTAGTTTTCTTCTTCAATAATGAATTTAAATATATTCCTATAATCACTTTTTGGGTTGGATATTCAAGATATATAATCAGTGGATAAAATTTCATCACCTTTCCTATCAAAAATATCATATTTAAACATTTCCATGTGTTATATCCACATAAACAGTCTAGGATTGATATTTTTCATAGTAATAATGTGTTTTTCGGATGAGTGGTTAGTGAATATTACAACATTAAACCCAAACATATATTTCAAAAATATATCAAGGGTACTCATAGTATCCAAATGTTATTTCTCAATTACAGTGTGGTTCCTTTTAATGTAATGTTTAAAGCTATTATAATAATAGTCTATATAAAAACCCTACTCTTTCACATGACCTATAAATTCCCTTGTATCCAATTATCTAGAATCACACATTATGTAAAAGGGAAAATTCTAATAAAGTGTAATGATAATGGTTGAATAAGTTAATTTATTTTCTATGAAAATTAAACGACATAATTAAATTATCATCACAGAACATGGGTCCATACATGACACTAATTGAACACAAGAACATAGAAATCTATGAAAATATATTTATCAATTTACTGTGAAAAATACATACCCTGGTTGGATGCAAACACCCACCACATTTTGAGGTTAAAATATATTATATATAACCTCTTTTTTAAATTATCTACCCCTATATTTATTCTAGATACCTAGAGTTGATGAAAAATTCACTCGATGAATATAAATTAACATATATCTTAATTAAACATTAGTATTTTCCCTTTAAACATTTATATAAGAATTAGATTATTCTAAAAATAGATCACTAAAATGATTCCAATAATACAATCACCTTGTAATAACTCTATTTCCATCTCAATAATGTCTAAAAATATTTAAATGAACTAAATATTAAATATTATTTTATCACCATAAGAACCAAAGGATATTATCTGATAGAAAATATTATAAATGTACCTTTAAATGAATATTTTTTATATAAATGGTATATTAGAATATGGTGGAATAGCCATTAAGAATATATTATAATTCATTACCATTAAAGAACTAATTATTTATTTCTAGTAATGGAATAGATAAATATAATTTTCATGTGTTATAAATATGATTTCATTAATTTATATGGAATATTAATTTTTCCTCTTTCTTATCCTGAATTTGTTTAATCATATCATTAGTAAAAAAAATGAAACCCTATTCTTTACAAATTATATAGGACTTTCATAATCACTTTATTGGACAAGATCAATGATCTAACATCTTAATGTCTATAACATCTTACTTAACATCAATCATCTGGTTATATTTGAGTTTCCTTTTCCCTCTACTTTGGTTTATATTAATGCTCTATAAGGATCCTATGTATGTAAAAAAAGGATCACTACCATTTATAATATATATTTGACCATCCTATAGCCATTGTAAATATTCATAGGAAAATTATAAAGTTATTTTTTGATGTTTTTTCTCTATCATAGTTGACATAATTATATGTGTTATTAGAATATTACCCAAAAATGAATATTTTTTGTTAGAATTTCCTGGTATAAGATATCAATAATGTATTTTTTATAATGTGTTGAATTTTATGGTGAAGTAGACCATGGTCCCAAGTATACAACTTATACTATTAATGGGAACACTGAAATTCCTTCTAATCATTATAATTTTTCACTTTTAGTAATTACCCACTCTTCAATTCCAAATCATTACTATGGATATTTTATCTGGTAACTCATATAGATGTTTCAATAATTATTCCACTTAAGGAACACAACATTTCACCTACATAATAAGACAAATATCTAATAATGTTATTATAAATATGGGTATATTTTTTTATGTTTTTTAATAATTTGTACAAATATTTATTTTAGTTTACCAGGAGATTCCTCAACCTCTATTAGAACAATACTACTATAGTTTTCAATATAATTGAATTTGTTAGCATTATTGAAAACGTTAAACTATTATCATTATTCTGGTAAATTGAGTATTATCATTCATTTTGAAATAGAATTCATAGCTTCACTAGTGGAAAAAATTGACTAAAAATAATGATAATGGCATATTTTTCACATTCGAAATCTATAATTATAAAATCAATAGTAAAAATAGATTTCTTACTCCTAGAAAAATATCATGCATTATCCCATTGTGGGGAGTAATTGTGTGGTTATACATTAAGAAGTGTGTTATTTTTTTAATATTCTATTTATTGTATGGATTGGAACTAAGACAAATAAATCGAATTTATTATCACTCATAGTTCATACAAGCTATTAATCTGTCCAATATTTCCCAATGATAATGTAATGAAATGATACTAGGTTCTAAGTGTTTTGGAGGGATATTGTTTTTGTTGATTTAAATTAACTACCCTATCTAGCTTTATGTATGATAATACTCAAATGAATTAATGTTTTAATAATTATTTTATTATTTATTATAATTATAATGGAATTTTAAAAAAAATTATAAATTAATAGATTTAAAAAATTGTTTCTTATAAAACCCAAGATTCATTAATAGTTTATGTTCATTATTCCTCTACATTAATCATTGTTGAATTGTGGTAGGTGGATAAAAATTTAATAAATAAAAGGATTTCCATAATTTTCTTCCTTAAGGATCTCCTCACATTTATCAATTTTCATTCTATAAATTTATCTTCTATTTTTTAGGTTTATTAGAATGTATCTTTGTTTCAAACCAGAAATCCACCATTTCAGAATATATCTTATCCAAAATTTGGTCTATATATCGTATAAAATTTAATTTTGAATTGATATAGGCTATTCCTACCATTATCAAAGGATCACATACATCTCCTAGTAATAACAAACATGGTTTTCTCTATAGGGTTCACATATAATATAATTTTTAGTTATTATATATGATATTTGGTATGTACTAATTCTAATAAACTAATATTATAATATATGTTGAGTATATTGGTATCTATATAAACTATGTGGTATCCATGTTATGAATTTTATGAATCTATCATTAATAACCATTAATATATCCTTAAATTTGGTAACAATTTATATTTATAAAACATAGAACTACATTGACTTTTAATATATTGTAGGGATAATTTTTATAACATTGGGATGAATGTTTTCTATAAATTTACCATTCCTTACATAAAATATTTGATTTATTCACATATCCTAGGTTATAAAAATTATAAATTGGATTATTATTGGATTTTAGAAAGAGAATATATCCAATAAAGTATGAATATTAAATGGTGTGAGAAGGAATGTCATATTTTTCAATGTAATAGTGAAAATACCCTATCATTCTATAATGATCACATTATTCTTTATCATCCTAATTAATTCAATTCCAAAAACTATGATGAAATTTTTTTTTAAAATTATGATTCCTTAAATATTTGTAGTTTTTCCTTCATTTTATTTAATTTTGAGTTCATTTCCAATTAAATTTCAATATACTGGTCATTAAAATTGACCCCCCCCTCTCTATAATGAATATAGTTTTGAATGTTTATTTTTATAAAACCTTCTTAAATTCTCATCAATTGTTTCTTTTGATTCTACTAAGAAGATTGATATATAATGTTTTTACCAAATGGTAACATTCAATCATGGAAGTTATCCATCAATATGGGGAGAGGATCTATTGATGAGTACACTGCCTGAAAAGGTCCCTAAACCATTTTCATACTTCATAAAAATATACTACTCAATTGTATAAAACCTTTTATCTTACTTATATGACCAAACATTATATAAATTATGTAGTAAATTCTCAAAAAAAATTATATTAGTCCACATGTTTGAAAAAAAATTCATCTGATTGAATTTTTTTCTAACAATCTCCTTCAAATTCATAATGAACATACTCATTTTTAGCTTATCCTCACAGAACTCGTGTTGTGGAAGTTACTACACTAAAACATAAAAATAAAAAATATTTTCTATGGGACGATGATTAGATAAACCATTGAATTGATCTAATGAAACGAATCATGATTATTTAGTATAATATTTCTTTTATATCTTGGTAAACCTAATGATATAATTCTAACATAATAAATGAGATAGTTTATACTCCCTAATCCTTGGTGACTCAATGTTTTATTTTCCAATATTAGGTTTAATACAATTTACATTATTTCATATAAGGGACCTTATAAATAATACATTTTTCTAATTTCTATATAAGTGAAAAAATATCTTTTTTTTGACCTGACAGATTAAGGTATTTGTGTGTCTGTTTTGACATCTAGTGCAGAAAGTATGAAATTTAAAGACATTTTTGGAAAGAAATATTTTTTAGATACATTTTTTATTTGATGACACGATCCCTTTCATTGATAAGGATCCGGATTTTTATGAGTCATTTCACTTATAAATGTATTTATTTATAATTAAACTATTCATTAGTATAGTATAACATAGTGTTAAATACAATTGAAGGATTATATTTGTGACAAAACTAGAGCAACACAAATATTGTTAAGAAACACAATATAATAGCTCAAAAATATTTAATATAGAAATGTAAAATATAACTAAAGATAATTTTGATAAAAGTTTACTATAATACGTAGATTAAATATAAACAATTATTTGTAAATTATTCACCATGAAATTGGGTTAAGTCAATATATTAAAAAAATTGAATACTAGTACGATGAAAACTAAAAGAATTTTTTTGATAGAAATTGTATAAAAGATATTCCCTACCATCGTAGAAAATAAGTGTATATACTCCCTTAAAACCAACATAATAATGTAAAAATGTCTTTCGATAAGTAAACTATATATTAATATAATTTTTTATTTTTCAAATTCGAGCTATTTCACCTATGAAATTAAATATAGGTGTTATTTTCAAAAATGAATTTTTCAATAGATCCCATAGTACCAATCATTTTAAAAAATATCAAATTGTATAAAAAGGGGTTTTATTAGAAAATAGAAAATTAAAATTTTAAATTTGAATCATGATGTGGAAATATTGATTCTAAATCACTAGAAAATGAAAATTTTAAAACAAATAAAATGATAACAGCGTTGATTCAATATAAAATATAATGTTTAGGATGGTATTATAAATAAACAATTATATCCATTCTTTTTACCTGATACATTTTTCAAATAGTCATATAGTATTCAGTAATGTGAATATTCTCCATTGAAATCAAATATATAAAATTATATAAAATAGTTATAGAGGATGATTATTCCAAAAAATGTTAAATCATATTCTCTATATATATCCCTTTCAGGTTTTCATGATTGAACATCCAAACAACCAATGTGTCATCTAATGTATTTTTTTATCTCTAAAACAATGATGTTTCTCTAAAAATTAAATACGCCCCCCCCCCCAAGTGTACTACCACAATGTTAAAAAACTCAATGATTTCATATGATAAATACCAATTGAATGTATTTCTATCAATAACCTCTTTCATGATGTCTTGAAATAATCGTTAAATGAAAATTCACTCCCCCTTTGTGCATCGTTATTGAATATATGAAATCAACATCCATACGAAAACCCATTAACCACTCTTTTTTAATGGTTTTATTTAACTATCTGTTTTATAATATCAAGCACATATCTCATCCACTAGATACCCCCATTGATTCAGATTTAATTTTTTTAATTGATATTGTAATTTATTAGGATTTAATCTTCCCATATTCAAATGATCATCATTTATTGAAAATTTTAGAATTTTTCATTGAATTTAGTATCATTTTCAGGGAAATGAAACTAATGAAATTGATATTATCCTTATGCAGTTATCCATTACTATCAATACATAATGAATTATCTTATTTCTATATCTACAAAAGTATAATGAACACAACATGGGATACATTAACCCTTAAAAATTTCTATTTTACTATAGAAAATATAGATTAAACTTTTAATTATTTCCCCTGAATTGATTTGTTAATGGGATGGGCTGAATCAATGGTTTAATTTTTTTATTTTCCATTCATCATAATTTGACAAAAAGAACTTGGTATGTTTTAAGGTCCACTCAATATTATCTCAAGATCTCAAATCATGTACTATTGTAATATAAGGTATTATACCAAATTGTGCTTCCCATGTTTGGTTGAATACTACTCCTTAATGAGTTGGTTTGTCCCCCAAAATAGGATTCCCTACAATAATAAATCTAATTACATCAACAGGAAATCCTAGTGTAACATCCCAAGTAAGTAATGAATATTATATATTTTATTCTATGTGTATTTATGAAATATATAGTGTTTTAGAGGCTTAAAATGAGAATAAATCCAATCTTAAGCATGGAATACACTAATATTTTTAAAAGATTGCTTTACTACAATTTGATGGAAAACCATTTTTAAATCAATCTTTTGACACTTTTATAATCCCTATTTTTCAAATTAAACATATTCTTTATTATTGGGACATTTACATTTACATTGGATAAATATTTGGTATTTTTCTGAAAATGTTCATTTTTTTATGAATAGTGAAAAATACTGCATTTTACATCAAAACTGCTTTTTCATCTAATTTAATTATATTGTTAGATTATATTTTTAATTGGTTTTAAAGTTTAAATAGAATATATTTTTACCATTTAATCCAATTGTGTTCACTAGGATTAATTTCACTTTTGAATTGGTCATAAACTAAAGCCAAACTTTTCATAGATATTGTTTCAAAAAACCCGCTATTTTTTTGACAACGGGAATTATTTTTAAATTAAATATTGCAATTTCTATGTTTGGAATTTGGTAAAATGGATTAAATATTTGGAATCAGAAGGTAAAAATTATGTAATCAAGATGCATTTGTTTTTGGACATTATGAATAGTAACGACGGTAATTATCTTTAATTATCTTGATTAATGAGTAATCGGGTAGTTAATGACAATAAAATAATATCATAATAATAAAAAATGACACCAACATGTGTCCTAATTCTACTGTTTGTCTCATGATCGACCATGGGATTCCTTGTGCCAAACATGGGGACCCCATGGAATCCCTTTTGTGTGAATGTGACTTTTTATCTTTTTATTTTTAAAGAATGTTAAATATAACAAAGAATGTATCACCTGAGTAAAAAATTTGTAATTTTGTATACATAAATGATATTTTGGACTATAAATATTTATTGGAAAACTAAAAATATTTCCTACATCATAGTATTTTTTTAATAATTTTTAGACATTAAATAAAGTAAATTATTTATGACATCATGATGATGCAACGATTACCTCATTATTTAACGATTTAAATAAAATGAAAAGATAATATAACATCTAATCCCTACACATGTCAAAAACCTATTTTATGAGTATATTTAGAACCATTATCACCTTATCCTCGAAATAAAACAATGTGGGACCTTTAAAATCCAAAACTCATTTGAAAATAAAGTAACATTTTGTAACTTTCCAAGAGTGCCCCTCCTCTCCTCTTATAAAAAGCCCCCACCTCTACCTTCTTACCCACACCTCTAAAGCATTTGGCTCGGCCAAAACCTGCTCATTTAGTCTCTCCACATCCCTCTATTTCTCCTAGGAGCCTTACTTTTGTCAGAAGTCTTCTCAAGGAATCCTTTGATCTCAAATCAAAGAGAGTTACCCGATTTTAAGGTAATGTCTTCACTTGTGTTCTTTTGTTATATTTTGCTTCTCTGACCCCCTAAACACTTTTTATTCATTTATTTTGTAAAAAATTAATTATCTTAAATATAATAGGATGTTTTTATCAGAATAATTCGATCTACACTTACACACAACTATATATAATGGTTAAAGAACATACTGTTTCTGTGGATGGCGAATTTCTGTCTCACGAAACGATAATTGTTCAATATTCTTCTAACACCTTAAAAGGTGGACATTAAGATGTAACTATATTTATATATGGTATATAATATGTTTATGTTTTACTTAAGGTTCTGTATTTATCATTTATGGCATACCTTTATGGATTCCATTATGGGAATATGTGATATCTTCATTTTAGGAAATGCAGACTACCGCCACCTCAAAGTGATTTCATTCGTTAATACCGTATGTGGTATGTATAGAGGATAGATTTAATGATATTATGTATGATACCATACTTTAATTATAATACTAATATGTATCATTATGTTTTAATTCCATTAAATATGAAATAGAAATGTAAGTAGCATTCATTCGTACGTACGACTTACCGTCTCCATGAACGGTGAATTTTATTTCTTATCCCCAAATGTAATGAACTATTATAAGTACATATATATAATGGATATATATATGATTTATGTTACATCTAAATTATGAATATAATTCTGGAATTAAAATATACATATCTCTCATTTAGTTTTAATTCCATTAATATGACATAGAAATGAAAGTAGTGTTCATGCGTACGTACGGCTTACCGTCTCCATGAACGGTGCATTTCATTTATTTTCCCCAAATGTAATGTACTATTATAAGTACATATATATAATGTATATATATGATTTATATTACATATAAATGATGACTATAATTCTGGAATTAAAATATACATATCTCTCATTTAGTTTTACTTCCATTAATATGACATAGAAATGAATGTAGTCTTCATGCGTACGTACGGCTTACCGTCTCCATGAACGGTGCATTTCATTTCTTACCTCTAAATTATTATGTAACATTATAAATGCATGTATATACTGGTTATATATCATATATATGGAATCTACATCATGAATATCAATCTTGAGATAATGGATATTTGACTACGTGAACAACATGTAAATATAAGAAGTTCATTTTTGAATCAAGTACCAATGATCGTTAAAATGACTGTTATAAACTTAAATAATAACATAGTGTTCATGAAATGGTAATAAATGATATAAAAGGAATAATTAACTTGAAAAATGTTCTTAAGCAAGTAGAAATTAACTCAAGTTTATTATTCAGTAGATTAAAGAACGATCAAGTCAAGTCGGATACGAGGTAAGGGACATCGTCTCAATCTCCAATCATTGAGGAATATTTTCTTTTATACACAACTTTGTTTTATACGGTGTATAAACCCCTTTTACTTTTACGATTATTCAAATGGAATCTTTTTTTATACGATGCTTTTACTAAATGAAAAAAGGAATGTTTTTTTGTCACATGTATGCGGCGACAACGACTTCTCCACCGTCGTGACCATTATTTGAGTTTCAGCTTCCTCTACAAGCCATAACCATTTTTGAATGAAAAATAAATCCCATGTTTTACTTTTCTTTTATTTTGGTATTGAAAATTATTTTCATAATGTTTTTATATCAATGTATTGTATTGATATCTTGTGATTGAAAAGTGGAAATGTTATGTTTACTTTATGCATGTTTTATGTGATACGATTTTGTTATGGTTCTTGGGAATTGTTATGAAGACGGTGGTTCCATGATAAACTAAGGGCGACTGAGCCCGATATAGCTCTCCAATTCATTGGTTAACGCGATGGAGTTAAATGGTAAGGTTTCTCTAAAGAGATTTAGGGAATATACTGTGATGGGTATTCCAAACGTAACTAGGAGGGTTACTCCCTACATAAGAATTTTATGAATGTCTCAGGTTACCTTTATGTCTTATGATTTCTATGATTTATTCATGATTTGATGAGCTATGTTAAAGTGCCTATGTTTTATGGGTAAAGAATGATTTCAATCTTATGTATATATGAACTCATGTTTCCTTTCCATATTTTTATTACCCTTACTGAGATTTTTATTCTCATCCCATGTTTTTGAAATGATTTTCACATGTTAAGGGAATGGTATATGATGTGATGATATTATAAAGGAATTGTCAAGAAAGAATCCATGTTTTATTTTAAATATGTTTCCATTGATGGAAAAAATGACTACTGTCTTTTATGTAACCACTTTGTTTAAATGTGGAATATAATGCATGTTTTATGATCTAATTCTCTAAAACTCTAAACCTGAAAAGATCCTCAATGTGTAATCTTGTAATAACTCAAGATTAAGTGAGGTTTAAGGCTGGGGCCTTAAAGTTGGTATCAGAGGTTAGTTTAGATAACATTAGGAGTTAGAATTCTATTAAATTATTATCCTAAAATATTTTTTTATAGTCAAATTGAAATCATATAGCTTTTGAAGATTACCAGGTTACTTCTCCTAAGATATTTCTGTGTTAAGAATTGTTTTTTATGGAGGAAATAGAACAGATTTTCTAGGAAGGCATACAGAGATAAATGACCTTTCAAATCAGTATCCTAAGATGGTCAGAATCAGAACTAAACATCTTGTTGTAGTGATAGCTCGGTTGACTCAGGTGAAAAATGTTGGTTTTTTTATTGATGATATTTTGGTATTTTCTAAAAGTAAAGGGGAGCATGAAAGTCATTTAAGGGTTATCTTGAAAACTTTAAAAGAAAAGAAATTGTATGGAAAATTCATCATGTGTGAGTTTTGGTTACAACAAATTTCTTTCCTTGGTAACATTGTTTCAGAAAAATGGCATAACTGTTGATCCTGCTAAAACAAAGGTTTTTGAAGAATGGCCGAGGTGCACAAATGTAACTGAGATTCGTAGTTTTCTTGGTATGGCACGATATTACCGAAGCATTGTTAGAAATTTTTCCCAGTTATCTATTACAATTACTAAGCTAACTCAGAAGGGTGTTAAGTTCATCTAGACAAAAGAAAGTGATGATTGTTTTCACTAATTGAAAAGAAGATTGGTGAATGCTCCAGTTTTGGCACTTCTTTACAGAAATGGTGAGTTTGTTATCTATAGTGATGCTTCATTGAAAGGACTTTGTTGTTTCATAATACAGAATGGTCAGGTAATTGCTTATGCTTCATGTTAGTTGAAAACTCATGAGGTAAATTACCCTACACATGATTTGGAATTAGCTACTGTTGTTTTCACTTTAAAAATTTGGAGGCATCATTTGTATGGAGTAAAGTGTGAAATATATACCAATAACAAAAGTTTAATGTATATATTCACTAAGAATGAATTGAACATGAGACAGAGGAGATGGATGGAATTAATCAAGTATTACGATTGTAAAATTCATTACCATCCGGGAAAAGCAAATAAAGTGGTTGATGATTTGAGTCAAAAAAGTAATGCCTCATTAACAATATTGCGTTTGGAATGTGACCCTTTGGTTAAAGATTTGGTGAACATTGGCATAGAAGTTTTTGGTGCAGGATTTTCTTCTGTTTTGTTTCAGGTATCATTGAAATCTTCTCTATCAGACAAAATTAAGCAAGCACAAGAGCAAGACAGCGAGTTACAGAAAAGGGTAGATCTGGTTCAGAAGGGTAAGTTTCCTGAATTCAAAATTGATAATGATTTTGTTTTGAGATTTGGGAAGAGATTTTGTGTGCCTTGTGATTCACATTTGAAGGTAGAGTTGTTATGTGAGTCTCATAGTTCCCCGTTTTTCAGTACATCCTGGTAGTACTAAGATGTACAGAGATCTGCAGGAGTATTACTGGTGGGATGGAATGAAATGAGGTATTTATGATTTTACTATAAAGTGTTTGACTTGTCAGTAGGTTAAATAAGAGTAGCAATTACCGAAAGGGATGCTTCAGCCTTTAACAGTGCCAGAGTGGAAATGGAAAAATATATCCATGGACTTCGTTGTGGGATTGCCGAAGACACCCTGAGGTAATAATGCAATCTGGGTTATTGTTGATCGCTTGACTAGATCTGCTCATTTCCTTGCTATACAAGATACTTTTTCTCTAGATCATCTTTCTCGTTTGTATCTTAAAGAGATAGTAAGGTTACATGGAGTTACCCTTTCCATTGTATCTGATCGTGATTCCAGGTTTACTTCTAACGTTTGGAAAGGCCTTCAGAATTCGTTGGGTATATAATTAAATTTTAGTACAACTTTTCATCCTCAATAATATGGGAAGTCAGAACGAACAATTCAGACTTTGGAAGATATGAAATGTGCTTTTTCGATGGATTATCAGGGATGTTGGGACCAATATCTTTCTTTGGTTGAATTTTCTTATAATAATAGTTTTCATTCCAGTATAAAGATGGCACCGTTTGAGGCATTATATGGGAAGTGGTGTTGAAATCCAGATTTTTGGGATGAAGTGGGTGAAAGGATGTTGATGGGACCAGAATTGGTAAGAGAGTTGGGATAAAAAGTTCAGTTGATACAGAATCACATGAGAACGGCTCAGAGTAGGCAGATGAGTTATGCGGACAACAGGAGGAAGGATCTCTATTTTGAGATAGGTGGTCATGTTTTTCTCAAAGTATCACCATGGAAATGTGTGATGCGATTTGGTAAGAAAGGGAAGCAGACTACAAGGTTCATTGGACCATATAAAATTCTGGAGGTAGTTGGATCAGTTGCTTACCGAGTGGCTTTACCCCCGATTTTATCTCAGGTACACAATGCTTTTCATGTTTCAATGTTAAGGAAGTACATGCCAGATCCATATCATGTTTTGAGTCTAGAGGTAGTTCAGTTGGAGGAGAATCTATCTTATGAGGAACAACCAGTCCATATTATTGACCACGGGGAGAAAGTGTTGCGGAATAAGGTGATTAATCAGGTAATGGTTTTGTGGAAAAACCATATGGTTGAAGAGGCAACATGGGAATCTGAAAATGCTATGAGGGATAAATACCCCAACTTATTCGATAAGTAAATAAATTGCGGGGACACAATTTTCAAAAGTGGGGAAGGATGTAACATACCAATTAAGTAATGAATAATAGATATTTTATTCTATGTCTATTTATGAATTAGATAGTGTTTTAGAGGCTTAAAATGAGAATAAATCCAATCTTAAGCATGGAATACACTAATATTTTTAAAAGATTGTTTTACTACCTTTTGATGGCAAACCATTTTTAAATCAAACTTTTGAAAATTTTATAAGCCCTATTTGTCAAAATAAACATATTATTTATAACTGGGACATTTAAATTTACATTGGATAAATTTTTGGAATTTTTCTGACAATGTTCATTTTTTTTATGAATAGTGAAAAATACTGCATGTTACATCAAAACTGCTTTTTCATCTAATTTAATTATATGGTTAGATTATCTTTTTAATTGGTTTTAAAGTGTAAATAGAATATATTTTTACCATTTAATACAATGGTGTTCATTAGGATTAATTTCACTTTGGAATTGGGCATAAACCAATGCCAAACCTTTCATAGATATTGTTTCAAAAAAAACCCTCTATTTGTTTTGACAACAGGAATTATTATTAAATTAATTATTGAAATTTCTGTGTTTGGAATTTGGTAAAATGGATTACATATTTGGAATCATAAGTTCCAAATTATGTAATCTAGACTCTTTTGTTTTTTGGACATTGTGAATAGTAAAGACGGTAATTATCTTTAATTATCTTTATTAATGAGTAACCAGGTAGTTAAGGATAATAAAATAATATCATAATATTAACAAATGACACCAACATGTGTCCTAATGCTACTGGTTGTCTCATGGCCAACCATGGTATGCCTTGTGTCAAACTTGGGGACCCCATGGAATCACTTTTGTGTGAAAGTGACTTTTTATCTTTTTATTTTTAAAGAATGTTAAATATAACAAAGAATGTATCACCTGAGTAAAACATTCTTAATTTTGTCTACATAAATGATATCTTGGACTATAAACATTAACTGGAAAGCTAAAAATATTTACTACATCATAGTATTTTTTCATAATTTTTAGACATTAAATAAATTAAATTATTTATGACATCGTGATGATGTAGCGATTACCTCATTATTTAATGATTTAAATAAAATGAAACGATAATATAAAATCTACTACCTAAACATTTCAAAAACCTATTGTATGAGTATATTTCGAACCCTTATCACCTTATCCTCTAAATAACTCAATGTGGGACCTTTATAATCCGAAACTCATTTGAAAATAAAGTAACATTTTGTAACATTCCAAGAGTTCCCCTCCTTTCTTCTTATAAAAGGCCCCCACCTCTACCTCCATACCCACACCTCTCAAGACTTTGTCTCGAACAAACCCTGCTCATTTAGTCTCTCCACATCCTTTTCTTACTCCTAAAATCCTCACTTTTGGCAGAAGTTTTCTCAAGGAAGCCTTTGACCTCAAATCAAAGAGAGTTACCTGATTTTAAGGTAATGTCTTCACTCGTGTTCTTTTGTATTATTTTTCTTATCCAACCCCCTAAACTCTTTTTATTCATTTTATTTGTAACAAATCCAATATATTAAATATACAAGGATGTTTTTATAAGAATCATTCGAGCTACACTTACACACACCTACATCTAATGGTTAAAGAACACCCTGTTTTTGTGGATGGCAAATTTTTGCCTCACGAAATGATGATTGTTCAATATTATTCTAACAGCTTCAAAGGTGGCCATTAATATGTAACTATATTTATATATGATATATAATATGTTTATGTTTTCCTTAATCTTATATATTTTTCATTTATGGAATACCTTTATGGCTTCCATTATTGGTATACGCGATATCTTCATTTTAGGAAGTGCGAACTATCGCCCCCTCAAAGTGATTTGATTCGTTAATACCATATGTGGTACATATAAAGGATATATATTATATATGATACCATACTGGAATTAAAATACTATTATGTATCATTATGTTTTAATTCTATTAAATATTATATAGAAATGGAAGTAGTGTTCATGTGTATGTACGGCTTACCGTCTCCATGAATAGTGCATTTCATTTCTTATCCCCAAATGTAATGTACTATTATAAGTACATATATATAATGGATATATATGATATATGTTACATCTAAATGATGAATATAATTCGGAAATTAAAATATACATATCTCTCATTTAGTTTTAATTCCATTAATATGACATAGAAATGAATGTAGCGTTCATGCGTACGTACAGCTTACCGTCTCCATGAATGGTGCATTTCATTTTTTATCCCCAAATGTGCTGTACTATTATAAGTACATATATATAATGGATATATATGATTTATTTTACATCTAAATGATGAATATAATTCTGGAATTAAAATATACATATCTCTCATTTAGTTTTAATTCCATTAATATGACATAGAAATGAAAGTAGCGTTCATGCGTACATACGGCTTACCGTCTCCATGAACGGTGAATTTCATTTCATGCCTCTAAATGATTATGTAATATTATAAATGCATGTATATACTGGATATATTTGATATATATGGAATCTACATCATGAATATCATTCTCTAGATAATGTATATTTGACTACGTGAACAATTTGTAAATATTAGACTTTCATTTTTTACTCAAGTACCAATGATCGTTAAAACGACCGTTATAAACTTAAATAATAAAATAGTGTTCATGAAATGGTAATAAATGATATAAAATGAATAATGAACTTGAAAAATGTTCTTAAGAAAGTAGAAATTAACTGAAGTTTATTATTTAGGGGATTAAAGAACGAACAATTCAAGTCGGATACGAGGTAAGGGACTTCGTCTCAATCTCCATTCACTGAGGCATATTTTGTTTTATACACAACATTGTTTTATACGGTGTATAAACACCTTTGACTTTTATGCTTATTCAAAAAGAATATTTTTTTATACGAAGCATTCACTAAATAAAGAAAGGAATGTATTTTTTGTCGTACGTATGCAGCGACAACGACTTCTCCGCCGTCGTGACCATTATTTGAGTGTCGGCTTCCTCTACAAGCCATAACCTTTTTTGAATGAAAAATAAATCCCATGTTTTACTTTTATTTTATTTTGGTATTGAAAATGGTTTTCATAATGTTTTTATATAAATGTGTTGTATTGATATCTTGTGATTGAAAATTGGAAATGTTATGTTTCATGTATGCATGTTTTATGTGATACGATTATGTTATGGTTCTTGGGCACTGTTATGAAGACAGGTGGTTCCATGATAAACTAAGGGCGGGTGATCCCGATATATCTCTCCAATGTATTGGGTAATGCGAAGGACTTAAACGTTAAGGTTTCTCCAAAGAGATTTATGTAATATACTGTGATGGGTATTCCAAACGTAACCAGGAGGGTTACTCCCTACGTAAGAATGTTATGAATGCCTCAAGTTACCCTTATGTCTTATGATTTCTATGATTTATTAATGATTTGATGAGGTATGTTAAAGTGCCTGTGTTTTATGGGTAAAGTATGATTTCATTCTTATGTATATATGAACTCATGTTTCCTTTCAATATTTTTATAACCCTTACTGAGCTTTTTATGCTCATCCCATGTTTTTGAAATGATTTTCACAGGTCAAGGGAAAGGTACATGATGTGATGATAGTGTCAAGGAAGTGTCAATAAATAATCCATGTTTTATTTTAAATATGTATCAATTGATGGGAAAGATGAATACTATCTTTTATGTAACCACTTTGTTTAAATGTGGAATGTAATGCAAGTTTTATGATCTAATTCTCTAAAACTCTAAACCTGAAAAGATCCTCAATGTGTAATCTTGTAATAACTCAAGATTAAGTAAGGTTCAAGGCTGAGGCCTTATACCTAGAATGATCAACATAGAGTCAAACTATGTTTCACAACATCTTATGTCCACTAGAATAATTCTTTACTTCTTCAATGATGATATACAACTAAAAAGTTGTTAAACATTTTAGATGATAGTATTTCTCCATTAGTAGACATTATTTGGTTTAATTAGGTAAAATTAATCAAGGACCTCAATAGAAACCTTTCAACAGTAAATGTTATTATGATATATTGTTTCTTAAATAGTTTAAATTTCTTCAACAACCTGAATTACATGCAAACACTAAGTTTCAACAAATAGTGATAATAAATTTGAAATATCATTTACAAATTTCTATTATAACCTAATAGTTAATTTTTAGCCTATTTATAGGAATGAATAATTTTTTGAAATTTATTATTGTATTATAAATAATCAAAATATATTAATAAATTGAAATTAAATTTTATAAAAGTCATTATAATCTTGAAAATTACTTTTCTTCTCAAAAAATGATTTGAATTTATTTTTCTAAAAAATAATAAAATAAATTTTGATAATTATATAAATTTTATTTTTAAAAATAAAATTAATTTTTGTTATCATAAAGTTAAAATTTTCTTAGGTTAAATATTATTGAGTGTTTTGAAAATAATAAATTTTCTGTGAATAGTGAAAAGAACTAATTTTTATTAAAAACATCATTTTCATTTAAATATTTTAAAAAAAATAAATCCAAATTAATTATTTTTAAAATGTAATAATATTTAATAATATTATTATTAAACCAATTTAATCCAATCAATGAAAATAATGTTGGATTTTGATATTAAAGAATTCTCTATATATCAAAATGTTCTCTATAGAAAACATTTATTTATCGCATTTTTGGGTTTAAATTTAAAATAAATTTAGGGAAATATATGAATAAAATTTTGAAAACTCATAGAAATATTTCATAAGAATAATAAAAATTAAATAATAATGTAAAAAAATTACTCAAATTAAATTGTAAAACTCTAAAAATTAGTTACTGAGGTTAAGTGAAAATGAGATCACTAGGTGTTGAACATCAAATATAAGTGTTAAAATTAACTAAATATTTTTGAAACAAATGTTTTCTGTCCAAATATGCATTCCATTTCATATATGGTAGGTTAATGACCCATTTTGGATCATGTTGGAATGTTTTAAAAGTATGTACAGCTTTTTCATTCAAAATAGTCCATGTTTTTCCTCTCCCTATCCAACCCACATCACACATCCAAGACCATATGGTTCATCCAATCCCAACCGAAATATAATTCATAATTCTATCACTATATTTTTTATAAATTATTTTGATCATTAAACTCTCCTGATATGTCATATGTAAACATAAAAAGGTTATATTAAGAAGTTGTATTGTCCATAACTTTATGCTTTCATTTTATTTCATCCTCTAACATCATAATATACTATATATCCATGAAAATATAAAAAAATTTGTATATTAAATATACATATAGTATATTATGATAATTTCCGGAACAAAATATATCTTCTCTTCCTTCATGTGGGAAATAGTATCGGAGATATTGTGTATGAAGGATTACCACCTCCAGAACTGATATAATACATTTTCAATAACTACCTCTCTTTAATATATATAATAGTCATTTTAATACCCACACACACCCATATAAATGATATATATGATAAAAGTATACTTTTTTAATTATCAAATCACATATACTATCTTACTTTCCATTTGACATGAATATAATAAAGTCGTATGTGGGTACGGTGGACTACTGCCTCGCAAAGCTATTTGATTCGTTTTTCAATTTTAATTTACATGTAAGAAAGTACTGGTAAATTTAATTCATATATGTGATATATATTACATCACAATGATTATAAAAAGGTGATATATTTCTTAACTTCTTTTTAATATATCCTTAGAGAAAGTTTAAAAAACATTCATTCATACGTACGGCATACCAGTTCCCTGAACGATGTAATTCATTATCTACCAATAACGTTTATTAATTCATATAAATACATATATAATGAATATAATTATAATTATAAAATAACTAATGATATTTATATTTAGTAACCATGATAAAGGTACATATATAAAAAATTCAACAACATTCAAGAAAAATGAAGCATTTTCACCAAAAACATAATTTTAACATAGAGTTATTACTAAAAAGTTAATAAATGGTTATAGATAAAAAGCATATATGGTATGATATTTATGATTATGATCTTGTAATTTTATAATAATAAACCTATATTTATTATATAAGAGGTTTGACTGTAAAATACGGAATTCAAGACTTAAGGTATAGGATTTTCATGTCACATTTATTTCCATGGGAAAAATTAAAAATTCCCCACTTGTTCCTTTTTCATGGTGTATATATATACCATGAATGTATTCTATGGTTCTTATCAATAAATTATTAGATATAAGTAAACATATAATATTTTCTATTTCTTTGTTTTTAAATTTTATGGGATAAAAAATTGATAAAAGTTATATGATACTATCTCATTGTTTATCGGGATTGCATATGATTAAGTTTCCTATTAAAAATTATTATGTCCTATATCTAAAGAAAATATGTAAATTTCTTCTCCTATGGATATTTCATAAAAATGCATGTGTTCCTTCTATATTTTCTCAATATATGCAATCAATACTTCCAAGGAGTAATCATTCAAAAAATTTACTTATTTTATATCATCAGTCAAAATACTAACTTATTACATGACTATATATTTAAACAATTATATATAGAAATATTTATATATTCCTAAATGAATTTTAAAATAAAATTTTATGATTTTTTATTTTTTTACAAAATGGTTTTAATGGAATACATTTTTCATTTTTTGAATGATTATAATTTTACTTGTATTCAAAATGTGGAAGGAATCTTTGTTTTAATATCCCGGACGTGAACATAATTTTCATCCAACATGAAAACATATTGATTTGAGGATCCCTTTAGTTTTTTAAAAGGATAATTTCAAATAAAAATATTTAAAATTTCATAAATTATTTGATTTTAAATAAGTGATTTCATCATTGAATTGATATATTCCTCATAAAATATTCCAATCAATCTCTCAAAATAATTTTCCGTATAAAATAACTTTATTTTTTGTTACCTAATAATTAATGATGATATAATACATTGATACAATTAATATTCATTCTCTAGACATGCTATGTTTATGGTTAAAATATTTTTTAAAATCCCTTCATTTTCCATGGGATGTGCCATGATGAAATGATAAGATACATATAAAAACAATTTCATTTCCATGGGTTATGATTGGATGAAATTTTTATGAAACCCATTTCTCCTCATGGTTTCTAAGATGATAAATGTTTTATGATCTTTTGGGACACATTTTTAATAATTTCATTATTAGATTAGTGGGACCCATATAATCATCCAATTAATCAGAAAAATATTTATATCTCATGAGATATATATGGATTAAATTGGTGGAAAACTAAGTTATATAAGGTAATTTTTAGACTATGACAGTCTTTTTTGTGAACCTTGACTACTAAAATGGTTTAGAATTTGAACCAATTGTATAATGACTGTTTTGGAAATTATCCTTATCTATTAACGAAATTAATTTTTATGATTCTGTGTGTGCTAAAAATTTATTTATTTTGTAAATATTATTCTCCCGTAAATCAGGATCTTTTATTCCAATATTTTTTGTATATTATAAAAAATTAGGATTTATTAAATAACTCGTATTTTCGATCTATAGTTCATTGTTTGTTTATTTAAAGGTTATTCTTCTGTTACCATACTCGAAGGCCCACATTATATTGATATCTCCCTTGTTTACCCAAAAATAGAATATCATCGCATCCATTCTTATAATTCCTTTCCCCATGTTATGAAAAGGTACATTTTCTGATACTTCTAAGAAGGGTGAGAGTTTTTATGAATATAGTGGGATATGATTTTGGTTACCTATAAACTATTTATTTATGTATCCTTGTTTCCAATGGAACTATACCTACACAATTCTACCACTGATCATAATGTAATTTAAATGATATATAAACATTAAAATATAATATATATATATATATATATATATAAATATATCAAAAACTTTTTTTTCTAATATTGGTATCAATGAATGGATTAGCTAAAACATTACAATTTGTTATGATAAATCTATTGTGAGAACCATAAACATAAGTATGCATATATGAAAATATACTAAAATTTTGGTGATGGATAGGGATAGTAAATTTTAAAAAATAACATCCCATTCTAGATAATATAGGTGGATGGTGATCTTGAAAAATTATACCTAGGGTTAATTACATAGAAAAGGGTGCATTTATCTAGACTCATTTAGCACATTATGCAAGAAAACTGGCCTTGGTGGACACCTTGTTTGACACTCTTTGAGGATATTTTTTAGAAAATCACAGTCTCTTTAAAAACCATCCTAAATGATTTAAATAATGTGCATGAGTTATCAATGTTGAGTCTAAGATGTCATAGATTTAAAATATTGTTCCATGATTTATAAATCATATGAATAATTTTTTATCATTGATTAAATTGATAAAATATTACTCAAAATCATGATCACAATTTTGGGTTTAATAATGGATATTTGATAAAATAATTACATTGAGGTTATAATAAGAATTTTTAAAAATTAATGTACCTTCTTTGACAGTATTTTCATCAATTCATTTATATCAAGAAAATTAAATCCTAAATTAGTATACCTTGAATAAAAAAGTAAAACCTCTATTGGTTTGATGATATCATCACATGTCTATGATTTTTGTTGTTTATGTTTTTAGGATTGTTCTTCTTAAAAATCCTTTTATTCTCCCACCTAATAAATTTTATATTTCTTTAGGAATGGATTGGATTTCTATAAATATTTTACACATCAATTTATATAAAACAGAAGTAATATTTGATATTCTAAACCTACCTATGTTCTTCAATTAGTGCAATGATATATATAAAATTATAATGAATATCACACCCACAATATAGTTCATAGTTCCAATTCAAATGGGGTTTTATATCATATCGTTGGGGTGAAACTCAAAATAGAGAATGTGAATATTTTGTGGGATTTTGTTGATGAATTTTTAGAGGAGTTGTCCATTATCCCCCCCCCCATAAAATAAAACTGATTTCTCAATATAAATCATATCTGGTACCACACCTATTTCAAAAAATATTTATAGAATATTGCTGATTGAGATATTAGATGTAACGAAAAAACTCCATGATTACCTTGAAAGGTTATTCATTAAGTAAATTATGTTTCTATGTGGTTCATTTATTTTATTTTTTAACAATATAGTTTGATCAATATGAATCTGTATTGATTAAAAATATATATATATATGTCCATAGTCACAGAGAAGTATCATATTCCCTATATTGACAACTTATTTGATCAACAGTATGGGGTTCAATTGATTTTCATTATTAACCTTCATTTTGTATATCATAAATTGAGGGTCAGGAATGATGATATACTCAAGATAATATTTCATACACAGTATGGACACAATGAGTATATATTTTTTCCAATATGTCTTACTAATACCCTCTCAATTTTTATTTACTTTATCAATATATTATTTTTATATTACAATGATCAGTCTGTGGTAGTTTTTATAGATGAAATAGTATGTAATATAAAAATTATCATTTGACGATTTTTCTGATGACCCTAAGGAAAGATAAGTTGTATATAAAATTATATTATTGATAATTTTAGCAATAAAATGTCTCATTTTGGGTCACAATATCTCAAGCGAGAGTATATCAGTGAATCCATCATTGATTGGGGTTATTTAGAATTGATGCAGAATATTACTTGGGAATAATATTTAACATATTCTTGGTTTTTATAGTTATTATAGAGGAGTTTTCTATAATTTCATATGACTATCCAGTTGACTCATAATGTTATATTAGGTGGGATCCATGTTCCACTTGATAGATGAATGTGTTGAAAATGTGAAGGAACAAAAGAAAGGTTCATTAAAATCACTTATAATTACATTACCTTATAGTGGGTAAGGGTTTTTAATCTATAGTGATGCATCAATTAAGTGATTATGATGCATACTAATGAATAATTATAACTAAATTTCTTATGATTCACCAAAATTTATAGTTTTGTGTAAAATTTCTTCACTCGTGACTTAGCGTTATCTTTGGTAATTTTTGAATGAAAAATATTTGGGGTATTATCTTTATAAATAAATTTTTGATATATAAAGTAATCATAAGAGTTTGAATCATATATTCAAATTTAAATAGTGGAACATGTACCATAAGTGATTATTGTAGTGGATTAAATATTATGATTTCACAATTCATTACCACCGTATAAGGGTGTAAAATGTCGAAAATTATTTTAGTCAAAAGGACCAATATATATTTTTTATGATGAGGATACAAAAATACAAATATTTATATTCTTTTAAATGATATATATAGAAATTTTGAAATAAGGGGGAAATCCTATCATACATTAGTAAGTTTTCATCAATCTATCTCGTAGATTAAAAAGGATGAATAGAATAATGATGTAGGGATACAAAAAATGAATCGAAATTTTCCCAATATTAATAATGATTTTGATAGAATGATAAGGTATAACATCCCCTGTATTTATAGGATAATACATTTTTATATCAATTAATATGTCCTAAATTTAGTATAAATATTGAATAAAAAGAGATGTTATGAATGATATCATACCTGACACACAACAATTGGTTTCTCTGAAATAGTATGTTTCACACAACACTGAGTCATATCAAAAAATAATATAAAATTATTATTATGATTTCAAATGGTAGTTAACATCTAGCCGTTTAAACAACTTTTAATGGAGAACCCTTTTTAAATATCATTATTATAACTTTTAAATGTTATATTTGAAAAAAATGATTTCTTCTACAGAATAGTGCCAAAAACATTACTATGGATAACTTTTAGGTAATTTTTAGATAAATATCATTTTTCATGAATAGTGAAAAAGGCCTCATTTTTTGTCAAAACTGTGTTTTCATCTAATTTATTTAGATAGTTAGACTATCATTTTTATAGTTTTTAAATTGTTATTGTATTATTTTTCTATAAATTTATACCATGTTGGCCATTGATATTATTTTCACATTTAAATTCAACATAAACACATGTTAATCTTTTGTTAGTTTTTATTCCTTAAAACCGAACTTTCTGATTTTGACAACATGAATTAATTTTATATTAACTAATGAAACATTTTTGTTTTGAATTTGGAAAAATTCATTTCATATTGAGGATCATAAGGTCCAAAATATGTAAACATGTACCTTTTTTGGATATTTTGAATAGTAACTTGAGTAATTATTTTTATTTACCACACTTAAAGGGTAAATTTTGTAAATAAGGGTAACAATAATATTATAATAGTATAAACCTACCATGTCACATTTTATAATCATATTTTGTGAGTCGTGGGTGACCAAAAAAATCATTATGTCGAACATTTGGCTTTTGGGAGTCACTTGGGCGTGAAAAAGACATGTTATAATAATGAATTTATTGTAACGGGAAATATTACCTAAACATTGTATATTTTTTCTTAAACATTTTTAATGTGGGGTTATATAGGGGATATATTTTACTATAAATAGTTATTAGAAATTTATGAATATTTAATACATCATAGTTTTATATTGATAATTTTTTGATTTTATATAAAAAAATTTAATTATGACACAATGATGATGCGTTGATTGCTTCATTAATAAAGGATTAAAATAAATGATATTATAAATATTAAAATATATACAATATGACATAATTTATGTCAACCATTAATTTACTAGAATCATATAACATGTTATTAGGCTTTTTATGGTTTTTATAAAATTTATCTCTCTATTATGATTATATTTAAATTCAATAATATGAATATTATTAATATTGAAATAATTGATGTTTATAATATATTAATTTATTAATTTATTTAAAAAACCAAAAAACAAATTAAAATCTCAAAGTGATTATGATATGGGAAAAATGTGTTTTAAGTGACAAATTATAGGAATTAGGCCCCTTATAAGTATAATCAATAGCTTCTTGACAATTAAAATGTTGTTACCACTTTGATAATTGAATGTGAAATATTAAGCGTAAACCCAAAAGATAATTTTTAAAACAAATCCAATAAATATATAAAAACTATTGGACAATAGGACTTCAATATATCCTCATATTATCTTCTCCATATCACAATTTGGAGCCATATGAATTAAAAAAAAAATTAATATTAATTTAGTATTTTAATACTTTCCAAGGGTACCCCACCCCTCTCCTATAAAAAGGAACTCATCCCTCTATACTACTGAGACTTCCAAATCCTTGTAGTTCATACATTCTGTATCCAAGAGTCTTCCTAGAATTCTGACACATATTTTTGAAACTTTATTTTAGGTATAACACCCTTTTTAGAGGTGCTTAGGTGTTCTTTAATGGCGATCAACCAAAGAAGAGATATCATTTTCATTAAGTGTTTCTATTTTGTTTCTTCTTACACATATTAAAATCTCATCCGACCATGATGAGAAAATAAATCAAGTATCCTTAATATAATTAGTTGTTATTAATTTTATATCATCCACTAAAAAATCAACTCTACTTCCATAGAATGTGAATGTAATTGATCATTCGTGCGTACCTGTGAATTATCACCTCCACGGACCTATTTTGTTCATTTTCAATTACGGTCTAATAATATTGGTTATAATGATGGAATTAATTTTCATATGTGATATTAATTACATATTTTTTATGACAGGATAATAATATATCCATTAAATTCTTCCTTCTATGTGCATAAAAATTATAATGTCATTCGTGCGTACGTGTGAACTATCACCTATATTAAGGAGTGTGACTCATTTATATTCACAATATGACTTTTATTTTATATATATGTGTATGTAAATTGAAATTTTGATTATAATAATATCATTATAATAATATAATTATGACATGATAATTACCTTATTTCCATAATGATCAATGAAATTGGAAATGTTACCCATGCATACATACAACCTACCATCTCTAGGATTATTACACTATTCATTTTTCATAAACATATTTAATTGTAAAAATTAAACAATATTAGTTAGGAGTAATAGTGATGAATATATCAGGAATACTATTTTGGATATGATGGGATTATTACCTCATGGACTTGTGACATCATACCATGTTCATTTTTTGACTCAAGAACCGATTGTTGTCAAAACATCCAACATAAACTCAATAATTAAATAATTTTTGTAACATGGTCATAAGTGATGTAATGGGACTAATAGACATGATAATGTTTCTGAAGCTAGAATAAATTAACCTCAGTTTATTATTCAGATGAAAAATAATGCACAGGACAAGTAAGACTATAGGTAAGGAACTTCATCTCCATCTCTATTAATTGAGCCATATATTGATTTATATACAACCTTATTTTATACAGCGTATAATCAACCCCTTTGACATTTAATTCCATGTTTTTCAAAATGAATATTTTGTTCTATAGATAATTTTAATAACAAACAGAAAGAATGTTTCTGTTTAATGTGTGGTGATAGTAACCATTCCACTACAGTGAGAATTATAGATATTTGGATTTATCTATAGGATTAAATGTTTTTTAAAAGAAAATTAAATTCTATATTACATTCTAGATATGTTGGTATTGAAAATGTTATTTATAATGGATTAATTATATCAATATCTTGAAATTATGTGGAAATGTTATTCTTTTTCATGATGCATGGTTTTTGTGTTATGATTATGTTATGGTTCATGGGAATTTCTTATGTATATGGGTGGTTCTACGGAAAACTGAGGGCAGGTGAGCCTGTGATACCTCTCCAATGCATTGTGTAACATTATATAGGTAAATATTAAGGTTTATACTAATATATTTTGAGGATATACTGTGATGGGTATTCAAAACATAACCATGAAAGTTACTCCCTATTTATCTTTGAAAGCAACAATGTATGTATGTTATGGATACCATAAGATACCTTTATGATTTATGATTTCATTTATTTATTCATAAATATTATGATTTTATGAGTTTTTTTAAAAAGGTTATGTTTTATGAGTGAAAAGTATGATTTCATTGATATATATGTATTTATCGACTAATGTTTTCTTTCATTATTTTATAACCCTTACATATATTTTTATTCCCATACCTTTTTTTGAAATGTATTTCACAATATAAAAGGATGGGTAAGATAATGGAAGAAGTCAAGAAGATTTTTATCAAGAAAAAGATTCTTGTTGTCTTATTTAAGGATCATTATTTTCAAGAAAAATGGATAGAGTATAAGTTTCTACATTTTCATATTTGAGATTTAAGGTATTAATAATAGCATAGTTATTTTAAACTCAAAACCTAAAAAGATCCTCGATGTGAATTAATGTCAAATTATTGACTTACCTCATGATTATGAAATTTTTAAAGGTTGTGTCCTTATAGATGGTATCAAAGGTCAGTTTAGATAACTTTATGTGTTATGTTATTATAAATATATTATCTATAAATTGTTTTTTAGTTATGGTCAAATGAATATGATATAGAATTTGAAGATTACAATGTTGATTCATCTAAGATATTTTTGTGTTCAGATAGGTTTTCTACAGAGGAAAATAGAAGCTATGATGGGACTACATCTAGAGAAAAACACCCAACCAAACCAGCAACCAGAGACAGTCAGAATCCAAACTAAAGAGTTTGTTGTAGAAATGGAATAGTTGACTCTGTATATAAATGGTGGTGGTATCCATGCAAGATATTATCCAGATCAACCATATAGGAACATTTAATATGTGGTTCATTTCATGAGCCAACAGCCCCCGTCATTCAGAGGATCATCTGACCCTACTCTAGAAGAAGGATAGTTGAAATCAATATAAATTATTTTCGATGTCCTTGGTTGTTTAGAATATCAAAAGGATCTTCATGTAGTTAAATTTTTTGAAGCTGAAACCAATCAGTGGTTGTTGATGGTTATAAATTTTAGGGACACATAAGAGATTGATTCTCATTATTGAGATGAATTAAAACTTATGTTTCATGAGAAATATTTTTATACGATGGTTCAGCTTATAATATAAAAACAATTATTGGAATTGAGGTAGGGGATGACTCAATGGCTGTTCATGAAGAAAAATTCACTCATGTGGAATGGTATGTTCCCAATTTCCTACAGAATATTGATAGTAAATAATTCTATTTTACTCAGTATTAAATGAAAAAAATCAAAGGGAAATATTTTATCATGAGATCAAAATTTAGGAAAAACAAGATTTATGTTCAAAGAAGGTGTAAATTTAGTTTTCTAATAATCATGTGTTCCTTGAGAAACAATGGAATAAGAGGTCGAGGTGGCAGACAAATGGTAAGAAATATTCAATAATGTATTATGTAATGAAACATAAGTTTATAGTCTGTGATAATTATGGTAAAAACAAACTGAGTAATTCCATTTGAATTATTTTATGTGTATATAATGTGGTAAAATGGCATATAAGGATCATAATTGGACTGATAGAGATCCAAGTAGATGCAAGGAAAAAACTAATTTACAATAAATAAAATGATTTATGGGTAATGATATGGGTCATTATGAAAATTAGTGTCTGATGGAAAACTCAAATTTTGAAAAGAATCCACACTACAAGCATAAAGGGTTAATGAAATTCTTTTAAACTACATCCTCAAATGTAGGTCCATCAAATGAAGTAGTATCAGGTATGTTGTTTGTTTATTAAGACTATTCCAATGTGTTGTTTGATTTTGGGTCAACACTTTCTTTCATTTTTGAGAAATTTTTAAGTAAATTGGGAATTCCATCTTAAGAAATTAATCATGAACATGTGGAAAAAACACCTCAGTGAAATTTTGATACAAAAAGAAATTATAAGAATCCTTCTAGCCTTACATCTAGAATGAAATTACCAGAAAAACTTGTTGTTTTTCCTATAGTAGAGTGTTATGTTATTTTGGGTATAGATTGGATTTCATTTTTCATTATAATATTGAATGTAGAGAGAAAGAGATTTCTTTTCAAAAAGTAACTATATTTTTGTAAAATAATTAAACCTTACAATTGATAACATATCACAATGCTGAGAATATTGTAAAAGATATAAATGATTGTTACTTTGTACAGATTTTTGAAAACAAGGAAAGTGTTCATATTAATGATGTGTTAGTTGTAAATGTGTTTCATGATGTTTTACATGATGAGATAACTAGTATAATACCTTATTGGGAAGATGAATTTACTATGGATTTGGTTCCTGATGCTAATCCAATTTCAAAATCCCATTTTTGAATGGATCAAATTGAAATTTTATAGTAATATAAGTAATTGTATGAGCCCTTATATAAAGGTTTCATTCGACAAAACACATCTTCATGGGGTTCTCTTAACTTATTTGTTAAAAATATTGATCGTTTAATGAGACATTTCATTGTCTTATAGAGCCTTGAATCACATAAATATTAAGAACGAGTATTAATGATTTTCTTGATCAGCTCTAGGGAGCTCAATTTTTTTCGAATATTTACTTGAGGTTAGTGTACCATTAGTTGAAAGTAAAGGATGAAGACATTATAAAGTCTGTCATTCATACTATAAATGGATATTAATAACTTGTAGTTATTCTTTTTTTGTTATACAATACACCTATTGTATCTATGGATATTATATATATAATATTCTCTGAGTTCGTGGAAAGATTGTTGTTAGGTTTATTATTGATATTTTGGTATATTATAAAATTAAATAGGATAATTAAAGTCTTTTAATGTTTTTCTTGAAACCCATAAAAAAATCAATTGTATGGGGAATTAATTAATTTTGAGTTTGGGTTACAACACATTTCATTCCTTAGTCATATTATTTCTAAAGATTGAATAATTACTGATCATGCTAAAAAAATATGTTAAGAAATGGCCAAGACTAATAAATATAACAATGATTTTTAGTTTTATTGGTTTAGAATGTTATTACATGAGGCTTATTGAAAAAGTTGGCAAGGTTATCAATCCTAGTAACTACCTTAACTCTAAAATCCGTAATGTTCATTTTGACAAAAGAATGTGATGAATGTTTTCTATAATTGAAATGAAGATTGGTGAATGTTCTAGTTTTGGAATTGATTTCCAAAAATGGTGAATTTTTTATCTATAATGATTCATCAATGAAAGGACTTGGCTATGACATAATTCATCATTATCAAGTAAATTATTATTCTTCGTGTCATTTGAAAACACAAAATTAAAATTACGCTACTCAACATCTGGAATTAGCTGCTGTTGTTTTTGGTAATAATTTGGAGTCATCATCTAAATGGAGTAAAATTTAAAATATTTAATAACTATAATATTTTGAAGTATATATTTACATAGAATTAATTGAACATGATATATAGAAGAGTGATGTAATTAATCAATGATTAGGATTGAATGATTCATTACCATCATAGAAAAGTAAATAAAGTGGCTGATGCTCTCAGTCATAAATGTAATGCTACATTAACCATGTTACTTTTTGAACATAACCATTTGATTAATAATTTTATGAACTTAGGAATAGATTTTTTTGGTGTATAAAATTCTTGTTTTCTATTTCAGGATTCAGTGCAATCATCTCTAGAAGACAGAATATAGAAATCGCAGATGGAATATGGTGTGTCGCAGGAAAAGATAGAATTGGTTTAGAATGGTAGGTTGTCTGAATTTAACACTGATAAAGATTGTGTTTTGAGGTTTGGGAAAATATTATGTGTGCCTTGTGATTCATAGTTAAATATAGAGTTCTTGTTTGAAGCTTGTAGTCATACAATTTCAGTTCATCCTGGAAGCACTAAAATGTATAAATATCATCAGGAGTATTACTAGTGTGATAGAATGATGAGAAATATTGCTGAATTTACAATGAAGTGTTCGACTTGTTACTAGGTAAATGTAGAATGAATACTGCCGAAGGGGATACATCACCCTTTTCCAATACCAGAGTCGAATTGGGAAAATTTATCAGTGGACTCCATTTTGGGATTATTGTTGACATCTCAAGGTAATAATGCAATCTGGGTTATTTTTGATCAGTTGACTAAATATGCTCATATTCATCCTATTTGAGATATTCAATATCTAGATCGACTTTCTCGATTGTATATTAGATATATAGTCAGGTTACATGGAGTTCCCCTCTCTATTGTATCTGATCATGATCCCTGACTCATTTATTTCATTTGGAAATCCCTTTAGAATTCATTAGGAAATGTATTAAATTTTAGAACTATTTTCCATCATCAATTAGATAAACGGTCAGAATGAAAAATTCACGAATTGTAAGATATGCTATGTTCTTTTTCAATAGATTTCCCCGAAAGTTGGGATCAACGTCATTTTTTGGTTGAGTGTTCTTATAATAATTGTCTTTATTCTAGTATATAGATGGAACCATTAGAAGCATTATATAGAAAGATGTGTTGAAATCCATATTTTATGGATGAAGTAGGTGAAAGAAAGTTTATGGAACCAAGATTGGTGGAGGATATTGTAGAATAATATTAGTTGATATAGAAGAAATTAAGGATAGCTCAATGTAGGTAGAAAATATATATGGATAACCAAGGGAAGGATCTTTCTTTCGAGGTGTGTGATCAAGCCTTTCTCAACAATTCTCTGTGGGAAAGTGTGATTCATTTTGGTAAGATGGTAATGTTGAGTTCATAGTTCGTGGGACCCTATAAAATCTTGGATAATGTTGGATCAGTTTACTATAGAGTGAATTTACTTCCATTTTTATCCCAGGTACACAAAGTTTTTCATGTTTTAATGTGGAGAAGGAATTTGTCAGATCCATCTCATGTTTTGATTCTAGATGTAGTTCAGTTGGAATTGAATCTTTCTAATGATAAATGGCTAGTCCATATTAATGACTGTAGAGATAAAGTGCTATTAAATAAAGAGATTTATCATGTTATGGTTTTGTAAAAAAAACTATATGATTGAAGAGGTAATAGTGGAATCTGAATATTTTGTGGGGGATTAAAACCCCACTTATTTGATACGTGAATTAAATTATGAGGATTAAACTTCCAAAAGGGGGGAAGGATGTAAAATATTGGTATTTATAAAATAATACATTATAAATATATTTATGTTTTGAAATTTAGTATTTTTTTACATAAAATGGATTCTATGTACAATAGTGTACCCAACACTCAATAATTGGTTTCTCCAAAATAGTATATTGCACACAACACTAAGTCATATCAACAAATAATATAATAATATTATTATTATTTTAAATGGTAGTAAAATCCAAGTCGTTGAATTGGGGGGAATGAACAGAAATAACTATATTATTATTACAAATGTTTTTTTGAATGTTTTTACATTTATATAATAAATTTTAGAGGCCTAAAATTACAATGAACCCAATTTTAAGCATAATATTCCCTAATATTTTTAAAAGGTATTTTTACTCACTTTTGATGGCGAACCATTTAAAAATTTTGTTTTTTTTCAATTTTATATTTTATTTTGAATAAATAAACTTCTTTTATATAATTGGGATGTCAAAATATACTTTGGATAAATTTTTGGTAATTTTATGATAAGGTTCACTTTTTAATGAATAGTGAAACAACAACATTTTAAGTTAGAACTGCCTTTTAATAAAATTTATTTATATAGTTAGATTATCTTTTTACCAGTTTTAAAGTGTAGTTGTATTATTTTTTTATAATTTAATCTAATTTTTGTCAGTTATAGAAATTTCACATTTAAATTGGATATAAACATATGTCAATCATTTGATAGTGTTTAGTTCTTAAAACCCCACTTTCTAGTTTTGAAAATGGGAATTAATTTAAAATTATTGAATACAACTTATGTGTTTAGAATTTGAAAAACTCTATTCCATATTTGGAATCATAAGTCCCAAATTATATAAATTGGTACCTTTTATTCATGGATATTAGGAATTATAACATCAGTAATTGTTTTAATTTACAATTGTTAAAGGGTGAATTAGGTAAATATGGGAAAATAGTATTATAATAATATAAAATTGACCTATCACGTGTTATAATCTTATTGGAAGATTCATGGGAAACCATGATGAACCTTTGGCAATTGGGAGGCACTTGGGTGTAAAAATGACATTTAGTAATTTTGTATTTAAAGTAAAGGGAAATATAACCTAAACCTGTTTGTTTTCAATTAAACAATATTAAGTTAGGTTTCTATAAGTGATATCTTCAACTATAGATAGTAATTATAAAGGTATAAATATTTACTACGTCATTTTATTTTATTTTTAATTTTTTTAGATTAAATAAATAAATTTAATTATGACACAATGATGACACATTGATTGCTTCATTATTAAAGAATTCAAATAAATGATATTAAAATTTTTAAAATAAATATTATTTTATATAATTGATGTCATTAAATAGTTTTATATATTCAAATGATATATTATTATACTTTTCAATGGTTCATTTCAAAGTTATCACTCCTTTTATATTTAATTTAAATTCAATAATGTGAATAGTGTAAAAATTGGAATAATTAATGTTTTATAAAAATAATAATTTATTAAATCATTTAAAAAAATATTATAAAATCACAAAGTGATTATTATATTCTTTAATGTAATATTATATGTACAATTATGGAAATTGACCCCATATAAGTAAAATTAATAGATTCATAGAAATTAAAATCTTGTTACCACTTTTAAATTTAAAATAGAGTAATTAAGGGTAAACTGAAAAGATAAGTTTTAAAATTAATTCAATAAATATCTAAAAACTATTGGATGAGATGATTTATATATATATGAATCATATATTCACCATATATCATGATATATCCACATTTATTTAAAAATATTTAATATTAATTTAATATTTTAATGCTTTTTATGGGTGCCCCTCCCCTCTCCTATAAAAAGTTACCCATCCATCTCAATTATTCACACATCAAAAGCCTGTTATATCAACCAATATTTATTGAAGCTTCATTTTAGAATCCCTCTACACATTATTGAAACATTATATTAGGCAAACAATCCTTCTTATCGGTGTTTAAGAGTCCTTCGAAGGTGATCAACCGAAGAGGATGTACCATTTTCTTTAAGTGTTTATTTATTTTTCATCTTCTGCATCCTCAAATATCATACCCCCATGATGAGATACAAAACACAGTATCCAAAATTTACATTTTTGTTATTATGTAAATATAATCCTCTATAAATCCATCTCTACTTAGATTAAATGGGAATGGAATTAATTATTTGTGTGTTCCTCTGAATTATCACCTCCATAGACCGATTTAGTTCTTTTTTCATTACATTCTATTAAGATTGGTTATAATGATGGAGTTAATATTCATATGTGATATTAATGAAATATTAATTATTATAATAATATATTATATCCATTAAATTTGTACTTCCATGTGCATAAAAATGATAACGTTGTTCGTGTGTACGTGTGAACTATCACTTTCCTGAAGTGGTGTGACACATTTTTATTCATTATGTCATACGTATGATATATATTAGCATATTCAAATGATTATAATGATTTTAAAAATATAATTCTCACTATGGAAAGAGAAAATTATAATTACCTTGTTTCTATAATGATCCATGAATAATGGATACCTTACTCATGAATATGAACGACCTACAATCTCCATGATTATAATGTTCATTTTTTGTAATCATGTTTAATGGTTTAAATTAAACAATATGAGTTATGTGTAAAAGTGAATAATATTTTGTGAATACTATTCTTGATATGATAGACTTATGACCACAAGGACTAGTGACATCATACCTTGTTCATTTTCAACTTATGAAATGATTATCGAAAAAACGTCCAATAAGAATTCAAATAATTAACTAATTATGATAACATGGTTATAAGTGATACAATAGTAATAATAAACATGCAAAAGGTTCTAAAGCAATTAAAAAATTAATTTTTTTGTTATTCGAGAAGATAAATAATGAACAAGACAATTCAGACCTGATTTAAGGGACTTCATCTCAATCTCATTTCATTGAGGTGTATTTTGAATTATATACAACCTTCTATTATACAGTGTATAAGAAACACCTTTCAATTTTAATTAAATGGGTTTCAAAATGAATATTTTTAAGAGAATTTCAAAAAATGAAAAAAATGAAATTTTCATTATAATGTATGCGGTGGTAATGGCCTTTCCGCTACCATGATCATTATTTGATATTTGGATTCCTCTACAAGCCATAATGTTTTTGAAAAGAAATAAAATACCATATTATTTTTTAGGTATTTTTGTATTGAATTTATTTTCATAATGTATTGAATATATCAATTTCTTTAAATGATATGGAAATTTTATTTTTCATTTATTCATGGTTTATTTTTTCTTATTATGTTATGGTTCATAGGTATTTCATATGTACACGGGTGGTTCCGTGATAAACCGAGGGTGGGTAAACTTGTTGTAGCTCTCCAATGCATTGGGTAATATGAAGGAGGTAAACATTAAGTTTTATCCCATGATACTTAATAAATTTACTGTGATGGATATTCCAAATGTAACCATGAAGGATACTCCCTCGGTTGCTGTGAATGCTACAATGCAAGTATGTTTTGGACTACACAAGTTAACATTATGATTTATGATTTCAATAAGTTATTAATTAATATTATTATTTCATGAGGTAACTTAAAGAGATTATGTTTTATGAGTGAAAAGAATAATTTTTATTATCTCAATGTATTCATCAACTAAGGTTTTCCTTGATTATTTTATAACCCTTACATAGATTTTTTGCTAATTCCATGATTCTGTAATTTTATTCATAGGGTATAAGATTTGTTTTGATAAATGAATAATTAAAGATTAATTTTATCCAGAAAATAATTCATGTTATCTTAATCAAGGAGATTTATTATTGTGAAAAGAATGGATATGTTAGATGTGTATACTTTTTAATATTTTAGATGTAATGTTTTAATAATGGCCCATTTCTTTAAAACCCTAAACCTAAAAAGATCCTCGTTGTGAATTACAAAAAAATTATAGATATATGTTAAGATTATATAATGTTTTATGTTTGGGGTATTATATAATGTTCTTGAATCATGTATGTGTTTCATTCATCCCATATTTCAAGACAGATCTATTATAGGAAACACATATCTCTACATTCACTAAATATCGTGGTTGTACAAGATGTATATAGAGATGAAAAGCTTTTTCAGGAGTGATGAAATAAAGAGAGATAATGTACAGTTTGTATATTGGTAGAAATTATGTTAACATATCATAGATGAGGAACCGGAATATAGTAGTATATTACAACCATTACCAATACTAGAATTGATGTGGGAAAACATCACCATGGATTTTGTCATTAGACCCCCCCCCCAAAGCATCTAATGGGAGTAAATATCAATGGTTTATACATGATCATCAAATAAATATACCATATTTCATCACTATAAATTAATATTTATGTATAGATTGAATTTATAGAAAAAATATTAAGGAATTGTTATGGTTAATTGGATTATCACACTCAATGGTTTCTAAATGTGGTGAATGTTTTAACTAGATTTTTTAAAAGTGTCATCATCATTTTGATGATACGAAGTTGAGTTTCATCACTATATATCATCATCCAAAAAATTTACATTACAAGAGAACCATCGAACAAATTTAGTATTGGATGAGATATTTTTAGAGGGATTTAATTGTGTTTATGGAAAAAAAAAATTATAGTGGATTTTTCTTAGAAAAATATAATTTACTTGATCATTCATATAGATCATTATGAATTCCTATATATAGTTAATTGTAGAACTCAATCATACTAGGATTTATTTTGTGTGAAAAAAATATATTGGGACTCAATATCACTAATTAAATAAAAGAAATGTTTATTTAAATTTTGCAATATATAAGGGTATCCCAAAGAAGATTAAAATATTATGCTGATAATCGTCGTCATGACCAAGAATATTATGTTTGATACAATGTATTTCTATGAAAATATAAATGGAAGATTGTATTGATATTTTAAAATAGGAGAAAACTATTCTCTAAGTATACTATTTTCTTTTAAATTAATCAGAATATTGGGCCCAAAATTTATTTCATGGAGATTACATAGAACCTCAATTACCTTCATGATATGTTCCATATATCTCTCTTGAATAAGAACATAACTGATCCATCACATATAAAAATCTCATAGATCATAACATTAGAGGTTAATCATAGTTAAATTTATCAACAAATATAGGTTCTAGACATTATATAGAATGTGCTATGAAAAAAACACAACTCACCTACTCAATGTTTCTTGGTGAACCAACCTACATGAGGAAGCTACATTGGTGCCTCAGGATTCAATATAGAAGAGTTATACTTTTTTACCATAGTAATAAAATATCACAGAGAAAATAATTTTATGGAGGAGATAAGGAAACACATAGAGTTTTTATGAAATATTTTTTCGTATAAATTTAATTTCTTCGATTGTTTTTTATACACGCAACATGGAATTTTAAACAACTAATAAAATTGTTAATTTTATTAGCTAAAATTTATTTTTATAACATAGATGTTATTTTTTATTAATAATTTATTTTTTAATAAATTTTTATAAATATTTTAGATAAATACAAAATATTTATAAAAATGTACTTAATTTTTATTAATGTCTTTATATTCTTTAAAAAATACTATTTTCTAAAAAATAAATATTCTTATTGATTTTTCATGAAAATAATAATTACAATATTTTTTTCTAAATGATTGAATATATATATTTGAAAAAATTTCAATCATTTTTAGAATCACAACACCAAAATTATCTATATCATCCTAATATTTTAAAAGGAAACCCAATGTTCTTAAATGAGATACTAAATACTATGTGGCCAAGTTATTAAACACTCTTTTGCAACTTCAGTGAATTTAATTTCGAAGAATAGACATACACGGTTATGATTAGTAAGTTATTTGGTGTGTGATAGAATCAACATAATTTATAGTGAATAATAACTTACCATTATGAATTCTAATGTACTATTAAGAATAGTAACATACCCTAATGAATATTAATATTACCCTTATAAAAAATAAATTTTCCAAATGAGTGGTAACCTCGCCAATGAATGTATAAAAAAATAATCTTATAAGTGGAAATATGATCATTATATAAGTGATGGTATTTTTGGTAGGTCATAAATATTTAATTACAATATTACTATTTATTAAATAATTTAAATAAATATGTATTTTAATAAAAAGTAGTCATAAATTATTATTTTCTTATGGTTGTAAGATAATTTGATGAGATCTTGATTAATTTTTGAAGGTGTTATAAAATGAGTTATAGTTTAAACATTGTTATTCTTTCAAATAAATTATGATTTTTTTAAAATAAACAGAAACATATTTAGAAAATTATTTTGATAAAATGGAGTTCATTTTTGAATTCTAAGTTTCAATAAATTGTTTGTGAGATTTTTTAGTATTTTTATGAAATATATTAATTTTTTATAAATAGTGAAATATGGTAATTTACTATACATAAATACTGTATGTTCAAAACACTCTTCCTACAATCATGGATGATGAAATCACCCTTGAGTCTAACTCAAATTATCACATTATTTTTTTGGTTCACATGAATCAAGACTATTTATAGTATTGATAAAAATATTAAACTAACAATTAAAATAATGCAATACAACTCTTATTCCCCACTCTAAATACCCCATCTTCCTCTCACACCTCTCAAGATTTGATCATTTCCTAAATTCAGTACAATATTATTTCCAGGGCACTTCCCCACATCCATGACCTTCTCGTATCACTAAAAGTCCCTAACTAAAGTCTTAACGGAGGATCTCAAGGAGAATGGATAAAGAGGTAAAAATCTTATTTCATTTTTTGTATTTTCATTTCAATTATTTTTCATTTCTTATATTCTCTTCACATCCTATTATCAAGGAGCCATGAAATATCTAGTATCATATATATACGTGGTTATAATCATTTTTATGGAATAATTAATCATCATACACTGTCTTCCTTCCATCTTATTCTAAAAATAAAAACATCATCTGTGATGTGTTGATTTTCCGACATCATGGATGATGTGTCTTCAATTTCCATTATATCCTTAAATGATATTTGTAAAACCAATTTAATGGATGAAATTTTTTTTTAATTTTATTATATTACCTTTCTTATGTTTTGTAACTACCTTATAATCATAATTTAAAAGGTATCTGATGAAACATGTTCATGATTATTGAGGAACCGCAAAAATGATGTAATCATCATTAATGTTTTATCTATAGATTTATCACCATATTTGTTAAAAATATTTATGTTATAATTTAATATTTTGGAAAATATTTTAATAATAACCCATTTTACTTCAGTATATTTTCTTCAATTTTACAAGGAAATCAGATATGAAATGACTATAGAAACCATGTAAAGAATGCACCTGAAAAATATAAAAAACAGAATGTTATTAATAAATATGTTAAATAGTGGTATAAAATTACCACATAACGTGTTGTTAAAATTATTATTCTTATTTAAATTATTAATTACACATCTTCAACCATTATACACTAGGTTTCATCATTTTTGATGTAAGACAAACCTGCGGTAAGGGAATTCTTAACCCAATCTTCATTTTTTTGTTTAACCTTCTACTACACTGATTATATGGTACTAAAAATATTTTAGTAATTAATTTTTGTTTATATTATGTTTACTTATAGTTTTTAGATATATTTACTTCATTATATTAATTATTATTTCAATTTTATGATATTTGTAAGGGAACTTTCTTATAAAATCCACATTTAAACCTCTATATTTACTAAATTCAAAATGTATTTTTTTATGCAAAAAAAAATTTATAATTATTTTATGGTTCTTGGACATTTTTTATGGTTATTTGTGGGACCTATATCTCCCGCCAATGCATTAGGTAGGATTTTGATGGAGGTTTTCCATATGGTTAATGCCAGTGTAACTATAATAGTTACATGATAAGTTAGTTGTGATGGTAACATTGTAAGTTACCCATGACGGTGACGTTGTATGATAGTCTAGTTGTTAGGGTTACAATTTCATGTATCTAATTCCCCATGTATCAAATAAAATTTATTTATACATATAATGATTTCATGAGAACATATTGTTTTCATAAGTAATGTTATTAAGGTCAATGGAAAATGTTTTATAAGTATTTATTGACTAATGGTTTATTTTATTTATTATATCCCCTACTTTGATTTTTTTCTCATCCTTGGATTATAAAATTTTGTTCACAATATTCTTTATATTTTCAAAGGATAGTTCAGGTGATAATTTAGATAAATCAAATTAGTTTTTAGTTATTATTTTTATAAACAATTATTAAATATATGTTAGATAATGTCTAATTCCCATGAACATGTACTGGAAATGGTCCTCGAATATATAATGTATTGTGTATTTCTATATTATCATTTATAAACCAAAAATACTCATCGTATTTTAGTGCTGAATCTGGAAGTGTGGTTTCAAGGAATTATAGTTGATATCAAAGGAATGATCTAGACAAATTTGGGGATTATATGTTGTATTTTAAAAATAGAGATATAATTTAATTTTGATCTTCTAGTTAATTAAGTACACATAATAAAATAGTTTTTCATAACAATCAATATGTAAATTCTGAATTATAAGTAAAATGAACGAATTGCAATCTAAAAATTCATTTAAGGGGGGGGGGAATGTAACATCTTGAGATTTTAAAAGGAAACACTATGTGACATTAAAGTTAAACATAATTTTTCCAATTATGTCAATTATGTTTCAAAAAATGGAAATACACAGTTGTGATCATTAAATTATTTACAGACTGATAGAACAAACATAATTTCATCTGAATAGTAACATACACTTATAAATAGTAATATACATTTAGGAATAGAAACATAACCTTATGATAAATAATATGACCCTTAAGAATAGTAAAGTGCCAAAAGAATAGTAACATCATTAATGAATGTATAATAATAAGGATTCTTAAAAGTAACAATACAATCATTATATAAGTGTTTGTTTTTTTAGTAGGTAATAAATATTTAATTTCAATTTTATTTTTAATTAAATAATTTAAATGAAAAATTATCTTTTATAAAATTTATTCATATATTATAATTGTCTTATAGTTGTATGAAAATTTATTGTGATCTTGATTAATTTTTCAAAGTGTAATAAATGTAATTATAGTCATAAAATTTCTATTTTTCAAATAAATTATGATTTTATTTAAAAATTAAAATAATCACATATTGAAAATTATTTTGACAAAATTGGGTTAAGTTTTTAATTATACACATAAAAAAATGGTTTGGTTGAAATTTTGGGATTTTTATGAAATACATGATTTTTTTTAAGAATAGTTAAATATGGTAATTTATCATAGTTAAACATCATATCTTAAAAAAACTACTCGATGCATAAAAGATGATGCTATCACCTGAGATTAAAACTCACATGCACTTGGTACTGTATTGAGTCATATTAATCAATTTTATTAATATTCTTGGGAAAACAAGATATTAAACCAATGATTAAATTAATGGAAAACCCCTCCTCTCCCCTATTGTAAATACCACCATCACCCCCTCTTCCTCTCACACCTCTTGAGATTTGATCATATTATATATTTTACACAATATTCACCTGAAGTATCTTCCCCGTATCAAAGACCTTCAGATCTCTCCAAAATTACAAAACCAATGGCCTTAAGGAGGATCTCAAGGATTGAATACTAAAGGGAAATATCCCCTACCATTTTCTTGTATTTTATTTTAAATTATTTTTCATTTTTAGCAATATATTAACCACATCTTATCAAAGATCGATGAAATATCTATTTTCATATATATACTGAATTTTTTATAAATTCTATTGAACAATTAGTCATCATAATTATTCTACTATAACATTTATTCTAAAAAATAAAACACTATCTGTGATGTGTCGACTTACCAACATTCGGGAATATGTGTCTTCAATTTCCTTTAGTTCATTTCTATTTTGGATGTAATACCTTTTTAATGGTTTAAATAAATTTCAATTTCTATTATATGACTTCTCTTATGTTTTTTAATTACCTTGTAATCATATTATTAATGGTATTTGATGAAACTAGTGCATGATTATTGAAAAACAGCCAAAATGATCTAAACATCATTATTGTTTTATTTAATGATTCACTGTAATATTTTTTAGAATATTTATTTATGGTATCATTTATCATTAAGGAAACATATTAATAAAAAATAATTATACTTTTGGTGATTATCTTTTATTGAAAAATAAAATATATTATGAACTTTCTTTGAAATCTTTGTAAAGAACGCACCCGAAACAATGTAAATAACAAAATATTATTAATAAATGTTTGGAATTGTGTTATAAAATTATAATATAGGGTGTTTTAAAAATTATTATTCTTTATTAAAATATTAATAACACTTTTTTGAGAATTATACATTAGTTTTAATCATGTTTTATGAATTTGGATTATATTAAGTGGATTCACAATTTTTACACACTCTACCTTCATTTTATTAATTCGTATATCAATTATATGATATTTGTATGGTTGTTTTCTTATAAAATCCTTTTTTAAACATTTTTTTAAAAAAAATAAAAATTAATTCTTTAATGAAAGTATTATTGTTTGATGATAATGTTAAGATTCATGGGAATTGTTTATAATGAAGGGTGGGACATATATCTCCCACTAATTAATTGGGTATGAATATGTAAGAGGTCATTCATATTGTTACTCCTTGTATATCAATGATGGTTACACCATAATGTATCTATCAAGGTTACATTGTGTGGTAGCCATGAGGGTTACATTGTAAGGTAGTCATAAAGGTTATAAATACTATAGTATCCATGAGGGTTAAAATGATGAACAATTAATTCCCCATGTTAGCAATATGTTTTATTTAAACTTATGTTTCTTTGATGGGAACCTATAGTATTCAAAAATAATGTTATTAAGTTCAAATTAAATTGTTTAATAATATTTACGGACTAATGGTTCCTTTAATTTTTAATATCCCTTACGTTTCTTTTGTGCTCATCACATGATTTTAAAATTTTTCTCATAGGAATCCTTAGAAGTTTAAAGAATAGTTAAGTTGCTAATGTAGATGAATCCAATTAGTTATTAGTTATTATTTTTTTAAACTCTGATTCATTGTATGTATGTTATTGTATAATTCTCAATAACATACACTCAAAGAGGTCCATGGATTTATAACGTGTTTTGTATTTTTCTATTATCTTCTTTAAAAAAAATAAACATAATATATTATTACTAAATCATGATGAACGAGTTCATGGATTTATAGTTAGTATCAGATAAATGATATTAAAAACATTAGATATTAGATGTTGAATTTTTAAAAAAAAATAGCAATAGAATTTAATTCAGAACATCTAGTTAATTAATTAGACAGAATAAAAATGTTTTCCATAATTATAGATTTGAAAATTTGAAATGATAAGTACAATGAATGAATTTCAAATGTGAAATTAATTTATGGGGGGAGAATGAAACATCCCATGATTTTAAAAGGATACACTATGTGATTAAATGAGATACTAAATAAGATGTGACCTAGATGTTAAACTTACGTTTTCCACTTATTTTTATGTAATTTCAAAAAATGGACATACACGGTTGTGAGAAGAAATTTTTTTGGAGTCTGATAGAACCAACTTAATTTTTAGTGAATACTAACATACCCTTAGGAATAGTAATATACCCATATGAATATAAATATACACTTATGAATAATAATATTTCTTTTTTGAATAGTAAATTTTCCAAATGAAATATAACATCACTGATGAATGTATAATAAAAATGAATCGTATAAGTGACAATAGGATCATTTTATAAGTGTTCGTATTTTTGGTAGGTCATAAATATTTAATTCCTACATTATGAATTATTATATAATTTAAATGAAAAATTATTTTCATAAAATTTAATCATAAAATACATTTTTCTTATGGTTTTAAGATAATTGAGCGCGACCATGATTACTTTTTAAAGGTTTCATAAAATGAGTTACTATTTTAAAAATGATATTAATTAAATATATTATGACTTTTTTATAAATTAAATTAAACTTATTTAGAAATTTTTTTCATTAAATGGAGATCATTTTTGATTTCTATAAATCGAAAAATTGTTTGGATGATTTTTTTTTATTTTTTCCAAAATAATTAAATTTTTTATCAATAGTGAAATACGGTAATTTACCGTATACAAACATTATGTGTAAAACACACTATTCATAGAATCATGGATGATATAATAAACCTTATTTTGTACTCAAATGTTCTACTAATATGATTTAGGTCACATAAATTAATACTACTCGTAATCTTGAGAATCAATTTTGAACCAATGATTAAAATAATGAAAACCCCTCCTCTCCTACACTATTAATACCAGCCTCCCCCCCCTCTTCCTATCAAAATTTTCAGACATTATAATTTTCTAAATTATTCCCAATCATCTTACCAAGGCTCTTTTCCATGTCTCACAACATTTGGTCTTACCAAATTTGAAGAACCAAAGGCCTTATGGTGGATCTCTAGGAGATGGGATAAAGAGGTAAAAACCTTCTTTCAGTTTCTTGTATTTTTTTCATTTTTTTATTTTATAATATTAAAGTCAATTCCTCTAATACAAGAGCCAATAATGCTCTATTATCTTATATATTCTGGATTATTGTCATTTTTTGGAATAATTCATTATCATACTCCTTCTCCTATGCAACTTATTCTAATAATTAAAATAACGTCTTTAATGTGTCGATTTAACGAAATTTTGGAAGATGTGTCATAAATTACCATTAAATATTTAAAAGATGTTTGGAAATCAATTTTAATGGTTGAATAATAATTAAATGTGTATTATATGACCTCTATTATGTTTTGTAATTTCCAAAATTCGTAATATTATTGGTATATTATGAAACAACTTTATGATTATTGAAGATCTGATATAATAATCTAAACATCATTACTGATTTAAATAATGGTTCATCATCATATTTTTTAAAAAAATGTTTTTTGTTATCATTTAATGTTCTGAAAACATATTAATAACAAATCAGTCATCTTATGGATATTCTATTCCATTCTACAAGAAAATTCATTACGAATCAACCATGGAAACCATATAAAGAATGCGTTCAAAACAATGTAAGTAACAAAATATTATTAATATATTTGTGGAATGGTGTTGTATAATGATCATATAAGGTGTAATAAAATGTTAATATAATGTTTTATTAAATATATTATTCTTATTTAATGTATAAATTATAATATTTTAACCATTATACATGAGGTTTGAACAATGTTGAAGTAAGCCGGACCCGATATAAGGGAATTCTAATCCTAATCTCCATCTGGTGGGTTAACATTCTACTTCATTGATTATATGGTACAATGAATATTTTATAATGATGTTTTTTATATTATGTGTATTTAAAGGGTATACACATTTTCATTTCATTATATAAATTCTCATAAAAATTATATGATATTTATAGGGGACTTTTAATTATAAAAAACACTTTTAAACATCTGGTTTTACAAAATTAAAAATTAATGTTTTAGTGTAAGTATTCTTGTTTCGTGATTATGTTATGGTATTTGGGAATTGTTTATGATGAAGGGTGGGACCTATATATCTCTCCAATTCTTTGTGTATTATTATGTTGTAGATTTTTCGTATGGTTAATCTAAGTGTAACTGCGATGATTACACAATAAGGTACCTATGAGTGTGACATTATATGGTAGTTTTGAGGGTTACATTGAAAGGTAGCTATGAAAATTAAAAATATTATTGTATCTATGTTGGTTAAAATATTTTGTATTTAATTATCCATGTTTTCAATATGTTTTATTTACACTTGCGATGCTTTTATGGGACCTCTTGTTTACAAAAGAATTATTATTAAGTTTAAAGGAAAATTTTTTATAAATATTTAAGGTCTAAGAGTGTCATTCCTTATTTTTATATCCCTTAATTTGATTTTTTGATCATAAAATATTTTTTTTACAAACATAGGATTACATAGAAATTATAAGGAATGTTATGGTGATAATACATAATAATTCAATTAGTTATTAGTTCTAATTTTTTCAACTTGGATTCAATGTATGTACATTGTTGTCTAATTCTCAGTAATATAGATCAGAAAAGGTCCTCAAATACATAATGTACAATGCATTTTTCTGTTTTCTTTTAAAAAGATACATTGTATATTTTAATTCTGAATACATATGTTGTGAGTTTAAGGATTTACATTATCTTAGGTTCAGATTTTATGAATTTTATAAAATTATTAATTTTTTATTGAATAGTGAAAAAATACATATTTTCATAAAAAACACTGATTTTTATAAATAATATACAGTGTTACACATTCTTAAAATTATTTTATTGGAAATATTCATTAAATTGTGATTTGTTTTAGAAAAAATTAAGTCATTAGAATGAAATATTAATTTACATTCGATATTAAAACATTATATACATATTAAACGTTTCACTTTGGAATCCCGTTTTTTCACCACCTATGAGGGTTTCATATTAAAATATAAATTTCCAAATATATGAACATAATTTTAAAAGCTTGTTACATATTTTTAAAATTAATTATTTATATTATAAAATATGGTCAATTTAAATTTTTATAAAAATTAGTATTAAAATTTAAAAAATTATTGTCGAGGTTAAGTTAAAATGGGTTTACTAGAGGATTATAGAAAAAATATGTGGGTTTAAATAACCTGAGAGAAATCACAATACCAATTGAATGTCTATATTTCATGATTATATCATATATTTTTAGATAATAAACCATTTTTTATTATTTTTCAATTTTAAAATGTAATTATACCTTTCATGAAAACTTCTAGGCGTGTTACATCCCACACTTATAAAGGGAACACTATCTACTACGTTTTTCATACTACTAATAACCCAAGGTTAAACCAAAACCAATCCGAAATATCTTCCTTAATTCCTTATCCACATCCTTGACCATATTTTTATTAGGAAACCATCCTACAGATTTCTTTATGTGTAAACTTAATGGTGTTCTCCAAAGAAAAGGGGTTGTCTTTAAAAATGTATTTTATTTTGATTTGTTCCTCTAACCCATTAACATAATATATAACCATTATGATATAATAATATATAAAAATAACATATAATAAGATGTTATCATTTAATGTAATGTTTCATATCTATCTTATCTTCCATCAAATGGGAAATGAACCCATCGATCGTGTGTATGATAGACAACTGCTTTGTGAAATAATGTAAATATTTTTCCACAATCCCCTATCATTGATGGGTATAATGATAGATTTAAAATATTTATTGGATATTTATGAAATAATAAATCTTCTCGAATTGTAATATCACACAACTTATTACTTTCTATTCTGTTGGAATAATATAACGTCACACATGTGTACAATGGATAACTACCTCACAAAATGATGTGATTCAATTTTGACAGACACATTACATTAAAGATAATAAGTGTAAATTTAGTTAATATTATTTATATATAAAAAATATTACTTATTTTTTAATGATGATATATTATTTACCATACTTTAATTCCATATATTCATATAATAAAAAAAGGCTCCTTTGTATGTATGACCTACCCTCTCTTTGAATGTTGTAAATCATTTTCTGTCTCATGATTTGATGAATTAATCTAAATATATATATATATATAATGAATATATAATAAAAAAATATAATTTTAAACATTATTTACTATATTGACCCATGATCAATGTTAAAATAGTATAAAACCCCAAAAATATTATTGAATAAGAAGCAATTTTCACCCAAAACATCATTCTATCATAATGTAGTTAATACATGATTAATAAAAGGTTATAGTTAAAATATATATTTTATGTTACATATTATTATGTTTTAGTAATTTATTTATAATAAAACGATATTTATTATACATGAGTTTCTAATATGTACAATGGAAGCAATGAATTATGGAAAAGGTTTCTCCTATAACTTTTATTTCCATGACAGACATTCCATATTGATTACTGATTCCACTTAGGTGGTGTATATACATATAATTAATTTATATTAGGATACTTCTCATGAATTGATGGGATATATATATCCAAATATTTTTCAATCCTTTATCTATCTTATATTCCAAAATATATTAAATAATTAAATGTTTTAATGTACAATCACATTGTTTATCAAGATTAATTATGATTATACTTCCAATTAAGAAATCATAGGAGATATATCTCAAAAAACTCTTTAATTATATTCTATAATGGATTTGTAAGAAAAATACATGTGTTCCTTTCATTGTAATATCTTTTCAAAATCAAGAGTTCATAATAATTCTTTTTGAAAAATTGATTTGATTATCCCCTCAATAAAAATAATATTTTTTCCTAGTACATGATTTTTAAAAATGTTTCTAATAACTTTTTACTATTCACCAATTATTTTTTAAAAGATTTTCTAACAATATTTTACTATTTAAGAAAATATTTAATGGAATATTCTTGTAATTTTTTGAATAAGGAACATTTTCTATTTATCGATAATATAAATGGAATCATTTTTTAATGTACTTTTTAGGAATAGAATATTTTGACGTCATCAAAACAGAATTAAATTATGATTACATGACAAGATAATGAGGTTATTTTTAAGGAATTTGTTTTATTTAAAATTTCATAATTTTTTATATTTAAAAAAAAATATTACGAAATGTAATGGATATTTCCTAATAAAATGTTCAATGTGATATTTCAAAATCACATTCCATCTATGATGAAATATTTTTATGTTAGTAATGATTTAATGGTGATATAATATAATGATAATATCATTATTCATTATATATATGATTTTTTATGATAAAAATTTATTTTAGAACTCCATTCCCTTAACTGGAGTTATACAATGATTAAATGGTGAAATGTAGATGAAACCCATTAATTTTAAATGAATTATGGTATAAGTAAATGTTTATGAAACCCATTAATATTAATAGGTTTAGAGATTATGTTTATTTTTGGGTCTTGATAAACAAATTTTTATAATATTCATATGTGATGGGTGAGACCTTTTTCTTTCCTTAATGCGTTGGGTAAATATTATAATCCCATTAAATAAATAATAATTTCAGGGGGAGTGTAACTAGTTAAATATGGGACTTTATCCACTATGATAGTCTTAGGAGTGAACTATGAATACTATGATGGTTTTGGGAGTGAACTCATTCCACTATATTAGTTTTGGTAGTAATCCTTGACAGCTATGTAAATGATTTTTTCAATATATGAATGCCGAAAAATGATGTCATGTGAGAATATTATTCTACCATGGATACTTTTATTTAGTTTCACTATTATTCAGGAATTAATGACTACCTTGATATATTACATGACTCGTATTTATGATCTATGATATATAGGTTTTGGTTTTCAAATGTTAATATTTTTTTATCAAACCCTTTTTTCTCATATTATATTGATATCTCCCTTGTTTAACCTTAATGAGAATATAACCTCACCCATAATTATAATTATTTAGGAGGTTATAAATAATGGTATTATGTTTGATATGTCTTGGAAGTTTCATTGTTATCAAAAAAATTGTGGGAGATGTTGCATATCACTTATGAACAAGTTTTCTTTGTAGCCAAGTTTCTAAAGGCACCTGACTAATAGAATTTACGTGTGTATCATTATATTATGCAATGAATAATAATTTATTAATATGTAATATATTTTTATGATTTTGTTATACATACATGCATGATGTTTTTTTAATTGAGTCTCGTCTTAGAATATTGAATGAATTGATTCTATGAATCATTGAATAAACAATTGTGTCTAAATTTTAAACTCTATGATTAATCTCTGTAGATTTCTTCAATACTTATGTATATTGAGTTATCATATATAATCATATATTATACAAAATATTAATCTATTTTTCTCACTGTTGGAGTTAACTATCAAATAATCCAATCAATTATTATAGAAATAATTTAATGTTTATTGTCTCGTAATAAATCCTCAATTAAAAATTCTCATTCCAAACACCCATCAATCTTGTTTCATTTTCCCCTTGATCATGTTACACACATAAATCAAATACAATTAATCGTTTTTTTAATAAAACACCAGATCAAATATCATGAAATATCTCATTGAAATATTGAAAAAATTGTATCATTAGAAATATATCATTACCTAATTATTACTGGTATTATTTAATTTTTAATATAAAATCATATTTTCTCAATATATCCCCAATAAATAATATTAAAATCCTTCCACAATGGATCATTAATACCATGAGTAATTTTTTATAATACTCTATATTATGTTTCCAATGTACTAATATAATCTCATTTCTCTATTATGGGGTTAATGAATAATTTAATCCTCAATATTTATTCAAAAACACAATGATATATCACTTGAATGAATCAAACCTATAACATGTATTTAATTTTCCATTTCCTTTTCAATTATAATTAAATGAATTTAAGCTTAGGGATATCCTAATTATTTATTAAACTAATCATACTAATGATGATCCTTCATTTTCTCCCATAAAAAATGTATACATTATGAATTTATGAAAGAAATATTCATTAACCTAATATTAATTATCCTAAATTAAATGATTTTAGCATTATGCATTATTGAATGTTCATGGACATGGGCCTCTGTGAAATACCTAAATAAAATAAGGGTGAACTGATAAAAGTCAGGATACTTGGGATTATTGGTTTTCATGTATTCTTCAATTACTTCTATTAATACGCATATAAGCATCAAAATCCTCAAAACTCATCTTGGCGACCTCATCCATTAAATGTCGTGTCTTCCCATCTTTAGCTATTGTATAAGAATCATTTTGAAAATGCATGTTTTCCCCAATTTATATGAATATATAGTGTACACATGAAATTTTTATGCATTAACACCATTAAAAACAATATATCACAGATCTACTACTTTCCTTCACTCATTGTCCTAATCTTCATACATGTATAATTCATCATTGGTAATAATGGCTTGAGTTTTGATGTTTGATCTCTATGATCATAAAGGGGTGGCTCAAGGTTATATCATGATCAATGGTAAAATTACTATGATTCCATTTTTTAGTGATCTCACATAAATCCATTTATGTGGTAAATATTTCTTAATTAATTTGGTATATCGAATTGGGAATTTTTTATCCCAAATAATTTCATGGTGGATCTGAGTTTGTGTGTTCATCCAGATCTTCTTCCCTTGCTCAATCCTTAATGCATTGTTGCATCGAGTGTTTATATATAGGTGGTACAACATTACATAGTTGATCTATGATATTTTATTAGTTCAAACTAATAATGTTTTTATGTTATCATTAATTTATTTAAATAATAAGGCATTCATGGTAGAAGATTCATCATTGCGTGATCAAATATATGTGGTAGACCAGGTCAGATAGCTCTGATTATTTCGAAAGTACACAAGAGGAGGAATCGTACCCTATAATCTTATTTCTGAAATACAATAAAAATATAATGACCATAAATTTATGGATATATATATATATATATCATTGAATAAATTTTATTTCACTTATATCGGCAGGTCATGCAAAACTAAGTCTAATTGATCTATAACATATTATTCAATTATATTGTATAATTTAAATTGCTATTATAAATAATAATATCCAAATATTAAAAAATAAGGATATTATTTCAAATAAGGAAAATATATGTATATATATGTATTAAATGTTTTATAAAAATCATTATATGATTAATGAAATAATGTTATTTCTCAAAAATAGAATGTAAATATTTTTTACCCTAAAATTCTATAATTACATTATTCTAATATTAGAAAATTATCTTGAAAAATTAATTTCATGTTTAAAATAAAAATTTAATATTAATATTAAACTGAATTTCTTATTTTTTAAGAAAATATTTATATTTTTCAAAAATAGTGAAAAATAATTATTTTTATGGAAATATATTTTCGCGTTTAAGAAATTTAGAAATTCCATTTTGTTTAAAAAACAAACAGTAATATTAGTAAATATATATTAATTATTTCCCAATTAATGTAATTTTAAATAATTTTAGGATTTATTTTGGCACTAAATCCTTTTATACCTAAGGAATCATTGTTTCTGGAAAAATTAATTTCATCATGTTTTGTGAATTAATTGTAAAATTCATTTATTCCCCTTATTGAAATTGAATCATAAAAAATGGATTACACATTGTAATTATGAGTTTATTATTTAGAAAATTTTCTACTATTATTTTTTGTTAATATGAATAGAAACGATAGTAAATATTTACTACCACGACAACATTAAAATAGATAATTAGGGTTAAAACATTGAAAAAAGTATATAAAATTTACATAACTCTATATTTTATCTTTTTGAATGATTGTGGTTGGATCATTACCAACCATTTCTGAAACATATGACCACTTTATGTAATTTTTCATTAATTATGTGCTTTATATTATTTTAAGAATGTAAAGAAGACAAACCTGCACTCACATGGATTTAATTTTTGTAAAATTTTTACATAATGATTTAAAGAGGCATTGTTTATTAATAAATATTTATTTGAAATATAAATAAATTTTTCTTACTATGTGAGGCTTTTAAAATTTTCAGTGATTTGATATGTAATATTAATATACCTTTAATGATTATAAAGTATATATTCAATTAATAGAAGAAATAATATAAATGATATTAGTAATAATAAATTTATATCAACTTCGTTGAATTATTATATTAAAAAAATTTAGAGAATATTTTAATCATAGTTTCTTGTGATATTATAACATTTTAATTACTTTTGTATCCTAAATTAAAGACATAAACTAGTGGGGCCCACAAGGGAGGTGAAAGACGGGGAAAAAACTACCCCAACCCGCTTCCAAAGGCTTGGAGATGGATGAAACAGAAGAGGCATAATAGAAAACCCCATGTCTTGAAAACTAGGTCACCATCCAAAATATTGTGGTCGACGGCGTGATGAAGCAACATGAGGGAGTGGTCGTTGTACAATACATGTCGCTATGGAACCTGAAGATCTCAGGGGGGGAGTTCTCAATTCTCTCCAACCATTGAAATAATCTATCAAAGATTGAATCTACTGATGATATCTCTAATCATGATTAAGGGGATGTTCAAGAGTTCTTTCATATGTATTTTTTCTTTGGATAATTTCTTGTCTTTTTGTTTGACAGTGTCCTTTCCATTTTAATCATTAATTTTCTAAAAAAATTAATAGTGGTATTTCCTATCTCTTAAACTTTTTTAGTAAAGGAGAAAATATATACCCAAAAAAATATATACCCCAACGTGACATTAATTGGAAAATTATATAAAAAGGGATCCCAGATCTAGATCTTCATGCGATGACAACCGTATGCGGTAAAATATACCTATTAATCTCCTATGCATTTATAAAATCACTATCAATCTATCTCTCATATAAATAAGAAAAGTCAAAAGAAGGATAATCCAGTTTATGGGTGTCAGTTTATATACCCAGTTAGATGCTCCAAGAGATGAATGGGGAATTTGGAGATATGGTATTAGTAGAAACCTCAACCTATATTAATACAGAAATTGAACCCTATAAAAAGTATATATATATGTATATATATATTTGTGTGTGTGTGTGTGTGTTGGTGTGTGTGTGATTATATAAGAAACTCATATTATAGAGAATGGGTTTCCCTAACTCATTGTCTATCATTGGAAAATATTTTAACAATAATTCCAAGAGTCTATCAACAACGGAGGGTGTCTTGCATTCCATTCAATTGATGTCACCATGTGGTGTAACCACACCTTTACATTATGTCACACGTTGGGGGAACAATCTCCATATAGAGGACTCTCACCCTAGTTCTTTAGCATTATTACACTCAGTGGGTAGACAATCTTCACCCTAGTATTATAATGGGATTCCACTCAACGTATGGATGAATCGAGCCTTAGTCTATCAAGGGATTCTAATAAGTTGACAGAGGACACAATCTCGATGATGATATGGGGCACTAATCAAGATATATAAGACCTTATTCGCAGTTTTTTTGGAGGGGGGATTTATACATTATTAAATAAATGACTCTCACAATAGTCTATTCGAGGGTGACACCTAGTAGATAGAGGACCAACAATATAGTACATCGGGGGGTAACCACTATAATATAGAGGACCTGCACTATTTTTGATCATAGGGTTCCAATCTATGGGTAGTAGATCCAGAAAATATCATGCTATAGGGATTCCACTCTGTGTATGGACTACATAAAATCTATTTCCACAGTGGGGTGACATTAGGTAAGTATCAGTAAAGGACCCACAATCTAGTTTGTAAGGGGGTACCACACAGTAATGTCCCTTCTTAATCATTACCGATGTTCATCACTTCCAAATGTACTGACACTCTCTAAAATATATCACATTCAATCTCAAAATCCAAAATTTAGGCCACCATCACATTATATAGGGAAAAAAAATTGGACAGGCTTGTCACGGTAGAATTTATAGACTAAATGAAGGAAATATGAGAAGTAAAATATAGATAAAGTATTCCGCATCTTGTTGGGGACCCAAATTTTAGGTGGTCATTCTTTTCTCCTTAACAGTGTAATTTTTGTCACATTGCTATCTAACCATGTTATACTATATAGTTTTTTAAGGAACTACATGGAGTGTTTGGGCCACTTGAGGAATGCCAATGTAAATCATTCCATGGTTGTATATTTTGTCCATGTTCTGGTACACTATATTACCCTCATAACACACAACATTTATATGGTAGTTAACACTTAAATATGTATAGTAAACTAGTTTGTGTACAAGAAAAATGATATTTCTTTGTCCATTTAAAGAATCTGGTGCCTCATGGGATTTTGGGTGTATAACCTCTATACACACTAAGCCAAACATATTCGGTTCAAATGACTAATGGGAACTCTACATTGAGATTTTTTATAAATTTAACACAAAAATTATCCCCCATATAAACTGTACAACATGACATGTGTTCATCAAACTAATCTTCATAGAGTCTCATTTTTCACAAAAACTAATGATTCTCAATAATTCTATGATATACACTCTTCACTATGATTTCCCTCGAAAACATGGGTAGCATTGTTGACAATCGATTATCTTCCCAATGGTGGCTGGATATCAGATCATGAAGCACCACTCAAAGTTTTCCTTGCCTCATAAACATCCCATTATTGTTTCCACTTTGTCCTAGTTAGTAGATCCATGGGAATAATTACCCATATCTGAAAATTAATACTAATATATTTTCAAATTTTCATTATGTTCATCCAATAAGAATATACCATGAATTTGGGGAATCTATCGTGCTCAAAACCGCCAGGAAAATTATATTCATATCCCCTCATACCAATGATAATAAAAACAATATAAGGGAAAATAATAAAAATTGAATCAATTACTAGTCAATCATTTATTTTTAATGAGTAAATAATTTTTATAGTGAGGGCAGATAACAAGGAATATCAAATAAATATTGAATAAACAATTTAAATTTATTTCAATGGGGTCATTTGAAGGTTCAATTAAACACGGATCAATGAAAATAGATTTTATAATGACTAATAATTTAATAATAATATAGGAAACCATAAATGATTATTCTTATTGTGATTAAAATTGATTATTTGGGAATAACATTTTATCCAATGATGAGGATGATGTGCTGCATTTACTACCTACCATTCATCCTCGATCTTGTCCCCATTTTTCATAAAATCTTGTTCATCCAGTTAAGAACACTATCATTCCACTCAATTATAATCTGGTTTAAGATAATAATACAAGAGATTTTTTAAGAATAATAAAACATAGAATATTTTATGTTGTGGGTTTTTAAATAATATAAATAAATCTTATTATCTATTTTAATTAAATTGACTTCCAATGACTACCTTAATCGGATGTTGGGAATCAATAATCATGAGGTAATGCTAATGGTATACCCAATATTACTAAATCAACTATGGTAACATTTTTATGATTAGAGATTCAATTTATAATTTATTACATTATTCTTGAAAAATATTGTTTGTTTGATAAAAATTATATTTAGTTGTTTTATAATATTAATTTTAGGATCATTAGGATTCTAAATCAATCTATATGTGAATTCCTCGATATTAAAATATTATATTAAATATTTTAAATACATGCAATGAAAAAAGGACTTTTCATTATTCCCACCATTGAGATGTTATTATTTTTTGAAAAATAAATTGTGCAATGAGGTTGGGATACATACCCCCCATCTATCTGTCCCACTCACATGAACTCTCATGCATGCTACCGTGCTTCCACATTACACAAACCTATGGAATTGTCTATCCATGTATTATTATCTTCTAGTTTTCATCTAACAACACTTGTAACTCAATGAAGGTGGATCCATCATCGATGTCCAGTTAACCACAATAATAAAAATGTATAAGATCAATCAGGTATCTTATCATCTACAACACATAAAAGATGTCATGTTATATCTCCAACTCCAGGCGTAATTCAAGGTAGTATGAAACCTCTCTAACCCTCCATAATATAATGGAAATCCTAATTAACCTATGGTATTTCTTCCCTCAGTCTCTAAATTCTAACATTGAGTCTCTCACCAAATCCTTTGACACATGTATTGTGCACTCTGTCTGGTAATTGTTCTTGTGGGGGAATGCAGTAATATTCTTCAACTATGCCCCAAATGACTATTGAAGGATGCTTCTCAGAAATGATATGAACCAAATTCATGTTTAGTGTATATTTTCAGAAGAACCTAATTGAGTTATATGATCTTCTATATTAATAACTCCCCCAAATTCTCTACCGAACTATGCTCTCTGATGGAGAGGAAATGTTCTGACATTATAATGAATTCAACTGTCAACAATATGGAATAGTGGATTATCTCTATCTGTAGAAGATATATCATGTAGTTCATGTATATGTTATTACATTTTCACTATGAGATACTAAGAGGAAGCTAAAAACGTGCCCAAACATGGTGATCATCCTCCACCTTCATACATGAATGGCATCGAGAGAAAAATTGTGCAATGTTATTAATAATGTAATCCCCCAAAATCCACCACAAAAGGTCCATATAAATCTTTCCCAAACTATGGTGTATGACCATAGGATAATTGTAACCCACATCATCTCCTTCTCTCATGTCATGACATGAACCACCATCTATCCATAAAAAGGATGAGGTGATTCCATCCTTCAGACACCTCCTCCTCTATGATAAAATGAGACACCTTTCTACGGGTATCTGTGAATTCATTGTCTGGACACATCAAATTTATTGTGTCCTTAATGTCCATTTATAGCCTATGGAAGACCCTAGGTCATATCTCAATAAGTGTTTATAGGTTTACAAAATGATTTTTATGTAATAAAAGGGGGTCTGGTTTAGAATATATTTTTAATAAATTAAATGATTTTAATGACTTTAATTGATGATAAATTATCGTAGTGATATAATAATTATGAGATAAAAATTTAATTTCATGTTCACTACACATCTTGTATGGATCATGTTTCTAAACTTTTTATATGGTTTAATGTATTTAGTTGTTTAAGGGTTGTCAGGAGCATGATTCCCTACACACCACTTAAGACGATTCATAAAGACCAAACCCTTGACACAAAATTCATGATGTCATGGTTTTCACCTCCAGTATAGAACGTGATATTTTAAAGAATACTAAAATATCATGATTTTTCATGAGAAAAAAAATTCTTGTGTTTTCCAATTAAAACAACCCAAGATCCCCACTTGAAATCTCAACAGAATTGTAGTTGAGATAAAATGTGTTTCCCTTGATTATAACAAAATAAATGTATTCAAAGGAGATGAAAATCTAGATTAAAAATAAATGAAATATTTAACACACATATTACACAAAAATAGATGAATAAAATGTTTTGGAACTCCCTCCCATGTACATGTAGCTCCCTTAAAATTATTATCAAACATTTAGCTCAACATTGAGAGGAGGAGGAGGCTCAAGTGGAACTTATCATTCATCCTTAATTCCTATAACAAGATAGGGGCCTATAAAACTTATTGGATGTGGATATTACTCCTTTGAGTATGTTTTTTTTGAGGTTTTCCTCTTGGACTAATGTAAAAATGGGTTTCCCAAGGATCTAATTTATAGGAATTGTGGACTATGGTTTTGGGCAACCTGATTTCAAGAAATCACTTCACCAATGGTTTTAGAGGGCCAGACAGTCTTCTATCACTTTTGAAAAAACTAAAATATTTTTTGCATCACCAATTTAATATCTCCCCCAAAATGATGGATATATTTAGACAATCATAGTTAGCGATATGGATGAAATACAGAACCCACTCTTTGAATTCGAGCTAATTTGATCCCCATGATATATTAGTTTGGATGGCCCCATTAACAGATGAATGATTCTTGGTTTTCCTCGTATGAAATTTAACCTATTGAATTTTTTACCAAAAAAATATCATCCCAATAGGGTGCATAGAATAGTAGTCATGTGTGGTTGATTTCACTGGTGTGATTAGATCATGTGCAGTTTGGCCATTATTCTTGAACATCATCATGGTCCCACAAAATTTCTTCCTCATTCAATGTAATTATCAAAAAAAGTAACATTCCCCTTTTTAACCATGATAAAAACAAAATGATAGAATCAAAAATGATGTAAAACTTTTCATTAAATGTTGAATTGAAAATAAGAAATCAGTTTAACGTAGTGGTGGATGGGTGAAAATGAATAGTGAATTGTGGTTTTATCACAACCCCACACTAAAACATTTGTACTCCTGGGAAAATTAACATTTTAAATAATTATCCATGGGGATATTACTAACATCATAAATATTTAGCATTAAATGAAAAATAAAAATGTGATAGTGATGCGATCAAAGAACAAATCATAATAATGAGTTATTCTCTGTTATCAATGGGAAAATATAACTTATAAACTACATTAGCATGAAATTTTAATAGATAGATGATATATATATTTTAAAATAGTTCAAAAGTTAACCATGTCACTAATTCTTTACTTGCGTGTGGAAAAACTATACCATGCCATTATTTCCACATTCTATCCAATAAATATAGGTTATTTAAAAATTTCACTGGATAAATGATTGTTTCCACCAAACCATCCCTACACCATTTTCCATAAAATTTCAATACACATTCTCGTAAGAATTCCAAAAGGTCAAACCTTATGCTCACAACCTAGATATCACCCTATGTGGTACACTCCATCACTCCCCTCATTTATTATTATTATTATTATTATTATTATTAGAAGTTTCACATGGAAAACATATTTCACTCTTGTCTGAACCCTTATTTGATCTCTTAATGACACTAATTGAAATTGTTATAACAAGATCAATGGTCTAGGAATGGTGGTTTTTTTTTAGCCAAGACAGTACCCCTATTTTTGTGTTTTATTTAAATTTTTAAGGCGTATAACAGTCATATAACAGGTATACATGCATAGGTCAATATGGTGCAGTAATATAAAAAATTAGATAAGGAACTATGGTATTGGAAAAAAAATTCAATGTATATTAATATTAAACAAAACAATATATAGCTTCTATTGAGTGAAAAACATCATGGTTGAGTGAAAATTTTTGGATTTATTATTTGACACAATATTCCCATAAAATAAACACTCAATAGGTACCATATTTATTATTTTTTCAAAGTTATACAACTATTTATGTCATAAAAAATTCAACATTCAAGAAAAATTCACACTTTTGTGTTAAATTCATTCCAAACACAAATTCGCTAATTGATGAAATTTTTTGATTTTCTTTCTTTTGAAATTTATAATACAACATTAAATATGGAAGTTCATCCTGAATTTTCCTTGACATCCTGGGTTTAGTGGGCACTATTTTCCAACATAAAGTGGGAATCAAAAATAAACATTCTAGTATAAAATAGAAGGGAAATGAGGAGGAAAAGTAACAATACTATTCATCTAGGTGAAAAGAGATGGCAAAAGAAGACAATGAAAATCCTAATTAACTAAAAATTGTAGGGAAAATAAAAAAATAAAATTCAGGAAGCTAAAAAAGCAATATAGCAAAAAGACAATGAAAATTTCTAACATTCTCAGGAATATGCCAAACCCCTGACAAATAGAGCATGTAGTGTACTATAATAAAATAGAATGTCAAATGAAAGGATAATACCTAGTGAGTACTATTACACTAGTGAAGAAACACATTTTAAAGCCAGGATTTATTATTTTTGGCGTCGATTTAAAACTGATGTCTATAAATGTGATGTAAAAAAATATAATTTTTTGGCATTTTTTTCTAAAAAACGAAACTGAAAATCATTTTCATTGAGCGTTTGGGCATCAGTTTATTAAATAAACTGATGCCGATAATCAATTTTCAGCATTTATTTTACCTAAAACTGAGCCCAAAAATCACACTGGCTCTAGTTTTTTGTGTCTGTTTTATGAAAAAACAATGCCAAGAACCATTTTTTTACATCGGCGTTGGTGTTTAAAATAACCAACGCTGAAAATTAATATTTTTTTTAGAAAAATAAAAAAAACTACAGTTCCAAATAAATCGAAACCCCTGTCAAAAAACACAGTATACACCACAATCAGACATTATTTATCATTCAATAAAAATATAGTACTTACATACTTTAATCTATATGATCAAAAAATTATGTATGCATTTGTATTATAATGTAGAAAATACATTTAATTCACTACTAATATTTACATAGATTCTAGTTAAATATCAATGCATCAATAAATCATATAAAAAATTAGATAAATACATTGTAAAGGAACATGAGAGAACTCAATGAATTGTAGTGTTGAATTTTGGAAGAATATGTCATTGTAGGAATTTTGGCATCTATGGTTAAGGATGAATGGGATGGTTTGATGGTAAATTGTGATACAATCGCTTATTAGATAATATAGGCTGAGAATGAGATGTCTACTGAATATACTCGGTGGAAAATCTACATTTATAATTTCAAATAAATGAATTTTTTCGATTTAGGTGTGTTTTGATATCCCATGATGGTTGAGTGTATGTACATTTCTTATAATAGATGTATACTAGGATGTATGCACAGTGGTGTGTCTGTGTGTGTGTGTGGCATGAAGAGACATTTCCTGAAATGGTATCTAATGTGCATGTGTAGCCTATGAAACCATATTGTCTATATTATTCTGTAAGAATTCTTATGAAAATTGTTACCATGGTCATCATTGTGGCCTGACTCAATACTCAATTCCTTAAGGATACCATATTATATGTTTAATGCACTTTTTGATTGTGTTTTGTCAGTTCTAATGTCGGTTTTATCCTTTTTTCATAGGGATATAGCAGGTTCGACATGAGTTCATGTCGGCGTGGATAGTAGATAGCCTCTCAATACATGGATGATTAATTTTTTATTATTTCAAATACGAAGCATAAACAAAAAAACCTACACTAAGTGTAGCAATTTTTTTTTCCAATATTGAATATTTCACTTTCAAAATACAGTAAAATTAAAAAATAAGTACTTAAAATTTACGGCATGATCATTGGTTATACATTCATTTCATTATTAGCACGTTCAAACACCTAATATATCAAAAAAGTTAGTCTTCTGAATCCGTATGTAATATTATCTATAAATATTAGAATATACATATCTAAAATACTAATCAGACATAACAAATAGTTCCCCAATGTTGAATGAATATGGGTCATATTAGATTTTGAATAAGACTGTGAATCATTGAATTCCTATAATAACATTGAATGATATGAGATAAAAAATAGAATAATATGGAAGAAAATATAAAAAAAATTAATACAAATAACATTATCAAAGTTAGTAGTTTTCCCAGTTGTGATTATCTCATACATGAATCCAAGAATATAATAACCACATTCAACATTTTCTTTTTAAAGTTGAAACTATAGTTATAAAACATTTAGTTGTTAATAAAAATTATTATAGAACAAAAAATTAGAACAAATTATAAAATAAAAACTAATTACACGTACTTCCACATATTTGATTTTATTTGGTGTCTTAATCGACTTGAATTCCTTCTTAATTCATTCCATGAACAATATTTTCATATATATATATATATATATAAACTAATAATATAAATCTAAACAATGGGAATTAAACATAAGTAGCTTTTAAAAAAACATACCATTCTAATAAGGTGGAAAATCTTATACGAACATACCCTAATAAAGATAAAAACCAATATAAAGTGCATTAACATAGACACAATACACCTAACATCCAATGCCCCCTACAATACAAAAATGTTACAATTAATGACATTATTCTGATCATTAGTTCATAATTATGTTTCTATTCATACTTATCATGAAATGGTAGAAACCAGTACTGAATCTTCGTATGTGATAATCAAACACACATATATGTAACCCTGTCTGGATTCTTCACATATTTCACTTCTATGGAGATGAATTCTGGATTATAAAACTATAAATGTATGTACTTTCTTTTTGTAAAATAAGTGTGTGTAGATACCTAATTGAAAAAGTAATGATATTTAGTCAATTTAAAACCATCTTTTATTAAAGAAATACAAATTCAAATGTCAAATTTCTTACAAGGTAAAAAACTACTCCGCATTTAGGCTGAGCTCATCAAAATTTACTAGATGCATGTCATATACTTTGAGTAAACTCAATGGATATTCTCTTCCACATATATCAGTCATTATCAAAAAATCATAGATAAAATTCAATGATGAAGATGGCTGAGATAATATTTGTATCCTATAAGAAATATTTGATGTATCTACAGTCGATTGTTTCTAAACATTTTGTTTCATTTGTGCAGATTCTTTTTCATTCAGATAATCCTATATCAGTTTAATGTTAGAAAACAATGTAATTAAATTTGAATAATTTGTAATTAATATTTAGAAAAACACATACATCATATGAAATATAATGAAGTATGCCTGTTTTCGAAAGTAAAAAATTACCAACACAATCCCCAACTCTGGTGATCTCTGTGGTAGGAAATGGTAGTTGCGAATTAGGATCCATAATATCATGTAATGATACTCTAACCTAACCCAGCTTCATAGGCTGATGGTGTAAATTATCCCCAAAAGAATGCATGAGTCCTAACGCAACAATATGTATGTGAGGATCTCCCGCAAACACCTCACAATAAAGGTTTTGGACTGAGTGAGGTGGTGGAGAATCAAATTATGTTGATGGGGAAGGGTATTTTGAGTGAGCAGGCTGGGAAGGCTGAAAAAGGAAAATGTTATATTTGTGTTTATAATTTTTAAAATAAAAATATTGATGAAAAATAAATAATATACCTGAGAAGGCTACTCATACGGGGTAGGGTAGGTAGATGGGGTAGGGTAGTTTGGGTGAGAAGGCGAGGAAGGCTAAAAAATGAAAAAGTTATATTAGTGAATATAATTTATAAAATATAATAATTGATAAAAAATAAATAATATACCTAGGACGACTGCTCATACGTGGCGGGGTAGGCAGACGGGGAAGGGTATCCTGGGTGAGCAGGCTAAAAATTAAAATGTTATATTAGTATTTATAATGTATAAAATAGAAAAATTGATGAATGATAAATAATATACCTAGTTAGGATTCTCATACGGGGCGGGGTAGGCAGATGGGGTTGGGTGGTCTGAGTGAGAAGACTGAGAAGGGTAAAAAATTAAAAGGTTACCTTGGTGTTTATAATTTATAAAATAGAAAAATTGATGACAAATAAAAAAAAATAACTAGGAAGGTTCCATAGACTATGACTATCGTTCCATGTGCTCTAACAAAGCCTTCTGCACTAGTGCTTGAATTTGTTCACCCATAGACTATTTCATATCATTCATCTATACTTTTTAGGATTCTATTTATGGGTCTCTTTATTGCTTACTCTTATAAAAATATTCAGAATACTAACACCCGCCTAATATCCACTAACATGGTTGGGGTGTTCTGCCTTTCCCAAAGCAGTGCCTAGGATATCGATCTAACCCTTGGAGATAAAAGACCCATATGTCTCCTACTCCTGAAGTTCATCCTGAAATGAATAATAAAAAAGTTATATTAGTGTTTAAAATTTATAAAATAGAAAAATTGATAACAAATAAATAATATTTACCTAAAATTTTATCAGAAACTTTCTTAGCTTCCTCTGTAAGATATTGTTCATTTTTTATTCTTCTTGCTTGTTTCTATTTTTCATGTTGAGTGGGAGGAGATGGGGGGCCAAACTGGACCTCTTCTGTACCGCTACTAGATTGAGTCTTTAATGCTTCAAATTTTTCATCAATTGTTTTATGCTCCAAGTACGGGAAACCTACACGTGATAAAATATGAGGGTATACATTTTGAAACCAAATCTCCTGAGGAGATCTCCTGGAGGCCTATTATATTAAAATAAACTACTAAGTAATAAGAAAAAAATTTAATAAATTTTACAATATAAAATAATTTATCATACCTGATATTTTTCTTCATTATGAATGTCAAAAAATCGCTTCCATGTATCTTCATCTATAAATAGATACATGAGGCATGGGTTTTTAATATGTCACTTTCCAAAAACATAATTTTTTGCTCGTTTGGTTTTAAAATCTCTCCATTGAACTACTACTAATGAGATATGTCTCTTCTTAATTTCTTTTTTTTCTTCAAAATTGATTTTCACATGTAATTGAAAAAATTAAATATTTCATTTAAAATATATAATATTAAAAATATGTGGAAAAAGAAATCAATTAATATATTTTATCGTCGCGGCCTCCCAAAGTAGTTCTTTTTCCAGGCTTTCTATTGACATCCAATCAGGAAATAAAATACTAATCCTTCAAAGGATTTTCATCGCTATATAACTAACAAACTGAACTATATTTAGCCCAATTGAATTATAATCAACATCAAAATGAATGTGTACACTGTCATCATCACGATCAAGTTATTATTTTGTTAAACATGTAATACTACGTTTACCAACATGAGATCCTGATTTTTAAATAGTAATAGGAGAATTATCCTCCACCGAGGATGCATCAGTAGTCCTGCAAAAAAAAATGTTTGTTAACTGTTTTATTTCATTAAAAAAGTATACTACCAAATAATTAATAATATATAAAAAAGGTATACCCCAATAACTTCTCCTATCTATCTATATCTGACATCGCTACTTGAATGTGTAGAGAAATTTTGAGTACATACATATCATTAGAAAAATGAATATTTAGATATAAGGAAGAAAAAAATAAGTAAGTAAAAAAAAGATGCATGCATTTGTAAGTTTCAAAAAAAGTAACAATATATAAATATTTACTAGAAAAATTAGGAAACAAATTTAGTATTTTCCCACAAGCCTTCATCATGATCGTTATGTACTGCATGCACTGTGTCTGGCCTGTACTCATTGTAATCATCCTGAAATTTTGTAATAGAATAATAAGGCATATGTAAATCACTAACATCATCAGTGTCATCCTCATAACCCAAATGGTATCTTTTCCTTTAAAAAACAACTTAACATTAATCATTTGATGGATCAATGACATAAAATACTTACTTTTTATGTCTCTCCATGATAAATGGTTCCTCATTGTAAAAAATTCTTCTCAAATCATCAAGTTTAAACCCATATTCACCATGTTTTACCCCACAATTACTATCAACCCAATTACACTTAAAAATGGTGACTCAAAATTTTATATAATCAATTTCCCATATGTCTTATAAAACTCCAAAATATGGCGTTGATGCAAAAATTGAGTTTTTATCTTTAGCACTCAAAAAATGCATTGCTTTAGCAAAAACCATCACACCACTATTCCAAATGGTACTCTTGTCAACCATGTTTTTTTGTGTAAAATGTGTAGCAATTGATATAAAAACTAGGCAATGTGATCACATTAAGAGATGTCCCTCCTACTAACCACTTCAATGTTTCTGATGCAGATATATCCGAGGTCACTTTCTCTTTAAACCATCAAACAAATGTCTTCTTATACTCAATCATCAACAAATTTTCATTTATTTTCTGATATCATCACTTTAATTTAGCAATATGTGAGGATATATATGATTGTACCTCATCTGTGTTGTTTAAAATGTATAAATGTGCTTGCATCACTTCATCGCATGGAATAAACTTTACATTTAAGCCTCGAACCCCTATACCTTCACTATCAACTTTTATAAGTCGAGATAAAGGGAGACCAATATGGTCTACCACATACAAATAATCAGTATAGAACTCAATAAGCTCTTCTAATACATATTTTTTAACAATAGAGGCCTCTGATCGATACATTTTTTTAATATATCCCTTTAAAACATTCATATTTCATTCCAAAGGAAGCATCCATATAAAATAAACAGGCCCACATATCCTTATATCATGCACAAAATGAATCAGAAGATGAACCATTATATCAAAAAACGTGGGTTGGGAAATACATTTCAAGTTGAAAAAGAATAATAGTTGCTTCATTCTCCAACACATCTTTCAAATTTGGATCAATGGAATTGCTACAAATGGATTTAAAAATATTTTATAACATAATGAGAGTCTTTCTGACATTTTTCGGTAATATACCACACACTTCTACTAGTAGAAGGTGTTGCATCAACACATGGAAATAATGAGATTTCATACCTATAAATTTACAATCATTAAATAACACCAAATTATTCACATTCTAAGAAAAACCACTAGGTACTGTAATACCGTGAAGACGATGAAAGAAATTCATCTTTTTAATCATTCTTAATGTTTGACAAGTCATAGGTAAATATGATCTATTTCTTTTCACAATAGGAGCTAACTCCAAATATATTATCATTAACATCAAGCCCAATCTATCATACAATCCATCTTTTTTCTTTCCTGTTATATATAAAAAACATCCAATCAAACTATCAGATAAGTTTCTTTCAACATGCATAACATCGGTGTTATGTTTAATCTCTAGAAATTTCCAATAAGGTAGTTCGAAAAAAATAGACTGCTTCTTCCAAACATTTATTTTAATACAAGTAAATCTTCTCATTCCAAATTTTGAATCAATATCTTTCGCCATGTAATAATATTATTTAGCTGACAATGGTCAAGGTGGAAGGTTGTATTATTGTAATCTGTTAAATTATTTTTTTAATCTATGATAAGGATGATAGATTTTCAAAAATAATTAATGTCCCATGTACACTGTATTTCTTCTATTCTACAATTGATAATATGATGTATGTTCTTCACAAATTGGACATGCTTTAATTCCCTTAACACTATATCCAGATAAGTTCCAATATGCAGGGAATTCATTTATAGTGAACATTTTGATATAACGCAAATTAAAATACTTTTTTTAATGCATTGAAAACTTTAACACCTACCTCCCATATCAGCATCAAATCATCAATCAATTGTGAAAGATACACATTAATATCATTTCCTGGTTGTTTTTGTCCAGAAACCATCAGGCTCATCATTACATATTTTTTCTTCACACATAGATGTAGGGACAAGTTGTTAACTACCAACAAAATGGGCCAGGAACTATATTGTCCAATGAGGCTCTGATATGGATTCATTCGATCAGTAAACAATCCCATTAAGATATTTCTAACTTCAATTCCAAAATCATGATTTTTTTTATAAAATATCATCCACTATAGTGAATCGGTAGGGTGACGTATGTTACCATTAGAGATTATCTCATATAAATGTCACTATAACCATTTTGTGTCAATTAAATTTATAAATAGATGCTTAAAATGAGGTATTATTGGAAGGTACCAAATTTCTTTAGTTGGAGTTTTGATTCTGGTACCTAAAAATGAATCACAATTTAAATATCATAATTGTATGTAAAAACAATGGATGATATCATTAGAAACTAAAAAATTCAATTTTCATGGTGTTATATGACATCACTAGAGAATTAATCTGAGATTAAATTCCCATCTATCTTATAGTGTGATGTCCTACATGACGGCCAATTTGATAAATATTATTTTTCTATCCTATACAGTACACAATCATTGGGGTAAGCATGTGTCTTTTTATACCCAAATCACATTGGGCATAATATTTTATTCACATCATAATTGGTTTATTGAAGCTCGTTGCCTTCTAGATGTAGCACTTTTAAATGATCATGTATGTTTAAGAAACATTTATCACTCCACCCATTTTTTTCTTTTAAGTTAACTAATCTCAAAACTGTTGATAACTATGTATATTTACTGCAACCTGGGAATAATGGTTTCTCAAAATTCATATACAATCATTCAACAGTTTCTGTCTTTTTTCGTTGGATTCAACACCTAAATCATGAATTTATTCATCAATTTTATCATTTTCCTCGTTATGAATACTATCATCAACATTGGATGTCGAATTTTTAGTTCTTTCACCATACCAGATCCAATGTGTATAAGTATGGATAAAACCGTAACAAATGATATGGTCCTTGATTTCTATGTAGTTTAACATTCTTATATTTAAACACCTCACACATGGACAAAAAATAAAATCAATGTTTTGAATATGTTGTTTAGAAAATTCCATGAATTATTCAACTTATTTTTCATATTCACTAGTGGTTCTTCGTAAATGTATCCAATTACTATCCATTCAATATCTGATATCACAAAAATAATTGGTTAATTTATTAAAGCATACAAACATTTAAATATATATATAAATATTTATATATTTATATTTATACTTACAGATAAATTCTGTACAGAAACACATTTTATATAAACTATTGATAATAAGATAGAAAACATCAGATATGTAACACATTTACAAAAAGTAAACATTTTATTTTCTTATTATATACATGTGTTATATTGATATTATAATTAAATTATAATATCAGTCTTTTCAAAATTAATTAGTTCATTTTACGTAGTTGTTACATTATTTTGATGTTGCATGTATCAAAAGTATTGAAAATTGCATTAATATAAAGGGAGAAAATTAGATATTATTAGTAATATGAAATAATAATTAGAGTAAATGTTCATATTATAAGTGAAACCAATCTTAATAATCCCAAAATTATGATATATGAAATTAAATACATAACTAAATTGATATATCTTACAACTCCTTTGGGTGAGAGAACAATAGAATCATTTGTGGAATAATAAGTGATTGTGGATCCATTGCATGTTCTAATGAGGTTATATGTAGATTATTTAGTTTTTGGTATAATTTATGTAGACCTGATTCATCCCACCAATCCCAACTCCTCTCAGGTGTATTTCCTCTAGCCTATAGGGACAAATATGTCAGATAAAAATATTGTCAGAACATTATTTAGTCAATTGTCCAAGATAAAAATAATATCAGATAAAACAAATTCCACACATTGACTAATATAATTTTCCAAGAACAATGAACAATACATTTATAAATAATTTTAGATAAAAATAATGTTAAATAAATATAATTCAATTTGTTTTTGGTATAATTTATTCAAAAATATTGACAAAAACATTTATACATAAATTTAGATAAAAAATCAAAACCTAAAATCATACAACTCCAATCCATATCAAGAACATTGACTAATCACTCTTAGGGATGACTATTAAAAATGTTCCAACACATTTTAAATAAACAATGAATTTTTTTTGAAGAAAATCAAAATTTATATTAAATGATCAGTAATTAATCTTCCATATTTAAAAAAAACAAAAAAGAATTTAGAGTTTAACTTGAAAATAGATCTCTAATATAAACATTGATCTATAAAAAACATTGGGAAATTCAGCACTGAAGGATCTAGAACAAAACTGCTTGTAACAAAGAAAAATGAAGTTAAAAAATATAGTAAAATAAAACCAGCATTAAAAGTCAATCAAAATAGCATTAAGAAGAACAAGTGATCCGTAGATGATCAAAGAAGACCATATAATGAAGAACGCAGACTGTAGATTATTAAAATGGAATAAAATCGTCAACAATGGTGGTTGGATATCACAAATAAGGCATCTAAGTCCTCACAAGTCGAGATGAGTTGTCGTAGGTTTGAATTTTGAAGAAAAATGAAGATGAGGGTTTCCCATTCCCGTCAAATTTTAAATAAATTTTTACATTGTGTTTTTCAAAAACCGACGCCAGAATTTAAAAAAAACATTTTAGCATGGGTTTTGGAAAAAACTGGTGTAAATAATATAATGTTTTTTTAAAATTTTGGCATCGGTTATTGCAAAAACCGACGCCAAAAGACTAGTAGGTTTTTATTTTTAGGGTCGGTTTTGTGGAAAACTTATGATGAAAATAACATCTATAACGTCAGTTTTTCTTCAAACCAATGCGAAAAAACTTTTTTTATTTTTTGCATCAGTGCATGTTAAAACATACCCTAAAAATCAGAGCACTCTAATTTTTTTACATCAGTTTATAGTAAACCCAATGCAAGAAACCACTCATTAAAAGTTTTTGTGTCAGTTTTTAATAAACCTGACGCAAATAATTTCTCGCACAAACCATCGGTGTAAGTTTCTAAAAAATGACGTTAATAATTCGATGTTAAAATCCATATTTCTAATGGTGTTGGTATGATTCTTCTTGAAAATGGTGATCCTCCATCATGTACATTGAAAGGGAATTGCGAAATTTCTTAATATGATGCCCTTTAATAGTGATAGTTTTATTTATTTCTTCATTTTATACCTGAATGAAAGCAAATGGATAAACATTAGTAATATTGTATGTTCCAAAGTAGTGGGAATGAATCCTACCTAGATAAAACGGTATCCTTGCATTACAAAATAGGACCTTCTTCCCAATGTGGAATTGATGATTAAGGATGAAATGGTGCTTGGTAGCCTAGGTTTTCTCATGGTAGCTTCAATAGTTATCATAATAATCTATACACATTTCCTCCAGATCCTAAATCAGAATCATCCTTTCAGCACCAGGAACATAAATATTAGAATTTTATTATATAATTGGATAATATTCCCAATGTTCAATCTCAACAGTAATATGAAAACTCTATTGAAACACAGAACTATGAAGGGAAATTCTAATAGGATTTTTAAATTCATTATGGTATGACCATAATGAATCATCGTGTTCAAGAATCCAATATATTCTATTCAGTTGAAACATTATTTCAAGAATTATTTTCCCTCTATATTTGGCACTATGGATTGACCATCGGTTTTTGGATGATATAGAGTAGACACATGAATCCCAAACCCATACCGATGCAAAAGTGATTTCATTATTCTATTATATAAATAATAACCCTATTACTGATGATTAACTTAGATAATCTGAACATACAAAGAATTTGGGTTCTCAAAATTTTCAAAATTTTCTTAGAATCATATGTCCTTATATCTTGTGAATCGACCCAGTTCGACACATAATCAACTACCAAATGAATGTACATGTTCCAAAACGAATTGTAGAATGGACTATTTAAGTAAATACCCCAAACAGGAATAAAATTATGAAATAGATAGTTTTGTTGTGGAATTTAATTTATTTTAGAGTAATTCCCTATTCTATGAAAACGAGGGAAATATTTACAAGAATTATGGGAATACCGAAATAAATATGTTTATAAGAGACCAGAATCAAAGACTTTACAACCAGTCTATTGGTGAAAATGGTGTCCCCACAATCAAGAGTGTGGTAGATCATAAGGACAGACTAAATCACACTATCGGGAACACAAAAACAAAGTAATTGATCACTACATGTGCTCTAAAGGAAGGGGTCATGCCAAATGTACCAAGGAGACTCATGTTTTAGAAGGGTGTCCAGGTTTTTGTTGAAATCAGTAGGAATTCAAGATATTATCAAATAATTTACAATTTCAACATACCAAGGAATCACATCATGCACTCTGTATAGTTTCTCATCATGAAACTTATCATTCATGGGAATATATGGGGATGATTCAATGTCTTAGTTTTGGAGGATCGTACTAATATGGTCTGAATGCAAATTATTATCTCTATTTTTAGGTTATAAATTAAATTATTAATGTAGGATAATCCAATGAATGAGACATGGATTGGCTTCTGGTTCCTTCCAGAGGGAGACATGGTTGAATAACACAATGATGTTAGACCCTAAAAGATATTATCCAAATGTATCTAAGGAAAACACAATGGTAAAGAATTAATTTTTTATTGTGGTGTTATTTTCTTTGGAAGGAGTCCAGTATATTTGAGGCATCTATAATGACATGTGAAGATCGACTGACCCTTTCTGATAAGACATTCACAACTGCATAGTTCGAAGTGTCAAACATGAGATCTAATGGTAAATTCCCCACGGTGGTTCGATTACTAGAGTTGATGTGAAACTCCATTTCAATTTATTAAAATCATCTTCACATTATTTATCAAAAATAGAATCATTTTCTTCCCAGAGATATTGGAATTGGGGGAGTGGAATCTTACTAAATATATTAATGAGATGATGGTAAAATCCATCATGACCTAGGAAAAACTGCACATTTGGTAAACTTTTGGGGAATGGTATGGAAGAAATAACATCCACTTTTGATTTATCAACTTTTATACCATCCCTAGAATTCATATTTCCTAATAAAATGCCATATTTTACTATGAAATGATATTTCTCATAATTAAAAAAAACATTCCTTTCAATAGTATCCCATAAGACAAACCCTAAACTACTAAAACATTAATAAAATGAGGATCCATACATAGTGATATCATCTATAATTACTTCAATGCCATTATCTAGGTAGTCTAATAAAATACTATCAATGTGTCATTAGAAAATACATGGAGCATCGCACAGAACAAATAGAATCCTTTTATATAAAAATGTGCTAAAGGGGAATGTAAATTTTATCGTTTCCGGATCATCGATGAAACTATAGATATGAATGTATCTAGAATAACGATCAATAAAATATTAGTGGGACTTCCCTGCAAGCCTCCCTAGAATTTGGTTAAGGAAAGGAAATTTGAAATGGTCCTTCATAATGTATTGGATTAGTTGGTTATAAACTAAACAGACACGAAGACTATTCTTCATAAAATTTAGTACCAATTAATTATTTTCATTTTTAATAATCCTTAGACCTATTTTTAGGAACTAATTGAACTGGACTAACCCATTAGTAGTTAGATATGTGTTAAATGATTTCAGCAGAAAATAATTTTGTTACCTCTTTTTTAACAACATCTAAGATGTTTGAGTGTAGACGAAGTTGTACTTTCATCACTAGTTTTTCCAAGTCATTAAACAATGTATTATTTGTGAAAATTGATGGTATAATAAATGGAATTTTTATTAGTTTCTATCCCAATGCATGTTTATACACCCTCAAAATTTCATGCAATCAAAATTCAGGCATTTGATGGAGTGAACTAGAAATGATGACATGAAACTTTATTCCATTCTCAAGATTGAAATATTTTAAATCATAACGATGTTGTTTAGCTTATAATAGTTGTTGATTATGGATTTATAGCTGTGAGTTTGATAATTATAGGTTACTAATCGTATCTATCAAATCATTTGTAACTACCCCAGATGAGGAGTGAACTTTTAGAAGATTATCAGTATCATTGATGGTAATGGGATCTTTAGTTTTCAATAAATTATCAATTAACAAACATGGATGACATTTTTCTAATATGGAACAACATTTAATTCATGATTCATTCCCTTGAATTTTAATCAAGTATGTGAACTCAAAAAGAGGATTAGGGTATATAAAAAATGTTTTTGGGGGCAGAAGGGATAACATCAAGTAAATTAATAGAGATAAGTAAATGTTATTCTAAGGGGTGTTACGTGGAATCAAGGATATTGTAGTGGAAAATGTAATCACCATACTCGATAGATAATGTTACATTATGGATAGTAATTTTGGTTTTGGTAGTTTTCAAGAATGGTCTCCCCAATATAATGGTGGAATTCCCATTCATCATATCATCTTCCATTTTTATAACATAAAAATTAGTCAAAAAATTAAAAATTTCACCCTCACAAGAACATTATATATCATAGAAGAAAAGTGTGTTGTACCCTAATTTTTTATCTGAACAATAATTCTTGTGATATTTGGTTCTCAGACCACTGATAAAGATTTAATGGAGCTAGGACTCTAATTAATAGAAGCACACAAATTATGAATAGCACTGGAAAAGGAATACCCCTTATGGTTCATGGAGTCAAGAATGTTTTAGGATCATTATATTTTGTAAGAAGTGATGGATCTATCAATTCTAAGACATTCCTTCCCATGATCACCTTATCATCACCTAGATTTTTTGATTGGTGTGTACACATCTCTTTAAAAAACATGGCATATCATTGAATTATCTTCATGACATAAATCAAGGGGATGTTAACCTACACTTTTTGAATGCGTCCAAAATTTACTTATCAAGATCAATTTCATTTTGTTTCAATGGTTAGGTGTACCTTTGGGGAAATGGAATAATAATGGTTAGGCTTTGTGTCTCATAAAATTTCACACTCTTTATTTTGAAAGGGATTCACAAAGGATAAGGTTCAACCTCATTTTGAGCATTTATAGTGGTTGGGACGGTGGTTTCCTCAGGAAGGTATGACATTAATAGAGAATTTATTTGTATTTTAATATGTGTTCCACTCCAATGTTTTATTTTCCTAACATTTCCCATATCCATTGAGTTTAATAATCATTGATATGGTAGTTTAAAAACCCCATGAATTTGGTTTCCCCCACCAAGTTGGAAAATTGAACTAATTTCATTTTTATGTCTTGAATGGAAGATTGGGTGGTTTTTTGGAATTAAATATTTTGTAAGAAATTTGTTTCATCATTTATTCTTGGCTAAGAATGGGTTTTAGAGGGGTTGTTGGAATGGTCTTTTTTGTGGCTGATGATTTCTCGGTGGAGGTGGATGACTCCACTACCCTAGTTAGTTCCATGTTTTTTAGAATGGTATGAATACCCCACTGTCCAATAAGCTTTGGTTTATTTGAACCCCAGGTAGGTTGGATTGTAATGTTCTTTTCTAAAGGGTTTATGAAGGGCCATCCTGGGAATATTTACTCACAAATCTTAGTTGCTTCTCTCAGTTGAAGGAATTGGTCAGAAAAGTGGATTTTAATAGAATATATTACACATTGGATAGGAGAAGGATATTGGGATTTCCCTTGGGGAAGAGAAATTTGTTGAATAAGGGTGCATACCTCTTCAATCTTTGTTTCCAACCTCTTTTGAAATTTGGTATATTTCACCTCATGGAAACCTCGAATGCGTACACTCGACCATGAACCAAATTGCTAAGTGTCATACGCTATGTTCCCAATTTGGGTTCTTATTTAAATTGGGGTTTTATGATCTGTTGTACCACATACAACAACATCAATAATATTTTGATCAATAATAATTTAACCTTCAAAAAATACCTAATTAAAAGTTGATCAATTATTTGGTGGTGTAGGGAAACTAGAACATATACTTTTGAATCATTCCATGTATTCATGAAGCATTTCCCCTTGATATTTCTTTATACCACATATTTCCTTCCTTATTTTTTCATTTCTAGAGGATGGGAATTATTTTTTCAAGAAAAATATTTTTCATTTACATTGATCATCTAATTGTGGAATTGACATAATATATCAAATGTTTTGTAGTATATTTTAATAGAAAGGGAATTCTATAATCTTAAATTTATCTTTATCCACATCTGCGGGTATTAAGGTTGAAAATATAGTGTGAAAATCATTTAAATTCTTATGTGGTTCTTCTCAATATTTTCAATGGAATCATGGTAAAAATTAAATTAAAATAGATTTTAGGTCCAAATGGTCTGCCTCGCCTTGAATTTGAATATATGTTGGCTAGATATCTATATCAGGGGAGGATAATTCTTTTAGTATTCTTTTATTTTCATCCATGTTAGGAAATTTTATTTCATATTTGATGTTAGTTGAAGAATAAGAATAATGATCTTGATGAGTTTAAAGATGTGAGGTGTCCTATATCAAGGGGTTTTCTTCTATGTCGTGGTGTCACTGATGTGGAATCATCATCAGTTCTAGTTAAAATGTGGTAAATCACCCTGATTATACTGCAACATGTATAGAAACTATACAAGATTATGATTTTAGAAATCAACTAGAAATGATAGAGGGAAACCAGCAATGAAATTGTTACAAAATTAATAATACTTTTATAATAACGTGCACTAAAAATAAAGGTGATCCTCAGAAATGACACAAACATTGGATTGTTTTGTCGTGAAAAAACAAATTTAATATATTTTTAATGTTTATTTATAGTATAGGTAAAACCCCATGTAATCTCACAATTAGTGTTGATATGATTAGAGTACGTTTTATTAATAAATTTACTAAAAATTTGTGTGGTTTAGAAAATCATTTTAATCAAATTACTTATTTTACTGAGTTTAATTATTGATAAATATAGGTGGTATTTTTATAATTATGAAAGAAAGAGTAAATTTAATGTTGACTACTCATTTTTATTGTACATCATTCTAAATATTTTATATTGTAGAATGTAAATATTTGGTTGAGGGTTTTCAAGATCAGGATCCCCCTATTGCCTCTTAAAAAGATGCACAAAGAAGCAACCCTTGTAACAAAAATCATGATGTCATGGTTTTGACCTCAAACATATAACAAGGGAAACCAAATAATACTAAAATATCATTATTGTGTGTGAGAAATAAAGGATTCTTGTGTTATCAAATTAGAACTCCCCAAGACCCCCTCATTAAATATCAACCCGTTCGGTGTTGACATTAAAAGTATTTCAATTAATTATAATAAATGAAATGTATTAAAAGGATAAGAACATAAGGATTAAACAGAAGTGAAATATTTAACACACAAATTACACAAAATATTATAATAACAAGACACAAATATCCCTTCCATTTATTTCTTGATCCCTCAAAATGATTTTCCACTATTTAGCTCACTATAGAGAGGTGGAGGAGGCCCATGTGGAACATCACCTTTATCATTAATAACCATATGAAGATAGGGACCTCTAGAACTTATAGGATTAGGATAAGAATCCTTTTGGAATAAAAAAATACTAGAACTTATTCTCTTATCCGAGCATGAAAATGTGGTGCCCAGGTTGACAAATTTTTAGGCAATGAGGACTGTGGTTTTCAGCACCCTGATTTCATGAAATAAAATGGACAATGGTATTCGATGGATAGACGATATTACATAAATTTTGAAAAAAGTAAGAAACTGTAGACACCTTGACTATCTACGCCTTAAAGTATTCACCATTTGGCCAATCACAACATATGATATCGATGAAATATAGACCGCACATCTTCAATTCAAGGTGATTCGATACCCTAGAGAGATCAGTTCGGTTGGGTCCCTTAATAGATGAATGAGGCATGGGTATATTCATATAAAATTTATCCCGTATAATTTTTTACTAGAACATAATTACCATATCATTTAGATTTATATTTTAGTTACAGTGTGTGGTTGATTACATGGGTGTGCTTGGATCCTATGCATTTTGGCCCATTTTTCTTAATCTATAACATGGGCTCTCTAAATCACCTCTACATAGAATATAATTTTATAATGATGTAAAATTTCCCATTTAAGAAGTGATAAAAACAAAATAATTTAATTAAAAATTATGTAATTTTGTTTATTAAATGTGTAATATAAAATACAAAATCAGTTTAACATAGGCTGCAAGGGTGATACTGAATAGTGAATCATTGCACAGCCAATCTGAAACCACATTAATATTCCCATGAGTATATACTATCTAAAAGGTGTATTAATGTTGTAAAAACAACCACAACCTTTATCATAGATTCATGTCTCTGTATAAAATGATATACCTAGGTCTCTGCTTTTTTAAGTAAACAATAAAGCACTCTCCCATAATAGAGTGGCACCACATCCTTAGAGTGAATACCATCACTGCCTAGTACAAGTCATGAGTCACATAGTCATTCTCATGGGGAATAAAGTTCCTTGACCCATATCTAATAATTTTCAATCTCAGCATCAACATACTCCTAATCACACCTTTAAAGGAATAATAATACACTGCATACTACACTCCCTCCTCTGGTATCCTTATAATGAGATGACTAATCATCCTCGGCCATAACACATCAAATTCACTCTATAACTACATGGTATAAGTTAATTACTACCAATTCAATGCCAGGATGGTCGAAAGTGATACAATATAATAAAATTCCTCAATGAACCTCTTGAATCCACAAATTACTCTTTGAGTGTTCCCCATGCTTCATATAATTTCAGAGCATATCTAGAATCCATCCATATTTGTCTCACATTATCCATCTTAGATTCCAAGAATATGAGTATGTCAAGGAAGAATACTCCTACGAACCAATCCATCTGGTGTTTAAGGATGTATTTCATTTTTCTAACAACACTATTGTGGAATCTAACACAAAAAATGGAATCTATATCAAATCAATGTGATTGTAACATATTGGTAAAGAAATATTTTGTATAACCTCTTCTTTAGCTAGGATCTGATGATAACCTATCCTAAGGTAAAATTTAGTATGTATTTCACAACAATACACTAGTAAAAAAAGTTATCTATTCATAGGGTGGATACTTATACTAGGTCATCACCTATTTCAAGATATGTCAACCCAAACCTCACTTCGATCTATCATCCACCTCTTGGGTGAACAACATAGGGAATCCAACGTGTTCACACTAGGTCTTATGAATCCCAACCTCAGTAGACCATATAACTACACTACTACTAATTTTAGTCAAATGGGGTCTTCAATGTACTACAACAAACATCGGTCCATATTTGGTACAAATCAATGTAGAGGTCCATCTCAATGTGGGGTGGTAAACCCAAAACATATTATGATAAAATGTCATAATATCCCACTATCATTGGATTGAGTTGATATTTCCTAAAATCAACCACTCCAGGGGTAATACAAGACATCTAATAAATCAAAATTAACCTCCTTACAGTGATCTCATCCTATTATACATGGAGATCACTCCCTGTCATGGAGGAAGACTCCATCCGATAAACTATAAGAACTGTCATACAAACATATTTGAATCATTTGATCATGGATGGTATAGGACCAATTTATACTGAGGAAAATATCATAGGGTCTCACTTCCCCTATAGAAAGGTTTTATTTGAGGCTCTCTCTCCATAGAGAGTAAGGTCCCCAAATCAAAAGAAAATTTTTATCACCATTCCTCTCTATATTATCCTTAAATAATAGGGTTAAGAAAACAGATCCAATAGTGGTATCTCTATGTTAGTGTATATTTCCACAAAAAAAACAAAGCTCTTAACACATTGATAAATACTACAACTAGAGAAATGGAGTCAAAGGTTGTACCCTTAACCACAATCAAGTCTCTTACCTATTATCCCCATCTATTAGAAGCTCAAAATTTCCCTTTCCAAGCAGATCGCCTCAAATAGGGCCTTCTAAGATACCTCATCACACCAACAAGACCAAAACTGTAAAGTCAAAGGGACTCCTTAGCCACACCTTGACATTATCCTCTTTGTCCAATACTGACACTCCATGACAACATTTAATTTTCTCACATGAATATTCCAAAATGGGGGATATGTCCCCATTCCTTCCATGTCCAAAAACACACAAAACATCTACATCAAAGGGATTTATCGACACCCAATATATTTCTCAATAGGTCTCAGTATGACGAGCACAATAAAAAGAGGTCTTATCCAAGTTGGGCATCTAAACCATATGATCTATATTATCCTGAACAAACTAAAAGGGGAGTCCTGATGAATACAAAATCTAGGTGATCTCAATAATAGGAATCCATAGTGCACACTATGAACTAGTGAATCCTCCATTTGTTCCACTAGCACCAACTTCTTCTCCAAAAAAGAGCATTGTTTGATAATGGAATATTCTAAAAGGGCATAATCCACAAAGTCTAAAAACATAAACCATTGAGTCAATCAAATCCTCCAGTTCACGGTGATCTATATAACTATAGAACCATAGATTCCACTAGCATTTTAAATCATAGAGTGCATTATGACTATGCACATCCTCATTCATATCTACTTATATAACCTTCTTTTAAACATGAATGGTTTATGATACCTACATAACTAGAGGAATGATCACATGTGTTGGTCCCTGAATTGAGAAATCCTCTATCATTTTATATTTTTAATGATCTTGAATTGATATACTAGATGGATGTATTCATGGATGAATCTCAAATTTAATCAAGATATACCATTATAAAATGTGAATATAAATATGGGGAGATGACTCAATATGGATAGTGAAAAAGTCTCAATCCTATTTGATTCATCTATCAAGGTTCCCTAAACCAATATCTCATCATGAGAAGTTGATAAAAAAATTGTTATAGCCCTACTAAATGGACTAATCATATTCCACACCAATACTCAGTTCCTTTGTATGAAAACCACACTCAAGAAACATGGAAACCATTTCTATATGTTCCCAAAAAATCCTCACAAGGGGAAAAACTCTAAACATTGTCCAGATTTCAAACCACATTTGATACCAATATTTCATGACCAAATCCACTTGGTCCTACCTAACTGGGGGGAAAACTAAGATAAAACTAAACTAATACCCACTATATAGACTAGTTTCAGGTAAAAATCACTGAAATGAATACGTAAAATGGATGTAATTTTCTTAATGTACCTATATGCATGACCCAATCATCTCGATGAATATGATAAAATAAATAATAACACAAAACTATAACTTTTAGAATAAAAAAATGAATGTAATAACCTCTAGGGAAAATAATATATTATGATAATTTAATATAAACAATAATAGTAGAAATACATTCCCTACCAGAACCAATGTCCCAACCTGAAAACAACTAAAAATGATAATAGGGAGAGAAATCATATCCAAATCTTCAATCCTCGACCACCGTACGTGGTCAAATGTTCTAAAATATCCCCTATATTTATATAAAATTACATCAAACATGATTTTTTTCAATATAAGACATGAATAATTTGGTAAAATCTCACATAGGGGTGAGTATATACATACATAGTGCGATTCCTTGAAAGGGAAAGATGGAGATATAAGAGAAAAATAGACATATACATCGCATCCAATAGTATGGTAGAAACAAATCTAAAAAATGATATATATATATATATATATATATATATATACATAATCATCTAAGAAACTTATATGATAATTAAATGAGATCTTTATCTGAATAAAAAACTCCCAGTAAAAGAGCCTACCAACATTTCTAAGATCTCATCATTGATTCCCATCATCACACATGTTTTTTTATAGAAGTAACCCCATGGAGAAAACATACATTTCCACTCAGTTTCACAATGTGGGGGTACAATATATAAGTAGAGGACTGATGACCTAGTGTGTTATGGGGTGGGGAACTCATTGGGTATAATAAATGTTCCCTAGAATAATAGTTATATTGCACTCAATTAATGGAGGACCCATGCCCTCGCTTACCAGGGGTTACCACTCAATAGATAGAGGACCCACACCCAAGTTTGATAGTGCCTTCAACTATATAGATATAGGACCCAAACCCAAGTCCATCTCGGGTAGCACTCAGTAGATAAAGAACATATTACCTAGTCCATTATGGGTTGCTAGTTTGTAGATAGATGAACCATGCCTTATTTCATCAGGGGGTACCATTCAGTAGATAGAAGGAAGATGCACTATTCCATCATGGATGTGACTCATAGTGGTTAGAGGATCTTATCAGTTGTATGTTATGGTGATTCCACTCATCACATAGAGGGCTCGTTCCCATCATCCATTAGGGGTTCCACTCAGTATGTATTATTAGGGGACCACCCATGTTGTTCCATGGTGTTAGCATACACTAATGATTTTTCAAAGTCACATCATTCATCCAGAACCTTAAAAAGAAGCATCGCACTCAGAATATCTCACATCGTATCTCAAAATCCACAATAAATCCCACCATCATGTTCTACGTGAATAAACACTGAAGATATTATACATGTCGGAAAACATATATATCTAAATAAAAGTGATACAAGATGTTGATGATTCATAATAGAGTACATGTAACGTAAGTGATCTACATATCCTATAGTCCCACTCTATTTCTTGGTTGCGTCTTCTCTAGTACATTGATCACTGACTATGTAGTACAACATAATGTGTAAGGATACTTCAGGGCTGGTCCCATCCACCTTGGGCCTACAAATGTGGATGTGTCCAAGCTCATGTACATTGGCCACATGTTAGTAAAAAATATGACAGTCATAACACGTAGCATGTCAAGGAAAGGATGGAACATGTTGTGTGACGCCTTCCCAAGACCATGTATATTCCAAAGAACATAGATTGTCTCATTCGATGAATTTTTTTGGGGGAACATTATATCTACGTTGGGTACGCTCTGTACTTGTAGAGATGCATATCAAGGGGTTACATGGCATGTGGTCTATCCACCTTGAATTTCATTTTTAACATTTATGTTAAAACCTATCCACCACAGAAAATGGACAAAAAAATGTGTTTTCATCAGATTGCACCTCACGTAGTATCCTTTTCATATAAAATTTGAAATTCCATGTAAATCATAGATCCACACTCATCACTTCAATTTATAGCTTTTGAACACTCCAAATCTATTGGGGATTAGGGAAATATCATCAATCGTCGATTTATGGCCCTCCAATTGTTGGAAATTATATCCCAAACAACGTTTAGACCCATTCTCAGCCTCATATGCTTCCCATTTTCATTGGATCTCATTCATGGACCCATATCCATTTTAATCATCTCCTTTATCCTTCAAATCATCGTAATAGGTCATTAAATTGTAAATCCTTAAATAACACTAGGTTCTACTGTAAATCTGGGAGTTCAATCAAGCTCAAACCTACTTAGAAAAGTGGAACAATAACCTCATAGCCTGACAGTGTTGAACCAGAATAAATATGAGGGAAAATTACAAAAAAGGCCCAAAAATAAATTTTCAACAGTTCATAAACATCAAATATAGATTTCAGATGAATGGAGTGAGTAAGATGGCATAATAAAAAAAATGTAATTTTTTCCCCACAAGATCATAAAGAGGTTCAATTAAATTAAGATCAAATAAAACATATTTTATCATGATAATTTTTTTAATAACAATGGTGGGAATCATAAATTAGAATTGTAACCTCTATTATGATCGATCATTGCTGAACAAAGTGTTCGCAAGTATTGTGGATAGTACACTACATTTTCTGCCTTGTGTTCCACCTCAATCCTATATTCGTTAGTTGTCTGATATCATTCTTTCAAGAAAAAAAATTATACCCCCATCAATTATCTATGATATTTTGTATATGACCATAGATATTTTTTAAAAATATATATAGATAGAGGATTTTATCTCAAGGGGGTTTATATAAAATACAATTATTGAATTATTTATTTTAGTTGAACGCACCACCAACGACTACCTCAATAAGATGTCTAATTCCAACCAAAATAGGGTTTTTAAAATGAAAAACCCTATGATTTAGACTCAATTGTTGTCTCATATTTATGTTTTGAGAAATATTTTTGGAGTTATAAAATGTATTCTAAAAATCTATGCATGACTAATATAAATTATATTTATTATTTTTACAAAATTGATTTGATACTCACTAAGACTCAAAATCGCACGTCGTCTTGGAACATGTCTCAAAAAATATTCCATACTATATTTTAAATTCTTACAATGAAAAAAATCTCCCTACCCATGAAGATTATAAAGTCAATGTAAATGAATAGTTTCAGAACCTACCTTAATGATATTTTATAGTAATTAATATATAATTAAAGTATTTAAAAATCATAAAAAACCCATCATTGTCTAGGTGAATGGTATATGTCTTAAAATATCAGTTATTTTATATTTTATGGTCAATTTCTCTTTTTTTGTAACCTAACTAACACATAAAAGTGGAAAACATTTAAATTGTTCAAATTGTCAATAGTTTTAATGTGGGGTTAAAAATAAGAGATAAGTGTTAAACCATTATGTAAACCTTTAGAGTTATTATTTGATGAGATTCTTTATACATATACCCATCATATATTCGAAATATATTATTTTGGAGTGAAATTAATTTGAACATAATATTATACTAATTTAATATTCAAATGTAATTTTAATAGTACCCCTCGCCAATCATTTAAAATGGTGCCTCGTCACCTCTCTTCCTAGAACCTTTTAATCATTATATGAGGGCCATTAACTTTTATAATACATTGTTCTCATTCTTTTTCACATAATATAGCTTATTTTTTCAAATGACCATTCTTTTAAAGAATATGAAGTAAATAAAAAGATTTTTCTCAATGTACTAGTATAACTCTTAACTTGTCGTTTTAATTTTTTTCTTATAACTCTTTTAAATACATTGTATTGAATAGTAATAAATATGTATAATGAGTAATAATTAGTAATAAATAGGAATAAAGAGGAATAATTAATAATAAATAGGAATAATTAGTAATAATTAGTAATAAATAGTAATAAATATGTATAATGAGTAATAATTAGTAATAAATAGTAATAAATAGGAATAATTAGTAATTAATAGAAATAATTAGTAATTTGTACTTAGTACTTAGTAATTTGTAATTAGTAGTCGTACACTCTATTTTTAGAATAATAATTACGGGTAATTAGTAATAAATAGGAATAATTAGTAATTAATAGAAATAATTACTAATAAATATGAATAATTAGTAATAAATAGTAATAATTACTAATAAATATGTAAATTAGTAATAAATATGAACAATTAGTAACAAATATGAACAATTAGTAATAAACAAGAACAATTAGAAATAAATAGGAATAATTGGTAATAAATTGGAATAATTAGTAAAAAATAGAAATAAATAGTAATAATTAGTAATTATTAGGCATAATTAGTAATAATTAGTGATAAACACTAATAATTAGTAATAAATAGCAATAAATAGTAATAATTGGTAATAAATAAGAATAATTAGAAATAAATAGGAATAATTATTAATAAATAGGAATAATTAGTAATAAATCGAAATAATTAGTAATAAATATGAATAATTTGTAAGAAATATGAATAATTAGTAATAAATTGAAATAATTAGTAATAATTAGTAATAATTAGTAATAATTAGCAATGATTAGTAATAATTTGTAATAATTAGTAATAATTAGTAATAATTAGTAATAAATAGAAATAATTAGTAATAACTAGTAATAATAAGAAATAATTAGTAATAATTAGTAATAAATAGGAATAATGAGTAATAAATAGGAATAAATAGGAATAATTAGTAAGAAGTAGGAATAAGTAGTAATAAATAGGAATAAAATAGGAATAATTAGTAATAAATAAGAATAATTAGTAATAATTAGTAATAATTAGTAATAATTAGTAATAATTAGTAGTAATTAGTAATAATTAGAAATAATTAGTAATACTTATGTATAATTAGTAATAATTAAAAATAATTAGTAATAAATAGGAATAATTAGTAATAATTAGTCATAAATAGTAATAAATATGTATAATGAGTAATAATTAGCAATAAATATGAATAAATATGAATAAATATGAATAATTTGGAATAAATAAGAATAATTAGTAATAAATAGTAATAATTAGTAATAAATAGAAATAATTACTAATAAGTTGGAATGACTAGTGATAAAAATGAATAATTAGTAATAAAAAGTAATAATTAGTAATAAATTGGAATAATTAGTAATAAATTAAAATAATTCGTCAAAATTAGGAACAATTAGAAATAATTAGTAATAATTATTAATAAATAGTAATAAATAGGAATAATTAGTAATAATTAGGAAGAATATGTAATAAATAGAAATAATTAGTAATAAATAGGAATAATTAGTAATAATTTGTAATAATCGGTAATAAATAGAAATAATTAGTAATAAATAAGAATAAATAAGAATAATTAGAAGTAAATCGGAATAATTAATAATAAATAGGAATAAATAATAATAATTAGAAATAAAAAAAATAATTAGTATCAATTAGTAATTATTAGTAATAATTAGTAATAATTAGTAATAAATATTAATAATAATAATAAATAGGAATAATTAGTAATAATTAGTAATAAATTGTAAAAAACAGTAAAAAATAGTAAAAATAGTATTAATTAGTAATAATTAGTAATAATTAGTGATAAATTGTATAAAATAGTAATAATTAGAAATAATTAGTAATAATTAGTAATAAATAGTAATAATTTGTAATAATTAGTAATAAATAGTAATAAATAGTAATAAATATTAATAAATAGTAATAAATTGTAAGCATTATTAATAAATAGTTTAAATTTGTAATTATTTCTAATAAATAAGAATAATCGGTAATAAATATGAATAATTAGTAATAAATGGGAACAATTAGTAATAAATATGAATAAATAGTAATAAATAGTATTAATCAGTAATAAATCGGAATAATTAGTAATAAATAGTAATAAATAGTAATAAATATGTATAATGAGTAATAAATAGTAATAAATAGTAATAAATACGAATAATTAGTAATTAATAGGAATAATTAGTAATTAGTACGTAGTAATTAGTAATTTGTAATTAGTAGTCGTAAACTCTATTTTTAGAGTAATAATTATGGGTAATTAGTAATAAATAGGAATAAATAGTAATTAATAGGAATAATTGCTAATAAATATGAATAATTAGTAATAAATAGGAATAATTACTAATAAATATGTAAATTAGTAATAAATATGAACAATTAGTAATAAATATGAACAATTAGTAATAAATAGGAACAATTAGTAATAAATAGGAATAATTATTAATAAATTGGAATAATTAGTAAAAAATAGTAAAAAATAATAATAATTAGTAATTATTAGGCATAATTTGTGATTATTACTAATAAGCAGTAATAATTAGTAATAAATAGCAATGAATAGTAATAATTGATAATAAATAGGAATAATTAGTAATAAATAGGAATAATTAGTAATAAATAGGAATAATTAGTAATAAATAGAAATAATTAGTAATAAATAGGAATAATTTGTAATAAATATGAATAATTAGTAATACAATGGAATATTTAGTAATAATTTGTAATAATTAGTAATAATTAGTAATAATTAGTAATAATTATTAATAATTAGTAATAAATAGGAATAATTAGTAATAAATATGAATCATTATTAATAAGTAGGAATAAGTAGTAATAAATAGGAATTAATAGGAATTATTAGTAATAAATAAGAATAATTAGTAATAATTAGTAACAGTTAATAATAATTCGTAATAATTAATAATAATTAATAATAATTAGTAATAATTAATAATAATTATTAATACATATGTATAATTAGTAATAATTAATAATAATTAGTTATAAATAGGAATAATTAGTAATTATTGGTAATAAATAGTAATAAATATGTATAACGAGTAATAATTAGTAATAAATAGGAATAAATATTAATAAATATGAATAATTTGTAATAAATAAGAATAATTAGTAATAAATTGTAATAATTAGTAATAAATAGAAATAATTAGTAATAAATTGGCATAACTAGTAATAAAAAGGAATAATTAGTAATAAAAAGTAATAATTAGTAATAAATTGGAATAATTAGTAATAAATAGAAATAATTAGTCATAAATAGGAATAATTAGTAATAATTAGTAATAATTAGTAATAATTAGTAATAAATTGGACTAATTAGTAATAATTTGGAAGATTTAGTAATAATTAGAAATAATTAGTAATAAAGAGGAATAATTAGTAATAATTAGTAATAATTGGTAATAAATAGAAATAATTAGAAATAAATAGGAATAAATAAGAATACATAGAAATAAATAGGAAAAATTAATAATAAATAAGAATAAATAAAAATAATTAGTAATAAATAATAATAAATAGTATCAATTAGTAATAATTAGTAATAAATAGAAATAAATAGAAAAAATTTGTAAAAATTAGTAATTATTAGTAATAGATATTAACAATAATAATAAATAAGAATAATTAGTAATAATTAGTAATAAATTGTAAAAAAATAGTAATAATTAGAAATAATTACTAATAATTAGTAATAATTAATAATAATTAGTAATAATTAGTAATAATTAGTAATAAATAGTAATAAATAGTAATAAATATTAATAAATAGTAATAAATAGTAATAATTATTAATAAATAGTTAAAATTAGTAATAATCAGGAATAAATAAGAATAATCGGTAATAAATAGGAATAATTAGTAATAAATAGAAATAATTAGTAATAAATAGGAATAAATAGTAATAAATAGTAATAAATAGAAATAAAAAGGAATAATTAGTAATAATTAGTAATAATTAGTTATAAATAGTACTAAATATGTATAATGAGTAATAATTAGAAATAAATAATAATAAATATGAATAATTAGTAATTAATAAGAATAATTAGTTATTAGTACTTAGTAATTATTAATTTGTAATTAGTAGTCATAAACACTATTTTTAGAGTAATAATTACGGGTAATTGGTAATAAATAAGAATAACTAGTAATTAATAAGAATAATTGCTAATAAATATGAATAATTAGTAATAAATATGAATAATTACTAATAAATATGTAAATTAGTAATAATTATGAACAATTAGTAATAAACAAGAACAATTAGTAATAAATAGGAACAATTAGTAATAAATTGGAATAATTAGTTAAAACTAGTAAAAAAAATAGTAATTATTAGTAATTATTAGGCATAATTAGTGATAATTAGTAGTAAACATTAATAATTAGTAATAAATAGCAAAAAATATTAATAATTGGTAATAAATAGGAATAATTAGTAATAAATAGAAATAATTAGTAATAAATAAGATTAATTAGTAATAAATAGGAATAATTTGTAATAAATATGAATAATTAGTAATAAATTGGAATAATTAGTAATAATTAGTAATAATTAGTAATAGTTTGTAATAATTTGTTATAATTAGTAATAAATAGTAATAAATAGTAATAAATAGAACTAATTAGTAATAATTAGTAATAATAAGAAATAATTAGTAATAATTTGTAATAAATAGGAATAATTAGTAATAAATAGAAATAAATAGGAATATCTAGTAATAAGTAGGAATAAGTAGTAATAAATAGGAATTAATAGGAATAATTAGTAATAAATTATAATAAGAAATAATTAGTAATAATTAGTAATAATTAGTTATAATTATTAATAATTAGTAATAATTAATAATAATTAGTAATACATATGTATAATTAGTAATAATTAATAATAATTAGTAATAAATAGGAATAATTAGTATTTACTAGTAACAAATAGTAATAAATATGTATAATGAGTAATAATTAGTAATAAATAATAATAAATAATAATAAATATGAATAATTTGTAATAAATAAGAATAATTAGTAATAAATAGTAATAATTAGTAATAAATAGAAATAGTTAGTAATAAATTGGAATAACTAGTAATAAAAAGAAATAATTAGTAATAAAAAGTAATAATTAGTAATAAATTGGAATAATTAGTAATAAATGGAAATAATTAGTCATAAATAGGAATAATTAGTAGTAATTAGTAATAAATATTAATAAATAAGAATAATTAGTAATAAATAGGAATAATTAGTAATAATTAGGAATAATTAGTAATAAATAAAAATAATTAGTAATAAATAGGAATAATTAGTAATAATTGGTAATAAATAGAAATAATTAGTAATAAATAGGAATAAAGAAGAATAATTAGAAATAAATTGGAAAAATTAATAATAAATAAAAATATTTAGTAATAAATAATAATAATTATTATCAATTAGTAACAATTAGTAATAAATAGTAATAAATAGTAATAATTAGTAATAATTAGTAATAAATATTACTAATAATTATAAATAGAAATAATTAGTAATAATTAGTAATAAATTGTATAAAACTAGTAATAAATAGTAATAAATAGTATTAATTATAAATAATTAGTAATAATTAGTAATAAATTGTAGAAAATAGTAATAATTAGAAATAATTAGTAATAATTAGTAATAATTAGTTATAAATATTAATAATTATTAATAATTAGTAATAAATATTAATAAATATTAATAAATAGTAATAATTATAATAAATAGTTAAAATTAGTAATAATTTGTAATAAATAAGAATAATCGGTAATAAATAGGAATAATTAGTAATAAATAAGAACAATTAGTAATAAATAGGAATAAATAGTAATAAATAGTAATAATTAGTAATAAATAGGAATAATTACTAATAATTAGTAATAAATATTAATAAATATGTATAATGAGTAATAATTAGTAATAAATAGTGATAAATATAAATAATTATTAATTAATAGGAATAATTAGTAATTAGTACTTAGTAATTTGTAATTTGTAATTAGTAGCCGTATACTCTATTTTTAGAGTAATAATTACGGGTAATTAGTAATAAATAGGAATAATTAGTAATTAATAGGAATAATTGATAATAAATATGAATAATTTGTAATAAATAAGAATAATTACTAATAAATATATAAATTAGTAATAAAAAAGAATAATTACTAATAAATATATAAATTAGTAATAAATATGAACAATTAGTAATAAACAGGAACAATTAGTAATAAATATGAATAATTTGTAATAAATTGGAATAATTAGTAAAAAATAGTAAAAAATAGTAATTATTAGTAATTATTAGGCATAATTAGTGATAATTAGTAATAAACATTAATAATTAGTAATAAATAGCAATAAATAGAAATAATTCGTAATAAATAGGAATAATTATTAATAAATAGGAATAATTAGTAATAAATAACAATAATTAGTAATAAATAGAAATAATTAGTAATAAATAGGAATAGTTTGTAATAAATATGAATAATTAGTAATAAATTGGAATAATTAGTAATAATTAGTAATAATTAGTAATAATTAGTAATAATTAGTTATAATTAGTAATAAATAGAAATAATTAGTAATAATTAGTAATAATAAGAAATATTTAGTAATAATTTGTAATAAATAGGAATAATTAGTAATAAATAGGAATAAATAGGAATAAATAGGAATAATTAGTAATAAGTAGGAATAAGTAGTAATAAATAAGAATTAATAGGAATAATTTGTAATAAATAATAATAATTAGTAATAATTAGTAATAATTAGTAATAATTAGTAATAATTAATAATAATTAGTAATACATATGTATAAGTAGTAATAATTAATAATAATTAGTAATAAATAGGAATAATTAGTTTTTATTAGCAACAAATAGTAATAAATATGTATAATGAGTAATAATTAGTAATAAATAATAATAAATATTAATAAATATTAATAAATATGAATAATTTGTAATAAATAAGAATAATTAGTAATAAATAGTAATAATTAGTAATAAATAGAAATAATTAATAATAAATTGGAATAACTAGTAATAAAAAGGAATAATTAGTAATAAAAAGTAATAATTAGTAATAAATTGGAACAATTAGTAATAAATAGAAATAACTAGTCATAAATTTTAATAATCAGTAGTAATTAGTAATAATTAGTAATAAATATTAATAAATAAGAATATTTAGTAATAAATACTAATAAATAAGAATAATTAGTAATAATTAGGAATAATTAGTAATAAATAGAAATAATTAGTAATAAATAAGAATAATTAGTAATAATTAGTAATAATTGGTAATAAATAGAAAAAATTAGTAATAAATAAGAATAAATAAGAATAATTAGAAATATATTGGAAAAATTAATGATAAATAGGAATAAATAAAAATAATTAGTAATAAATAATAATAATTAGTATCAATTAGTAATAATTAGTAATAAATAGTAATAAATAGTAATAATTAGTAATAATTAGTAATAATTAGTAATAAATATTAATAATAATAATAAATAGAAACAATTAATAATAATTAGTAATAAATTGTAAAAAAGTAATAAATAGTAATAAATAGTATTAATTATAAATAAGTAGTAATAATTAGTAATAAATTGTAAAAAATAGTAATAATTAGAAATAATTAGTAATAATTAGAAATAATTAGTAATAATTAGCAATAATTAGTTATAAATATTAAAAATTAGTAAAAATTAGTAATAAATAGTAATAAATAATAATAATTAATAATTATTATTAATAAATAGTTAAAATTAGTAATCATTTGTAATAATTAAGAATAATCAGTAATAAATAGGAATAATTAGTAATAAATAGGAACAATTACTAATAAATAGGAATAAATAGTAATAATTAGTAATAAATCGGAATAATTAGTAATAATTAGTAAAAAATAGTAATAAATATGCATAATGAGTAATAATAATTAGTAATAAATATAAATAAAAATTAATAATTAGTAATTAATAGGAATAATTAGTAATTAGTACCTAGTAATTAGTAATTTGTAATTTGTAGTCGTAAACTCCATTTTTAGAGTAATAATTACGGTTAATTAGTAATAAATAGGAATAATTAGTAATTAATTGGAATAATTGCTAATAAATATGAATAATTAGTAATAAATAGGAATAATTACTAATAAATATGTAAATTAGTAATAAATACGAACAATTAGTAATAAATATGAACAATTAGTAACAAACTGGAACAATTAGTAATAAATAAGAATAATTAGAAATAAATTGGAATAATTAGTAAAAAATAGTAGAAAATAGTAATAATTGGTAATTATTAGGCATAATTAGTAAAAATTAGTAATAAACAGTAATAATTAGTAATAAATAGCAATAAATAGTAAAAATTGGTAATAAATATGAATAATTAGTAATAATTAGGAATAATTAGTAATAAATAGAAATAATTAGTAATAAATAGGAATAATTTGTAATAAATATGAATAATTAGTAATAAATTGGAATAATTAGTAATAATTAGTAATAATTAGTAATAATTAGTAATAATTAGTAATAATTAGTAATAATTAGAAATAATTAGTAATAATTAGTAATAATAAGAAATAATTAGTAATAATTAGTAATAAATAGGAATAATTAGTAATAAATAGGAATAAATAGGAATAATTAGTAATAAATAGGAATAAGTAGTAATAAATAGGAATAAATAGGAATAATTAGTAATAAATAATAATAACTATTAATAATTAGTAACAGTTAGTAATAATTAGTAATAATTAGTAATAATTAATAATAATTAGTAATAATTAGTAATAATTAATAATAATTAGTAATACATATGTATAATTAGTAATACTTAATAATAATTTGTAATAAATATGAATAATTAGTAATAATTAGCAATAAATAGTAATAAATATGTATAATGAGTAATAATTAGTAATAAATTGGAATAAATATTAATAAATATGAATAATTTGTAATAAATAAGAATAATTAGTAATAATTAGTAATAACTAGTAATAAATAGAAATAATTAGTAATAAATTGGAATAACTAGTAATAAAAATGAATAATTAGTAATAAATTGGAATAATTAGTAATAAATAGATATAATTAGTCATAAATACGAATTATTTGTAATACTTAGTAATAATTAGTAATAAATAGTAATAAATATGAATTATTAGTAATAATTAGGAAGAATTAGTTATAAATAGAAATAATTAGTAATAAATAGAAATAATTAGTAATAATTAGTAATAATTGGTAATAAATAGAAATAATTAGTAATAAATAGGAATAAATAAGAATAATTAGAAATAAATAGGAAAAATTAATAATAAATAAGAATAAATAAAATTAATTAGTAATGAATAATAATAATTAGTAACAATTAGTAATAATTAGTAATAAATAGTAATAATTCATAATAATTAGTAATAATTAGTAATAATTAGTAATAAATATTAATAATAATAATAAATAGGAATAATTAGTAATAATTAGTAATAAATTGTAAAAAATAGTAAAAAATTGAAATATATGGTAATAATTAGTAATAATTAGCAATTAATTGTAAAAAATATTTATAATAAGAAATAATTCGTAATAATTATTAATAATTAGTAATAATTAGTAAAAATTAGAAAATATTAGTAATAAATAGTAATAATTATTAAAAAATAGTAAAAAATAGTAAAAAATAGTAATAATTATTAATAAATAGTTAAAATTAGTAATAATTTGTAATAAATATAATAATTGGTAATAAATAGGAATAATTAGTAATAAATAGGAATAATTAGTAATAAATAAGAATAAATAGTAATAAATAGTAAAAATTAGTAAAAATTTGTAATAAATTGGTAATAAATAGTAATAAATACTAATAATTAGTAACCAATAGAAATAATTTGAAATAATTAGTAATAAATAGAAATAATTAGTAATGAATAGAAATAATTAGTAATGAATAGGAATAATTATTAATAAATATGAATAAATAGTAACAAATAGGAATTAATTGTAAAAATTTGTAATCCTTAGTACTGAATAGGAATAATTAATAATAAATAGGAATAATTAGTAATGAATAGAAATAATTAGTAATGAATAAGAATAGTTAGTAATGAATAATAATTTTTGGTCAGAGTGGATACTCAAGAGGGGGTGAATTGGGTTCCAATTAAAATTTCTGTTAAAAACTTTTAGGATTAAAATCCGCCAAACTAAAACAGCCCAATTAATTAAGGCAGTAGAGATATAAGTGATTTATTGTTCAACAGGTTTCTTAATGCGTGATTATTCCTCAGTTAAATCAGTGTGAGTACTAATTCAACTTTTGAAACATGTTTACAAAAAGAATCACATATACACACTAACCAGAACTAACTATAATAGTGAATGTCAAAACATATTTCTATCTTTGAAAATATAAGCAGTGGATAAATGTAAAACAGTGTAATTGAAAGTTTAACACAAAAATTTAAACAAGAGGTTCAGTCTTAAGCCAAGACATAATCCACTTCACTTGGTGATCACCTGCCACCATGTAGTTATATTTAAAGAATGATACACAGCCTGTGTTGGGCTTTACAATAGTTTTCAAAAACATTCCAGGTTTGGAAACCTCTACCACAGTTATAAATGGGAAAATAAACTATCAAGCCACACTAGACTTCTTCCATTGTTATACATGGGAATCAAATGTAAAGAGTGTTTGGTATGGGGATTTCAGTATCCCTTAGTTCAAGCAAAAGAGTCAGTATGTGTATGATATACACACTGCTCACAAATGTGAAATAGTTAATCGCAGTAGAACTAATGATATTAGGAAAAAATTTAGGATGCTATGTGTATTGGTAGATGAGCTCTGGACTCCTTGAAATGAAATGAACAGACGTTTTGATCCTTCTCTACAGGTTCCCTCTAAAACAGAGTGTCACAACTTCCAGGTTCTAACTTCAAGATGTAGATATGTTCAGCTTCTTGGGTCAGAATCTCTTTGTAGCAAACCACCACATCTTTTGAAAATGTTCTTTTCAACAGATCTTTGTGAAGATCCTAGATCTTCAGAATGAGTGCTTGAGTTCTTGAGTTCTCTTCTTCTTTATTCGTATTTCAGTTATTGTACATATCTTTCTTATGTGTGTATCTTCCATATCTTCATGTCTGTCTCTACTCATATATATATATATATATCTACTTTTCCAGTTCATCTTTCCCTTATTTAATTTAATAGGGGTCGACAAGTGAAATGATTCATCCATGTGTGGTATTCCTCGTACCTCGCACTGTCTCCCTATATGCATGCAAATATTATTAAATAATTTCAGGTGAATTAAATTGTCCAGACATGACCGTTATGATAATATTAATAAAATTAGTAATGTAACGAATATGTTATCATTATACTGGTAGCAGATGCATGTCACCTAGTAGAATTCAACAGTAGGCTCTTAAACTATGGACTTCGTCGGTAGACTCACAGTATACCTTTAACAGTAGGCTTCAGTCAGTAAGATTAATTAGTGGTAGACTTCAATCAGAAAAATTCTAACGGTAACTCTGTATCATCAGACTAATTCAACAGTGACCTTTCCAGCGGTAGACTATCTCAACAGGTAACTCCATCAACGGTGGAGTATGCTTATCAGTAGACTTCTACTAACGATAGAATTAAACTGTAAAGCTCTTAATAGAAGACTTGATAAAGAGTCTGACATTGGACTTCTAAAAGAATCCTTGTCATAGTAGTGACCTTGTAACGATGAATCATTGTCTATAAGCATTGATGATCAGAGCAAAAGTAGACTTGCGATAGTGACCTTGTACCGGTAGCTTGTAATAGTGATAGTAGATCTTCAACGGTGACCTTTAACAGAAGGCTCTTACCAGTATCCTTTAACAGTGAACTTATACTTAGTTAAATGTAAACTGTAAGCTGATGCAACAATGTCATGAGACTAAAAATATAGATTTTTCAGGATAATTAATATAAATACAGATTAAGAGGGATTATCAAATGACTTAATATATCATGATCAGTATTTAAACATTATTTGGGATTATCAAAACAGGTGAGTTCAACAGGAATAATTTTTAATAATTAGTAATAAATAAAAATAAATTGGAATAACTTGTAATAACATGGCACAATTTTCAGTGGATTGAAGGCACTCCTTTTTCTCAATGACACTTCTCCTTTCAACTTTCACCGAATAAAAACATTATGTAATGTTTTATTCTCTATTATCATATCAAATATCTTATGCACGAGTTTTAATATGCATTCGTATGACCATATTTTTCATAATGTGTTTAGGCGGTGACTGTTGCAAGAAGATGATTCATCGACGAAAAGGGGGCTCTCTTGTCTGATGGATCATTTACTTGAAACATTGTTACACAGAAATCACAATATAGAATCTGCTCAGAGGTGCGCAAATTCATTCTACTACATATGAGAATGAATATGTGTACCTCCAAGAAGATTCTTCATTATGATTTCTGTGTGAGAAAGATTCAATTAAATGATCCGTCAGACAAAACAAAAATCGTCAATCCACTGGAAATTGTATCGCCCATATGTAATGGTACTTATTATGAAGTAGTTATAATTATTTATCTTTTTTTTCTGATAGTGTTTTTATAATTTCAAACTATACAAAAAAAATAATGATTTTATATTTTGTTAAAAAATATGGAACAAGGAAGTCGACAAAAATCATTATTAGATGATCACGCTTGGATAAATAAGAGTATATATCCAAAAGGATCTAGTTTAAATCTTGAATATGTTGAGTGTGTTAATGTTTTCTTATCATTTGCATCATCAAAACCAGAAAATGTTTTAGAAGACACCGTATAGTGACCTTGTAAAAATGTGCTCTGTGAATGTTTGACACATTTGGCAAGGTTGGGACACATCACTTGCAGTTTGGTTTTCAACCAAATTATGTTTTTGGGTATCAACAAGGTGAACACAATTCCTGAAAAGATACTAATAACTTGATTTTAGATCCATCACGGTTTCAAAATTTAGTACATGATGTTACATGTCTATCCATTCAAAAAACTGATACTCAAGATGATATTGATTTAACTTTTGAGTTGTCACCATCTAAATTTTATGATTTGTTAAGGTTTGATAGGGATGTATTATATAATGGTTGTGAGATATGAAAATTATATGCATTTGAAAATTTTATGTCTATTAAATCAGATAATGCATTGTCAAACAACTATTTTGATCAGATACTTTCTTTATTTAAAACAATTTTACCTAAAGGGAATCTGTAGCCTATAAATTACTATTAGAGAAAGAGTCTGGTTCCTAATATGGGACGTAGTTATCGGAAGATTCATGCATGTCCAAATGATTGCATCTTATATTCTGGTAAAAATGATTTGTTGGATAGTTTTTCCACATGGGGACAATCGAGGTATAAAGAAGCTTAACTGGTGTTTCGCACGGAATCCGGGGATGACCTCCTCGACGGGAGATTCAAAAGTTCCGATCGGTTTCTAACGGGTTTGTTCGTAGAACCGGAAACATCCAATGATTCCACATCCGTTTGGACCTACTTTCCAAAGGCAGGCGCTCATTAGCTTGTGGACTAATGAGGTTTAGGAATTTGCATTGGTCGAGAGGATGGGAGGTTGGACTCATCACACCTTTTTGAGGGGAATTATTGTCTACTCCGAGACTCTCTTTATATATTTAAGTTATGTTCGTGAATCCTTATTACATTACCAAGTATAAAATGTGCTTTCCTTTAGTTTTAACAATCAATGATTAAATATGCAATGAAATTTAGAGAATCTTTTATATGTATTTGATGTTCTTCATCAATAGAGAATCATCTATATCTGTTTAGAGATTCTTGGTCAATGGTATCCTTCAAAACATTTATATAAAAGTCTCTTGGTCATTTATGATGACCAGGCTGATTTTAAAGCCACTCAGTGGGGCACTTGAAGTTTATCGTCATTCAGAAGGACAGAGATTATTTCAAAGTTGGGATCGAACCCATAAATGGGATACCTACGTATCCTTTTTTTTGGAAAAGGAATCAGAACCCACGTATTTCGAGAAATGGAGTATGATGTTTATGATTGATGGCTCAAAGATGAATGTCATAATTACTTTTACACTCTAAGCTCACGTGAGTCATGCTCAGTGTGATAAACAAGAGGTATTGGTAAAATTTAGACTATTGTGCCATGAAATATGCAATCATAAGAATTTGTTTGGGGCTTAAGTATGGATGACTGCCCAGAAAGATGAAGGTTTAGGATTTTCTTTTAGGGAGAAAATCCATGAACAGGGTCCATAAAGTTATATGTGCTTCATGCAGACTTGAATACTCTAATCTTGGGGGTTACTCCTAAGGAGGATGCCCAAGTTAAGAGGGGACTTATGTTTGGGTTTTACTCCTGAAAAGGAAACCCAAATCAATGGTAAATTATGACTGGTTAAGAGAAATTTAAGGGAACTTGGGGCTTATTCCTAGAAAGGAGACCCAAGGATAAGGGACTTGGGGCTTATTCCTGAGGAGGATGCCCAAGGTTATGACTGAGTCTTATTCCTGAAAAAGGAGACCCAGGTTAGGGATTAAGGTTTGGGGCTTATTCCTGAGGAGGATGCCCAGATTAAAGGTTTTATCACTGGGGATTATTCCTAAAAAGGAGACCCAGATTAAAGGTTTTATCACTAGGGATTATTCCTGAAAAGGAGACCCAGGTTAAGATTATCTCATCTCAAAGGATGAGGTTGAATGAATTAACTCTCCGTATTTTAGTGATATAAGGATATTTAAATCACTAGACTTTGAGAGAGATTCCACAGAATTCCTTTCAGATAAGAAATTCAAATCAAGAAATCATGCCATAAATGGCTTTGAAGAGTGTCTTGAAGACTGAATCTTGAAAAGGAAAGGTGAAATGGATTAAGAGGGGTAAAAATGGGCATGATGGGCACCCAAAACTATAGGGGCGCGCATGTCTTGCAAGGCGTGCAAGTCTTCCGTGGGCGCGCAAGTGTTGGTCGCGCAGGTATACCTGCGCGACACATAGTGTACTTGCGCGATTTTCAACCAGCAACAAAATACTTGAGCGACTCTTTTTTAAACCCTTTAGAATGTTCTCCAGGTTCTTCCAGAAAAGGAACTCGCAAGTTATATTGAAGGAAATAAGTCGGCGCGCAAGTGTTTGATAAGTTTCAACACTTAGGCCTTCCTTCTTCTCTTTAGATCATCCGTTCTAGGTAAGAAATTACCTTAGAAGTGTTCCGGAAGCTTTGAGAAGAGACTTGGGCGTCGGGAGCTTCAATCCGAGTTTCTGGAAAAAGATCCTCTCAAATGGGGGGCCCACAGGGTCTATTTATAGGCAAAAGAAGACCCTGGGCGGTTACCGGGCGGTTACTGGGCGGTTATCACTTAGGTCGCGCAAGTCACTTGCACGACCATAAGGCGTCGCGCAAGTACTTTCCCGACCACTAGGCGGCGCGCAAGTGTACTTGCGCGACCATGAGGGAACTTGCGCGACCTATAGGCAATGTTCTCCTTGTTCATCCCTTTGTCGATTTTTGATGTTTCTTCAAAGGATGAATCACTTTTTCCTTAGATATTCCCCTTTTCCGATCTTTATATTCTGTGATGAAAGGAGTGTCAACAAAAGTCCCCCCTCAAAGTTGGATCCGGAGAGAAATGAGGATTTGACTCTGAGGAAATCAAAAACATCCAAAGGAAAAGGTGGTTTTCAAGTCTTCAGTGCGCAGAAGGTAGCGCGCAAGTGTGCTGGAACTTGACTTTTATTCAGAGTTCCTTTGTCTTTTGTGGGCAGTTTAAAGTCATGCATGCCGGACATAAAAGGGATAATGTTTAAGGTCGAAATAGCTTTGACCGAAATGGATTAAAATTGATTCAATTCCTTGACAATTTATCTGAAAACAAATTACCATACTCAAGTATGAGAGAAAATATGTAAACTATGGCTTAAGAATATTTGAATCTGAGGAATGATATGAAAAAGAGCTAAAAGGCATTAGAAGAAGTAGTTTCCAAGAATGAAGTTACTATTATTTAACAAAACCTGTTAGGGGGTTGAAATATGCAGGGCCACCTATGGGCATTGGCTGCATGGTTAAATAAATAGTATCTTTCGGCTGACAAGTCTGTTATGTGGACTGTTTATGCAAGGCCACCTATGGGCACGTGCAACATAGTCAGGAAAAAGAACTCCCAAAAATTTACTTTCCTAGTGTTAAAAGCCAGTGAAAGTTTATGGAGATTCAAATTTTCTAATGTATAGAGTTTGTTGTATGGAAAGAGGTACTTGAATATGGAGAAGATATTTCCGAACAAGAATATCGAAGAACTGGATGAACATCACTCCTACGAAGGTCTGACCCAAACGTAGGGAAGAATAATAAACCATAGACTTGAATACTTTCAGATCATGAAAAAGGATATGGGACAAATATGTTAAGGAAGGATATTTTTTGCGGATCCCTACATACTATCGTTTTTGACAAATAAGGACAAAAGAGTCATTCTTACCAAGAATGAAGTTACTATTATTTAACAAAACATGTTATGGGGTTGAAATATGCAGGGCCACCTGAGGGCATTGGCTGCATGGTCAAATAAATAGCATCTTTCGGCTGACAAGTCTATTATGTTGACTGTTTATGTAAGGCCACCTATGGGCACGTGCTGCATAGTCAAGCAAAAGAATTCTCAGAAGTTTGACATTTTTGTGACTAGAAGTCATGAAAAGGGTTATAAAGATCTGAAAATATTTAAGGTTAGGATTATAACACATAAAGATGGGTATTTTCCAATGTATATAGAGATACATAGGTCAATGAAAACCATAATCATGTTGTGGCTGGGTCCTGAATTGAAATTTGGACTTCACTACGTATCTCATAAGAATGAGATTCAAGCCATACATAGTTCATGAAATGCAGTTTAACGTCGTGTAGGACGAAAGTATGAGAAATCTTAGTTTAGGGTCATAGAATTCGGACCATAATAATGAATACACAGTGTGTGTTTTCATGAGGACTTTTCAGCCAAGGGACTGAAAGTGAAATTTGGGGTTAGGCCCAAAAGACTTGGGACTGGATTCGAGGGACACTCGAATGTTCCTACGTATCCCATAAGGATGGGAATCAAGTCCACGTAGTTCTAGAACTACCCTTTGTACAAATTTGGTTCGTACATGTGAAGGGTGAAAGGGGACATTAGTGCAATGATGGTTTAACCTGAGATAAAAAGTTTAGGCATTACCATGTATGCACGTAGTCTTTTGAAAATGAAACATGATTTTAAAAAAATCAATGTCAATAATGGTTCCTTCTCAAATGAGGAAATCAAAGAATATTGTAGTTTATTGTCGTACCGGACAAAAGTGTTGTATAGTTTAACGTCATATAACAAGGACGAAAGTGAATCAATGTAATGATATTGATTGCAGGGGCGGTTTCAAAAATCAACATCATATGAGGTTGTGGTGAACCGATGTGAAGAGATTGTTTTTGGGCTTGAACCCTGGGAGGTTGCCTACATACCCAGCCTGGAGGGCGAGGATCAAAGTCCTTGTAGTTCAATTAAAGAATGAATTAATGATCAACTTGTTCTTGTGGACAATGATCTAATAAAACAAATTGTTGGGACTTACACATGGTTAGTGGCCCAAAGGGAATGTTATGGTTGATGTTCTCTCTAAGCTCACGTGAGTCATACTCGGTGTGAGAAACAAGAGGTAATAACAACCTTAACGATGCACAGTTTAATGTCATGTAGGACATAAAAAAGGGACTATGCAGTTTAAAGTCTTGTAGTTAGGACTGTTGGTGCTGCACAGTTTAGTGTCATGTAGCAGGGAAAAAATACAGTTTAATGTCATGTAGGACCTATCAAGGATTTTATGTACAGTTTAACGACATATAGTTAGGACGATGGGGATAAAATAGTTTAACGTCATATTGGACGAAAGGGGGACTGTGTAGTTTAATGTTATGCAGTAAGGACAAAAGAGTGTACCATTTTAACGTCATGTCGGATGAAAGTGAGAATAGTTTAAGGTCATATGCATGGACCGTGGATGGTGCAGTTTAATGTCATGCTGGACCTTTGATGATTATATAATTTAACGTCTTTTCGGACGTGAGGGACTTTTATACAGTTTAGCATCATGTAGTTTAGGAAGTCACAGTTTAACGTCTTGATGGACATAAGGGATTTGCAAATAGTTTATGGTCATATACATGGACCAGGGATGATGTAGTTTAAGGTCATGCTGGACGGTTTAGGGAACTTTTTCACAGTTTCATGTCGTGTGGGACGAAGTTGCAGTTTAAAGTCATACTGGACCATTGCTGTATAGTTTAATGTCATATAGCAAGGACTAAGGTGAACCAATATGAGGATATCAGTTCTGGGGACTTTTTACTGTTTATCGTCATACTGGACGTTGAAAGTGCCACACAGTTTAATGTCATGTTGCTAGGACACAATATAGTTTAATGTCATCTCGGACAAAATATAGGATCTTCTGTACAGTTTAATGTCATGTAGATAGGACATAATAACATTTTAATGTCATGTAGGACATGATAACAGTTTAATGTCATGTAGGAAATAATAACAGTTTAATGTCATGTAGGACATGATAACAGTTTAATGTCATGTAGGACATAATGAAAGTGCCACACAGTTTAATGTCATGTTGCTAGGACACTATATAGTTTAATGTCATCTCGGACAAAATATAGTTTAATGTCATCTCAGACAAAATATAGTTTAATGTCATCTCGGACAAAAGTATGATCTAATGTGATTGTTTTGGATCTGGGAACAATATTTTGTGTTTATACAAAATACTTCTTCAGAAATCTGGCATTAGTTGGATTCGTGATGTGTTCTCCATCCATTGAGATCAGAGAATACGCTGCATTGGCATAGACCTTATGTATTGAATAAGGTCCCTCCCATTTTGGTTCAAGCATGGGAGGCTTCTTTCCTGGTATCATTGGTGCTCTGAGAACCAATACCAATTCTCCCTGAATGAATGAACGAAGACGAACTTTTTTGTTAAAATCTCGTGCTATCCGATTCTGATAGATTTCCAAGTGGTGAAAAGTGCACAATATTTTCTCATCTAACTGTTCCAATTCATTCAACCGCTTTTGGGATTGCTCATCTGTTGATAACTGATCACAAATGGCTATTCTGAGTGAGGGCAATTGAACTTCAATTGGAAATACTACTTCTGTTCCATATACCAATGAATATGGAGTAGACCGCGTTGCATTGCGAGTGGTAGTCCGATAAGACCATAAAGCATGAAAGAGTTTATCAGGCCATGACCTCTTATCTTTATCCACCATCTTTTGCAGTATATTTGAAAGAGTCTTTTTGAAGGCCTCTATCTGGCCATTAGCCGCTGCATGATATCGAGATGAATGGTTGGACTTAATGTTGTATTCTTGATACAATTTCTTTACCTCAGAAGAACAGAAATTGGTGCCGTTGTCCGTCAATATGGTATGAGGGACACCAAATCTAGTAATGATGATAGACATGACGAAGCTAACAATGCATTTAGAACTGACTTCTTTGAGAGGTACTGCCTCTGCCCATTTGGAAAAGAAATCAGTAGTAGTAAGAATGTACTTGAACTGCTTGGCCATAGCTGAAGGGTAAGGTCCCACCACATCCATTCCCCATGTGGAAAATGGCCATGAGTATTTAGCTGTATGAAGCAACTCTGGAGGTTGATGAATGAAGTTGGAATATACTTGGCATGAATGACACTTCTTTGTGAAATTAACACAATCTTGTATCATTGAAGGCCAGAAGTATCCAAGACTTCGAATTTGATCAGACAGTCTATGTCCAGACTGGTGGGCACCACAGACTCCTGCATGCACTTCTTTTATGACAGCCATTGTCTCTTCACCATCAATACATCTGAAGAGAACTCCATCAAAACCACATTTGTAGAGAATTTTCTCGAGGTGGTTTGGACCATCATAAAGAGTAAAATTGACCACACGTCGCCGAATTTGTTCTTTCTCGGCTCTATCAGGTGGAAGTGTTCCATTTTGAAGGTATTACTTGATAGGTGACATCCATCCTGTAGTATGACCATAAGGTTCAGGAATAGGACTAATTTCATTAATTTCCTATGTTCTGACTTGAACATAAGGTGAAATTGCATGACGGTGGGTAATACAGATGGTTGTCTCGTCCCGATTTGGATCTGCTAAAGCTGTGGCTATATTAGCCAGTGCATCAGCTTGAGCATTTTGTGATCTTGGGACATAAAAAAATGTCAGTTCTGAAGGGAATTCCGACATTAACTCTCTGACGTAATCATACAAAGGGATTAATTCTTCTTATCTGATGGCATAATCCCCATTGACTTGTTTGATTACCAGGTCTAAATCACCTTTCACCTTTAAGTGATTCACTTGTGCTTGAATCACTAACTCCAAGCCTGTAATGAGAGCTTGGTATTCAGATTCATTATTGGTACCACCTTCCCACAACAAAAAGGAATAAGGTAACACTGCCTTATCTGGAGAAATGAGCACAATTCCTAAACCAACTTTGTTGAATTTAGGATTTTCCATTTTCTTCCCTGTTGGACTTCTAGAAGCACCATCAAAATACATTTCCCATTTTTGAGGACTCTCTTTAATAGAGAAAACTTCCTCATCAGGGAGTTTGATATCTGAATACGTGTCTTCCACTGAAGGATGTTCAGCCAGGAAATCAGCCAGAGCTTGGCCCTTAATTGCCTTTTGAGACACATACTGGATGTCGAACTGCTGTAGAATAACCGCCCACCTTGCCAGACGTCCTGTAAGCATTGGACGACTAAGGATGAATTTGAGTGGATTAATACGAGATACCAATTGGACCTCGTGATGTTGCAGGTAGTGTCTCAGTTTCTGAACTGCAAATATTAATTCTAGGCAGCACTTTTCAATACTCGAATACCGGGTTTCTGCTTCAAGCATAGTTCTACTGAGATAGTAGAGACTATTTTCATTCCCAGCATCATTCTTTTGAGCGAGAAATGCACCCAATGATCGCTCTAAAGCTGTCACGTAGAGGATAAGAGGTCTACCCTCAACAGGTGGAATAAGTACTGGTGGACTCAAGAGGTATTTCTTGAGAACATCAAATGATTCTTGACATTCTTCAGTCCACTGGTAAGTGACTCCTTTCTTCAATAATTTGGTAAAGGGTAAACTTTTGCCTGCCAAATTGGCAATGAAACGCCGAATATAGACTAAGTGTCCTTGAAGTCCTCTTAATTCTTTCAAATTCTGCGGAGGTGACATACCAAGGATTGATTTGGTCTTCTCAGGATTGACTTCAATACCACGATGGCGTACAACAAAGCCGAGTAATTTTCCTGAGGTTACCCCAAAAGCACATTCTAAGGGGTTCATCTTCAAATTATGTTGTCGAAGCTTGTGGAATACGACTTCTAAATCAGCTAAGTGATCAAAACGTTGTTTGGATTTAACCACCAAATCATCTACATAGCATTCAACAAACTTCCCTATAAAAGGTTTGAAGATACGATGCATGGTGCGTTGATATGTTGCACCTGCATTCTTTAAACCAAAGGGCATCACCCGGTAACAAAACACACCTTGAGGAGCTCTGAAGGCTGTATATTACTCATCTTCTGGGGCCATTCGGATCTGATTATATCCAGAATATCCATCCATGAAAGAAAGTACTTCATAGCCAGCCGTCGCATCAATTAAGAGTTCTGTAATCGGAACTGGGAAATCATCTTTAGGATAATACCGATTAAGGTCTCTGAAATCGATACAAACCCTAATTTGTCCGTTCTTCTTCTTTACTGGGACAATATTAGCCAACCACTTGGGATATTGAACTTCTCTGACGAAGTTAGCTTTGATAAGCTTATCCACTTCAGCCTCGATTTTGGAATCATAGCTTGGGTGTGTTCTTCTTGCGGCTTGCTTGAATCCTCGATGTTCTTTTGGCAAACCCAAATGATGGGTGGCAACATCAGGATCAAGGCCAGGCATCTCTGTATAATTCCAAGAAAAAATATCTTTATTTTGATTTAGAAAAGAAATATACATATCTTGCTCTTCAAGGGTCATGGCCGCACTAATTAAAGTGGGGCGTGGATCTTTCTATGTACCCAGATTTACTTCTCTGAGTTCATCCACAGTGGTAGAGATACCCTCTTCAAATTCTAGAGGAGCATCTCTAATATCTTCCTCTTCCTCTTCATCATGTTTTATTTCTTCCGTTTCTACTTGCAATGTAGATGAAAAAACGAAATTCTCATGATCATAAGAGATGTCAAAATTTTCACATTTTGAAGAAGAAGCTTCCATTTCCGACCCTATTGATGATAAAGGGTCTTCTTTGGGAAATAAAGAGGAGATGATGGATTGAGAATCGACATCAATATTCACCTCTGGTGTTGCTATAACTTCTTCTGGCCTGATTAGCGAAGTATAGACTTGTTGGATTTCAGCAGACGAAATGAAAACGTCACCACTTATGCTTTCATCACTGCTTGGTAAGTTACCAATTTCTCCCATGTTGTCTGGTTCGATTGCCGTAATTGACATTATGGATCTTTCCATAAGAGTATTTTGATTTGGGCCTATTTTGTCAATTTGACTGATAGGTAACACATAATCTGTACTCACATTTGAAAATGGATTTATTGGGATTTTTTCCAAACCATATGGAGCATTAACTTTGGTAATTTCCTTCATTGTAGATTTTTCTCTTCCCTTCATGTGATAAAATTCCGCCTCAATGTATTGACACTCACATGTCTTGAACGGGGCCTTATCACCATACAATGTTCCAACTTGACCATCAAAAAAGTATTTGAGACATTGATGGTATGATGACGGAATAGCTGCATGCTGATGTAGCTAGGGTCTTCCAAGAAAGATATTGAAAGCTGAGTCTTGATCAACAATCATGAAATCTGAATTGGAAACAAGATCTACAAACTGAGTTCTGAGCGTAACTTCTCCCAGTGGTTCTTGTTCATTTTTATCATATCCTTGCAACATCATGGTAGAAGGAGATAAATCAGATTCCGTGAGGCCCAATCGACGAAGTGTGCGAATGGGCATGAGGTCGACTCTTGAACCATTGTCAATGAAAGCTCTTCGAACATCTATACCATTGACTTTTCCAGATAAGTACAAAGGTTTTATGTGCTCATGCACAACATCATCTTCATCTTTATCAGTAAAATATATCACTGCATGGCATTCCGCATGATTATTCTCTATGCGATAGATTTCAGCTGCAGCAATTTCAGCTTCAAACTCCTGAGGACTTGACAAAGCTTCGATGAGTGCTTCCCGAAGATCTCTTGACAGATTCAAAGCATCCAAAATTGATAACTTGGCTGGTACATGGGCCAAGTGTTTCAATATATCATACTTTTGATCTAGAGGTCTGTGTTTCCCAATAGGAATATGCGGTTTAGCAGGTACCTTGGAAGCTGATGCTTTGGAAGCTGATGCATCTTGTATTGAAGTTGGCAACATCCTTGGTTTTGGAAAATTAGACTGATTAGATCCATTTACTTGCTGAGATAAAGAAGATGGAACTTTTAATAGGTCTTCCAAAATAACTGTGCCGAAACTGAGTTGGCCATTGGCAGAAGAACTTGCTTGTTCTTTTTGAGATCGCTGAAGGACTCTACCACGAGTTTCTGCTGCATATACAGTTCTAGCAGGGGTAGAATTAGAGTAGTGGCTTCGGAAAGATCCACGTCTTCCCCTATATCCTAAACCTCTAGAACATCCTCGGGTTCCCTTATTTGATACAGGGAATTCAGGCTCATCAAGACAGGAATATGAATCTGTTAATTGAATCATATTAACAGAATCAAAGATTAACTCTTCGTCTGATAAAGACTCTGCCTGGTTAACCTGTTTAGGCTGTGCCGTTTGGCGGGACGGTGCCCGTGGCTTTGAAGTAGATGGCATGAAATATGCCAGAGTCAAAGACAATTTAGGATTTGATACATACTTATCTTCTCCTGATTCCTCTTTCTTCTTTGAATTGAGCGGCCCTTTTTAGGATTTGTCTTTTGATGGAGGATTTACTGCAGATTTTGTAGGAGACACAATTGGCTTCTTCAATTGTGTTCGCAAAATGGAATGGGTCCGATTGATTGTCTTTATGACCATCCAATCATCATATTTTTTCACAGTTTTGCTTTTGACATCCTACCACTCGCCTCCTTCCTCTGGATCTGTAGTGGTAATACACGCTACATGAGCTGAAGAACCCTTCAATTTGACTTGTCCCAAGTCGACCATCTTTTGCAGGAGGTCTTTAAAGACAAAACACTCCTGGATGGGATGCCCCAAAATTTGATGAAAGTGACAATAATTGGGACGGTCTTCATCTCCTTCCTTGTTTGGCCTCTTCGGCACTGGTAATTGAACCAAATTATTTTCCAGAGCTGAAATGAAGTAACCAGGAACTTGCTCACTTCGGAAAGAGTGTGTTTTACTCTTCATATCCTCAAATTGTTTTCGTTGTTGATCTTTTTGATCATTTGGACGAAAAAGCCTTTGTTGTTGGCGTTCAGGAGGTGGAGCCCTTCGAGAAGATGAAGGTTTTGAAGTAGAAATAGGTACAAGTGCCTGTTTAAGCATAACTGTAGCAGTTTCTGCTTTACCCATTCTTCTTCTTGGAGCTGATGGAATTACACGAGATTTAACCTTAGCCTGTATAAGGGAATCTTCAATCTGTTGAGCGATTGAAGTAAGGTCTCGAAACCCTCCTGTGTATTTCATAGGGATCAATGGCGTGCGTAATTCGTCACGCAAATTTGCCACACAGATTGGCAATAATTCCTCCCGAGGGAGTGCTAAACTCAAGGAATACGTTAATCCCTTCAAACGAGCAATGAAATCAGAGACTCTTTCATTTTCCCTTTGCTTGCAGTTTGTAAGATCGAAAACTGTCGTTTTTGGTAAAGTTGAGCTAAACTGAAGAAGGAATTTTTGACGAAGATCCTCCCATCCGATGACTGACCGGGATTGCAAGCTTGTATACCAGACAAAAGCTGGTCCTTGCAAGGTTCGCACGAAGCATCTGAGTTTCCCTGCTTCTTGCTGCTCTGGATTTCCCATCATAGGATCACAACAAGACACGTAATGCGTCAAATGTTGTTCAGGGTCGCCTGATCCATTGAAAGTAGGGAAAATAGGGTTTCCAAAACTGGATGGAGGAGAAATTGAATCTACCCATTCAGGGTAAACTTTCTTTTCAGGTTGAACTTGCGCCTGTTTCCCTTCCATAGTTTCTAACCGAGCTGTTAATGACTCAATAGTAGTTATTAACTTTTGAGAAACGTCAGGTTGAACTTGGTTTTGGGTAGGTGCAATGAATGGAGCTTGGACAGACGTGGTGGTTGGTGCTGCAACTAATGGTAGTGCTGCCAACCGTTGTTGCGTTTGACCCATAGGATGAGACCTCTGAGGGTGTACTGATAAAGGAGGATATTCTTGATCCATCTCAGTAGTTACAAAAAATTCCTTCAGCTTTCATACTTCAGCATTCTTAAGAAGAAGACTACTCTGAAGTAGTTCTGCATTCAACCTTCTTAATTATTTCATTTCTTCCTCCTATTGTGCAAACCTTTGCTCTAATGAGAGCAATTGACCTCCTTTAGAGGAAGGGTGAGAAGTAACCTGATTCTTTCCTTTCCCCTTATTGGATCCTTTTCAGAGAGGGGGAAGTGGGTTACTTGAAGGAATACCCAGATTTTGGGTAAGCCTTTGATTACGTGTGCGCACACCTTCTTCATTTAGGTCTGTGTGCGCAACTTCTTGAGCAGGAACCTCTTCGTCTGATCCCTCTGATTGAGCCTCATCTGGTGAATCAGCAGCAACGTCATTGATGACATTAATGGATGCATATTTCATGGAATACTTTCTATCAGCATTTCTGTGATATTGTCTCCTTCCATGTCCATGATGAGACATGGCATTCCGTTGACTTGATCCCTCAGGAATTTCTTGGAGAACCGTCACTTGGAGAGAATCTCCTGACAGATTGGCTCTTCGTTCCTCTTGAGGCTTATTCCATAATCGAGAGAATACTGACTTTCTCTGAGGGAGGGATTGAGGATTTGAAAAAGTCCCCAGTCCGGTGGACTGGGGATGTTCCTGCTGCTTCTACTCAACTCCTCGAATCCCATTCGTTGACTCTGAGGGTTGGGTTAGAGAAGTCCCCAGTCTGGCAAGCTGGGGTGTCTCTTGACATGCTATGTCTGAGATCTTCTTAAAATCTCTCTTGATCTTGCGAATCTTAGTTCGGAAATTAGCTAGATGCATTAACCTGTATCCACTTTTATCACCTGGTTCAACAGACCGTTGGATGATTTCCAAAACTTCTGTCATTTGATGACGTGTTTGCTCCAGATGAGAGGCTTGTGCAATATTCTCACCTGCTTGATGTAGGAGAAATTCAACAACTTGTTCTCTATATACTTGATTTTGAGAGGAACTAGTTGAAGCTTGTTCTTGAGCAAGATTTTGATTATGAACAAAGCTCATTGACTGTGGCCGGCCATGGGAAATAACATTGCATGAGACCATTTTCGGTGGGCTTTGCTGAACGGAAAGCACTGTGAAATGTAGTGCTCCATGAACACCCCATCCTCTAATATGAACATCAGATGGAGCATTGGAAATTAACTGACGCAATTTTCTTAGTGCGCCAAGGCATGAACGTTGAAGGGTTCTCTGTTGCTTTTCAGCCTTCGGATACCGAGATACTGATAGAGATGCCAAATCAATCTGGCGTTGTAACCCTTCTATTATCTTAATATGATTTTCATATTCACTGTAAGATAATACCTTCTTCTTTAATTGACAAAGAGTTTTCCATATGTTGAGACGAATATCATGGATTCCATCATCCGTCAACATCTTTGGAATGTCGTACTGGGAGTTAGCCAAAGGCCAAAACATGACTGGTACTTCACCTTTTTCCAGTTTTTCCCTCATGTTCAGCATTTCCTCTTTATCATTAAATGAAGATTCTTCTACTCGTTTGGACCAGAGTTGGTGTTTCCTTATTGCTTCATCGGATTCAACAAGATTGGTAGAGAAATCACTATTCATGCTGGAAGATGAATGACCCAGGGATGGTTCGGAGAATAACCTGAACCCCAGGCTATCTTCTGATGGAAAAAGAGTTTCACCTGAGGATAGTAAAGCATCAGACATGACTGGTTTTACGTTTGCAAGTGCCTCGAGATAGGAGGGATTTCTCATCACTACATTTCCTTCTGAATAATTTTCGAGACAACGTGAATCACTACTGCGGAGAGGACTTTCGCAGCGAAGTTCATCACCATGAGGAGGACCGTCATGATGGGTTATAGCAAAAGATGAAATCTCTTGCTCCTTGGCCTTCTGACCACATAGAGGGTTCCTGTGGCTCTCATCTGAAGAAGAAACTTCAAGATTGACCGAATTTTCATGAAGCAAGTCTTCATGAGGAAGTGTCTGTTAAAGACCTTCAGAATTAATGTTCCCGTTATTGGGAACTGAGGGAGTAGAATCTTGAATTCCGACAGATAAATGTCTGAGGGCTTCAAGAACTCCAGCATCGAGCAAGGCCTTGTTGCAGATTGGCCTTTGATCTCCTGACTGTGCTGGGCGGATCTTTTTCTTAGATGCCTTCTTACTCGCTTTAGAAACCACTTGATGACGAAAGTGATTGCTCTGAGAAGTGTATGTGCCTGATCAGGAAAGATGGTCAGGTTAGGCTGACGATCTCCACTCAAATCAGGTGTATGTGCCTGACTTGGTTGTCCGTATGATATGGGGGAGTATGCCCCATAACCCTCTTGGACTGGAACAGATGTGTGTGTCTGTTCCGGAGTGAATCGTTGATGTGTCACTCAATTGCTAGGGATAGATTTATGTGTCTGTCCCTGAGATGATGCTGAAGCTGTTATGATATCCTGGAAAGCATCCAGAATATGACCAGGAATTTGCTTCTGCTCTTTCACCATTGACAAAATATGTTTGGTGACTTCAGCTGCCGGAACGAGGATATACGTCCATTCCGGGCTTGGAGTCGGTGTATGTGCCTGCTCCTGTCCTCCTTTTCCTGTCAGTGAATCCTGACAGTACTCAAGTATGGAGGCAGAGAGTTGAGTCTGCCTCCTGTTTGTCATCGGGACATTCCGACTGACTTCTCCGGGCGCTACCAAGCGAGACTGTTGGTAGGCCTGATTAGTATTAGCAGGTGTATGTGCCAGCTGATTACACTTCGCCAAACGCGGTTGACGAGATCCATCATATGATGTCAGACGAGTCTGCTGGACAGCGGAATTAAAACGAACAGGTGTGTATGCCTGCTCGTTGTTTGCCACCAAGTTAGGTTGGTGGACTTCTCCGGAGATGGCAGGGATGACAACCCGCCTATTGTTAACCGGATTCCGTCTCTGGCGGTTCATCTTGCCTGCTCGGGTTCGAGGAACCTTCGCTGAATTCCTGGAGTCAGTACCCTCATCATGTTGAGGGCGCACTACCGCACGAGTCTGGCGGCGATTGTTGATGGGAGCCCTTGAGAAGGACTCCTGTCTTTTTGAATTAAGGTCCTGCGGGACCTGCTCATTCACTTCCTCAGAGTAAGGGAGTGAATGGAAATTGCGTTCCAGGGATAACGAGCCGAAACGGTTGGAGACGGTAGTCAGCACCGCCTGCTTCTTGATTGCTGGCCGCCGTTGTCCGGACGACCAGGTAGAGTTGTTAACTTGGAGGGCTTGACGAGCGGCCTCCAGAGTTGGGATAGTACCGTTGCGACGGTACTCCTTAACCAGTGCATTAGAAACCCAGCGTTGAAGACGCTGAGTTGGTGATGTCATCCTCAGAGCAGATGACGTTCCAGCAGGAGTAGCAGCATTGGTTTTTACAGCAGCAGACCTCACAGTAGAGGTGTTCACAGCAGCAGTATTCACAGAGGTGACTTTATAGAAAGCCATTTTGCAGAAGATCTTGAGAAAAGAGTGCATGTTCCATGTAACAGACATAATCAAGATGAATCTGGCCACTGCATCTTTTGGATGAGCACATGTCAATGATTTCTTTGTTGGCCCAAGGGGCCTAACAAATAAGAAGAACATCACTTTAACTTGGTTAAGGATTCATGTCAGGTTCACCATTTTTGTTTCGCACGGAATCCGGGGATGACCTCCTCGACGGGAGATTCAAACATTCCGATCGGTTTCTAACGGGTTTGTTCGTAGAACCGGAAACATCCAATGATTCCACATCCGTTTGGACCTACTTTCCAAAGGTAGGCGCTCATTAGCTTGTGGACTAATGAGGTTTAGGAATTTGCATTGGTCGAGAGGATGAGAGGTCGAACTCATCACACCTTTTTGAGGGGAATTATTGTCTACTCCGGGACTCTCATTATAGATTTAAGTTATGTTCGTGAATCCTTATTACATTACCAAGTATAAAATGTGCTTTGCTTTAGTTTTAACAATCAATGATTAAATATGAAATGAAATTTAGAGAATATTTTATATGTATTCGAAGTTCTTCATCAATAGAGAATCATCTATATCTTTTTAGAGATTCTTGGTCAATGGTATCCTTCAAAACATTTATATAAAAGTCTCTTGGTCATTTATGATGCCTAGGATGATTTTAAAGCCATTCAGTGGGGCACTTGAATTTTATCGTCATTCATAAGGACAGAGATTATTTCAATGTTGGGATCGAACCCATAAATAGGCTACCTACGTATCCTTTGTTTTGGAAAAGGAATCAGAACCCACGTAGTTCGAGAAATAGAGTATGATGTTTATGATTGATGGCTCAAAGATGAATGTCATAATTACTTTTACACTCTATGATCACGTGAGTCATGATCGGTGTGAGAAACAAGAGGTATTGGTAAAATTTAGACTATTGTGCCATGAAAGATGCAATCCTAAGAATTTGTTTGGGGATTATGTATGGATGACTGCCCAGATAGATGAAGGTTTAGGATTTTCTTTTAGGGAGAAAATCCATGAACAGGGTCCATAAAGTTATATGTGCTTCATGGAGATTTGAATACTCTAATCTTGGGGTTTACTCCTAAAGAGGATGCCCAAGTTAAGAGGGGACTTATGATTGGGTTTTACTCCTGAAAAGGAAACCCAAATCAATGGTAAATTATGACTGGTTAAGAGAAATTTAAGGGAACTTGGGGCTTATTCCTAGAAAGGAGACCCAAGGTTAAGGGACTTGGGGCTTATTCCTGAGGAGGATTCCCAAGGTTATGACTGAGTCTTATTCCTGAAAAAGGAGACCCAGGTTAGGGATTACGGTTTGGGGCTTATTCCTGAGGAGGATGCCCAGATTAAAGGTTTTATCACTGGGGATTATTCCTGAAAAGGAGACCCAGATTAATGGTTTTATCACTGGGGATTATTCCTGAAAAGGAGACCCAGGTTAAGATTCTCTCATCTTAAAGGATGAGGTTGAATGAATGAACTCTCCGTATTTTAGTGACATAAGGATATTTAAATCACTAGACTTTGAGAGAGATTCCACGGAATTCCTTTCAGATAAGAAATTCAAATCAAGAAATCATGCCATAAATGGCTTTGAAGAGTGTCTTGAAGACTGAATCTTGAAAAGGAAAGGTGAAATGGATTAAGAGGGGTAAAAATGGGCAAGATGGGCACCCAAAAAGATAGGGGCGCGCAAGTCTTGCAAGGCGCGCAAGTCTTCCGTGGGCGCGCAAGTGTTGGTCGCGCAGGTATACCTGCGCGACACATAGTGTACTTGCGCGATTTTCAACCAGCAATGAAATACTTGAGCGACTCTTTTTTAAACCCTTTAGAATGGTCTCGAGGTTCTTCCAGAAAAGTAACGCGCAAGTTATATTGAAGGAAATAAGTCGGCACGCAAGTGTTTGATAAGTTTCAACACTTAGGCCTTCCTTCTTCTCTTTAGATCTTCCGTTCTAGGTAAGAAATTACCTTAGAAGTGTTCCGGAAGCTTTGAGAAGAGACTTGGGCGTCAGGAGCATCAATCCGAGTTTCTGGAAAAAGATCCTCTCGAATGGGGGGCCCACAGGGTCTATTTATAGGCAAAAGAAGACCCTGGGCGGTTACCGGGCGGTTACTGGGTGGTTATCACTTAGGTCGCGCAAGTCACTTGCACGACCATAAGGCGTCGCGCAAGTACTTGCACGACCACTAGGCGGCGTGCAAGTGTACTTGCGCGACCATGAGGGAACTTGCACGACCTATAGGCAATGTTCTCCTTGTTCATCCCTTTGTCGATTTTTTATGTTTCTTCAAAGGATGAATCACTTTTTCCTTAGATATTCCCCTTCTCCGATCTTTATATTCTGTGATGAAAGGAGTGTCAACAACTGGTGAAGTCTGGATCGATTCCAGTAAAGAAGTTGAGATATATCCATCTTACACCTAGGTTGTATTGTTTATTTATGTCTCATAACACAACGTCAATGTTGTCATGGAACAAAACAGAGATTTCAACAGATAAAAGACTCAATCATTCATCTGATAGTGATTCATGGAAACATTTTGACCACCTACATCCATCATTAGCTTTTGATGTCTGTAAAATGCGACTGAGTCTTTCTACCAATGGTTTCTGTCTATTTGGTTCTTATGGTAGTCAGTATTCATGTAGGATAGTTTTTATAACTCGGTAAAATTTATCTCCATTGATGTTGATGAAGTATCCCTATATCTTTTTGACCTTATTAATCCTAGGATATCTGAAAAAGAATATTGATGTTTGTTTTAAAGCATTGATTGATGAGATAAATGCATTGTGGAGGGATGGTGTTAGTACATATGATGTTGCTACGAAATAAAATATTATATTAAAATCTGCAATGATGTGGAGGATTAGTGACTTTCTGTTGTATGGCATGTTATCTGGTTAGAGTACACATGGTCTAAAATCATTTCCTTACGGTATGAATGACAACAAAGCCTTTATGCTTGTCAATGGAAACAAAACATTGCTATTTTGACTGTCACCGCAGATGTCTTCCAACTGATCATCCTTTTCGGAGAAACAAATCTCATTTCAAAAAATGTAAAATTGAAAGGGATGAGCTTCCAAAAATGATCTTAGGTATAGAGTTAAGATTATTGGTATTTTCATTACCTCCCATCACATTTGGGCCAACAGTAAACCAATAAAAAATTCATGGATTTGTGAAAAAACATAATTGGATATAACGAAGTAATTTTTGGGATCATCTATATTGGTCTGATTTGTTGGTCCACCATATGATTGATGTTATGCATATTGATAAGAACTATTTTTATAATTTATTTCATAGTGTTTTGGATACACAAGGTAAAACCAAATATACTGTAAAGGCACGATTAGATATTTCCCAAATTTATAGGTGACCAGAACATGAACTATTTGAAATGGTAGATCATAGAGGTTAATGAAGCTAAAAAATAATATACACTGTCCAATGAGAGTCTCTTACTATTTTGTTATTGGATTGCAGATTTGAGACTTCTAGATGGATATGGTTTCAATTTATGCAGATGTGTAAAGAATGGTTATATTACCGGATTAAAAAGACATTATTGTCATGTTTTAATGGAAAGACATATGCCAGTTGGATTTAGAGATTTGTTGATCTCTATGATGTGGAATTCAATAAAAAAAGATCATATTTTTTAGAGACATTTGTGTAGCGACAACAGACAACAATGCACAAAAGAAACTGGAAGATGATGTTGCTATAACGACATGTAAACTAGAAAAAGTTATTCCACTGCCTTTCTTTGACTCAATGGAACATCAAATATTACATTTTCCACATGATTCAAAATGTGGATGTCTAGTATAGTTTCTATGAATGAACCCATTCTAGATATGCATGCATAAGTTAATGAAAAAAGTATATAACAAAGAATCTGTTGAAGGCTCAATTGTTGAAGCTTATTTACAAGAGGAAATTGATTTTTTATGATCTCATTATATTGAATCTCAATATCCCTCAAAACAAATTCGCATGGGACAAAACGAAGGGAATGTTAATGAAGAAATTTACAATCAATTTTCAGGTTTTAATCAGACAATTATTATTTTTGGTGGAGTTTATGAATGATGGATTTCGGAAGATTAACATCACAAAGATCACACATATGTTCTACTCATCTGTGAAGAAATAGAATCATTTGTACTATGATTACTTCTGTCACTTATTCTATAATTTATGGTACAATATGTAAACATATTTTATTTTTAGGTTATATGCTAATCATATCAAGAAACAACTTCCACAAATTACAGTAGCTTATCTTGAAGAACGCAGACAAAAAAGATTTCTCAATGGTTTCAAAAACTGGTAACATAAATTATTGATGGTTTAATAACATTTTTGTTTATTATTTGTCATAATGATAATTGTTTTAAAAATATTTAGGTGTCTCAAAAAGTTGATAAAATTGATTACCGACTATGTATATTGAGTAACCCACCATCCAAAATGGTTTAATATTATATTGAATATTTGGTGAATGATTTTTGATTTCATACACGTGCATATGAGGAATAAAAAAACAACGAATAATGGAGTTTTCTTGAATAGATCACATCACAGAGAAACTAAAGTTGACTTTTATTGTATTCATGATATAATTATTGAGTTGTGTTATCAAGGACAGAATTACATAATGATGTTCAAATGTCGGTGGTTGGATACTGAGAGAGTCTTGCATGTTTATCCGACTCATGGAATCATCGATATTAAAAATAAAAGTCTTTTTGCATTAAATGATCCATTTTTACAGGCTCAACAGGACCATCAAATTTATTACGTAGACTACTGTGAAACTTCAAGAGACTTGAGTGATTATTGGAGCATAATAAAAATGAAATCTTGGGAAAATCAGTTCTCTCAAATTGAATGTGGTTCTGATGAAGTGGAAAGAATTTCAATTTTTCAAGAGAATTCTCAAAATCCATCTTTTTCACAAAGAGAAATGAATAACAATGATGACACTCCACAATTAAGGATCGATGAAGACGAAGATGTTAATGATGTTAAAAATGAATTTGAAATGCCAAGGGATGATGAAACTGAAACTCATATGGATATTGATGATGTTGAAGAGGAAGATGAAGACATTAGTATTGACTGCTATAAAGATGAGGATGAAGATGGACATTGACACAATTAAATGCTGGTTATAATCATAACTAATATATATCAATATATAATAGTTATTTTCAAATATCTACTCACAAAATTATTTTTGTGTTTCAGATGGATCCTGATCTATTTTGAGAGTTTCAAGAGTCCGCTCCTCCTTTGGATGAGGGGGATTATAGACCATCTCACCCTTAGCCTACTGACTGTTCATGGGGTACATGGAGGGGGTGCGGTCTTGTGTGACCGAAGATTCCTGACTCTATCCCCGAGTGACGTCCACATCTTGGATTCGATCCACGCAAACAAAGGTATGGTAACCTGAATATTTTTAGTTACATTTCATTATATTATTTATATATATACAAATGTTTTGATTATTTATTCCTTTTTCACAGTTTTTAACATGTAGCTATTAGACAGAGGAGTATTATCTTGCGCAATTATTTTTATCATGCATAGATCACATGGGAACAGATTCCCCTTTATGTACGGCGTGACATGTTCAATTATTGGCTGGTACATAAATATAGAATATTTATTTTGAAATTTACTTTATTAATAACTTGATATAATAAATTATTTTTAGGGTTTATGCAATCCCATCGATGATAGCATGTGTGACGCTATCCACGCAGTATGAAAGGTCTCTATGCGTGACTGTTTCTATCAGTTTTTTCACAATATGAGAAGAGCAGCCATTAAGAAAACAGGAGTGACAGAATTTGATAAGTCATGTAGAGCCCACCGACCAGAGTACATTTCATCTCAGGTTTGGGATGAATTATGTTTACACTGGTTTGTTGGTGGATTTCAGAAGAGATCTTCAGTGGGATGGTAGAACCGGAGGAGACAGTAGGTGACACATCGAGCTGGTAGCCGTACATTTAGTACACATAGAGAGCAACTAGTAAGTATATTTTTTAAATATTTTATATTACTTTAAAGATAAATAGTTTATTTTATATTTCTGTATGATGTCATGCATCCTGATATTACGGAGTTCGATATTTATCGGATGATGTACAATGATCCAGCCACTGGAGAGATTAGAGGTGATCTCGAGCATCAAAATTGTGGTTAGTATTTTTTTTAGTTTGAAAATAAACTGCATATAATATTTTCATCATTTAAATTTAAATCGGAATTGAAGGAGTCATATGATGCTGTGACCCCATAGAAATAGGCAGAGAGTCAGGACAAGACGACTGAGCAGACCAGTGCCCACAACTTTGATGAAGCAGCATGGATGCAGGTGACTTCGTATGGCTTTGAGAAGGGTCGGGTAGTTTGTATCGGCTCTCATGTGACTCCTGGTACATATTACGGTACTATTGTGACGTCAGTGTACAGCTCGAGAGGAGCTCGTGGAGAGGCATCATCTTCTGACTCACAGTATCATGACTAGTTGCGATCTCAGTCTGAGATTATAGAGAGTTTCTAGAAGCAGCATGAAGAGATGTATCGTTGACATCAACAGCAGCATCAAAAACACGAGGAGGAGATGCGTCGATAGTAACAGCAAAATCACGAGTAGATAAAGTACATGTGTCATCTGACTCGTAGTTTACGGATAGAGTTTCCTCCACAATATCCCACTACTCATCCACCTCCTATAGAAGACGACCCCCCAGTGATTTGGTTTTTATGTTAAAAACATTTAAAATGAAGATTTATTGTAATATGAACTATTTATAGTTTCTATCTTTTATATTGGTGCAAATATTGCGTAATTTTTTTAATATTTTATTATTTATTATTATTATAATATTTTTTAATATATGTTTATTTTACTAATAATAAAAACATTTTATTATTTTTTATAATTTTTATTTACATATTGAGAATTGTAATAATTTTTTATTTTATTATTATTTTAATAAAAATAATAATTTTTTTATTAATCCTAATTTTATTAAATTAATTTTTTTAGTATTATATTTTTTAATTTTGTTTATTTTACTAATAATAATATTTTTTATTATTTTAATAATATTATTATAATTTTTTCATTAATCATAATTTTATTAAATATTTATTTTATTATATTAAGTATTTGTGATGGGACTTTTGTGACGGGCTACCATGGCAAATAATTGAAATATAATTTTTTATTAATAGTATTTGTGACAGGACAATGGGCTCTTTGTAAATACTATTTCTGACGGGCCTATCGCAAAATGTTTATATATATATATAATGTATATAATCGGAGGATTATTTGCGATGAGACTGTTCACCATCGCAAATAGTATTTTTGACAGGCATATCACGAAATGTTTATTTATATATAATGTATATAATTTTAGAATTATATGCGATGTAGACATTTCCCGTCGCAAATATTATTTTTTTAACGGGCCCATCCAAAAAAATAATATTTGCGACGCCGTTTTTTGCAACATGCTATTTGAGACGGGGCCCCATCCCTAAAGCCAATTTGCGATGGGATCCCATCGCAAATAGCTTGTCGGAAATACATCTAATTCCAGTAGTGTAAATGAAAAAAAATATATACGTGATGTATATATATATATATATTATATTTATATTATTGTAAAAATTATTAAGAAAATAGGGCCACGACCAAAGTACAAGGAACAAAACAACAAAACCTAAATTTCACTGAAAAATGAAACAACGAACACATAGAAATGATGATTTAATTTAATAATTCTTAATAAATGGGGTTTGAAATATAATAAGTGGATCATATCCATAGAAACAATTATTTAATTATTTAATTTACCTTTTCTTCCATATCCATGATTTATTGAAATATTTTCATAAATGTTCTTAATATTATCCAATTATATTATGAAGAAATTTTTACCACTACTTGAATTTTTACAACATTATTTAATAGGAATATTCTAGACCATTTCCAAATGAGGTACTATCAACATTTTTTATAAAAGAAAAAAGGAATAATTGATTTAACATACACAACATGAACATAACTTCTTTCCTTCAGGACAGTACAATTATTTGAAATATCCATTACATGTTTCCAATGTTATATTAGAAACAATCATTAAAACATGGGAAATATTTTCTATTTTATCAAATTTATTTATATTTTAATATTGTATTTTATTCAAGAAATGTACCATTTATATTTTAATATTGTTTTTCATATATGAAAACATTTTTATTGTAACTTATTCTTTATTAAGGATACAATCCAAGGATAAAATAATTTTTATTTCATTAGATGGATTGTAATGATGATGATATGAATATATTTCATTGAAACCCATTTATTTCCAATGAATTAGTTATGTTATGATGAAACATTTATTAAATCCATTTATTTTGTTTTGTTTATAACATGATGAAATAATAAAATTTTTAATAACCTCATTTCAAGTCATTGAGTTATGATATAATGATATGATGAATGTTTTATGATCTTATGGAAAAAAATATATATTATTTTAATTATTGGATGGTTGGGGATGGATTATATATCACCAAGATGCATATGGTTTAGTTAGTTATATCATGATATTATAAAAACTATAATCAGGGGTGACCATATATTAGAAGGGATCTATGTTAATTATGATAATACTGGGAGTTAAACCAGGACAAGGATACAACATAATGGAGTGTGGAACTAATACATAATGATATTAATGAAGATGTACCTTGACTATCTAAATGATTTAAAATTATTATATGTATTCCAAAAACGTAGTTCTTAGGCCTATATTATTTTATAATTGAACTTGTTCCTTTATTCTTTTATGATTCACGTCTTATAAACAACTAATAATTATGGAATGGCTCAATATAATGATCTATGATTTATTTTGAATGGTTTTCAAAGTTCAAGATTATTTTCACATATTTTTTCATCTTATGTATATTTTATCATTGATAACATCCATGTTTACCCATACTACGAATAGGATCTCACCCTTTCGTATGTTTCCTATCTCAAGGTTATGAATGTTAGTTTTAAATATGAAATGTATAATAAGGATACGAGTTTTGATTAAAATAGTGTGATATAATATAGACCTATTATGAAAAGGTAGTTTACATATCCAAATTTCCATTGACAATGTACATTTAAGGTTATGACATGTATATTTATGTTTATTTTTTAATATTATTTTAATTGGATGTTGTATTTATGTTTGAAAGTGTAGGTCACTCTGGGTGTTATCAATGTAAAGTTTGGTTACCTTTATAAATATAGATGATAAATTTTTTATGGGAAAACTAAGGATAATTTCTATATATAAAAACATCTTAATGTTATGAAAAGACATAGATTATGTGGTTTTAATCGCTGATTATTGATTCTCCTAGAATTTTTTTTTTATTTTAGTAAATGGAGGGAGACTAGAGGATCAATATTAATGTTTAATGGGATGAAAAATACAATGATTGTCACTAGAGATATCCAAATTTTATTGGAGATTGAAGGTAAAATCGCTTTATTATGATTACATAAAATTATCATGCTATGAAACGTCATGAGATTATAAATAAGAAAAGAGAAGAAATTTTTTTTGAGTCCTTACAATGAAAATATCCAACTTCATTTAGTTGTTTTAATGATACATTTTAGTTGGGATGTTGATCATACCACTAAAAAATATTTGATGTTCTAAATTTTTTGTAAGATGAAAAATTTATTTTTTCTTTTTATAATTTGGAGTTCGAAGCTGATCAATGCTATATTGTAATCCTGATTAGTTTGTGAAAGGAATAAATTAAGTCAATTGTGTGGGAATTAACTAAGAGCTAATTTTATATTAAGTACATCCTCATATTAGTTATAAAAATGAAGAAGGAATTTGTGGACCTATGGAATAAAAATGGTGATTCTTTTTGTGAATATGAAGAATATATTAAAATACTTCAAATATATGATTGATGAATTATCTTTAAACCATAATGTATGGTTGATCAATTCATCAATTTCATTAAACTGTGTCACATATTGGATTTGTCCATAAGGGTATTCAGAATGAATAATTAAATAATTAATTTTGATATTGAGGTATATTTGGAGAAGGGATATACCCATCAATCTAATCATTTTGATACTAAATGAATGTCAAATAAATAGAAGTTATAAATACATGGAGAAAAAAGAGGCGTATTTTTTTAATTATTTTGTGGAATAAATAATTGATGGAATTTAATTAATGGGATAGTTATATATACATTTTTTGTTGAATATAACATCCTCATACAATAAAATTTCAGTTTGAAAGGAAGTTTAATTTAACTAATGATGTAAAAAAGATTACCATAGAATGAACCACCCACACACTAGTGTTTCAAATGCAAGGAGTTTAGATATAATGCTATCTAATATTGAAATCCTAATGTTAATGTATATGATTTATATCTGCAACCTCATTAGCCCAGTGATAATGAAAAATCACATTTGATCACTATGGATAATACAGATAACGATGTGGTGAAAGGTATACATTCTGTTCACCCAAGAAATATTATTGTATTATTTTACTATGGATATAACCACTTCTAATATCTAAATAATTTTTTATTGTATCAGAATAACAAATTGATAATTATATTTTGAATTAGTAGTGAAAAAACACAAATGCTACAATTATGACATCTCAATAATATAATTCATTGTTATTTGAAATTTTTGGAAATTTTTTTCTAGTGTACATTTTTATTCTTATAAGATATTAATTTGATGTTATTTTAGGCAAGGATTGGTTTTCATTATATAAATCATATATCATTTTTTATTGAATGGAAGTCACATTTGATTTTATGAACTATCCTATAATTATTTGTCCGCATGAAGATATATATAAAAATATTTTGAAAATTACTCAATTTAATTGTCCAATACCATTATTAAAAATAGTTATTTATCTCAAAATGTTGTTGAGAATATAAATATCCATGATTTTCCTATTGTGTAATATTTTTTTGGTTTTATCTTGAATTAATTTCTTGGTGTTCTATTGAAACATAATGTTTGATTTCCCAAATGACTCACACTTAGTTACACACCTATTTCATAAAATCCATATTGAATAGACCTATTTTACTTATATGAATTAAAGAAGAAACTCTAAGAGAATCATGATATGAGATTCATTTATCCATATCTATATCTTTGTGGTTCTTTGGTTTTGTTTATTTGATTAAATAAGGATCGATGTAATTATAAATCCATAAATAGGAACTAAATAAGAGAATAATAATGATTAATTATTTGCTAAATCATATTGATGATTTTTATGACAAATTATAATGATATCAATATCTTTCCATTATTATTAATCAATCCAAACACTATTATTTTAGTGTCTAAACTGAAGGAATGCCTTAGACATGTTTCTGTATGAATTATGATCACTATGAATTTATAGTTATCCCATTTCTTCTTAGTAAATCCTACTCTATAATAATGAATTTAATGAATATATTCTTTATATATTAAATAGATCAGTTTGTAATTGGAATTATAGAATATATTATTTTATAATCCAATGGCATGTGGGAGCATGAAGAACTCTGAGGGATTGTTCTAAAGACCCTAAGGAAGGGAAATCTATAATTTTCTATACAGTGCATGAATTTAGGATATAGAAAGATTCCTTATTAGGTTATATAATCTAAACCGATTTTATGGAAATATATTTATCATATATAGATGTTACTGAATGTTTTAATTGAACAACATTTTTGACTAATATACATAATTTTTCATGGTTTGGAATTATATATTTGTTCATTTTTTTGGATCAACTCTCGTGGTTGTCTAATACACCCAACATGTTAACTCATAATCAAGTAATATTCCTTTGTATAGATGAATGTGAGACACATTTCAAAGAAATGAAGAGAATGTAAGTAGGTTCACTTGTGTTTAAAATTCACCTAATTAAAAAACCAGTTTGGATCAATAGTGAATCATTTTACCAAAACAATTCATGTACCCTCAGGTAGAATGAAATGGTTATAGATTATTCCACACAAAAATTGATGGTTTTTGAGAAAAATTACCTGAATACTATTTTTTAGATAGATTTGGAAATTTATTAATTAATGATATGAATTGATTGTCTTTATGTAGAAAGTTGTGATATATATAAAAATTATAATAGATGATTTTATTCAATTACATAGAAAAGATGAATGTATGCTAGTTGTACTAGTTATAGTGGATTAAAAATAATGATTTGTCAATATATTGACACCTTATGACAGAGAATATGCTGGAAAAATCTATTATTCAAAATTATCATGCTATATTATATATGTTTAGGAACACAAATAGTCCCGTGTTTCTATATTTTCATGCGATTGAGCTTGAAATATGAATGGAAGGTGAAAAATATGTTCCTTCCCAAATGATTCTTATACCATTTATTCATGTGATAAGGGAATTTATAGAGTTTACAAATAATTTAAGAAATATTCTTAAGTTAATTACTGATTATAATGGAATGATAAGTTTTAATAAACATTTATGGGTCCCACTTATACTATATTTGAAGAAGGATATGTTGTATAAAGATAACAGTTCATCATTCACTATGTGTCTAGTGAGTAAGATGATTCATAGAGATATGAAGGATTATTTATGAGAGGAAACCACAATGAATGAAATTGATGAGTGTTTATATCAGTACATGTTATATTAGTAAGTTAATGATAAGGCGGTTTTAAAACAATTATATATACCAGAATGTAAATGGAAAACATCACTATATATTTTTTTCATCAAACACAACATTATGTCTAAATAAAATATTTTCATTTGGGTTGTAGTGGATCACTTTATAGTTTTATTATATCAGATCGAGGTATAGTATTTACATATAAATTTTGGAAAATTATTCAGAAACATATAAATTTAGAGTTTTCTTTTATTACATATGATCATTCTTATATAGATATTATATTTGAGAGAACCATACAATGCCTATAATATATGTCTTGGTCATATTTAATATATTTTAAAGGTTCTGGAATCTTCAAGTTCCTCTTTTAGTGTCTTCTCACCATAATAAATTTCACTCATGAAATCATATGGCTCCATATAAATCCATATTTTGATATAATTATAGAAGTCTATTAATCTAAGATGATGTTTGAGAAACTATTCTATTTTTATGAAATATAGGTGAGGAAATGTAAGAGAAATTTATATCTATTCAGTACTATATCCATGTGGAAACAAATCTTTATAGGAAATCATCATTGTAATAATGAATTTGGAGGTACTCAAATGAATTTCTCCGTGTAAAAGAATTATGACATTAAAAAATATTGTTAAGTTGATCCCATGGAATATTATTCACCCTGTGAATCTAAAGTGTGTAAGGACGGTATATTTCCTCTATGCACTTCCGCCGAACCTCTCTCAAGTTCACGATGTGTTCTACATACCTATTCGGAGGAAATACATACCAAATACTTAATGGATATGGAAGATATTTTTTCTACCACTAGGACATGATCTATTATTTGAATAATAACTAGTATGAATCTTGGATCAATGATATAATATGCTAGGGAAGAAGATTAAATTCTTCGTTAATGTTCTTTAGAGGAATCCAAAATCCATTGAAGCTTCTCTGGATCCTATGGATGTGATAAAATAATGATATCCTCATTCAATTTTTTTAGAGTAACATAATATCAAGGGTGTAATTAGATTTATGGTGGGTTGAATTTAACACCCAAATATTTTATTATATATACCGCTACAAATAAATTTTATTTCAACGATATCTTTATATACATGAAAGCCTAAAACAAAATTAAATATAATATAGTATATTAATATAACATACCAATTAAATTGTAGGTATGAATTTTAATACCCATATTTTGCGAAAATATGTATTATTTTTTTTAGTTATGGAATATATATTTTCAAATAACTACTCAATAATTCAGTATCATCATTATATGCATTATAAATTCATTTTTCCTCGAAAATATTTTTTTTGTATTTTGTGTGGGAAAATTAAAAAAATTCATTTCTCCATCTTTTGAAAAATTTAATTTCTAAAAACATCTTAATTTAATAAATAAATAACTCAAATTTATCTTAGATTTAATTTGATAATAATTTTATAAAATAGTAGATTTTTTTATGAATGGTGAGAAATACTAAATTTTAAATAGAAACGTATTTCTATTTAAATAATTTAAAAACATCCATTTTAGAAAATATTATTTTAAAAAGAACCATAGTTTTTATATTATTAATTATCTATTTGTGGTTATTAAAATGAATCTTATGTTGGGTTTCGATAAAAAAAATTGTATTATTAGGGAAACCGTTTTTCTGGAAAACTATTATTCATATTGTATTGTGGGTTAATTTTAAAAATGATTTATACAACATATATAAATTTATTCATGAAAAATGTATTCAATATTGGAAATCAATATTTCCAAATTTATTTAGTGGAAAAAATTTATGATGGAAAATATTAATAGTTACCATATTAAATTTCAGTTAACTTCGTAAACGTAACATGTGTTAATTTGGGTAAAATAATTGGAATAAAGCATTAAAATTTAACTACAATTTTAATTTATCATACTGGATGAGTTTAGTTCAACTGTTTTCATCCAATTTCTGAACATATGAACATATGGTGCAATTGTTCATTGATTTTTAACATTATTTTTAAATGAAAAAATTAATAAAAATTGAATCGTCATGGCTTTAATATCTCTAAAAAATTTACATAATAATAAAATGATATTATGTCAGGTTATATATTATTTATTTATAATATAACTTAATTTTTTTAGTCTCATAATTTTATGAGTCAAATTAATTTATATAATATTTATAGAACACCGATATAGTATTTATTCAATTAATTGAAATAATATATAAATTATTTTTGAAATATTAAATTTAATACAATTTGGAATATATATTGTCTTCCATTTATTTTTTAGATTAAAAAAATTATTATATATGTTTTTATGGTTTATATTGAAATTCCAAAATTATTTAGATGACATTAATTTTAATGTAAATGAATAGTTCCGAAAATAAAATTAATGTTATTTATTTTAAAATAAATATTTTATTAAATGATTTAAAATACATTAAAATACTCTAGTAATACATGTGAATGTGATATCTTCGAAAATACCATCAATATTACATTTATGGGTCAATTTTCTTTTTATGGTAAATTTATCGACCCTTAAAAAGGTGAAAACATTAATAATGTTGTAATTTTAAAAATGTTTAACGAGGGTTAGAAAAAAGATAAAATTATAAAAAATGAAGTAACCCTCTAAATGTTTAATTATATAAGATAGTTTTGAATTGTAAACCTCATATACTAGAAATATATAAATTTTTATCCACTTGATTATATAAATTTATTTATATTATTTTCATGCATTAAGGTAATTATAATAGTGTCCATCACCACATCGAGAAGAGAGCACCGATTTTCATCTATTCATGAAAACATTTATTTTCTATAAGTCTGGAAATAAATACAATAATACTATCCTAAATTTCTTTAACATAAAACTATTTTAAACTTTTCAATAAACCATCATATCATGTTTTACAGTGTATGAAAAGATGTGTTTCTCAACAAATAGGTATAACTCTTAAGTGTTAATTTCCAATTTTATTTCTTGTTATCGCACCTACAAAATCATTGTATCCATTATAATAAAAATTATTAATAATATTCAATCAAAATAATTTCTATAATTTTGATGGATCAACCATTATCAATCTTCAATCCATCATATGGATAGCGATAACATCTTTCATGCATACGTCCGACTTATTATGTCCACATAGAGGTGTAATTAGTATTTTATTTTGACTTTACAAGGATGTTTGAAATGATTTACATAATAAATATATATGTTATTTATGATTTTAATTTTATTTTTTAATGTTTATTTATTATTTACGTTCCTTTAATTCCATCCATTGAAAGAAAAAAATAGAGTTCATGGGTACGTGCATTGTAATGAACTAACATTTAAAAATAAAATTGACCATATGATTTAATTTTATATATTATATTATATCATGGTTATTGAATAAATTTGAACTTACTTGGTTTCATTTTGTCATATTAGATTGATAATTCACATAAAATTATTTATTATTGAAAACAAAGCCACTGAATAGTGATCACATGATTATTATAAATATAGGGTTTTAACAAATCCAATTGATAAACAAAAAGGACGTGATGACCTCAAGTAGTAGGATATTACTTTATGAATCCAAATTATCATAGCTTCTATGATCGATAGGGTTATTGTGTTTTTCCCTTGACTAAGCCCAAGATGACATCCAATGACTAAATCTTGAGTGAAACGATTTATATTATAAGTTCAAGCTCATCGAGTTCATGAATCAAATCATGTATATCGAACCACCCCATAAAAGACTCACCACAATGCACCTCATCAACAGGGGTTCCTTATGTATTAAAAAGATATGTATCAAGATAATAATAGTAATAATATATATATATTGTATTTTTAATATAACAATGTTCATATTTTCATTTTTTTATTGCTTTATAAATGAATTTTATTTTATACAATAAAATACCAATAGTATTTTTATTTAGCTTTAGAATTAAATTAAAAAATTTATTTTGATGAATTAATGGGTTTTTGAAATAAATATATTTTTTAAAAAATAATATTTTAAACTAATTTTTGCTATATATAAATGATCATATTATTTTTATGAATTCAAATTTAATTTTGTTAAGAATTCAAAAATGGTTATTTTAAAAAAACATTTCTCAATAATGGTTTATTATTATTTTAAAATTAAAAATAATAATTTTTATAAAAGTATTATTAGAAAGTGAATATTTTTTTTATATTCATAAAGCCAAAATTATTTAACGTTGATTTTTTCTTAATTTTATTAGACAGTAAAATTTTCAAGTAAACATTAAGTAGTATATAAATATATGATGTCTATTATGACATCATAATGGGAAAAAAGTGATGAGATAAGTAAAATAAATAGTATCCATAAATAATATATGTTTTAACTTTAAAATAATTTTATTTCATGTTTATTTTTTTAATTTTATAAATCCATTATGAATCCTCCAAAACCCATTCTATATTTTAATGTTTAAACTCATATTTGAAAATGTATGACTCACTTCCACATTACGAAAGAAATTATTTATTTAACTGAGACCCATGGCCTTGTAAAATAATAAAAATCCCCCCAATTTTTTAGAAACCATTGGAGAAATTAAATGTGATGGATTTTTATTGTTTTAATTTTATAATATATTGTCTAAAACAATTGTTTGAGAAACAATTAAGAAATACCCACTCATTTCCTATATATACCCACCCAATATCACATTTCACTACACTCAAAATCATTATATCACATATTTACAGTTCCCTAACCTCCCTATACTCTTACCAAGGTTCCCCCAATCTATCATGAAGATCCTCCCAAGTATTTGGTGTTATAAACTTTTGTGAGGGTTATTTTCCTTCTAATCATTATTCAAGTCTCTTCATTATCCCATGCCTTGTATTTCTAATTCATACTGTTGGGAAATGTTTTTACATGTACCAATTAATGTCCATTTTAATTTTAATGGATAGTCGAACCATTTCCCTCTCATCAACAGATTTAAAAGTCAATAAGTGATGGCTTTATGCTACTAATATTTCACGATTATTTTCCATGACAAAACAATTGTCTAATTATTAGAAGGTTTTTCAAATATGGCATTAAACAAGAAGATTAGATAATTCTGAGATTAGTATTACTAAACTCTATAGAGAGAAATAGGGATAAGAAGAATTAAAATAAAAGATCCCTAAAATTTGTTAAGAATTTAGTATGTGGATTATTAATAAAATAAACCCAAGTCTTATTTCTAAATGTGGATAAGGATCTGCAACATTTAAATATATGGGTAATGCATGAAAACACAACATTATTCTAGACTCAATCGAGAACTGGTGCATGAAAATATAATGTACTACACAACTGTTCACACAATTATATGGGATATAATTGTTTATATTATTACACTTATTAAGGACAATTATTAGGGGAAAAAATAACAATTATAATATATGTTCAGAAATACATCATGGATAACATAGATTTAAACATAGAATTCAGTAAGTTGACGAAATTTATATAGTTTATAAGTTACCCTATTAATATCATTTGATTCCTGATTATTTGATTTATATTTTATAATAATCAATCCTATATTTCCATTTATTCTAGAAAATGTCTAGAAATAAGAGGAATAATTTAAACAATCAATGTGACATGTAATATAATATCATCCCCAATGAAATTCCCATCCTCATAGGAGAGGGAATCAAAGAATTTTTGATGATAATATCTCACCTAAATATGGGTTTGAATAGAAAAATAAATCAAGTGGAGTTCCCAAACCCCCAAAATAATGAACAATCTATAATTGAGAGATTTATCTAACAAAGGCCCCTGAATTTCATGGATAATATAATACCTTAATACCATAACAATAGATAAACACCATTAATAAGATACTCTCTATCCTTTAATTATTTTTACCAATATAAAACTCTACTAGATGATTATGATATGGAGGGAGAAGAAAATTAGTGGTGGACATTGACCTATAATATGAAGACTGAGGAATACATAAAAGCAATGTGGTGGAAGGAAAAACAAAAAAGGTTTTTTTATATATTTTCCTTATGCTCTACGAATTTAAATTGAAGGGTACTTCTATGCACAAATGAAAAACGTTAATGAATCTATCAAGTAGTACAAGAGAATCATTATAGGACTTTATGAACTTTGATAAAGAGAGTTGATAATATCATGGGTGTAATGACAATAAGAAAATGATACTGAGTGTTAATTTTAGAGATATGATGGATAAATCTAATAGTGCTAATAAATTTCACCTTCCCACTATTCAATGGTGATAATAGAAGCACCACAAATTACCCTAATAGGCACAAGGAAATTTTTTAGGTGTTGGAGGGAATGAGAACATGCTAGAGATTTATAAAAGGATAACACAACTAATTCAATGGAGGAAAAGAACACATTGGTCAACCATAACACATTATTAATAACTCCAACAGCAAGTAACTAGTACACTTTTCAAACAAATGAAATCAGGAAAAAAATCAACAATCTCAAAGGAATAAAGGGAATTATTTTTCCTTCACATCCACTAAGGAGGATATTGATAATGAATTGTTGATAAGTACTCAATTAATTCTTTTAAAAACAGTTGATATGAATTTTGATTCTAGTTTTACTAACTCCTTCAAATAACAAATGTTTTAAAGAAATATTCAAGAACCACTATAATGTATGGAAGTAGGGCTTTCAGTGAAAATAAAAAAATTGAATATTATTGAATCTAGAGTATATAAATCCTCCCCTAACATAATATTTGGGGTAAACATCCAAGTAAACTTTTTCATACTCCCTTTTATGTAATTTAATGCAATTAATTGTATGGATTGACCTTCCTTGTATAGAGGGATCATAAATTTTTAAGAGAAGTAAATGAATCTATGTATCGCAAATCAACCCCTTATTTTGTACAAATACAAGGAGAATGATGAATATTCATTATAAAAAACATATCAATTATTGATTTTATTTTTGTCTGAGTATGTGTATCTAGATCAAATGCTCGAGTCTAAGGAAAGGATCATCCTCAAAGCCATGTGTAATGACCCAAAATATTATCAAAGAAAATTTCTTTTTTATAATTATGTTATATAGTATAAATCACATAAATTCCCACACTTAACACAATACAAACATTATAAATGATGAATTAATGAAATTAGAATTATTTATAATACATATAGAACCCAACCAACAGAATAGTAACATGACCTGTTGAATAGTAATCCGGCCCTTTATAATGGAAACCCAAAAAGTAGAATAATGACATGAGAAATAAAATAATAACATCACCTATGAAAGTATAAATAAACTATATCCATATTATAATTGAAAACATGACATAATTATATCATAATATATGTTAATATATTTTTTTACTGTGATAAATTATATGTTGGTATTTTTCTAAAACATAAATACTTATTTAAAATTCTATAAAAAAAATATTGATTTGAAATACAATTTAGTTTTTTAAAATATATTCACAAATTGATATTCTATCTTATAACTATTATATCATTACTTTATGAGACCAAAATTAAATTTTCAAAGTGTTATAAAATTAGTTATATTTTTAATATCATTATTTTTTGAGTAAATGATAAGTTTAATTAAATATATATCTTCTCATATTTAGAAAATTATATTCCTAACATTAATTCAATTTTTTAATTCTAAATTTAAGCAATTGATCTTATTAAATTTTGTTAATTGTCTAAAATAGTTTATTTTTTGGTGAACAGTGAAGTACCGTAATTTACAACATTCAATAAATAAATGCACTTTTGAGTCATGGTTGGGTCATGGATGATGTATGTGGCCATTTATTCTAAATCATATGAATTAATTACTATATTTTGTTATATTAATTCAAACTATTAATAGTTCAGATCAAAAATAATAAACTAAGGAATATTTTAATAAAAACCCTCTTCTAAACTAGAAATACCGCCGCTCAACACCTCTTTTCCTCACAACACTAAAGCCTTGATGTTTTTCCAATTTATACACAAACAACGTCCCATGTGTATCTAAACATCTAGGAGACATTTTTATCTATACAATAGCCAAATAAAGTTCCTTAAGGAGGATTTCAAATATAAGAATTCTACAGAACATTAATATCAAGTGCATAAGACTTTTAGATAAAAAGCAATGGATTCATGCAAACCTCCATTTTTTCATAGGATTATTATTTCACTATATTTACCCTATTTAATTTTATATAATACAATATAAATTTTTTAAATTATGTGAATATGTTACAAAATCTTATAACTAGATTTAATCATCCATTTGTGATGGGGAAATAAGTGTTTTAAAAAGGATCTCTTCTCAATTAATACTAATAGTCAAACCCGATTGAAGGGACCTCTCTGATTTCTTACCCATTTTCATGTTCAATAAATAAAATATTTCCATACATAATTATTATTTTTTAAATAATTTTTACAAGAAAAATTATTTTGGTTCATTCTCTAGTTTAATAGAATAAATTATTCCTTTTTCATTTTACAGAGTCTTGAAGATAGTCCCTTAACCTGCACTAAAATATTTTATTTCTAAAGATTCATAATCAATATTTTCATATGTTTTCACTTAATTTTGACATCAATTTTCATGATCCATCCCTATTTTCCCATCTGAATTTCCATATATGATTTATGTACTTTCTTCCACAATCACCATTATGGTATTCTCTTTTTATATTCCTTTTGACCTGAATATGATACCCAATTTTTAAATGGGTAACCCTATTGTTTTTGTTCGATTTCTTATATATGAATTTTCATGTGGAAGGTATATTCATTAATATTATATGATGGTTTCACCTAGATTTTTCTACAATTCATTGGTAATTGTTTAGTCTCATGTGATTTCATGTGCAACAGTCTTGGTGGTTTTTGCCTGACTCGTGCTCCTCCATCTGCAACAATCCTTGATTCATGATGATGTCATGTTTTATGTTTTTGCGATATTATTTTGATTCAATGATTACATGATACCATTTTGTATATGATATTACCACATATGTTTATTCATGTTCCATAAATGTCACCGTTCTTTTCCTTCTATCCCATGTGCTACAATTTATTGTTTTGTTTATTATATTATTTGGATTTTAAGCTCATCACTTTGTTAATGTCCTCCCTTCATTATTCTATATAGTTGTCATGTCCCAAAAGGTTTTACGATCTAATTAGGAATTTAAAATAAAATATTTTTCCATTTTAATTTCATTCATTCTATTTCAGTGTCTAAACTTCCAATGTGTCCAGACATTACAATACATGGGCTGTATTTTAGGGATAATTATGCTCAAAATCATGTAATAATATTTGTTAAAGTATAGATGTGTTATAGATGGAAACATATCATGTTCTAGTTATTTATGTAGAATGGGACTAGATCACTTTAGAAAGAACCCTATGGATACTTCTATCACCATGGAGAACCTAAATTAAAAATTAGGGTATCTAAATGTAGGATATAATTTTCATTCAAAAGTATATCATTTTTGGTTAAATGTTTCTTTTTTATCCAAGTATTATTTCCCCATAATTTACTTTCTTTTTTTACTTAATGTTTTTAAATTAGTGAAATCATTCCAACAATCAATGTTATTAGAAGTGTGATTATTTCTATAAAAAATGACAAATATGATGGTAATGTGGACACAAAATATCATGATAGTACTTTATCAAATGGATTATGTTATGAAAAATATCATAAATGTCATGGAAATACCTCATTCTATTATGAAAGAAACTTTGGCAGTTGAATACATTATGTGACTAAGGCCACCAAGGTTAATTTTATATTTTAATCCCTTCCTAGACAAAAAATAGATTAACTACATTGAAAATATATTCTCAATCAATCAGTATTTAGAAGAAGTGAAATATATTCTAGCATTATATTATTTTGATAGGAAAACTGATTCGTGGTGAACCCTGATCATGTAGATGAAGTCCAAGGAGAATATAGATTCTATGGAATTATATTATTTTGAGAATATAATTTTCAATAAATATATTACTTTAACTCTCTGTCATATAGTTCATAGGTAGTTCCTTAGTCTGATGAAAAATTAAGAAAATTCTATTGTGGCATATGAAAAAAAAAATCACAAGGTACCCATGATACACCTTAACATTTTTTAAGAACACTATAAAAACGTTGTATCGTTAAATGTTTAGACTAAATATGAGTATACTAAAATAATTTTAGATTCAAGACTTTGAAAACTATTAAGAGATTGTTTTTTGTAGCCTTATGGATGAAATGGGGATAATAGACTCTTAGTGGTATCATGGGGCCAAAGATAAAATGATTGAAATAGACTTTAATAGGTTTGGATAATAGATAAACCCCATAAAAAAGGAAATCCCAATATATAATGTATCAATGTTTTTGGAATAAGAATCTTGGGACTTGTTTAATAGGAACCATAAAATGCTTTAAATGTGGAAGAATGGGGAATCATGATAATAACCGTCGATGGGATATAATGATTACTATTGATGTAAAAGAATAAGGTAAGGTTTTGATCAACAATAATCATGTATTTTAGTGTTTCAACATCAAGGAACTTTGTAATTATGAGAACCATTTTCCAAATCCTAGTGTTTTTTGAAGAAATAAAAAACAACCTTTGATAATGAATGGAATGGAATATTCTATCACTAATGATGAGGTGGATCCCAAAAATTATGTTGTGATAGGGACACCAGTTATTTATTCAAGAATTGTGAACAAACTATTTGATTCTAGTCTAATAATTCAGTCATATCATGGAATTTTAGAAGTATTATTCATACACAACCCAAAAATATAGAGGTTGAGTTATCAATGAGAATTGAAAATGTAAAAAAAATTATTAAAAGTAAATAAATCCTCCCTGGTTAATTTTTATTGACTAATCTACCTAGAAAATCATTTTTACTTCATCTGGTTGTGTTTGATGCTATATTCATCATGGATTGGCTATCCTTATAAATATCTATCAATGAATATCAGGAAAAATACTTCACTATTCACATATTGAGGTATATTCTAGAACTATATAAGTGTAATAAGGAAGATGAATCTCTATTAGAATTGTTATATCAATTGTAGATATTATTCCTTATGAGAAAATGTATATTTCTCAAAATATTGAGACAATATTCAGAATTATGCTGGAAGACCTGCCCATTTTGAGGGACTACATTGATATGTTCCTTGAAGAGTTTTTTGGTCTTTCACATGGTCATAAGGTTTATTTCTCAATTTAATACATTATAGGATATCATACAATATCGAAGACACCTTATTTAATGGCCACTATAGTGCTGGATAAACTTTTGAAGTAGTTACATGGGAATCTAGAAAAGGTTTTTATATGACCAACTGCTTCATCAAGGGGCACACTGGCCCTCTTCATCAATACGAAATATTGATCAACGTTCCTCTAAATTGATTAAAGTGTGATCAATAAAATATTGATAAAGAAAAACTATCCTCTTCCATATATAGACGACTTTTTTGATCAACTATGTGGGGCCATGTGTTTCTCTAAGGTGAAACATTATTCATGGTATCACTAATTAAAGGTGAATAAAGAATATATTACCTAGACTGGCATTAAAATTATGTATAGAAACTATTTGTTCATAGTGATTTCATTCTAACTCACTAATCCTCCATCAATTTTCATGGATTTAATGTATATAATCCATAGATAAATACTCAAAAAATAGCCTCTATTAATGATATTCTAATATAATTCATGATTAATGAGAAACATGAGTATAATTTTAATACTATTCTAAAGAAATTGTAAAGGGGGGAAATATATTCAATGTATAATAAATTAGAGTTTTGGATGTAGTATTTATAATTCAGGGGGAATTTAATCACCATAAAAGTGATATATGTGGACCCTTCCAAGACAAATGAATTTAAAGGGTGGCGTATGCCAACATATGTAATAGAGATCAGTAGTTTCAATGTTTTAGTTGGTTCTTACCAGTAATTTGTGAATAACTTATAATGATTTTGGAACCCGCATATCATGATGACTTAGAAGATAGAAAATATTTTTTGGAATATTGAATATTATAACTGCATTAAAGGGTTGAAAAAGAGGCTTATCATTAAACCATTGCAGATAATACCAATAATTGGGGAACTATTTATGGTGTACAATGTTTATTCAAAGAAGGGATTTGGTATTTTACTAATGAAAAATGATAAACTATTTTCGTAAACCTAAAGGAAGTTGAAAATTGATGCGAAAAACTATCCCATTCATGATCTGTAGTTGGAGGCTATAATCTTTACATTGAAAATATAGTGGTATTATATCTATGTGGAGAAGTGTGTGGTATATACCATTCAAAATAGCCTCAAATATTTATTCACAAAGAATGATCTTAATATGCCCCAGTGAAGATGGTAAGATTTCATTACAGATTATGACTAATAAATCCACTACCATCTTGGAGAAGAAAATAAGTAGGTCGATTCTCTTTGAACAAATGATCCAACATCTTAATCAATAATGAAAATTGAAAAGCATACATTATTTTTAGGCATTCAAAGGATGAACATTGGAATCGTTAAATAAAGAACATCATCAATCCTTTCTAAAATGATTTCTCAACAATCCCTCATGTAAAAAATAATGGGTTCTCAACAAAATGATGTACAAATTCTAAAAAAGGTGGATAGTTTCAGAAATGGGAAATCCTCAGTGTTCCAAATGTATGATGAAGGGGAAATGAGAATTGGGCCATGAATATTTTTACCATACAATCATAAGGATAAAAAATTACATTTGAATGATCCACATAACTCAATATTGTCTATTAACCCCTAGAGTAGAGAGATGTATTGAGATAAGTGAGAAATATATTGGTGAGACAATATAAAGAAAGAGGTATCTAAATATACATCAAAGAATCTAGTATGTATAAATGTGAATTATTAAGGGGAATTTTCTAAGGGGATTATGTAATAAATACTTATTCCAATATGGAAATAGGAAAACATAGCCAGGGAATGTTTCACCGAAAATCCAAAAAAAATCCATAGGAAACAATGCCATATCAGTTGTTGTGGATCATATTACAAAGACAAATCACTTCATCTCAATTTTATAAGATTTTTCACTAGATAAAAATTCATGGATTTACATTAGAGATATGGTAAGAGTTTTTGGGAGTACCAAAATTAATCATATCTGATTGATATATGAGATTCACCTCCATGTTCGAGAAAAATACCCATCATTCTCTAAAAAATGGCCTAAAATTCAGTACGAATTATCATTCTCAAAATGATGGACATTATGAATAGGAAATTATGAAACTATAAAATATGTTGAGAGTCTTTTGTATGGACTTCATGGGAGGATGGGACCGACATCTACCTAAATCTGAGTTTTCCTAAAACAATAATTTTTACCCAAACATCCAAAAGACTCCATATGAATCCCTTTGTGGGAAAATATATAGAATGTTAGCATGTTTGGATGAAGTAGGGGATCTTAATTTTTTTGGATTCTAAATGGTAAATGAAATAGTAGAGAGTGTTAAAACTCTTCAACACAATATCCCAGAAGCACAAAGTTGAAGGAAGGTTTATATAGACAATCATTCACCAAGGAGGATATTTAAGATATGAGTCTTGTTATTCCACCACATATCACCTTCGAAGAGGATCGTGAGATTGGGGAAGAAAGGAATGCTATATCACAGGTACATCTGCCCCTTCAAGATTCTTGTTCGTGTTTGAGCTATGGAATAATGACTAGAACTTCCACCAACTATGATCCAAATACATGATGTATTCGACATATCCCTCTAATGAAAGTACATACCAAATACCGCAGATGTTATAAATTGAGAGGTGATATTGTTTGAGAATGTTCTATCTTAAAAAGAGCATCAAGTGAATATAATGGAACATAGAGATAAATTTCTATTCAACAAGAGGACACTCCTAGACAAATTACTATGCTATAACCATATGTACAAAAAGGAAAAATCGGATGTGGAGAAAGAAATGGAAGATATATACCCTCACATGTTTTCCCCAGAGACAATAAAAAAATTTTCTAGGTAACAATTTCATAAGGGGGAAGAATGTAAATGCCCAAAATTTTATCAATCAAAATTCATTTCTTATAATTAAGATATAAAGTATAAGTTGTATAAAATCAAAAAATATACACTATAAAAACATTATAATTGAATAATGAATTAAATAAGAACTATTTTTATATATTTAGGAACTTCAACAAATGGAATAGTAACATGACATATGGAATTGTAGTGTCACTATTAAGTAACATAACCTAGACAATATAATAGTATGAATACCTATGAATGTATAAATAAAATTTAAACATCTTATAAATGAAAATGTTACGTAATTAAATTGTATTATATGTAAATAGTTTTTCTAGAAATTATAAATTGAGTTTTTTTATAAAAAAAATTTATTATAATTTTATAATTAATAAATAAATTTAAAAGAAAATTTATTTTCAAAAAATAGGTTCATAAATTTATATATATACTTTTTTTATGATTATAAAATAATATTATGAGTCTATAATTATTTTTCAAAGAGTTATAAAGTTAGTTATAATTATAAAATCATAATTATTTTGAGTAAATTATGATTTTAATTAAAAATTAAATTTCCCATATATAGAAAATTATCTTCAAAAAATGAAGTCCATTTTTGAAATCCACATGTCGAAAAATTATTAGGGTGATTTATTATTATTTTAAAAAAGATTAATAATTGGTGAATACTGAAATACTTTAATTTAAAGTGTCAGGTAAATAAAACCATTTTTGGGTCGTGGTTGAGTAATAGATGATATTAGGGGTCATTAGTTCAAATTCATATGAATTAGTTACTCTATTGAATGACATGAGTCCACACTATTCATATTCTTGACAGAAAATCATAGTATAATCAACAAAATAATCATAAACACCTCTCTCTTCCACTACAAATATCACCCCCTCACACCTCTTTTCCTCACTACTCTAGAGCTTTGAGGCTTGTCCAAATTCTCCCCAAACCTCCTCCCATGTATCTCCCCCAAATCTTGGATCCATTTTTTTCAATAAATGGACCTAATCAAGTGCCACAAGCAAGATCTCAAGGATAATAATTTGACATGACATTATGTTCAAGTGAATAACAATTGTAGATAAGGGATTTATTCTGAACAACCATTTATTCTGTTAGGTAACACATTCAATCTCTTTAATGTATTTAATTATAATTTCTTTTTATATTATAATTATAAAATTTTTGTATATGTTAGAAGAATATGTATGTCGATCACTTCATCTTTATTTCATGGGGAAATTCATTTTTTAAAAAGGATTCATTCTCAATTCTTCTGGATAAGAAATATTAATTAATGGGAACTAACAGATTTCAAACCTATCATCAAATAAGTTCCATAATATATTTTAATCCATCATTTTTTATAAAATCACTATATTTAGCATGAAAAACTACCTTATTTAATTTTCTGGTTTTATAAAAACAATTATGCATTTTCCCTATTAAATAATCGTGAAAATTTTTATACTAATTCCATTAAAATTTTTTATATCTAAAGTTTCATAAACGCACTTTATTCAGGATTTCAAAAAAAAATGGCATAAATTATCATGATATATTCTTATTTTACCTTATTAATTTATATTTATGATTTAAATCCATTCTTCCATGGACACCATTATGATATTACCTTTTGATTTTCCTTTTTACTTAATTATGATGACCAATTTTTTCAATTGCTAACTCTTATGTTTATGTTTGATTCCTTATGTATAAATATTCATTTAGTAAATATATTTAGAAAAATTTTATTATGTGTGTGCTCAGATAGTGCTCCAATGCATTGGGTAATTTTTAGTCTCTTGATACTTCATATACAATGGTCTTGGTTATTAGCATTGAATCATGATCCATGTGAAACGGTCTAGGTGGTTTTCCATGTTTCATGATCCTCTATGTGCAAGGATAATTGAATCATGACTATGTAATTTTTTATGTTACAACCACATTACTTTGATTTCATGATTACACGATACCATGATCTATATGTTATGCTTTTATAGGTTTTTGGTGTTTAATTCCTTTTTATGTAATAATGCTTTTCCTTCTAACCCATGTGTTGTTCTTTATTCCTATGTTTTTTACCTTATCGGTATTTTTAAACCATGGACTTGTTCATGTATTACCCATGTTATCCTATAAATATGTAACAGAATAAATTTTGTTAGTATCTCATTATGAAGACCAAATAATATATGTTTTTATTTTAGTTTTGTTGGTTTATTTTATGTATCCAATATACCAAACACATAAGACTTTATGATCCTCAGTATATAATTGATGCATAATTATGATTAAAATAATGTAACAATATGTGTAAACAGAAAGGGTTTTTATGAAATGAACATTGTGAGGGAATATGATAATATGTTTCCCAAATAATTTCATGGTCTTCCTCCAAGATTAGTGGATTAATATTCAATCAAGCTTATACATGTGGGTTACAATCATCAAAGAAACCATAAAGAGTGGATGTTTCAAAACATGATGATATGAAGACAGAACTATAAGAAAATATAGATAAAGGGTTCATACACCCAAGTGATTCAACATGGGGTCCACTAGTCATCTTTATTAAGAAGAAGGATTGGGAAATGTACCATTTCATTGATCATCATGAGGTTAAAAAACATGAGAAAGAACAATTATCTTTTTCCACAAATTGATGACCTATTCGATCAGCTATATAAAGAACAATTCTTATGAAAGGTGCATCTATAGTATAGGTATTACCATTTTAGGGAAAATAAGGATGATATCCCAAATAATGTTATTTATACAAGGTAATGGCACTATAAGTTCATAGTAATTCTATTATGAAACACTAATGTTATAGAAATCTTCATGGACATGAGGAATAAAGGATTTAAATATTACCTCGAAAAATTTAGGTATAATTTATAGATGATATTATAATACCATCAAATGAAATGAGGAGCATGAGGTGTATCTGGAAATTATTCTAATGTCACTGGGAAAGTATAAACTTTATAAAAAGTAAATAAAATGTGAATTCAAATTAAGGGAATTCACATTCCAGGGGAATATCATCATAAGAAATGGGATATCTGTGTACCATTTAGGGATAGATTAAATTAATTTATTAATTAGGAGAATATATGAGATAGATATCCCTAATTTAGATATATTAGTTTGGAACTCTCATAAAATAGTGAGAAATTTCTCTCAGTTTTCAAACCAACTAACCACAGCAACTCAGATGGGAGTTATTTATGTTTTAAATGATGAATGTGAAGAGAGATTCAGGGAGTTTGAAATAAGTCTTATCACTACCCATGTACTCACACAATATACATGTGGAGAAATTTTTCCTATATTAAATGATGCTTTAAAGATTAAATTTGGCTATGTGTTAATGTTAAACGATAATGTGAAAGCCTACGGTCTATGTAACATTAAAGATCACTTGAATAACTACCCAGAAAATAATCTAGATTTCCCCATTGTTATATTTACTTTCAAAATTAAAAGGATTTATATAGTTTGGGAAAATTATTACATATATGCAGATCACAAATTCCTCAAGAATATATTCATATAGAAAGAGCAGAATTTCTTGGCAACGTAGATGATAAGAGAGGATCAAGGACTATGACTAGTCAATTCACTATCATCTTTGGAAAACAAATAAAGTGGAAGACTGTATATGTTGAAAGGATCTTTCAATAATTTCATTGATGATAATTGAGAAAGATCCAATATTTTTAGATTTGAAAAGGATTGACATGGAAATCATAATGAAAGGAAGATCATAAATTCATTCACAAATGATTTCTCAATTGTCCCTTATGGAGATGATAAAGGATCTTCCAAGATATATTTTGGGAATTCCTATGAATGTTAATATTATATGAAATGGGGAATCCTCATACTTTAATGTTAATGAGGATGTTATTTTATTATTTTCATTATGTCTATGTGTACTATTAAATCCCAAGATAAAGAAAGAGATGTTGGATGATTGACATAACTCGATATTCTTTATCTATCCATGGTGGAAAATAATATATTGAGATCCTCTAGGGAACTTTTGGTCTGAAAATATAAAGTGCGTGATTAAAAAATATACATCAATAGGTCTTGTATTCTAGAATGCGATGAAAGAAAGGAATAAAATACAAGGATATAATGTAAAGGATAATATTACCTACATCGAAATAATAAAACATCACCATAGAATTAACAATGGTTATCCAAAAAAATCAAGAGGAGATAATGCTATCTAGACTGTGGTGGATCATCTTAAAAATAATTCATAATTAATTATGATTCAAGGGAACTTATCACTCAATCAACATGCATGGATATAATTTATATAAGTGGTGAGTATGCAAGGAACACCACTATCAAGCATCCAAATGGATCCCTTTGAATACCCTTATAGGAATATGAAAAAAACACATACATGATGGGATGAACTTAGAAAACACAAGTTTCTAGGTATTGAAATGGTGGAAAAGTTTAAGACCATTCAACAGCACATCAAGGCTTATTCGAGTTTATATATGTGTTTTTGTAACGCCCGGACTCTAGTTACCCAGATTCAGTTCATTATTTTAATACAATGGCATGATTACAAGGAATCAAGTCACGAAAGACTGATCATGTTACTAGTCTTGGAAAATATATTACAAACATGAACTTTACATTACACATTAGTAAATAAAACAAAACACATTTGACCCTTTGAGAATTCCCTTAATTCCCTAACTTAACCCTTCTTATAAATGATAATACCCTTCTTGGAATCCTGGGAAAATAAAACATAACATTGGGGTGAGCTCAGGTTCTCAGTAAGGATAACAATATAGTGTAAACTTTTACAAATAAGAATAAACATTTAAGGCAATGTATAAAAAGAAAACAAAATCCTCTTAAACATAAACTTAAACATAATATGGAAAATATAAATCAAATAATTCCATTTACTTATTCACATGGATATTCTACAATTCAAATAATCACATGCAATATCAATAGCCAATTTTATAATGATGGAATGTATAATTACAAGCTTCATAACCACATAGTCATGGCCTTGTGCCAGGACTAAAAATAAGATTTTGTCTAGGCCTTGTGCCAAGACACTAGTTTGTCTAATGGGAACTACTGATGCATTAAGAAGCTATAGCGGGATCCACCTGTCACATATTAAGTCCATTGCATTCTTCATATGAAAAAGGACTTAACATAACATAAACATTCATGTTAAAACTAGCATAAGAAATGCCAATACATTATCCATAAACCATGATTGGTATAAAAATAACACATCCACAGTCAAACATATCACACATCCATCAATACAATATGAAAGATTTTTATCATAACAAATTGTTGGTCGGAGTGGACACTCAAGAGGGGGGTGAATTGAGTTCAAATAAAAATTTCTGTTAAAAATATTTCTATTAAAATCCACCAAATTGAATAACAAGATAATATGTAGTGAATTTTTATTAAAGTAAAGGGTCAGTTAGGTTCTCTATGATTGATTAGTTCTCAGTTAATCTAATCTTGAAGATTAATTAACTTTTGAAACTAACCTAATACTTTAAAAAAACATACAAACACCTGATAGATTAACTATCAAAAGTAACTTTAAAATAGTTGTGTATTTGAAAGTAACAACAACAGAATATAAATTAGAGATTTTATACATTAAACTCAAACTAAAATCCATAGTAGATATAACCAAGTGGTTCAGTCTCAAGCCAATACTTAGTCCTCTCAAATTTATATATAAATTTGATCCACACCCTAGATCATGGTTAAAAACAGTTTACAAACTGTCCAGGTACTCCGAACTCTACCACTGTTATTCGTGGGAAAAACGATCAATAGCACACAGGCTGTTCAAGTCTCACTTGAACTCTACCACTATCCACAGTGGGACACAAGAAGGTGTAAAAAGTTTGGAATGAGGATTTAGTATCCTCCAGTTCAGCACAGGAGACAGTGTGTGTTTAAAATAAATAGAGTACACACACTCCTCGAAAGTAAATAATGAATCACTTAGAGAGTAGATAAGAGTGTATAATGCTTTAGTGATTATAAGAGGAGCTCATTACTCCTTGGATTCAGCAGAAATGTTTCTGAGTCCTTCTTTGGTTTTTCTGTTGAAAAAAAGAGTATCGTGGTTCTGCTTGGTGTCTTTCAAGAGTGAAGAGGATTTCTTGATTCTTCGTGTGTTCTTCAGTTGAGTTGGATTTCACACATGAGATTTCTTTGAATATTTTGCAATGTGTTCTTGAGTTGTGCTCAGTATTGCTCTTCTGTTAAGTATAGTGCTCTCCCGTTTCTTGCTCACGTACATATGTTCTTCTGGAAAATGCTTCTCTACTGCAGCTCAATCTTCCAAATATTCCACGTGATCCAGTAATAGGAATGATTACCATTTCATAGGTACGAGTGACAGTTTCCTGACAGACCAATACCTATCATTAAATATCATTAATTTCATTAAAAACATCAAATATGACCATTAGAAATATTTAAATAATATTGAAAAAATGGTTAAGAAATAGTGTCACAGTAGTTATGAAAATGGTGTCTCCATCACAGTATGTCTTTCACGGTGTGTCGCTCACGGTGTCTTGCTCATGGTGTGTCACTCATGTTGTCTTTCTCACGGTGTCTGAGTCACGGTGACTGAGTCACGGTGTCTGGATGACTGTGTCATGGTGTCTCATTGGTCACTGTCTCTCATTGGTCACGGTGTCTGAGACTTAGGATTCACGAAGTCTGCTTTAGTGCTTCTACTCACGGTGTCTACTTCTTGCTCACAGTGTCTGACATATTATGTCAAGCTTCACGATGTCGTGTACTTAGACAAATAACTGTATTTAGACTTAAATAGTAATATGCATAAAATGTATTGAGATTAACCATTATAAATTATAAGATAACTTGAAACATAAATACACATGAGTAATACGATATGTGAGATTTTTTATCAGTAATAATATTTGTAAATAGTAAGGAGTTTTGTGATTATTATTAAGATTGGTAAATCATAATGAGATTTGTGATCATTAAAACAAGATTAATACATGAGGAGTCCAATAATCTCCCCCTTTTTGATGATCACGAATCATGTACATGTAATGTATAAGTGTGATGAAACTATAGAGAATATAACATATTGAAAAACATAGTATATAATAACACATAATGTAGAATACCTTTTCTCCCCCTTTTGGGATTATCATAAAGTAAACAAAATAGAGGAAAAAACAGTGCATATTGCATTAAAAATTGTTAGAATACACCATACAATAGAAATAAAAACTATAAACAATCAACAACATCCCCATTAAAAAGAAAGTAGTCACTGGGCATCTTCAGGGATTGTCCTTTTCTTTTCCTTTATCAGTTGTTGATGTTGAAGAAGGTACAGAGGTGGTAGACAAAGAAGGTAAAGGTAGACCTTCAAGGATAGAGGGAGCCAAATATGGAGCTGTAGAAGATCGAGTTTGTGGCTGATCAAGAATGACTGGCCTGATCTGAGTTAGATCTTGGCTAACTGACATGGCAGGGGAGGCTAAGGTAGGCAGTCTGGGTCTGAGTGGAGCAGCTGTAGGAGCAACAATTGCAGTACTTTAGACATGTAGATAGGGGTTTAGAAGGTTTCTGATGTCTGTGATAATTTCTCCTCCATATTTCATAGCCTTTTAAAAATCATCTTTATTCTCCATGAATTTTTCCAACAATCTCGTGAACTCAGTGTGCTTTTGAACTTGAGTTTTGAAAGCCTGATTCATAGGAGGTATCTTCAAATTTTCCACAAGATATTTAAAGTGATTTGTCATATCAGATTTGGAGAAAATATGGGTGAGAGAGAAATCTATCTTTGTAGTGATCTCATGTTGAGCATCATTGGAAATCATAGCATGAATTCGAATCAGGTCAAGTGCTCTATCACTGTTCTTTGCAACTTTAGATAATGGAGAAAAATCAAAATTACTAATGGCATTCTGAATTTCTTCCTTGATTAAATATCTGAGCATAGAATCATCCAAAGATGGTGTGGAGGTCTGACCAGAGGATGGAGAAGCCTTGACAACTACGGTTAAAGATTTGGGCTGTTTCAATACCTTTTTAAGACAACCAATGTATTCATCTGTAATATTATTCAAGTTCTCTAATAGCTCTCTCATTCGATTCAACATCTGTGTGTGCCTTTTTACAATATTTTTATCAAAAGATAATAGATAAGGATGAATTTGGGACACAATGTCTCGAGAAATTTTGGAAACAATAGGTTTAGGAGAAGTAACAATAGGTGTAGGAGCAGGAGCAGTAGAAGGCTCTGATCATGAAGAAATTTCTTTCTACATGTCTGCTACCATACTTTTCAAAGTTGCAACATCAGCACTAAGATTTTTTTTTTCAACTCTTACTTCATGAATTTAATGGATCATCCTAGAATGAATATGCAGAATAACATTTTCCAAAATAATCGAGGCATCTTCCTGACTTAGTTGAGTACATGACGAGGTTGAGAGGACATAATCTTCTCAACTCCAGCTAAGATAGTCTCTCCAAAAACCTTAAAATATTATTTACTGAAAACAGATTGATGATTAGGTAAGTATTGAGGTGAAGAATGTGGTTCATGGTCAGGTTTAGGGTCTAGTTGCGGTTCAGAGTCAATTTCAGTTTCAGATTCTGATTTAGGTTTATGTTGAGGTTCAGGGTGTGAGACTAACTTCAATTGAAACAAAGAAGAAAGGTAAATTCCAGATGCAGTCACATGCTATGATTCACTCACATCATAGAATCTAGAGAATTCATATCAAGTATACACAAAGTATGAGTCAGTTGGTGGAGATGAATTACCAGGCTAAACTTTATCAATCTCAAGATTTTGAGGTTCCTCCCCCTTAAAATGTGCTTCCATTTCAGATTCTTGAGGCTCAAGAAATGGGTTAAGACTCACAGGATCATCTCTAATATCCTTAGCCTTTTTTCCTTGCCAACTGAAAGTAAATTTCCATTATTTCTTCATCAGAGGGTACGTACTCAGGAGCAGATTGTTCCTCAGGTAGAGCTGGCAGACTTTCTTCCTTTTCATAAGGAAGATCTTCTACAACAGGTTCTGTTTCATTGAAGGCTTGCTACTCAGATTCAGAAACAACAAACTCTCTTGCAGCTTCAGATTGGTTTTCCTAATTAACATGGGTAGGAGGTACTTCTTCTTCAAGCACAATAGAAGGACCAAAAATTATTCCCTTTTCAACAACAACTTATCCTATTGAAACTTCAGTAGGAACAGTAGTCCTTTATTTCTCAACAGAAGATGCTTCCTCAGGAGGTATTTCATCCTCTTCTCTATGAGGTACTCCAGCTACCTCTTATTCTTCTTCTTCCTCTTCTGGATACTCAGACAACTCATCTGGTTCCAAACCAGGATCATTAATGTTTTTAGGCCTTGTAGGATAATCCACGGGATTGAACTTTTCATAAACCTTTTCACTATCTTCAACCCAGAGCTTCTTCCAGGGGTTCTAGTTTATCTCCATCCTTATGATGGTCTGATTGGATAAACAGTACTCAAAATCCACAAGCTTTTTTTTATTTGGTCCAACTACTCCCTTGGGAACTAACATAGCCGAAATCATCCTTGAGTAAAATAGGGAACTGGATTTGGAAGTGACCTTAATCAATTAAAACATGCGGTGAATGATATATTTTCACATATTTATCTTACGACCATTCTTCATCAGAAAAATAATAAATACATCACAACAATTTAATGCAATAAAGTCTCCATTCCTAAAGCAAATATGATTTTGGCGAAACTTAAACAACATCCTAGTCTCTCTATCCAATTCACCTTCTATGACCCTTTTCTTGGTGCTATTTCCAGTTATAATTTCCAAGGAATTTTCTAGGTCAAAGATTTCGTTTTTAGGAGGAGGGTCTCATTGGTAATCATCAAAAATTCATTTATGACAAATCCATAAAAATGAAGCCCATATCCTCAATGAGAAGGTGCATTTTTTACCATTGATCCAAATTTTTACCATATAGCTCTTTCCGGTCTCAAAATAAATCATTAATTACTGATAGAACTGAGATGGCAACCTTGGGTAAATAGGACTATCTTGTCTAGAGAACCATTCGATCCATATTTGTTATCCTAATACTTTAAGGACTAATGAATTGCTGGAAAAAAACCACTCAGGGCAGATTTCTTTCACAGGAGAAACTGTACGGCTTACTAAGTTAGGATTCATGGGTCCTTCGGGAGCTAGCTTTGGTGTCTTCTTCTGTTTCCTAGAGCGGCGCTTCTCAGATGAGGGTGAATATGGACGCTTCATCCATGGAATCTACTGAAGATTCGAGAGATAGATAAGTAGAGAAGGATTGTAGGGTTGAGAAGGATCAGGAGAGAGCTCGAGTGAGGAATCGAGTGAAACCCTTATGTTTTATCATTTGGGAATGTCAAACGTCACAAAAATAAAAAACTCGGGAAAGGAAAGAGCGGTGAAATAAAAATTACCACGATACATGTTAAAATAAATACATAAATAATCTTCACAGTGAGACCGCGAGTACTCGTTATGGTGTGATGATAAGAGGTCATCACGGTGGGATAGTTAGTGTTCTTCACAGTGAGGCAGTGAGCATTCGGTTTAGTCATGGTGAGACAGTGAGTAGACTGTTCAGTGACGGTGAAACAGTGAGTAAACTGGTTAGTCACGGTGAGAAAGTGATAGACCATGAACACAGGGTGTTAACTGTGGGACTATAAACATGAGACAGTAACCAAGAAATAGTGAGCATGAAATAGTAAAGTAATTTATAGCATAATATTAAATAGTAGGACTAGTAAGATATCTATTGGTGATTGATCATGCCAATATCATGTATGATGTATTCTAGTCTCTAAAAATTTGATTGTTTTGTGAATATATCAGTATGTTGATATTTAGTACTAATGAATTCCAAAGTGATATCACCTTTTTGATAATGATCCCCCAAAAAGTGATGTCTTACAACAATATGTTTTTTCCTAGAATGTGCAACATGATTTTTTGAAATGTTAATAGCAGTTGTGTTGTAACAATTTATTGTCACATGTATGAATTGATATCCATAGTCTAGTAATGTGTGTTTCATCCATTAAATTTGTGCACAATAACTTCTAGCATCTATGTATTCAGCTTCTGCAGTAGATAATGCAACAGAATTTTATTTTTTACTACTCCAGATTACTAGTGACTTGCCTAAAGGGTGACATGTTCTAGAGGTTCTTTTTTCTATCTAACTTATAGCTAGAAAAATCAGATTCAGAATAACTAACTAGTTCAAATGATTGTCCTTTTGGATAGAACAGTCCTAGATTGGGTGTATGCTTGTGGTATTTGAAAATTCTCTTTATAGCATTTAAATGTGATTGTTTAGGGTTTTCTTGAAAGAGAGAACACATACACACACTAAACATAATATCAGGAGGTCTACAAGTTAAGTAGAGTAGACTTCCAATCATACCTCTATAAGTGGTTTGATCAACAGATTTACCATCTTCATCAAGATCCAACATAATGGTGGTACTCATGGGAGTGTCACTACTTTTAGTGCTATCCGATACAAAACGTTTTAGAAGATCTCTAGTATATTTACTTTGAGTTAAAATAATTCCATCATGATTTTGAAATATTTAAAATCCAAGAAAAAATTTTAGTTCACCAATTAAACTCATTTCAAATTCGTTTTGCATCATTTTAGAAAAATTAGTACATAGTGATTTTTTTTAATATCCAAAAATAATATTATCTACATAAATTTGTACAACTAAAACATCATTAGAAATTCATTTTATAAAGAGGGTAGGATCATCTATTCCTTTTATAAAACCTTTAGAAATTAGAAAAGTACTTAATCTATCATACCAAGCTCTTGGATCATTCTTTAAACCATATAAATCATTTTTTAATTTGAAAATATGATTTGGAAAATGAGGGCTTTAAAATCTAGGGGTTGTTCAACAAAAAAATCCTTAGCTATATACCCATTTAAGAATGCACTGTTGACATTCATTTGATATAGTTTGAAATTCAGATGTGAAACATAAGCAAGTAGAATTCTAATGGCTTCAAGTCTGGCTACTGGATAAAAAGTCTCCTCATAGTCAATTTCGTATTCTTGACTATAGCCTTGTGCAACTAACCTAGCCTTGTTTCTAACTATGTTTCCAGCTTCATCTACTTTATTTCTAAACACCCATTTAGTTATTATTAAAAAGGTGTCCTTTCGTCTTTCTACTAGTTTCCATACATTATTTCTTTCAAACTGATTAAGTTCTTATTGTATAGAAATTACCTAATATTCATCATTAATATCATCATCAATGTTTTTAGGTTCAAGCTGTGACGGGAAGGCTTGATGTTCAACCTAATTTCTAAGAGAAGCTCTAGTCTATGTCCCTCTATCTAGATTTCCTACAACAACATCGAAATGATGATTCTTTAGAATCCTAGTTGATCTAGTAAATGTGGGACTATAAATTTCAGGTTCTTATCTAGGTTCAGGTTCATTAGGATCAAATTCTAAAATACTTCCAGAACTGGTTGTCTTTACAGCAGGTTCGTTCAATTTTTCATTAAGGTTCAGAATAGAAAAATCTTCTTCAAGATTATCAAGAGATGACTTAGGTTCATGTGGATCTGTTTCATCAAATTTGATGTGATCAGATTCTTCCACACACTTGGTTCTCTTATTGAAAAATCTATAGGCTTTGCAAGTTATAGAATATCCAAAAAATATTCCTTCGTCACTATTAGAAGCAAAATTGTCCAGATTATCCTTGGTATTAAGAATAAAGACTTTGCAAACAAAGACTATAAAGTAAATAACTTTAGGTTTCCTATTGTTCCATAGTTCATAAGGGGTATTTTTGAGAATAGGTCTCACTAAGACTCTATTGATGATATACCAAGCTGTATTTATATCTTCTTCCCAAAATTAAATATGTAGGTCATACTCATTAAGCATAGTTCTAGAAATTTCTTGCAGGGTTCTATTTCTTCTTTCTACTACACCATTTTGCTAAGGTGTCCTAGGGGTAGAAAAGTTATGACTATAGCCATTGTGTGACCAATAAGATTCAAACTCTTGATTTCCAAACTCATGGCCATGATCACTTCTCAAATTATTAATCTTAAGTCCACTAAGGTTTTCTATAGACTTAGAGTATTTAATAAAGTAATAACAAGCTTCACTTTTGTGATATAAGAAGTATACCCAAGTATATCTAGAAATTTCATCTACTAAGACATAGACATAGTGATTTCCATTTAAACTATAAACTCTAGAAGGTCTAAACAAATCCATTTGAACCAACATGATAGGTTGAGAAGTTGACACTTCATTCGTTGGTTTGAAAGTGATTTTGTGTTGCTTTCTCTTTTGACATGGATTACAAACTTTGTCATTTGGAAACTCAAGTTTGGGTATGTCTCTAATTATGTTCTTACTAGTCAGTTTTCTAAGTGAATTTATATTACAGTGTCCTAATATTCTATGCCAACGCCAAGAGTCATGAGGAAAATCATTTGAAAAAGCAATGTTCTGTTTAGATAAAGAATTCAAATCAACTATATAAACATTTTCAATTCACAAAGCCGAAAATACTAAAACATTCTTAGAATTAAAAACATTACAGGAATAATTTTCAAAGTTAAAATTATTTCCATCATCACATAACTGAGAAGTACTTAACAGATTATATTTAAGTCCATCAACAAATAAAACATTATAAATTAAAACTGAGTAAGTGGTACCAATTTGGCCTAGGCCGATGATCGTTCCTTTAGAATTATCACTAAAGGTGACATAGCCTCCATCAACCTTTATTATGCTCTTGAAGCATGAATAATCCACAGACATATGCCTTGAACATCCACTGTCCAAGTACCATATCTTCTTATGGGGACTCTTCAAATAGGTTTCCTGCAAAACAGTTTTAAACAGATAATGATTTTGGTACCCAGATTCTCTTGGGTCCATGCAGGTTAGCAAGCAAAGCTTTAGGTACCCATATTTGCCTTATGAATATCATATAATCAATAAATTCAATAGATTTTGAAAGATAAACTATATTTGATCAATAGAAATGTGATAAACTAGTTGAAGCATATGTATTTCCAGAACTAGAACTAGAATAATTTTTTCCAGATTTAGGAATAAATCTAGTTTTGGTGATCTGTCTTTTTCTAGTTTGGTATCCCAAACCAGTAATATACTTTGGTTCCACTTGGTTACCTAACATTTGAGTATATTTATCTTCTCACTTTGTGAATTTTTTATGTCCTTTCTATGTTTCTCATTAGACATTTTTTGTTATGTATTTTCCTTCAACAGTTGAGCATTCTTTTCATTTTCTATATCAAAGGAATATTTAACATTGGTAGTGAGAGAATGTTGTTTCTTCAATGACTTGAATTTGTTCTTAAGTTCATTACATTTTTATTTCTAGAATGTTAAAATATTAAAACAGTTCCTCACTAGACATGTTTTCAGATTCTAAATCATAATCAGAATCAACTCTAGAATAGTATGGATTTAAAGCAGGAGGGTCCAGTGTTACCTCAGAGGTGTTTGTCATAAACCACATGTTTTCTTTATGATAATCATCATCATTAGCAGAATCTTAATCACTTGAAGTCTCTTCTGAAGCACTACAATTTTCTTTCATTTATTTCTTATACTTTCTATCCTTCTAGTGATGTTTCTTTTTGAACTACAATTTTGGACAGTCTTCTTTAATGTGACATTTTCTCTTGCATTCATAGAAAAAAACCTCATAACTCTTATCATATTTCTTCCAATCCTTTTTCCAATAACCTTTGTTGTCATAGTTACCTTTGTATTTCGATTTTCTGAAAAATTTATTCTTCCTATAGAATTTCTTAAATCTCCTGGCCATCTGAGCCATTTTTGCATCCCTATCAGATTCTGAACTATCACTTGTTGAGCTTTTAGTAGGTATGTGAGTTTTATCCTTGTCCTTGCCTTTTTAAGCAGTAGATATAAATGTCACAGACTTCCTTTTAGGTTTATCATCTTCCTCCTTATTCACCTTGAGTTCTTCCTCATACATCATAAGCTTACCAATTATCTCTTTGACAGGCAGAGCAACAATGTCACACGACTCTCTTATTGAAACAGATGTGCCTCTCCATCAGTCTGGAAAACATCTCAATATTATCAAAATTTGTTCCTTTGCTGGAACAACCTTTCCAAGTGAGCTCATAGTGTTGACAATCTCATTAAACCTGAGATACATGTCAGAGATAGGTTCATCAGTATTCATTTTAAAATTATCATATTTAATTGTATAAGTGTTTAATCTCATTTCTTTAACATTGGTTGTTCCTTCATGAGAAACACCCAAGGTATCCCAAATTTCATAAACAGTTTGACATGAAGATATTATATTAAAATCTTCATCTCCTAAAGCACAATATAGGGCATTCATTACTTTACAGTTATTATTGTATGCTACTTTAGTAGGTTTATCCCAAGTAGTTATTTTAGTTTTTTGAATTTTATATTGAGTTTCTTTAGCAGTCCAGATATCAAATCCCATACTCTCTAAGTGAATTTTCATCTTAAGTTTCCACTAGGAATAATTTGTACCATTAATAAAAGGTGGCATGTTGGTAGAAGCACCTTCTAGTCTATTATCCATAGCTAGATTTTAGAAAATAAATTTAAAGAGATAAAATTTAGAATTAACAGAAATTTAAGATCTTTAAAGAAAAAACTAAAATCACTATTGAGAAAATAGAGTATTTAAAAATCTTGGAAAAAAAAACAACCCTCAGATTCCAAATTTTGGTCGGAGTAGACACTCAAGAGGGGGGAGAATTGAGTTCCAATAAAAATTTCTGTTAAAAATATTTATATTAAAATCCCCCAAATTGAATAACAATATAATCTGTAGTGAATTTGTATTAAAGTAAAGGGTCAGTTAGGTTCTCAAAGATTGATTAGTTCTAAGTTAATCTAATCTTGAAGATTAATTTACTTTTGAAACTAACCTAATACCATACAAAACATTCAAACACTTTCTAGATTAACTATCAAAGTAACTTTAAAATAGTTGTGTATTTCAATGTAAGAGCAGCAGAATATAAATTAGATATTGTATACTTTAAACATAAACTAAAATGTAGAGTAGATATAACCAAGAGGTTCTGTCTCAAGCTGATACTTAGTCCTTTAAAATTTATATATAAATTTGATCCACACCCTTGATCAGGGTTAACAACAGTTTACAAACTGTCCAGGAACTCAAAACTCTACCACAATTATTCATGGGAAAACAACTCAATAGCACACAGGCTATCCAGGTCTCACTTGACCTCTACCACTATCCACAGTGGGACACAAGAAGGTGTAGAAATTATGGAATGAGGATTTATTATCCTCCAGTTTAGCATAGGAGACAGTGTGTGTGTAAAATAAACAGTGTACACACACTTCTCGAAAGAAAATAATGAATTAATTAGAGAGTAGATAAGATTTTAGAATGCTCTAGTGATTAGCAGTGCAACTTTGGACTCCTTGGATTCAACAGAAATGTGTCAGAGTCCTTATCTGGTTTTTTTGTTGAAAAAACAGAGTATTGTGGTTCAGCTTGGTATCTTTCACGAGTGAATATGTTCTCTTTATTCTTCATGTGTACTTCAGTTGAGTTGGATTGCACGCATGAGAGTTCTTTGAAGATATTTCAATGTGTTCTTCAATTGTGCTCATGATTTCTCTTCTGTTCAGTACAATGCACTCACATTTCTTTCTCTCGTACGTATGTTATTCTGGCACGTGCTTCTCTAATGCAGCTCAATCTTCCTTATATTCTACGAGCTCCGGTAATAGGAATGATTACCTTTTCATAGGTACGAGGTACGGATTCCTGATAGACCAACAAATATCATTAAATATCATTAATTGCATTAAAAAAATCAAATATGACCATTAGAAATATATAAATAATATTGACAAAAAGGATAAGAAATAGTGTCACAATAGTTATGAAAACAGTGTCTCCTTCACGATATATCTTTCATGGTGTGTCGCTCATGATGTCTTGCTCATGGTGTCTGAGTCACGGTGTCTGAGTCATGGTGTCTGGATGACTATGTCCTAGTGTCTCATTGGTCACGATGTCTCATTAGTCACGGTGTCTGAGACATAGGCTTCACTGTGTCTGCTTTAGTGTTTCTGCTCACGGTGTCTACTTCATGCTCATAGTGTCTGACTTAATATGTCAAGCATCACGGTGTCTTGTACATAGAAAAATAACTGTATTTATACTCAAACAATAATATGCATAAAATGGATTTATCATAACAATTATAAAGTATAAGATAACTTGAAACATAAATACACATGAGTAATAAGATATGTGAGATTTGTGATCTGTAATAAGATTTGTAAACAGTAAGGAGTTTTGGGATTATTATTAATATTGGTAAATCATAATGAGATTTGTGATCATTAAAACTTGATTAACACATGAGGAGTCCAACACAAATCAACATCGATCAACAATAATATCTTGTAAAGGATGTCGACATAGTTAAAAATGATCTATAAAAACCTCTGAGAGAAATATACCTTTTTATTGAAATCATTTAAAATTCATATGAAGGATGTTATTTAAAATATAGATTTGAATCAAAGTGTCCCATACAACTTTAAAACATTTTAAAGGAATTAAAATTTTAAAACAGTGATGTACATATAAATAAATCCTTAAAACCATTTTTAAAACAAGGACATTAATGAGAAAGGTTTAGAAGAATAAATCATTAAAACATTTAAAAATATGTTTTAGTAAAAATTATCTTAAAAATAATCCCATTGAAAACTCTTTTATGGATCATGAACATGGATAAAAAATATTTCCCAATAGATATATACGTAAAATCACCCTCAGATAATAAAGAGATTGTGAAATTAACCCTTACCTTGCACTTTCTTTTGATCGAGGGTACAAGTATCCTCCTGTATAATGAACATAGTATGTTTTTAAATTATACATGAACCATATTTAAATTTATTATATCATACATGATTCATTTATGACATTATACTACCCATTTATTAATTATTTCCATGTTAAATTAAAATTTTGGGTAAAAATCACTTTCTTTATTGTACGTGTTTTTACTTGTTATTCATGATCATATCATTTAGATCATGATTTAAATACTTCTAGAATATTAAACCTGATTTATATATCATATATATTTAGAATATAATAAGTTATAATAGATAGATATATGAAATGGAAGGCACCGTTTATGGAGATGGTAGGCCGTACGTATGCATACACATTGTTTCCGTTTACATATTATATTGAAAAAAAGTAAGTGAATATGATATATGTAACTATATATATATATATATATATATCTCTATAGTATAATTATAATTTCATATATTTCATACTTATTAATAATATATATTTTTATAATCAGCGTTGAATGGTGAACGTGGGAATGAATCTCATCGTGTCGTGGAGATGGTAATCCGTACGTACACATGAGTGACAATATCATTATATTAATGGTGAAATGATATCTAATTGGATAGTATATTATATATACAGAATAATTAACATGTTATATTTAATATTTAAATTAATTATACTCACTATTATACCCATCCAAATAATGAGGTCTTTGAATAACAAACTACACCACGACGTGGAGACGGTAAGCCGTACGTACGCACGTATAGTGGATTTTTCATTTATTGGATGGATAGAATAACAAATATGGTTCTACCATATATATAATAACATCACTATTTGTTGGAGTTATTAGAGTTATTATTTTTTTATGGAAGTAACAAACAAAGAGGAAGTGGAATATGAAAAGAACATGAAAGAGGGTGGGGAAATTATTACCACTTCTTCATGTGTTTCCTTTTGAGTTGATCAAAAGGGATCATTAGGTTGGATTTATGATCAAAGTATGTACTCTAAGTTGATGTGATGGAAGTTGGAAGGATATTTGGGTAGGGTTTGGTAGAGACAAATGGATTTGGAGGGGTGATTTTAAGAGAAGGGTAAGTACCCATTTATAAGAGAGGTGAGGATCGCTTTAAGAAAAGTTTGAAATGATATTTTATAATAAAATAGTTTTCGCTTTATAATGGAACAAAAATGATTTATTTCTAGGATATGGTGGGTATGGGTAGAGTACCTCTCATCCAAAAGGGTTTAGACACATCTATTTTACCATTTTAACCATATCTTTTAGATTTAACACTTAGTTTAATAGTATAACTTTTACTGTGTCTTCATGTATTCTTACACTATATGGTTAATAAAGATACACTAAACGTTAAAGAGAAAATAGAGTGGTTAATTAATGGCATATATAATATTATTTGATCCATTTTTCTAATCCTTGTATTTTTAGGAATATTATATCAACCAATAATATATAATTTTTTGAAAACAAATTAATTTATTTCATTTTTGACACTATTTGGTATTTTGTATTTGTGAAAGTCATAAAAACATTATCACTTCAAAAAAAATATCAAATAAACCCTAACATGTCATATTAAACTATTAAATGAGTCTAATTCATCATAAGTCTCAATTAACATTTATTTAGATATTTACAATAACAATTATTTTAATATTTCATTAATAAGGTAATTACTGCATCATCATTGTGTCCTATATAAATTAAATTATCTAATGTCTAAAAATTATAAAGAAAATAAAATTATATATGAAATCTTTTAATATTTATAATGAATATTTATAGTCTAATTTTTATTATGTGTACCCTTATATTAAAAATGGATTAGTTGTTAAATGTTGATTTTAACACTTTGAACCCTTCTTTAAATAAAATAATAATAAATGTTCTAATCAAATACTAGTGGAAAAAACAGGATCATATATTATTCCTAAGGTTTTTTGGTCCAATTACACATATGAAATAGAATTATGACATGTGTTAGGGTAATTATAATATCATTTTTACCCTTAATTACACTATTTACTTTTAACGGTGGTAAATAAAAGTCAAAAGTTACTTTTTAGAAAAAATTATATTCATCTTATACAAAAAAAATTTAATTACTGGTGTCAACTGTGTCTCTCAGATTTTTTAAATTCAACTCATAGAAGTGGTAAAATTATCTTTTATGAAAATTTGCAAATGTTCCTAGAAGGTGGGTAAAAGTGGTTAAAAAGTTCAATAAAATTTTATACATCTAATTTTATTATAAAATGACACCAATGAATTACATTGAACATATATATGTATTATATTTTAATTTTTAATTAAAATAAATTTATTTAAAATAAATAACTATTTAATTAAATAGTCAGTTTTAAATAATAACGAAGTGTTTTTAATAATTCATGAAAAATTGAAGGTTTTCAGAAAAATACCAAAAATCACACTAATATAATTTTGATATTATGATATCAAAAATGAAGTCTATTTTACCAAATTAAAAACATATATTTTTTATTTATAAATTAATAATTAATTCCCGTTGTTAAAACCAAAAAGTGGGTTTTTAAAAAAAAGTAAAAACTACTAAAAGATTGACATGTGTTTATGAAAAATTTAAATGTGAAGCTACATATAATGACCTACATTGTATTAAATGATTAAAATATAATCTAATTATACTTCAAGACCATTAAAATGCATTATTTAACAGTATAAATTATTTCAACTAAAAAAGTTGTTTTCAATTAAAACATAGTATTTTTTACTATTCTTTAAAATTTGAATGTTATCAGAAAAGTTCCAAAATTTTATCCAAACAAAATTTTTATGTCTTTATTCTGAATAAGATGTTAATTTCATTAAATTGAATATATAAAGCTGTTAAATATTGGTTTTAAAAAGAGTTCTCCATTAAAAGGCTGTAAAAATGTATTTTTGAAAAATACTTATTTATCTGAAAAAATGAATTTGTTCTTATATTATGTATAAGAAACACATAATATGGATGTCAAAATTATATATAGTGTATAAGATTCAAAATTTAGTTAATACTATTCATAACCGTTTTTTGAACGGTCAGTTTGGTAAGTTTTGGTGTGCTCGAACTCGGTGTTGTGTGTAGTACAAGATATTGAATTACATTAATGAGATAACACACTGTGAAATCATGGGGTGTTACAGTTTTGCTATGAATTTTTTATGAGACATTTAGTTTTATTTTTGGGACATGTTATTTCTCCACATATTTCCAGGGATTAAGGACATCATATTTTCTAATAATGGAAAGCATAATCCATGACACATTGGTCCGTTTGAGATCCTTGATCACATCAGAGTTATGACCTATCTAATAGCATGCCGAAAAAAATATCTCAAGTAAATGATGTTTTCAATATATCCCTCTTATGGAAGTAAATACCATACCCCACACGTGAACTCAATCTCTAGGTAGTACCATGGGAGATTGATCTTTCTTGTGAAGAGTAGTAGGTGAAAATCATAGATTGTAGGGAAAATGTTTTATGAAATAAGACAATGCACCTTGTCTATTCGATATGGGGAGACCAAAAAAATTAAAACAAAAACTAGGAACTATAATAGGTGATGAAAAATAAGTACCCAATATCATTTAGTGTGTGAAAATTAAATTTTAACTATGTTATTTCTAAAGGGGTGAATATTATAATGACCATAACATTTATAGATTCATTCCCCCTTATGATTTGGTTAAAAATATTAATATATATCATGGTTATAGAAATGTCATGGACTTATTTGGTTTTGTTATATCATATCATATTTAAAATACCATTAATAATCATTACCATTGATAATATTGTCGTTGAAAAATGATCATGTGAGTAGTATAAATATAAGGATTTAGAAATTATAATTTACAGGTACAGATGAATTGATTGCCTCAGCTAGTTTTATTGTACACTATGAATCACATTTAAAAGATATTCTTTGGGATATATCATAATTGGGATTTTTCCTCAACCAATAAAAATATGACATCCAATAACTAAAACATGATACAATTTGTTTGTCAGTGATGTTCAACCGCATCATTATCACGACCCAAACCATGTACCCTGAACAATACCATGAAAGTATCACCATCAGGAACCTTACTCTTAGTGAATTTCATGTTGTATTAAAGGTATTTCTATCAAGACCATAATAATATGAATATATATATTGTACTTACTGTATAATAATTTTCATATTTCCTTCTTATAGTTAGTTTATAAGTGTTATTGTTTTTATACAATAAAATAGGAATTTTTTTATGTTGTGCTAAATATAAAATAAATAATATATTTCAATAAATCATTTAATATTTTAAATGAATAATATTTTATTCAAACATCATTATTAAATAATTTTTATAAAATATAAATTATAATATAATTTAAATGAAGCCAAATGTATTTTTTATAAGGTTTTCAAAATAGTTATTGTAAAAAACCAATCATTTTTTAATAAATATAGATTATTATTTCAAAAGTGAGAAGAAATATATTTATAAAAAATAACATGACAAAATGAATATTATTTTTTCGAATTAGATTGTTAAAATTATCCAATGGTGAATTTTTCATAATTTTTTGATAAAGTCGATTTTTTGGGTAAAAAATGATTACCGTATAAATATATGATGTGTATTAAAACATAACAATGAACTAAAATTTGTGAAATAAACACTATAAATGGTATCCAAGAAAAAATATATTCATTCCATTTAAAATTAAATTAAATTATTTTTATTTTAATAATTTTATAAATCCTTCTAGAATCCACAAAAACCATTACTATATTTAATTGTTTTAAAATCATTTCGTTATGAGTATGACTGACTTCCACCATAGGAAGGGTATTTTTCTGTTATGTCTCACCCATAACCTCATTAAATAATAAAAAATACTCAAATTTTGAAGAAACCAAATGAAAAATTAGATGGTTTTTGGTTTTGGTTATATTATTATGTAAAGTCCAAAACCTACGTCTGAAAAATAATAAAGAAATGATTGCTCAATTCTGAAATAAAACCACTAATGATCGCATTTTCCTTCTCTAAAAATCCTTGTAGAATAACCACACTATTAACTATTATCTCTATTGTCCTATAAAGGTTTCTTCAATGCTCTCAAGAAGCTCCTCCCAAACATTTGCACTCATAAAAGTAACTAAGGTCTCTTTTCCTTCTCATATTTTGTCAAGTTTATTCGTTATTGTATTCCTTCTATTTCCAATTCCCATTACTAAGACATGTTTTTTAAATTTAACTATTAAATTAAATTATAATTCCAAATGATTATATACCTATTTATCTCTAATAAAACAATTTTACGAATCTACATGTCACATCGTTGTGCTCGCAACTTTTCATCATGATTTTCAATGCCAAAACAATTTTTTAGTGAATAAAATACACATTTCCTAGAAAGGGTGTTCACCTATTTGAAAGTATACATCTTTATTGGGTAAATAAATTTTTCTATTAAAGACTCCAATATCATGGAATAAAATATTTTGATAAATTAATCCATGTAAAATGATCTATGTGACAGAAATATTCATTATAAGAAAATAAATATGATGGGTGAACTCAGAATTATATAGAGCTCTAATGCATTAGGAAATGTTTAGTCTCCACGGAGTTAGTGTTGGGACATTGAGTATTACTAATTATTTTAATGTAAGTCTCCCATCAATATTTCGGGTGAGATATCCTTGACCTATGTTTATGACTTATTGTCTCAAGTTGTTGCCACATTTACAATGTTTTTTTCAATTATCATGCTATATCAGGTCTTATTAATCATTTTTTTCATTCTCACCAATTTTAATACCCATTAATATTTTTATTTTAAAAAATATATTAATCTCTTAATTTTATTCCATGTTTATTCCCTTAATGGTATTTATACCTCACCCCTTTATTATGTATGTCCCAGGGTTAGCCTATAAAATTTTAAGTGCGTGTCTATTAAGGATGTTTTCAATAAAGATAATGGTTTTTCAATATTAAGTTGTTATTTTATGTAATTAATTCTAATAGAAAAAATAATTATTGATCTATTAGGTGGTATATAGTTTAATATATTGTTAAAATCATGTATTAATGTGTAGAATAGAAAAGAGTTTTCATATGCTGCCTACCTCCTCCATGAATGGTGTAATTTATTTTCATATAAGTGTATTTTATGGATGACTAAAAATATATAAGTGATAAATACATATATTTTATTCATATCCTTTTTAACATTTTTGATATTATGTATCTGTGATCAATATTTAAGGCATGGAAATATGTAACTGGAACGACCATGAAAAATGAAAGAGTTAACACCTGGAATATAAAATTAAAAAAAAATTATAAATAAATTTAATTTTAAATAATATAAGCATATTATATATGAAATTATATGTATTTAAATATTTATGATATGTAATTATAAAAAAATAAATCTATTATAAATTATTTTAGAACTTGTTCCCTGAAATTTTAACATTAGGTGTTTGATTTATGTACATTAAAATTGTTTATTTGGGTTGTTTTTAACTAAGTTTTAAAGGTGTTATTTTATGTCCAATATCCCCAAAAAACAATGTATATTATTTTCTAATATTAATTTATAGACATTAGTTTTTTTCATTTTTCTTTCCCCTATTTTGAACTCAAGAGGCTGATGAAATATTTTTTAGGGAAATTGACTTTATTTTTCCCTTTGGATGAATGTCCATTTTGTTTAATATCCATGTTATAAAATTAATTTTTCTATACTTTTTTTAATATTCATGAAACAAAATGATTTTTTATGATTTATAATTTTAAAAATTTAGTTTTCTTTTATAGTTTCTGTAATAAGAATCATTGTGTTTCAAAGAACTATGAAATATTCTTGACAATATTATTTAAACATGATTATTATAGCATCACGATTAAATTTTTCAACATGAATCGGGTTATTTTTTAAAAAATTAAGTATCATGGTATTAAATAAATAATATTTATTAATAAATAATTAATTATATTTGTAGTAAAGTATTTATAGTCTTCAACAATAATTTTTTCGCAAAATAAAAATAATTGATATTTCCTTTTGTGAATAATTATAGAAATTAAATTTCGAAACAATTAGAAAATATAAGTGAAAAAATATACTTAATTTTTGTAATAAATATGTAAGAATTATACTGGGGAGATTTCTTTTTAATTTTTTTAAAAGAAATATTTATTGAGTTATTATAAGATATCCTTTTTTATTAAAAACTTCATTTTCAATTACATAATTTTAAAGGTAAAATTTTAATGAAATTATTAAAATTATCATTAAATAAATTATATATGTATTATCATTATTATTTATCTATTTATGGTTAATTTTTTATTTAATATTTATATTAAATCATTAAATACTTGTTGACTTTTTTCTCTCTGAAAAACTCCTTTTCATCAATCATGTGGGCATAACATTAAAATATTTTTTCCCACTTAGTGATTGTAATTTAGAAACATGGATTCAATATTAAGAAATAAAATAATTAATATAATATAATAACCTCACCTTAATTTTTTGTAAATATAATTTCTATAACAAAATATTTATTACCATGGTCAAGGTTAGAACGAGTTTACAAGGGGTTATACTAAACAAATAAGAGTAAAATGACCTATAATACTTTCATAACTCCTACAGGATGACCATAAATTGACCATATCACCAATATGGTTCATGAATGACCAATTTTTTATCCTTATATAATGTTTAAATTGTGGGACACCAATTCAAAAATTAAACTGTGCCCTCTCACCCACTTATGAAAGGAAAACCTCTCCCCACCCCCTTTTCACACTTCAAAAACAATTTGGATTAGTCAAAAACAACCAAAAGTAATTCATTATATACCTCCACACATTTAATAGGCTGTGTTTTTATTATCAATCCCTTCTATTATGGCATTAGATGTAATCTTGAAGGTGTTCTCTATTGAAATAGTATAGTCATCAACTATATGTTTTTATTTTGTTTATGTTTCTAACCCCATAAGATAATATATATAACCCTTAAAATATAATAAAATTAGTATGTACTGTATAATAATATTTCATTATGTAAATTCCATTACCAAAATCTAAATCCAATTCAATAAAGTGGGAAATTAAATTGTCAATCTTGTGTGAAGAGGATTGTCATATCACAAACTAATGTAACTTATTTCCCATCACCAACACACACATATGTATATTTTAACATCATTTTACTTTATTTCATGTATTTTTCACCTATCCTTCCATTTTACTATTTATTGGTATGTGTTTTGGGTATTTTTTTGATGGTAAAACATTACATGGAAAAATGATCTAATTTCTAGGGATATATGATTGATAGAATTAAGGTATTATATGTATTAATGAGAAAAAACATAAAAATATATACTATAGGGTTAAGGACAAGTTTGTGAATTTTTCAAACTTTTTATTATATAAAAAATCTTGATGAATGATTCACGTTGTAAAAGGTTTACATAATGTGAATCTATTTTAGGGATTATGTCGTGAACTAGTTTATAGCAAGAAATGTTTTCATGTCATGAGAGTGCATTACACATCGAAAGGTTATATATTTGTTTTCAAATGCGGTGACCCCGTTTTCCTTATATATGGATTTCATGGATTTCATGTCACGAACCTAGGATTTTAATCATGTAATATTTAGATCCTATTGGTTTTAAGGAATTTCATATCTTATTTTTTCATTAATTTAGGTAAATGTGACATATTTCTTAAGAAACAATTTATAATTCTTCTCCACTGACCTTTTTTTATGTTGAGTTGATTTTAAGATATAATGGTGGATTATAGGGCCCCCATTGTTGTAAGTGTGTTCTTCCAGGTTAGTGGATCTCATTTCAGTCACGTAATTTTAATGTAGGTGGATCTTTCCGTATTCTACATTTGATGAAATTTACCACCATGTCTTTATATCTTTTTTTATAAATGAATTGGAATTATTGAATTTTATATGTGAAAATGCTTTTTGTGGAATGATTTTTATCCCTTGAATTTGGTAAAATAAGATATATTTTTCATGAATTGGAAATAGATTTATGAAATGTTTTTCAATGAATCATTTTAATGTAATGGTTTGGAAAATGTATCACGTGAAAAGGATTGGGTACTTACATGGAAGGTACAATAATGGGCCTTATCCAATGGTATTGTCATGGGTTTCACTCATGGTGTGTTCATATACTACCTAGAAAAGTTTTTTGGGGCAGTTTATAGACCTTTTGGGAGGTCCACATAATAGGGTGCTTCTATTAGCTCGTGATTATAGACATATATCTGAAGACATAATGCACACACATATTTGTGTTTTGGTAAAATATTTCAATCTAGTCTTTATTTTTTAATCATTATCATGACATAACCTGTGATTTTGGTTTCTATTTATTTTTATTTCATATTATAAGTGATACATTTTTTGGTTTTAATATATATATATATGGTATAATTAGAAATAGTTTTACCTAGATTACATGGATCTATAAAAAAGGTAGAGATATTTGTACATTATTTTGATAAAAACTGTTAAATTGATTATAATGTAATATTTTATATAATGTTGAGAATGATTAGATTTATATATAGATAATTAACATAGAACACATCAGTGGAATTCTATTGAGAACATTTATCTCACGCCAAATTTATCACTTTAGTGGTGAATAGAAATAGTTATGACTTTAGATATAGGGAATGGAATGGTATCACAGTTACTATACAACATTTATATTAGCTATTTCTAGGCATATTATGATCATATAGTGAGTGTTTTTCCACACTATAACATATATTATCTGTTTTAGTTTAATTTTTCCAATGTTATTTTACATGTTAATTTGGGATTATTTGGATACATTCGGGCTATTTCTCATCTATAATTTCTATTTTTTAGGAAAACTATTTTTAATTTTATTTTTCTTATGATTAATCATATCATGTATATATATATATATCATGTTTTCGACTTCATTTTGGGGGAAATCATTCCCTATATCAGTTTTTAGTTCAGTGTTCTAGTTGTCATCCCATATGGATCGGGAGTTCCCTTCGGTTATGTGACCATTTCAGTTAGGTATTAGTTTTAGTGTGTATCCTGTATAGGTTCATTATAGTTTTGTATCAAAGGGAACGTTTTTATCATATTAGGGAAGTTGGTTGACTAAATATAGGATTCTTGGGACATGAGAGGTATATTTTGGCGAGTTCTTCAATTTCTATTCTCATGGTGAGACTCAAGTTACCAACAGATGGTGGGATGTGTGCCTACTGTTTTAAGTTCTTGTTCATAAACATAGTTTTTTCGTATTGTTTTTTGGTTTGAACTGATATGATCATGTTAAGGAACATCAAGGAGTTGTAAGAGAAAGGGATCAATCATGGGCTTTCATATGCAATAATCCTTCAGCCTTTAAGGGTATAAATAAACCTCAATAGGTAGAGGATTGGATAAAAAGTTCTATTGGATATTTTATAACCTAGATACACCTGAAAATATATAGGTAATCTATATTGAACATATACTCAACTATCCCAAAAAGTGACGGTGGGATTCCATGATACAAGAGGAAGACATCTTGTATTGGACTTCAAATTTTTCAAGACCCACTTGGTGTCTGATTGTATAGAAGTCTCTAGAGTGCTACTCCTTTTAGTAATGAGATAATTCAATGTCATCATACATAAATTATTTCACAAGGATATATATGTTTTCTACATTGGAAGTAAGGATTTACCAATAAAAGAATAAGAATTATATGAAGGTTTTGAGACCAGATATTAGACCATAATTATTGATACTGAATATTTCAACATTTGTGGAGACAATATATATGGAAATTATGGAATACAATTATATATAAATAAATTTCAGTTATTATTCCACTTTTATTCCACCTATTTTAATCATCAGTGGTGAAAAAGGGAGGAAGTTTAATTGTCATGAACATCACAAGAGTGGTGGTGGTGGTTCTCAATTTTTGAAAAACATAGCACATTCCAATATTTTCAATGGTGTTCCCCTAACATTCAATTAGTTTGACATGTTTTGTAACACTCATATTATTAAATCCATGCCCATGAAGATGTGTAACAGTTGTGGGTTATATGTTTATTACCATTGTTTCTATTAGTCTATGTTTATGCATCTATATGGTCAAATACCATAGGCTCCAATGACTACCATGGTGCAGTCATATGTTTAAATTTCGACTAGGATCCATCCAAAGGCCATAGAAGTGAATCTACATAATGTATTGTTTGATTTTATGAATTTGGTAGATGAGGGTTTTAAATAATGAGAGGTAAGATATTTTTTCCATCTTTATTATAAAACTTCTTTTATATTTGTGTCTCTCACTCATTTGTATCTACTATTTTATATAAATTATTAAAATTCCAATAAATATGATGTTCTTTTATGCATTTAGATACAAAACATGGAATGAAGAATGATAATTGGATTATGTTTCCTTATTTTCAATCTATATATGATTATGTGTGATATTGGTGTTTCCTGGTTCTTGATATGTATTTGTTTTATGTCTTCATCAGGATTGATTAGATTTGAAAATGGTACGCTTTTTTACAAATATTTAAAGTATTTATTACATAATACTACACATAATATAACTTGTATGACTGATAATTCTAGTGTCATTGTGGATTTTATACATTTCATAACAACAAAAACATGAAATACACCATCATTATTTATAACTTCATCAAAAAAATCTCATTATTCATTTGTACATAATGTTCATGGGATAAGATGGCCACATACATAAGAAATGGGTGACCTCATGGATTATGTGTAAATAACATAAAACACTACATTATAATCATTGGTCAAGGATAAATTTTATGTCATAATTATGGGTAAAGTCTGATGATTGATTAGGTTCACTATCTTGTCTATAACATGACGTATCATGAGGCATGATCATTACCCGAAGCATTGGATAACTATATAATTCTAGGCACACCCACAATTTAATTTCATTCTCAGGAATATGTTTTCTACATAGATCATAAATCATGAAAAAAATTATCATTGAATATAATTACATTATGAAGGAGTGTTTAATACATACATGTAATTCCCCAATAATTGAATTATATGGTTATAATGTTTAAAAAACTTTGATAATAATTTTCAGTGGTATTTACTACACAATTTCTTTGGGGATGGAAAATCATGTTTATATTTCATAAGAATATAGGTATTGGGTGAATTTGTTGATGATCTTTATGGAATCAGGACTCAAATTCTGGGAAAGGAATGTAAGCATGGGAGGCATTATCATGTGGACAAGGAAACACTAAGGAGTTTTAGTGAAAAAATACAGTCCGATTTTCAGCCCTCGAATGGTGTATGTGAAGAAGGTATTTTGCAGAAATAGGTGCATGGTGATATTTAAATTTTGGAACATCCGTAATTTCTAGCAATGGATGATGCTAACAGTCCCATCAAGAAACAACAAGGAGTGAATGATGGTTTCTAGGGGTGATTATATCTAGAAACAGGGGAGATATATTTGAACCTGAAAAGGAGAATGCATGCAGGAGGGTCATGACTTCTTTTAGTGATGTTGTTCAAGGTGGAGAGAAGACTATGTCAGTGAAGGAAGATGTTATAATAAATCCAATAAGAAGAATATAAAGTATAGATTACTCATCCTTTCCAAAGCCACTGCCCACTGGGTTCAACAATGGAAAAGGTACTCAATCTAATGAGGAGTTTTTATATCTGGATAAGTTAAATCATAGGAGGAAGTATGTTAAGATGATGAAGCAGTATGACATCTCGGAATGGGTGTCGACCACTGTGGATGAAGCACTTGATTATAGAAATAAATACGGGTATGGTTTTCATGACATGTAGTTATTTTTCTTGGCTTGTGATGTTTGTTTGCTGCACTTTTCTTCTATTTTAATAAATGGTCAAAGACCTTGTCTCTGGATGAGCATTCTGGTATGAGAATGAGAGGACACCCTTACATTGAGTGTGTGACTCATAATGCTTTAAAGAATTTATTGAGAGAATGTTGTATCTTTTTAGGTCTCTAGAGTGGGGAGGAATGTGTAAGGTCATGATCTAATAATTTTTAGAGAATTAAAATTAGATAATGTGTGGTTTGATAATAGAAACGAGCAAGGAATTCATTATCATTTCTCAAACATAGGTTTTGTACATTATATTAAAAATTAACCAAAATAAAGAACCTTCCCATTGGTTTTTTGAATGGATTCATTGAAAGAGAGTTGATTTAAGTTATTTAATAAGGTGAAGGTCCAAACATATTAAAATATTACCCTTGATGATATGGATGTGATTCATAGTCATAAAGAATGATTTTAAAACATTAAAATATATTATCGGATTTGGAGGATTCATATTGGATTTAAAAAATTAAAAATATTGATATAAAATTAAATTATTTTAATATTAAAATATTATTTTTGGTTTGGAATAATATTTATTGTATTTGTTACATCAACTCTCATTCATTAGGATTTCATAATACACTCCATATATTTAGACGGTAATAATTTCTTTCTTGAAAATAAAACTGTGTTTTAAAATTATGAAAAATTAACCAATAAAAAATTTAGAATTTATTATTATAAAAATAATATTCATTTTATCAACATAATTTCATAAATATTCTAATTTTACATTTAATGTGAACTTTGACATTTGTTGAGATGTGCGGTTTTTTTTGACAATTAATGTTTTTGAACCCATATAAAAATGATATTTGAGTTCATTACAATTATATGGTAATTTTAATTTAAAAAAATATTATTTATGTCAAATATACTTTAATCCATAAAAATAAATTCCTAAATTTATTTTGAATATTAACAAAAAATTATTATTTGTTTATTGATATATCAAAATCATAATCTATTATAAAGTAAAAATAATAAGATTAAAATATATTAATTATTCTATAAAATATAAATATTATCATTTTAATGTTTTTATATATATCCCTTTAATAAGCTAGAAAATTCACTATTATTATGGTATGCAATGATGATACATTCATGAGGTAGTTTAAAGTACATGGTTTGGGCTGTAATATAATGAGAATAAACTTATTCCATAAATAGTTTCACTCATGCTTTTGTTTTCGATCTCATATTGGAATTGTTCAAGTGAAGATACCATTGATGCATCCTCCCCTGAAAAGATCCCATAAAATGGAATTATAGGGTATGATCCAACTAGTTGTGTCCATCGATTCCTTTGTAAGTGTAAATTATATTTTCTAATACCCAATATGTATTCAAAACAAATTATCACTCCCAAAATACTATATTATAAATAGAAATTATAATTAATGATATTTTGAATAAGATAAATTATAATAAGAACAAAGAAGTTAATTTCTTTAATATTACAATAATATATAACAAGATATCTAATTAAATCACTAATAAAATTTTATTTATAAAAGTTCGGTTTGTTATAATATTCACCCATCAAAAATCATGCCTTCAATAGCTTCATTACCCACACTAAAATAGATAAAGATAATTATTTTTCATCACCCCATATTGTTCCAACATGTGTTCTTCAAACTTATTGTCTCTAAATTGAACAGTGACCATGTTCATTGTCTTATTATGTGGAACTTTGTCTATATGATCTAATACCACTATTGAATACTCCTCATTTGAGAGATAATTATTTAAATAATCCACCCCATGATTGATTATATGTGAGGCATATTGTATGTAAATAGACAAGAGGGATGCATGAAAAAAATCTTGTACTTGAGATAAGTTTTTATGGAGTTCCATTCGATATTCCAATCCTCTAATGCGATCAAGGATTTTAAAGGGACATATCTATGTTGTTTTGAGCTTTCTTTTATTCAAAAAACATGTTATTTTATTCCATAGTGATATATAGGGTAATACCATGCATCCAATATCAATTTATAGGTCTTTTGATGGTATTCGTCATAGCAATTCTGATAACACTATCTATCATTGATGTTTTGGTGAATGGACTAATATTTTCCACCATTTCATCATCCCTTTTAGGATAAAGTTGTTTTCATTCTCAAAATTCATCCCAATATATAGGTTTTATTCACCTATTCCCATAAATGGATTAATGTGGATCCATTTGGATATTTGAGTGAAAATTTTTAGTGTATGAAAATGTGACTAGGGGATGATATTGGTACCATCCATATTTTATTTAAATCAAACATGCTTTAAACATGTCCTCATGTGTAGGATAGGCCACTCATACTTGACTTTAGTTTGAAGGTGATAAGCCATGTTGAAGTTATACTCAGTTTTTTTAGCATGTTAAATAATCATTCTATTCATTCATGTAAATATTGTAACTTAATCGAATAAAGTCGATAGTGGTGTTCCATGCTTCCTCACCACTTCTCTAATGTATATACTTCCATGATATTTGACTGAAAAGTACTATTGGATTGTATTTAAGTGATATATTTTAATTAGATGATCCAAAAAATCATATATAATTATTTCCCCGTGATGATTTCACAAGACAATTTACAAATTCAATGGTGATTTTTTCCAATTTCCATGTAGGTATGGCTAATGTATGAATCATCCCAACAAATATTTTCCACTCTCTCATCTATTTCTAACTCAATAAATGTCTTGATTTATATTCAGTGATCTCCTTATTCATATGGTCCCAAAAATTGTACTTTAATCTATCTCGATAAATTTACAACCTTCTTGGATGGATTGAGAATTTCTATCTATGTGAATCATACAAAATCATCTTCATTAACTCATAATTTGATAGTAGACAAAGTCATGACCCAAATATAAATAAACATGTTTATTAACATTGAACACCATGAATTTCTCTTTTCATAAGGATTCAACATTATTCTAAATTCCCACATTATCTCTTTGATTATCATTTATCTTCTTTGGAAGGGATTGTTGGGAAATCATTTTTAAAAGGATTGATTATGTTCCTTCATTTAAGATTCCCATTTACATACTTTTTAGGTCTACGAGGATTGGATCCTTCTGAACTCTCATCAATGGTAAAATTTCTTGATCCTTTCTACATGAAAAATCTACAACAATAATCACATCTCCTCTATGGTAGTCGATTGAGAATTCATTATATCTAGTCAGCTCTAATAATCATAGTTGGTGAATATTTATCTCTTTGTTTGTGAATATATACATGATTTTATTTTGATCCATATATATTTATCATTTCGCCCAAAATAGACCATTCCACAATATTTTTAATGTTTTGATCACTAAATCCAACTCTAGATCATGTGTTGGGATGTTTTTTTCATGAAATTTTAATATACAAGAATCACAAGGTATCACTTTTTCATTTTTCATTAACACAAAATCCACTCCCTTCTTAAACGATTCATTGAATCCCCAGATATGTTCTCTAATTATTGGTATTGTAAGTACATGTGAAGTGAAAAGACTCTTTTTCAACTCCATTAATCACCCTTCACATTAATCATTCCAAAAAAATATGATTGTATTCCATGTTATCATGGTTAGAGGAGATTAAAATAATAAGAAATATCTAACAAATTGATGATAATTCCAAGATAACCCAAGGAAAAGATGGATTTCTGTGATAGATGTTGTATATGACAATACTTTTATAGATTCTATCTTTGAGGAGTCTATATATATAGCACCACATGTGATAATATCCCTGAAAATGAGAATGTCTTCAACCTGAACTCACATATTTTTACTTTTCATTAATCTTCTCCTTTCATATGGTTTTTAGAATAGTATTAAGATATTATCCCTACTCCTCCTTGATTTTTGAGTGTATTTAAACATCATATATAAATACTACCAAAAAACTATCACATTAATATATAATGAATCTATTCCACAAGTAGATATTGATTTCTAAAGAAACAGTGAATCTGAATGGAATTTATATTAACTAATATTTCCCATAAATTATAAGAAAATATGTCTTAGTGATATCCTCCATCTTCACCCTAACTTGATAAAAATCCAACTGTAGATCAACCTTGGATAAGTATTGTGCACCAAGTATCTGATTGAAAAAGACCTCAATCTGTGGAAGCAGATAATTATTTTTTTCATCATCTTTTTAAACTCACAATAATAAATGTAAATGATCATTGACCCATCATTATTCTTGAGGAAGATGACTGGAGAATTCCAAGGTGAAGCACTTGGGTGTATGAAACCTTTGACCAAATTCTCCTTTAGTTGTTTTTTTAGAAACACATGTTCCAAATCAACCATTCTATTGGATGTATTTTATTGTTTCAATTCCCTAGGTAAATTATCAATTCAAAATTCAACCTCTCAACTAAGAAGAATACCATTCATTTGTTCAGGAAACACATCAATGTATTCCTTCATAATTTTCAAGTCTTAAAGGATGAAACATTCCATAAAAATAATCATTTTTGCTAGATACACCTGGTATTAGGTTAATAATATCTATGCTTGATGAAATTTGGGCAAAAGAAGATTTATCCTCCTCCAGAAACATGTATAGAATTAGGGGATGATACATGATATACAAAATGATGTTTTATCTGGTACCTTCTTAATGAAGGACAACTAACATTTTCATACTCTCTCACATCATTGGGACCCATGTGTTTATATCCTTCGGTGAAAAGAGGTACAAAAAAATTAAAAAAAATTCATATGGATGACATGAAATTATAATTTATCTAAGTATGAGAATGTAAAATATCTCAACATCAATATGGGATCATGTTTCTCAAGCTATAAGGACTAATTCTATAATGCCCAGATCACTTATTTTTTATAGGGGAGTGGGATCCCACCGTCTGGAACTATTTTTGGTGAATGTATAGGTATTCACTTGTGTAACAATCTGGATAGATCCTTTCATCATAGCTAGTTCTAGGGAGTTGATCAGGCATTCCTAAGAAGAAGGCCAAGGCTCTGGGTTTTCTTGCTGGCTATTGGATTATATGGCTTGTGAGAAATAGTGTTCAGTTTGAGGAAAGTGTCTATATGGGGAGGACACTAGTTATCAGGGTCAACATAATGCATCTAGATTTAACCTGTTATAATGGAAAATTTAATACTCCCCCACCTTGAGACTATTTTCTAATTATCTTTCTTCTCCCCACCCAATTGGTGGTACTCCACAAATCCATTGGGTTCACTAGAATTCACATGTTTTTTAATTAAAACTCAACAGAGAAATGCTTCTCTATGGGCCTCATACGTGGAAGTGGTGTGGTACATGACCCCTTCACTAATATCATCCTATCATTCTTGGCATGATTTAGGGCTATTGATAGTCTAAAATCTAAGGAAATCATATTGTTGTCGGGTCTTCTCGTCTGTAGGAAGAGGGAGGTTGGACTGATTTCAATTGAAACATATTATTTAATTCTATACAATTACCTAAAAGATTCCCACGAGAACCTATGGTCAATTACATATACATACCATAGGCTTAGGATCCTACTATATAACCAAGATGGTATTTCTCATAAATGGAGAGAAGGCAACATGGAGGCAGATTCTCTTGCTTCCATTATTATCATAGAGGAAAGCATTAAACTCCACCATAATGAGTCTGACCTTCCTCCTTAGGGGGTGAATCATATTAGAGGTAATACTCTTGGGCTTCACCATTTTTGACCACCGTAATTGGGAATTTTCTTGTTTTATACTTTAATCACATTCTTTTAGTGGGTGTTATTTCAAATTTCTTTACAATATAAATAATGAATTATGACGATGATGATGATGATGTAATAATTGACCCATATTCTGATTTCACTAACAACTCTACATCCTTGATTTTTGGTGGATCTTAAATTGTTATGTTATACATTCATGATATGAATCAATGCATAAAAACATAATAAAAATTTTCATTTTTTATTATTATATTAACAAAGAGAATATCTATCATATCTTCATTTTCAAGAATCATGTCATTAGTTTTGATAGAATAAGCTCAACTTTACTACCTTATAGGTTGTTTGTTGTCTTTAGAAACCATTGGCTTGGTGAATCTGTTTTCAATTTTCCATCCTTCCATGTTATTGAAGAAATGAACAATGCATTGGGGTTCACTAAAGAATTTCATTCCCAATTCACATTTTTGGGTTTCTCATGTCGATAATATTTATCTAGGTGTCCATCCTTCCTGAATCTAAATCAATTCTTTCCTAACATTGTAAATTTACAAGGTGCATGATGTTGCACCATTGAAAATTTAGATGTTGAATTGTCATAGCATAGTCTGATTTCTCTATCATACATCTAGAATTAGACTCAACTTTCTGCTTCCTATCCCTTTGATAAACATGAGATTCTCCAAAATCCATATCGACTTTGAGGGTACATTAGAAAATTCCTTCATAGAAATAAATTTAATATAAATCCATGGATTTTCTTAGACTTTTTTTATCCCACCAAAGAATTAGATAACGATGAATTTTGGCATAAATTTTTTTAAAAAGGTGAATCAGGCATGTCTTTTAATGATTTAATCATGCTTCTTGAGAGATTCATCACTGTTTTTATTTTGGTAATGTAAGTAACATTTTATTTTATTTAGGACAGTGCAAGGAAAATACTTTCCAATATTTCCTGTAGTTTCTTCCACCCCATCACATTGATCTTTTCCTCGAGCTTTATAATATTGATCAATGGACACCACTAATTAGCTTCTCCCTCTGTTAAATAAATAGCCACCAAATCCTTCTCTTTATATGAACATTAATGAATGGATAAGATCTTATAAATAGTTTTTATCCATTATTCCACATTTTAGGGATTAGATGGTCAACAAAAAGTTAGAGGCCTTTATCACATAATGGTATTAATTGTATCTTGTTCATTCTTAAGAAGATTTAGTTACACACCTAGATGTAGGTTTCTGTTTCAGCTAGATTCAACAGAGAGAGTATCATTATAATGCTTTGTATTCTTTCTCCAATCGGGTTGGGAATCTCTTTGTGCCAGTCATAACATGTCCTTTAACATTAGTTCTTGGCCTAATACATCCTACTTCAATCTATTGGAAAAAATATATGAAAACTTATGGATGAGTATTTTTAAACTACTAGATAGATAAATAGGAATCCAATGACATTAAATAGATAACTTATATATTACATTTATTTTTATAACTGATGAATTTTTAGGCCTAAATCTTTATTATCCATGATATATTTCCCAATATAGTATCTGATAGGCATATTTTTTCCCATAGTAAGGGTTCGTAATGAGCTTATAAAATTAAAATATCATGTCCCCATGGAGTGTCAAACATGGAGAACAGTAAAGCCCATTGATGTGTACTAGTTCCTAGTTAAGTCTATCACGATGTGGTGTTTTCAGGTTTTACCATTATGTATTTTTCAGGCTGAGCCAAATCCACGTATAGGGCCCTGATATGCATGTATATTCATAGCAAACTACATACTCTATACATCAACAAAATATTTGGATGATTTCTTATTTCTAGTTTTATCCTCATGGTTTTCTCTAGAGTTTTTATTATCTTATTCCAAAAATAATTAATTTTTTATAAAAACAAATGAAAACACTACTATTTATTATATATAAATTAGTCATTTATTAAATAAAATTACACATAATACAAACTAAATGATCAATAATTTTGGTGTATTTGGGAATAAAATAAATTAAGTAACATCTGAAAATAGGAAATAAAAAATCATTATTGAAAACCTCCTTAACATGATCATATTTTTCCACTATATATAAATATATATGCAATAACCTGGGGATGAACATAAGAAAGGGGAGAGATCTAAAGCCCGATAAGAGAATAAAAAAGGACTAACATGAATAAGGTAGAACATGTTTGATAAGAGGCATATCGATGGATCTTAAAAGAGGTGAGAATCATAAAAATGAACAATTAGGAATAATATCACATGATAATCATAAAGGTAATTAGAAAAATGTGGCAACAACATATATCATTGCATCATAAACGTAGTTCAAGGCTAAATTATAAGATATAATGACGTAAAAAGTCCTTTGATGGATTAGGTTCACACCCTAACCCCTTTCATAATGTCTCATTAGTCTAAATTATTACCCAATGCACTGCTGTACTCTATAATTCATGTCAGACCTATTACTTTCATTTTGTTCACATACATAAGTGTACTACATAGATCATGGAACATATAGTCATATGTAATTTAATTTTATTCCATGATCAAGGAGTTTGGAATAAATAATGTTTATTCCCCAAGGAATTAAGTATACATTTATAATGGTGAACACCCTTATATAAAGTAGGCATTGTATTCAATACACAATTGTTTTGGAAAGGAAAATCATGTTAAAATTTTGGCAGCATAACTGTTGCATATAAATTTTATTATATATGATTAGAGAGAGTTTAAAGGGTTTATCATAATTTATATATAAAATTTATAGTAAGGGGGATATTGAAGAACATATCATATTATTAGGACATGAATATAAATGACATAAAATAATGAAAAAACTTGAATGATTAGGAGAATGAGAGGATCCCTTGAAATGAGAGAGTTTTTCCAACTACATGGATGGAGATTCTTAATAGATTGGGAGAACCTTGGGAGTGTTGGACAGATAAGAGGGAAGAGAAAGGTTGTGCTCCATTATTTTTGTTGAATTTAAATTTCACGACCAGCCTAAAAGGTTCATGTTCCGCAACTCCCAATGCTTGCCTTCAATAGGCTGGGGGATGGAAACTAACACCGAGTAGTCATTTTACTAAAATGGTATGCCTTACAATAAGTAAATGTAAACACGCACAAACAAACATACACACAGATATATATATACATGCCTATACAATTTTAAAATTTAAAAACAACTGAACAACCACAAATGTATATATATAAATCCCACAAGTAGAGTACGATAAGAAGTAAAATAAAAGTTAATAGGGACATATAAAATCCCACCGCAAGGAGTCTGAAACAAAATTACAACCTAAATTTAAGCACTAGTGACTAAAAAAAATTATAGTAACCAAACTTGGTTGGATTAGTTTCAGTATGCATCATCCAGTCATAGTCTATCTAGGAATCCAATAAAATTCTGTTCGCCAGCATAAGGCACAACATTTGTGGGAAAATTCTATATAGGCGTGACTATAGAAATACTCAATAGAACACCGAGAAAAAAAAAAGATACAAAAATGGAAATATAGTCATCCTTACATAGGTATATTTAAATTTTAAATATAATAATAATATCTTGATATACCTATCAAAGATACACAGTCCAAATGTTATTCATAACTGTAGTATACTATCCTAGGATTCGAGCTTCATGTTTCCACAAAGCACTCATCTAGGAGAATAATATATTAATTATGATAGAACTATTTCTTAACTTTTGAGAGGAAATTAATATTATGTCTCAACATTATATGTTCACATAGATAGTACTAAGATATGGGATACATAGATGAGGATCACTACCAAGACCATGGGGTTTCATCAACTACTCAATGTGGATTAATTCCCTTATAAGAGGATTTTAACCTATGTAATTTTTGTAATGATGATACTATAAACAAAGCCTTGGGCAGGAAGATGAATACAAGATCTCACTCTAGGCCTCTTAAAAGGAATTACAACTATTCGGTTGAAGATGTCCTTCTGATGAGATCATAGTCCAGGGAGTTGGAGATTATTCCATACTAAACATCAGGGAAATGACAATGGGTATACACCCAAACCAAAAATATCCTAGATATTGAGTAAAATGTCTCTAATCCATGCCTAGTATTGTACACATTGTGTATAAGGGATACAAATTGTGTCCCTTAACAATGGGTTCTACCCATGTAAACTGCTCCTGTCTCTTTCCTTTGTCCGTGTAGAAGTACACTATGTGTCGAAGTCTAGTATAATCTATATGTGTGATAATACATGGATTTTACAATATAAATTTTATTTTTTACCAATACATATCTTCAATTATGTACACATTCCATGAAATCCTCTTGTAAGGGAGTACATGCTGTGATCCAACCCATGTACTCCAACCTATTCTTGTGTACCCTCCAATGTACAAATAGAGTCTCCAAGGAGAGACCACACTCCAACTAACATGTTAAATTTTGGTGTGATACTTATGTTTCTACCAAAACCCTATCCCTTATAAAATGGGCCCCCACAAAAGCGTATATCTAGTTTACACACCATTTAACATTGAAATTTCCAAAAACACGTATTTTGTTCCACACATCCCAACCATTTATCTGGCCTTCGATCTGCTGATATTTTCACTATAAGATCATATATCAAGCCACATCGAGTCATGTCTTCACTGATAAACATGTTTCAGGCATTCTCTTAGTTCAAAAATTTGGATCATTCAGTGTACATCTATTCACAAAGAAGAATATTAAAATTGGGAATCTACATAATCCAAACCACTTTCTTCAACATCGTCACATCTCTATCATGTTGTGCTGATCAAAGTTCTATGATGTTATATATTTTAACAAATAAATAGGTTTACAATGATCGATTGTTTGGGATATATCAAACAACTAGAAAAAATAATAACACATGTGATGAATGAAGAATCAATGAAGAAAAGCACAATAACAAATAAGGGAAATGGACCGTGATCTTTGTTCTTGTTGATATAAGTTCATTTCTATTATAAATATAATTTATAAATCAACACTACCAAATAATTATCCCTATAAACCCCAAGAAACAAAACCAATATCACAAAATTCATTATCTAATAATCAATGTATTAGTCAATTTATTCATGTTCATCACAGAAATAAATAATGGAGATGAAATCAAAACAAAAAAAATCTATATATCAATTTTGATCAATAACAAACAGAGAATGACGTGGATTTATATTCATGTGTCATGAACCTTTGATTCTGTATTATTTTAGTTGATGATCTTCGATATGTACATCATGCAATAATAAAACCTCATTTCATTCTCTCCAAAGTCTCTCCACTGATTGTAGGAATATAGATGAAACCCTTGAAATTTTGAATATGTTTCTATTTAAATAAAATAAAATTAGATCTTTGAATAAACAAATATAAAATATAATTGATTTAATTATATTATTAATTTTAAACCCTCTATGTCTTTTCCACAATTGACTTGCACTGACAAAGGTGAAGTTACACTTATGGTAAACCTCATGTTCTAAACCTGATGGTTTCATATTATTTATAATTCTGATAGCCTTTCAGATATTTTACCACATTTTCTGGAAAACTGCATAGGCGACATATTTAATATATTAAATATATCTGAAAATTTTATTTTGGGAAAACTGTGACTCAGAATCAAATAGTGTCTTATCTCTATGTAACACAAATTATACCTATAATATCCAAAAGAAATATATATAAAATCTGATTCATTAAACTCTCCCATCATGGGGATTTATATCCCCAAAAATCCAAAACAAGGGTTACTCAAAAGAATATTGGTACTGAGCAAGAATCTGAAGCTCCTACTACCATGTTCTCTCTGAAATATTCTCTTGAATCCTCCAAACATGAACTAAAGGAATCGATCACCCATAGAGGAAGATCATCCATAGCTCCTCAATCTTTACATGGTGATTTATAAAGGTAGTTCAATCCTTTATGACTATCTTACCCTAGTGGATAATGTTCGATGGGTCATGCATGTACCACCTCATCTATTACACATGGAAGATGTCATGTACATGTTCTAACTATGGAGGTAGTTTTAAGCCATACGCCACCTCTCCAACTCTACATAGTACCTCAAAAAAGATGATGAATCTCAGAGATATATTACCACTTTTGAAAAATATTTGTAACCCCTGTCGAGGTTAAACATATAGGAACACATGGTCTCCTTCAACACACTCTAAGGGAATTGTACGTCTATTCGTATAAGACTTTAGACGACTCTGTGCAATCTCCATTCCATATTTTATAATCTCCACCTTCTTGGTAGTTACTTACACCAACTCCAGTACAATGAGTGCTGAATATCTAGGTTTATTCTGTCATACTTGTGATAGGAATGGTCACCCATTAATAACCTCAAATGGTTTCAAACAAATGGTGTTATTTTAACTATTGTTTTATGAAAACTCTACATTTGGTATCTGATCCTACCATCTATGGACAATGTCCAACCTGCATCCTTGAAACATTTACTCCAAAATCTGAATGGTCTACTCTATATGTGCCTCACATTAGGTGGTAAATTTTTTTCTGAGGAATAAATGAGTCCCAAACCCCTATTGCAATATATTCCAATATAGGAACTTTAAGCGAGTGTAATGGTTAAAAACTATTTTTTATTGAACTCTAGGGATTCAGAGTCTCTCTATCATATAGAAGTATCTCGATCCCTCTACTAAACTCTTCTCTTATATTTCTACTAAGTGGGTTGACTTGGTGATTTGGACTGTGATCACAATGACAACATCGTGTCCCTTGAACGTCCATAGTAATCCTATCATGAATTCTAAGGATAAACAAACCCACTCTTATTCTACCACCTCATGTATTTGATCTAAACCTAATAGAACATATTGCTCCACCGTCAACTAAGAATAGGTAATGAATCATGTCAAAAACTATGAAACTCATTTTAGAAACCCTGTCAACCAAAATTGACATAGGAGGTCATGGTACATGTTTTACACAATTGTATGTACTTCCAAAGGAGACATATAAAAATTCATCAGAACCTCCTCACACAATGTCATCAGTACCATAATTAATCCTATGAAAATAAATAAATTCTATCAACCTTTATAAAATAAATTAAGGCCATGTCTAGTTGAAATTAGAGTGTGTAGGGTATCATAGTCAGTATCCTCTAACTGTGCCTTCCGGACACACTGCAAGAGTGGAGGGTCGAGAACCATAAAATAGATGTATTCTGCATAATCTCTATCTAAAAAGGATAACATGAATGTGGCCATCGACTCGGATACCTCATTTAGTAACTATGAACATGATCTTCTGCTAAGAGAATCTGCTACCACATTCTCCTTTCCCATAGTATATAAAATTTAAAAGTCATAATCCTAGATAAATATAGCCATTGCCTACATCTCAAGTTAATAGACCTTTGAAATAAGATATACATGAGACTCTTATGATAGGATTATAGTAGAAACCACTCACCCATATGGTAATGTTTCCACATCCTTAGTGAGAATAATATCACTACTAACTCAAGATTAGGGGTCATATTATTATTCTTGTGTGGTCTTAAATGTTTTGAACCATAGGCAATAAATACCTAAGACTACATTAGAACTCTACCATATATGATTCCCAATGTGTCAACAAACACTATGTACATACATCGTCCTCAGAAATCTCATGATGGGACATCTTTTCAAACTTTTCCCCAAATACTAAAAATCCATATGACACCTTTTCGTTGACATGAAACACTGCACCTTTCAACTCAAAGCAGTCATGGGTGATGATATTCTGGAAAAATAATGTATAAAATTCATGTAATAGTATACAAACCCAATGAATCTCTGCACATCTATCATGTTAGAGGGTGGATCTTAGGATAACACGGCCTCATTATTCACTGGTTCCACCACCACACAATCCACTGAGATAACATCTCCTAGAGAGTGGACCGCCTAAATCCAAAACTAGCATATCAATAGATTTTCATAAATCTGGTGCTCTAAGAGTATGTCCAGAACTAACCTCACTTGTCTCACATGTTTCGCCTCATATTTCAAGTGGATAAGGATATAGTTGATGAACACTACAACAAAAGTCTTTATTAAAGTATCAAATATTTGGTTGATGAATCCAATGAACACTACTGGGGAATTTTTCATGATAAATTTCATCACCAAGTACTCATTGTGATTGAAGTGGAATAATAATTCCATCTTCACTATATCCCCATCCCATTCTCACATCCTCTGATAAATTGACCAAAGATAAATATTCAAGAACTATTTTTCCTTATAAATTGATCAATGAGGTCATTGATTCATAGTAATGTCTACTTGTTCTTGATGGTCACTTGGTTAAATAGTTGGTTTTCTACACAAACCCTTAAGATCCTCTCTACCATCATAGAATAAAACTTGTGAAACCCAAGGAAAATCACTAGGTCTAACCAATCCCTTCCTCTACTAGTCCGAAAACAACCCCAATAGCTTTCAAAGCTCTAGTGTAAACATCTGATATTATGGAACATATATCAGTTTCATGCTAGGGTATAGTTAAATGCCTAATTTTATCTCTCAATGGTGAGGTAAAGCTTCAACATCCTCATGAAATAAATACACATACTATAAGAACACTCCAGTAAATTGGGAATTCATAACATCCACTACAGAATGAGTTAAGCTACCACACTGAAGAGTAATGGGTTTCACCCTCTAATGAATGAGTCCATCATACACCACCTAGGTTTTTATTTTACTGAAAAAGGAATAAATTGTTTAGTAACTATGAAAACATTAAATCCTCTACTTAAAATAGTCAATTTGGTCCTAAATCATGGATAAATAGTCCATTCCAAATATGACATTATATGGCCTCATCACTACTACCATGAAATCCCAATATAAAATATTGCCTCCAATAGTCAGGTCACACAAGTGGCGCAAGTGTGAGATCAGTAAGTCGTCTCCTGTAAGTGTTTCCAAGAGTTGGGATTAAGCCGAGGGATCAACACGAATATATATTTCTCATAAAAAGTCTGTGGAAAGAAATGAATGACTATATACTTTTTCTATTAGCACTATAACTATGATAGAAAAGAGATATATAATTCCTTGAACCATTCATGAAGCCTCTTGGTTGTATTCTTTGACCACATGTAATTGTCCCTACCCCTGTACTCCAGTTCCTTGAGCCCAGGGTGGATAACCTAAGGGTGATAGCGGTATCAATTAAAAGAGTCTACCACTTTATGAATCTCTCCCATATCAAATTCCACAACCACTACCCTACGAGCTTATCTATTACAGCTATTGTATCTTCATCGGTAGACTATATAGGGTATCACTTTCAACAGAACGATGAGTCAGAAAATCTCATGCATGATGTCCCATTTCATCAAATTATTAGCCCCTCCTCTCCCTAGTCTGACAGGATCCACACTGTGATCCTTAAACCATAGAGTATGTTTCCTTGGAACTCATCCTAAACTATCTCAAACATCTGAATAACAATATCTCCTTGATACAATGGTCTTTTCTCTTGATTTCCCACTACATACAACCAATAGATTTATCCTCTATTCCAAGAAAATCTTAACCACCAAAGCACACTCTAGAACCCTATAATAGGTAGGAACACATAGAGGGATAACATTGTTCATGGTGTCTCCACACAAAACTTATTAAAATATTAATACCTAAATAACTAGTTACGAAATATATCGATCAAATAACCAGAATGGTCGGTAAATCATGATGAATAAAAAATGAAAATAATTATTCCCTACCTGAGATATAGAAGGTCTGGGATATGCATAACCCTCAGTGTAGCTAGTTAGAACTCTTCTCTAAAATGATTCTCAATCTCTGGCCATGATAGAGTCACCTTTTTATAATACATGTTTAGAAAAATCTACCATCTACCTGATAAGACTTGAATAAGAATCACTTCTAAGACCAACACTAGATTTACTTGTATCCTGACCAGATAAAAAAATCGGTTCACCTCCTTAGGAATTTCATCATTCACCTATGGGTCAGGATCATCTCAAAACATAATTGATACCTATCGCTAAATCTCGTGAAGTGTGATCAACCTTCACACGTCATCCTCTTCTACTACAGGTGCTATGCATACTTCTATAGCTGGTTGTATAGCTGGTCCACCACATATAGTTAGAATCTAAGGAATTGTTCCATGTATCAATGCATCATCACTGAGGGGATCATCCTTAGGATTATGATGATAAATCATTTCTACCATACATCACAAAGGCATGATAAATATAATTAATGTGTATCATATTCAATGAGTATATATAGAGATATTTATCATGAAGGAAATGGAAACAACAACCCATTTCTATATGATTCATGTATCACTCCTTCCCTGCAAACAATGTTCTCAGGTACCGAGTCGAAAAAGTTTTGATTAGAGTCTTCATGTATAGATACATACGACTTCATACCAACACTGGAGTCCCTAGCCAAAATGTTGAACTTGAAACACTTAACACTATTTCCCCAAAACCATTTCATAGACACTAGATCTAAAGTAGAATATTTTCCTCTGATACCACTCTCCCATGTACCACCCCAAAGAGGATAGTTTTGTGATTCACCAAGAGCACCTCCAATAGGCCAAAGGCTAGAGACTACTGTCGAGTAGGATTATCACAAAGATCAGAGGTCATAGTCTATGTTACTACACATGCACACACTCTCATATCTAAGAATATGAAATTAAAATATATAATAACAACTAAACAACCATGCAAGAAAAAATCTTAATCTCACAAGTAGAATATGACATGGAGTAAAATAAAAGTAAACATGAACAAATACAATCCCTCCAAAAATATTCTGAAACACAAGTCCAACATGATAATAATTACTGTGGAATAATTTCCATAAGAAATAGGAACACACTTTGGTCTGTCTCGTCTCAATAAGCACCATCTAGTCCTAGTCCATCTAGGAATCCATAAATATTCCATTAGTCTACACAATACATTACATGTATGTGAAAATCCTATGCATGGGTTAGTAGAACAATACTCAGTAGGACATCTTAAAACTAGAAAATAATATAACAAAGGGAAATACAATTTTCCCTATGATGGTATATTTCTACAAAATATATAACATGATTATCCAGATATACTCAACAAAGACATGGAATCTTATGTCACAATCGTAGTATACTAGACAGGGATTCCAACTCAATGATTCTACAAAGAACTCATCCAAGAGAAAAAACTCTTGAACTTTATTGAATTGATGATTCCAATTTGATAGATAGTTCTCATCATGTCTCGACTTTATGATTTCATGCTAATGGTTTGAAGTGATATGGTACAATGAAGAGAAAATTTCCAATGTCGTGGGGTGGTACCAAAAACACTATCTAGATTAACTCAGGGAAGAGTATAGTGTTGTTCATGATGATATAAATAACTCCAACTAATGAACGATGATGAATAGATGATAGAACTCTCAACCCCTCGGAGGGATTCCAATGAATCCTTCCACAAAGTCCCATATAAGGTATAATATTCCTAGGAGTAGGAATGATTATATTCTAACCATCAAGGAAAGGATAATGGGAATGAAAGATAAAAAAACATGTGTATGATAAGTAGGACAATGTATCCAATACATTTATAAGAAAATACAATATGTATAGTAGGGTTACATGTCATGTTTCATGACCTTTGGTTCTACTTGTGCAAATGACCCATGTCCCTTTCCCTTGTACATGTATATGTACATGGAATACATGAATTGTTTATTATACCCATCTTCTAGTACAAGGCTATATCCCACGTACATATGGTCATATATCAATACATATTTTTTCCCATGTACGTAGTCCATGACATATCCCTCTAAGGGGGTACACAATGGGCTCCAACCCATGTATTCCAACTTGTTTCCATGTACCATCTGATGTAGATACTGAGAATCCCGGGGAGACCAAACATCGTGTTATAGGGTAACAAATTATATGATACTTAATTTTCTTTTAAAACCCTAGATTCCCCATAGGGGGCCCACAAGGTGCGTAGATCTGTTTTACACACAGTGAAATGTTGAAATTTTATGAAACATAGATTTGGTTCTGCAGGTATTGGAGAGTGCTCATTCATTCGATATAGTGAACTTTTCACCGAAAAATCATAGATCTAGTATCTTCGTGTCATGAAATCACATATTAGTATGTTTCGAGCCTTCGATCCACTTTGAAAATGGGATTGATCATCGTTCATTGTTTCTATCCAATGAAATAAAAAATAATATTTCTACATTATCTAATATGTTTTCCTCTCAATTGTTGAACCACCTACGTGCCATGCAGATCCCAAATATATGATATCAAATTGTTTTTATTTGAAATTTGTGGTAAATGATCTATGATAGAGATATTTTGAACCATCAGACAAATAAATAACACTTGTGATTAATGAAGAATCGTGGGAGAAAATTACAAGAACAAATAATAGGAACATATTTTGATTGATGTTTGTGATGATATCAATTCATTTTCAGTCGAATGAAAATAAAATAATCATCAACAATAAATAATTATCCCAATAAATCTCCTAAACAAAATCCATCCCACAGTGCGAATGGTCCACAAATCAATCTATTGGTTAATTGATTCATGTTCAACTCTGAAATCCTGAACATAAAAGAAATAAAAAAATCAATCATCTGACATTGATTTGGATCAATTGATGATGTAAAACGAAGTTGTGTCTAATTCATTAGTGAGATCCTTTGATTAAAACATATTTCGGTCATCAATCCTTGATCTGGTCATCCTTCACCAACAGAACAACATTCAATTCTCTCCAATGTCTCTCCAATGATTTTCATCGTTATATGGATAAACAAAAAATTTCTATAATATTATATTTAAATAAAGTGATATTATGTTGTTGAATCAGAAAAAAATTTAATTTTTTTTAATTACATTATTCATTTTACATCTTCGATAAATTTTATAGAAAAGACTCATGCAAACTAAGGATAAGTTTCTCCTTGGGTGAACCTCATGTTTTTAACCTAATGGTTCCCTCATATTTATGATTCAGTTGTTAGTTAAAATGTAATTCTATTTTTTCCTAAAAAAAGCAAGTGTGTGGTATTTAATATGTTTAATATATGTCAACATTTATTCCAAACACACATGGCCTTGGAATCACAATCTTTCTCAACAATTGGTCTAAAAAATAATCCATATAATATAAAAAATAAAAATACACCAAAAATTTGATTTGTTTAAAGAAATGAGAGATTAGGTGAGTTTATATAAGAAAATTATGGGGCATTCATTACTATTTATCAAACATAGGTTCTGGATGATATATAATACAATTACCCAAAAAAAACCATCAATTGGTTTTTGATAATTGATTCTATCAAAGAGGGGTTTTTTAATTGTTTGATAATGGAAAGGGCTCTAATTTTTAAAATATTTCCCTTGTTGATGTGGTGTCAAGTCATACAATTAATGAAATGATGTTAAAAACATAAAATATAATATAGGTTTAGTAGGATTCATAATTCCATTATAAAATTCATAAAATAAACATATATTAACATTATTTTAAAAGTATAAGAATATATTTGTTCATGGATATCATTTAATGTATTTATTACATCACTTTTTTTCATTATAATATCATAATACACACAATATATTTACAAAGTGTTTAATTTTTACCCGAAACATACACTATCTTAGAAAATTATGAAAAATTCCACATGGTAAAATTTTTACATTCTGATTCCAAAAAAAATATTCATTATATCAAAAAATAAAACTATATATGTGTTTTATCACATTTAAAATAAGAATTGTCATTTATTGAGAAAAGATGTTTTTTACAATAACATTTTTTGTACGCAATTAAAAACTACATTTGACATCATAAAAATATTATTATAATTTAAATTAAATAATTTTTTGTAATAATAATATTTATATAAAATAAAATTTATTTAAATTACCTATTAATTCATCAAAATAAATACCATAATATTATATAAATATTATCTAAAAATAAAATTTTATATTTTAATGTATGAGAAAAATCATTTATAAAGTATATATAACAAGATGAAAATATATTCATTATTATAAATAATATTCATATTCATATTATTACTGTCTTGATATATATCTCATTAACACACAACCTAATGCCCTAAGAGTAAGGTTCTCAATTGTGATATTATCAAGTTCTGGTTCACCGTAAATTGTTTTTGATGTGATACTGATGGGGTTAAACTTATCTAATAAATAGTTTTTCTCATGATTTTTTGTTGGATCACAAAATATTATTTTTCAAGGGAAAGCCTAGTGACTCTACCTCTATGGGTATATTCAATAAATGGTCTTCATGGGTTATGATTTTACTATCTTAGGTGATCACATCCCATGTCTATTTAAATTCGACTAGTTGAAACACTATTTGTGTACTAATAAAATGATCACTTTTCAACAACTACATTATTAGTTGAAATTATTCATAATGGCCTTTTAAATATGATAAGATTTTAAAAAATCCAATATGTGCATGCATTTTCATTAAACACAATACATAATAAGATATTTAATTTAATAACAAGGGGAATCTTATTTATAATATTTCATTTCATTACATTGTATTATCTCTAATCATGGTAACATTGATTGTAATCATTGGCATGTGTCATTTATTACGGTCGATGGGAGATCATGGGTGTTTTAAGGAAATATGTATATGAGGTTTGGTCATTCAATACCTTCCCACCCAGGTCCCAAGAGTTTATAATATTCCTTTTTAGTTGAGACCAATGGTATTTTATTATAGTAAATATTACCTTGGTTGACGGATATTTCCATATTGATTTCATATGTGATATATCCGGCCTTCCTTGAGAGATGCATGTAGAGTAATTAAATGATATTGTTCCAAGTCAAAGTCCAATCCTGATACCATATTATCTTATAGAACCAAGTGAGCTGAAAGAGCTCATAATTAAATTGGTTGATATAATTGTGAATGGGATAATTCACCCTTTTATTTCACATTGGGCATCCTCTATTATAATTTACAAGAATTAACATGGTTCACTCTGACTGTTCCTAGAATAAAAAATGTTAAATTAGGTGACTTTTAAGAATAATTTGTCATTACCCTATATTGATGACCTGGTTGACCAGTTAAAGGGAGAAGGTGGTTTTGAAAATTTATATTTGGTCAGGTTATCATCATCTCAATGATATAGAGGCTGATATATAGAAAAAAATTAGCATTAGGTTTATCCATTTCGAATATTTAATTATTCCTTCTGGTCTGACTAATACTCATTTATTTCTCATCCCCTTGAATATATAAATATTCCAAGAGTATCTCCATGAATTTTGAGTAGTGTACAACATTGATATTATATTTTAATCAAGATCCATTCCATTTCATAAGAACCATATGAGTTCATCTTCGAAGATCTTGTGGAATCTAATTTTATAAAAGAAAATATCAAAATTCATCTTTAGGATAAAATAAGTGATGTTCATGGGAAACATAATTTGTATACATGTATTATCTATTAAAATATAGAAGGGTACGGATATAATTTCATAGTATGGGAAACAAAATTTCTATGAAATCCAAAGCATCCTTGGCCTTGTCTCACACAACCGACTATTTTTCATTGATTTCTCAATGTTAGAATCATCATTGACTGATCATAAAAGGAAAGGGGTAATATTCATATGGTATGAAAAGATGCATTCTTATTTTGGTGAGATACAATTACATATGACATTATCTCCAATTATGATCGTACATGAGCTCGATATGGAATATGTGGGTTTTTATGATACATCTAGTACTTTTCTGGGTTTTTTAAATATGCATAATGATCATTTGGTTGATAATGCCTCTCCCTAGCTTCAATAATATGAGAATAAATATCGAGCTCATAAATAATAGATTTATGTATTTTTTTCATGTGATTAATTAATTACCAATTTATCTTTTTGTGGATAGGATCAAAGTATTTTTGGACTAGAAGAGTTTGAAAAATATCTTTTCTCAGATATAATTGAATCTCAGAAAGATTCAGTTAGTGGAATACCATTAGAAATCTAACATATACATTTCATATTACCATGGGATGGGTAATGTCATTATAGACACGCACATCAAAAATGTACTATAATATGCTATTTTGTAATATAAGGATGTGTCTAACCATATGAGGCTCTTCACTCAGTTGTACATGGATTGATAATGGTAGCTTTTTGGTCTGGTTCTTCCTGGTGTTCAGATATCATGGTATATCCATGATTTTATTCAATAGGGTAATATGAATGACAATGATTTATGATGACTTTGAGGAACAAAATATGGGGGGTAGACTATTTCTTATCCGTCTCTCCCATCAAGTGGCATTCTTCATTTTGGGAATCGGTTTATTGTCCTAGTATCTATATAAAGTAGAGATTTCATTAAATATCATGTTTCATCATATTCTATCAATCTCGTAACCGATAATAATTTTATGATATGACATAATGAATCCAGTGGTCTTGTATGATGTGTTATATAATTGAATATGTGTCCCACTATTAACCCTTCAAATAGATGAAGGAAGAGTATCTGAAAACATCTGGGTTTCTCGATCATCTTATGATATCAGTTTTTAATTTGGATGTTGTTTCCACAAGGTTTTTTGTATTTAAATATACTTATTGAAGGGATAATTTAATCTGGGTGTGATTTATTAGTTGAAAATGTTAGTTCAGTTCATTATTTTTAAGGACACCAATATAGTTGATGACCCCGGATGGATGTATGTCATGATTTTAGAGAATTAATGTGGTTCCATCTACCATTGCTTTAGACATTGATCCAAGGTAAACCTCATAGTTCTAGAATAGTCCCCAAGAGGTTAAGTGGACTCAGTTGTAGTTGAGTACATATTTCCATCCATAGAATGATTTCAAGATGGAGCATACTATTCACATTATGGTGGATATGCATCGTTCTTATGTCATAGATTTTTCGGATCATAGTATATACATATTGGAGTGTTTCAGTTATTATATGATAATTTTTGACATCCATGGATTTCAATGGCTATGATAGATTATTTTTACGGCTTTAAATAATGGACACCTCTTTTTTTTACAGAGATGGGAAATATCTCTCTTTTAGGATCAAGTGACATTCAGGAGAGATAATAAATGATCCATTATTTACATTGTAATATGGTAATATCTCAATGTTGACCAAAACCTTTTAGAAATCATCAATATTTTCCATTGTAAATTTTCTTTGTTTAGTGTGTTTTATTGAATGGTTCTACTCAAATAGGTCATTTCAAGCATCAAAAATTTGGAAACATGGCTCGGAGGTATGTAAGACTATTTAACATCAGAAAGTATATTGGTTATGTCACTCATGGATTGGAATTTATTGTTTTTTATTGGTATTCATGTTTCTCATATCAATATGTACCATTCTTATCCCTATGAAATTCTATGTTAGAAATAAATCAAGAAGGATCCAAATATATCTATTATATAGTCTAAGGTGGATATCATTAACTCTCAAGAAAGAGCCATGTGTGATAATTCTATTCCGTTGGTCAAAATATTATGTCAATATTTATTTGATTCTCATAAGACATGGAATCGATTTTTTTTTATGAGGGAGTAGTGCCCTCACCTTTTCTGAGAAACCATTCTTCCACATGTCTTATCTAGGATGGAGTCTCTTATATTATAGAGTTTTTAATAGCCTTGTTCTTTATATCATATAGTTCTCTTATATATTTCATTATACCTAATTTGTTGGGTGCATTTTGGGACTTTAATGGATGGTGATCCTTTTTTTGGGGAAATGACCTAATGTTTAGGGATGTATGTTAATCGGAATTAATGTTGTCTAGGTATAAATGTTGAAAACATAAGAGGATGTCCTTTGGGATCTATGTTGAACCAAGGGAAGTTTCTATGTTTCTATGTAGAATCTTCATACTAAACTATTTCACATCATGAACATGTTACATGAGTTTAATCTATTTTTGGGATGAATCAATGAAATAGTTCAATGACAGAAATGGTTATATGCATTGAGACTGGTTGACATCATGAAAGATCGATTGATATTTTTTAACTGATGCGATTAATTTTTGGTGTATTTTGATTTCAAGTATTTTACATAGTGAACCCTATATTTAAGTCACGTATTGTTTAACTCTTATAGGTTTTATTTCTATATAAATTTGATTTCATTTTCATTCAACAAGTTGGGTTTTCTCTCAAAACCTATGTGCTATATAATATTTTTTTGAACCTAAAATTATAATGGATCATTTAATTTAATTATTTATCCTTTTGGTAGGTTAGATACATCTCTCCAAGTATGTGATCATTATGCTTCATCATTTCCATTTGAAACAAAAACACAATATCACTATGTTTTCTGATCAATTGGTCTTGTGGTTTTGATTACCTAGATCATTTCAAGATTCATTGTGGGATTTCTTTTCTAGAGGATGAAATTTGTGTTGGTTTTGGTATGGTGTGTCATTTTATTGATGTAGGTGTTGTGTGGCATTCTTTTCATACAATTTTTCTTATGGGATTGATTCTGAGTTTCACAGATTAATTATATAACGTCCATTAAACTCGGTGTGTTCTTTTATGTTGGTGGATCCAATTATGGTCATGTAGGACTCGTGTTTGTGATATGTGGTTCCATTTCATACCTATGTTGGATGAAGTATGTGTCTATAGTTTTATAAATTATTTTATAAATGAATTTTCATTATTGAATTGCATGTCTGAAATTGTTTCTTGAAGGGGAAATGAGTTTCTCTCTATTTTGGTAAAAGAAAATTTAATTTCAATGAATAGTTTAATGAATTATGAAATGGTTTCCAAATATTATTTTGATGAAATGGATTTGATAATGTATTATATGGTAAGAACATGGTACTTTGGTATAAAATGTAGCAATATGCCTTATACGTTGATACTTGTGGGGGTTTTACTCATGAGGTGTTTCTCTGATCCATTTGACCTTGTTCTATATGATTTTAGACAAATTGGGAGGTCACTTACTAGTTTATTCATCAACTCTATATATTTTTTGCCTATATATTGATACTTTATGTTTGAAATTATCTATATTTTTTACGAGCATTTTTTCTAACCAACCCAATTATGATCCTTCATATTATTTTACCTATGAGTTTGGTTTTTATAAATTTGGTTTTGTTTTGATATGAAATAAATTATTTAGTTTGAATATTTTGGTATATATATATATATATACAGATTATGTTTGTTGAAATTGTATTACCTTGATTATTTGGAATAGTTGGAAATGGGGAAATTTGTTACCATGATTCTAATATATAATTTATTTAACTCATTATTGGGCCATATTATATCTAATATTGATATTTGTTGGATTTTTTCCTAGATAATTGATATAGAACACATGTGTGGTAGCCTATTGATCTTGTTAATATCACACCCAGTGCACCCCTTAGTTGGTGAATATAAATTGTTATTTATTTCACTGTAGTGGAAGGAAAGGTCCCACAATGAGGTGGTGATGTTTCTCTCAACCATATATGTGTAGTTTATGGTGATAAAGAGGTATTTTTCCACATTATCACATGGATAATATATTTCATTATAATTTTTCATCCATTATTGCACATCTACCTTATATATTTTCTATATATATTTTATTTTTTTATTCTATAGTTTTATTTTTTTTCTATAAAATGTTAATCTTTTTCTACAATACAAATATTTATTCCTATTATGACTATATATATGTAACATTTTTACTTATTTTTGGGTGAAATCATTCCCTTCTTTTTTTCTTGATGCCTGAGTGGTCGTCTTCTATATATGGGGACCAGGATTACATGTGAGGTATGTGATAGATCAAGTTGGGAAGCATTTGGAGATGTTATCCAGGCCAGGTTCGTCAATGATATAATTAAATATTTAACCAATTTAGATTATATTAGTTATATAATAATAAATCAGGAATTATAATATTATATATATCTTTTTATATTTTTTTTATGGTGATATGATTTTATTGGTCATGCATACGTAGACTACCACCTCACGAAGCGATGCGATTTTTTTTTCTCATTATCAATAAATGAAAGGAAAAAAGGGTTATTTTAGTCATTATAAGTGAAATACATTACATCATAATGATACTATAATTTTGATATTTTATTTACAATCATTTCATTGAATAATTTGAGAAAATGTTAAAAGTGTTCTTATGTATGTACAACCTTCCATCTCTGATAATGACATGATCGATTTTATTTGTATAACATTTATTGATTACTATAAATACATATATATTTTAAATATTTGATAAATATTTCATGGTTAACATTCTTGAGTTTATTGAGCCCTTATCAAAGTAAAGGAACCAACAATACCAAACGAAACCATACATAACAAATGAATGATTTTTACCTGAAACATGATTTTAAAATTGAATTGATAATAAATGGTAATAAAATTTTATTTATAATTCATATGTCATAATATAAATATGATTTAGAGTATGTAAGATATTTATAATAAACCTATATTTATTTTAGAAATGTTTCTAATTTGTATGAATAATTTTTATATGTAAGGTATGTCATTTTAGTCTCACTCTTTTTTTTATGAAACACTAGGTATATTGACCAATAATTTTATTTATATTGAATATATAGATCCCATTATGTTATTGAATGAATATTATAATTAAAATATGTAATCTATATGCCAATATAATTTTAATTTTTTAATGGGTATTACACATAAAAAGATACAAAAGTTGTAACGGTTTTATGTTATAATCTCATTGTTTTTTATGATTGGTTATGATTATGTTTCTGATTATAAAATCATATAACATATCTCTGAACATAAATAAAAAATTTATTATCCTATAGTAATTTTATGAAAATAATGTTTTTCCTTCCATTTTCATCTCTTTATTCTCTCAAGTGTTCAAAAGAATATTTGTATAAGAAAATCAAATTTATTTATTTATTTTATTAAAAAATCATTTTTCATCCATATCCATGTTTTCAAAAAAATAAAAAAAACATTTTTAATTTGAATAATTATTATTTGAAAACCAATTTATCATGTTTTACAATTTAAAAAATATTTTTATAGTAATCTTTACTCTATTTTCCAATCAAGTATCATTTAACATTTTTCTAAAAATATGAAAAAAATTATTGTTTCTAATTTGTAAGATATGAACAAATTTTATTCGATCATAACCAATCAATTATTTAAATATTAATTTATAGGTATCTAATGTAATGACTAAAAAAATATTTAATGTTTCAAATATTTTAATATGTTACATAAATGATTTCAAAACAGAAATTATATTTTCATGAAGAATTCTTCCAAGTGATCTTTCAAAATCATCGTCCATATAAGATGACATCATTTCATGTCAAAAAATATTTAATAGGGATATAATCCAATAATAAAATTCATGATATTTTTCTATGTGATTTATGTTTCTAATGAGAATTTGTCTCTTAAAAATGTTCACATTTTCATTGGTTATGATACGATGAAATAATGAACTATTAATTAAACACCATTGTTGACAATGTTTATGTTTATTATAATGTTTTTATGAAACCCATTTCTTTGTAGGGGTTCTAATATGATGAATGATTTATTATGTTTTGGAAAATGTATCCATATTTTTCATTATGTTATTGGTGGGATCTTTATCTACCTCCAATGTAGTGGTAAATAATTTATATCCATGAGATAAAAAGGATTGCATTGGGGTCGAAACCTCGTTCTGTAAATAAAAGTTTCCACTGTGATTTTCCTAGGAGGGATACATGACTACTATGACAATTTTGTGAGTGATACCATCCCAGTATTATATATTTTTAAATTATCCATTACATCCAATTAAATATTTATTAATGTTATTAATATAAAAAAATGTATGTCTTGCATCATTGTTATGAAATCATAGATCACGTTATTTGATTCCATTATTATTCATGTATTATAAGCTACCAATATTTATTACATGACTCTTATTTATGATTAATGATATACAATGTATGGTTTTAAAATGTCATTCTATTTTTCTCATACCCTTATTCTTATGATATGTTTATATATACTTTGTTTACCCTTACTGATAATCCAATCATGCCCATTAATAAAATTAATATTCCTTATATGTGAAGAAATTTATTTTTTATGATATGACTAATTAGGATATAGTTTTTTTGGAAGAATGTTTTGGATGATGTGGTTAATTTATGGACTTGTTTGTTTGTATCCATGTTTCAAAAGGCACTATAGGTAAACAATTCTGGAATGGAATGTTATGTTATCTAATGAATATTAAAATATTTATATTTAATATTTTTTTATGTGAATTTTCGGCCTTTATAGTTGTATCATGTAACAGTTTAATTAAAACATTGGAATATATGATGATAAAACATTATTGATAACCATAAGGATAGTCTAAGTATTAGAAAATATAGTAAAAGTTTGGCAAAGAATATAGATAATTACATACGAGTAACTAAATCCTTATATATATTCTAAAACTGGATGTTTCTTTTTTATAGTTTTACCTAGAGTTAATAACACGAAAATGGGTGCATTGAGTTGGACACGATCATTACCTGGTGCATAATAATGGGCCATACTGCACACCTAGTTCAATAGTATGAGGGAAAATGATTCAAAAATTCACATACACTTTAAGAATAATCTGGATTTTTTGAATAATTACAGTGAAATACCTTGTTTAAGGCTAAAGATTTTAAATGTGGGAAGTATGTTCATTGAGAAATAGATTTCCAAATAGATATAAAGAAGAGAACTAATTATGTTAATTGATTGATATCTCTATAAAATTCATCAACCACATTCCATTATTTAAACTTCAATGATTATGGAAATTATGGTAACCAATTCCTAAATCCATAGCACAATGATGATGATCAATGATAGAATCCTCTTGTACCGATAGACAGAGGAAATTTTCTTAAGGTCACTATTTAATATGAGGGATAAAATAATGACTTTTGAAATGTACACATACCATCAACTCTAGAATTTCTAATTTATTATTTTAATCTATAAAAACCCAATATTTTATATATAATAAATTTTATAAGCATATAAAAATTCAACCCCAATGATTAAATTTTGAATTTATATTGAAAACTACATACGGTAAAATTATCTCATCTAATGTCTATTATTCTTCCCCAATTGTTGTTTGTGGGAATATGCTTCCTGAACACCTATTTATTCTTTATCTGGTTAAATACGATATCATCCTAGTAATGGATATTAATTCAATACATAAAGAATATATCAATTTTCGAGGAAGGGTAGTTGTGTAGGATATTACAAACCAACCAATTATCAATTTTCTGTGAGAAACAAATATGCATGTATAATGGAAACCAAATCCATTGTATGGGTCCTGATTCATATTAAAATGTTTTCTTATCTAAAATTGTACTCGGGAAAATCAATATTCATGATATACCTATTGTTCGAGTGTTTTTTCATATATTTCCATAAGAGTTTCCCCTTCTATTTAAGAATTGAAAAGTTGATTTCTCAATTTAATTCATTCATGGTGAAACAACCATTTCATTGAATCCCTATATAATGGTCATGATTGAGTTGTAGGAATTGTTGATGAAACACGATGATAATATTTAAATGAATTTAATTCATCCTAGTGTTTCACATTTCGGTTAACTAGTTCATTTAAATGAAAATATATACTGATCGATGCAACCCTATATTGATTATAGGTAAGTTAAAAAAATCGCAATCATGAAAAAGTACACACTACCCTATATTAAGGAATTTTTTTTGTAAATAGTGGATACCTCATTGATTTGATACGATTGTAAATTAATTTGTAATTAATTAATTAAGAGTCAAGAAATAGGATATAACCAGTTAATAATATCATAAATGGTTTAGAAAATATGAGTATATAGTGATTCCATTCAGTCTTACTAATTCTCCTGGTATGTTCATTGATAAAATGAATAGATTCTATAGAGGCAACAGTCATTATTTCTTGGTACTATATACAAAGTATAATATTATAAATTTAAATTGAAATTAATATCATAAATATCACATGATAATTGTACTAATGACCCTATGTATGGAGAAATTTTATTAAAAATAAGAAAATGGTGACTTTTTTCATTAAAATTTTTATTATTTTGTTCATATAATGTCTCGAAAGGTTATATTAGTTGTTCCAACATATATTGAGGGTATTGAACATTGTCTGAGAGTAACCAAGTTAAATGATATCCAATTTATTCTTTGTTTAGATTTATATTATCAATTATTTGTGGGTAAATTCTCATGACTATCTAATGTACACCAGAAGTTATCTCAGAAAGGAGCCAAATTCGTCTAAATAAAACAATGAAAAGAATATTTCAAGGAACTACATTTAATAATTTTTATTGAACATGTTCTTAAAATTACTAACAAGAATTAACGGTTTGTAATCTATAGTGATTCATTCAATAATGGATTAGGATTTTTTCTAATGAATAATGACATAGTATAGCTTATGCCTCATGATAATTCAATGTTTAATTGAAAAATTATCCATCTACGGATTTTGAGTTAGCTATGGTAATTTCATCATTATGGGTATATAGGAAACATTTTTATGGAAAATAGTTTATTTATATACTGATCATAAAAGATCAAATTATATATTCACATCGAAAGAGTTTAATATGTTCTAGAGAATATGAATAGAGATGAATAATGATTATAAGAGATAAATACATTAAAAACCTAGAAAATCAATGAAGATGGATTATTATATGACTCAAAAGGATCATAATTTCTTATCTATGGTGATGATAAAAAGATTCAATATTTTTTGATTCAAAATTGATAGATCATGAAATCATGAAGGGTATAAATTTGATATTTCTAAAATAATTGTTCAAAAATATATCCAAGTGATGACCAAAGTGGCACAAGTGGATTATGGAGATACATAAAAAAAGGGAAAATGGTCCATAGTATAAAATTTATAATTAAATAATGATAATATTTAGTAACATTTATGAATTCATTCCATGTTATAAATGAAGAAAAATCTATTAGTATAAGCTCAAGGTTCTCTATTCACTATTCATTCTAGATGTATATAGATGTATTATGATTTGGAAGTTTATTTCAATTGGGATGGAATGAATACAAATATTTTTGAGTCTATATCTCATGGTTTGGTAGGTCAGTATGTTAATTTTTGGAGGCCAAATTATAAGGTAATGTTGCAATCATTACCCATTAGGTAATGGAAATGGAAAAACATCGCCTTGTATTTTGTCATTGGGCTCCCCTACACATCCAAAGGTAAAAATTCCATAGTGGTAATATTTTATTATATTAAAAATTAATCACATTTAATTATTATATGAGAGTATTTATCTAGGGATTATCATTCCATTATATATATTAATGAATTCGAAAGGTTACATAGAGTACCGCATTCAGTTATGTCTGATTCGGATCTAAGGATTACCTCGATGTTTGGGAAATGACTTCAGTTAGCTCTTGATATGGAACTATGTTTCAGAAATACATATCAACCTCTGACATATATTCATTCATATATATCCATTCATTTCCTAGAGGGTATGTGGAGATTTTTTTGGGATTTCAAAGGTTGATATAATAAACACCCTCCTGCAGTTTAGTTTTCATTCAGCAGTAACATTCACATGAGAATTCAAATGGATTCCTTTGATGACCTCAATAGAAAAAATTTTATTACTCTAATGTGCTATGATGATACTGAAGAGAGAATAAAATTGGGACTAGATCTGGAACATTAAATTATAGATAAGTTCTGATCCATTCAGTAATATATTAGGATGACACAAAGCTGATAGAAATGTTATATTGAAAATAACTGATGTGGTCTAAAATTTTATGTCAGTGAGAAGGCGTTTCTATCAATTCTAATACAGAATAAGGTAATAGTATTTTTAAATAAGGAAAAACTAATAACTATTTATAATGTCCCCTTTTACATTCTTGATCATATTGATATAGTAGCTTATCGATTGGGAATTCCACTAAAACTATACAATATCAATTATGTCTTCAATTCCACTCTCTTGTGTAAGTGCACACTTAATCCTTCACATGTATTAGACTCATAGGTCAATACACTAGATAATGACCATTTATATGAGGAAAAAATAGTGAAGATTCTGGATTATGTTTATAAATTTCTTGAAAACAAGACCACTCACCAGGTCAATTTTTTTGGTGTAACCACCTTCTTGAGGATACCATGTGGGCACTTCAGGACCTAATGGGAAAAAGAATCATATGTTATTTTTACTAATGTGATGTAATCTATATATAAATTTATTTTAAGGGGATTATAATGTAAACCTGGAGTATTATTAAAATCACATTTCTTCAAATAATTTCATTTCATCAATAAAATGTGTTACATACAACACTCAGATTTAATGAAACATGATATACAATTAATAATATTATTTAAGGTTGACCAATATAACCTTGACCGTAATTTTGGTAGTACCAATTGAAATAACCAACATTTTAAATTTAATTGTAAAGGTTTTATATGAATAATATATATTTATAAAAAAGTGCATAATTTTTATTAATGGATTTTTTGTTTCAAAAATAGTTCTCCAAAATTAATTTCTAATTATTTTTGTGAAAAAAAAAATTAATTTTTTTTAAATTTTATAAAATATATTTCAAGAAAATAACTTGTTTTTGGGAGTCAACATGTTAGAATTATATTAGGGTAAATTTCTTATAATTTTCAAGCAAAATATATTTTTTGTAAGTTATAAAGAATAGTTTTTGATTAAATATAATAACATATATATATATATATATATTATTTTAATTTGGATTTAAAATAAAAATTAGTTCAAATATGTATTCAATAATCCAACTAACTTCATTTTTATAAATTTCATATTGAATATTAATATTAAAACATACTATTCTTATGGAAACTTTTACTTTGGAAGACAACTTTTTCATCACATCTATGAGTTAAATTTTAAATAAAAATAACCACTTTTATGAATATAATTTGGAAAATCCATATTTGGATTCATAATAGTTAATATTATATAAAATTTTAAATAAAATTTGGGTCAAAATGAATAGTGGAAATAGTAAAAATTAATTATCGTTATTAAAGTTAAAATGGGATTAACCAGGGTTAACATAAAATCTAAGGTTAAAATTTCATTTAAACAAGTATGAAACCTATTTTATAGAAATATTTTGTCATTATCACATCTATTATTTAAATAATGACACATTTGGTTCCCTATTTCATATTAAAACATGAATTCACTTTTTTATTAGTAAAAAAATTCATGGTGTCCCCTATACCCCAATTATAAATGTGAACACCCTGTTCTAACCACTATACACTTTTAAATAAATTTGGCTCTTCCTATAACTACCCCATTCCATTCCTTACTTTGATCCCCACATTCAAGAGGCCTTTGTTTTATATGGAACCCATCTCACAAAGGCTTGAGGTATAACATAAAAGGTTTCCCAAATGAATAAGTATATCCCATATTTTGATATTTTGTTATGTTAATGGAATTTAAAATATACATCTCCTCTTCCATTAAGTGGGAATTGAATCTATCAATTGTGTGTCAGGTGGATTAATATCCCTCTAGCCGGTGTATTACATTTTCCCCCACTACATACCACAGATTGTTATATTTATTGATTCAAAATAAAAATATGTTATTTTTTTCTTATATATGATTTTGGAATTATAATATCACATATAAATTCTTATTTTCCATTTCATGGGAATACAATAACATTGTTTGTTTGTTTGGCAGACTATGACCTCAGGAAGCAATATGATCTGTTTTTTAGTTGCACATTACATTGAAGGTAAAAAGGTTAATCATAATGAATATATGTGATATAAAATAAATAATAATGATTCAATATAGGTTATGAATTATTTATCATGATTTTTTTAATCAGTTGTAAAAATGGTTACAATATTCATGCCTACGTATGAACTACCATCTCCATGAATGGTGTAAATCATTTTCTATCCATAAATTTTTTGATTAGAAAACAAATATAGTGAAGATATATGATAATAATATAATTTATAATATTTTATTAATGATGGTACTCTGGTCAATGTGAAATTAATGAAAATTATGAACCATATAATACATGAAAAATGAAGTAGTTTTTACTAGAAACATGTTTTAACAAATAAAATTTAATAAATAGTTAATAAATGGTTATAGGTAAATCATATATTATAGGATAAATATTTTTATAGTCATGTAATATATATATATATATATATATATATATTGTAAACAAATATTTATTATAGTGGAGGTTTACACATATATGAAGGATGTTATGATCTATGGTAATATATTTTGTCTGAATTTTATATTTATGAGATACATAAAATATTAACCACCCATTACATTTTCGTCATGTATATAAATATCATGAATGTATTTATCAATTATTCTCATAAAATTATTGAATATGAATATATATATATATATATTTAAATAAAGGTTTCATCAAAAGCCTCATTTAATTATTAAAGTAAATATCTCTTTTGACTGGGTAGTTGGAGACCCATTATATATACTGGAGTCCCAAGACCATGTGGCCATAATAATAGGCTTAAAATCCCATTTATTGGCCGAAATGACCCTTCGGTGAATTGTACTACTACAGTACCCGGGTTGCTACAATGCTAGCTATAGTATCATTACCCCTATAGTTCCTGCTACAACACCTCTACAGTTATAGTGTCACCACTTCTATAGTTCCACCGGTGCTATAGTGCCTTGCTACAGTACCCCAGAAATTTTTCCTTTCCCAGATATGATCTTGGGGATTTGGGTTTCCAAGCAAGAGCTTGTACCACTTGGGTAAGAGCTCATTGAAAATATTAATATACATATAACATTAGAAATTTTATGAGGTTTATGATTCAAATGATACCAAAGTCATAATGGTTTTTTTTATAATCTTATTGTTTATGAGTATTTTGTGGTATTATTTTTTGGAATATGAAATATTATGTTTAATATCTCAAAAAACCCATGAATTGTATTTCACTATAGTTATTTTTTGAAAATTAATGTGTTATATTAATTCTACTCATTTATATACAAGTATTTGAATTAAAAAATATTTGAAAAATGTACAATATTTCTCTATTGGTTTGAAATTAATTTTTCTTCCATGACCATATTTTATAAAAATGTTTTAATGAAATATTTAAAATTTATAAAATGATTTTTAATTAATTTTTATATATATATTAAAATTATGACAAAAAATTAATATGAATCTTTTTATAATTTTCTTACCAAGTTTCATTTGGTGTTTTAATAAAAATGTGATAGGAATAATTTTTTCATCTATATGGAATGAATGGTACTTTATGCCATCATGAAAACATGAGAATTTAATGATTCCATTACCAAATTACAAGGATAATTTCATAGAAAATGTTTTTTTTCAATTTTATGAATATATAGATATTAATTATGGGATTTGAAAATAGAAAGGATGATGTTCTCAAGAAATGTTCCATGTTATATTCAATTATTATTTTACATATAAGATGACATAACATTATATTACATAATATTTAATGGGGATATAATCCCATGATAAAATCAATATTATTTATTTCAATGGTTTTCTATGATGGGATTTTATTAAAACTCATTAATGTTTTCACTAGTTATGATACTATTGAATATAGAAATTTTTATGAAACTCATTTATTTAAAATGGGTTAATATATGTTGACATATTTATGAAATCTAATAATTTTAACATGATAAAATATTTATGGTCTTATGGACCAAATTTGGATTGTTTTTATTATGTGATTTTTGGGACATATATCTCTATCCAATGTATTGGGTAAATATTGATATATCATGCAATAAACTAGACTAGAAAATGAAGTGAACATACATCTATATGGTACCTTTCCCACTATGATTATCTTCATAGAGATCCTTGTCTACAACAATAGTTTATTGAGTGAATCCATTACATTTTTGTAGCTATGGAAATGATCCTAGACTACTAAGAATTTCTTTTTTATTATGTGTATAAAAAAAATATAGGCCTTATTAAAAAAAATATTATATGAGGGATAATGTTATTTGATTCCATTATTATTCATTTTTTATAAACTTCTTTGATTTATTCCATGAAAAATATTAATAATCTATGATATCTATGTTATGATATTCAAATGTTATTTTGTTCTTTTCATGAACTTATGCTCACATTATTTGGATATCTCACTTGATAAACCTTATCTTTAATATAAGATCAATGTCTCTTATGTTTCTTTTTCCAAGGATAGGAAGAAAGTTATTGTCGATTAAATGTTTAATAACAGTACTATATTTGATAAACATCATGGGATTTGATTTATTTCACATATTAACCAATTTATTATACATCCATGTTTCCAAAAGAAACAGATCTAACTGATTATATCGTTGATCATCTTGTTATGAAATGAATATTAATTTATTATTATTTAATATCTCAATATTAGAAGCTTTGATATTTACCATTCAACTATGATTGTTTAAATTGATTTTTAACCATGATTTGACTTTAAAAAAATGGCCGAAAATTAATTTTTTTTGTCATTTTTTAAATGAGGAAGCATTGAATTTTAACCAAAAATGTAAAAGTAATCATTATTCCAACATATAGAACATGAATTCAATTTCCCATCATCATAACTACTTTTTGATTTGATATGTCCTTTTAATGTTGTAATATTATTTTCAAAAAAAATATTTCCTTAAAATTTGGTAAATTATTATATTTTAATTATGTTATTTGATATGAAAAGGGGTATTTTTTCCAATAATGCTTCTCACTACAATTTAAAGTAAAATTTTATTTTGATGACATATTCGATGTTAATTACACTTTATTAGTGATATGATCCAATATTATTTGGGATTTATGATCATGTGGTAGAGATATGCATGAATTTAATTATGGGATGGTTGGTCATAGAATTTTATATCCCTTTAATGCCATAAAATGGATATGTAATTATGTAACTAGGACTATATTGGGGAGTTAACCAAGCTTAGTATGGGAGGTTTTCCTCTATGGTTGTATTTTAGAGTGATCCTTGAATATAGATATTGTTGAAGTGGGTGTGATCCCAATCCTTGATAATATTGATGAATTGATCCTTGAATTGTGAAATGATTTTCTTTTCATATATAAATCCCATAAATTTAGGTCATATGCCAATTAATACCCTTCATTTATCATATTATTTGATTCCTTTAAGATTTATAGCTTATGACCATACAACATAAATGCCACAACTCCAGATTATGATCAATGATATTCTAGAATGATTATTAAATATTATACTCATTTTCTCATACCTTTATGATCATGTAATACTTAAGTGATCACTGAAATCTCCCTTTAATACCCTTAAAGATAATCTGAGTCCACCCACTCTTCTTTTTTCCTTTCACTAAGTTATGAAGTATGGTTTTTTGTGATATGTATAAGAAGGATTCTATTTATGAAGAACATAGTGAAAGGTAATCTAGATGTTTTATAAACAAGATGCTTATGTATCCGTGTTTCAAATGAAACTAGACATATTCGACTATAGCATGGATTATTAAGTTATATATTGAATATCCATATAAAAATATGAAATAATTATGTAATAAAATTATGGGAATCTTTAAACTTAGAAACTACATTCTTCTTAAGAATAATTTTTTTACTTTAGCTTTTTAATTTCAATAATTGGGTATAATATGGAACTCAATAACACACATACATAGTACACACCACCCTACCTACACCATTCATCTCCTACACACAGTCTCGTGTGTGCTCAATCAAACATAAGTAGGTGGTCGATCTCACTACCTTTCTAACATGTCAAGTTTGTTATGGGTGGAATCATCTTTGTTAAGTCATTTTTCGAATGTATAGTTGTGCTCGAAACATGGCTATCTTAGGGAAGGTAATTTTTTTATGTAATAAACCTCTCAACACAAATAAAAAAATTATCATGGTACAATACATCAAATATTATTCATGAAAAATAGTATGTATTTTTTAGGAAATTCACAAAAAAACACCTTGTGATATAAACTAATATTCAAGACCATTGTAATGAAACCTCAAAAAAAATTATTCAAAACATAGAAGTAAAATATTATCAATTAATAAAACATAAAATAAAATTTTGCTTCATTTTCTTAATATATAAATTTTTTTAATCATGATTCAAATCAATGGGTCATATCTTCAACACAATTGCTTCAAGTCTCTATTCCTTATGAATTGTTAAAAAATTATCATATATAATATAGGAACTTATCATTAATGAAATTTAATGAAATTTAATTTCTTAAAAACAATTAATTAAGAATAATGACATGTTTTCCACTAAAAATACACATATAGTATCATTGAAAAAATAAATTGAACACCTGGGTTTGAAAACATCTGTTTTTGTATTTTTTTAATCAAAATATCATAATAATTTTAATGACAAAGTGTTTTCTTAAAAACATACCCTTTTAAAAAAATGACATTTTTAATATAGAGGACTTATAATATCTTTTTATTTCTATGAAGTAATTCATAATTCTCTAACCCGTTTCAGAGAGAACGTTTACACCACATTATTCTCTTAGAAAATTATCATTATTGTATGTACTCTAAGTTATGTGGGATCGATCGATGTAGGAAATAAGAAATTTCAATCCATGGTTGTCTATACCATCCATTAAATTATATATATGGGATATAATGATTATAATTTCTTATATCTCATATTGGGGTTGTATAAAAAACATATTCATTTTAATGAAAAACTTATCCTGTACACATCTCAAAAAACAATTTATGTATATTTTCTGTAACATCACCATTGAATCCTGTTTTTAAAACATACAATCCCCCATTAAAATTAAATTTAATATAATAAAAAAAAGGTTTCATGTGTTATTTTCAAATCATATCCTTTATTTTTTCAAGTCTATATAGATATTATAAATTAAGGAGAAATAAAATATTCGTATCTACCTCCTAAATTAACTCTCTCTAAAAGGATGAAATCATATTCATTAATGTCAATGATGTTAGTATACTACGGGGCCAAAAATATCTTCATGTTGTACAAAAGTGATATCCAAAAAACAATATATCAATTCCCTTATTGTTATCTTACAAATAAGAGTATTAATTATAGAAGAAACTGTGGATTCCACCAAAAAAATATTCAATCTAAAATATTCTTCTAAAAGTAAAAAATATTCTAATACAATCACATCATTTGAATATTTTTTGGAACTTATTTCTATATTGAGTCTTATCATTTTTATTATGTTAATTATTCCCATGAACTATTTATTTATGTGGAATTTATTATTAACATAAATATTATGAGTCCTCAAATTTTAATTTATCGATAACATCTCATAAATATTCATCTCATCTTTTGAGGATAATTTCATTATTTTATCCAAGACATGTTTTTCATTATCCTCTATTTTTTAAAAAAATTTCCACTTATTTGAAAAATAACCGGGAAATCTTTTACATAATTAAAATTCTTAGAACAGTTCTAACATTAGTTATTTTTTTATTGAAAAAACACTGCTTTCATAGCATATGGTACCAATATGTCATGCCTTGTCTTGTATACCTAAACCTTGTGACTAGCCTATATGCACATGGAACAAACATCCCCTATAAAGAAATTTTTTTGTGAAAATATTTGGTGTTAAAAATATAGTCACTAATATCATTCATTGGGATTTCCCCTGAAATTATCATATAAATTATTCCTTGGTTCTTCTATCTTCCAAGGTAAAGACATATTAATCCCACAAGTATATGAATTTTGGGCATGCTTCCCATATAATCATAAAAACACTTGGGAAATTGTTTTCATGAAGGGTTAGAGATCATCCTATATTTATGTTAGTATTGTCATGATGAAAAATGAGCCTCATTTTTCATCATGGGTTTTATACTCCATGGATTATATTTACATTCTATTGATAAGTATTATTTACTATGAATTTTTTTTCTCAACCTCATATGTGGCTAGGTATGAGAAGTTCAATTTTAGTCATCACAAATAAATCATGAGACATAAAAGTAATGAATTTTACCAGATTGGTACAGATCTTCTTTTCAGAAACATGATAATATTATCTATAGCATACAATGATTTATTGATATCTACTCTTGTTTTATTCGAATAAAATTAAATTGTGACAGTTAAGGATTATGTTTTCAACACACCTTCTTTTTTATCCAACTATTATTAAATATCACAATCCATATTTTCCTAAAATATAGAATTTGATTTTAATTTTTTATTTATATTACAAATAGAGGCTTCTTCTTTATATATTATCTATTCATTCACATTATCCAAAAGTTAGTTTTATTTTACAGATTTTTTCATTTCATTCTTTATGTATTTTATCTTTCCTATACAAAATTCTAATGTTCCTTACAATGTTCATTTAGGAACCTTAATCTCCATCATTACTTCTTCATTAATTAATTGATCTTTTTTTACATGATTATTGAATCCAACTTCATCATCAGAGGAAATACATACTGATGAATTTTTTATTTTTCCCTCAAGAAATTTTGTTTTTTCTGTTGAATACCTTTTTTCATCTTGCCACATTGTTTTGTGAGATATATCTCATGTAATTTTAAACCTTAATTTTTAAAAAATCATAGATATTTTTTTTGCAAAACGAAACGACTAAATATAGTTATAACATTGTAATGGTTTCTTATATAGTCATTTCAAAAAACCCTTTTTGAATTCTTTTGTAATAAGAATAATAATATTAATGAAACATTTTCATACTTATCATTATATAAATCAACTAATTCAATAATCTCATCTATATTACCATTCCATTTTGATATAACTTCAAATTCCATTTATAATTTACCATTATTCTTGATTGATAATCGTTTTCAAATATAAGAATCTATGATAAGGTTGTTTATTTCATCAAGAGAGAAATGATGTCTTTCTTCTAGGGATATAATTTTTTAATCAAAATGAACTAGAAAAGTCATCATTATTTTTCTTACAATGATACTGCAATTAACCATATCATCTAAAATTTTATTGTTGTTGTCTATCTCATTCACTCTAATTAAATAATCATCAGTATTTTCTTTAGTAGAAATTTTTATGTCATAAAAATATTTTATTTAATATTTAAGTTTAGATTCCTTTATTTTTATATTACCTTCATAGAAAAAATCTCAATTTTTTCAAAATAAAATTTATAGAATAGAGAACATGGATCTTTGTGTAATCCATATTTTATAGATACATCCTGATGTAATTATTTAATTTTCCATCTACCTCTATATTTCTATTATCATCTAGTGTTATAAAATAATTATCTAAAATTGGTGGATAACCCAATTATATGGGACATATCTTTTATAAGATATGTGACATGAATTATAGTCAAATATTATTCTAAAAAATGGAAATTATTCCCAATAAATTTTGGAAAACCTAAGAAATTGAAAGAGTAATGACTATCCATGTCTAATAATTTATCTTAGATAATTTTAGGTGACATATATTTGATACCAAATGATGTTTACCATGCTAGATAAACCACTGATACAGGGTTAATCAATGGTTAATTTTCTTAAGTTGTCATTATTTAGAATTGATTTTATAGAACTTGTTTTTTCTCACGATCCACTAAAAACTATTTATAAATCTCTCCTCATCTAAATCTGTAATATCAAAGAGAGAACACAAAAATATTTTTAATGAATGTAATAAAATCATAATAATTTATGAATGGATCAGTACCCCCCCCCCAACATTGGTTCTTTACTAATAAAACAAAATATTTCATCTTTAGAAAATTCTTGTCGAATTAATATAATGTCTTACTATGTTCCACCACATCCAGTTTCCACTTAAATACTTTATCGCTTATTTAGGTATGATAAAAAAAATATAGATCATCTAACATTAAATAATAGTCTTCCTCAATGATCCTTTAGGGTTTATTTTTATTACGTTAAGTGATTCAAGGTCAGAAACCAATACACACAACATGGTTTTTGTCATGATATTGATCTCATATTTTGGATGATCTGATTCAATCAATCATCCAATAATCCGTTTTCCTATTTTAGGGACTCCATGTCACAACCCCTACCCTAGAAAGTGTACCCCTCCAGGTCTTGAAATGTGAGACTATATATGATGAAACCTGAATCCTACCTCTAGTATGCCCCCGGTTGGCGACTAGCACCGAGGGTATAATAAAAATACAAATGAAACAAATTTTCCTCTAAGAGAACACATGTGAAAGAGATAGATATGATAGAAACCAAACAACTCCAACACATAAAACAATATAAAAGACATCACAAGAACAAATATGCAATTTAATGAAAAAATAATACAACTAAAAGGGTAAAAACTGCAAGTACCAAAAAGAATGTAAAAACAGCATTAACCACAAGCCCGAACAGCTCCTACAACCCCAGGCAAGTAGAAACCAACTTGATCTCCAACATTATCCAAGTGACATGAAAAAATGTTTATATATAAATAGGTTGATCATAAAAATATACTCGGTAGGATTCTCCTTAGAGCCTCTTGTGTGTAAAATCATGCATCTTTCCACTCTATGCGTCAACTGCTGCAATAATCAATAGGCCTCCCTACCACACATATCTCAATAGCCTTATTGGATCACATAACAACACATGAAACCAGAAAAAAAAATTCATATCAAATGTGATCTTGGACCTTAAACAAGCAAGAGGGTAACTCCGAACCCTACATGGAATTATATAGTATCAAACAAGCAGTTCTTTAATCCATCTAGAATTAACAGATTTATTATTCGTAGGTTCCATATCAGGAAACAGAAACAGTAAGCTATCACAAACTAATTAAACATGCTTACTACATCAATTTGATTAACATCAAATTACAATAACAAAAACCATAGTCATTTACATACCTATTTATCTTTAACCAAACAATTATCAATTATTTCCAACTTTACGTTCAATAAAAAATTTCCATCAATAACAAAAATCTAACAAAGAAAGCATAGTTATCACACAATCTATCAAAAAATAGGCACTAACATAGGGTCGATATCAATTTATTTATCCAGTTAAAATATTTAATAGATCAATTCCATTTCAATCTAGTGGGATAAATCATGAAAACTCTATATTTTCACGTAAAATAAAAGATAATTAATGAATCCCCTACCTCAGATGGTTCTCGACATTATTTATATGAGAAGGAGCTAGACAACGGGTGATGATTTACTCTCCTGTGACAACTGTATCTACCTGAGGATGAAGAGACACCACTACACTGGTCAACATCCAAGAATATTCTATTAGGAACATGTAGACAGAATTCCATAAAAGGACTAGGAGAAACAAAAGGAGATAAACCCTAAAGAATGAATATAGATCATAACTTATATTGAAGATTGATTGATACTACTTGGTTGTATAAAAAAAGAGGGGAACCAATCTAAGTAGGAAGGAATGATCACACAACTCTTATGGAAAGGAATAAAAGGTTTGAGCATCTCACACTAGAGAACAAGGATAAAGAACTTAGGATGAAGATATCTTGTCCCCTGGGAAGATTTAACAGGGTAGTGGTTTAATATACACTGGATATTCTATTAAAATTGGATCTCATTCAACCACCAGGTTTGACTAGGTAAAATCATCCCAAGCCTTAGGAAAATTAATATAGGAGTTATGGCCTTTAAATCAAACTTAGAGTCCTCAAAAAGTTGCTTTTGAATGCATTTTATGTCAAAGGAAACTTCAAAGGAGAGAAATTGTAGGAACCTGGAAAAATAGTTCATGAACTTGAAATTTGGTATGGGAAATATAGGATACTGTTGGAACAGCACCGTACTGGAAACACTTTTCTTGAACTTGAAATTTGGAAAAGGTAATAGAGGCTACCGTTTGAACAACACTGTTCTGGAAGCAATGTTCATGAAATTAAAATTTCGCAAAGGAAATAGAGGATATCGTTGGAACCTTGCCATTCAAGAAACACTTTTGATGAACATGAAATTTTGAAAAGGAAATAGAGGCTATTGTTGTAACCTCACTGTTCCAGATACACTATTCATGAACTTGAAATTTTGAAAGGAAATAGAGGCTACTGTTAGATCCTCAATGTTCTAGAAACACTGTTCATGAACATGAAATGTGGAAAAGGAAATTGAGGCTACCATTAGAACCTCACTATTCTAAAAACACTATTCGCATAAGGCTAATGATGATATTGTTCAAATAAGGCTATCGTCATAACTGTTTACATAAGAGTACCGATGACACTGTTCACATAAGGCTACTGTTAGAACTGTTCACATAAGATTACTGATGACACTGTTCCCATAAGGATACTATTAGAACTGTTCACATAAGCCTATCAATGAAACTATTCATATAGGGATACTTTAATAACAATTCACATAAACCTACATATGAAACTGTTTACATAAGGCTACCGATGGAACTGTTCACATAAGCCTACCGATGACACTGTTCACATAAGGCTACCATTGGAACAGTTCACATAAGCCTACTGATGGCACTGTTCACCTAGAACTGACTACCTTTGGAACTATTCACATAAGCCTACCGATGAAACTATTCACATAAGGCTACCATTGAACCTGTTCACATAAGCCTACCGAGGACACTGTTTACATAAGGATACCGTTGGAACTATTCACATAATCCTACCAACTCCATTGTTCACATAAGGCTACTGTTGGAATAGTTCACATAAGCATACTATTGGAACTATCCACAAGGCTACCGTAGGAACTATTCACATCAGTCTACCATTGGAACTATTCATAGTGGTCTCACCGGTGGACCTATTCAGCCAATTGGAAATTTGGAAAAGTGTTGGGGATAAGTCACCTTGACCATGAGAACTCCTCAAACACTATATTTCTAGAGAGGAATGAACCACAGAGGTCCGGTCTATTACATCAGATACCTCTCAAAACATTCTCATCCTTGTAAATTCAAAATCCACCTATAGGTAAACAGAAATGGGGTCTGAACAACCCCCCATTGAGAGACCTCTCAAAGGAGAGAAAGCCACATGAAGCTACCAATGAAAGCCATCTCATAAACACACAAGGTCTACAACCACAAAGAAAACATTTTTTTAACATGAAATTATTTAAACATAAAAATAATGAATGTATTGAGAATGTATCTGCGACTCACATTCCTAGGTACTCTCTTCCATTCCATTGTGTCTCCAAAAGACACGTACCAAGGGGATAGAATGCCCGCGCAACACCTTATCCTTGCGGTCAGGGATCTCTACCGGCCACTCCTCGAAGGTTGCATCATTATCAACATTGATCTCTCCCCAATAAATGATGTGAGAGTCATTATGATGATAAAAACAGAGCTGTGACAAATGAAAAACATTGGGTATCTGACTCATCTTTGGGGGTAGTTCTATTTGATATGTCACAACTTCAACATGATCTAGCACCTCAAAAGGCCCAACAAACCGGGGAGAAATTTTACTCCCACAACGAAACCTTTACTACCCACGATGGGGAGTCACCTTAAAAAATACATGATCCACAAAATTAAACTCCAAAGGTCTCCTCCTTTGATCGGCACATGATTTATGACCATCCTGTGCTGTCTTCATCCTCTCACGAATCACCTAAACCATATCTGTTGTATTATGCACTAGTTTAAGTCTAAGAATTTCTATCTATCCGAACCTAGTCTAGAATAATATAGAATATAAAGGTAGGCCATAAAAGGATAAAAATTGCGCCATATCAAGTGCGGAGTGAAAACTATTGTTAAAAGAGAACTCTACCAAGGTTAAATGTTTCATCCACAAACCTCCAAAATCCATGACATAAGAGCGTAACATGTCTTCATGTTATTGGATTGTCTGATTTGTCTGACCATCCATCTGAGGATGAAAAGTAGTGTAAAGGAATAGATGATAACCAAAATAATGATGGATACCTCTCTACACCCTAGAGGTGAAACATGGATCTCGATCAGAAATGAACATCCTTGGAACTCCATGATGTTTCACCACCTCCTCCAGATACTGACTCATCAAATCTTCCACTGAGCGTGAATCCTTAATCTCTATGATGTGGGAGGATTTTGTTGAATGACCCACTACCACCCAAATAGTGTCATGTCCTTATTTAGGTCGAGGTAAACCTGTAACAATTTCCATTGGGATGTCCTCCCACTTCCACAGAGGAACATCTAATGGCTGGATGAGACCACCAAGAACATAGTGTTCGGCCTTCACCTTCTGGAAGACCATGCATTGAGACACAAACTTTTTAGTAGCACGCTTAATCCCATGCCAAGAAAGATGACTCTGCATGGCTCGATACATCATTGTCACACCAAGATTATCCACTAAATGTGAACTATAGAACTCTCTAAGAGTCATCTAGTGCATGGCCAATGGAAAAAATAGCCTTCTGTGATACAACACTCGGTGGTGTTCATCTTAAGACCAACCATCAGGGGGTTTTCCACCAAAAACTCCTTATCTACAGACTACCACCTCTAGATCCCCCAACTGGGACTCTTGCACCTACTACACTGGAGATGACTGCACCGTCATCTGAAAAAAAACCTCGGCCCCACTTCTCCCAAATTGAGATGTAATGCTGAATGAACTTCCATCACACTCCAAGAATCATCAGATGCATGCACTACATCACTACGTGACTTATTAAACAGTTCATCAGCTACAAAATTCCCCTATCTAGGTGTATACTATATTTAGATGTCATATTCTTATAATAAGTCCATCCACTGATGTTGTCACAGGTTTAAGTCACGCTGGGAGAAACACGCCTATGGCTCTTATGATCAGTGAAAACCACAAAGCGCTCACCAATGAAGTTATGTCCCCAACACATCGAAGAAAACATAACATATTCCAACACATGATCATGGGTGGAATAATTATGTTCATGGGGATGCTACTACTAAGACCTATAAGAAACAACTGATCCCTACTACACCAGAACACAACCTAACCCCAGATGTGAAGCATCGCCGAAAACATCAAACTGAACTCCATCAGTTGGAAGACAATAAACTAAAGCACTTACAAACAACCCCATTAGATACTAAGAATCTTCCAGACACTGATCATTCCACATGAATGTTTGATCCTTCCTGGTCAATGCTGTTAGAGGAGTTGCAACCCGAGAGAAATCGGCTACAAACCTCCAGTTGTAGCATGTACGACCGAGGAAACTACAGAACTATACCACTATCTTGGGGGATTCCCTTGACAAAAATGCTTCTATATTTAATGGATCCATATATACTCATTTATGGGACACAACATGCCCTATTAAATAGACATCTCGAGCCTAAAATACACACTTTTACAACTTCCCAAACATCTGTTGTTGACGAAGAACTCCCAAAACGTCCTATAGACACTCTGCATGCTCCTCCTCATACATAGAGTACTTCATCGATGAAAACCACCGTGATCATTTCTGAGAACTCATGGAACACCATGTTCATGAATCCCATTAACACGCCTGGAGAATTCGTCACATAGAACTAAATTACAACAAACTCGTAATTCCCATTGCCACAACGGAAATGAATATGTGGGATATCCTCATCCACTACACAGATCTGATAATATCCTAACCGCATTCTAATATCTAAGAGAAAACATTAATAATGAGTCAAAAGTCCTCTTTTGAATTCTATATTTTGTTTTGGAAATCACAAATGTCTTTTTAATCGTATCGTATAGACTCTGTTAATTGTATCGTACTGACTCTGTCAATCGTATCGTACTGACTCTGTCAATCGTATCGTACTGACTCTGTCAATCGTATCGTACTGACTCTGTCAATCGTATCGTACTGATTCTGTCAATCGTATCGTAATGACTCTGTCAATCGTATCATACTGACTTTGTCAAATGTATCATACTGACCATGCTATTCATACTTTCATTACTTTTTTTGGTACTTAGTCAAAAACACTTGTTTCATATGAATCGTACCATTTCTTATCATCGACATATATCTTATTTTAACCAATACGATGTCGTTGAGTTGGTTACAAACTAATCAAAACGATGTTGTGCTTTCTGTTTCAATATAACCGTTATGATGCGAGGTGTCCAAGTCCGTTCGAGTTTTTCAGAGAAATATGACCATTGGAGGAGATGTGACGGTTGGAACCCAAGGTCTATAAATAGGAGGTCATTTGAAGCTGAGAAAACAACGAATGAGACTTTGTGGAACAACTGTGATACTTTGCTTCAATCAAGATTCTAGAGAGAGATGATGTGACTTCTCTCATGCTTTGTGCCTTGTGTGTCCGATCATCATATCGAGGGCTTTCAAGTAATTGAAAGACAAAGGTGCTGATTACCTACAAAATGGAGGGCTTCCAGGGATAGGCAGACGGACAGACCGATCATCGAATCGAGGGATACCGGGGATAGGCAGATAGACATTCTGATCATCGTATCGAGGGCTGCTGGGAATAGGCAGACAGAAGTTCCGATCATAGTATCGAGGGCTCACCAAGGTGTTGGTGAGACAGACCTTTTATCCTAGGTGAAAGGATAACCCTTCTCTTTGGGTTAAAAGAATTGCAATTCTTTTACATTTCCGCTGCTATGTGTATTAGAAAGGAAATTGTTTTTTTCCTTTTATATCTCTTATACATTTGTAATTGTTTCAATTACATCCATTCTATTACATATTGTATTGATTGATTCTATACGCTTTAAGGTAGATTCACTCATCTTTATATTACTCTGATTATTGTGTTCATCTTGAATACAATTGTTTTATATTTCATTAGTGTTACATTACATCATGCCATTTATATTCAATACAATTGTTAGTGTTTATATTTTTATTAGTTTAAGAACATTTAAACTAATCTCTTCAGTGCTAAAACTCAAAAAGTTTTTTAAACCTACAATTCACCCCCATCTAGTTTTGTTCCATCAAATAGACACACATATCTATATATTCGATCTAAAAATTTTTATCAGAAGAAGTTTTCCACAGATTTGTATTACTTGTTTTGTTTCTTTCATATTTTTTTAACTACTTACTACACTAACGTGTGGAGTGGAAAAGATATTGTTTTTAGATGACCGAAATGAATATTGGGTCAACAGATAATCTGAATCCTTCTAGACTACCTATCGTTGATGGAAATGATTATGAGTACTGGAGAGATTTTATGAAGACTTATGTGATCAATACTAGCGTAGAAAATTTTATTATGCTTACTGGAGGTTACAAAATTCCAGAAAATAAATTCAGTACTTTCACTAACCCAGAGAAGCAAGAATATCAAATGAATTACAAGGTACGCAATACTTTATTATGCTCTATGACCAGGAATATATACATTCAAATATCTTCATGTGAAGCAGCCAACTGTATTTGGAAGAAATTAGAAGTAACTCATTTTTTTACATCCAAGGTTATAGAAACAAGGAGAGCAATTCTTCGAGCAGAGTATCATGGATTTTTTTTTCCTTATGGAGAGGCAGTATGTAAAGTGCAACAAAGGTTTATGACAATTGTCAACATCTTACAATCTATGGGTGAAAAAGGTCTTGATGATGAAGCTCTAGTTGATAAAATTATAGATATAATGCCAAATGAATGGGAGTAAAAAAGGACAGCTATTGATGAAAATAGAAAAGTTTCCCAGATTTCTCTAGATGAACTCTTTGGAACTCTTCTATAGCACGAGACAAGAATGAAGAGAGATGCTGATTTCAAGAAGAAGTAGAATGGGAATGGAAGTGTAGCCTTTTCATCTAAAGCTAAATCACCTGAAATATTTAGAAGATCCAAAGCCAAGAAAGTTATATCTGATTCAAGTGATTGTGATCTTTTGGATAATGAGTTAGCCAATCTTGCTCGAAGGATGAACAAGATTGTGGGGAAGAAATACTTCTAATATAGATTCAAAAAGAAAGATAGGAAGGATAAGAAAGATTCAGAGGTAACTTGTTATGAATGTAAGAAAGCTGGACATATAAGGCCTGATTATCCTTTACTGAAAAGGAAAGACAGAAAGGAGAAACACTCTCAAAGAAACAAGAAAAGGCTTTATAAGAAAAAGAAATTATTGAAGGAAAATGATACCTAGAGTGCAAGTGGTAGTGATTCTTCAGATGATTCTTCAGAATATGAGTCCTCAAGACAGAGGAATATTGGACATTTAGCCAGATTACCAATTGAATATCATTGTCTCATGGCTAAGGTACATAATGATGAAGCTATTACAAATGTCTCTTTGAATGAAAATTGTACTGATAATAGATATTATGAATCTTCAAATGACGAATCCTCACCATCAGAAGATGATACATTACCTTCTTTTGAAGAAGTATCTAGATTTGCTAAATTACTTGAAAATGAAAATTCTAAACTCAAGAAAAGTCTTGAGAAAGAAAATTCTAGAATTTCAATCTTGAATAAAGAAGTATCAGATCTTTCTAAAGATCTTGATGTGAAAACTTCTGATTTTGAAAGTATTTTAAAAACCCTTCAGAAATTTAAATCTGATTAGGATAAACATTCTAAGGATATTGAAAATGTAATTTCAAAGAAAAATATTTTAGAGCCTAACTCTAGTTCAAATTCAAATGTTTTGGAAAATAAGAATTTGGTTTTAAAACTAAAGTCAGAAATATTTTCCTTGAAAAAATGTTTGTCAAACTTTACTCGTGGAAAGGAAAACTTTGACAAGTTGTAATCTCAAATAAGACCTATGAGAAATCGTTCTGGTCTTGGTTATACTCATTCTAAACCTGTTTTTAGTAATAACTATTTTGTTCCTCAAAAAACCACTTTCTGTTCTAAGTGTCATTATGGTGGGCACTGGAGAAGAGAATGTTCTCTTAACAGAACACAATCATTACGATTTCATAAAGATCATTTTGCAAAACAAATGTGGATTCCTAAAATTCTTTTATCTAACCCTTCTGGATCCAAAAAGTATTTATTCCAAAAAAGTAATTTTTTCTTTTTTAGGAAAATGAGAAGTGTACCAATAAGAATATTTGGTACATGGATAGTGGTTGTTCTCGACACATAACTGGAAACAATGATCTCTTTGAAAAGTTTATTAAAACAAAAGGTGGAAAAGTTACCATCAGAGATAATGCTCAAGGAATGATTGTTGGTATAGGTAATATCGTTTTTATTGGAAATGTTCTTATCTCAAATGTTTTGTTTGTTAAGGGTCTTAGGCACAATCTCATCAGCATAAGTCAATTATTTGATGAAGGTTTCCTTGTGAATTTTTGAAATGATAAGTGTCTAGTTCACAATTCCAAGGATGAATTCATTCTATCTGCCCATAGGCAAGAGAATGTTTACACTATTTACATAGAAGACCATAGGATCCAAAACTTACTCTGCTTATGTGAAATAGAAGACCAATCATGGCTATGACATAGAAGACTAGGACACTGTAATCTGAGAAACCTTAGTAAACACTCAAAGAAAACACTTGTGAAGGGGCTACCAGACCTTAGATATGTTTCTCCAAAAGTTTGTGATCCTTTTCAATTTGGCAAACAACATAAAACTAGCTTTAAATCAATTAATCAAGTTTCAACTTCTAATGCATTACAGCTAGTGCATATGGATCTTTTTGGTCCTTCACAATCTGGAAGCATTGGAGGAAAATACTATATATTTCTTTTAGTTGATGACTTTACTAGATTTACATGGGTCTACTTTCTCACAAAGAAATCTGAAGCCTTTTCCTAATTCAAAACATTTAGAGCCCAAGTTAAAAATGAGAAAAACCTAAAATTGATAACTATTCATAGTGATCATGGTGGTGAATTTCAAAATTATGATTTTAAAACTTTTTGTAGTAAGAAAGGTATTACTCACAATTTCTCAGCACCAAGAACTCCTCATCAAAATGGTGTTGTTGAAAGAATAAATCGTATTCTTTAGGAAATGACACGAACCATGTTGAGTGAATACTCTATTGCTAAGCACTTTTGGGATGAAGTTATTAGTGCTTCCTGTTATACGATAAATCGTGTTTTAACTAGACCATTTCTTTATAAAACCCCTTATGAGTTATGGACTAGCCTAAAACCTAAAGTTTCATACTTCAAAGTTTTTGGTTGCAATGTATTCATTCTGAATAAAAAAGATAATCTACACAAATTTGCACCAAAATCTGATGAAGGAATCTTTCTAAGCTATTCTACAACCTCTCAGGCTTATAGAGTTTTCAATAAAAACACTTGCACTATTGAGGAAACAGTACATGTAAGATTCGATGAAATTGTTCCTTTTGTTTTCAACCAATCCAATCCTACATCCTCATATGTGTTTTCAAAAACTGATTATCAACCTTTGATAGAAGATCCTTCTGATAAGGAAAATATTCAAGAAGATACTTCTGAAACATTTACCTCAGAAGATTTATTACCATATGTTGATGAACATGCTTTACAAAACCCAAATCAATTGTTTCATAGGAATCATCCCAGTGATAAAATCATTGGTGATGTAAATCAACTTGTAAGGACCAGAAATTCCTTAAGAAATGAAATAGAACATCTTGATTTTCTTTCCCAATTTGAGCCTAAATGCCCAAGTGAGGCCTTAGGTGATGATGATTGGATCAAAGCAATGCAAGATGAACTAAATGAATTTGAGAGGAATCAAGTCTGGACTTTATTTGATAGACTTAAAGAAACAACTTTGATTGGTGTAAAATGGGTTTTCAGAAACAAGTGTGATGAAAATAGAATCATTGTATGAAATAAAGCAAGACTTGTTGCTAAAGGCTATAATCAACAAGAGGGAATAGACTATGAAGAAACATATTCTCCTGTATCTAGACTTGAATCATTTCGTATTCTATTAGCCTTTGCAGCATACTTTAATTTCAAACTATTTCAAATGGATTTAAAATGTGCTTTTCTAAATGGTTTTGTTCAAGAAGATGTTTTTTTCTAACAACCTCCTGTTATTCAGGACCTAAAACATCCTGATCATGTTTTCAAACTTACCAAGGCTCTATATGGTCTTAAACAATCCCCTAGAACATGGTATGATAGACTTACATGATTTCTTTTACAAAACAATTATACAAAAGGTACAACAGATCCAAACCTTTTTATAAAAATGGAAAACAAAAATGTTTTTATTGTTCAAATCTATGTTGATGACATCATTTTTGGATCATCTCAGAAATCTTTAACTGGTTATTTTGCAAATTTAATGAAATTTGAGTTTGAAATGAGTATGATGGGTGAGTTAACATTCTTTTTAGGTTTTCAAATTTCTCAAAAACCAGAAGGAACATATATATCTCAACATAAGTATATAAAATATTTACTCAAAAAGTATGGATATGACAAAACTAAATGTATTATCACTCCAATTGGTACCTCAAATTCACTTGATCTTGATGAAACTAGGAAACCAGTAGATCAAACAATCTTTAGAGGTATGATAGGAAGTTTTCTATACATGACATCTAGTCGACCCGACTTAATGTTTTCTGTATGCTTATGTGCAAGATGCCAATATAATCCAAAAAAGTCTCATTTAGAAGCTGTAAAGAGAATATTTTGGTATTTAAAAGTCACTATGGATTTAGCACTTTTTTACTCTTCTGGGAATGATTTTGTTTTAAAAAGTTTTTCAGATGTTGACTTTGGTGGTTGTAGAATGGATAGAAAAAGTACATCTGGAACATGTCATTTCTTAGGAGATTCCTTGGTTTCTTGGTCCTGCAAGAAGCAACACTCAGTAGCACTATCCACAGCTGAAGCGGAATATGTAGTAGTTGGCAGTTGTTGTGCTCAAGTATTATGGATGCAGCACACACTCACTGACTATGGATTGAGTTTCTCCAAAACTCAAATTCTTTGTGATAATACTAGTGCCATATCTCTTAGTAAGAACCCATCACACCACTCTCAGGAAAAACACATAGATGTTAGGCATCACTTTCTTAGGGATCACACACAAAAAAAGATATTATTCTACAATTTATCGGAACACAAGAACAACTTGCTGACATTTTTACAAATCCATTACCATCCTATAGATTTGAGTTTATAAAACAGAAGCTAGGAATGATTACATTAAAATAATCATTCATATCTACTTCATGTTTTACAGTTCTCCTAACATTAAATAACTCAATTTGAAAGGGGGAGGACATATTTTTTCTATGTTTCTTTTTATCTTATGATCTTTAGTTGTTTACTCTCCTAGTATGTGTTTTTACCTTTTTGTTTATCGTATTGACAGTTTTATCGTATCATTTACTTTTCTATTTATCGTATTGACAGTTTCATTGTATCATTTATCTTTTCTGTTTATCGTATTGACAGTCTTATTATATGATTTTCTTTTCCATCGTATCGACTGATGATGGTAATGATTTTATTTTCCATCGTATCAACTGATGATGGTAATGATTTTATTTTCTATCGTATCGACCAATGATGGTAATGATTTTCTTTTCCATCATATCGACCAATGATGGTAATGATTTTCTTTTCCATCGTATCGACCGATGATGGTAATGAATTTCTTTTCCAACGTACTGACCGATGATGGTAATGAATTTCTTTTCCATCGTATCGACCGATGATGGTAATGAATTTCTTTTCCGTAGTACTGACCGATGATGGTAATAATTTTCTTTTTCATCATACTGACCAATGATGGTAACAAGATTGTTTTCCATCGGCTTGTCGGTTCATGGTAACGAGATTATTTTCCATCTGCTTTTCAGTTCATAGTAACGAGATTGTTTTCCATCGCCTTGTCAGTTCATGGTAACGATATTGTTTTCCATTGGCTTGTCAGTTCATGGCAACGACTTTGTTTTCCATCGGTATGACGATTGATAAGTTTTATTTTATTTCATACGTTTGTGTTTTCTTTTGAATTCTACTAAAACCAACAATTACCTTACGTTCTCCGGCAGGTACTTTCCATTTTTTTTAATTTTTTTTGTTTTTAATCCTAACCATTGATCTGTTTTCCTCTAATCTTGACCGTAGAAGATCAACGATCACTCATTTTTCACCTATAAATAGCCCCCCTCCCCAAACCCACATTGGTTTTTCAGGTTTTGAGGCAAAGCTCTTCTCCACTAGTTTTAAATCATCGTACGATCGTTCATCGGCATCACCTTTATGTCTCAATCCTCTGCTAACACTCCCGCCGAAATGTCTTCAAAGACTTTTACAGAGAAAGACTTTTTCAGAGAAATGTTAGTCTCTTAGGAATTTTTTGATTCGTATGATTCCACAATCAGAAGAATCATTCTGTTTCAAGGATGGGAACATTTGTATGTTGAAAGACCTGTTTCTCAAGATCCGGTTCTCTTTAATGAAGTCAACCAGTTCTATAAAACCATATCTTTCGACAAAGACATGACTATCAATTTTGCTGTGTACGATAGAAAGTTGTCTATGTCTGTAAAACAAGCAGCACATTTTCTTAATGTCCCAATAGAAGTGGATTCATTCTGTCCATCTCATAAACTACTAGAGGAAGTTGGTACGTTTAATAGAGAAAGTTCTGAAAAGACTTTTTTTGTTATTAATGAAGAAAAGAGAAATGGGACTCATCTTTCTCCGGACAATCGGTTTGTGACTTTATGGATTCAAGGTTTTCTTATCCCAAGGAAAGGGGGTAGAGAAACTCTGAATGTTTCTGATATTTTTATGCTTGACTATCTTGTAAATATGAGAAAATTAAATCTCATGGGGTATGTTTTTGAAACCATTAATAATGTCAAGACAGGAGGGATTAGGTCCCAAATGATTATGTATCCAGCCATCCTTACAAAATTAATTCTCTAGAGTATAAAGTTTTGCAACATTCCTTTAAGAGGAAACCCGATAGATCTGAAGCCATCTTGGATTAGTAAGAGTACGTTGAAAAAGCCGAATGTTTGTTTTGATCCAAATTCAAAACTTTTTTTCAGAGATGTAGAAGCTGAATCGACTCAGAATCAATCGACACATATGCTATCCAAAGACATTCAATCTACTGGTATTACTCAAAATTCTGATCCGCAAAAAAGTTCAAAGCCTAAGAATAAGCCAAAATACAGTAAGGAGGTTGTATCCAAATGGAGAAAGGATAAGGAATAGAGAAAGTAAGGTGATCCAATGTTCGGTCTTGACCCGACTGAGGAATTTGTAGAAAGAATAAGGGTTGAATAAACCCTTAAGGGTTAAAAGAAAAAGAAAACTGTTTTGAAAAGAAAGGCTCAAGACTATGATGTCTCTAAAGTCTTGAAAGCAGTTGAGGAAGCTAGAGCTCAACTTACCACAGAAGTGCATCAAGATCCCATCATACAGAGCCTTCCAGACAAAGAAAAAGGAAAACAAATGATGGAAGATATAAAATAAGTGGTAGAAGAGGAAGAAGATTTTCTTTTAGAATTCCTTCAGAGATCAAAGAAAAGTAGGGAGGAATCGGTTCCAAAGCAAAGTGAAGATACTCAACAAGTTCCTCATACCGATCATGCACGAACTCCGGATACAATTTCGTCTCAAGAAAAGCAAGGTGATCAATCCTCTCACACTGATAAAGTTGTTGTCATTAGTGATAAATTAGAAGAAGAAAGAAAGTAGAAATAAAAATAAAAAGGAAAACAACCAGTTGTAGATTCAAGCCGATCAAATGAACTGCCTTTGTACGATGAAGATACTGATTCGGAACATACAATCTCTCTCAAGAAGAGTGATTACATTATCCATGTTTTGAGAAGGGTTGAGAAGACCATTCCATATTTCCCCAGGCTAGAAGGGAAGATTGATTTTATTACTGACAATCAAAAGAAGAAGTTTGGCTCTGTAAAAGAGTTAAGAAAGAATGTTTTGTCAGTTGAAGCCGATTTGAAAGTTCTTTCAGAAAGTTCAGTTGCTCATAAGAAGGCATGAAACAAGATGACCAAGTGGTCATACAAAACATAGATCTCAATCAATGATCATGAGATAAAAATTGAAGATATAAGAAGGCTGTCAAATGAGATTTCAATTCCTTTCAATAAACTTGACAGAGAAACAGTTGAAAGTTTGAATCTTTTGTCTTCTCAAAGAGCCGATGTTCCTTCAGTAAAAGACCTGCAAGAGAGAATGAATGTTTTTCAATCTGAATTCTCAAAGGTTTCATCTTTCAAGGATGAAATGGTTTTATTGAAGAAACAAAATTTTGTGTTATCCAAAGATAACAAGAATCTGCAAGACAGAATTGATACTCTTGAAGAAGTAATCAGAGTCCAGGAGGAGACTATCAGAAATCAGGATCAACTCTTTGCTCATCAACAAGATCTTCTCTGGTCTCAGGGTGATGCTATTTCTGAAGACAGGAAGGAGATAAAAAATATAAAGGTGGTTCTTCATGAGTTGATCAAAAAGGATAAGGAAAGAGAAAACAAGTGACTTGTAGTTGTTCTCATGTTTAGGGTTGATTGTTATCATAATGAAATTTCTTTTATCCATTGTCTTGTGTTTATTTTCTAACTCCTCCAGACAATTCATGATTACCCCTTTATTTTTGTAAATCACAAAGGGGGAGAATGATTACAAAGGGAGAGAATGTTTTTAAATTGGGAGAATGTTTTATAAAGGGGGATAATGCTTTACAACACTCTTATGGAAAATCTACGAATACAATCCTTAGGAAAGTTCATACCTAAGGGGGAGTTAGTTGTATTCAATTTCTTATTCAGAAGAGTTTCCAATAACTCACAGGGAGATAAGTATTTCTTTTAGTTTTTATTTTGTGATTTGTGCTTTCCAAAAAGGGGGAGATTGCTGAGTCAAAAGTCCTCTTTTTACTTCTATATTTTGTTTTGGAAATCACAAATGTCTTTTTAATCGTATCGTACAAACTCTGTTAATTGTATCATACTGACTCTGTCAATCGTATCGTACTGACTCTGTCAATCGTATCATACTGACTCTGTCAATCGTATCGTACTGATTCTATCAATCATATCGTACTGACTCTGTCAATCATATCGTACTGACTCTATCAAATGTATCGTACTGACTCTGATATTCATACTTTCATTACTTATTTTGGTACTTAGTCAAAAACACTTGTTTCATATGAATCATACCATTGCTTATCATCAACATATATCTTGTTTTAACCAATACGATGTCGTTGAGTTAGTTACAAACTAATCAAAATGATGTCATGATTTCTGTTTCAATATGACCGTTATTATGCCAGGTGTCCAAGTCCCTCCGAGTTTTTTGGAGAAATATGACCGTTGGAGGAGATGTGACCGTTGGAACCCAAGGCCTATAAATAGGAGGTCATTTGAAGTTGAGAAAACAATGAATGAGACTTTGTGGAACAACGGTGATACTTTGATTCAATCAAGATTCTAGAGGGAGATGTTGTGACTTCTCTCATGCTTTATTCCTTGTGTGTCTGATCATCGTATCAAGGTATTTCGAGTAATTGAAAGATAGAGGTGCTGATTACCTACAAAATCGAGGGCTGTCAGGGATAGACAGACGGACGGACCGATCATCGTATCGAGGGCTGTCGGGGATAGGCAGACAGACGTTCCGATCATAGTATGGAGGTCTCACCAAGGTGTTGGTGAGACAGACCTTTTATCCTAGGTGAAAGGATAACCCTTCTCTTTGGGTTAAAAGAACTATAATTCTTTTACATTTCCGCTGCTATCTGTATTAGAATGGAAATTGTTTTTGTTTCCTTTTCTATCTCTTATATATTTGTAATTTTTTCAATTACATCCATTCTATTACATATTGTATTGATTGATTCTATACGCTTTAAGGTAGAATCATTCATCTCTATATTACTCTGATTATTGTGTTCATCTTGAATACAATTGTTTTATATTTCATTAGTGTTACATTACATCATCCCTTTTATATTCAATACAATTGTGGGTGTTTGTATTTGTATTAGTTTAAGAAAATTTAAACTACTCTCTTCAGTGCTAAAACTCAAAAGGTTTTTTAAACCTAAAAATCACCCCCTCTTATATTATTCCATATAATAGACATACATATATATATATTCGATCCAACAATTAACACTTCAGTTGATCGAAGAAATCGTTAATCCATGGAAGAGAATAGTGACCCTTCACTATCACCTTGTTTAAGCGATGATTATTGATACACTGCGGCAAACTATCGTCGGTCTTCTTCACGAACAAAACCATTGCATCCCATGATGACAAACTAGGCCGAACAAAACCACACTATAATAGACTATCATGCTGTATATGTAGATCTCTTAATATATAAGGGGTCATCCTATATGGTGACATAGAGATATGATGCACACTTTGTAGAAGCCTAACCCCAAACCCGATCTCTCATCAAGAGGGTAATGCTACCACCTCTTCTGGAAAGACATTTGGGTACTCTTCTATGACCCTAGGAAACTCCAACTGATGAACCTCTCAAGAACACATCAATAGCTCAACTATCATGGATGATAATGAAAAAACACACCTTTGACCCATCTGAGGGTCTCACTTGCTAACAAAAACCAATGGCTCTCCATTCTCATAGAAGAACAAAACATGCCACCTGAAGCAATCCACGATAGTCAGCACCAAATACAACCAATACATAATTATTATGAAAAAATATGGTTTTTTTCTTGTAAAAATAGGAAAATTCCCCATTAGAGGTGATGCACTAGAACTTACTAAAATCTCTACATTCTTCAAGCAATTCAGTTTGACCTCCAACTGGCATAGTCAACACCAAGGGAATTGGTAGTCTCTCTACCTCAAGTCCCAAATCATGGAAATTTTTATGTGATATGAAGGAGTGTTTAACTCCTGAATCAAACAAGGCATACTCCAAGGTATAAAACAAGCAATGGGTACCACGAACGACATATGGATCGCCTGGAGCTGGCAATGCTAAAGCATGAATTTTACCACAACTTCATCTATGACCTATCTAACCCTAATGACGACCACCACCATGACCAAACACTTCTCATTTAGGATGATGATAATAATGGGGTTGTCCAATGACATCCCCATCTACCCTCAACTGATCCAATGATGGTGCAACCTGCCGCTGCTGCCTCAGATAGAACTGCCACAACAGAGGATCCTAGAGCGGAACACCTAGTGCATGATGACTGCTCTAAAATGTCTGGAACTCTCACTACTAATGACCTCGACTACCATAAGAAAAAAAGCACCTGATACCTTGTCATAGGCCTAAGAGCCACTTCCCCCCAGAGAAATGAGATGTGGAGGGATGGGACCTACCCCCGGCCGAACGGAAATGCTTCTTCCCTGGAAAATGGGAACCCCATACCATAGCTCTAATTCATGAGGAATCATGAAAACTCCCCTCTCATGAAGATCTAGTTCTAACTAATGTCCTCTCGACGACCTCTCCCCTCGACTATACCTCAATATATGTCTTCATCATAAATGGGGTGACCTGACACTAGATCTCTGGACTCAAAGCCTCCTCGAAATTCCTTTCCCTGGCCTCCTCATCTGGAAATAGGTCTGAAGCATATCGTAAAAGGTTCCTGAAATAGATTCCAAACTCTCACACACTAGATCTCCACTGTCGAATGGTAATAAGCTCTTGGAAACTGGAAGCCTTCACAGTTGAAGAAAGAATCTCGACTCTAAACATGTCTCAGAACACCTCCCCAGAGATTGACGAATCCTCAAGATCCAAGAGGAACAAGAACCAGCACAACCTCACTGATCCAAACAGTATCATCACAAACAAAGACACCCAATTCCATTTCTGAGCATGGATCGACCTGAAACCTATCTCGACCTCCTCCAACCTATATTCTATGACCGGATCCGAAACGTATCCCTCTTACTTCTATAGAATCTGTTGTTGAAACCTTCAGAGTGTCCTACTCCATGTGTTGTCATCGTCAACCCCTACCATAGGGAGATCTGCTGGCATAACCTACTAGACATCTTCTATGATATCCTGATGATGACGTCGACCTAGAGCCATACATGAAAACAAAATTATAGAACCTAATCCTAGAATATGGAAGAGTCAACATGAATTAATAAGTTGTTTTCTTTTATTCATTTTAGGTCAGCCTATCCCATGGTCTACCCAATTAAACATAGGAAAAATGAAGAATGATGCATGATCCTTTCCTTGGTCTATACCCTAAAACTAGTATCACCTCATTTTGTAGCCATTGTAAACATAAATGTTCAGGCATCAGATCACAAGGGGGCCCAAATGCCTTTGTCTCTTCCAGTCATCTGTGTTTACATCTCTTTCTAAACATGAATAAAACTATTTCCCTACCAATCCATGCAACCTCACCAGTTTCATACACCAAACTCCATCTTATACCTCAAACATACCTCTGATACAATTATTTCACGACCCCCTCCCCATAAGGTATACCGCTCATGGGATGACAATGTGAGAATGGAGAAAATGACCCCCAAGTCCCACCTCCAGAAGGACCCTGGTTGGTGACTAGAACCATGGGTATAATAAATACAAAAATAGAAGTCATTTCACTCTTAGAGAATGTATGAAAAGGAATGAGATAAGATATACACCAACGAAATCCAACTCACTTAGAAATATAAACGTAATCCCATGTACACATATGTAATATCATGAAAAACTACTAAATCTGAATGGGGGAAAACAAAAATTACACAAAAGAAAGCCAAAAAAGCAGTAACCACAATCTTAAACAGCTCGTGCAACCCTATGCTAGTAGAAACCATATTGATATCCAACATGCTCCATGTGACTTGAAAACAGTTAATATATACATATATTGAGTATAACAGTATACTTAGTAGGATCCTCCCTAAATCCCTTCATGCATAAACTTATGTATCTCACCACTCTAGGCATCAACTGCTGCCACAATCAATAGGCCTCCCAACCCCACATATCGCAACAGCCTTATAGACTCACATCACAACACAAGCAGTAGGTAAACAAACATCATATCAACTAGGCTCTTGACCCTTAAACACGCAAGTGGGGTATCTCAGAACTCTACAAGGAATTATCTAGTATCAAACAACCAGTTCATTAATCCATCTTGAATTAATCGATTTATTATTTGTATGTTCCATCTTCGGGAAACCTAACCAGTACGCTATCACATGTTGATTAAATATGCTTACTGAATCAATTTGATTAACATCAAATTACAAAAACAACATCAAAAATATTCATTTACATGCCGCTTTATCTTTATCCAAACTATTGTCAATTAATTACAGCTTTACCTTCATTACTAAATTCATTCAATAACGAAAAGCTAACAAAAAAATCATAGATATTACATTATCTAGCGAAAAAAGTGGAAATAACATACGATTGATACCACTTTATTTATCCAGTTCAAATATTTAATATATCAATTCCATTATGATCTAGTGGGATAATAAATGATAACTATATATTTTCATGTAAAAGAAAAGACAATCAATGAATCCCCTACCTCAAGTGGTTCTTGACGTTCTTTATATGAGAATGAGCCATACAAAAAGCTATGATCAATTCCCCCATGACAAATGTATCCACTCGAGGATGCAGAGGCACAACTACACTGGTCAAACCCCAAGAAATATCCATTAGGAACATGGAGATAGAATTCCATAAAAGGTAATGGATAAATAAAAGACGATGTACCCAAAATAATGATGATAGATCATACCTTATATCGAATATTGATTGAAACTTCTTGGTTTTATCAAAAAAATAGGGGAACCAATCCACGAACATATGTATGATCGCAAATCTCTTGCAGTAATGAATTAAAGGTTCGAGCATCTCACACTAGAGAACAAGGATTAAGAACTAGGGAGGAAGATATCTTATAACTTTAGAATATTTAACAGAGCTGTGGTTTATGATACACTGGATTTTCCATTAAAAGTGGATTGCATTAAACTATGCGGTTTGATAAAGTAAAAACATGCAGATCCTTATAAAAATTAATATAGGAGTTATAACCTTTTAATTGGCTTTATAGACCTAAAAATTCGGCTTTAAATGCATTTTACATGAAAATAAATGTCACAGGGTAGAAATTGTAAGAAGCTGGAAACACTGTTCCGGAAAAAAAAATGGAAAAGGAAATATAGGCAAACATTGAAACCTCTCCATTATTGAAACTCTTTTCATGAACTCGAAATTTGGAAAAGAAAATATTGGAAACCATTGAAACATCACAATTCTAGGAACACTGTTCAAGAACTCGAAATTTGGAGATGATTACCGAGGCTAGCGTTAGAACCTCACAATTATGGATACACTTTTCCTAAAATCGAAAATTGGAAATGGAAATAAAGGCTAGTGTTAGAACCTCACCATCCTGGAAACACTATTCATGAACTCCAAATTTGGAAAAGAAAATATAGGCTATCATTGGAACCTCACAGTTCTCGAAACACTGTTCATTAACATGAAATTTGGTAAAGGAAACAGAGGCTACTATTAGAACCTCACCTATTTTGGAAACACTATTCACATAAGGCTACTGATGACAATGATCAAATAAGGCTATTGTTGGAACTATTCACATAAGGCTACCGATGACACTGTTCACATAGGGCTACCTTTGGAAGTGTTCACATTAGCCTACCGATGATACTATTCACATAACGCTACCATTTGAACTGTTCATAGAAGCCTACCGATGACACTATTAACATAAGGCTAACATTGGAACTGTTCACAGAAGCCTACCGATGTAACTTTTCACATTAGGCAACCGTTGGAACAGTTTGCATAAGCCTACCGATGACACTGTTCACATAAGGCTACCATTGGAACTATTCACATTAGCCTACCAATGACACTGTTCACATAAGGCTTCCTCCGGATCTGTTCACATAAGCCTACCAATGAAACTTCTCACATAAGGCAACTGTTGGAACTGTTAACATAAGCCTACCGATCAAACTACTCACATAAGGCTACCGTTGGAACTATTCACATAAGCCTTCTGATGACACTGTTCAATAAGGCTACCATTTTTACATTTCACATAATCCTACTGATGAAACAGTACACATAAGGATACCATTGGAAATGTTTACGTAAGCCTATTATTGGAACTATTCACAAGGCTACAGTTGGAATTGTTCACAGCAGTCTATCGTTGGAACTGTTCACTGCGGTCTCATTGGTGGAACTGTTCACCAAATTGGAAATTTGGAAAAGTATTGGGGAGAAGTCACATTGTCCACAAGAACACGTAAAACTCTAGATTTATTTAGAGGAATGGACCAGAGTGGTCCCAAACATTACACTCCTATATTTAGATGTAATTTATTCTTTGATAATATGTGTATTAGGTTCCCTTAGATTATTTTTAAAAATACACAAGTATTCATAATTTATAAACATTTTATTCATTACCTATATATATACTTTATATTTATAAAATAATATCATGAATATTATACTCATTATTATAATTTTAAAATTACATGAATAGAGAAATCACAAAAAAATTTATTGTGAACACTTTCCTCATTTTAATTTGGAAATTTACTCCTTAATTATCTCTTGAATTTCTATGTGAAACATTTATTTATAACTGTCTCATAGGAATTCCACAAATAAAAATAATAATTTTAATAACTGTTAGTCCTGAGTCTTCTTCCCCTTCTCCGTGTGGCTTACATCAAACTTATATCAAATCTTAATATTTCGTACCTAAATCAAGACCATGTATCCGGATATTATTCATTTAAATCTAGGAATAATTTCAAATTCCAAAATAATTCATTAAATCATTATTATTATTATTATTATTATTATTATTATTATTATTTCATGTTTAGTAACCAAAAAGAAATTATCATTATTTTAAAAAGAATTAATCATGAGAACACTCTTTAATTCCATAATAATATCTTGGGGGTATTATTACTTTTTAATAACCCATATTAAATATAAAAGGAATTCAAATTTTCAATTTTATTCTATACGTGGTTAATGAACAACTGTGTTCTCATTATTTCATCATTTGTCAATCATGTAAAATTTTCATTCATCAAAACTTTTTAATGAATTCATTTTCATAGAGCTTCATCATTCATCCTCTAATTACCACAATGATTTGATGTATCCTTATGATTTAACATAGCTCTACATGGTCTTGGGGATCCTTTATTTTCTCCCACAAAGACTATATTTAGAATGCATAAAATGAATGACATGTGAAGGATCCTTATAATAAATACTTGAGATGTCTATCTTTCCACATCATACATCATGGAATATTTATGAACATGAAACTCTATAACATACATTAATGAAATTTAGAATAACCATTAAATCAAATGATCCATGATCTAATTGGATTCTTTGTATTTTTTTTCTTCTTCGATTATCATAAATGTAAGCATTGAACTCCTCAAAACACATCTCGGTGGAATCATTTAATGAATTTAATCTATTCTCATCATCACCCATTTTGTTACTATACATGTGACACTACATGATTTATTTTTTTATCAATGATTTATATTCTTCTAACATTTATCCACATACACACCATACATAGAACAATATCTAGAATGATATATTTTTACCCAAATATAATCTTAATCTTTATACATGGTGGGATAATCATTGGATGCGATGTATTATATTTGAGCATTTGATATATGTGTTCTTCATGATTTGGAATGGGATGAACTCTAAGTCGATCATCATATGATCATCTCTTCCCTTCAACTCTATTCACAACAAACTCTATCATTCCGTGGATTCTCCAAAAAAGGCTAGTTTATCATTGTAGTCTTGGATTATCTAAATCATTTAAATATTTAGTCTTATTGTTTGTATATTGGAGAGTAATTATTTTCAAGATGAATCATTAACAGTTTTTTTTTATTGTTTTTTAGAATGTAGAACTTCTCAGTAAGATATGTTTGAAACATATAATATGGTTCATCGATGATTACCTATAATGGTATATTGGGATATTTTACAAAATAAATTTTTAGGTCTGAATACACCCCAAAAATTGATCATATATTTGATGTAGATTATATTTGACAATGCCACAAACTTATGTTTCACATCTAGAGATGTATGTTATGCAGGCTATATCCAATACCATTATGAATATCATTGAATCTCTTTTGTGATATAAAATATAATGTCTTCCTCTAGTCTCTTGATAAGATTAATTGGGTCATAAAAAGAATTCCAAAATATATGTTCTTGTTCCAAACTTCCCCATGGGCACCATGAACATCAAATGCACCCACCCAAGCAAAGGTGTGCCATATTAAATAGGTATATTGTCACACTTCCCTCTTGTCTCAGGTACCTTGTAGCCCTCCTCTAACAAGGTAAGTCATGTTGTAACATGTGATGTTGAGTTGGACCCTTTTTTGTGTTAGAGATGACTATTTTTTATGATATATACTTTGCAATATACATAGTAAAAATTATGTATTGTATAGTTCATCCAATATTGTTAAAGAAAAATTTAAATATATTTTGTAGGCCTTCATAATTGAAATTGATGGTGAAATAAAATAATTTTCATGAAAATTATATATTCATATTTAAAAAATTATATCTAAAAAATCAATCAAATCATATCAATTAATCATGTTGTAAATACAATTTTCACATGGCCTTTAGAATCCTTGAAACTCTTCAAGAATGTTGTAAACAAGGTGTTATCCATTAAACACTATTAACATGTGTCCTTGAGATTTAAGACCAATTCCATAATAATAATATATATATTATTTATTTTTCAATAATGGAATCCAATTCCATTAAATGAACCCATATAAATTTTATAAGCATCATCACTTCATTTATCTCATCAAGCTCATATTAACTCAATGACATCAAATGGGATAGTTGGAATCAAAACCAAAGAATTGAGGAATTTCAAAAAAAATTCCCTCTTCATTCTAGGATCTCTTATGAATATTAGGAAAAATGAAATGAAGTTATCATTTTATAAAAATCCAATAAAAATATTTTAATATATTCCGCAACAAAATGAATAACTTCACAAAAAATATTGACATTTTTTCTAAAAAAATATATTTTCAATATAACAATGTAAAACTAAAAATATTGATTCTATATATTCAAACCATTCATGTATTTATAAAATAATATTACAAAAAAATTACACCCAAATTTTTTTGCTAAAATATTTAAATATATATTTAAATAAAAATATAATGTATTCCTAAATTAATAACCAATTCCTTATTTTAATAAAAAAAATTAATTGATATCCATTTTCAAGATAAAATTATCAAGACTCAATAATAATTACTTAACCACACATTCTGGAAAAAAAATCTTCACGATTTCATAAAATTGATATCGCATACATATGAAAAACAACATCACCATATTTTTATTAGAAATACTATATTTTGATAAGAGGAAAATTCCCCCTTTTCTTTAAATTCATGTGTCTTTATTGTCATTAAAAATGATATATATTAAAATTAAGGTTCCCTATAGCATAACCATCAATGAATTTTTTCCCTTATAATCAATTAATATATATTATCATTCCTCTTTATGTATGTAATATATTGTATATATATAAAAAATAAAGTATAAGTGAGCCACATCACACTTCTCTACACACTAGAAATAGTTATATACATAACAAAACATTTTATAAACTATATTTGAATTTATTCTTATTCTATTTGGGTGTGTAGATAGGTCCATAACTATTTATATAAGGCCATATGTAATCCCAAAATTTTAACATACCTTGGATTTCAAAATGGTGTCGATACCCATACTAGTTCTCAACTGGTTTATTCTTTTCTGATATCATAGAGGATTCAATTCATTACACCCCATTCCACACTTTAGTTGGAGCTACACATATGCAAAAACCTCTTATCTCTATTTATGTAATGATATATTCACATTATTAGAAGATCTATAGTGAAACTGAAGAACCTTTGTGGTGTTTTGTTTTAACAATGTTTGTATTTGTTGAAAACTAAAATTTTTGTTGAATAATGTTTTTAACTTAAAAAATGTTGAAGTTTTTGATTGTTGAAGATTTTCTTAAAGAAAATGTTGATGAAGAATAAGAAGTCAGAATTTAAGAAAGTGCCTCAAACATTATAAACAAAATCAGACGATGAATTACAGATCTTAAAGTTCTCACAAATCAAGAAAAGTTTCATGATAAAATCTGTTGATGAAATAGTGAAAAGGATTGATGATTTTCACTACGAAAAATTATAAGAATATTCGGAAACTAGTTCCTGAACCTAAAATCTTAAACAATATTTCTGAACCAGATTCATGAAAAAAATTCAAAACCAGTTTCCTGAACCTGAAAACTAGAACCATTTTTCGGAACCTAATTTCATAGAAAACCAGAACCTAATTACTGAACCTGAAAACCAGAACCTGTTTTGGGAACCTGATTCCTAGGAAAACCAAAACCTGTTTCTTGAACCTAAAAAACTAGAACCTAATTTTTTTACCAGAAAACCAGATCCTTATGAGGAATCCATAATCCTACTACTGAACATGTTACTAGGAAACTCGTATCCTACAAACTGAGGATGTTTTTGAGCTTAAGGAAATGTTTCATATAGAAGAATTCCATATGCAAGGAAATATTTCTTACAACAAAATTCCTTAGATAAGGAAATTTTCCTTAGAGATAGAAAATTTTCATACAGAAAAGGTTGGAAAGGAAGATTTAAGAGGTGAAAAAGCCAAAGGAAGATCAATAAATGTTTGGAACATGAATTTTTAACTTTATGTCAATCCTCAGCAGCATGTTGAGAAACCCAGAATTACAGTCTTGAGCATCATGTTAGGAATCCCAGAATGAAAATTCTGATCAACATGTTGAGAAAACCGGAACATGGATTCTACCCAATTCGGAACCTAATTTCTGATTAATTATGAACCTGATTTCTGAGTAATTTATAACCTAATTTATGTACTATTCAGAACATGATTTCTAAGTAATTCGGAACCGCATTTCTGAACAATTCAGAACCTAATTTCTACATAATTTTGAACCTGATTTCCGAGTAATTCGGAACTTGGTTTTGGAACAATTCGGAACATGATTTCTACAGAATTCAGAACTAGATTTATGAACAAATAGAAACCTAATTTTTGAACAATTCGGAACATGATATTTGATTACTTCGAAACCTTATTTCTGAACATTTCAGAAACTGATTTCAGCATAATTCGTAACCTAATTTCTGCGCAATTTGTAACCAGATTTCTGAGTAATTCAGAACCTGATATCTAAGAAATTTCAAACCTTATATTCATATAAATTGGAACTTGTTTTATATATAATTTTGAACCAGATTTCTGAGCATTTTTTTTGATAAAATCAGAATAATATTCAACTTTATAATTCTAAGAAAGATATGAAGAGTTCAAGAAGGAAAACTTGAATTTCAATACTACGTAAATCTTAGAAAATTTAAAGAGTTTTGAAAGTGTCAAATATTGAAGACTAAATGAGAGATATTTGAATAATTTTTTAGATTTGTGGAAACAGGAAAATTTTCAAACTTCTTGACTTTTTTTTCAGTTGTCTTAAAATATGTTCCCATATCATTCGCTCATTTTCAATTTTTTATACATTGAAAAGTCGGAGCGCTGGAGAATTCAAAGTGGAAAGTTCTTACCTTCTTGTATTAGTTTTCTTGAGTGTTTGAGAATTAGATAATCAGAATCTTCTTACATTGCTATGAATATTAGAATTATATTGAAGAAGTTTTCTTGAGTTTTTAACAGAAAGAAATTGGATCCATCATCACCATGCTGAGAAGGCCGGTTTTCTTAAAATCAAACTAAAGAAAACCTGACTGAATATTCAGAGTGAGAATTTGTGGAGTAGCTTCAAAAATGATCTTATTCATGTATTTAGCTCATTTTTTCTTTAATAAAACTTTGTAAACTGATGGGAGTCAATAAAATCTTACATATCGGGAGATTGAAGGTGTCTAACGGGAGTTGGCACAAGTTGTATTCACTTCATTATTATTGTAGGTTTCCATAGACCCACGAGAGTGGCTATGGAAGGCACATATGTTATCATATTTCCGCCGAACCATGTAAATATGGTGTGCCTTTCTTGCATTACCTTTCTTTTATTCTTGAGTTTATTGATAAATGTTGATAAATAAATAAATAATAAATGGTTGCAAGGGTTTTTTTCTTAATGTTATGAAACATATAAAAAGTTAAACAACTGATTCAACCCCCCTCCTTCTCAGTTGTTATTCGATCCTCGGAACTTAAAGTTGTATCAGAGGGAGGTTCCCTTGTTTTATCTTTATCATGGATAATATCAATTCTACCAACAATAGTGGAATTACTAAATTAGGTGGAAATAATTATTATGGATGGAAAAATAGAATTATTCCTTATCACCTATCTCTTTCCCTTGAAGTTGTTAATGTTTCCACTATTAGCTTTCCAGCTATTGAGAAAAATTCTCCTATAATGTTTGCTGATAGGAGAAAAATAAAAATTGATGGAAAGGTAAGAAATTATATTTTCATGTCCTTATCAGAAAGTTTTTATCAAAAGGTGATGGGTATCAAAACATCAAAAAGCTTGTTGGACAAGCTAGAAAATGTTTTTGAAGGAAATAAAAATGTCAAGGAGGCTAAGCTACAAATATGGCATAGTGAGTTTCAAGATATCAGAATGAGAGATGATGAAACAATTGATGAATATATCACAAGCATTAATGAAATTGTATGCAACATCAGTGGATTCAGATAAGGCTTGGAAGATTCAATAATTGTGAATAAACTTATGAGAAACATTCTAGACAGGTTTGATTCTAAAAGTTCATCTTTCAATGTTAAGGATGATTTATATCTTGATGAACTGCATAAATTTATTATTTCTTATCAAATGAAGAAATCTCCAATATTTAAAAATAATATGAAATATGAAATGGATTTTGAATCTATGAGAATGTTGAAAATCCAAGATGATAATGAAGCTGATCCTTGTGAGTCCGTTGATAAGGAAGATGAAGAGTTGAATGAAAAAATCATGTCACTCATATCCATGAACTACCGTAGAGTAAGAGGAAAGTATTTAGGGAAACTTCCTCTAAAATATTTTGACTGTGGTGGAATCAGACAATTTGCAATGAATTGCACTAAGAAGAATGTTTGAGAATATTAAGATTTTTTTAATGATAATCCTCGATGGATGAAGCATAAGAAGAATGAAAAACAAGAGAAGACGTCTAATTAATTCAAGAAGAAGTTTTCTGAAAAGAAAAAAATAATGTTGATCAAGAAGGTTTAATCGGAATCATTTGACAATTATTCGTCGGAAGATGAATGTAAAGAATGATTCAGAACCTTTATTGGAAAAGTTGAGAAAACAAATGTTTCTTCAAAGAGTGAAGAAGGTGGAAAATAATCTTAAAGATAATATCAACTAAGATCCAAACTTCTTTCATTTCTTGAGCAAAACCAATATCTCAGGAATTAAATTCATTTAATGAATATAAATCATGAAGAAGTCCACAATGGAAGTAAAAATGTCACCAAGAAGGAAGATGAATACATTCAAGAAATTTTATGTGAAAATCTTAGAATTTCTAAATAGGAAAAGATGATCGGTGATCTTATAAAGATGTTGGATTGTAGGGAAGAATAAGAAAACAAGGTGCAATCAAAACTCCTTGAGTCCAAAAATACCAATAAGATGATGAAAGAAAACTTCAGTAGAGCTACAAAAGTTGAAGCTAAGTCCTCTAAAAATGCTATAAAGTCTCATTATGAGAATCAGGTGAAGTATTCTCTTACCAAAAATAATGGTTCATCTGATTCTTCTAACATTTCAGGTTTTGGAAGAAGTATTAGTAATGAATGGGTGGAGAAAGGATGTATGAAACCCATTAATCCTACAAAAGTATAAGACTCACTCAAAAGAAGAGATGGCTTACACCATGAGTTTTCTAAAGCTGAAAGAATTTATTAACCTCAAAAAATATTCTATAAAGAAATATCATTCTTTAATAGAAAATCATGTTGTGAGGTATATTGATGGTGTTGTGGAATATATGTTCATAGAGCTTATAATTTTATGCACAATTTATCTCTACCCAAAAGAAGGTTTGAGAAAATTAGAAGTAACAGTGAAAGAAGGATGAGTAACCTTCTGAACTCAAAGAAATATGAAATGTTGAATTCTCAAGATGTCAAAAACATTCCAAAAAATAATCATTTTGAATGTTTGGAATAATTTTTTGGAATATGTTATTAGTCTGTTCATCATGCTGAACAATGTATGACACTCCATCTAGAACAAGATTCTTATGATAAGAAAGAATACAAAGATGAAAATACAAAGGTGGATGAGGGAAATTTTGTTATTGAGATAGCATTGAAAGCAATTAAAAGGAAAAAACCATGGATTCTTGATAGTGGTTGTTCATCACACATGACAGGTGATATAAAAATCTTGGAACATGTTGAAAGTCATGATGGAGGAGAGATTACTTTTGGAAATGATAGTTCCTTAAAAAGTAATGAAATCAGAATGGTAGATATTGAAGCAAGGAAACTTAAATCTATGGAAATGTTTCTTTTTTATGGTCTAAAACATAACTTAATTAGTGTAAGTCAACATTTTTATGATGGAATAGAATTTATCTTCAGAAAGGATTCTAGTCTCATCAAAAGTATGAAAAATGGGAAAGTGATTACAAAAGGTGAAATAACTAGTGGGAATCAATTTCGAATTGGATAATCCAATAACTCTTGTTATTTATGTGCTAAAGTTGAAAACATATTGTGGCACCAAATACTTGGCCACCTTGGGAAGAAGAACCTGAGTATTCTTTCTACAGTTGATGCTATTCAGAATGTTCCCGAACTGAAATGAAGAGATGAAGATGTTTTTATTACTTTTCAAAAAGAAAAGATGACCAAAAAAGGTCATAAAATATTTGATATAAAATCTAAAAAACCACATGAGATTATTCATTCTGATCTATGTAGGCCGATGAGACATCAATAAAAAAATAGATTTTTTACTTTATCACTTTTATTGTTGATTTCACTCAGATGGAAAACATCATGTTCATGAAGCATAGATCGGAGGCTATTGAAATGTTTAAATTCTTCAAAAGAGATTTTGAGAATGAATTGGGAGCTTCCATAAAGAAGATAAGAATAGATAATGGTTTTGAATTCACAGGAAATGATTTTTAAATATATCTATGGAAGCATGGTATAAAAAAATAGTATAGTGATCCCTATAATCAACTACAAAATGGAGTAGCAGAGTGTCCGAATAAAAGCTTGGTGGAAATGGGAAGAAGTAAGTTATCAGAATACAAACTTTCAAAATTCTTTTAAAAAGAAGCTATTATCACTTCTATACATGTTCAAAATAGATGATTGTTGAGACAAAAAACCAACATGACACCTTAGGACATGTGGTATAACAAAAAAACCATCGCTTAAATACTTCAGTGTTTTTTCAAGCTCATGCTAGCAGAAAAAAAAAATCTAGACATAGGAATGTTTGATGAGAAAGCATAAGAAGGAATATTCATGGGTTATTCACCAAATGAAAGAAGTTACAAATGCTGGAAAAACATTTATAAATGTTGGTGGACTCATATTACTTTAAGATAATTGAAAATCCATGTTCCTTCTCAAAATCTGTTTAGAGTACTGATGAAGATAAATAAGAGAATACCCACAAGAGTGAATGTGACACAGATGAGTCACATTGAGATGTAAGTGATGCTGGGAAAGAAAATATGAGATTTTATACCTTAAGAAAACATGTTGAATCTGAAAATATTATTCAGTATCAGAAGGCTCCAGTTCAGAAAAGGAGGATGTTGAGGTTAGAAAATCAGACATCCCTTATCTCAAAAGTTGATGTAGAATCAGTTTCAAAAGCTATTCAACATAAAGAATGGGTGGATCCAGTGAATGAAGAACTAGATCAGATTGAGAAGAATGAAAAATGGGAACTTGTTTCAAGGACAGCAAAAAAAAATTATCAGAACCAAGTGGTTTTACAGAAATAAATTGAATGGGCATGGAGAAGTTATAAGAAACAAATAATGGCTTGTGTGTAAAGGATATGCACAAGTAGAAGCTGTGTATTTTGATGAAACTGTTTCCTCTTTAGAAATGTTGGAAACTATTCAAATGTTTCTTGCAATGGATTATCATCATAATTAAAATGTTTATCAGATGGATGTAAATTCAGCTTTCTTAAATGGTGAGATTGAGGAAGAAGTTTACATTGAACAACCTTGTGGGTTTTTACTTGATGAAGATGATTTTTTTTTGATAATTTAAGAAAGCCTTTTATGGGCTGAAACAAGCTCTATGATCATGGTATTAGAAGGATAAAAATTCATTGATAATGATGAACTTTTATATAGGAAAGGTTGATAGAAACATGTATGTTAAAGATGTTGACTCCAGAGCATTAATTGTGATTTTTTATGTGGGTGATATAATTTTTGCTGGAGATAAAAAAAAGTTCTGTGAAAAGTTTGTGGAAGAGATAAAGAATAATTTTGAAATGTCAATGGTGGGAGAATTAACTTTCTTCCTTGGCTTACAAGTTAAACAACAAGAAAAATACATTTTCAAATCCCACGAAATGTATGAGAAGAAATTGTTATAGAATTTTGGGATGAAAGAATCAACGGAAGTTTCAAATACTATCCCAGTGAGCACAAAGTTGATAAAAGATGAATCGGGGAACAATGTGAATTAGAAAGTCTTTTGAAAGTTGATAGAAATTATTCTTTATAATACATCTTCAATACTTGATATTTCTTATGTTGTGACTCTCTGTTCCCAGTATCAATGTAATCCAAAAGAATCACACATGTTGGATGTTAAGCAGATTCTGAGATATGTTAAAGAAACTACGTCACATGGGTTTTTATAAAAATAAAACCATGAGATAAAGTTTCAAGGTTATTCTAATACTGATTGTAATAGTGATTGAAATGATATAAAATCAACATCAGGATGAACATTTTTCTTTGGTGAATGTTGTGTGATTTGGCGTAGTAAGAAACAAAGTTCAGTAACCCTATGCACTACTGAATCCAAATATGTTGCAGCTACTCGGGCTTGTACTCAAATGGTGTTGATGAAGCATCATCTGGAGGATTTGAATGTGAATTTTTTTAAACCATTGAATATTATATGTGATAATCAAAGTTCCATTGATATTTCTATGAATCATGTTCAACATTCAAGATAAAAATATATTGATATAAAGTATCACCTTTTTAAAGAGAAATCTGCTGCTGGGGAAGTCATGATGGAATATATTTCAACAATGTATCTGATTGCTAATATTTTTTCAAAAGAAATGTCAAAGGAAAGGTTTATTGAACTGAGGCTACAACTCCATGTTCATCCTCACACCATGAATTCTTAAAACTCATAATGAATTATTCCCACATCGGGTTTTTGATTTTGTTATCAAAGGGGGAGAGTAAGTAACAACTTTTATTCATTGAATGTTTTGTTTAGTTGGATTTATTTAATGATTCTAAAGTTGTGGTAATCATATAATGAGGGATAGAGAAAGAAAAATGGGAGAAGAAAAGAAAAGTGAGAAAGGGAAAAAAATGTTGCGGGGGATTTTTAGTAATGTGAAGTGTATCCTTACATGGATGGAAAATTTTCATTTCACCAATGGATGTAAATCCTTCAAAAACATTACATTACCCAGTAGTGTGGTGTCAGTAAACTCTTTTTTAGAAAGGATATGTTTTGGTATAGTTCAAGAAATTTTGTTATGACTTTTTTGGCGGTGAAATCTTGAAAAAAATGATTACCAACAAATCCAAAGGGGGGGATTGATGACCTTTTTTGTGTCTTGTTTTAATAAAGTTTTGTATTTGTTGAAACTAATCATTTTATTGAAGAATTTTTTTAAGTTACAGAAGGTTGATGTTTCCTGTTGATGAAGATTTTCGTAAAGAGGATGTTCTTCAAGAATAAGAGGTCAGAAGTTAAGAAAGTTCCTCAAACATTCTAAACAAAATTAGATGATGCTCTGATGATATTAGAGATCTCACAAATCATGATATGTTTCATGAAAAAAGCTACTGAAGAAATGGTGAAGAGTTTTGACGATTTACACTAAGAAATTTTTTGAGAAAATTCAGAACCTAGTTTCCGAACCTAAAAACAAAAACCTGATTTCTAAACCTGATTCATTAGAAAATTTGGAACCTATTTTCTTGAACATGAAGACCAAGACATGTTTTTGGAACCTAATTTCTGAGAAAACCAGAACCTGATTCCAGAACCTGAAAACTAGATCCTGTTTTCGGAACTAGATTCCTATGAAAACGAGAACCTGATTCTTGAACATAAAAAACAAGAACGTGAATTCTGAACCTGAAAACTAGAACCTTATAAGGAAACCCAGATCCTACATCTGGGAATGTTGCTAGGAATCTCAGATCATGCAAACAGAGGATGATTTTAATGCTTAAATAAATGTTTCTTATAGAATAATTCTTTATGAAAGGAAATATTTGTTACAAAAAACAACCTTAGATAACGAAAAGTTCCTTATCAAAAGAAAGGTTCTATACAGAAAAGGTATGACAAGAATATTGAAGAGTTGAAGAATCCAAATAAAGAACAAGAAATGTTCGGATCCTAAATTCAGATCCTGATGAAAATCCTAAGTAGCATTCTGAGAAACCTGGAATGACAATCCGGAGCATCATGTTAAGAAACCCTGAATGACAATTTTGATCCACATGTTGAGAAAACCAGAACCTTAATTCTTCCCAATTTTGAACCTAATTTTTAATTAATTCGAAATCGGATTTCTGAGTAATTCAGAACCTGATTTTTATAATGATCGGATCCTAATTTTTGAGTAATTCAGAACCTAATTTCTAAACAATTGGGAACCTAATTTCTGTACATTTTAGAACCCGATTTCTGAGTAATTTGAAACCTACATTCTGAATAATTAAAAACCTGATTTCAACGTAATTTGGATCTTGATTTCTAAGAAAATAAAAATATGATTTCTACATAATTTGAAACCTGATTTCTGAGAAATTCAAAACCTTATTTTTCAAAAAATCAGAACCTGATTTCTACATAATTTGGAGCTTTATTTCTGCAAAATTTGGAACCTGATTTTTGAGTAATTCAGAACATGATTTATGAAAAATTCAAAACTTGATTTCTGCATAATTAGGAACTTGTTTTATGTAAATTTTTTAAAATTATTTCTAATCATGTTTATGATAAAATCAGATTCAAGATCTTGCTTTATACTTCCAATAAAGATATGAAAAGTTCATGAAGGAAAACTCTACTTTCAACATTGCATAAATCAATGTGAAATTTAAAGTGTTTTGAGGAATTCAAATATTGATGATTAAATGTGAGATATTTGCAGAGTATTTGATATTTGAGGAAGTGGGAAATATTTTCAAGATCCCCATGTTTTTTTCTATGCATCCTATAAATATGGGCTCATATCATTCGCTCATTTTCAATTTTTTTACATATGGAAAAGGTGAAGCGCTAGAGAAATCAAAGTGAAAAGTTCATACCTTATTTAAGATGTTTTATTTAGTTTTTTAGAATAAATAAATCAGAATCATCTTACCTTGCTAAAAGATAAGAATTATCATGAAGAATTTTTCTTGAGTTTTTAGCAGAAGGAAATCAGAACCATCATTACCTTGCTAAGAAGACCGGTTTTAGAAAATCGGACTCCAGAAAACCATACTAAATATTCGAAGTGTGCATTAATAGAGCATCTTCAACAATGTTCTTATTCTTGTATTTGTCTCATTTGTTCTTTAAGAAAAAATTGTAAATTGACTAGAGTCATTATAATCTTACCTATAGAGATATAGAAGGTGTTTAATGGGATTTGTCACAAGTAGTATTCACATCTTTTTTATAGTGGATTTCCATAGACCCCCAGGAGTAGCTATGGAAAGGATGTAGGTTCTCATATTGAGGCTGAAACTAGTAAATCTTTTGTGCCTTTATTTCTTTACTTTTCTTCATGCATTAGTTTCTTGCTAAAGGTTGATAAGGAAATAAATCTTAACTGGTTACAAGGGTTATATTATTAACGTTTTGAAACTTATAAAAAGTTAAACAATTGATTCAACCCCCCCATTCTCAGTCATTATTTGATCCACGAAACTTCTGAAACCTGTAACATGTATCGTCGATAATGTATTTATTGATCCCAAAAAATAAATATTATTTATTTTTATGTGTTTATTTCTGTATTTTCATTATCCTGATGTTTTAGAAGAACAATTTACTAGATGATCCCTACTATTATGGGATATATAGGGATGCCTTGATCAACCATCATGGTACCTAATAAAACATTATCACATATCTCACTCATATATTGAACTAATCCATATAACTCTAAACTAAGAGAATTAATTTTTCAAAACATTATGAACATAAACTCCTAGAATGTAACACCAGGAAATTTTATGAGAATGATTCTTTTTAAATTTATTGTTGTCATGTGTTGTACGCAATACTTAGTTTCACTAAACAATGATATATTGTTATAATATTATTATGAACTAGACGTTATGAATAGTATGAACCTGAAATTTAATTTTATAATATATCATTCATCTTACACATATTCTAGAACATTGTATGAGAACAAAATAAATCATTCGGGTAAAATATGTCTTTTTAAAATAATGCAGTTTTGCCGACTTTTGATGGGGCACCCACATTAAATCTAGTTTTTGACAAATTTATAAGTTCAATTTGACTAAATAAACTTATTTATTTCAATAAGGATATAATAATTAACTTTGTATAATTTTTTAACATTTTTCTGTTAACTTTTGTATTTTGATGAATTGTAAAAATACACTAAAATTTAATTAAAAACATCTTTTTTCATCAAAATAATTTATATGGTTAAATTATAATATTGAATGGTTTTAAAGTATAAATAGAATATAATTTTACCATTTAATATAATTTAAGTCATTAGAAATAATTTTACACTGAATTCATATGTAAAAACATTTTATTCTTTTGCAACATTTTAACTTTTAAAGCCCATTTTCTCAACAGCGAGATTAATTTTAAATTAAATACTACAACATCTATTTTTTAAATGCAAAAAAAATGGATTCCATATTTTAAATCCTTAGGTCCAAACTATATTAATAGTATACTTTTCATTTTTAGGCATTATGAATAGTAACTACGGTAAATTTTATTTACTACAGTTTATGGTAAATCGGATAATTAAGGGGAAAAATAAGATTATAAAATTACCCTAACTCCTATTAAATTTTTATTAGATAAATAAAAGTCAGCTAATATCACCTAAGGGTCGGAATAGATTCATTTCATGGACCTTTGTCCATGAAAATGATGTAATTATTATTAAAACTAAAGAAAGTGACAACATGTCACTCTCTTATATCTTATAAGTGTAATAATTTTAATTTAGTGATATACTTCATTAAACATCGAACATAAATAGTCTCCAGAAATATAATAAAATTATATACATAATGGGGATTTATTTAGAATTTTTAGGGATTAAATATTTATCATTAATGGTGAAACAATAGTGGTGTAAAAATTATTTTATTGATTAAAATATCAAATAAGTGGTTTTAAAAATATTAAAATAAATATTATATGAACTATTTAATGTGCTATATGAATATTCTAGATAAATATGACATATTATAAATCTATTAAATATTTTGGTTCGAATATATCCTCTGTGTGTATTTTATTTAAATTAAAATAAATGAATAGTGAAAAAATTGACACAATAGTTATTTTATAAAAATAACATATTATTAAATTATTTAAAAATCAAAAATATATTTAAAAATTTTAAATTGAAATTTATATGGTTGAAAATGTCATAAAGTATCCAATTATAGATAATTAATAACACATAAGTAATTATTTATAACAATTTAAAATTTAGAATATTATTACCACAAATAAAATTAAATAGATTATATAATGATAAATCATGTTGATAAGGTGTAAAATAAATTCCCAACATGTCTAAATTTTATTAGCTAATGATATTAAAACCTATCTCATCTCATATTCAAATTTAAGTCATTTTAACTGTTTTTATGTGGGGTTTAATTTTATTATAAATTATTATTTTAGAAGATTCCTAAAGTACCCCTCCCCTCTCTTATAAAAGGGAACCTCCTCCCTCTCCTCTCCACAACATTTTGAGCCTTAAAGCTTGTCCAAACCCTGTCCATTTCTCCTTTCCACTTCCATATCAAAATACTAGAGGTTATGGTCTTCTTTAAAGAATAACTTTAGTGTCTTAAGAGGATTTTTAGAAGAGGTGCATCGAAGAAGAGGAGGTTCAGATACACACGAAGCATATCAGACCTAAGATAAGGGATAATTTTGAAATATCATATTTATCTGAGACTGATTATACATAAGTATTTACTGGGGTTATATTTATCATCCATGTCCATGTTTTATAAAAAAATTCATAAAATGTTTATTATTATTCCATGTATGTTTAAAGTCATTTTTACCCTTTTTTACTTTTACGACATGGTATGGAAGGAATCTTTATTTTTTTTAACATATGAGGTACTTTTTGACTTTTATGGAAAAATTACAAGAAGAATGTTTATTAACTTATACGGCTTGAATGGATTTTTACGCTTTCATAAAACCTTATTTTCCTGAATCTTCCTCTACAATATTTCATAATTATTTTCAAAAAAATCATTTTCTTTTAAGATTCCATGGAATTTTGTGAAAAGAAAAATGTTTTGAGGAAGAGGGGATATTTTCCTTAAAAAATCATTTCAAGTGTTTTATCAAAACTATTTTCCATATAGGATGACATTATTTAGTATGTGTATGTTTCAAAAATAATGTCTCTATTATTTAAATGGTATGAATTTTCTTATGATGAAATTAAATCCATTTGTTTTATATGGATTACGTTATGATGGGATGATGTTTATGAAACCCATTTTATTCTTTGGGTTATGATGAATGATTTATTTTTATTTTGTGGAAGGAAAAAAAATATTTCATTATGAGATGGGTGAGACCTATATCTCCCTCAAATGCATTGGGTAAATATTTATATCTCATGAGATAGGCATGGCTGGAACGATAGGTAAAATACGGTTAAGTAATACTGGGATGGAATGATAAGTAAACCCGGTTCAATATTGGACTTTATCCACTATAATGGTCTTGGCAGCAATGCATTGGCTACAATGGAAATCATATCTTGATCTTAATGGTTTTCCATAATTACATGTTTTATTCCCATTCTATTTTATCATGATTGATGTTTCTTTATGATCTATGCCTAACGTACTGCCAAGATTTATTTTTACAACTCTTGATTTTGTTGTTTAAACTTTATGTTCATGTTTTTAAGTACAAATGTATATGGTTTGTTTTATATTCTCCATGATTACCCTTACTGAGCATTCGAGCTCACCCTTTATATGTTTGAATTTCCCCATGATATAAACAAAGGCTTTATTTAAAAAAACAAAAGGGAAATATCTTTATGGGAGATGTTGATGATCATTCACTGTGATTAGAAGATTATGTTCCAAGTTTCCAAAGACACTAATATATTATTGTCTTTGGGTGTCTGTTTATGTTATGTATTAAGTATTCTTCAAATGTAATGTAATGTCTATTTATGTCAAGATTTGGGTCTTTGCAATTGGTATTAGAGTAAAGGTTTAGTTATCTTTTGGAAACTAGGATTTGGTGACTACATGAATTTTCATCCTTTATGGATGATAATGTTGTCTAACATTGATGTCATACAGATATGGATATTAAACTACATTTATTTTTAAGATTTGGGGTTGTGACCTAATGGATGTGATGTCTCCATGTGGTAGAATTGTTGCGCTTTTGAGGGGTCTATGCATGAAAAGAGAAGGTACATGGATGCTGTTTCTTCCAGAATGGTGAATGAAGTTACAGATAGGTTGGTTGTAATATCTTCTTTTAGATGATTTTTATCTCTCAAGATTTTATTTCCCTCAATTTCTTGATGGTGTACGCTTGCCACACATCACATTTGTACATGTGTTTTTTATTTTAATAAATTCATTTTGGCCATGAATTGGGTAATGATCTCATGCCTTGGTTTTCTAAAAGAAAATTATTCAAAAATGTTATTTTTGAAATTAAAAATATTTTTTGATGCTAAAAGTAAAATAATTTTTATAGTAACCATTCATGCCACATTTAAAATAAGTAACAGTAGAAGTAGAAGAATTTTTATTTTTAAAAAAGGTGTTTTAAAAATTTTATGTAGTAATATATCATAACCAAAACAGTATTTATTATAATTTAATATATTCAATTACATCATCTTATGATATTTTCCATGATATTGAATAAAATAAAATAATTTTTTAAGACATTGAATATTTTTTCCCAATTTGTTATTTAAATTAGGATTAGATATCAAATTATCATAAACTATAGAATGAGAAGAAGAAGCACTATTTCTTAACATTTCATTTTATTTTAAATTTATTTATTTTACGAAATAAATATCTCTTTATTTTACTTAGTTTTATTTTATAAAAACGAATATTTGGAAATATTGTTTTTAAATTTTTTTAATTTATTCATTTATTTCAAAAATTATTTTGGTCCTTATAATCATAGTCCGAATAATAATGTCCAGAATAAAAACTAGAATCAATAACCTTATCTAGTGTTGCCTTAAAGACCAACATAATAGTTAAATTTTAATTTTCCTATTATTCACTAGAACTAGATTGATCTAAACAACTGAAACTAGTGGTAATTTTTTTATCATTATTTAATATTTTTTTGAATTCTTTAGTTAAAAACATTTGAGATTGATATGTCCTTTTTTCTTTCCCTCATAACATGTTACATATAGAGAATTATATGGGAACATCCTTTCCATAGAATATAAACCATATTTAATTGAATAATTTAAATTAAAGAAACTCTAGAAAACCATGTAAACCAAATTTTCCATAGATATATGTGGTAGGTGAATGTAAGACTAATGAGTAAAGTAATTCAATTTTCATTATATATATATATAACACACTTCTCGTTTTATAAAAATAAAATATATTACTTTCTGAATTCAATAATATACTTATAACAATTAATATAAGTATAAAGATCATGAAAATATTAAAAACGTTGAAAAATATATTAGTGAATAATTTTTAGAACATAATAATTTTAGCTAGTGGTATTAAGAATGTAACAACCCATGGTTTTTCAATTAAATAAATATTGAATGCCTAAAACACTGAGTCTCTACAAAACACCACTATGTTAAAACCTTGCCAAAAAACATAATTTTTCCACCTCTGGGTTTTGAAATTCAAAAAACCAGCATAATGATTAAAAGATCATTTTTTTTATTATCAAATACTCTTTTTTTAAAAACATGAGAAACCCCATGTTCATCTAGGACATGCACTAAAAGAATAAACATAGGTGTTATAATGAAACATGAACCTATTAGAATTTTTATCCCTAAAACTTTTCCAAGAAAGAGATGTTTTGGGTCTATCTGGAGCATCATTTAGTGGGTCTTCAAAGCGGGACACCATCATGTCTCACACTTGCATGTACTCTTCCTATGTGATATTTTCATCATTGATGCCTCTAATTAAAATCAGGTTTTTCTTGTCTATCCAATCACTATTGTTACAGTTTTTATGCACCAGAATAGGCCTTTCCTATCATCTTTTCAGCATCCTCAATGGAGGAATTAGTCACAATGGACTCTTCTTCCATAACTTCTCTTGAATACAGCAGAAAATCCAAATGAATATCCCCCAGCCAGTCACCCCTAAGGAAGGATTGTATGGGCTCTCGGAATATGGGTTCTATAGCCCCAGCATGACTTTTCTATGATTTATAATGAGTTTTCGTTAAGATATATTTTTTCTTATGGAAGATTAATGGTATATACTTATGTAATGATTATTCCATTAAGGGGAAGAAAATTAATGTTTTGTGAGAAATTGTTTTCAAGGGTTCTCATTTATTTCCAAGAAACCAACAGGTTTATGATATTATATTTTCATTTTCATATAATGTGCTTTCTAAAAAATTTGGTAATTAAATATTCTTTCATGTGTGTGTAATTTATTAGTGGATACCATTTTTTATTATATTACAGGAATAATATCTTATATGTTCTTGTGGATTTTAAATTAAATAATGGGTTTTATTCATCCGTTATGTATATCCTTTTCTGAGATTTTTGGTTTGTAACCCACATTCTCAAAATAAAAATTGTAGGTTTATCAGAATAATATTTAATAAATATAAATTAATCAGGATAATCATGTTTATTATTTATGAAAAGAAAATGTGTTTCGATTTTAAATAATTATATTTTTGAAAAAATAGATACTATGTAGAAGTGACTAATTTTTAATGTATGGGTTTTTTATGTATGAATTATGAATTTATTTAGTAAATCTATATACATGACAAGGTTTTACGAATTCATGAACATGAAAAAATGATTTAAAACTCTAGATTTATTAATTTTTTAATTTTAGATCCTTGTAATTGGTATCAATGGATATGTTTAGATACCATTTGTTATGAATATTTTATTTGAGAATAAGTTATAATTCATCTATAATTATAAAGTTTTGTATATTTTTTATAGTTATATTTATTTTTGATAAATTTAATATTTAAATAGAGGACACAAAGGTTAATAATATCATAGTGTTTATCCTCCTTATAAACTCATTTATTGTGATTCTATTTGATATATTCACACTAAGCATTTTTTATGTTAATTATTGGGTCCAATATGATCCAAATTAATAATGTTAGTGAAAGAAAATTCATGTGTTATATTATTAAGCAGTTGACTGGAGTATGAGCGGTTCTAAAATGACTTGGTGTTTTTCATGAGTATATATAAAAATTTATAATTAACATTATAAACCTTGGTGAGTTTTATAAAAATAAAAAAAAGTAGGAAATAAAATTTCATTGAAGGTCAGGTGATAAATATCATGGAGGTAAAATTATTAAACATCCTCTATTTCCTGAATATAGTAAGAAACAATTAAGTAAATTTATTAATAAAATGGGAATAATTTTTATATGTGTTTAAAAATGTTATATTACAAAAACTACAAAGCAAAAAACTAAGGGTTTGATTAGCACCCAGAAAAATAATATTTATTTTCCCTTGATATCAATATAACAAATCAAATTTAGGGACTATCAGTATTATTAAAATTGATTTCCTAGGGAGACTGTTCAAGAACTAAATCATCGAACCCATATAGATTAATTTTTATAAATTTTTTTATGTAAATATAGCTAAAGATATGTAAATAACAAAAAACACATAAATGTTATGGATAATATTATGAATTATGTTTATATATTGATGAATCTTAAAACATTATTAAAATTTACATTTTATGAAATATTTGTGAAGGAATAATATGGAAAATGATGGTTCAAAGAATATGTAGTTCATTGAATGATTAAGGATCCAATATATATGTATTCATAAGTGTTTATGTGTTAATAAATTTAAATACTATCATATGTTTTAATGAATTTATACTCCATGTTTGATATATGTGATTAGAGAAATTGGGGAAAAATTTATTGTGGCTTAATAAATTATTATAGTTTATGTAACCATAATGATTATATATTTATTATTTTAAAAGGTTATGAAATAATAATTCTTGGATATTTTGTGTTTATAACGTTAAATGTGGTGAATAAATATGTTCAGATATATTTATGTTGTGGTAATTATAATTAATTAAAATAAATTGGTAATTATATTCATTGAACAAATGTTTTATTGGAATGAAAAATATATTGTTGAATATGGGATTAATGTTTTTTAAGGATATTTTATAGCTTGGGAATAAAATATGATTATGTTTAATGGAAATTAATTGGGGTTAGTTTGAAATTTATTTTAGGAATTAATGATGAATAATTCTCATATAGTATAATAGATTTTATTTTTGATTAACGAGGATTTATGTTAGTTTGGGAAATTATTAGTATATATTTAATATTATATGAGTTAAGAATATATATTAATTAATATATCACTTTATGAGTGAGAAATGTTATCTGGAGATATAGTTTAAATTAATCTTGGAGGAATATTTGATCATGTTCATTTTATTTTTAGCTTTTGAACATAGTCAAGAATAATCTGAATAGATTCATGATTAGTTATTTATGGAATTATTGATGTTTATATTCAAGTGTTTTTATTGGGGCATTGTGATTAATGTACTATTTCATTGAATTGGATTATAAATTAATGTATACTATGAAATTTTTATTTTTTATTTGTTATTTGATGTAAGAGAAATATGTTTATATCCTATTGGGGATCTTGTGATCTTTGAAAAGTTAATTTTATTACATCAAGCATGATAATATTATTATGAATATTCATTTAATGGAGTAAGAGTTGAGATCGAATATAGAAAACCAACCCTAGTAACCAGAAGTCAATGCCTACTTTTTTACATTTTCATAGATATCGAGGGATAAATCTCGATGAGACTACTAGTTATTATTTTTTATTGAACCTAACATATACGTTATACCCATTTTACATACAGATATAATATAAAAATTTTATAAATAAAATGAAATTTTCATCATTAAATTCATGCAAAGAATTCTTCTTCATATAAAGGGGAAAGTAAAAGAAATAAAGGTGATATGATATTCTCAGTATGGGTTAAGTAAATTTTAGTCTATCATTAGTAGATAATACATAATCTATATGGAATAGTTATTGATAAAAAAATCCATTTAATCAAAAAAATGAGAATGAAATGCAACTAGAAATAATATAATTGATAAAATTTCATGGATAATAATAATAATAAATGATTTAAGAATCATATTAATGCTTTAATATTAAATTTAATTTCTTAGGAATATGATACATATGCCCTCATGACCTTTCACAAGATAGTTTAATACTACTGTGTATAAAATCATCTAGTTTGGAAATAGATTTAAAAAATACTACCTAAAAAATCCTTTAATTTGGCCAAATTATTTTTCTTATTTGAACTATCGATTATTGAAGGGAAAAAATATATAGGGCACCACCGTTTAATGTATTTTAAAATATTTCATCATATATCAAATATTAAATTAAATTTTAATCTTGACTAGTATTCCTTACCAAAGAATATTTGTACTGAGTTTAGCATAATGATTTATCGATATTTCCCCAGTTAAATAACTAACTCTCAAATATTACCTATATGTAAAAATTAAATATGGCCTATAAAATAATAATATCTATCATAAATTAATATGGATATTTAAGAAAATTTTAATTTCTAATAAAAAAGATCACAAGAAACATATTTTTTTCTGATAATATTTTTAACAGCAAATGAAAGTGAGACTGTTAAATAACTTTTACCCCATTTTAGTTTTTATGTCAAATCCCCATAGATGAAATTATTTAATTGGAATTTAAAATAATATAAATTATTATAGAATCATGATATTACAAGACAAATGATATGTATCTACACTATATAAAATAAATTATTTTCACAACGCTATAATATTTGTTAATGAAGGGAAGTTTAGATGAAGTCCCTCACCTTCTACATCCTTTAGAATGAATCTGGTTTAAGCTCTTATATAATGATATTAAACATATAATTAAAAAATTCTTTAACCATTTTAATATTTATAATATCATATATGGCCATTTGATAACATCTTATCACTTGTTCTCTAATAATCTTTCATTATTTTCATTATTTTGGGTGTTAATTGCCTTATTTATTTATATGTTCTTTTTCATGGAATTTATATTTCTTCGGAATATTATATATCTTCATCTTATCAAGAATAATAATTATATAACAAGTATCATATATATACATAATTTATACATTTAACACCAATCATGAAAGATGGTTTTGAGAAATGAAGTACATTATGATCATGGAGAGGGTAGGTCGTACGTATGCATGAGTACTGGTTCAAAAAACCAACGATCATTATATAAATAATATAAGTAATGTTTTAGTTTTGTTGAATTATAATAAAAACCATATAAGTTATATAATATTTTATATATAATTATATGTTTTGGGTTTCTAGAGTGGTGATGAAAATATAGTGACATCACTTCGTGAAGGCGGTAGTCCACTGATACTCGAACGATGTTATTAGTTTTTTGTGTCATAAAACAAATGAAAAACTATCAAATTGATATATAAAATGTTTAATGATGTTAATAATTATTTCATTTACATCACATATAAAAATTAACATTATAATTATCACCTTCTATGTAAAATGTTAGTCAAATATGAATCACATCGCTTCGTGATGCGGTAGTCCACCGTAAACTAAAGAAATGTTATCATATATTATACAACACTAAAAATAAAAACAGTTTATATTATTAAGGACTCATTATTTTTTATTAATTTATAAATATTCTATATATATTTTAAATTAATCACATCACACAACTATGAGAAGTGGTAATGGGAAAATGAATGACATCTGTTTGGGTGGCATAACATTCTTTAAACATTAATTATGATTTTAAAACCAATTTTAGGGAAGTAGATACAGTTTTAGATAATTCCCTTAAGAAAATAATCATATTTCTGTTTTTGGGGTTATTATATAAATTTATTGTAATAATTATTGAAGGAGGTTAATGGATAAATAATATAAAAATTCTCTCTGAAGAACTCTACCTCATCTTCGTGTAACCTCTTTAAAATTGCTCCAAACATGTTACTAAGTATTATTTATGACAAAAATAAGGCTTTTAAGAATAGGTGAGGAAATTAGTGAATTTATTGGGTATTTTATTGGCTAATTCAAATTTTTGTGAATGTGTGAAGAGGTGAGTAGATGGGGTGGAATTTTATTAGTGACATGGGTGGCACACATATAATTTTTAAAAATTTAAATGTGTAGCCACATTTTTGAAATGAAAAAATGGTAAAATTTTTTAATTATTATAAAATATTATACATGATAACATGTAAATAGGGACATGAAATATATTTTTCAATATTTTTATGTCAATTTAGCTCTACTATTTTTAGATTAATGACCAGGTAAAACAATTTTTACCTAAATCGTGGTAAATAATTTTAACTTTTTTCACTATTCATTTTGTTAAAAAATTAAGATGAAATTATTTGATAATAAAAATTATGATTATTATAAATATTTTATCCAATTTTAAAAATTCCATTAGGTGATTTAGAAAATAGATAAATTAAAATTAGCCTGATAGACATGACTGGAACACGATATTTCAAAGAGAAAATGTTCAATATCATAAAATGTTTTTTATATAAAAAGTTAATATGAAAATGATTCTATTCATATAAATGAGATTAAGTGATAGTTAATTGAACTAATTTTACTAATAAACAATTAAAAAACTTGTTTAACATTATAAATAATTTAAACACAAATGGTGTTTTGAATTAATATTTTGTATTTATCACTATACATAATAAATGAATGTTTTCATTAAATAATTAACCCTAAGTAAATTTTAATATGATGATTTAAAAAATAGTTTTTTTATTTTTTTTAAATAAAATTTGTATGAATTAATTTTAAATAATGTAAACAGATTGGTTCTAATTTGTGTTTTATAAAACATACAACATTTTTGAAAAAAAAAGTATTTTTGTTTTAAATTATTATTATTCTTTTTATAATTAAAATATAACCTTCATTTAAAAAAAACTTATTAATACCATTTAATTTAATGGATATTTTATAATTTTATACTATATTACAGTTCATTTCAACTCAGGGTTGTGTGTTTTGTAAGCCATCGATGTGGTATGATTCGAATAAATATTGTTCATGGTTGTTTCATTATTAGGGTAACATGTGACACACAATATCAAATATAATTTTAAAACATTATAATATATTTTTATTACATCATCCTCAAATTAAATAAATTTCATCCTTGAATTTAAACTTGATATCCTAAATCAAGGGCTAGGAATTATAAAATTACATTTCTGAAAACCCTCATTGTAAAAGGGACAATAAAATATCCTATTTATATGTTCAAAAAAAGATGTGAATTGTTAAGGTGGAATAACATGAACTAGGATTCCATGTTGAATAACATTTGTGTAATATGATGACATTAACAAATAAGTGTAAAATAAGACCATAATAAAGATGGAGAGTAATAGAGAACATAGTCAAGAAGAATTTGACAACTAAAAATTCTTAAACTTGAGGTTTGAAAAAGAAGTTGATATTATAAAATGTAATGAAAAAGGGAAAACATTTTTTTCACGATTATTTTACATTATTTTAGGAATTAATTAACTCCCTAATAAAATTAGGGAACAGACAAACTTGATATATTTTAACTTCATAAGGACAATTTAATTCATTAGTTGTTCTTCAATCTATTTCCACATAATTTATTACTAAATTAAATGAATATCCAAAATAAATTTTGTTTCATAATTGGAGAACTCAAATTAAATATGAACATACATTAAGATCCATGAAGTTGTAATAATTTACTCCATCAATATTTACATTAACCATAATGATTGGTAAATGTTATCCAATAACACCCAATGTTCAACTTAATCCCTTTCACATATAGATGACCTAATGTCTAATGAAAAAAATCTGACCAAATTTACAATGAGGGTCATAAAATCAATATTATATTACTCAAAAAATATAATGTGACTGTTAATTCCAAATTCAAAAAATTTGAATACCTTGATCACCATAAAATCTAAATGAAAACTTGAATTCTTCTAAAAATATAACAATTTATTATCTAGTAATTTCAATACATCCAAATATGTAGTAAACACCATCAAAGATGACGTAAACCATAAATTGAATAGACAATTTTATGGTCAACAATAATTTCCCATAAAAATACTATTTTTATTTAAATCATAATATAGAGAACATATTAGGGGATATCATTAATTAATAATGAACTTTCCAAAAAAAATTGTTATACCACTAAATCACTTTTCATAGCACTGTTCAACTCATTCTTTCAAATCCATTGTAAAATAGTAATATATTACAACCCTTATAATTTTAATGATTTTAATTACAAAAACATAATCAATATAATAATTTTAAAACACATTTAATGGATCCTAATAAATAATTATATTAATCAATTGACTCATATTGTATAAATAACCTAATATTAACCATGCTACCATTGATCCGTTTATGTTATATTCCAATCTTCATTTTGAAATTTATTTATATATTTCCCTATATAATTAAGTGGATGAATTTTAAATTTCAATTAGTTTAATTCCCTTACAATAATGTGTATAGTGGAATTCCTCTAAAAAGATATAGAAAACTCACATTACCTCTAAGAAAGTATTATAGTGTTTATATCCTTAATAATAACGTATTGGAAAATAATTCATTCCCTTATTCTGTTAACATATTTTTTCATCTTCTTTATATTATTCTCTTCATCCATTGAAAATATAAGAACTTGATATTTTTTTAAATCTTGATGAAAAATAAAATTATTTCACCATAAGATGAAAAGTATTTAGTTACCAGTACACATTAGGTACTTGGCCTAAGACCTTCATATATGTGGTCAACATTTACATTTAGGTTTTATAGGAAATACATAAAATACATAGAAAACCTTGTAAAGGTATCTTCATACACCATAAAACCTTACACTTCATTATTATATAAGATGGCTAACATTTTTTTCATATTAGTTTGTTTCTCATGATCGAAATATTTTTCAAGGAATTGCAGCTTAAAATATTTTCATTCAACAATTTTTATTTCCTCTTTCGACCTAATAATCTATATCAATGAGCACCATTGGTTAGAAATTTCATTGATTTGGTACAATTAAAGTGTATGATTTTCCGTTTCACCTCATTATGAATGCATTTATATTTTATGATCTCTACCATTCTCGATATGCCTCATACGTGTTATCAAGAAATATTTTCCCATGTTTTTATACGAGGGATAGGTCTTATTTTTTGGTTTTATATGTAAAATTAGTGGAATTTGGAAGCCCATTTATCTATTAATGGTTGTTTCATGTTTCTGGAACCCCATTCAAATTTCCCCAAGAAACCAAAAATCTCTTTTAGAAGGCATCAAAAGTGGCCCCTAGTTTAAAAACTATTTAGAAAAACTGTACAAACACCATCTCTAAAACATACCCCCCCCAAGATAGTGGGGTGTTTCATGATTAGTGTGGGTTTTTTAAAATATTCAATAATTATGATAAACTATTCTCCCATAAGAATAGGTTTGCTATTAATTACCCAAGTTTGCAATGTTGTGAACCTCTACATAGTAAACTATGAGTGTATTTTTTCAACACCTCAAAAATTTTGTTAAAAGTTTGGACAACATGTTTTTACCCTTAATCACCACTTCCCATAACATTATGATTTCATATGATTTTGAAAGATCTAGATTGGATTCCAAGGCTCCTCAAAACCCTTCTTGTTTGAAATTAAGATCCTGTGGAAGGATTAATTCCCTCCTCTAGTATATAATATATTCTCATTGCTTTATTATCTCACCCAACTCTTAATCGATTAAGAGGGATGATTTTAACCCTATTAGTGATGGATTGTAACTATGATTTTATGTATATTAATAATTTGCATCTTAGAATTAGGTATTTATCCAAGATCAACTTTATAATTTTGATTTTGATCATTCTAAATTGAATTGTGAATTTCATTTTTGAGAACTTTCATCAACGATCTTTAGGATGGTGGTCAAATTGTCAATTCCAATAAACTCAATTATAATTTTTTATATTTAATTATGAAATTTAAATTTCCACATTAGGTTATTTCATTATAAATTTTTATAATTAATTAATTTCTATTTTGATAATGAAACCGTCTATGTTTCCAGTTAGACCCATTTGTGACTTTGGGACCAGAATTCATGGAAATCCATGGGTTGTGCTGGTTTAATTCCAACATTTATTTATAAAATATGCTCGGTTGATAAACGATACTATGAATATGGTTGATTAAACATTTTATGAAATTGGATGAATAATAAATTATGGAAATTGTTAATAAATGGGTTATAAATATTGAACTATGAGATATGATATTTGTGGATGTGTTTTGGGACAGATATTGATGGTCCAAAAACCCATGAGGTTCTAGACCACCACTCTTGGAACCGATGATATATTTTTGTACTACATGTTTTCACTTATTATTGGGACAATTACTGATGCTCCAAATAACAATGGGGTGTTGGACTACCTATCAAGGCCATCATTGTATGATTATAGACTTTTATATTAAATGATTAATGAAAATCCATGATATAATCTAATGTGACATTCTTTTTTTAGAAGGTGAAGGATAGAGTGTAGTCCAAAAAAGGAATTGTTGGTTTGAGTGTTACCATGAACCCATTGATTATGTGGTTAATTAATAAATATTTTATTGTGAAAAGTTGTTACTTTATATTTTGTAATATATTCTTTATACAATAGAATAAACGATTTTCTACAAGATATTTTTTTATACAACATTGGTGGTGCCATATAGATTTGTATTAAAACCCTACATGGGATACCTAATTAGTACCTGAATAGACCTCGTGTTTTCATGACAAGAAAATGGTTATAGCCCTATGTGATATTGTTTAGATGGGATGCAGCGTGGATAATGGATTACGAAACATGACATGTTATTTAGACCCTTAGGGATTTTTTCACCATATCTTTACATTTTATTGATATGATACATGAAACTTATATTTAATATCAAATATATATCTTTATTATATAGTAATTTTTCTATGTCATTGTACTATCTTGTGATGTTGGTCATTGTTGGTTATGTTTTATTCCAGATATTTTTTATTAACAGTTGTATTTTTTTGTTGATTTTTTCTATTTTGGTGGTTTTGTAAAGAGGCTATGGTCTCCAAATATTATATATTAGACCCTGTCATCTACTCCAATTCCTTTAGGTCATGGTGAGGTGTGCCTATGGCCATGCAACTAACTATATCAGAGAACCAACACACCAAACCAAGGTCGGGATGTTAAAAAGTTGTTTCAAAATATATTATAATTTCTTTTCAATTTTATTTCTATACTGTGAAGGTATAAAAGAAACTAGGATGTTTTAATACTTTTTCTTGAGATTATTAGTGGGTGTATTCGACCCATATATTGGGAAAAACCAAGTTTTTTGGATGGGATTACTATTTTGATGTTTTCTTTATAGTTGGATGTTATTTCTCCTTGGGTATTTCACTAGTTGTGGGATGCAATTATTATTTTTTGATATATTATACATGGAACCACATGTGATGAGAGTTGTTTTTACATGGATCATTCAAGGTAATCAAGATTTTTGTTTTCACATTCATCATTTTAGGAATTAATGAAAAATTACGTTTTGGTTTAGTTGTTGTTGTGAGAATTATTTTCATTATTTGAGTATTTTAAAAAAAATGGTTCCTAAAAAATTAATAATTACAAACTGTTCATATTGAAGAATTATAAAATGTATAAATAGTTTTATAATGGGAAAAAATTAAAATAATTTTTCTTACCCTTTGTTAAACATGACCCTGGTGATGGATGGTTGAGGGTAGTGATGGTGCCTTGGTTTTGGCCATGTGGAGGGTAACATAGATATAATTTTTATGGTTTCACATAAGTCACTATTGTAATTTTTTTTATTGATTTGGTATGTGTATTAAGATTTGTGTTTGGAATTATAGATATATTCCTCCATAATGATTCTGGTTGAATTTTTTACCATGAGGATGTGGCTGGAATTGTTCCTGTATCTATGGAGATTTAGGAACTGATAGTTCTGGGTGAAGGAGAAATAGAGTATTATGATGAAATTATTTATTACTTTATAAAATATAAGGAATAAGACCTATGATGGTATGTACGAAATATTATCAACCTGACATGGGAGTTTTAGTATTTGAAATTCACCATAGAGGGTGGGCCATATGTAGCTGAGTAATGGAAAAAGTCTATCCAGATGATCTAGGTCCATTTATAGAATCTTGTAGAGAAGTGAGACAACATAGATGATTTTATGTTATGTGGTTAATAGAAACATTGGTGAGACATTTAGATTCATGATAGATAGCTTTATAACATGCTAAAAAATATATCAATGTGGTGTTTGTGGAGAACATTTAACTACACATGATCTGGTAGGATAAAGAAGCATTGTTTAGGTGGTTTACCCAAGGGAGTATATCCAAGAAGGACTATATAAGTAAAATAAGTAATTTACATCTTTTTTATATAGATTTTTTAGGAAATCAGGATAAAACAATGAAGATTTACCATTATGGGAATAAATATAAGACAAATTAAATGTTAAAAAAATTAGTTGAAGATGTTTAGGGAAGTTGTAATTCATGAGATAATTTTGTTGGGGAACCTAAAAGATGATTCTAGTGAAATTTTGGTAGATTGGCCAATGATATGGATAGGTTACTCCAATATGAAATCGAATATACTTCCACTAATGTGATTGGCCAGTTTAAATTAATAAATAGAGTCCATGACCACTTGTAGATTATGAAGCCTGTAGAATTATGGGTCACTAAGAGAGGTAATTTGAAACCCTCAGCTGATTGGTAATGGTGGAGGAGAAAGACCAAATTATAGTATAGAAAGGTGGTATTTTATCCCATATCAATATGATAGTTCAAGTTCTTCTCCTAATAGTAGTTTAGGTAGTGTAAATTATATTTTAAGGGATGTGAACCCATATTTTGATATCACTATAGCATAGGGGACACATACTACATCGTAGGGTAGAGGGGTAGGATAATTTCATGCATTTTAGCCTAAACTTGTGAACAGAAAGACCAGATCATTGATTTATATAGATACTTTTGTTGTTGAGTATACAGATTCTAATGATTTTTATGATATATTACCCTCTCATTATATTATAAATTCTAAACTTTTTAAGATTGTGAGTTAGAAAATATATATTTTTCGTGTCATTATGATGATTGACATGTCATTAGAAGTGTGGTTTGGGGATATATGCTTATGTAAAGGGTGTTATCTCTAGTTTGGTGAGTATCAATATCATTGGGATCTAATCAAACATTAGATGTTGGGTTTTTACATGATTTTGGGTATGAACTAACTAGTGCTATACTGATCCCACATCGATCCCAACTATTGGATTGTGACCTCTATGTCTCTTAAGGGTAATAGTTATGTTCATCTTGGAGAGTGTGATATCAATAATGGTAATGCATTCCAAGTTCCTTAAAAACTATGGGAGATCATAATCCTGGTTAGAAATCTATATATAGATGATTGGGTTGTAAATAATGATTTTTTTATACTTGTGGTTTACCATTTCTAGGAAATTGTCCCCATGGATATTTCAAGTCAGCCACCTAATAGGGATGTTGTGTTAACAATTTATCACATTCTTAGACCTAAAACAATTTCTATTCCTCCCCATATTATGTCATTAATAGGGATTTAGAATCCTAAAACATATCTAAGAGAATTCATAGAAAAATTATTAATCTATTAATGTACATCACCATGGGGTTCTCTTTATTTTTTTTCTAAGATGATTCATTGGATTCTAGGTTTGTGCATTTTTTACTAAAAGTTGAAATAGATGATTGTGAAAAACTATTATCCACTTCCATGTATGATTAATTTATTTGAAAAGTTTAGAGTATATATTTTTTTATCCATGATTTACTTGAGTTTAAGGTATCAACCATTTAGATTTTCCCATTCTCATATTCCATAGTTTACTTTTAGTGGAAGGAATGGAATGTATGAGTTCATTGTGAGATCATTTTGACTAACAAATTATTCTACTATGTTATTGGAAATGATGAATTTAATATTTCAATAGTACCTAGATCATTTATTGTAGTTTTTATGCATTAAATCATTGTGTACTCCATGACTCATGTTGATTATTACCAACATCTTGACATCTTCCTGAGTACACAAAGAGAGAATTAGTTATACACCAATCTATCCAAGTATAAATTTTGGATTGACATAGTAATTTTTTTAACATCATCTATGAAAATGGATTGTTATTAGACACAAATACTATGCAAGTCTTGATTTCTATGGATTATCCCAAGTATTTTAATATATCTATTGTTTTATAGGTTTATTTGGTTTTTATTAAAGGTTTATGAATGATTTTTCCCATTTAGTAGCACCACATTCCAGATTGAACAAGAAATGGATCATTTTTTAATGGTCTGGGTGATGGGGGAATGATTTCGAGGAGTTGGGGAATCATTTGAATACTGCAATGATCTTGGTCATACCTCAGATAGGTGAGGAATATACCGTGTTTCTAATGTGTCCAGAATCAGACCAGTAATAGTGTTGATGTAGGGGGATCTTGTGTAACGCCCCGACCCCAGTTACCTAGAGTCGTTGCATTATTGTGTAACACTGATATGATCCCAAAAGATAAAGTCTCGAAAGACTGATTTGTTTAGTAGCCTTGGAAACATTAGATAAATTCATAAATGTTACATTACATCATAAAGTGAAAAACTACAATAACATAGTCTCCATATTCCACACTTATATCCCCTTCAGACTATCCCTTCAGGTCATTCATAAAATACTTCTCCACATCCTGGAAAAATTAAAACATTGAAAGGGGTGAGCTCAGATTCTCAGTAAGGATAAAAATATTGCGAAAGCTTTCATAAATAAACATAAACATTTAAGGCAATGTATAACAAAAAAAAGCCTTTTAAACTTTATCTTCAGTGTAATATGGAAAAATTAAAATGAAATAATTCCATTTACTTATTCACATGGATATTATACTAGTCAAATAATCACATCCAATATCAATAACCACTTTCATAAAGATGGAATGAATAATGCCAGACTATCATAACCATGTAGCCAAGGCTTTGTGCCAAGACTACAAATAATATTTTGTCAACGCCTCGTTCCAGGACACTAGTTTGTCTCATGAGACCTACCGATGCATCAAGGAGCTATAGCGGGCTCCACCCATCACTTATTATGTCCAATGCGTTCCTTATATGAAAAGGTTTAAACATATCATAAACCATAACATAATAGTATCACATAAAACATGCATAAAAGAAACATAACATTTCCACATTTCAATCACAAGATATCAATACAACACATTGATATAATAAAAACATTATCAAAACCATTTTCAATGCCAAAATAAAAGAAAAGTAAAACATGGTATTTATTTTTCATTTAAAGAAATTATGTCTTGTAGAGGAAGCCAAAAATCAAATAATGGTCACGGTGATGGAGAAGTCGTTGCCACCACATACGTATGACAAAACATTACTTTTGTAGTTTAGTAAAAATGCTTCATATAAAAGGATTTTTTTAATAGAAGTAAAAGTGAAAGGTGTTTATACACTATATAAAGGAATGTTCTGTATAAAACAAAATATGCCTCAATGAAAGGAGATTGACACGAAGTCCCTTACAAAGATCATTATTTAATTAAAATAGATCTATTATGTGTATTCGCTATAAGTACACAAAAATAAAGTACAAATATAATAAAGGAAATAATAATATCATGAATTAATTTGAATGTAGGATATTAACACAAAGAATGGAAATTGGGTCATGAAGTTCCCTTACCTCGTGTCCGACTTGAATCGACCGTTCTTTTACCTCCTGAATAATAAACTAGAGTAAATATCTACTTGATTAAGAACCTTTTTCAAGTTAATTATCCCTTTTATATCACTTATTACAATGTTACAAAAATTATGTAGTCATTTTTGTTAAAAACGGTTGTTTTGTTGATCTTTGGTACTTGAGTTAAAAATAATCTTCTTATAATTACAAGTTGTTCATGTGGTAAAATATCCATTATATCCTGAATTATATTCATGATGTATATATCATATATATCATATATATCCGCTATATATATGCATTTATAATATTACATAACATTTAGAGTTAAGAAATTAAATGCACCGTTCATGGAGACGGTAAGACGTACATACGCATGAACACTACTTTCATTTCTATTTCATATTTAATGGAATGAGATCATAATGATATAAATGTGTATTATAATTCCAGTATAATATCATATATGATATCATTTACTCCATCCTTTACACATCCCACATACGGCATTAACGATTCAAATCACTTTGAGGGGAAGGTAGTCTGCATTTCCTAAAATGAAATAATCGCGTTTACCCATAATGGAAATCAGAAAGGTATGCCATAAATGAAAAATACAAAAGCATAAATAATACCTAAAAATAATATATATCATATATAAATATAGTGACATCTTAATTTCCACCATGAGTGGTGTTAAAAGAAAATTGAACAATCATTGTTTCCTGAGACAATAATTCGCCACCCATAGAAACAGTATGTTCTATAACCATTAGATGAAGGTGTGTGTAAGTTTAAATCAAATAATTCATATATAAATATCCTATTATATTTAATATACTGGTGTTGTTACAAAATAAAGGAATAAAATGAGTTTAAGGGGTTGGAGAAGTAAAATAAAACAAAAGAACATAAGATAAGACATTACCTTAAAATCGGGTAACTCTTTTTGATTTGAGCCAAAGGCTTCCTTGGGAAGACTTATGCCCAAAGTGAGGCTTCTAGGAGTAATAGAGGAAAGTTGAAATAGTATTTGAGAAGATGTTGTCTAATCCAAATGGCTTTGATGGTGTGAATAAGGTGGTAGAGGTGGGGGCCTTTTAAAAGAGGAGAGGAGGGGCACTCTTGGAAAGTAATGAAATGTTACATTATTATGAAGTGCCTTTCAGATTTCAAAGGTCCCACAATTATATATTTCGACGATAAGGTGATATGGGTTCGAAATATACCCATAAAATAGGTTTTTCACAAGTGTAAGTCTAAGATTTTACATTATCTTTTCTTTTTATTTAAATCGTTAATTAATGAGGTAATCGTTGCATCATCATGGTGTCATAAAAAATATAAAGAATTTAATGTCTAAAAATTATAAAAAAATTAAAAAGATATAGGAAATATTTTTTTATTTCCAATGAATATTTATAGTCGAACATTTTACTTATATAACCCCATGTAATAATTGTTTTAGTAAAACTACACATGTTTGTGATAATTTTATTTTTACATTAAATAAAAAGTTATTAATAAAACGTAAAAGGTATTATTCACCATAAAAATATTTTAATCCCATTGCACCAAATTTTACTTCTTAATTACAACCATGTATGTATGATTTTTTAAAATCAAATCACAGAAGTGGTAAAGTTTTATTTAATTGAAAAATCAGTTTTTTAACTACCACTTAGTGGTTTCACTATTCATTAAAAATTGATGTTTTTTAGAAAAATATAAAAAGTTAACTCCAATATATATTTGATATTACAAATTCAAGAATTATTTCTATTTTAAAAAATTCAAAACATATAATTTTAATTAATTAATTTAATAATTAATTCTCGTTGTCACAACAAATAGCGTGTTTTTAAGAAACAATATATTTCAAAAGATTGACAATTGTTTATGTCCAATTTCAAAGTGAAAGTAATTCTAATGACCACCATTGGATAAAATGGTAAAAATATATTTTAATTATATATTAAAACCACTCAATAGTATAATTTATCACTATAAATTATTTTTATTAAAAAAATTGTTTTTAAGTTTTTTTCACTATTCATCGAAAATTGGAAGTTCTCAGAAAAATACAAAAAATTCAACATAGGATAATTTCGATATTCTGAATCCAAAAATGAAGTCCAATTTTAATAATAAAATTTATAAAATTACAAAAAGTTGGTATTACAATTCATAACGGCTACATTGATTGGTCGCGGTGTGTTAGAATCTCGAACTTGCGTATAATGCAAGCTATTACATTATTGAACGAGAAGCGTATCATGGAAGCATGGGGTGTTAAATTCTCCCCTCCTTCAATAAATTGTGTCCTCACAATTTGAAAATGTTCTTCGAAAATTAAAGGTTGAAAATAGATAATACCTTTGTGGAAATCCCACGTCGGAAATAAGGTCAATAAAAATATAACTTTAAAAGAAAGAAAGAGAAGTACAAAGGTCCCCTGAGATATCCAATACAAGGATTATATGAAAATATGGATATGGAGGAGAAACAAACCATCAAGGTCTGATGGAGTGTTGTAGAAAACTGGATTAGGAGAAAGTTAACCACAAGAAAATCACAAACTTGTGATTGGTTGAACGGCTATTGAATCCCCAATTAGAAAAGTTAACCGACAATGTTTTTGTTTTAAGTTAGCTTCCATAAAGTTACAGAATTTATTAAAGAGATTTACTAAGAACGTAAGGAAATATAATTACTTGTCATATAGACTTTCATTCTTTAATAATTTGTTTTACAACAAACCCATCTTTCACTCCAAATGGTAACAGAACTCAATAATATTCTATTCATCCTAATTGTGTATGGTTCCAAATATTACCTCATACCATTTAGATTAAGATAACTATTTTTTAATAACCAAGGACTTCCTATAGGAAAGCGGTAGATAATAAAGGCATGTTTCACTATGGTTGTAGGTTTGATTCCTACATCTTTGTCTGACGCGACGGGTTATCCCCCATCCTAAAGGTTGTCCTTTCTCTAAAACTATAGTATTATAATATTCCAAAAATAATATTCATAAATATTTTAACCATAAACAATACTATCCAAAGTTAAACTTAATCCATTCCATCCTTTATATTTATCCAAAATACCTCCGTCCAAACTTTCTCTAAAAGGTCTCTAAATTCCAAAAATCAATTGTATCATCAGATTCCTCAAACCAAGTAATGTTTCTCTTATTGTCACATATAAAAATATGATTACCTTCATCATATTAAAACCTTAATGAAAACAACAAGTACTGCAGTGTAATACTTATATATATCACATTATTCTTATAACCATAATATGGTTCTTGAGTCCAAAAACTCCAATACATTAATCATTCCACTTCAAATGTAGTAACAGCATAAGATTGGCCTGGATCCCTTGTCCTTTTTTGAGGTAAGTTTCCCTGATGCTTAGGACATTAATTTGCATAATGCCCCATTTCCATACAATTGTATCATTCAATATTGACATCCTCTTTCTTTCCCTTGCAATCATGAGCCTGGTGACCTTTTCCTCCACATTTATAAAAAACTCCCATTACTTTTAAAAAATTACTGGGATGATTCATCCCACAATTATTGCTTAATGGAAAATCATTCTTTCGCTTTTTCCCTTTATATATCTCTTGTTCCCCCATTCTCTTCTTCTCTTGCTCTACATTATTGTCATACGATTTAGAGAATTCCTTTTCTGTCTTGATAGAACATGAGACTATATTTTCGTACATTGATAAATATTGTGATTCTAAAGCTCAAAGGTGAAATAGTTTTAACCCATCAAAGAAATGATCAATCTTACTTCTTGGGTTACGTTTATAATCTATATCATGTCTTTCAAACCTTGTAAAGTTAGCCTCATACTTTGCGACATTCTCATCCTCCTTTTGTCTCAGACTTAGAAATTGCCTTTCCATATCAGCTCGATGGTCACGAGGGAAGTATTTTTCTAAGAAAAGCTCTTTGAACTCACTCCATTACATATTTGATACTTAATCATCTTCCTTTGTGTTTTGTATCAATGACCACCATTGATTGACATCTCCAGTTAGGCGGTAAACTGCCATGACAACTTTCTCCCTTTCGCTACTCCCCAAGGCGTGGAATATTTTCTCTAAGGAGTTTATCCATTACTCAACTACTAATTGATTTGTACCCCCATTAAATGTTGGCAGTTGTTTCCTCATGAAGCGGTCTAACATTGATCCTCCACGTTGCGGATTAGGGTGCTCCATAAGAGTAAGGTTATTATCCATAACCTGAGTGAGTTGTCCCAGTATAGTGATAAGTTGATCAGCACCAGTTGTACCTCCAGCTCCACTATAATTATCTTGAGTAGGAGGGAAATACCTGAATGGAGTGCGTGCATTGATACGATTTCCATTCCTCCCACTAGGCACCATTTCTAAACAATGGCATAAACTAGATTAGTTTATGAATCAAATTACATAATTACAAACTTCAAAAACAATTAACATAAATTGAAATATTTATGGATATAATCCATAATCATAAATATGTTTTCTTTGAGGAAGTATATACTCATAACCCTTCATAGTGTTTTGTAAATAAAATGTTAATTATCATAAGCATATCCCCCGGGAGTGTCGTAACCAAGAGTGAAGCAAGGCCCATTGTCGTGCACCAATTCCCATTCGAGTCTAGCTCAAAGCGGTGTTTTCGGGTTTTACCCCTAGGTACATCTAGGCCAGATCCGCCTCTACCTGCTCGTATCCAGACAGGGATGTATTGCTCAGAATACTCACAAAATCTCTATAATACCAAAATTCTAGGAAGATCTTCTATACTAATCATCAATGTCTATCTTAGGTATATGTGCTCTAAACAGAGTTCATCTAAATCAAGATTCCAAGGTTAGTACTAATCTACCTTTGATACCAACTGTAACGCCCCAACCCCAGTTATCCAGAGTCGGTGCGTTATTGCGTAACATTGGCATGATCACAAAAGATCAAGTCTCAAAATACCAATTAGTTTAGTTTCCTTGGAAACAAAAGATACATTCATAAATGTTACATTAAATCATAAAGTGAAAAACTAAAATAACATAGTCTCCATAGTACACACTCATATCCCCTTCAGACTATCCCTGTAGGTCATTCATAAAATACTTCTTCACATCCTGGAATAATTAAAACATTGTAAGGGGTGAGCTCAGATGCTAAGTAAGGATAACAATATTGTGGAAGCTTTCATAAATAAACATAAACAATTAAGGCAATTTATAACTAAAACAAAAGCCTTTTAAACTTGAACTTCAACGTAATATGGAAAAAGTAAAATGATATAATGACATTTACTTATTCACATGGATATTCTACTAGTCAAATAATCACATGCAATATCAATAACCACTTTCATAATGATAGAATTCATAATGCCATACTATTATAACCACGTAGCCAAAGCCTCGTGCCAAGACTACAAATACGATTTTGTCAAGGCCTAGTGCCAAGACACTAGTTTGTCTCCTAAGACCTACCGATGCATCGAGGAGCTATAGCGGGATCCACCCATCACATATTATGTCCAATGCATTCTTTATATGAAAAGGCTTAAACATATCATAAACCATAACATAATCGTATCAAATAAAACATGCATAAAAGAAACATAACATTTCCACATTTCAATCACAAGATATCAATACAACACATTGATATAATAAAAACATTATCAAAACCAATTTCAATTCCAAAATAAATGAAAAGTAAAACATGGTATTTATTTTTCATTTAACGAAATTATGGCTTGTAGAGGAAGGAAAAACACAAATAATGGTCACAGCGATGGAGAAGTTGTTGTCGCCGCTTACCTAAGACAAAACATTCCTTTTTTCATTTAGTAAAAACGCTTCATATAAAAATATTCCTTTTGAATAAAAGGAAAATTCAAAAGGGTTTCTACACAGTATAAAGGAAAGTTGTGTATAAAACAAAATATGCCTCAATGAAAGAAGATTGAGACGAAGTCCCTTACAAAGATCATTTTTTTAAATAAAATAGATCTATTATGTGTATTCACTATAGTTTCATTTAAATAAAGTACAAATACAAGATAGGACATAATAATATCATGACATAATTTGAAAGTACGATATTAACCCAAAGAACGAAAATTGGGTTAAGAAGTTCTCTTACCTCGTGTCCGACTTGACTCGATCGTTATTTAACATCATGAATAATAAACTATAGTTCATATCTACTTTCTTAAGAACCTTTTTAAAGTCCATTATCCCTTTTATATCACTTATTACAATGTTACAAAAATTATTTATTCATTTAAGTTAATAAGAGTCGTTTTTTCGATCTTCAGTACTTGAGTTAAAAATAATCTTCTTATAATTACAAGTTGTTCATGTGGTAAAATATCCATTATATCCAGAATTGTATTCATGATGTAGATATAATATATATAATATATATCCAGTATATATATGAATTTATAATAATACATAACATTTAGAGGTAAGAAATGAAATGCACCGTTCATGGAGAAGGTAAGTCGTACGTACGCATGAACGCTACTTTCATTTCTATTTCACATTTAATGGAATGAGATAATAAAGATATAAAGGTGTATTATAATTCCAGTATAATATCATATATAATATCATTTACTCCATCCTTTACATGTCCCACATATGGCATTAACGATTCAAATCACTTTGAGGGGGCGGTAGTCCGCACTTCCAAAAATGAAATTCTCGCATTTACCCATAATGAAAATCATAAAGGTATGCCATAAATGAAAAATAAAGAAGCATAATGAATACATAAATATAATATAAATCATATATAAATATAGTGAACTCTTAATGGCAACCATGAGAGATGTTAAAAGAATATTGAACAATCATCGTTTCTTGAGGGAGTAATTCGCCACGCACAGAAACAGTATTTTCATTAACCATTAGATGAAGGTGTGTGTAAGAGTAAATAAAATAATTATTATAAAAACATCCTAGTATATTGAAGATACTGGTGTTGTTACAAAATAAAGGAATAAAAAGAGTTTAAGGGGTTGGAGAAGCAAAATAAAACAAAAGAACATAAGAGAAGACATTACCTTAAAATCGGGTAACTCTTTTTGATTTGAGCCAAAGGATTCCTTGGGAAGACTTATGCCTAAAGTGAGGCTTCTAGGATTAAGATAGGGAAGTTGAGAGAGTATTTGGGCAGATTTGGGGCGATCCAAATGGCTTTTATGGTGTGAATAAGGTGGTAGAGGTGGGGGCCTTTTATAAGAGGAGAGGAGGGGCACTTTTGGAAAGTAATAAAAGGTTACTTTATTATGAAGTGATGTTCGGATTTCAAAGGTCCCAAAATAATATATTTCGAGGATAAGGTGATAAGGGTTCGAAGTATACCCATCCAATAGGTTTTTGACAAGTGTAAGTCTTAGATTTTACATTATATTTTCATTTTATTTAAATCATTAATTAATGAGGTAATCGATGCATCATCATGGTGTCATAAATAATATAAACCATTTAATGTCTAAAAATTATAAAAAAGTTACCAAGATGTAAGAAATATTTTTATCTTTCCAATGAATATTTATAGTCGAAAATTTAACATATATAACCCCATGTAATAATTGTTTTAGTAAAACTACACATGTTTCTGATTGTTTTATTTTTACATTAAATAAAACGTTTTTAATGTCATTTTCTTACCCAAGTGGCTCCATGGGGTCCCCAAGTTGACCCATGGATTGTCTTGGTCGTCCAGAACTAATCCAATAAGTTTAAAACAAGTGTAAAGGTAATTTCATATTATTATAACATTATATTTACCTTAAATTACACTAATTACCTTTAATCGTGATTAATAAAACATAAAAGTTACTATTCACCAAAAAATTATTTTTATCCCATTGAACCACATTTTACTTCTTAATGACAACCATGTATGTCAGATTTTTTAAAATCAAATCACAGAAATGGTAAAGTTTCATTTAAATGAAAAATCAGTTTTTTAACTACCACTTAGTGGTTTCACTCTTCATCAAAAATTGATGTTTTTCAGAAAAATACCAAAAATTCACTCTAAGATATATTTAATATTACAAATTCAAATATGATATATATTTTAAAAAATTCAAAACATATAAGTTGAATTAATTAATTTAATAATTAATTCCCGTTGTCGCAACAAATAACGTGTTTTAAGAAACAATATATATCAAAAGATTGACAATTGTTATGTCCAATTTCAAAGTGAAATTAATTATAATGAACACCATTGGATAAAATGGTAAAAATATATTATAATTTTATTTTAAATCAAATAAATAGTATAATTTATCACTGTAAATTATTTTTATTAAAAAAGTTGTTTTTAAGTATTTTCACTATTCATCGAAAATTGGACGTTCTCAGAAAAATACCAAAAATTCAACATAGGCTAATTTGGATTTTCCAAATCCAAAAATGAAGTCCAATTGGAATAATAAAGTTTATAAGATTTCAAAAAGTGGGTACTACTATTCATAACGGCTACATTGATTGGTCGCGTTGTGTTAGAATCTCAAACTTGCGTACAATGCAATCTTTTGCATTATTGATAGAGAAGCGTATCGTGGAAGCTAGGGGTGTTACATCTTTTTTTTGAATATGGGTCATATTTTTTGATTCCACATTAATTTAAATACACTACTAATAATCCCATGTTAGGTATGATGGTTTAATCCTTGAATTATTAGGGGAATTATTATTTGTCTGAAAATGTAATTATGTAAATCAACCATAGAAGATTAAATTATATCTTTTTAAATAGATATTTGAATCTCTCAAACTATAAATGCATGTATTATATGCCTTCTTTTGTATTTGATCTAGAATATACACACAGGAAGGTAAATAATGTGGCTCACACATGTAGTAGAAAATCATTGACTTAGGCAGTTCATATGTCTAGTTCTGAGTGGAAGATGATAACCATGCCTGGAGATATGAAAATTGAATTTTAGGAAGGCCAAAAATAGATGACATGCCTATCATTATCTATTGATTCCACACTTATGACATTGATTAGGAAGATAATTTATGAGTATCTCATGTTTTTGGACTTAAAGGAATTCATATAAGCTGTGGAGTCACCTTTTAATGTGTCTATAGATGTTGATGAGATCATATATATATTGAGCTATGTTTTAGTGGATACATGTGTGTGGACGTATATGTTGCTTGTGTTTCATGCCTCGATGTGATAAGTACATCATGGTTTGAGTAATTATACCATTACCTATGTCAACAGTGTTGGTGGTCAAGTAACATAAGGGGGATTGTGGGTTTTGTAACATGATGTAACACCTTCAAGTAGATGAAGGATAAGTTTCAAAGACATAGAAGTTTACTGAATTCATATATCATAATGGAATAGTAGTGGGATGACGTCACCATTGAATTAACGGTAGGTCCTTATAGGAGGCCTTATAAAAATGATTCAATATGGGTGATTTTGGACAGATTGATTGAAGAATCTCATTTATTTCCTATTTAGGAAACATTAATAGTGGAACAGTTAGGGGACTTGTAAGTTCAAGTGTATTTAAATTGAAATGTGGTGCTGTGGATTATTATTTCAAACCATGATTGGTGATTTACATCATGTTTTTGAAAAGGATTACAGAAGGAATTGGATGCCCATGTTTTTTAGACTATGCAATTCCACCAGAAAAAATAGTCATCCAAAACATACTATACATGTTTTGAAGAATATGTTATATGCATGACTTTTAGTCTTCAGTGGGTATTATGAGAAGCACATATAACTCATTGAGTTCACCTATAAAAACATTTATTAGGAATCATTTCAGAAGAAACCATTAATCATCTTTATGGTAGGCCATCCTAATCACCTCTATTATAAATGGAGGTAGTTGAGTCTATATTTTTTGGACCATGTCTCATGTAGGATAAATCAGAGAAGGTCGAGTTAATTTGGTGACATAAAAATATAGATCATATTAGGAACTAGTCATATGTCAGTATACGTCGATGGATCCTTGAGTTTATAGTGGTAGATCATGAATTCCTTCCGGTGTCTCTAAGATATGATCTCTATAGGGAATATCAGCAGGACCAATTGGTGCCTATGTTTGTTGGACCTTTTGAGATTGTGGAGGGGATCATAATTGTGGTGTAAATATTTCAACTTCTATATAGGTATATTTCAATACAAGAATTTTTTTCAAGTGTCATAACATTGACATCATAACATTTTCCCTTATCATGTGATTGATATTATTGATTTTGAGACTAAAGTTGATGCTTATATTGAGAGGAATACATTACGTGTTATAGATCAAAGTGAGAAAGTGTTGTAAGGAAACACCATGCTAATGGTCCTCATGTTGTGGAATAATTTTCATGTTATGGAAGAAACATGGGATAAGGAAGATGATATGTAGGCTCAGTGAGCCTACTTTTTTACCTTGGAATATCTGGGTGTCCTAGGAGTATAGCTCGAGGATAAGCTATTAATATGTGATGAGATTTAAAGATATTGACCATTGTAGATATTAATTATTCTCATTTCATGTTCCATTTTACCCTTCTTCTTTTATACCTTGGTTGGGTTTTGTTTTTGGGTTGTTTGGTTGAACATTGAGGCATTTTGAAGCCCATGTGGCTATGTACAGTTGGCACTTTGTTATAGAAAAACATGCATTTTTCCACTAATAAATTGTGTTCCACATTTTAGGGCATAAGTGGTGGCACGTTGTTTGTACACAGTTTGGAAAAAATCATGAACAAAAACTCCACAAACTATAAACCCTGAGATTATAGGATTTTTCACTATTGGCTCACGGTTTCTCATAATATTCCCCTCTGAGTACAAACCCTTCACCAACTAATTAGAGGTTCATGGTTAAGACACCCACTTTTGAAAACCATGTGCATCATCATAGTGAACCATTTGGGTGGTGTTTAAAATACCCAAAAAATTTATTATATTTCACAACCCATCCCCCCCCCCCCCACGGTTTGTACCCCAAATCATCTTGGATCATCCCTAAATAATTTCTATTCATTTTGGAAGCTTGTGGAGGATTTAATGTCTAATACAACACCTTCTGGTGTGAACAAAATATTTTTTAGAAGGAATATAACCCAATTCGTATATATAATCTCTTTCTGTTGGGTTTCTCTCTCTCTCTCTCTCATGCATATCTTCCATGGTGAAGAGGGATGATTTTCCCTCTGTTCGTGATGATATTGATTCTGTTTTTGATGGATATAATTCACTAGGGTATTGATCTAATGTATTGGTCTTGGAGGTTTTATGTCATTGTGATTTAAATCTTCCCCATAAAATTGGGGTTTTGGGTTTGAGGAATGTTTGTCAATGACCATAAGGTTGGTGGTCTCTATAGATAATGATTTACCATTTCCATTACATTCTTCATGAATGTTCATAACAGTATCATTATTATTTAATAATATTGAAAAATGTGTAATATAACCTATATAATGTTTTTGAACTAATATACACACATAATATTAAATATGATGAAAATAGTTCATGGAGTTTGTAAAAACTATCAAAATAAAAAAACATTTATCATAAATACTTAAAATAATGAATTATCCTCATATAAGGAATAAAAAGTATAAATGAGACTATTTGAACTTTTTTAATTTCATTAATATCATTTTATTCCACATCTATATTATTATTTCAATTTTATAAGAACAACAATAACATTATAGAAATTAACTAACACTAAAACCATGAAACGAACGCACACAAAACTATAAAAATAATTAAATATAAAAAAAGAATAGCATGTAAGATGTTATAAAGAATCATATAATGAATTATTATTATTAATATAGATCATTAATGATTTAATAACATTCTTTAAAACATGATAATGTCTTATTAAACACATTTGAAAGATTTATAATGTGATTTAAGTGGATTCTTCACTAAATTTCCATTCTTTAGGATACACATCTATATCTTTATTGTGTCATGTGTGAAATAACATTTTAATATATTATGATTTATTTCCATATTTTTTAATTATATATAATACACATACTTGATTTACTTTATTAACTTTTACTTCCATAATATGATATTTATAATGGACTTCCTTTTAAAAAGTCTTATTTTAAAGTTACTTTTTAATATATTTTATTACAAAATCCTAAAAGAAATTATTTTATATCAAATGAATTTTTTTTAATAATTTCATGTCTATTAAATTATTTGAAGAATCATTTACATTTTTAAAATTTTATTTTTAAATCAGTGTTTACATATTTGATTTCAAGCCTCTGTAAAAATGAAAACTGATTTCAAAATGAAATTTTATTTCCATTTAAAAAACATTTATAATCATGATTTATATATTATGTTAATTATATGTTTCTTTGGGAATATTTATGAGGACGGGTAGTTATGTGATAAATTAATGGATGGTGAGCCTGTTATAGATCTCAAATACATGAGATAACTAGACAATGTTAAATGATTATATTACTCATAATAGATTAAATGATTATATATATGGTTATTATAGAAATTGTAACTATGATGGTTACTCCGTATGTATATAAGAGAGAGAAAATATTTTTAATAGTGATCTAGGAGACAATGTCCAAATTTACCTAAATATATTTTATTTTCATGCTCATGAGTATCTATGAAAAATTGGTTTATTTTGAAAAGGTAAGATATGTATCTTTTTGAAAAGATGATTATTTTTTAAAAATAATTTTTTTTGAATTTATGAAAATGTATTTATGTATTTGTTATAATATAATAGATTATTTCCTATTATGTACCTTACTATGCTCTTGTTCTCATCTCATGTTTTAAAATGTTTTCCATTGGATTTAATGAAGTATATATTCATAGATGATATCATGAAGAAAATTTTGAATATTTGATAATAAAAGGAACCCGTTTTTTAATTTTATGAATTTTGGTTTATAGAATAACTGGATTCCGAGTAAAAGTTTCCAATTATAATTTGACAGATTATTTTTTATGTAATACTCAAATTATCTAAAACACTAACCCAAAAATATTATTAGTAGTGTAATTATGTGTATTCTAGTTTATGTAACTAGAATATGTAATTTTTAAGGATGATTCATTATATTAGAATCAAAGAATGTTTTATTTAAAATTAAGGGTTAGGATAATGGTAAAAGAATACCAACAAATTATTTTTTCATTATGGTTATGTTGAATAGATATATAATTTTAAGGCTACCATGTTTCTGCATCGATGATATGTCAATTAAATTGGTTTCCTAACGAGGAAACATGGAAGCTAAGGTGGGAAGGTATCGAGGGGAAAATATACATCCAAATTAGTATCATGAGATAGTTGGAATCAAACGTATAGTTTATTAATATGATATATCAGTTAAAATTTTTATAAATGGTGGTGGAATCCATTAATGATATCATCCAAATAAATCACATTTTAATATGTTTGCTGTGGATCTTTTTATGAGGAATAATCCTATAGATTTTCAGGGTTCTTCTGTGTCAGTGGTTGCTCAGGGGTGGATAAATTCCCTAGAACTGATTATTGTTATAATCGGTTGTCCATACAAAAAAATCTTAGTCTTTATATTTACCATTTTGACGGTGCTATTTTATAGTGGTGGTTTTATGGTCGATAATATCAAGGATTGTGGGGTAATTAATGCAATGAAATGTGATTAATTAATAAATATATATATGTAAAAATATTTTCCCAAGGGGATTCGACATAGGGTGGAAAAATAATAAATGGATGTTGGGAAGGAAGCTGTTTTTGCGACTGAATATAAATCAAAATCCACTCATCTATCAAGGAATATTCCAAGATTTAAATAGTATATTTATAGTAAAAAAATCATTTTAATTTTGGATTGAAGAAAAAAATTAGGGAATTGGATTCTCATGATTCCAAAGTTATAAAAAAATGTTTTTCAACGTGTGAAGAAGAAGGAAATAGAGTTCTCTTATTGCTATATTTTCAATGAATCCCCTCATAAAATGAGATCTAGGTTGTTGGGAAAATGGAAGAAAACATTAAATATTTTTTATGGTAATAAAATTATGTTTTCATCATATGAATATTGAGGTAAACCCCTACTGGGGAATTCAATTTGATTCCTAGAAAGTATTTTCAATGGGTTAATCTTGGGAATATGGCTCATAATTTCTAGGAAAAGACCATTGAATTGGTAACAAATATTTTTATAAAATGTTAATAAAATTATTTAAATGTAATGATATGGGTCATTATGAAAAAATTGTCCATAGATGAAACTGAATGATGTGAAGTAGTAAGACTAGATGAAGAAAAGAGAAATTAAATCTTTTTCAACCAATTTAAAAGATTTTGGTCCATAAAATGAAATGGTATTAGGTACATTGTTAATATATTCAAAAAAAATTTATTATTTTTTAGTAAATTTTCTACACATTATTTCATTTATAGAATATTTTATGGTAATTTGAAAATTCCCCATATATAAATGAAGCTAGAACATATCGTAAAAAACACAAAGGTGAAATTTTAAGGAAACAAAATATAATAATCATCATGTTGTTTTATATGGAAGGACATTATCTATAAATATTTTTTCCCCTTGTAGTGTGTGATGTTATTCTAGGTGTGGAATGAATTTATTTTTACCATGATATGATATATTATATAGCTAAAAAATTTATTTCATAAAGAGTTTAAATTTTTCTACAATAAAAAAACCTTTCCACTAATAAACTATCAGGATGTTGAGAAATTGTTAAAAATTGAACATAATGTAATATTTGAAATATTATTGAAAAAAGGGATACTTTCATATTATTGATGTGCTGATGGTAGATGAGTATATAAATGTTTTTTCAAATGAGTTACCTTGTATTAAACCTGGTCAAGATGTTAATATTTCTATTGACTAAGTTCTTTATGCTAATTCAATTTCCAAAATACATAACGAATGGACTCTGTAGAACTTCTAGTATTTAAATATACGTTATATGTGTTGACCAATAATGGTTATAATCAACCAAACACATCAAAATGTGGAGATCCTATTTTAGTTATTAAAAATAATGGCAGTTCTATGTTTCTCTCCCATTGTTATAAAGGTTTGAATTGGATTACTATTATAAATAAGTATCTATGACCTTATCTAGATGACTAGTCTTATAAGATCTAGGGATTTTAATATTCTTTTATGAATGAATTATTTTTTGGGAACCATCAACTAAAGTTCATAGTGGATGAAATTATGAAGATAGGTTTTCATATGAGATATTGGAATTATGAGTTTCTTGTGATTCCTGTTGATTTAAATAATTCAAAAACAATATTTATGAATATTATTAGAAGCGTCTGACATCATTTATTAGACCAGTTTGAAGTTGTGTTTATAGATGATATTTTGGTGTATTCTAAATGCTAGGATAAAAATGAAATCCACATAAATTTTTTTTCAAACCATACAGGAAGATAAAATACGAGGAATGTTTTGTAAGTGTGATTTTTTGTTCCAAATTTTTTTTCCTCAAACATATTGTTTTTAAATATGGTATAATAGTTCATACCTATAAAAAATTGGTTGATGAATGGATGATACCTACAAATATAGTAAATAATCATGGGTTATTTGGATTTATATGTAATTACATATGTGTTTTCAAACACATTAAATGGTCATATATCCCACTAATTATGTAAAGATGAAAATGATTTAAATTTATTTGGAAAATATGTGATTATTTTCTTATGAATTGATAATGAGATTGGTAAATACTCTAGTTTTGGACATAGCTTCCAAAAATGATGAATTTATAATATATAATGATGCTTCATTGAAAGGAAATGGGTGTCTTATAATGCATACTGATATGGTAATTGCTTATTCCTCACTTTAGTTGAATCATGAGGAATTAATTTACAATACTAAGGAATTGGAATTAGATAATGTTTTTTTCATTAAAAATTCAGAGGCATAATTTTTATAGAGAAATTTGTGAAATATATAATGATCAAAAAAAATTGATGTATATATTCACTCAAAAAGAATTGATCATGAGATAGAAAAGATTCCTAGAACTGATCAAGGATTATGATTTCACAATATATTTTCATCAAGGAAAATAAAACAAGGTTTTAGTTAATTTGAGTCAAAAAAAAATTATATTCTAACCATGTTATGTTTGGAATGTAACCATTTTGTTTATGACTTATTAAACAATGGAATGGAAGTATTGGATGAATGGAATTCCACTATTTTGTTTCATATGGTTCTAAAATCATCTCTATTAGAATGAATTAAGAAATATAAAATGGAATACCACAAGTTATTAGAAGATATTGAGTTTGGTAAAGGGTATTATTCTTCAATTAAATGTTGATAAAGAATGTGTTTTCATATTGGGAATATATTATGTGTTCCATGAGATTTTTATTTGAGGTAAAAAATATAAATTATTATTATAGTTCCTTAGTTTTAATTCATATATGAAGAACTAATATGTATAGATACGTTCGAAAAAATAAACCATTTGATAGAATTAAAAGTGATAAAGATGGATTTTCCATTATGTGTTTGAATTTTCAACTGATTAAATCAGAAGAGTAGATACTAAAGGTAATGGTTCAACCTTTTAAAGTACCAGAGTTGAAATAGTAATATATTTCTAAAAAAATCATAATGGTATTTCCAAATACTTCCCAAGATAACAATGAAATTTGGGTTACTCTTGATCCATTGAGAAAATCATGTAATTTCTTTCCTTTTTTAGATACATTGTATTTTGAATAAATTTTTGTAATGTATGTAAAGAGATTTTAGGTTTACATTGATTTATATTATCCATTTTTTATGATCATGATATTAGGTTCACTTCTATTTTTTGTAATGGTTATCAGATGTTTATGGGTATTGAATTAATGTTCAACTCTTCTTTTGATCCTTAATACGATGGATAGTATGAGTGAATAATTCAAACATTCAAGGACAATAATTGAGGTTGTTTGATGAATTAGAAGGGATATTTCAATAACAATTATACTTAGGTTTAGTTTAATTATAATAACTATTTTCATTATATAATTTTGATGGAGCATGTTGAGTCATTATATGGAAAGAGGTTCCAATGTCCAAAATTTAGTGATGAGTTAGGTGATCGAATGTTTTTGGAACTAAATCTATTCCATTAAATTGTGGAGAAGGTGAAGATAATTCAGTTACATATGATGTTAGCTCAAATTTGGAATAGTATTTATGTGAATAATTATAACAATATTATTTCTTTTGAGGTATGTGAACTTGTATGTCATAATGTTTTTCAATGGAAAAGTGTGATTTTATTGGGTATATAGGGGATATAGAGTCCATGGTTTATTAGACCCAATGAAATCCCAAAAAAAGGTGGATTATTTCCCTACCAAGTTTCATTGACATTGAGTTTAAACTAGGTACCCAACGTATTTCATGTTTCAATGTTAAGGAAATATATATTATACTAATGCCATGTTTTGATCCTTGATGTATTTCATCCAGAAGAGAAAATTTCTTATATGGAACATCCTTTTCAGGTTCATGACCGTAGTGAGAATGTGTTATGGAATTGGGTGAATCATCATGATATGGATTTATAGAAAACTATACAGATGAAGTGTAATAATGGTAATATAAAAATGATATGAGGGAAAAAAAATTAACCACCTATTTAAAAAGTGAAAAAAATAGTGAGGATGAAATTTCCAGAAGTTGGGGAGCATGTAATAACCCTGGAACTGGGAGAATAATTTACTATCAAAATTTATTTGGATTCATACATTATATTAATCACTAATACTGAAATGTATTAATTAAATTTATATGTTATATATTAAAATTTATGTTAATAAAGTAATCAAATAAATATTATATTATTAAGATGAAAATAAATCCTATTTGAAAAATAACAAGCAATGTTTTTCTAAGAGAAATTTTTTTCACCTTTTGAAGTAATAACTGTTTTAAATATAATCTATAAAACTTTTATGATTTTTTTAAAAAATTAAATATCATTTTTCCTTTTAATATAGAAATTATCTTTGGGGGAAATTATTTTATTTTTAAGAGGAGTTTCATATTTTGAGGAATTAATAAAATAGTGAATTTTAATCGAAAAATACCTTATCATGTTATTAGTTATGTTATATTATAATGTGGTTCTAAATATTAGTTAGTTAAATTATACATAAATACATTAAACTTTCCTCATTTTAATCTATTTTATTTTGAAATTTTAAATTAAATACATTATGAAATTTGGACATTTTCATTTTCAATTTCCACTTTTTAATTGTGTCTATGAGTTTTTTTTAAATAATTTCTTATTTAAATTTTTTGAATTTAATTTTTTTTCAAAAAATGATTACATATCTTAAATAAAAAGGACCCAATTTTTTTATGGTCACTTTCATTTTTTGGCATAAAAACATTACCATGGTAAAAAAAATTACTATGGTATAGGTAAAATAATAAAACAGGTTATGGTTAAAAGGTATATGATTAAAATACCTAAGAATTACAACATTAAACATCTGTTTTATATATTTTTGGAAAAAAATCCTTTCAAAAGTTAATTAAAATCCAAATTTTTTGGAATTAATGACACAAAACTTTGGTTGGTCTTAAAAATAAAGTTATTATTTTTTTAACAACTGAAACCCATGCCTCTTCAAGTATAAATACCAGCACTCCCCACCTTACATTTCCTTAAAATACATTAAGCCCATAAAATATCTATAAAATCATATCCTACTCACTCTAACCATGTTAATGTGATGATGGTATCACCAAAAGTGCAGATCTGAGGTCCTCAAGGGTTCCTTCTAGGAGGTGATATCCAACTGTTAATTTTCCCAAAACACCTCTCTTAGATTATTTTCTTATAATATTTTATCCTCACGTCCATCATCAATAAAATAATGATAACACCAAAATTTATATAATTGTTTTTTATTTTTTTATTTCATTTCTTACATTAATCAATTTTATTACCTCCTCTTATTCAGAGAAATAGAACCATTGTCGAAATTATGGCTGTTAACAATCTACATGTATAATGTTTTTTACATTTCCATTACCTCCCTCATGAATGGTAAAAAAGGTATCATTATTATTAAATCATATTTAAATATTTTTATTATGACAATTTTCATTTTAATTAACTAATATAAAAATATAATATTAAATAAGATTAATATTTTTTATGGTGTTTGGAAAACCCACCAAAATAAACAAAACATTTATCATTGAAATTTTATCCAATGAAACATCATAATGTAAGAATAAGAATGATAAATAAAACTATTTAAATTTCAAGAATTTCGTTAATATCATTTCTCTCCACTTATTCATTATAAATTCTTTTTTATAAAATCATCTATAATTATACACAAATAATCCTATCATGAAACAATGAAATGAACACACCTAAAAAATGATTATAATGAAATATTAATAATTAATGGGTCCTAATACGTTACAAAAAAAGTTATTAGGTTGTATAAATATTAATATACTTATTATATTATTTAATAATATTCTTTAAATCATAATAGAGTTGGATTTAACACGTTTGATGGAATTTGAACATGTGGTAGCGGGATTCTTAACCCAATTTCCGTTATTTGGGTTAAACATCTACATATTCGTTATGTCACGTGTGAAATTAATTCTAATAGATTATTGTATTTACACTTGTTTTATTTTTATTTTTAGTGAATATATATAGTTAGTTCATTTTATTAATACTCACATTAGTTATTAAATATTTATAAGGGACACACTTTAAAATGAAATCATCTTTCAATGTTACTATCTTAACTATGCTAAAAAGATTAAAAGAATGCTTGTTTTAAATTCCTTCAATAGAATTTCATTCATTCATGTTTCATAAATGTGTTAAGTCTTCCATTACATGATTAATTTTTTTTCAATTATATCATTTACATTTTTCAGTGTGCGGCATTATAAAAATAATAATTTAAAAATGGAAAAGTTATTTATAACATGAATGTTTTTTATGAATAATATATGTGGTATGCTTATGTCATTGTTGTTGTGATTGATTTATTTGAATGGTTTTTTTTGTGATATATTGATGGCTAGTGAGTCCATTATTTTTCTCTAATGAATTGGGTAATGGGATAAAGTTAACTGATTACCTTTCTCCTAATAGATTATAGAAATAATGTTTTAGTGATTAATCCTAGAATAACAAAGATGGATACTCCCTTTGTAGCCAAGAGAACAATAATATTATTATGTGTGATATGGGAAATTAGTTTCCATTTTACCTAATTATGTTTTATATTATTTCTTATTAGTTTTAATGAGAATCAACTAATATTTATAAGGTAATATATTGATATTTTTCCAAACATGATTACATTTTATGAAATAAAAGTTATATTATGATGAAGTTTTTTAATGGATTTTCATTGGACTAATAAGTTACATCTTTTTATTTACCTTACAATTATTTTTTTCCCATAAAATGTTTTAAAATGTTTTCCATAGTATTTATGAGTGAATATAGGAAAGGATGAGATCTAATGGAATATTATGAATAATTGATCATGAAATGAAACTAGGCCTTGATTTAGAGACATTTTTTATATATGAAATGGATATTGAGTTTCTAGTTGTCATTTATTTGTTTATTTAGTATGTAATAATCATAATTTTGTAAAACTATAATCCGGAAATATTCTTGTCAATCTAATAATGTGGATTCATGTTTAAAATCATTAGAATATGTAATGTTTAAGCATATGTGTCCATATTTGGTATCATATTTTGGTATATATAGTATTAGGTGTTAGGATAGACTTAATCCAATTCCTATAATTTATTTTTACATTACGGTTAAGTTGAAATGATATATCATTTGAATATTTCTAGGTTTATAAATCTTTAATATATTTTCTACAAATGGTTTTTGGTAGAAAAAATATGGTAGATTTGGTGGGATGACATCAATAGGAAGACAACACTCCAAATAATAATCTTCAGAAAGTACTGATTGGAATTGAATAGTTGTTGTTGTGATGGCCTAGTTGACACAACCTATAAATGTAAGTGTCATTCATGCATGATATTAGCTAGATTATCCATAAAGAAATATATCAGCAGTGTGGTATTTTATGAGGAATCATCCTCAATATTTTACTGGATCTATGGACCTAGTTGTAGATAATGGGTGGATTTTATCACTAATTTTTTTTTATGTCTAAAAAATAAAAAATGGTTTGTATTTATATTGACTACTTAGACAGTGCCGCTGACCCGTGGTGGTCGATGATAAAAAAATATCATGGATAGTGAGGACATTAATTTAGTTTAATTTAATGATTAAAAAATATTTTCCTGGAGAAATTATTTCCAAATATTATTTGATTTAGGATAGAATATCTGTATTTTGAATTGAGGTAGGAGGAGGATTCATTGGCTATATATGAAGAAAAAGCTACTTTTTTGTCAAGTTACTCTCCAATTTTTATCTAGGACCTTGATAGTGAAATCAATCATTTTTAATGCATTATGATTGGTCATTATGAAAATGAGTTTCCTAAGATGAAAAACAATTATGTGAGGTAGGAAGACAATACTAATAAATGTTTTCTGAAATTATTTTCAACAAAATAAATAGATATTGGGTCATCAAATAAAGTGATTATTTGTGATTTATTTTTTTATTCATATTCTATTTATTTATTTTTTGATACGGGGACTACACATTCATTTATTTCTAAAAAAATAATGTAATTTTAAAATCCCACCTCTAGAAATGTAGCCAGAACATATAGTAAAAATTCATGGGGGAAAATATTAAGAAAAAAAATAAATTATAAGAATATTCATTCTATTTTCTATTGATGGAATTTACCTACAAACATTTTTTTACCATAGTTTTGTTTATGTCATTCATGTTATATATTATATTTTTATTTAATATCATGAGATAAATTATTAAGATAAATATGTTGTATTTTAAAAATAATATGATTTTTTATAAAATAACTAACTCATACCATTGATAACATATCAGGAAGCCGAGAAACTTTTAAATGGTGGAAATGAACATTATCATGCAAATACATTTGAAAATTAGGGAATAGTTATGATTAATTATATTCCAATCATGAAAAGTATATGTATTATTTCCTGGTGATTTTACTTGTATAATACTTTATCAGTAAGTTAAATATACTATTGAAAATGTTCAGGATTCTAATATAATTTCTAAACATCCTTATCTAATGTATAATGTTAACTTATAAAATTAAAAAATAATAAATAGGGTTTTATAGATTAATGCTTTATTTAACCCAAAAATTTAATTTGGAGAACTCCTTTTTTTTAAAAAATTAAGGTTGTTCTATAAGGAATTTCATTTATTAGATAGATTCTACGGAAATAAATATTAAGAATAAGTGTCTATTGACTCATATCGATGAGTTCAATTATCAAATCCAATGATATTAGTATTTTTAAATGGTTGAATTGTGGTTCAAGGACCACTAGTAGAAGGTAATTGAGGATAACATTCTAAATATGACTTTTTTGATGAGGTTTGGGGACTATTAGTAGGTAGTTATACCCTTTTGGTTAATTAATTAACCTGTTTTTTTAAATATAATGAATGGAATCTTCTATTAGTTTCTTTATTTTTTTTGGTTTTTTTGTATGATATTTTGGTATATTCTAAATTCATGGAGGAACATGAATGGCATTTTAGGATTTTTTTCAATACATTACATTTATATAAACTATTTGGAAAGATTAGTAAGAGTGAATTTTGTAGAAAAAAAATACATTCCAAGGATATACTATTTCTAAAGATAGTATATTAGTTGATCCCACGAAAACAAATGTCGTTGACGAATTGAAGAGCACTACAAATACACCCTTGATTTGTTTTTTTCTTAGATTAACATGATATTACAGATATTTTATTAAAAAAATTCATGTTAGATGGTCCAGAAACTATGTTAATAGGAAAATGAGTAAAATATTTTATTTCATAAGAATGTGATGATTATTTTTCACGAATTGACATTAATATTTTTAAATTCTCGTGTTTGGACCTACCTTCTAGAAATTATAAATATATCCACTTTAGTGATGCTTTGTTGAATGAATTTGGTTTTTTCATAATGCATAATAGTCATGTCATTTCTTATTCATAACATCAGTTGAAAAATCATGAGAAAAATTACTCTAAAATTGATTAAGAATTATATAGTGTTGTTTTGGAATTAAATATATGGAGGAATATTTTTTATAGATTAATGTGGGAAATATATTCTTATCAAAAAGTTGATGTATGTATTTACTCAAAAATAATTAAACATGAGACAGATAATATAGCTAGAACTAGTTAATGATTAAAACATATTTATTCATTATAATCATTGAAATGTAGACAATGTGTCTGATACCATGACATGGAACAATAATTCTACATTAACTATTTTACATTTTGACCATGACCATTTGGTTAATGATTTTATGGATTTTAGAATTGAATTTGTGGATGTTAAGAAACCCTTTATTTTGTTTCAGATGTCAGTGCAATTATCTCTATCCGATGGAATCAATAATCCTCAGAAGGATGATAATTAGTTATATAAAAATGTTGAGTTAATTAAAAAAAGGTCAACCATTCAGAATATAATTTTGATAAATAATGTGTTATAATATTTCAGAAGATATTATTTTTTTCCTTGTGTTTTTTAGTTGGGGAAAGAGTTTTAATGTGAAGTTCAAAATTCACTACTTTTAATTCATCAAGAAAACACTATGATGTAAATAGAACCTTGATACTATCACTAGTGGGATGGAATGAAAATAGATATTTATGAATTTAACATTTTTTGACTTGTATATAGGAAAATTATAAATGGTTGTTTCTGATGAAGATGCTTCAATATTTTCCACTACTAGAGTAGAAATGGATAAATCTATCAATATATTGAATATTGGGATTACTAATGACTATGTAATAATATAATTTGGGTTATTTTATATTTATTGACTAAATACGCACATTTCCTTATTATTTGAGATACTATATAATGAGATCATATTTCTCAATTTCAAGATAATGATATTTCTTAGATACACAGAGTTCGGCATTCCATTTCATTGGACCATAATTGAAGGTTCGCTTCTAATTTTTTGGAATTTATTCAAAAGATGATTGGAAATGAATTAAATTTTTGGATTGATTTTCACCCTCAGTCTGATGGATTGTCCAAAATTAAATTTAGACATTAGATGATATAATATAAGATTTTTATATGGATTACAATTGTTGTTGGTATAAAAATAAATTTTTGATTGAGTTTTCATATAGTAATATTTTTCATTTGAGTATTCAGATGGAACATTATATGGAATTATCTATAATGTGGTGTCGAATCTAGTATTCAAGGATGAGTTATGTAAAATAATGTTTTTGGCACCAGAAATATAATATTAAATGGTGGATAAAGTGAATATAATTCACTTAAATATGGTTTCATCACAAAGAATGAATAAATTAATTGTAGATATTCTGAGGAAATATCTTTCTTTAGAGTAGATGATCATGTATTTCTAAATGTTTCTCCATAGAAATGTATGATGTTTTTTGGTAAGAAGTGGATGTCGATACCATGGTTAATTGAACCCTATGAAATACAAGAGAAAGTCAGATAATATTGCTACCAAGTTTCTTTACCACTGGCTTTATCCTTGGTACACAATGAATATCATGATTCAATGTTAAGAAAACATGAGTAGTAATCATCTCATGTTATGGGCCCTAATGTTGTTCAGTTGGAAGAGAATCATTGTTATGAGGAACAGTTGATTGACATTATTTACCACATATAGCATGTGTTGAGAAACAAGGTTATTGGTAGGGTTATATTTTTATGAAATAACAATATGGTTGAAGTGGAAACATAGTAATATAAAAATCCTAGGAGGAAAAAATATTCTCACTTATTTAGTAAGTTAATAACATAATAAGGATAAAATTTCAAGAAGTGCAGAAAAATATGTTTTCAAATTTATTAGTATAATTAATTTAAATTAATAATTTTTGTTGAAGGAAAATAAATAAATTTATAAATAATATATTCAATCATATTTTTCTAAATTCAACCAATAAATATGATAGTCTTATGATTAGAAAAAGTCCAATTTTCATCATAAAAAGCTATATTTTTATAAGAATAAATTTTTACACCATTTAAGAGAGATCTTATTTTAAGTCTAAATTTTTACCATTTTATAAATCTTATTTGACAATAAAAAACATACTTTATGAAATTAGAATAAAAAACATATCTCTATGTGAAATATTTGTAATATTTAGTGATGTTTTATTTTTTGATAAATAGTGAAAAATACTAATCTTTAATTGGAAACAATATTCTTATCAAAATTAATTATATAGTTAGATTAATATTTTATTTTTTTTATAGTATAATTATTTTAATTACACATCCAAAAATCTAATTTTGGTCATTGGAATCAATTTTACCCGGAAAATTGATATACAATCGTTGTAGATATTGGACATTTTCACTTTAAATATCTACTTTTTATTCTGTCTATCTATTTATTTTTAAATAAATATTTTCCAATTATGTGACATTAATTTGGAATGGTAGATTCCATATTTATAATATTAGGGTCCAAATATGGTTGTAATTCCATTTTCATTCTTAGTCAAAACAATGTTACCATGGTTCAAAATAAAATATTAATCTTGGTATAGGTAAATAATGAGACATGTTAGGTTAAATGGTAAATTCTTAAAATACCTAATAATTACAACATTAAATAAATGTTTGATGTGTGTATATACCCTAATCATCCAATACTTTATTAATTATAATCCAATTTTTTGAAAGTAATTCCACCTTGTTGTGGTTGTCTTTAAAAATTAAATAATCATTATCTAATAACTTAAAACCACCCCTCAAGGATAAATTACTCCCTTCAACACCAAATTTTACATAAAAAGTATAAAAAATCATAAAATATCAAGAAATACGTATAATTTTTACTTTTCCCACATAAAAGTGCTTATGGTATCCCCATAATACCAAATCTGAGGTCCATAAGTGGTCTTTCAAATTGGTGATTTCATGTTTGTTGTTTTATAAAAATACCCCTTTTATTTTCATTCTTCTCTATTTTCCCTCACCCCCTTCATCCATCATGTCATGATAACTTAAAAAGAAAGTATATAATTGTTTTTTAATTTTTTAATATCTTTGATTCATCCTTTTTTTAACCACCTCTTATCTAATGAAACAAAACCATTGTATAAAATTATGGAGGATAACCATCTCCAATGATATTGATATTTTGTTTTACATTACCACATTCATGGATTGTAAAAATATTATCATTCTGATTAAATAATAATTTAAATTTTTTATTTTAAACTATTTCATGTTCTAGATCAAATATACACATATAATATTATATTAGAAAAAAATGTTGTGGTGTTCCGAAAAAATGACAAAAATAAATAAACATTTACAACTAAAATTATATTAAATGAATTATTCTCTTGAATGAAATAAAAGAGATAAATTAGACATTTTTAAATTTTCTATGTTCATTAATATAAATCATTCATCAACTGGAGTATTATTTCCCCTTTACAACAACATAACTAATTATAAACAAACAAATCGATAATGAAACCACAAGACAAACACACCTGAAAAAATTTAAATAACAAAATATTGTTAATTAATTGGTAATAATATGTTTTTAAAACATAAAATAAGGTTAAGGTCGGGTACTTACAATATTTCCCAAGATTGTCAAACTATTTGTATAGTAAGGCCTATTTTCATGAACCATGTGATGATTTGGTCAATCCAAATGCACGGTTTTGAGTGCTATTACCCCTAGGTACCATAATACTAGAACCATGATAACTTGAATTATATATTCAAGGATTTATTTCTCTAGAAAACTAAATAATCTATTACTATCTAAAACATTAGGATGTTCATCTATACTTATTATCAATATATATCATTGGTTAGTAATCCCTAATCTATGTTTCCATAAATATTGTTCCCAAAAAGTCTACTAAAATTCCTCTAATACAAACTATAGAGAAAAACAACCATAATCTGAATCCATTGTATGATTTATTACACTGACATAAATGTAATGGATAAAATTCCAATGGATATATCTGTCTAGCAGTTTTTATAGAATTAGATACATACGTGATACTCATATTTCATAGGGATATAAAATAAAAATCTTATAAATAGAAAACACTTTCCATATATGATCTCCTTCCAATAAGTCTTCTTCATATCATGTGCAATGAAAAAAAATATTTTTGATATAATATTATTAATATTGGTTATGTTTAGTTGAAGGTATTATGAGTGGATAAAAAAATAGTTAGTATGGAAAGTTATGTAAAGCTAAAAAAAAGAATTTAATAAATTAAATAAGAATAAAATGCATCAATAGATGTTTCAATTGCTTTCCACCAGGTGCACATCCATTCTTTTGGAGGAACATGATGATCTCTTTCCCCGCATTCCTACATTCCAAAGGCGGGCAACATCTGTCACTTATTCATGGATGATTTATCCTTGATCGAAATGGGATGATGGGATGGAAGTTCCTCCTTCCACGGATTCCACCTCGGAGCTCATTACCAAGTCTAAGTCTCCCCTAAAGATTAAGACATTGTTTGTGAGTCTCATTCCTTGTGCCATATCCTTGTGAAAACCTATTAATTACACTGCTCCGTCAGGAAAATCCATGGTGTATTAATAGAAAAGAAACCTTCTATCAGAGAATATGGTAACATCAGGCATGTCCAGGAATATCTGGATGTGTGGACATTTCTCAACTGTATTCGTTTTCATAAGAGGGCATATTAAGGGCATCGAACCCGAGGCATCCCACATCGATCACATGGTATCTTATGCTAGAGGAATTCCTATATGGTTTTCCTCATATTACCGTTATTAAGACGGGGTATGTCGTGAGTTTAATGTCTTGTGGAGAAGGTTATTCCAAAGATGTTTCTTATGATGTTTTCCATAGGCATATCATGTTTAAAACGAGGTAGGTCACGAGTTTAATGCCTTGAGGAGAAGAAATGAGAGTGATCAGAATTCTCCATGTAGGTGGATCAGATTTGTACATATCTAAGAGGGATTATATGGAAGGTTTACCATATGGATGAATCAGGATTACCAATATGAGCAAACCTGGGATGGTGTGTCTGAAACAGGGATGATATCACACTGTGAAAGATGATCTTGACACCACTGAGGGCAGATCGAGGATAGTTTACCCTAGAAAGGGGGACACCAAGGTTTTCTATGGGCTAGTATTGAACGTCAGGGAGGTTTACTATGTACTATGAGCAGATGACAGGGACTAAAACCTCCATATTTTGAAGGGGTGGTGCTTAAAATTAGGGAGTACACAAAGAATAGTGACACGACAATGATGATAGGTATTACACGTGGACTTTTTCCCATCACAAGAGGTATTCTCTTGGGGTGGATGAATATGTACCATGTGAGGCATACAACTGGTTAGATAACCAAATTCTACTAAGAGTTGTGGGAATGTGGGTGTCATGATCTCACTGGGATTTGACGACCATGGTAAGAATCGTGATGAATAAGGTTGGTTGAGAGTGCATGGAGGATGAGATAGGACTGACATGAGGAAGATAGTGATGATGGTCTTGAGTCTCAAAGAGTCTTCCTTTGTATCCTAGTGTCACAGAATCAAAGTCCACGTAGTTCGATGAAGCGAAGGGACACCAAAGGTGGTGGCCCATGAGGATTGATGCATGGAAGAGATCTGGAGGGAGTAGAACCACTGATTTGGGAAATGAATTTCCCAAAACACAAAGGCTCGAGATAGATACCACAATGGGACATGAGTGATGGGATTTAACCTCAAGGAGGCTTCATACATATTCTCATGGCAATGAAAAAAATATACATTATTCGGGATGGGGGTATTGAATAGGGTTGTTCACATTGGACAAGAACCTGACAAAATAAGAGGGATTATGCATGGTTAGTAGCCCAAGATTTTATAATGCCAAAGGGGAAGACCAGGTATGTGGGTCCAAGATAAGGGGACTAAAATGACTTACCATTGATTTCGGTCTACAACAACTTACATTTGGCTGGGGAGTACAATGGCATATAGCTGGTTGGGGAATAAAATAGATTACTACTTGTTGGGGAATACAATGTCTTACTGCTTGTTCTATTGGAACCTCATGGAGGCTTTTTATGTACCCCACCTAGGATATAGAGATCAAAACCCATGTAGTTCTAATGGATATAGTTTATCATCATGAGGGACAAAGGTGAACCGATGTGAAGTGGTCGAGACAGATGGGTGTTGGTCTTGAACCTCAGGGAGGCTTCCTATGTACCATGCACAAATAGTGGAATGGATCAAAGTCCATATAGTTTGGGTGGTGGGTATATAATCAGGTTGTGCACATAAGACAATGAACCAATAATATATTAACTCTTATGCATGGTTAGAAGGCTGGGTTGGTCTGACACATTGAGGGCATACCAGAGATGCGGCTACCAGCAAAAGGGACTACAACCGCATACCATCAATTGTGGACTACAATGTCTAACCCTTGGTTGGGGATACAATGGATTACTTCTAGTTGTGGTTGAAAATGGTTTACCACTGACTAGGGTTGGAAATGGACAACTGCTGATCGGGGTTCCCAATTATTACTAATAGTTGTGGTTCCAATGGATTACCGTCAATTTCGTATCAAACGACATACTGTCAATTGGGATTAGGCCTCATTGAGGCTTCATAACTACCCTTTTATGGAGACAAGGATAAAATACCATGTAGTTTTAATGGGTACAGAATAACGTCTTGCAGGAAAAAATGGGAATACATTTTTTCGTCATGCGGGATGAGGGTGTACCAACATAGTGTGGTTGGGACGAGACCGATGGGTGTTGGGATTGAACCTCAGGACGGTTTCCAACATACCTTCCTTGAATAGGGGCAAGGATCAATGACTCCATAGTTACGTATATGGAGTACATTTTAACGTCATGATGGATGAAGGTGAACTGATGGGAAAGGTTCGAGACATGTATGTGTAGGGATTGAAGCTCAGGGAGGATTCATATGTACCTTTCCTAGGAGAAGTGGATCAAAGTCCACATAGTTCGGTGGCGAGGCTTGTGACTTACATTATAAGGAGGTCCATAGAGGATGTCATGGTAATTGTTTTACTATAAGCTCACATGAGTCATGATCAATGAGATAATGAAGTGGAAACAGCAGACATAACTATCGGGGTCCAAAGGTGATTCCATGAAGGTTGGTTAATGGGTCTTATGCATGGAATCCTCCCAGGTTCCTCTATGTAGCAACAATGGTTAAAGGGGATTACACACCAATGGAGCCCATGTTTAGCTATGGAGTGGTAATAGTGGATGGAGATTATGCCTGGAAGCAGCCTAGGTGCCGCTATGGAGTGACAATGTTGGATAGAGCTTACACATGGAAGTAGCCTAGGTGTTGCTAAGAAGAGACAATGGTGATAGGAGCATACGCTAGGAAACTACCCTGGTGTAACTATGGAATGACAATGGTGGATGGGGATTATGCATGGAAGCTACCCATGTGTGTATAAGGTTCGGTAATGGTTAAAGGGGCTTACACATGGAAAAAACTCGGGTGCCGCTATGGAGTGGAAATTGTAGAGACCTGAAGCCTGACATACATAGACATTACATTACTTTTGCGGAATACTTAGTACATAACAAAAACACACACACAAGGACCGTAATAGTTTAGTGTCTTTGGAAACTCGGAACGTAATCTTCTAATCAGGGTGAAAGATCTTCAACATCTCCCATAAAGATCTTCCATTTTTTTTCTTACCTAAAACCTTTCTTTATATCCTGGGGAAAAGAAAACATAAAAGGGTGGGCTCAAATGCTTAGTAAGGGTAAACAAAAGAAATATCAATCACATCATATTCATAAGAACATATCTTTTGGAAATCTTAACCTGAAAAAGAGATCAAAATTTCATAACATGGGATAAATCATAGTAGTGAAATTTAATCCCAATAATCATAACATAAAACATGAAACTTTGTGGCATAAACACATAATCATAGATAATCATTTCTTGTTAGTCAAGACTCATTTCCAAGAATATCTTAGTGGACAAAGTCCCTTTCTGAACTGAGTTCATTCCTCGTTTCAGTCCTGTTTCACTGAACCGGTATAACCTACCGTTCCAGCCATGTCTATCTCATTAGATATAAAATCTTCACCCAATGAATTGGAGGGAGATATAGGTCCCACACATCTCATAATGATACCATTCTTATGTGTTCCATAAAATCATAAACCATACATCATAGCATAACCCATGTAATAAAAATGGGAATCTTAAACATCGTGACATCTTAAAACAATTCATATAAGATAAAGGAATTTATAAAAATATTTTCAACACAACATAATCAAATCCATTTAATAATAGGGATAGAAACAGAACCCTATATTATCTTAGATGGAAAATAATTTTGATAAAACTCTTGAACTCCATTCTTGAAGAAAATATCCTTTCTACTTCAAAAACACTTTTCCTTTCTTAACATGTCATAAAATTCTAAACTAAAAGAATTTGATTAAAAATAAACATGAAAATTTTTAAAGGAAGCTTCTTGGAAATAATGTTTTAAAAATCCATTCATGCAGTATAAGTAAAAAAACAATCTTCTCGTACTTTTGTCGGAAAAGTCAAAAAGTACCTCGTACGAAGAACGACAAAATATTCCTTTCATATCTTTTACTAAAAACTCACCGAAGGGTAAAATTGGATTTAAACAATTGTAGGTGGATGGAAATAATATTACATATTGAGGAAACATGGATGTGGATGATAAAATACACCCTAGTAAATACCAAAGTATAAACAATCTCGGATAAAAATGATATTGTGATATTTCCCTTACCTTAGGTCTGATTAGCTTCGTAAGTGTCCGAACCTCCTGTATAATGATTTAAATAATGTTATTGAATTATTCCAGAATCATAATTATTGTTATGATATCATATATGGTCATATTCTTAGCTTCTTATTAGTAATATTTCATTACTACTTGTTATTCAGGTGTTTATTAATTTTTGTTCTTATGTGAGTTTTGTCGAATAAATTATTATTATTATCTTTAGGTTATAGATACCTCATTTCTAGAATGTTATTAGTGAAATATATATCATATTAATTCATTCAATTCATTTATAAAATCATTATGAAATGAAGATCATGTAGAACGAGTCGCATCACATTGTGGAGACGGTATTCCGTACGTACGCACGAGTGATGATATCGTTCCTATGATCGTGGAATTGTATTGGAGTGTATGTATACTATTTCAGAATCAATATCACATTATAATAGTCATATATAGTCATTATATACACCATTATACCCATCCAAGTAAGGTGGTGGTGGAAAATAGATTACACCACGGCGGGGAGATGGTATTCCGTACGTACGCACGCGCGGTGATTTCCTTATTCTGTAGGATGTATATAAGGTTAATTATATTTGTTTAATATTTATAATAACATATCAGTATATAAGAAATACGAATGTTGTTACTTTATCATGAAACAACTAAAGAAGAAGAAGTTGAAGAAGAAAGAAATTGAAAAAGATCGGTATTGGATATTACCTCTTTTTGACGCGCCTTTTCTTAACCTCCACATAAAGAACTAAGGATGGTCTTTGATGAATACCGGGACCTCTAAGATTATACTAGGGAAGTGGAGAAGAGATTTCGGCAGGTTTTGGCCGAGCTTGAATGCTCAATTTGGTGTGAGGAGGATAGGGAGGAGGTGCCCTTTTATAAGGGAGGAGAGTGGCACCTTAGGAAAAACTCAAAATATTATTTTATACTAATGTCAAATTCGGTTTATAACGGTTCCAAAGGGTCTTATTTAAAATATAAAGTAGATATCAGTCGAAATCATCTCATCCAATAGGATTTAGACAATTTTATGTTATTATTTTAACCTTATCAATTAGATTTAACTCTATGTTAAATAATTTAACTTTTACCGTGTCTTTTTGTTTTAATAGACTATATGGTTAATAAAAATACCATAACAAGACAAAAGAACCCCAAGTTGTTTATTATTAAAATATCTATCCTTATCTAAGTCATTTGGACAAACCTTAGATAACAATTAATAATATAATATTTCTTTTAAAAACCAATTTATGTCAATTTTGACACTATTTGGTACATGATTTTTATGAAATTCATAACAGAATGATAAGTTCAAACCAAGTTACCTATATCAACAATAACATGTAATATTAACCTATCAAATTAATGTAAGTCAAAAAAAGTCTCAAATTACATTTATTTGGGCATTTATAACATCAATTATGTCTATATTTCATTAATAAGACAATTACTGCATCATCTTTGTGTCATAATAAATGATAATTATTTAATCCCTAAAAATTATAAACAAATTCCTATGATGTAGATAATTGTATTAGATTTCTGAAGACTATTCATTTTCGAATTTTCATGAAGTTTATGACTAAATTAAAATTATTATACTTTTATGATTTAAGAAAGTGACATGTTGTCACATTCTTTGGTTTTAATAATAATTAAATTATTTTCATGGAAAAAAGTCCAAAAAATGAATCCAATCCGACCCTTAGGTTATATGGGTCTACTTTTAGCCATCCAATAGGATTTTTAAAAGTGTTAGGGTAATTTTATAATCTTATATTTACCCTTAATTACCCGATTTACCTTTAACTATAGTAAATAAATTTTACCGTAGTTACTATTCACAATGCCCAAAAATAAATAGTAGCTTACTAACATAATTTGGACCCACTGATTCCAAATATGGAATCCATTTTTCCAAATTAAACACACAAAAGATTCAGAAATTAAATTAAAATTAATCCCATTGTCGAAAGAAAATGGGTTTTTCTTTAAAACATTGCAAAAGATTGAATTGTTTTAACCTACGAATTCAAGGTAAAATCAATGCTAATGACATACATTATATTAAATGGTAAAAATATATTCTATTTATACTTTAAAACCATTCAATATTATAATTTAACCATATAAGATATTACGATGAAAAAAGTTGTTTTAAATTAAAATATAGCATGTTTTTACTATTCATTAAAATATGAAAGTTATCGGAAAAATATCAAAACATTATCTAATGTAAATTTTTATATCCTGATTCAAAAGTAGAATTTTATTTTTTCAAATTGAACATATAAACATGTCAACAACTATATTTAATGTGGGTGCTCTATCAAAAGGCGACAAAACTGCATTTTTTGAAAAATACTGATTTTACCCAAAAAATTTATTTTGTTTTTATACCATGTTCTAGAAATGTAAGATGAATAATAATGTTATAAAATTCAAAATTTAGTTAACACTATTCATAACGGCTAGTTAATAACAATATTATAATAATATATCGTTGTTTAGTAAAACCCAGTATTGCGTACAACACACGCTATCGAGGAAGGTCGCGATTGCGTGTAATGCAAGCCAAGTCAGGGTTGCGTGTTGTGCAAAACTCCTTTGTTGTTGCATATAAAAGAATCCAACCATATTTTATTTATACATTTAGTATATATATATATACTCAATGTTTCATAGAATAACTTCTATCAAACGAACTTGAAATTGTGTGTAACAAGAGCCAAGAAAAGTGTTGCGTATACTACAAGCTAATACAGTGTTGTGTATAGCGCAAGATAATCTTGGTGTGTCCTACAATAGAAGATATGAATGAAATTAAAAAGAATGTATCTTATAAAATCTCAGGTTGTTACATTCAACCCCCCTTAAAATGAATTTCTCCCTCGAAATTCGTCGGGGTTATAAATGGTTTACTATTCGAAAGTTTCTTTTATAGAAACCCACATCGTAAAAAGGAATACCAAAACCAATCATTAAAAAAAAAGTATGAAACGTAGTGGTTACCCAAATAAACTAATCACTGGGTTTCCACATAGGTGAAAATATTGATATGGAAGAGAAATCTAACCATCAAGTTCTGATGGAGAGTGGTAGAGAAATGGCTATGAAAAAGCCAACAATCGCAAAGCCATAAATTTGTGATGATCTACGGTACCATCTGATTCATCAGATATAAGAGCACTAGGACAACATTTTTGGTTTTCAAGATCATTTCCCTAAAGTTGATGAAATTGGAATTAGAAGAAATACTTTCGTGATTTCAGTATAGTCTCACCGTTGGTTATTCATTGGACAATTTCCACTTCATCTCTTAAAGAAATGAAGTTGAATTTGTCATTCGTGATGTGTTAGCAGATCATGTGATAGAATGATGGGTCATTCCATCTGTCTCAAACAAAAGGATAGAAAAGTTATCAAAAAATACATTAGTCTATCTATAGTGAGATTAATTATATATGGTTCCTAAAATGTACTTATACTTCATATATCATACTGCTTAATATAATAAAACTAGTTTCTACTAAACAGAGACTACCTGTAGGCCAGTGGTAGGTGATAAAGGCCAGTCGCACTTCAGTTGTGGGTTCGATTCCCACAGCCTTGTCCGATGCGATGGGCTGTCACCCGTCCTGCAAGTTGTTCTTTTTCTAAAACTATATTACTATAACATCTCATCAATAATATCAAAAATAACTTCTATACTTAAACAATACTAACTTATATCCAACATAATCCATTCCAATATTTAGGCTTATCCATAATACTGCAGTCCATTCTCATAATATAGTGAAAACAATTACCAGAGATATAATACCATTGTTGATCCCCATATATCATAAGATATATCTTGTTGGTCAAATTGTAAACATTCAAAGGCCTTAATCATGTACTCTCTTGAATACCCATTGATCTTTAGTGAAAACATGAATGCAGTTAAAAGTTAACACTTTCCACATACCAAAATCCTCAAAATTCTATATACTCAAACCATGATATCACTTAGTCCTTATATCAACCATGAGCTCATGAATACTATTAAACATTTCATTTTATCGTTTTCCTTTCATTATGCGCATATCATCTTATTTACAAAAATATCTCAATCACTTTGAATACCACATTAGATCAATACATAAATATTCCAATACTCCATAATACAACATTATTTTTGAATCCCATTACATAAACAATTAATCATTCCACCACATTGTTGTCATATTCAACATTGCCAATAGTGATCGCATGTGACTTCCCTTTGTCCTTTGCCTTAAGCGGTTTCTCATGTAGATCATCACTAGCCCTAGGATTAGGGAATTTATTGGTATAATGTCACATCTCCTTTCACTTGAAACATTGAAGTGTAGTAGGTTCATTCTGTGTATTCCTTCCTTTGTTTGAATCATTAGACAACTTTTTCCCATCATTGCGGCATTCAAATTCCCGATGACCTTTCTTTCCACATTTGAAACATGTACTTGTCCCTTTAAGACAATCTCCACCATGCTTCTTCCACACTTTGAGCATAAGGAAAAATTCAACTTCTTTTCACTATTATTCTGAGATTTCTTCTTGAACTCCATCTTTCGTTTCTTGTCAAAACCATGAGATGGATATGTAACACCAACTTCCATTTCTACCTTGATAGCACAATGCACAGTTTCTTCATAGCTACTGAAGTCTCTTATAGCTAATGCCCTCCGAAGATTTGGTTTTAAGCCACTAAAGAATCGATCAACTTTACTTTCAGGTTGGATGATAAATCCAGATGCATACCTTGCAAGCCTTGTAAAATTCGCTTCATATATACCAACAGATTCATCATCCTTTTTCTTTAGTTCAAGAAACTCCTTCTCCATCTTTGTTCGAAGAATACGAGGGATGTACTTATTGAAAAATATGTTCTTGAACTCGTCCCATTCCATGGACTCAATTTCATCTCTTTGCCTCGTATTTTTGATAAGATTCCACCATTGATCAGCTTCACCTTCCAAACGATATACTTATAAGATGACATTATCATGTTTAGAACATTGAAGAACTGAAAATATCTTTTCAGTGGTACTGATACATTTTTTAGCAACAAGTGGATCAGAAGGCCCACTGAAAGAAGGTGGACAATGCCTCATGAAGGACTCAATAGAATATTGTTCCCTTCTCTGCTCATTTGGAAGTCCAGAATGATTCATATCTTGTGTAAGTATAGCAATAAGATTTTTTACTCCATCTCCCATAACATTTGTTTGTTCAGGAGGACAATCATTGCATTTTCCATTGCATTGATCAACACGATTCCTTCAGGTTACAACCATCGTCTAAAACCCAAAAAGAATAGTGTCAGAGGCAAAAATCATGCTAGGGAAAACAACATAATAAAGGGGGATTACCTTCAATATCTAACATCTTAGGTTTAATTATAATATCGTTACCGTAGTTCTAGGACTATATCCTATACGTATACTTATCCTTAGGGACATCCCTAGACATACCTTAGAAATATCTCTAGGGATCTCACTAATGTTCTCACATCCTAGTTTCCAAAAGTTGACTAAACCCTTCTTCTGATACCAACTGTAGAGACCCGAAGCTTGACGTACATTGACATTAAATTACTTTTGTGGAATACTTAGTACATAACAAAAACACATACACAAGGACTGTAATAGTTTAGTGTCTTTGGAAACTCGGAACGTAATCTTCTAATCATGGTGAAAGATCTTCAACATCTCCCATAAAGTTCTTCCCTTTTTTTCTTACCTAAAACATTTCTTTATGTCCTGGGGAAAAGAAAACATAAAAGGGTGAGCTCAAATGCTCAGTAAGGGTAAACGAAAGAAGTATCAATCACATCATATTCATAAGAACATATCTTTTGGAAATCTTAACCTGCAAAAGAGATCATAATTTCATAACATGGGATAAATCATAGTGGTGAAATGTAATCCCAATAATCATAACTTAAAACATGAAACTTTGTGGCATACACACATAATCATAGAGAATCATTTCTTGTTAGTCAAGACTCATTTCCAAGACTATCTTAGTGGACAAAGTCCCTTTCTGAACCGAGTTCATTCTTCGTTTTAGTCCTGTTTCACTGAACCGGTATAACTTACCGTTCAAGCCATGTATATCTCATGAGATATAAAATCTTTACCCAATGCATTGGAGGGAGATATAGGTCCCACCCATCTCATAATGACACCATTCTTATGTGTGCCACAAAATCATAAACCATACATCATAGCATAACCCATGTAATAAAAATGGGAATCTTAAACATCGTGACATCATAAAACAATTCATATAAGATAAAGGAATTCATAAAAATATTTTCATAACAACATAATCAAATCCATGTAATAATAGGGATAGAAACATAACCCTATATTATCTTAGATGGAAAATAATTTTGATAAAACTCTTGAACTCCATTCATGAGGAAAATATCCTTCCTACTTCAAAAACACTTTTCCTTTCTTAACATGTAATAAAATTCTAAACTAAAAGAAGTTGATTAAAAATAATCTTGAAAAATTGTAAAGGAAGCTTCTTGGAAATAATATTTTAATAATCCATTCATGTAGTATAAGTTAAAAAAACAATCTTCTCGTACTTTTGTCAGAAAAGTCAAAAAGTACCTCGTACGAAGAACGACAAAAGATTCCTTTCATATCTTTTACTAAAAACTCATCGAAGGGTAAAATTGGATTTAAACAATTGTAGGTGGATGGAAATAATGTTACATATTGAAGAAACATGGATGAGGATGATAAAATACACCCCAGTAAATACCAAAGTATAAACAATCTCGGATAAAAATGAGATTGTGATATTTCCCTTACCTTAGGTCCGATTTGCTTCGTAAGTGTCCTAACCTCCTGTATAATGATTTAAATAATGTTATTGAATTATTACAGAATCATACTCATTGTTTTGATATCATATATGGTCATATTCTTAGCTTCTTTTTAGTAATATTTCATTACAACTTGTTATTCTGGTGTTTATTACTTTTTGTTCTTATGTGAGTTTTGTCGAATAAATTCTTATTATTCTCTTTAGGTTATAGATACCTCACTTCTAGAATGGTATTCGTGAAATATATATCATATTCATTCATTCAATTCATTTATATAATCATTATGAAATTAAGATCATGTAGAACGAGTCGCATCACATTGTGGAGACGGTATTCCGTACGTACGCACGAGTGATGATATCATTCCTATGATCGTGGAATTGTATTGGAGTGTATGTATACTATTTCAGAATCAATATCACATTATAATAGTCATATATAGTCATTATTTACACCATTATACCCATCCAAGTAAGGTGTTGGTGGAAAATAGATTACACCACGGCGTGGAGACAATATTCCGTACGGATGCACACACGGTGATTTCGTTTTTCCGTAGGATGGATAGAAGGATAATTAGAGTAGTTTTATATTTATAATAACATATCAGTATATAAGAAATACTGATGTTATTACTTTATCATGAAACAACTAAAGAAGAAGAATTTGAAGAAGAATGAAATTGAAAAAGATCGGTAATGGATATTACCACTTTTTGACGCGCCTTTTCTTAACCTCCACTTAAAGAACTAAGGATGGTCTTTGAAGAAGACCAGGACCTATAGGATGAAACTAGGTAAGTGGAGAAGAGATTTTGGCAGAGGTTGGACGAGCTTGAATGCTCAAATTGTTGTGAGGAGGAGAGGGAGGAGGTTCCCTTTTATAAGGGAGGAGAGGGGCACCTTAGGAAAAACTCAAAATATTATTTTATATTAAGGTCAAATTCGGTTTATAATGGTTCCAAAGGGTCTTATTTCGAAGATAATGTGGGGATGGGTCGAACTCCTCTCATCCAATATGATTTAGACAAGTTTAGGTTATTATTTTAACCTTATCAATTATATTTAACTCTAAGTTAAATAATTTAACTTTTACCGTGTCTTTTTGTTTTCTTACAGTATATGGTTAATAAACTTACCATAATAAGCCAAACGAACCCCAAGTTGTTTATTATTAATATATCTGTTCTTATCTAAGTCATTTGGCCGAACCTTAGATAACAATTAATGATATAATATTTGTTTTAAAAACTAATTTATATAAATTTTGACACTATTTGGTACATGATTTTTATGAAATTCATAATAGAATGATAAGTTCGAACCAAGTTACCTATATCAACAGTAACATGTCATATCATCCTAGAAAATTAATTTAAGTCATAAAAAGTCTCAAATTACATTTATTTGGGCATTTATAACACCAATTATGTCAATATTTCATTAATAAGACAATTACTGCATCATCTTTGTGTCATAATAAATGATAATTATTTAATCCCCAAAAATTCTAAATAAATTACTATGATGTAGAAAATTGTATTAGATTTCTGGAGACTATTCATGTTCAATGTTTCATGAAGTTTATCACTAAATTAAAATTATTATACTTATAAGATTTAAGAAAGTGACATGTTGTCACATTCTTTGGTTTTAATAATAATTAAATTATTTTCATGGAAAAAAGTCCATAAAATGAATCTAATCCGACCCTTAGGTTATATGGGTCTACTGTTAGCCATCCAATAGGATTTTTCCAAGTGTTAGGGTAATTTTATAATCTTATATTTCCCCTTAATTACCCAATTTACCTTTAACTATAGTAAATAAAATTTACCGTAGTTACTATTCACAATGCCCAAAAATAAAAAGTAGCTTATTAACATAATCTGGACCCACTGATTCCAAATATGGAATCCATTTTTCCAAGTTCAATACAGAAAAGATGCAGAAATTAAATTAAAATTAATCCCATTGTCGAAAGAAAATGGGTTTTTCTTTAAAACATTGCAAAGGATTGAATTGTTTTAACCTACGAATTCAAGGTAAAATCTATGCTAATGACATACATTATATTAAATGGTAAAAATATATTCTATTTATACTTTAAAACTATTCAATATTATAATTTAACCACATAAGTTATTACGATAAAAAAAGTTGTTTTAAATTAAAATATAGCGTGTTTTTACTATTCACTAAAATATGAATGTTATCGGAAAAATATCAAAACTTTATCTAATGTAAATTTTTATATCCTTATTCAAAAGGAGAATTTTATTTTGTCAAATTGAACTTATAAATATGTCAAAAACTTTATTTAAAGTGGGTGCACCATCAAAAGGCGACAAAACTGCATTTTTTGAAAAATACTTATTTTACCCGAAAAATTTATTTTGGTCTTATACCATGTTCTAGAAATGTGTAAGATGAAAAATAATGTTATAAAATTAAAAATTTAGTTAACACTATTCATAATGGATAGTTCATAACAATATTATAATAATATATCTTTGTTTAGTAAAACCCGGAATTGCGTACAACACACACTATCGAGGAAGGTCGCGATTGCGTGTAATGCAAGCCAAGTCAGGGTTGTGTGTAGTGCACAACTCCTTTTTTGTTGCGTATAACAGAACCCAACCATATTTTATTTATACATTGAATATATATATATATATACACTCAATGTTGCGTAGAATAACTTCTATCAAACGAACTTGAAATTGAGTGTAATAAGAGCCAAGAAAAGTGTTGCGTATACTGCAAGCTAATACAGTGTTGTGTATAGCGCAAGATAATCTTGGTGTGTCGTACAATAGAAGATATGAATGAAATTAAAAATAATGTATCTTATAAAATCTCATGTTGTTACAGAAATGGTGGATGGGGCTTACGCATGGAAACTACCCTGGTGCCACTATAGAGGGGAAATACTAGATAGCGATTATGCATGGATGTAGACCAGGTGCTGCTATGTACAATCATGGGTGAATGGGGCTTACACATGGAAGCATCCCTGGTGATGCTATGGAGTGGCAATAGTGGATGGGGCCTTTGCATGGAAGCAACCCCGGTGCCACTATGTAGTGGTAGAGGTGAATGAGGATTGCACATGGAAAATTCCATGGTGCCAATATGGAGTTGAAATGGTGGATGGGGATTACGCATGTAAGTATCATGAGTTCCGCTATAGAGTGGCAACGATGGATGGGGCTTACGCATGAAATCTGCCCAGATTACACTATGGAGAGGAAATAGTGAATGGGGCTTATGCATGGAAGTAACATGGGTGCCACTATGGAGTGGTAGTGGTGGATGGGGAATACGCATTGAAGCTTCCCAGGTGCCTATATGGAGTAGAAATGTTGGATGGGGGATTATGCATGGATGTAGCCAGGGTGCCGCAATGGAGCGGCAGTAGTGAATATGGCTTATGCATGGAAGCTTCCAGGGTTCTGCTATGGAGCGACAATGGTGGATGGGGCTTATGAATGTAAGAAAACCTAGTGCCACTATGGATCTTAAATAGTAGATGGGGGTTACATATGGAATAACTATGTGTGCTGCTATGTAGCGGCAATTCTGAATGGGGTTTACGCATGGAAGCTGATCGGGTGCCGCTATATAATGGAAATGGTTAATGGGGAATACACAGGAAAGCTGACTGTAATATGTTTCTAATGTTATTCCGTGAGGGAATCCTAACACACAATTGGGTTGAGGCATATAATTGAGGCATACACATATGTGCTAGTACACAAGCGGGATAATTCCAAGGGTGTCATAATCAGTCTGAACTAACGGAGATGAAAAGTAGGAATCACATTTTCAACATTCTGATCATAATAGGGAGGCATGGAGAAGGGTGATAACCTAGGACCATATTTCTATCACATCATCCACATAGTATTATCCTAAGACGAAATCTAACAAACGAGGGACAACTGTTGATCGTATTCGAAAAACGATGCCAAATGTGAAGTGTTATCTAATGTCATATGGTGTGCGGGCCCAGGATGGTTGGTGAGCCAAAGCGGCATGTGACCAGGCTATTAGGGGGTCCCTCCCGACATGAAATATGATGAAGATATGAATGAAGAAGACATGAAGCATGAGGTGAACTGATAGAATGATCGAACGGTTTCCAACACTATTGAAATTATGCCACTGTATTCATGGAATGAGGTATCATATTCTTGTTTCATAAGTCATATCTTATTTGGAACAAGAGGCATCATATTATTGAATTATAAGGCATCCTAAAGTTTAAATTCAAGTAGTGAGGACTATTGGAATCATATTCTTGGTGCATAGGGCATCACTTGTTTAGAGTAAGAGGCATCCTATATTTGGCATATAGTGTGTACTGCAATTTAAATTCATATATATATATAACTATTGTAATCTTATTCATGGTGCATAAGGCGTCTCTTGTTTGGAGCTAGAGGCATCCTATATTTTTCATATATGGTATACTACTATTTATAGTCATATATATTAGACTATTATGCATTTGGAACCTCGAAATGGTTTGTGTTGGGACTTATGTAAGAGCGGCCCATTATGGTTTAACCAGGAATAGAAGTCGGGTGATGAGGCTTGGATGAGTAGCTTGAGGAATGGTTCGACTCAAGGTACTCAGGGAATTGACGATGAGAATCTCAACTCACGACATGGAAATGAACCAAGAGGAATATTTTTACTCTAGATGTTTCATAGTGTGTAGAGGGGTATCTCCAATCATGGAATTCCTTAGGTGGAAGGTGGGTGCGCATAAGGGAGAAATGGAAAATGATGACGTACCAACCCGGAATGTTCGCGATGTGCTCTTCATTTTTCATGTGGGCTAGTGCATCATAGGTGCTAGGAGGATTGGATTGTGCAGCATAAGTGCGTGAAATATTGGGTGACTTGGAACTGTTGTATGTAAGATTGAAATTTTTCATGAATGATATGAAGTTTTGAAAGAATGGTCAGAATCTTTGACGCAAATGACATAGTCATAAAAAGAGGTCGTGTGAGGATCATACCACTATATGATCGTGTGAAGGTAGATCCATGTGGGACTTTTTGTGAAGGATATCACATTTCGGGGATCCATTCTTTCACGTAGGTGAGGATGAGGAGATCTTACATGCCGCAGAGTGGAGGCCGACCTATGAAGACTTACCCCAAGGGGAGGGGTGCACATATATTTATAGGCGAACCCGATAATGGTTGAGCATAAGATTTCGGGCGTTGAATTGATCTTATGTGCACCCTGTGGTGGGTTCATGCCCAAAGGGAAATTTTATGTCACATTTGGTGTGCACGAATCTTGTGTGCATAAGTAAATCCTATACACAAATGTTGACCTTTCACAGACATCTCGAATCTTGCACGCACCTTACTTGGAAATTTTTCAGATGGTCGAGGTGGAAAAAGAAATTGCATTGGGTTCCTAAATTTTTTTTTCAATGGGTTGTGTGAAACATTCCACTGTTTCATTCAAGATCCTATTCTTGTGCACAAAACACCCATTCTACCATTCCATCTTTCCATTCTTGCATGTAAAAATCATTCTTTGCAACAAACATGTCGTGGATGTCCATTTTCAGCAAACTAACTTCAAACGACCATAAATATTTATCCATAACTCCATTCTAGATCCATGACTAGTCAAATAGATTATCTCAAAATGAGATATTCTACAAGATCATGTTTGACAGTATTCGGTGAATTAAATGGACATGTTTTCCAGTGCCAATAATAGATTATGTCATTGCAAAAATTTCAGGGGTAATAATAATAACAACTAAATTAATAATAAGTGTGATGATAAATTATTGGGTGTATTGCCTTAGGAACATGATATCTATAAATTTAATACTTTTTATATGATTTGTTAAAATGAATAAGTACAAACACTTATATAGTGGCTGATTATTTTAAAACTACTGGATGGAAATTCATCTTGTAAGGCCATATCAATTTTATCATTAGACATATTGATTCATTGAGGGTATATCTAAAATAGTCCCCACCAATGTTTTCTTATCTAGATTATTTCACATTTATAAAATAAATTATTTAATTCAGGAATAATATTCTTGATAAAAAAATATCCATATTGAGTAAAGGATGCATATTTGTCAATATGTCATCGGTTAATCAAATAACTGTCAAAGTATAAACCATTTATAAAAATTTTATATGGTTAAAGAAATAATAATATCCATCATACAATAATAAGGATATTTAAAAAATTATAGTTAAATGAAAAATGATCACATGAATGAGATTGATTAATCAAAAAGTTAATAATCAGTAAATAATGTGAGATTGTATAATAACTTTTACCACTTGATAATTTTCATGTAAAATAAAATTTTATGAATAAATTATAATTTATAGTAAAATTATTTTAATTATTAAGGAATCATGATATTACTTGTCAGATTATATATATCTAAATCCAATTATATATGTTAGGAGAATAACATTACAATATGCCTCAATGAAGGGAAATTGAGATAAAGTCCCTTACCTCATGCTTCCTTTCATTTGATCATTTTTAAAAGTAGGTATTGTGGTTTTAAATATGTTACATACTTATAGTAGAATCATATTAAAATTTAAAATATCATATATGATCTATTTATAGCATCTTATCACCAATTCTTCAATAATATTTCATTATTTTTATTATTTCCGTTGTTAATTGGATTTTTTTCTAATTCATTATTTACTATGAAAGATACTATTATTATTTATATTATATTGTTTCATCTTATAAAAATATTAATCATGAAATAATTATGTTATTTAAACATCAATTATAATTCCAATACAAATCATGAAAGATGGTTTAGAGAAATGAATTATGTTACTATCAGGAAGATGGTTAGTCGTACGTACACATGAGTAACGCTTCCATTTTCCATTGATTATCATGGGCTAAAGGTAAGTAATATTTTATATTTATATAATTATAATAATATAAAAAATTTATATTATTTCCCTAAATATACTTATATCTATCATCCATGTGGTTTGGTGATGGAAAAATAATTACTTCATTTCATTGTGGTGGTAGTCTATATATATCCGAACGATGCCACCATTTTTTAGTGTAAGAAATAAAATGACATATTATACTTTCGTAATGATAAATATGTCATTATTGTAATATTTCTATCACTTATATCACATATATTAATTATTTTTATCTTTATCACCTTCCATGTAAAATGACGGTGAATGGAGAATCTAATCTCTTAGTAATGCAACGGTCAGCTATACAGAAGAGTGACGTTTTCATATCCCATAAAGAATAGAAAATAAAAATTTATATATAATATATAATGAATCCATAGGTGTATGTTTTTAATAAATATCATATATATAGATATATAAATTATACCTATTATTATACATATCTTTAATAGTTTTTACTAGAAAAACAAATGACATCGATCTGTGATGTGGTAGCCCAACATATAGATGACTGGTAATTCTGTATCCAATTTCATTAATGTTGAGAGAGCTGTATGAAATGAACATAAAATAAAACATCTTAGTTTATTAGAAATACTAATTCTATTATATCACAATGTTTTAAAAATAATTTATGTTGTTTTAATAAGAAATAAAATAAAAACACTCATTGAATAAATTTACATCTTTTTCGGGTAACCTCATTTGGATTTCCACAAAACCATTCATAGGATTCATTTCAGAAAATATAATGATTATAAGAATAATTTATTGATATTTTTTTAATAATTTGGGAAGGTATTGGTGAACCAGAATATCACGACACGCCCTCAAGGGCCATTACATTACTACCCTAAGCCCGCCTTCCATAGGCCAGGGGCTGGCGACTAGCACCAAAGGCGTAAATCCCAAAGCTGGAAAGGCATTGCCTTTATGAAAGTAAACAAACACATCAGAGGACGCAACATGAAGTAAACACTATGTGAATATTTTATACAAAAAGTAGTGGTGGAAGTAAAGGGGATGGAAGTACTAGCCCAATAGTAATGTACAGGTACAACGGAAAGCAAGTACAACAGAAAAAGGAGAAACAGCTAAAAAAATCCGTTCTTGGAACGTCCACTGAGTATCCTACCTGAAGGGTAGGTATAGATTCCCACCTCGACACTCCATGTCTATCGGTCTGCTCCATGTACCATCTAGTCGTGTGGTCCACCTCTAGGTACCGTCCGGTCCTGGATCACTCTCGACCTTCGTCAACGTTGTCCGACATCTGCATCCAACACAACGATGTGTGGGCATAGCCCGCGCAGAGGTGAGTAAAACGATACTCAGTAGGGACCCCAAAACCCCTGAAGGTCTCCCAGAATCAACAAAGGATAAACCACAGAAGAAGGATACAACCACGAAGTATCAACCAACCCTACTTAGGTATATACCGATACATTTACCAAACTTTTCAATCTCAGTTTGGCTCATACTTTTGAGCCCAATCACAACCCATTCCACACAGTAAGTAAAGTCAATCACATCGATGATAATGATTAAAATTCATGACTCAGCTCACACATGTATACATCTTTCATATAGAAATAGAGATGATCAGATGTAGTCACTGATTCATCTAAGTTGTCGGACCCACACATGATACAAGAACAGCTAAGATGTTGGACCCACACATGATACAAGACCAGATACTCTACCGGACCCACATAGGATACAATTACAGAGGTCAAGCTGTCAGACCCACACAAGATACAAGAATAGTAGTCATCGCTGTCAAACCCACAGAGGATCCCAGTACCGTAGTCATCACTGTCGAACCCACGGAGGATTTCAGTATAGTAGTCCACGCTGTCGAACCCACCTAGGATTCCAGTACAGTAGTCATCGCTGTCGGGCCCACAGAGTATTCCAGTACAGTATTCGTCGTAGTCGCAGCCTGCTATTGGGTTCCCGCACATAACACGCTCGATTTCTAATGGGTCTGGTCCTCAAGCCACGTGTCGATACATCAACTACCATTATTTCCTAAGTTTATGTATCTCGTATTTCTGTATAATCAAAATGATCCCAACGCAATAGATGACGCGTCAATCGGACGCCTCGTCTGAGAGTTATTAATATTTCCGTTCCAGGGGCCCTGTTGGAATTAAGCTCATTCCAAACCCTGACATTTTCCAAAGCTGTCCAAAACTCACATAGAGTATCGCAAAAGGACCGCCTCATATCGACAATCCCAGTGCTGTAGACGGCGCATCATTCAGACATGCGGTCTAGAAGATATTCGCGTTTAAGCGTAATGGGCCCGGGTCATCAAGCCCATTGGACTAACGGGTCGACCCGACCCGACTGGGGGTCGGCCCCAACTGGTGGGGCGCGGCCCAGCCCGCCCGAGGTTGGCCCATCCCACACGAGTGTGGTTTGGCCCACGCGGCAGGTCGTGGCTCGCGGAGTGGGGGGGGGGCATGACCCCCCCGTTTTCCGGAAACGACAGCGCTGAGCTGCACCACCTCTCCTACCTAGCCAACCTATGTCGGCCGGTGTTCTCCGGCGTGAGCGACACGCATAGCGGGTCACAGTCCCTTCATATCACTGCGCCATGATTCTCTGCAGTCTTCCCAGCCCGGCCGGCAAGCGGTCGGCAGGGTCGTCCGCCGAGAAGCTAGCGGAAGCGGGCCACGTATCCTCTACAATGTGGTGCCAAAAACGGTGTCTCGGATTCCTGCCCGGCCGGCCGAAGCCGACCGACTTTTCTAGCAAGTGGCCCGCACATCGTGCCATGGTCTTCCTACAGCGCGATGTCATGGAGGTGTCGCGGTCCTCGACCCCGTCCATCTATGGCCAGCCAGTTTGCTTTATCCTATCATCTCGCACAGTGGGCTGCGGTTTCCTCCAAGCGGTAGGTGCACAGTCACTGCTACCAGCCATCATCGCCTCTAAATACCGCTGCCTCCGATTGCCGCCTCCAAAATATTCAATAACCAACGGAGGGTCGTCGGGCCGTGTTCGTTCGACCCACACCCTCTGCGTTAGGCGATAATTATAGGCTGAAGACAATCCAAGATTTTCAACAAAGAACGAGGTTCAATTTTATTCAACTAAAATTGATTTTATCCTCCTACATCGTAATCGGCGATGAGCGTAGACGAGGAAATCAACATCGTGGATGACAGTGTCGCAGGAAGGGGATTCAAAGACGATGTCGATTCATTGACATCAGGGTGCGTCCGAAGAGGAAGCATGGTCGACATAACTCGTGGGCGGCTCCTACTCTTGTAGATTAGACGAAGATCAAAGATGGTATCATCATTTTTCTGTGGAGAGAAAGAGTGTTCTTCATGTTCTTTGAGAAAGAATGCTCTCTCCCTAATTTTACAAAGGTTCCACCCAAGAATTTCTACCAATCCCATATAATAAAAAGTATCCCCCAATATTATAATAATTCCATGCAATTCAAAATAATTAAAAAAAAATTTGACACCACAAATTAGTTAAATAATATTTTAATTAATTGTGTTGACACAATTAATGGGAGGGAGGTAGAGAGGCTCCACCATTATGTGGAAGCTCAAAGGTTAAGATAGGGGATTAAGAGAGTTAAAAGGGGAGTTGAAGGGTTAAGGGCTCGTGTGGGCCCCACCTTTAGTTTTATCCTCCCAAGGGATGTTATGTGGGGTGTGGGCCCCACCTCCAAGTTCCCTTTGGAGGAAATAACCACCACTTAAAATAAATTGTGTAACACAACAATTTATTTAATTAATTATGAATTCCAAAAAATTAACTCCCTCTCTCAACGAAACTCAACTGCGGTAAAGGTCCCCTTAGGCGAATACCAGCACTGCGAGTTCATCGGTGTATTCGGATTTCAATTCTGAGAATCGGTTTAAAAGATAGAAAAACCCGCACGTACGTTTACTGAGCATACCCGAACAAAACTTCATAAATTGATTTCGCGCACACTGGGCCTCCGAATCAGGCGCCGTCAGAAACTACATACTCATAAAATTCTGTAGATTTTAAGAATTTTTTTTTAAATTTCCGGGTCTTTACACAGAATAGTTTATGGTTTTAATTAGAGTGGAGGGGGGTGGCCGTTTATAAATGTGGTGAGTGGCACAATTGTAATTTTTGAAAATAGAGAGTGTAACAATTGTTTTCGCATGGAAAAAGTTTCAAAAATAGATTATTTTAAATAATAATAAATTTTATTGTATAAATATATCAATAATATATATATTATACAAGTTTTTTGGTCAATTTAACCATTACTATCTTAATTTAACCAATAGTAACTCCATTTTTACCTTAACTGTGGTAAATAATTTTTTATTTTTCAATATTCCTTTTGGTCAAAAAAATCATGGAAAATATTATATTATATAAATTATTTTGATTAAATATATAAAATTCATTTTTCCAAATTCTAATCATAGAAGAAGAAATATTAAAATGAAAATTAATCTCACAGACGGGATGAGAAGGTGGGTTTTCAATGTGAAAAAACATAAAAGGCTACAAACTTTTTATATGAAAATATAAATTAAACATGTTTCCAATATACTAAATTAGAATAATATATATATATATGAACTAATTTTACATTAAAAGCAACTTTTAATAAAATTAATCACTATGAATAATTTAATCAAAAAGGAAATTTTCATTTACATTTAAGCATACTTAACTATTCCTCAAAAAATGAATCATTCTAGAAAAATAATAAAAATTCACAATATTTTTTTTTATTTTCTCATATAAAAATTAAGGATAATTATACAATATAAAATTTCTAATTTTTTTTAATGTATTTGGAAATTATTATTGCAATGCGTCACTAAACCATATTTTAGAAAAAATACAGTTTTTTGGAAAACAAATCTCTTTATTTTAATTGAATTTCAATTAATTTCTAAAAATTATTTAACTATAAGTTCATAATTTTTTAGAAAAAAATCTCTTTATAGTTCATTTTATTTTGGGGTTTCTTATATCACATGCTATCGAAGATATTGAATACGATGAAATATATTTCAAGAGTTTTTATGCTTATTGTGGCATGCCACATACTATATCATACACATTGTTCTAATTTCGAAATGTTAGGGTGTTAAATTCAAATGAAAATAGTTGTAATCAAATGAAAAAGGTGAAATATTTCTAATGAAATGAAAATTGTTATAGTATTTAAATTTTCACATGGTATCTATCTTGATCGTAAAAGAAACCTAAAATTATATAAAAATGTCTAATAAATAAATAATTAATCCTTATATAATAATTTCCATGGAACTAATAGTCTTATTTATCCCCTAATAATTTATAAAATTTTATGGATAAACATTCTCATGATTATGTTATCTTTCACTATCATTTATATATTTGATTTTTTCTCATTGACTATATTATAACATCCCTCTAATGATCCCCTTTTCAGGAACTTAATAATGTGCTAATTTTGGCTACCTTCATTTTTCTATTCAACCCATTTTCAAAATTTTGTTTTATTATCCATTTTCATGATTTGGGTTTCTTAAATTTTAATTTAAATATGATTTTTTTCTATAATTTCTTTTTCTAAATTTTTATCATTCATGAAAAATAAAATTATTGAAAAATATAATTTTTTTTGTAATAAATAATTACACCAAATGATAAACAAAAATACCTTATGTGGTTGAAATATAAAATAAGATGAAAAAGTAAAATTTGTGAAAATGAAAAAAAATATATATATATAATAATAATTCTAAAATCATTATCCTTATGGTTTTCTGTGATGATTATGACATGAATCAAATATATGGAAATAAGGCAAAGAATTTGGAATACAATAGACACTATGAGAGAGAGAGAGAAGTAAATTTTAAGGAAGCGTGTAAGCCTATATATAGGAATGTAAAATCTGGCCATAATATATATAGTCATTGGATAAATAGGTATTACTTAATTATATATATTGACAGTTTTTAAATATGCATTAGGTGCATTTAAATTACATTTTCTAAAAATGAATATAAAATCACTTCAATGTAATATATATATTTTCAATAAATCTGTTTTATGACTGAAATGAATTTTTATTCTAATTTATCTAAAATAACACTATATTTATTTTATTATTATTAAATAACATATTTATATATTCAATATATACATTTAATATTAATTTAATTATGGTTTGGAGATAAGAAAGAGAATTATATAATTTTATGCATTAAAAAACACTTTCTAAAAAAATGGTTTTCATGTCATTTTGTTCATGAATGTTATTAATAATTTATTACACATAGAGAATTATTATTTCATAATGATGGTATAAATTTTGAAAACAGAATATAAATATTATCATATGCATAAATTTGTATTTTTTTTTAAAATGATATTTTTTCATTTTATAATGAAGAAATACTACCTCTATTGAATACTGGAATCTCTATTAACGTATATACAAAGAATTAATTTATTTTTTTTTTTTTGAAAATTAAATTAAATAATTTTTTTAAATATAAATTAGTAAAACTCATTAAAATTAACATTATAGTATAATTTTGAATAAAAATATTAGTGTACATAAAATGCATCTTTATAGATAAATATTTTTCATCTCATTATAGAGTTTCATTTAAATAGTATTGTTTTAAATGCATATAAATTTAACTATATAAAATCGGATCCATATTTTTTCATTGAATTTAATTATTTTGTAATTATTCCACTTTTTTTGTCACTATGAATAGTAAAAATCATTAAAAAAATCATGTTTCCATTGTAAGTGTCATATATTTATAAAATCAATTAGAATACTATTTTAATGGTCCAAATGATCATAAAAATTTTAAATCCTACTTGAGGATCTTATTTTGAACCCATTACATCCTATAGTAAAATTGGGTCCATTTTCATCCATTTTTATTGAGTAATACATTAATATATTTTAATATTAGGAGATGTTCCATGTGTTCCCTCTCCCTATATTATAAATAGACACCCCACTCCTCTTATCTAAACTCTTAAATAACATCTTATATTATCCATTATCCACCCAGATTGTATACTGATATCCCTCACCATCTTCTGGAGTAAATATATTCAGCATAATACCATCATAGTATGTATTTTCCTATAACCCTACACTGGTTTCCAAATTATAGGTATAGTTCATGATCGAGTGTTTACATTATATTTATTTTTTTTCATAGTTAAAATACCTCTTAAACACTTTCATAATATAAAATATATGTATCAACCATATTTATTAATTTTATTTTTTATCTTATATAACCTTTTAATCTAATAAACCATCTAATGAAAAATAAAATCATTGTATATGTATACATGGAGACTACCACCCCGCAACATGATGTATTCCATTTTTCATAATTTCCATGTATCTATCCCCATCATAATGTATAGAAATTAAACAATATAATATATATGATATAAATTTCAATCTATAAAGGATAATAAATCTAATAATATTTTATTTACCTCCCAATGGAAAATATAAAACATCACGTGTGTTTACTTACTGACTACCACATTTTGAATCATTTTTTTAATTTTCATCCTCAAATCAAAAGGATTTCTTGTATTGGTTAATTTAAATAAATTATGTTAAATTTTTGAAATAATTACTATTATGTAATTTTAAAATAATACCTAGCTTTATTCACCCATATTCATTGAAAAATGTAATCTTTACTCATCTATATGAATGACCTTCCATCTATATAATTGTAATGTAAATAATATTTCAAACCCACCATACATGGTTGGTTCTAATAGTATAAATAATTTATAAAAATGATAATTATAATACAACTAGGTTTGCATAAATCATATAATAAAGATTAATTAAGACATAATTAGCCTAGACAGGTCATTTTTGACTTATAAGTTGAATGTTTTCAAACCAATTAATATAAACATAATTGATTTTATTATTTATGTATAAAATGTATTATGTTAAATAAAAGGAATAATAAATATTAAAATGTTATTAATTAATTGAATAATTAATATATAGTTAAAATTTGGGAACACAAAAATGTATTTCATATTTACAACTCAATGTAAGGGACACTTTACATAAAAACCATGTTTTAAATCTGTTAATGAATTATTTTCAAAATACTATTCATCCATACTCATTTTCATTATAATGTTTCAATTATTTAATTAATATTTTTACATATCTTTTCAATATAATTTTAATACTTGTTAAAATTTTATTATATTTAATTTAAGTGAAGTAATTTTTTTAAAAAAATTAAATAGATTAATTTTTACATTTTCTCACATGTTTGAAAGGATTCTATTTTTTAAACTTGTACTGAATGATTAGAATTTTACATGATTACAAAAAACAATTTATCAATATTTATCTGTATTTTTCTTCATTTATTATATTAATTTATTTTTTCTCATTATTTGGTGGATTTTCTGTTTAAATACATTTCAACAAAAAATTATTTGTATCCTTATTTTCATGTGATAATTAAAAGTCCCCATAAATAATTGTGAAAAATAAATTTTTATAATTTTTATGTAAATTGAAGATTATATTTTATTTTTAAATTTCACAGGCCTTGGAGTTATTTTATGATGAGAGGTGAGCCCCATATAGCCTTCCCAAGATTTTGGTAATGATTATTTTTTCCAACGAATTATTTAATATGCAGGTCATTCAATTTTTAGGGGTTTTTATTAGGGATCTATAATGATTGTGTCTTAATGAACCTTCATCGTTTTATATCCTTGATAATTAAATTTAATGAATAATCTTCTTTCATTAGGCAATCTAATGATCTTATATCTTAATAAATGAGTATTTCCATTAAGGTTAAATTATATATATCAGAAAATATTTCTCATAGTCTCTCATGTTTTCCAAGAAACCCTCGTGACTATTATTTTTCCTTAATATTAATTGATAATTTTTTAAATGAAAGAAATTATGTGATAAAAGCCATTTTATATTTATAGAAAAACATATTTGAGAACAAATCTTATTATATTCTAGGAAAATATTACCATAGAAAATCATAGTTTTGAGTTTGACAGACAAGAGTCAATATTAACTTGTATATGTCCGTTGTTTATATTTTTGTACTCATCACACATTTGAAATTTCATTTGATATATTGATAAGAATGATTGTGGCCAATAATGATGTCATATGTAAAATCATGAATACATTTCATGAAATGAAAATGTATTTTATTTCAAAATTACATTATGGTTGAAACAATTAAACTAAGTGATGTTTTAATATTGTATTGTGTGGGAATAATGTATAATATAATATTACATAATAATCGAAATCTATAAACCAAAAAAATCTTTGGATATGAATGAAAATAATTCATTGGCTTAAAACATATGAATATGTAATTTTTTATGGTCATGTACATATAGTTAGTATCAGAGGTAGGGAATAGAAAAAATTATCAATTATAATGTTTTCGGATAATAAGTTACTATTCATCTATATCCACAATGGTTAGAAAACTTGGTAAAATTGTGGTTGTTTCATATAAATCGAATGATTTGATGTAAATATAACATTATAGTGTATATATAAATGTTTTCCACCCAAAGGATGGTTTAATATGATTTAATTTTATATATTATCACAAATGTTTTTTATTAAATGGTTATTATAAGAATAAAACAAATTTATATTGTATGTGAATGAAAATGTAGTGTTTCTATAAATGGTCATCTTAGTGGAGTGGGAGGTGAAGTGAAAATGTTTTTTATTCTATTAAGAAATCAGGATTGATGATGCAAAACTAGAACCTATGTGAGTTACCAATCATAAAAACAAGAGAGAAATTAATATCCTCATAAGGGCATGATCTATTTATCATAATGGTAGAAGGATCCAATATCCTATGTGTTGAAAATGTGGGTAAAACCACTTTGAGAAATGTCATAATCGAATGTTAAATTGATTTATATATTGTAAAGGATGTAATAATTTAATAAATTTCTAATTAAGAAGGAATAGTTTGGTACACAGCCTGATGAAGAGTAATGTTTATCCCATTAAATCAATTGAATTATTTAAATTTGTGGAGTGTGGTTATTGTTTAAATCAAATTTCAAGTTGTATATTGCTATAATGGGATAATGAATAATATAAAAATAAAAGTTCATTAATGTATAGTTCCCTTGTAGTTGGAGAATATGAAACTATGAATTCTATATAAATGGTATGGATTATATTTTGTCTTATCTTATTATAGTAATGAATCTTTTAACATGATTCATTTTTTCAATTATAGGATGAAATTTTTAAATATTGTGATGGAAAATCATGTTAAATAGATTATGATGTACATTGTTAAGTTAAGGTCTATATATATTGGGGATTAATGAGTTTTGAAGAAGTGATAAATACAAGGATGATCAATAGTTTAATGTCATTGACACTCTTTTTGTGTTTTACATGAAAAGACTACTATGGAATAAATTTAATGAGTTTTTATAAATGGTTGATATAAATGAGGTTGTTCTCTTAAAATTTGTTTTTAGTGAAAAATATATTTGAACAATAATTCTTTTCTGTTTTGGGGATACAATATTAAATGTATTGATAACTTTTAGTGATATTATGATCTTTTATATTGAGTTTATTTTGGTTATTTTTTATAAAAGAGTTGTTACGTTTTCAGAGCATATATATTATGGGATTGAGGAAGGGTATGTTGAAAATGTGATTAATCTTATATTGGATGACATTCACTACTTATGGAATGATGTATGATCATGGTAAATAGAAATAATTGTAAATAATAATGGATTTTATTTTAGGAATGAGGGATTAATCATAGTTTGGATGTATATATTAATTTATTATCATTTTATTGTGACTCATGTTATTTATGTATGATAGTAACCTATTTTTTAGATTATGTTACTTGGGAGTATACATCTTAAGGCATGTGGTAGTATGAGTGACTAATTTTTTGAAGATAAATGCTTGATTTTGTATTGATCAATACGTGATAAGCCGATTTTTATTTTTGGATTTTGAATTTGGCCATTAAAATTTTGAAGATATAAAATTTTAGTTAATTTTGTAATTTTTAATGAATATTTTCAGGATTAATTTTTGAAAACTTTTTTATTAATGTAGTATATCATTAAATTTGATATTTTCTTATCATTTACGAAAAATTTTATATTTTTTATTAATGTTTAGAAGTAGAAAAAAGATATTTTCTTCATTTTATGGATCTTGTGATCTCTATAATGATAATTTTAGAGAATATTTCCTACACAATTGATCTTAGATATTCATTTGTTAGATATTTACAAGATAGAAAAAGAAAATTTGTTGAATCATTAAAAAATAAGATAATTTTTATTATGAAATGAAGATAAATCATGAAATTTTTAATTTTCGTTATTCGTATCATGATAATAAATGAATCACTAAAGTCTTGTAAAATGATATTGAAATAAAAATGTTATTATTATATATTTATTTCTATTGAATTAATGGTCTAATATATCCCATAATGTTTTATGGTTTTTTAATCATTAATCTCCTCAAGAAAATGTTCTCTACCACACACTGTTATTCTGTGTATTTTTATCTATCTTGTACCATATTTTGATTTCCCTCCAATGATTTCATTTTTTACGAACCTAATAATTTGTTTTTTTAATTTATATGTGTAATTTCCTTCCCCACTAATCAAATATATATTTTAGTATCCCTTTTATGAAAATATTTTAGTAATATTATTTTTTATTTATTTTTTTCCTATTTCATTATCAAATGTTTTATCTTCAAAACATTGTAATTGGTTGTAAAAATATTTTACACCCTTTCTATAAATCATGAGATAATGTTTCAAGGATGAAATTTATTTAAGGGGGTAAAATATAAAATATCAATATTTTAGAATATATTTTTTGTAAATATTATGTTTTATAGTTTGTTAAACGTGCTTAGACAAAAAAAAATGATGAATTGCACATTAAAAAATATTACAGTGACGGACAATGATTATTAAATTATAAGGTCTCAATTTGAAAAAATGTGAAGAACATACATGTGGTGCAATTGTATATATGTATATATATATATATATATATAATATTACAAAAACATAAAATATTTATCCTCATTGTTCTCTAGGATTTTTGTGACCCCAACTACTACTATGAAAATAATGTAAGGAATTTGGAATACAATTAACATGGTGAAGAAGAGGTAGATTTTTATTCATCATGTAAGGATATATATTGTAATATAGAAATTGACCATTATATATATAGAAATTTGACATATTGTAATTGTGTATATATATATATTTATATTCAATATATATATATATTCATTAGATATATTAGGAATAATTTTTATGGTGATGTTGATAAAATAATTTGATGGTAAAAGAGATATTTTTTAAAACAAATTTATATGTGAAATATAATATAAAATTTATTGATTAAAATTATCCTGAATTTATAAATTAGTTGGATTAAATAATTTGGAAATATATTTTAATGAATTATTAAATAATCATTTAAATATTGTCATATAAAAATTAAATAGAATATGGAAATTTTGTGATTCATAATATATTTTTGTCACAACTAATTTTTCTAACATTTTTAATGCATATATTATAAATAATTTTAATATCATTTATAAATTTTATGTTATAAAAATAATGTCATATTTTATATATTCATATTAATATTTTTTAAGATCAATATTTTTTATTTTTCTGAAACGATTAATTTCTCCGTGAATAGTGAAAGGATATTTATTTTATAAAAAAATTTATTTGCATTCAACCATTAATATAGGGATATTTATTAGAAAAATTATAAAATTAATTTTTTTTATTTTTAATTATACATAACCTAATAAATATCATTAAAAAAATACTTGCATTTGTTATTAAAGTTTTTATAATTAAAATGTGTTTTCTAGTAAATAGTGTTCCATTGTATTGTTTGGTTTTATTTTAGAACTACATTATCCCCTCATTAAAATAGAATTTTATAAAATTAAATATATATTTTAAAGAATAATTTATAATTTTATAAATACTTGGGCTTTTATTTTTGATCAATATAAATATTAACTTTAAAAAAAATTATTTAATGTATTACAATTTAAAATAGTTTAAATGGGTTGAGACACAAAATATATGGGTTAAAATTACCTTTAATATGAATAAATACTATTTTAAGAATTCATTTTGACCCTCTGATCATCATAATAATAATATCATTAATATTTGTGCCATTATAATTGAGTATGACATTAATATATTTTATTATTTTTTCAATATTCAAAGTGTGTCCTCTACAAAACTATTTAACTGCAACCCTACAACCTATATTATCTATAATTAAATACCCTCTTAATTTATTTAATATATATTGAAACACCTTTCTAACATCACTTCCAATGCACGATATTTTATATTTTAGTAGAATACGATTCGAGGAACGATTTATGTATAATCCAAATAAGGTTTTCTGAAGAAGACGTGTAGTTCTTAACTATTTGTGTTCATTTTATTTATTCTTTTAACAATTTTAATATCTATTAACCAATTTCATCAAATATATTATTTATCTACCATATACATTAATTATATTATGTTTACTTTAGAACCATTTTTCATATAAAAAAACATTTAATAAAAAAATTATGACACCACATATGTGTATATACAGACTACCAACTCACTAGATGAGTTATTTCACATTATATAACTAGATTTTACTGATGGTAATAATAACGAAGAAAATGGGATAATTTGTGATATAGGATATATGTTTCATTCTATAATGGTAAATATGTGTTGTAGTACTCTTTTTCCATCTAGTGATAAATAAAAACATTGATCTTGGGAACAACAAGACTACATCCACCAGAATTGTTCTATTATATTATTCATAACTCCCTTGAGTATATTGTATATAACAATATATTTGGTGATATAATATAATATTTATTTTAAAATAATTAATATTTATTTTTAAAACAACAATAACCTTTTATCCCTCACATTTTATAAAAATGGTAATGTTACTCTCTCATACATCTATAAAACTATCTCCAAGATTGTATACTGACCCAATTTTAATAATAATATTACTTGATCAGTTTTTAAAGTATAAATAATCTAAAAAATTTAATTTTAAAATTATTTATATTATATAAATTTAATAACAGTGATCCATTTCTATATAGTCAACATACCAAGTCAATTTCCAATTTATTAGATGAAATTTTTAAAAATATCTCATGAGAACATAGTCAATTAATTAATTATGTTTAAAAAGTATTCAGTTAAAATAAATGGAACACTGAATAGAAAAACGATATTATTAATGTGTATAATTAATATATATTTCTTATTATAGAAGATAAATAATTTATGTTTCAAGTTAAACTCACTGTTAGGGAAACTATACCTTAATATAATGTTATAAATGTATCAATGGTTTATTTTTTAAATCATTTCCAATAATATCATGTTCATTAAATTGTTCCATTTTTGCTATTTATATACTAAAATTTATGTTTAATGTCATATTACACAATATTTGAATTTATTTTCAATTTAATTATTATAATCCATTTTAATATATTTTAAACATGTTATTTTAGGTTTTATCTAAATTGTAAAAGAAATGGATTTTATTAAACCTATACAAATTGTATATAACTTCCCACCATCCTTATCATTATTCTTATATAATATTACTCTAAAATATTTATTGATTTTATTAGATAATTTCCAATTTCATATTATTTTGGGAATTATTATTTATGTATATTTCATTGAAAATGGAATTTCCCATATTTTTTTCTATAACCTGAAAGTGTATCAACATATGTGTTAAATAGAATAGTTTATGAAATTATATGTTGAAAATGTGACATTTTATGGGATTTTTATTATTTTATAGTATTTATAAATAGTTTTTTTATAAAAAGTGATCATGATATAACACTTTAATATATTATGTTCTCTATAAAAGTTTATTAATATTAACAAAGTATGTTATTCTATTTTCCAAAGATCATAGAATGGAATTTCAAAGAGTTTTATGAAGTGTTTTTTCCAAGGAAAATATTTGAGGTTTTAAAGATTCGTAATGAGTTTTCAGGGAATTATTATTTCTTTCCTAAGATAATTTTATGAACTTTTGTTGAACGAAGTTTTATTCCCTTTAAGGTGATTGTATTTTTTAAGATTGGAAATTCAATCCCTAGATTTATACATCCCATTAATTTTATATTGCATCTTGATAGTTTATTATCACATTTCACTCTAATAAAATATATTTAATGTTTATGATTTCTTCTGTATATCATTCCTAAATAGTTTAATAATTTATCATTCACATTTACTAAACAAATAGGCTATAACACTTGATAAAAATAACTCTTATGATGAAAAATTGGTGGTGATATTATATTGAATAGTTAATGTTTTTCAAAATAATATAACTCACCTGGTTAATGTTTTGTGGAAAATAATTTATTTATGCGTGTTATATGCGAATAAGAGGAAAAAATATTCAATTTTTTTATCTCATCTTATAGTAATTTTTGGGTGAAATTATTTTAAGGGTGTATGACTTAACCCAAATATATTTAGTGATAAATTAATCATTAAATAAATTTAATTTCCCTCAAATATTTACCTACATACAACACTGAGTTTAAAAAAATCTGATATACTATTGAATTATTATACTTTAATATGATATTAATTGCCTACATATTTGATTAGATTTTATTAATAGGAAAAACTAAAATATGAAGACATGTCTTATTTTATATTTACAACATTATTTCTTTTGTTTTCAATTTGTTAAAAAATAAAATAAAAACATATGATTTTTAAAAATAGAGATTTTTCTAAACACTATTTTTAATACCCAAAATATATATCATAATAAAAAATAAAATTAATCTATATTGATCAATTATTTTAAAAAATATACATATAATATAATCAATGAAATATTTTTATATTCATCTTCTGGGTATTAAGTGTTTTTAAATGAAGGTAATATTGGGTTTATGATTAAAAATTCATTTTGAAAAAAATTGTTTTTTTTTCTTTTTATGCTCTTATATTTAAAGGAATTAATTAAAATTATAGAAATTGGTCTATTTAAGATTAATTTCATATTATTAATCTGTATAATAAATATTAAGTAATAATTTCAACCTAATTTTACTTTCATTATGAATAGTTATCATGGTATATATTCAATAGAATAGTAAAAGATAAATGATTTTAAGAGTGGGTGAAACTAAAGTGAAAATGGTTAAAAGTACATGAAAAATGTCTGCATCCTATTAAATGAATGTATTTATATCATATTGTTTTCAAATTGATCTAATTTTGAACTCCTTTTAACGAAAAGAGACTTTATTATATTTTAATATTTTTAATAATTACATGTGTGCCACCCCACTCAATTAAGAAATGAAACATTCCCCCCTCACTTATCCACACCATATGAGACATTTTGATTATCAAAACCACTAAAAATATCTACATAAAATCCTTATAAACATCTCATAGTTATTTACCCTTATAAAATAACATCCCAATGGTTCTTTGTAAGAGAATCGAAGGAGGATTCTCAAAGGACATGTATATGTACTTATTGATCATTTTGAAGTTTCATTCTTCTTCAACATTCACTAAATCTATTTCCTTTATCCCAAAATCATTAATATAGTATTATAAATAAAACTATATTTTATTTTTAAACTGGTATAACCATTTTATACCTCATTTACATTAAATTTTAAATGAAGGTACCCCTCATGCGTACTTACGGACTATCGTATCAACATAGAGATATTCTCCATTTTCCATCACCTTCATTCATGAATGGATATTAATTTTTTTTTAATATTATATTTTATGTTCAATAAATAATTATTATTATATATTTTAATATCTTATGTAGCTTTTCACCTTTACATATGTTGGAAAATGATAATGCCTCTCATGTGTATGGCTACACAACCATACCGACAAAGTGTTACGAGTTTGTTTAATTTATTATCTTTCTAGATGGTAAAAGTGATATATTTAATAAATATTTATGATATTTATGATATAATGATGATTTTATAAAGGTATATTTTAATTTTAATTCTTCTTATTTCATTCATATAGAATATAAAACATCACATGTGCATACATGAATATTGAATCCAAGATGTGATTATATTCATTTTTCATCTATCTTATATTAGAATGGTTATAAAATAATATATAATGAATAACTAAGGGAGATATTATAGGATTATTATTCTAGATATGATGAAATTGAGACCATGTTTCAAGTATTGTTTCTATTGAACTGAAATATAAATGGAATACATACTAGTTTTCCATTAAATGTTATTTTTATAGATGTGTTTTTAAATAAAAGGTTAATTATAAATTTTTATGAAATTTCAGAAAATAATTTATTTATTTTTATTATTTTGTTAAATATTTTTATTAATTATATATCTATTATGAATTATTTTTGAATGCATACAAATTTGGTCGAGACATGGGGTATGTTATTTTTATAACAATCACATTATTTTTCAGGGTTATTTATGTGTAAATTCTATTTAATGAATTTATATAATAATTGTCATTTAATCCAAATATATTTTTTTATCCTTTTTTTAATTCAGTTGTTTTATTTTTTTCCATTCATTCTTTTCTATTGAAGACATAAAACATCTGGTAAATTGTTTTTTGAAAAATCAATTTTATTTCCTCTTTTGTTGGAAATATCATTCTTTTATATCCACATTTTCATTAAAAAAATTTCTAGAATGGTTTTTATAATTTAAAATGATTTATTAATTTTTTTCCCATATTATATTTTTGATAAAAAGAAATAAAATAGTTATATTTGTTCTCTATATGAGGAGGTTTTACTATATATGTGAATAGAATCATTTTCATAACTTATATCGCATCAAAAATATTTTCCATAATAATGTAAACAATTTAATTTGAAATATACTATCAATTTTACATGGTTCTTTTAAGTGGAAATGGTTTTACTAATATTTTTAAATTTTTTAAATTTTAAATAAGTCATCTGAAAATGAGAGGGTATTTTATAAAAGAAATAGTTTGTTATATTTAATGGGTTTTTCATATGGGAAAACATCATTTTATATTAATTATTCTTCACATATGACATGATACACTATTAGTATATTTACTAATTATCTATAATTTAACTAATTATGATTATGATATATTTAAAAAAATCATTTTATTTCTCAATAATTATTTTTGACAAATTGATAAATTATTTCATAGTTCTGTGGAATATATATGTAAGGATAATGATTACATGAAATTTGGGTATGTTATATCTAACTAATGTATTTGTTTATGTGATATATATATTTCATGATATGCTGATGATAAACTTGTATATGATTGGATTTAGCTATGTTCACATTTTCATGTGTGTGTTTTCTTGATATAATGGATGCTAAAAATGAAATGAATTAGGGGGATTGTGAATATATATGTTAAAATTTGGTTGTCTAAATATTATTTCTACAGGGTATTCTCATGAAAATATAAATACAAATTATTTATAATAGTTGTTTTCACATATTGACATGTTTTTAGGGTTTCTTCAATCTTGACATAAAATATTATTCATAGACATGATTGTTAATACCCAATTTTGATTCCCTAGGTTTATGATGTCACATGCCTATGTTAAATATATCAAATAATGAATAATACCTTTACACAATTATAAATCATGATTCTATATAAGAAAATAGTTTGAATATTTTAATATAATATTTTCTGAGAATAAATAATTCATATTTAGGATATGGACTTCATTATGTTATCATGCCCTTATGATAATATTATACTCTCTTATGATTGATATCTACCATATTTCCTCTACTGAGCATCTTATCTCATATATTCTTATGTTTTTCAACCCCATGTTTAGATTTATGGTATCAATAAATACATATCTATATGGGTACTAGAATGGATACATCTGTGAGAGATGTTGCTCGTATTTTAACAAATAAGTTGATCATGTATCTAGTCCCCAAAGGAATTAAACATTTTTATTACTCCAATTTCAATAATAATATAAATTGAAAATTCAATAAAAATTACGTAATATTTATGTCTTTTATTATTAGATTCCCACACTATGTGTGGAATTGAGGAAGATCTAGGCATCAAAATTTATATGATTCTGCATTTTGGAAAACTGGTATTAAGGAAATTCATCAGTGTAAGGACGTGGCCTTTTAAAAAATCATTGGGGATATCTTCCCATAGAAATCAAATAAACCTATTAAAAACTATTAACTTTAACATATCATCATATTTTCATTTGTTTTTAACTCTCCATATAACATATCATGCTAAAAAAACAATCGATATGACTAATGATAGTAGTACTCTTTACTAATAGCACATACCAACTTAGTCTTATGGGTCACAGATTAGAGTGGGACCAAATCCATTATCTCAAATTTATTGAGGAATCATATCACAAAAAACATTATTATATTAATAATATATATCATAGAACCATTATTTAAATTTATAAAAACAAAAACTATTAAACCAAATATTTTATTTTGAAAATAAAATTATCCTAATCCATAATGAATTGAATATTACAGCACAACCCACATTACTATTTTCCATTCATCAATTATATTTATTCATTAGATCCCTTTACCAAAATTAGTACAACAAAATATGATTACTTTTTACGAGGAATTTTTTTAAAAATATCTATTATCATACTACCTTCATTTCTATTATTGATGAAAAAAACTCAATAGGTTTCTAAGATGGTGTCAAAAAATTAACAACATGGGGAATAAGGGCGTTAGAGACGTGTACACTCCTCCACGCCACTCGATTATTATTTTAGTGTCTCACTTATCACAAATACCACTAAACAGACTGAATATAATGATGATATCATTTGTCTTCAAATATAATATAGGTAAAAATCATCAACTATCAAATAAATAAATGAATACTACCACATAGATTGATCATGAAGCAACTGCTATATAGGTCTTCCCATAGACTCTATAATCAATTAAAATTCCATAATACACATGTGACACTTGATTATATTAATATTAATTTATTTATGAACCCTATTCCGAATTCATTATAAATTTTTCAACAACTTTTCACAATAAAATAAGGATTGGCCAACATGAAAATATTTTGGAAACATAACCTTTAAGATGAAAATTTATATTATTATTTATCAATTCATTTCATAATATCATTAAATATAACAACTTTTTTTAGAAATAATTCCTTTTTAAATTATATATTTCACTCATAGAGGATGTTTAATTTTTTATAATTATTTTCAATAGAAAAACAAGGCTAGTACTTATGATGTGAATATTTTAAACATTCATGTTTATTTTTATTGTTAAAATCCAAAAAATGTAACTATTTTACATTTACACTAAATTTTTAAAAAAATATTCACTCATCATGGAAAATATATATCAAAAGGGTTAATTTTAATTCATTTTAAATAAAAATATTAAAAAAATCAATATTTATCAATAGTATCATGAGACATAAGGGTTTATATAATACAATATATGGATATATTGTTCAGTTCATCCATATAGAATCCATTTTATATAATAGTGTTAGTAGTTCATGAATAAGTTAATCTGAATATATAATTTTATAACTTGCAATTTATATTGGATTGGAATTACAAAAAAAAATGATATTTTAAATAATAGAAATAAAAGAAGATAAATTAAAACATAATTGAGATGAAGAATATGGAAGAGGGTTGGGGCTATGTTTTAATTACTATAAACAATAATTGGGGTCATATGATTAATATGTTGAGACATATAAGATTTATATAATAAGGACAATTTGTATAATTTTAATCCAATCGAATATTTATTTCATTGTATAAATTTAAACAAGTGAAGATACGCCCATGGAGATCAGATTAACATGTCATGCTCTTTTTAAAGAATTTAAGGAGGTGAAATTTGTTCATCAGATATATTTTGTGTAAATCATATATATATATAATGTTATTAGTTATTTTAATATTGTTTTGACATTATTTTTTATTGTATCCACACTCCATTCCACAAAAAAAATTCCCAACATTCTTTTCATGGTGTAAGTCATATTCTAAGATATATAAAATACTTGTATGGTACTTTCTATTTTTTACATTTAAATTATTCTTTAATGAATTGATTTTATAGTGTTTAAATAATATTTCATCTTTTGGATTGGGTAATTTTGTCTCAGATTAAAATATAATGTGGGTATTAGTCCATTTTAGTGTAATGTGTCTTTGTGAATGGATATATATTTTTTTTTAAATAGAATAATTTTTTTGGATGAGATATTTTGAACCAAAATAGATGTATTCAATACTGGAAATTCATTATATACCCACGCCTATATCACAATGTTTTAGAAAATCCATTGGGATAGGTTTACTATACCAATAGTTTTTCGAAAACCATTGGTATAGTAATTGTTTGAGTGTTTTTTCCAACGATTTGGAAAACCATTGGGATATGACTGGGTAGAGAGACCTTTACCAATGGTTATATATAACCATTGGGATAGGTGGTTGTTTTCCAACCAGTTTCATAAACCTGTTGGGATAGGTGATAGTTTCCACCCTTATCCCAACAGTTCCATGAACTGTTGTTATAAAAATGATATTTACCAATGGTTTTTAAAAAAATGTTGGGATAGAATTCCAAAAATGCAGCCCCAATTCAGATCGGGATCCTCCCACATTGCGCCCTAAACAAGAGATCCCATCCAGTGTGAAAATCCTTCTACCGAGAAACCGATTGTTTGTTCTTCCACATCAAATCTGTATGTTTTGAGTTTTATGTTCATCTTCCATTTATTCCATTTTTCATTCTGATTTCTTTGATGAGAAGGTTGTTTTTTGGTTTGATTATCTATAAAGGATAGCTCCCCTATTCTTTGTGAACCCTTCTCCCCAACCTCCGATCCATCCTTGATTCACATGTCATGATTTATTTTTCGAAGCAATGGGAGGGGTGGAGTGCAATGGGAGGCGGTTGGCTATGGGTGGGGCGTGTGCATTGGGAGGGGGTTGTAGGGGGTGTTGTGCAGTGGGAGGGGGGCCATGGGGTGTGCAGTGGGAATGGGGGGGTTGGCTGGTCTATAGGGGGATGTACAGTAAGATGGTAGGAGTGTGGGGGCTGTGGACTGGGAGGGGGTTCTAGGGGGTGTAGTGGGAGGGGTTGTAGGGAGTGTGTATTGGGAGTGGGGGGCTGTGCAGTGGGAGGGTTTGGCTATATATGGGTTGTGCAGTGGGGCGGGGGGTTGTAGGGGGTGGTTGTGGAGGGTGGGGGCTTCAGGGGGATGTCAGGGAGGGAACTACAGGGGATTGGGGGTGGGGGGGGTTGGTTGTAGTGGGGCCTGTGTTGTGGGAGGGGATGGCTATAGGGGCGAGATTAGGGGGTATGTATTGGGAGTGTGGGGGGATATGTAGTGGGAGGGGGTTCATTGTGAGGGGGTTGGTTGTGGGTGGTTTAGTAGGTCTGATTGCAGACCTAATCCCGACCCCCTCCCGACCTATTCTTGGACGCGAAATACCTTACAGCCAAAGATCCTTCTTCAATAAAACAAATTTTTTTTAAACACTTCTAATTAGTATGTGTATTGTTAGTTTTAGTGTTCTTACTCTTTTTATTTTATGTTTGATGTTTTGATTTCGGTTAAATTAGAGTTATTGAGGTTTGAGTACCAAACCCTTTGTTTGTTTTATGTTTTTTTGACTGACACTTCAGTCATCGTAAATGGTCTGTTTAGTGGAGTTTGTTTAGTGCATGGGGTAAAGGGATTGTTTTATGGTTTTGGTTTAGTAGGGGGTGGGGTGTCCATGAGAGGGGGGAGCAGTCCATGGGGGGTGGGGTGGGCTGTCATGGACACCTCATACCCCATGGATAGCCCTCCCCACTCCTAGAAAGTTTCCCCCACCCCATGGACCCCCTCCCCCAGACCCCCGTGGATAGCCCCGCCACCCCCGTGGATAGCCTGCCCACCACCTGGACAGCCCTACCAACCCCCTGGGCAGCCTTCCCACCACCCTGGACACCCTGTAACCCCCTATACAGCCCCCCCATGGACAGGTCGCCCACCCCTGGTCCCCCCCCATACCCCCTAGGCCCATCAACCCCGTGGACAGCCCGCCCGCCCACCCCGTACCCCCCCGAGATAGCCCCGCCCACACCATGGACACCCCCTCCCCCTAGGGACAGCCCCCCACCCCCGTGGATAGATCTCCCACCCCCTGGTCATCCTGTACCCCCTGGATATCCCCCCACCCCCTACACAGCCCACCCAGCCCCTGGACACCTCGTACCCCTTGAATACCCCCCCCCCCCACACCCCTGGAAAGCCACCCACCCCCTAGACACCCCAACCCCCCAGACAGCCCCGCCACCCCAGTGGACATGCCACCCCCCCGGATAGCCCATACCCACCTGGAAAGCCCCCCCCCCCCCCCAGACACCGGCTCACCACCCCCTAGACACCACTCATCCCCCCGTACACCCCCATCCAACCAGATGCCCCCACCCCCCTCGAAAGCCCCCCTGACACCCTCGACCCCACTGAAGAGCCCCGCCACCCCCATGGACTGCCCGACCGCCCCCCGTGGATAGCTTGACCACCCCCATGGATAGCTCGCCCACCCCTTGGACACCCTATACCCCTGGACATCCCTACCTCCCCCATGGGCATCCCTCCCACCCCCTGGACTCCACGTCCCCCTGGATAGCCCCACCCACACCATGGACACCCCACTCACCCCCTTGGATAGCCCACACACCCCCGGAACTCCCACTACCAACCTGAACAGCCCGCCCACCTGGTCACCCCGACCCCCCTAGATAGCACCCCTCCCCATGGACACCTCCAACCCCCATGGACGACCCCACCACCCATGAACACCCCGTACCCCCCTGGACAATCCCTCCCCCTTGGGAAATGTATGTGATCACTAAAATTATCTACTAAAATATAAAATTTCTTCGATCTAAAATTTATTCAATCCTGAATAATTCTCTTCCACAAGTGTACATGATCTTGTACACTCATGTAGAGTTCTTCAAAGATATTTTGTTATAAATATAGTATTTTTTCTTTTATGTTATGGTTCTCATATAGAGTAGTCTGTCAGTTATGGTTTCATGTAATGTGAAAAAAATCTCATTTAAGTAAATATATTTTTAATGAAACTTAAATCTTATTTAATTGATTTTGAAAAAATGACTTATAAAAACTATTTCTTTACAGAATGGATAGATGATGGATTTATGAAACCGATCGGATCTCAAGCGATTTTCAAAATAATTTTGGAGAGACTTTTATATTTTTAATTTCACAATGCTTCAGATAATGGTCGCATACACTGCCCATGTTCTATTTTTGTTGGAAAACCTTGGTTTATCAGTGAAGATGTCAGCTAAAACATACCCAAATATGGTTTTCAAGCAAAATTTTATGTGTGGTTTCACAATGGGGAGAAAATGAAATCTCAAATTGAAGATTATCCTAATGAGAGGATAGGATTGGAGAATTTGTTATATGACCGGTTTCCGTTTATTCAACATCATGAAAAAGAAAGGATTATGACCCAAGGAGTATTCAATATGAGAACACATGTTGCGTGATTAGGGAAGGGAAGATGATGGGGATGACAATGAGGACGAGGGTGAGGGTGAAGATGATGGTGATGATAGTGATAGTGATGAGGGATAGATTGATCTGTTACATTTTTTACAGATATTACTGACCTTTGATGTTTATTGATTTTTTGTGCCTAAATATATGTGTGATTAGGTGGGTCACATTATCTTTATTTTTTATCTATAAATAATATAACTTGATTTTATGATTTGCTGTTAAATCCCCCTATTTTAATGAAATCATAATTTATTAGTGGAATTTATAAAATTGGTGTTCTGATTAGAAGTTGATATAATGATATTATTTTCTTCACCTGGAAATAATTTTCTTAGAAAATATGTAAATACCATATCATGAACCTGGGACAACCCCCAAGACAGCCCCCACCCTCCTCCCTGGACCCCAGACATCCCCCCCCCCCCACATGTATTGTTAAAATATTTTATTTTATTTCAGAATAGATACATCTAGTGATAGGAGGTAGGGTAGGGGGTACACGCATGAATTAAGTGTGGAACTGCCACACGTAGTTGATGGTGGAATACAATGAAGATAGTCAGATGATTGAAAAATCAGGGTAGTAATGTCGGAGTTTTTTCGCGACGCTTTCCAAATACTCCGACATAATTCATGTCTGCCCGGTCTCATGGAGAAAGCTTCCAAATAAAGTCCATGATAATGCCTGGGCCAAAGTATGGGTAAAAATATATGTTTTATTTAATTCAATATATTAATTTTTTTTATTTATATTAATTAATATTTTGGTTTTAGCTGCGTTATAATTTCCCCAATAGTGAGGGTGCACGGCCATCACATCTAAAATATTTAGTTGAGCTTTGGAGAGCTTCTATGCATTAATTGGACATTATATGGCGTGATAGAGTGGGCACATAGTTAGATGAGGTCCCTATCATGTATTATTGTCCATTAGAATAGTACCGAATGATGATTACACATTGGGCGACTAGCCAATGTAAGGTACTAATCAAATTAGTAGTATTTAGAAGAAAATTTTCATGTTTTTTTGTTAATACTAATTATTGAAGTTTATTTAGGATGCATCTGGAAGAAATAAAAAAAAATTGATTCTAAGAAATACGTCCACACATTGGGACGTACTAAGATTCTAGATTATGAGAGACAGCTTGTATAACAGTTTATAATCTTTCTTAACGACTTGTTCTTTATGTTGCTTCCTCCGTAATTTATTCTATTGCTAATGTTTTTATATAATTTTTGTTATGAGATTGCTATTTTTTTGGTATCATATTTTTAATTATGGGTTCCTACATTCAATGTCGTTGTAGAAGCATAAATTTAATATAGAAGGATGTGTGCCTCGAGCAAAATTGTTTTGCTCGAGTAGACAGAAGAAATATGGAACTGCGGTTAATGAACTGACTCAACAACGATTGTAAGTTTTACATTGTAAATTTAAAATTTTAATCTCTATTTTGTAACTTAATTATCAATTTATATTTATAACAGGCTTCTTTAGAGGCCCTTGATGCCTAGGAAACTGATAATTTTGGGCCAAATAATCACTTACATCTAGAGTTGGGAGATGAGCACCCTGTTAGAGTACGTTGCCGACCTGGGAAGAGTATAGTTCCAAAAAGGTATTGGAACTTATCAGGTATGAGTTGTAGTTCCACCACATTGCAGCAGGATAAGGCACAAGAAGAAAAGGCTGAAAAAGGGCCACAGATATGGCATCACAGTCTGCTATGGAAAACACTACATTTATGAAACTGATGGAATCTTTACATCCAACACTACCACCAGACGCCAGAACTGATTGTGAGGAATATATGTCATCGATGAATTATATATATGGTGCTCCAAGTGGTAGTTCTAGTGGTGTTCGAGATGATGGAGAGGAGGAGTCTTAGTCCGATAAGGGGGAGGCCAAGGAGGAAGACGAGGTTGAGGAGGAGGGCGACGAGGAGGCCGAGACGGAGGATGAGGGCGATGAGGAGGTTGAGGATGAGTACGAGGGTGAAGAGGAGGGCGTCGATGATGATGGGGATGACGATGAGGATGAGGGTGAGGGTGAATATGATGGTGATGACAGTGATGGTGATGAGGGATAGATTGATTTGTTAAATTTTTTACTGATATTACTAACCTTTGATGTTTATTCATTTTTTGTGCCTGAATATATGTCTAATTAGGTAGGTCACATTATCTTTATTTTTATCTATAAATAAAAAAACATGATTTGATGATTTACTTTGAAATCCTCCTATTTTAATGAAATTATAATTTTTTAGTGGAATTTAGAAAACTGGCTGTCTAATTAAAAGTTGATAAAATAATATTATTTTTTTTAACCTTGAATGAACTTTCTTAGAAAATATGTAAATATCATCCCATGAACCCGATACAGCCTCCCGGACAGCCCCCCACACTCCTTCCTAGACCCCAAATAGCCCCTCGGACAGCCCCCTGGATAGCCCTGCCACCCTCCATCTGGGACCCCAGACAGCCCCCCTCCCCACCCTCCTCCCTGGACCCCAGATTCCCCCCCCGGACAGCCCCCCCGGACAGCCCCCCCCCACAACAGCCCCCGGACATCCCCCCTCCCCCCGGACAGGTCCCCAGACTTCCCCCCGGATAGCCCCCCAACCCTCCTCTCTAGACCCCAGACAGCCCCCACCCTCCTTCCTGGACCCTGGACAACCCCCCTCCTTCTAGGACCCTAGACAGCCCCCCACGTCCGCCTACCATGCATAACCCCCACCACATATATCCTCATCCTCCACTAGGTACCTCACAAAACTGTGTATCACTGATATCATCACACCAATTACTACATCATAAGGTCACTGAGCCCAATCTAATCACTCTTCAAGATTCACCCTAAATCCCAATCTAATTAACAGTCCATTACTATTATGTCAGTACCAAGAACCATCCACCTACCATGATTCCAGAGATAATCACACTTTTAATTCGGTGTGACATGTTCAAGTCAACCCCATCTCAATTCGAGGCACGGTGTGTCTGGTACCACTCAAAGTGTGTCACTTTTATTTGAATTGGACAACATTTTTAGTGAAAACAAAAAGTGGCATACAGAGAAAAAACCAAACACATTTAGAATATGTGGAATCTTTAAGAGAATGATCCATGGTTCATTTGTGACATGTAAGAGTCAACATCGCCTCAATCCAAGGCACAGTGTGGCTGGTACCACTCAAACTGTCTCACATTTATTTAAAATGTACAACATTTTAAGTGAAAACATAAACTTGCATACGAAAACCTTACCAAACACATTCAGATTCTATCGAAACATTATGACAACGATCCTTGGGTGATTTGTGATGTGTACAAGTCATCCTCGTCTCAATATGAGGCACCGTGTGTCCGGTACCACTCAAATTGTCTCACTTTTATTTGAAATGGACAGGATTTTAAGTGAAAATAACAAAATGAATATGGAAAACCAACCAAACTATTTCTGATTGTATTGATACTTCATGAAAACGTCCATGGGTGATCTTTGATGTGTACTAGTCAACCCCACCTCAATCTAAGGCCTAGTATCAGTCAATGTCTCTCTCTTTTGTTTAAAATGGACACCGTTTTATGTAAAATGAACAGACATTTGGAAAACCGACCAAACTTATTCTCACTGTGTTGATACTTTATCATAGGTATCAATGAAATTTTTTTGACATGTACGAGTCAACCACATCTCAATCCTAGATATGGTGGGGCCGTTACCACTCAAAGTGTATGACTTTTATTTTAAATGGACAACATTTTAAGTGAAAAAAACCTGCATACAGAAAAATGACTAAACACATTTAGATTCTATTGATAATTTAAAAAAACGATCAATGGGTCACTTATGACATTTACGAGTCAACGTCGCCTCAATCCGAGGCGCGGTGTGGCCAGTACCACTCAAACTATCACACTTTTATTTGAAATGAATAGGATTTTAAGTGAAAACAACAACTTACATATGGAAAACCAACAAAATGTTTTATGATTGAATTTAGAATTTAGGAAAAAGATAAATTGGCCATTTTTGACGTGTATGAGTAAACCTCTCCCCAATATGAGGCATGGTGTGGCCGATATCACTCAAAGTGTCTCACTTTTATTTTAATTGGAAAACATTTTAAGTGAAAACAACAACTTGCATACTGAAAACTAACGCAATGTATTCTGATTATGTTGATACATTAGGAAAACGATCCATAGGTCATTTTTGACATGTACAGGTCAACCTTTCCTCAATCTGAGGTACGGTGCGGCCGATACCACTCAAACTGTCTCACATTTATTTGAAATGGAGAAGATTTCAAGTGAAAAGAAAAAATTGCATACAGAAAACGAACCAAAAGCATTTGGATTCAATTGATAATTTAGGAAAACTATCCATGGGTCATTTTTGATGTCTACGAGTCAACCTCATATCAATCCAAGGAATGGTGTGGCCGTTACCACTCAAACTGTCTCAATTTTATTTGAAATGGACAGGATTTTATGTGAAAACAACAACATTCATACGAAATACTAACCAAACGCTTTCTGATTATATTGATACTTTAGGAAAACGATCCATGGGTCATCTGTGATGTGTATGAGTCAACCCCACCTCAATATGAGGCACAGTGTGGCTGGTATCACTCAAAGCCTATCTCTTTTGTTTAAAATTGACACTGTTTTGTGTAAAAACAACAGACATTCGTAAAACTAAAAAAATTTATTCTGATTGTGTTGATACATTAGCACAAGGATAAATGGGTCATTTGTGAAGTGTATGAGTCAACCCTATCTCAATCGGATGGATGGTGTGGCTGTTACAACTGAAAGTGTCTTACTTTTATTTTAAATGGGCTGCATTTTATGTGAAAACAACAACCTGAATATGGAAAACTGAACAAACACATTCCGATTCGGTTGATACTTTATAAAAACGATCAATGGGTCATTTTTGATGTGTACGAGTTAATTCCACTTCAATCAATGCCACGGTGTGGCCGGTACAACTCAAATGTTCTTACTTTTATTTGAAATGGACAGGATTTTATGTGGGCCAACAACTATCAAATGGAAAACTGACCAAACGCTTTCTGATTGTATTTATACTTATTGAAAATGATCCATGGGTCATTTGTGACATTTTCAAGTCAACCACACCTCGATCTGAGGCACAGTGTGGCCGGTATCACTCAAAGTGTCTCACTTTTATTTGAATTGGACAACATTTTATGTGAAAACAACAACTGGCATACGAAAAACTGACCAGACGTATTCTGATTGTGTTGATACTTTAGGAAAACAATCCATGGTTCATTTTTGATGTGTACGAGTCAACACCACCTCAATATGAGGCATGGTATGGCTGGTACCACTCAAACTGCCTCTCATTTATTTGAAATGGACAAGATTTTAATTGAAAACAACCACTTGCATACTGAAAACTGACCAAACACATTCAGATTAAATTTATACATTATGAAAACAATCCATGGGTGATTTCTGACATGTATGAGTAAATTCTACCTCAATATGAGGCCCGGTGTGGATGGTACCACTCAAACTATCTCACTTTTATTTGAAATAGACCTGATTTTAAGTGAAAACATCAACTTCCATATGGAAAACTAGACAAACGCTTTATTATTGTATTGTTCCTTCAGGAAAACATTCCATGGGTCATTAGTGACATGTACGAGTCATCCTCGCCTAAATAAAAGGCATGGTGTGGCCGGTATCACTCAATGTCTCTATCTTTTGTTTAAAATGGACAATGTTTTAAGTAAACAAACAGACATTTGGAAAATTGACCGAACTTATTCTGATTATGTTGATACTTTATCACAAGGATCCATGGGTCATTTTTGACGTGTATGAGTCAACCCCATCTCAATCTGAGGAATGGTGTGTCCGGTACCCCTCATAGGGTCTCACTTTAATTTGAATTGGACAACATTTTAAGTGAAAACAACAACTAGCATATGTAAAACTGACAAAATGCATTAGGACTCTATTGATACTATAGGAAAATGATCCATGGGTCATTTGTGACATGTACGAGTGAACCCCGCCTCAATCCGTGGCATGGTGGGGCCAGTACCACTCAAACCGTCTCACTTTTATTTGAATTGGACAAGATTTTAAGTGAAAACAACAACTTGCATATGGAAAACCGACCAAACATATTCGGATTATGTTGATACTTTAGCATACGGTTCCATGGTCTAGCCTCACACAATTTACTTCTCATGTGAGGAACTCCTACCTCTATTCTAAAACACATGAAATTTAATATGCCAATCTCAACCTCAAACAGTGGGTTCTAGGGCCAAACCAAAGTCCCATTGGGAACCCAATACCAAAAAAATAATTTAATATTCATACACACTACCCAAAATGGGGATTCATCTCACATCACACCCCGGAGACCAAATTATAATTAGCAACATACTCCTTGTTCTAATTTAAAAGTCTATGAAAAACATGTAAGCTATTCTAGTAACCCATATCATATGTCGAGATTGGCGAATGATTCCCACTAACACATCAAGAACCATAAATTCAGGGATACATAGTCATTAAAGGAATATAAACATCCCATGTTCTTCCTATAACTCCTCATAGGTATAAGAACATGACCACTACCATTTTCTATGTTATGGGTATCATGATCCTTGAACACTCTACCCACGTTTTTCTATTGGTTTTATGATAGTCAGCCCAAAACCATGAGTAAACATCCCATGTGATTCTTATAACATGTAGGCTTTTTCCCTTTTGTGAATTGGTGTTGTCGTTTGAGTTAGGAGTGAATTCTAACTTTTTAATACTGTTATGGGTTTAATTTCTTTTCAATTAAAAATTTCATGAATTCTAGATGTATTGGATTCTGGATTTATTGGTAATGAATTATAAATTTTGAATATTGTTATGTGTATTGGTTTCTTGATATATTGGGTTTTCGTTTTGTATTATTGTTATGAGTGTTATTTAATTTCAATTCTGAATGTATTGGATTCTAGATTTTCGCTTGTGTTGTGGTTTGAGTGAGGAATGAATTTTAAATTTCTAAATTTCTGAATTCTGGATGAATTGTAAACATCCCATGTAGGCTTTTGGATTCTGGTTGTACATGTGTTATTCTAGGTCATGGAGAGTTGCAGGTTGGAGGGGCTGCTGGCTGCTGTGGAGCTGCAGGGCTACTGGCTGTTGTGGAGCAGCAGTATATATATACTGATGGTTTTCAAAACCATTGGTATAACATTTGGATGTATATTATACCAATGGCTTTTTTGTAACTATTGGTATAATCTTGTACAAACAGTTTTAAAAAAACATTGGTATATGCTTTAGATGAATATTGTACACTATATACCAATGATTTAGAACTATTGGTATAAGGGTAACATATACCAACAGTTTGTGAAACCACTGGTATATCTCTTACATTAACACCTATGCCAACAGTTTACACAGAACCATTGGTATAAGCCTTTACCCACAGCTTACTTGGGCATGTTTTGGGAAACCGTTGGTATATAATATACCAACGGTTTCCAGGCCTTTACTAATGGTTTCCAGTAGTGATTATATTTTAAATGTAATATTTAGTATGATGTGACTCCAGACATGACATTTTAGGGAACAATTATTTTTATTGGGTTTTACCTTGATAATAGAAATAAATATTGATAAATATTTCAAAATACTCATTATTTTATTTTTATTTACTATGAGTCTTTTAAATCGAGATGGAATGGAATTTGATGAGCATAAAACTATAGTGGATAAATATTATATTAATGTTTTTATTTTTTATAAATAATATAAATCATTACCTACTCCAAAATCATATTTAGATTACATTGACATAAACCAATAAATATGTCATGTTGATAGAATAATTGGATGGTAAAGATAAGAAATAATAAGAGTTGGTATGGATGTGACTAGTATAGAATAATGAATATAGTATCCTTGAAGTGAAGATGCATTTAGTACTTATGAAGTACCTTTCTAATATATATGATATGAAAACTTCATGGGAAAGCTCTTTTTATTAAATGGAAGTTATTTTCAATGAAGTTTTAATTGGTAACTTTTTCTATTGATCATATCAATAACAGAAATATCATCTAGATTTAGTTGGAATAGATCAAGGTAATTTTAATAGATCATTAGTGGGTATTTATATTTCATTCATACCTCTTGGAATCAAGGGATGTATTGGTTTCTATATTGAAAACAATATTTAAGGAAACCATGGTGTTTGTGTAATTTTCAACTAATATGAAAAATATTAATATTTTATATATAAATATCTATTACTCTATGAATTTTTTTTGGTGTAGATGTTTGGAAACTAATCATATAAAGGAAGAGTGACATGAATGCAGAATGTAGAATAAAGTTAATTTTAGAGTTTCATGGTCAAAGGGTGAATCATATGCTAGTACTATGGTATGAGAGTCTATAAGAAGAAATATTACAATGAGGATGTAATTGTTTTAAAAATATATGACTCTTCTTGTATATTCACCAATCTAATATCACAACATATGGTTGTTTTGTTGGTGATTGTCACAAGTCCACTTTAGTATTGGGTTATTGAAAATGGGGATTCAATTAAAATTCATATAAAATAATTATTATTAAAAATATACATTCAATAAATTTTATATGGTTCATATTTTTTTGATTAAATACAAATAATAGAGTGAAAAGAAGATATTTATATTAATACATAGAACAAAATAAAACATTTATATCTAGGAGTGATGAATAGTATACTTCAAGGATGAACATAATTTATATAGGTTTGATTTACAATGTGGGTTTATATAATACTTTTCTAGGTAGATAATGATATGATACATTAGTTTCAATTAATATGGAAAAAATAAAATAAAACAATTATACCATTTGAGAGTATCAAAAGGGGTAGTTTATTGTATAAAAATGACATATTCATTATTTTTTGAACATTAAGGTCAAAAATGTTAGAATAGTATGGATTTACTCCATAATAAATTTTAATTTAAGTGAAAAATCATATAATATAGAACATGTGAAGATTTAATAGTTTTAATTTAGTGGAATGACTTATTAAAATTTGAATTAAGTTAGGCCATGAATCAGAAAATACAACTAGTTTTATGGGTATATAGAGTACATATTTGCATCATTTTCATAGTGGGAAATTTTAATATTCTAACCAACATAACTACATGATAAAAATGTTGTTGGTATTTTTCTCATGTATAATAATAAATATTTTAATAAATAATTGATATTAAGCGATGGTAGAAATGGAAAACTAATGTAAAATGAACGATTTTTTTAATATTATCCTATTATCATATGAATAAAGTATAGTCTAGATCATGATTAGTTGGACACTAGGGGAGAAATAAATGTGTTTATTAACTGATAATGGTTTCTTTAAGTATTTTTTGGTGGATTTTATTTTCATTCAATATCCTACACAAGGTACATAATTCCATTGCCTTTATTAGATAAATTAAATATTGAAATATATAAGTCTAGAAAATGATTTTCTTTTTCAATCTCAATGTATTTATCCTATATTGTTATATCCAAACAATGAAAAAATAATGGGACATCATAGATCCCATTCCCCAAAAATATTAATTTTTAGGGTATAATAATGAAAACCATTTATTTCTCATATGTGCCGATAACTTAAAAAAGGTATTCAAATGAAATTAATTATCTTATTTAAAATAGATATATTATTGAATGATCAGAAAAAATTTCAGGGTGTATATGAGTTAAAAGTATAATACTGATATGACATTAATGAAAATGGATGATTCATTCATACAAACAATATAAATGTTATTTAATTTTAAATTTATTTTCTGATGTTTTACAAAGGCCTAAATGTGTAGCATCTCGGACCAGGAAGACACTTAGTAGTACCCTGAGACCAATTGGTTACATTTCCTCAAGAACATCTCCCCAAACACTATAGGATACCAACTAGCAACAAGGGACTATATGTATCTATGGGGAAACAATGAACTCATCACCATACTGTGAGATAATGTAAATACAACAACGAACAAGTAGAAAAAGAATTATAATAAACAAAAAATAAATAATTAGTGAATGAATGATATATAAACAATTCCAAACTTCATCTGAAATAAAAAATATTAACATTTCTTGTTCTATAAAAACATCCATGACATATATTCATGTAATATGTATAATATATTGACTATGAATACAAAACCTCAAAAAGTGTCCCAACTAGCACCATAAGCCTCATCTTGGTCTTATGCTCCCCTACTTATAAGCTGAAATCAATAACCTATATTAGGGAATATTCCCTTATTACTACCTATAATTATATAGTCTATTTTGACACTTAAAGTTGGCCCAAACATGGTATGACTTTTTAATCCTTGTAAGAATCCACCCACGGACAAATTCAAATCAGTTTGTGAAAATATATTAGTCATAGTGTGTGTAACATCTCAGGTAATTATAAGAGAAAACACATTAATTTATATTTTTTTATATGAATTAGAAATTAATTTTACTTTAAATGGGATTCCATTTCTAATAGCATTGCTGACACACAATAATGGGTTTCTCCCAAATCTCTTGTTTCACCAAAGTCTAACTTATACTAACACAATATAACATTATCAATATTCTTATTTTATATGGTTGTTATTTCCTAGAAATATTATTAGATAGAATTGATAGAACTAAGTATATTATGTTTACATATTTTTATTAATTGTTTTTACTTTCAAAAGATAAATTTTATTGATGTAAAATAAGAACAAATCGAATTTTAGCAATAAAAGATCTAATATTTTTGAAATGTAGTTTTACCACCTTTTGTTAGAGAATCAATTTTAAATCATGCTTTTGAAACCATAATATATTTTACTTTTCAAACTCAAATTATTCAATAAATTCAGGATATCAAAATTTTGTTTGGATAATGTTTTGTTATTTTTCTTAAAAAATTCATATTTTAATGAATTGTGAAAAAATACAGCATTTTAATTCAAAAATGGATTTTCATATAATTTTTTATTATTATTATATTATCATTTTAACTGGTTTTGAAGTATATTTATATTATTTTTTTATCATTTAATCTATTTTTTTCATTGTAATAAATTTAAAATTTAGACTATATATAAAAAATATTTCAATCTTTTGAATATATCATTTTAAACACTACATTTCAATTTTATCTGCAGAATAAATTTTCAATATATTTTTCCTTATTATATGAATTGAATTAGGTAAAATGGATTCTATATTTATAATAAGTTGTTATAAAATATGTTTTATGGTAATTTTCATTTTTATTTATAAAAAAGTAACCATGGTAAAAAATTATTTACCATCGTAAAAGTAAAATTTTGACAATGGTTAAAATCAATTTTTAAAAGATTAACATACCTAACCAATATAACATTTAATGGTTGGATGGTTTTTTTCTTGACCCTATACATCTTATACAATATTAATTACAAGCCAATGTCGTTTAATTTAACTGCACCTTTACATGGTTATCTTTTAATATAAAATAATCCAAAAATTAAACACTTAAACCCACCTATCGTAATGTATAAATACCACATCTCCACAGTGCTATTTCGACAAAAAAACCCTTATAGATCCTGAAATATTTTATAAAAACTATCCTTTTCACTTTTCCCACATCCAAGTTCTATTATTTACCAAAATATCAAATCTAATGATTTTAAGGGTCTTCAAGGAGAGGATATTGAAGAGGTAATTTTCTCAATGTACCTCTCTTAATTTCTTTTCTTCTTCTACTTTATCCTAAACAAATTCATACATAAATTCATGAAAAATATAGAATAATATAAATATTATATTTTTTCATTAAATTCGAATATCTCTTATCAATTCTTTACTCACCTCCTATTATTCAATGACACTAATTTTTTGTCCATGTAATTATAGTTAGTTGCCTCCAGGAATAATGTTTTTGTTCCATTTCCATTATTGCCTTCATAGATGGTCTTAAAAAATTTTTTAGGTTAAATAATATTTAGATATGTATATTATAATCTATTTCATATTTTTTAAATGATATTTTAAACATACCTTTATGCTTTATAAATCATGTTTTTACGATTACATTGTTTGGGGACGTGTGGACTACCACCTCCTCCAAATGATGTGATTCGTTCACTCATCACATGCAATACATTAAGGATTGTTTTACTAAAAATATATTATATAAATGAAATATTAATTATACATTAATATTACTATATATTTATAAATATTTATATAGATTTATTTTTATTTCACTCTTTCAATACGATAGGAAAAAAAATAGCGTTCATGCATGTGTACGACCTACTGACTCCATGAATTGTGTTTTTTAGTTTTCTATAAATGTTTTAATAAATAAATATCTAATTAATATATAATATATTTATATCATGTTTTATATTATAGCGATAATGGTCTTATGACCACATGTATTATTGACATCATACCTAGCTCATTTTCTAGTCATGTACCAAATATCAAAAAATTCCCAACAAGAACACAAATAATTATGTAATTTTTATAACATTGAAATAAATTTAATAAAGTGAATAATAAAAATGAATACGATTTTCCTGAAATTATAAATTAAAATACTTTAATTATTCATAATGATAAAGAATGTATGTGACAAGTCAAACTCGAGGTAATGGAATTTCTTAGCTGAGTTTCCATTCATTGGGTTAAATTTATAGTTCATGATTATGTCATTCCACTATTATGTGTGAAATAAATTATTAATAAATTATATTTTGTTTATATAAGGAATTTAATTAAATTTTTTGTCAAAATAAATCTTCTAATATGGAGAGTTATAATTTCTCTACAGAATGACAAATGAAATTATTTTTTAATGTATACAACGACAACAACTTCTTTCCTACCATAAATATTTTCTGATATTTTGTTTACTCTATAAGAATTATTATTTTTAAAATAAATATAAATACATAATTATTATTTTTTTATTTTTTTATTGAAAATGGTTTTTAGAAGAGATTTATTATGGAAATATCATCAAATTATATGTTGTGATTGCAATGCGGAAATGTTATTTTTCATTTACGTATGATATATGTATTGTGATTAAATTTTTGTTCTTGGAAATTGTTTAGGTATATGTGTGGTTCAATGATAAACTGAGATTTAGTTATCCAATTATACCTCTCTAATGAATTCAGTAATGAAAAGGAGTTAAACGATATGTTTTCTTCAAATAGATTTATGGAATATAATGTGATGAGTATTACAAATGTAATCTTAGAGGTTTCTCACATTGTATCTATAAAAGAGTCATTGTATGTATGATATAGAATCCACATGTTACATTTATAATTTATAATTTATAATAAATACTTTTATAAATCTTATGATTTCATGAGGTATGTTTTATGGGTGAATAGTATGATGTTGTGATAATGTTTTCTTGAGTTTAAAATAAACATGGACTAATTGTTTTATTCCTTATTTTATATCCCATAAATATATTTTGGATCTCATCCCATGGTTTTGAAATGTTTTCCATGGGTATAAGGTTAGGTAAGAGAAATGAAGAAGTCAAGAATATTTTTATCAAGAAAATAATTCATATTTTATTTTGAACGTTTTATATTTTGAAAAAAATAGACACTGTTTTTGCACAATCCTCTTGTATAATTTTGGGATGTTATGTAAAAATGATTTAATGCATCTCTAAAACTATAAAACATAAAATATCATCAATATAAAATTACATTATTTTTTTACTAAAATCGTGATTATGTAATGTTTAATATTTTGGCGTTATAGTTTGTATCATAGGTTGATTTAGATATATTTAGGGGTTAGGATGTTGTTAATAGAATATACATAAATGATTTATACCGTATGATAAAATTCAAATTATATATAATTTAATGATTTCCATGTTGATTCATCTATGTTATGTTGGGATTGAATGGTTATTCATAGAAGAAACTGGGATGTTGTGCTAGGATGACATCCAGAGGGAAAAAACCTTCCAAATAATTTACCTGAGTTGGTTTGAATCAAAACTGAATAGGTTTTTAAAATGATGGCGCAATTTAATTTGGATATAAATCTCAATGTTATACATCAATTAGGTCATCTAGATCAACCACATAGGAACATTTCAGTAGTGTATCAATTTAGGAGGCAACATCTTCCATTATTAAGATGATCATATAAACATGTGCTACCTAAAGGGTGGATTAAATCCATAAAAAAAGATATTTCATTTAATGGGGTGTTTAGACAATCAAATGGTTAGTATTTATGTTTACCATTTTAAATGTGAATCCGAATAGTGGTGGTTGATGGTTATGAATATCAGGGATAGTGATGATATTGATGCTCTTGATTGGGATGAATTCTTAAATACTTTTTTGAAAAAAATATTTTCCTAAGGTAGTTCGACTTTTGATGGGAAAATATTGTTTGAATTGAAGAAATATGATGACTCGATGGCTGCTTATAAATAAAAATTCACTCAATTGGAAAGGTATGATACTAATTTCATAAAGGACCTTGATAATAAAATAAATCATTTTTACTCAGTAATAATTCAAATATATCTAAGTGTGTGGGATTCTATTGCATTCGAAAGTTATAAAGAACTTGTTCATTGTGCCAAGAAGGTGGAAGTGTAGATTATAGATGATCATGTTTTATTTGAAAAAAAATTAATAAGTGGTCAAGGAGGCATGAAGAAGGGAATAATTCATCCAAAAATTTATACAGTAAGAATAATAAGTTTACAGTTTGTGAAAAATGTCGTAAAAACACACCAGAAATGCCTTCTGAATTCTGGTATATTCTTATGATGTGTTAAAATGGAGTATAAGGCTTTTTACTACACTAAAAAAGATAATGGTAGTTTTAAGAAAAAAATATGATTTAAAGTCAGTAAATTTTATTAATGGAAATTATAAGCGACCTTATGAAAATGAGTGTTCGATGAAGAACTCGAATGAAGAGAAGCATCAAAGATTTAAGTAGAAAGGTTTGGTAAAATCCCTTTTAACTACTTTAGTAGATGTTGGGCCATCCAATTAAGTGGTATTAGGTACATTATTTATTTACTCAGATTATGCCAATGTGTTGTTTGATTCAGGGTCTATTCATTTTTTTCTATGAGATTTTATAGTAAATTAAAAATTATACCTGAATAAATTAATCTAAGACTTATGTTATCCTTATATGGGGAAATAATTTACCTAAAACCCTTCTTTTTTACTTCTATAATATTTTTATGTGATTCTAGGTATGTATTGTTGTTATGTTTACCATGATAAGATTAACTGTAGAGCTATAGAAGTTTCTAATAAAAAATAAACTCAGTTTATATACATTAAGAAAACCAAAACATTGATAACATACTAGGAAGGTGATACCATATTAAAAGACAGAAATTTATTCTATATATAAAATTGAATAAAAAGGACCTATTAATATTAATGGTTTTCCTGGGGTAGATGTGTATCTTGATGTTTTTCCTAATGATTTTCTTAGAGTTATACCTTATCAGGAAGTTGAATTTACTCTTGACTAATTTTTTAATGATAATACAATTTCAAAACCCCCTTACTGAATAGTTCAGTGCGAACTTCTATAGTTAAAGAATACTTTTTTGAGTTCTTAGATTAAGGATTCATTCGACCGAGCACATAACTAGGGGTTCTCCTATCTTGTTTATTAAAACATAAAGAAGGGTCACTGAGACTTTTCATTGAATATAATGCCTTGAATAACATAATTGTTAAGAACAAGTATCCTTTCCCCATATCAATGATTAGTTTGATCATCTCCAGAGAGGAAAATATTTTTCAAAGTTTGATTTGATTTCAAGGTACCATAAGTTCAATTTTAAGGAAGAAGAGATTCAAAATACCTATTTTCGTTCTAGATATGGCCATTATAAATTTGTATTCATGCCATTTGGGTTAACTAATTCACCTGGTGTATTCATGGATTTTATGAAAATAATAATCCATGAGTTCTTAGATATGTTTGATGTTTTGTTTATTTATTACATTTTGATATATTATAAAAGAAAAGAGGATCATTAATGTATTTTAAGGGTTTTCTTGAAAACCATAAATGAAAATAAACTGTATGGGAAATTTATAATCTTTGAATTTGTAATACAAAAAATTTAATTCCATGGTCACATTGTTTCTATACAATGCATAATTATTGATCTTGGTAAAATTAATGTTGTTAAGGAAAGGTTGAGATCCAAAAATATAATCAAAATTCATTGTTTTCTTGGTCTGCCAGGATATTACCTGAGGTTTGACAAAAAAAATTCATGGTTATCTATCCCAATTAAAAAGTTAACAAAAATGGGGTTCAGTTCATATGGATAAAATAATATAATGTTTGTTATCAGTAATTGAATAAAAGATAGGTGAATTCTCTAGAATTGGAATTTCCTTCTAAAAATGGGTAATTTTTATTCTTTTTTTATTCATCATTGAAATTACATGGTTGTGTACTAATGTAGAATGATCAGTTAACTTCTTATGCTTCATGTTATCATAAAAATAATGAGTTAAATTACCTAACTCATGAGTTTGAATAATTTTTTCCTTCAAAAATATGTATTCATCATATGTGTGGAGTAAAATGTGAAATATATATTTAAAACAAAAGATTTAAGTAAATATTTACTCAGAAATAATAGATCTTGACACAGAAGAGATGGATGAAATTAATCAATGATAATGATTTCAGGATTCATTACAATCTAAGAAATGAAAATGAAGTGGATGATACATTAAATTGAAAAAGTAATTCTATATTAACCATGATACGTTTGGAATGTGATCTCTATGTTAGTGATTTGATTTATTTTGGCATGGAAGTTGTTGGGGTATGAAATTCCTCTATATTTTATGTGTTAGTGAAATCATCTCTATCATAAAAAAATAAACAATCATAGAAAACATAGTGAGTTCCAGAAAAAGGATGAATTGGTTCAAAATGATAAGTTTTCAAAATTTAACATTAATAAAGATTGTGTTTTCATATTTGGAAAATATTTTATATATTCCTTGTATTCCATAGCTGAAGAAATATTTTTTATGTGAGGCTCGTAGTTCTCCTTTTTCATTTCATTCCTATTAGACTACAATATAGAGAGGCCTTCAAGAGTTTCACTGATGGGTTGGGATGACTAGATATATTGTTTACTTTATTGTGATGTGTTTGAATTGTCAGAAGGTTAAAGTAGAACAACAATTTCCAAAGGGGATCCGTCAGCCTTTTCCAGTGACATATTGGAAATGGGAAAATATATCCATGGACTTTGTAGTGGGATTACAGAAGACTTATAAAGGTAACAATGTGTTCTAAGTTATTGTTGATTTATTGAAAAAATATTCTAATTTTTTCCTATTAGATATACTATATCTCTAGATCAACATTCTCAGTTGTATATTTAAGATATAGTCAGGTTTCCTGGAGTTCTTTTATCCATTATATCTAATCATGATCGTAGGTTTAGATATAATTTTTGGAATGTATTTCAAGGGTCATTGGGAACTTAATTATAAATTAGTACAACTTTTAATCCCCAATAATATGTTCAAAAATAATGAAAAATTCAGATGATGGAGGATATGTTATGTGCATGGTCAGTGGATTTTCAAGGAAGTTGAGATCTACATATTTATTTCATCGAGTTTTATTTTAATAATAGTTTTCATTCTAGTATAAAGATGGAAGAATTTTTGTAATTATATAAAATGTGATGTCAAGGTCTAGCTTTTTGGGATGATGTTGATGAGAGGATGTTTATGTAACCCAAATTTGTAGAAGAGTTTGAAAAAAATTTAAATTCATTTAGAAGGAGATGGGGACAGCTCCGAGAAGACACAAAAGATATACGGATAATCGGAGGAAGGGTCTTTTTTTAAGGTTGGTGATCATGTCTTTCTCAATGTTTCTCCATTGAAAAGCGTGATGCATTTGGGTAAGAAGGTAAAACTATTTCCATAGTTCATTGGACCCTATTAAATCCTTGATAAATTTAGATCATTTTCATACAGAGTTTATTTATCTCCTATTTTATCTCAGGTGTACAATATTTTTCATGTTTCAGTGTTAAGAAAATATATTCCCGATTCATCTCATTTTTTTTCTTCTGAAGTAGTTCAGGTGGAAGAGAAGCACTCTTATGAGTAAAAATATGTCCAGATTCATGACCATAGAGAGCTAGTGTTATTTAATAAGGTGATACATCATGTTATTCTTTTATGAAAAAAATGATATGTATAAAGATGAAACATGAGAATATGAAAATCCTACGAGGGATAAATACCCCCATTTATTTGATAAGTGAAAAAATTACAGGGACACATTTTCCAAAAGGGGGATGGATGTAACATCCCATGTAATTATAAAGTAATACACTTTCATATCTACTAATATTTATGAATTAAAAATTATTTTTCCATTAAATAGGACGCAATGTATGATAGCGTACTCGATACACACTAATGGGTTTCTATGAAATAATATGATGCACACAAGACAAAGTTATTCTGAAAAAAATAATAAATTATTATTATTATTTTAAATGGTAGTCACCTCCTAGTGGTATTACTAGTAAGAATGAAAAGAAATTACTATATTACGTTTACATATTTTTATTAAGTGTATTTACTTTCATCCAATAAATTTTATGGATCTAAAGTAAGAATAAATACAATTTAGGCATAAAAGTTCTAGTATTTTTAAAAGTTATTTTTACCACATTAGTTTTGAAAAAATTAACTTCTTATTTAAAAATTGGGATATCAAAATTTCGTTTGCATAAATTTTTGGTATTTTTCTAATAACATTCATATTTTAATGGATAGTGAAAAATATTGTATTTTAATGCAAAACTGCACTTTCATATAATTTATATAATATTATATATTATAATTTTAATTAGTTTCAAGGTATATTTACATAATATTGTTATCATTTAATCCAATTTTGGTCATTGGAATCAATTTTAAATTGAAATTAGATATAAAAACCATTTCATTGTTTTCAATGTTTCACTTTAAAAAATCTTTTTTTATTTTTGTCTATGAAATTAATTTGAAATATAATTTTCAAAATTCCTTAAATTGAATTGGGTAAAATTGATTCCATATTGGAATCAGATGTTCCTAATTTTTTTTATGTTCAATTCCTTTTTTAGTTATGAAAATGTTACCATGGTAAAAATTTATTTACCTTAGTAAATGTATCATTTTAACAAGGGTTAATATTAAATGATATAAGATTGGCCTACCAAAACACGGCAACATTTAATGGTTGTTTCAAGTTTTTCTTGAACCTAACCAACCTATAGAAAATTAATTATAATCCAATGTCTTAAAATTTAATTCCACCTTTATATGGTAATATTTTATTATAAATTAATAAATAGATTAATCACTTGAACCTACTTCTCCTAGGGTATAAATACCCCCTCTCCCAACACTATTTCAACCCAAAATCCATGTAACTCCTAACATATCTAAAATATCCTTCTTAATAACTCTCACTATGTATAGGTTCTTATTTTCTCACCACTAGACCAAATCCATAGTCTCCATGGGTCTTTCAAGGAGGGGATATTCATGAGATAATTTTCTCAAAGAACCTCTCTTAATTTCATTTCTTTTTCTAAATTCGCATCTACTCCATCATCGATAAATACATGATAACTTCGTAATCATGTGAATATGGTATTATTATATTTCTAATGGAATACATCATTTCCAATTCCTTTTTCACCATCTCTTATTCAATTAATCAAAATTGTTTTCCACGTTATGCTGGTTAATCACCTCTGTGAATAGTTTTTTTGTTCCTTTTACATTACCTCTTTCATGTCTGGTCTTAAATTAATTTTTTTAGTTAAATAATATTTAAATAATTATATCATAACATATTTCCTATTTTTTAAATTTTACATTAAACATACCTTTATATTTTTCGTATTGGTGTTATATGATAACTTTGTTTGGGGACCTGTGGACTGTCACCTCCTCAAATTGATGTGATTCATTCACCCATAACATGGAATGTATTAGTGAATGTTTTAGTACGATTATATTATATAAATAACATATTAATGATTCTTAAATAATATGAAATATTTAAATATATATTTTTATACATTTTATGTAATTTCACTCTTTCAATAAGACGTGAAAAACAAAAATAACATCCATCCATACGTACGACCAACCATCTCCAAGAATGGTGTTTTTAGTTTGTCTTTAAATATTATTATAAATAATAATATAATGAATATATATGATATTTATATCATGTTTTATTTTCCATATATAATGTAGTTATAACTACAAGGACTGTTGACATAATTCCATGTACATTTTCAATTCATGTATCGAATGTCAACAAAACATCCGACATGAACATAAATAACTATGTAATTGCTATAAAATTGTATTACGTGATATAAAATGAATAATAAACATGAAAAATTGTCCGAGGAAAGTATAAATTAACAATTTTAATTTTCAGAATGATAAATAATGTATGTGACCGATCAGACTCGAGGAAAGTGAATTTCTTAACCTAATTCTCATTCTTTGGGATAAATTTTTTTAATTCTAGATTATATCGTTCAACTCTTATGTGTGAAATTATTTTTTATTATATAACCATTTATTTATATCTTGAATTTCATTCAATTTATTTAAAAAATGAATCTTTTTAATGGAGTGTTTGACTTTCTATACAAAATGACAAAAAGTATGTTCTTTAATGTATACGGTAACAACAATTTTTTTGTAATTTTTACAATTAATTGATATTTGGATTCATCTATATGATTTATTGTTTTTAAAATGAAAATAAATTCCATATTCCCTTTTATGTATTTTTGTATTGAAAATGTTTTTTGGAAGTGATTGATTATGTCAACATCTAAAAATGATATCTTGTGATTACAATGTGGAAATTTTGATTTTATTTTAAGCATGATTTATGTGTTCTAATTATGATTTTTTCTTGTTCATTGCATACATATACTAGTGGTTCCTTCACAAACTAAAAGTGGATGAGCCTATGATATCTCTCCAATGAATTGTGAAACAAGAAAGAGATAAATGATAGGATTTCATCTTAGAGATTTAGGAATTATATTATGATGGTTACTCAAAACATAACCATGAATATTAATCCCTACGTATCTGTGAATGCATCAATGTTTGTATGATATTTACTTCACAGTTTTACTATATAATTTATGATTTCTATGAAGTATTTTGAATAATCCTAGGATTTCATGATGTATGTTTTTATTTATGAATTTTTTTATTGTGTGAAAATGTTTTCTTGAGTTTAAAATCAATATATAATAGTGCTTTCATTCTTATTTTATATTAGTTATTGAGATTTTTGAGCTCACCCCAATGTTTGGAAATATTTTCCATAGGGTATAAGGATGGGTAAGAGAAATGAATAAGTTAGGGAGATTTTTATCCAGAAAATTAATCATGTATTATTTTAAGGGATTTATTTTTTTTAAAAATGGATATTGTTTTTGATGTATCATATTGTATGATTTAGAGATTTTACGTATTAATGATGGCCTAATTCTCTAAATCTATATACATGAAAATATCCTAAATGTGAAAGAAATTAAACTCTTGACTAAACTCAAGATTATGCGATGTTTGATGCTCGGGTATAAAATGTGCATGCAGTAATACCATACATGAAGGAAGTAATGAAAACTAACCATAAAATAATGTCTAGGTTCTCATTTATAAACAAGTTCATTTGATCAGTTCCATTTAGTGGGTAATAATAAGATTTAATAGTAAAGATTGTTTCATTATAAGCATGTTAAATTAAATATTCATTATCATTTGAATGTTGATTATTTTGACCTTTCAGATATCCCAACATCCCCCATGATAACATGATCAATGATGCCTAAATAGGACATCTATATATTTTTAACATTATCAATTCCAATATTCTGCTATGTCTTGTAATTTTCCTCATATAAACCAACTCATTAAGTAATCAATTTAGAACCAGAGCCTATCCATATCATTATTAAGATGGAATATAGGTTTAATTCAAGGAGAAATATAAACCAACACACAACAAGACCATATGTGGAAGTCCTCTCAATAACCCATGTATCAGACTAGGTATACAATAACATCATATCCATCTGAGTCCATCCTTGGCAGTCCCAAATGGGATCCCATTTACCACCCAAGGAATAAATATCAAATTTATTGTGATTCCATCCTTGTAATTCCCGTATGAATACATGTATGGATCGATATATAAAGGTTAATCATCAGATAAATTCCTTAGAAGTTTGATAGAAGCTCAATTATATATCATCCATAATAATTCTTCTTTCCAAATAATTTTTTCTATGGAATTCTCATTTGAATCCATGTGTCACCAATGGATTATAAGAATTCATTCAATTCAATACCGTTTAATCACTTCAACTATACCAAGGGTCATCTCCACATCCATTTTAATCTTATATCACCTAAAAAGGTGACTTAAGCATAGGCCATTCATAGAAGGATTTCATTTAATTTTACTCATCAGGGAAACTCGTTGACATAATAATCTCGATATTAAAAAAATTACATGGAAGGGCATAAAAACACGGAATACATTACCTATTTTATAATTCCATTCTATTAAAAATTTACAATTCACATTTCCATTAAACTTATAATTCAATTCACTAATTGAAGTCATTGTTAAACATCACTTGACAAGGGGTAATGGGAACACCATAAGGCATCTGAATCAAAATCCCTAAAATGGGCCCATTAATTAAACAACACACCCAACATGATTGTTTGTTTGTCATGGTATTAAACCTATAACCATTCAACAATAGCCTCTTTAAATCCATAGTTCATACCAAACAATTTGATTCAAGAATTAAAACTAATTTAAAGGTATATGATCTGTTAATTGGTCATGTGGAACATCATCATAAATATAACCACTTGACCTTAAATGAAAGAGACAATACCACCTACTATAGGTCTGTATTTGATAGATTGAATGTATTAGCTCTTGATTTAAATATGATTCGGAGAATCGAAGAATGGATGAATAATATAATAATAAGGAAAACTATATTTCACCTTAATAGAACAGATGATGCCAAATCAAATGAGAAATTACTAAAAATGAATTCATAACTCATCGACGCATATCCAACATGATGATCAGTGCTTGAATCAGAGATTGGATATAGTAGATCCTTCAATTAGAATAATAGACACCAAATAGGGATTCCAAAGTGGTGACCTGTTGTGTGGGAGGGTAATGAAAATATCATTTCATTTAATTGAATAAACAATGGGAAATTGGAAATTTTATGAAAAATTTTCATCACATGATTGAGGTGAATGGTTTCCCAATCATTCACCAACCATACATGGTTAGCTTTAAAGAAGGAGTACCCCACACAGTTACCCTACATGGCTACACTATCCTTGAATATACAATGAAAACACCCACTATTAAAATTACAGTCATGGTCTAACTATCATACACACCATTTTTCATATTTTATAGTAACAATGTAGCCTATATTCTCCCACTATCCATCCTCACATTGTTTTATCAAACCGTGTAGCCTACTACATACAGATTAATCTAAACATGCTCCATGATTTTTTGACCCCAAAACATGGCTTATAGGCCTCGAACCATCCCTAAACACCCCCGATAATTCAATTATATCAATGTGAATTCATATTACTCCATATTAAAAATATTTAAAATGATAATTAATGTAATGAGAAAGATATATAACTAAATAAAGAACCATGTTTATACAAATATCTCCCCTTAAAGAAATGTATCCCAATATTTCACTTACAATAGGTATTGAAGCATGATATGTGAATAACTCCAGCAGCTGTGATCATACATCATCGTCCCACTATAGGTCTCATCTTATACTCAGCTATGTTACCATAGCACCCGTACAAAATATATGGAATGTTCTCAGTGAACCTTTGCAGTAAAATCCAAAATATGTATAAGATGATCCTCTAAGGATGCATATACATTTAACTTAACCATATTTGGATAAAAGTCATGAGACTGGTCTAAATAATAACATTGAAGCTGAGATACATAGACATGTCGTTCATGGATTTGTACCTATGAGGTAATCGTAACTGATAGGCTAGCTGCCCGAATCTCTATATAATCTCAAATAGCACTGACATAATATAGATATGGATTTCCATATCTCCTAATTATCCCATGCACTAATCTATATGAAAAACAAAAGAAAACTCCATCCTAGACTTCGAAATCTAGAGGACATCTATGGTGATCTGTGTACTATTTTTGATGATACTATGCAACAAACATCTTCTTCTAAATCAACTAAACATTCTTAGTGGTCTTTAGAACAAGATGATGTCCATAAATGTCTTATACACTTTCCTCTAACTAATTCATGGGTGATCGCCATGTCCTACCATACAAAGCCTTATAAGGAGCCCTTTGAATAGTAGTCCAAAAGACAATGTTGTTAATGAATTCAACTCGGGGTATATACCTCTTCCAATAGCTGCTAAAATCTAGGATGTATGATTGCATCGTTTACTCAAGAACCAGAATCATGTTCTATGATTGTCCATTGTTCAAGGGTTCGTATGTTGTGCTCAAAGCACCTATGTACCCAAATAACTCTTTAGCCCTTTCATAAAATTTTAAGTAAAACTCATGTCCTTATCTGAAACAAAAGTGCACGAGACCCTGTGAAGATTTATTATCTCATTGATATATAATATATCTAGCTCATAAACACTGAATTTTTTCTTTATTGGAAAGAAATGTGATACCATCAAGATCTTATAAATAAAAACCCATACAACATCATTTCCCCAAAGTGACCTCAATATAGAGGTCATGAAATCCAAAACGACATCAATCCACATTCACTCAGTTAAGGGAAACTACTGTAAGTGTTCGGATTTTTACTGTTGTTCTGCCTTCACCTCTAGATAGGTGGATCATCTCATGAAAAACCCATCTACATCTCTTTTCATATCCGGCCACCATTGCTATCAATGTAAATCCAGATACATCATCTTGAAAGCATGGTGCACTTCCCAGGATAATGCATGATCTTCTCGCATCATCTCATCATGCATGTCTTCTATTACCCATACATGAAAATCATTATAGAAAATTTAATACATGCATAAGGTAAAACTTGGTGAAGGTCCCTCACCTGTGAAAGTCTATTATAGGACTAGAACTTCTGAGTTAGATAGATGCCTCATCCTAACTCTATTCATAATGGTAGTGGTCACAACAAAAGATGATATAAATGTATTCCCTTGAAAATTTTGCACCCCTAATTGAATCCACTAGAACAAGGCCGTGATCTTCCACTAGCTGTTAGTTTACTAAACTATATGTATCTGAGTTCTTATTCTCTACACATCAGCAACAAGATTAATTTTTTTGGCATATAGGATACCTCAAAGTTGAATTAATAAAGGTAGTCAATCCATATTATGTTTCTCGGAATCATATAACATTGTGTAAATATGTTCTTGAGGATTTTGGGGTAAGTGTACACCACAAAATGATCTCAAATAAATTAGTTAATTTAACATATCAATGTGTGAAAACTAAAGATAACTGGAGATCATATGTTGGGTAATTTCTCTCATGTTGCCTCGGTTGTCGAGACTTGTGTGCTACAACTATATCTCCTTGTATAACAACTGAACCTATATTGATACCTAATAAATCAATGTAAATGGTTTGGAAACTACCTAGATATAGAAAAATCAGTATCAGTACAAATTCCATTTTCCCTTTCAACTCTCGAATGGTTGTCTCGTAATAATTTGACCATTCAAACATAGCAACAATCTTAGTCAAAATTGTAATAAATGTTTCAAAGTGGGAGAAGTCAGGTATGAAATAAAAATAGTATGAAGATATCCACACGATACATCATACCAAAATGATGATCCTGGGATATTCCTAGGAAACCCTATATCTCACCTTCTGTATGTCGACTGATACTTCAGTATGTTAGCTGATTTGGCTTATTAAGTGTATATGATACATACACAAGTTGAACTGTGTTATATTAAAAATTTGAATAAGTGTCTATTAGTGTATTCAAAATGATCTCAATATTTTTTTCATGGTCATATCAATTTTGAGAATACTCCAAGATATCATCTATGAAAATGAAAACAAATAAATCCATATATGGATGGAACACTCAGTTCATCAATTCTATTATGTCTAATTGAACCAAAAGACATAACCAAGCACTAATAGATACCACACATCCTAAAAAAGACATAATATGTATGTTTGATGGTCTAACATGAACAAGATGATAACCATATCTTAAATTAATCATTGAGAAAACTTAAGCTCATTGAATCTGGTTGAAGAGATTATTTATCTATGGTATAGCATTCTGGTTATTAAACATTAACTAGTTATATTCCTGAAATCAACACATAACCTAAGGGTACTATAATAATTTTTCATAAAAAGGACCAGTCAGTCCCATAAATAATAAATGGATCCTATAAATCACCATTCAATTAAATCCTCTAACTATGTTTTGAGATCATATATCTTTGTATTGGCCAACCTGTTAGGAGTAATGGATGTCTATGCAACTCCTAAAATTACATTGATATATAAATCCACCTCTATAAATGGAGGCAATCATGTAAGTTCCTATGGGAAAATGTCCATTAAAAGATCAATCAATGGTGTTAAATCTTCGTGACATGTTCCTTAATCACCCAGATACAAACTTGAAATCTGGGATATCATCCCATCGAGCGCATGATTCTCAGGTATAACTCATCTCCCTTGCAAAACCAATTCACCGTTGTGAATGAACCCTTCACCCTTTGGTGATGTGAAGGTCATACTACAGTAATATAAATAAAAAACAATAAGGAGATGAACTACACCATATATATAATGTTGGAAAAACATATCATCTCAAGGAAAAAGAGGGCCATACGTAGTGACACTATCTAATCTAGCAGGGGGTGTGCTGGTACTAATGTACATACTCAATTCTAATACCCAATAGTGTTTCTAGAATCATTAATCCATTAGAAGTTTATAAATTGATCCCATATATCTCCATAACAGAAACATATATAAATCAACGATAATCACATGTATCAAAAAGAGAAGACGTCAAAGTAGAGGATACTAGAATAGTACCTATAATAGTAGAAAGTCTGGGATCCTATACCTCAAGGGTTATTTGAAATGTGTTTACGTGGATTGAACCATGAAATAGTTACACTGCCTTACAACCCTAGGAATATCTTTTATTCAATCACTATATAATTGTGGTCTAACTACCATGGTCATGACCACCACATCGGCCTGATCGACCAGTTTTACTCTGACTATATGCCTGATAATTATTTGAGGAAACTACTCATAAACATGGATTTGGTGCAGACCCTCTTTCACTTGAAAATAGAGGAAATGTTCTGACGAAGTTCTATATATAGACTATCTTGATTCATGATCAACTCTCGATAGTGTCACTCAATAATGCCTCATCTGTCATGACCCGTTGCACAGGTAACACCTAGTCTGGATACGTATGTATATTCTTTGACTATTAATATCACCATGTGGAAGCTCCAAATGGTGCTTCCTTCTACCAGTCCATACTGTACCAAATCAAGATACCAAACCTCTCTGGATTGAATCCCAGGCTTCTCTTATGTTACAATATACGATAAGCGTTTGAATAAATAATCCAAAATAGGTATTCAACCGAATGACATTCACCATTAATTGGATTTCATACATGAGACCATCCTCAAATTTTCTAGATTTAGATATTTTTTCAATGATTAAAGTAGTTGTGAAGAAATGAATCTTAGTAAAATAGGATGAATAACACTTTCCTGATTGTGTACCCTGCACCAGGTGTAAGGACTCCCAAGATCTATCAGCCCTCAACATATTTGGATATACATAGTTATAAAAATCCGTATGAAAATACCTGAAGTCAAATTCCCGATGATTATACATATGAGGTATGAAATCTATAATCTCTTTAAGGAATCAAACATCATAGATGTATATACATTTAGCCTAATATTAGTAGGGATATCTAGATGCTCGAAGATAGATAACGTAGCCTTTAGGCATGACTCTATTGCTTGTGCTCCTCTAACCCCTAAAAATATGTGAAGATATTGTTCCTATAACTAAAGCACCAACTCTTCCATGGTAAGGTTATTTCATGATTCTCCTTGAATGGTCTACAAGAATTATAAGAATCCCTTGTGGGATTGTGAATCAATAGTTATATATGGTTCAACAACTGGTCCCATAGAAGGCACTACTTGAGGATCCACTGGTAGCCCATGGTCCACCACCTTCAGTGTGTGGTCATCACCTCCTGAATAGTGTATGCCTGGAGGATGTTGAGGGGGGATAACTATGAAACTGAGAATTTAAATCCTTAGTTCAATGAAATTATCAAGGTTCACATATAAGGAGCTCTAGCATTTAAACAGGATAGGTACATGCCTTCCCATAAATAAAATCACACATCTTCCTACTCCTTGTGCCAGGGCTCTGTGACATATAGAACATATATAAGTAAGAGATATAACCTATTACTCACTATTAATGTTGGGACTAGTTCAGGTTCCCTTCAATCAGATATTTCATTTTATAATTCATTTTCATTCGAATTAACGTATTCAGTTCACGTTTATATCAAATGTTTTTTAGAATGTTGAACCAATGGTCCATGAGATTCCAATACTCAATGGACCATAATCCCTAGAAATCAAAAAATGGAATCCACATGATTCAAACCATAACATATTCCAAATTAAATATCACTATGATAGGTATAATTGTCACAAAACCTATCACAATAGCACGGAACATGTAATGATTCCTAAATGGAATTGAATAATGAATGGAATGTGACTCATGTAATGTTTCTAAAATGATGAATGAGATGGAATACACTCAACTTGTTGAGTTGCAAAAAAATAGATCCCCCAGACACTATAATAATAACCTCTCAATTCAATTCCATTAACCAATAGTGGAATATAATAAACATTAATAGAAAAAATGATTTAAACAATGATTTAATTTGAGGGAATTCCGATTTTTTTGATATCTGGGTTATCTATTCTCAAGTATAGTTAATTAAAAAGATCCAATTCCTTTTTATGACATTTAATTGTCAGCAAATAATAATCCAAACCCAAAAAGAAATTATATGATACAACATTATAATGTTTCAGACCCAGATTCCAGTCAGCAGAGCCCATAGCCTGGTTGGATAGATGGCCTCAAGAACATCTCCCTAAACACCAAAGGTTGTTGAATAGAAAATAGGGCCTAAATGTTTCCATGGGGATAATATTCCCTCATTTCTAGAGTGTAGAACAATAGAACATCAACAAGATTCATGTAATGGAAAACGTATAATAACCAGACAGGAAATAAACAATGGAAGAATGGTTTATAAACAATGCTAGTTGTCATCCCGTATAAATAACGAGGAACATTTCCTATCCTAAAAAATAAAAAATAGATATAATATGTATGATGATAAATACATAGATCAAAATCACAAAAGGACAAATGTTTCCCAACTAGGATCATGAGCCTCATCTCGGTATCATTCTCCCATGCTCTTAAGTAGAATTCAAGAACCCATAATAGTTCATTTTCCCTTATTTATACCTATAATCATATGTTTTTTCTATAACATCCTCCAATTCTGAGAATAATAATTTCTTATTGATATGGATTGATTTAAAATTTAAATAAATCAAAATAAATTAATATTTATAGATTACATAATATATATGTATAACCATAAAATAAAATGCAGAAATACATTTACTTTAAATTATGTTTTGAATGTTATTTTGTTATATATGATATACTAAATTATTGCATCAATTTATCATTTTTATTATAAATATATATATTTAATAAGATATTATTTAAAAAATGTATATATTGAATTTGTATTACAAATATTGTTTTTATAAACATGATATTATATTGAATTATTTATTATCATATAATATTTTTTAATATAAATAATTTTTTAATGAAACTAAATAAAAACCATTAAATTATTATTAAATGTATCATATATATATGAATAATGCTATACATTAAATTTATTGATTATATAAATGATTAAAAATTATAGGTTTTGTAATTTATTATTAAGTCTTTTGAATTGTGAATTTCGTTTTATAACATGATTAACAATATAAATTTGTTATCAAATTATAATTAATGAAATTCTATAATATTATGAATTTTAAAGAAAAATTTATACCTAATAAAAATAAGATATTTATAATATCAAAAAATTGAAATGATAATAAAATGTAAGAAAATAAAATAATAATAGTGAATAGGATATGTGAAAATCAATTTCCAAAAAACGACTGGGACATCATGTTTCATGGGGAGGCCGAGCGAGTATAAGGAAAGAGATTCATCTTCATGAGGTGAGTCCAACATAAGTGAGATCGATTTCTATTTTCATCTTCATATGAGTAAAGAGTATAGCATGTAGGAACCCGAGTTGAGTCTAATGGCCATATCATGTGAGATCGAGGTCACCGATGAATGAGGATGGCCATATTTGAGTAACATTGAGGTTTCAAGCTAACGAGTTTTTACCTCCCAGGATTCACACAAAGATTTGGCTACCAGTATTGGATCGTAGTATGGATCATTATGTACGAGGAAGAAATTTAATTTTTTTAATAACTAAATCTTTTTGAAATCAGGTAAACGGTCCCCAATTTGATTATTTCATGATCTTGTTTTTTTACCAACGTATGTGGGTCATATTTTTGTCTTGAATATTTCTTCAACTTGATGATAGTGATTTCACGTTTTTTATTTATGTTATTCATTAATTAAATTGATACCATTTTTTCAATGATTCTAATTTCAATAAATTTTCAATGGATGTGAACTGATGTATTTAAAATATGAATTCATATTACTTTGTAGTGTATACATTATTTTTCTCTTCCAATATTTCTCGGATTGTTTTTTAGTTTTTTCACATCTAACATTGTTTTGAGATCACTTCAAATATTCATTGGTCTATTGTTAAAAATTCATAAAATTATTTATCTATATTTAACATTGATGTTCATAGACAACAGTATGTAAAAAATGACTGATTCAGATAACCGAATCATAAGTCATAAATTTAAAAATAGAAGATAAAAGTATAATCTTAAATAATGAATTAATATAAAATGATCTATTTAAATATTATATAATAAATGTTTTTTTATTAATAGGATGGTATATCAAATTCGATGTACAATTATTCAAATTTGGATGTGGGGAAGATAAGGGGAAATAATATAGAGGAATAAAGTGTCTGAGGGTGGAGAATGAAAGAAAAATGGTTATATTCAAATTTCCACAATTTTCAATTTCTATGCATCTGCATTAGGTTGTAGGAAGCCTAATATTTAGTTTCATCTTACGGTAAGGGAAATATTTATATTTAAATATTTATTTATTTGGAGTACAATTTATTTTTTATTAATTATTTTTCATTCTACATATATTACATCAATGTATATATATATTTATATATTATACGTATTTATTAAAGGAATCCTTGTATGGTTATATAGACTATAGAAATATTATGGTATATCATTATTTTAATTAATCCTTTTTGATTTATGAATTTATAAATTAATTCCTTTTTCATTCAAATTTATATCTACAATATGATTTTATTGGTTCTTATTTTGTTTTATACATTCATGGATGTCATAAAAGGAAATGGCCACCGTCCACAATAATCCTTACATTTCATGCATGCATGTTGATTATTATTATGAAATGTATATCCTTAAAAAAATTGTTAAATTTGAACTGGAACTTGGGTATTATGTGGGATAATGAGGAATGGTGAGTGAAACCATGACCTCACAAAATGTTGTTCCATCGGTTATATTTATTTTAGCCATATGGGTTTTCATAGGATCTAGCCAATATCAATAAAATCCATAGAGAATGTGTTATTTTTTTTGATTAATTCAATTGTTAAATCTATGTGCCTTATAATGAACTCTTTTTGAAATGAATTTTCAAAATAAATATGACTGATAAGATTTTATATATATATAATTTTTATATTTGATATAATTTATTTTGAAAATAGTTTTTATAAATGGTTACACATTTTTTTTTGTAATCCCTTACTTTGTAATCGAATTCTCATTACATGTCTAAAATGATTTTCACATGTATCATAAAAGATACAATTTCAACGGCTTCACTTTTAGAGTTAGAACGTACAGATGTGTAGTGGGAAATTTTTTTAATTTTATTTCAACTCTAAAAAATTGTAAGATATGGTCTAGCATTCTAGAACCTAGATCTAAAATGTTCATCTCTTGTAATTTTCATTGGTTATTATTTCAGTTTTATTTTATAAAATAGATAGACATCATGTTTTAGCAATGAATCCATAAGCATGAGTTCAAGCCGTTATAATTGGAATTAGAGAAACCTTCAAGAACAATTTCGTGAATTGATTTTGTCTTTTAGGGAAAAAATATAAGTTATTTAATTTTTATTAGATAATTAAGTTTCTATATAAATTCTGGATTTCATAATTCTATAGATAAAAATTCAGTATTTTCTAAAACCTAATGAATGAATTGAGAGGGAATAATTATTATAATGGGGGAGAATGTGACTTCACTGATATTTGTGTATAATAATGTCTCATTGAAATATATTTCTATAGAATTTAATTAGAACAAAATAAAAATGAATTCAATAGTTAAGTTATATACATTTAAAACTATATAAAAAGAGATATAAATAATATTACTTTAAAATATTTTTATAATGTAATCTTTTTTATATATTATATACTAACTTTCTCATTCATTTATATTTTTTGTGTCATATATATATAAAAATATTAACTAAGTTATTATTTTAATGAAATTATGAATATTTTTAATTACTATTGCAAATATTGTTTTTATAAACATGATATTTTATTGAAAAAATTCTCATCAAATAATATTAATTAATATAAATAATGTTGTAATGAAATTAATTAAAAATAATACATAAAATATTGAAGGTATTCTTAAATATGAGTTATGTTATTCTTTAATTTTATTAACTATATAAATGAAAAAAAATATTGGAAACAAAATTTATTATTAATTTTATTTATAAATAATATTTTTTTCGAAAAAATATTTTCAATATTATTTTTTTAAAAAAATTATAATTAATAAATTTATATAATTTTAGGAATATTAATGTAAATTTAATACTAAATAATAATTTCCAATATAAAGTGTCAAAAAAATAAATGATTTAAAAATAATAATAATATAAAATTATAATCGAGAAGAGGATATAAGAAAATCGATTTTTGGAAATTGATTAGGCCATTTTGATTCATGGGGAGGCCGAGGAGAAGAGGGAAATAGGTTCTTTGAATGTCTAGGTGAAAAAATGGGATATTGAGCACTGGATTCATCACCGTAGAAGTCAAGATCCGGTCATAGAGGAGGTATATTTGAGTCTAACGACCATCACAAATGAGATAGAGTCCACCAATGAATGAGGCCAGTCAGATCTGATTCACATTAAGGATTTGAGAGAATGGGATCTAACAGCACAGTCTTCAAATGCAGATTCAACTGCTCGTGTTGGTTCCTTGTTCTGATCTACATGTTGGTGCCCAATTTTTTTAATGATTGAATATTTTTGAAATCAATTTAACAGTGCCTTATTTTTCAATTTCATCCACTTACGGCTTTCATCTAGGATTGTTGGTCTTATTGGTGTCTTGAAATTTTATTTATCGTGATGGTAGTGATTTTCATGATATTTATTTTTTTATTTGTGAATTAAACTGGATCGATTTTCAACAATCATGGTTGGGATTGATTTTTCTTTATGTCTATAAACCAATGCTTTCAGAATATGAATTCATATTAATTATGGTTTATTGTTCATTTTTAAATTCAAATCTTTCATAGAACACCAAAAATTTATTTTTTGTGAATCATTCACCACTTTGAGATCCCTCCAACCGTTCTTTGGTCTGCCTTTAATAATTAATATATGTTTATATCTATATTTTACATTAATGTCTGTATACAGAAGTATGAGTACAATTTTTTATTCGGATAACTGATTCATAAGACAGAAAATTCAAACAATAAGTGACAAATTTAATCTTAAAAAATACATTAATATAAAAAACTTCTTTTAATATTATTCACTAAATTTCGGATATAAATAAAAATCTCTATAAAAAGAAGAGATTATTTTTTTAATTTATGATATGATGTAGATTAGGTTAAATAAAATAGATAGACAATGGTTCTGATTTGGTAAAATGAAAAAAAATGGTTATGGATATGTTTCTGCAATTTTTTAATTTACAAGCATCTGTAGGAGGTTGTGGGAATCCTGTAATTCATATTCATTTTTTGGTAAGGGAAATATTTATTTTAAATTGTTTATTTATTTTAAAAGGAATTTAGTTTTTATTTACTTTTAATTCTATAGATTTTAAATAATCATATATATTATACTTATTTTTCAATGGAATCCTTGAACAAGGATTCTGTTTTTGAATGTATTATGGGATGTCATGATTTTCAAAATTATTTTAATTAAACCTGTTTGATTTATGAATTTAGAATATAATGAAGTGGTCATGTTATTTTCTATCTATAACGAGTTTTTTCAGGTTCCCATTTTATGTTATATATTCATGGATTTCATATAATGAAATAGACATTATCCATAATATTCTTGAAATTTTATGCATGCACATTACTTTTAATGAGTCCTTTCTTTAGGCCTCTATGATTCTTTTTGTATTTAATTTAAGAAAATGATAATATAACAAAGTATTAAAAAGAAATTTTTTAATTGTGAATGAATATACCAGTTTTTTTAATTATTTTTTATATATTTAAAAATGATATATTTTTCTAAAATAGGGATTTATCCTACAAGAATTATTAAAAGTGATTTATTAATGATTTAAGAAATAAATATATTCAAATAATGAAATTTTTTTTATGTAAGTTTTGAAAGGTTTTATTCGAATGATTATGACAAAAGAGGATCCTAAAAACAGTTTTAAAAAATTTAAATTAGCACTTAGTTATCAGGTCAGAGAATGAGGAAGGGGGAGTGAACCAACAACCTCACAGAATGTTGTTCCAATGTTGATTTTTTGTGTGTCTATATTAGTTATCACCGGATCTTCACAATATCAAAACAAGCCATAATGAATTTATTATTTTCGAATGAAATCCCAAGAATAAATCCAACTATTTTCAAGGAATCGTTTTTGAAATTAATTTTCTGAATTAGAATGAGTGAAAATAATTTATAAATATTAAATAATTATATTTGATATAAATCAATTTTGAAAGAGTTTTTAAGATCATTTTTAAATTATGTTTTGAAAAATACATTACTTGTAAATTGATCACTCATCCCATGTTTTAAATTTTTTCGCAAGTATCATAGATGTTATAATTTAGATGTATTCTCTTTTGGAGTAATTGTGTACAGAATAAATGTAGGCATATTGTTTTTTTTATTTCAACTTCGATAAATTATAAGATATAGTATACATTTATAGAACCTAGACTTCAAAAAGTTCCTCTTTTGTTTTAAGAGTTGTGTAATTTTTTTGTTATCTTTAATAAAAAGAATACATACCATATTTTTAGCCATGAATCTGGGTGTGTGGGTTCAGGTCGTTGTAGTTTGTGTACCCAATGGTGGAATGAACTTGGTGTGAGATATAAATCCTAGTAAGAACCAACAAAAGGTCAATTTACAATTAGTCGATGAATATATTACAGTCATTATGTGAATATAGTAATACAGTATGTGAACAAAGTAATGAAAAGTAAACATACAATAATGTCCAATTTCTTATTTATAATCAATTCCATTTGATCAATTATATTTAGAATGCAAGTATCTTATTTAAGAATAATTCATATTTCATTTTAAATATTTTCATTCAAATTTTAATTCTCCTTTAATTTTTATTATTCGAGACCAAGCGCATACCATGTTGTCATCTATGATAATATAATCCCGAATGACTAAGTAGGCCATCCATAATGTATAAAAAATATTGAATCCAAACTTATTCTTTAGCTTGAAAGACACATCATATAAAACATTTAATCCATTAAAAAATTCATGACCTAAGACCATCCTTAGAATTCCCATGTTGGAATCTAGGTATTTTTGTTGTTGTAATATTAACCAAAAACCTAAAATCTCATCCTTGTTGAACAACTCAAGAACATAGGTCTCACTCTTGGTGTGGTATAACATCCCTACCAGTCAAGTCTATCCCTGGCGATCAACTAAGTGAGCCAAATTATCACCCATTCTATAATGATAAAATTCTATTTCATCCCATCCATGGAATTCTAATATGAATCCATGTATCACTCGACATATAATGGTCTCTCCTCAGAGTCTATCACTTTTACTCCTTTAGGAAGTCCATGTATCACTCGGTACAAGGCTAGGTTCATACCAAATGAGTCCATCCATGGAATTCACATTTCAGTCCACGTGTCACCCATTTATTATAAAAATTCATTCAATTCAACACCATTTAATCACTTTAGTTACACTAAGGTTTGTCAGCCATTCCAATTTATTTAAATCTCACCTCACAAGCTGACTCATGCCAAAACAATGCTTACATGGAATTCCATTAATTTAAATCATATGTGTAGTTCATTAAATCATGTGTCTTAATATTAGACAATCAATTAAATGGCAGTCCTAGGGACATTTCATCAATTCCATATTTTATTAATACAGTCCAATTTCATTTCGAAATTCATTTATCAATTAAAAAAACAATCCAATTCAAAAATTTATTTCTTTGTTAAACAATACTAAACATTGGGTAAAAATAACACCCTAAGGAATCCAACATATAAACAATCTGATGAACACATTAATTAAATAACACACCCAAAGTGGTTTTCCCATTTTCAAGGAATTGAACCTATAAATATTCATCATGGTATGCATTAAATACCTAAGGCCTGAAACATAATTGAATTTATTTATTAAAACTCTTTTATTGGGTGACTCTCTTTGAGAATAATGTGTAGAACAAAACCATATATAAAATTACAAGCCCTTAAATGAAAGTCATGAGACAGTCAACTGTAGTTCTATGGTTGTTAGCTCATCTAGTATAATCTCTTTATTGGACTTAGAAAAAGTGGAAATGGAATAGTTTAAGAAGAACCTAATAAAAGGGTAAATAATATTTCACTAAAATATCATAACTCATAAAAAATGAAATGTGTAATTACTAGAAAGGAATAGGGAACTCACCGATGAGGATCAAATGAGATGAGTGATAATAGAATCAGATATTGAATGGAGAAGATTCTTTAATTCCATGAATAGACTGCAAAGAGGGCTCCCAAGAGGGTGACCTAATTTGTGGGAGGAGAATGAAAATAGAATTTCATTTGATATATTAAACAGGGTAATGTTAATTTTTCTCCAAAAATTTAGCATTGTAAAATTTTGGTGCACTATTTCCAAGCCTTGCACAAATAATGCATTATTAGCTACTGGGAAGGGGAATCCCACATGGTTACCTTGTGTGGTTTGACTAACCGTTCCAAAACCCTGAAATCCCCCTCTATCAAAATAGATGACATGGAATCACAGTTATGCTCCCCATATCTCACAGTTTAGACTAACTGTGTTGTTGATAGCCTCTCACTATCAAGAATCCTATTGTTTTGTCCAACCATGCAACCTTCCACGCATAGTTTAAACTAATTATGTTCCAAGAATATTTTACCATGAAACATGGGTTCTGGTCTCTGAACCATCCCAAAACACCCCCAATACCTCTATTATCTCCACGGGAATTCATATTTATTCAATATTTTAAACATTTAAACTGAAAATTGATTGAAATAAAAGGATCTATTCCTCATTAAGGAACCATATTATTACAAAAAGAATATGAATTTGAGGGAATTACGAATCATAAAAGGAGAGACCAATATGGTGAGGTTTCAGAAGAAATTATTCTACAATGATTTGAGTAGAAATATCATTAATTGATATATCCTAGGATCTGAAACGAATTGTAGTGATATGTGAGTTACATATGTAATAAAATTATCATAGATGACAAATATCCTAAAATTTTAAAATTTGGTGTTTGTATAGATTAATAAGGATAGTTTTAGTTGGTCATGATAGATTAAGTGAAATACTAACATGTTTATAGAAATTTTTTTATAAGGAAAGAACTAGTAGAGAGAAGGTTTCATCATGATAAGTGATTTTTTTTAGTCAGATATTGAATTAGAATGTTGATGCTGAAATAAGAAATAGATTTTCAGTAATGGGTTTCAATAAATGCGAGGTTTATAATTTTCATTAATTTTTATTCAAAGTTGTTATGAATATAAATACTCTAATGGTACATGGAATAGATATCATGAAATATTTATATCATGATAACTTAGAAGTTACAACCACAATTATGCATAGAGACATAGATGATGGGATTTCATGGTACAATTGAAGGAAATATTATAGAAATAAATGATGGATTTGTGTGAAAGATGAGGAAAATACATCATGGTTTGATTCATGGACAAATATGATGAATTTCATGTTCAATATAATTATGTGATAATAATTGTTATCTATAATAGCAACGGCCACTATTACTACTAGACGGTGTGTAGTGATGGGTGTTCAATTATATTAAATTTCTGAATGGATGAAATGATATTTTCTAGACATGTAACAAAAAAGACTAATAATATATTGAATTAATTGTCTAAAAGTTTTGAAATTAATTAAATTGTCCAGTAAAGTAGATTTTATGGATCTAGATTGTATGTTAATTGGTGTCAATAAATTTTTTTCTAATATAGTTTGACAACATTTTGAATGTCTAATAATGACTTAGATTGAGTGAGTAAAAAATATTTACTACTTAGTAGGATATGTAATTTAATATATGGAAGATAAGGATCCTATAAGGAAAGAAGAGACTAAGTAAATGGAAAAATATCCCCTTACTAGGTATTCAGAAGAATGATTTTTGGCTTAGTATGTGTGGACCAAAGTGTTGTGCATGCTGTAGATGCCGAAAAGTGGTTATGTGTTGGAGAATGTCTCAAAATGACAAAGAGAAGTCATATTCGAACCCGGAGACCCAGTCCGGGGGGCCCGGAGGGGTTGCGCGAATAAAATGAGGATGTTCGCAAAACAAATCCGTCCCAAACGGAATGTACCAGGATTCACAAAGAGCCCTCAGCACAGGCGTGAAATAATTTGGCACCCACGCCCTGCGCGGTTGACATGTCGCGCCACCGCCTCGGTTGCTCAATAATTTCGCATTGGCCTGTATTTCGTGCCCCCAACCACCCATAAATAGAAGGTTAGCCCCTTCCTTTTCAGGGATGAATAATCTGAACCAGATCTCATGCGCAAAATTGGCAATCCGTGCATGAAATATGGCCTTCAGGTACGGTTTTTTTCATGCCTAGTCGCCCCGGGGTCCGCCTTTGCATGATATCCCCTTTGGCATAGACTAAATTACAATCCCTTTGGGGTTTTCACCTTGCGTGCAATTCCTTCCATTCCATGCATGCCGACCAATTGCCCATAATTCCTTCCATTGCACGCACCCCTTGTCCTTGCGTGCGACCTCTGCCACTTGCGCATAATTCATACTGATTACGCACAATCATTTCTAGTTGTGCACAACACCTTGGTTCCAATTTTGGGCAAGCATCACCAATTTTGGCCCACCCCTGTGTTTTTCGTGCCAAACCCTTATTTCGCATGCAAACCTCAAGGTTTGTGCGTAATCCCCTCGGACACTCATGTCATGCGCCATTTTCCCATACAACCTTCCAAGCTCGTACAAAGTAACTTCAATGTCCATTGGACGATACCTCCCGTTGCGTTGAATTGCCTCATGCTTCTTTACATAGGCACACTAACGGCTATTGCTTCTTCACATAACCACGCTAATGTGGACCCCTCGATGGTTCTATCCATGAAACCCCCTCTTTATGGGCTTGTTAATGCCTTCCCTCCCTTAAGGGGCAGAGGGTACATGTTATGTATGTCGTAGGGGTGTAGAGTGAGCCCACCCCGTCCGAGCTGTAGGATGTTAAACTGTCAAGCACCATCGTCCACAACACATGAGGTTAAACTGTGACCTGGCCCCGTGCCTCGCACGTAGGGTCCCCCCGCCTTGAACATTATCCACTCCCACTCATCTCCACAGGGATGGGATCACTCTTCACAGGGAATGATATCCTCCTTATTGGAGTGGCGTTTATCCGCTGGACAGGGTAGCCACCTTGGCGTAAGCCCCTAGCTTTCCTTGTAGGAGGCAGCATTCCTGCTCCTCCTTAATTCCTCGGTGCCATGTCCAGTGGAGGGTGTGACAAGGAATGGAACACTTCCTTTGTTCAGTCCCAAATCCCTCTCCCACTATTCTTTGTTGCCCTCGGGCCTCCATCCTGGAGTAAGTCAAGGCACCTTGGGCTTCTCAATACGAAATCCCTTCTTCATTTCCCACGGATGCACCCTTGGTGACATGATTGTCAGGTCTCTACTATCTGTTGTTTCTCACACCGACCATGACTCCTGTGATCTTGGAGTAGGAACCGGCCATTAAAAACCTTGGTCCATCTCAGAGCATAAGCCCCAAATGCCCTCGTCCAAGATGCAAGATGTTAAACTGCCAAGCACCATCATCCCGCATGACGTTAAACTGTATACCCAAACTATGGGGACATTAATCCATGTCAAGGCATGGTATGTAGGAAGCCTCTATGAGGTTCGATCCCCACCACCTTGGGTCTTCTCAGAGAGTAATCCCCATTCCATCCTGAGCTATAGGGACTTTGATCCATGTCAAGGCATGGTACGTTGGAAGCCTCCACGAGGTTCAAGCCCAACCACCTTGATCCGTCTCAGAGCATAAGCCCCAATCCATCCTGAACTACAGGGACTTTGATCCATGTCAAGTCATGGTACATAGGAAGACTCGATGAGGTCTAAGCCCCACCACCATGGGCCATCTCAGAGCGTAAGCCCCATTCCAACCTGAACTACGGGGATTTTGATCTTTGCTAAGGCATGGTACGTAGGAAGCATCCATGAGGTTCAAGCCCCACCACCTTGGGTTGTCTCATAGTGTAAGCCCCAATCCGTCCCAAACTATGGGGACATTGATCCATGTCAATGCATGGTATATAGGAAGCCTCCATGAGGTTCTAGCCCCACCACCATGGGCCATCTAAGAGCATAAGCCCCAATCCATCCTGAACTATGGGGACTTTGATCTAGGTCAAGGCATGGTATGTAGGAAGCCTCCACGAGGTTGAAGCCCCACCACCTTTGGCCGTCTCAGAGCATAAGTCCCAAATGCTCTCGTCGGAGCTGCAGGATGTTAAACTGCCATGCACCCTTGTCCCGCATGATGTTAAACTATATACCCAAACTATGGGGACATTGATCCATGTCAAGGCATAGTATATAGGAAGCATCCATGAAGTTCAATCTGCACTACCTTGGACCGTCTCAGAGTGTACGCCCTAATCCATCCCGAACTATGAGGACTTTGATCCATGTCATGGGATGGTAAGTAGGAAGCCTCCATGAGGTTCAAGACCCACCACCTTGGGCCACCTCAGAGCGTAAGCCCCAATCCTTCCTGAACTACGGGGAACTTGATCAATTTCAAGGGATGGTACGTAGGAAGCCTCCACAAGGTTCAATCCCACCACCTATTCATTACTTCATATCACGTTCACCCCTGTCCCGCATGACGTTAAACTGTATCCACCTTGGGTCATCTCAGAGCGTATGCCCCATTCCATCCCAAACTACGAAGACCTTTATCCATGTCAAGGAATGGTACATAGGAAGCCTCCACGAGGTTCAAGAACCACCACCTTGGGCCGTCTCAGAGCATAAGCCTCAATCCATCCCAAACTATGGGGACTTTGATCCATTTCAAGGCATGGTATGTTGGAAGCCTCCATGAGGTTCAAGCCCCACCACCTTGGGCCGCTTCAGAGCATAAGCCCCATTCCAACCCAAAATATAGGTACATTGATCTAAGTCACGGAATGGTACATAGGAATCCTCCACAAGGTTCAATCCCACCACTTGATCGTTCCTTCTTGTTAGGTTCTCCCCCGTCCCGCATGACGTTAAACTGTATCCACCTTGGGTCATCTCAGAGCGTAAGCCCCAATCCATCCCTAACTATGGAGACTATTATCCATGCTAAGGAATGGTATGTAGGAAGCCTCCATGATTTTAAATCCCACCATCCATCCAGACCCCATGTCCACCTTCACATCGGTTTACCGACACCATGGTTCGCCATAGAGTGTAAGCCCCAGATTCCACCTGAACTACGCAGACTTTGATTCCCTGCCACGGGGATACGTAGGAAGCCTCAATGAGGCTCAATACTGTCACCCATGACTCATCCTGATCTCTCCATCAAGCCCGCGTGTCTCAGGAAGCTCATGACCTAACCCGAAGGTTCCACTTCCTCTGGGTCCGAACAATGCATCCATTCTCATGGGTCGCCTCCTCAGGTGTCCCCTCATTTCATCGAACTACGTGGACTTTGATTCCATGCCACAGGGATACATAGGAAGTCTCTTCGAGGATCAAGACCTTGACCATCATCCACCCTTATTCTTACTCGGGCCGCCAAATCCTGATGGGATCATGCCACCTCATTACCCTCCACAATATTCAGGAAGCCACCCATGTGTTGGCCCTAGAATCAGTGTTCTCTCTCGGGGGTTCCTCAATCTGATCCACTGTTATCAGTGTTCCGATCAATCTGATCCATCTCTACTGGACGTTAAACTTGAGGAATACCCTTTTTGAACATGGGAAGCTGAGGAAGACCTCATATACATGCCTATGGATTTGGATTCCCCACGTTCTATGTGGGATGCCTCGGGCATCCACGCCCTCGAGAAGCCCTATGATAATGGATAAATGACAGACATGCCAATCCCCAATAATCAAGACATTTCATTGATGCCCAGCATGACTACTATCCAAACCAAAGGTTTCCGCCTTGACCGGACTCCTTGGAGTGTCCCGACAGAAGTAGTGTAATTAACTGGTGTCCATGAAGATATGGAACTGGGAAGAGTTTCACATACTATGTTTTAAATCTATAAGGGTGACCCAGACTATGTGACGAACTCAGAGGAGGAATCTGAGGAAGGAAGAACCGAAATCCGATCATCCCATTTCTATAAAGGAGTATACGTCCATGAATAAGGAGCGAATGTCGCCTAACTTTGGAATGTGGGTATGTGGGGTAACAGCAGTGCGTTATCTGCTTGACGGATGCACACACCCCGATGACAGCGTCAGAAATAGAAAATGGTGAACCTGACGTGAATCACTTATCCTCAGCATGGAGGATAGTTGTGTTCGAGGAATCAGTGGTTTATCATGTCATCTAACCCCATCATCTGATATCAGGTCCCACCAAATTGGCATGATGTGAAACTCACCAGAAGCTGGGACAGTAGGGACGTTGAGCATTCTGTTCTTCGATGTTGCCAGTTTGGATCCCTCTGGCCGACCACAGAAGATGGAATGACGTTGGGGCACTGGTTTCCAATTTATTCTTCTAGAAGTATTAATGAGTTCATCTCAGTGCTTTCAGGAATCAAGTCATTTCATTCCTAGCTTGATCACATGCCCATTGGCACAGGGGCTGGGGCAATATCGACGTAACTACCCTGCGCGGTTCTGCCTTTTCCACGATGGCCCTGATTGCTCCAACTGCTGGGCTCCCACGCCCCCTCTTTCCATCAGAAATTATCCAGGTAAGGGTAATTAATGAACTTATACATAGGTACGAGGAAGAGGGGATTGTCACCACCAGGGATATGGCCCGCTTGGATCCCGAGGCAGTTGCACCTCACCGTTAACTCCCCCCCCCCCCCCCCCGAGAGGTACACAGGGAGCCGATGTTTCCCACACAAACATTCAATTGCTTCAGGAGCTTCTCCCCGGAGCCCCTCTATAGCCCCATCCCCTACACCAACGAGGTAGGGGATGTACGGGTTGGCCCAATCGGAGTCCCGCTTCAAGGGATCCAAGTGAGGGTGCCCACCAGGCCGTGTCTGCACCGTCGTCTAGTTCCCCGAGCCAAGGAGCAGGTAATTCACATGCCTTCAACACCGGATCCAGTCCATCTGACCCGACCCCAGCATCGGGCACGAGCGAAAGAGGACACTTGTCATGGGGTGTCAAAGTCAGCGACTACTGTGGCCCGAGCCACCACTGAATCACACCCCCAACTCCCTACATACATTGAGGAGGTACAGTTTCATGCCCGACCTGGATCAAGGCCCCAACCTCCCCATGGTCAGGCTGGGTTAACTCTACCGGTCATCGGCATAGGTGATGGCTGTCATGGACCATTCCACAACAATGCCACCCCACGCAGAGACTTGCTCCGTTCTGCCACTATAGAAGGTGAAGGTCCTCCCTGTATCAATCCTTAACTTTTAGGTCTACCCCGTGCCACCTTCATCCCAAGTGAAGGTCTTCCCCGTGACATCAACACTCCATATGCGAGTCACTCCCATGCTCACTACATTGGGTACGAGGTCACCCTCTCTGTCGCGGACCACGAGGGTGGAGACATTGCATGTTCGGTCACTTGCCAATATAGAGGTCCTCCCCATGTCCCAGTGCCAATCGGCGAAGGTCCTCCTCGCCCAAGAAATCAGAGAGGTGGTGGCCAACCCCACTTCACCAACATTCAGCATGGAGGTCCTCCCTGTGTCCCTTTCGACATTTTTGCAGGTGATCCTCATAACCTAAATTTCTCTGGTGGAAACCCTCTCTTCCCCAACACTAGTGCGGCTAGAGGACCCCATGTTGTATTTAAGCCCTGTCCCAAGGATGCACCTAGGGGCGGGAAGACGGGTCATCCCCACCGTAGGAGGAATTCTAGGGAAGGCTGGGGAGCAATCAGACTAGTCCGCTTCTCATACTCTGAAGCAGAGTGTAACTCATCATATGAACCATCTCCTCAGTCCTCTGAGTCAAGGGCTCATGAAGGAATGAGGCGCATCAGCCTTGTACTCAACGAATGTGAGATCCACAATATCTACGTTTCCCTCTAAAGGTTTATCGAGGAGGACGAGAACTTAGCATGTTCCCTGGGGCCGACTGTGTTGTCACTGTCGGTGTCTCCGGAAGCGCCCTTTGTAATGGCTGGAGGCTACAGAGAGTTATTTTAGGGGTAAATGGCAGTAGAGCCACGACATGGCCCACCCTCAGCGGGTGCTGATGCTGAGTCAGGAGCCTTGGATGCTAGTCCATCTTATCTTGACATGGTGGCCAGATCGCTACAACTCTCAGATGACAACCCATGATTTGGCGGCCAATCAGCCTACTCGCCGTATTCTCCCCCGGCCAGTCCGCCATCCCAGCTACCCGCCTCAGCGCCACTGCCAGTTCCATAGCCACCCTTAGTTGACTAGTGGGGAAATCAAGGGCCAGACCCTGAATCTGAGTCGAGGAGTTTTTGGACCGTCCTCACAGAAGGCTACTTCCCTAATAAGTTTTGGCCAGTCGTAGGATCTAGTTTTTGTACGCCGAAATCACGCACCCCGGAGGAGATTGAATGATTCCCCCGAAACCTCTTGGTGACTCACTTCCGTCTCCACCACTGACGGGTGACTTATCCCTGGAGCCAAGAGCACCTTGATGACATCGACAAACAATGCAGTTTGGTTGACCTGGCCACCCTCCCCACGGTCTGGCACCCTGAGTCACCTAGCCACCACAGGTCCCTCCAACGGAAATGCGTTTAGAGTTTCCAAGTACTCCGAAATGTTTTTGAGGAGGCTACGCCCCATACGTAAGTCCATGTCTGGGGGAAGTATGCTACCCTCCTCTTCAGTACGATTAGCCGGCACCCTGACTCGCTTGGCGATAGTGAGGATATTCCCCTAAGAAAGAGTGTTGGTCAACATGACCGATCTATCGGTAGGGGAGAATGAGCTTGGACTTCTTGATGGGGACATCCCCCCTGAGGACATGTCGTCGTTGGACCCATCATGGAGGATTACTCGCAAGCATAGGAACCTCCTAGTTCTCCCTACAACTACCAAGGCATTGGTACTCAGCCGGAATGTCAGTAAGGGGAAAGAGCATGTCAGAGCTGTCAAGCACTCTGGCCTATCCACCTCAGTGAAAAAGACGGAAGCGAACCTTGATAAGGCCACACTGCGCCAACAGCTTGCTAAGCAGAAGATGTTAGTCGATGAACTTCTGGTTGAAAGCATTGCAGAGTGATGAACCGACTATGAGGATCCTAGGTCAGGGAAGTAGGGGCAAGGACAACTACCCCTTGACGAGATTCTCCCAGGAAACACTGATCATGCTGCATTTGCTGACAGGGTGAAAGCCGAAGCTCACAGCAAGAGGGCATGGTACGTCTCACCAAACCCTCCCGAACGGCACGATAATCCAAGGAACCCCACTCGGGCTCCCCCGGCCACCCCAAGGGTCACTCCACCAGCCGCTCCGCGAGCTGCTAAGATTTTATACCGCATTGAAGAGCCAGAAAATGCACTCGGGGTTAGAGATCCCTATAAGGACAGTGACCCGCATCCATACGATCCAATGGAGGCGCTCATCGCCCGCCTCGAGGCTTTGGAAACGCGATAGGTGGCCATCCCACCTGATGGCAAGTCATACCCGGCATGGGTGGATGACATGCCAGCACCCTGGAGATTTAGGAATCCCACTTTTCCCCCCTTTAACGGGATGGGGGGCCCTCTGAAACACCTGGCCCACATTAACTCAAGGTGTGAGCCTATGTTAGGGACCCCAGTGCAGTAGGAGCCCTCCATGCTCCGCTATTGTGTTCAGATGTAGGAAGGGCCGACATTCGTCCGATACAGCCAGCTCTTCATTTGATATGTGATAAGCTAGGAGGACCTTCGCAGGGAGTTCCTTTACCAGTTCATCTCTAACACATGGGAGACGAACATTGCAAACCTCTTCAGGTGCTAGAAAAGGCCCGATGAGTGATTCACGGACTTCATCGCCCAGTGGATGTTGCTCACATACTCCCTTGACATGCCACTAACTTAAGATCAATTACTGATGATGTGCGTGGGAAATGTCAAGACAAAACTGGTTCCCTCCCTGATTACTCAAAACTATCCTGGAGGGTTCTGAGACTTCTCGGATAAGGTCAAGCGCCTCAAAGAAGCCTTGTAACAGGCCAGTCAGGCACGCCTGCTGCCTCCGGCAATTCCAACAAGGAGAGATTCCAGAGCCGAGCCCGCTGCAGTGGACCAAATAGAGGCCCCCAGGCAGCTAGAATTGCTACGAGTGGAGCCATCTCCACAGCCTCGAAGAGGTCCTCCAACAAAGGCACATCTTCCATCCCAGCAGTGTCTACCTCAGAATTGGAAAGAGCACCTGCTTAATGCGCTGCCACCGCCTAGGAAAGATAATCATGTTCTGCCTCCTTGGCAGGCTCCTCCCCCCCATCAGGGATAGGCTCCCAGAGCCCGCTTTTCGGACAGAAGGAATTTGACCTACTCATTTGACGAGGCTCAGGTCCCTGGCTACATTCACATCGCCTAAGAGTAGAGAATTGTACGATTTCCAGAGTGTCGAATGCCAGAAGAGGCACATCTCACTGATCTCCCCAACTACTTCCCTTATCATCAGATCCTAGGGAACACCATCAAGAAATTCTATGTGTTTAATGACTGGAATTGTGGCCATATTGACAACAACATAGTCGGGTTGGGCCTAGCCACAGCACATGTGGTAGGTGTCTTTCTGAGATCAGATAGTAGTAGTGATGACGAAGGTGAGTGGCAGCCAGTTTCTGACCGCAGTTCTGAGATGTATAGCGACTAGATGACCCGAAAGATGGTTTCCCGTGACCATGGAATTATTTTGGTGTGTCTGAATCAGCCGAAGACTTCATAACCTGCTGCCACCACTTTAGTGTTATCATCTCAGCCATCCTCTTCCCAGAAGAGAAAGAATCGGTAGTACAAGAATAAGCAATGTGCCCAGCCAATTCCATCATCGTCTCACACTCTCGGTGACTTCATGCCCCCCTGAGATGGAAGTCCCTCCCAAAATGCACCCAGTGGAGGATGATTTGTCAAGTGACAGTCCAGGGTATGCTTTTGTTAACACTGTTGATTTGGTAAATCCCTATATGACTCCCGACGAGGGGGAGTGCCAGGCGAACCTCCCCAATGTCCCCAGATCATGCCAACGTTGGCGGAGAGATGAAGTTTTGGGTCATCAAGGCACATCAGTTAGCACCTTCATCCAGGTCGTGTATGCCACTGAGACCAGACAGCAGGCCCAATGCCGAACTTAGCACTCACAGCCTCTTCATCCTGCATCGGCAGGCTCGCCTCCACCACCGTTTCTGCTACTAGACCAGGCAGAACCATCAGGTCCATGCCATGACCAGCTTCACCCCGTTACAGGCCGATCTCAGCCATTCCTTCCTCATCTGACAGCGACCCTCCGATCTTCAACCAATGATCAGGTGAATATACCCAGCACCAGTCATTTTCCTGTCCAACTGATAGGGACCACCATGACTCCAATCACAGAGTGACTACCAAAAAGAAGAAGTTCGTTCTTGGCATGGAAGTACGATGTTCTCAAGAACCTCGCTGGCATCACTGTGAGGCTTTCCTTCCATGAAGACCTTTTCCTGTCACCAGATATACACGAAGCGCTCGCTGAGGATTTAAGGAGCCCCCTCCATTTTGAGACGGAGATAGGATCTGTAGAGGCATTTCATGCAGAAATAGTTGAGGCTGCTGAATGCTAGACCATCATTAAATTATCGAGATAAGTTGAAGGCTCTTCCATATAGGGGCACATCCACCTGTTGAATATCACCAACCAATTAAACAGTGTAGAGGTTTGACGCTGTCTTGTTGATACCGGCTCCGGGATCAACCTTATCCTGACATGGACACTGTTGATGCTAGGGTTATCTAAAAATGATTAGAATCCCCTCAATTTGAGAATCTAGGGATATGACAGGATAGCGCAGACACCGGTCGGAAAGATTCATCTGAAGACCCATTTCGGTGGCCTAGTTACCAGCACCGAGTTCATGGTCATCTCCCAGGACACCGCGTACAATGCATTGATGGGCAGTCCATGGCTCCACCTATATGTGGCAGTCCCCTCATCATATCACCAATGCCTCAAGTACTCCCTTAATGGTCGATTAGGCATACTCCGAGGTGATTCATCTCCTTTGGCCTCTTGTGAATCCCGCTACTTGGATGCTGACTATTACAAGAGCAAGGATAAACAAGTCCAGACAAGTGATGTTGAGCCCTTCACTACTACGACCGACCCTTGGGAAGGCTTGAATGACACCTGTGTCTTATCGATCCATCGGTTGGAGGCCAAAAACCCTGATATGGGGAAAAGTTTTCTCATTTCTTGGACAAGAGGGACCCGTGCTCCGAAATCTAGGCGGCATCGGAAGATCACATCGTATTCTTATAAGAACCAGGATCCAGTAATCCCAGAGCCTCTAACTCCCATCAGGTATCGAGACGTCCGGCTCATGGTAACGACGGTACATCATACTTGTATGTTCCACCGGGCGGGAATAAGTTGGCTCCAGCCAACGCGCCACTACTACTTTGATATTATCAAGTATGGCCCCTTGGGCTGGAGACCAGATGGGATCGGGTCGACAACCTTCATAGCCATGGTCTCAGTAGTGCCAGAATTCCCTGATGCAATGACCACTACCGCACAAGCTGGTATCAGCCTCCCATCAGTGCCTGGAAACCCAGAAGAATCTTATACTGTGAAGTATCCCTCTATAAGTGGATAAAAGGATATAGAGGACGCACCCCCTACGATTGAGGAAGGCGTATCCACCACAGTCGATGAATTGGTATAGGTAAACCTTGGTAGCGAGACAGATCTGAGACCTACGTTGATCAGTGCCACCATGTCCCTTGACGAGCAGCAGCAGTATGTAGGATTCATGAAACAGCATCGTGATGTATTTTCCTGGTGTTACGACAAGATACCAGGACTTGATCCTTAGGGATCCATCCACCGCCTTGGTCTCCCGAAAAATCATCTCGTGTATAAGCTGCCTCCCAGAAAGATTCACCCTTCTCATGGTGCCTTGGTCGTGGCCAAAGTTTACAAGATCATTAGAGCCAACTTCATTAAGGAGGTCCAGAACCCCAGGTGGTTAGCCAACATCATGAGAGTCAGGAAGAAGAACGAACAGATCCGAGTCTACATTGAGTTCCGTGATCTCAAACTTCACTGTCTGATTGATGATTTTCCCCTTCCACTGACAGAATTGTTGATCGACACTATAGCTGGTTTCCAATCCCTCTGCTTCATGGATGGTTACTATTGATATAATCAGATCCATATGGCTCACAAGGACGAGGAGTCTACAACTTTTAGAGCACCTTAAGGTACTTTCTGTTACCAGGTTATGCCCTTCGGCCTAAAGAATGCAGGTACCTCCTATCAGCGGCCCATGTATCGTATATTCAATCCAATCCTTGAGACATTGGTGGAATGCTATGTGGATGATCTGGTAGTCAAATATTTCCATCTCTACGCCCATCTCAAGGACCTTGAAAAGGTGTTCGATTTTCTCCATTCCCACCACCTGAAGATGAACCCGATGAAGTGTGCCTTCAGAGTTACTTACGAGAAGTTATTTGGATTTTTTGTTTAGTACAGGGGCATCGAGATCGACCTAGAGAAGATCAATTCCATCAGTCAGATGCCTCCCTTGAGTAATATTTGGGAGCTTTGAGGTATCCAAGGCCACATGGCCTACATATGCTGATTCATCGAGAATCTGGCAGGAAATTGTTTGCTCTTTTCTCAGTTCAAGAAGAAGGACACTGCTTATGAGTGGGATGAGAAGTGATAGACCGCCTTTGAGGAAATAAAGTAGTATTTGATCTAGCCTCCGGTATTGATGTCGCCTATATCTGGAAATCCGCTGATTCTCTATGTGACTGCCCTAGAATGGTCCCTCAACACCCTTCTATCCCAGAATAACAACGAGGGGATAGAGAAAAGTATCTACTACCTTAGCTGCATGCTCCTCCATAGAGAGGCCCGATACTCCCCCATCTAGAAGAGCTGCCTTGCGCTCGTGTTTTCCGTACAGAAATTGCGGCACTACCCGCAGCACCATGAGGTACAACTTCTCTCTCGGGTAGACCTGTTGATGTATATTCTAAGTCTCCCCATGTTTACTGGCTGACTAGCATGGTGGGAGGTGATCCTCCAGCATTTTGACATCAGGTTCATACCTCAGAAGGATATCAATGGGCAGGAAATGGAAGAATTTCTGGCGGCCCATCCATCCTCTGTGGATTAGTCCCTGGAAATCGATTTTGCTGATGAGGCAATCCTCTCAGTCGATCAGGTCATCCTATGTTGGAAGATTCACTTTGATGGCACCTCTTGGAGCCCCACTGGTAGAAGGCTTAATGATCTTAGGCTCAACAGAGTAGGACAGGGTATCATCTTCATTACCCTAGTGCAAGCCGTCCTTCCATACTCATTCCTAATGTCAGAAGGTTGCATTAACAATGATCCAGAATATCAGGCCTTCATTACTAGCCTCGAGCAGGCCCTTGAGATCGACGTGCCCCATTTTCATGTGAAAGGGGACTCCGAGCTAGTTATTAAGCAGGTCAATGGAGACTATGTTTTCAGGAAGCCAGAGCTCATACCATTGTTAGAACGCACGCTCTAGATAATTGCCATGTTCCCTTGTCGGCCAGAGGATGTCCATGTCCCTCGTTCACAGAACAGTCAAGTAGATGATTTGGCCAGCCTGGCTGCATCACTTGTAGAGCCTGAGCCGGATGATCTAATTATTCACGTGGTGCATCAGAAAGTCATTGCTCCCATCACCCTAGAGGACGACGACGGTCCATGGGTAATCCATCTTACCACTGGGGCTTCCACATCAGGAACCCCAGGGTCTTTAGGTGTATTGGTTGAGGAAATTCCTGACTAGAGAACCCCTTTTGTTGATTATCCCCAAAATATTTTCCTCCCAGCTGATTGGGCCGAGCGCGAGCGAATCTGACAATGGGTGCTATATTTTACCCTCCAAAGTGGTCCTATTCTTTAGAAAATCCTCTATAAATGTGGATTTGATGGTGTTCTACTCTGTTTCATTAAAGGGGCTGAGATTCCCCAAGTCATGAAAGAGGTTCAGGCCAGTTCATGTGGTGCTAATCATGCTGGCCCAACACTGCCTCATCAGATCCGGAGACTAGGTTATTTTGGGTCCTCCATGAACTAAAACTAGATTACAGTCCTCCATGACCTTAAACTGGATTGGGTTCCTCCATGACCTTAAACTGAATTACGTTCCTCCATGACCTTAAACTGGATTGGGGTCCTCCCAGACCATAAACTGGATTACAGTCCACCATGACCTTAAACTGGATTGGGGTCCACCATGACCTTAAACTGAATTCAGGTCCTCCATGACCTTAAACTTGATTTGGGTCATCCATGACCTTAAATAGGATTATGGTCCTCCATGAAATTAAACTGTACGTGGTCCCATATGACCCTAAACTGCACGCTCGTCCCGCATGATGTTAAACAATACGTGGTCCTGCATGAACCTAAACTGCACGCTCCTCCCGCATGATGTTAATATGTATCTTCATGAACTATGTGTGGATTGATTTCCATCCTTATAGGATACGTAGGAATTCCTGAACATTTAGATTTCGGGTCCAGCCCCATCTCTTAGAGATCTCCCAATCTCCCGTCACCTAGGCACCTTGGCCTATTCCTCTCCACGAGGGGGATATATAGGTGCGAGTCAGGGTTATGCCCTCCTTTGCATTGGGTTTTGGCACCATTCCCCCCCCCCCTCCTCCTGAGAATTAACCATCTTGTGGCTGCTCTCAAGATGAGCCCATCGACCCTTTGTAGTGGTTCGCCAATGTGCCTAAGAGTACTCTGGTCTAGGACCTAGAGTGTTGGATTCAACTGGGTCAAGCTCCCATCCACTTGTCAAGATTCATGTTCCCCTTCATTTGGGCCCCCGTTACCTTTCACACCAGAAGGGACCCCAAAAACGGCATGGATACTATGCCTAAGGGCTCTCCTACCGTTACGGGCCAACTCCCCCGTGGGTTTCGGACAACAAATTGATACAAATCCTGCATAGCGAAAATGGTCAACGATTGATGCTCATTTGTTTGTCCCCTTTTCAGGCTAATGCGACAGGATGCTGTGTTTAGAACATGGTCAATAGTAGTCCTTTGTCACCACACAAACCCCCTTCAGGCCTTGAATGTTGGAAACATGATTCACATTATGTTTCACCTCCATCGTGTCCAGGAGGAATCTCGACACTCTTTGCACTGTCCCTCAGTGCACCTCCGCACGTCAGGCGAAAAAAGCTACAATACGACGTCTCTCAGGGCTCCCACAATCTAAGTGCTAAGACTATAAGCTGATATCTTCTCTAAGAGCTATGTGCAGCTTGACCATCATCCTCATGGGATACGTGGGGTCACCCAGACATTGCATTTCAAGTCTAGCTCAACTGGAAGCTAGCGTCTCTTGCCCCTTATGAGTCACTGGCCTCTTGGCCCAAGGCACCTTTCCTGTAGTTACGCACGGTGGTGATTTGGACCTCGTCCTCATTCACATCGGGTATGATTTCTCACATCATGCTCATTCCACTAGGTCCAAGCCATATGAACTTAAACTATGAGGTCTGGTCTAATCACATGAACCAAAATTGTGATAATATCGTCCTGGCTGCACGATGGAAAACGAAAATGCATTGTGATAGCCTCGTCATAAGGGACATCAAGATGGGTATTGTTTATTTACCATACCTTTTTTCAATGCCTTTATATAGCTTGATTCTTGTGGTGATGCCAGGAATTTCTCTCCTAGGACAATTGCTTCAAAAAAAACAATCCAACTTAAAGGACAAACAAGATACATCAAATGCCGCTTATTTTGGTGTGAGGGATAGACCTGCACACCCCTTTCATCCTTTGCACTAGTACCTTAGTAGGATCCATTCCAGAACTACATATGGCTTAATTTCCATTCTTATGGGATACTTCGGAATGCCCGTGCACTTCTCCATGGGCCCAGCTAACCTTTCAGGTTCAGTCCCTTAACTTAAACACTTCTCCAAGGAACGCATAGTGAGTTGGACTTATGTCCTCATTCATGTCAGGTATCATAATCACATTACCATGTGCCTCCTACACGTCCTGTTGATCCTTGGTCTGAGTTCTAAGACCTTAAACTAAGACCCTTTCTAGAACTATGTATGGCTTGATTTTCATCCTTATGGGATATGTAGGAATACCCAGACATTTCGCCCTGGGTCTAGCCTTGAGAATCAAAAATCCCATCCCTCCTCACTATTGGACCCTTGGACGGACCTCTCGATGAGTTGTGTAAATTCAAAATTTCCCCAGAACAAGTTTTGTATGCCCCATGATGAGATTGGGAAGTGACATTTCCCTCACCAGAGATGTCCTGTCTAAAAGTAGGGATGATCCATGATCAGACTACTGCGTCTTCCTAATGTACCTCCACCACGGTGGTGTAATCTTTGGAGTGTTGGATTATGTTCGAACAAACCACCAATTCCCTTTCCACGCTTTTTGGGCCCCATTATTCGGATCTTCATCCTCCATCACGTTTGAAGGGACCCCCAAACAGTATGGATGCTCGACCTATGGTCTGCCGGCTGTCCTGGGACAACCTTCCGGAAGACTGATCATGTTTTAAGGGACCCCCAAACAGTATAGATGCTCAACCTATGGTCCGACTACTATTCTGGGCCAACGTTTCGGAAGACCGAACGACGATATTTGAGTTAGGTCATGTGTTGCGAACATGGTCAGTGGTCAACCCTCATTTATTGTCCCCATTTTAGGCTAATGCAATAGGGATGTTGTGTTTCGAACACGGTCAAAAGTAATCCTTTATTTCCAAGCCCATCCCTTGCTTTTCCAAATTTGGGTAACGTGCTTCACATTTTTCATTCACCAATGTTATGACTGATTCCAATGCCCCTAGAATTGCCCCGCTCGTGTGGTATAACACATTGAGAAGATGGTACATCGATTGGTCTGAGGACTTATTCCTTTGATTAGGCCTCCCTCTTCTCATCAGAAATCCAGGTTCGAATCTCAAATTCCCAAAGCATGGTTGGCGCTCCTAGGATCAAACGAAATGATAGTACAAGCCTCCTTTGCTTTTCACAGCCCATGTGATCTTAGGGATGAATTTCTATTTATTTTAAGATTATGGTTGAGCATGTTAAACCAAAGGGGAAAATTATGTTAAGAAAAGGGAAAAGTAAATAATTTGTCCATACTTACAGTTAAAAAAGAAAAAATAAAATAAAGTAGTAAGGTGAGGTAATTTTATGAGTTCGGCCAAAACAGGACCCCTAAGGGTCTCCTTCTTGGATAGATCTCTCCAATGACGCCACCTTTTGGCTGGTGGCCTCCAGGACAACCCCCCGTCCCCTGAGGACCCCTTCTTCATCGGCGGCAGTGGAGCACAGTTCGCTGACCCTGGCTCGTGCCAGCACTTGTTCATTTTGTAGCTCGGTTATATGGTGACTCGCTTCCACGAGTTGTTCTTGGGAATCTTCCAGCTAGTCCGTCAACTACTCCACGAGCTCATAGTAGTTTGTGATGAATATATCTTGTTCTTTCGCCTGTTCCTTGTGAAATTGGACCACTTGATATGCATTATAAATGCTCGATTGCTCTCCGAATACCCCCAGCACTAGGGGATGTTGGCATGCTGGATTCTCTCACGCATCTTCTCTTCCATGTAATCATGGACCGTTAGGTGAAGGCATTGAGCATCTGCCCCTCCATCACACAGGAAACACATCCAGGTGTGGAGTGACCCCATCCGCTTCAGCCATTACACCTGAGGATGACTGAGAAAATGTCATATGCACTTCTATCCCTTGAATCACATCATCCGGCTCTCCTCAGACACTTCCGAATCAGAATCGTCGATTTCTTCAGGGACATCGGGCCGATTGGCATGGAAGATAGCCAACATGCCAACATATGGGTCTTCCTCAGAGATTCCTCCCAGGGCAATAGGATCCCCGTCATATGGGTGACATTCCTCTCTCCCCTCGATCCTGGTGGCACCCTCATCGACATCCGGCCCTGCCCCGACACCAGCTCCATTGATGTCCACCACTCCCTGCTCACCAATTGCTGAGGACAACTACGTTTTGAAGGCATGTTCTGGATGGGGTGGTACGTTTTCCCTTGGCACGCTCATGGATGGTCCAAGCTCAGCAGCCCGATGAGCCTCCAATGTCGTGATCACTGCACAGACAAGGATCACCCTAATCAGTTGAGTTCTCTGACAGTAAGTACCAGCATTAGAGCAAGGGAATTACAGGAACCCAAGGAATCAGCCTCTAGTGTTGTGACTACTACAGGAGCTGTTGTGGCGGGGGATCCCTCAGCATTCATCGATTCAATAGTGGACATCGGTACCCCAACTTTCCCCATTGGTGCCTCCTCCCCTCCGTCAATTGGAGACGCTTGATCAGCACCGATGTTCTCCTTAGTAAGATAAGGAACGTGGGATAATTATTGCAAAGGAAATAGAATACCATAGAAGATAAGGATCTAAGTATACATCGAGTATCTCGATTACATCCATATCAGAGCTGACGATCTTGCTGCTCTCCCAGAGAATATCTTGGTGGGGCACCCCTTGAGACCCTTCACGTTCGGGCTCCTCCATTCCTTCTTCCACCTATCATGCATTTCTGACCTCTGACTCATCACTGTCATCTTCCCCCGACGACTTCCTTTCAGGATCATGCTCATGGCCGAGCATCACTTTCACCAAGAGAGGTGGCTCCACACGCCGACCCCGTTGGCATGCGTATGTGTCCATGGCCGTTAGGTATGCATGCCATCAGTGGAAGTTCACTCTGTCGGTGACCCGGACAAGCCTGAATTCTAGAAGCAGGATCTCGTCTCACACTATCTTCTGCAAGATGGATTTCGTACTCATTGACTACCGCAGGGTTAGCCAGGCTGACCATAGTGTAAGGAAAATCGTGTCATGGGAAGGATGAAGTAGGTATCTTATTTTCTTCCCAATAAGTTCTCTGACTTCTCTATGGAACCCTCCTCCAGGAGATGAGGGCGCGACCATGCCATGTGATGCCCCCGCTACTGAGGTTCCTGCCATTCTGAGCCCCATTGCCTGAGGCGCTTCTGGTCCTCCCCCTCTAGAGGCACCATGCCTACTCTCTCGCCGCCAAGGTTCCACACTGGTGACTTTGAGTTGCCGAACTTTCTTCCACAGAATCCCCTCAGGGTATGCTATGGTCCAATGATCAGAATACTCGGTTGAGAGGACAATGTTCACCCTGATGGGAGGAATGGTGACAATATCGCCAGAGCCGTAAGTCCTGAACATCAACCACAGCTGACGAAGAACACATGGATGCCTCTCCTCCCAGATGCATGTGTATACTCTCATTGGAATTCACTGGAGGCACCCAAATTGCCTAGCGAACCTGGATGTAACATAAGGCTCACAGAAGATCTTCCCATCAATCTTGGCCATAATCACCCCACCTCTGATGCTCTAGAAGTACGCCTTCTTCTCTAGTGAGCCTTTCCTATCATCTATCAGCTGACCAGTTGGGGTGGAGAATGTGATGAGGGCGAAGTTGGCATGGTTACCAATCTTGATTTGTACTCCCTCCTTATTGAGCGTCATCGGTATGACCCTGGAAATGTTCAGTAGAGAGGGTTGTAGGCCGTTGCCTGGAGGATGGATGGAATTTGGGAAGGTGTATCCGCCGCAGTTAGCCGCAACTGGGATATGGAAGATCTGGAAGGGGCCACATAGTCTCCTAGGTGACCCTCCCCCTCGAGATGCATCCTAGAATGGAATACAGCTGAGCCTGCACAGAGACCGTCAGGTTAAACCTATAGTTGGTAGCCATGATGCCTACCATCACCAGAGTCACTGGATGGACACGCATCCTTGCATCCCTCACCAGCAGGAGCCACCCGCTGAAGAATGTAGCAATAAATCCAGCGTACCAAATGTTCATGTCTTGGATCTCATTCAAACTGTATCCCCATGACTTGTAGTGCCTCGCCTCCAAGACCCTCCAATATGATCCACTCTTTCTCTTCTAAGCCATGGTTGGACACCATTTCCCCCGCCCTAGAATCTTGACTTCCAGGTCCTTCTATAGGAACAGGCTGAACCAGTCCTTGTAGGCGATGCCCTTTAGGAAGTTCTTGACCCACAACTTCTCCTTGGCCAACTCCACCAGCTGCCACGTCAGTATGGGGGTTTGAGATATGTCACCCCAAGTGTTCATCAGAAGGAGGAATTCTTCATATTGATGGCCCTCCAAAGGGATTCCTCCATTGTAGTGGACTTCCCAGAGACTGATGCCAAATTCCCCATGGTGAAGGTGGAATGTGTTGGTATCGGGGGACCATCAGGTGAGCATCTCTGACCCATGCTCAGGATGGTGGTAGAAATGGAATTGCGATGTCCACACTGCCTCAAATAGACCAATGTGCCGCAGATCGGCCCCAAATTGGTCACACGTATGGTGAACTCAGTATTCCCAGGCCCACTCGCTGGTGAAGTTGCCTCCAGAATGTGGATCCCAATCCAACAGCCAGCCTTTGACCTCGTTAGTGACACTCTGACGGAAGGTACTCGTGTAGAGGGCTGGAAAACTCTCCGCAATAGAGTCACCCCTAGCAATGGTCATGGTCCTGGTATTCAAGACATAGATATCCATAAGCCTGATTTTTTTGGTAGGATGACCGTTATTGGTGATGTTGTATTGAGGAAGGTCATCTTCACGGGTCACCCATGACTGTGGTGTATCAACCTCGAAATCCGACAGAGGGACCTACTCCAGAATTCAGAAGTCCCACAACAGCAGATTGTCAGAAGAGGCATACTTCTTTTGGGAGGGGGTTAGCATGTTGAAGAGGGTGTGGTTATTGGAAACAACCATTTTTTCACTATAAACCCTTGGGTTCACAACCATTTCAACTCTACGAGCAGCGGCTTCCGCCTCATCATCCCGGTTTTCATCCATCTTCTTCCGACCAATTGTTTCAGAGGTGTTGCGTGAAATCTGTAATGCTGGTGAAAAATATGGGAGCCTAGCACGTAAAATCAATGGATGTCACAAAATTTCAGGTCATGGAACGAAAAACCCCAAATTTTCACATAAAATTATGCCAAAACTCTGTGGAATTACGTGCTGCTAATGCGGTTTTTCACAGGGGAGCATAAGAAATTTCTTGCACGAGAGCTCAAAGCTTATCGAGTGAGAAAATACGTATGGATCATAGGACCCTCGGTTGCTTGTATAAGATAGACCCAGTTTCGACGCTCGCACAAAAAGTGGATTATGTGCCTAGTTGAGTTTTGTGTGCCGCTTCGTATTTTTGCACGCAGGGGACCCATGGAGCCATGCATTTCGGCATTTCCCTCAGAATCTGATTGTTGCAACCCCTCACTGATCCAATTCTGATGGGTGACATTTGTAGAAGCTGAAAAGTGCTTATGTGTTGGAGAAAGTTTCGAAACGACAAAGCGAAGTCATATTCGAACCTGGAGACCCATTCCGGGGGGCCCGGAGGGGTTGCGCAAGAAAAAATATGAAGTGCGCAAAAAAATCTATCCCGCGTAGAATGTACCAGGTTTCACGAAGAGAAATCGGTGCAGGCGTGAAATAATTTCACACCCACGCCTCTCACGGTTGTCATTTTGCGTTGCCGCCTCTATCGCAAAATAATTTTGTGTAAGCCTATATTTCGTGCAACTGGACCCCTATTAATAGAAGGTCACACACTTCCCTTTCGGGCCTGAAGAATCTGAACTGACTCTCATGCGTGAAATCATCATTCTGTGTACGCACAATATGGCCTTCAAGTACGGTTCTTATCACGCCCAATCACCCCAGGGTCCTCCTTCGCACGAGATCCCATTTGGATTAGACTAAATTTGAATCCCTTCAGGGTCCGCCCCTTGTGCACAATACCTTCCATTGTGCGAAGGCCGGCCAATTGCGCGCATCCATTGTCCTTGCGCGCAACTTCTGCCACTTGCACGCAATTCATACTCCTTGCGCAAAATCCTTTCTAGTTGCACACAACACCATGGTTCCAATTCCGTGCAAGCATCACCGATTTTGTTCCAACATGGTGTTTTCACGTAGGACCCTTATTTCGTGCGCAAACCTCAAGGGTTGTGCGTAATCCCCTCGGGCACTCAATTCATGCGCCGTTTTCCCATAAGACCTTCATGGATCGTATGAAGTAACTTCAAAGTCCCTTGGAGGATATCGCCCATTGGGTTTCTTTGCCTCATGCTTCTTCAGATAGGCACACTAACGGCTATTGCTTCTCCACATAGCCACGCTAACGTGGACCCCTCGATGGTTCGCTCTGCGACAACCCCTCGCTACGGCCATGTCGATGCCTTCCCTCCCATAAGGGGCAGGGGGTACCTGTTATGTAAGTCCTAGGGGTGTGGAGAAAACCCACCTCGTCCGAGTAGCAGGATGTTAATCTATCAAGCACCATCACCCTCAACACATGATGTTAAACTATGACTTGGCCCAATGCCTCGCACGCAGGGTCACCCCACCTTGGACATTTTCCACACCCACTCGTCTCCACGAGGATGGGATCTCTCTTCACAGGGGATTATATCCTTCTTGTTGTTGTGGCGTTTGTCTGCGGGGCAGGGCAACCACCTTGGTGTAAGCCCCTAGCTTTCCTTGCAGGAGGCAGCACCCCTGCTCCTCCTCACTTCCTCAGGGCCAAGGCCAGCGAAGGGTGTGATAGGTAATGGGACTCCTCCTTTATTCGGCCCCAAATCTATCTCCTGTTGTGCTTTGTCGCCATCGGGCCTCCATCTTGGAGTAAGTCCCGACGCCTTGGTCCGCTCAACGTGTAAGCCCCTCTTCATTTCCCACGGATGCACCCTTTGCGACATGATCATCAGGTCTCTGTTAGCTCTTTTTTCTCACACCAAGCATGACTCCCGTGATCTTAGAGTGAGCATCGACCATGACAAACCTTGGGCCATCTCAGAGCGTAAGCTCCAATCCATCCCGAAGTACGGGGACTTTGATCCATGTCATGGTATGGTTCGTAGGAAGCCTCCATGATGTTCAAGCCCCACCACCTTTGGCCGTCTCAGTGCGTAAGCCCAAATCTATCCCAAACTATGGAGTCTATGATCCATGTCAAGGAATGGTATGTCGGAAACCTCCATGAGGTTCAATCCCCACCACCTTGGGTCATCTCAGAGCCTAAACCCCATTCCAACCCGAACTACGGGGACATTGATCCAGGATAAGGCACGATATGTTGGAAGCCTCCATGAGGTTCAAGCCCCACCCCCTTGGGCCATCTTAGAGAATAATCCCCAATCCATCCTGAACTATGGGGACATTGATCCATGTCAATCCATTGTACGTATGAAGCCTCCACGAGGTTCAAGCCCCACCACCTTAAGCCATCTCAGAACGTAAGCTCCAATCCATCCCGAACTATGGGGACATTGATCCGTGTCAAGGCTTCGTATGTAGGAAGAATCCACAAGGTTCAAGCCCCCACACCTTGGTCCATCTTAGAGCATAAGCCCCAAATGCTATCATCAGAGATACAAGACATTAAACTGCCAAGCACCCTCATCCCACAAGATATTAAACTGTATACCCAAACTACGGGGACATTGATCCATGTCAAGGCATGGTACGTAGGAAGCCTCCATGAGGTTCATCCCCCACAAACATGGTTCATCTCAGAGAATAAGCACCAATCCATCCCAAACTACGGGGACATTGATCCATGTTAAGGCATGGTACATAGGAAGCCTCCACGAGGTTCATGCCCCGCCACCTTGGGCCGCCTCAGAGCGTAAGCCCCATTCCATCAGGAACTATGGGGACTTTGATCCATGTCAAGGCATTGAATGTAGGAATCCTCCATGAGATTCAAGACCACCACCCTATTATTCGTTCACGTCAGGTTCTCCCTCATCCCTCATGACGTTAAACGGTATCCACCTTGGGCCATCTCAAAGCATAAGCCCCAATCCATCCCGAATTACGGGGTCTTTGATCAATGTCAAGGAGTTGTACATTGGAAGTCTCCACAAGGTTCAAACCCCACCACCTTGGGCCGTATCAGAGCGAAAGACCCAATCCATCCTAAACTACAGGGAATTTGATCCATGTTAAGGCATGGTACGTAGGAAGCCTCCACGAGGTTCAAGCCCCACCACCTTGGGCCATCTTAGCGCATAAGCCCCATTCCAACCTGAACTACAGGGAATTTGATCCGTGTCATGGCATGGTACCTAAGAAGCCTCCATGAAGATTAAGCCAACCAAGCGATTGTTCGTTCACATCAGGTTCTCCCCCGTCCCTCATGACGTTTGATTGTATCCACCTTGGGCCATCTCAGAGCGTAAGCCCCAATCCATCCCGATCTATGAGGTCTTTGATCCATGCTAAGGCATGGTACGTAGGAAGCCTCCATGAGGTTCAATCCCACCATCCATCCGGACCCCAGGTCCACCTTCATGTCGGTTTACCGACACCATGGGTCGCCTCAGAGTGTAATCCCCAGATGCCACCGGAACTACGTGAACTTTGATTCCCTGCCACTGGGATACGTAGGAAGCCCCCACAAGGCTCAAGCCCATCACCCATGACTCATCCTGATATCTCCCACGATCCCACAAGTCTCTAGAAGCTCATTCCCTAACTCGGAGGTTCCACTTCCTCTGGGTCCCATCCATGCATCCATTCTCATGCGTCGCCTCCTCAGATGTCCACTAGTTTCATCGAACTATGCGGACTTTGAATCACTGCCACTGAGATACGTAGGAAGTCTCTTCGAGGATCAAGCCCAAGACCATCGTCCATCCTGATTCTTACCTGAGCCGCCACATCTCGGTGGGATCATGCCACATCATTCCCTTCCACAATATTTGGGAAGCCACCCACGTGATGGCCCCATCATAGGTGCTCCCTCCCGGGGGTTCCTCAAACTGATCCACTCTTATCAGTGTTTCGATCAGTCCGATCTTTCTCTACTAAATGTTAAACATGACGCATACCCTATGTTAAACATGGGAAGATGAGGAAAACCACAGATAGAATCCAATGATATAGGATTCCCTGCATTCGATGTGGGATGCCTCGGGCTTCTGCGCCCACGAGAAGTCCTTAGATAAGGGATAGAAGACAGACATTCCAAACTCCCAGTGTCAAGACATGCCAGTGATGCCCAACATGACTACTCTCATAACCAAAGGATTATACCCAAACCAAACTCCTTGGAGCATCCCAACATAAGTAATATAATTAACTGGTGTCCATGAAGATATGGTGTCGGGAAGAGTTTCATGAACTACGTATTAAATCTATGAAGGAGACCTGGACTAGGTGACGAACTCTGAGGAGAAATCCATGGAAGGAAGAACCGACAACCCATCATCCTCTTTCGATCAAGGAGAATACATCCTTGAATAAAGAGAGGATTCCGACCGCCTTTGGAAATCCGGAATGCAAGGTAGCAGCAGCACGTTCTCTACGCAACGGATGCGCACACCCTGGCGAAAGTGACGAAAACACATTCAGTGATAGTAATTAGGAGATTCATGTTAAATACCAAAATATGTCACTGTGAATAATTTAATAGAGTAACATTGTATCTCAAATTTCAAAATGATAATATTTTAATTTTTTAACAATGAAAATATTATACAAGTTTTTATATTCATTCTTTGTGGGAGATGATGACTCCCAATGAAGCATTAATTTATATAAGTTTACATACAATAGAAATCATATGGAATCGATGTGGAATTAAAAATATATTGTTTATGTTTCAATAATATATTCATAGTGAATGAATTTGGGAAGGATTTGATTTCTAAAAATGTGTAATTGGTGGATTTTAGAGGAATGAAAGAGGATGTGATGATGTTATATGGTTAACCAAGTGAAATTAAAGTAGAAAACAGTATTATTATTCAAAAATAAAAAATCATAATTAGGTGATATTTTAATTTGTCCTAAACATATTTTATTTTAATCATTTGTATTTGGGTAACGTAGATGGATTTCCTAATACACAGTATATGTCAATTAAAGTTTTAGTTTGTTAAATAATTTGGTTTTGTGAATCCTCTACCATGCATGGGAGATATGATGTATAATGGGTAAAACATTGATATTTATTGGAATATTGGTTGTAGAATATATATTTTTTATACTTATGATGGGGAAAATATAGATTCCAAAAAATCCTTTTTTTCATTTGAGATTTTTATTCTAAAAAATGTGAAAAACATTTACTACTATAGTGTTTGAAAATTCATATGGAGTAAAATCAAAATTCTTATTCTATAACATTATAATAATGGTTGAGTGGAGGAACCAAAATCATGGTGTCTAAAATCTAACCAATCCGAAGAAGTTACAGAGAATAATCAATCAGATATAAACAATAATAAGGGATGAAGGATCTGTGTAAATCACATTGATTTTTTAAAAGAGGAGTCAGAATAAACTATCATGCCACATACGATCATTCTTACAAAGGGAATACATAATATCTTACTATTCAGAAAAATTATGAGTAGTGTATTGGGATTCCGTTCACTATATAAAGTCTTACAATATAATATTATATAAAAATCATATGTACTCCATGATGATTAAAATGTGCTGAAACTATTTAACATAATGAAAACAACAACACTTTGAAATATATAAAAATAAAAATGTAATCTTGTTAGAGTATTTAATTTTAGTATTATTATAATAATCTAACATTATATTATAATGAATTTATATTATTACCCTATTATGTGGAGATCAGTTATAAAAACATAAAAAGCTTTTTTTTATTCACTTCACTATTTTTATAAATTTTTGTTGTATTTATTGACTGATTTCTGTACTATAAATTAATTGAATGGATAAAGATAATTGTCTTATAAATTCTCAACATATTGATGATTTGGGATTATTCTGGTGTAAGATATTTTGATCCATAATTTCATAATTTGATTATAGTTGAGTAATACCGAGATATTGGCGGTCCTAAATAAAGTAAATATAATTTTATACATGTTTTAACACACATATATATATCTATAAAATTTTATTCATCATTATAATCCCCATAATAATTTCTCATTAATTCTTCTATTTTTATATATCCGGATCATGTTATTATGACTTACATATTCCTAATTCAAATATTATATTCACAAATTTGGATATGCTCATTTTATTATGTCTCTCTTTATCATAAATTGATTTTTCCCACTATTTCCCCCTTTCATGTATTTGAACTCTTCCATTTCATTTTTTTTACAATTTCCCTAATTAATAATGATGAATATTATGTTTTTTATTTCATGATTGAAATCATATATAAAAAATTTATTGACTAAATGAAAGGTTTATTTTTAATTAAAATTTTTTATATTTAATTTATAAAGTTATACAATTTATTACTTTATGAAATGTGATTTATTTTTGGGTTTTAATGTATAACTGTTAATATAAATCCATGGTTTCAATTTTTTTTGTGTTTTCTGTAAACTATGGTAGAAACCAATATAGTACTAATCAAAACATTTTTTTCTTGTTATATTGAATTATTATAATTTTGGATAAATCTTAGATAGTTTAAGATTATTGTTATAAGTCATTCTATAGTAGCATAAATTACATCATGTGGAATGTTTTCATATCATAATCAGGGCACTATGATTTTTTGATGAATTACTGATTAGGAATAACTAATATATTTCATCTTTGTACAAGATGAAATTTAAAAAAATGTTTATTATGAATAATTCTATTCTATATAAGATTTTAATTAGGAAATCATGTTATGTGTGGATTTTCCCTGAAATTATATGAGTTTTAAATAATCAAGAAATCATGGTAGTATCTATTTTGCGTAGTGAGTCGCACAATAAAATTGGTGGTCACGCTGTGAAAAATTAATATGTGATAAGATATAGAGGTTAGCATATTTTGGTGTTCTAACTAATGGTATAATTTTGTTCATCAAACAAATGTTATATTAAAAATAGTTGGTAAAAATAATTTCCACAAAAAATCATCATGATCACATTATTGGAATTGAAAAAGAGAATCTCATTATATTGGTAGAATTGAGTTCTAATAAATTCCAACAAGACATATTTGTATCATGTAAGGGAGATTAAATAATTTTGAAAGTAATTTTCTCTTGGGATTTAGCGAAAAATATTTAATTCGGTGTATTTTAGATATATCTTAATGATTTATTTTGAGGAATATTTCCATAAAAATGAATTCTATATATGATATATGTCATGACCCGTCCTCAGGTCCCGTGTCGTGACTACCGCAAGCCCGCATTCCATAGGCCAGGGGCTGGCGACTAGCACCAAAAGTGTAAATCCCGATAAATGGGAAGGCATTTCCTTTATAAAACATAAACACATCCAACCAGAGTACACGCAGAAGTAATACACAAAGTACAAAAGAAAGTGCTGAAAGGTAAATGGGCCAGAATACAAACTCAACAGAAAGGTACAACTACAACTAAAAGAAAGTACAACTGAAAGGACAAACAATTGGAAGATAGAAGCAGCTCCTGAATCGTCGTCTGGGTTCCTACCGGTAGGGTAGGTAAAAGTGTCCTCCTCAGCACTCCACATCCGTCCATCCATCTGTCCTTCTCATCCGGGTACTGACTTGTCATGAGGTCGACCTCCGGGTACCGTCCGGTCCTCATACACTCTGCCTCGATCAGCGTTGTCTGTCGTCTGCATCCAACACAACGAGGTGCGGGCATAGCCTATGTAGGGGTGAGTATAACGATACTCAATAGGGACCCCGAGACCCTCAAGGTCTCACTAAATCCTACAAGTATAATCACAAAGAACGATCTCAACATATAACCCTTGCTTAGGTATAAGCCCATACTTATATCTAAGTTATGAAGTAACCCATATCAATCACGAGGAAACAAAAAGATCATTCACTCAACTCAAACAAGGATTTTCATTATCATAACCACAACTGCTGGAAAAAATCTTCCTCGGTCGAGTACAGTGGCTCTGTCACGACTCCGAGGTGCTACTCACTAACCTTAGACTGCTGAGGTACTCCTCCTATCGACTACCACGGGTCTGCTGCCAAATACCGGGTGCTCCGTCCGCTGAGGGTCTGCCTCCAAATACCGGGCGCTCCCCCTAATAGCCTACAGAGGTACTCCTCCTGTCGAGTATTGTGGGTCTTATGCCAACTACCAGGTGCTCCATCCTCCATGGGTCTGCTGCCAAATACCGGGCGCACCATCCACTGGGCTAAATGAATCACTACAAGTCGAATCAGTCAAGCAGTTGTCAGGTCTACAGCTACTCAGTGTCCGCACTCCGTACGCTCGTCTCTGTGAGGATCTGCTCCATGAGCTACTAGTCGTTACTTCCATGTGTCACGAAGTCTCATGTAGAAGTTTCACAAAGGACCGCCTCATCACAGGGGTCTCAACTCAACAGAAGGCGCGTCAATCGGATGCACGGTCTGTGAGTTATTAGCATTTCCATTCCAGGGCCCCGGTAGGATTCATGTACGAACCAACCCGACATTATCTCAATAGTACCCTGAACTCTCATGGGTATAATAAAAGGAACAATTTCTCAATGAGATTACCAACGCCGCTGATGGTTCATCAAACGGACGTCTGTTCTGAGAGTTATTGGCTTTTCCGTTCCAGGGACCCGGTTGGTTTATAAGCTAAACCAACCTGACCGTACTCCATCTACATCCAAACCTCATGTGGAGTATGCCAAAATAACCATCTCATCATAGGGAATCCCATTTAATTGATGACACATCAATCAGACATCTGGTACTTCAGTTATAAGAATTTAATTACCTAAGGCCCGGTTGGATTCATGTTCGATCCAACCCGGTCATACTTCAAATGACACATGTTAACCAAACCGGTCACACCATTTTGATCCATACTGAAAAACACACGAGACGGACTACCCATTGGTCCAGAATGGATAGCTGGTGAAAAAGTTGCATTTCACCGCAACACAGGCGAACCGGGCCTTGTGGGGCCCATGCCTCAACCTAGACATAAATATCCCAAATTGATATTGAATCATCCGTCATAATTCCAGGGTCGCAACGTCACAGACGGTTCATCATTCCGACACAGTATGAGAGAGATATGTTTGATACAAGATCCCGTAATAATAATAATAATAATATTCGGTGTTTCCTGGCCCCATGCCATGAAACATAATTTAGTATTCAATATTAGACTTGAATCAACCATATAAATGACAAGATTATGTTGCCACTGACAGGAAGACAATCGTACGTCGCACGCATGAGTTATAGCAGGTTGAAGATTTAATAATAATATTAAATCTATTAATGTACGAGCGTTTCGGGTACCCGATCCAAAAACCCAAAAATAGACATCCAATATTGGACTCATAAATTCTGTCTCAAAGTCAGGGCCACACTGCCACTGACGGTTCGTGAAACCGAGGTCGTACGAAGAAGATACCGTCAAAATACGATTTTCCCAAAAAAAACAACAACATTATTATATTATTATTATATTATTTAACAATTAATTTCTATTCAAAACTTCAAATTCCATGCACAAAAACCCCTTCCTCCTGTTTCACACCCCACTCCACCTTCATTGATTTCTTTTTATTTTGGTTTATTATTTATCCATCTTATTTCACGTTCTCTCTCCAATCCATTATTTATCCCACAAATTAACTAACGCTCCACCCTAATTCCAGCCGCCGCACATCCAACTTTGCATCCCGAAAAATAAGAAATAAATGCACTTCCCCTTCACTGCATGGACTCCGCCATCTGTGTTTCCGCCGCAGCCTCCCTAGTCGCGCCACGAGATCCTTCCGCACTCCATTCCAAGTTTGATTTAACTAGGAAAAAAGATACGAGTGTGCAAATCCATGATCCCCGGGTTGAGATCTTCGCATCTGTATGTCACGCTCAGGGAATCATTGAGTTTCTAGGGTGCTTAATTATTTAGGGATGAAGAACACACGAAGAATGCACGGAAAATGAAAATGGAAAGTTCACGGTCAAAGTGCGTCTCTATAGTTGTGTTAGTTTGGCCATCGTTATTGAGAATCAAGAACACGGGGAATTGGAAATTAAATATTTATCATTCTTCATGAATTTCAAATTCAAGATAAACAAGAAGAAAATTAATTCAATCAATTGTTTATCGATCCACAAATTAATTTATTTAATTCACGTTCATCATGAGAAATTTAAATCGGGGTAAGGAATTCAGAATGATAAATCCTACAATTAAACACTCAAGCTCGAGGGTATAAACCACATAAATGAAAAATATACAATATTCCCCTACCCTGGAAAGATGTCACACGTCGTCGATCCGCATAAGACAAACGTTGCGGTAGATGGCAGCACGAAGAACGGTGTCGTTCTTCGTTGGAGGCGTTCTTCGTCGAAGAGAAGAACACATTCTTTATCTATATCTCCAGATATTTCCCTTGTTTTCTCCAACACCACAATTGCCCAACTAAAATAATAGTTGTTCCTATTATTTTATTCTCACATAAATTGATTTAAGAATCAAACACTATAATTAATTAATTGGATAATCCCCTTAATTAATAATAATGTGTTGGAAATTTATTTGGGAGGAAGGTAGAGAGTTTAACCAACTTAATAAAGAGAATGGTTGTCAGAATAAAAACAAGGGAGTTTAAGGGGGGTTTCAAGGGAGATGAATGGTTGGGGTTCGTGTGGGCCCCACCTTAAAAATATCCACACATGGGAAGTTATGTGGGGGTGGGTCCACCATTAACTCCCCCATGTAGGATTTAACCACCATGGTGTATAAAATTGTTCTAAACAATTTTATTTAACTTTTTAACTAATCCCCAAATTTTAACATTCAACCCGCATAAAACGCAACTATGGTAAAGGTCCCCTTAAGAAATTACCCGTGCTGCGAGTTCATTGGTGCCCTCAGATTTCAATTTCAAGCACCTTTTCAAAAGATAGAAAAAGTCACTCGTTCGTTTACTGAACGCACCCGAGCTAAACTTCGAAAATTGATTATCAGTCACCCTCAAGCTGCGTCGGTAGAGGTTAGGTTCTTCCTAAGTAAAACGCCCCCAACGAACCCATCGATACTCTCGTATTATCAATCCGAGTTACCGTTTAGAAGATATGAATTTTACAATAAAACAATTGTCACTTAGTTATTTTATTTTCGGGCAAAAACTATCTTTTTCTGGTGGTCCGTGCTGACCAAAGTTAGTATCTGAATAAATAAAGCATGACCTCACGAGTTCAGCGGGGGTCTCATATTTTTAATCTGAGCTACCGTTTGTGAGTTATAACCATTTGAAAAATAAAATAACTTATTTAATTATTTTATTTACGGTTATGCTATTTTTTTAATTTCTCACAAGAGGCACGCCCCGACTAAATTTAAGTCGTTCCTAGGGTAAAACCTCTATCATGAGCATAACGGTGCCCTCGAAATTTTGATCCGAGTAACTATTTAAGATTTATTCCACTTTTTCAGCAAAACTACTTACACGCGTTAATTTAAAGTTAACAAAACATCCAAAAATTATTCCGGGAACACCGAGCCTCAGAATCAGGTGCCGTTAGAAACTGCGGACACATAAAATTCCAAAGAATTTAAGAATAAAATTTCATTGAAATTTATGGGTCTTTACATTAACCCCTCCTCAGGGCTTTACGTCCTCATAAAGCTACAACACACACTTGGGAAGCAAATGAGGATGTTGTGCATGCATCTGAGCCTCCCTCTCCCATGAGCTCTCCTAGAGGTTCCCGTGCTGCCAACGAATGCATAAAAGAAGAATCAAACATCCATGTAGGACCCAATCCTATCGTTCATCGATCTCAACCTGGACTTCGGCAAATGTCACCCCATCATCGATGTCTAGCTCCGCATGATCAATGATGTGAGTCGGGTCGTGCACGTATTTTCTCAGCTGAGATACGGGGAAGACAGCGTGCACCCAGTGTAATTGAGGTGGAAAGGCCAGGCGGTAAGCCACCTCGCCTACCCTGCTGAGGGTTTGGAAAGGTCTGTTGAACATCGAAGATAACTTACCTCCTTGGCCACATCTCCGTAGACCTTTTCAAAGAGAGACCCGTAAGAAAACGTGGTCATTACCCTCGAACTCTAGAGGCCTCTATTTCCTATTTGGAAATGAAAACTCAAAACTCCTACTGCCACGAGGGTAAGGTTGGATGACTCAAGAGTGATCGGCTGCACCCTCCTATTCATGAGTCTATCATGTGCGTCCTGGGTTTCCCTTTTCTCCGACCAAGGGAAAATCCCATCCCAACGTTGTAGATAAACCAAAACCTTTTTGCCTAATACATTCAATCTGTGTAGGAACTAGGGTTGCCCAGTCCATATCCAAACTAACGTCGTAAGGCCTTGAGGCTCCCACCAAGAGGTACCAACTGAAACTCTCACCTCAAGGGTCAGATCACACCGTCGACGTAAGTGTGATTATCGAGTCTCCTCCCAACGGTATCTCCAGACGTGAGGGTCAAGTCAACGCCTTAACCAGAAACTCTAGGTATGTGACAAGATTCATGTAAGGAAGGGATGATTCGTATCAATGTCTTTTGTTATGGCAGGTACTAGTAGACATTGACCATACCTTGAATCATTCCTAGATCCCTTGGGTCACACTCCATGACCGTGTGTAGCTACTCTCTTCCCCTGCCCTCTTGCTTCCAGAGCCTGGTGGGGACTACAAAGGTGGGTGGATGTAACATGTAGAAAAGTACACCACATCATGCTGCTCTCCTAGCTATGCTTCCACGTCTTCTACTCTACAGATTCATCTATCCTTAACAATTTCTCATCTTAAAACATTTTAAAAACCAAAGTCTCCGAGATTGGCACCAGTTTTCTGCTTTCCCACTGCTAACCTTAACTGGTTGTATCCATTCAGCGAAAGAACATTCAACCACAAAGGTGTTGGGGCGTGGAGCCCTGCGCTTCATGCGGAAGTAGTCATTGCAGAAACACATGAGAGGAGAGAAGATTTCACCAGAAGGCTTTTTTATCACCCGAAGGAATTTTACACATCACACCAAAAGGCCGTTTACACATCACACCCGAAGGCCATTTTTTTACAACACAACACCGACACCACGAACATACCATTTTGTTGTACCGCCGATCATCGCAACCGGGACACGCCACTTGATCTTCGAAACCCAGAGGACTTTCGATACATGGTACTGTCATCGTCGGTGTCATCACCTCTACTTCATTGGCACCATCTTCGCTTCGTACTGGTTACCGCAAATGCGGAAACCCCTTCGCCTCTCTCTCTTGGTGGCTATATCATTTCCAGCCCACACTCCAAAACATGGTACTGCAACTTCTTATATAGACACCCAGCCCATATCTCCATTAATGCGATCAAAATTAATTATTAAATCATTAATTCCATCAATTAATATTGGGATTAACTCTTCATTAATGTTGGGAAAAAAATCCTCCAATAATGTTGAGAAAATCCAACAATTAAAATTTTATCTCTCCTAATTATTTAAATTTTAAATCAAAAACTCCCAAAAATCCCCACAATGATTTAAAATTAAAATACTCCAAAGTCATCTCCACCATCTGGGCCAATTTGATCACCAACTCCACTAAGGTATAAATGTCACCTAATGAAAGGAACACACCGCATGACACCTGCGGCCAAAAAGACTTTTGGTATCTAGAAACACCGTTGATACCGCCGTCATTTTCTGATGACATATGATTCCTTGATAAGCTGCTCCACCAGATGCTTGATATTATGTTCTACAACCGAGCACTTCAACCAACCTCTCTCTGATACCATTGTTGGGGTGTGGAGCATGGAGCTGCATGCGAAAGTAGTCGTTGCAGAAACTCACGAGAGGAGAGAAGATTTCACCCAAAGGCTTTTTTATCACCCGAAGGAAATTCACACATCACACTTGAAGGCCTTTTACACATCACACCCAAAGGTATGTTTTTTACAACACAACACCGACACCATGAACATACCATTTTGTTAAACCACTAATCATCGCAACGAGGACATGCCGCTTGATCTCTACAACCAAGTGGACTTTCGATATGTGGCACCATCAACGTCGGCGTCATCACTCTACTCCATTCGCACCATCTTCTATTTGTACCGGTTAACACAAACGTGGAAACCCCTTCGCCTATCTCTATTGGTGGCTACATCATTGCCAGCCCACACTCCAAAACATGCTACCAAAACTTCTTATATAGACACCCAGCCCATATCTTCATTAATGCGGTCAAAATTCATTATTCCATCATTAATTCCATCAATTAATATTGGGATTAACTCTTCATTAATGTTGGGTGAAAATCCTCCATTAATGTTGCGAAAATCCAACAATTAATATTTTATCTCTCCTCATTATTTAAATTTTAAATCAATAACTCCCAACAGAAGGTTCTCTATAAAACCCTAGTATAAGTAGGAATGCATAGAGGAAAAGTACTGGCTCGGATTTCCTTTAAACACACCTCACTCTGAGGTCCGAGCTCTAAAGAACTGATCGTATAGTAGTCATCAAGTACCAAGAACGATAGGTACGCCTCGATGACTACTCAGCTACCGACATGTCATCCTGCCGAAGCTCTATAAGCCCTAGAGAACTCTCAACCACCTCCTCAAGAAAGTCCTCAGCTGCCTATGAGTCGGGATCGCCTCGGAACCTGAGGAGTATCTGATGCGGAAACACATGTAAGGTACTAATCCTACATGTGTCATCTACCGGTACCGCCAGTTGTAACTACTGACCAATAGGTAGTGATATAGCTGGCACACTACCCGAAATTACTATCTCATGCATCAGTCCATGTACCAAAGCCTCATTACTATGTAGACCGACCTCATGGTCACTCACTAGGAAACACTAGTAGCCAAGATCACCATCTTCTCTACTAGTGTCTAAACTAGGTGTAAATTTATAGCTATCGCCTCCATCCAATCTACTATTGCCTGGGAATCTGTCTCGCCTCGTAACCTCGGATGCCTCTGCCACCAGGACTTGTGCAACACTCTCATTTGGAATGCACCATCTGCCAGTGCAGCTGGTGGTATCAGCTACCTAACGGGTGTTGGTGTTGCTGGTACACCACCCGAAGGTGCCAACATAGTAGGAGGGCCCTGCACCAGAGCCTCGTAGCTCGGTGGGCTGTCATTGGGTACTCTCTCGGATCTCCATCTCACTGTCTATGTGGAGGTATCCCGAACATACACGACACGGTCAAACGTTTATACCTAGTGAGCTGTCCTAGTTTGAGCTGACTTTAAGAAAACGTTTGAAAAAACACACGCAATCAGTGTTTTCGTGCACTGAATCGGAAATCAGTAGTCAGGGTCCTGGTGTATGGATACGTCGACCGCCGCACCAACACTGGACTCCCTGAACTGAAAACCACACTCGGTACCCTTAACACTATTGCTTAATAGAAAGGGAATATCAGAGTTCTAAGTTTTGCAGTAGAACTGACTCCTCTGATACCAATTTGTCACGACCCGACCTCGGGGCCCGTGCTGTGACTACCCCAAACCCGCATTCCATAGGCCAGGGGATGGCGACTAGCACCAAAGGCGTAAATCCCGATAACTGAGTAGGAATTGCCTTTATAAAATATAAACACATTTAACCAGAGTACAAGAGGAAGTAAAACACTAAGTACAAAAGAAAGTGATGAAAGGTAAATGGGCCATAATACAAAACCAACAAAAAGGTACAACTACAACTGGAAGAAAGTACAAATAAAAAGACAAACAGCTGGAAGATGGAAGCAGCTCTTAAATCATCCTCCAGGTTCCTATCGGAAGGGTAGGTACATGTGTCCTCCTCATCACTCCACATCCGTCCATCCGTCCTTCCGTCTCCTCCGGGTACTGACTCGTCGTGAGGTCCACCTCCGGGTACCGTCCCGTCCTCGTACACTCTGCCTCAATCAGCGTTATCCATCATCTGCATCCAACACAATGAGGTGCGGGCATAGCCCATGCAGGGGTGAGTATAAAAATACTTAGTATGGACCCCGAGACCCTCAAGGTCTCACTAAATCCACCAAGGATAACCACAAATAAGGATCTCAACAGATAACCCTTACACAGGTATAAGCCCATGCTTATACCTAAGTTATCAAGTAACCCATCTCAATCATGAGGAAACAGAAAGATCATTGACACAGCTCAAACCAGGATTTTTATTATCGAAACCACAACACCACAAGAAAATCCTCCTCTATCGAGTATAGTGGCAGTGTCACGACTCTGAGGTGCTACTCACCAACCTTAGAATGCTGAGGTACTCCTCCTGTCGACTACCATGGGTCTGCTGCCAAATACCGAGTGTTCCGTCCGCTGAGGTTCTGATGCCAAATACATGGTGCTCTCCCTAATAGACTAAAGAGGTACTCCTCCTGTCGAGTACCACGGGTCTGCTGCCAACTATCAGGCACTCCGTCCACCGTGGGTCTGGAGCAAAATACCGGGCTCTCTGTGCACTGGGCAAACCGAATCACTACGAGTCAAATCGGTCAAGCAGTTGTCAGGTCTACAGCTACTCGGTCTCCGCACTCTGTACACACGTCTCTGGGAGGGTCTGCTCCCCGAGCTACTAGTCATTACTTCCAAGTTTCCTGAAGTCTCACGTAGAAGTATCTAAAAGGACTGCCTCGTCACAGGGGTCTCAACTCAATAGACGGCGTGTCAATCGGACGCCTGGTCTGTGAGTTATTAGCATTTCTGTTCCTGGGGCCCGGTTGGATTTGTGTATGAACCAACCCGATAGTATCTCAAAAGTACCCTGAACTCTCATGGGTGTACTCAATGGAACCGTTTCTCAGTGAGATTACCAAAGTCGCTGACGGTTCGTCAGATGGGCGTCCGTTCTGATAGTTATTGGATTTTCCGTTCCAGGGGCCCGGTTGGTTTATAAGCTAAACCAACCCAACCGTAACCCATTTGCATCCAAATATCATGTCCAGTATGTCAAAATAACTCTCTCATCATAAGGAATCCAACGTAATCGATGACACATCAATTGGATGTCCGGTCCTTAAGTTATAATCATTTTATTACCGAGGGCCCGGTTGGATTCATGTTCGATCCAACTCGGTTGTACTTCAAATGACACCGGTTAGCCAAACTGGTCACACCATTGCGATCCATAATGAAAAACACACAATATTGACTACCCATTGGTCTAAAATGAATAGCCGGTGAAAATGTTTCATTTCACCGCAACACGCACGAACCGGGCCTTGTGAGGCCTGTGCCTTGACCTCGACTTAAATATTTAAAATTTGTCTTGAAACATCCGTCTTAATTTTGGGGTCGCAACGCCGCAGACTGTTCGTCATTCCGACACAGTATGAGAGAGATATGTCTGATACAAGATCCCATAATAATAATAATATTATTATTATTCGGTGTTTCATGGCCCTGAGCCATCATACAGAATTTTGTATCCAACATTAGATGTGAATTGACCATATTAATGATAGGATTACATTGCCACTGACGGCAAGCCAATCGGATGTCGCACACATGAGTTATAGCTGGTCGATGATTTAATAATAATATTAAATCTATTAATGTACGAGCGTTTTGGGTACCCGATCCCAAAACCCAAAAAAGACATCCAATATTGGACTCCTAAATTTTGCCTCGAAGTCAGGGTCACACTGCCACTGACGGTTTGTGAAACAAAGGTCGCATGAAGATGATACCGTCAAAATACGGTTTTCCCACCAAAAATAATAATAACATTATTATTTTATTATTATTTTATTTAACCATTAATTTATATTCACAAATCAATGTTCCACGCACAAAAACCCCTTCCTCCTGTTGTGCGCCCCACTCCACCTTCATTGGTTTCTTTTTATTTTGGTTTATTATTTATCCATCTTATTTCACGTTCTCTCTCTAATCCATTATCTAAACTCACGCTCCACCCTAATTACAGCTGCAGCACATCCGAATTCGCATCCGAAACAAAAATAAATAAACGCGCTATAGCATCCCGTCTTTTTATAACATAAACTTTCATTACATTACACAAAACTGAGGATCGTTAAGGCATAGTGTCTTGGAAACAAGGATCATAATACAAAAAAAAACATAAAACATTCTTCTTAAACAATTGAAAGGCTTCTCCTTTAGTTCATCCAATGTTCATTATGCATCTCATAACCTGGGGACATACATCAAAAGAAAGGGTGATCAGAAGGCCCAGTAAGGGAAACAAGAGAAACATTTTACATGTGAACTTGAGATACTTCACCAAGGACATGAAAAGAACTTTAAGGCATGAGAAATAAATCATGAGATACATCATAATAAAAATAACATTTTTCATAACTTGAAGATGTGGCCGAAACATTTAATATTGACAATCGTTTCGTTTCACCAAGGTCCATCCCCAAGGTGTCGTTAAAAATTACCAAGGTTATTCACCAAGGCGTCGTTAAAATGGTCATCTCTAGAGATTAAGTCTTTACCCAATGCATTGGAGCGCTATCAGGGCGCACCCTTAAATTTGCCTTTATTTTCATGTGATCCACATATATCATCATCAATCATTTCATAAATAACCCATATAGCATAAAATAAATGGGTTTCATTTCATAACCATAACGTTTTAAAAACTGCTTTAAAGACATGATCTTTACGTAACTTTAAACCCACGGAAAGGAAAAGCGGGTATCATGTATGTAAATACCAGAATTTAAAATAGAACATTTTTATATATATGTGAATACCCCTTTAAGAAAAGGAGATTTGAGTATTCACTTTGTAACATAAAATAATTTTTAGAAAAGAGAGGCATTTTGAGACGAAAATTATGCAGCATAACAGCTATGTTACACGGTTTTAGAAAACATTGAAAAGAGAGGGGACATGGGTCGAACAATCATAATTGACCCATAAAACAGTAGAGGGACAGAATAGGAAGTATATATGGACATTTTGATGCAATTTTAAGGTCATACCATTTGAAATGAAAAACATGGAAGGAAGACAAAAATTTGATTTCTCTTATGAAAATTCGGCAGCCTAACGGCGTCACTTAAACTTCAACAAAAATGAATTGAACGGATCAAGTAGGGTCTCTCATCATATGATCATAAGAGATCAGTATTATAGATATATAGATCATACCCCAACATAATAAAAAGGAACTTGAAAGATTTGACATGAAAATCGAACTTGAAAAATGAGAAGGGTAAAAGAATCACTTAAACATTCGGCAGCCTAACAGCGTCACTTAAACATTCATAAAATGAAATGATGAGAGTAAGAGGGGATCTCTCATCATATAAAAATGAAAGGGGCAGTAAGAGGAATATAAAATAACATCCTCTCACATAATAACCTGGAGCATAAAAGGAATGACATAAAAGAGATTACGTTAAAAGAAAGAGAGGGGTCGGATCCCTTACCTTAAAACGTGACTCTTGAAACTCAATGTTTTGGACCTTGAGGGCTTGGGGGAACCTTGGGAGGACTCCTTGGGAGGTAAGGAGACCAGAACTTCGTTGGGGGAGAGTTGGGAGTGGAAACTAAAGGAGGAAAGGGTGGGTATTTATAGGGAAAGTGAGGGGACAAGGCATTAATGGACAATGGACACCTCACTAGTGGTTTTGGAAAAACCATGGGCTTGCCAATGGTATATGCCCATGGTATTGGCCACTTGGGACACCTCATACCTTATCTTACTATTCACAATTCGACCATATTGAATATATAATTAATACATCATTTAATGATGTCATTAAACACCCGTAACTTAAAAACTATAATTTCACTATTCATCAAAAATTCAACTTTTTCAGAATAATCCCAAAATATCACCTTAACCAAAAATCAATTCTCTGATTTCAAAAATGAAATCCATTTTATAAAAATAATTTTTTAAATATTTTTAATTTAATTTTTAAATAAAATCACTATTCATCGAAAATTCATTTTTTTCAGAAAAATCCCCAAAAATTACCTTAACATAATATCGATGCTCTGAGTTCAAAAATAAAGTCCTTTTTATAAAAATAATTTTCTAATTATTTTTAATTAAATTTTTAATTAAAAAACACTATTCATCCGAAAAAACTAATACTTGACTAATAATTTATGAAACTGTTATTTACCCATTTTATTGAATCACATTACTTAATCTAGGTGTCTAAATTATAATAAAACTTTCTTTGAGTGAAATTACTAATCCATTTGGTCTCATTACTAATCCTAAGCGTAAAATCACTATTCATAATTTACTATTCATCAAAAATTAAGTTAATCTTATTAGACTCCAAATTCCTTACTGAACACTTTTGTAGAAGAACATTTTTTGAAAATCATTTCACATCATTAGTTATTTAGGGTTTACATAAATATTTTAAAATATCCTTTTTTCAAAATTCATCAATAAAATACATTCTAAAATTATATAGACATTTGAAATTTCACAAACATCAATAAAGGATGAAATCTCAATTTATTCACTCGAAAGGATTACACAAGGAAGCTAGGGTCTCGTCACATAGCCCCTTATAACACCAGCATAAGACCTAAGTGTATGGTGTGCTATGGTGAGAGAATCTGAGGGAGGCTCAGATAACATTGCACTAGTAGTAATCTCTACTAACTTGAACTTCTCCCGCAGGTGTTTCTGTTCAAGCTTGACACGCTGGAGTTCGGCTTGGGCTTGGTCCAAAGCGAAGCCCACAAATGCTACCTCCTTCCCAAGCTCTGATAACTGGGCTTCATAAGGGTCGAGTCTACTGGATGAAGCCATCGACTCCTCTTTCTTCATTAACCATTAACATCTTATTAATTCATTAAGAGTAAGTTAATATACTACTAAAAAAGATTGGGTTATTACATTCTTCCCCCCTTAACAAATTTCGTCCCCGAAATTTATACTTGAGGCCTAGTCAATGAGGTGAGGGTACTTTTGCTTCATTGTTTCTTCCGGCTCCCAAGTCGCTTCCTCATATTTATGATTCCTCCACAACACTTTCACAAGTTGGGTAGTCTTGTTTCATAGGACCTTGTCTCTACGGTCCAAGATCTCCACTGGCTGCTCCTCGTAAGAGAGGTCATGTTCCAGTTGTACCACCTCTGGGTTCAGTACATGCGAAGGGTCGGGTATGTACTTCCTCAAAGGAGATACATGGAAGACATCATGAACTTGAGATAGGTTCGGTGGAAGTGCTAGACGATAGGCCACTACTCCTATGCGATCAAGGATTTCATAGGGGCCAATGTACCTAGGGCTGAGCTTCCCTTTCTTCCCAAACCGCATGACTCTCTTCCATGGAGAAATTCGAAGTAGGACATTTTCACCAACACCAAACTCCAAGTCCCTTCGACGATTGTCAGCATAGCTCTTCTGCCGACTCTGAGCAGCCTTTATGTGTTGTTGGATGGCATGAACCTGTTCCGTCATCTCTTGCACGAGATCAGGCCCAAGAAGCTTCCTCTCACCAGTTTCATCCCAACAAGTAGGAGTTCTACACCGCTTTCCATATAGAGCTTCATAGGGTGCCATTTGAATACTCGAATGGAAGCTGTTGTTATAGGAGAACTCAACTAATGGGAGGTGTTGATCCCATCCTCCATTAAATTCCATTGAGCATAATCACAACATGTCTTCAAGTGTCTGAATAGTCCTTTCAGATTGTCCATCAGTTTGAGGATGATAGGCCGTACTAAAATTCAATTCAGTATTCAGAGCATGTTGAAGACTTCTCCAGAATTTTGATGTGAATCTTGGGTCACGATCAGATACGATGGATAGTGGTACCCCATGCAGCCTTACCACTTCCTTCATGTATATCTTGGCAAGCTGATCCAGAGAGAAATCTTCCCGAATAGGGATAAAATGGGTTGTCTTGGTGAGACGGTCCACAATAACCCATATCGCATTGTTTCCTTTGGATGTTTTCGGGAGACCAGTTACAAAGTCCATAGTGATATTATCCCACTTCCATACTAGTAAGGGTAGCGGTTGTAATACCCCATTAGGAAGTTGTCTTTCTGCTTTTACTTGCTGACACACCAGGCACCTTGTAGTGCAATCAGCAATCTCCCTCTTCATGTTATCCAACCAATAATGATCACGAAGGTCTCTATACATCTTAGTGCTTCTCGGGTGTATAGAGAATGTAGAGCTATGAGCTTCATCAATCCGTTCTTTCTTTATATCCGGAATAGATGGAACACATAGTCTTGTACGAAATTTCAATACACCTTCTTGATCAATATTGAAATCAGGGAACTTCCCATCTTTTACAGCCTCCAACTTCTCCTGTAGCAAAGGATCTTCTTTTTGAGCCTTCTTGAACTTCTCTAGTAATGAAGGTTGAGAAATCATTTGGGATAGGGTTGATGACGTCCCTTTCCATATAATTCCCATGTCCAGTTTTACTAGATCTTTAATCAAGGGATCTCCTAAGATCCTCATTGTGCCAAAACAACAGGATCTTTCCTGCTTAATGCATCTGCGACTTTGTTTGCTCTTCCTGGGTGATAATGAATTGAACAATCACAGTCTTTAATAATCTCCAACCATCTCCTTTGTCTCATGTTCAATTCTTTCTGTGTGAAAATATACTTTAGACTTTTGTGGTCAGTGTATATATCACATTTCTCCCCATAAAGATAGTGCCTCCATATATTTAGAGCAAAAACAACTGCTGCGAGCTCTAGATCATGCGTAGGATAATTCTTCTCATGAATCCTCAACTGTCGAGATGCATAAGCAATTACCTTGTCATTTTTCATGAGGACTCACCCAAGCCCTTTCAGAGATGCATCGCTAAAAATAATGAATCCTTCTTTGATAGGGGGTAGTGTTAACACAGGTGCAGTAACCAATCTCTTCTTCAGCTCTTGGAAACTTTCCTCGCATTCCTTTGACCAGATGAACTTAACCCCTTTTCGAGTCAACTTGGTTAGTGGATTAGAAATCCCTGAAAAGTTTTTCACAAACCTCCTATAATATCCTTCTAAACCAAGGAAACTACGAATCTCATTTACTGTTGTGGGTTGAGGCCACTCCTCCACAACCATTGTCTTTGCAGGGTCAACTGAGATTCCTTCATTGGTTACGATGTGCCCCAAGAAAGCCACCTGTTGTAACCAAAACTCACACTTGCTGAACTTCCCAAAGAGCCTCTCCTTCTGCATAGTTTTCAATATAACCCTTAGATGATCTTCATGCTCCTCACGACTTTTTGAATATATCAAAATATCATCAATAAGAACTACCACAAAGTTATCAAGGTAGTCCTTAAAGACTCTATTCATCAAATCCATGAAAATAGCAGGATCATTAGTCAAGCCGAAGGGAATAACAGTAAACTCATAATGCCCATATCTTGATCGGAAGGCAGTCTTTGGAATATCTTCTTTCTGCACCCTCAGTTGATGATAACCAAATCGAAGGTCAATCTTAGAGAAGAATTGAGCCCCACGATGTTGGTCAAATAAATCATCAATTCTTGGAACAGGATATATGTTCTTCACTGTGATCCCGTTCAGTTCTCTATAATCGATGCATGGCCGCATTGATCCATCCTTCTTCATCACAAAGCGAACTGGTGCTCACCAAGGAGACACACTCGGTCGGATAAACCCCTTCTCCAACAAGTCTTGGAGTTGTTTCTTTAACTCTTCTAGCTCCATATTTTCCATTCTATTCGGAGTCTTTGATATCGGTTGAGACCCAGGTACGAGTTCAATGGAGAACTCTACCTCTCTTTCTGGGGGAGGTCCGGGTAACTCCTCAGGAAATACATCCATGTATTCCTGAACAATCGGAACATCTTCTATTTGTATGCTCCCTTTTCCTTCTTCATCATCACCGATTAACTCCACAAAGAAAGCTATAGGAGGTGCTTCTAGATACGGATCAGTTCGGGATATCTCTCCTTGGAAGATCACTGTAGGTCGTTCATTCAAGACTACTGAGATTTACTTACTTCTGCATTTGATCTTAGCATTATACTTTGAGAGCCAGTCCATCCCTAGTATAATGTCGAATTCCGTCATGGGAATGACTACTAGATTTGTGATAAGATTGTGCTCACCAAAGTAAACACTAGAGTCTCTAAATACTGTTGATGCAAGGATAATCCCACTTGGAGTCTTGACAGACAACTCTACCTCTAGCAGTTCGGGGATTGATTCTATATTCCTTGCAAACTTGGAGAAAATAAAGGAATGCGTAGAACCAGAATCAAATAAAGTACTTGCTAGTTTTGAGAGGACAACAAGAGTACAGACTACCACATCGTTCGGGACTTCAACTTCAGCTGTTGTGATAGCGAAAGAACGACCTTTCTCTCTTGGCCTCTGCTGAGGTTGGTGGTGATTCCCCTCCACCGCCCTCGGATTTGGACATTGGTTAGCAAAGTGCCCAAGCTATCCACACTTGAAGCATGTGACTTCGGGTAGGGCCAGAACCATCTTTCCTCTGTCGTTAGTGTTGGGAAGCTGAGGCTTCACCTCACTATGAAAATTCCAAGCAATATGGCCACCTCTTCCACACTTGTAGCACTTTCCACTTCCGTTCAAGCAGTTCCCCAGATGATTCTTCCCACATTTATTGCATGTGGTAAGTTGTATTTGCTTTCCACCTCTTCCCTGATAAAAAGACTTCCCTAAACTGGGCTCCAATGATCTCTTCTTCTCATTTGGTTTATGCGACCACTGTGTCTCACCAAACTCCAGCTCGACTTTCATAGCACTTCGAACTGTTTCTTCATAGCTATCATAGTCCCTGTTGGCTAGATTCTTCCGCAGATGAGGTTGTAGTCCACCAAAGAATCAATCAACCTTCCCATTAGGGTCCATGACAAAGCTTGAGGTATAACGGGAAAGCTTTGTGAAGTTCATCTCATAGCTTCCGACAGATTCGTTCTCCTTCTGCTTCAGCCCGAGAAACTCTTTCTCGATTCTCGTTCTCATGGAACGAGGGAAATACTTGTTAAAGAAAATTCCCCGAAATTCTTCCCACTCCAAAGCTTCTATCTATCCTCGTGGCTTCGTGTTTCTGATCAGTGACCACCACTGATCAGCTTCTCCCTCTAGGCGGTAAACAGCAAGGGTAACTTTTTCTTGTTCCGAACAGTGAAGTACAGAAAATATCTTTTCAATGGAGCTTATCCATTGTTCCGCAACCAATGGGTCAGCAGATCCACTGAATGTTGGCGGTCGTTGATGCATGAAGGACTCAACAGAGTGTTGTTCCCTTCGTGGTGAGGTCGGCCTCTCAGCTTGATTCAAGTTATTACTCATAACTTGAGTCAGTTGGTTCATCATTCCCATGAATGTTTCCATTCTGGCTTCCATCGGAGGGCTGTCAGCACATGGTGCATTGCGGTCACCATCGGCACGGTTCCTCCTATTGCCCGCCATTTTCTAAAATAATAAAACCTTATTAAGAAACTTATTTCATTTATGAATCTTTTAACTAAGACTTCATGCTTAGACAATTACACTTTTCTATAAATCCTTCATAATGATTCATAAAAAGCTTGTGATTAACCAAACATATCCCCCGGGAGTGTCGTAACCAAGTGTGCAGCAAGGCCCGTTATCGTGCACCAGTTCCCATTCGAGTCTAACTCAAAGCGGTGTTTTTGGGTTTTACCCCTATGTACATCTGTTCTAGAGCCGCCTCTACCTGCTCGTATCTAGACAGGGATGTATTTGTTTGATAAACCACTTACTCAATACTTACCAAAATACCAGGATGTTTTCCTATATTTAAACTTTTCTATAGGGTTCTTACTAAAGTTTTTGTATCCTAATTTCTTCAAATAACTAAACCATCCTTTGATACCAACTATAGCATCCTGTCTTTTTATAACATAAACTTTCATTACATTACACAAAACTGAGGATCGTTAAGGTTTAGTGTCTTGGAAACAAGGATCATAAAACAAAAAAAAACATAAAACATTCTTCTTAAACACTTGAAAGGCTTCTCCTTTAGTTCATCCTATGTTCATTATGCATCTCATAACCTGGGGACATACATCAAAAGAAAGGGTGAGCAGAAGGCCCAGTAAGGGAAACAAGAGAAACATTTTACATGTGAACTTGAGATACTTCACCAAGGACATGAAAAGAACTTTAAGGCATGAGAAATAAATCATGAGATACATCATAATAAAAATAACATTTTTCATAACTTGAAGATGTGGCTGCAACATTTAATATTGAAAATCATTTCGTTTCACCAAATTCCATCCCCAAGGTGTCGTTAAAAATTACCAAGGTTATTCACCAAGGCGTCGTTAAAATGGTCATCTCTAGAGAATAAGTCTTTACCCAATGCATTGGAGCGCTATCAGGGCGCACCCTTAAATTTGCCTTTATTTTCATGTGATCCACATATATCATCATCAAACATTTCATAAATAACCCATATAGCATAAAATAAATGGGTTTCATTTCATAATCATAACGTTTTAAAAACTGCTTTAAAGACATGATCTTTACATTACTTTAAACCCACGGAATGGGAAGGAGGGTATCATGTATGTAAATACCAGAATTTAAAATAGAACATTTTTATATATATGTGAATACCCCTTTAGAAATAGGAGCTTTGAGTGTTCACTTTGTAACATAAAATAATTTTGAGAAAAGAGAGGCATTTTGAGACGAAAATTCTGCAGCATAACAGCTATGTTACACGGTTTTAGAAAACTTTGAAAAGAGAGGGGACATGGGTCGAACAATCATAATTGACCCATAAAACAGTAGAGGGACAGAATAAGAAGTATATATGGACATGGTGATGCAATTTTATGGTCATACCATTTGAAATGAAAAACATGGAAGGAAGAAAAAAATTTGATTTCTCTTATGAAAATTCGGCAGCCTAACAGCGTCACTTAAACATCAAAAAAAATGAATTGAACGGATCAAATATGGTCTCTCATCATATGATCATAATAGATCAGTATGATAGATATAGAGATCATACCCCAAAATAATAAAAAGGAACTTGAATTATTTGACATGAAAATCGAACTTGAAAAATGAGAAGGGTGAAAGAATCACTTAAACATTCGGCAGCCTAACGACGTCACTTAAACTTTCATAAAACGAAATGATGAGAGTAAGAGGGGATCTCTCATCATATAAACATGAAAGGGGAAGTAAGAGTAATATAAAATAACATCCTCTCACATAAGAACATGGAGCATAAAAGGAATGACATAAAAGAGATTACGTTAAAAGAAAGAGAGGGGCCGGATCCCTTACCTTAAAACGTGACTCTGAAACTCAATGTTTTGGACCTTGAGGGCTTGGGGGAACCTTGGGAGGACTCCTTGGGAGGTAAGGAGACCAGAACATCGTTGGGGGAGAGTTGGGAGTGGAAAATAAAGGAGGAAAGGGTGGCTATTTATAGGGAAAGTGATGGGACAAGGCATTAATGGCCAAGGGACACCTCACTAGTGGTTTTGGAAAAACCATGGGCTTGCCCATGGTATTTTCCCATGGTATTGGCAACTTGGGACACCTCATACCTTATCTTACTATTCACAATTCGACCATATTGAATATATAATTAATACATCATTTAATGATGTCATTAAACACCCGTAACTTAAAAACTATAATTTCACTATTCATCAAAAATTCAACCTTTTCAGAATAATCCCAAAATTTCACCTTAACCAAAAATCAATGCTCTGATTTAAAAAATGAAATCCATTTTATAAAAATAATTTTCTAAATATTTTAAATTTAATTTTTAAATAAAAACACTATTCATCGAAAATTCATTTTTTTCAGAAAAATCCCCAAAAATTACCTTAACATAATATCGATGATCTGAGTTCAAAAATAAAGTCCTTTTTATAAAAATAATTTTCTAATAATTTTTAATTAAATTTTTAATTAAAAAACACTATTCATCCGAAAAAACTAATACTTGACTAATAATTTATGAAACCGTTATTTACCCATTTTATTGAATCACATTACTTAATCTAGGTCTCTAAATTATATTAAAACTTTCTTTGAGTGAAATTACTAATCCATTTGGTCTCATTACTAATCCTAAGCGTAAAATCACTATTCATAATTTACTATTCATCAAAAATTAAGTTAATCTTATTAGACTCCAAATTCCTTACTGAACACTTTTGTAGAAGACCATTTTTTGAAAATCATTTCACATCATTAGTTATTTAGGGTTTACATAAATATTTTAAAATATCCTTTTTTCAAAATACATCAATAAAATACATTCTAAAATTATATAGACATTTGAAATTTCAAAAACATCACTAAAGGATGAAATCTCAATTTATTCACTCGAAAGGATTACACAAGGAAGCTAGGGTCTCGTCACATAGTCCCTTATAACACCGACATAAGAACTAAGTGTAAGGTGTGCTATGGTGAGAGAATCTGAGGGAGGCTCAGATAACATTTCCCTAGTAGTAATCTCTACTAACTTGAACTTCTCCCACAGGTGTTTCCATTCAAGCTTGACACGCTGGAGTTCAGCTTGGGCTTGGTCCAAAGCGAAGCCCACAGATGCTACCTCCATCCCAAGCTCTGATAAGTGGGCTTCATAAGGGTCGAGTCTACTGGATGAAGCCATCGACTCCTCTTTCTGCATTAACCATTAACATCTTATTAAATCATTAAGAGAAAGTTAATATACTACTAAAAAAGATTGGGTCATTACATTCTTCCCCCCTTAAGAAATTTTGTCCCCGAAATTTATACTTGAGGCCTAGTCAAAAAGGTGAGGGTACTTTTTCTTCATTGTTTCCTCTGGCTCCCAAGTCGCTTCCTCATATTTATAATTCCTCCACAACACTTTCACAAGGTGGGTAGTCTTGTTTCGTAGGACCTTGTCTCTACGGTCCAAGATCTCCACTGGCTGCTCCTCGTAAGAGAGGTCATGTTCCAGTTGTACCACCTCTGGGTTCAGTACATGCGAAGGGTCGGGTATGTACTTCCTCAAGAGAGATACGTGGAAGACATCATGAACTTGAGTTAGGTTTGGTGGAAGTGCTAGACGATAGGCCACTTCTCCTATGCGATCAAGGATTTCATAGGGGCCAATGTACCTAGGGCTGAGCTTCCCTTTCTTCCCAAACTGCATGACTCTCTTCCATGGAGAAATTCGAAGGAAGACTTTGTCACCAACACCAAACTCCAAGTCCCTTCGACGATTGTCAGCATAGCTCTTCTGCCGACTCTGAGCAGCCTTTATGTGTTGTTGGATGGCATGAACCTGTTCCGTCATCTCTTGCAAGAGATCAGGCCCAAGAAGATTCCTCTCACCAGTTTCATCCCAACAAGTAGGAGTTCTACACTGCTTTCTATATAGAGCATCATAGGGTGCCATCTGAATACTCGAATGGAAGTTGTTGTTATAGCAGAACTCAACTAATGGGAGGTGTTAATCCCATCCTCCTTTAAATTCCATTGAGCATAATATCAACATGTCTTCGAGTGTCTGAATAGTCCTTTCAGATTGGCCATCAGTTTGAGGATGATAGGTCGTACTAAAATTCAATTCAGTATTCAGAGCATGTTGAAGACTTCTCCCGAATTTTGATGTGAATCTTGGGTCACGATCAGATACGATGGATAGTGGTACCCCATGCAGCCTTACCACTTCCTTCACGTATATCTTGGAAAGCTGATCCAGAGAGAAATCTTCCCGAATAGGGATAAAATGGGCTGTCTTGGTGAGACGGTCCACAATAACCCATATCAAATTGTTTACTTTGGATGTTTTCGGGAGACCAGTTACAAAGTCCATAGTGGTATTATCCCACTTCCATACTGGTATGGGTAGTGGTTGTAATACCCCCTTAGGAAGTTGTCTTTATGCCTTTACATGCTGACACACCAGGCACCTTGTAGTGTAATCAGCAATCTCCCTCTTCATGTTATCCCACCAATAATGATCACGATGGTCTCTATACATCTTAGTGTTTCCCGGCTGTATAGAGAATGTAGAGCTATGAGATTCAACCATCAGTTCTTTCTTTATCTCCGGAATAGATGGAACACATAGTCTTGTACAAAATTTCAATACACCTTCTTGATCAATATTGAAATCAGGGAACTTCCCATCTTTTACAGCCTCCAACTTCTCCTGCAGCAAAGGATCTTCTTTTTGAGCCTTCTTGATCTTCTCTAGTAATGAATGTTGAGAAATTATTTGGGATAGGGTTGATGATGTCCCTTTCCTTATAATTCCCATGTCCAGTTTTACTAGATCTTTAATCAAGGGATCTCCTAAGATCCTCATTGTTTCCAAAACAACAGGATCTTTCCTGCTTAATGCATCTGCGACTTTGTTTGCTCTTCTCAGGTGATAATGAATTGAAAAATCATAGTCTTTAATAAGCTCCAACCATCTCCTTTGTCTCATGTTCAATTCTTTCTGTGTGAAAATATACATTAGACTTTGGTGGTCAGTGTATATATCACATTTCTCCCCATAAAGATAGTGCCTCCAAATCTTTAGAGCAAAAACAACTGTCGCCAGCTCTAGATCATGCGTAGGATAATTCTTCTCATGAATCTTCAACTGTCGAGATGCATAAGCAATTACATTGTCATTTTGCATGAGGACGCACCCAAGCCCTTTCAGAGATGCATCGCTAAAAATAACGAATCCTTCTCCGATAGAGGGTAGTCTTAACACAGGTGCAGTAACCAATCTCTTCTTCAGCTCTTGGAAACTTTGCTCGCATTCCTTTGTCCAGATGAACTTAACCCCTTTTCGAGTCAACTTGGTTAGTGGATTAGAAATCCAGGAAAAGTTTTTCACAAACCTCCTATAATATCCTGCTAAACAAAGGAAACTACGAATCTCAGTTACTGTTGTGGGTTGAGGCCACTCCTCCACAACCATTGTCTTTGCAGGGTCAACCGAGATTCCTTCATTGGTTACGATGTGCCCCAAGAAAGCCACCTGTTGTAACCAAAACTCACACTTGCTGAACTTCCCAAAGAGCCTCTCCTTCCGCATAGTTTTCAATATAACCCTTAGATAATCTTCATGCTCCTCACGACTTTTTGAATATATCAAAATATAATCAATAAAAACTATCACAAAGTTATCAAGGTAGTCCTTAAAGACTCTATTCATCAAATCCTTGAAAATAGCAAGAGCATTAGTCAAGCCAAAGGGCATAACAGTAAACTCGTAATGCCCATATCTTGATCAGAAGGCAGTCATTGTAATATCTTCCTTCTTCACCCTCAGTTGATGATAACCATATCGAAGGTCAATCTTAGAGAAGAATTGAGCCCCACGAAGTTGGTCAAATAAATCATCAATTCTCGGAAGAGGATATCTGTTCTTCACTGTGATCCCATTCAGTTCTCTATAATTGATGCATAGCCGCATTGATCCATCCTTCTTCTTCACAAAGAGAACTGGTGCTCCCCAAGGAGACACACTCGGTCGGATAAACCCCTTCTCCAACAAGTCTTGGAGTTGTTTCTTTAACTCTTCTAGCTCCATATTTTCCATTCTATACGGAGTCTTTGATATCGGTTGAGACCCATGTACGAGTTCAATGGATAACTCTACCTCTCTTTCTGGGGGAGGTCCAGGTAACTCCTCAAGAAATACATCCATGTATTCCTGAACAATCGGAACATATTCTATTTGTATGATCCCTTTTCCTTCTTCATCATCACCGATTAACTCCATAAAGAAAGCTATAGGAGGTGCTTCTAGATAGGGATCAGTTCGGGATATCTCTCCTTGGAAGATAACTGTAGGTCGTTCATTCAAGACTACTGAGATTTCCTTACTTCTGCATTTGATCTTAGCATTATACTTTGAGAGCCAGTCCATCCCTAGTATAATGTCGAATTCCATCATGGGAATGACTACAAGATTTGCGATAAGATTGTGCTCACCAAAGTAAACACTAGAGTCTCTAAATACTGTTGATGCAAGGATAATCCCACTTGGAGTCTTGACAGACGACTCTACCTCTAGCAGTTCGGGGATTTATTCTATATTCCTTGCAAACATGGAGGAAATAAAGGAATGCGTAGAACCAGAATCAAATAAAGTACTTGCTAGTTTTGAGAGGACAATAAGAGTACCTGCTACCACATCGTTCGGGACATCAACTTCAGCTGTTGTGATAGCGAAAGAACGACCTTGCTCTCTTGGCCTCTTCTGAGGTTGGTGGTGATTCCCCTCCACCGCCCTCGGATTTGGACATTGGTTAGCAAAGTGCCCAAGTTGTCCACACTTGATGCATGTGACTTCGGGTAGGGCCAGAACCATCTTTCCTTTGTCGTTAGTGTTGGGAAGCTGAGGCTTCACCTCACTATGACAATTCCGAGCAATATGGCCTCCTCTTCCACACTTGTAGCACTTTCCACTTCCGTTCAAGTAGTTCCCCAGATGATTCTTCCCACATTTATTGCATGTGGTAAGTTTCATTTGCTTTCCACCTCTTCCCTGATCAAAAGACTTCCCTAAACTGGGCTCCAATGATCTCTTCTTCTCATTTGGTTTATGAGACCACTGTGTCTCACCAAACTCCAGCTCGACATTCATAGCACTTCGAACTATTTCTTCATAGCTATCATAGTCCCTGTTGGCTAGATTCTTCCGCAGATGAGGTCGTAGTCCACCAAGGAATCTATCAACCTTCCCATTAGGGTCCATGACAAAGCTTGAGGTATAACGGGAATGCCTTGTGAAGTTCATCTCATAGCTTCCGACAGATTCGTTCTCCTTCTTCTTCAGCTCGAGAAACTCTTTCTCCATTCTCGTTCTCATGGAACGAGGGAAATATTTGTTAAAGAAAATTCCCCGAAATTCTTCCCACTACAAAGCTTCTATCTCTCCTCGTGGCTTCATGTTTCTGATCAGTGACCACCACTGATCAGCTTCTCCCACTAGGCAGTAAACAGCAAGGGTTTCTTTTTCTTGTTCCGAACAGTGAAGTACAGAAAAGATCTATTCAATGGAGCTTATCCATTGTTCCGCAACCAATGGGTCCGTAGATCCACATAATGTTGGCAGTCGTTGACGCATGAAGGACTCAACAGAGTGTTGTTCCCTTCGTGATGAGGTCGGCCTCTCAGCTTGATTCAAGTTATTACTCATAAATTGAGTCAGTTGGTTCATCATTCGCATGAATGTTTCCATTCCGGCTTCCATCGGATGGACGTCAGCACATGGTGCATTGCGGTCACCATCGGCACAGCTCCTCCTATTTCCCGCCATTTTCAAAAAGAATAAAACCTTAGTAAGAAACTTATTTCATTTATGAATATTTTAACTAAGACTTCATGCTTAGACAATTACACTTTTCCATAATTCCTTTATAATGATTCATAAAAAGCTTGTGATTAACCAAACATATCCCCTGGGAGTGTCGTAACCAAGACTTCAGCATGGCCCGTTCTCGTGCACCAGTTCCCATTCGAGTCTAGCTCAAAGCGGTGTTTTCAGGTTTTACCCATATGTACATCTGTGCCAGAGCCGCCTCTACCTGCTCGTATCCAGACAGGGGTGTATTTGTTTGATAAACCACTTACTCAATACTTACCAAAATACCAGGATGTTTTCCTATATTTAAACTTTTCTATAGGGTTCTTCAAAAATTTTTTATATCCTAATTTCCAGAAATAACTAAACCATCCTTTGATACCAACTATAGCATCCCGTTTTTTTATAACATAAACTTTCCTTACATTACACAAAACTGAGGATCGTTAAGGTTTAGTGTCTTGGAAACAAGGATCATAATTCAAAAAAAAACATAAAACATTCTTCTTAAACACATGAAAGGCTTATCCTTTAGTTAATCCTATGTTCATTATGCATCTCATAACCTGGGGACATACATCAAAAGAAAGGGTGAGCACAAGGCCCAATAAGGGAAACAAGAGAAACATTTTACATGTGAACTTGAGATACTTCACCAAGGACATGAAAAGAACTTTAAGGCATGAGAAATAAATCATGAGATACATCATAATAAAAATAACATTTTTCATAACTTGAAGATGTGGCTGTAACATTTAATATTGACAATCGTTTCGTTTCACCAAGGTCCATCCCCAAGGTGTCGTTAAAAATTACCAAGGTTATTCACCAAGGCGTCGTTAAAATGGTCATCTCTAGAGATTAAGTCTTTACCCAATGCATTGGAGCGCTATCAGGGAGCACCCTTAAATTTGCCTTTATTTTCATGTGATCCACATATATCATCATCAAACATTTCATAAATAACCCATATAGAATATAATAAATGGGTTTCATTTCATAATCATAACGTTTTAAAAACTGCTTTAAAGACATGATCTTTACGTTACTTTAAACACATGGAAAGGGAAAGCGGGTATCATGTATGTAAATCCCAGAATTTAAAATAGATCATTTTTATATATATGTAAATACCCCTTTAGAAATAGTAGCATTGAGTATTCACTTTGTAACATAAAATAATTTTGAGAAAAGAGAGGCATTTTGAGAGGAAAATTCTGCAGCATAACAGCTATGTTACACGGTTTCAGAAAACTTTGAAAAGAGAGGGGACATGGGTCAAAAAATCATAATTGACCCATAAAACAGTAGAGGGACAGAATAATAAGTATATATGGACATGGTGATGCAATTTTGAGGTCAAACCATTTGAAATGAAAAACATGGAAGGAAGACAAAAATTTGATTTCTCTTATGAAAATTCGGCAGCCTAACGGCATCACTTAAACTTCAACAAAAATGAATTGAACGGATCAAATAGGGTCTCTCATAATATGATCATAAGAGATCAGTATGATAGATATAGTGATCATACCCAAACATAATAAAAAGGAACTTGAAAGATTTGACATGAAAATCGAACTTGAAAAATGAGAAGGGTGAAAGAATCACTTAAACATTCGGCAGCCTAACGACGTCACTTAAACTTTCATAAAACGAAATGATGAGAGTAAGAGGGGATATATCATCATATAAACATGAAAGGGGAAGTAAGAGGAATATAAAATAACAACCTCTCACATAAGAACATGGAGCATAAAAGGAATGACATAAAAGAGATTACGTTAAAAGAAAGAGAGGGGTCGGATCCCTTACCTTAAAACGTGACTCTTGAAACTCAATGTTTTGGACCTTGAGGGCTTGGGGGCACCTTGGGATGACTCCTTGGGAGGTAAGGAGACCATAACTTCGTTGGGGGAGAGTTGGGAGTGGAAAATAAAAGAGGAAAGGGTGGGTATTTATAGGGAAAGTGAGGGGACAAGGCATTAATGGCCAAGGGACACCTCACTAGTGGTTTTGGCAAAACCATGGGCTTTCCCATGGTATATGCCCATGGTATTGGCCACTTGGGACACCTCATACCTTATCTTAATATTCCCAATTCGACCATATTGAATATATAATTAATACATCATTTAATGATGTCATTAAACACCCGTAACTTAAAAACTATAATTTCACTATTCATCAAAAATTCAACTTTTTCAGAATAATCCCAAAATTTCACCTTAACCAAAAATCAATGCACTGATTTCAAAAATGAAATCCATTTTATAAAAATAATTTTCTAAATATTTTTAATTTAATTTTTAAATAAAAACACTATTCATCGAAAATTCATTTTTTTCAGAAAAATCCCCAAAAATTACCTTAACATAATATCGATGCTCTGAGTTCAAAAATAAAGTCCTTTTTATAAAAATAATTTTCTAATAATTTTTAATTAAATTTTTAATTAAAAAACACTATTCATCTGAAAAAACTAATACTTGACTAATAATTTATGAAACTGTTATTTACCCATTTTATTGAATCACATTACTTAATCTAGGTGTCTAAATTATATTAAAACTTTCTTTGAGTGAAATTACTAATCCATTTGGTCTCATTACTAATCCTAAGTGTAAAATCACTATTCATAATTTACTATTCATAAAAAATTAAGTTAATCTTATTAGACTCCAAATTCCTTACTGAACACTTTTGTAGAAGACCATTTTTTGAAAATCATTTCACATCATTAGTTATTTAGGGTTTACATAAATATTTTAAAATATCCTTTTTTTCAAAATTCATCAATAAAATACATTCTAAAATTATATAGACATTTGAAATTTCACAAACATCACTAAAGGATGAAATCTCAATTTATTCACTCGAAAGGATTACACAAGGAAGCTAGGGTCTCGTCACAGAGCCCCTTATAACACCGGCATAAGACCTAAGTGTAAGGTGTGCTATGGTGAGAGAATCTGAGGGAGGCTCAAATAACATTTCCCTAGTAGTAATCTCTACTAACTTGAACTTCTATCGCAGGCGTTTCCGTTCAAGCTTGACACGATGGAGTTCGGCTTGGGCTTGGTCCAAAGCGAAGCCCACATATGCTACCTCCTTCCCAAGCTCTGATAAGTGGGCTTCATAAGGGTCGAGTCTAGTGGATGAAGCCATCGACTCCTCTTTCTGCATTAACCATTAACATCTTATTAAATCATTAAGAGTAAGTTAATACACTACTAAAAAAGATTGGGTCGTTACACGTGCTTGCCCTTCACCGCATGGACTCCGCCCTCTGGGTTTCCGCCGCAGCCGCCCTACTCGTTCTATGATATCCTTCCTCACTCCATTCTAACTTCGATTTAACTCAGAAAAAAGATACGAACGCGCATATCCATGATCCTCGGGTCGAGATCTTCACATATGTATGTCGCGCTCACGGAAACATAGAGTTTCCAGAACGCTTAATTATTTGGGGATGAAGAACATGCGAAAAATGCGCAGACAATGAAAAAGGAACGATCACGGTCAAAGTGCGTATCAATAGCCGTGTTAGTTTGGAAATTGTTTTTGAGAATCAAGAACATGGAGAATTGGAAATTAAATATTTATCATGATTCAAGAATATCAAATTCAAGATAAACAAGAAGAAAATTAATTCAATGAATTGTTTATCGATCCACGAATTAATTTATTTAATTCGCATTCATCATGAGAAATTTAAACCGGGGTAAGGAATTCACAAAGATAAATCCTATAAATAAACTCTCATGCTCGAGGGTATAAACCACATAAATGAGAAATATACAATATTCCCCTACCTTCAAAAGACATCACACTTCATCGATCTGCGGAAGACGAACGTCGCGGTAGATGGCGGCGTGAAGAACGATGTCGTTCTTCATCGAAGAGAAGAACACGTTCTTTATTTATATCTCTAGAGATTTCCCTGGTTTTCTCCAACACCACAATTGCCCAACTAAAATAATAGCTCTTCCTGTCATTTTATTCTCACAACAATTGATTTAAGAATCAAACTGTATAATTAATTAATTGGAGAAACAGCTTAATTAATTATAATGTGTTGGAAATTTAATTGGGAGGAAGGTGGAGAGTTTAACAAACTCAATAAAGAGAATGGTTGTCACAATTAATGCAAGGGAGTTTAAGGGGGTTTCAAGGGAGATGAATGGTTGGGGCTCGTGTGGGACCCACCTTAAAAATATCCACACATGGGAAGTTATGTGGTGCTGGGCCCCACCATTAACTTTCCTATGTAGTATTTAACCACCATGGTGTATAAAATTTTTCTAAACAATTTTATTTGACTTTTTAACTATTCCCCAAATTTTAACATTCAACCCGCATAAAACGCAACTACAGTAAAGGTCCCCTTAAGAAATTAACCACGCTGTGAGTTCATTGGTGGCCTTGGATTTCAATTCCAAGCACCGATTCAAATTATAGAAAAACCCGCTTGTTCGTTTACTGAACGTACCCAAGCTAAACTTAAGAAATTGAATATCAGTCACCCTCGACCCGCATCGGCTGAGGTTAGTATTTGACTAAGTAAAACACGCCCCAACGAACCCATCGACACTCTCGTATTTTCAATCCGAGTTATAGTTTAGATGTTATGAATTTTACAATAAAATAATTGTCACTTAATTATTTTATTTGCGGCCACAAACTAACTTTTTCTGGTGGCCCGTGCCAGCTAAAGTTAGTATCTGATTAAATAAAGCATGCCCTCACAAGTTCAGCAGTGGTCTCAGATTTTTAATCTGAGCTACCTTTTGTGATATATAACCATTTGAAAAATAAAATAATTTATTTAATTATTTTATTTACGGTTATTCTATTTTATTAATTTCTCACAGGAGGCACGCGCCGTCTAAACGTAAGTCGCGCCTAGGGTAAACCCACCATCTTGATCGCAACGGTGCCCTCAGATTTTTGATCCGAGTAACCGTTTACGAGTTATTCCACTTTTTCAGTAAAACTGCCTACACACATTAATTTAAGCCTAACAGAACTTCGGAAAATTATTCCGGGCACACCGGGCCTCAGAATCAGGTTCCGTTAGAAACTGCAGACTCGTAAAATTCCAAAGAATTGAGGGAAAAAAATTCATTGAAAATTATGGGCCTTTACAATATAAAACATAGTAGTCATGGTGGATTGCATTCGTTATTAGGGGTCTCATTTTATACAGAAATAATAGATAAATATATTTTTTTATCATTGATAAATAGATATAGGTAATTGGAATTTAAATTATATATTTAATAATGTGGGTGACTCTATAATATAAAAATCTTGAAGACCAATAAAATTCTTTAAAATAATGTTAGAGGATAGGTGATACTCTATTATTGGTGCAATTATTAATCATGGTCTTTGGATGACCACAAAGTCTCTTGGTGTGGGGGGGTTAATGGTATTTATTTGTGAGTCTCTTGGAAATTGTTTGTTAAAATGGACTAGCCTGATTCACCAACCAGCCTCTTAGGTTTTATTATTTTTATGCAAAAACAAAATTTATTTGATTTGACTGTTTAATTAGTGGAGTATTCAATGTTGGATTTCACATCAATAATTATAAATCTAGAGGGAAATTTAATATTTTATGGAAATTTATTTTTAATAAAGATTAATTGAATACAACACTAATTATTATTCAAGGGGATTTATTCTTATATAGATTCCATTTTATTAAATTTTGTAAATATATATGGTGGTGTTTTATCTATAAAACTATATGGGGCTAGATACAAATGTTGAAGGAGTTAATATGTAAGGGAAAATATTCAAGGACAGTCTACAATTGGGTTATTAATTTAGGATAATAGTTCAATTTTTTTTATAATATAATTATTTTCATCCCGCTTATATATTTCTCATGATATTTCTACAAGTATTTTAGTATAATGCCTCACACTATTGAATTATATGAATAGAGATTATTGTGGGTAATTTTGGATCATTGTTATTAAATAATTCTTTCAGATTAAAATTAAGAGTCTATATTACATAAATAAATAATATATTGTTGTTGAGGATGTGGATTAATAAAAAGATGAAGTCTCATAGAAGTCATAGATCAGAAAAATGATGTTTTAAAAATTTTATGAAATATTAATATCAAGGAAATTCCAAATTCTACCTGCTTAAGGAACCAAGAAAATGTCAGGAATACAATTGAAAATCACCTTAATGTATTTTGACTATACCTTGCACCAATTCAGTCTCATGTTCCCATGTGAAAATATTTAAGATCTATAGTAGATAATTATTTAGCATTTCAAGTCTCCACTGAATGCAATGTAATGAATAATTTTATGTTGATGATATTTTGAAATCTAAAGTAAAATATTTCCATTCCAAGAGGAAAACCTTTAATCCCCACATAATCTCGTATTACTAAATTATTCTACAAATTTATGCCATTTTTTTGTTTTTTGTATAATGATAATAGGTTTGATAATGCTCTTAATAACAATTATGATGAACTATATCGAAGAAATTTGATTTTCCATAGAAACTATCATATATTATAAACTTATTAGAATTCCCCAATTTCCCCAACTAATAGGATTGGACCTAATGTTTTCTTTAGGCTTGACCTATGAGAAATATCAACAATAGTAGGCCCTAATGTCTCATTTCAAAGACTAATGTATAGCCAATTTTAACTAAAGGACTATGAAATAAGAATATTTAAACCATGAGTCAATTAATAATCCACTATGTGATGTTCTGTTGTTGTCACCCATGTATCTGGAAGCCAAAACATCATTTAAATTCCACATAAAACCTTGAACCAGGTGATTATTTTCTCAGGATTGGATTTCAGTAGACTCTTTAAAGAGTATTTGTTATAAATGGATTCCAAACATATAATGAATTATCCATCAAATTTATATTGTAATTTCATTAACCAATGGTGAAATAATTCTCATCATAACATGTTTTTAATTTTTTATAATGTAATAGATCTTTCTAATCCCAATAAGCCTTATCTCCATATTATAGTCCACCTATTAAACATGTAATGTATTTGAAAAAAAATATGATTTATATTTCTATCTTCCTGATTAAATAAATAACTGAAAGAAAAAGGAAAGATGAAACATCATCTTATATAGATAATGATTCATATTATACCAGTGTGAGATGTATTTAAATGAAAATTCATTTGGGATATTTAAAATCCGCATGGAATAAATTTGGACTATCTTGATGAAACACTTATTGATGTAGGGAGAAGAAGATAATTATTAATTGGGAAGAAATGGAAACTAATGGTTGACTATTTTAGTAATTTTTGTTCTTGGAGCATTATCGTATAGTTCCCAATACCTTTGTATGAAATCATTCACATAGATGAATTAGTCACTTATCGGCGAATAATTTAGTGAGGGTAATTTTTTTTGTTTTTGTATGAGTATAAATATTTATTCTTTATTATATATAAGGATGTTAGATAATAAATATGGATATATTTTACATATTAATTGAAATTCATTGTCATTTCATTTATCTATTTATTTAATTAGTTATAAATTCATTCATTCCATTTACGGAATCATTCTAGTACATAATAGAATTTTTGTGACTAACGGGTGATGTTCATAGAGATAAATGAAACATTTGTCCATGACACTGAACCCTCAACTTGTACCCCTCCTAAGCTGTATGTGATGATATTGAGTAACACTTATGTCTGGCCTCTAGTAGGCCCTAGGTAGGCAACTAAAACCAAGGGTATAAAATAAAAAGATATGTAAAATTACAATAAATAATGGATAAATATGATATGGGGATAAAATAATTAGACCAAAAAAGAACTACATAACATAATATATAAAGAAATATGAATATATAAAAAATATGATTAATGTACAATAATACAATAGATATCTACAAAGAAAATAACCAAAAGGAAGAATACATAGGATTAAACTCTATAATAACTCCACCCTCCAAGCTAGTAATCCTACTTTCGATCTCCAAAACCATATTAGAAGTATTAAAAATAGTGTGAATATATGTTTATATGTATATAAGTATGAATATATAGACATATGTATGTATTAATGTATATAATGTGATAATAACATGTATAAATAGTAGCATCATAACAAAAATACAACATGATAATATAATAAGTGGAATCTGATGAATCATCAAATAAAAATTTGATGTAAAAATATCATTGAAAAGATAATTATCCATCCTATGATAAAAAACTAGCAACTCACAAAAAAATGAAACCAATATATTAGAATAATTATGAGGTAATTTAGAATATAGAACACCCACCCACTTCCCTATTGAGTTTTAAATATCATTAGTCAATTCTAAATGATCTATGATTTCACTCTCTCCAATTTTCATCTAGCTGTGAGTGATGTGTTTTGGGGTTAATCCATAACTAGCCCAAAATTGAAAGGCATAAAACACAGTGTTGGAATTAGTTAAATCCAAATTTTCTTCTATGTTTTATTGATGTGGGTTGTGTCAGAACAATATACTCCCCATCCTCCCTTAAGACCTATAATTTGATACTAGAATTAGTGAAAAATTTACATACCATATCACTACCTCATTATCGTGGTAGCTGGATATCATGAACATGAATTTCACCAACCTTATTTGATGCACCTACCACAAATTTCTCCCATGACATGACACATCGTCTCCTCATTTAGAACGCCACCAACAGTGGCACAATAAATCCATACTTCCACCAATTAGAACCTGATACTATATACTACTACTAAAGTAAGATCCATCATGAGAATGAAATATTCCATCTATTCGCTCACCAACATGGATGATAAGGAATCCCCCCAACCTTTGGGGTTCTGAATATTATACAAAACATGGATTTGATTCATATAAAATTAACATGAAAAACAATTATATTAGATATTATCACACATAACCATGACAATGAGATCATATAAAATAGGACAAACGAAGCACATACTACAATAAAATAAAATCCCAATATTTTCCAAAAAAATACACAATGAAATGAAACTCTCCCCATAGCTAGCCATACAAAACCAAACAATTATCTTTTTTAATTAATCATTTTAAAAATCTCCATATATTATCAATTTCCGTTACATCTATATTGGAATCTATAATTTACAATTGAAAAAAAACAATATTTTCAATTTTTTGAGTTTAAATGTCAGTATATAAATAATATTTATGTAAGAGACATTGATTATGTAAAATTCCACAATGGGTTTCATAATAAAATGTTTAAAACCCTTAAGGAAGTGGAATTATAGAAGTTATTGACAGAGGTTTTTTAAACTAGTTGTGGAAATATTTTTAGTAATCATTTTGATGAATTTTTTCACTAAAACCAAATTAAAAAGCCTTCTTGAGATGTTTATCATGTCACATTTTCAAAAACCCATTACTGAAAAAAATTTAATCACCCAAAAAGATTTCAATGTAATTTAACACCAATTTGTTCAAAAATACTGCTTAATGAAACTAAATATAAATTTATCAAACATAGAAAAAATTGTGAAAATAAATTTAGAATGTTTTTCATATAATTTTATATATATTAAGAACATTATTTAAAACCCATAAAATAAATTGTTATATTCTTAAAAAATGAGATATATGTTCAATTTATATGAGTTATAATGAAACTTTCCTTTTCAATATCTAATTTTTATGATTATATAATAAATGAATCATTACACATAATATCTATAGTCAAGATGCATCTCCTGTATAGGATAGTGTGTTACAATATAATCTTAAGGCATGTATATTTATCCTATTTACCCACAATAATATATGTTGTAGACAAAATATTATTAAAATATTTATATCTTACTACCATAAAGGATAAAAAAAATTATTCATTATTTCTCTCAACATTTACATGTAATCTATAATTGAATAAAAAATATTAAGAAATGTAATATATTTAATCTATTGGAAAACTATATAAATTAGTATATAAATGTTTTACAAAAATAATGGATAAATATTCCTCTCATATTTATGTACCTTCCACATTGGATATAAAAAATATATATAAATAATTTATATATATGTTTAATTTAATAATATTTTTAATTTCAATTGCTATATATTTTAGATAATTTAATATGTACATATGATTCCATACCTTAGTTTCTACAGGTTTAAACAATGATTTCAAAATAAAATTTTTATGTTTTCCTATATTTGATTATAATTAAATTACTATAATAATTTAATATTTTCACAACATATATAAAAAATTTATAAATTAAAAAATTGTAGTTCAAGAAAAATGATATCAAAAAAGAAGATATTATAATGATTAAAATGTACATATACATATATTTATTAAAAAAAATAATGTTAAAAACATAATATAATTCCCAAAAAAAATTTATTCATAAATAAATTTATTAAATAAAAATATGATTAAAAAGATAAATTTATAATTGATAATAAATTTAATTCCAAAAAATGGTCGGACATATTCAATTTAAAACTAATGGGTAAATAATTTTTCATCAAAAATAAAATATAACAAATTTGATTTAAATATATCATGAATTTCATTGAAATCAATCAAATGTTATGGTAATATGTAAAATAATTTATGATTGAAGAGAATCATATAATCCCACATATGAAATTGTTTTAAATATGGATAAATTTTAAAAAAATAATTCATATCATAAAAAATATAAGAAATAAAAAAAATGTTATAGCATGAAAATTTCATCAAAAGTTATTAAAAATACAATAAAAATTAATAAATGAAACAAATTTTGTTAGAAAAATATCAAACAAAATTTGGAGGTCGATAATGCAATATTGATTTTAAAATATTTACCTGAATATTTAAGAGAGTAATCTAGTGTTTCCACATGGTGCATTTGTATAATCATTTCTTATAGAATGGAATATGTATCCATCATAATGAATATTATCCTCTAGAAATCATGTAATAGACAAAGATACCACACATAAATCCATAAAATCATTATCACCCTCATAATTTGTTCCTGTTTACATCCAAATATTTACAAATCAATGAGTGTAAATCCATAATCATTGGGTTTTACACCACCTTTAAAATGGACCAAGTTACACACAAACATTGTTTGTCAAAATTATGTATAATCAATTTCCGTATATAATAATGAACACCATAATATATCATTGATGTACAAATTATGTTTTCATCATTTACAGTAGAAAAATATTGCGCTTTAATAATAACCATTACTCCACTATTTTTAATTCTCTTCATATAATATTATTTTTTCTTAGAAAAAATTTCACCCTTAATATAAAAACCAGACATTGAGATTAAATTATTAGGTATCCCCCATGTTGTCTATTTTAATGTTTATAAGGAATATAAATATATGATGAATTTATTTTTAAACCATGAATCTATATTATTTTAATGATAAATAATTTAAAAAAAATTAATTTATTTTCTAATAGAAGACCTTTTAATCTAGTAATATGTGTCGATATGTATTCTCTATCCTCATATGTGTTGTTCCAAATGTGTAAATATGATATTATAACCTCATCATGTGATATGAATTATAAATTTAAGCCATGAATACCTCAACTATCACTATTAACTATCAAATGTCGCGATTTAGGGAGACCAATATGTTGTAGTTCACAAAAATAATCACTATAGAACTCACTCACCTATTCTATACGTATTCTTTTGGTAACAAAATCCACCAGTTGATAAAAAATTTTAACAGAAAAACTCATGTTTTTAATATATCATTCAAAAGGTTAATTTAAATGTAAATAAACAGACTCGTATATTATTATTTCAATCATAAATTTAATCAACGGATGAACCATTATATCAACAATCATTGTTTGGAAATACATATATAAATTTGATAAATTATGATCAAAGATTCATTCTCTAACACATTTAACATATCATGATCATATAATTTTCATCACATAAATTTTAAAAATTACAAAACATAAAAATTGTTTCTCTGAAAATTTTAAAAAATATACCATGTAGCGTGATTGATAGAAATTGTTTCATGAATACATGACAATCATGAGATTTCACACCTATTAATTAAAAACCCCTCAATGACACAAAATTCATGATATTTGAATAATATCCATAATGATCATTAATACCATCCAAACATAAAGAAATATAATCTTCTAAAACTTCCATAATATGTGACTAGCCATAGGAAAATATTTTTTATTTCCATTCATTGTGGGAGCCAACTAAAAATGAATTACCAGTGATATTTAGTCGAATAAGGCATGAAATCCATGTTTTGGATTTCCTTTTCTTACTAACTATTATAAAATCAAATTGTCACTTTTTTTCTCAATTTTAATAATGTAAATATTTTATATTCTCTATATAAATCCCAAAAAATAATGTTTAAATAAGATAGACTATTTCTTTTAGATATTTTTTATAATAAAAACATAATATTTTTCCTAATTTCACATCACATTTTTTTAATGTTTTCTCAATATTCATCAACTAAAATTGGTTTTGGTGGGATATGATATTTCTATAAACCATTAAATTAATTTTTCAATCTATGATATGGATGATCAATTCAAAAAATCAGTTATGTCTCATCTATGCTATAATTCAACCATTCTGTAATTGATAATATGATGCCTCTTGTTTGTAAATTTTACATGATTTGTATCCCTTAAAATTGTATCTTGGAATGTTTAATAATATATTAAAGTCATTTATTGAGAAAATTAACATGGGATGGAAATAAAAATTATATTTCTTATATTCATGAACATTTATAAAACTTTTCTCCCATGGATGATTAAAATTATCAAATATTGGTGAAAGATACACATCAATATTAATTCCAAGATATTTTGGTCCATAAGTCATCAAGCTCAACATAAAATATTATTTCATCATATGTATTTATAGATAATTTTTAAACTACCAAAAAAGGCCTTGATCTGTATTGGAAAATGAAGCTCCGATATGAATCCATTTTATATGTGCACATTCTTTTTTTTTGGATTCATTACCAAAATCCAGAAAGATTTTGTCAAATCTATTCCATAAAGGTGAATTTTCAAAGTGATGTCTGCCTCCATAAGATATTCTCGAATCTTAATGAAATATTAACTGATTTTCAATTTAAGGTACCAAATTTAATTAAAATTTGATAAATTTATATTAGCTTAATTTCTCAAAAAACCATTGAGTCTTTATTTTACAATTCAAATTTTATTTATCATAATACATGAGATTCATGTCTAATTTATGTCATATGGGGACCAATTAATCATTAGAGTGTGCAGGAAATTGTTTTAATTATAATAATTTGTCAATTAATGATATTATTTATCACTTTGTGTGGATGATTTTTCATATTAGTATCAATAGCATAATCATAATAGAAGACAGAAATTGTTTTTTATGGATGTAGTAATTTCTTGATAAAGAATATTAGGACATAGATAAAATATATAGATGGGGATCCCACAATTCAATCTCAATGATTCTAAAATTTTAATTATAGATATTGGAATTTTTTCATGCTGTTCTAGACATCCCAATTTGATGTTTATCATTAAGAACAAATTTAAAGGCCCATAATGTCAGACCAAAAATTTGATCCTAAATTAGGAATATATTAATCAAGTGGTAAGTATTTTTAAATATATACTAGAAAATAAGTATGAACAATATTCAATCCTATTAACCTTCCAAAATACATCTTTTTAAAATTTAAATTTTAACATTTATCAGCGGGATGAATCTTGTCCATTTTTTGTTCAATAATGGAAGCTATGCATTAATTTTTCCCCCAATCTATTACAATCCTAATTAAGTGGATGAAATTAAATCATGTGGTTTATACCCTATAATCATAAAATTCCTATTAATATTTTTGGTAGTAAAGTAAATCGGATTGAAATTTTTTCTTATAGTTTTAATGCTACGTAATTATTTTTTTCTCACAAGTTCATTTCTCTCAAGTATATTTTTTGAATCCCACTATATTATTCATAAATGTTCATATAATTATTTAATAATTATTTATTTTCTTATAAAATATTGATTCCATTTATTTATAGGGTGAAATTATTTAAACAAAAACATGTGATATTCTATAAAAAGGTGCAGTGTTTGTTATTTCATTGTTTTCGCATATTTGGTCTCACATTATTATGTCAACTCCTATACTCCATTGAGATATTTAAATCAACCGAAGGATAACCTATTTATGGTAAACCCTAGGGTGTTATGTGGGGATATATTGGATTTTATTTATTATTCTTTAAACATCTAAACATTTAATTAATTTTGGATCACCATTTGATGATTTGAATTCATAATATTTTTGAAAATTTTAATTAATGAAAATTTGGAGTACTAGTATAATCCAATAGTAGGGAGATATCATAAATTAATCCTATAAGATAATTAGTGATTAGTTTTGTTATTTTATAAGAATTAAATTGGTGAATTTCATAATATATCACATCCCGTTGATTGGATATTTATTGGATTAATGAAATGAAATTTCATAAGGAATTAAATATTTCCAATCAAATATTAGAGATGTACTAGAATCAACTAATTCAAATTTATTATTTTAATATAAAAATTTATGTATTGTGTTTACATAAATAAAATATAATATTTTTATCTTATAAAAACTAAATCCATATCTTATCACTTTTCATCCACCCCCTCTAACCCATATTGATGGTCTCAATGTAACTTTATTTTTCAATATGGATCCATCCCCTTTTAGTACCACAATGATAGATTCTACCTATAGGGAAAATTTTGGAGTCTCCTATTTTTTCTAAGACAATAAATGTTTTTGTTAAAAATTACATAAATTATAATTATATAGTATGTATTATGAAATTTTATAATCCCAAATGTTTTGTAATAAAAACTATTAACATTTTCCATTATAATAATTTTTTACCCAAATAAAAAATAAATGTTTTGTTATTTTGTTAAATTTTTAAATCCATAATAAATCCCCAAAAATAATCATTATTTTTTATTTTTTTAAAAATAAATTCATTATAGACATGAATAATTTTCATATCACCTAGTGTATTTTTTAAGGAGTCCGGTTATTCTCCATAAAAAATATTGGAGGCCACTCTTTATTGGAATTACTAGTGTAAAAAATCTTAATAAGATTGTGGGTTTTAATATTTTATCTTGTAGAGTCTAGAACTATTTTTAGCAATTAATAAGGAATCCCTACCTCTTATCCTTTAAATACCCATGAATCTCCCACTCATTATTCCCCAAAACCCATTAATCATGAATTTCATCTCCCTCCCCATATCTAAATTCCTTATATGGTGTCACAATTCCCTTAAGAAGATCCACAAAGCTTTTAAAAGTACACGGTTAATGTTAGAGATCCTCTCATACTCCTCCTTATTTAAGATCATGTTTTATATTTCTCCATTTTCCATCCAATTGTTGATATTGGAATATGTTTTGAAACATTCCTTGTACTATCCTAACGATATAAAAGATATCAGATATGACTTTATCTATTATTATAAACATTAATTAATCATTGTTTACCCTTTTTATCCATCTAAAATTATCCTATGATTTTCATTTCCAAATATGTGTGTATTGAATACACATCCCCATTATTAGTCAATTCTATTCACTATGATATACCAATACATCATTGATTTTATAATTCTATGTATGCAACCCAAGATCCTCAATCATCATATTAATTTTGATGTAATAAATTCTTATGAAGTTTGATATATGTGAAACACATATTCATGTACATGATATGAATGTGACATGTGGATCCATAATTATATAATCCTACAATGAATTAGGGAATGTTGTTTTTGTCTCATGAGATACAATGTGTGTTTCATGGGGGGTCATACTAAGAACACTATGTTATTTTGTCATTGTGGTTATAATTGACTAATTCATATGATGTCTTGGTTTATGTTGCTTTCAAACTCCTATGTTTCTACAATTTTACCATTATATTTAATTCATCGATAGTCATGTTTATGACTATCACCCTATTTAGGTAAACATGATATTCCTCATGAATAGAAGGTATTACATTCATAATGTTATGATTTGGTTATTCTGTTACATGTATTTATAGGTCAAATGTTTATTATGTACACCCCTAGTTATGCCATGTAGTTTTACAAGTACTAAAAAATATAAGGGAGTTCTTTAGAGTTTCTAAATAATGACGTTGTACCATAGTTTAATGTTATTTTTCTATGAACCTAATTTCCAAATGAAACTAGGCCTCATAAAATTATTTTATTTTATTATCTATAAATTTTTAAAATAATTCATATATTTATGTGTATTAACATATAAGCCTCTATAGAAAGGATTAAAAAGATCAAAATTATAGATAAATAATTTAAAGTGTTATAAAAATATTATGTAGATAGTATCCATGATTATAAACCTTTTTCAATTGGTTATATGAATATTGTGTGGTATAATATTTAAAGTATGTCATTAATGTATTATTAATTTGACATCTGGCCTCATCCTCTATAGATCGTATCAGATCACGAGTTAATAGTTGTTGGATAATAGTTTAGCTACCTGTAGAGTTAGAGTTAGAGATCTATAGGGGGAAATATTGGGATGAGTTACAGTATATGATGATATCCCGAATTTTGGTAAATTTTTTTATGAGATGGGTTTCCCTATGTATAAATCCTTTTCTAGATACTAAAATTTGTGGTATGTCCTGATATAGTTTTACCTAAGGGTAAAAAATATTATCATGGTTGTTTTGGTATTCACTCATTCATCACATGGTTAACGAAAAATTATCTTAACTACACACATGGTTTCACAAACTTAAGGGGTATTAAAGGGTTGATCTTATAATATTTATGAACTATGATGAAGGATTTATATCATAGATACCATGAGACATTAGTTTTATTAGGATATGATAACTAATTTAAGGTAACCTATGAAAAACTAATATTGATCTTGGTTAAATTAAAATAACTATAGGAAAATAAGATAATATTAAATAAAAATACATTATTTTTGTTTAATTACTTTTCTTATTCTGCTAGTTCTCCTATATTGTCACATTTTGTCACTCATTTCAACCCATTTGGCTTTAGTTATTGATATATCTACCTTAAAACATGGTTGTTAGGTAAAATTTCTGGATAACCTTAATTAAATACCCATCAAAAGGAGAGATGGGGTTAAAAGCCATGTGATTTTTCAAAATCATATTTCATAGAATGTGAATACAAATGTGTGCATAGTAGAAATTCCCAATATATTAAATAAAATATAGAGATAGTATAATTAAAGATAAAATGATGGCTATGATGAAGTAAATTTTTTTTAATTTATTATATGTTTAAAATTTGGAATGAAGCATATAGGGAATTGCCAGAATGGGACAATAAGATGTTTTCCTTTTAGGAGAGGTGGTCATCAAGAATCAAGCTACTGAATGAAAATGAAGATGATTGTTCGCCCTATGGGAATTTAAAACACGAATATAAAGTCACCACTACCTATATGGTACTATATGTGTGGAGTGAAAGGACATTACCCAAGAAAAGGAAATAAATCTTAGGTGGATATGAATGTTTTTGGTGAAAACCAACCACAAAAAAGGGAATAAGGTATATCATGTTCAACAACATTGAATGAGGTCGACTGTGATAACCAAATAACCACCCATTTATAATTGTGGTTAAGGAATAATTATTCTATAAAAACAATGTATCCATGATGTTTTTTGAGTGTACTATATTAATAAATTATTATCAAATATAACATCATTTTTTGTGGTGGGTTATTTTTAAAATGTTTTTAAGAGAAATTTTGTCTTATTATGGGTACTTTAGAATGACTGACCAAATGGAGTGTCTATTTTAACCTAGACTCCCTATTCACCAATAATGGTTATATTACCCACAATATTCAAATTATTAAAAATAGATGTTGGAAAAATAGAAACTAGCCACAACTATAGAGAATATTAATTTCAATGAAATAGAATATTATACCAAAATAACTTCTTTGACATCCTATATCTATACACTTTAGTTGATTTTATGACTCTATAGAGTAAGAGAAGTTGAAATAACCATGATATTAGTGGATGAAAAATAATAAAAAACCCCTTGTTTACCCTATTTTTACAAGGAATGGTGGTAATGTGAAAAAGGAGGATACCAGGTTAACTCATGGATAGTGGTAGTATGAGAATTATTTTAAACAACCCTAAGAATGTGATCCAATATAGTGACTATGGGAAAAAAAATTGGGTATTGGAAGGCCCTTTTGGACACTGGAAATTCTACCCAGAGTGGAGGTGGATGGGAATCAATTCCACTCGAACCATTAGTTTAGTGGGATTTATGGACCATTCAGTTACAATACGGTTACAATAATATGATGAAGAGACTAGTGGTTATATATTAAATATGTAAATTTATATGAGATATATGAGGAATAAGTCACATGCTAATGCATTGGAATGAATACTCTAAAAAGGTTCTGGATGTGTATAAATGTCGACATAAAACACCATTATATAGAGATGGTGAATATATTAATGACTAAATCATTTAACCTCAACATTCCACCTTCAATTTCATCATGAGAAACCATGGGAGACAACATATATGTATATATTTGTGGTGTTAATATTATAAAAATAGGAAGTCATATATCATTATTTAACCATAGATAAATATGGTTTTCAATATTGTCTTTCATAAAAAAAGAAATTTAACACCATGATATATTTTGAATAATAGATATGAACAATAAATAATATCATATAAATTTCCTTTAATAAATTGTACTAGTCATATCTAAAATCCAATTAGTAACGTAAGATCGAATATCATTAGAAGAATATGCCTTCATTATAAAGCCTATTTATTTGAATTTATATGGGTGGTACTTTTGTTTAGGAATGTCCTTGAAAATCCCAAGGAAAAGTTTAGAAATTACTATTTATGAGAAACTATAAATGGGATAAGTTCATTCTTGTGGGTATTTCCCCAGTGTCCATTCTAGTAAAACCACCACGCAAAACTACAACAATAGATTATCTAATGATTATGATTACAAGGAGATCATAAGGGTTCATTTGTGGGGAACTTGGCCCAGATACCCCCTCAAACTTGTTCCAAACCCAAATTGTCAAATACACAATGTGTGTTCCTGATACTTGTAGGATGGAGACTATCACATAGGCGTCAACAAAAACTATAAGTAATGATTTCATCCAACATAAATCAGATAAGCGGAAATATATATATATGTGTGTGTGTGTGTGTCTGAGTGTGTGTGTGTGTGTGTGTTTGTTTGTGTGATAGAGATAATTAGTTGAAGAAGAAACAAGTGTATATAGTATAAAAAATAAATATAATAATTCATAAAACTCAAAATTATAAAAAGGATATCTATGAGACAAGTTCATTAGTAAAAGGCCATAAAAAAATACATAAACTCAATGTGATAGTCTAGAAAACATCCATCATCTCAACATAAACTACCATGACATGGATGATAGAGAACCCCACCAAATCACTATGGCACCTTGCCTACAACTACATTGAAATCCATATAGTGGTCTACATGGTTCTTAAGGGGTGTAAATGGTGGGAGATAAGATAATCAAAAGGATCCCAACCATTTCTTCTATAACAATTATCTCTATAATAATCTAAATAAGTTAAAAATTAACGAACAAAAATGAATGATAAATAGTTTAACCATTTTAAATCAAAATCATGGACAAATACATAATTTCACTATCTTCTATATTTTCAAATTAAACTAGGTAAAATGTTCACCAAGCATTTCACATATATAAAAGTAGTCAAATCAATCCAAATAATGTTTCACATATCATATCATATACAAAAAATTATAGAATAGAATGGTATAATCCAAAGAATATAAAACATCATGAAAAGGATCACTATATTTCAGGATAGATTTGACTATGATTCTGAAACATAGAAAATAACATGAATCATGTCTCTGGATATATCCATCAAATCTAGAGAGAAGCAGAACAACCCCATCATCTAAATTTTTTAATATATATCAATCCTTAGAAAAATAGGCCAAGTTAGTAGAGGAACACACCTTGAGTGACCCCCCTAAAATGGATGAGGCATATATATGCGCCTTCCACCTACCAACTCAAGTCTTCATAATTCCCTATATTTCAAACGATTTTATCAAAACCATTATATGAATAAAATTCAAAATTCCACTTCACAGTAATTTAAAATTCCCTTTTAATTTTTACATAATAAAAGGAAAACAATTTTTTTATCAAAAAAAATTCCTCACAAACAAATCAATAGAAAAATAATTTGATATAGTTTATAAAAAATTATAAAAACTCATAAAAATATAGTTCATCCATTTTTTGCAAGCTATGGAACCATAGACCTCATATGGGGTTTCACATTCCTAAAATTGTATCCATGAATAAGAAAGAATTAATAGACCACTATAGAATCCCTAGAACCAATTTTCACATAATAATATAGTCCTATAAACATAAATGGAAGGAAGACAGTAGAAATACCACATACTATAATGAATCTAAAATGCAACACCAAAACTAACCCAAGGGACGTCCTCTAGAGTAATATTAGAAAATGGATCTATAAAGGATCAGTAAGATTGTCAACATGGATTAAAATAACCATTACCATATCTAAACAGTTCTACCAGGATCAAATGAAAAGAAAAAATATGAGGATTACTCACCTGGAGAAATGAAATACATCTACACCAATAATTATTCGATGAACAAAATGGCACAGAAGAATATGACATCTGCAAAAACATTTTCGATATCTCATTGGTGGAGATGGGATAGAACTATGGCTAAATGAAAAGCACATAAGCTGTGCAATTCCATAAAACCCACACTTTTTTGGTATACAGAGAATATAATACCTCCTCATTTCATGAAATCCAAAAAATCCATATATGTACAAAAACCCATTGGCTCGGGTTAAAATCTTTATTTTACCATTACATGTCATGTAATTTAAAATCATGTCATGTAATATTCATGCCTTTTACCCACTCCTAACACCTACCCAACACCCAATACATGACACAGATATTGTTTATGGTGTGTAAAACTAATTCATGAAATGTGTGTTTTTAGGATCTAAACCTATCAAATGAAATTTTATGAGTGAACAATGTATGATGCGTAGACTCCATAAATGGAATTTATTTCTCATGAAGAAAATAAAAATAATAGTTCCTAAAAATCCCAATCCATCTCCTGTATTCTATGAACTCATGGAGAAGACTATAAAACCTCCAACACATTTATACCTAGAATACATTAATTCAAAAAAAACATAAATCCACAAACATTTATCCATTTTTCCTGAAACAATTCCCCCATCCTCAGTAGTCCCAACACATAATCAAATAATTAGGTAAATAATAATAATGATTTGAAATTAATGAAAGTGGGTAATAAGTTGTTAAAATATCCAATATATGATTTTCATCCATAGATTTCTATGTCGTAGAATGATGTCTAGAATGGAAATGAGGCCATATCTCCCTCATCAATGAATTGTGATCACATGTCTAGTGTGAATTTGATCATTATAGAAAAAACACTCAAACTAATAGAATAAAATTATAATGGATGACATTCACCTTTTATACCATTATATATTCTAGTTTCTCTATTATAGGAACATCATTATCCAAATTAATCTCTACCAAATTCTAAATTATTGAGGGATAAGGATTGTATTTCATGAGGTGTGATATGTTTTATATATCATGAATTCCTTTGAACTAATTGAGAAATTAAAAATAATATGAAATGTTTACATGAAACTTAGTGAAATCAAATAGTTATACATATATCCATGCCGACATTTTCATATTTTAAAGATATCAGTGACACAAATGTAGATAAATGTTCAATAAATCCCAATCACTGATGAAAAAATCCCAATGAAAATTCTTATCATCCACATATTATTTATGTTGACTTTGGGATATTTGTATACATATACATTTGTCTTTAATACTTTCTATTTTCTCTTAAAAAATAGTTTTTCCAAACCAAGATGCTTCACCCACCTCTTCTTAAAAAATTGGTAATCTTCAGGGGTGACCATACAACACTTTGATGGTATCCATTCTGGTCAATGACTGATAACATTTGATATTATAAAACTCAACCAGTCCCTAATGGGTATCCCAACATAAACCAAAATTTATGACACAAACATAGAGAATATCCTTAAGATTATGAATATACCTCTATATATAACATGTTTTCTATGGATAACATGTAGTACTCAATCTATCCTGAGTCCCCATTTCCTTGTGGATAATATTATAGACCATCAATGTAAACATATTATAGATATATAAAATAATGCTAGGAGGACCATTAGTTAACCTCATTATCTCCTATAAAAATATCATACCAATATATTCATCTTTTTTTGTGTCCCTAATAAGAATCAAATTAGATAACTTCTTCCACTGATCAATGACTAACAAAATAGAATTTCTCCATTACGAATTAAATGGTTATCAAACAATAAATTCATTTAATATTACATCCAATTATTATTCCCACATTAGAATTTAATGGTGGAAAACAATAAGGATTCAATTGTTATGCCTTTACCAATTGGAAGGTGTAGCATCAGATCACATTATATACAATGTTGTTCTTCAAACACATATGCAAAAAAATTCCCCTCATGGCATTATACATCTTCATATTTACAAGATGAATGGACCAGAAATAACATTGATGATCATAAAAACTGAGATCCCCATAGATACTATGATGGGAAAAGAATCCATATCCCTAAAATACCATTTTATGATATAAAACAACAAGAAACAGACTCCCCATCATATAGGGTTTCTCGAATTCCTATAAACTAATCATCTTGTTGTTCATTCTATAAAACATTCTCTAAGAGAGATGATAATAACTAAACAGTAGTCACATCGATACCTAAAACATCCAGTTCAACATATATGTGAAAATATATTAATAGTCCCATAAGTTTATACTCTTCCTTCGATTCCAGAATAGTATATAATGGTAATTTATAGTGAGATAATTTTCACTGGGATTACCCATCCCTAGGGTGTAAACGATGTCATATTCAAACATTTAATGGTATTCCACCCACTTACACTAGTGAATATTTAAATTTTTCTAAGAAAGGATGTATCATAGGAACTTATGGTAAGAAATGACCATAAACCAATTCTCAAAATGATAGTTCTTTTATCTCTTAATCACATCCATAACCATGATAAGATCTATATCATGAGTGGGGAATGACTAATCATGTAATAATATTTTATTAGAGTGTTAAGTAAACATATGTTAATCCTACATATGAATGCATTTGAAACATAAATTGTTTGTATCGTATAACACCCTATAACCCTTACCTTGCGTACGTAATATTAGAGTATGATTTAATTTTAGAATTCATTCCTGCTCATCAAAATAAGAAAAATAATTTTTTCCCATGTGAATTTCACTACTTTCCTTGTAAGAGCAGTCAATGGTAACAAAAACTCTGATAAATCCTTCTTCAACTGTCAATAATAACCAGAAAAGCCAAGGAATCTATTAATCTTAATTATGTCCTATAGATCTTCCCATAACAAGATAACATTCACATTACCATGATCAACTAATAATCTATGCTCAAAAATACATATTCCCAAGAAAATAACTTCTTGGATATAGAACATTCTTTTTGAATGATTTCTATAACAATGGTCACTCATTTAGATTTATAGAACCAAACTCAAATGGTTACTATTCTCATTCTCAGATTCCAAATAAACCAAAATATCATCAAAACCCTACTATAAAATGTTGCAAGATACTAATGTAATATCCATTTCACCAAGTCTATAAAAACAATAGGATAATTAGTTTTACCAAAATGAGAGGAAAATATATTCTTAATGGTGATACATACTCTAGGAAATCATATTCAGTTAATAAGAATCTTAAGTCAGAGATTATACTAACCTAAAAGATGATCATCAATGGAAAACCTTTTTAACACCTTTAACTCATGAATAAAATAACAATCCCCATGAAAAAAATGCTAATTATTCATAATTATTACCCAATTAAACATCTGATAGTCCAATGAAAATCAATGTGAACCACCAAACATCTTGGTAAAGAGGATAGGGAATTCCCTAGAAAATCACTATGGTGAAAAATTACTTTTCCAATTAGTCCATCTGGCTAAAACATGATATCATTCAACTATATTAGTTCCATATGACAAAAAGGTATCAAAATATACTATATACCTAATGAGAGGTAAATATTAAAATTTACACCACTATATTGGGGAATATCAAATAAATAATTTGGAATACATTTGGAAATTCCTTAAAAATACTAGGAAGAAAAATAATATAATAAACATTATCAGGCTCAACTACTAATGTAGACAAAAAAACTACTAAGCTATTAACGGAAATGTCCTACATGACCATACCTTGGATCACACTCTCCCGGAAACAATAAATAAATCCCATAATCCTCAAGAAATGAGATATTATGATGATAGTAATCATCATTATCATGATGAGAAACAAGAAAATATATCATTATGATGACATAAAATATAACAAGATCAAGAATTAGGAAATCATACAATATCTTTGCATCATCTATCGATATGGAATAAGGGCACAAAACCCCATACTCATTAAATTTTAAAGCAGGTGTCTCAAACATCAAAATAAAGTGAATGAAATTCGTTAGATCATAATCATATCAATAGAATGGGTAGATGTAAATGAGTGGGAAGAACAAGTCTCAAATAAATAAATTTCTAATTATGATTCAATATCGATGAAAACTCTTAATTTTAGTGGATCCACATAAAGCTCTACTAGATGGTCATATTTTATGTATATGTGATTCACTCTTAAGGCCTATGTATGGATCCATTTATGTTATTTAAACTATATTTCTATGTTGTAGTTTCTATTGGCACCGATAATCTCTAATGATATCAATTTTCAGACATTGTCTTTCTGTAGATGATCATAACCTTAAAAAATGATACAATTAATAACAGATTTAGGATAGGAACACTAGGTTTTTATAACCTTGAAACAATAGTTTCAAGTCATGGGTATACTACTATCTATATTTTAGGACGAATATGAGGCCTACTACTAAGAACCACCTCCACCACACTTTTGTTGATCTTTCCACGTCCTCTTTTCCCTTATGTACCACTGAAACTTCAAGTAAGGGGAATAGATTGGGAAACATAACCAAACATGCCTATATTATTGATCTATTTTATCATCAACATGTATACTATATACATATTGTTAAAATTATTTAGTATAAATAACTATGATACAATATCCATCCGCAAACTCTATATATTTTTTTATTTTTTTAGCCATTGTTTACTACCTCTTGGAAAAAATGAATGTGCCCAGCAAACTGATTGGTTTACACTAACACCAAACATTCTCTATGCTATAAAAAGAGAAACAATTGAGATAGCACTGTCATCTGTAACCCTATAAAAAAATTGGAATATATGAGTCTTAAAACCCTTCTTGTACAATCCCACTTGCTTATCTTCCTATACTACAGAATCCCACCATCGCTTTATGTGATCGTCATGTTTGAACTCTACACACTAAACATAACAACCTTGGTATTAGTAGAATAATATGTTTTCATTTAAATTAATATTTATGAATAAGGTATTATTTTTACTTTAAATGGGATGCTTTGTACGATAGCGAAATGAACACACAATAATGGGTTTCATTGAAATCTTACATTGCACACAACATTGTGTTTTACAGAAAATAATATAACAATATTATTATTTTAAATGGTAGTTAACGCCTAGATATTAAATTGGGATAAATAAACAGAACTAACTACAATATTATTATTTATGTTTGTAAAATGTATTTACATTTATCCAATAAATTTTAGAGGCTTAAAATAAGAATGAATCTGATTTGAAGCATGAAATACCCTAATATTTTTAAAAAAGATGTTTTACCACCTTTAGATGGAGAAACATTTTTAAATTTAGTTTCAATCAGTTTTATATGTTCTATTTTACAAAAATAAACTTCTTTTATATAATTAAGTCATTAAAATTTACATTGGTTAAATTTTTGGTAATTTTCTAATATTGTTTATTTTTAATAAATAGTGAAAAATACTGCATTTTAATTCAAAAATGCCTTTTCATATAATATATTTATATAGTTAGATTTCTCTTTTAATTAATTTGAAGGTTTAATTGGATTATGTATTTATTATTTAATGCAATTTGGTTCATTATAATTAATTTTACATTGAAATTGGAAAAAAACATGTCAATATTTCGATTGTAAATACTTCTTAGAAACCCAATTTTTTGTTTTGGCAATAAGAATTAATTTTAAATTATTATATCCCAATTATGTGTTTTGAATTTGGAAAATTTGATTCCATATTTGGAATAATATGGTCCAAATTTTGTATATATATACCTTTTATTTGCAGACATTATGAACAGAAACTTCAGTAATCATTTTATTTTCCATGGTTAAAGGGTAAATCTGGAAAATAAGGGTAAAAATTAATATTATAATAATATGAAACTACCATAAAATATTTCTTAATCCTATTGCACGAAATATTTCCTACCATGTTAATCCATGGGTTTATTTTGGGACCTCCTGGTGCCACAAGGGAGTGATAATGACATGTAATATTAATTAATTCAATGTAAAGATAAATACAACATAAACATGTATGTTTTCTACAAACTTTTTATATATGGGTTTATATAATTTATATCTTCAACTATAAATAGAAATTAGAAGACTAAAATGATTTCCTACATTATGATATATTATTTATGATTATAAGACATTAAATAAAGAAATTTAATTATGACACAATGATGATGTAGTGTTTGCTTCCTTAATAAATGATTAAAATAAATGACATTATAAATATTAAAATAAATGTAATGTGAATATTTTGATTATATCTACGAAATTTTGGGACAATAGTTACAAATTATATTTGAGTTAATTCATTTTTTACAAAGGTATAATTTTTTATGACTTTCAGAAAAAATCATTTATTTTATAGTGTCAAAGTTGAATGAAATGAGATTTTAAAACAAATAATATTTTATTAAAAGATGTAATATTCCTAAAAATATATAATTCTGTCAAATGACATATGTAATATTAAAATAATCCTTAAGGATCCAATTATGCCTCTCTTTCCATTTTATATTATCTATAGTAACCATATATCGTGAAAATTCCAGAAGGCAAGGTAAGAGGTATGGTTTTTATCTAAGGGTTAAAGCTAAAAGATAAGGATAATTTTTGACCTAAACGTGTATAAAACCTACTAGATGAGTGTTTTTCAACTGAATAGAATAATTTATTTTGAATAAATTATTTTGGTACTATTTTAAATGGAAAATAATTTTACAATAAAATAATACATCAAAACATTCCTAAAGTGCCCCTCCTCTACTCTTATAATAGGGAATCACTTCTACCAATTTTCTCACAGCAATAATGCCCCTTGGATCATCCATATTCTACTCAAATAATCTCCCGATATCCCTCATTTATTCTTAGAAGCCAGACCTTGGGAAAAATTCAATACAAGAACTCCTTTTAACTCAAATCAAACGAAGATACCCAATTTAGAGGTAACGTCTTCTCTCAAGTTTCGTTCGTTTATTTTCATTCTCTTTTATCTATTCTATTTTTATTGTTTGAATAAATGAATAAATGTATCCAAAATATACTAGTATGTTTTATGAGAAGGTTTCAAACTACACATACACACACCTCCATCTAATGGATATGAACATACTGTTTCTATAGACAAAAACAACTGCCTCTCGAATGATGATTGTTTAATTTTCCCTACCACATCTCATGGTGTCCATTATGATGAAAATATATTTAAATATGTTATATATTATATTTATATTGTCTCTATGATTCTTTATTTTTTATTATATTATACATTTATGCTTCTAATAATGTGTAAATATGATTATTTCATTTGAGGAAGTACGGACTACCACCCCCTCAAAATGATATGACTTGTTCATGCCATAAATGGAACTTATAAAGGATGGTGTTAATGAAAATATGTAACATATATAATATATGATTTTATTATTGAATTATAATATACCTATTTATCATTTCATTTTCATTCCATTAAATATGAAAAATAAATGAATGTAGCGTTTATGCATACATACGACTTACCATCTCCATGAATGATGAATTTAATTTCTTCTCTACAAATGATATGTACAATTATAAATAAATATATATAGTGGATGTATATGATATTTAAATAATGAATATAATTATTAATAGGATTTACTTTTGACTACATTGACAATTTACATCAAAACAAGTCCATTTTCAACTCAAGCACATAATATCGTCAAAATGGATGATATTAAGATAAATAATTATTAAATGTTTATAATGTTGTAATAAGTAATATAAATGGAATAATTAAACTGAAAATTATTTTTATGAAATTAAAAATTATCTTACTTTTATTATTATGGAAGAACAAGGATCATACGGGATGATTCAGACTCAAGGTAAGGGACTTCATCTCAATCATCATTCATTGAGATATATTTTAGTTTATAAATGACCTTATTTTACACTGGGTATAATTATAGCATTATTATTTTGATTTAATTCAATTTTTATCCAAGTAATCATCTTTTTACTTAGTGTTTTATTAAATGGAAAAAGGTATGTTTCTTTTTAAATTATATGGTGACAATGAACTTTCAGCTGCAGTGAGAATTATTTGATATTTGTCTTCCGTAATAAGTCATAATGTTTTTAAAATAATAATAATTATCATATAACCTTTTCATTTATTTTGAAATTGAAAATGGTTTTGAGATATCATTGATGATTTCAATATCTTGAAATGTTATATTGTGATTGGAATGTGGAAATTTAATTTTTATTTTGTGCATATTTTATGTTTTATGATTATGTTTTGGTTTTTAGGAATTGTTTACATATACGGGTGGTTACATGATAAACTAATGGTGGGTGATACCAATATAGCTCTCCAATTCATTGGGTAACATGAAATAGGTAATCGTTAATGTTTCTCCTAAGAGATTATGGTAATATACTATTTTGGGAATTCCCAACATAAATCATTATATTGTTATGAACTATATAATGTACGTATTTTATGGATTCTAAAAATTAAAATTATTATTTATTATTTATATGTTATATTCGTGAATCTTATGATTTGTAGAGGTATGTTAAAGAGAATATGTTTTATGATTAAAAACTATGATTTCATTGATTTATATGTATTGATGAACCAATGTTTTCTTTCATTATTTTATATCCCTTACCGAGATTTTTATTCTCATCCCATGTTTTTGAATGGTTTTTCATAGGGTATAGGGAAGGGTATGAGAAAGAAAGAATTCAATATGATTTTTATCAGGAATATATTACTTTTTTTCTTATATAAGTTTTATTGTTGTGAAAAAACATCGTTAGAGTAAAATTGACTACTTTGAAATATTTGAGATGTAATGTAGTAGTTATGACCTAATTCACTAAAAATATATACATGAAAATATCCTGAATGTGAATTCCTTATTATCTCATGATTACTTAATGTTTAGGGATGGGGCCATAAAGTTGGTATCAGAAGTCAGTTTAGATAACTTTAGGAGTTAGGATATTATTAAATTAATATCCATTAATTACATTTACATTATGATTATATTGAAATGATATAGCACATGGAGATTACCATGATGATTCATTTAAAATATGTTTGTTTAGAATGGTTTTCTATAGAGGAAATCGGGAAGGTATGTAGGAAAGGTATACATAGTGAAATAACCTTACAAATTAGCATCCAGAGATTGTTTGAATTGCTATTGAACTATTATTTGGAGTGTTGTATTAGTTGACTCATGTGATAAATGGTGGAAATGTATATAGATGATATTTTGGTATATTCTAAAATTAAATAAAAGTACAAAAGTTGTTTTAGGATTGTCTTGTAGTCTTTATAAGAAAATAAATTTTATGGGAAATTCATATATGGTTATTTATTGTTACAAAAAATTTAATTCCTTGGTCACATTATTTCTAAAGATTGAATAATAGTTTATCCTGGAAAAAATTAGTTGAATAATGGAAAATACCCACAAATATAACTAACATTCATAGATTTCTTGGTTTAGCAGTTTATTAACAGAGGTTTTTTAAAATTATTCATAGTTCTCTAGTCTCCTAAATATGTTATCTCAAAAAAGTGTTAAGTTCATCTGGAAAAAATAATGTGATGAATGTTTTCAGGAATTGAAAAGAAGATTGGTCAATGATCTAGTTCAATCCCAACCATCCAGAAATGGTTAATTTGTAATATATAGTAATTCTTTTTTCAAAGGACTTAAATGTGTCCTAATGTATAATGATTAGTTAATTTTGTATGTTTCATGTTAGTTTAATCCTCGTGAGATAAATTACCCAACACATGTTTTGGAATCTGCTCTAATTGTTTTCATTACAAATTTAGAGGCATCATCTGTATGGATTAAAGTGTAAAATAGATACTGATCACAATAGTTTGAAGTATATATTCTCCCAGAATGAATTAAACATGATAAAAATGATATGGTGGGAATTGATCAAGAATTATGATTGCACAATTCATTAACATCTATGAATGAAAAATAATGTGTCCAATGCTTTGAGTCAAAAGAGTAAATCTATATTAACCATGATATGCTTGGAATTATATACTTTGGTACTCTATTTCATTAATTTGGGTTTGGATGTTGTTTGTGTAGGGAATTAGTCTATTTTGTTTTAGGTGGAAGTGAAATCATCTCTGTTAGAAAGAATTACGAAACGATGAAAAGAAGACAGTGAGTTGCAGAAAAAGGTAGAATTTTTTTAGAAGGGTAATTTATCTAAATTTAATATTGATAACAATTGGGTTTTTTGGTTTTAAAATAAAATATTTGTGCCTTGTGAAGGACTGTTGAAGAAAAAGTTACTTTGTGAAAGTCATAGTTCTCAGTTTTCAATTTATCCTGGAAGTACTAAAATTTATAGAGTTATTTGAGAGTATTACTTGTGGGATGGAATGAAAAGAGATATTTCTGACTTTACCCTTAGATATTTGATTTTTCAATAGGTTCAAGTAGAGAAAATATTACCAAAATAGATGCTTCTGCATTTTCTAGTGCCATAGTATAAATATGAAAATGTGTCCATGGATGTTGTAGTGGGATTACCAAATACCTCTGAAGGTAAAAATGAGATCTGGGTTATTATTGATCGACTGACTAAATCTACTCATTTTCTTCCTATTTGAGATACTATGTCTCTCGATCCACTATCTCGATTTTATATTAAAGAGATAGTCAGGTTACTTGGTGTTCCTTTCTCCATTGTATCTGATCGTGATGCTAGGTTCTCTTAAAAATTTTGGAAGGGAATTCAGAAGTCATTGGGTACTGAATTAAATTTTAGCATAGATTTTTCATCTGCAATTAGATGGGCAGTCAGAATTAACAATTCAAAACATGGAAGATAGGCTACATGTTTGTTCAACAGATTACTAGGGAGGTTGGGATCAACATCTTATTTGGTTGAGTTTTCTTATAATAACAGTTTTAATTCAAGTATACAAATGGCACCATTTGAATCATTATATTGAAAGAGGCGATGAACAAAATATTTTTGGGATGAGGTAGTTGAATGAAAGTTGATGGGACCAGAATTGGTATAAGATATGGAAGAAAAAGTATAGTTGATTCAAAACCACATGAGAACAGCTCAGTACATGAAGCAATGCTATGTCGATTACTAGTGGATGAATATTTCTTTTGAGGTAGGTGATCATGTCTTTCGTAATGATTCTAAATAAAAAAGTGTGATGTGTTTTTCTAAGAAGGGAAAGCTGAGTTCGAGGTTCATTGGACCCTAAAAAATCCTTGAGAAAGTTAGATTAGTTTCCTATAGATTGGATTTACCTTAAAGTATGTCCTAGGTAAAATTTGTTTTACATGTATCACTATTGATAAATTATATGCTAGATCCAAGTCATGTTTTGTCTCAAGAGGTAGTTTATTTGTAAGAGAATATTTCTTACGAGGAACTACCAGTCCAGATTTGTGACTGTCACGAACCGAATATGGACACTATGAAAACCAAAACCCAACAAAGCCTATAGATATTCCTGATGGGTATTCCAGATCCCCACGTGCTGGAACAAGTGCCCTACTATTATAAAAAAAATTGGGAATGATTTACCTGAATTTATAAACATAAAACAATAAACGAATCCAAGAAACAAACTATGGATTTTTCAAACCAAAAAATATTTTATTACAATTCAGAACTGAATTACACATTTTAAAACAATTTTTAAATACCATTATAAATGTACAAAACCATGAAATGACAGTCCAGGAACCTCCACATGGAAAGACTCACCACCCTCAAGCCATCACCACAACAATGCATCATGATGGACCGCTTAATGTAAACCATTGGCACAAAAGCTGTACCCAAACCTCTGACAAAAAATAACCAAGTCTACATACACCCAAAGGTGTATATAGGGAGTGATTCAATTTCTAGTAGCATACCACAACTAAGAGATTTTATTTTATAATCATTCAAAGATGAAAAGATTGCAATTTTTCATAACATCAAATACTAGTCACAATTTCTATAAGATGAAACACTAAATAAAAAGGGTTTTCAAGTGGGATATTTTAAAGAATCAACAGATTTAAATAATATACCAAGGATATTGAATTATCCATCAAAAAATTATATATGTCGATGATAAGTATAAATAATCTAATGAGATCAAGAAATTGGAAATAACCCCTAGGCACTAGCTCAATGTGGGTCCCAGGTATCTCGTATCTCGGTGAATGTAACTGTCACAATATTTGTTCTCATGCACACAAGAAACTATTAGGGATCATACCCATAACATATTGGTCTGAAAACATCATCACCATCATATCTTAGTTGGTGTTGTCATTTTCAATCTTTCTACATGAAACTGGAGCCAAAGCCCACAGGATCACTTGTATACTAGTACATGTCCACCCACCACGATACTCGGGCTTCCCTATTGTGCTGAAAAAGTTCAATCATTACAAGACAAATAAATATCTCATGAAAATAAAACTTCCACATAACACATTCACCCAACATCCCCCACGAATATCACTCAAGTCACATTAACCACTTTTTCATTCAAATGAATTTTGAAAACATACTCACATAAAAATAGCCCACAGCACTTTCACATCTCTTTAACATTTCAAAAAATCCTTTAAAAGATTTAAAAAAACTATTCCACGATATCCCAATACACATAAAATCACACACAAATTTCACATAATATACTTTTCTCCTTCAAAGTTAATTTTATCATCAAACTCACATGAAACAGTCCACAAAAATGTTTCTCACCCACATCACAATTTAATGAAACATTTCGACAATTTATATAACATTATAAAAATGTTTGACACCCTAAATAATCACATTACCTTTCAAAACTCCATATTATGGGAATAAAATCACCCAAACAGTACATGTACATCAATTTCCCACTTTTATAACTCACTATATCATTTTTAATTTTTAGAAAACTAACCCAAGGGGTATAACCATGTTTTGCACACAAAACCCTTTTCAAAACCCTATTTCTATGCCAAAATTACACCAATAAAAATCCTAAATAGAATTGAATTCACTATAAAAACTTATTAAACCATTCTCATGTTCTATATAAATACCAAAAATAATACCATAGAAGATACACATGAAAAACACATGTTTTCAAAAATAACTTTCAACAAGTGTTACATGGTTTTATACACTAAACCCATTCAAAAACCCACTTTCAAGGCCAAAATGACACTAAGGAATTAACAAACGAAAATTTATAGCCCTGTTTTAAAACTAATATATCACTTTCACATTTTTTAAAACTACCACAAAAGATATCACATGATTTACATTTTAAAAAATACACAACATGAATAAAAAATGTATCTTTAAGACTAAATGATTTACTAATGCTACCAAAATTGGTTTTTCCACCAAACCCAACATATTAGGAACATGATAAATTAATAAACCATGAATTCTAACTTTTAAATAATTTCTACACATGGAGTCACCTACCTTTTGATTTAAGACCCTCAAATCATGGTGTGAAACATCAACCGAACCACCACCGCACCACAAGAAAGATAAATGGATCCTAAAACCAATCAATTTCACCAAAAAGGATAAATTTTATAACCTTGGTTCTAAACATATCTATTAAACATTTTATATCTCATTAATGGATGAATGAAACCCTAAGGAATGGGGGGAAATTAAAAATAAAAACACAAACATGAAGGATTTTGATGTTTTCCCCATTAAATTTCCCTTAAAAAAGAGTTTCAAGGGAGGGTGAGAGACCTTGGAGGCTTTAAATTGAGGTAAGGAATGAAATAGGGAAGTAATGGGCGGATTTGGGATTTTTTTGGAATATAAATGGGAAATAAAAAATATTTTTAATGACCGGGACAACAGTACATGGTTTGGCGACACGGTTTAACAAAACGTGCAGCCAAACCATACAGTCTATATTGGCGACCAAAAACCATACCATTATCCTCCAATTTTAAGTGGTTTCAATGGGAAAACCTAGGGGTAAATATTGGTCAAGGAAATGGGAGAAAACATCTGATAATAATTCAACCTTTTAAACCAAAAAATAGCAAACTCATGGGTACCAACCAACTCAACAACCATCCCACAAGTGGTGATAATAAAAGTCTAACAAAACCAACTCCAAAACAACAAAACCTAATACCATAATTTTTTAAAAAATAAAATTCTATGTACCACACAAGATTTCTGAGACTAAGGTTAAAAATTAAAAGCACAAGAGGCAACCAAATTTTAAATCTGGAACACACAAAAACCAAGAGAAAGATAAGAACCAAAAGTTGATTTGAAACAAAGAATGGAATTGGAAACCTGGGTGTGACAATTCTCCCACCCATAATGATTTCTAACCCCGGAACACCACATCATCACCAATATAAAAAATCAAACCCAACTGATATACCAATATCGACTACCTTTCCAAGTTTCTCTACCAAAATCCCAAACACCTCCAGGGATGAACAAAGAAGTAACCCTCTCACAAACCACAACTTACAACAGTATCCCAAAATGATCCAGAATATTTAAAATTATCCCAAATTAAAACTCATAAAACATTATACATGTTACTAATAAGGGGAGACACAAATGGTTTCTCTACCATAAGAGACAATATAAATCATCCCGACACAGAATCAAGACACTAACAGTGGGATGCCCGAACGGACTCCCTGGTACAAGGGGTATACTTCCATTAGAAATTTCCAAAATAACATACATAAGACTCATAGTGGGTCTACCCACCATAAGAATCAACCAAATTAACTGACCAGTAGGGTTGGAAACAAAAATACTCCAAAATTTAACGGGTTTATACGACCACACAGTTAGTCTGCATAGTTTGAGAAACCATGTGGTAACTATGAGGGTCATTCTTTATGGAAGGATTCCAGGAACATGGTCACTACTAATCATGCAAAAAACGTGTGATCAACATTTCTAGCAGAAATTCCTACTATACTTCAAAATCACAATGGAAACCAAAGGTTAAAATAATGACATTGGGAAATAACATGGTCATAGGGTCCCCCCACCTCCTTCCACTGAATATGGAAAAAAAGATGGCATCACCATAGGTTTAAAATATTCCCTTCATTAATATTGAGGATATAAATTTGTAAAAGGGTTTAAATGACATTTGAATTTTTCTTGACTACATGCTATCTTCACACCGAGACCTAGGGCGGGGTCTCAAATAATTGAAGTATCTTCGGCCTCGCAGTAAGGCTTTGAAAACCCTTGAAAGGAAATTATTCTTCTAGTTCTACAAAAAACTACATCAAAAACCTCGATAGGTTTACCAAGATATAACACATTCCCAACTCACCTTCCCCTAACCCTACATTTCACTAATACAAGGACTTAGAAGATGCACACCCATCACTCAATGTTTCTTCAGCTGATAAACAATAGATGGAAAAGACGCATATAAAAAACATCCTCTAATACAAAGGATTTTGATGTTTTTACAAGGGATACATACTGCCAACATAATAGATACACTCATATGATTTCACAACCTACACCTTTATAGTAAAATTATCATATGATATCACAAGGCGTCACCGAACATGACCATTGCGACTAATAGAAACAATACATGGAAATGGACCTTATTACAATTCCACAAACAATACACAATTCTTGAAAGTGGCCACAATAGCCTCTCATTACCAGATTTCCCACACTAGTTGTTTGACATGAACTCTTAATTTGAAAATACTAAAAAGGACCCATAGGCCCTATTAGAAACCATCGTGACTCTCATCCACACTAATAACCGCAGACCACTTCCACCTTCGACAAATCTGGTAAATTACAAAATTATGGTCTCTTTCAACCTTCCACGAGAACTCTCCCCCTACAAGAGGATCTAAAAAACATAGAAAGTAAATGGTGTAAACTCATTCTACAATGATCTAGAAAATAATCCTTACATTGACCAACTATAGGATTTTACAATGGAAAAACAATCCAGGTTTCACTTCAGTTGTGCACTACCCCTTAATGGGGGCATACCTAACCCAACGAGAGAAACCATGGACCCAACCAACCTGGTCCATTCATAAAAACATTCCACAAACCAGAAAAAAACATTAAGGTATCCACTTTAATTACTTCACAAAATTTTCCCAGAAGAAACCACTAACCAGCTGTTCAACCCAATTTACAAACAAAACACAAACCCAAAACACCATTCAAAGAAGAGGGGTTCTTAGGCTCAAAACATCCCACAACAACCACAGATCCCAAAATACATAAGACACACTATCACAAACTAGTAATCAAGACATCATTTTATCCTTTAAAATCACCACATTGAAAATAAATGGTTTAGGGGTTTGCATATCCACCAATGGTACCTCATGGGACTTATACATGTATGTTTCTGTGACACATCAGGAACCCTACTCATATACATCCCAGTATGCATCCTGTCTTTCCATTAACCATCAATCATCCCATATAACCCTATTCATGTGGTTTCTCATATAAATACAAATTTTTAATAGAAAAATTCATTCCACTTTTCAAACCCCCAAGAGTCAACCAATACTTACTTTTTTCTCAAGACAAGAAACCATTAAATCAAAATCCAAATTTACATCCTAAAAAATTTCCGCAAGGACACAACCATTCAAAAAATAAGTCACTTTCAAGTCATTCACATAAATTTCAAAATAGCTCATCCCATTTAAACTCTTTTCAATAGATTAGAAAACTCTATTGAGAACACATTTTCAAAAACTAAATTTTACACAATTCCTTTTTCAAAAGAGGTGTAAAAAACAATTTTCAATTTCAAAACAATTCTAAAAATTCAGTATCAACATTTAAAAAATCAAACCATTAACTCTTTATTATAAAATCATTTCCCAAAAGCATTATGCTTCTTAAAACCATGTAATTTTTTCGTTAAAATCTATCTTCTATGATTTCAAAAGTAAAGGAATCAAGAAAATGCAGGGGGAACTAGCTTCGGTGGGTGACTTGGACATATGGTTGGTTTCCATATGCCAATCACTTCACAATCACAGAGACTATTCTAGGGAAATATCCCCATATCCACATGTTTTTTCCAGGACCTACAAGATCATGAAGACCATTAACCCAACTCCCTTTTCATTTCCAATAATCATCATCAAACTAAGATAACAAAATGACTAAGATAAGTCCCGACATCCCTTAGCGGTGTGAATCTCATGATGAGGTGTGGTGATTAGTCACACTACCCATAACTTGAATGCCAAGTCCCGACAATCCAAACTCAAGTCTATCCTGACTATTCCCCAAATAAAATGACCCAAAGAGTTTACCAGAACCTCCTTTGATACCATTTTGTCACGAACCGAATCTGGTTACCATCAAAGCTGGCACCCAAATCAGCCCTGGAAAGTCCCAAAGGGAATTTATGATCCCCACGAGCTCACAAAAGTTATTAGGTATCATAAAGTAAAATTTGGGAGAAATTTACCCAAATTTATAAACATAAAACAACAAATAAATCAAAGAAACGAAATCTGCATTTTTTCAACCAAAACATATATTAATAAATTTCAAAAGTGAATTAAACAATCTTAAAAAATGTTTAAAGGCCATTGAAAAGGTAAAAACAATGAAAATAAATCCCAAAAACAACCACATGGCAAGAGGCAATGAGCTTAATCCATTTCCACAGCACTGCATAATGATAGACCAATAAACCTGAACCATTGGCACAAATGTTGTACCCAATCCTGTGAAAAAAATATCCATGTCTATATACACACAAAGGTGTAAGTAGGGAGTGATACAATGCCCAGTAGGATAAATCCAATAAGAGATTATATGTGATAATCATTCAACGTTTAAAAGCTGGAATATTCTCACAACATTAAATACTAGCAATAATTTATAGAAGATGCAACTTTAAAGAAAAAGAATATTCAAGTGGGATATTTTAAAGAATCAAAACATTTAAATAAAATAACAAAGCTACTTAATTTTCCAGCCAAATATAATGTATTCTGATTGTATGTATAAAGCATTTAATGAGCACTAGCATTGGGAAATAACCCCTTGGCAATAGCTCATCGTTGGTCCCAGGTACCTCATATCTCTGTGAAAGAAACCATCACAATATCTGTTCTCGTGCACACGATCCACTAGTAGGGATCATACCTATTACCTTGTTGTCCCACTACATAATAATAATAATATTTTATTTAGTGTAGTCCTCATTAATCTTGGTATGTGAAACTGTGGCCAAACACCATGGGATCATTAGCATACTAGTACATGTCCACCCACCTAGATACTCGGGCATTCCTCTTATGGTCAAAAAAGTTCAATCATGACCTGAAATATAATTTTCACATGGAAATTCCACTTCCACATCACATATTCTCCAAAATTCCACAATGTATATCAAACATGTCACATAAACCAATTTTTCTTTCAAATACATTTTGGAAATTTTCTCACACCAAAATATCCCACAACTCTTTTAACATATCTTTAACACTTAAAGAAATCCATTATATGATCTTTTAAAACCATTCCATCATAGTCCAATCCACATAACAACACACACACATTTCACATAATACCCTTTTAACATTCTAAATATGTTTGACACATTATATATCATATTTAACATTTAAAAACAAATCTTAAGTTAATAAAATCACCAAAAAATTCATGTACATCATTTTCCCACTTTGTTTAACTCACTAAATCATTTTCAATTTTCATAAAACTAACCCAAGGGGTATAACCATGTTTTTCACACAAAACCCATTTCAAAACCCTATTTTAATTCCAAATTTACACCATTACCAATTAAAAATAGATTTGGTAGACCTATCAATATTAATCAAACCATTCTAATTTGTAATAGAAAAACCTGAAATAATAGCACAAAAGATTCACATGAGAAACACAAGTTTTCATAAATCAATTTGAAGAAGTATGACATGGTTTTACACATTAAACCGATTCAAAAACCCCATTTAAAGGCCAACATGAAACTAAGGAATAAAAAAACCAGAATTGTAATCCCCTTTAAACAACTAATAATTCCCGTTCACATTTTATAAGACTACCGCAAAAGATATCACATTAGTTACATTAGAAAAATACACAACATCAAACCAAAATGTAACTTAATAATAATTGATTTAATAATGCTACCAAAAATGGTTTTTTGATCATGACAAACATATTAGAAACATGATAAATTAATAAACCAAGAAATATAAATCATAAAAAAATTCTTACACATGGAATCACCGACATTTTGAGTCAAAACCCTCAAATCTTGGTGCGAAACATCAACTGCACCACCACCACAACACAAAGATGATAAAAGCAACCTAAAACATCATGATTTCTCAAAATAGATTCAAATTTAAACCCTTGGAACAAATAATAACGTCTAGAATCTTTATAACTCATGAAAGGGTGAAGGAAACCCAAAGGAATGGGAAAAAATCAATGAGGTAAAGACTTACATTCGTGATTTTGAAGTTATCACCATTAATTCTCCCTTGAAAAATGTGTTCCGCTAGAGGTTGAGAGATCATGGAGGCTTTCCATAGAGCTATAGCACGAAATGTGGAATAAATTAGTATATTTGGGTTTATTCTGGAATTGAAATATGGATAATATAAAATATTTTTAATGAGCTATACAAGGTTGCACGGTTTGGCTGCATGGTTTAACAAACTTTGCGGCCAAAACATGCGGCCTATTTTGTCCAACCAAAATAGTGCCATTGTACTATAGTTTTTTGGGAATACAAGGTGTAAAATAAGGGGGAAATATAGAAAAATAATACAAAAGTAAAAGTCCCAAATTAAACCATCCTTTTTACCCCAAAACTCATCCATCTCAAGGGTACAAAACAACTCAACAACCAATCCCAAAAGTGGTGCCACTTGGTGTATCACAAAACCAACCCCAAAACACCAAAACCTAGTACCATACATTTGAAAAAATAGTATTCCAAGTACCACACAAGACCCCAAAGTATAAGGCCACAGATCCATAACACAAGCGGCACTATAATTTTAAACCGAGAACACACGAAAACTAATTGAAAGCTAAGAACCAAGAGTGGATTTAAAACAAAGAATATAATTGGAAACTCGGGCGTTACAATGAATTCATGGAGTAAGTGTTTTGAAATAAGGTAATTTATTAGTTAGTGATTTTTTGAAAAAACAATATGGTTTAAGAGGTAACCTGGGAATCTGAAAAAACTAAGAGGAAAAAATAACCCCACTAATTTGATAAGTAAATAGAAGTTCAAGGACGCAATTCCCAAAAGGGGGGAAAATACACCCACTAAAGTTTCTTTCACTTTTATATGTTATATTTGACAAAATAAACTTCTTATATAGAATAAGGACAAACAAATTTACATTGGATAAACTTTTGGTAATTTTCGGATAATGTTTATTTTTTAATGATTAGTGAAAATACTACATATTAATTCAAAACTTCCCTTTTATCAAATTTATTTATATAGTTATATTATACTTTTAATTAGTTATAAGGTGTAATTTTATTATTATTTTTTCATTTAATCCAATTTTTGTAATTGGATTTATCTTCACTTTGGAATTGGACATAAACACATGTCGATCTTTGATCGTTATTACTTCTTAAAAACTCGTATTTTGTTTTGTCAACAATAATTGATATTAAAGTAATTTCTGCCTATTATGTGTTTTTTAATTTGAAAACATGGATTCCATATTTAGAATCATAGGTTACAAATTTTTTAAATAGGTACCTTTTATTTTTATACATTATGAATAGTAACTTCAGTAATTATTTTATTTACCGTTGTAAAACAAAAAATATGATAAATAAGAGTAAAAATATTATTATACTAATATTAAAACACCCTAACACATGTACTAATCCTATTGGATAAGATATTCCTAACCATGGTAATCCATGGGTCAATTTTGGGACCCCATGGAGCCACTTGGGAGTGACAATGACATGTTATTATAGTTAATTTAAAGTAAAGAGAAATATAACATAAACATGTATGTTTTACTAAAACAATTTTATGGGGTCATATAATTTATCTCATTGACTATAAATATGGATTATAATGATGAAAATATTTCCTAGGTGATGATATTTTTTTTTTAATTTTTATAAATTAAATAAATTTATTTATTTATGACAAAATGATGATGCAATGATTACTTCATTAATAAAGGATTCAAATTAATGATATTATAAATAGTAAAAGAAATTTTATTTGAATATATTAATGTCATAAATGTATTTTATGGATTATATTGGCTTATGTTTTTTATTCAATGTATTTTTTTGAAAGAATCATCTTGTCATGGCTTTAAAAAAAATTAGTTGCTTACGGTGTCAAAATTGGCATAAATGATTTTTTAAACACTATTTTATTAAAAGATATAATTGTAGTAGAAAAATATGATTCATTTAAATGTATTATATAATGTTAAAATTTTCATTGAGGATTCAATTATGATTCTCTTGGTCTTTTATAGTAACTATAATAACTATATATTCTAAAAATGAAAGAAGACTTGGAAGACTTAATGTTTTTAACTAAGGGTAAAAGCTAAAAGATAAGTTTAATTTTTTGATCTAAACGTGTCTAAAACCTATTGGTTGAGAGTTTTTCATCCTAAATGTATCTTATATTTTAAATAAATTGTTTTTGGACCATTTGAAACCGAAAATTATTTTATAATAAAATAATACTTCGAAACATTCTTAAAGTACCCATCCTCCCGCTTATAAGAGGGCATCAAATATACCCATTTAATCACAACTCTCAAGACTCTGAGATCTTACAAAATCTACTAAAATAATATCCCAATATCAATACATTCTTCATAGAACATTTACCTTTGGAAAATGGAAATTCAAGAAAGCCTTTCTGCTCCAATCAAAAGATGTAACACGATTTAGAGGGAACATCCTCACTCAAGATTCTTTCCCTGATTTTTCTTCTCCACTCCATATTTTATACTTATTATTTGATTTCATAAAAAAAATAGTATCATAAATATACATGAATTTTTTTCTGAGAATTATTTTAACTCCATATACACACACCTCCATCTAATGAATATGAACATATTTTTTCTGTGGACGGTGAACTACTACCTCACTAAAAGATGATTGTGAAATTTTCCACTACCACCTCTCATATTGGAAAATATGATGGAAAAATATTTATATATTATATATATTATATTTATACTTCCTCTATGATTTTTTATTTTTCATTTACATCATACCTTTATGATTTCAATAATTTGTAAATATGATAACTTTATTTGAGAAAGTGCAGACTATCGCCCCCTCAAAGTGATATGACTTGCCCTTGCCATACATGGAACATATAAATTATTGTGTTAAAAAACTTATGTAACATATATAAAAAATTATACTATACTTTTATTATAATTTACTTTTGCATCATTTATTTTTAATTCCTTTAAATATGAAAAATAAATGAAAGTAGTGTTCATGCATACGTACGGATTACAGTTTCCATGAATGTTAAATTAAATTTGTTATCTCTAAACGATATGTAATATTATTTATAAATATATATAATTTATATATATGAAATTAAAATCATGAATATCATTCGGGAGATGATGTACTTTTGACTACATGAACAATTTACATCAAAACATGTTTATTTTCGACTCAAGTACCAAATATCGACAAAACGACTTATATTAACAAAAATAATTATGTAATGTTAATAATGTAGAAATAATTGATATTAATGGAATAATAAACTCGAAAAAATTATAAATCAAGTTTAAATTAACTTTTGTTTATTATTCAGGAAGAACAAGGAATATACGTGATGAGTCGGACTCAATGTAAGGGTCATCGATGCAATCTCCTTTCATTGAGGAATAATTGTATGTATACACAACATCCATTTATATAGTTTATAATTATACCATTTTTATTTGGATTTAATTAAATGGTTTTTAAAAAGGAATCTTTATTCTACGATGTGTTTTAAAAAATGACAAAAGTAATGGTTTTTAACATACATAGTGACAACGACATTTCTACCACCTCGGGCATTATTTGATATTTGGATTCCTTAATAACCCATAGTGTTTTTATAAAGAATATAAATACCACGTTCCCTTTTAATGTATTTTGGTATTGAAAATGGTGTTTAAAAACCATTGAGTATGTCAATAACATGAAATGTTATATTTTGATTGGAATATATAAATTCTATCTTTATTTTATGCTTGTTTTATGTGTTATGATTATGTTATGGTTCCTGGGAATTGTTTACATATATAGGTGGTTCAATTAAAAACCAAGTGAGGGTGAGCCTGACATAGCTCTTCAATTCAATCTATAACGTGATGGAGGTAAATGTTAATTTTACTCCTAAGATATTTTTGTAATATACTAGTATGGTATTACAAACATAACTCCATTTCTAGTTGTGAATGCTACAATGTATGTATGTTTTGGATTCACATGTTACCTGTATGATTTATGATATATAATCATTATTCGTGAATCTTATGATTTTATGGGGTATGTTAAATAGTTTATGTTTTGTGATTGAAAAGTATGATTTCATTGATTTATATGTATTGATAGACTAACACATTATTTCTTTATTTTATATCCCATTTTGAGATTTTTATGATCATCCCATGTTTGTTGATATTTTTTTCCTAGGGTATAAGTAAGGGTAAAAGAATGGAAAAATTCAATAATATTTTTATCAGGAAAATAATTATTGTTTTTTAATGAGTTTTATTGTTGTGAAACTTTTTTTATTAGAGTAGAAGATTCTATATTGTAATTTTTAGGACCAATAGAGGCCTATATACCCTGAGAGGGGGGTGAATCAGGGTATGGATATTCTTTTCAAAATTATTTCTGCCCACTGGATCTTGACCTCTATATTACAAGGGTCACTTTGTTTGCACTTGTATGTTTATTATGATAACTTATTTTCATCTGTGTCGGATGATGATGCTTCAAATGCAGTGCAGGGAAGTAAGCAGGCAGACACAATGATTTTTACTTGGTTCACCCTCACTGGGCTACGTCCAAGGAGCATACGCCGACAAGTTGTCGTGCGTACCAAATCCCACTAATCTTCATAAGATGTGGATAAAAAATTTGGGCTAGATCACTTATATGCCCAGGATCACTTCCTTTTCAATGTTTAGGGCCAGCTCACTGCTTTTCCAAGGGTCACTCCCTATTTCTCTCTCTCTGGCTCACTGCCGGTGGAGAGGATCACCTTTTTCCTCTTCCTATGCTCACTACACTTAGAAGGGTTCCACTCACAGTTTATAGACCTGTAGGTCTCTTCATTTGCATGAAATAATGCATCTTCAACTGTTGATAGATTCTCTATTGAATTCCAACTTTCATCCACTTATGAATACCTCTTTGCCTCTGAACACTGGGCAATTCCTTTTTGAAACACCTTCATAAAGCACCCTACATGGCGAAGCTCCCAATTTCGCGAAGATCAAACAAGCCTTTGCGAATATCCTACCTTTTCGTGAAGCACTTTCGCGAAGCACTTTCTCAAATATCAAGCCATCGAAAGCAATGTCCCTCTTGACGCTTACTAATCCAACACAGTGATCACAGGTTTCGCGGAGCTACAATAGCCTCCACGAATCTCCTCTTTCACGAAGCACACTAGCTCCGCGAACCACCTTCGCAAATCGAGATCAAATGATCTTCTATAAAAATTCTCTCTACTTCTCTCGAGGGGGTCGGCCTCTATTTAGAGGCGATTCCACCGACCCTCAAACATTCCGTGCAATGTCAACGCCATGTCATATCAAATCAAGAAGCTCTGAAAATTCCGCCGGAATTCTATCGAAATCGCGAAGCACCATGACAATTTTCCATTCGCGGAGCTCGTCATAATCGCGGATCATCTCGTCAATTCCTTCGCGCCTCCTCCGCGAAGCTCCCTCGCAATGCCCTTCATCGTCGTGAAGCTCCCTTACAAATCCCCACACTGCCGTGATGCGCTTCAGCCTCTACCGTTCGCGAAGCTTGTCGTAATCGCGAAGACTCACCACCTCCATTCTTCTGGTCTTTGAGATTTCCAAACCATGCATCCTATCTTTGAGAAATTCATGCCTTTACCATATCAAATTATGATCTTCATGGAAATACACTTTTCGCGATTCTCACCAAACTTCCAGATTTTTGACCCCAAAATATTGGCAAACATTGGGAAACGACGCCACCTTGTACTTCTCTTTTGTACAGACTCCAGATCGTCCGTTCCTTTGTCATCGTTCTTTGTCAAAATGGATTGTCAACAAATTATATGTAACTTGACAATTCTCCATGGAAACCTACATTATCAATAAACACAATCAACCCGAAAATACTGCAATGTTACATTGAGGGATTTTTTCCCAACAATCTCCCCCTTTGGGTTTGTTGACAATTCTTCATATCTATTCTCAGAATGATTTTCTGCACATTGATACCTCACTAAGTCTTCTTCCATCCACTACCACCATTCGCCTCTTGCGATTATGATAGCATTCAAGGATTCACATAACACGTACTCTAAGCCCACATGAGAAATTCTCGATGTGAGAAACAAGAGTAGTATGGAAAGTTCATCAATGAATCACTTCATGTCAAACACCAATTGTCGATTCCAACCTGATACCAATTCATAAATTGATACCAATTGTTGAACCACACTGATCCCAATTGGTTATAGCTGGACACCTTTTCACACCATTCCAACATCACAATTCTGCTTTTATCACGATCCTCAGCTATCGTGATATCTATGCTTTGATCGATCACTTCTAGCATCGTCAGATTTAATACTCTCCCCCTTTCTCATTTCTTCACCTATCTGGATGCTCCACTGGTCAACTTCTCCCTGTATCTGTCATGACTTCTCGTATAACCACACTGTCTACCCCTTGAACAATCACTATTTTCTCCCCCTTTTTCAACGAACCCAAAGGTCGCTCTTTTGTAGTCTGTAACATAGTAGAGAACACATATGAGCACATTAGGGAAAAACACATCATACCTTGGGGAGAGGGGGGGGTTCCACATCCACAATATTTTAAGTGCAGGGAATCGACTGAACTCCCAGAGACAGTTGACGCCTCTCAAAATCTTCCTTGGGTAAGGCCTTTGTCAGAATGTCTGCAACCTATAGCTACGTAGGCACATACTCCAACATCACGGTTCCCTGCTCAACCTTCTCCTTGATAAAATGATAATTAATCTCAATTTTCTTTGTCCTTGAATGATGTACAAGATTTTTTCTAAGATTTATAGCACTTGAGTTGTCGCACTGGATTCCGATCGGAGACTTCACTTCAACTCCCGTATCATCAAGCTGTTGTTTCATCCACAATAACTGTGTGCATGATTGAGTGGCCGTAATATACTCAGCTTCTGTGGTGCTCAATGAAATGAAATATTTCTTCTTGATTAGCTAAGAAATACACAATACACCATGATAGAATGCACCACCTGACGTTGATTTTCTAGGAGCTACTGAACCGGTCCAGTCTGCATTAGTATATCCCCATAACTCTGTCTGATATTTGTCAGTATATGTCAAGCCGAAATCCAATGTGTCATGGATATACCGAAGTATAATTTTCACTGCAAGCAGGTGGCTTTCCATGGGATCACTCTGATATCTCACTGCTTGGCATGTGGCGAAAACAATATGAGGCCTTGTTGCGGTTAAGTACAAAAGACATCCAAAGATTTGCCTATATTCTGTGATATTAACTGTCTTGCCATTCTCATATTTTGATAATTTCATCCAGGTAGCAACCAGAGTTTTCATCTCCTTGGAATATTCCATGCCAATCCTTCATAACACCTCCTCTTCATATTTCGGAAAGACACCTTAACTATGCTTCATTTGAATCATAGATTCTGCAAATATTGATTCAACATTGAATGCCATTATCTCGGTGCTTGTTTCAACCCACATAATTATTTCTTCATCTGAAAAACCTTGTTCTCATCCTCATGAATAGGAGAACCATATGGTTGCTCAATATGCACTTCTTACTCCAGAATCCCATTCAAGAATGCTGATTTGACGTCCATATGGAATACCTTGATCTTTCGTTGCACTACAATGGCTAGGAATAATCTGATTGTCTCCTACCTTGAAATTGGTGCAAATGTCTCATCACCATCTATTCCCTCTATCTGGGAGTCTCCTTTTCACATCAGTCGTTCTTTGTTCCGAATCACTGTGCCATATTCATTCATTTTTCTTAATAGACCCATTTAGTCCTGATGGCATTTTTACCTTCTGGCCTCGAAACAATCTCCCATTTCCAATTCTTCTCAATTCGGATCTAGCTCTTAATTCATTTCTTGAACGCAGTTTTCATCTTCAGATGCATCAGCAAAGCATTTCCGCTCAACCTGAGATAGACATGATTCCAGCTGTAGTGATTTCCTCTTCCTTGTCTGAACTGAATCCGACTGACCACCAATGATATTCAATCTATCAATTTCATCTTAGCTCTTTGGATTCCTTGTAGACACAGACTTGAAACATTCTTGTTCATCATCAGTGTCTTCATCTAAATCATTATCATCCACTTCTGCTCTCCCTTGTGTTGCTTTCTTCCTCAACACATTCATCAGGAAATTTTTCACTGACTCATTCTTTAATGGCTTCATGTCTTTCAGCTACTTTTCTCTATGTCATAGTTCAATGATGTCATTTCATTTAACATCTTCTATCAGATTTGTTTGACACACCTCTGATTTTCTCTCGCAAATTCTTGGTATCCTGAAAGAAGTCAGCTGATACCACATTGTTAGAACACAATTGATAATCATGAAAACCTGTGTGTTGCTGCTTTTCCACCAATCATTCTTCATGAGCATAAACATTCATCCTTCATATCATATTGAGATCATGCATCTGATTAGGATATAGAATGATCCCCCTGTGTTATGTAACTCTTCCCGTAGTTAGGCCCAATAGTTTGTACCCATAACTAGTCTTCCCCCACCCTTGCATCATTTGTTCTCATATTCCACTCAGAGTTGAGCCATTAACAAAATCTCTAAGCCTACTGAGTTGAAACTCAGTGTAGGAAACAAGAGATAATGTTAATAACACAATCACTTCCTATTGTGCTCTGTTTATCCCTTTCTTCTTCAACTGTTGTACCTTATTTGAGCCAATTAAAATGCTACAGCATATCACTTCACCACTTTGCATCTTTAGATGCCACTTCCCCTTGTATTGCATCTCCCTAAAACCTGAAACACATGAATCATTAGTTAATTTCTTGTATATTCATAGGGAGAGGGGTGTTTCATGAATCCTTAAGACGAGGATAGTGGTTGATCCTGATGGGTCAACCCTTTGATTCTCTCTTGTAGCACATCACATTCTTTTCTTGCTTCCTCCAGTTGCCTGGCCAACTTCAACTGCTCTGGCCATATGTCTAAGCATTCATTACCTGCATGCTGAGTCTTTTTCTGATATGAAGGTTCAGTAGGCCTGGCCTTTCTCACCATTTGGGGTTTAAACCCACTAGTAAACATTTCCATCTTTGATGTTCCACTAAAATTCCATTTCCCTTGATTCCTACTCTGAGTAGGAATATCTTTTATTTCCATATTCCCTTGCTTCTTCCACCATTGCAAGGATCTTGCATCTTCTTCCAGTTTTCGCTGTGGAACACGACCTGTGAAGTTTTCATTACACTCTTTGTTCATATTTCTTTTATCAGATGTCTGAGTCACCACAAGCTTTTCACTAGTGGTGATTCCTCCATTGAACATTTATTCTTCTTTATCACAGCTGGAGTAGATAACCCCTTAATATTCCAGGTTTGTTCACATTATCTCCTTGAGAGATGTTTTGAGTATAACAGATGAGGTGACTGATACACCTTTCGTTCAGCTCCATGTGATTCCCCTGAGGCTCTAACCCTATTCATCTCCATCCCACTTTGTCTCTCAGTGTACAATTTCTCATTTTGCATTATTGGAGTCGAGAATCTATTTTTGAGTTCCCTTTCCCTTATTGTGTTCTTTTTTCTGCAATTTCTTTCCAATTGCCCATAATCTTAACATATAAAACATTTTTCATCAAAGGCATACCTCATTTCGTCACCTCTATGTCGAGATGCTGATACACCTTGAGTTCTTCTTCTGACATGGGGCTCTTGAGCTGCCCGACACATACTCATGGTGTGTCCCATTCTTCCACAGTAATAGCATCTAATGGATGCTTTCCTCTGAGAGACTCTTCTCTCTGTTCTCTCATGACGCTTATTCTTATTCTCATAGTTATCAAGGTTTCTATTTTCACAGCCTGAAATGTATTCCAGAGCCTCTAAACAGAAGCTTGACATGTGACCATGAATCCCACATAAATGGCACATGTCGTCACTTCTTTTTGTAACTGACCTCTTAGGCCTATATCCTACACCTACATGTTTTTCTCCACTCCTGGAACTATTCATGACTCTCTTCTTAGCATGCATGGGAGGTGATTAATCAAATCCAATTCCATCTTTTCTGAAACTTACTGGTCTTTGAGCTGAGAAAATATTTTGTTGTTTCTCTTCAGAAATAACATATTTGTTCTTCATTTTATCATCACTTGTCGAAGGATGATCAAATAGCAAGTGTAATGCATCATTTATTTTTGGAATTCCTTTAGCATTGAATTTATCCACTTCCTTCTTTACTGATTCTTTCTCTTCTTCCAACTTCTGAATCTTCATATCACTTGATTTAAGTTGGGCATTGAATTCCCTTCTGAGATTCTTTCCACGACTCATCTCATCTTCCAATTCCTGTGTGAGCTTTTCTACCAAACCACTTTTCTCTTTTACTTTTAATTTTTATTGAGAAACAGATTCAGAGATAGATTCATTCACTTGTTGGAGCCTTTGATTCTTTTGAACTTGTTCAGACAACTATGTTGCTAGATCATCATTTCTGGCATTGAGATTCTGAATTTTATCTGTGTTCAGATTCTTTCCCTTGACAACAGCTTTTGATTTTTCATCCTTAGCTGATCTCTTTTGAAATTCTTCATCTTGAGAATCATTTTTCTCCCTCAGATCAGTAGCAATGTCAATAAGCCTTTGATTAAAACTTCTTAGCTTGTTGATATCAGTTTCCAGTGCTTGGATCTGAATATATTTAGATTTAATTTCATCAGGGTTTCTAACGACACACGAAATATCAGGTTCTTCGATACACTTGACTTGATCTTTTACTTTTCTATTCAAGCCATCGATATCCCTTTTCTGTTCGTCAATCTTAATCTTATAATCACTAACTGAATCTGATTTCTCTCGTGTTGATAACCTGAGTTTCTCAATTTATTCCATCAATACAGACTTCTCTACTTCCTGCTGCTGCATATAGAGTCTGGCATCGTGAACAACTTTGCTAGATTTCTTTGTTTTAGCTCCCCAAACATCTATCTCCTCAAGAGTAGCCTCTAATTCAGCTTGCATTTCTATTCTTCCTTCAATTTCCTCTTCTATTTCAGTATCACTCTAATGTTCATGTACTTCTCTCATTCCAACATCATGATTGATTGAATCAATATTTTCCATATCAGATTCATCTAGGCCATCCTTCATTAATCTATTTGATTCTTTTAGTTGAATCACACTTCTTCCAAAAACACTTCCACACTGAGGGAAATTACCTGACTTCTGATTCTTCTTTGATGCTTTTCCCTTTCCCATGGTAGACTGAGACAAGAGAAAATTATATCTTCAACCACCCAGATCGACTACACAAAGTCGAAGAAAACAAATATGATAAAAGAAACCAGCCCTCTGATACCAATTAATATGACCAATAGGGGCCTATATACCCTGAGAGGGGGGTGAATCAAGGTATGGATATTCTTTTCAAAATTCTGCCTGCCCCACTGGATCTTGACCTCATTATTACAAGGTTCACTTTGTTTTCCCTTGTATGTTTATTATGATCACTTATTTTCTTCTTTGTCTGATGATGATGCTTCAAATGCAATACAGGGAAGTAAGCAGGCAGACACAAAGATATTTAATTGGTTTACCCTCACTAGGCTACTTCCAAGGAGCATACGCCGAAAAGTTGTCGTGCGTACCAAATCCCACTAATCTTCATAAGATGTGGATACAAAATTCGGGCTAGATCAATTCTATGCCCAGGCTCTCTGCCTTTAAAATGTTTAGATTCAGCTCACTACTTTCCCAAGGGACAAAACCTGTTTCTCTCTCTCTGGCTCACTGCCGGTGGAGAGGATCACCTTTTTCCTCTTCTTATGCTCACTGCACTTGGAAGGGATCCACTCACAGTTTATAGACCTGTAGGTCTCCTCATTTTCATGAAATAATGAATCTTCAAATGTTGATTTATGCTCTATTGAAGTCCAAATTTCATCCACTGATGAATACCTCTTTTCCTCGGAACACTGGGAAATTTCTTTTGGAAACACCTTCACAAACCACCCTACTTCGCGAAGCTCCCAATTTCACAAAGCTCAAACAAGCCTTCATGAAGCTCCTGCCTTTTCGCGAAGCACTTTCGCGAAGCACATTCGCGAAGCTCAAGCCGTCGAAAAGCAACGTCCCTCACAAAGCTTACTAAGACAACGCGGAGCTCGCAAGTTTCGCGGAGCTACAATAGCCGCCACGAAGTTCCTCTTTCGCAAAGCACACTGGCTCTGCGAACCACCTTCACAAATCGAGAGCAAATGATCTTCTCTGAAAATTCTCTCTAATTCTATCGAGGGGGTCGGCCTCTATTTATAGGCGATTCCACCGACCCTCGAACTTTCCGTGCGAAGTCAACGCCACGTCATCTCAAATTGTGATGCTCCGAAGTTTCTGCCGGAATTATATCCAAATCGCGAAGCACCACGACAATTTTCCGTTCGCGGAGCTCGTCGTAATCGTGGAGCATCCCGTCAATTCCTTCTCACCTTCGCCGCGAAGCTCCCTCGCAATACCCTTTATCACCGCGAAGCTCCCTTTCAAATCCCTTCACGGCCGCGATGCGCTTCAGCCTCTGCCGTTTGCGAAGCTTATTGTAATCGCGAAGACTCAACGCCTCCATTCTTCTGGTCTTCGCGATTTCCAAACCATGCATCTTATCTTCACGCAATTCATGCCTTTTCCATATTAAATTATGATCTTCATGGAAATCCACATTTCGCAATGCTCACCAAACTTCTAGATTTTGGACCCCAAAAATTTGGAAAACACTGGGAAATGGTGCCACCTTGTACTGCTCTTTTGTACCGCCTCCAGATCATCCTTTCCTTTGTCATCGTTATTTGCAAACATGTATTTTCAACAACTTCTTTGGAACTCGACAATTATCCATGGAAACCTACATTGTCAACAAACACAATCAACCCAAAAATACTGCAATGTTACCTTGAGGGATTTTTGCCCAACAGTAATACATAAGATGTTATGTAATAGTTATGACCTAATACTTTAAAACTACAAACCTAAAATGATCCTCATTTCAAATTCTTGACATAACTAATTATTATGTAACGTTTAATGTAGGGTCCTTATACTCAACTACATTAATGGTTTCAAAAATATGATCACTAATATTAAAGTACTCCACCACCTCTCTAGGGTCATTTTTACCCATAATGGATTGGGTGTTCTTATTAAAGAACTCTCAAGATCGATCCATTACTCTTATAGATCTTGATTAGAACTCAACAACAACATTTTGGGCTTGTGGTAAAATTTGGTCAAATTAATAAACTACCAATATGGTAGCCTCAATAATGATCGTATATATCAGAGGACGCCCTTAAGGAATATATTTTATGCCCTCCTTATGAAGTAATATAAGGGGTGTCGAAGGAATACAGTCACACAACAAAACATAAGAAATGAATAGACAAAAAATTGAATTAAGACCATAAAAATTAACAAAAAACTGATATTAATATTTAGAACGCAAAACATAAGAATCACATCCCAACATCCATTGTTAACTTGATTCTCATCATGGAAGGATATAGTTAGGACCTCACCATGACCTACCTATCATGTTGTGACAGTCTTATCTAGAGTCTTCCAACCATCACAAGACTTGGATTCATGGGGAGAGACAAGATTTGATGCCACACTATGGGAAAAGAGACCTAGATACCCACATAAACTTTTTCCCAACCTGAATTTCCAACTACCAAAAGGGCATCTATATCCCTATAGGATGAAGACTAGAAAACATTCATCAACAAAGACCACAGATAAATATTTATCCCAACATGAATCTGAAAACATGAAATATATATTTATACATATACCTAGAAGAAAAATACAATGGATGATGAAACATGTATTCATGTTAAAAAATGGAAAAAATATAACATTAAATTAACTAAAGGATCTTTAAGACACATGTACATAAAAGGACCACAAAAAGAAAAACAACTACTCTTTGTGATATCCCAGTAAACTCCCACCATATCCCCCCATCTACCTAGACACAACTGATAGAAATCATCATTTCCACACTAGTGAACATGGTGTGAGATAATAAATTCAATAGGATCCAACCAAGGTGTTCATTATAAAGAATATATAAAATAATATATAAAATTTTCAATATTATACAAGAAAAATATTGATAATGAGTTAAAATGTTCTTTATGTCAAAGAATAAAAAGCTGTTAATTTCACATTTTTCCACATTTCCAAAATAATCAATGTAAAATAGTTTCATATTATTTCACTTATATAATGTGAGCCTTATCAATAATAAGCATGTATAATGTATCATGTCAATCCATGGAAGTTAAAAATAAAATATCACAAGACATATAAAAGGTAACATAATGATAAGGACTAATATAGTCTATGATATCTATGAAACTAACAACTTAATAGAGACAATTTCATTCATTAAGTCCCATGATACATGCATAAAATATAGAGAGTGGAGGAAAACCCTATATAGTAAACCCCCCCAGTAGGTCTATCGCGTCCCAGGTAAAATATACCTTTTGATCATAGGAACACCATGCGAGTTAACCCATAAAAAAGGGATGATCCTTATTACTACAACTTCCACATAAATAACCAAGTCTTTCCATGCACCATATTTTCCAAACCATTTCATCAAAACCATGCATTTAAAACCATTATAGAAATACACATCTTAATGATTTAAAAATAACATTTCAGTTACCAAAGAATAAATATATATTATTTTTTGAAAAATCCATTTCCATACAAAAAAATTAATCAATCAATAATTCCATTAAATTTAACAATCCATTTATAAATACTCTGAGCAATACCGTTCACCCAAAATACGCTATAGACAAAACCACCTAACTCATACCTAGTTCTTAAAGTGTTACCCTTAAAGAAAACACCATGGAAGAATGAAAAAGACCATGATAGATACCATAAATTGATTCTCACCTCAGAGGCACATCCCATAAACAAGAGTGGATGGTAGATATTAGAAACAACACCTACATCCGTTAAACATGCAATTCATAGTAGAAACAACACAAGGGTAAGCCTCCAGAGAAATATCACATAATAAATCTCAAAGGATCAGTGTGATTATCACCATAGATCAAAATATCCATAGTCGTACAGTAATAGGTAAACCATGGTAAACATAAAAAAACCCGAAGAATATACATTGGAAAAAATCACTTCTACTGCAAATATGATCAATGGTGGAAAGAAACAATTTGAAATGTGTAGAGGATTCCAAAATAGTTAAGGAGGTCTTCTAGGATTAGGGGTAAGATGCATGAAACTAAATTAAAAACAAATTAGATGTGAAGCACTATAAAATATCATCTCATGATGATTTTGTAGTGTGAATCTCCATTCCACGTTGTAAAATCCATGAAGAACATATATAATAGAAAACCCATCGACTTGGGTTAAAAATATTGATATTACCATTAAATTACATGCAATAAAAATTCATGGATTTAAATATTCCTCCCTTATATGGGCTCATGATAGCTTCTCGACACCCCATATGTTACACAGATACATTTCACAATGTGTATACATAATTCATGGGGTTATCATTTTCCCGTGATAAACCAACATCACGATATCTTCCTGGGGAACAATACATGGCGTGTAAATACATTACTTGAAATTTGTTTCTCTTATGGATAATGATAATAATATTTTCTTCTCAAACCCCAAACAAAATTATATATTCTTTGAATTTAGGGATAAATCCATAAATCCATCAAAGCATTTATAATAAAAATCCTTTAATTTAAAAAAGCATACTCCCTCAAATATTAGGTCGTTTTCCATAATAATTTCCATCTATCCATAGGATTCCCAAAATGTACCCAAATATAGAGGAAAATGATAAGAGAGATGAAAATTATCTTAAAGTGATTAATATGTTTATAAATTATTTTTGTATGAATTATGATTATATTTAAATGTAATAAAATATTTTGTTGTTAAAATTTATAACATTGTTATATACTAATATAAATTTTATTGCTAGTAAATTCATACTATGATAAAAAACATTTAGTTATATAAATATTATATCATGAAACTATTCTTATTTTTATTGAATGATAATGATATATATTTACACTATATTAATTAGTAATTCATTAAAAATTTAGTTGTTATAAAAAATATCATTTTTCTATAAAACTGTTTTTTCACAGAATGTAATATTCTTAATTAAATATTAAAATTCTATATTAAAGTATAATAATTTCAAAAAACTGGATGAAGTATTTTATATATCGTGGCCATATTTACATAATATGAATATTTTTGATTTCACTGAAATAATTAATTATCAATTGAGTAGTGTAAATATTGACTGTGTTTTTTCATCATAATATGGAAATTATTTTACTACATGAATATATTTAATGAATAATGATTTTTTAATATTTTTAACTAATTATAAAATATTTCAACGTTTTTTTAATTTATTTTTAAATAATATATTTTCAATAGTTTTAAGTATTCAATGGATTTGATAATTGTATCCAATTCATAAATAGTTTTTTTAAAAAAATTTCTTTTTCAGAAAACCATTTAATCATAATTCATGCACTTCTGTTAGGATTTTGTTTTTAATAAAATTGGATGTATTGTTAATAAAATAGAATAAAAATACAGATTCAATGCTTCTAAATATTCTAATAATGCTCATATTTTTAGGGAATAAATGGAAAATTACATGTATAAGAACTTTTTATGGTGTTTAAAAGTAAAATTGTAAAAGTGAGCAACCATACAGGTAGAGAGAATAACATGTTTGAAACTTGTTTAATTTTCAATAGTGAAGGTGTTCCTAAAACTCAACTAACCAAATATAAATCATTTTGGATGAATTTATGTATAGATTGACTATACAGTACTTAACATTTTTGGGTATTCATAAAAATAACACATAATTTTAGTTATAAAATGGTCACTCCACTACTAATTTCCCATCACACAGAACTACCAAATTCCGGAAAAAATTATATCCAAAACACTTATACACACTCTTATATATTTTTATTATGTTATGGTATTCCTAAAATAAAATCTTCCAATGTTTTAATTCTATTCACAATGGATATAATCCAATAGGAGAGGTATAATTTCCTAACATCTCATTTCATTATCTATTTATTTTCTCTCAATATTTCTTCAATAAATTTATTTTTAATATATCATAATGATAAACTTATTGTCAGTATTATACTAATATGATATTATAATGATGGTAATTTCATTAACCAAACTCCTACATTTTATTAAAAAATAAAATTGTGTATCCTGTGTTGTAAGGACTACTACCTCCACACCACAACATTTATTCATTTTAATTAAGCACCATAAAAAGTAGTTTATAATAAGTAATTTATTATATAGTTATGATAATTTTTTTTATTTTTTTATTATTAAATTTTATACCATATTAATCATTTTCCAAATTCTATGGAAAATGAATTTGGAAACCTAGAGTACGCGTAGACTACTACATACATAAAACAATTGATTTCCATGTTTCATTTCATCATTGCATTATTAGAATGGTAAATTTAATGGTTTTATAGAATAAATGTGATGTTTATTATATCATTAAGGTTATTTTATAATAAATTGGAGATCCTATTAATTACATTTCTAACAAACACCTATCATAAACTCAAAGGGATAAAAAATTACACTATGGGAAAAAACATTAATCCAAAATATATAATATTTTCATTTTCATTACATAATAATATAATTACTTTAGACATAAAAATATCATACTAGTATACTATATATTTTAAAAACATTATTCTATTTTAAAAAAACTAAATTATCTCATAATCAACAATAATCATGGTATGGTTATATAAAGGAATGTTTGACCACCTAAATTAACAATGTTATGAAATTTAATCATAGATTATTGTGAAAACATGATATATAACCTAATAAAATATACATAAATAAATAATTTTCATTTAGTTATAGAAAATATACTTATAATTTTAACAAATAAATTGATAAATCCCCTTTTTCCGGTTCAAATTCTATAAAAACTGTTTTTTATCCATTTAATTATCGTGGATAAAAGATAAATTTCTCAAGAAAATAAATTAAATCATCATTAAAAAACATAATTCATCCATTATAGTTTCATTAATTTTCATGAACCACTCCCACAAAAGTTAATTCAATGAGTGGAGAGATATAATGACCCCTAAGCCTCGCTTCCTATAGCCCTTAAGTTGGAAACTATGATTGAGGTTATAAAAATAACATAAAGCATGAAGAATTTCCCTCAACAATACTATAGGATCGGTAGATAAGATGAATAATCTAGAATAAAATATTGGACACAATATAAAGTTAAATTCAATCGATCACAGAATCCAAACATATATAAATCTGAATAGATAAAATTATCCAAAAGCAAATACCAAAAATAGTAGATAAAGGTAAGACACGAAAACTATTCAAAAAGGTATAAGATAGTACTATACAATAACATCCACATAATCCTCATAGAAACATGAAAATTAGTTTATATATACATGTTGAGAATACGAGTATACTCAGAAATAAAACCAATGTCTCTCTTTGACATGTGAAAAAATAATTCTAATGAACATGCGAGAAAATAGTAGAACCAACATGAGCTAAAGAGATCAATAATCCATCCATACCTCACCAAGGAATTCTCACCAAATAACACAAGGAAAGTATAAAAAAATAATATTAAAACTACTAATAAAGGATACATTACACCACATTCCCACTAAATTTTTACTCTCACATCACAACAACGTGCACCCTGGAGCCCTCATACCATTCAAATGACATATAGCACCACCCCACATCATAGTCACATCATGACTTTCCCAAAGGATGCTAGGACACTTCCCCACAACTTAGTCACATCTCATATTGGAATAACACTCAAGGGCCACCACATCAAAACCACTTTTATAACTTGATTAGTATGGCATCATGAACATGAAGGACATCAACCTCATTCCACCCTACGACCATGTACAAAACACACCATAAGTATCCAATTGAAGGATCATATAATATCTGAACCAAAGATACATATTCCATCACCTAGTGCACTTATATAACATCATCCATAACAACAAATTCATATATACTAAATGAGAAGAGATATTAGGGAAAATAATATGGCCAATCATCCATCATTATCACTGGGATGTTGGAAAAAGCACCACCATGGGAAAATACAAACATTGGCATATAGTGCTCAATGAAGGTGGGGTGCATCTAGAAATAATATGGAATATAAAATTATATATATATATATATATATTAGTCATTATAAATACCACCCTATTGGTAGACAAAAAACTTTAACCATCTCACAACCATTCCACATTAATTGAAACCTCCAAATGCATAACAACACACAATCCCCAAGATGCATTTCGTGTTTCCATCCAATCCCATTATCCAGAGTATTCATTTTACTATCTACAAACAATGAAATTTAACCACCCATGAAGTCAATTATTTATTCATTAGTGAATTCCACCAAATATAACAAAAAAACACAGATCCATATCAATGATTATTAATATGTATTACATCGCCACCAAGGCTTCTAGAACAATGAAACTATACCATAGAATAGGATAATCATTACCATTATACCATTTCCTTACAACACAACAATCACAAATTAAAAATTATCCTGCCAACCACCCCAATGGAAGTGCCAATAAAACTATCACCTCACCACCCCAAAATAATATCAAAAAACCATCACCTCACCACAAAAATTTATGGAATGAAACTAAATAACCTCATAACCCCAAATGAATGGAAAAACCACCCCTTTCCTTTCAAATAGCACACCCTAGACAACCAGAAAACATCAAAGATCATTTTATTAATTAAAAACAATCGTTTTTTATCAAATATTAGTTTATTTTTGGGTTGTTATTATAGAAGAAAAAAACAAGGGAACCTATTTTTCTAACCAAATATATCTGATTTGGGAATTTATTTTTTCAGGTGATATCACAAAAACCTAAAAAATAGGCCTCCATAACACATATCAAGCTAACATAAAATAACCACCAATGGAAACATTTTTTAGTAGGTTATTCTACCTGTAAAATCCTAATATCACTACCATATCAATGATGTAAAAGCATGTGAATTTGTCCTCATACCCATCAATTCCAATTTTCCAATTCATTATCTTTAATTAATCCATCAAAACAATCCCGATAGATTAAAAAATAGAAAACACTAACTCATGATGAAAAATAGTGATACATACAGGATTACCTACCCTAAAAAATCAATTAAAACTCCCTACACACTATATGGTGAAAATGAAAAGGATTCAAATAATAAACACACACAAAAATCATAGATCATCCTACACCAAATATTAGGTTATAAAAAATAATTCCCTAATCATAGTTTTAACCAGCATTACACCACCATAGAGGTTATATAATGAATTATGGATAGAAAACAACATGGAATAGAGGGGTAATCAACATGTATTTCTGATGGGAATCCACTAGAACCAACGATTCAATGCTAGAGGAAGGTTGTTGAAGATACTTCATGAGATTCCTAGGGTTCCCAAATATAAGAGAGGGAATAACTATGGATGAATAAGGAGGGGTTCAGTTGAAACAACTAATTTATAAATAATTATTGACACTTTCATGTCATATAAGTCTATTATAATGAGAATTTCAAAACATTTAAAAAAATACCCACTTCCAATGAAATATGCATCACTTCAACATAATTTAACTACAATTCATGATTTACTATCATGTTGGGAATCCATTTCTAGTATTCCTTCATCTCCTCACAAATGACATGAATCTTTTCATATAAAAATGTAATAAAAATAGTTCACATCATGTCAACCTTTCTCGATGTGAATATTCCACATAATCCTTATTGAACCTCCAACCCCTATAGAACCCCATCAAGCCTCCTTCAAACAACTTATGACACCCAAAAGTGGAAATGTAATGGGTTGGGTATTTATATTCCATTAAATAATATACCACTCAAATGATTCTCACCCTCTAGAATTCCAAACCAATATCATAAAGAAAGGGGTATGATAAACCGCCTTATGAGATACCTATAAAGGATCTAATTGCATATCAATGATACCACCAGACAAACATGAGAAGTGAAACACCCATGAAACACACATTACAACCAAAAAACTCATCCTTTCACATAACTAAATTGGCTGACAAAAATATAAAACTCTATGCTACTGAAACTATTAACCCCTATAACAATAAAACGACACTTCTTCAAAAACAAAAATCAGGGAATTCCATCTACCATGTCTAGATACTATCAGATCTTAGTGGAACTGAATCACTCACATAGAATTAATATAATTTTAGTATATAACATCTCAAATAGTATTCAAGTACTACCCTTTTCATATGTCTAAAGATTATCACACATAACAGATCAAGAAAAAAAATCTCATAACACACCAAGATCCAAAATTAATATCCAAACAATACAAGAGGAAAGGAATATAAACAAATCTCTAGGTTATAGGTACAAATATGCATCTATCAGTCCCAACTACTCTCCCCAAGTCCATTATCCCTCTATAAAATGAAACTAAGGGAAGTTTCTATTAATGTTTTACCTTCTCTTGGTGAACCAGGATATCTATCAGCCACTCCTAGAGCATCTATTTATCCTCAATATACAACTCTCCCATGTTAATGAAATGGGATTCATCGTGAAGATAACGAATAAACTAAGAGATGTGAATGTGGATATGGACCATATATAGTTTTGGTGGAAATTAAAATCATTATGCAACCTCTCCAAATCAACCCAACACCAAAAATGTCCAAACAATCCCTGAGGTAATATTACTCCCCAAGACAAACCTATGCTTCCCACACTGAGGGGAAACCTTCATGAACACATGCTAATCAACCTAGAAATCGAAGGTCATCGTCCTAGGATTGGAATAAGACTTTTAGTCATACATAGCTTGTACACTGTTTCAATTTAATTAAATCATTACATCAAACTCTACACCACATCATGAACATGAACACCTACCACTTCAACATCCATCCAAAAAACCATAAACAAATGGCCTCCCATACATGGTCTCTAAAGGGGAGATACTGATGAATGAGATATATCTATTATTAAAAGTAAAATAAACACATGGAGTATCTTTTTTCTATTATCTTTCAATGTCTATGACACATGATCACAATAAGTCCTCCAACATCGGGATGTTTGGATCAATCTACCAATCCATCTGAGTGAGTAAAGGTGTTATGAGGTTTAATTGAGTGGGAAAATAAATCTACAGTCCCAGATACAGTTGAGGTGAAATGTGAGTCCTGATCAAATAAAAAATAACTCTTAAATCCAAAAAAATACACCATATTATTAATTTCCACAACCCGCACAACATCAACAATGCCTGACAAAATGATCACTATGAAGTGGGAAAACATCATTAACTAATCTATAATCACTGTGATAGAATCATAAACTCACTAATAATGATGTATCCCTATGATTCAATATATCGATATTTCATTCCATTTTTACTCAATAACTTCTAAAAGAGATAATAACGTTCCAGGAACATAATGCTCACCCTCTACGAGATAGAAAAAATTCCTCTCAATGAACTCTGCCATTCCAAATTTCATATTGGGCCACCAAAATATCATCCTCAAGCCACACTACAACATGGAAACTCCTGGGTATAATTCCAAAAGTGATATATGAAGAATAATATGGAATCTATCATGAATTACTACAAAAAAACCTACCAAGAAACAACATCTACTTCCAACTATCCTCCAACCGTCCATATGATGCATCACCATTGCCACCATGATCATGAATGTCCTCTTTCTTTGAGTCATGCCTTTGAGAAACCTCAACTAGGTAAATTATAGAATATTACACGATCATCTAAATCAAACATCCGCTAACATAATCCACCGTGGCATCTATGTTCAAGGCTTCCAAATCCACCACTCCTTTCAATTCATCCATACTATCCTGATCACCATCCTTCCAAAAAAATCTTTTTCAACGTGTTTGTCACAAAATTCAAATTTTTGAGGGATTAGGAGATCTCAAAATAAAATTACTAAAGAAACTCTATCCACCTGGACATCGACAAATTCAATGCAAGATATGAAAAAATACACATTAAAATCCATCTATCCTTGATGACGACAAAGCAAAACCCAATGAGGTAATGCAACCAAATATTTAACAAAAACACAACAATGGATAGCTCTAGATCATGGGTGGGATGGTTTTTCTAACGGGTACATAACATCCTCAACCTATAAGAGTTCACATAACTCAGTTTCATCAAAAAAAATTCAAAATACATGATGGGAAGAATCACAAAATAGCCAAAACATCACATAGTCCTCAGAAAACTAAAGCACTAACAAACATATAAATATGGTAATACAATCCTTTCTCGAATAGATCAGTCCCCAGAAAACATGGTATTTCCAATTCAATACTATAAATGGGTATATAACTTAAGAGAAATCGAGAAAAAGTCATTTAGAATATCCATATAGACATTAAAAACTACATTCTTTTACCAAATTCATATGTGATTCTCATGAATCAACAATATAAAATTTGATTGACATTATTTACACACCATTCTAAGTCACTACATGATCAATGAATTTAACCTCCCATGTACAAAACATCTTATTGGTAAACTTTCCATAGATCCAGTTACATAAAAGAACCTACAAGACACCTTTGAGGTGATCAACATGCTCTTCTTATAAATTTTAGTAGATCAATGTGTCATTGATGAAAAAGTATATGAACTAGTAATGGAATTCATGGAACATGGTTCTCATGATTCCAATGAATATAATTGATGAATTTATGAAACAAGAAAAAAAAATACTTAGTGATCCCATATATATATTTGAAGGTAGTCTTTTGGATATCACAATCATTCACCCTTAACTAGTGTTGTAGATCAATATTAGAAAACCTACATGCCCATCATGGGTTGACAAAAATATTATATATCATTGTAATAGTGCAATATTTCTAGATAATTACTTGATTCAATCATTATTAGTCTATAAAAACCTCATACTACCATCTCCCACCATAGGGAACACTACTAGATCAATATACAGAGACACATTGGGTTGGATAAAACGCTTATGTATTAGATCATCGATCAGAATCCTCAAATCACACAATATAGAATGTGAAAAACAATATAGATCCATCAAAATGATTTAATCACTATGTTATAATTCTATTCCAAAATCAACACCTTGTTGAGGGGTATCATCACACCTCCTTGAGAACCAAAATACCCCAAAACCCATTTGAATATCCACCATCCTAGCCTCTACTAATTCCAAATATTACTCAACAATCAAATAGGGAATGGGATCCACAAGAATATTCCCTAAATAACAACACCTCCCACAAAATAAAAAACACAGAAAACATCTACAAATAAGAACATGAATATCCTTTTAAAGAAGTAGATAACCACACAAATAGAATAAATATAATTGACGCCTAGGAATAAATATTATGTTTAAATCTGTAGTAAGAAAAAATACCTAGAAGGATTATGTGTCCCCATCACTAGTCTAGACCATTTTTACACACCCAAAAATTTGGTATATGCTCTGATTAGAATAGTCAACACAATGGAAACAAGATGCCTCTATAGTAAATTCCTATAACAAGGACATGAGCAGGTGAAAAAAAGGTGTGTAAGGATCTTGGATAAATAAAAACACATACAACAACACAAGAAAATACGAGTTTCCCTCAAATGATCTTTGTCCTACCTTTTGTGGATACCTCAATAGCGTACAAATGACCATGCTCAGCTCCACTAACTCTTTTCTGGTGGTCCCCTCGACGATCATGGTCAGGATGAAAACCTCAAACATAATTAATGTCCTATATTTAATCACTAATTGCTCCATCTCCCCTAGGGGAGGATAATCCTTCATTTTCTATTCCTAAAGAGGTATCATTGGAAACTTTTACTAAGAATGATGTTGAAGAGGTCAACTACCATGAAATTTTCATCATGGAACAAATGATCATTGGTGATAGCCATGAACCCCAAGGAGAAAAAAATATTCTCAATATCTCTATAAAATGATTGAAATCCACTAGCCCTATAAGTCCTGAAAGGATGTTTTTGTGGTTGAATCCCTGATGGGTGAAGCCTTCACGGTTAGGGTTCATGAGACCTTCTGTTGAAAATATTTCTCATCATGGAATCTTACAAATTCCCATTTCACTAAAAACCTCATTGACAGTGCAGCTTATCAATCACATATGCCTTCTTCTAAACTTATTGATTAATTGGAAATGTAAAAGGAGAAAAAACATTCTACATTGACGGGCATAGCGCATCCTTAAATTGTATTTCAATGGGCTCCTCATCTAGAAAAATATCTGGGAAAAACATAGAGGGTCCTCGAATGTTATTCTCCACACTATTATGATATACTTCCCATTGAATAGAATGATTATCATGGATCCTTGCTACCTTTAAGGTCTCCAAAAGTAACTCTAAAAAACATCTTAATCTTTAGAAAAAAAACATTTCCTCCTTTCTCTAGCCTATATTTCTCATCCACCATTGATGTGTAGCTCACCACATCTAACTAACTACCAATGGGACCCTGTACCCCACTAGGGCCCAAAACGAATTGAATGTGGCCTAAAAATCATCTTTCCAACTCTAAATCTCATCATCCAGAACAATTCCCTCATACTTCCCCCAAATCCTACTAGTTAAAATAACATAATTATCTATACCAATCCTTATACACCGTTACTGGATCAACCATACAACGACTAGTCAAACATGATGAACCTCAAATGCCTAAGACAGATGCAGATTTCGTCCAAAAGAAATAACCTAAAAGAAAGAAATAACATACTATACCAAGCAATATGGAATGTTATGTAGATTAATCATAATTATCATTATTCATTTTAAACATCCCAAACTAACTAATCTCAAAGAGGAACACAAGTTGCCATGATGCTTGTACCCCTCTTTGGTCTCTACCATCCTAGTGTATCTCCAACACATAGTCCTTCAATAATATCTGTGTCTATTGACTTGATCATGGGGGGAATTATGATCCTATGTCTTATCTAGTATCCTTGACCTAAATCATTCACCAATTTCAGCTGGCACTATTTACATACAAACACAAGTCATCCTCACTATTCCTAAAAAAATTTAAATCATATCTCTTAACCATCAAGCACATACACCATTCTGTCATGACCAAATCATTCCAAATATACCGCATTGTAGGGTTTTTAATAATGTCCATAAATCCCACGACCAGTAGGATTGGGGTTAGTTAATAAGTAAGTGTGTATAAAAAATATCATGAAATGGGTAGTCATTTACCTCTATAATAACATAGTGTCGATTTATAAGATGAATAATCCATAAGAAAATATATCAATTATTATAAAATTTAACAAAATACATATCATAATGAATGTATAAATTATACTCATATAGAGAAAATTCTCTAAAATAAAATACCCAAAAGAATGTTTATTAAGTGATATAATAATTTTCAAACAAGGTCTTAGCTAGTACTATCTCGAAAATTCCACACAATCCTCCTAGAAACATGAAACAAGTTTATATATGTATGTAGTATATAGGTATACATAGTACGAAAACCAAAGACTCTTGTGAGTATGATAAAAAAATAATTGAAAAGAACCCTCGAGAAAACATTTTAACCAAAAACCCCTAAATAGGTCAACTATCCATCTCATAATCACTATGCCACAATCAACAAATAACACAAGGTGAGTATAATTGCAAAATAAGAATATTATCAAAAAAAGTGTACTATACTCTAGTTTCCAACTGATATTCCACTATAACACCCCATATTCATACATCCTATCACCCCCATCAAGTTAGAATAACATTCAAAAATACCCCACAATATGGTCACATCCCATTATGAATACAGACGCCTAGGTACCTACCCCATATAATGGTCACATATTATCTCACCTGAAGACACCTAGACCACGAAATCACATCCACTACAATAACCATAGTAGTAAGGTATCATAGACATGAAGGAAATCTTCCTCATTCCCCCATCTTACCTTACAAGACCCCCTATATAAGCTTCCAAATATCATAATCATATCATATCTCACCTGAAGACACACAGTCCATTACTTAGTTCACAAACAAACCTCGAGCCATCACTACTTGTGTATATAAAATAATTTGGAAGAGAGTGTGGGAAAATGTGGGTAGCCATCCATCCATCCAGAACATCGAGATATTGAGAAAAAACAACCCCTATGTGAATATATGTGGGTCCAAACATATTTCTCAACCTGGGTGGGGTGAGTATAGAAATCAATAATAAAAAAACACTAACAAACTAACAATAATTCCACTTACAAATATATATAATTTAATGGTTAACAACAAAACACTATAAAACTAAACACAATTCCACTGTCACTATCACCTATAAATGTAGGAAACTACACGAAACACCATACATATCTAACATGTTCAACTTGTCTCATTATCCAGCCCATTAATTTCATTATTTACAAAAAATAATATTTTACCACACAAACCATAATTTATTTGATCATTAGTCATATCAATCCCATATTCCAAAAAAAATAATCATTAAAATCATTATTAAATAATCATTCCACCACTAACTATGCTTATAGAATAATAAAACAATACATAACAAGAAGTTCATAATTCCCATAAAACAATAACCTCTCCTCCTCATAATAATATCCAAAAACACAACCTCCTTACCACTACAAAACCATGTACCAAGAACCATCATCTCACCACACCAGAATTAGGTCCAAAAAATCCATCAGTACACTACCCTAGATGTATGTTTATATAAACCATCACCTCACCACCTACAAGTACATCAAAACATACAATCACCTTGGAACCCGAAAAACACAGGCCAACAAACACCCTCCTCAACACCCCAAAATCAAGGCCAAATAGACTATAAAACATCAAATATAATTTTAATAAATTAAAATATGGGATTTTATCATATTTTATATTATTTGTTTGGGTTTTTCACAGGAGAAAAAATCTACGATATTTTTTTTAATATATGTCAGTTGTTAGTGAATTTTTATTTTATGGTGAAATAACAATAACCATAGAACATGGGTTACAAAATACATATAAATAAATTAAAAAAAATTCCAAAAGACATAGTTTTTATTTTTAAATTCATATTATAAAATCAAAAATATTATAATAACATCAAATATATAGAAACACGGGAATCAATCTTCATCCAAAACTATCCCCACTAGAAAATTTGTTATACTTAATTTACCTACAAAAACAACCCCTATAGTTAAAATAGATCCAATATATCCATGATGATACAATAGAGTGATAATATGGGGATTACTTGCATAAAAGATGCTATTAAATCTTACTGCATTCCATATGGTGGAAATGAAATTCCCACAAACAAGAACCACATGTAAAATCCACAGATCAACCTAAACTGCATAAAGAGTTATAAAAAATGAATCCGAAATAAAAAACTAAACCAAAACTGAACCACACAAAAGTTCATAAAATAAAAACATAATAAAAGTATATAGGAATAGAAAATAACTCAACATTTACAAAAAAACATTACTCATTTAAAAATAATAAATTAAAGTGGGATGAAGGGTGTTAAAGATCTCTAGGGTTCTGCATATGTTTTTCCTGAAATAGAAGAGTGAAGAGTAATGGATGAATGAGGAGGGTTTCAGCATAAATTTATATTTAAATCCTAGTACATGAAAATTTCATTTCATTTAACCCATTCATGAGTTGAATTTCATGGGTTTTTTCAAAAAGTCCAACATCCACCGAAATTGTTGTCTCCTCAACCAGATTTAACAACAATCCATGAATTAAATTCCCAATGTGAATCTATTTCATGTATTCGTCCACCACCCAACACATAAAATGAATCCATATATCCAAAAAGTTCACGAGACACCAGTTTACTTCATTCAAACCTTTCATAATGTGAATATCCTGAAGAATCATTTTTCCTCCAAACACCATGAAACACCCTCAAGCATTTTCTAAATCCCCTCCAACACCCAAAACCAATGATGTGACATACCAGGAAAGAATCTTTTGTTACATTAATGATCATTAAATGATGTAAATTGGAATTATAATGAATATCGGGACCACAAAAATGAAACTATTAAAAATGGAATAAAAATTAAACAGATGTGGGAAAATAGGAAAAAACTATACATCATTAATATATATAATGATATTAAATAAAATTAGGAAATTTTTATCTATGAATATGGTTTTGAAATTGTATAAGAATATAATAATATTTTTTTAGGATTATATATAACATGTGACTGTAAAAGAACTAGCTTAAGGTTTTCTTGGTATCAAATTTAAATCCTTTGAGACATGGTCATGTTATAGTCTATGTTTCCTTTACAATGTCATAAAAATTTACCTATTTCAATTTTAAATCATAATTATACTATGTTTAATTATATTAAAAATTCCTTTTAATTTTATACAACTTTGGATTTTTTCATTCATTTGTTACAGAGGATGTAAGGGGTTTTCATAGCTCCAATATTTTCCCCAGTCATAATCACTTTTCTTTGACTATTATCTTTTATAATAATTATATATAACTAATAATGAAGTAGTATTTTATTTACACATACTATTAATTGGGGAAATCATTATTTAAATTAAAATATAATGGCTTTTTGACTCTTTAGTTTAATTAAATTTCAATTTTTTAATAATAATAGATTTCTTTAATGGGGTTTACATCAATATCTATTCTTTTAATTTCCCAAAATGTTTCTTCATTTTCAACAAGAAATTGAAATTTTAGTTGTCTATAATGGTAACTTAATTCCTAATTATTGATTTAAACATAAGGGTCTTTCCAAATTTGTAATGTTGTTTTTCCTCAAAAAGGTTATTCTAAAATGATCAATATATTACTATATTCATTCAATATAAAAGGTTTTATAATAATGAAATCATTTTATTATGATAAAATTTATTCCATTTTTTATTTTTTATTAATAAATTTTATTTTAATAATTCTTTTATTATTTTGAATTATACATTTTTATAAGATTCAAATTCTGGAAAAATAATATTTCCTTTAAGAAATTTTCTTTTCAAAACTTAATGTTTTCAATGTATTTTCACTACACCATATTGAAATAGTTATATATTTCCATGGATCCATCATTTGGAACTATTTATAATGATATTTTCAAAAATTATTTTGTTCTACTTTAATAAAATATTTTTAAGAAACATATTTACATTCATGGACTATGATAATGTTCCGAAGGTATTTAAAAAAAATTAATTTACACCTCTATATTTACTTTATGGGTTTTATCTTGTGAAGTGATGTTATTATCAGCCTATTTGTGTTATGATTTCATGAAAAAATTTCTGAGGTGAGAATTTAAAGAATTATTATTTCTTAAGTTCATGTTATGCTATAAGTATAAGAAACCCATTATTTTTCCATCTGTACTTTAATATATAAGGATGATTCATTTTATGTAGTATAAATATGTGTGAATGATTATGGGTGGGGTCTAATATTCACATCAAATGTATTGGTTTATGATTATATACCATGATATTGTTAGGATTATACATAAAGTGTTTTTTATATAGGCATGTGAATTAGGGGTTTTCTCACCTTTTTAGAAGTAGACATACTGATTTTAGTAAAAAAAGAATGGGTAAAATAAGTTTTATAAAATATGAATTTAAATGTTAATTGTCGTAAAATACAAAAATGATCTTCATTAAGTTATGATAATTTTTTATGAACCACTCAATTCATTAAAGTTTAATTTTAATGATTATGGATTGTTTTTATATTATTCTACTATTTTATACCATGCTTATATGATTTTATATTATTGATATGTGTTTTGAGAAGGGTAATTTATTTTTTTCTTCCATAATGATATTTATAAAATCATATATTGAATTATCATGTTTAATGATTATAAAAAATTGTATTATGATAATTAATTAAGTTTTTTTATTCTGAATCACATTCTCTTTCATGTCTATAATGGAATAATTTTTGAAATGTTTTCTACCAATCTTATCATTTTTCCTCACTTTATTCTTATGTCTCCCTTGCACGGGTAATGAAAATGATAATATCATATGAGGTATCCTGTAAATGGTTTATATGACCTTGGTTATGGAATTTTTTTAAAAAAATATAAAAAGAATTTATATAGATAATCTCGGATATATTAAACCCTTTATTCATAGAGTTATGTGATTATTGTGATTTCTAATAGTTAAATCATTTGATTAAAATATTATTTTAGTCATATTATTACCATACTATTTTATTAATATTATTTTTTAAGAATTTATCTATTTTTTGAAAAATATATCATCATGGAAAATGTAACTAATTTTATCTAAGAGGGGATTTTATTTGAAAAATAATGGTATAATTATCTACTAGATTCATATATTATTTTATTTTATCTTTACAGTGATGAAAATAATTTATGGAATTGATTTTAATATTTTGGTTATTTTACCATTATGGTATATGTTTTTGGGGATATGACATTATGTGTGACTAATTTTGTTTATATATTAGTGTTAAATTCATATGATAATAATATGTGATCTTGTAATTTTTAATTTTGGAATTTTAACATGGTCATGAATATTTTAATGAATTTTAAAGATATTTATTTTTTGGAATTTATGGACTATGCATGTTTTTTTATTATTTTAAGACTAATGTATCATTTTTTAAAACTGGATATTTTTATACCTTATGGAAACCTGGTTTTGGTTTGGATTAATAGATAGATGTTGTGAAAACAAATATTCATCCTGTTATGGATCTTGAGATCAATTTTAGGATAATATTACTACTTTAATATTGTTAAAATCATCCGAAATATTATTATTTTTGATTAATAGATTGGATCATAGTGGAAATTGATTCAATAATTACTAAAGGATGAATTTTTTATTATCAAATGAAAATATATCATCTATGGCTTTTTTTCATTTTACCTATTTTTATAGTAAATTAATCATTCCGCTCTAATAAAAGGATCTTGAAATTAAAATGATATATTTATACCTTCATTTCGTATTAATTGATGGTCTTATTTACTCCCTAATAATTTATTACATTTTCATCGTTATCATTTGTATTGAAATGTTCTACATCAATTTCTATTATTATTGGTATTTTATTTTTTTATCCATATTCATATATTCAAATATGAATAATGATATCCTTTTTTAAACATACTAATTTTTTATTTTATTTGACCATAGTAATGTATTTCTCTATATCATGAAGATTGTATTGTTATACGTATTTAATATATGGGGTTTGGGAAAATGTATTTATAAAAATGAAAAATAATAATTACCATATCATTTAACATACAATCCTTTAAATTTATTCTAAAAAAGATTTGAAACCCTTTTAACCAAGAATGAGGAAAAACTGTGCTACTTTATTTCCTTTCAGTCAGTGGAATTTAGTACCCCATGATATTATTATATATGTTCTTTAAATTTTATGTTCTATATCATGTGATACACACAACATCTAACAAAAATAATATGTGATGATTTTATAAGAATAAAATATTACAATGAGTGATAAACACTAATATATTTTAGACATATTGACAAAAAACATATAGGTCATAAGTGAATTGCAACATCTCCCACTAAGTTCTTCAAAAATATCATTATTCATTGACATATCATGACTAATACCATTATTCATAACATAGGGAAAGGAAACCTAAGAATGGGTGAGATCCAATTCCCAGTAAGGAAAACAAAGGTAGATATATAAATTATATGAGTATAAGGTTCTTGGAATATCATAATATCATCTGAAAAGACACACAAAAATACAAATGAATCATGAATAATACATATGATAGATCATAAACCTGATTCATGAAATAATTCATTTTTGTTATTAATACGTCCATCATAATGGAATCAAATAACATATTTAATTATAGTGTAAAATTGTAATAGGACATAAATTTGTGGAATAAACATAATTATAAAAAAATATTATGATAATTATATGCAAAAATATATTAATAACATGTTAAAAATTATATAATCATGAATGTATCACCTTCAGTGATGGGTTAAAATCTTTTGTGCCCTCTTTAGGGATATGGATGACCTCACATGTACCCTCTTATTTTTAACTTAAGATAACCTCTAATACACCTTTTTTTAATTGTGATTCCTTATTTTGTACCCTTTGATCACTTATAACATTAATAATTACTTAAGTAATTTGTAGGGAGATATATTTTCCGGTGATCACATTATTATAACCATACAAACATGTTCTATAAGATCATAAATAATACATCACCTAATAACCAATGAATATGTAATTAATGTTATAATAATTTTAATAATTCATAACTCAAGGAAAATAAATCGATTTCATATAAATTTCATCATATTAAAACCAATAAGAATGAAATGATATTCATAAAAATCATGTCATAAAAATGATTAACCATCCATTGTAAGAGTAATAAAAGAACTATTAGATCATATGACCTATAAAACAAAATAGATACCAAATATTATCTCTCTAATAATTAAAATCTCTAGAAAAGGATCTTTAAAATATTCTAGAAGAAACTATCCTTTCTATTTTCAATAAACATTTTCAAACTCAAAAATCATCCCCAAATATTAAGGTAAATATTTTCATTTAAAATATTATAAGAATGATATAAAGGATGTTTTAAATCATCATATAATGATGATGGTGGTAAATAGAGTAACTATTTTACACAATAAAACAATGTTTCCATTCTAATTTTTATTAGATATTAAAAATTAATTTATTTTTCAAATGATAAGATTATTCATTTCAAAAAAATAGAAAATTTAATAGATTGTATAATATATCATTAAAATTCATTATATAATATTAATAACATTATTTAAAATATTTCTATAAGCCAAGGACATGGAAAAAAGGTTTTTTGACTAAATAGATAAATAATATCAATTTTTCATAAAATAATTGTGTTGGTTTATTTAATACTTAATGAGAGGAAAATGAACAGACAATGTATATATTGTGTTAATAACCTTGGTATAATATTATTCATGATTTTTCTTTATAGAAGATCATAAAATTTCATCATTGGAATCTTAATCCTATACAATCTTGATTAAAAAAACTTTATAACATAATACCTTTACCACATTTGTAATTTTTGAATAGAAAATCACATGAAAAAATGGCCTTAAAATTAAATTATTTTCCCATGATTTTCATGATAATAACGATTAATGGAATTAATGTGTTGTATATATACCACACCAAATAAATAAGTATAGAATATTTCTACTATCCCCTAGAAATAAAAATGAGATGAAAATCCAATACATAATGTCTCAAAATGCGGATTACAAATTAAAAACTAAAATATAATAAATATAATATTATTAAAAATTATTTATAGAACTATAATAATATATATATAACCATATCTGGTATAATTACAACCACTTATCAAATTTTTCATAACAATTGCTTATTAAAAATCACATTTTGGGTATTAACTACTTTATTTTTCATGTATGTTTTTGTTTGTAATATACATTAAATTTAATTTTATAATAGTTTCATAATATCAATAACATTAAAAATAATATGAATTCCATTTATAATAATTATATATTTATTTTTACAAATCAATTTATTTTATTTATAAAAATTGAATTCTGCTATTAAAGGACATGGCAGGCCATATGTACGCATGAACATTGTTTATATTCTCTTCATGGATGTAATAAAATAAAATAAAATACCATAATATCATAATATAAAATAGTAATTCTTATATCATATATAGATTTTATTTTCAATATATATGTATTTATTACCAACCATGTCAAATTAAAATAAAAAAACCACATTACATCATAGTGGTGGTTGTCCATATGTTCGCACACGCAATGCTATCGTTGTCCAAAAAAATAAATTTTAAAAAGGTAAAGTTATTATTAAATTTATAAGAGTATTAATTTGTCACTATTAACATATATAAACATTAAATATATCATTATCTATTGACATGATAGGCGTTTATGGAATAAAAATTATGTATGTTTGCAAAGCGGTAGTGTGATGTACTTAATATCAAAAGTTTCTCTCCCTATTTGATGTTTGAGGAGATTTATTTAGGTTATTACATTAATTTATAAATATTTCACTATATGGTATTCAATTTTTTGTTATATTACTATATTTTAGTTATATTTGAATGAGGTTGAATAATAAATAAAAAAAATTCTCTATTAATAATGATCACTCTTCTTGGATTAAAATCATTACGCTTTCCCTATAAAAACAGTATAGATGGTTTTAATAATCAATATATGATCACTATGATGTTGGGAGGGATTTATTTAATTTATTTTATTCATTTTTTACAATAAAAAGGATTTTTAATTATAAGGAGGATAATAGAAGAGCATCACTTTTATATGTCGGGTCCATGGCTCACATGGGATTTTGTAAAAGAAAGAATCATACCCATGAATTTCACATAACAAAACTCTCAAAAATATATCAATATCAAAAAATAGATTATAAAAGTATGAAATAATTCCATATAATTGGAATTGGACTTGTTGTTTGTAATTATTTCCCATTTATTTTTTTATTTAACCCTTAGTAAACCAGTTTTAACCTTACCAACAATAATCAATTTGAAATATTTTCAATATTTATTATAATCAAACAATAAGTTGAAAATAATATATAATATTTATTATTATGATTAAAAATATAGACTCTATTTTTTCAATTTCATTTCATTGAAGTGAAAAATGTTAATTTAAAATTAAACCTATAAATGTATTGAAAAATATTTTTTCAATGAAAACATTTTCATAATTGTAAAATATTTTCTTATCCAAATTCATCATAAAATTATTTACAATGAAATAAATTGGAGTAAAAATAATATAATTAAATATATGATAATTTTAATCCATTTATAACTAAATTATTGTTTTTAGATAAATTAAACAAAAAGTAAGTATTAAATAAAAAATAAATTTTAAACTATTTGTCAAATAACTAATCTTTTTAAAATATTACTAAAAAATAACTATATGTCTATTTTTACATATCACTTTAAAAAAATTAATTTTACATTTTTTCCAATACATTTCATAAATATGGAAATTATTACTTTACAATTTTTTCACCAAATGTTAATAAAACCATTTTATGAGATATGTGTATTTTCAAAGAATATAATGATTTTACTAAAAACTTAAAAAAATCATATCAGTAAAATTTATTTATATAAACACATTTTAAGGTCTATAAAAATTGATTTATTTACTATTTCTAATCTTAAATTTAATTCCAATGTTATTATGTTATGTTTTATATAATAATAATAGTATTTTGTAGTTCGTTAAAACTCATTGTTGTGTGTAACACACACTAGCCAATAAGTTGAATATTTTTAAAAAGAAAATAGAATCTCATGAAGTATCAATATACTCCTCATAAAATTAAAGTTTCCCTTAAAATAATATTACATTGTTATAATGATTTAGGATTCATCAGACTCATCATGTATAAGGCCTCAGCATTAAACCTTACTTAATATTGAATTAAATGAATAATTTACATTGAGCCTCTTTTTCGGTTTAGAGTTTTAGAGAATTGGACATAACTATTAAATCTCAAAAGATTACAATGTAGACACTACTACTGTGTTTTCATAAAATAAAAACTCTTAAAAAGAAAAATGTCTAGTTCCATGTTTTAGATAGCATGACTATTCCTTGATCCCATCCTTGACCCTATTCCACATTAAGTTCTGTGAAAAACATTTCAAAAACATGGGATGACCATAAAAAGCTCAGTAAGGGATATAAAATTACGAAAATAAAAGATTAGTCCATGTATGAAATCATACTTTACTCATAAAACATAAGCATTTTAACATACCTCAACAAATAATAAATAAATCATAGAAATCATAAGGCATAAAGGTAACTTGAGGCATTCATAACATTCTTACGTAGGGAGTAACCCTCTTGGTTACGTTTGGAATACCCATAACAGTATATTCCATAAATCTCTTCGGAGAAACCTTAACGTTTAACTCCTTCGCATTACCCAATGCATTGGAGAGCTATATCGGTCTCACCTGCCCTTAGTTTATCACGGAACCACCCGTCTTCATAACAATTCCCAAGAACCATAACGTAATCGTATCACATAAAACATACATAAAGGAAACATAACACTTCCAATTTTCAATCACAAGATATCAATACAACACATTGATATCAAAACATTGTGAAAACCAATTTCAATACCAAAATAAATGAAAATTAAAACATGGTATTTATAATTCATTAAAAAAAAGTTATGGCTTGTAGAGGAAGCTGAAGCTCAAATAATGGTCACAATGGTGGAGAAGTCGTTGTCACCACATACATACGACAAAAAAACATTCCCTTTTTTTCTTTTAGTAAACTCTTCGTATAAAAAGATTTCTTTTGAGTAAACGTACAAGTCAAAGGGGTTTATACACCGTATAAAAGAAAGTTGTGTATAAAACGTAATATGCCTCAATGAAAGGAGATTGAGACGAAGTCTGATACAAAGATAATTTTTTAAATAAAATATATATATTATGTGTATTCACTATATGTACACATAAAGAAAGTACAAATTCAAGATAGAACATAATAATATCATGACATAATTTGAAAGTAGGAGATTAACCCAAAGAATAGAAATTGGGTTAAGAAGTTCCCTTACCTTGTATCCGACGTGACTCGATTGCTCTTTAATCTCCTGAATAATAAATATGAGTTAATTTCTACTTTCTTAAGAACATTTTTTTCATGTTCATTATTCCTTTTATATCACTTATTACCATGTTATGAACAATATGTAATTATTTATGTTAATAATGGTCGTTTTGTCGATCATTGGTACTTGAGTAAAAAATAAACACTTTATAATTACAAGTTGTTCATGGGGTAAAATATAAATTATATACAGAATTATATTAATTATTTAGATATCATATATATCATATATATCTAGTGTATACATGCATTTATAATATTACATAACATTTAGAGGTAATAAATAAAATGCACCGTTCATGGAGACGGTAAGCCGTACATACGCATGAATGCTACTTTCATTTCTATTTCTTACATAATGGAGTGAAATCATAATGATATAAAGGTATATTATAATTCCAGTATAATATCATATATAATATAATTAAATATATCCTTTATACTTACCACATATGGTATTAACGAATCAAATCACTTCGAGGGGGTGGTAGTCCGGACTTCCTAAAATGAAATTGTCGTGTTTACCCATAATGGAAACCATAAAGGTATGACACAAATGTAAAATACAGAAGCATAAGGAAAACATGAACATAATATATATCATATATAAATTGAGTGACATATTAATGGCCACCATGAAAGGTGTTAAAAGAAGATTGAACAATCATCATTTCGTGAGGTAGAAAATCACCAACCACAGAAACAATATGTTTTTTAACCATTAGATGAAGGTGTGTGTAGGTTTAGCTCTAATACTTCTCATTAAAACATCATAATATTGAAGATAATTGTGTTGTTACAAAAGAAAGGAATAAAAATAGTTTAGGGGGTTGGAGAAGCAAAATAAAACACAAGAACACAAGAGAAGACACTACCTTTAAAACGGGTAACTCTTTTGGATTTGAGCTCAAAGGATTCCTTGGGAAGACTTCTGCCCAAAGTGAGGCTTCTAGGGGTAATTGAGGGATGTGGAGAGACAAAATGGGCAGGTTTTGGCCGAGCCAAAGGCATTAGAGGTGTGGTTAAGGTGGTAGAGGTGGGGGCCTTTTATAAGAGGGGAGGAGGGGCAATCTTGGAATGTTATAAAAGGTTACATTAATATAAAATGCTTTTTGGATTTTAAAGGTCCCAAAATTATATATTTCTAGGATACGGTGATAAGAGTTATAAATCCACCCATACAATAGGTTTTTGACAAGTGTAGGTCTTAAATTTTACATTATCTTTTCATTTTATTTAAATCGTTAAATAATGAGGTAATCGCTGCATCATCATGGTGTCATAAATAATTTAATTTATATAATGTCTAAAAATTATAAAAAAATATCATGATGTGGGAAATCATCTTAGATTTATAATTAATATTTATATTCAAAATTATGACTTGTATAACCCCATTTAAAAATTGTTTTAGTAAAACAACTCATGTTTGTGACATTTTTAATTTTAACATTAAATAAAAAGTTATTAGTGTCATTTTCTTAACAAAGTGGCTCCATGGGGTCCCCAAGTTGACCCATGGATTGTTTTGGTCGGCCATGACACATTAAATAAGGTTAGGACATGTGTATAGGTTATTTAATATTATTAAAACATTATTTTTACCTTAAATTACACTAATTACCTCTAATCGCGATTAATAAACTTAAAAGTTACTATTCACCAAAAATTCACCAAAAATTATTTTAATCCCATTGTACCAAATTTTACATCCTAATGATAACCATGTATGTTGAAATTTTGAAAATCAAATCAGAGAAGTGGTAAAGCTTAATTTAAAAGAAAAATCAGTTTTTTAACTCCCACTTAGCAGTTTCACTATTCATCAAAAATTGAAGTTTTTCAGAAAAATACAAAAATTCACCCTAAGATATATTTGATATTCCAAATTCAAAAATAATGTCTATTTTAAAAAATTAAAAACATTTAATTTACATTAATTAATTTAATAATTAATTCCCACTGTCAAAACAAAAAGCGTGTTTTTATGAAACAATATGTACCAAAAGATTGACACTAGTTTAAGTCCAATTTCAAAGTGAAATTAATTCCAATGACCAAAATTCGATTAAATGGTAAACATATATTATAATTGTACTTTAAAACCAATTAAAAATATAATCTAATCATATAAATAAATTAGATTAAAAAAAGCTTTTGAATTAAAATACAACATTTTTCACTATTCATTAAGAAAATGAACTTTATCGGAAAAATACCAAAAATTTAAACAAAGTAAATTTTGATGTCCTGATTCTAAATAAGAGTTTTATTTGGTCCAATAGAATGTATAAGAGTGACAAAAACTATATTTAAAGAGGGTTTTCCATCAAAAGGCGATAGTTCGACCTTTTAGTGAATATTAGAGAATCTATGCCTAAAATTGAATTCTTTTCTTATTTTAAGCCTTTATATTTTATTGGATAAATGTAAAAACATTCAAAAAACACATATAAACATATTTTAGTTATTTCTATTCATTCCCTCCAATACAACGGCTTCGTGTTAAGTACCATTTTTAAAAAATATTATTATATTAATAGTGTGCAACATAAGATTTCAATGAAACTCGGTATTGCGTATCGGGCATGCTATCAAACATAGAAACACCTTTAAAGTAAAATTAATATTTAATTCGAAAATATTAATAAATATGAAAATGTATTATTCTTTATTTACCTATGATGTTACATCCTTCCCCCCTTTTGGGAATTGCGTCCTCGCAATTTTATTCACTTATCAAAATAAGTGGGAGTATTTATCCCTCATAGAAATTTAACATTCCCATGGTGCCTCTTCAATAATATGGTTTTTCCAAAAAACCTTTACCTGGTGAATTACCTTATTTCGCAAAACTTTCTCTCTACGGTCAAGAATCTGGACTAGTTATTCTTCATAAGAGATATTCTCTTCCAACTGAACTACCTCTGGGCTCAAAACATGAGATGGATCTCAAATATATTTTCTCAACATCAAAACATTAAAAACACTGTGTACCTGAGATAAAATCGGAGGTAATGACACTCTGTATGAAACTGATCTAACTTTCTCCAAAATTTCATATGGTCCAATGAACCTTGGACTCAACTTTCCTTTCTTACCGAATCGCATCACACTTTTCCATGGTGAAACCTTGAGAAAGACATGATCACCTACCTCGAAAGATAGATCCTTCCTTCGGTAATCTGTATGACATTTCTACTTGCTCTGAGTTGTTCTCATGTGTTTCTGAATCAATTGAACTTTTTCTGCCATCTCTTCTACCAATTCTGGTCCCGTAAGCTTACTTTCACCAACTTCATCCCAAAAAGCTGGAGTTCGACACCTTTTTCCATATAATGTTTCAAACGAAGTCATCTGTATACTGGAATGAAAACTGTTATTATATGAAAACTAAACCAAAGAAAGATGTTGGTCCCAAGTTCCCTGATAATCCATAGATTAAGCACATAGCATATCCTCTAAGGTCTGAATTTTTTGTTCTGACTGCCCATTTGATTGCGGATGAAAAGCTGTACTAAAATTTAATTCAGTACCCAATGAATTCTGAAGTCCTTTCTAAAATTTAGAAGTGAACCTTGGATCACGGTCAGATACAATGGAGAGATAAACTCCATGTAACCTGACTATCTCTTAAAGATACAATTGAGATTGTTTATATAGGAAAACATTATCTCGTATAGCAAGGAAATGAGAAGATTTAGTCCAGCGATCAATAATAACCCAGATTACATTATTACCTCGAGATGTCTTCAGTAATCACACAATGAATTCCATGGATATATTCTCCCATTTCCACTCTGGTACTGGTAGAGGCTGAAGCATCCCATTTAGTAACTGCCGCTCTGCTTTAACCTACTGACAAATCAAACACTTCACAGTAAAATCAGCAATATCTCTTTTCATTCCATCCCAATAGTAATACTCCCACAAATCTATGTACATCATATTACTGCCAGGATGAACTGAAAACGGGGAACTATGTGCCTCAAATAACAACTAATTCTTCAACTGTGAATCACTAGGCACACACAATCACTTCCCAAATCTCAAAACAAAATCATTATCAATGTTGAATTCAGGAAACTTACCCTTCTGAACCAGCTCTACCTTTTTCTGTAACTCACTCTCTTGCTTCGGTGCTTGCATAATTCTATCTGATAGATAAGATTTCACTGATACCTGAAACAAAACAGAAGGACATCCAGCACCAACAAATTCTATGCCAAAATTCATCAAATCCTTATCTAAAGGATCATGTTCTAAACGCAACCTTGTTAATGAAGCATTACTTTTTCGACTCAAAGCATCATCATCTTTATTTTCTTTTCCCGGATGGTAATGAATTGTACAATCCTAATCCGTGATTAATTCTAGTCATCTCCTCTCTCTCATGTTCAATTATTTATGAGTGAATATATACTATAAATTTTTGGGATCGGTATATATTTCACACTTTACTCCATACAAATGATGCCTCCAAATTTTTAGAGAAAAAACAATAGCAGCTAATTCAAAGCCATGTGTAGGGTAATTTACCTCATGAGTTTTCAACTAACGTGAAGCATATGCAATTACATAATCATTCTGCATAAGGAAACAACCAAGTCCCTTCAACGAAGCATCATTGTATATAACAAACTCACCATTCCTGGAAGGAAGTGACAAAACTGGAGCATTCACCAATCTTCTTTTCAACTCCTGAAAACAATCATCACATTCTTTTTTCTAGATAAACTTAATACCCTTCCGAGTTACCTTAGTCATTGGACTAGATAATCGTGAAATTTTTTTCCACATACCTTCAGTAGTAACCTGCCAAACCAAGAACACTACGGATCTCGGTTACATTTGTGGGTCTTGACCATTTTTCATGAACTTTTGTTTTAGTTGGATCAACAGTTATGCCATTTTTGAAACAATGTGACCAAGTAAAGAAATTTGTTGTAACCAAAACTCACACTTGCGGAATTTTATATATAGTTTATTTTCTTTTAAGGTTTGCAAGATAACCCTCAAATGAATTTCATTCTCCTATTTACTTTTAGAAAACACTAAAATATCATCAATAAACACACCCAACATTTTTCACCTGAGTCAACTAAGCCATCACTGCAACAAACTATTTAGTTCTGATTCTGACCATATCAGGATACTGATTTGAAAGGTCATTTCCCTCTGTATGCCTTCCCATAAAATCTGTTCTGTTTCCTCTATTAAAAACCATTCTTAACACAGAAATATCTTAGGCGAAGCAACATGGTAATCTTTAAATGCTATATCATTTCAACTTGACCATAAAAAAAATATCTTTGGATAATCATTTAATATAATTCTAACTCCTTAATCTATCTAAACCGACCTCTGATACCAACTATAAGGCCTCAGCCTTAAACCTTACTTAATATTGAATTAAATGAAAAATTCAGATTGAGGATCTTTTCAGGATTAGAGTTTTAGAGAATTAGGACATAACTATTACATCTCAAAAGATTAAAAAGTAGACACTACCAATAAGTTTCAAAAAAATAAAAACTCTTACAAAGAAACAAGTCTACTTCCATTTTTTAGATAGCATGACTATTTCTTGATCACATCCTTGACCCTATTCCTCAATAAGTCCTGTGAAAAAAATTTCAAAAACATGGGATGAGCATAAAAAGCTCTATAAGGGATATAAAAGTACGAAAAGAAAACATTATTCCATGTATGAAATCATACTTTACTCATAAAACATAATCATTTTAACATACCTCATCAAATCATGAATAAATCATAGAAATCATAAGACATAAAGGTAACTTGAGGCATTAATAAAATTCTTACGTATGGAGTAACCCTCTTGGTTACGTTTGGAATACCCATCACAGTATATTACCTAAATCTTTTCATAGAAACCTTATCGTTCAACTCTGTCGCGATACCCAATGCATTGGAGAGCTATATCGGGCTCGCCCGCCCTAATTTTATCACGGAACCACCCGTCTTCATATCAATGCCCAAGAACCATAACATAATCGTATCACATAAAACATGCATAAAGGAAACATAACACTTCCACTTTTCAATAACAAGATAACAGTACAACACATTGATATCAAAACATTATGAAAACCATTTTAAATACCAAAATAAAAGAAAAGTAAAATATGGTATTTATTTTTCGTTTAAAAAAAAGTTATGGCTTGTAGAGGAAGCCGAAGCTCAAATAATGGTCCCGGCAGCGGAGAAGTCGTTGTCGCCTCATACGTACGACAAAAAAACATTCCCTTTTTTCGTTTAGTAAATGCTTTGTATTAAAATATTTCTTTCTAGTAAATGTAAAATTCGAAGGGGTTTATACATCGTATAAAAGAAAGTTGTGTATAAAACATAATATGCCTCAATGAAAGGAGATTGAGACGAAGTCCCATACAAAGCTCATTTTTTAAATAAAATTGATCTATTATGTGTATTCACAATATGTACACATAATTAAAGTACATATAGAAGATAGAACATAATAATATCATTACATAATTTGTATATAGGATATTAACCCAAAGAATGGAAATTGGGTTAAGAAGTTCCCTTACCTCGTGTCTTACGTGACTCGATTGCTCTTTAATCTCCTGAATAATATACTTGAGTTTATTTATACTTTCTTAAGAACATTTTTTCAAGTTAATTATTCCTTATATATCACTTATTACCATGTTATGAACACTATGGAATTATTTATGTTAATAATGGTCGTTTTGTCGATCATTGGTACTTGAGTAAAAAATAAACTCTTTATAATTACAAGTTGTTCATGGGGTAAAATATCCATTATATCCAGAATTATATTCATAATTTATATATCATATATATCATATATATCCATTATATACATACATTTATAATATTACATTACATTTAGAGGTAATAAATGACATGCATCGTTCATGGAGATGGTAAGCCGTACGTACGCATGAACGATACTTTCATTTCTATTTATTACATAATGGAGTGAAATCATAATTATATAAAGGTATATTATAATTAAATTATAATATCATATATAATATCATTAAATATATCCTTTATACGTACCACATATGGTATTAACGAATCAAATCACTTTGAGGGGGCGGTATTCTGCACTTCCTAAAAAGAAATTATCGTGTTTACCCATAATGGAAACCATAAAGGTATGCAACAAATGAAAAATACAGAAGCATAAGGAAAAAATGAACATAATATATATCATATATAAATATAGTTAAATATTAATGGCCACCATGAAAGGTGTTAAAAGAAGATTGAACAATCATCATTTCGTGAGGCAGAAAATCGCCAACAACAGAAACAGTATGTTCTTTAACCATTAGACGAAGGTGTGTGTAGGTGTAGCTGTAATACTTATAATACAAAAATCATAGTATATTTAATATATTGGTGGTGTTACAAAATAAAGGAATAAAAAGTGTTTAGGGGGCTGGATATGCTAAATAAAACATAAGAACACAAGAGAAGACACTACCTTTAAAACGGGTAACTTTTTTTGATTTGAGCTCAAAGGCTTCCTTGGGAAGACTTCTGCCATAAGTGAGGCTTCTAGGGGAAAGAGAGGGATGTGTAGAGACAAAATGATCAGGGGTTGGCCGATCCAAAGGCTTGAGAGGCGTGGGTAAGGTGGCAGAGGTGGGGGCCTTCTATAAGAGGAGAGGAGGGGCACTCTTGGAAAGTTATAAAAGGTTACCTTATTATAAAATGATTTTCGGAATTTAAAGGTCCCAAAATTATATATTTCTAGGATAAGGTGATATGAGTTCGAAATCCACCCATCCAATAGGTTTTTGAAAATTATAGGTCTTAGATGTTACATTATCTTTTCATTTTATTTAAATCGTTAAATAATGAGGTAATCACTGCATCATCATGGTGTCATAAATAATTTAATTTATTTAATATTTGAAAATTATAAAACAAATATCATGATGTATTAAATCTTATTATATTTCTAATAAATATTTATATTCAAAAATATTACTTGTATAACCCCATTTAAAAATTATTTTAGTAAAACAACTCATGTTTGTGACATTTTTAATTTTAACATTAAATAAAAAGTTATTAATGTCATTTTACTTCCAAGGTGGCTTCATGGGGTCCCCAAGTTGAGACAGGGATTATTTTGGTCGGACATGACACATCCAATAAGGGTAGGACATGTGTCTAGGTCATTTCATATTATTAAAACATTATTTTTACCTTAAATTACACTAATTACCTCAAATCGCGATTAATAAACTTAAAAGTTACTATTCAAAAAAATTATTTTAATCCCATTATACCACATTTTACGTCCTAAGGATAACCATGAATGTCAAAAATTTTAAACTAAAATCACAGAAGTTGTAAATTTTCATTTAAACGAAAAATCAGTTTTTTTAACCACCACTTAGTGGTTTCACTATTCATCAAAAATTGAAGTTTTTCAGAAAAATACCAAAAATTCACCCTAAGCTATATTTGATATTATGAATTAAAAAATGATGTCTATTTTAAAAAATTCAAAACATATAAGTTACATTAATTAATTTAATAATTAATTCCCGCTGTCAAAACAAAAACCCATGTTTTTATGAAATAATATGTATCAAAAGATTGACACTAGTTTAAGTCCAATTTCAAAGTGAAATTAATTCCAATGACCACAATTGGATTAAATGGTAAAAATATATTCTAATTGTACTTTAAAACCAATTCAAAATATAATCTAATAATATAAATAAATTATATTAAAAATAGGTTTTGAATTAAAATACAATATTTTCTACTATTCATTACAAATGAACTTTATCGGTAAAATACCAAAAATTTACACAAAGTAAATTTTGATGTCCCAATTCTAAATAAGTGTTTTATTTGGTCCAATAGAATTTATAAGAGTGACAAAAACTATATTTAAATAGGGTTCTCCATCAAAAGGTGATAGTTTGACCTTTTAGTGAATATTTGAGTATCTATGCCAAAAATTGAATTCTTTTCTTATCTTAAGCCTTTATCTTTTATTGGATAAATGTAAAAACATTTAAAAACATATATAATAATATTTTAGTTATTTCTATTCATTCCCTCCAATACAACAGCTACGCGTTAACTACCATTTAAAAAAATATTATTATATTACAAGTGTTCATCATAAAATTTCAAAGAAACTCATTGTTGCGTATCAGGCACGCTATCGAACATAGAAACCCCTTTAAAGTAAAATTAATATTTAATTCACAAATATTAATATATATGAAAATGTATTATTCTTTATTTACCTAGGATGTTACATCATGTCCTCAGGTTACCGCATAGTTTCTTCCTATTTGAGGTATCATCACACATATTTTTTACTTGAGTGGTCATGTTTCATATAACATATCTCTTTGAAAAAAATATCCTAATTTTTTTCATCATTAGAAAGGTGATGATCCAATTGTATAAACTCTATTTTTAGTACATTCTAAGCATTAGGTATGTACTTCACCATGATAGATACATAAAACACATCATATACTTGAGAGAGGTTCTATAGAGGTTCTAAGAGATAAGAAACCATCCATACTCAATAAATATTATATAAATGTCCATTATTCCATGGGAAAAACATTCTTTTATTATCGGTTCACATTACCATATTCCATGAAAAAAATAATTGGAAGAAATTATCACCATTTTCAATCTCTATATCACACCGATGATTGTCACCATAACTTCTTGATCAACTTTAAGATATATTCATCTGGTATTTAATTGATATAACCTTATATATGATTTAATCAACTAGCTCAGGACCTAATATTTTTATTTTCCAAACATTGTCCTATCATGTTAATGATTTACACTAAATTCTACATAGGGATTCAAAATTATCCACATGAATTCTTGTGTATAACTATTTTTTAGTACAAACTAGACAAGATAAAGGTGTTAATCCCAAACACATTTGAAATCCATAGATTAAGATATTATAACCTACCATAGTATTTTAATGGATCTCTCAAACAAGAAATAATCATAATGATGATATGAAGTTTTGAAAGTCAATTCTATATGAAGGGTTTTTTGAATAAATTTCCACATTGTTGTTCTAATCTTCATATTCTAATCAAGAACAATAGAATGTGGTATTCAATGAATCCAAGCCATTTCATTAATTTTTATCCTTAGAAGAATATATAGGGATAAATATTCTCTTCTATAAAATATTTTTTCTTATTTCATATGGATTTCTAAAACATACCATATAGATTTAATCCCTTTAAATATATTTGGGAGTGAATAGAAAAAAAATAGATGGTGATGTTTGTCTCATATCCGTTATATTAATGTAATGGTTGTAATACACCATTAGAATTATTTTCTCTTTATTAAATTTATGAGAAATTGAGTATTGAGATAAAAACTCTACAATATCTCTGCTAACACCAACCTAATGGAAATATTTTTTTATATCTCTATACAACATCAGATATGCATGATCAATATATAATGAATAACTATGATCATACTTTAATTCAGGCTTCTTCAAATATTATATGGATGGAAAAAATACATGGTTCATAAAAATTTTCATTCTACCATTACCAATTTTAAACTTAGTAACGCTTCTAAAATTATTTTTTATCCCAAAATCTTCATTCTGTGACTCTTTAACCATCACATGGGTATACGAATTAAAATGTCAATGAGAAAGATATTATTTTCCCACTTCCTTTATGATTTATTTATCTATCCTTTGAAAATAAAAAAACATAATATCTTCATTAAAAATCATAATAGGGAAGATTTTACCATCCTTTTAATTCATAATGGTGTCTACCCTTTTCACTTTCCCATGGTGGTAATGTATTGAGGTGTTATAATCTATAATCTTCTCCAACCATACTCTCCATAACATGTTTACATATTTATTTTTTAATTTGTACATGAAAATATAATTATTAGTGAATATAAATATATATCAAACCTTTTTACATAAAGGTAATTCCTCTATATCATTAATTAAAAATTACCATACCCAACCAAAAAAAATTTTTTGGTAAATTTTCTAATGAAACACAGTTTTTCAGGATTGAAAATCTATCATCAATGAATTCTAAATTATAACTCATCTCTATCACACATTTAAAGTATAACTATATATTATAATCTTTTCTTATCTATGTGGATGTGTCAGAATATGTGAACCAAATCACCTGAAATATATTCCCTTCAAAGTTTCCTCACATTTTTCTTTCTAAAGAAACATGGGTTCATTAAAAAGATAACTTGGTTGGTGGATTGGAAAACAATGAGAAATAATCCACAATACATATTTATTTTCAATATAATACCTGAAAACTATTGATATATTTCACTATGTTTGGTCTATGATAATGTTAAATAGAATCAATATTTGATTAATATACTAATATTCACTCATATGTGATTATTTGACCCATAGGTGAAATATTTTTTATCCAAAATTCCCATGTGGTAAAATTTTTTTATATCTTCTAATTTAATATAGGATTTTATATAATACATAGTTGGTCCTCATCCACTTAGTTTCACTTTTAATAGATAAGAATAACATCTATAAATACTACCCTAAGAAGATCAAGATAATAATTTAATAATGTATTCACAAAATCATTGAATACAAAGGGGGAATAGTTAGAACATATATAATAACTATATATTCATAGAGTAAATACATTTTAAATGTGTTTCCCTTGTTTTATTGACCTTCATGTCCAAAAATTGAAAATATGTACAAAAAAGTTCAATTTCAGAAAAGTATTGAGCTCCATGAAGTTGATCAAACAAGTAATCCATATAGAGCAGAGGATACTTTTTCAAATTTTAAATATGGTCCAGTTCCTAATAATCAATCCAGACCTACAAAAATGTATTATAATTTGTAACAAAAATAACTTTTGCAACCCATATTTTTTTTTCAAAAGGAATCACTTTTTAATATCCTCGTGCAGTTTTATCATCAGTTCATGCAACACATTATAGTCTATTCTTTTGGGAGTCCTCAAAATTGGTGTTACACTAGATATGAGTGATATTGAGAACTCAACATCATTATTAGGTGTAATTAATTTATATTATTCCATATGTACATTAAAAATACACTTATAATATTATTATCATTGGAGATATTTTTCTCTCAAATAATTAAATATACACACTATTTTTTTGAATATTATTAAGGACCCGTACATTGGATGAATATTCCATTTGAAATTCATATTTTTATTCAATGTTACAAAAATCATATATTGGATGAGAATATCAATAATTATATCCATTCTTTATAAATTGATGTGGGGGTTCTATAGAGAAAGTAAATACATGCACAAAATAACATCAATTTCACCAAAAGGGATAATAATAAGATTTACAGGAATTAAATTCCCCTAAACATCAACCAGAATAAGAATAATATATATGAGATTATATCATCGTACCATGATAAATTTTTTCCGATATAAAATCATTTGTCAATCTAACTTTATAAAATCCATTAACTGTTATCAATTATATAATATGTGTAGCTCTGAAAAAAAAGTATCATAACCCAGATAATAAATAGTGATGAAATGAAATTCCCATTTTTCAATTGGATTAAGTGGTTAATGATGTCGATCATTGTTAGTAACATTCATATTTGAGAACATGTTAATATAATTCCATAAATCCTATCATTTTAAACCCAAATGTATGGGTGGTGCATTCTTTAGATAATTCTCTTTATTTATATCATTGGATTTCTCTTCCAATAACTTCAGAAATCAACTTCTTGATGACATTTATTTCTATAAATTAAACATTTTCTAGAAATATTTTGAAAAATTACACTATGTTTACTTCAAAAAATCGTCCATGAAGTAAAATTCATCTTCTTCTCTCTTTGTTTCATAGAGTTTCCATCGAAGTACTTCATTCCTTTCTAATCAATTACACAATACTAATAGGTAACTCCATTATCCATTTCATTGTTGATAGAAACTTCGACGATTTCATAATAGATTATGAGATCCCTATGGATAAAACCTTTTAGAGACATTTTTTTAATCTACTAAATAATAGACCAAATTTTTTTAGATGGATGATAATACCATATGTGTACCTCACATGTCTTATAAACATTACTTCATAAGTACCAACATATTCATCAACATTTTTTTATATCATATTGAATTCATTTTAGATTTTTTTTATGATGAATAAGTGAAATTTTATTATAAGAAAATATGAACATAAAATCATGTTATTCCATAGATTCCAATGATTCATGTTTTTTCATCTTACTTATAAGAGGCCACTATTGATCACTATTTCCTTCAAAAGGATAGAAAACCAAAATAGATTTTTTTGTTCTAAATAATGGATAATAGATAATTTCTTAGCAATTGTACTGATACATTTCTTAAAAATATAAAATTATTTTAGAACTAATATAAGAGGTTGGATTTTCATTCTGAATGACTCTATTGAACATAGTTTCATCGGTTACATATATAAACGCTTTACAAAAATTTATCAATTGAGAAAGTTTTATGAGCCTATCAAAATTATTTTCTATTCCCGCTTCGATGCATTTTGGATTCCCATTCATATTGAATTTATCATTAACAAAGTTACAATGGGTTCTATCCATTTACTAAAATAAAAAATCAAAATGTAGTCAATAATAATCATAGTGGGGATACATATAAAGGCATAGAGTCGCATATAGGATTTTCAAATATGGAAAAAATCATTTTAATCAATTACATTATAGGCTTATCCTTGGTCATTCATAGTTATTATTGAAATGCATAATGGTGGTTCAAAACGAGTTTTTATATTTCCAAAACATATCTCTTGGGAGTTTCAATATATGTATGTAGCAAGGTATATTTTTGTGTATCATGTGAAGATCAAGTCAAAGCCTAATGAACCATTTTTGGTTTTATTCCTCTTAGTATAATTATTAAATATCCACATCTAAATTTTGTATCTTGATAGGGTTGTGGTATATTAAAAAACACATTCTTTATCATTAAAAAAAATTTCTGAATATTTTTGATATTATAAATATATTTTAGATTCTAACTTAATGTTTTCCATCCTTATTTCCAATGTTTAACCAAAACAATCTCTGATACCAACTATAGTTACCCACACATTTCATATATAGACAAAACATATTATAATAATTCTATTCATTACATAAAATGATGATCCACAACTAATTCATATAGTTTGAATATCATAGGAAACGTGGAATCATAAAAAACTAGTTCATATGTGAAGAAAATCATCTCCCGCTATTTTATTTATAATGACCACCCTTTTTAGACATATTATATGAAATACACATCTTCATGAATAAGGTAAAAAAAATAAATGGTGACATTATATGATTAGTAAAGGTATCCAAGGGAGAAATCAATATAACCTCGGCCTAAGGGAATGAGGACATAAGAATGTAATTTGGTAACCGTACACTACACATCACAGATCATAACATAGAGTCATGTAATTAATCTTGTTAGTTCATTATACATATATCCGCAAGAAATAAAAGAACATAAGATAAAAGATCATAAAATTTTCATATGACGTTGATTATTTCCATACACATAAATATAGATAATAATATCTAATGGCTACCAACCAAGACATTCATAAATTGTTAGGATTCCACTAACCACTATTTTACTTACTTTGGGCTTCAGATAACCTTCTAGGTAGCCATTTTTTTGGATTTATATAACCTTTTTCTGCCCACTTGTTTTGGTATAGCAATAAACTCCCATGTACCAATATTTAAGATTAGGATAAACTATAGTATAACCTTTGAGCTCATAGTACATTAATATTTACCCATTTCATTAGAGAGTGAAATAGGTCCCATGATTCACCTAATGAAAATGATACATATGGGTTCCATAAGAAAAAAGAAATTCATCATATCATAACCCATGAAATGTAACTGGGTACATAATCATTTTAACATAGCATAACTCATGGAATATAAATGGGTTTCATAAACATTTAAGCATAATATAACACATTTGAATGAAACTGGTTTCATAAACATATTTTTATAATAATCGCAACACATATAGATAAGTAACAAATATGATACCATTTGATATTATCACTAGTAAACTAGAACCATCACCAAAGGATGTTGTATTTGATGAATATAAATTAAAAAAAATCCTTAAAATTTTCTTGAGGATAATATCATTTCCATTTTAAAAAAAATTAAAAAATTAAAAAAAATAGACACAAATAATATTGTATATATATATATATTTGTAAATATCCTTAGTAACATGTAATTGATATTTTATATCATTGATTGTTCAAAATGGAAGGAAATAAATTTCATGACCTACTTGTTAAAACAAAGATTAATATATTATTTCTGGTAAATATACACAAAAATAACCATGGTTAAAAAACAAAAAAAAAATATTCCATTCAAATAATTTTGTAAAAACATAAAAAATGGGTACAAATTTTGTTATATAATCATTAGAAAATATGAAAATAATTTGTTTTTATTTCATGGACATGGATGAAGAATGATTTCTGGCTGTAAAGAAATATAATTACAAATTTTCTAAAAACATTATTTTTCTCTCTTTAATACCTAAGGAGAAGAAAAGGAATGTAGGACAATAGATTCACCAAATATTATTACAGGATAATTAATTTAAAAATGTTTTTGAGAGGTATATCATTGGATTTCACCATTTGATAAACAAAATCCTAAACAATCATGATAAATAATGAAATTGTGACGTAAAAACATTACAAATTTGGTAACATTTGAATCATAATACCCAATAATTAAACAATAAATTATTTATATTTATATCTAATAATTTTCAAAAGATGAATAAAAAATACATTAATTTGTATTATATACATTACAAAAATGTAACATGTGCTGATTATAGAATGTGTCCCATAGAAAACAAATGTGAGATAAAAATCTATAACCTAAATCCTCAACATTCATCATATGAATTCTAACCTATATTATAATGTATATAGTTTTCTTATAAATATATTATAGAACCAAAATTATATATATCATACAACATATTATTTATATAAAATTTCTTATCACTAGTTTGTTTAAAATTCTTTCTTAAAAAGCACATTTCAGAAAATAACTTGTTCATTTATCTTGTATGTTTTGGTTTTTTTTATTTTTTTCTCCATTTAAATTGATCAGGGTTCAATAATCTCAAAAAATTTATCCATTATATAAATATCATATATATACCATATATATGTATTTTATATAACAACTTAATGTTAGATATATAACATGAATTACACCATTTGTGTAAATAGTAGGCCATATATACGCATGAATATTCTTTCAATTTTCTAAACATAATGAAAAACATAATGGTAACAAATATATCACCATTATAAAAATAAAAATTATTTCATTGATATAATTAAGTTTCATTGTTTTTGTAATTATTACCATTCATTTCAAAATAAAATAAAAACTAAATCACATCAGTTCGTAGAGGTGGTAGTCCTTAAGCATTCATGAGTGATGTTACCATTTCCAATGGATTAAAAGGTATGAATTAATATGTGACAATAAAATTATAGGAGTAAAAATATTTCATAAATATATCAAAAAAATTTAAATCCATCATTATCTCCGGTCATGATAGGTGGGGATTGAAAAAGAAATACATTTTTTCACGTGGAGGTAGTCAGCTATATGCAAGGTCAACGAGTGTAAATATTCATATGGAGTGAAAGCAAAAGTCCAATTCTGTAATTGGATAATGATAGTTGAGAGGAGAAAACAAAATCTATATTTCCAAAAGATGATAAATTTAAAGGAGTTCCATAGAATCATCATTTTAAAGTAAAATCCAAAAGTGGATAATGCTATGTATAAATTACCTTTATAGTTTAAAGGGTGTGTAGAAAGAATTTTACATGAAACATATGATCATTGAAAAAATGTGAATACATAAGCTCATACTATTCTTAAAAAGGACGATTTATGTTAGAGGATTTCATTCACTATGGAAAGGGTTTCTTGATTATATTAGAGTTAAATAAAAAAAACACTCCATGAAGAACAAATTGAGATAAAAATAGATAAATTTATGAATACAATATATCTTTCAAATATATTAATTACAAATGGTAATTTTTTCACTTTGTTTAATTTTTGATGATTACAATCATATAACATTCAATAATTAATAATATTGAGTATTACCTTATAGATTTCAACTTATTATTAATAACATAGAATATGTATCTCATTTTTTTTATTTTTTGTTATTTTAATTATGTTGATTATTGACTGGTGAATCTACGAGTTATATATTACAATAATGGGTTAATTATATTCGGATTTGTTGACACATTGAGGATGTTCGGGTATTCTGGTTCAAGAAGTTGTAAAATTGTATTTCACAGTTTGAGACTTTTGGAGGAAATTATCTATATTTGAGGTTTCAAACACATGAAATATAATTTTGAACATATTTTCATACACACACACACACACACACACATATATATATATATCCATAATATGTTAAGCCACATTCTATTCAATGAAACATTTCTCATTAATTATTCTATCTCTATATAATATACACATGCTATTATGATTTTCACATTCTGATAAAAAATATATATTTAGGAATTCAGATATGCTCATTTTATTTTGTCTCCCTTTATCTAATATTAATTTATCCTATTATTTCCCCCTTACAATTTATTATATCTCTACAATTTCAATTTTTTCGAATTTCCCTAAATAATAATCATGAATATTGTGATGCATATTCTATTAATGAAATATTATCAACGACATTTAATTGATAATAATTATGGTTTTTTTAAATACAATTTCCTTTAGTTAATATACAAAGTGAATAAAATTATTAAATTTGGTGGTGTATTTTATTTATGGGTTTCAATGTATAAATATTAATATAAAATCATGGTTTCATTATTATGGATGTTTTTATTAAAAAAATTATCGAAAACACTATCTTACTAGTTGGAATATATTTTTGAAGTGATGTTATGTTATTATAATTTTGGTTGAAATTTAGAGAGATTCATTCCAAAGGTAATATGTAATTCCATAATACCATACATTACAAAATGTGCAATTTTTTCAAATAATAGTATGTGTTAGGTCACAAAGACTGTAGTGATGAAACAAGAGGAGGGGATTGTGTCCTTTTCAAAATTTTATGATTCTGTTGATTCTCAGAAAATCTGAAGATTATAGGTGGAAACGTTTTTATAATAGAGTATATGCAACATATGTTAATTGAGAACAAAGCACAATAATTTATAGTGGTTCGGGGCACAAAGATCCCCAAGTGCACTCCACCAATCATCCTCCCTATGAGATTGTTGAATATCACTTGTAAGGTCCTCGTATCATAAGACCGATCTATAACTGAATGTAGTAATTTGTCACCCATATAGGTAAAGTCTTACAAAACAGTTCCATCTCATTCTTTTATAGGGAACCGATAAAACCATATCTTAGTGAGAGAAGCTGAAACTCCACCATGACTGAAAACAAGCACCTGAAACTCAAGATATACAAGATGAAGTTTGATGAGAAACAAATATATCTCTCAATTATAGCATCAGAAATTTTATAAAAGATGGACCATTTTCTTCATAACAATAATAATCTTGAAATATATTTAAAGAGATCAAGTTTCAAAAGAGATATTTGAATTTAATAACATCAACTAAAACAAAGCTTCATTTTTCTATATTTGAACATGTATATCTCCAAAATGTTGTCTCATTTCGGAGATACTTGATCATTGTAGCACTATAAATTAATTTTCCCAAGAAAACCTATAGAATAAAAATTTTCAATCATATCCAAGAGATCTTCATATGGTAGTATAAAATTATCCATCACAGAATGATATATATAAAAATATATCACATAGCATGATTTCATATCTACAAAAGATGCCTGATAATTTGAGTGAATTCAAATTCAATGATACAACTTAGAGTAGTCGTAACTTCAATTAAGAATAAGAGAGAATATATTTGTTATAAACGTATCTATAAATATTTCAAAATGTGCATTGAATTTGTTTAAATAGAGCTTTAAACAACTTAGACATTCCATAAAGACTATTGCAAAAATCTTCGATAAAAACGTAAATTCAAAATTTCGGCATTGAAAACTTCAACATATGGTTCCTTAAAAAAACATCAAAATAAAAAATATAGGGTTTAGCTTCGTAATATAGGGTTGATGATCTATATTTTTATAGACATCAGCATTGATCTATTATAGTAAAATTGAATATGCATTCATATATTTCTACCAAATATAATGTTGTAAACGTAAGGTTGATTAAAAAATTAATGTTAACGATCTATACATTTTTAAACATCCATAAAAACATAGAGTTCTTTAACCATACTTTTTCATTCTGAAAAATATAAAGTTATTATACAAATTTAGTGTTCCTTAACTATACATTTCTTCAAATGTATGGTTGATTAATCATATGCGCCGATCCTTCAACATAAACATTAGGTTTGTTCTATACATTACTTTCTTTGACATATTGAATGAATAGTTTTTCTAGTTAATGAAAAACAATGAACAGTGCTTCTGGAATATGCTTAGGAGGATTCTTAACACTTTAACAGATATTTTTTGCGAATAAATAAGTAAATAATATTTCTAGAGAAGAATTATAAATAATTTAAATATCTTGAAATACACTGAAAATAAAATCATTAGTAAAACAAACAAGGGTATTTTGGAGCCTCAAAATCAATTATATTTAAAGAGTATTGTTGAGCCAATACATTCCCATCAATCCCCCCCTTTTGTATGATCAAAAAACCATAAATTAATACTATAATCTTAGTAAAATAATTTATAATTTTGTAAACAGTAAATGAAAATAATTTTGATTCGACAGAAATATTTCAATAAAGTGTAAATATTTCAATTTCATCCACAATGTTAAATTTCAGTGAAATATTTATGCTTATATAAATTTCTAAAATAATAGAAATTTTGTGTTATCTAAATTTATAAACTTTTTTGTGAAATAAAAAAGAATGTTTACAAAAAGATTAAAATAGATTTAATATTTAACAGAATGATAAGTGAATGTTATCGGTATCTGTAACGAATAAAGTGAATTGTACTTTTGATATCAGGGTAAAATTTAATAGAAGATAAAATAATTAAATATAACATATAGATAGAAAACAAGTTCATTGATCAATATAACCATAAATACAAAAAAAAATTGTATCTAACAATAGAAAAATAGTCATTGTCATGGTTCAAGGTAGAAAAAAGAATAAGGATTGGATGTGTTTGAATATTAAAAGGCTTCAAAAATCTCCTTCATCTCAACCATCTACAATCTTAGATTCTTCATTAAACTAACTCTGAGCTGAATTATTAATATCCTAGTGTCTTTATTAACATTTACATTATCCACTATATTGAACTTTAGAAACTCATAATGAATTTACAATTACTTCATGAAGAACTCCAACATATTTGAAAACAAATTTAACATCAGTCTAGTGCTAGGCTATCCTTATGTTAAATGTTTAATAAGAAATTTCCGATTTACCAATAAAACTGGAAAAGGAGAACGGTTTCATTGAATGTTTTGAGGAAGGGAATTCTTGTCTTCTATAACAAATGTAATGACCTGGAGTTTTCTAATCAAATCTTGACTTGTAGTAAAGGTAAGAGTAGATATATTATCAGGATTCAATGATCCTTTTACTAATTTAAACTGACTATCGAGATACCTCTTCAAATCTGAAAAATCTATCTTAGAAATAGCTTTTGAACTGATCTTCCTAATATTATTTAAAATGTATCTCTTGAAGGTATCAAAACCACTTCTAGAAACAATATTCTTATTATGTTCTTAAACATTTTTCTTTTTAATTTCATGATCCCCCACATAGTGGAATTCTCTTCTTGATACATGTTGAATTTAATCATTATTTCATCAACTTGATGAGATAATGACTCAGCTGACCCATAATATGAATTCATTGCCTGATTTTTACCATCAAAAGGAAATGAATATTCCACTTTTTTTATTACATATTCTTCACAAGAAAATACTGATTATCTAAAACATCATTCTAAGCCCCAAAATTTTGATCTGATTGTCCCACTATCAGATACTCAATAAAAGGTTTTATTTATGTAACTAATTCCTATAGATTCTCATGAGTTTGAATTTCTCTTTATTCAGCAACATATTATATATCAATCTCTAATTGAAAATTTTTAGTTTGAGTATTATTTTCTTGAAATATTTTTTTTGGAATTCTCTCTTGTACATATTCATTCACTAGGGGTAAAACAGTAATCTCTCTAGCATGACTCTACCCTGGAATTTCCATTCAATAATAGTTTCATCCAAATGATTCATGTATGTTTCTTCTCTAGAATCCAGCATTTTCTCTTTAACATTAGGATAATTTAGGTTCCATGGTTTCTTAATATGTACTTTTTTCTTTTTTTTCTTTTTCTAATTCCTCTTATTTAGTGTCAAATCTATGCCTTCTTTGAGTCAGTTGAGAAATTGAATCTACTTAAGATTTAGCGATGCCCTCCATTCGAACACATACTTGCTCCACATACAAAAAATCTCTTATGCTCGGTTCTTCCTTATCTCTAACATGAAAATTACATCCTTTTACAATGCTCTAGAAAAATCCATTATATCTTAATGTTCCAGAATTCAAAGCATTACTATGTTGATATTTGACTCTTGCATCAACCATTATGATCATGACCTTCTAAAATAAAATACTTGAAAGTTTCTATCTATATGGATAAAAATTCATTCTTTCATCTAGTGAACAACAGTAATGAAGGTATTGGAATAAATACCACTGAAAATTGAATTTAATATCACTCAAAAAAATAAACATGATGTACATGTCTGGGTGAAGAATTTTCTCCATCTTATCTATCCTTGGACCAATTATTGTTTGAATAAACATCAATAGAATATTATGGTCAGCCTCTAAATCCTTAACAAACATTTTCTTATGTGCATCGAATTGAATAGAGAATACATGATATCTTTAGAGGAATTTTCATTATCACCAATTGATTTATGATCAAAATGGAAAACTCTTTCATGTGGGTTGTTTAAAAAATTTTCCACCTCAGTCAAAAAATTTGATAAATCCCAATCATTGATAATAAATAAATCATATCCACTAAATCTCCAACAACAAACTTTATACTCTTATAAAAAGAATTAAATTATACCTCATATAGAAATTATGACTTGATGTCATTGAAAGATTTATTGAGTCCTTGAAAATATAGCACTTATTTCAAGAGTAAGTTCATCTGATATAACCAATCAAGATCAACCACCTTTCCCTGAAGAATTTTTCTACCTGTAACTCTTTCTCATTTTGGGTTTCTTGCTTCTCTATGTTCGAATCATTTGGTTATCATAAATTTGAATGTTCTAAAAATATGAGGTTTTCAGCTTCAAGGGTTTGTAAGGAGTAATGAATATTGAGGGTTTGGTGAAACAATTTTTTTGGTTAAAAAATTGTTTATAAGATGAAGGGTTTTAGACAGATATCAGATGCCCTCATTTGTCATGTCGTAGAGTAATTAGGAATTTTTTTTAATAATTACGCGGCATAAATAGACTTATGAAAACATAGATTAACTGAAATATGGTAAGATAAAAATAAAAAAACAAGATTTACATAAATAAATTATGCCTAAAATAATTAAAATAAAATAAAAGTAAAAAGATAATTAATTAAAATAAAATAAACCTAACTTGCCCTTAATAAAATTAAAACAAGGAGTGGGAAGTGGTTTGGTTAAAATATTAACTAATCGATATTTATTGTAATCAAGTTATAAAGAAATATCTTTTTTAAGAACATGATCTCTAAAAAATGATGTCTAATAACAGTATTCATAGTTATATAATGACTTATTGAATTTTTTGAAATGTTTATATCACTTGTATAATCATATAAAATATGTTTATTTTGGAAATTATGTCCAAATTCCATTAGATTTTTTTTATCCACATCACTTGTACAATGAAACTATCTATAGTTACATATTTTGCTTCATATGTTGATAGTGTTATTGAGTGATTATTCTTACATGACCATGTCACTAACTATTTTCATAATAAGTGACAGGTTCCTAAAGTGATTTTCAATCAAATCTATATCCTCTAAAAGGGTAATATACATAGGATAATAAAATAAAATCACATGATTTTTGATAAAGAAGTGATTGAACAATTGTTCATTTTAAATATCTAAAAATCATTTTTAAACAGGAAGATGGGATTCTTTAGGATTTGTTTGAAATTTGGCTTGAAAAAATAATGAAAATATAATATCAGCTCGTCTAGAAATAATACATAGTAAACATCCAATCATACCTCTATATAACTTTCAGTCCATTGGTATTTCAGTTTTATCCATGTCATGTTTAATATCAATACACTTGTGAGTTGAATATGTATTTCTATTCTCATGAAAAAATATTTTCAATAAATCACTAATATATTTACTTTTATTTAATAAATGTCCATAATTTTTTTGTAAATTTTATGTTCCAAAAATAAATTTAATTATCCAGTAATTCTCATATCAAATTAGTTTTTCATATCTTTAGAAAAATCATTACAATTTTTTTATTTATTGATCCAATAAAACATCATCTATCTAAATTTGAACTAATAATAAATTAGAACAATGTGTTTTCATAAAAAGGATTGGTTATGCTAAACCAACAGTAAAACCATTTTGAAAAATAAAAAAAAAGTTCAACATTCATACCAAGCTATAGGTGATTGTTTAAGGCCATAGTGAGCTTTAGTTAGTATAAATAAAAAATTTGATTTTTGAGAATTTTTAATGCTTGGAGGTTCCTCAACATAAACATCCTACATTAAATATCCATTAAAAAGTATATTTTACATCCATATGATATAATTTAAAATTAATTTGAGATACATAGACTGAAGGAATTATAATTTCTTCTAGTCCAGATATGATAGAAAAGGATTCATAATAATATATACCTACTTCCTAATTATACCCTTGGGATACTAGTCTATCTATTTTTCAAGTTATAGTACCGTGATCATCTTTTATATTCCTAATGACCCATTTATTTTCTATAACTGGATAATTGAATGGTATTTCCACTAATTTTGATACTTTATTTCTTTTAAACTGATTTAAATCTTCTTTCATTTCTAACATCCAACTATCATCTTCTACTAATTTTTCAATAGTCATAGGCTCTAGCTGAGATAGAAAAGCAAAAAATTTCTCAAGGTATCTTACAATTATTCTAGTTTTTATTGATATGTCATGATCGATTATAACAGCCTGTAAAGGGTGATTCATCAAAATTCTAGACTATCTTGGCAGAACACTTTTAGGTTCATCGGTATCATGTTCTTTTGAAATAGAAGATTTTTTTTATATTTTCAATATTATTTTTCATGATATCACCTCTCATGTTGTTAGAAGAATCATCATCTTCATCTTTTTAATCATTCTATTTATTAAAAGGATTGGTTTCATCAAACTTCACATAAACTGGTTCTTAAAAAATCCTTCACTTTTTATTAAATACTCTATAAGCATTAGAAGATGTTTAATATCCTAAATAATATTCCTCCATCATCTTTTGTATCAAACATTCCCAAATTGTCCCTGGTTTTCATGATATATATGTTTTATTTGAAAACAATAATGTACATTACGTTATACATTGTGAGATTCAAATGTTTGTAAAGAGTCTTTTCGAAAATAGATCGAATTAATACTCTACTTATAATGTACAAAGTTGTTCTTACATATTCTTCCCAAAATTAGGTTCGAAGACTATATTCATTTAACACAGTTCAAGCAATTTCTTCAATAATATTGTTTCTTCTTTCCACAATTCCTTTTTTTTTGTTGAGGTGTTCGTGGTGCAGAAAAAGTGAGTTTAATACCCATATAAGAGAAAAAATAATTAAATTAGTGATTCTCAAGATCTCCACCCTAATCACTTATAAATGAAACTATCAAAAAACATTTTTCATTTCCAAAACGTTTAAAAAACATTAACAACAGAAAAAGATTCATTTTTTATTTTTAGAAAATATACCCAAGTAAATCTAGAATAATTATCAACTATAACATATAAATATAATTTAATAACCACACATAATATTCTAGATGATGCAAAAATCCAAATGAATAAGTTCAGGGGGCATTGATGTAGTAAATTTATTAACAACATTGAAGGAAGATTTGTGTTGCTTTCCAATTAGACATGCATCACAGAATCTATCACTATCAAATTTGAGACTAGGTAAATATAAAACCAATTATTTCTTAGATAAATTATGTAATGAAAAAATATTTCAATTACCATTGCTTCTGTGAAAAATCCATGAATCATTTATCTTAGTAGTTAAACAATTCACGTTATGTTTACACAAAGAATTTAAATCCAAAGTGTTGTCATTATCTGTTGTGGGAGTTCTATATTTAAGAAAATTACCTTTAAAAATAGAACAATAATTGTTTGAAAAATCATCACAGTATCCATCATTTCAGATTTGATAGATACTTATCATATTGTGCTTCAATCCTTGTACAAAGAGTACATTGTTAATTAAGAAAATATATGGATCTCCAACTATTCCAAGTCCAGTAATATTTCCTTTGGCATTGTCACAGAAAGTGACTAGGCCTCCATCTATTTCAGTTAGAGTATAGAAATTTGATTAATGTTTAGTAATAAGTCTTGAACAACAGTTTCCCATATACCATATATCATTTCCTCTACTGTGGCATGTAACCTACAAAGAAAAATTACACAGAATATGGTTTTGGTACCCATTTCTTTTTCGGTCAAGCAGTGTTAGTTATTGAAGACTTAGAAATAAAAATATATTTATTTTTATATACAATACTGAAATTAAATCTAGATAAATTATTTGAATAATCAACATGTTTGACACCACATATTTTATATTTTTTTAAATCAATGTCATTATCATAATTTCAATTAATACCACAATAAAAACATTTGATAGTAGACATTCCTTTGCTTTTAGAACTAGGAACAAAATAGTTTTATACATTTTGGGGATTTAAACCTTGCTGACTAAACTAAAATTTTCCATTTTAATAACATTTTTACCATGAATTAAATTTAGTATATTTTTTCCTTTTTTAAATATCAGTGCATCTATTTTTGATGTTTCTACTTCATCCTGTATTTTTTCAATCTTATTTTCATAATTAGAATAGTTTGAAGTAAATGAACTAAATTTCTCAAGTAACTTTTAATGTTGTTAACGTAATGTATCCCTTTCTCCTAAAATTAAATAATGAATATTATTTAAAGATTTGTTTTCATTCATATGATGAACTATCTGTCTTCTAGCATAGTACAGTCGACAAACATTATATTATTTGCGTAACTAGAATCAGAATCAGATGAATAATAGGGTTTAACCTTCTCTTCTGCATCCATAAATAACATATTGGCTTTTAAATTTGATTCTTCTTTCCTTGAATCAGATATTGACGAGTTCCTGGTGTCTTTAGAAAAACTCCATGTCGCCTTCAAATAGTTTTTTTTTTCTTTTTCTCATAATTAATATTCTTTTGATATTTCGTTTCTGTCTTCCTCTTCTCTCATTTCAACTCAAAAAAATCAGGTCTTATATGACCTAATTTTTTTATTTCATAACATCATACTTCCCTTGAGTCTTTATAATCATTTTTTAGGGTTCTTCTGAATCCATTCTTCATTCTATAAAATTTACCTATTTTTCTATCTAATCGAGCCAAATCAACTTCTGAATCATATGAGTCTGAATTTCATTCTTCTTATTTTATTTTTTTGTTCTTCTTTTGGGATGTAACTTTTAAACCAGTGTTATCCTTTTTCACTAGGTCTTTGTTATGCTAAACTTCATCTCACATTTCAGCCTCATACATCATTAAAGTTCCACTAAATTCTATCATTTTTAGATTCTTGATAGGTGATGATTAGAAAATTGCAGCAGAAATTATATTCCACTTCATAGGTAGAACTCTTTGATCTTTAAAATCATGATCATGTTGCTTGATAGTCTTATATAAATATGTTATATTATTAATAAATTTTTTCATTCTTCCTTTCATATGTGTGATACTCTCTTCATCAAACATTATGCATGTTTCAAACATTAATTTCTATAAGTCATATCTCATTTTTCTAACCTTGTCAGTACCTTCATAGGATATAAAAATTGTCATCCAAAATTCATAGGCTATTGGGCATTGCAAGACATGATTGAATTCATCTAGTCCAAGACCCTAAATAATATCATTCATTTCTTTTAAATTCAAATCATACTGGTCCTCTATCATAGTGGGCCATGTTTCATGTTTTCCAAGAATTGTGTTAGGAGTAACAATATTTTAGTATACTCTAAATCCATGATTTTTTATGTAGATTATCATTCGTGACATCCAACATCCATAATTATCACCATTGAAATATGGATCACGAACCATTGAAATTCTTTCCTTGAGATTCTCCATTTCCATCACTAGTATAGATCTTATTCCTTTAACTTGTTATTGCTCTCTTAAAATGGTCAACCTCAGATAAACAATTTTAGGTCGGAAAGACTATAGTGATGACACAAGAAGGGTGGAATTGTGTCCTTTTTAAAATATTAGGATTCTGTTCATTCCCACACAAAATGATCACAATATCAGGAAGCCTTTCAGTAATAGATTATATATAATAGATATGAAGAAACAACAAAGAAGAACAATTTTTATTGGTTAATGGCACGAAGATCCCCTTGTACAATCCACCAAAGACCCTCTCTATGTACTTGGTGAATTTCACCAGTAACTTCCTTGTATCATAAGACCAATTCACAACTGAATGTTAGTTGTTTTTTACCCTTACAAAAAAAGGATTACAAAACCGAGCCTTCTGGTTCTTTTATAGGGAACCGATAAAACCAAAACATAGTGAGAGAAGCTGAATCTCCGACATGGCTGAATACAAGAAGTTGAAACCCAAGATTGGTAAGTTTTATTTTGATGATAAATAGACATAGATTACAATTACAACAGCATGAAACTAATAAAAGATGGTTCTTCTTCATTAGAAGAATAATAATCTTGAATTATGTTTGAAGTGATTTGGTTGTAATAGAGATCATTGATTTTAAGAAAAACAACAATAACATAGAATTATGTTCCCAGATTTGAACATGTATATCTCCAAAAAAAATTTCCTCATTTATGAGATTCTTGATCGATGTAGTACTTAAAATTAATTTTCATAGTAAAAAATGAAGAAAATAAATCACCAAACATAGAGAATAGATTTACATATTGTAGTATAAAAATATCCAATACAAAAAGATAAATATAAAAATATATCTCATAGAATGATTTTAGATTATGAAAAATATACCCCATAAATCAAGTGGATCCAAATTAAAAAAATACAGCTCAGAGTAGTCTTAACCTCCCTTAAGAAAAAAAGATAAAATGTCTACTATAAATGGATCTTTAAATCATTTATTACGAGATTTCAATGAGTCAAAATAGATCTTTACACCACACTGGAATTACAAAAATATTGCTTCAAAAATTATATTATAAAGACATAAATATAAATTTCCAGCGTTGAAAAGTCAAAAATAATGTTCCTTCACAAAACAAAAAAAAATAACAAACATAGGGTTCAACTTTATAATAGAGGGTTGATGATCTATATGTTTATCCATGTCATCAAAGATATCTGAATGCGACATTAATTATCCATTCATTCATTTCTCCCAAATGTATGGTTGAAACTGAAAGAGTGATTTTAAAAGTATGTTTGATGATCCATATGTTAGTAAAGTTCCATTATTATGTAGGGTGCATTAACAATACTTTTTCATTCTAACAAACGTATAGTTCATTTCCAAACATAGTGTTCCTTAACAATATATTTCTTTAAATGTAACGATGATTAACCATACATTCCAATCCTTCAACATTAACATAATGTTTCTTCTATATGTTACATTCCTCAATGTATTGAATTAGTCATATTTCTATTTAATGAAAAACAGTGAATAGTGTTTCTAGAATATTCTTATGAGTGTTCCAAAAACATTAAATAATATTTCTTACAAATAAATATCTGAATATTATTTCATGATAAAAAATATAAATAATATAAATATATTGAAATACCCAAAAAATGATATCCTTAGTAAAACAAACAACTGTATTTGTGGGAATCAAAATCAAAAATATTTATAGAGTATTGTTGAGAAAATATATGTCCAACAATATGGACCCCATAATTTTTTTTGAAAACCCTCTGTATTATTAGTGAGGATGTTCTATATAAGATTAAAAATTAAATAAATATTTTACTAGTGTTTCAATAATTAAAGAAAATGAGTAATCTATAATCTATAATTATTTTTAGTTTGAGTTTTGAGTTCCGTGTCACACTACAACAATGGAGGTCACATTATGAAGAAATAATATGTGTCGTGATATGAAGTATACTATATTATGTTGTTTGATTTGATGATAGAAGATTATTTCAGATATGAACATTAAATAATAAAGGATCAGTCAAACAAATTTCTTAAAAAAATTCACAAGGTGAGATTATTGTATTTCCAAAATTGATTCTTAATATAAACGGAAAATTTTTTCACGGTGAATTTTAACCATTCATAAGGGCATATAGTAATACATATGACACAATATCCAATGTTATTATCTTTTTTGAATATTCCACTAATTTGAATTTACTATAATTGACTTGTATTCAAATGATGTATTTATAAAAATATTTTAGTAAAAATATTTTCATTTATAATATCATAAATAATGGAAAAATGACCATTATCTTAAATGATTATTGGTATCATTTTATAAAAAAATAAGTGTGAAAATAATTTTTGATCATGGATTGATAGGTATAGTGATTTATATTGTTAGATAATTTCATGATGATAATTGGTGATACTAGAAACTATATTTATTCATGTTTCTGAGGGTTTTTTTAAAATTATGGAGTATAATTGATAAACTATCATTGGTGTATTTATAAATCCTGGTTTTTGGAATACCATGGATTTATTAGAGGAGTGGGGTTTTTCTTGTGAGTGAGACTAGTGAATTATCTACAAATTTGAGTGTTATAAACCTTTAGTTTTAGGGTAACTATTTTGATTTATTACCAAACAATTAGCTATCTTATATATTATTTCATAATATCACATGACTGTTTGAGGATCCTTGGGAGTATCCAAGTGTGGGAGAGCTATGTTAAAACACCTATGGAATTCATTTTTTAATTATTTATTCATTATTTAATTATGAGGGAGAGAATTTTATTCAAATATTCTTGCAACAGGACCCTTGGTAATGGTTGGATAAATTATATTGGACTAACTCACATACCAACCTATTAGAGTGTATTACATGTATACAACCGACAATTTTTATAGTAGTTGATTGATTATTCATCAGAGTATTCAATTTTGGATACATCAATAGTGGTTTTCAAATATGAAAGAAGTTTTATCATTGGTGAAAAAAAATTGGTTAAGAATGAATTCAATAAAACAATTCTTCTTATATCACAACATAGATTATTATATGGATTACATGTAAAAAAATACGATAAATATAGTGGGATGTGTTTTATCTAAAACCCTATATGGTGGTAGGTAACAATAATGACAGAATAAATGACTATGTGGAACTTATCAAGGAGAACATATAAGAAAAATCATTATTTTGGAAAATTGTTCTAAATATTTATTCACAAAATAATCATTTTATTCCAACTAATATGTTTATCATGAGAAATATAATTGTATTTTAGAATATCACCTCACTCTACTATATTTTGTGAATAATTTTATTGTTGAAAATTTTGGAACATTATTGTTCATTAATTATTAGGTTATAAATTTAATAATATGTTTTACACAATTCAATAATTTATTTATTTTCAATAAGGTCATTAATTAAAATAACATATATATAATTAGTAATTGATCTGGTGGTGAGCTCTTTATCCATGTCAAACAATATTGATGGCATTACAATTTCAAATATTACATTCTACCTAGCTGATATATATTTCATCAATATAATGGAGGCTCACCTTAAAATATTTAGACTACACCTTATTCCAATTATGTATCATGTTTCCCTATGAGAATATGCCATCACTATAGTAGATCATGAATTAACATTGTAGGAATCCACCGAAACAAATTTAATGCTTCGTTTTAACATGAGGATATGTCAAAATCTAATTTTTCATGTTTCATTTCCATTTACAGAATCACTAATCCCCAAATAATTTCCCAATTATTCCTTAGTATAATTTTTTACCAAATAATTTTTTTGCTTATTAATAATATATTTGTTAATGATTTTTATAAAAATTATGATGCACCATAATTATGATATATGAATATTCTCAAAAATAATCATCAATAAAAAACCCATTGAAATATAATAACTTTCCATTTAAATATAACAGTCGTCAGTGCTTTATTTTGATACAACCTAAGCTAAATGTCTATAGTTTTAGGCCCTACTATATCCATCAGACACTTTGTTATGTCCATATCTTACTAAAGTCATGTGAACTCAAAATCTGTCCGCAAATAATGCATTATGAATCAAGTAGTTGATGGTAGGATATAGACAAATGAGTCTCAGAAGCCAACACATCATTCAGATTACACAAAAAATAATAAACATTGTGATACATTGTTCTATAATTATTGTCAATACAATCTTTATTGATAATTTATTCCCAATGGATTCCTATACTCTAATGCATAACCCATCATATTTTTAATTTATTTCCCTTATCCTAGGATGATAGAATTCTCATTATAACTCAAATTTAATATTTTCTAAGGCTAATTGTCTCCCTAATCTATAGAAGCATTATATCATTAGTGTAGGTCATGTGTAAAACATGTAAATGGTGTGAAAAAAATATTATTCAAATTTAATAACACCTAACCAAATCATGAATTCATGTAAATGGGATAGATGAAATATGAACCTTGAGATCCCAATGGTTAATTGAGATCATTAGACTATGGATCACTAACACACATTCCATTGAAATTTTTAAAATCCACATGGAATATATTTACTGTGTGTTGATTATAAATTTAATGATATAGGGGGAAGAATATGTCTATTTAATGAGATAAACATTATCAATAAGATAAATAGTAGAATATTTGGTTAATGTTTGTTTTTTGGATTTTGTCTCATCATGACCAATGATTATGCATGGGTTCATTGATATAGAGGCATTACCCCTCATCAAAAATTTATTTATCATGGGATAACCTTTAATTTTTGAGTATTAATACAAATATTTATTTCATAAAATATATTTGAATTTTTATATATATAGTGATAAGTTGTTCATAGTAATTACAATTTATTTTTATTTCATTTTTCTATTTATGGAATTGGTTATCAATCCATTCTCTCCCTTAATAAATAATCATAGTACATAATGTAATTTGTGTGTGTGAGTGGTGATTTTCATAGAAATCATTGACACATGTTTTCATGACCCCCACACCCACACATAACTTGTACCTATATTGGTCCACTAGTGATAAGAGTGAGTAACCATAATGAATAACCTCTTGTCGGCCCTATGTTGGAAACTAGTAATGTGGGTATACAAATAAAAAAACTATAAAATTAACCTCAATAATTTGTAAATATCAATCTGGGATAAAACCAATAGAAAAAACCCACCAATTAATAATAAAAATGAAATTTTAATCCATAGTGCCCACAATTCATATTAAATTATATAATAATAATCTATGAAAATAATGTAAAAAAATGTATATTAAAGATGGGGCTCTACATTTTATCAAGCTCATATATATTAATGTCAAACATAGCCTCTAAAACCATCTATGGAATATAAATAATTATATATATATATATATATATGAATGTATATATGTATGTATGTATGTATGAATCTATGTATGTGCATATTTATGAATGTATGATTGTATATATTTATGTATGTATCAGTTTAGGGTGATCATAACATGTGTACATGGTTAGACTATACCCAAAATACATCATTAAAATATATAAAGGGAAATCCTACGAATCAGAGAACGAAAATAAGAAGTAGTAAAAATAATGAATGGTAAACTATTCATCCAGTTATCACCAAAAATCACTCCCATAACATTGAATCAAATATAGTACAATAATGAAGATAATATTATGAATAAGCAACCCTATCTGATATTTCACATTGGTATTTCAGTCTCATAAACCAATGTTAAATGTTTTATGATTCCACTCATTCTAAAATGCATCTAGGTTAGACTGATTCAATTTATGTCCCATACCTAGCTACTCAACCTCTGAATTGTAAAATAGATAGTACTGAAATTAGTTAAATCCAAATGCACATCCATGTCTTCCTTATGTCTATTGGATCAAAAACCAAAAAACCACATCTTTACGGAAGACCTAGAATTTGATGATGGAATCAGGGAATAAAATTCGAATTACACATCACTACCTCATTACTAGGGTATTAGGATATCATGATCTTGGATTATATCAACCTTATTCCCCCTAATTCCACACATTACCCCCCCTACATTTTATATCATCTAATTATTGTAAGATCATCCAACTATTCCATCATCGATTGATACTTCTGCTAATAGTGTACCACTTTTATTTGATGGTGCAATATTAAGAGATGAGAAGATGTTTTATTCATCCATATGTTCCCTCACAGACCATGATGTTAGGGAAAACACCCTTAAAACATTTTTGAGTTATTAAAATGTACTTGATGTGGGTGGGGATCCTCAAATAATAATAAAAAATATATAATACTCTCACATAGTACAAAATATAGGAGTTCATACATATTAAAATAAATGTATAATAAAATAATATAAAATTACGTCTCAATATTCAACAAAAAAGTTTTCCACCATATAACTATACCTAATACACAACCATCTACACATAAATAAGAAATTCTATTATTTTATTATTAATTTCATCAATTTAAATATTTTATAAAATTTCATTATGTTCCTATTTAATTATATATTTCACTATTATAAATATGGATATTACATATATTTTTGTGCAATTAAATATTTAGTTCTAACCAACGTCAAGCTCAAAAACCTTGATTTTGGAAATTTTGACTTATGGTTTCACAGAACAATGTTGACAAACCTTATATAAGGGGAATTAAAGAGGTTTTTCAATGTTGTTTTTTATAAATGTGATGCGAAAAGACTCCAAAGAGGCCTTTTGATGATAGTATTTCTAAAACTGATATCGAAAGGCATAATAGGAAAATTAAAATGTTAGTTATTTAAAAAATATTCCTAAATCATACAATCATCCAATTTAATTTTAATGTCATTTTCATAAACAATACAAATATAATGTCTCTCGAACATGCTTTCGATGATTTTTTGAGTAAAAACAAGTGTATAATGTCTTTCAGGGGTCTTCTAAATTCAGATGTTTATGAAATAGACATTGAAAATTTATTTCCAAAATAGATATAAATTAAATAATCCCACACATTCAAACTCAAAATATAGATCCATAACCAGCAAAAAACTACAATAAAAATTACACTTGTAACAAAACCCATTGAGAATTTATAAAATATTATTTACACATATAAATCTAGAAGAGATAAAATATCAAAACTAGTAATACATAAATAATATTTGGAAAATAAATTTTTTATTTATTTCTTATTATTTTTTGTATATGAGGAAACATTATTTAAGACCAACAATAAAATGTACTAAGAATTTAAAAAATAATTAAAAATAAAATTATACATGTGATAAGGTAACTAAGCATTAAAAATATGATTATGTTTGGACATTATTATCTCCTAAAGAACTCATAATATATAATATCCACATTTAAGAATATATTTTGTCTAATTACACTATATTCATGAATCAATTTTTAAAAAATAAAAACATGAGATTTGTACAAAAAACCAAGTATTCATTCACATAAATGTGATTCACTTAAACTTACACATAATAAATTTATTCTTCCACTCATGAAGAGAGAGACCTATTATTCATAATCCATATCATTTTATAATTAAAAATATTAATAATCAAAATTTATGTAAAATGAAAAAATGATATTAAATAACTATTTGAATTTAATAAAAATACTTCATTAATATTTTTAAAATATTCTACGAATACTGCCTAATAAATATAATAACTATTATCCTTTGTGTTCTTTTAAGAAAAATATTCATAAATTCATCAATTAAATATTAGAATAAAACATTAATCATTAATAAAAGAATAATAAATAATGTCTCCTAATTACATATATGTTCTTATATATCATGGAATGGAAAAACCTAACTCGTGATATCACTGTTTTTGAATTTTTCATAAAAAAATGAATTATTGATTCTCGGTTGAAATATTTATATCTATTGAAAGAAATTATAGATCAATAAAACTAATAATAGTTATGAAATAATAATGGATGATATGAATCTAGATAAACCTGATTAAAAAATTAGTTAATAATTTTAACATTTAATATTATTACTCAACAAAAATAATTTATGAATTGAAATTTTATTCCATGTAATAAAATAAAACAAAAATATAGTGACCAGCCCACTTTTTACAACATCCATTATGTCATTTTTATTAATATATAATGTATACTCTCTTAAAAATATATCAATTTTCATTGGATAAGTGTCATAATTCTCAAATATTGGAAAAATAATATGATAAATATTCATTGCAATCAGCTTCTTGAGGAATATCTGAATGCAGTGGTACCCAAAATTTTCTTTTCCTTTAAAGTGATTTCTTTGATATTAGATAATCATACATATGGTATGTGTATAGAAATAATATTAGTAATATTTAATTTAATAAAAATTATATATGGAGAGAATCTCATACCTCATATTTTATCTAGAGGGAAATATCATCAAGGAAATATAGAAAAAAATCCAATATTCTATCCATCAGTGGAAACATCCTCAGTAGGTAGTTATACTAGAGTAGTTAGAAAAAAATATCCACTACTATTACTCTGAGCTGCCCCAACTACATCTGATGATAATTAAAATAGTTTTTCAAATTATTTAAAATTTGGTATGCTATATTACGTACATGGGGATCAGTATCATGCAATTAACTGTACAAGATTGGTTGTGAATAAGGAGGTGACATGTCTAGGTAGGAAGGGTTTTCTTGTTCTGTGTGTCTCATATCTTCTTAAATAATAGATGATATAGTTGATTTTGACATATCCCATATCAACTCATGTAATTGATGAAACATATCCTTCAATGAATATATTTCATCCCAATATTCTTCCCTCCTCTATTTTTCACTATTGGCCCGCACAAAACTATTATTAAATATGATATCATCCAGATACCCTATAACATAGTCATGATGTTCATAAATTCCTAAAGAAAGTGTAATAATATCATTCCTACCCTGAGGGATAAAGATCCCAGGTGTGACATTCTTTTAAAGGATAATCAGAACTAATATTTTCAAATGTAATATTATTGAGATAAATTTACTAAATAGTAAAATTAATGAAAATTAATAGTTCATTATATACATTATTAATTGATACACCCTTTTTAAATCATAAATATACAATCCCTATTTTGAATTATCTCACTTTTAAATTTTTTGTGATGAGTGGGAGGGAAAGAGGGTCGAGTAGAATCTCTTCATAGCCACTACATGACATGGATCTTAATTCATTATATTATTCTGCAAAATTTTTCCTCTAAAATATGATACCCTCCTCAAGATAATGTATAGGGATATAAATTATGACAGTGTATCTCAGGTTGAGTTTTCCAAGATCTCTATTATATATGAAACAACAAATTAGTTATAATATAATGCTTTTTTTAAAAAAAAATTAAATTTTAAAAATAAAAATTCATACCATAAAAGCATTCTCTAACCGACTGGTATAAAAATAATGAAACTTCTCCCCATCGATAAATGGAACCTCAAGGAATGGATATTTATTATATATACTCCAAAAAAGATAATTTGTTGTCATATTTTTCTTGAAATATATCCTGTATGACGACACAAAGGATATGCTATTTCTTATTACTTTTTTTCATTATAGTTAAATGTTTTCTCTATTTGAAGAATTAAAATTTTAAGAAATGCATATTAGTTTAACCATTGAAATTATAAATAAATATGTTTATAAATATTAATGATATAGAATCTCCTAAAATAACATTCACTGACGGGTCGACCCTCCTCCAATTAGGGTAAAAAATACATATACTAAAAATAATCTATGCCTCCAGGTATGTCCTAAAATATGTGGCATTTTGGGGTCAGTTGGTAAGTTGTTTACATAAAAGTTAATTATCACCATTTTTCTCCACATGAAATTGAAACATTTGTGAATCATTTAATCTGATACAAACTATCTTTATGTACCATCCCTTTTGGAAAATAAAAATATCAACAAATTTTTTTATAATATATATTTTATCTTTTATTAAATAATATTATTAGAAAATATATATTAATTTGAAAAGGGTGAATACCTCATTATCCCAACATCAGTTTATTTCATTTGGAAAGACGTATGCTACCTCAACAAAATTATGTGTATCAGTATTTGATTAAAGGTAATTAATAATAATAAATTCATTCTTATTGTTCATAATTGACAATATAGAAAATTTATAAATGAAACATTAGAAATACATAACTATTTCATACAAATCATATAATAATGATTAAAATTTTGTCAATATCAACAATAATAAATAACAATGATAATGAAATTACTGTTACATGAAATTTAGATTCATAAAAAAATTATATCATTGAATAAATTTAAATAACATTATAATAAGCTCAGAAATATATACAAAAAAATCGTTTGGAAATTCATTTTGTAACAAATGAATATAAAATTTATATTAAAAAAATAAAAATAACATAAATATTTTGGATGAAAATAAATATTTTATTTCATTAAAATCACTCAATGGTAATAGAGATAGGGTAAACACATTAAAATTGTAGTGTAACAAATAAGCACAATATATATATATATATCTTACTGGAATACATTTCTATCAATTAATTTATATCTTAAAAAAGATATAAAATGAAAATACAGATACACCAACAAAAAATTAAAAAAAAAATCATTATTAATAAAATAAATATTTATAAAAAATAATTTTTGTTAAAATAATAGCTTAAAATTTGGAGGTTGATAAAAAAATATTTATAAATACATACCAAAATAATTTTAATAGTAATTTATATTTTCCCACACCCCATAACCATGATTATTTTATACATCATGGACTATTTTTGAATTGCAGTCATTATTATAATCATTAACCAAAACATTATTATTCTACTCATCAGACAAATTAATTTCATTCCCTTTAAAAATGACGGACCACTAATCATTTTAGGGATCAACAATATATAATATGTTCTTTCCATGTTTCACCATGATAAATGGTTACTCTATTCGACTACATACTTTCAAAAAAATGTGTGTTAATCCATAATCATGAGGTTTCACACTTGTGTTATTATAAACCCAGTTAATCATGAAAAATGTTAGTGAAATTATAGTAAAATCAATTTCTCATATATCCTCAATTGCTCCAAAATATATCATCGATATAAAAATCAGGTTTTTTTCTTGTACACTCAAAAAATGTTGTGGTCTAGCGATGACCATTAACTCAAAATTTTGAAAAAAACTCGAATCCAACTCATTTAATGTTTTGAATTTGGAACCATTAACATCAAAATCATTACATTTGATCACTTTAAGAGAAGGATCCCTTGACAATCATTAACGTTTTTAGAAAATATATATGTCTATGTTTAAGTTTCCTATAAACCATGAAAAAATAATTTTTATGATCTAAAGTTAATATTGTTTCCCTTTCTTTTTAGGTATCATACATTTAATCCAACTATATGTGATGATATGTAAAGTTTGGCCGCATCGATGCCTTTCAAAATGTATAAATTTTCTTATATAACTTCACCATGTGCATTGAAAATTACCTTTTATCCATTAATCCTTATACATTCACAATAATATATCAAAATTCATGATATAGGGACATACATATACTTCAATTCATAAAAATCAATTTTTATAGAACACAATTACCTCTTTAAATACATATTTTGGCAAAATAGAGTCCAATGGTTGATGAGGAATTTTAACATATCACCTGAAAATTTCCACGAATCATTCAAAAGGGTAAATCTAAAAAAAATGAATAGGACAACATATTTGTATCTCACTCACTAAATGATTCGCGACATTAAAAATCATATCAAAATAATTTTTTGGCAAAAAAAATTATATTTGAAATTGTATGATCATATATTAATTCTACAACACATGAAAAATTAAGATCAATTATTTTTTAATAATAGAATTTGATAGATTAACGTAAACTAATGATTATATTTATCATATGTTTTTTAAATATTCCATGAAGTGTTTATGATATAAATTGATGCATTAATACATGATTGTCATGAGATTTCATACCTATTAATTTAAAATATACCGACGACACCAAAATCATCACATTTAAAAAATATCCACTACTTTTTTAGTAACATGAAGACACTAGAAAATATTATCTTCTCAATATTGTAATGTATATGACAATATGGATATAAATATATTGAATTTAAATTCATAGTGGGAGCTAACTCCAAATTTATTCCCTTTGATTTGAAGTACAATCTAGCAAACAATCCATTTTTTCATTTCCTTTTATTTCTGAAAAAATAAAAAATAAAAATGTAACATATGTTTTTATAAACATGTATATATTCTATTCTATATTTTATCGATTAAAATATTGAATAAGGCAGTTCATACATGATCGACTATTTCTTATAGATATTTTTTGATGAATAATTCATTTTATTTCAAATGTGAAATTAATATTTTTAACTTTTTGTTAATATTCATTAGATAAGACTTGTTTTGGAAGTTTTTATTTTACTATAAACCAATAAATATAATATTTAGTACATTTTAATGATGATCAATTAGAAAAAATATTTTATTTCCCATATATATTATCTGTCTTCTATTGTGAAATTGATAATCTGAAGCGACTTCTTCAATAATTGTACATTCTTTTAAAATTTTACAACATATCTAGATATTTTTTCATATGAAGGAACGCAATTTTTATTGAACAATATAATATCATACAAAATAATATTCTCTTTATTATATAAAAAATTTCACTTATGTCCTATATAAGTTTTAATTTATCAATCAGTAGTGGATGATAAACATTAGAATTGTTTCTTGGATCTTTTGGTCCATAATTTAGCAATCCAATAATAATATTTTTATATAAAAATAAATATATAAACGTTGTAATCTACAAATGAAATTTTCCATGATTTATGCCAGCTATAGGGGATCCGATATTGATTAATTTCATTTATTAATAGTCCCATTTTGTTTTTCATGATTCACTTAGAAATTCAAAAATTGTTTTTATCAAATATATTCCACTATAGTGAATCATTTGGGTGGTCTATATATCCATAAAATATGTGCTCATATGTATATTCCATATTGATTAATTGAAAATTTATTGTCAACTTTTTTCATATTTTTATCTAATTTCTTGTACATCATTATTTAAAAATTCCTTGGTAAATTCATTTTACATTTGGAACATAATTTATCATCAAATGTGAAATTATTTAATAAACTATACCAAAATGGGTATGATTAATCATTAGCCATTGGAATAAAATATTTTCAATATTCCAATTTTTTTATTTATGATATTAAATATCAACTTATATGGAAATTATTCTCATTTGGATCAATATAATAATCCAATTGGAAGAATGATATTTTTTCAATAAATGTAGAAATTTCTTGACAAGGAAGATTTAGGCATAGGCCCATTAAGTAGTTCATGATCCCATAAAAAAGTATAAAATATTAATGGTATATATATTTAAATAGGGGATGTTTTTACAAAAAATATATTAAATAAAATTATAATGTTTCCAAATTGATCTAGTTATGGGAGTATGACGTTAAATGTTTTTTCTATATTTTAAGGCACATAATGTGAGACAATTATTTTGATCATAAAATGTAAAATGGATGATCTGATCTGATAGAAATTTTAAAATATAATATATTACATATGTTTGAAATTTTTTTCTTCTTTTACCCTCCCAAAGGTTTCCTTCTTTAAAGTCGATTTTTCATGTCATTCAAGTGGATGAATATTGAATGATTTTTGTGGTCATTGTTGAAAAATATTCTTTTCTTTTTTCCCACACACCATATAAGGTTCCAATCATAAACATTACATAATCATGAATTATGTTAATAATTTAAATTAAGTATATTTTCAGGTTTAGAGCATTAGGGAATTTGGTCATAAAATAAGCATAACAACTTGAATATTACATGTAGATACTTCAACTCAGTATCCATTTTTTTCGTAAAATAAAAAATCATTGAAAAAAAGAGTCAGGTCTAGTTCCATGATTTAGAGAGCATGACTTTTCCATGATCCCATCATTGACAGTATTCCAATTTATGTCCTATAAAAACATTTCCAATACATTGGATGAGAATAAAAATCTCAGTAAGGGATACACAAAGAAGTAGAACACTTAATTTTTCAAAACAACAATTTAACTATGAATACCTTATCATAAGTGATAAATTTCACCTTTATGAAGTAGAAAATACTATTCCATGAATAAAAGATCGTTGATTACAATTTGTTAACAAAAATATTACCATAAAAACCATATAAATAACACATAACATATATAGGTAACTTGGTATATAAACACACTATAATGGAATAATCATATGATCAACTACTGCACATATCACTAAATAGAATAGATATATGACTGACTTCCATTCCCAATACATTAGAGGTTATAATGTAACCACCTGTCCTGGTTTACCACAACACCACCCGTCATTTGGTTTATCACGTAACCACACATCAAAAGCCTATATACAATTATAAAATCATGACACATAAAATATTGCAAATATAAACATGTCACTAATAACATTTCATTTTAAATAACACGAAATCAACTCAAGATATTGAAATAATCAATCCATTTCATAAACCATTTTCAATACGAAAATACGCAAAAATATAATAAGGGATTTCTTTCCTTCTAAAAACATTATGGCTTATATAGTAATCCAAATAAAAATTATGGTGGCGAAGAGATCATTGTCACTGCAAACCTTACAAAATTCCTTTGGTAGATTAGTGAAACACTTTGTAGAAAAAACATTCCCTTTGAATGAAATTAAAAGTCAAAGGGTTTTATTTCATACCATATCAATCCATATTTTTTTTATTTTATATTTTCTAATAACTCTTTTAAAGGCTGAGTGTGAACCTTTACAGAGTTCCAACCAAATTAAATCATTCAAGAGCGTTAAAACAATCGCATCCCGCCAACATCAAAAACTAGAAACATTATAATTTCAAAATAAATATAGAAGTTGCGCCATGTGCCAAACTAAGCCGGTCCATGGAAAAACCATCCTCCACCATCAACACCATCCATGAATCCGCAATACCTCAAAAAAACAGCCATTTCAATTTTTGAAATTTGAAACCATCAGCCTCAGTCGCCGCCATCTTGGGATGAACAACCGCATCGGACCATGAACCGCCTCGCGATACGCACCCTGATAGAATCTAATCACATCTTCTTCACCAAACACATCACCGTTATACACGTAGTGGCCGACTTCACCCTTTGTCTCTATCACCGACGAGGAAGGCCACCAGAGGCCATCATCATCACAAAAGAGCTATTGACCTCAAAAAATACCCCACTGAACGTATTCACCCTTCGTCAACCATCACCGATGAGGAAGGCCACCAATGTTGAAGCCGAACCCAGAATCACCACCGATGATCGAAGCGTCACCACCATCAACCTCCCAAAGCCACCCACTCAGACACATATCCCAAAGACCTTAAAGGCCTCCATGCAGCTTCACCTCGGAGAGAACAAAGGACTCCTATATCAAAAGTAGAGAAAAAGCGGGTTTTTTCAAGACGAAACAACCTCAAGAACCTCTGAGAATAATTGACACTGAAGGTCACAACACCATGAAATATGAGAAACAAAGAAAAATCGATCACAAAACACAAAACGTCTTAAACATGACCAAGAAGCAACAAGGACGTCGTCTAAAGGAACAACATGTCGTCTTCATCACACGATCACCACTGGTGTTGAAAGTCGGAATAAAGGACCAAAACCGACGAGGACGAGACACCATGAACTTTGACGGCCACTTGAGAATCACATCCCAAAGCTTCCTGAAAACCACCCCTCCAGACCGATTGGGAGAGGAGTAGTGGAATGCTGAAGCTAGGGTAGATTGGAAGGACCAAGACCTCAACATCGAGCCTCGACCATACCAGAAACCCAATCCAAACTAAGAATCTTGAGACGAAACCAAAATGAATCGAATACATCAAACAAGATACAACATGGCAGCTCGAGATGAATTCAGTATAGGATGTGCCTCCCAGAGAACCATCGACTGATCTGCACATCCCAAAGCCTCCATAAAACTGCCACCGCGAACTAACTAGGAGAGAACCGACGGAACCGTAGGCCAGATCAGCAATAACCAGGGAGGGTCGAAACTGAGAAGCACTTCCACCACTGAGCCGCCAACTCGGGCCAAAGAATCCACTGCCTTAAAAAGCCATACATGAAACAACAACAGAGGAGCAACACCGCTAGGATGAAACCATCGAGTGATGAAACCAGAAGGAGGGAGAGAGGGTAGGGGGAGACGAAGGCGAAGACGACGCGCTGACCTCCCCCCACCGAGGTACCACCGAGGGAACCCTAGCGAAGAGCGTCATGGGAGAGAAGCCGCTCAGAGGACCGATTGATTTCATACCATATAAAATAAAGAGGTGTATATTATCAAAATATGCCTCAATGAAAGGTGATTGAGAGTAAGTCCCTTAGCTCATGTCTGACTTGACTTGTTCATTCTTTAATTTCCTGAATAATAAAATAACAATAATTTCTAATTTCTTAAGAATATTTTTCAGGTTTATTATTCCTTTTATATCACTTATTAACATGTTGTAAACATTATTTATTCATTTATGTTAATAATGGTCATTTTTTCCATATTTGGTACTTGAGTCAAATATGAACATCTTATAATTACAAGTTGTTCGTGTGGCCAAAAGTCCATTATCTCTAAAATGATATTCATCATTTAGATATAATATATATCATATATATCCAGTATATATATTTATTTATAATAGTACAAAACATTTAGAGACAATAAATGAAATGCACCGCTCAGGGACGGTAAGCCGTACGTACGCATGAACGTGACTTCAATTTCTATTTCGGATTTTAATGGAAAGAAAACATAATGGTACATAAGTATATTATAATTCCAGTATAATATAATATATAATTTCATTAAATCCATCCTTTATACATTCCACCTATTGAATGAACGAGTCATATCACTTTGTGGGGGCAGTAGTCCACGCATCCCCAAATGAAATTATCGGGTTTACCGATAATAGAAACCATAAAGGTATACTATATATTAAAAATGAAGAATTATAGAGACAATATAAATATAATATATATCACATGTAATTATAGTTCAATCGTAATGTTCACCATAAGTGGTGGTAGTATAAAATTGAACAACCATCATTTCATGAGGTAGTAGTTCGCCGTCCACAGAAACAGTCTGTTCTTTACCCATTAGATGGAGGTATGTGTAAGTGTATTTTGAATACATATCATAACAAAAACCTAGTATATTGAGGACACTAGAGTTTTTATAAAATAAAGGAATAAAATTAGTTTAGGGAGTTGGAGATGTAAAAAAATAACTTAAAAAAAGACGTTACCTTTAAATCAGGTAACTGCCTTTGGCTTGAACCAAAAGGATTTCTTGAACTGCCTTCTACTAAGGTAAGGATTATAAGTGGAAGATAGAGATCTTGAGAGCTTATTTGGGAAGAGGTTGGAAAATCTAAGGGAATAGAGAGGTGTGAGTAATGGGTTAGAAGTGAGGTCTTTTATAGGGGGAGGAGGGGCTCTTTAGTAATGTATGAAAATATTATTTTATTATATAATGATTTTTGGTTTTAAAAGGTTCAAAGCTCATTAAAGTCAAAGGCAAGATTACTCCTGTTCGAAATATAACCATATAATAAGAATTAGACAGGTTTTTTATATTGTTATTTTTTTAATCTTTTTTATTTAAATCATTAATTAACGAGGTAAAAAACGCATCTTTATTATGTCAAAAATAAATTTAATTATTTACTGTCTAAAAAATATAAAAAAGATACTATGATGTAGAAAATTGTTTTATATTTCAAATTAATATTTATAGTTGAGGATATAAATATCATTACTCAATGTAAAAAATTGATTTACTAAAATATCTATGTTTATGCCATTTTTGTATTTACTTTTTATTAATTAATATTATGTGTCATTATAACTCTTAAGTTGCTCCATATGATACAAAAATTGACACAAGGATGCCCACGGTCAGAAACGTTTAAACCAATAGGATTAGGACAAAAGGTATAGTAAATTAATATTATTATAATATTATTTTTACCTTGAATTATGTTATTTACCTTTAACCGCGGTAAATAAAAGTCAAAAGTTACTATTCAAAAAAAATTATTTACATATTATTGAACCAAATTTTACTTACTAATAATAACCATGTATATCAGATTTTCAAAAATCAATTCACAGAAGTGGTAAAATTTAATTTATATGAAAAAGTCCGGTTTTTAACAACTACTCGGTGTTTTCACTGTTCATCAAAAACTGAATGTTTTTAGAACAATATCAATAATTAATCTAGAGCTATATTTGATATTCCGAATTCAAAAAATGATGTCTGTTTTAACAAATTCAATACATAGAAGTGGAATTTATTTATTAATAATTAATTACCATTTTCAAAACAAAAAAGCGTGTTTTTATGAAATAATAACTATTTAAAGATTGACACTTATTTATGCCCTACTTCAATGTGAAATTACATAAAATGACAATAATATGAATAAATGATGAAAATATAATCTAATTAGGCTTTAAAATCAACTAAAAAGATGATCTAACCATATAAATAATTTAGATTAAAAGGCAGTTTTGAATTACAATACAATATTTTCTCACTATTCATTAAAAATTTAACATTATCAGAAAATTACCAAAAATTAATCCAAAGTAAATTTTGATATCCCAATTCTAAAAAAATTATTTTTCCAAATTGAACATATAAATGTGACAAAAACTAGATTTAAAGACGCTTCACCATCAAAAGGCTGCAAATCGGCCTTTTAAAGAATATAAGAGTATTTATGCTTAAAATTAGATTCATTCACATTTGAAGCCTCTATCATTTATTGGATAATTGTAAAAAACATTTGAAAAACATGTATAATCATATTGTATCTATTTATATTCCTTCCCACCAATAAAATGTCTAGGTGTTAACTACCATTTAAAATAATATTTATTATTAATTTTTCACTATAACTCAACATTGTGTGCAACATAATATTTTAAAGAAATGTGTTGTTCCAAATCAGGTATGCTAGTTAACATAGAATCCCTTTTAAATTAAAATTCATTTTAAAATCACAAATATTAATAAATATGAAATTTTCCTATTCTTTATTTACCTAGGATGTTACATCCTTCCCCACTTTTTGGAATTGCGGCCTCACAATTTTATTCACATATCAAATATATGGGGGTATTTATCCTACATAGAATTTTCATATTCCCATGTTGCCTCTTCAACCATATGGGTTTTCCATAAAACCTTTACATATTAAATTACCCTATCCAGCAACACTTTCTCTCTACGATCAAGAATCTGGATTGATTTATCCTCATAAGAGAGATTATCTTCCAACTGAACTACCTCTTGGTTCAAAACATGAGATGGATCTGGAATATTCTTCTTCAATATTGAAATATGAAAAACATTTTTTACCATAGATGAACATAGAAGTAAATCCACTCTATAGTAAACTGAACCATCTTTATCGAGGACTTTATATGGTTCAATGAACCTCGGACGCAACATTTCCTTCCTACCAAAACACATCACACCTTCCCATGGAGAAGCATTAAGAAATACATGATCACCTACCTCAAAAGAAAGATCCATCCTCACGTCATCCGAATTATTTGTTTTCCTACTCTGAGCTACTCTCATGTTCTTATGAATCAAATGAAATCTTTCTTCCATCTCTTATACCAATTCTGGTCCCATCAGCTTCCTTTCATCTGCATCATCCCTAAAAGCTGGAGTTCGACACTTCTTCCCACATAATGCATAAAATAGAGCCATCTGGATACTGGAATGAAAATTTTTATTATAAGAAATTTCAACTAAAGAAAGATATTGGTCCCAACATCCTAGGTTATCTGGTGAAAAATCACACAATATATATTCCAAGGTCTAAATTGTTCATTCTCACTACCCATATGACTGCAGATGAAAAGTTGTACTAAATTTTAATTCAGTACCCAACAACTTCGGAAGGAATTTCCAAAAGTTAGAAGTAAACCTGGGATCACAAACATATACAATGAAGAGGGGAACTTCATGAAACCTGAAAATCTCTTTAACATTCAAAAAATAAAGTTTATCTAGAGACAAATTATCTCAAATTTTAAAAAAAGTAGAAGATTTAGTCAATCGATCAACAATAACCCAGATTTCATAGTTACCTCGAGATGTCTTCGGTAATCTCACAAAAAAAACCAATGATATATTTTTCCATTTCCACTATTGCATCTGTAAATAATTAAGCATCTCTTTTGGTAACTATCACTCTATATTAAAATGTTGACAAGTCAAACACTTCATAATAAAGTCAACATTATCTCATTTCATTACATCCCACCAGTAATACTCTCGAAGATCTCTATATATCTTAGTACTCCCAGGATGAACTGAAAATGACGAACTATGAGCTTCACATAACAACTTATTCATCAATTGGTAATCACAAGGCACACATAATAATCTTCCAAATATCAAAATACAACCAGTATCAATGTTAAATTCATGAATCTTACCCCTTTGAACCAACTCTTCCTTATTATGAAACTCATTGTATTCTTTATGTGCATGCATTATTCTATCTAATATAGATGATTTCACTATCACCTAAAAAAACAGAGGAATTTCTTACACCAACATCTTCTATTCCAATTTTCATCAAATAATTAATCAAAGGATCTTCTTTCAAACGTAACATGGTTAATGAAGCCTTACGTTTTCAACTCAATGCATCAGCCACTTTTTTTTCCTTTCCCAGATGTTAAAGGATCATGCAATCATAATCCTTGATTACTTATAACCATTTACTCTATCTCATGTATAAATACTTTGGAGTAAATATATACTCTAAACTTTTGTGGTCAGTTTATATTTCACATTTTACTCCATACAGATGATGCCTCAAAAATTTTAATACAGAAACAAGAGAAGCTAATTCCAAATCATGTATAGGGTAATTTAACTCATGATATTCAACTGATGGGATGCATAAGAATTTACATGATCATTCTGCATAAGGAAACAACCACGTCCATTCAACGAAGGATCATTGTTGACAACAAATTCACCATCTCTATAAGGAAATTCCAATACTAGAGTATTCACCAATATTTTGTTCAATTCCTGAAAACAACCATTAATTTTTTTTCCCAAATAAAATTAACACATGTTAAAGTTTAATTAGTCATTAGACTAGATAAACATGCAAAATTATCAACAAACCTTTGATAATAACCTTCGAAACCAATAAAACAATGGATCTCAGTTATATTTTTGGGTCCTGGATGTAACAACAAAACTCTTTGGAAAAGGTACAGATCATTATTTTTTCATTCAAATATTTCCTTTAAGCTTGTTTAATGTGTGTAATGTTATAAAAAAGGTTCAGGGAGTGTTCGGGGTTGGTTCGGAGCCTGGGAGTTTGAGAAATGGGCTTGCAGACAGGGGCGCACGACCTACGCATGGCTTGCACATGGTTTGGGTATACCGTGCGGCCTTTGTTCTGGAAGCAGGGAGGTGCACATGGTTTGCCAACGGATTGGGTAAAACGTGTGCCTAAACCACGAGACCCTTTTTCTGGAGGTAGGGAAGTGTGCACGGTTTGCGCACGGAGTCTGTTTCTTGATCCATTAGAAGCAGGGAGGTGTGCATGGTTTCCAAACCTCTCTCTCACTATTCTCTTGGTGGAGCCTTCATCCGGAGTCCATTTCTTGATCCATTGGAAGCGTTGGAAGGGCCAAGGAAAGGCTAACCTCACACACCCTTCCTTCATCAACAAATCATGCCTTCAGTCTTGTTATCTTAATGTAGGATCATATGCCCTATTTTCAGGGCATTGGACGGGAACTCAGATCTCTTCCAATCTACTGTGAATTTGAGGTTGATAGCCAGTGAGCCTACACCTGCAGTTCTAAGGTAGATGTTCACGTGGTTTCCATTTTGGGTTTTTGTCTTATTTAGTTATTGTTGTCGTGCCATGGTTTGACTTTCACTAAAACACAAATTTATATTGACGGTTTCATATCTAGGTGACATGTTTGGTATAAGTGTGATGAATCCAACTTTTTAGGGTGTTTGGATTTGTAGTGGACCGAGAGTGGTCAACCATAGGTGTTATGCCTCGAGAATTTGACCCTTTTTACCTTTTAACCTTAATGAAATGTCTTGAAAGGGCATTTTACATGTTAGGAAAATGAGATGACTTGGTTAGAGGTTGGCTAGGATGGGAGAGCCTGAAACCCTTTAATGAATTGAAATGAATGTATGCCACACTTTTCTTATGTGATATTATAAGATTGATATGCCTTGCTTTGCTAATGTGATATGATATAAGATGGTTTTCCTTATATAATGTGATGTGAATGGTTATGCTCTGCTGTGTGGACATGCTTGTGATAACCCATGTGTTGGGCAGGAGGCATTCTTACCCCGTTGCAGATATATCTCATTACTTGAGGACGAGAGGCATTCATACCTCATGCCTATATAACCATTATGGGTGGGAGGCATTTCTACCCCACACCAGCTATATTGATTGAGGACGAGAGGAAATTATATCTTGTGCCTATATAACCAATATGGGTGGGAGGGATTTCTACCCCACGCTAGCTATATTGATTGAGGATGAGGGGTATTTATACCTTGTTCCCATATAACCTTTACAGGGGGGAGGCATTTCTACCCCATTCCAGTTACAGTTCTTGTGGACGAGAGGCATTCATACATCGGGCCAGTGATACTTGTATGTATTTGGGAAGCATGGATGAGAGCCATGTTTACCTCGTGCCAGTGATAACCTATATCTATGTACTTATACCACTGGTGATCATTCGGTTTACCAGCCATGAGCTGAAGCAGGTAGACCCACCAGGTGTCCTTCTCGAACTTGAGCTGGAGGGTTGTTTTTTTACTTTGCTTTACTTACTTGTAGTCTATTAATCACTTTGCTTGCGAACACCTATTTGGATTGCACATAGACATCGTTGGTGGTGGCCTACTAAGACTTGTCTCACACCCTACCCAGGTAGCCTCTTGGGAACCCATGTAGACTTTACTGCTGCAGGTACTAGTAAGGGAAAAGGCATAGCTTTAGGTTGTTGATACATGTATGTTCTATCTGGAGATCCAGAGCAGAGGATTAAGCTTTTCTAGAGATGCTCGTGGACTACTTTTGTTCTATTTGTATCATTTTATAGCATTCTTGTCTTTTATTTCCATTGTACTTGCATTCCATACATTCATTTTTTACCAGACACTTCCTATGTGGTTTTTGTATATTTATCAGGGTTTTCTTTACATCTGTTGGTTGGTTGTATGGTTCCCCTTTTCTCCTGTTATTCCATTGGTTGTTCTTCCATGATTTCTATTACATTGTTGCTATTCCACTGTGTACTCTGACATGGGGGTACATTCTCCCAACTAACTTACCATTACACCCCCGCTGCTAGTTGGCTGCCCCTGTCCTATGGGGAGACGAGCCAGGGGTCATGTGGCCAACCGGGCTCGGGGCCCGGGTTGAGGGGCAGCCGGGTCCGGGACATCACAAAGTGGTATCAAAGGATTTTTCTTTCCTGCTTTCTTTACTGTTTGGCAACAATAGAATTGGAGAATGGGAACGCTTATGGACTTATCCATGAGCCATGAATGGGCGTCGCGAACCCATGTATGGAGAAAAGACCAAGTTTCCTATTTTTATGTTGTTATTGATTCTGCTATTTACTATTGATATCATTTCACCGTTGGGTGGTTTACATGTTTTGTGATGTTATTGAGATGTTCAATGTTCGAATTTGGATTTCATGGTTCAACCAAATTAAATGATGGTAATGCATTAGAGCATGCATCATGATAGGCACAATACGATTAGGCCATGCATCTTTCCATGTCATGATTAAATTTTGAGTGAGCATTGCCGGTAGTTTGTTACCAAGCCTTGGTTATATGTGGGCCATTGTGCTAGCCCTTCTTGATTGTTGTGGATTAAGGAATGATGTGGTTTTAGTGGGTGTCACCATTTGGTTCATAAGGTGTATGGGCCCTTATGGATCGGAAAATGACATTCCAACTAAATAAATAATTTTCTTTAAAGGAAATTTAAATGCTTGATTGGTGCTAGTAAATGAGAAATGACATCCAAGTGTGTGTCATCTCTCAGTTCATGAGGAGTATGGGTTCTTATGGGATGGGAAATTCCATATCACTAGATTAAGTTAAATATGAATAGAGGAATGTTTTACTAAGAGTTCCTATGGGTGTGGAGAGGTTAACTTATGGGTAGGAAGGCTTAGTACATGTCCTAGCTTCTAGAGTTCAGCATATAATTTTTGTTGGTTCCTTCTTTTGAGACGTTAGTTTGGCATTGTAGCACTATGACTCCGAGACTTCCTCGAGTCGTGCATGCTGAAGGCAGCGATGATCACGTTCCTGAGGTGGCGGGCCCAGAGCTGCTAGTTGATCTTCCTGTCGAGCCACCTGTGTCTCCTCTTGCTATTCCTGAAATGGGCGTTGATGCCCAGTTCCCTGAGAACTTCTTACGTATGATGCAGAGTATGCAAGGTGGAGTGAGACCTTCCCTGTGTATGGCAGAGATGACCTGTGTGTTTCAGTTGCAATATCCTCCTAATTTTACGGGAGATGGAGGACCACTTGTTGCGGAGTCCTGGTTAGAAGCTACACTGACCATCTTTGAGCACCTTGAGATGCCTCCAGAGCGGAGCATCAAGCTCGTAGCTTATATGATTTGTTGTTCATCCAGGAGGTGGTGGGATGTCATCACCCAGTCGGGACAGTAGAGAGATATGATCTGGACTGATTTCCACACCGTCTTCTGCGATTACTTCTTTCCCCAGACATTGAGGGACGATAGAGCTAGGGAGTTTATGAATCTTAAGCAAGGTACCATGACAGTTATGGAATTTTCCTTGCATTTCACTGAGTTACAGCGTTTTTCTCCTACACTAGCTACAGATGATCTCATGGCTGCTAACCATTTTGAGGATGGGCTGTGTTACGCCATCCGGTCGCAAGATAGCGTGTTCAGGTTGATGACCGTTTCAGAAATTATTAATCAGGCGTTGATCATATATAGGAACTTGAGAGAAGCAGATAGTGTGAACCAGGGAAATTCGGCACCGAAGGGTTCTAGTGGATCTGTTTCTGAGAAGAAGTGGTGTTTTGAGGACTCTCGTAGTGTTAGTGGTGGTCAGACCCTTTTCTCAGGTGGTACTCCTATCTTTCACCAATGTGGGGTTCCAGGACATATGAAGAGTCAGTGTACGTGAATCCCATTGGACTGTAGAGGTTTTGGTAGGTTGGGTCATCTCCACCACTTCTGAAGGATCATTACCTTAGGGTCTAGTGAGAAAGGATCTTTACCTACTCCACGATCTGGCGCTGGATCGGCAGGATCATGTCAGTCAGGCGGCTGGAATACCATTAGTCGATCAAGTCATGGCGGAAGTCGAGGCAGAGGTAATCATGTGTATGACTCTCAGCACTAGCAGGGCGAGTCTACTCAAGGTAGGTAGGCTGTGACTCATGGTCATGGTGCCATCCAGTTGTATGTAGTCAAGCCTACAACTTAGGAGCAGCACTCCGGACTATCTACTGTAAAAGGTATGATTCTAGTTGCGTCTACATTAGTAACTGCTTTGTTTGACACATGTGCTTATCAATCATTTATATCAGAGGTGATTATCGGAATTTAGGACCTCAACATTGAGTCATATCTTGGTATGATCACGATTGATACCCCATTGTGTATCAGTTCAGAGGGCATTCGTCGTTGTCAGAATTGTCCCCTCGAGGTGGGCGGTTACCTTTTCGTGTGGAACCTATATGTTATGAATATGACCGGTTTCGATGTAATAGTCAGGATGGACTGGTTAGTTCCTTATAGATCCCGAATTAACTGCTATCGTTGGAGGGTGGCGTTTACATCACTAGAGGGAAACACGTATATACATAAGGGAGAATGGGATCTTAGTGCGACACGAGATGGACCAGAACACCAGAGTTTAGGTGATGTCACGACATAGGTTTCCAATCATTATCTCGATGACCAAGGGTTACAACCCTCTATTTAGACTCCTGTGGTGGAACATTTCAGTGATTTCTTTCCTGACGATTTCTCTGGTCTACCTCCAGTGCGAGAGATGGAGTTTACTATCGATCTTATACCAAGAGCAGCACCAGTGACCATTCCTCCCTATAGGATGGCACCTAAGGAACTTCTGGAGCTTAAGAGTTAGTTGGAAGACCTGGAAGAAAACGGCTTTATACGTCCCAGAACTTCTCCTTGGGGATCACAGATTATTTTTTCTAAGAAGGCAGATGGTACCCTTCATATTTGCATGGATTACCGTAAGTTGAATCAACTGACTATTAAGAATCGGTATCCTTTAACTCGAATTGAAGACCTCTTCGATCAACTCCGAGGAGCGAATGTGTTTTCAAATATATATTTGAGGTCGGGATATCAGCAGGTGCGTGTTAGGACTTCAGAAATACCTCGCACGGCATTCCGGAGCAGGTATGGTCTCTATGAGTACTTACTCATACCGTTTGGTCTTACAAATGCACCTGTAGTGTTTATGGATCTTATGAATCAGATTTTTCACCCTTACCTTGATTCATTCGAGGTTGTATTTGTGGACGATATCTTAGTCTATTCACGCTCGAGACACGACCATGAAACCCATCTTGAGATCATGCTGAATTCACTAATAAAGCATAATATTTATGCTATGCTCCATAAATGCCACTTTTGGAACGACAAGGTTCACTTCCTGGGTCACATTATTTCTGAGTCTGGAGTTTCAGCTGACCTTGAGAAGGTGAGTGATGTAATTTCTTGGTAGCATCCCAAGAACATCATTGATATCAGGAGTTTCTTGGGGCTTGCTAGATATTATAGGTGGTTCATTTAGGACTTTTCACTCCTAGCATCACCATGTAAATCTTTTATAAAAAAAAGTGGTAAAATTCGATTGGTCAGGACCTTGTGAGGTAGCCTTTTAGGAACTGAAGGGAAGACTAACATCAGCACCGATACTAATCTTGCCGGAGCCAGGCAAAGCATATACGGTCTTTTGTGACGCATCAGGTATTGGTCTTGGAGATATCTTGATGCAGGATGGGCATGTCATTGCCTATGGATCTTGTCATTTATAGACTCATGAATAGAATTATCTGACACACGACCTCGAACTTGTAGCAATTGTACATGACTTACGCTGTTGGGGGTACTATTTGTTGGGAGATCATTTTGTGGTATTAACATACCAAAAAAGCTGAAAATATATCTTCACTCGGCGGTATCTAAATCTCAGGAAACACAGGTGGGTCGAGTACCTGCAATCCTTTGATTTCAAACTGGCCTACACTCCTGGGAAAGGACATTCAGTAGTTGATGCACTAAGTTGAAAAAATCAGTCGCAAGTGGTTCAGGAATCTAATGAGGAGTGGAAGCTGATGGACCTATTTTCAGAGATGCACGTTGAGGTTCAGGAGGGTTGGGATAAAACTGTTCTATTAGACTTAACGGTGACGTCTACTCTTTTAGAACAGGTCAGGGCTTGACAGTTATAAAATCCCGAAGGCTTTGTTCTACGAGAGAGTGACGCTGATGATGCCTTTACATATTGGACCATGGATGAGGGTGGTGCTTTATTATTTAGTGGGTGTGTATGGTTCCTGACAGACATCAGAGAGGAGATGATAAGGGATTTACATGCCTCACCATGGGCAGTTCACCCAGGCATCACCAAAATGTATCGTGATTTGCGACGACAGTATTGGTGGCCTAGTATGAAATAGGAGATAGCTAGTTTTATCACCCACTGTTCCACCTGTCAGCAGGGGAAGGTGGAACATCAGCGTCCGGTAGGGTTTTTGCAGCTGTTTCCCATTCCAAAGTGGACATGGGATGATGTTTCTACGGACTTTGTAACCAGTTTACCCAAGTCAGTTCATGGAAATGATGCAGTATGGGTTATCGTCGATCGTCTGACGAAGGTCGCGCATTTCTTAACTATGCGGGATACCTTCATGGTTGATTACTTAGGAAGACTATATGTCAAGGAGATAGTGTGCCTTCATGGAGCACCTCAATCTGTTGTCTTAGACAGAGATCCTCATTTTACATCTCGGTTCTGGCATGGTTTATAGAATCCCTTGGGTACGCATGTCCTTTGAGCACAACCTCTCACCCACTGACTGACGGACAGATCGAGCAGACTATACATGTAATAGAGGATATGTTACTTGCATGTGTTCTCAATTTTGTAGGTTCATGGGAGAAACACATTCCTCTTGTCGAGTTCAATTATAACAAAATCTTCCTGGCTACTATTGATATGGATCCCTATGAAGCCTTATATGGTAGGCCTAGTCGCTCGCCTTTCTGCTGGATTGAAGCAGGGGAGGCAGCTGCTCTAGGACCATGTCTTGTATAGGAGTCTAAATATCAGATACAACTTATTAGGAATCATATGCAGATAGCTCAGTCTAGACATCATTCCGATGCTAACAAGCACCGACGACCACTTGATATCGAGGTTGGGGACCATGTTTTCTTAAAGGTCTCACCCAGGTTGGGGCAGAGACATATACTAAAGCAGGTTAATCTCTCACTATGATTTGTAAGACCCTTTTAGGTAATGAAGCGGATAGGTCCAGTAGCTTACCATCTCGCACATCCACAGAGATATCAGGCCATGCATGACGTTTTTCATGTATCTCAGCTACGCGGGTACTTTTCAGATCCTACACACATTTTTTAGCATGATAAGGTTAAACTGGATGTGGATGATTACTTTGAGGAATATCTGATGCGAATTGTTTACTGGAGCGTGAAGACACTCAGTGGCATGTCCATTCCTCTTGTACGGGTGCTTTGGCAGCACGGTCGGGTACATGATGAGTCCTAGGAGCGAGAGGCTGATGTACATTCTCAATGGCCGGAGCTTTTTGTTGATGACACCTCAATACCCTCAGAAGGCCAACTCGGGGACGAGTTACATTAAGGAGGGGAGGTTTTAATGACCTGACTCTTTGGAAAAGGTACAAATCATTAATTTTTCTTTCAAATCCTTAATTTAAGCTTTTCTAATGTGTGTAATGTTCTAAGGAAGGTCCAGGGAGTGTCCGGGGTTTGTTCGGAGCTCGGGTGTTTGAGAAATGGGCTTGCAGACTGGGGCGCATGGCCTACGCACGGCTTGTGCATGGTTTGGGTAAACCGTGTGATATTTGGTCTGGATGCAGGGAGGTGCACACGGTTTGCGCATGATTTGGGTAAACAGTGTGCCTAAACCATGGGATCCTTTTTCTGGAGGTAGGGAAGTGGACACAGTTTGCGCACGGTTTGGTAAATCGTGCCCCTAAACCGTGTGACCTAGATCTGGGTAAATTAACCTTTTTTCCCTTAATTAATTCATAAGGCTTAAGCCTCATTCGTTCTTCTTCCCACAGACAGAAACAGGATGAGCCCTCCTTGATCTTTCAAACCTATCTCTCACTCTTCTCTTGGTGGGGCCTTCATCCGGAGTCTATTTATTGATCCGTCAGAAGTGTTGGAAGGGACAAGGTAAGGCTAACCTCATGCACACTTCGTTCATCTGCAAATCTTGCCTTACGTCTTGTTATTTTGATGCAGGATCATATGTCCCATTTCTAGGGCATTGGACTGGAACTCAGATCTATTTCTATCTACTATGAATCTGAGGTTGATATCAAGCGAGCCTACACCTACAACTCTAAGGTAGGAGGTCACATGGTTTTCATTTTGGGTTTTCGCCTTATTGAGTTATTGTTGTCGTGCCATGGTTTGTCTTCCCCCAAAACACATATTTATTTTGATTGTTTCAGATCTATGTGACCCATGTGGTATAAGAGTGGTGAATTTGACCTTTTAGGGTGTTTGGATTTGTTGTGGACCGGGAGTGGTCAACCATAGGTGTTATGCCTCAAGAATTGGCCCCTTATTACCTTTGAACCTTAATGAAATGTCATGAAAGGGAATTTTCCATGTTAGGAAAATGAGATGACTTGGTTAGAGGTTGGCTAGGATGAGGGAGCCTGAAACCCTTTAATGAATTGAAATACATGTATGCCATACTTTTCTTATGCGATATTATAAGATGGATATGCCTTACTTTGCTTATGTGATATGATATAAGATGGTTTTCCTTATATAAAGTGATGTGATTGGATTTTATCTACTGTGTTGACATGCTTGTGATAAAATTTGTGTTGGGCGGGAGACAATCTTACCCCGTGACAGATAAATCTCAGTGCTTGAGGACGAGAGGAATTCATACATCCTGCCTATATCACCTTTATGGGTGGGAGGCATTTCTACCCCACACCAGCTATATTGATTGAGGATGAGAGGCAATTATACCTCGTGCCTATATAACCTTTATGGGTTGGATGCATTTCTACCCGATGCCATCTATATTGATTGAAGAAGATATGAATTTAAACCTCATGCCCATATCACCTTTATGTGTGGGAGGTATTTCTACCCCACGCTGGTTACAGTGCTTGTGGATGATAGGCATTCATACCTCAAGCCAGTGATACTTGTATGTATGTGACAAGCACGGTTGAGAGGCATGTTTAACTCATGCCAGTGATAACCTATATCTATGTACTTATACCACTGGTGATCGTTCAGTTTACGAGCCATGAGCTGAAGTAGGTAGACCCGCCAGGTGTCCTTCCGGAAACTGAGTGGGAGGGTTGTTTCTTTACTTTTATTTACTTACTTGCAGTCTATTCCTCACTTTTCTTACGAACACCTATTTGGATTACACATAGACATCGTTGGTGGTGGCCTACTGAGACTTGTCTCACACCCTACCTAGGAGGCCTCTTGGGCACCCGTGTAGACTTTATTGCTGCAGGTACTAGTAGGGGAAAAGGCCCATCTTCAGGTTGTTGATACATGTATGTTCTAGCTGGAGATCCAGAGTCAAGGATTGAGATTTCCTAGAGATTATCGTGGACTAATTTTTTTCTTTTTGTATCATTGTATAGCATGCTTGTCTCTTATTTCCATTGTACTAGCATGCCATGCACTCATTTTGTACCAGACATTAACTGTGTGGATTTCGTATATTTATCAGGGTTTCCTTACTTCTGTTGGATGGTTGTATGTTTCCCCTTTTCTCCTGTTATTCCATTGGTTGTGATTCTGTGATTTCTATTACATTGTTGTTATTCCACTGTGTACTCTGACATGGGGTTACAGTCTCCCCATCGAATTAACATTACACCCCCACAGCTAGTCAGCAGCGCCTGGCCTATGGGGAGACGAGCCAGGGGTCATGTGACCAACCGGGCTCAGGGCCTGGGTTGAGGGGCAGTAGAGTCCGGGGCATTAGACTGGCCATTCATTAACAACTTTTGTTTTAGCAGGATCAATAGTTATGCCATTTTTCAAAACATTGTGACCAAGGAATGAAATTTGATGTAACCCAAACTTACACTTGTTGAATTCCCAATACTGTATCTTTTCATTTACGGTTTGCAAGAAAACCCTTAAATTTCTTTAATGTTCCTCTTCACTTTTCGAATACACCAAAATATCATCAATAAACACATCCACAAACTTGTTGAAAAAGTCACGGAAAATTCAATTCATAGGATCCATGAATACTGAAGGTGCATTGGTTAACCCAAAAGGAATAACCACAAATTCATAATGGTCAAATCTAGTAAGAAAGACAGTCTTTGGAATGCATAATTCCTTTACTTTCATTTGATGGTACACCAAACTCAAGTCAATCATTGAAATATACTGATCTCACTAGAGCTCATCAAAAAAATCCTCGATATGATGCAAACGATACATTTTCTTAATAGTGATGTTATTCAATGATCTATAATCAATAGAAAGACTCATTTAACCATCTTTCTTTTTATAAAACAAGACAGGAGAACCCCATGGTGATGTGATAGGTTGAATTAAACCATTATCTAATGACTACTATGATTTCTTCTTTAACACTATAAGTTAAATTTGAGCCATTTGATTTGGGGGTTTTGAAAATGTCTTAGCATCAGGAACAATATCAATAGTAAATTCAACTTTCTGATCAGGTACAATACCGAGAAACACATTAAGAAGAACATCAAGGTACTCATTTACAACTGGAACATCATTAATCTGAACAGTTACTTATTTTTCAAAAATATGATCAGGGTAAAATTCATTTCCATATTTTACTAGTTTCTCATCTTCCTCATATGTTATCAAAAGTAAGGTTTCATTCAAATAATAAAACTGAAATTCATTCTGAATGGAAACCATTTTAGCTCTACAGTCAATCTTAACATGATAAATAGAAATCCCATCCATGACCAAAATTACATCAAACACTACTAGAGGAAAAACTATAAGTTTGCAAATATATTTATTCTGCAAACAAGGATAGAATGGTTCTTATGTTTTCTTTTTTGTCTCAAAATTTCCTCTAATTGTTTTTAACATAAGTTCAGGATTCATATCTTGAGATGGAATTTTCAATTAACTAAAAAATTTCTCACAAATGACAGAATGTGTTGCCCCTAAATAAAACAACATGATGGAACAAACTGCACAAACCAATAGTGTACTTGATACTACATCATTCAATGGACCAACATTTACTGATGTAGTTTCAAATGATTTCACCACCCCTTTCTGCTTGTTGTACGGCTTCTTTCCCTCAGTTGAGTTCTTCGTTGGACACCCATTTTCATAATGACCCATTTAATTGCCCTTAAAACATATTACCATTAGCTTTTCATTGCTAGAATGATCATCTTATTTACCGTTACGAGAAATATGACCGGAATTACCACACCAGAAGCACTTTCTAGGATTTTATAAACATTCTCCAGGATTCTTTTTACAACACTTCTCACAAGATGAATATTTAATTTTCTTACCTCGATGTTTCATTGATTAATTTTTTCCCTTTTCCTGCCAACAAGACCTCTTCTTTTGTTTACCCTCTGGAACACATGATCATCAAGGAAAATCCATTTCTACCTTCTTAGCACATTAAATAAGTTTCTCATGGCTTTTTAATTCACAATATGCTAATGCTCATCAATATCGCGGGTTTAGTCTTGAGTAAAATCGATTTATCTTACTATCAAGATCTCAGATGAAATTCAGAGCATTCCTTGCCAATCGAGTGAATTTTTCTTCATAATCATCCACTGAGTCATCCTCTTGCCTCAATTATAAGAACTTCTATTCCATCCTAAGATGAACCACCTTATGAAAATATTTCTCAAGAATTATACGTTTGAATTCATCCCAATCAATATAATCAATCTCTTCACTATACCTGATATTTTTCACCATAGACCACCACTGATATGCTTCACATTCATAATGGTAAACAATGAGACTAACATTTTGATTTTATGATCACCCCATGACATAAAAAATCTTCTCCAATGATTTATTCCACCCTTCAGGAAGCATAGGGTCAGATATTCTTCTGAATGATTGGGGATGTTGCCACATGAAATGCTCCACTACTGACATGTTCATCTTTGGTTGGTCTAATTGATCACGTGGATGAATACCACAACCATTTATAGTTAGAGTCAATTGTGACATCAAAATAAAAATCTATTCAGTTTCGATACCAACCATCTCATGTTGCTGATTTGGAAGGTTGTCTTCCTCTTGATGTCTTCCCATAATATGTGCCCTGTTTCCTCTGTGGAAAACCATTCTTAACATAAAACTATTTTAGGTGAAATAACATGGTAATCTGTAAATTCTATATCATTTTAGTATTACCATAAATTAATTGGATGGACATTAATTTAAAAATATTCAAACTCCTAAATTTTTCTAAACCAACCTCTGATACCAACTATAAGGGCCTGACCTTAAACATTACATAATCTTAAATTATGTTAATAATTAACATTGAGGATATTTTCAGGTTTATTTATTTAGATATTAAGGACATAACATAAGCCTAACAACATGAATATTACATGTAGACACTTCTACTCAGTATCCATTTTTTTCATTAAATAAAAACTCTTTGAAAAAAGTGTCATGTTTACTAGTTCCATGTTTTCGACAACATGACTTTTCCTTGACCCATCCTTGACCCTATTTAACATTATTTCCCTGTGAAAAAAATTAAAAAACTTGGGATGAGCATAAAAAGCTCAGTAAAGGGTTTCACAAAGAAGGAAAACTATTAGTTTCCTAAATCAATAAGAAAACCATGATTACCTTATCAAATGTAATAAATTTCACCTTTATGAAGTAGTAAATACTCTTCACTGAATAAAATATCATTTCTTAACATTTTGTAACCAAATTATTACCATAAAACCCACAGAAAGTACATATAACATATATAGGTAACTTGGGATAGAAACATACTTAAATGGAATAACCATACGGTCGACTTCCACACATATCACTAAATAGAAGTCCCAAACGGCGGACTTCCAGACCCAATGCATTGGAAGTTATAATGTAACTACCCATACTAGTTTATCTCGGAACCACCCTTCATTTGGTTTATCACATAACCACCAGTCAAATTTATAAGTACCATTATAAAATCATACCCATGAAATATTTGAAATATAAAAATTTCACTAATTACATTTAATGTTCAATCACAATAAATCATATCAGAATATTGAAATAGTCAACCATTTGAAAACCCATTTTCAATACAAAAACACACAGCAACAGAATACAATATTTAATTCCTTTTTTATACATTAAGGCTTATAGAGGAAGCCAACTAACGAATACGGTGGTGGAGAAGTCATTGTCAATGAAAATGTTAAAAACATTCCTTTTTTCGTTTAGTAAAACACTTCATAGAAAAAAATATTCACATTGAATGAAATTAAAATTCAATGGTTTTTGTAATATAACATATAAAAGAAATAGGTTTATATTATCAAAACATTCCTGAATGAAAAACCATTGAGACGAAGTCCCTTACCACGTGTCCGACTTGACTCGTTCATTGTTTAATTTTCTGAATAATATACTAATGTTAATTTCATCTTGATTAAGATCCCTTTTCATGTTTATTATAATTTTTATATCAATTATTACCATGTTATAAATATTATGTAATCATTTATATTAATAATGGTCATTTTGTCGATACTTGGTACTTGAGTCAAAAATGAACTTCATATAATTACATGTTCTTCAGGTTGTCAATAGTCCATTATCTTAAAAATGATATTCAATATTTAGATATAATATATATAATATATATCTAGTATATATATATATATATTTATAACAGTTCATAATATTTGGATATAAGAAATGAAATGCACCGTTCATGGAGACGGTAATTTGTACGTACACATGAACGCTATATCCATTTCCATGTCACATTTTAATGGAATGAAAACATAATGATACATAGTTATATTATAATTACAGTATAATTTCATATATAAATTCTATAACTTCATTCTTTATACGTTCCACGTATGGCATGAACGATTCATATCACATTGTGGGGGAGATAATCCTCACTACCTCAAATGAAAATATCATGTTTACCCATAACGGAAACCATAAAGGTATACTATAAATGAGAAATATTGAAGTAAAAAAGACAATATAAATATAATATATTTCACATATAAATAAAATTTCTTCTTAATGGCCACTATAAGTGGTTGTAGAAGAAAATTGAACTATCATTGTTTCGTGAGGTAGTATTTTGTCATCCATAGAAACAATATGTTATTTACTAATTAGATGGATTTCTGTGTAAGTGTAGTTCAAATCCATCTCATAAAAACAACCTAGTATATTTAATATACTATTGTCATTGTAATAGAAAGTAATGATAAAATTTTAGGGGATTAGAGAAGTAAAATAAAATAAAAGAACTTAAAATGAAGATGTTACCTTTAAATCAGGTAACTACATTTAGTTTGAACCAAAATGATTTCTTGAAGGGCATTCTCCCTAAGGAAAGGAATTTATGTGGAATAAAGGGAACTTGAGAGATTATTTGGGAAGATGTTGGATGAGACAAGGGGCTTCAGAGGTGTGAGTAATGGGATACAAGTGAGGGATTTTTATAAGGGGGAGGAGGGGGTCTTTAGGAATGTCTGAAAATAATATTTTATTATATAATGATTTTCGATTTATAAATGTTCAAAACTCATTGAAGTTGAAGATAAGATGACTCTTGGTTGAAATAAAACAATCCAATAAAAATTGGATAGGTTTTGTATATAGTTTTAATTTTTATAATCTTATTTATTTAAATCATTCATTAAGGAGTTAAACACTACATCATTATTGTGTCATAATTATTATTTTTAATTGATTTCTAAAAATTATAAAAAAATACTATGATTTAGGAAATATTTTAAAATTTAAAATGAAAATATATATTTGATGAGATAACCTGTATAACCTTATGTAAAAACGGATTTACTAAAAGAAATATGATTATGTCATTTTTGTCTTTACTTTAAATTAATTAATATAAAGTGTCATTGTCACTGTTAAGTGGCTCCATGGGGTTCCAATATCAAACAAAAGATACACATGGTCCAAAATGTGTCATCCAACAGGATTAGGATACATTCTACGGTAAATTAATATTATCATAATATTAATTTTACCTTGAATTATCCTACATACCTTTAACCACGATAAATAAAAGTCAAAAGTTATTATTCACAAAAACTTATTTTCATTATATTGAACCACATTTTACTTTCTAATAACAACCTTGTATGTCGGATTTTTTAAAATAAATTTACAGATGTAGTAAAATATCATTTAAATGAAAAAATCGGTTTTTTAAATACTACCTATTGTTTTCACTATTCATAAAAAATGGATGATTTTTAAAAAAAACAAAAGTTCAGCCTAAGATATATTTGATATTCTAAAGTAATGATATCTACTTTACTAGACTCAATAAAAAGAAGTTCCATTAATTAATTAAAAATTAATTTCCGTTTTCAAAAAAAAGTCGTGTTTTCAACAAATAATAACTATCAAAATATTGACACTTATTTATGTCCAATTTCAATGTGAAATTAATTACAATGACGATAATTTAATTAAATGGTAAAAATATAATGTAATTACACATTAAAACCAATTAAAAATATAATCAAACCAAATAAATAAATTATATTAAAAAGGAATTTTGAATTAAAATACATTATTTTTTCACTATTCATTAAAAATGAACATTATCAGAAAAATACCAAAATTTCATCCAAATTAAATTTTGATATCCCTATTATAAATTATAATTTCATTTTGTCCAAAAGATCATATAAAAGTGTCCAAAACATGATTTAACGAGGGTTCTCCATTAAAAGGTGATATATCACCCTTTTAAAAAATATTAGAGTACTTATGCTTAAATTTAGATTCATTAAAATATTAAGCCTGTATCTTTTATTCGATAAATGTCAAAAAACTTTTAACCAACATATATAATCATATTGTAGTTAGTTCTATTCATTCCTTCCAATAGAACAACTAGGCATTAACTACCATTTAAAATTATATTATATTATTATTTTTCAGTATAACTCAACATTGTGTGCAGTGCAATATTTCAAAGAATCCCATTATTCCGTATCAGGTATGCTATCTAACATAGAAAATATTTGAAATTAAAATTAATATTTAAATCACAAATATTAATAAATACGAGAATGTCTTATTCTTTATTTACCTGGGATGTTACACACCATTAATAATAAAAATTAATTGAGATGGAATTAAATATTTAATATTACACCATATACATATAAAATTATTATTTAATGTGGTGTTGGTTGTGGAATTAAGAGTGAAAAATATGGTCTTGAAATTCTAATTTTCTGTAATCATCTTGTATTCAGAAATTTGTTTTTCTCATGAATGTTATTTTAATATGACTACATTTCTAATAAATTTTTTTATTTACCATCATCAATAATTATACCATTTTTAAAAAAATTATGATATCATTGTATGATGTGTTTATATTTTTACAAAAACACTTATGACAATCCTTACACAATGATGGATTTTTTCTATTTCTTTATCACGACTTATTCAATGCCACTTCTTTTAGTATACTATCATATTTCATTGATAGATTTGAATAAATGGTAGGATAATCCTTTAATGGGTTGATACTAGGGTGTTTTGTGGGATTTTATTGGATTTTAATTCATTTTCATTAAACATATAATCATTTAATCAATTTTTGAGATCCAATTCATGATTTAACTTGATCATAAATTTAACAATTTTAATGAATGATTATTTGGATTTATAGTATAATAAAATTCCATAAAGGGATCCTAAAAATTATCCTCTATGTTAATTATTGATTTTCCTTGAAAATTTATCAGGATCAAATCTATGAATGATATTATCTAACGTTTCCCATTGATTTGAGTCTTCTTTGAATAGTGAGATGATTTTTTCTATGAATATACGCATATCTAATCTAACCCATGATATGACCTAGGAATGACATGTATTTATTTAATATTTTATTCTAAATATCTATTTATTGTGTTTAAATTTTTAAAATCAAATCATTTGTTCTTAAAATAATCTAAATCCACATAGTTATCTAGATCATATCCCCACCCCACCAAAAAATAAACTAGTGAGGTTCATAATGTTTCTTCTTAAGACTCAATGGATCTGACCCCTACATATTCTAAAATAACCGGTTCTTCTAATAGGGTAAATTTGGGACTTGCCCAAATTTTCTCTATAGGTAAATGCAAACATTATAGTACATGTAGGGATCAAATTCAGAGATACCTAACAACTAACCACATGACCATCGATGTTTTTCTAGGTTTTGGCTATGAAGTGTCAAAATATGTAAATTTATTTAATTTGATGAAAATATTAATTGACTTAAATAAATTAAATTAAATAACAATATAATTGGTTTTAAATAATATAGAACTATTTTTTCCTAGGTTATTTCTTGGGGATAGATTTAAAGCTTTTTTTAAATTTGAAAAGTTCATTTAATTAATTATAGATGCATCCAATAAATTATATAAGATACCTCACATAATTATGAAATTTATTTACTAAAATATTTAATGTCTAGTCAACCATTCAATATTTTATCACATTCATGATAACTCCATGGAATCAGATCATACTAATAGTTAATATTTGTGTTCATTAAAATTAGTGAAGTGGAGAAGAAAATAAATCATGAAATGGAAATAAAAAATTAATGAAATGTTTGGATGTTTAAATAACACAAAACTATAACCAATCCAACTCCATAAAACTCTCTAAGATCAACCCCTAAAAGGGTTTCCCTCAAATTGATACAAATCACTCAATTGATGATGAGAGTATACATAAATAAGTGGGATTCAAGAAGCAAAAATATTATAATTATAGACACTCCACCATTGTATGTAGCATTTTTAGGTTACAGAATATATAAATTCCACCTTGATTAAATTGTATAAATGTCTTCAGAAACATGATTGAATTATTTCTGAAGAGGGAGAAAATTTATGAAGAATCTATTGAGATTCAAAAAACATAAATGAGAAAAATTAAAATTAAAAAAAAAGAGATCATAACATTACAATTGAATGAAAAAATGCACTACACATTCCTTCACCACAACCACCTAAAATATCAATTTTAGGTGTATCGGTTTGAAAAAACATTATTTAATGACATTATAAATAATTTATATAGTAAAACATGGTTGGGAAATGGAATTTAACTTTTCAAAATTGACCACAAAAATAAAACTATATTCAATCCCATGATTGACATGAAATTGTGACTTTTAAGAAGGCCAATTTTATAAGGTTCTTAGAAGAGATAAATGTAATTCCATATGTTCTATAATAGTGGTAAGAATTTCAATAAAATCGGATCATCCAATTGGATTTTACAATCAAAATGGTGGGAATAATTAATGGGATTTGAAATATGGCTCACAATTCAGTCTTAAATTGGGTCCTCCTGGATCAACATGAAAACCTCAAAATATTATTTATTCATGGTTTAATGAAATATTTACCATAATTTTTCTATGTAGAATTAAATTTAATATTATTTGGGATATAGTTTTGGGATCCACATCTACATAATAAGATTATGTCCCGATCTTATTTCTCCGTAAATTTGTTCATCCATGGATAATAATTTCCATGTTCCACTATTGTTTTCCCATTGATCCTAAAATCTGACGTTTTTCACTAAACGTGATCAATAATATAATGAAATTTAAAATTAAAATAAAAAAAATATTGCACAATATGGTGAATAATTTGTCTTAATTTTATACATTGTTAACATGATTTTCACATATTATGAGAAATTATGTTAAAATTATATAATGGTTGTAAAAATAATTTTTGGAATAATGAAGCACCTGAAAAATAAAAAAATGTAATGAAAATTTGTAACATTTAATCTCTAATCAACAACATTTTTATGCTATTTAAATTTTCAAATAAATTCTTTAAATGATGAATTATTTTAATTTTTTATACATTCATTAGCCGGATGTTTGATATTGGTACTCGAGAATGATTTATAGTTGAATATTTCGTCCATATTATAACATTATTTCCAAAATTCAGTGCATTTTGATAAACATTAATATTCTTACTTATACAACATACAATATTTGGGGAAGTCATATATCTTCTAATACCTCAATCCCATATGGAAGACTGTTTTATTTTCATTATAATTGTAATATGGAATCTTGTTCCCTTATATAAGTGTCTTTTTTAAGAGTTCTATAAATTTAGGGAATCTTTTATCACTGCACCCCTTACATTCTTTCTGGATAAATAATCTATAAACTAGAAATAAAATGTAGATTTAGTGAAACCCGATAATAGTTGTTCAACCAAATATCAATAAAATATATCAATAGTTTCTTTTTTTATGGATCCGATGAAAAAAATAAAAATTAATTCTACAATATTATCCTCTGTGTCATGATGAATATTTTAAAAACACTAGTTTTTGATTTATTGTTATTTCACAATGCTAGATAATACAAGGATACATATGAATGAAATCATTGAAAATGAGATGATAATTTGTTTTTCTAGAATTTAACTTTCTTGAATCATATATATTACACACATGTACAGGAAATTAGATCATTCAATTGATTGTTTTATTAAAAAATTCTATGAAATTGAAAACTCATTTTTCATATTCATTAGTGGTCCTTCTTATATAATTCCAATTAAAATCAATTAATTTACTATAATAATAATATAAATAAAGAATATATTAAAGCACAAAAAAATTTAAAATACTTTTATCCAGATATATTTTAAGAAACCAAAAAAATATTACAAAATAAATAAATAACAGATAACAATTTGATAATAATAAAATTATTTATAATGATAAAAACATATCATTAGTTTTTTTAAATTTTCTGATTAATGATATATAAATTTTTAAATTTTTATCATGAATAATTATTCAATTAATAATTTATGCCTAAAATTAAATTTAAAAATGAGAAAAATAGTTACCATAAAATAATCCAAATTCCTTATATCAATAAAAATAAATACTAAATAAAAAATTGTAGAGAGAAATGATTTCTACCATAAAAATTTATAATTATAAAAAAATTATGAATATAAACCTTTATATATAAAAATAGTTGCAATTGAAAAAAAAATTATTATGACCAAAGCTTTATAACATTAAAATATGAACAAAATATTATAATTGATAATAAAATAAAAACATGAAATTTAATAGAGGAATAAAATTTATAAATAAAAATACTTAAATTGTTTTAAAAAATAAATATATAAATTTTAATATTGGGATAATTAATATTCAAAATAGAATGAATTTCAGTAAACTCAAATGAAGTAAGTTCTAATTAGGAAAATAGTGCCTAATTGAAGAAAAATGAGGGAAAAAATGAAGTAAAATTATAACCCTTAAAATCTCATAACTGTGGTTGTAGGTCAAATAGAATAGATTAAGTATCCTGAATGAAGAATGGATGATAGATGAATGGAAAAAAACATTAAAAGTGGATAAAAATAAACTACAACATATAACATACCATCAATAATTGTTCATTTCGGTCATGTGTCGTCATTAGTCGATATTAAGGGTTTAGAGAGAAATAATTAGGTTTTGGGTTTTAGTATTTTTTTTAAAAACATTTAACATAGTTTTTCCTAAAGACCGTTATTAAATGGTTTTTAAAAGAATTATGATTTTTATTTTATATAAAAATAACTTTAAAAGTTATTTTCGATAATATTTAATTTTTGTCTTATAAATAACCTATGATCATTGTTTTCCCCTCACTTTTAAACTCTATTTCAAAAAAAACAACATTAAAAACATGAAACCAAATCCTTTATTGATACTAAAATTGAATTAAAACCCAAATTTCCCAAAATGAAATCATTTCCCATCCAAGCTTTCACGACCCCCTCCCCAAAAAGGGTATCCCTCCTGGGCCAGAAATGTGAGAATGGAAATAATAACCCCCGAGTCCCGCCACCAGAAGGCCCCGGGTTGGCGACAAGCACTGATGGTATAGTAACACACAAAATGGGAGGCATTCCCTCTAAGAGAACACATGCAGAAGAGAGAGATAAGATAGACACCAATCAACTCCAAATCAGACTGCAATAAATATGAAAACCCAAGTGCACATATGAAATGTCATGCAGAAGTACTAAAACTGAAAGGGGAAAAACTTCAATTACCCAAAAGAAAGTAAAAGTAGTAGCAACCACAAGCCCGAACAGCTCCTGCAACCATAAGCTAGTAAACACCAGTCGGATCTTCAACCTGCTCCATGTGACCTGAAAAATAGTTTATATATACATAGGGTGAGTATAATAGTATAATAAGTAGGATCCTCCCAGAAGTCTCTCGTGCTAAAGTAAAGAATGAATGCTAAACCATAGTGAAAAACAAGTGAATCTAACTCGTCACCTAAATTGGTATACTAAGTTCCCAACCTCACAATGGCTACTCCCAACATGTAAATCATACAAGAATATATCATATAATAAAGAATATCAAGGGTACCACGCTACTACTTCCCCACTGGTTTGCCGCTTTTCCACAACGTCGCACGTCCTGAGCATCTCTCTCCAAAAAGGCTTGCCCACAGACACATGGGCGAAGAACCACAATATAAAGCTCGTCCAACAAAACCACCACATCCACAGACCAATGTAACTAAGTATTCTCCAGGATCCACCATAGCTCTAATAACATGTATCATACATCAGTTATTATACCTCAATCCATTACAGCCCATTCAATGAGTAAGGATCCTCAATCCATCAAAGCCTATACACATTACACCTATAATAGTCCCTAGAAAACAATATCCATAATATATGTGTGTGAATAAACAAAATCCATTACAGGCCTCTACACACATATATGGGGGAAATTAACCAATGTGACTACCCGCAAAAGTAACTACCAAGAGAAGAGTGCGGTGCCAAAGGGGGTAGTTAGCCATCCATCCTCTTACCAGAATATAGGGGAAAACATCCCATAAGGTCTCAGAATCCCTGGGGTGTCAGTTTTCCTTACTAACAGGGTGGAGTAGTATATAGAAATACAAAAAGTATAGAATATACTATAACTCACAACCACACTATGGTTATAACCTAGTCTTAGACACACTACAGCTAACGTCTCCTGGACTTCGGGCTGCTACTTCTAAGACTATGTATCCTATATGCACACAACAATTTAAAGAGCTTTATTAGATTACTTCATTCCCATTTTTAGTTCCACTTTACATCAGTTAATTCTTTATACATTAATTATTAATGAATAATTATACATTGAGTTTCATTGGTATCACACCCAAAGTCAATTGTTCCTTCAAAATTACAGCCTCATCATTATGTTCCAGCAACTCCATCCCCATGGTTTAACACCATTTATTCAATTATTCATTATAGAATTAATTTCCCACATTTCCAAGCATTGTAGATAAACATTCTATGCTACTAAATACAAGGGGGCTTAAAACAGTTAGTAGATGTAATACCTGTCAAGTCTTTGCAACTTATAGAAAGAGTATATACCCATATTTCCTTGAGAAACTAAACACGGAAAGCACGTGGCATACCCCATGTGTCTTCGCCTCTTTCGGAAGAAGGGTAAGTAAGACCAGCTTCCTTGAGCAGTGGGGAAATGTAAAGAAGACAAACAACTAAACAAAAATCAGCAAGCATCCAACAATCACATCCATCCCATTCAATCATCCTCGGTGTCCTCCCCGACACCCACATGCATAAACTGATGCATCTCGCCACTCTAGGATTCATCTGCTGCCACAACTAAAAGGCTCCATGCCCCCACATATCACAATAGCCATTCAGGATCACATCACATCACAAGCAGCAAGAAAACAAACACCACATTAATTGGGATCTTGGCACTTTAACAATCAAGAGGGTAACTCAGAACCCCTTAATGAATTATCAAACAATCAGTTCTTTAATCCATATTGAATTAACAGATTTGTTATTAGTAGGTTCCAAATTCGGGAAACCTAATCAGTAATCTATCACAAATAAATGAACATGCTTACTGCACTAATTTTTATTAACATCAAATTAGAATAAGAATCCAATTCGTTTACATGCCTCTTTATCTTTATCAAGAAAATTATCAATTAATCCTATTAACTTTGTTTACCGATTTCCATCAAGAACAAGCATAAATATCACACAATCTAGCAAAAACAAAAGGCAATAACATATGATTGATATCAATTTATTTATCTGGATAAAATATTTATTATGTGAATTCCATTGTCATCCAGTGGGATTAAAACATGCTAAAGATACACTTGAACATAAAATAAAGATAAGGAATTAATCCCCTACATCAAACAGTTCCTCACATTATTGATCCACACAACGGGTCACAATCCTCCTCTCGCGACAACTGCATCCACCCGAGGATGACACAGTATGACAGCACAAACAAACCCCAAGAAAACACTCATTAGAAGCATAGATATTACATGATATAATATGGAATGGAGAAACAAGAGGATATGATCCCCAAATGAATGATGATAAATCAAACTGTATATTAAAGATTGACTGATATAGCTCGGTTGTATCAAAATAGAGTGGAACCAATCCAAGGAGTAAAGTTTGATTGTGAAACTTCCATGGGAAGGATTGAAAGGTTCTAGCGTCTCATAGCTGAGAAAAAATAGGAAGATTAAGAGAATATGATATCTTGTCCCTTTTGAATAATTAATGGGGTGGTGGTTTAAGATACAGTTAATTCCCCATTAAATTCGGATTGCATTAACCCACACAGTTTGACCACGTAAAAATATCCCGATCCATATGAATAATTAATATAGGATTTATGGCCTTTTAATAGGGCTTAAGGGTCCTTAAAATAAGGATTTAAATGTGTTTTACGTCAAAGGAAACGTCAAAGGGGTGAAACTGTAGGAAGCTGGAAACACTGTAAACCTACCATTACTGTACACGTATCGTTATAGTACACCTACCATTAGAGGTTACCGGTAGAGGTTACTGATAGACCTCACCATTCTAGAATCACTATAGACCTACCGTTAATATACATTTATCGTTACTATACTCCTACCATTAGAGGTTAGCGATATACCTCACCGTTCTGGAAAAACTATTCATGGAACCTCACTGATAGAACTGTTCAGAAAACCTCAATGATAGAACACTGTTCAAAGAACCACACTGATAGAACACTATTCACAGAACCTCTGTAACACCCCAAGCTTCCACGGTATGTTTCCCTTCGAATAATGCAATAGCGTGTGTTGTACGCAACCTCGAGTTCTAACACACACCACAACTAATTAAACTAGCCATTGTGAATAGTAATACCTACTTTTTGAAATTATATATATTTTATATTTCAAAATGGACTTCATTTTTGGATTCGGAATATTGAAATTAGCCTAGGGTGAAATTTTGGTACTTTTCGGATAACTTTTATATTTTGATGAATAGTGAAAATTAATAAATTTTAATTAAAATCAACTTTTTTAATCAAAATAATTAATATTGATAAATAATGAATTTGAGTAGTTTTAAAGTATATTTAGAATATATTTTTACCATTTAATTTAATTTTTGTCATTGGACATAATTTCACAATTAAACCAGACATAAACAAGTGTCAATCTATTGATAGTTATTATCTCTTAAAAACACGCTTTTTATTTTAACAACGGGAATTAATTTTAAATTAATTTCTGCCACTTATGTGTTTTGAATTTGGAAAAATGGATTAAATATTTGGAATCAGGATGTCCAAATTATGTAAATAGGTAACTTTTATTTTTACACATTTTGAATAATTTCTGCGGTAAATATTTTATTTACCATGGTTAAAGGGTAAATCTGGTAAATAAGGGTTAAAAAATAATAATATAATAATACAAAATTACCCTAAAACGTGTCCTAACCTTATTGGTGGACACATACCCGACCATGGGCATCCTTGGGTCGATTTGGGGACCCCTTAGAGCCACTTGTATGTGGTAGGGACACATTATATTAATAAAGTTAAAATAAAAATAAAAATGGCATAAGCTTACATCTTTTAGAAGAACAATTTTTACATAGGGTTATACATGTTGGATTTTCGATTATAAATATTCATTAGAAAGCTAAAAATATTTCGTACATAATGATATTTTATTTATAATTTTTAGACATCATATAATTTAAATTATTAATGACACAATAATGATGTAATGTTTACCTCATTAATAAATCATTTAAATAAATAAGATTATAATGATTAAAATATTATCTAAAACCTGTCCAATTATTATTGGTTGATGTTATTTAGAATATGAGTCATCTTATCTTCGACCTCAATGATTTTTGGACCATTATAAACCGAATATAATTATATTATAAAGTAATACTTTCACTCTTTCCTAAAGAGCCCCTCCTCTCCCTTATAAAAGGAGACCACTCCTTCTCATTTCTTCACACCTTCAAAGCCTTTTGGTTCGGCCAAACTCTACCCCAATACTCTCCCAACTTCCCTCACTACAACCTAGAGTCCTTAGTTTGATCAGAAAGCCAACCTAAGGAGCCCTTTTGATCAAATCAAAAGGAAGAGCCCGAAGAAGAGGTAATGATTTCACCACCCTTTTCCAAGTTCATTTCTTCTTCCACTTCTTCTTCCTTTGTTGTTACCGTTCTAAAATAATAACTCCAGTATATCACATATACTATGATGTTATTATAAATATGGTACAACCATATTCAGTATTCTATCCACCCATTGAATAACATGTCACCATACGTGCGTACGTACGGCTTACCGTCTCCACGTCGTGGTGTAATTGTTATTCAATATATAATTATTTGGATGGGTATAATAATGATGTGAAACTCATGTAAATAATAAATATAACATGTTAATTATTATGTATATATGATATAACATCCATTTATATATTATTTTAATATCAAAAGAATGATATTGTCGCTCGTGCGTACGTACGGACTACCGTCTCCACGAACGCGATGAGATTCATTCTCCATTGTATCCATTCAAGTATAATTATCATTTGATGATTTAAAAATGATGTTTAAGGACTTGATATCATTCTGGATATGAATAAGATACAACAAACATGGCTTATGTAACAAAAAATATAAAAGAAAATGAGTAAGTTCACACCCGAAACAACGATAATACTAAGATATTATTATCAAATCAATATTAAAAGATCATATATGATATCATAATAATGTATATGATTATTTTATAATTTAATAACAATATTTCACCATTATACAAGAGGTTAACCTACCCCAACCAAGGAAAAGTACACGTTAAGGGTTTATTTCGCAATCTCTTCATTATCCGAGGTTGTTTATTCATAATTATCTATTGGGACCTCGTTATCATCCACATCCATGTTTCTTCAAAATGTATTTCAAAACAATTTTAATATTTAAAAGAATATGGGTTAAAGTCATTTATACCCGTGTTTGACTTTTTATAAGAGGTTTATAAGGGAATCTTTCCGTCATTTTCCAAACAAGGTTCTTTTTAACCTTTTCGACAGAATTAAGATAAGAATGTTTTTTTTAACTTATACGGCGGGTGCGGTTATTTTCTGCCGTTATAAAGTCATAAAAGCTTCCCTTACAAGCTTATAAGAATATTTTCAAAGAAAATGTTTTATTTTATAAATATATGTCTCTTAAATGATTTCAAAATAGAAAGAGATATTTCTTTAAAAAGAGTTTTGATTTCATCTATGTCAACATCCTTTAATGGATTTTTCGCTTATTTGAGGATGATATATTATGATACAAAAAATTTATATTGTATTGAAGGGTTTGTGATATGTTTGACTGTGGATGTGATATTTTTTTTATATACCATTCATGGTTTATGGTGAAAGTATTGACATTTCGTATGCTAGTTTTAATACGAATGTTTATGTTATGTTTAAACCTTTTAATATGGGAATGCATTGGACTTAATATGTGATGGGTGGAGCCTGCTATAGCTCCTCGATGCATCGGTAGGTCTCATGAGACAAACTAGTGTCTTGGCACAAGGCCTTGGCAAAATCTTATTTGTAGTCTTGGCACGAGGCCTTGGCTATGTGGTTATGATAGTCTGGCATTATGCATTCCAACATTATGAAAGTGGTTATTGATTTTTGCATGTGATTATTCGATTAGTAGAATATCCATGTGAATAAGTAAATGGCATTATTTCATTTTATTTATGTCGTACCATTTTGAAAGTTCATGTTTTAAAGGCTTTTGTTTTAGTTATACATTGCCTTAAATGTTTATTCTTATTTATGAAAGTTTCCGCTATATTGTTATCCTTACTGGGCATTTGAGCTCACCCCTTTCCTATGTTTTATTTTTCCCAGGAAGTGAAGAAGTAAATTATGAATGACCTGCAGGGATATTATGTGGGGATATGAGTGTGGATTATGGATACATTATGTTGTTGTAGCAGTTTTTCATTTTATGATGTAATGTAAAACTTATGAATATATCTAGTGTTTCCAAGGCTACTAAACCAATCGGTCTTTCGAGATTTGATCTTTCTTGTTATCATGCCAATGTTATGTAATAATGCACCGTCTCTGGGTAACTAGGGTCGGGGCGTTACAGTTGGTATCATAGGAAGTTTAGTACAAAACTTGGAAGCTAGATTTAGATAAACTCTGATTAGAGCACGTAGACCTAAGATGAACTTTGAGGATTAGTATAGAATAACTTCCTAGAATTTTGGTATTGTAGAGATTTTGTGAGTTTTCCGAGCAATACATCCCTGTCTGGATACGAGCAGGTAGAGACGGCTCTGGCACAGATGTACCTAGGGGTAAAACCCGAAAACACCGATTTGAGCTAGACTCGAACGGGAACTGGTGCACGACAACGGGCCTTGCTGCACTCTTGGTTACGACACTCCCGGGGGATATGTTTAGGATAACTCTCATTTTCTTTACAAATCATTATGAAGGGTTTATGAGTATATAATTCCTCAAAGAAAACATTTTTATGATTATGGATTATATCCATAAATAGTTCAATTTATGTTGAGTGTTTTATAAGTATGGGATTATGTATTTTGATTCATAAACTGATCTAGTTTATGCCACTGTTTAGAAATGGCGCCTAGTGGAAGAAATGGAAACCGTATCAATACATGCACTCCATGTAGGGATTGCCCTCCTGCTCAAGATAATCATAGTGGGGCTGGTGATGCAATTGGTGCCGATCAGCTAATCACCATACTGGGACAACTTACTCAGGTTATGAATAATAACCTTACCCGTATGGAGCACCCTGATCCGTAGCGTGGAGGATCACTGTTAGATCGATTCATGAGGCAACAACCACCAACGTTCAATGGGAATACAAATCCCTTAGTAGCTGATCAATGGATATTTTCCCTAGAGAAAATATTTCAGGCTTTGGGGAGCAGTGAAAGGGAAAAAGTTATCATGGCAGTTTACCGCCTCACTGGAGATGCTGATCAATGGTGGTCATTGATTAAAAATACGAAGGAAGACGATGAAGTATCAAATATTGAATGGAGGGAGTTCAAAGATCTGTTTTTATAAAAATACATTCCTCGCGACCATCGAGCAGATATGGAAACGCAATTTCTGAGTCTCAGACAAAAGGAGGATGAGAATGTCACAAAGTATGAGGCTAACTTTACAAGGTTAGCGAGGTATGCTGGAGATTATATTCACAACCCAAGAAGTAAGATTGATCGTTTCTTTGATGGGTTAAAACCATTTCTCCGTCGAGCATTAGTCTCACAATCCTTTTCATCGTACGAAGACATTGTCTCATGTGCTATCAAGACCGAAAAGGAATTCTCTAAGTCTTATGACTTTAAAGAAAAGCAAGAGAAGAAGAGGTCTGCTGATCAATCTAGGAATGGAAATAAGGGGAAGAAAGGAAAGGTTGAATATCCATCCTGTGGTAAATGTGGGAAGAAACACCCCGGTGCTTGCTTGAAGGGAATGGGAGTCTGTTACAAGTGTGGTGAAAAAGGCCACCAAGCTCGTGATTGCAAAGGGAAGAAGGAAGCCACCAATGTTCAGTGCTACAATTACAGGGATATGGGACATTATGCAAATGAATGTCATAAGCGTCAGGAGAACTTACCTCAGAAAAGGACAAGGGATCAAGGCCAAGCTTATGCTATCACTACTGCTGAGGTAGAGGCTCCAAAAGACGTGGTGGCAGGTAATTTAATGGTTTCCTCAAGTTTAGCAAATGCATTATTTGACTCTGGATCGTCGCATTGTTTCATATCTTCCCAGTTTGCTAAGAAAATTAGATATTTCCAATTTGATTTAATAAGGGAGTTTTCAGTTAAAACTCCTAAGGTAAGTATCATTGAAACAAAGTTTTGTGAATCAGTCCCCATTAGAGCACATAGATTTTCTTTATCTGCTGATCTCATCGTCTTACCTATGATTGAGTTTGATATAATCCTCGGTATGGACTGGATTTCAGACTATGATGCGAAGATTTATTGTAAGAAGAAAGAGGTTACGATTCTTGATGATAATGATAAGGAACACCTTATTTTTAGAGCAGAATCATCACCACCTGATTCTTATTTAGATCCACCCTCAATAGCTCAACAAAATTCAATTATTGGGGAGGAAGAGAATGAAATAACTGCGGGTGAGGAAAGGAATGTTCAAATAGAGGATGTACCTGTTGTGAAAGAATTTGTAGATGTATTTCCGGAAGATTTACCTGGACATCCTCCAGAACGAGAAGTTGAGTTTTCCATTGATTTGATTCCTGGATCAAGGCCTATATCGAAGACCCCTTATAGAATGGCCATTGTAGAGTTAGTCGAACTAAAGAAACAACTAGAGGAATTGAGTAATAAGGGATTTATTCGCCCTAGTGTTTCTCCATGGGGAGCCCCTGTTCTTTTTGTTAAAAAGAAAGATGGATCTATGAGGTTATGTATCGACTACAGGGAGATCAATGCTATAACGATAAAGAAAAAATATCCCCTACCTCGTATTGATGATTTATTTGACCAACTGCATGGAACTCAATACTTTTCAAAGATTGACCTTCGATCTGGATACCATCAGTTGTGTGTGAAGAAGGAAGACATTCCGAAGACAGCATTTTGAACCAGGTACGGGCATTACGAGTTTACTGTAATGTCGTTTGGATTGACTAATGCACCATCTGTATTCATGGATCTGATGAATAGAGTTTTCAAGGGGTATCTCGATGAATTTGTGGTGGTATTTATTGATTATATCTTGGTATACTCCAAAACCTACGAATATCATGAAAATCACTTGCGCATTATCTTGAAGACTCTGAAAAGGCATTCATTATATGGGATGTATAGAAAATGTGAATTCTGGCTTTAGGATATTTCTTTTCTTGGCCATATTGTCTCTAAAGATGGAATCTCTATTGATCCTTCTAAGACCAAGGCAATCCAAGAATGGCCAGCACCTACGAGTATAACTGAGGTACGTACTTTTATTGGTTTGGCAGGTTATTATCGACGTTTCGTCCAAAATTTTGCAAGATTGGCTAACCCATTAACGAAGCTCACACGAAAAGGGGTTAAATTTGTTTGGACAAAAGAGTGTAAAGAATGTTTTGAAGAACTGAAGAGAATATTAGTTAATGCTCTTATATTGACTCTACCATCGGGGAATGATGGGTTCGTTATTTATAGTGATGCATCAAAGAAAGGACTTGGTTGTGTCCTTATGCAGAATGATAGAGTTATTGCCTATGCATCACGACAGTTGAAAATTCATGAACAAAACTATCCTACTCATGATCTTGAGTTAACAGCTGTGATCTTTACTTTGAAGATATGGAGACACTACCTCTATGGTGAAAAATGTGAGATTTATACTGATCACAAGAGTTTGAAGTATATTTTCTCACAAAAAGAACTCAACATGAGGCAAATGAGATGGCTTGAATTACTCAAAGATTACGATTGCACGATACACTACCACCCGGGGAAAGAAAACAAGGTGGCAGATGCTTTGAGCAGAAAAGACCATGGAGTTTTGAACATGATGAGAATTGAAAGGGATCCAATTATCATGGATCTAGTGAAGATGGACATGGGAATAACCAGGGAAGGTGAAACATCAATGCTTTTTCAAATGTTTGCCAAACCATCTTTACTAGAAATGATTAAGAGTTCTCAGACCGATGATGAACAATTTTAGAAGAAGATTAAAGCTGTGAATGATGGGAGATTGAGAGACTTTGTGTATGAAGATGGAATTTTGAAATTCGGGAAGAGACTTTGTGTTCCCGATTTACCTGATCTGAAAAGGGAATTGCTGGATGATGCTCATAGTTCCAATTTCTCTATACACCCTGGGAGCACCAAAATGTATAGAGATTTGAAGGAACATTTTTGGTGGGATAACATGAAGAGGGAGATTGCTGATTTTGTGTCAAGATGTATGGTTTGTCATCAAGTGAAAGCTGGAAGGCAACAGCCTGGAGGAGTCATGCAACCTCTTCCCATACCGTAGTGGAAATGGGACAATATTACGATGGACTTTGTCATGGGGCTACCAAAGACTCCTAGAAGGAATGATGCAATATGGGTTATTGTTGATCGTCTTACCAAGTCAGCACATTTTCTTGCTATAAGATAAGATCTACCCCTAGAACGTCTTGCAAGACTATACATTAATAAAGTTGTGAGACATCATGGAGTACCCCTATCGATTGTTTCTGATTGTGATCCCCATTTTACTTCATGATTTTGGAAAAGTCTTCAGAAATACCTAGATACTGAACTTCATTTGAGCACTGCTTACCACCCTCAGATAGATGGACAATCAGAACAGACTATTCAAACCCTAGAAGACATGTTGAGATCTTGCTCACTTGACTTTCAGGGTATGTGGGATCAATATTTACCACTAGTAGAATTTTCCTATAACAATAGCTTCCATTCGAGTATTCAGATGGCACCATATGAAGCGTTATACGGAAAGAGATGTCGTACACCAACCTGTTGGGATGAGGTTGGTGAAAGAAAACTTGTAGGCCCAGAACTGGTGGAGGAAACGGTGGAAATGGTGAAGGTAATCCAAAATCACATCAAAGCAGCTCAAAGTAGGCAGAAGAGCTATGCCGATAATCGAAGGAAGGATTTGGAATTTCAAGTCGGTGATCATGTTTTCCTGAAGGTATCTCCATGGAAGGGAGTCATGCGTTTTGGTAAGAAAGGTAAATTGAGTCACAGGTACATCGGACCCTTCGAAATTCTAGAACAAATTGGGGTTGTAGCTTACCGATTGGCAATGCCGCCAAGTCTCTCCAAAGTTCACGATGTGTTCCACGTATCTCTGTTGAGAAAATACATGCCTGACCCAACGCATGTACTCACCTATGAGGAATTATAACTGGAACCCGATCTGTCTTATTGTGAAGAGCCTGTCAGGATTCTTGATACAAGAGAACAAGTACTGAGAAACCGGACGACGCGTCTGGTAAAAGTTTTGTGGAGAAATCATAAGATGGAAGAGGCGACGTGGGAACCCGAGGAACTTATGATGTAGAACCACCCTAGTCTTTTTATGCAGTAATACCCTAGAAATTGCGAGGACGCAATTATTTGAAGGAGGGGAGAATGTAACACCCCAAGCTTCCACGGTATGTTTCCCTTCGAATACTGCAATAGCGTGTGTTGTACACAACCTCGAGTTCTAACACACACCACAACTAATTAAACTAGCCGTTGTGAATAGTAATACCTACTTTTTGAAATCATATATATTTTATATTTCAAAATGGACTTCATTTTTTGATTCGGAATATTGAAATTAGCCTAGGGTGAAATTTTGGTACTTTTCGGATAACCTTTATATTTTAATGAATAGTGAAAATTACTAAATTTTAATTAAAATCAACTTTTTTAATCAAAAAAATTAATATTGATAAATTATGAATTTGAGTGGTTTTAAATTATATTTAGAATATATTTTTACCATTAAATTTAATGTTTGTCATTGGACATAATTTCACAATTAAACCAGACATAAACAAGTGTCAATCATTTGATAGTTATTATCTCTTAAAAACACGCTTTTTATTTTAACAACGGGAATTAATTTTAAATTAATTTCTGCAACTTCTGTGTTTTGAATTTGGAAAAATGGATTACAAATTTGGAATCAGGATGTCCAAATTATGTAAATAGGTAACTTTTATTTTTACACATTTTGAATAATTACTGCGGTAAATATTTTATTTACCATGGTTAAAGGGAAAATCCGGTAAATAAGGGTTAAAAAAATAATATTATAATAATACAAAATTACCCTAAAACATGTCCTAACCTTATTTGTGGACACATACCCGACCATGGGCATACTTGGGTCGATTTGGGGACCCCTTAGAGCCACTTGTATGTGATAGGGACACATTATATTAATAAAGTTAAAATAAAAATAAAAATGGCATAAGCTTACATCTTTTAGAAGAACAATTTTTACATAGGGTTATACATGTTGTATTTTCGATTATAAATATTCATTAGAAATCTAAAAAGATTTCCTACATAATGATATTTTATTTATAATTTTTAGACATCAAATAATTTAAATTATTAATGACACAATAATGATGCAATGTTTACCTCATTAATAAATCATTTAAATAAATAAGATTATAATGATTAAAATATTATCTAAAACCTGTCCAATTCTTATTGTTTGATGTTATTTAGAATATGAGTCATCTTATCTTCGACCTCAATGATTTTTGGACCATTATAAACCGAATATAATTATATTATAAAGTAATAATTTCACTCATTCCTAAAGAGCCCCTCCTCTTCCTTATAAAAGGAGACCACTCCTTCTCATTTCTTCACACCTTCAAAGCCTTTTGGTTCGGCCAAACTCTGCCCAAATACTCTCCCAACTTCCCTCACTACAACCTAGAGGCCTTAGTTTGATCATAAAGCCAACCTAAGGATCCCTTTTGATCAAATCAAAAGGAAGAGCCCGAAGAAGAGGTAATGATTTCACCACCCTTTTCCAAGTTCATTTCTTCTTCCACTTCTTCTTCCTTTGTTGTTACCATTCTAAATTAATAACTCCATTATCTCACATATACTATGATGTTATTATAAATATTGTACAACCATATTCAGTATTCTATCCACCCTTTGAATAACATGTCACCATACGTGCGTACGTAAGGCTTACCGTCTCCACGTCGTGGTGTAATTGTTATTCTATATATTATTATTTGGATGGGTATAATAATGATGTGAAACTCATGTAAATAATAAATATAACATGTTAATTATTCTGTATATATGATATAACATCCATTTATATATTATTTTAATATCAAAAGAATGATATTGTCGCTTGTGCGTACGTACGGACTACCGTCTCCACGAACGCGATGAGATTCATTCTCCATCGTATCCATTCAAGTATAATTATCATTTGATGATTTAAAAATGATGTTTAAGGACTTGATATCATTCTGGATATGAATAAGATACAACAAACATGGCTTATGTAACAAAACATATAAAAGAAAATGAGTAAGTTCACACCCGAAACAACGATAATACTAAGATATTATTATCAAATCAATATTAAAAGATCATATATGATATCATAATAATGTATATGATTATTTTATAATTTAATAACAATTATTTAACCATTATACAGGAGGATAACCTACCCCAACCAAGTAAAAGTACAAGGTAAGGGTTTATTTCGCAATCTCTTCATTATCCGAGGTTGTTTATACATAATTATCTACTGGGACCTCGTTATCATCCACGTCCATGTTTCTTCAAAATGTATTTCAAAACATTTTTAATATTTAAAAGAATATGGGTTAAAGTCATTTATACCCTTGTTTGACTTTTTATAAGAGGTTTATAAGGGAAACTTTCTGTCGTTTTCCAAATAAGGTGCTTTTTAACCTTTTCGACAGAATTAAGATAAGAATGTTTTTTTAACTTATACGGCGGGTGCGGTTATTTTCCACCGTTATAGAATCGTCAAAGCTTCCCTTACAAGCTTATAAGAATATTTTAAAAGAAAATGTTTTATTTTATAAATATATGTCTCTTAAATGATTTCAAAATAGAAAGAGATATTTCTTTAAAAAGAGTTTTGATTTCATCTATGTCAACATCCTTTAATGGATTTTACGCTTATTTGAGGATGATATATTATGATACAAAAATTTTATATTGTATTGAAGGTTTTGTGATATGTTTGACTGTGGATGTGCTATTTTTTTTATATACCATTCATGGTTTATGGTGAAAGTATTGACATTTCGTATGCTAGTTTAAATACGAATGTTTATGTTATGTTTAAACCTTTTCATATGGGAATGCATTGGACTTAATATGTGACGGGTGGAGCCCGCTATAGCTCCTCGATGCATCGGTAGGTCTCATGAGACAAACTAGTGTCTTGGCACAAGGCCTTGGAAAAATCTTATTTGTAGTCTTGGCACGAGGCCTTGGCTATGTGGTTATGATAGTCTGGCATTATGCATTCCAACATTATGAAAGTGGTTATTGATTTTTGCATGTGATTATTCGATTAGTAGAATATCCATGTGAATAAGTAAATGGCATTATTTCATTTTATTTATGTCATACCATGTTGAAAGTTCATGTTTGAAGGGCTTTTGTTTTAGTTATACATTGCCTTAAATGTTTATTCTTATTTATGAAAGTTTCCGCTAAATTGTTATCCTTACTGGGCATTTGAGCTCACCCCTTTTCTATGTTTTATTTTTCCCAGGAAGTGAAGAAGTAAATTATGAATGACCTGCAGGGATATTATGTGGGGATATGAGTGTGGATTATGGAGACATTATGTTGTTGTAGTAGTTTTTCATTTTATGATGTAATGTAAAACATATGAATATATCTAGTGTTTCCAAGGCTACTAAACCAATCGGTCTTTCGAGATTTGATCTTTCTTGTGATCATGCCAATGTTATGTAATAATGCACCGACTCTGGGTAACTAGGGTCGGGGCGTTACAACCTCACTAATAGAACTGTGTTCACTGAACCTCACTGATAGAACACTGTTCATTGAATCCTCACTGATAGAACACTATTCACTAAACCTCACCGATAGAACACTGTTCACTGAATCCTCACTGATAGAACATTGTTCACTTAATCCTTACTGATAGAACACCGTTCACTGAATTCTAACTGAATGAACAGTGTTCACTGAATCCTCAATGATAGAACACTATTCACTAAATCCTCGCTAATAGAATACTTTTTACTAAACCTCACCAATAGAACATTGTTCACCAAATTCTCACTGATAGAACACTGTTCACGGAATCCTCACTAATAGAACATTATTCAATAAATCCTCATTGAAAGAACACTTTTCACTAAATCGCCACTGATAGAACATTGTTCACTAAATCCTCACTGATAGAACATTGTTCACTAAATCCTCACTGATAAAACACTTTTCACTAAACCTCACTGATAGAACACAGTTCACTGAACCTCGCCGATAGAACATTGTTCCCTGAATTCTCACTGATAGAAAATGGTTCACTAAATCCACACTAATAGAACACCGTTCACTAAATCCTCACTGATAGAAAACTATTCACTGAACCTCACTGATAGAATATTGTTCACTAAATCCTCCCTGATAGAATAGTGTTCACTATATCCTCATTAATAGAACACTATTCACCTAACGTTATAGGTTACTGATAGAGGTTACCGATAGGGGTTACCGATAAAAAAGTTCACTAATGAAACTGTTCACAGAATTGGAAATTTGGAAAAGGAATGAGAGTTTACCATTAGAGGTTACCGATAGAAATGTTCACTGATGAAACTGTTCACAGAATTGGAAATTTGTAAATTTATTGGGGATAAGTCACATTGACCCCCCATAACACCTCAAACACCATATTTTCACATTTTAATGGATCATAGAGGTTCGAGCCATTACATCAGATACCTCTCAAAACATTCTCATCCTCGATAATTCAAAACCAACCTAAAGAGAAAAAAAACGGGGTCCGAACAACCACCCATCGAGATACCTCTCAAAAGAGAGTAAGCTACAAAAGAAACAAAAGAAATTCGTAAATAAAACATGAAAGGTATAACCACAAAGCTAACATCATTACATGAAAAGAGTAAAACATCAAACAACTCTGGGTAATGTGCATGTATCTGTGACTAATGTTCCCAAGTACTCTCCTCTATGACACCATGTCGCCACAAGACATGAAGTAAGGGGATAGAACGCTCGTGCAACACCTTCTCCTTGCGGTCTTGGATCTCCATAGGTCTCTCCTAATAGGTTGCATCATCATCAACATCGATCTCTCCCCAATCGATAATGTGAGAGTCATCATGAAGATAACGATAGAGCTATGATACATGGAAAACATTATGTATTCGACTCAATGTGGGGGAAGTGCTACTCGATATGCCACATCTCCAACATGAGCTAACACCTCGAAAGGACCAACAATATGGGGAGAAAGCAAACTTCCACAACCAAACCTTTGCTTCCCACGACGAGGAGTCACTTTCAGAAAAACATGATCCCCAATATTGAACTCTATTGGTCTCCTCCTTTGATCTGCATATGATTTTTGACGATCTTATGCTATCTTCATCCTCTCACGAATCACCTAAACCATATCTTTTGTATTCTGCACTAGTTCTGGTGCAAGAATTGCTGACTCTCTGACCCCATTCCAGCACAACAGAGAACGGAATGGTCGACCATAAAAGGCTTCAAAATGTTCCATACCAACGGTGGAGTGAAAACTATTTTTTTAATGGAACTCCACTAAGGGTAAGTGCCTTACCAATGAGCCTCAAAAATCAAGAACACAAGAGTGTAACATGTCTTCATAAATCTGGATGGTTCGCTCTGTCTGAGCATCCGTTTGAGGATGAAAAGTAGTGCTAAGTCATAGTTGAGAAACAAAACAATGTTGGAGACCTCTCCACACCCTGGAGATAAAATGAGGATCTCCATCAGAAATTATCGTCCTAGGGACTCCATGTAGTCTCACCACCTCCTCTAGATAATGCCTCGACAAAACATCCCATGATATTGACTCCATGATTTCTATGAAGTGGGCTGATTTTGTTAAACGATACACTACCACCCAAATAGAATCTTGTCCTCTTGGAGCTCGAGGTAAACCAGAAACAAATTCCATTGAGATGTCCTTCCACTTCCATTGTGGAATCTCTAATGGCTGGATAAGACCACCAGGAACACAGTGTTTGGCCTTCACCTTCTGGCAGACTAAACATCAAGACACAAACTCTGCAACCGCATGCTTCATCCTAGGCCACCAAAACTGGCTCCTCAAGGCTCGGTACATCTTTGTCGCACCAGGATGCACCGCTAAAGGAAAACAATGAAAATCTATGAGAACCATCTCGCTCAACGTCAAGGGAACAAAAAGCCTTCCCTGATACAACACCCGGTGTTATTCATCCTCTAACCATCCATCAGGGGCCTCATCACAAACAACTCTGTCTCTCCAAACATCTACCTCTAGATCTCCCAACTGGGACTCTTCCACCTTCTTCATGAGGGATGACTATAGCATCATCTGAAAAAGACAACATTTACCCCAAACTTCATCCATATCAAAATGTAATGCTGACAGTTCTTCCATTACACTCCAGGAATCACCAGATTCACGTAATACATCAATATTTGACTTTCAACTCAATGCATTAGCTACAAAATTCCTTTTTCTAGGTGTATATTGTATTTTGAAGTCATATTCCTATAAGATCTCCATCCACCGACATTGAAATAAGTTCAATTAACGTCGGGAGAAAACCTACGTCAAACTATTAAGTTCAGTGAAAACCACAAAACACTCCGCAATGAGGTAATGTCTCCATAACTTCAGAGAAAACACCACGACTGCCAACTCAAGATCATGGGTGGCATAGTTGCATTCATGGGGACGTAACTACTGAGACACATAAGAAACCACTATCCTCTGATGCATGAGAACACATCCTAACCCCAGATGTGAGGCATCACAAAAAACATCAAAATGAACCCCCTAACCTGGAAGACAAAGGACTGGAGCACTTACTAACTTCTCGTTTAGATACTTTAATGTTTCCTGACACTGATTAGTCCATATAAATGCTGGATCCTTCCTGGTCAAACTTATCAGAGGAGTCACAACTCATGAAAAATCGGCTACGAATCTCGTGTAGTAGCCTGCGAGACCAAGGAAACTTTTCACCTCTGACAGTGTCTTGGGTGCTGCCCAATACAAAACTACTTCTATCATTGATGGATCCACAAGTAATCCCTATTAGGACACAACATGCCACAAGAAAACGACTTCTCGAACACAAAACTCACAATTTGACAACTTTCCAAACAGCTGATGTCGACGAAGAGCTCCCAAAATGGCTTGTAGATGATCTATATGCTCCTATTTAAATGTGGAGTACACAAGGATGTCGTCGATGAAAACTACCATGAAATTGAACAGGAACTCACGGAACATAGCATTCATCAATCCCATGAATACAGCTGGAGCATTCATCAGTCCAAATGGAATTAAAAAGAACTCTTAATGCCCATGAAGACAATGAAAAGTAGTCTTCAGGATATCCTCATCCTTCACACGCATGTGATGATATCACGACCGCAAGCCAGTCTTTGAGAACCAACTTTCACTTTTCATTTGATCAAATAAATCATCAATTTTTGGAAGAGGATAGAAATTATTTATTTTCACTTTTTTTAGGTGACGATTATTTATACAAAATTGAAAACTGCGGTCAGCCATCTTCACGAAAATAACTGGTGCACCCTATGGTGACACACATGGATGAACGAAACTGCATTGTAACAGACCACCAAGATGTATATGTTGCTATTGTAACTCAGAATTGGCCATCCTATATGGATAAATAGAGATATGAGATGCTCCTGACTGTAGCTCGGTCCCAAACTCGATCTCTCGTTAAGGGGGTAATGCTACAACCACTTCTGGAAAGAAATCAGGGTACTCCTCTACGACCCTCAGAAATGCCAACTGCGGAACCAATGAAGAACTCAGCATCATCTCATCCATCATAGCTGATAAGGATGGGATGTGCCTATGACCCATCCAAGGATGCCGCTCAGCAACAAACAACACTTTCTCTCCCTCTGCACCAATGAAGACGACCTTCTTCCGGAAGCAATCCATGATAGCCTGCACCGAATACGAACAATCCATGCTGAGGATGACATAATATGGTTTTATTCGTAAAAAAGGTAAATCTCCCCAAGAGTGGTGTTTCTCCAACACTAGGTCATAGTCTCTACATACTTCAAACAAGTCTGCTAGACCTCCAACTAGCATAGTCAATGCCAAGGGCACTAGAAGCCTCTCTACCGCAAGTCCCAAATCATGGACAAGGGTAGGTGATATGAAAGAGTGTGTCTCTCCTGAATCATATAAGGCATACACCAAGGTATAAAACAAGAAAAGGGTACTTCGAACAATGTCTGGCTCGCCTGGAGCTGGCAACGCTAGATCATGAAGCTGACCACGACCTCCTCCACTGCCTCTCTGACGCTGATGAAGACCACAACCATGTCCGTGCTCTAATCTCTGATGATGGGGAGTGTCATGGGGTTTTCCTCGAACTGCCCCATCTAACCTTTTCTAATATAAAGCTGGTGCAACTGACTGCTGCTGCCTCGGCTGGAACTGTCTCAACAGAGTAACCTCAAGTGTAGCGCCTGGTGCACGATGACCACTCTAAAAGGTCGGTCACCGCTACTGCTGATGACCATGACCACGACAAGAAAAACAAGTGCATGATCCCTTGGAATAGGCATGAGAGTTGCTGCCTCTAGAGAAACGAGATGTGAAGGGCTGGGACCTACCCATGACTGAACAGAAACACTACTTCCCTGAAAACCAAGAACCCCGGACCACAGATCTGCTTCATGAGGAATCATGACGATTCCCCTCTTGTGATGATCCGGTCCTAGCCAAAGTTCTCTAGAGAAACTCTTCCCTCGTCCGTACCTGAAGATATGTTTTTAGCATAAAATGGGTGACCTAGCATAGGATATCTGGATGGAAAGCCTGCTCGAAATGTCTCACCCTGGCCTCCTCAACTGGAAACAGGTCCGAATCATATCGTAAAAGGTTTCTGAAATGGATCCCAAACTCCCGAACACTAGAGCTCCCCTGTTGAAGGGTAAGAAGCTCCTGGAAACTGGACGCCTTCGCAGTCGAAGAAAGAAACTCAACTCTAAAAGTTTCTCAAAACTCCTCTCATGAGATCGCTAACTCCTCACAATCCCTGAGGAATAAGAACCACCATTTCCTCACTGCTCCATGAAGCATCGTCACAACCAAGGACACCTTGTGCTCCTTACGAGCATGAATAGAACTGAATCTGATCTCGACCTCCTCTAACCAGTCTTCCATGACAGCATCTAAGACATATCCCTCATACTTATACAGACTCTAGCGCTGAAACTCTCAGAGTGTCTTCCTTCGAGTGTCGTCATCATCATCTTCTGCCCTGCGACGATCTGCTGGAATATCCTACTAGAAATTTTCTGTGCAAACCTGACGAGGAGGTCAACTTAGAGCCATACCTATAAAATAACAAATGTTAGAGTTCCTAAACCTGCAATATAAAAGACTTAACATTAATTAATTTATTTTTTTCTTTTATTCATATTAGGTTAACCTATCACAAGGTCTACCCATTCAAACACATGCACAAAGAAGAATGATGCATGATCCTTTCATAGGTCTCTAACATGAAACTAGTATCACCTTGTTTAGTATCCATTGTAAACTTAAAGGTTTGTACATCAGATTATTGGGGGCCCTAAAAACCTATGTCTCAGCCGGTCTCTAGTGTTTAACTCACTTTCTAAACATGAATGAAACTATTTTCCTACCAACCCATGCAACCTCACATGTGCCTAACTCCAAACTCTATCCTATCCCTCAACCAGACCTCTGACACCACTCTGTCACGACCCCCTCCCCCACATAGGGTACCTTTCCTCGGCCGACAATGTGAGAAGGGAGATAATGACCCCGAGTCCCACCTCCAGTAGGCCCCGGGTTGGTGACTAGTACTGAGGGTATAGTAACACAGAAAATGGGAGGCATTACCCTCAAAGAGAATACAAGAAGAGGAGAGAGATAAGATAGAAACCAATCAACTCCAACTCAGACTGCAATATAAATGAATACCCAAGTACACATATGATATTTCATGCAGATGTACTATAACTAAAAGGGAAAAAATTGCATGTACCCAAAAGAATGTAAAAACAACATAAACCAGAAGCCCGAATAGCTCCTGCAACCACAAGCTAGTAAACACCAGCCTGATATCCAACCTGCTCCAAGTGACCTGAAAAATATTTTATATATACATAGGTTGAGTAAAATAGTATACTCAAAAGGATCCTCCCCGAATCCTCTCGTGCAAATGTAAAGAAACCATGCTAAAGCACAATGAACAACAAGTGAAACTAACTCATTACCTAAACAGGTATACTAAGTTCCCAACCTCACTGTGGATACTCTCACCATGTAACACATACAATAATATATCATATAATAAAGAATATCAAGGGTACCCCGCTACTACATCCCCACTGGTTTGCTGCTTTTCCCTAACATCACACGTCATGAGCATCTCTCTCCAAAAAGTCTTTCTCGTAGACACATGGGCGAAGCACCACAATATGCACCTCGTGTAACAAAACAACCACGTCCACACACCAAAGTATCTAGGTATTTTCCGGGAGCCACCACAACTCGAATAATGTTTATCATTCGTCGGTTATTATACCTCAAGCTATTATATCCCATACACTAAGTAAGGATCCACAAGCCATCACAACCAATACACATTACAACTATAGTAGTCCATAGAAAACTATTTCCAAAATATAAGTGTGTGAATAATGGAAATCCATTAAATCCCTCTACAAACATATATGGGGAAAAATAACCAATGTGCCTACCAACACAAGTAACTACCAAGAGAAGAGAGAAGGTCCAAAGGTGGGAGTCAGCTATCCAACCTCCCACTGAAATGTTTGGGAAAACACCCCCTAGGGCTCAGAATCCCCAGGGTGTCAGTTTACCTTACTAAAAGGGTGGAGATGCGTATAGAAACATAAAAAATTATAGATTATACTATAACTCAAAACCACACTATGGGCATAACCTAGTCATAGAAACACTGTAGCTAACGTCTCTCAGACTCCGGGCTACTAATTTTAAGAATAGGTATCCTATAAAAACACAACCATTTAAAGTGATTTATTAGATTATTTAATTCCCTTTTTCAGATCCACTTTATGTCAATAAATTCTTTATACATTAATTAATTATGAAAAATTCCACATTATGTTTCATTAGAATCACACCCAACGTCAATTGTTCGTTCAAAATTACAACATCATCATTATGTTCCAGCAACTCCATCCCCAAGGGTTAACACCATTTCTTCAATTATTCATTATAGAATTACCTACCCACATTCCCAGGCATTCTAGAAAAACATTCTATGCTACTAATCCCAAGGGGGATCAACATGGTGAGTAGATATACTACCCGTCAAGTCTTTTCCGCTTATAGCAAGAGCATATACCCATAGTTCCTTGAGAAGCTAAACACGGAATGCCCATGGAATACCCTGCGTGTATTTGCCTCTTTCGGAAGAAGGGTAAGTAAGACCAACTACCTTGAGTAGTGGGTATAAGTAAAGTTGATAAACAACCAAACAAAAATCAGCAAGCATCCAATAATCACATCCACCCCATTCCATCATCCATGGCGTCTTCTCTGTCACCCACACACTTAATCTGATGCATCTCGCCACTGTAGGCTTCATTTGGTGCCATAAACAAAAGCCTTCATGCCCCCACATATCACAACAGCCATCCAGGATCACATCACATCACAAGCAGCAGGAAAACAAACACCACAATAATATGGGCTCTTTTTCCTTTAACAATCAAGAGGGTAACTTAGAACCCCATAAGGAATTATCAAACAATCAGTTCTTTAATCCATATTTAATTAACATATTTTTTATTCGTAGGTTCCAAATTTGGGAAACCTAATTAGTAAGCTATCAAAAATAATTGAACATGATTACTGCACCAATTTTATTAACATCAAATTACAACAAGAACCACATTAGTTTATATTCCTCTTTATCTTTATCTAAAAAACTAACAATTAATCCCAGTTACGTTCTTTACTGATTTCCATCAAGAACAAGCCTAAATATCACACAATCTAGAAAAAACAAGAGCCAATAACATATGATCAATATCAATTTATTTATCCATTTCAAATATTTATTATGTCAATTCCATTGTCATCCAGTGGGATTAAAACATGCTAAAGATATAGTTGCACATAAAATAAAGAGAGGAAATGAATCCCCTACCTCAAACAGTTCCTCATGTTCTTTATCCACACAACGGGTCACAATCTTCCTCTCGCGACAACTACATCCATCCAAGGATGCCACAGTACGACAGCTCCAACCAAGCCCCAAGAAAAACCAAATTACAAGCACGGAGATTACATGCTATTATATAGAAAGGACAAATAGGAGTAGATGATCCCCAATGGAACAACAATAAAACATACCTTATATCGAAGATTGACCAATATTGCTCAGTTGCATCAAAATAGAGCGGAACCAATCCAAGGAGTAATGTTTGATTGTGTAACTCCCATGGGAAGTATTGAAAGGTTCTACCTTATCATAGTTGATAACAAAGAGGAAGAACGTGGGAGGATGATATCTAGTCCCTTTTGAAGATTTAATGGGGTGACGGTTTAAGAAAGACTTAATTCCCCATTAAATGTGTATCGAATTAACCCACGCGGTTTGACCGAGTAAAAATATCATGAGGCCTAGGAATAATTAATATAGGATTCATGGTCTTCGAATCGGCCTTAATAGTCCTTAAAATAAGGCATTAAATGTATTTTATGTCAAAGGAAACGTTAAAGGGTTGAAACTGTAAGAAGCTGGAAACACTGTACACCTATCGTTACTGTACACCTACCGTTACTGTACACCTACCGTTAGAGGTTACCGATAGAGGTTACCTATAGACCTCACCATTCTGGAAGCACTGTAGACCTTCCATTATTGTACACCTACCATTACTATACACCTACTGTAAGAGGTTACGTATAGAGGTTACCGATTGACCTCACCGTTCTGGAAACACTGTTCATGGAACCTCACAGATAGAACTGTTTAGAAAACCTCACTCATAGAACAATGTTCACTGAACCTCACTAATAGAACACTTTTTACTAAACCTCACTGATAGAACACTTTTCACTGAACCTCACAGATAGAACACTGTTCACTGAATCCTCACAGATAGAACATTGTTCACTGAACCTCACCGGTAGAACACTGTTCACTGAATCAATACTAATAGAACACTGTTCACTCAGTCCTCACTGATAGAACACTGTTCACTAAATCCTCAGTGATAGAACAATGTTCACTAAATCATCACTGATAGAACACTCTTCACTGAATCTCACTGATAGAACAATGTTCACTAAATCTTCACTGATAGAACACAGTTCACTGAATCCTCACTAATAGAACATTGTTCACTAAATCCTCACTGATAGAACAGTGTTCAATAAATATTTACTAGTAGAACACTATTAACTAAATCCTCAATGATAGAACACTGTTCAGTAAACCTCACTGATAGAAGACTATTCACGAAACCTCACCTATAGAACACTATACACTGAATCCTCACTGATAGAACACTGTTCACTGAATCCTCACTGATAGAACACTATTCAATAAATCCTCATGGATAGAACTGTGTTCATTGATCTTCACTATTAGATCATTGTTCACTAAATCCTCACTGATAGAACACTGTTCACAAAATCCTCACTGATAGAACACTGTTCAACTACCGTTATAGGTTACCGCTAGAGTTTATCGATAGGGGTTACTGATAGAACTGTTCACTTATGGAACTGTTCACAGAATTGGAAATTTGGAAAAGGAAAGAGAGGTTACCGATAGAACTGTTCAATGACAGAACTGTTCACAGAATTGGAAATTTTGAAAATTATTGGGGATAAGTCACCTTAACCACCAAGAACACATAAAACACCATATTTTATCAAAGTAATGGACATGAGAGTTCCGAGCCATTACACAGGCCATACCCTTTATTAAAATTAAATAATTATAAAATTACTGCATATTAATTTCCACCCACATTTATTAATTTTCTAGATTGTTTCATTACAATTTCATTTTAATTGAATTTATTATCCCATATCTTCTGGGAAACAACTAAATAATTTGTTCCACATATTCCAAGACAAACCAATAATTAACACACTACTTATATTAATATCATATATGATAGAGTCACCACCATCAATATATAATTCGGACAAGATGATATAAAAATTAGTAATATATAAAAAAACCATGTTTCATAGTAGTAGATTTCCTAATCACAAAACCAACATGATTCATTTAATGAGTCTTAAGAAAACATAATTTCTTCTTTCATGGGTATTCTTACATAATTTCTTGATTAACACATATCAAATTCAATTTCCACATTAAATGATTAACATTATATAAAGGTTGAGTTTAGAAACAACCAACATAACAATGGATATCTATTCAATAAAGCCACAATATTTAACATACAATGTGATTCATGTTAAAATTATAGAACACAAGTAGAAATAGAAAATTATATAGTAAAAAATTAAATAAACCCAGTATCATTTCAATTTCCAGAAATTATGTTCCTTATCTGATAGCATTATTAATTATAATCCTTATAGAATGAAGTGTTGTGATAATATCATAATAGGCCAAAAATCTGGATAGATTATGGATCTCGTATGTCATCCATGTAATTCTACATTACTATCCATGAATAATTAGGAAGAAATATGATATAAATAAAACAATTTAAAGAATGCCATGATCAACTTAAATCAAAATGATTAATAATTAAAATCCACCCTACACATCTCGAATTGACATTTTATAGATGTAGAGAATACCCATGAGTATAAGGAGAGGAGATCCTATAGGTAATGATAAACTTCCCTTCAGATCACCGAATATCATTCTATAGAAAAGGAAGATCAATGAAAATTAAAATAGAGAGAAATATATTCAAAACCCAAACATGAATAAAAAGAAAGAGAATAAAATAATAATAATTTATGATGAACATTAATTTATTACATGGTTATGAAAATCGCAATTTATAATAGGAAAACGTATTTCACACTCTGAAATACTCTTGTAAAATGTCTACAAAAAATCTAGGTTCTTGGACCACTCAAAACATTGAAATTATTCATATCATGAATGAAAATTCTTACAGTTAATCATGAAGCCTCCAATCCATGAATGAAGATATTAAACACACCTCAAAGTAATAAAAATGAACACCATAGATAATGTTTCACTCCATTAACCACACCATGTGGGATAAGTTAAGCTCTAGACTACATCAAACCTCCTATGAGTTAGTCCTTCCTCCATTGAATCCTAAATCACACAATTTAAATTGATGGGGGGACATGATTCATTTCATCATATATCTTGAAAATATTTCTATTCAATGAGGATAAAAATGTAACATAGATAATTAAAAAAATATGCATCCCATTAAGACAATTCAAATGAGAAAAAATGTCCATAGGGAAAATACAAAACAAAAATCCTATGATATAACTCCTAGGGATCTCTTTACCCCCCAAAAACATGACCACCATGAAGTATAAGAAACAAGAGGAAAATGATGACTTCTTAAATTAGAAAAAGAGTAGAGATTTTCATCCCTAAATAAGGTTAAAAAAATTCAAAACAACTAATGGTATTTATAACACCTATGTATATCAAACACTTCGGTATGATCCTCTATACCACTATGCATCCATACCATGTGATCTAGAAGAATTCAATGCCCATAAAATAACTACTTCTAATGATCCCATGTTAAATTGGACACTCCACGAATGTTTAATCATCCTTGATGTCTAACTATCCACATTCAGTGATGTGGGATTCATTATAAATATGTCATAAAACATGGGAGAATTGTAAAATTTCCTTTACCATTTCCATCAAGAGTGGATGTCCCATCCTCTAATCCACCTTTATCACATTCTATAGTACCTTCAACAACATGAAAAAATATGGTAGAAACCTAAAACAATAGGATGTTATTCACCCATGATCTTATAATTTCAATAATAAAATAGTACAATATATCATCAAATGTTTTGATGATCTACCTTATTTTTCTACTCAATATATGATCTAAAGTAGATTCTAATGGATAATAAAGATCCCAAATCATGCTGAAATACTCTTTTGACTTGCATATATAATCTAGCATTCTGATCATAGATGATGGCCCAATATAGCCCATGGATCTTCACTACTTCTCCCACATAACACCTTTCTTGGTCATCTGGTGTTTAAAGTCCATAAAATATTGAAAATGGAATGCCTTCGTTAGTTATTCCCCAATAGCCCAAAAAATTATTTTCATTGGTCTCAGTTTAAACTAGTCATAAAATCCCTCGAGACACCCATGTCCCCTAAATGACCTCTAATGTTTTTCATTACCATATAAGGGAATGAGACACTATATTCACATACTATAAAACAATTTATAAAAACTCCTCAACTAACATATTCATCCAAGGAAACCCTAGATACCTCTTCATGTGATATTGAAATTTTAACATACCAATATTTAATACTATGGGTGATGTACATCTCAAGAATAACCCCCTAACAAATGGCAAAAAAAACAATCATACACACTCAAAATATCATTTGATTCATTCCATCCAATGACCAGCACATCAGATCATTGAGACACTAGACTTGTTCCAACATCACTTTCACCTCTTAGTATCCCCACTGGTCCTCCACCACGTACCTTATTATAGAATATTACTCTCATCTTCCCCAAAAACCATATACCATTATCCAACTTTATGATAATATTTAGAATCTCTAACTCCTCCATCAATCTATAATAACCAATGAAGTCTCATATGATATCACCCATGAATTCTTGTTTAAATAATCAACCACATCATTTAATTTCCCTAGGGTGTACATTGCCTTGAGATTTTAATCCCAAAGAAAATCCATCCACCTCCACTAACATTGGTTCTTATAATAATGATAAAAAATGTGATTATTTTAGTGGATGAAGGCCAAAAAATGCATTTCAACAACTTAATATTACCATGTCATTAAAGAAAACACTAATTACACAAAATATAGGTCATGGATAGAATCGCTACCCTGATGGGGGCATAACTCCCCTGGCCTATTATAGATAAATTCTCTCTTGTGCACTGTGATTCATATTTATTCCGAAATAGAAGCTTAAAAAATACCAAAAACATAATCTATTCTTCTAGAAACCAATGAATATGGACAATAATCGTTTTCTCCATTCAGTAGAATGTTTTATGACACTAATTAGTATCAATGATGAATGAGACCATCTTTGTCCGTGATGTTAACAAAGATGACATAGGGGGAATGTCAAACATATACATTTATGGATAAACCATTAGACTAAAGAAATTATTAACCTATTACACATTTGTGGGGGTTTACCATGAAAGAACATCTTTTATATTTACTGGATCCATCACCACTCCCTAATAAGCCACCACATATGAAAAGAATGTGAACCACTTGTATCTAAAACATTCACTTCGAAAACATCCCATATAGATGGTGAAGTTTTAAAATATTTAGAACTTCTATATGGTTCTCTATATACTCCTACCCCTGCATTGAGTATATAAGGCTGTATTTGATGAAAAACTCTTCCAACTAGTCTAGAAATTATGGAACATGTAGATCATAAGTCCCAGGAACATAGCTAGCTCAATTGTGACATCGAAGTGAATACATATGTTTAATATGTGTATGTAAATTCAGTGTAATGTGGTCTTCTAGATTTTTTCCTATGTTTCCATCATTTGGTGACATTGTTACTACATGTTAATAATTTAGAAAAAACTATCCCCCCATCAGCTGGTAGAAAAAAAATCTATCCATATAAAAAAAAATTATTATTGTTACATGGTAAAACCATTGTTAGAGCACATAACGACTCAAACTACGATCCTCCTTTTTTTGGAAAAAAAATAATAGACAACCCTAAGTAGATACACTGCGTAAGAAAAATATATTATGAATCAAACAATCTATCAGAATTATAATCTCTCATAACTCCATTGTACAATGTGATAAAGATTCATAAAAAACATGAAATATCCCGAGTTGAAACATTATCCCAAACAAAATGTCATGATGAGGGGGCACTATCACAACTAAATTATTGATGACATCAAGAAACACCCCGAAAATCTAGGAACACCACTTTCTAAACCCTCAATGACAACATTTATATCTATTATAGAAGATGATTTTCCCATATACCAACCATCCGATAACCCCACTCTCTTGGGAACACTACTCACATGCCTTCCTCCTAAAAAAATAAGACCCTCTATTAAAATAAGTCAAAAAATAATTATTAATAACACTACAATCTATGTCATGTTTAACATCATATATATATGTCAGTAATTGGAAAAAGTAACCTAGTTACTCCAACATCCCCAATACAAGACTTCACATACAATTTACATAAAAACATAGTCTCACCTCTAACTAGTGTGGATAACATCATGGGTACATGAGGTCTCTCCACCCCTATCCTGGTGCTCTAGCTAAAGTGGCTGGAATAAAAGAGAGAAATGCTTCTTAATCAAATAATTCATAACCAAAGGTTGGTTATAAATTTTTAATACCTCTAACTACCTCTAGAAACTCTGGAACTATAGTCTATATATCAACAATACGTTCATACTTATATCTGCCACCATGTTTATAATATTCTATATTGTCATATATCATTATAGGCCCCTAATAATTATGGAAATTTTTAATCTTCTATCGACATGATCATTATCCGCATTGAAGGATATATTCTTTCCTATGTGGAAACTGAGAAAAAACATATAGCCCCAACTATAAATATAATCTTCAGGGGAATCTACAGCTATAACAAAAATGTGCAACGAACACCTATCCCAAACCAACCTTCCTAATCGTTCATTCATTTTGAATAAATATATATGTTACTACCATAATAAATTCAAAAAATAGAAGAGATCTAGTTATATTCCTAGGAACTAATCACCAAAGAAAATAAAAATGTACACCACCAAAACAAACTCCCCACAGATCAGATCGTCAACTTATATAATTTCAATTACCCCCCTCCAAAATATTTTCTCAATAAAACACTTTTATAACATCACATAGGTGTACATCAACGTGTGCCTGAATCCCCTAAATTACTTTAACATTTTTTTTTATATTCATGTGTGTATGAACAAAAAAATGAGTGATTTTAAATCAAAGTTCTAAAAAAATGAATGCTTGAGTTTCCAAACATTTGACTTCAAATCTAGAAAATGACAGACATAAAAATGTATGATGTTCTTGAAAATAATCCAATACTCGTACATATTTTGGAACCCATACTAATGGTGTGAAACTTCTAAATCTTATATTCCTTCATCACTAAAAATAATGAATTTTGGGTGAAACTCCATCTAGAAGTCTGTCAATGAAATAGTTTTCTCCTCCTACTATACAATATAATGAATCTATAACCATCACACAACACATAAAATCATATAGATCTCTAGTATAATGCAATGCTCGTCCTAGAATAGAATTGAAATGATGGAAATATCATGCTATTATATCCAGAACCCAATATACTAATTGAAAACTATCCCCTCAGACATTTCCATATTATAACACTAAAAGGAATGTAGTTTCATGTACTAAAAATCATTACCATCAATCATATTGATACTCGAATATTTCTCTATAATATCATGTCAAAACTATCCTCCTTGAGATACACTTAGAATTTAATTAGGATATAATTTTTAAAATAAGTTACAAGTGAACCCCTAAGCCTAGTAGCTTAATATTTATTTACATTCATTTTCATAAACTCATTTAAATTTCCCAAAATTATCTAGATTAATCAGAAGAACCAACATGAATGATTAATATACCTCTTATCCATCCCTAAGACACTAATAGTGTCACGTGAATTATCTATTTTGAATTCTTAATATGTTATTTTGTGATTATTAGAGGCCCCAAATTCAAATTATCTAACTGTTCTCTCAATACTATATCAAGAGAAAAGTACCGTTGGTACTTTTTTGTTACCAACCTATGTACACATCATATGTTCCTAACAATAATCATCTTCATATATCTTAACCAATTATTTAGAGTACACTTTAATATGACCCCACTATAAAAAAGTACCTCTATGATGCTTGGGGTCAATAAAAGGAGTGACCAACATGCCCCACTAATTGTAATCCCCTTTCCAGAGACTAGAAATGTGGGAATTAACTCCAACACAAATGGGACATTAACCTGATCAAAAGGTAATATCAATCACTATATAGTATAAAAACAACAACAAAACCCCATAATGTTATTTAATGAAACCAAAATCCATAAAAGATACAATTTATGTTAAATTATTAAATAAAATTATCCAAAATAAATTACCAAAAAGAATATTATTATGGAAGGGACTATGCATAAACACCATCCACTAGGATACTGAATACCAATTTGATCTATGAAAGCCTCCTAAAAATATGTAAAAAATGAATATTTATACACATAGTGAGCATAAAATATATACTCAGTAGGATCATACCTAGATTCTATAATAAAAATGTGATAATTGTATACTAATGATCCTTTAAAAAATTTGTACAAATAAAAAAAATCAATGTTCAAATATACTTTTCTACATAACCATGTCTCAATCACCAAATATCATATCCAATTTAGTAGAATACTCATAAGATAAAATATGATATGTTCCCTACATGAAATCCCCCACTGTGTTTCCACTCGTATAACGCATCATCAATGGTCATGTTCTCCCACTCTTTATATCATGAATCAAGTTGATAAGGACGATAAGGACGTCGACCAAGAGTCATCCCTACCCACCTCACCCACATGACGTATGATATCTCATATTATAATCATTGAAATCAACATATACATCCATTTTCTCCTAATATGGTTTGGGTCACACCCCTACCTACTTATCCTCCCCTAGGTCTAAGAATATGGATTTGAAATCCATCCGCATCTACAAAATATAAATAAGGTAATAGAGTATCATGAATACCAAGGACATCAACCATTGTCATGTATCATACTAAACAAAAAGGAAAAATTATTCTCATCATCTTTTCACAAGGAAACTACTGAAACTTTTCTATCAATGGTCCATACTCACCAATAATGGGTTACTACCATCACATATTTCTAGGGAAATATGATTATACAAGAGTAGGTAAACACAAATAAATCCCACCATTGAAGTCTGATTCTTGGAAAAAATCCAAGCACAAAAATATTTTTGTGTTAAAAATAGTACTCGATGAAGGTGGTGTGTATGTAAAAATAATATGAAAATAAAAGATTATATATTCTCACAAATTAAGTATCCTAGGGGTTCATATATAATTGATCAAACATAGCTTTCACTACTATAACATCATCTCACAAAATATGTCACCATATTTGATAGCCATTAAATGCTACTCTCCAGACAACCAACCACACATAACCACAAAAATTCATTATTTCACTCATTTAAACCATGTCTTGATTTTATTAAATGAAAACTACACTAGCATTAAATTAAATATTTAATGGTAATACACATTATTCCTCAGTCACATTATTTTTAATTCAAACCATCTCATTCATTATCATTTAGTTAATTAGAAAATTACATCACACTAATACCCTAACCCTAGTTACTAATTTTATACTTGTTCTGTTACTATTTCATTTAATTCAATTTTATATCCCTTCACTTTTATTAAAATACAAGGAATTACCAACCAATTATTCTAAACAAAACCATCAAAATCTTAACGTCTTAGCATATATAGTATCTTATCCTGTCAACTACATCACTATATAATTACAATAAGGAAACAATAACATATTTTTAACACATCATCTCAATCCATAATTCGTAAAAACATATAACTAAATAAAAAAATAAAACAATCATAAAAATGTGAAGACTTTTACATCATTTTCTATTACAGGGTTATTTTAAAACAATTTCCATAATCAAACACAACTTGTTAATTATCCATATATAAGTTGTAAAGACCCGGAAATTCCATTGAAATTGTTTGTCTTAAATAAATGGGAATTTTACGAGCCCACAAAAATTTAGGTGCTTGATTCCGAGGCCCGGTGTGCTCGGATTCAATTTCTAATGTTTTGATCGAGTACGTTCAGTAAACGTACAAGCATGATTTTATATATTTTGAACCGATGCTTGGAATTGAAATATGAGGGAACCATTGAACTCGCAGCGCCAGTTTTCGTTTATGAAGACTTTCACCATGATGATAGTTGGTCGAAAATGGAAGTTAGTTTTTGGGTTTTTAATAAAATAAAAATAAGTGTGTATCGTATTTTTATTTTTGGTGCTTAAAACCTCCAAGAGGTGGTTAGAGGTGGGGCCCACCACACCATAACCTCCCATGAGAGGTTACGGTGGTGGGGCCCACATGCACATAAACTCCCATGGGAGGATATTATTCGGTGGGGACCACCCGAGGATGAAACCCTTGAACTCTCTATTTATGGAGCTACCACCCATTAAACCTCTTGAACTCCCATAATTAAATTGTTCCTACACAGAAGAATTAATTAAGTGGACCCTCCTTTAATTAATTCACAATTTGAATTCAAGAAAAAGTTTAAAATAATGGATTGTCTAGTATTTCATTCTAGTTTGGCAACATTCCTTTGGTGGAATGGAGGAAGAGGAGAGCTAGGGAGAACAACCCTCCTCACATAGAATGCGAAGAACGCTGGAAACGCTTCTTCCTCGGTCTTCTGCCCCAGACACTTTTCATCGCATGAGCTTGAAGATGGGAGTCCGTGACGAACGCGGTGAATGATGAATCAACTTTTTCTTTTCGCGACTCTGTCAACGATTAAAATACAAGGTAGGCGGATTTGAGTTGATTTTGTTCCCGTTCTATGTCATTGAATTTATGGAATGTGAATTTCCAAATGATAACACCATATCGAGGAGGGCTCATACCGTACGAACATGGCCTGAAACTCCCCTTATTTTTCTCCTCGTTTTTTGATGATGGCGACAGTGTAATGGCACCGCTAGAAGAGTGGACCGTAGTGGAGCAACGGCAGCCGACGACAGGCCGACCGCGAAGAAAACCGACGGCAAAAGGACACCGGGTCGCCAAAAGGGTGTGGCACTACCTTGCTGTGCGGAAGGAAAGAGACAAACTGGGCGGACCGTGGTGGAAGGGCACAGTGACATCGCGCTGTGCAGAGGAGTAGAACCGCGACGCAGTTACGCCGCGGTGGAGGAGGCGGGATGGCCGACGACGGCCGACCGCTGGCTGTGCGGAGTGGCTGGCCTCTCAGCCAGTCAGGAGGATCGGGACCCCACTGGGTCCTGGGTGACAAGGATCGGTGCCACCTGGTGCCAGTTTAGTCCCCACATGAATAGTTCATCTATTCGGGATTTCCAGGGGCGCGTGGTACCCCCTAGACGTGGCTAGGGTGGGCCCTGCAGGGTGCCGTCAGCTGGCCACGTAGGCAGTCAGCTGGCCATGCGGACTGCCAGTAGGCCATGCCGGCTGTCAGGCTGCCCCCTTGGGCCAGGACGCCCCCTCGGCCGGGCCGCCCCCTCAGGATGAGTCGGACCCATGGACCGGGTCAGACCCGCAGACCGGGTCGGACACTAGTCTAAACCCATGTTTGACCCAATACACCTTTTAGCCCATAACATGGGCTACATGTGTACGATCGATGAACCATCTACGACGATGGAAATCTTAGAGAGAGAAGCTTATTTTTTTATACACCACATTAGGTTTGGACATAGTTGGGGTATGGTCGGGTCGGTTTGATCCAAAAATCCAACAGGGCCCTTGGGACAGAATTACAAATTACTCACGGACCGGTCGTCCGATTGACGTGCTGTCTATTGTGTTGAGACCCCTGTAGACGCCGGAAAAGTCCATCGTTCCCAAACAAAGCTCCGGATGCGGAAAGCGAGGTCATATTTGGAGTCGGAAGCCCGTTTCGGAGGGCCCGGAAGCCTTGCGCGGTATTTTGGAGGCCCGCGCGCAATGTTGTAGCATGGCGCGCAAACCTCCCGGGATGCGCGCAAAGCGCTGGGCCGGCGCGCAATTTTGCGCGCCCGTGGCCCGCGCGACTCCCTTGCGCGCCGGGCCCGATTCCGCGCCCGTGAAGGAAATTCCGTGCGCGCGGACCAGATTCCGCGCCCGGGGTTGCCTATAAATATAAGGCGACCCCCGACGTTTTGAAGGTTGCCGGAATTCGAAGAGTCACTCGTTCGCGCAATCCAACCCCCTCCGCGCGCAATGCCGATCTTCAGGTAACCTCCTTTCTTTCGCGCAAGAAAGCCTCGGGGTTCGCCTTCGCGCGAAATCCCTTTGGCTCCTTTCTTTTTGAATTAACTCTTCACCCAAAGGCCTTCGCACGCAAAAGAAGCCTCTTGCGCGCAATTGCCCCCGGGTGCGCGCAATCCATCCCGATTGCGCGCACCCCCCCTTTTCAAAGTGGCCATTCGTTAAAGAATGAGCCGTTGCCCCCGCGCGCTGTCTGAAGCCCGGTGCGCGCAATCTTCATCTTCCGCGCGCAAAGCGCTGGCCCAATTGCGCGCCAGCCCGCCCATTTGCGCGCTGACCCGCGGTATTGCGCGCCAACTCCTCTTTTGCGCACAAACCGCCAGGGTCGCCCCCTTTGACCCCCTGAGGGTACCCGCCTGCGTGGCGCCCGATGATCTTCATCCCGGGTGCCCGCACCGTGCGTTGTCTTCCCGTGCGGCCCTCCAGGCTCGCGCGAAGTGACACGGATCCATCGGCGGCACTATCTCGTCCGCGCTGCAAGACGTTAAACTGCCAAGTGTTTCGTCCAACATGACGTTAAACTGTACCTCGTCCGCGCTGCAAGACGTTAAACTGCCAAGTGTTTCGTCCAACATGACTTTAAAATGTACCACGTCCAAGATGCACGACGCTAAACTGCCTAGACTCCGTCGTCCTTAGCACACGACGTTAAACTGTACTTCATCCGGCAAGACGTTAAACCGTCCGCTTCGTCCTCAACACACGACGTTAAACTGTATTTCGTCCGGCAAGACGTTAAACAGTCCGCATCGTCCTCAACACACGACGTTAAACTGTACTTCGTCCAGCAAGACGTTAAACCGTCCACATCGCCCGATCCCGTGCCTCGCACGCAGGGTCCCCCTCCCGGTTTGGATGTGGCCCCCACCCGCTCGTCTCTACAGGGATGTCGGGATTGGAGTGGCCTTCGCCCACGGGGGTAGGGTATTACAAACCTCTAGTTCTTTGTGGGGGACTGCGCGTGTGTATCTCCATTTTGCTTCCCCACTGCCGAATCCAATAGAGGGCGTGACAGGGATCGAGGTCTCTTACCTTCGGCCCAAGTCCCTCTCCAACTGAGTTTTGCCGCATCCGGGCCGCCTCAGTGCGTAAGTCCTAACAGAACGAACTACGTGGACTTTGATCCCTGTCTCCTAAATAGGGTACGTAGGAAGCCTCTCCGAGGTTCAAGCCCACCACCTGGTCGTCCCGGTCGTATTCACGTCGGTTCGTCCATCAGTGGACCCCTCCCGGGTTCACACTTGCGTCGATTCACCTATGAATCCGCCATTGTGGGAGACTGCACATGTGTATCTCCATTGTGCTTCCCCACTGCCTTTTTCTCCTGCCAACGTCCAGCATGGCGTGAAACTGTGATCCACCCGGCCGTTCCATCCCCCTCTGTGCAAGGTGGTTCGGTTCAATCCTCCGCCCGGCAGCCTCGACCTCTTCGTGAGTCGGCTTGCCGACGTCCAGCATGACGTTAAACTGTATGTCCGAACTACGCTGACTTTGATCTGCGCTAACGCGCGGTACGTAGGAAGCCCCTACGGGGTCCAAGCTCTTCACTCCATCGTCCATCCTGATCCTTACCCGGGCCACCACATCCCGGTGGGGTCATGCCACTTCATTCCACTCCACTTCACTCGGGAAGCCGCCCATGTGCTGGCCCCAGCATCGGAGGTTCCCCGCAAGGGGTTCTGTCATCTGATCCACTTCTCGTGTTGATCAGTCCGATGCCGTCCCCGCTGGACGTTAAACTCATGGCATACCCCGTGTTAAACATGGGAAGCTGAGGAAAACCTCAGGTAACACAGTTCCCTGCACCCAACGCGGGATGCCTCAGGCCATCACGCCTTCGAGAAGCCCTATTAGGGACAGAAGGCAGACATGCAGAGTCGCAGTGTTAAGACACGCCCCCAACACCCAGAGCTACCCGGTCTCCTCACCGTAGGTTGCTGCCCCGACCAGACCCCTTGGAGCGTCCGGGCGGAAGCAGCGTAATTAACCGGTGTCCATGAAGATATGGCGCCGGGAACGAGATTCACGAACATTCTTAAATCTATGAGGGAGACCCGGATTAGGCAACGAGTTCCGAGGAGATGTCCACGGAAGGAGGAGCTGACATCCCATCATCCCGGTTTCGATCAAGGAGCAGACGCCCCTGAATAAGGGACGAATGCCGCCCGCCCTTGGAAAGCGGGACTGCGGGGCCACAAGCCGCGCGCCCATCCCCTAGGGTCGACGGGTGCACGCACGAACGCGTCCTGGCGGAACAGCGTCGGAACAGAAACCCGACGCACATTCGCACCGAAACAGAAAAATGTTGAACCCGACGTGAATCTCTTCTCCTCAATATGAAGACCGATGGCTTTCAGAGGTGTTGGAAGACCAGCATGCTGCTCGACCAAGCATTCAACACTGGGGCACGGAACCCGCCAGGGGCTGGGGAAGGGAAATCGGGCACTTCGTCTCACGACGTCGAGGGCCTGGGTTCCCCCCATGGAAGGCGTCGTGGCACTAATGGCTGGTTGTCGATTCCTTTTCGTGTGAGTGTTAATGGGTTTTTCTCCCTGCTTTCAGGAATCAAGTCGCCCAATCCAGTGCCCGATCGCCACCCGCCCACTGGCGCAGGGGTAGGGGAAACACCGACGCGGCTACTCCGCGCGGTCCCGCCCGTTCCACAGCCGTCCCAGCAGCCACAACTGCGGGGCAACCACGCCCTCTCTCCCCCTCGGAGGTCATCCAGAGAAGGGTGATCAACAACTTGGTGCGGAGATATGAGGAAGAGGGAGTCATCCCCACCAGGGACATGGCTCGCCTAGACCTCGAGGAAGTTGCACCTCGCCACCAAAGCCGCCCCCGAGGGCCGCGCAGGGAGGCACCGCTGCCTACCTCGACGTCCAACCGCTTCGGGAGTTTATCCCCGGAGCGCTCTGACAACTCCTTCCCCTATGCGGATGAGGTGGAAGAAGTCCGGGACCACCCTATCCGAGATTCGCTCCAGGGATCCGCGATAAGGGCTCCTGTCAGGCCACGGCGACATCGCCGCCAGGCCTCTCAAGTCGAGGAACAGGCTCTCCACCTGCCCGCACCGCTCATCCCGACTCGTTTGTCCCGACGCCAACGTCGGGCACGAGCGGAAGAGGATGCCCACCTTGGGGCCCTAGCAACAGCGGCCACGTTGGCTCAAGCCACTGCTGGCTCCAGTCACCAGACCCATGCGCATCCTGAGCAGGGGAACTTCTATGCCCGACCTGGATCGAGGCCCCGACCGCCCCAAAGGCAGGTTGGGTTGACTCTCCCGGTTGCTGGTATAGGCAATAGCCACCGCGGACCACCTCACGGTAGCGCTATTCGCCAGCAGGGTCTACTCCGTGTGACCGATCCAAGAGGCATGGGTCATCCCACCTCCCGATCCCGGCCCGGAGGCCTGCCCGGAGTCATCTCGCCCCGCGTCCCCTTTGATATCTGTCCCGGTGCTCCTCGCACCTTGGTTTCCAGTCCTCTTGGCCCCAACACCGGTGCGGCCGGAGGACGCCAGGACAGAGATCAGCCATGCCCCGAAGAACCACCCAGGGGCAGGAAGGCGAGGCGTCGACGTCGAGGGAAGAATGTTACGGAATTCCGGACAGAGATCTGACCGGTTCGTTTCTCTGATACAGAGGCGGAGTACGATTCGGCGACGGAGCCCTCCCCCCGATCCCTCCAGTTAGGGGTAGGGGTAGGAATGCGACACGTCAGCCTCGTACTTCCCGAGAGCGAGATCGATACGATCCCCGCTTCTCTCCGAAGGTATATCCGGAGTAGTGAGGGCTTGGTAGACCCCCAAGGGCCAAGCTTGCGGTTGGTACCGGCCCCTCCAGAAGCACCTTCTGCCTCGATCGGAGAAGCCGGAGACTTTTTCTGGGGACCAACGGTCAAACCACGATCTAGTGCACCCTCGGCGAGCACCGACGCTACGGCAGGATGTTCGCTCGCCGGCCCGTCCTATCGTGATGTGGTAGCTGGGGCACCGCCACCCTCAGAGGGTGGCCCGGGATATGGAGGCCAATCGGCCTGCTCACCGTATTCACCGCCGGCCAGCCCGCCGGCCCGGCGGCCTGCCTCGACACCACTACCGGTTCCCCGTCCATTCCCAGTCGTTGAAGAGGACCAAGGAGATCTGTGTCCCGAGTTTGAGTCGTGGAGCTTCTGCACTGTCCTTGCAGAGGGCCACTTCCCTGAGAAGTTTTGGCCAGTCGCAGGACCATACTTTGATGCACCCGAATCACTCACCCCGGATGAGTTCGAATGCTTCCGACGAACTCTCCGGGAGACTCACTCTCGTCTTCACCGCCTACAAATGCCATATCCCGGGATTCAAGTGCACCTGGAGGATATTGGTGAGCAGTGCCGTCAAATTGACCTGGCCACGCTCCCCGCGGTTCGGCACCCCGGGTCATTTGGGCACCACGAGGCCCTCCAACAAAGATGCGTTGAGTGTTTTCAAGTACTCTGCAAGGTTATCGAGGAAGCCACTCCCCACGTGTATATCCGTGGATGGGGGCAGTACGCTGCCCTACGCTTCAGTGCGATTCGCCGACAGCCCGATTTACTGGGTGGCCCTGAGGGTACATCCCCGGGGACGGAAACGGTCAATATGGCTGACCTGTCGGGGGAGGGGAACGGCTTGGAACTTCTCGACGGGGGCTATCCCCCCGAAGACAAGCCATTGTTGGATCCATCGGCGAGAGTTACTCGTCACCAGAGGAACCTCCTGGGTCTCCCCACACCCACTGAAGCACTGACGTTGAGCCGAAACGTCAGCAAAGGTAAAGAGCACGGCGGTGCTATGAAGCCCGCCGACCCATCTGCCTCCACACAGAGGGCGGATGAGGATCCCGAGAAGCCTATGCTACGTCAACAGCTCGCCGAGCAGAAGAAGCTAGTTGACCAGCTCCTCGCTGAGCGCGCTGCAGAGTAGCAGCCTGACTACGGTGATCCTATGCCAGGACAGCAGGGACAGGAACAACCACCCCTCGATGAGCCTCTCGCGGGAAACCATGATTATGCCGTGTTTGCCGACAGGGGAGAGGCCATTGCCTATGGAAAGAGGGCACGTTATGTTTCACCGCACCCTCCCGAGCGGCGTGACTACCTGAGAGACCCCGCTCGGATTCCTCCCGCTGCCCCAAGGGCCGCTCCGCCCGCCATCCCACGAGCTGCCGAGTTCGACGACCCGGTCGATGACCTGATTGAAGGACCATGCAATGCGCTCGTGGTTAGAGATCCTCGCCAGGACTGGAACCCATGTCCGGACGATCCGATGGCGGCACTCATCGCCCGCTTGGAAGCCTTGGAGACTCGGCAAGTGGCGATCCCACTGGACGGCAAGCCATACCCAGCATGGGTGGATGACATGCTGGCACCTCCGGGATTCAGGAATCCCACTTTCGCCCCCTTCAACGGTACTGGAGATCCGCCACATCATTTGGACCATTTCAACTCGAGGTGAGGGCCTATGTTGGGAACTCCGGTGCAGCAGGAGGCCGCTAAGCTTCGCTGCTTTGTCCAGACACTGGAAGGGCCAGCATTTGTCTGGTACAGCCAGCTCCCCGTCGGGTCGATAACTAGCTGGGAGGACCTTCGTAGACAATTCCTCTACCAGTTCAGTTCCACGACCCGGAAGACGAGTATCGCAGACCTCTTCAAGTGAAAGCAGAGGCCTGATGAGCGAGTTGCGGATTTCGTCGCCCGATGGAAGGGTCTCACGTATTCCCTTGACATGCCATTGACTCAGGAGCAGTTGCTGACAATGTGCATCGGGAACGTCAAGACCGAGCTGGTCCCTTCCTTGATCACTCAGAATTACCCCGGAGGGTTCAGGGACTTCTCAGAAAAAGCTCAACGTCTTGAGGAAGCCCTGCAACAGGCCAGTCAGGCACACCCGCTGCCTCCTATGATTCCTACAAGGAGAGCCAGCAGGGCTGAGCCCGCTGCTGTTGCCCAGATAGAGGCCCCCAGGCCGTTGGAGCTGCTGCCGGTGAGGCCAGCTCCACAGCCTCACAGGAATCCGCCTCCACGGGCTCAGTTCCCGGCCCAGCAGCGGCAGCCCCAGAACCGGCCGGCCCCTCCGCGTAATGTACCGCCACAACCCAGGCGAGATAATCAGGGTCCACCTCCTCGGCAGGCCCCTCCAGCCCCTCGTCAAGACCACGCTCCCAGGGGCCCGCGATACCTGACTTACTCATTTCACGAGGATCAGGTCCTCGGTTATTTCCGGAGCGCCCTGGAGCAGAGGATTGTGCGACTGCCTGAGTGTTGGAAGCCAGAGGAAGCACATCTCACGGAAAACCCCCGCTACTGCCCTTACCATCGGGCCCCGGGGCACACCATCCGGCGGTGCTACGTGTTTAAGGACTGGCTCCAAGACCAGATTAACAACAATGTAATCAGGTTGGGCCCAGCTCCAGCACAAGTGGCGGGCGTGTTCGTGGGATCAAATGACGATAGTGGAAATGAGGACGAATGGCAGCTGGTCTCCGACCGCGGATCCCAGAAGTATAAAAACTGGATGGCCCGCAAGACGATCATTCGCGCCCATGGAATCATCCGTGCGCGCTTGAATCAGCCTGAGCCCCCAGAATCTGCGGGTGCTGCTTCGGCATCGTCATCCCAGCCTGCCTCTTCCGAGAAGAGCAAACGGCGGCGGCGCAAGAAGGAAGAGCGCGCCCCGCCAGTTCCGCCACTATCCCGCACTCTCGGCGATTTCATGCCCCCGGAGATGGGGGTCCCTCCTCGAATCCGCCCGGCGATGGATGATTCGTCCGATGACAGTGTTGGGTACGCTTCGGTTAATACCGTCGAGCTAGTAAATCCCTTTTCGGTTCCCGACGTTGAAGAACACCAGGTGGACCTCCCTAGTGTCCCCGGTCGTCGCCACCGTCGGAGGAACTACAACAATAGGAGTCGCCGGGGAACAGCAGTTGGTACCTCCAGCCAGGACGTGCACGCCACTAAGACTAGGCAGCAGGCTCAAAACCGAGCTCAGCATGCGCAGCCCCCCCATCCGGGGATGACGGATTCGCCTCCGCCACTGTTTGTGGTGTGGGACCAGGTAGAACCGCCTCAGCCGCGTCGCGATCAGCTCCGCCCTGCCGCAAGTCCGTCCCAGCCTCCTGACCCCAATACGGTGACTACTTCCCGGGCTTCAACCGATGAACAGCGGGATGCGCCAAGCACCAGTCGGCCGCTGGTCCAATCAGCAAGGCCCGTCATACCTCCAACCGCAGAGCAACCTCCTGCAACCAGGGGCTCGCGCTTGGCCAAAAAGTATGATGTCCTGAAGCACTTGGCCGACATCCCAACAAGGCTCTCCATCCTTGAGGCTCTGCGCATGTCATCTGAGATGCGTGAGGCACTCGCTGAAGCCCTAAAAAGCCCCCTCTAGTTTGAGACAGAGGTTGCGGCTGCAGAGGCCTTTCACGCCGAAACGATTGAGAACGCCGAATGACAGGCAGTTATCTCGTTCTCTGGTAAGGATGAAGACCCTCCTATACAGGGGCACATTCGTCCGCTGTATGTTACTGGCCAGTTCAATGGCCTTGAAGTCCGGCGCTGTCTTGTCGACACGGGGTCCGGGATTAACCTGATTCCAACTCGGACGCTCCGGAGATTGGGGTTGTCTGAGGATGACTTGATCCCCTCCGACCTCAGGATCCAAGGGTACGACCGCACCGAGAAAACCCCGGTCGGCAAGATATGCTTGAAGACCCAGTTCGGTGACTTGGTTGCCAACACCGAATTCATGGTAGTCTCTCAAGACACTACGTACAACGCATTGATGGGCAGGCCATGGCTCCACCTTCACGCGGCGGTTCCCTCATCATACCACCAATGCCTCAAATACTCCCTTAACGGTCGAGTAGGCGTGCTTCAGGGAGATGCCTCTCCTTTTGCCCCATGTGAAGCCTGCTATCTGGACGTGGACTATTACAAGAGCAAGGATAAGCAGATATTGGCAGGTGAGGTTGAGCCTGTCACTGTTGCAAGTGATCCCTGGGCAAGTTTGGATGACTCTTAGGTCCTCCCGATTCATCGATTGGACGTGGCCATGGTCTCGACGGCCTGTGAGTCTCCTGATGAGATGACCGCGACCGCCCATGCTAGCACCAGCGGCCCAGCAGGATCTGGTAGCCCCAATGCAGTTTCCAACGCAGTCTCTCCCGTGGACGATCCCTCCCCGAGTGGAGAGGACGTGGAAGATGCACCCCCAGCCTTTGAGGAGGGCGTCTCCGCCACGGTCGATGAGTTAGTACAGGTGAACCTTGGAACCGAAGCAGATCCAAGACCCACATTGGTCAGTGCTGCCATGCCCTCTGAAGAGCGGCAGCAGAATGTGGACTTCCTCAGACAGCACCGTGATGTGTTCGCTTGGGGCTATGACGAGATGTCGGGGCTAGATCCTCAGGTAGCTGTCCACCGTCTTGGGCTCCTGGCGAACCATCGCGGGTTCAAGCAGCCTCCCAAGAAGATGCACCCATTCCACGGTGCCATGGTTGAGGCCGAAGTTGACAAGATTATCAAAGCCATCTTCGTGAGGGAAGTTCAGTACCCCAAATGGCTGGCCAACATTGTGCCGATCAGGAAGAAGAACGGGCAGATCAGAGTCTGTATCGACTTCCGCGATCTCAACCGCCACTGTCCGAAGGATGATTTTCCCCTTCCGGTGACAGAGCTGTTGATTGACGCCACGGCAGGTTTCCAAGCCCTCTCCTTCATGGATGGATACTCGGGATACAACCAAATCCGGATGGCCCCTGAGGATGAGGAGTTCACTGCCTTCAGGGCCCCCCAAGGTATCTTTTGTTACCAGGTCATGCCCTTCGGCCTGAAGAATGCAGGTGCCACCTATCAATGGGCGATGCACCTCATATTCAAGCCAATCCTCGTCACACTGGTGGAATGCTACGTCGACGACTTGGTGGTCAAATCGCGCCAGCGTCAGGATCATCTCAAAGATCTTGAGAAAGTGTTCGGCTTCCTCCGGTCTCGCTGCCTGAAGATGAACCCGTTGAAGTATGCCTTCGGGGTCACCTCCGGAAATTTCCTTGGATTTGTGGTAAGATACTGGGGTATTGAGATCGACCCGGAGAAGATCAGGGCGATTAGCCAGATGTCTCCCCCAGGTAACATCCGGGAACTGCAAGGGTTCCAAGGCCACTTAGCCTATATACGCCGATTCATCGCGAATCTGGCCGGCAAGTGTAAGCCCTTTTCTCGGCTCATGAAGAAAGGTGCCACCTATGTATGGGATAAAGAGTGTCAGACCGCTTTCGAGGAAATCAAGCAGTACCTGCTTCAACCTCCGGTTCTGATGCCGCCTGTATCCGCGAAGCCGCTGGTCCTTTATGTGACCGCCCTGGAACAGTCCCTGGGTGCCCTTCTCGCCCAGAAGAACAACGAGGGAACAGAGAATAGCCTCTATTACCTCAGTCGCATGCTCCTCGATGCGGAAGTCAGGTATTCCCCCATCGAGAAGAGATGTCTGGCGCTCGTATTTGCCGTACAGAAATTACGGCACTACTTGCAGCACCATGAGGTACAGTTGGTTTCTCGGGTAGACCCGTTGAAATATATCCTGAGCCGGCCTATGTTGACTGGCCGTATAGCGCGGTGGGCTGTGATTCTTCAGCAGTTTGACATCAGGTATGTGTCTCAGAAGGCCATCAAAGGGCAAGCATTGGCAGACATTCTGGTTGCTCACCCGACCTCCGCGGGTCAGCCGCTGGATCTAGGCTTTCCTGATGAGGCCATTCTCTCGGTCGATCATGTCGATCCGTGCTGGAAGATGCACTTTGACGGTGCCTCCCGGAGCCCCACCGGTAGAAGGCTCGATAATCCTAAGCTCAACAGAGTGGGCTTGGGTATCGTCTTCATTACCCCGGAGCAAGCTGTGCTGCCATACTCTTTCCTGTTGTCAGAGGGCTGTACCAACAATGAGGCGGAATACCATGCCCTCATCACCGGCCTCGAGTTAGCTCTCGAGATCGACGTACCCCATCTGTGTGTGAAAGGGGACTATAAGCTGGTCGTTAGGCAGATCAATGGTGACTATGTTGTCAGGAAGCCGGAACTTGTGCCATTGCTGGAGTGCACCCTCTTTCTGATGGCCCAGTTCCCTTCTCGGCCAGAAATTGTCCATATTCCCCGGTCGCAGAACGGTCGAGCAGATGCTTTGGCTAGCCTTGCTGCGTCACTTACAGAGCCTAAACAGGACAACCTGATCGTCCGCGTGACGCACCGCAGGCTCATCGCCCCTGTTACCCCGGAGGGAGATCGCAACCCGTCGGTCAGTAATCTCACCGCGGTTGCCCCTGTGCCCGGAGCCCCGAGTACCCCAGATATGGCAGTCGAACCAGCCCCTGATTGGAGGGCGCCTTTGGTTGAGTACCTCCAACATGGCATTCTCCCGTCAGATCGGGCCGAGCGCGAGCGAGTTCGACGCCGCGCATCGCAGTTTGTCCTCCAGAGCAGTCCCGGCCTGGAGCAGATCCTCTATAGGCGCGGATTTGATGGTGTTCTCCTCCGTTGCCTTCAGGGAGTTGAGATCCCACGAGTCATGCAAGAGGTTCATGCTAGTTCATGTGGTGCCCACCAGACTGGGCCGAAGCTGTCCCACCAGATTCGGAGGTTGGGATACTTCTGGCCCTCCATGATCCATGACTGCATCAAGTATGCCAGGAGGTTCCATGCGTGCCCGGTTCATGCGAACTTTGTGCATCGGCCGCCGGAGCCTCTCCATACCACTAGGTATTCCTGGCCCTTTGCAGTCTAGGGTCTGGACGTTGTGGGACCTTACCCGCCGGCGACGGCTCGCCAGTGCCGGTTCATTCTGACCGCCACAGACTTCTTCTCCAAATGGGCAGAGGCGATTCCGCTCAGAGAGGTCAAATCCTATTCGATCGCTGACTTCGTGACCTACAACATCATTTATCGATTTGGAGTGCCTCACGCTATCCTCACGGATAACGAAGCCAATTTTTGAGCAGCCGAGTTGAAGAAGTTGTACGCCAAGTTCAACATTCGCTCGAACCATACATCTCGCTATCATGCACAGGCGAATGGACAGATTGAGGCGTTTAACAAAACCCTCTCTAACATTCTGCAAAAGATGGTTGGTCAGAACAAGAAGAGTTGGCCGTACAAGCTCCCCAACGCCCTCTGGGCTTATCGGACGACGACTCGCAATTCCACCCAGATGACCCCTTATTCCCTGGTGTATGGAGCTGAGGCCGTCCTGCCCTTCGAGATCCAATTACCATCCTTGCGCACTGCGGTCTACGACCAGAAAGCGCCGGACAGAGCTGCTGAAGCCCATCTAGTCGAGTTGGAAGCACTGGATGAGAATAGGCTTCGCGCTTTGCACAACTTGGAGAGGCATCAAAGCAGAATGGCTCGAGCTTTCAATAAGAAGGTTCGCCTCCACTCCTTCCTGCAGGGTGACCTAGTGCTGGCCCTAAGAGCGCCAATGATCCCCGGCAGGAAGCCACCCAAGTTGGAGCCCAAGTGGGAGGGACCTTTTGTTGTCCACAAGGATTATCCCAATGGCGCGTACTCCCTAGAAACTATGGATGGTGAGCGTGTCACTCCTCCCACCAACGCTAGGTTCCTCAAGAAGTACTTTGCCTGAGTGCACTACGTCCAAGCTCCACGACGTTAAACTTCCTAGCACATCGTCCGCGCTGCAAGACGTTAAACTGCCAAGTGTTTTGTCCAACATGACGTTAAATTGTACATCGTCCGCGCTGCAAGACGTTAAACTGCCCAGTGTTTCGTCCAACATGACGTTAAACTGTACCACGTCCGCGCTGCAAGACATTAAACTGCCAAGCATCTTCGTCCTGCATGACGTTAAACTGCCCCTCAAGAACTACGTGTGGCTTGATTCCCATCCTTATGGGATACGTAGGACCGCCTGAACATTCATGTTTCAGGCCCAGCCCCATCCTTCGGGAATTTCCATCCCATCTCGGGCCCTTGGCCCAGTTGCCTCTGGGTGTGCGGCGTATGGTGGGAACGCGGGGCTATGCCCTCATTCACGTCGGTTTGCTCGCCACGCTGTATGCCCCCCACGTTTGGGGATGCCTTCTGCTCCCCCCTTTTCTCTTTTTGTCCTGCATGACGTTAAACTGCACTTCAAGAACTACGTGCGGCTTGATTCCCATCCTAATGGGATACGTAGGACCGCCTGGACATTCATGTTTCAGGCCCAGCCCCATTTCTCGGGAATCTCTATCCCGCGTTGGGCCTCTGGCCCCAGTTCCCCTCCTTTTTGTGCGAGGCGTGTGGCGTGAGCAGGGATTATGTCCTCATTCACGTTGGTCTACTGGCCGCGCCGTACGCCTCCCCCGTGTTTGAGACTACCTCACACCCCTCATCATCCTGCATGACGTTAAACTGCCTCTCAAGAACTACGTACGGCTTGATTCCCATCCTTATGGGATACGTAGGACCGCCTGGACACTTGTGTCTCAGGTCCAGCCCCGTCTCTTGGTTGATCACGGGGATCTGTTGTCTTTTGGTTGCTCTTAGGATGAGTCCTCCGACCCTTTCCGGTGATCTGTTAACATGTTTTGGGTACTTCGGTCTATGACCCGTGGTGTCAGATTCAATCCCGACAAGTCCTGTGTTACTTGTCGGGCCGTGCACTTCCTCTTGTTCGAGCCTTCACTCAAAGGGATCCTCGTTAGCGGTTTGGGTACGATGCCTCAGTGCTCTCCTACCGCTCCGGGTCGATTTACCGGCGGGTCCTAGGTCGAAAATCGATATGAATCCTACGCTTGAGCGGTTGATGCTCGTTTGCTTGCACCATCCTAGGCTGACGCGATCGGATGTTGTGTTGCGAATATGGTCAGCGACATCCTTGATCGCCATGTCGGCTCTTTTAGGCTCCGAACATTGGTTGCGCGGTCCTCATCACACTCCGCCTTTGTGCGTTGTAGTGGAATCTCGACACTCTCTTCATACTGACCATCAGTACACCTTTACACGTTAGGCAGGCCAACCAAGGTAATGGTGTCTGTCGAGGCTCCCACGATCTGAGCACCAAGGATATATGCTGATGTCCTCCCTAAGGGCCATGTGTAGCTGGACCCTCGTCCCCATAAGGAGGAAGGAGTCGCCCGAACAATCGCGTTCTGGGCCCAGTATAACTGGAGGCTAGCATCTCTGCCCCTCGGGTGATGGACATACGCAGGCCCCTATCCCAGGATCCTTCTCCTGGAATCGTGCGTGACCGCAGGGCTGGGTATGTTCCCACCTCCGCTGGGTCCGCCATATCGCAATAAGCGGATTCCTCCATGGTCCGAACCACACGACCTTAAACCGTGTTGTCCGGTCCTACCACATGACCGTAAACTGTGATCGTCTTGGCCGCCCGACGAGAAACGGCACTGCATCGTGATGTTCTCCTCCGGGGACACTCACGTTGGGCGCTGGTTAATAACCACGCCATTTATCAATGCCTTTCATGGCTTGATTATTGTGGCGATGCCAGGGATTCCCTAATCACAGGCATGTCGCTGCACAAAGAAAAACCATCCACCTTTAAGGACAAACAAGAAATATCAAATACCGCTTCTTCTGTGCGCGAGGGTCAGACCCGCACCCTTCCCCGCGCTGGTGCCCGATTGTGTTGCGCCACGCTTCCAGAACTACGTGTGGCTTGATTCCCATCCTTATGGGAAACGTAGGAACGCCCGGATGATTGAAACTTCGGGTCCAGCCCCCCACCTCTTAAAAATTCCCCCTTCTCTGGGGAATCTGCCGCCTTCGGGTCACCCTCAAGGCGTGTCCCTCGACCCCTTGCAGTGGTCCAACGGTGTCAAGAGTACTCTGGTTTATTGCCGGGAGGGTCAGGTTCAGCTTGGTCAGGTTCCTTCCACTTTTCAGGCTTCGTGCTCCCTTTCATTCGGACCCATCACCTACGCCCTGGATGGAGCTCTCGTGAGCGGTTTGGACACAATGCCTCAGTGCTCTCCCACCGACTCGGGCTGGTACCCTCAAGGGCCTCGGGCAGAAAATCGATATGAATCCTGCGCTTGAGCGGTTGATGCTCGTTTTCTGCCTCATTCCATCAGCGGTCAGTGCGATATTGATGCTGCTTTTCCGCCACGGTCGGCAGTACTCTTATATCGTCACGCCGGTGCCCCCAGTCCTTGAGTGAATGGCCGCATGATTCACATTACATTTTCCACCTCCCATTCTGGCAAGGCGAAACCTCGACACCCTTGACACTATCCCTCAGTGCATCTTTGCATATCCAGGGGATAGGACCACGATGTGGCGTGCTTTGAGGTTCTTATGGTCCGAGCTCTAAGACCTTAAACTAAGATCTGCCCCTTATGGTCCGAGCTCTAAGACCTTAAACTAAGATCTTCCCCTTATGGTCCGAGCTCTAAGACCTTAAACTAAGATCTGCCTCTATGGTCCATGCTCTACGACCTTAAACTAAGATCTCCCCAAACGGGGTTCTACGTCCCGCATGACGTTAAAACTGCACTTTCAGAACTACGTGTGGCTTGATCTCCAGCCTGATGGAGTACGTAGGAACGCCCGGGCATTTCGACTCGGGTCCAGCCTCAGGGATTGCTAAGTCCCGCCCCTCCTCGTCGTCGGCCGTCTGGCCTGGCTTCCGGTAGAGTGGTTCGATTGTGATATTCTCCCCGATTCAGCTCGGGATGCCCCATTGCAATGATGGAAAGAGACAGTTTCCTCGTCAAAGAGGTTCTGTCTGAGAATTGAGGTGATTCACGGCCAGATTAGTGCATCCGCCTAATACACTTTCCCCACGGTGGCGCCATTTTGAGAGCGTTGGATTCTGTCCGAACAAATCATCACTTCGCCCCACGCTTCGCATGCCCTGTTGATCTGGATTTCCACCCTTGTGCCTGAAGGGACCCCCAAAGCGGCATTGATGATGACATGTGATCCGCCTCCTGCAGTATGAATGATGACCTTCGGTCCGTCTATTGCAGTAGTATGGTCGATTGATCCATTGTCCGCTTGCCGTCTTGGGCATTTCCTGGAATGCCGACCGTCGTGGATTTCTGAATTCGGGACATGCGATTCACCCTTTCTCATTTCCCTATGATCGGATAAAATTTTAACGCCCCTAGAGTTGTCCCGCTCGTGTGTCGGAACGAGTTGGGGGGATGATACATTGATTAGGTCTGAGGTCTCCTTTCCTAGGAATGATCTCCCTCTTTTCTTTAGAAATCCAGGCCCAATTGTGGATGCCTGAAGCTTGGTTAACGCTCCCGCGAGACAATGAATTGTGGTTGATCATGTTAATCCAAAAGATGCAGATAAGTATATTGGTTCATACAAGTGGATCGAAGTATTGATTAGCGGAAGCAAAATGTTCTGGGAATGGCAAAAAAACAAAGTCCCTAGGGATTAGCGTGCTGAATTAGTCTTTCTAACGCCGCTACCCTTTGGCTGGCGGCCTCCAGAGCTGCTTCTCGCTCTCTGCATGCCCTCTCCTCGTCGGCGGTCGCAGCACACAGTTCGTCGATCCTGGCATGTGCACGATCCCGCTCGACTTGAAGTGTGACCATCTGTTGGCCCGCCTCCGTCAGCTGTACCTGGGCGTCAACCAGCTGGGCCGCTAGTTGCTCCACAAGCTCAGTGCACGTTGCAACGAAGGCCTCCTTCTCTGCCGCCTTCCCTTCGAGACGCCGGACTTCCTGCTCCGCCACGAAGAGCGCCCGCGTGCTCTCCGACATGTCCCGACATTGTGCGACGTCGGCACGCCGGCGGCTCTCGCGCATCTTTTCGGCCATGAAATCACGGACCTTCAGATGGAGGCGTTGAGCATCAGCTCCCCCGGCACACAGGAAGTGCAGCCAGGTTTGAAGGGATCCCATGCGCCCCAGCCACTCCGATGGGTCTCGCTTGAGGAAGCGCTGGATGCACTTACACCCCCTGCGGCGCGTTATCCGGCTCTCCTCGACCGCCTCCGCGTCCGAGTCATCCATCTCCTCGGGGTCGGCAGGCCGGTAGGCAGGGAAGGCAGCCAGCAGGTCTGCTGTAGGGTCCGCCCCTGGGGTGTCCTCACGAGGGGATAGGTTCCCCAACATCTGGGCGACCTTCTTCTCCCGCCCCAGTGGCGTTGACACACTCGTCAGCCCCCGACCTCTCTCCGATGGCAGCACCGCCGGCGTCTGCAGCCCCTTCATCAGTAGTTGGTGGGGCCGGCTCGGTGTGGGAAGTCTGTTCCGGAGCAGGCGGCATGTCTGCCACCGGTCCACTCGTGGATGGCCCGGGTTCGACAGCCCGACGAGCCTCCAGTGTTGAGATCACTACGCAAGGCATGCCGTGGTTAGTCAAGGATCGTCAACGGCAAGCACCGACAGTAAGGTAAGGAGACTTACGGGAATCCAAGGCGTCATCTTCCGCTGTCCCAGCCGCCGCAGGAGCAATTGCAGCAGGGGACCCCTCAGCGCTTGTCAATTCAATGATGGGCGTCTGGCCCCCGCCTTGTCCTGCTGGCGCCTCTCCTACTCCTGCCAAGGATGCCTGACCAGCATCCGTGCACTCCTGAGAAAGGTGGAGAAATGGGTTAGAAGCTGCATAAGAGAATGGATGAAGCAGGCTGAGTAGGGATAGAAGCGGACCTCGAGGAGCTCAGTGATGTCAATACTGCCAGAGCCGGCTACCTCGCCGCTCTCCCGCGGGCTCCCCTGATGGGATCTTCCATCCGAGCCTTCATCCTCCCCCGTCTCCTCCTCTTCCTCGGAGTCGTCGTTACTGACATCTTCCTCCGGCGGCATCTGTTCTGGAGCAGGCTCTAGACCGAGCATCACCTTCACCAGAAGGGACGGCTCCGCATGCTGACCACGTTGGCGCGCGTACTCGTCCATGGCCGTCAGATACGCATACCGCCGGTGGAAGTTCACCCTGTCGGCGACCTGAAGGCGCCCGACCTCTGGCAGGTGGATTCCTTCGTTGGTTATCTTCTGCCAGATGATTTCGGTCCCCAGCGACTGCCGAAGGGTCATCCAGGACGACCACAGTGCCGGGAAGACTACATCGTTGGAGGGTTCGAGCAGACGCCTTACCTTCTTCCCGGGCCGCTCTTAGACCACCGCACGTGCCCCCTCTCTGGGCGCCGAGGACGTAGCGGCAGCCTGCGATGTGCCCGCCGCCGAAGTCCCTGCTCGCGCCGGCTCCACTGCTTGGCGCGCCTCCGTTCTCCCCCACGTAACGGCACCTCGCCTCCTTCCTTGACGCCCGGTCTCCACACGGGTGACCTCGAGCCGCCGAACTGGTTTCCGTAGAAGCCCCTCGGGGTACGCGATGGCCCAGTGTTCAGCGTACTCGGTTGCCAAGCCTGCGTCGACCCCGGTAGGAGGGAGAGTGATGACGTCGCCAGAGCCGAAAGCGGCGAACATCAGCCACATCTGGTGAAGGACGCAAGGGTTTGTCTCCTCCCGAACAGCAGTGAATACCCTCTTCGGCATTCGTTGAAGGCACCCGAACTTCCTGGTGAACCGGGTTTGGCACATAAGGCTCGCAGATCACCTTCCCGTCGATCCGAGCCACGAGCACCCCGCCCCGCATGTTCAGGATGTATCCGTGCTGCTCCAGCGGACCCTGACCATTGTCGATCATTTGGCCAACGGGAGTGGGGAACGGGATGAAGTTGAAATTGGCGTGATTTCCAATCCGAATCCTCACGCCCTCCTCATTTAGGGTCATCGGAGCGACCCCGCGATGTTCAGCAGGGAGGGTTGCAGGCCGTTGCCCGGAGGAATGACGGCGTTTGGAAACGTGTACCCACCGAGGTGATCAGCCACCCAGCCATGGAAGAATTGAAAGGGCCCACATATCCTTCGTGGCGACCCCCCTCGCGAGATGCGTCCCAGGATGGCGTACAGCTTAGCCAGCACCGGGACCCTGAGGTTATATCTTTTGTTGGCGGCCATGGCGCCCGCCATCGCCAGTGTCGCCGGGCGGACGCCCATTCTCGCGTCCCGCACTGGCAGGAGCCACCCACTCAGAAAGGCGGCCAGGAATGCCGCGTACCGGACATTAGGGTCCCGGGCCTCGATGACGCGGTACCCCCATGAGCGGTAGTCGCCCGTCTCCAGGACCCGCCAGTACGACCCGTTCCGGCTCCTCTGAGCCGCGGTCGGGCACCGCTTCCCCCTGCCTGGCATCTTGACCGCTGGGTCATGCTCCAAGAACTGGCCGAACCACTCCTTGTAGGCTATGTCCTTGTGGAAGTCCTTGACCCCAAGCCGCTCTGTAGCCAGGTCCAGCAGATGCCATGTCAGGATGGGAGTCCGTGACCTGTCGCCCCAGGTGTTCCACGGAGGCAGGAAGTCATCGTATTGGTAACCCTCCAGCGGGATACCTCCGATGCAGTGGATGTCCCAGAGGCCGATGCCGACCTCCCCATGGTGAAGATGGAAGGTGTTGGTATCTGGGGACCAGCGGGTGAACAGTTCCGGCCCGAGCTCGGACTGCTGGTAGAAGTGGAACTGCGACGTCCACACCGCCTCAAACAGGCCGATGTACCACAGCTCCTCCGTGAAGTGATCGCAAGTGTGGCGTACCCAGAACGCCCAGGCCCACTCACTGGTGAAATTTCCCCCAGACCGCAAGTCCCAGTCCTTCAGCCAGACCTTGGTGTCGTCAGTGACACTCTGGCGATATGTGCTCGAGTAGAGGGCTGGAGAGTTCTCCGCAGTAGGCTCACTTCCGACGATGGTTCGCGTCCTCGGGTTCAGGACATAGACATCTAAGTGTCTGGTCTCCCTGGTAGGATGCCCATTGTTGGTGATGTTATAGCGGGGAAGCTCGTCCTCCCGAGTCACCCAGGTCCATGGCGCATCAACCTCGAACCCTGGCACCGGAACCTCATCTAGGATGCCAAAGTTCCAGAGCGGCACGTTGTCCAACAGCGGATATGTCTTCTGGGCTGGCGTCAGCAAGTCGAACAAGGATTGATTGTTGGAAACAATCTCCTTGGCTCCGTAGACCTCCTCATTCGTCGCTATCTCAGCTCTGCGAGTGTCGGCATCCCCTTCATTTCCTTGATTCGCGGCCATCTCAGATGCTCCGGGAGTCGTGCGGGTTAAGGGATGAAGCGTGCGGAATCGGAAGAGGATGGTAGAGAAGTTTGAGAGTTGGCGCGCAATTCTAGTGGACGGCGTGCAATTGGGAAGTCTGTCGCGTAAAACCCTGGGTGTTCGCGCAAAAACAGGCCGAAATCCGGAAAGGTTTACGCGCCGAACGGGTGAATTCCGCGCCAGAAAGGGAAATTTCGCGCACGAGAGCTCGAATGCTTGTCGCGCGGAAGGCCGGTGTACGGTGCGGGGGACCCAGGGCCCCTATTTATAGGCGAGTCCGGGTGTCCGCGCTGCGCGGAAAGCACTTTGCGCGACCGTGACAGCGAATTTCGCGCCCGACACCCTTTTTGCGCGCCACAGTCCCGCACCACCCAGGACTTCGGCATTCCGGCGTCTCCCTCAGAACCTGATCGTTGCGACCTCTCGCCGATCAGATTCCGAGGGGGGGCTTTTGTAGACGCCGGAAAAGTCCGTTGTTCCCAAACAAAGCTCCGGATGCGGAAAGCGAGGTCATATTTGGAGTCGGAAGCCCGTTTCGGAGGGCCCGGAAGCCTTGCGCTGTATTTTGGAGGCCCGCGCGCAAAGTTGCAACAAGGCGCGCAAACCTCCCGGGATGCGCGCAAAGCGCTGGGCCGCGCGCGCAATTTTGCGCGCCCGTGGCCCGCGCGACTCCCTTGCGCACCGGGCCCGATTCCGCGCCCGCGAAGGAAATTCCGCGCCCGCGGACCAGATTCTGCGCCCGGGGTTGCCTATAAATATAAGGCGACCCCCGACGTTTTGAAGGTTGCCGGAATTCGAAGAGTCGCTCGTTCGTGCAATCCAACCCCCTCCGCACGCAATGCCGATCTTCAGGTAACCTCCTTTATTTCGCGCAAGAAAGCCTCGGGGTTCGCCTTCGCGCGCAATCCCTTTGGCTCCTTTCTTTTTGAATTAACTCTTCACCCAAAGGCCTTCGCGCGCAAAAGAAGCCTCTTGCGCGCAATTGCCCCCGGGTGCGCGCAATCCAGCCCGATTGCGCGCACCCCCCCTTTTCAAAGTGGTCATTCGTTAAAGAATGAGTCGTTGCCCCCGCGCGCTGTCCGAAGCCCGGTGCGCGCAATCTTCATCTTCCGCGCGCAAAGCGCTGGCCCAATTGCGTGCCAGCCCACCCATTTGCGCGCCGACCCGCGGTATTGCACGCCAACTCCTCTTTTGCGCGCAAACCGCCAGGGTCGCCCCCTTTGACCCAGTGAGGGTACCCGCCTGCGTGGCGCCCAATGATCTTTATCCCTGGTGCCTGCATCGTGCGTTGTCTTCCCGTGCGGCCCTCCAGGCTCGCGCGAAGTGACACGGACCCATCGGCGGCACTATCTCGTCCGCGCTGCAAGACGTTAAACTGCCAAGTGTTTCGTCCAACATGACGTTAAACTGTACCTCGTCCGCGCTGCAAGATGTTAAACTGCCAAGTGTTTTGTCCAACATGACGTTAAACTGTACCACGTCCAAGGTGCACGACGCTAAACTGCCTAGCCTCCATCGTCCTCAGCACACGACGTTAAACTGTACTTTGTCCGGCAAGATGTTAAACCGTCCGCTTCTTCCTCAACACACGACGTTAAACTGTATTTCGTCCGGAAAGACGTTAAACTGTCCGCATCGTCCTCAACACACGACGTTAAACTGTACTTCGTCCGGCAAGACGTTAAACCGTCCGCATTGCCCGATCTCGTGCCTCGCACGCAGGGTCCCCCTCCCGGTTTGGATGTGGCCCCCACCCGCTCGTCTCTGCAGGGATGTCGGGATTGGAGAGGCCTTCGCCCACGGGGGTAGGGTATTACAAAACTCTAGTTCTTTGTGGGGGACTGCGCGTGTGTATCTCCATTGTGATTCCCCACTGCCGAAGCCAGTAGAGGGCGTGACAGGGATCGAGGTCTCTTACCTTCGGCCCAAGTCCCTCTCCAACTGAGTTTTGCCGCATCCGGGCCGCCTCAGTGCGTAAGTCCTAACAGAACGAACTACGTGGACTTTGATCCCTGTCTCCTAAACAGGGTACGTAGGAAGCCTCTCCGAGTTTCAAGCCCACCACCTGGTCATCCCGGTCGTATTCACGTCGGTTCGTCCATCAGTGGACCCCTCCCGGGTTCACACTTGCGTCGATTCACCTATGAATCCGCCATTGTGGGATACTGCACAAGTGTATCTCCATTGTGCTTCCCCACTGCCTTTTTATCCTGCCAACGTCCAGCATGACGTGAAACTGTGATCCACCCGGCCGTTCCATCCCCCTCTGTGCGAGGTGGTTCGGTTCAATCCTCCGCCCGGCAGCCTCGACCTCTTCGTGAGTCGGCTTGCCGACGTCCATCATGACGTTAAACTGTATGTCCGAACTACGCTGACTTTGATCCGCGCTAACGCGCGGTACGTAGGAAGCCCCTTCGGGGTCCAAGCTCTTCACTCCATCGTCCATCCTGATCCTTACCCGGGCCGCCACATCCCGGTGGGGCCATGCCACTTCATTCCACTCCACTTCACTCGGGAAGCCGCCAATGTGCTGGCCCTAGCATCGGAGGTTCCCCGCAAGGGGTTCTGTCATCTGATCCACTTCTCGTGTTGATCAGTCCGATGCCGTCCCCGCTGGACGTTAAACTCGCGGCATACCCCGTGTTAAACATGGGAAGCTGAGGAAAACCTCAGGTAACACAGTTCCCCGCACCCAGCGCTGGATGCCTCAGGCCATCACGCCTTCGAGAAGCCCTATTAGGGACGGAAGGCAGACATGCAGAGTCGCAGTGTTAAGACACGCCCCCAACACTCAGAGCTACCCGGTCTCCTCACCGCAGGTTGCTGCCCCGACCAGACCCCTTGGAGCGTCTGGGCGGAAGCAGCGTAATTAACCGGTGTCCATGAAGATATGGCACCGGGAACGAGATTCACGAACATTCTTAAATCTATGAGGGAGACCCGGATTAGGCAACGAGTTCCGAGGAGACGTCCACGGAAGGAGGAGCCGACATCCCATCATCCCGGTTTCGATCAAGGAGTAGACGCCCCTGAATAAGGGACGAATGCCGCCCGCCCTTGGAAAGCGGGACTGCGGGGCCAGAAGCCGCGCGCCCATCCCCTCGGGTCGACGGGTGCACGCGCGAACGCGTCTTGGCGGAACAGCATCGGAACAGAAACCTGACGCACATCCGCACCGAAACAACCCCTATGAAGAGGCGGACCATAGAGATACTTCTACATGGAACTTCTTGATAGATGGATTATCGACCAGAAACACATGGAGTGGATCCTCCTAGATACAAGCGAGTGAAGTATGGAGACCTAGTAGCTGGCTAATTCCTGATGACTACTGATGTTTCAACTCGGAGTGTTTCGACTAGCCCAGTGGGAATCACCTCTATGTGACGTGGAAGACCCATAGTGGGCAGCACCTCTATGTGACGTGGTAGACCCATGGTAGTCTACATGAGGAGTATCTCAGAAGGCTACGAGGGGGAGTGCCTCTGTGTGATGCGACATACCGACGGTGGGGAGCACCTCTGTGTGATGCAGCAGACCCACAATACTCAAAAGAAGTAGTACTACAGTAGTCTAGGATAGTGGGATACGCCTCTGTGTGATGCGACATGCCCATAATTCTCTATAGAGGAAGAGTTCATTAGTATCTGCGGTTCCGATAGTGTGACTAGGGTTGTTACATGATACTACCCCCTAGAATAATATCCTGGTTTGAGCTGAGTCAATGCCATTTGGTGTTTTCCTCATTATCGAGATGGGTTACTAGATAAGTTAGGTATATGTATGGGCATATACCAATGTAATGGTTATCCGCTGGTTTCATACCATTTTGGTTTATCCATTTCAGATTTTGTAAGACCTTGAGGGTCTCGAGGTCCCTACTGAGTATCGTCATACTCACCCCTACACAGGCTATGCCTACACCTTGTTGTGTTGGATTCAGACGATGGACAATGCTGACTGAGGAATATAATAGTAGGATTGGACGATACCCGGAGGTGGACCACTCGGCATGAAGGTACACGGAGCGGACTGACAGACGTGGAGTGAGGAGAAGTCCATATGTACCTACCCTTCAGGTAGGAACCCCAAAGGAAAACCTCGTAGCTGCTTTAATTCTTCTTTTAGTTGTACTTTGTACTTTTCTGTTTCCTTGTACTTTAAAGTTGGTCTTGTATTTTTGGCCCCCTTTACATTCATCACTCTCTTTTCTATACAGTTTTACGTAGTGTTTTAATTCCAGTCGTATAGTCTGTTGTGTGTGTTTTAGTTCATAAAGGCAATACCTGACAAGTTTAGGGATTTACGCCTTTGATGCTAGTCGCCATCCCCTGGCCTATGGAAGGAGGGCTTGGGATAGTCACGATACAGGTCCTGGGGGATGGGTTGGGACAAATTGGTATCAGAGGGAGGTTATGTGCGGGTGGGCCCCATGACCAAGAGGTCCACCCCGACTGCAGGGAGAAGGTGGATAGTAGAGAGCTCATCCTCAGGAAGTTGAGGCATACAACCATGACACCTTGAAAATGATTTGAGGTACTATCTGTGTCTACTAAAACTTAGCTACAGTTCTTATAGACACATGTGCCAGTCATTCTTTCATTTACACTAACCTCTTTAGGAGCTCGGAGATTCCCATGGAGCCATTAGATCGATCTTTATGGCTAGAGACTCATATGGGAGAAGACTCGATGATTATGCACTGGTTTCGACATTGTGAACTTACTCTAGGAGGCGAGAGCTTCAGGTTGGATCTCCTTGTAGCGGCGTCGAGGCCTTATGAAGTCATCTTGGGTATGGACTTATTTTCTGTAGTTCATAATCATATTGAATGTATTATGTGAAATGTGTGGTCTGTTCGAACGGATGGGACCAGTTTTACCTTCACCGGTGAGAAGGGAACCATTGTAGCATAAGACAGACTTACTCGGAGGAGGGTGCAGCTAATCACTCAAAAGTTGGATTTCCTTACCCTCAGAGTAGTTATGTAGAGAGTCCGAATTATCATGTAGTGGTGGACCAGTACGCGGATGTTTTCCCTAACGTTGTCCCAGGAATACCTCTTCACAGAGAGGTGGATTTATACATTGACCTATACCTGAGGACGGCACAGATATCTACTCCAGCATATTGTATGGCTTCCGCTAAGCTATGTGAGCTGTGGGTACAGCTGGAGGACTTCCAAGGGAAGGGATTCATCTGGACCAGTGTTTCTCCCTAGCCAGCCCCTATTCTATTCACCAAGAAAGCGAATGGGAGCTTGAGGTTTTTTATTGACTACCATCACCTAAACCAAGTGAGTGTGAAGAACAAGTACCCACTCCCGGGGATTGATGAACTCTTTGATCAGATCAAGGGAGCATGATGGTTCTCGAAGATAGAACTTAGATCAGGCTATCACCAGCTCAGATTTCGAGACGAGGATGTGAATAAGAGGTCCTTCAGGTGTTGGTACAACCACTACGAGTTCTCGGTTATACCCTTCAGCGTATCCAATGCTCCATCAGTGTTCAAGTGTCTCATGAACAATATTTTCAAGCCATACCTCGATCGGTTGGTCGTAGTCTTCATTGACGACATTCTGATCTACTCGACTACGGATGAGAAGCATGCCTACCCTTTGTAGGTAGTACTAGGCACACTCCGAGAGCACCAGCTTTATGGTAAGATCTCGAAGTTCCAGTTTTGGATTCGAGAGGTTCAATTCTTTGGAGATGTCATCTCAGAGGCTGGAGTTGCAGTGGATCCAATGAAGATTGAGGCGGTACTTGATCAGGGGCCACCTAGGAGTGTGACGGAGGAACAGAGTTTCCTAGGCTTGGCTGGATACTACAGGAGGTTCGTTCCAAACTTCTACAGAGCTGTAGAACCACTATCAGTCATGACAAAGAAGGGTAAACCCTTCTTGTGGTCAGAGAGATGCCAGTAGATCTTTCAAGAGCTAAGGCAGAGGCTGACTAGTGCCCCCATCTTGAGGCTTCCAGCTAAGGCAGGGCGTAGGGTACGTATTCTACTGCAATGCATCAGGGACGAGACTCTGGTGTGTCCTAATGTAGGAGCAAGCAGTGATCGCATATAGTTCTCAGATGCTGAGACAGAACGAGCAGAACTACGCTACCTATGACCTGGAGTTATAATTAGTGGTCTTCGACATGATGATGTGGAGGCACTATCTGATGGGTGAGTGTTTCACAATCTACTCTGATCACAAGAGTCTTAGGTATATCTTATCATAGAAGGACATGAACCTGAGACATCAGTGATGTCTTGAGTTCCTACAGGACTATCACTTCGAGATAGTCTATACTTCTTGAAAGGGGAACATTGTTGTGGATTCGCTCAGTAGAAGGACTGCTATACAGCTGCTAGGAGAGACAACAGAGCAATTGTTTGCTTTACAGATATCCTTTGTGGATAGGGATGAATCGACATTTCTACAGTCTCTTACTTGTAATCCTACACTTCATCAGCGAGTGAGGGAGGTGCAGTGTTGGGACGCTGACTGCGAGACGTGACGTGCTTAGATATCCATAGGGCAGCACATTTTTTTAGAAGGTGGGGAGCAGGTCATCCTCTTAAGAGGATGTACCTTGGTACCAGTTTGACTTTAGGAGGAAGTGTTGAGGGAGTTCCACACTTCCCCTTTAGTAGTGTATCATGGAGTGGCAAAGATTTACCAGGACCTCCGATGACAGCACTAGTGGCTAGGAATGAAGAAGGTGGTAGTGGAGTTTGTCTCTCGGTGCCTCACTTTTCAGCAAGTGAAGGCAGAGCACCAGGTACCAGCAGGCTTGGTTCATCTCTTTGAGGTCTCAGAGTGGAAGTGGGATGGGATATCCATGGAATTCATGATGGGTATTCCACGTACATCGAGGAGTCACGATTCGATATGGGTGATCATTGACCGACTCATCAAGTCAGCCCAATTCCTACCGATCATAGAGTAGGGATCAGTAGAGAGATTGGGAATCCTCTATGTGTAAGAGATTGTGAGTTTACTTGGAGTACCTTATTCTATTGTCTCCGATCATGACGCACAGTTTACTTCCCAACTCAGGAAGGGGTTGCAGGAGGGTTTCGGGACACATCATTGCTTGAGCATTTCCTTCCATCCTCAGACAGATGGTCATACCGAAAGAACCATCCATACCCTCGAGGACATGATACATGCATGTGTCCTAGACTTCGGTCGTAGTTGGGAGGACAAATTGCCTTTGGTAAAGTTTGCTTACAAAAAAAGCTATCACTCCACCATCGGTACAGGACCTTTTGAGGCCATGTACGGGAGACCTTGATGATCACCACTATGCTGGATAGACCTAGGGGAATAAACACTAGTGGGACTAGGGATGGTACGAACTACCACAAAGAAGGTACAGATCATCCCGGAGCAGATGAAGACTGCACATAGCAGACATATGTCGTATGATGACAGGAGGCGAAGACCTCTGGAGTTTGAGGATGGCGACCACGTCTTACTACGGGTCTCACCTCGAGGAGGCCTATAAAGATTTGGATGAGGCGTCAAGTTGTCTCCATGATTCATCGGACCATTCTAGATACTCAGTAAAGTTGGTGAGGTGGCTTACCGCCTGGATCTTTTACCTTAGTTGCACTGGGTGCATGACGTCTTCCACCTATCTCTGGTGAGGTGACACATGCACGACCCTTCCCACATCATCGACCATGGGGAGCAGGACATCGATGACAAGGTGACATTCACGGAGGTTCCAGTGGAGATTGAGGATCGACTGGAGCGGGTCCTTCCTGGACGGTTGATACCTCTAGTGTGCGTTCCCTGGCAGCACAGGAACCTCCAAGAGAGCACATGGGAGAAAGAGGCTCAGATTCATGCTCAGTACCCCCATTAGTTCCCATAGTTCGAGTTGTATATTACAGGGATGTAAACTACTAAGGTGGGGAGAATGTAAAGACCCGGAAATTCAGTGGAATTTTTTATCTTAAATACATTGGAATTTTACGAGTCCACAAAAATGTACAATGCTTCATTCTGAGGCCCGGTGTTCCCAGAATAAATTTCTAAAGTTTTGTTTGGGAACATTCAGAAAACATACGAGTTGGATTTTATAACTTTTCAACCGGTGCTCGGAATTGAAATCTGAGGGCACCGTTGAACTCGCAGCACTGGTATTCGCTTAAGAATACTTTCACCTCGACGACAGTTGGTCGAGAATGGAAGTTAGTTTTTGGGTTTTTAATTAAATAAAAATAAGTGTGTAGCTTATTTTTATTTTTGGTGGTTAAAACATCCAAGAGGTGGTTAGAGGTGGGGGCCACCACACCATAACCTCCCATGAGAGGTTAAGGTGGTGTGGATCACCCACACATAACCTCCCATGGGAGGATATTGTTTAGTGGGGACCACCCGAGGATGAAACCCTTGAAGTCACCATTTATGGTGCTACCACCCTTTAAACCTCTTTAACTCCCTTAATAAAAATGTTCCTACACACAAGAATTAATTAATGGGATCCCCCTTTAATTAATTCACCATTGGAATTCAATCCAACCATTAAAATAATGGATAATCTATTATTTAATCTTGGGTTGGTAACATTATTTTGGTGGAATGGAGAAAGAGGAGAGCTAGGGAGAACCATCCTCCCATGAAGAACGTGAAAAATGCTGACGAAGATTCTTCATCGGTCTTCTACCACATACACTTTCTGACGCACGAGCTTCAAGCTGGGAGTGCATGATGAACGCGGCGAATGACAAATTGATGTTCGCTTTCCACGACTCCATCAACGATCAACAATATGAGGTAGGGGGATTTGAATTGATTTTGTACCCATATTACATCGTTGAATTTATGGAATGTGAATTGACTAATAATAACACCATAACGAGGATGGATCAGACCGCATGAACACGGCCCGACCACCCCCTTCGTTTTCTCCTCGTTTGTTGATGACGATGGTCACGCAACGCCTCCACTGGAAGAGTGGACCGTTCCGGAGAAACGGTGGCTAGAGACAGGCCTACCAAAAAGAAAAACGGTGGTGCAAGGCATCCGAGTCACCAAAAGGAAGCGGAACCATCGTACCGCATGGAAGGAAGGCCGCCGCCAGGGCAGGCCGCAGCGGAAGGGCACATCTCTGTCGCGCTGCGCGGAGGAGCAGAACCGCGGCGCCGTCACACAACGCTGGGAGAGTCGGGACAACCGGTGATGAGCCGGCCACTGGCGGTGCAGAGTGGCTGGACGCTTGGCCATTCATGAGGAGCGGGATCCAGTTGGGCCCCACGTGACAAGGACTGCAACCACCTAGCGCCGGTTCGGTCCCTTCCTAAACGGTTCATTCATTCATGATTTCTAGGGGGCGCGTAGTACCCCCTCAGTGCGGCCAGGGCGGGACCCGTAGGGGACCACCAGTTGGCCCCACAGGATGCCAACTCGCCCCGCGGGCCTCCAGCAGGCCCCGCGGGCCACTGGGATGCCCCCTCAGGCTAGGCCACCCCCTTGGGCCGGGCTGCCCCCTCGGTCGGGCCGTCATGTCTGGCCAGGCCTCCCTTGGGTCGGGCCACCCCCTCGAGCCGAGTCGGAACCATGGATCGGGTCTGACCTGTGGACCGGGTGGGACCTCAGTCCGAGCCCAGGTTTGACCCAATAAACCTCTTCACCCATAACATGGGATACTGGTATCCGATCGACGAACCATCTACTACGACGGAGATCATAGAGTGAGACGGTTATTTTGGATTACCCCACTTGAGGTTTGGACATAGTTGGGGTACGATTGGATTGGTTTGAACCTGAAATCCAACCGAGCCCCTGGGACAGAAATGCCAATAACTCACAGACCCGGCGTCCGATTGACGCACCCTCTGTTGCGTTGAGACCCCAATGACGATGCAAAATTTTGGGATACTTATACATGGGAATTCATGATAGTTGGAGTACCAAACAGCTGCTCATGGAGCTGATAGTCTTGAAGATGACCGATTAGAGTATGGAGACCTTGTAGCTAGCTGATACCTAACGACTGATGACCTTTCTACTCGGAGTGTTTCAACAAGCCCAGTGGGAAGCGCCTCTGTGTGACGTGGCAGACCCACAGCGGGGAGCTCCTCTGTGTGACAAGGCAGACCCACGATACTCAACAGGAGGAGTATCTCAGTTGGTTACAAGGGGGAGTGCCTCTGTGTGACGTGACAGACCCATGGTGGGGAGCGCCTCTGTGTGACGCAGCAGACCCACGGTACTTGACAGGAGGAGTACTACAACAGTCCAGGATAGTGGGATACGCCTCTGTGTGACGTGACATGCCCACTGTAATCTATAGAGTAAATGTACATCAGTAGTCGAGGTTCTGACAGTGTGACTGGGGTTGTTACATGATACTACCCCCTAGAATAAAATATTGGTTTGAGCTGAGTCAATGACATTTGGTGTTTTCCTCATGATTGAGATGGGTTAATCGATAACATAGGTATATGTATTGGAATATACCTAAGTAATGTATAGCTGTTTCTTTTATACCTTTTTAGTTTATATTTTTCATATTTTATGAGACCTTGAGGGTATCGGGGTCCCTACTGAGTATCGTCATACTCACCCCTACACGGGCTATGCCGGAACCTTGTTGTGTTTGATGCAGACGACGAACAGTGCTGACTGAATTAGAGAGTAGCAGGAATGGACGGTACTCAGAGGTGAACCACTCGGAGCGATGATACTTGGAGTGGATGAATGGATGTGGAGTGCTCATAAGGCCATTTGTACCTATCCTTCAGGTAGGAACCCCAGTGGATGACCCAGTAGCTGCTTTACTTCTTCTTTCAGTTGTACTTGTACTTTTCCATTTCCTTGTAATTTATTGTTGGGCTTCTATTTTCGGACCCCTTTACTTTCAGAACTCTCTTTTGTATACAGTTTTACTTAGTGTTTTACTTCTAGTTGTGTACTCTGTGGTGTGTATTTCAGTTTATAAAGGAAATGCCTTCCCATTTTTTGGGATTTAAACCTTTGGTTCTAGTCACCAGCCCCTAGCCTCTGGAAGGCAGGCTTGGGGTAGTCACAATATGGGCCCCGGAGGAAGGGTTTTGACAAATTGGTATCATAGGGAGGTTATGTGTGGTTGGGCCCCATGACCAAGAGGTCTACCCCGACCGTAGGGAGCATGTGGATAGTGGTGGGCTCAGCTTCATGCAGCTGAGGCATACTACCACGATGCTCCGGAGATGATTTAAGATACTATTTGTATCTACTCCGCCTTATATGCAGTTCTTATAGACACTGGTTCGAGTCATTCATTCATTTCCACTACCCTCATTCGGATCTCAGAGATTCTGACGGAGCCATTTGCTTGATCCATACGACTAGATACTCCTACGGTAGCAGACGCAATGATTACGCACTGGTTCCGACTGTGTGAGCTTACTCTAGAAGGTGAGAGAATCAGATTTGATCTCTATTAGCGGCGTCGAGGCCTTGCGACATCATCTTGGGTATGGACTGGTTATCTACAGTTTATGCTCAGATTGATTGTATTAGACAAAAAGTGAGGTGTGTCCGCATGGATGGGACCATGTTTACCTTCACCGGCGAGAAGGGAACCTTTGCAGCATAAAACAAACTTACTTGGAGGAGGGTGTAGCCGATCACTCACTAGATGGCTTGTCTTACCCTCAGAGAAGTTGATGTAGAGAGTCCAACTTATCCTGTAGTGGTGGAACAGTACATGGATGTTTTCCCTGATGATGTCACTGGACTATCTCCTCATAGAGAGGAGGATTTATACATTGACCTATACCCTAGGACAACACCGACATCTACTCCATCATATCAGATGGCTCCCACTGAGCTTCGCGAGCTAGGGGTACATCTGGAGGACTGGTAGGGGAAGGGATTCATCCGGCCCAGTGTTTCTCCCCAGGCATCCCCTATTCTGTTCGCCAAGAAGGAGAATGCGATCTTGAGGCTTTGTGTCAACTTCTGTCACCTAAACTAGGTGACCGTGAGGAACAAGTACCCAGTACCGAGGATTAACAACTTCTTTGATCAACTCAAAGAAGCACAATGTTTCTCGAAGATAGACCTCAGACCAGGATATCACCAGCAGAAGGTTCGAGATGAGGTTGTGAAGAAGAGGGCCTTCAGGTGTCAGTATGACCACTACGAGTTCTTGGTTATGCCCTTCGGCGTATCCAATGCTCCAGTTGTGTTCATTTGTCTCCTTAACATGATTTTCTAGCCTTACCTCGATCGCTTTGTCCTAGTCTTAATCAACAACATTCTAATCTACTCAACTACTGAGGAGGAGAATGCCTACCATTTGCAGGTAGTACTGGACACACTCCGAGAGCACCAACTTTATGGTAAGCTCTGGAAGTGCAAGTTTGGGATACGAGAGGTTCACTTATTGGGACATGTCATCTCGGAGGCTGGAGTTGCAGTGGATCCAATGAAGATTGAGGCAGTACTTGCTTGGGAGCCACCCAGGAGTGTGACAGAGGTACAAAGTTTCTTGGGCTTGGCAGGATACTACCGAAGGTTCATTCCAAACCTCTCCAGAGTTGCAGCACTACTATCATTCTTGATGATGAAGGAGGAACCTTTCATTTAGTTGGAGAGATTCCAGAAGAGCATTCAAGATCTGAGGTGGAGGCTAACTAGTGCCCCCATGTTGAGGATTCTAGAGGAAGGCATAGAGTACGTAGTCTACAATGATGCATCAGGGACTGGAATCAGGTGTATCCTAATGCAGGAGAGATCAGTGATCACATATGGTACTCCACAGCTATGACAGCACGAGCAGAACTACGCTACACATGACCTGGAGTTAGCAGCAGTGGTCTTCACCTTGAATATGTGGTGCCACTATCTGATGGTCAAGTTTTTCATAGTATACGCAAATCATAGGAGTCTCAGGTATATCTTCTCTCAGAAGGACCTGAACCTGAGACAACGACGATGGATGAGTTCCTCCAGGACTATGACTTCGAGATAGTCTATACTCCTAGAAAGGGGAACGCCGTTGCATCTGTGCTCAACAGGAGGAATAATATACAACTTCTATGAGAGGCGACAGAGCAGCTGGCTGCTTTACAGATATCCTTTGTGGATAGGGACCGAGAGGCCTTTCTATAGTCTCTTATAGTAACTCTTCCACATATTTTGGGAGTCAAGGAGGCACATCATGGGGACGCTGACTGTGAGATGTGACATGCTCAGATATCTAGAGGGTAGGCACCTGATGGGTTTTTAGAAGGTGGGGAGCACGTTACACTCTTCAAAAGACGTACCTTGGTACCAGTTGAATGTCATGAGGACGTATTGGGGGAGGTCTACACTTTCCCATTAGCGGTGCATCCAAGAGTGGCGAAGATGTACAAGGGCCTCTGACGACAGCACTGGTGGCTAGGTATGAAGAAGGCGGTCGCGGAGCTTGTCTCTTGGTGCCTGACTTGGCAGCAAGTGATGGCAAAACACCAGGTACCAGTAGTCTTGGTTCAGCCATTAGAGGTCCCTGAGTGGAAGTGGGATGGGATATCCATGGACATTGTGACATGTCATCAACGTAAATATAGGAGTCACGATTCGATATGGGTGATCATTGACCGACTCTTCAAGTCGGCCCACTTCTTACCCATCAAAAAGCAGGGATCAGTAGAGAGATTGGGACGCCTCTATGTGAAAGAGATTGTGCATTTACATAATGTATCTTCTTCAATTGTCTCTGACCGTGAAGCATGGTTTAATTCATGGCTACGGAAGGTGTTGTAGGAGGCTTTCAGGACATAACATCACTTTAGCACCTCCTTCCATCCTCACACAGATGGACAGACCGCAAGGACAATCCAGACCCTCGAGGACATGCTACATGCATGTGTCCTCGATTTCGGTTATAGTTGGGAGGATCACTTGACTTTGGTGGGGTTTTCATACAACAACAGATATCACCCCACCATCGATATGACAACATTTGAGGCCTTGTACATGGGACCTTGCAGATCGCCACTATGCTGGACAGACCCAGGGGAGTCAGAACTAGTGGGACCAAAGATGGTACGAGCTACCATGGAGAAGGTTCAGATCATCCAAGTGAAGATGAAGACTGTATAGAGAAGATAAAAGTCATTTACTGACAGGAGGCAGATACCTCTGGAGTTTGAGGTTGGTGACCATGTCTTCCTACGGGTATCACCTCGATGATGTCTACAGAGATTTGACCGAGGGGGCAAGTTATCTCAGTGATTCATCGGGCCTTTCCAGATCCTCAGCAGAGTAGGCAAGGTGGCTTGCTGCCTGGCACTTCCACCTCAGTTGCACCCGGGTGCACGAATTTTTCCACGTTTCTCAAATGAGGAGATACGTGCATGACCCGTCCAACATCATCGGCCATGGGGAGATAGAAATCGATGATGGGGAAACATTCTAGGAGGTTTCAGTGGAGATTGAGGATCAATAATATCGGGTCCTTCATGAACGGTTGATACCTCTAGTGCACGTTCGTTAGCATAATGGGAACCTCCAAGAGCATACATGGGAGTGAGAGGATCAGATGTGTGCTCAGTTCCCCCATTTGTTCTCATAGTTCGAGTTGTAGCTTAAGGGGATGTAAAGCCCTGAGGTGGAGAGAATGTAAAGACCCGGAAATTCCATGGAATATTTTTTCATTAATACATTAGAATTTTAAGAGTCCGCAAAAATTTACAATGCTTGATTCCGAGGCCCGGTGTGCCTGGAATCAATTTCTAATGTTTTTTTCATGTACATTCAGTAAATGTACGAGTGAGATTTTATAACATTTGAACTGGTGTTCGGTGGGGACCACTCAAGGATGAAACCCTTGAACTCCCCATTTATTGAGCTACCACGTTTTAAACCTCTTGAACTCCCATAATTAAATTGTGCCTACACAGAAGAATTAATTATGTGGATCCCCTATTCCAACTCCTTATCTCCTTGCGAGATCCCTGGAGAGATCTTATCCTTTATTCCTAGGGTCCCATCCCTTGATGTTTTCTCTATTGCGGCTTCCCAGCTTCTGACTTTACTTTCCTTTTCCTAGGGTTTCATTCGGTCACCCTTCAAGGAATTTTGGTTTAGGTTTCATCCCTGGCTCCTTGTTCGATTTCCCCTTTCACCTTCTCTTCCATGGGTTTCAATTATGGGTTCGTCTAGGGTTTCAATCCCGTTTTATTCTTCATCCTTCTATGATTATTTTCAGGTGTGGATCTATTTCTGTTGGGGGTTTTGGATTCCGCGGTGTGGGTGAAGGCTCGTTGTTGCTGATTTTTAGAGATTGTGTTAGTGATTGCTTGGTCGCAGTGTGGGTGAAGGTTCATTGCTTGGTTGTGGGTTTCGGTGATGCTCTTGAATCCCTATATGCTTCTTTCCCCTCTTACTCTGCCCTGGCTTTGTGTACTGTCTCTCTTCCCTGGTTCGGTCTGGCGATATGGTTTCCACAGGAGCTTTGGGAGGTGTTGTTCGAGGGGATTTTGGAGTTACAGGAGACATGATCCTTGCTTGATGGCATTGACAGTGTCTGGTGCTATTGTTTCTTTTGGTTACGATGGACTCTATCAGTCTCCGGTGATTGGTGATGTTTGTTCAATGACAACGACAACAGTTTTGGTTTTCTGGGTGAAAATTGTGTTTTTGGTTTCTGTGGATTTTTTTGTTTCAGGTTTCTGTGATGGAAAGATGACGAAGATAAGTTGAGGATGTTCTACAACGGTTCGATGGTTCTGGAAGGTCTCCGTTTCTGGTTGGCTACATCGACGTTGGTGAATGGATGGTGACAGAGACTATTCCAGTAATGATGTTGGTTACAGACGAAAGTATTTTGGCTTATGGTATGATGATAATGCTCTACGGCGTGATTGGTTAGAGACTGATGAGATATCTGATCATCGTGGGTTCTGTGTATCACTGGTTTCTTTTTGAATTTTGAATTTTGAATGGGGCATGTTGTGATTTTGTATCCCATCGGTTACCGCTCTCCCTTAAAGCGACTTCTTAAAAAATCAAATAAAAAATGATCTTTCAGGTTAATTATGTAGAGCCCCCCATTAATTAATTCACCATTTGAATTCAAGACAACCATTAAAATAATGGATAATCTATTATTTTATTTTGGTTTGGAAACATTATTTTGGTGGAATAGAGGAAGAGGAGAGTAGGAGAGAACCATCCACCCAATGAAGAACATGAAGAACGTCGGTGATGCTTCTTCCTCAGTCTTCTACCCAAGAAACTTACCGATGCAGGAGCTTGAAGTTAGGAGAGCATGATGAATGCAATGAACGATGAATCGATGTTCGCTTTCTATGACTTCGTCAATGATCAAAAATATGAGGTAAGGGTATATGAGTTGATTTTCTTCCCGTTCTACATCATTGAATTTATGGAATGTGAATTTACAAATGATAATACCATAATGAGGAGGGCTCAGACCACAGGAACACAGCCCGACCCTCCCCCTTTGTTTTCTCCTCATTTGTTGATGACGACAGTGGTGCAACAGTGCCACCGATAAAGTGGAACGTGGAGGAGAAATGACAGCCGACGACGGGCCGGCCGTGAAGAAAACCGGCAGCACAATACCATCAGGTTTCCATAAGGGCGCAACACCACCGTGCTGTGCGAAAGGAAAGCCGCAACTAGGGAAGGCCATGGCAGAAGGGTGTGGCACCGTCGCGCCGCAGGGAGGAGAAGCACCGTGGTTCCATCGTGACATGGTGGAGGATCCAGGATGACCGATGACGGGCTGACCGACGGTGGTGCGGAGTGGCTCACTGCTCGGCCAACCAGGAGGAGCGGGACCCCACTGGGTCCCGTGTGACAAGGACCGGTGCCACCTGGTGCCGGTTCAGTCCCCACTCGAACGGTTCATCCATTCGAAATTTCTAGGGGGCGGTGGTACCCCCTGGACACGGCCAAGGAAAGCCCCGCAGTGCACCGCCAGCCATTGGCTGGCCAGGCCATGCAGGCCACCAGCCGGCCCCGCGGGCCACCTGCTAGCCACGCGGGCTGCTAGCAGGCCACACGATACAACTGCGAGGCCACGCAGGCCACGCGGGCCACCACCTCAGGCTGGGCCACCCCCTCGAGCTTGGGCTCCCTCGGGCCGAGTTGGACCCGCCGACCGGGTGAGACCCCAGTCTGATCCCAGGTTTGACCCAATAAACCTTTTCACACATAACATGGGAAATAGGTGTCCGATAAACGAACCGTCTATGGCGACAATAATATTAGATAAAGACGATTCTTTTGGCATCCCCCAATAGAGGTTTTGACATAGTTGGGGTACAGTCGGGTTGGATTGAACCTAAAATCCAACTGGGTCCCCGGGATGGAAATGCCAATAACTCACAGACCGGGCGTCCGATTGACACGTTGTCTATTGCATTGAGACCCCTATGACGAGGCAAACCTTTTTGATACTTCTACATGGAACTTTTTGACATTTGGTGTATCTACCAGTAGATCGTGGAGCGGATCCTCTCGAAGACGAGAGAGCGAAGTATGGATACCTAGTGGTTGGATGATACTTGGTGAATGTTGACCTCTCGACTCAGAGTATTTTGACTAGCCCAGTGGGAAGCACCTCTATGTGACGCGGCAGACCCACAATGTGGAGAGCCTCTGTATAAAGAGGCAAACCCATGGTACTCGACAGGATGAGTATCTCAGTAGGCAACGAGGGGGAGAGCCTCTGTGTGACGCCACATACCCACAACAGGGAGTGACTCTGTGTGACGCAGCAGACCCATGGTACTTGATAAGAGGAGTACCACAACAGGCCATGATAGTGGGAAGCACCTCTGTGTGACACGACATGCCAACAATACTCTATAGAGGAAGTGTACACCATTTTCCTAGGTTTTGATAGTGTGACTAGGGTTGTTACATGTAATTACCTCCTAGAATAAAATCCTAGTTTGAGGTGAGTCAATGACTTTTGGTGTTTTTCTCATGATTGAGATGGGTTACCAGATAAATTAGGTATATGTATGGTCATATAACTAGTTAACGGTTATCTGTTGCATGCATAAATTTTTGGCTTATCCTTTTCAGATTTTGTAAGACCTTGAGGGTCTCAGGGTCCCTACTGAGTATTGTAATACTCACCCCTACACGGGCTATGCCCGCACCTCATTGTGTTGGATGAAAACGATGGACAACGCTGACTGAGGCATAGAGTAGCATGACTGGATGGTAACCGGAGGTGGAACACTCAGAGTGATGGTACACAGAGCAGACAGATGGATGTGGAGTGATGATAAGTCCATCTATACCTAACCTTCATGTAGGAACCTCAGAGGACGACACATCAAATGCTTTACTTCTTCTTTGAGTTTTACTTGTAATTTTCTGTTTCCTTGTACTTTACTGTTGGGATTATATTTTTGGCCCCCATTACATTCTGCACTCTCTTTTGTATATAGTTTTACTTACTGTTTTACTTCTAGCTATGTACTCTGTTGTGTGTGTTTCAGTTTCTAAAGGCAACACCTTTACAATTTAGGGATCTACGCCTTTGGTGCTAGTCGCCACCCCCTTGCCTATGGAAGGTGGGCTTGGGTTAGTCACAATATGGGCCATGCGGGACGAGTTTTGACATAAGTGCATAGTAATTTTTGACGGGTGAGTATAGAAAAATTTAAAACCTAAGAATTTATCAATTTACTATAGTTGAAACATTCTCCACACATAATGAATTAGGTTTATAGAAAATAACATTAATAATAATATGAATGTAATGAGTAACCACATTTGAGTAGAACCCATCACATTTTAGTTTCATTATTGTTGTCATTATATCTTATTAAATTATTTTATTTATCAACCTAAAAGAAATAAATGTTCTAACAATATAATAGTTTACAAAAAGAAAGAGAGATTTCAGATCCCATTCCTCAACCAAATCTTTCGGAATCACTTCCCAAAAAAGAAGTAGGAGAATGATGATCTCCTCGAAGAATGAAATAAGAATCCCCTATATCAACACAAATAAATATGATCCCCCACAAAATAATATCCAAATATATCACAAATTGATCTACAATACATGAAGAAAATTCAACAGTGAATAATAAGTTGAAAAATGAGTGAAATGAAAATTCACCTTGGATCTCCAAATTAAAATCTCATGATGTATATGAAAAAATAAAAGGAAAATGGCTAAAATATCATCCAAAATCACTCAAGGATAACCATAATATTTATTGGAAATAAATATAGATAATAATATTTTAATTCGAAATAGATATTATATCTTAGCCTAAAGATACCACTCAGGAAATGATAGGTTCTTTAAAACTGTCAAATCCTAGAGTTATACATCTGAAAAATTAAGGATCATTGATAACTAAAATCCAAAAACCCATTCACAATATGAATGGAAATTCATAAAAATAATAATTTATCCTCCAATATAAAAATTATATATTGAAATAAATATCCTAGAAACTGAGAACCACTCATATTTTGAATAACTTTTCATTCCATGAACCACCCACATCAAAGAAATTCTTTTTCAAAATACGTCAAACCTCCCTCAATATTATTTAAACACCAATTCCAATAAAAAATCAAAATGTAATAATTCAAGAATAAATGTTACATTAAACATGTATGGAATTAATAATCTCAATATTACTTGTTTTAGATATAATTTTGTTGACTAGAAGTTCCCTCTTTGACTGTAGTTTAGATCACTTCAAAAGAATTGGACATTTTATCACTTATCACCAATTAATATATATATTTGGGCAAATAAATAGTGATTATTGTTATATTGAATATCACAAAATATTAAAAACAAATTTTATTAGTGGATGACAGTATGCTCGGCCTTATTTAATATTGGATGAAGAATTCATCATTTTTGAAAAATTATATTAGTAAAATGAAAAAGAAAATATTACATCAATCATGATTTATACCTAAGATTTTAAATCACATATACTTCCTATAGAACCCATAGATTTTAAAATAGGACCTTTTTTCAAATGTGTATGTGAAACACACACCAATATTTGCAATCCTAATATAAATTTCATTAAATTTAATCTCTCCAATGACTTGTAGAATAGTCAACCCTAATTCGAAATAATCTGTAATATCATATAAAATTATAACATAATCATTAAATTAGTAATTATAAATAGTAATAAATAAATTATTCAATTTTCATTATCCATTGATTAGAAATAAAATATGATTCTTTTAAAAGAAAAACATATTCTTTCTCAAAAACCCATATTTTTTCTAAGTCAGTTAAGTTCAACTTTTCTTACATAATTTATAATTAATTTTTACCACTATTGGTAATTTTATTCTAAAAAATAAAATCAAAAATTTAATTCTTCACATAAAATTTTTTAATAGGGTTTCTATTTGTGAATTTTAGGGAAAAAATAATTTCTGAGGAATTGTGAAAATATTGCATTTTAATTAAAAATTGACACCATGTTTAAAATATTTATGATCATACCATTTATTTTGAATTGGATTTAGGGTAAAAATAGTTATATTATATATATTTATCCAATTTATACCATTGGAATAATATATATATATATATATGTATATATTAAATAAGGAAATAAAAACAGAGAAAACTTTTAAATATTATCTCATTGATAACTTGATTTCCTATCATATATGTGACATTATTTTTAAATTAATATTTTATAATTCTTTAGATGGAATTTGTGAAAATGTTTTGAATATTTTTAATCGTAATAATATATATTATATAAAATGGTAAACATAATTTTGGACAGAAACAAATACTAAATACAGAAAATATTATTTAACCTAGTTAACATAATATATATATATTGAGGGTTAAGATAAAAATATAATGATTAAAATTACATAAAAACATGTCTAAAATATTCTATATGAACATATTTAGACATTATAATATATAATTTTTTGAATTATCTATTTTTGAACAATTTTTCATGTGAAACATTTGGTTACACTTTTCTTTTTTAAAAAATTACAATTATACCACTTCCCTAAGTTCTAATAGGTCAACAATTATCTTATCTTATTCCCACAATCACAATGATTTTCATGAAAAAATAAAAAAAATTAACAATGAAAACTCCCTCCCCTCACATATGAATTATTATTCATTAAATAAATCCAATATTGGAATTTGTTTGGTGCATTCCAACCGAGGTCACCCAAAAAAGAAATAACAATATTCAACAAGCTATTTTATTTTATTTTCTCCTCCACCGACTTACATCCTTATTAAACCATAAATATATATTATCTGAAGTATCATACATACAATTATATATCTTTTCAATGGTATGATCATAAACCACATCCACATATATCAAAGGGGTTATTAAATCATCTTTCATCTATCTGGAAAACTACTACATAATGAAGACATGTCATTATTTTTTCCATTAAAATATATCATGGTACAATATGATGGTGAATATAAAAATATATATTATTTTTAAAATATAATTACATGTATGGATTCATTATATCATATGTATCTATTTATTTTCCATTCTATATGGGATATGATAATGTCTCTAATGTCAATGGAAATCTACCGCCTCACAGACCGATGCAAATTTTAATTCACTAATGGTTTACATGGAATGTGGTAAGGATAAATTTAATAAATATATTTAGTATAAACGAAATAATTATCATATTCATGATATATTTAGTATTTTGAAATGTTCGTATGTCATTTCATTCTTACACTGAAAAATGATAACCGCTTTTGTGTATGTATCGACCACCACCTTCACAAAGCAATGTGACTCATTTTTCATAACGACGACACAATGAGAGTAAGTATATTTAAATAAATAATATTATTTATATGATATTATTATAGTTTTTGTAATATAGAATATTACATTTTCCCCTAATGATCATTGGAAAATGGAAACATTGATCATGTGTACGTAGGACCAATCATCTCCATTATTGTAGCATACATAATTTCACAAAAACATTCTTTCATGATTAGTATTAAAATTTTAAATTATTTATATAAACATGATAATTATTTAATGTATATTATTCCAGATACGATTAAAGTATATAATAATAACAAGAACTAGAACTTTCATGATAAATAATAAATGAGAAAATAATCCAATTAACACTCGGAACAAGGAAAATAATTAATGATTGTTGATGAAATCATGATAAGATGTTATAAAAAGACCATATATGATATTATAAATATTAATATGCTTATGGTATAAGTTAATAGCATTTTCATAAAAACTATACAAAATTTGAAATCATCTTCAACAACAATGTTTCTAGAGGTAATGGGATTCGTATCAATTTCCCTTAATTGAAGCATATTGTAATGTTATCCACCCTACATCTCTATTGTGGTTTATATAATTCTTATCTGAGATGTAATATCATGATTCATTAAAAATCATTTTATTTTATCTTTCAATTTGAATTATTTCATATTTGTGGATTTTATTGAAGGATTACAATGTTGTAATATATTTTGGATAATCTCACTTTATTTTGTGATTGTTATCATTCCTTGAAATCAATCAATTTATCATGATCAATTTTCATTGGAAATTGTATTTTTCGTATATATATACATATATTCTTTTATAATAAATATTTATAATTCCTAAATTTTTTACCATTTTTAGATATGAATTATACTTTGATAGTTATTTGATCATCTGTGGGAATATTGATAAATCCATATCATTTAGTCAATATATATATATATATATATTTATTTATTAATAAGGCAAATATTTGATGAATTAAATCATTTATTTTATATATCACGAAATATTTGTGCATGCATACATGTGAGTGGTAATTTATAGATATCCCCTCGAATAATTTATGGGTCTCATTAGACAAATCATTTGGCCAACTAATATGAGTTTGGACCCACTTTATGTGAAATATTGTAATATGATCCCATATTTTCAACCCATGTAATCTCTTTATATATATAACAATATTTTCTTCGGTGTTTTGGAAAAGGCTCCACTTTTTCTAAAAAACTAACCATTTTTATTATTTTCCATGATATTTTTGAAATTATATTACCATAGATGCATTTAATTCTTAGTTTATTGATTAAATGGTATGTTTTATTAGTTAATTACATTTAAATACTTATTTTTTATATTATAATGATATCTTCAACCATGAATAACCATTATTGATCATTTTATCTCTCCTATATTTTATTTCATTTCTCTATGATGTGAATTAGAATTATTTGAATGAGTTCAAGGATTCCAATGGTTTTCCATTTCTATGCTCTGTATTTTTTATCCCAATATAAAATGGATGTCATGTATGTATATTATTCTAAAAATAATCTAAACTAATTATTCATGTACTATTAGACCAATTTTATCTATCTCAATATAATAGATTGGTCAACATCTTTGGGTTACATGGGTCAGGTAGCTACAATTTGTATTAGGGGACATTTTTTAGGATCCCTGGGAACTAGATTTCAGAAAACATAGATTAGGGTTCATAATCATAGGATATAATTTTGGGATCAATATATAATCACATAGAAATGTTTTGGTAAGGATGATATTATGTGGTTTTTATTTGAAATATAGACCTTTACGGATACTACATGTGACATCATTCTAGCACATAGGTTCCTATTGTTAATAACTCAAAAATAGATGCATTGGTATTATCCTAGAATACACTATGTGATTTAAAATTGGACATAATGTGCAACTAGTTTGACACTATCATTTTTATTATTTGGATAATTCCAATTTTTTTACTCTGCTATTTTAATTTAGTTGAAATTAAAGACATCCCCAATGAAACTAAGTTTATTATGTATAATTTTTTTAATTTATGGTATGTTTTACACCATCTTCATTATTATGAATAATGATTTATATTATATATTTTTATGATCTAATATTGTATATTCTATTGTTTAGAAATTGATCTTGTACGTAATAAGGGTATCATTGCTCAAGACCAATGTTGGGATTTACCATCTTAGGATGCCAACATGGATGGTATTGGAAATAGGAAAATTATGTATATATTAGGGCATCTTAATAAAGTTATGAAATGTAAACATTCCCATACATAGAATCAAATTTGAAATCATGGTTCCCCTATTTATGATAGCCTTATGAAATTGAAACCCCCATCATTTGGTGGTAAACTATTCCAATGGTATCTAAGTCATGGATTAAGAATATGAATAAGATATTAACTGAGTTCGATACATTGAAAAGGGAAAGGATACAGTTGTTGTGTATTGTCTTAAATGAAATAATGATAAATGGTGGTTGTTGATATATAATACTTGGGATGAAGAGGAATTAGAACTCATATATTTTAAATATATTAAGGAGGCATTCATTGAAAAATATTTCCCTAGTGAGTAGAACATTGAGTTGAATAAATGGATTTGTAGTGTATATAAAAATGAATAATAATTTTTTTGAGGAGTTTTAAGTATCCATTATATGATAATCTTGGTATTCTATAGATTGTATTTTCATCACATAATAAAATTTTGATCATTTATTTTAAGGTCTTAAGTTATGTTTTTGAAGGGATTTGGTCACAGAATCGTTTTCTACATATAATGAAATATTTTAATATGCTATCAAGATAGAGAATTATTACACCATGTCTTTTGGATTCTAATGGAATCATGTGAAGATGAGTATGATTAAGAAAAATATTAATAAATTGAGGAAATTGAATATATATTTTCCTACATTTGATAGTTTGGTAAAGAAACACACTAGTTCTTTCTTTAAGGGAATATTAATTTTCAAAATCTATGGAGAGAAAGTCCACAATTTTAATGATTTTAAGGGAAATAAATAAATTACATTTTATCAATAATTCATGTATAATGTCATGGGGAACTATAAAAATTAATGCCCAGAGCATATTTAGAATATACCTTATAGGAATCTAAGGGATCAATTTATGGATTATGATATTGATGTATTAAATGATTAATTATTAATGTGATTTTTTATTTGGATATGGTAAATATATTGAATAAGTATTGTTTTGATGATATTATAATTATTATAATAATGATCCGTTTAAGGATTTTACTACAACATAATTAAATATAGGATTTGAAATCATGTATTTAATAGTACCAAGAAAAGTGATTTAGTGGAAAGATGAATGTTTTAGAAAACACATGGTTAAAGGATGATAACTTTGAATATGTTCTATATATTTAGAAAATAGTTATATTGATATGTTTATGAGATAGTATTGGTGACCATGATATTGTTTATTGATTGGATGGTTTATCTTAGTCTTTCTTTAGTTTACTACATGGATCGATATGTTGAATATATTCAATAAATAGATATTTTATTTTTTGATGCATTCATGTTTTCATTAATGTTTTATGAAGATCAAGGTGTTAATATATAACCAGTGAGACATTAATTGACACTTTATATTGTATTTAGTAAAAAAATTCTAATTTAGTTACCTTTAGAAAATAATTGGTAAGATGTTTTTTTAGTGTCTTTAAGGCCAACTATATATGGAAGGGATTAAGTTCAACTATGGGTGTTATCAGATAACTTATAATAACTATTTTGGTTCTAGTGAAGATCTAGGGACTATATTGTTTCTATTTTTTAGATATTATGATCCGTTGAAAGTTAATTTCAATTCCATAGGTATTAAAAAAATTTATTTTTTATATTAATTTTTTGGAGTAAGAGTTGATATGGAAATTCATCGAAGTAAAACCACATGATGATATTATTCCTATGATATAATAAAAAATCATGTATGTATACATTCATATATTCTTATGTTGTGAATGAAGTCCTCAACTATATGAAATATATCTTGAGACAAATTCTCTTTCTATTATCATCATTTGTGATGATATAAATGTCTTTTTCTGAAAATCTGATTTGTTGATTGGTGGACATTAACTTCCCCCTAACCATGTTTTCTATCACTATCCAACAGTATTTTCATGTTAGTTTTCTATTATATGTCCATTTAAAAATTCCAAATATAAAATTATCCTATTTGGGATCCTTATATGTATTTTTTCCTTATAAACATTTTACTTTTTCACTCTTATTAAGATTATATTTTATTAAAACTTTTACAATACCGGTTTTCAGCAATGGTATTTCCAAATGTCAAACCCTTGATTACCTGTATCATTTTTAAATTGTGAGAAAACTATTTATTTATTATACTTTAATTTTACAGCCCTAATTTTTAAATAATACATTTTATTCGATAGAATATTATACATTTCTAGCCGAGCATAAACAACCCGGAAAATACATTTTTTTGAAATTTATTATCTTCAATAGATTATGGAACACACAACCCTGAGTCAAATTGTACCATAATATAGTATTCTTTATATCCTAAAGATTAAATATTCATATGATAATATTACTAAATTAACTATTTTGTTACTGTTAGCAGCTAATTATAAATTTAATAAGAATCTCTTAAAGGTAAAATAAATGATTTCTATAAAATTTTATTTTCTTATAAAGATGCTTTAGTCAGGATTTGTAAACATAAGTTGAGATTATTTTTTACCACGTTTAGAAAATATATTTCAAAAAACATAACTTTATGAAATCATGTTATCAAAATTATTTTACTATGAAATTTATGGATTATTCTGAAAAGTTTCATTCTATGAGGAATAATGAAAAATGCTAAATTTTATATATACATTTCCATTCCACTAAAATTATTTACCATTATTAACTATATTTTTGAAATGTTTTAAAATTAAAATTAGTTATGTTATATTTTTATTAATCTAAATTATATCATTTTAATCAATTTCATATAGAGTTTTGATGTAAACACATTGTAAACCCTTGAACACTTTCAAATATAAAACATGATTTCTCCTCTAATAAATAAGATTAAATTTAAATGTTCAAATTTAAATTATTTTAATAGATTTTTTTTAAAATGGAATCCAATTTTTGAATCATAATATTTTATTTTATTTAATATTTTCTACTTAACTTTTAAAGAATTTGAATAGTGAAAATAGTAAAAATTATTTACTGTGGTTATGGAAAAAATGGATTTAACAAGAGTTAAAATAAAAATATAATATTTAAATTGACCTAAAATGTTTTCTAAATTTTTTTTATATAAATATATAATCCATTTAATTTATAATGCTCTAATATAATCTATGTGGGATCCCTTTGGAATGATAAAAATATTGTTACACCATTTTCATTGAAATATTTACAAGTCACCTCACTTATAAAAGCCCAAACCTCTCCCCAATACATCGTTCCTTCATGACCTCATAGTTCATATAATACCTATTCGCATGACTTCCCAATATACCTAACCTTATCCTATAATTCATATTTTGGGCATAAATCCCTCCTATGAATCCTTTTGTTTTAATCCCAAGGAGGTTACCCACAGAAGATGTAATGTTCATAATCATGCATTTTTTGTTTAATTTCTTCCTCAAACACCTAAAATTATTATTAAACCCTGATGATATAATATACTCAGTCCATTTAATATAATAATATTTTTTAGCTTATTTTAATGACTCAAATCCATCTATGATTCAATCAAATTGTTTGTGAAATTATCATTTGACTGTATGGCAGACAACTGGTTTCTGAACCGATATTATTCGTTTTCTATATTACCAAAAATCACAAAATGTAAAAGATGAGGGATATGAAGTATTTATAATATATTTCTATAATAATTAATCCTTATTCATCATTATTTAACATATAAATTTTTATTTTACAATCTATAGGGGATACGATATTATCACTTGTGTGTACGACATACTATCGACTCATGAAGGGATGTCATTTTTCTTTCACTAAAATTTTATACGGAAGGTGATAAGTATTAATTAAATTAATATATTTGAGATAAATTATATAATTATGATATTTATGAAATATTAATCATTTATGAAATATTATATTTTATTTTGTTTCTTACATTTTAAAATGATAATGTCATTCATGTACATGTTGACTACCGCCATCACAATGTGATGTGACCCAATTTATAAAATCCTCCCACATGAATGAAACATATAATTATATTTCTTATATATATATATATATAATATTATTATCATTATTTAAATAGAAAATATTATTTATCTTAATTACATAATTATTATTGGGAAATATAAATGTTACACATTCCTATGTATAGACTACTGGCTCTATGATCGAAACATACTTCATTTCCCAAAACCATTGTTCATAGTTGGTATTAATAGTATAATATATGTATAAATATGATAATTATTTCAGTATTATTATAATATATAGGATAAAAACAATTTAATATTAACAAGAACATGATCTTTATTGAAAAAAAATGAAAAAACAAGGCAATTAACACCTGAAAAAATGAAAATAATAAATGATTATTAACAAACTGGTGAAAATATTTTATTCAATAATCATATATGATACTATAAATATTAATATATTCTAATATAAGTTAATTAAATGTATAAAACGACTATATAGAAGTTGAAATCATGTTCAACCAAATTAAATAATGAGATAAGGTATTTCATCCCAATTTGACTTCAGTGAGGAATATTGGTTCCTTTTTCACTTAATTGATTTATGTGGTGTATATGTTGACCATTTAATAGAAATTTCATGATTCAATAATAATTCATTAAATTTTATGTTTAAATTTTAGTTGCATTATCCAAGGGTATTTAAATATAAAATTACTGTATTGTAATTGTTATTTTAAAATCTCACTTTCTTTTGTGATTATTAACTATCACTTGAAATAATCACTTTAATATGATCATTTTCAATAATAATTATAATTATATTAAATATAAAAATTATATTTCTAATTATATTATTATTGAATAAACCATATTCCATTTTTACATTTTTTATACTTTGTGACTAATTTGATTCACTGAGGAGTTATTAATAAAAGTACATCATTTACTAAATACATGTATTTATTGATAAGAAATATTTCTCAGGGGTAAAAAAATTGTTAGATATATGAAAGGTTATTTGGAAATTTATGATTTGGTAGGGTACAATATGGATATCTCGTTAGTTTATTGATTGGTCTTATGAGAATACATAGTTGGCCAAACTAGATGGGTTTTGACCAAGTCGTTTTAAATCACTTTACCAAAAAAATGACTTTGTGCCAGGCCATTTTAATCCTTATTTTAAAACATCATGATGGTTGAGTTATAAGGGTTCTATAAAATTGAATCCAATAATTAATAATTTACTTCATTTATATTTAAGTTATTATTATTATCCATGTGATTTTCTCGATAGCATGATCTTTGAATGCCTTTCATTCTTAGTTTATTGATAAAATGAAATGTTTTATCAAATAATTACTATGATGTATTGATTATGTCGTTTCTAATCAGGATATATTCCACTAAAAATATCAATTTCTACAAATTTAATTACACCCTTAATTTTTTTTCCATTTCCCCATGATATGAAGAATAATTTTTTGATTGAGTTCAAGGAGGCCAAGTGATTCCATTTTAACACTTGGTATTTTATATCCCCATGTAAATTGTTTTACATATGTGTATCTGATATCTAAAATTGATACACCAATCAGTACTTATATATTTAACCCTTTTTTTCTATATTAATCTAATAATGTAGAAACTTTTTATGTACAACTAAGGTCTGGTCACTAGACTTCTAACTAATAAAATTAATTACATAAAATTCAAACACATGAACACACGAAATATTAAATCATGTCTATAAGGAAACAATGATATTACACCACTTTGTATATAAAATATGAGGTATTAATAAAACTCATTATCTATGTTTATAATAATTATTCAACCATATCCTGATAATGTGAATATATACTCATTGAGTTTTCAATTCCATTTCTAAGGGGATTGTTCAAATTACAAAATATTTTTTTATCCATATTGTATTATATGACATGATATCATAGTTATAATCTATTAAATTTTAATCTATATATTGAGGTAATAATTCCATCTATAAATATTTACTTCATGAAAAATGAGAATATAAGGAGTAAAATAGACTAACATTCCCAAATCCATGGGATACTCAATTATTTCACTATTACATAGAATTTGAAATCATTGTAGTGAATAAGAGATCATTGAGTGACTATTTATCTTCACATATCACATATTTATATAATATTGTTATATATCCCTTATTTAATGATGGTATTTTAAAAAAAAAATAGTTGAATCAAATTATTATCCATGCATCATTAATGTCTATAATATGACCTGAAAAATCAATATTATGTATTCACCATGTTGTGTCTATAACAACCCAAGATTTTATGAGAATTATTATTTTTAATATCATTGATGTCTTGTGTTGTATGCTATACCAAAAGGATCTTGCACTAGACGCATCCCTGACTTGGCTTGCATTACACGCAATCACAACCTTCCTCGATAGCGTGTGTAGTACGCAATAACGAGTTTCACTAAACAACGATATATTATTATATTATTATCATGGACTAGACGTTATGAATAGTATTAAATATATTTTGAATTTTATAACATTATTATTCATCTTATACATTTTCTATAACATGGTATGAGAACAAAATAATTTTTTCGGGTAAAATAAGTATTTTAAAAAAATGCAGTTTTACCACCTTTGATGGCGTACCCACATTAAATCTAGTTTTTGACATGTTTATAAGTTAAAATTGAAAAAATAAAATTATTCTTTGGAATCAGGATATAAAAATTTACTTTGGATAAATTTTTCATATTATTCTGACAACTTTCATATTGTAATGAATAGTAAAAACACGCTATATTTTAATTAAAAACCAATTTTGTCATCGTAATAATTTATATGGTTAAATTATAATATTTAATGGTTTTAAAGTATAAATAGAATATATTTTTACCATTTAAAATAATGTATGTCATTAACATTAAATTTACATTGAATTCATAGGTAAAACCATTTAAATCTTTGGCAATGTTTTAACTTTTAAAACCCATATTTCATAACAACAGGATTAATTTAAAATTAATTAATGAAACTTCTGTGTTATGAATTTTTAAAAATGGATTCCATATTTGAATTCAGTGGATCCAAATTATGAAAGTAGGTTACTTTTATTTTTTAGATATTATGAATAGTAACTACAGTAATTTTTATTTATTGTAGTTAAAGGTAAATAAGGTAATTATGGGTCAAAATAAGATAATAAAATCACCCTAACACCTGAAAAAATTCTATTGGGTGAATAAATGTCGACCTATATAACCTAATGGTCGGAATAGATTCATTTTATGGACTTTTGACCATTAAAATAATTTAATTAATATTAAATCCAAAGAAAGTGACAACATGTCAATCTCTCAAATCTTATAAGTATAATAATTTTTATTTTAGTGATAAAATTCATGAAACTTAGGATATGAATAAAATAGAGAAAGGTAATAAAATTATCTACATCTTGTGAATTTATTTTGAATTTTTAGGGATTAAATAATTATCATTAAAGGTGACACTATACCATAATTATTCTATATTTTTGAATATTTTTTAATGATTTTTAAATAATTAAATAAAACATTTTACTCATAGACAATCAATAGTGTCAATTTTGACCCTACACAATTCATTGATTTTTAAAAATATTAAGATAATAAGTTAAAATCAAAAAAACATTTTTAATATACTAATATGCTTTCAAGTGCATCAAGATAATTCGTTAGACATATTAATTAGATAAAATCACATTTATTTTAATATTTTTAACAACATTAATTTGTTATCTCTGTTAATAAAATTATTATATATTCAATTTTGTGTAATTACATAATATACTTATATTATGAATAAAAATTAAAAATAAAATACTATTATGAAGATAAATCAACAATATTATATGAAAATACTTGTAGTCAAATTTACCATTATGAAAATCAAACATTTAAAATGTTATATTTATTAAATTATAAATGTGACAACTTCAACATCAATTTAATTAAAATAATATAAGTGTCACAATATCCTCTATTAAAAACCAAATGGACACTGACTCAGTCATTGGATAGTTGAGGTCATGAAATACTCAACAAATAATATTTTCTCAATTATTCGAGTCTTTTTAGATTTATTTACATTTTATTTAAAATGATTTATTTATTTTTGAACAATTAATTAATTTTTACATAACCAAAGTATAAGTATTTAAGGTAATTATATTTTTAATAAAAATTAAATATAAATTAATATGAAAAACAAAAACATTTTATATTTCAATTTAGTATTTATAATTTACTTTATCTTATGTATAACCTTATTTTAAAAAACATATATTTATTAAAATATAAGTAAGATTTATTTTGTTTTTCATTAAATAAAAAATCATAAATGTCTTAATCTCATCCATGTGTCTTCCAAAGGATACCATTTCTACCTAATGAAGAATTAGGTCGAAACACACTCATACAATGATATTAAGGTATGTTTTAGATTAATTTTATAATATTATTTTTTCCCTTAATTACATAATTTACCCTTTTACCATATTAATAAAATTTACCAAAGATAGTATTTAGGACTCCCAAAAATAAAATAATACAATTTACATAATTTTGACTTACTAAATTCCTATATAGAATCTATTTTTAAAAATTGAGACCACCAAATATTCAGTAATTAATTTTAAATTTATTATGTTGTTAGAAAAAGAGAACAAGTTTTAGTAGTTAAAACATTGAAAAAGATTGATTTGTTTTTACATTTAAATTCAATTTAAATTAATTATAATGAAATATATTATATTAATTGATCAAAATATATACTATTTTTACTTTAAAACCATTCATTAGTATAATTTATCCATCTAAATTATTTCGATGAAAAACAAATTTTCAATTAAAAGTTAGTGTGTTTTTAATATTTATCAAAACATGAATGTTATCAAAAAATATAAAAAATTCATCCTAAGTAAATTTTAATATCCTGATACTAAAGAGGATGTTTTTTTATATTGACTATACTAATGTGAAAAAACTAGAATTCAAATGGGTGTGACATCAAAACGAGACAAAACATCATTTAAAAAAATACTTCTTTTATCCGAAAATTTGAATTTGTTCTTAAGTTATGTCTTGAAAACTTATAATATGAATTTTTAAAATTGTATTTAATATATTAATTATGTATTAAGTTAATATAATCCATCAATAATGTTTTTTATATTTTATAAACTCACTTAATTTCATTAACAATGTTTTTTAGAAAAGCATTTCGTTTTAATTTAAAAATGTTTTATTTTAATTTATAATTAATTTCTCACCAATGAGTAATGTATATACTCAATACTATGTTAATAAAAATCATACAGACAATATAAAATCTTGTTTATAAGGTAACATAATAATATTTAGTTGTTCGTTAAAGCCTGGTCTTGTTTGAAATGAATTCTATACAAAGTACATGTAATCATGTGTAACACAAGACAATCGTATTGTTGAGTATATCCCAAGCTAATCAAGTGTTGCATGATTCACGAGATTAACATGGTGTTTTGTACAACAATATACATCAATGAAATTAATATAAACTTATATAAATAAATAAATAATGAATAACATATATCCCAAAAATATCTAGGTGTCACTTATTATCCCTATGATTATAAAATAATGATGACCATTGTAGATTATGTTCACCATTATAACTATACCTTCTTCATGACTTTTGGTTGTCCACATAATAAAATTTAGTCACATTAAATCAAATTCAGACTCCATAACATTCAAACACTATATCAAATTTCCCTTAGAGAATATGTCATAGTTGTAATGTGTAACATCCTGATTCGAGTCCTTCAAATGGGGGCCTCGAGCTGATTGGTCACATTTCTTCAATAATGACTCACTATATGGTAGTGGTTAATAAATAAATAAAAGGGTATAATGTGGTTCAGTGGGGATACTATACCCTCATATATGAGTGTCATCATAGATAATATAATATTATAAAATAGAGTATGATTATATAAATAGATACTATAATTAGTTGACTAGTAACTTGCCCAAGTGAAATCATGATATAAGAGAATTTCGCAGTGGAATAATATACTATTATCAATTGTAGATGCATAAACAACCTAGAAACTATAATAATATCAAAATTCCAAAGGTGAAGTCTTATAGAATGATTTCATGAAATGATGATATATGAAAATGGGAATTATTGGATAGGAATATACCACATGCTATACAAAAAAATGGGAAAATACTACTCCATTATAATCTCAAGCATAAGATCATTCATGTTCTCCCATGCTCTATACTCTATGATAAATTAATCATGTTTCTGTAATAGGGTGATTTCCCAAATCCATACCTATAGAAATGTAATATACTCGAGTACCATAGGTTTCTTGAGTAGGGTGTGAGATAAAATCACATTAGGACACCACCAAAAGTTTCTAATAATAATATATCCCATGAGGCTAGAAACAATAGTGTAAACATATAAATAATAATGAAAAATTCTGAATAAATAATTACCATTCAGTTCTAGTTCCTATGTCACAACTAGATGGGTCTACCTACATCGCCATATACTAGTAAAATTATGGTTGGTAACCATATAGAAACTAATAAAATATATTTTTTAGTTATATATTATATCTAATAATATGCATGTGAGTACATAAGCAGCCATATAACTAGATAATTGCAGCTGGATGGACTTGGGGTGTAACTCAATCATCCATAACCTATCTACAGAGCTATAGGCTCTATAATGGGTATCTTCCCAAAATCTCTTAATGAATGTGTGATGTCATGATCATCACTCAATAATGTTTGGGTGAGACATCATTCTTAACACCTGATATAGGGGAATGTGGAACATCATGCTAATCATAAAAAAAAGTATACTTTTGAAAGACATTTTTCATAACACCTGATTTATGGTAGCCTGAAATGTATTTTTCAATAAAACCCATAACCATTATTTCATAGTCAATATCAAAGGAATATTCATAATTACAATCATTTCATGGGGTATCATTTTTTAAGTTCCATAACCATCAAGCACCAATATATAAATGGGTATCCCAGATCATGTAATATCTATAAATAAATATCACATTAAGGAATCATTATAGAAGGACTTGACACCATTTATAATTATTTATAATTAACCCCATTAATTCATTTAAGCACGGAAATCCATCTTGAATCTATGTTGATGAATTATAATATATGAAAAATTCATTTCAGGACTATCCATTCTCTTCTGAGGTGCTTTGGAAATGTATAAAATTAATAACATGGGGGAAAACAATATTCATACCGAACGTGGTGGCTATGGATGAGGTTTACATCTTATAAATACATAATAGGGGTATACATGAGTATGATAACATATTTCAATTATTTTATGTTAAAATAAATAATTTTATGGAATCACATGGAAATGGCCAGTGTGAGGAATGACATTGAGGCTATAAAAACACTAATTTATATTTCTATCCATTATAAATAAAATACCATAGGGTCATAGATGACTCCTCATCCAATTTCATCTTTATTTTTGGCATATATGAGGAGACAAATGAATAATGGTCCAATGACCTAAAAATTGGGAGAATGAGCATGCAACTAAATAGTACAAGAGATATCAAGTACAATGTAGAATGGAAGAAAATGGAATCAATATCTTACGTTAATCCATCAAATTCATCAAATTACTTCCAAATTAGAGTCAGGATCATGGAAAAATAAAATAAATTGTAACAATATTGAAGAGAGATTATTGGAGAATATAGAGGGGGATCATCTACATGGAATGACGTGGACTGAAAAGTTGGTTATGGATATCATTTAATTAAGTTAAAATCATAATTTCACCCAAAATGAAAATGGTTCATGATTTAGTTGCACTACTAGCCAAACCATGAACCAATTGTGTCCCACAAAACTTTCCACAGAGGACAATGTGTGGGCTAGGTACATAGTTAGGGTAACCATACGCATCCCATACATATTTCCTATAAAATTATTATATTACAATTCAAATTTTCATTCACCAATTTTCATATAGTTTTATAATATTTTATTTCATCCTATATACCCTGGAGATACTCTCATAATAAACTCATATAGTTAGTACTAACCATGTGGTAACCATGAGACCATCCATGTTTTCCCAATTTTAAGATATCTAAGCGTCGAACAAGCTCAATAGTCTCCTAAAACCATTATTTATTATTATTTCACATTTATAAAGATTAAAAAAATGATTTAAACTAAAAATGATACATACCATTTAGGAAATTTGGGTCATTACAACATCCCCTCATTAAAGAAACTCATCCATGAGTTGATCTTCCAAGTGAAAAGACATATTATTAAATAAAATATCTAGCTATTGAGATCATATATTAGAATCCCATTCCTAGGTCTCTTTTAGTAATAAAATTTTCTTCTACAACACCCATAACAAATAAATTGACCTTACTCAAAGTGTTTTAACACTCTTGTCAACAATACCCGCTTGAGTTTCCTCAAAAGATTAACCTACATCAAACTCACCCTCTTCTTTTTTTAAAACAAGTGATAGGTCTAGATAGTACTGGTGAAGCTCATATACATGATAGACATCACGAAATGACTAGTAACTATGAATATGTTCCATCTAATAATCCACTTATCCGATTTTCTTGACAACCTCAAAGGGATCAATGAATAGAGAAAAAATATTACCCTTCCTCATGATAAGTAAATATACAAACATGTGGGAAACTCCCAAGAAAAAAATAATTATCAACCTCAAAATAATGTGGTCATAAACATCAATTGGAATATTACTTCTATATGAATTGAGTTTCAATCATTCTCTTTATGATCAATCATTCATAGTCCATTTTCTCCTCAACTAGACATGGTCTAATCAAAGATTCCCCCACCTCTAACCACCACATAGGTGATCGAAATGGCATACAATATTATGCTTCCTAAGGAAATATCAGTTGTCTAGATGATTTTTTATAATTGAACCCCAAAAGGGAAATGTGTTTCTCCCAAGAACCCTAGATGTCAAGAACAAATGCACAAAGTATGTCCTCTAAGAACTGAATTTTATTCTCAATTTATCTGTTAGTCCGAGGGTGATCCTTTGTTATCAAAATATTTTATGTACCCATGTATTTCTATACCAATTCATGAATCATGATTCTAATCTATATTCCCTAAAAAATATGATAGATTGGGTATATTCATGAAGACTTACATCATCCCTAACATATATCATCTGCAACCTATCTACCAAAAATATCAATCACATGGGTAAAACATTTGTGGCCTTTTTCGAAATATCAACCTCTACCAAAACTGTATTATTACAACCATGTGATCTAGGAAAACCGGTAATGAAATCTATAATAAAATCATCACTTATCAACTCAAGAATTCAAATGGATGGAAAATTCTTGTAAGTCGCTGATGTTATAAATTCACCTACTGACAGGTGGATCACCGAGTGATAAAACTAGCTATCTCCCATTTCATAGCTAGATACCAGTACCAGTGTAGTAAGTTACTATACATCAAGGTGAAATCATGATTTATTACCTAAAATGAAGCATTATATTCTTCCATCATCTTCTCTAAGATGTCACTTGGGAACCAAACAATCCCATGAAAGCATAGGGCCTCATCCTCATCTACGATCCACCTAGAAGACGAATCTACCTATTATATAATTTGAATTAAGAAAATTTCACAGCAACTGAAGGATTCCTCCTTCTTACCTATATAACAAGGTCAGATTTCACAAAAAAATTTGAAAGGATATTATAACTGTTGTCATGTAGATCTGCAACATGATTCTTTGAAAAAATTACATGAGATACCACTCTCCATTTTCCTCTATGACAACATATTCCTAAGTAATCTATATCAAATAATTATCTACAACATTTCCATTCCCAAGAATTTATCTAATCATAAAATTAAATGACTACACATATAAAACTGATCAGCACAAACTAATATTTAGATCACATTACGTAAATATGTACTTGAGGATCTTGAGGTCTATGTACAACCACAAATTATATCCAAGTAAAAAATATCTCCAAAAGGATAAATAATGAACTACAATAGATATATTGATGTTTTCCATTAGGTTATTCTGCTAAGGATTCCTCAACTGATAAGACACATAAACAATGACTCACTCTTCCAACATCAATACAACTCTCATTCTAATAACTCATGGATCACAATAGTCATTATAGTTCCATCCTAACCTGAAAAAAATTAGTATTGGATCTATAGTAAAATGGCCCTTCAACAGATGAATGTTTTCATCACAAAATACTAGAAATTTGAATTTCGCAATATTTTTACTTATACTATTAAGGGGTTCTTCAAGGATTGAGAAATCATGGATGAGTCGTCTATAATACATGGGAATCCCCATGGATCATACTAGGACAAATAATTTCATTGGATGCTCCCAAGAAATTATAGCTCTAACTTTATCTATCTCTACTGAAACTCTAGTCTCTGAGATAATGTGGCCAAATAAGTAGAACTTATCTATATAAAAATTTATTTTGTTGATGTTAGCATAAATTTGGTTCTCTCTTAGTGTATCAACATGATATAATGGTGGTTGTAATGGTAGTGTTGGGAGAGAGATAATACCTTAGGACATTGTCAATAAGGGATAACATGAATGATTCCAAATATAGGGGGAAAACCAGATTCACTAGAGATATAAAAACTACAGTTTCATTAATGAGGTCGAACAACATGCCTTGGTACACATAAAACCATACCCCCTTCTGAAAGTCATGCGTGGTATTTCAGATGACTTGAAATATATCTTATGATATCTCAACTTCAATTAAATATTTAAAAACACACCATATCTTCAGATCTAATCAAATCGGTAATTTATTCTAGGAAGTAGATATTCGTTATTTACCATGACCTTGTTCAACCATCATGAATCTACACAAAGCATGAGGTTATTGTTAGCATTATTGAAAAAAAAGACCCATTTGTCCCAATAATAATTGTTGTGAAGTATAAAACCTTTATCATCCAAATCATCCAACTATTTCATGAGATGTAGAATCTCTATGTGTTATCCTATATGGAGAAATGGAAACTGGTGATACACCTAATAGTAGATCAATACTAAATTTTAACCCTCCCACTTGAGCTTTTTCTAAAAAATTATTTAGAGAAGTTATCCCAGAAACTATCAACTATAAGAGAGAATTATGTTGTTCGAAACCCCATACCATCCAATAAAATACTATAAATATGAGTTGTCACTCCTCCCATCCATTTCTACTTAGGTCCCACTCGAGTCCAATGAAAATACAATTTACACTTATAATCATACCTAGATTCATCTGGTTATATAAATATCAACCTTTAATGATATAATTAAATATGATCTTTATTGGGAACATACCAGTGCATTCAAATTATTATATCAAACAATTTGATGTCATGTATGAAAAGATTCCATATGGAAATACATACACATATTTTAACAGGACAACCATTACAATGACATACGCTCTCATGTTGAATACCCACATGGGTATATAGAGTCATCATTCCATAGAAATGTTCTATATGGAGACCGATACTCTCCATAATATCCTCTGATATAATTAAATGTTATGTGACTTCATTATATAAACTGAAAACGATATTACATAACACTATAATAGGATCTCTACAAGTTGAAGGTCTAGTAATCTACTCCTCTGGCAATGGATTCAATTCATGTAACTGGCATGTACCATGACCCAGATTAAAAACCTAACAACCCTAATACAGATCACATTACTGGACATAATGATCATTTGTCTATATTTATCTTCCTCAACCTCCACATTAGAATGTGTGGCCAGTGGTATTTGAGCTTCCTTCCAAGTGAGATATTGTGGTCCCTGCTCTAGTATATAGAGTAAGTGTAGATCACCAATTGTTATGAACTGAAGGAATGGACCTGAAAAAGAATTGGATATACCCCATCCAGTCATAACCCATGCATTACAATGTATCCCACATACATTAGGGTTTTTATGTCTCAACATTCCTCAATGGTGATAGATATAAAAGTAGTCAGTCCAAGCAGGGAAAATAGTGTTATCACCAAGAGAAATCTCAAAGTGAAGCTTTCATCTAGTACTAGAAACATTGGTGGATCATGGTGAAAAACCACCCAAGTTCCCACCAACATCATCCCAGAAAAACCTATCAGTAATAAGGTGCTCATTGACTAACTCTAAAGTAGTTTTCATTCAAAGGACATTGACCGGGTATCAGATGGAGTAAGATGACCTATCCTCATATCGCTTAATGATCAAAAGATAATCACCCTCTAGATTCATTGTAAACCAATATAGATTAATAAAATGATAATAACACTAAATGAAAGACATGGATCCATATTGCAGGTTCATAATATTTGTAGATTGATATGCCCTCATAGTCATTCTAAATAAGATGTCATAGAAGATCATCTATAAATATTCTGAGATCATATATTGATTTCGATCCTCTTGGGTAATAAAAATCCCACCATATATTTTAATATCGTTTATCATATAAGAATAAATATATATCCTTTTATCAAGACGTTTATCTATATTCTCAATGATATAATTTATGACCTCCATTCATGACTCGACAAGATAGGGTATACCATCCACTAAAAACATTGGAAGTTATTGCTGCTAAAACTCTCGAGTTATCTCTTCAATAGCCGTGGAAGGTGAAGTGAATTTTTTAATTTATTACATCATAAAGAATAAACCCTCTAAAAATAGGGTGTTGCTGACCATTTCACGAATAGATGGTGGTTTCGTAGGTGGCACTCCATTAGGTATCACTGGTGACTTTGGGCCTTCCATATCTGGTGCATGGTAATCACTATCTTCAAAGCATAAAAATGAATTATATGATGCTGAAATGAATCTACAATTCCAAAATCATTCCTTATAAGTTAATTTATCCATTTTGATGACCACATATGGATAACTAGGACATATACAGTGCCTTCCTATGAATATATCACACCACTATAACTGCTCTTTAACTTGGGATTAAGTGACGAAAAATACAATGATGGTACAAAATATTGTAAGAGACTCCCAAATACCCACTACTATGGTCGGGTCTTGGTATAGCTATTGATTCACACATCTATGACAACAATTTCAATATCGAATTTATATTCATTTTATATTTTTCTCATTTATGTATTTGAATCTCGATGAAGGTTTAAATTATATGGATCACAGTTTAAAATTTATAAGGTCCCATACACTTTATAAATTGAAAATGTGGCATCAACATAATCATAACAACAACATGTTCTACCCAATGATAACCACGGTCCATTTCTCAATGTGCTTTAAATGACTTCTCATGGTTCTTGTGTTAACTTATGCAGGAAAACACTGTTAGGTTAAGGCAGACACATTATGTTTCATTTATGTTTTCTTATTACTAGAAGTAATATCACCACATTTACATATATAATAATCAAATAAGTAATAATATTTTATAATAAAATTCATATTGATGATATATGTGACCTGAAAAAATTCATGGCATCATTGTCTAAATGTGCCTATAATGATGCATGAGATTAAGGGCGCACATTGTTTGGTCCAAAATAAATAAAATCCCATTGGAATAACACAAAAAATTACAACATCCTCAGATGTGTGAATCACCCAAAAGTGAAGTGTTTTCAAATTTAAGATGCATATAAATAATATTAAATACCTATCCCTGTTAATTTGGGTTTCACGTGTTTGTGGGTTAGGTACTTCATAGTATAGTCTCACTAACAAATTCTAGAATATTCCAAATTTCTTTTATAACTCCTCAAATATAAGACAAAAGGTAAATAATCTCTGATAAAATTGGGTAATTTCTTATCATGGAGTTCTTTAAACCGAGTCCCCAAGATTGCATGTGACGTGGAATCAAGTGTTCATTCTCTTATACTAGAGGTTTCTGACTAACAAGAAGGGTGTAAGGTGGTATGATGGGGTAACTATACCCTCATATTATAGTGACAAATCAGATAATAGAAATATTATACAAAATATAAATAATAAATAAATAAAAACTATAATGAATGGACTAGTATTCCTCATTAGTAGAAAAATGATATAATAAAATAACAAAAAAGAACAAATACAACAATGAAATGATGAATCACAAAGAACCAAGAAACTATAATAATATCAAAATCCTAGGGGTTGTGATATATATATATATATATATATATAGATTTCATGGAATAATGATATACATAATATATGAAATAGGGGATAGAAATATAGAACACGCTTTAGAAAAATATAAAAAGGAAAAATACTGCTCCACTGGTATCTTGATCATATGCTTTGTTATGTTTTCCCATGCTCCATTCTATATTATAAATTAATTATGCATTTATATTATGGAACGTTTTCTTATCCATACATATAAAAAAGTATACTAGTGGGATGCTAATGTGGACTAAGTAGGATGTGAGATAAAATCCAAGTTGTCCACCACCAATGGTGCCTAGTAAAAATACATCCTGTGTACATAGAAACATCTTTGTCCCAGTATAATGATTAATGAAAGATATTGAATAAATAATTACAAACTAGGTCAGGTTCTTTGGGGCCACTTGGTTGGATCTACCTTGTTCGACATAGGATGGTGTAATTATTATTAGAAACTACACACAGACACAAATATATATATATATATATATATATATTAGTAAAATAAATATAGTATAGTTATAAACTGTATTTACATATATGCACTATATATGTGAGGAAATAAGTAATAATTTACATAGATACTGGGCATTGAAAGGACCTATGGAATATCACAATCATCCATATCATGCCTAATGAGTTATAGTCTCAAGAAAGGGTAAATGTCCTGAATCATATAGTAAATGTGAGACACCATTCTGAACACTCAATGTTGGTGGGGTGAGACATCATAAACAACACCCAGTATTAAAGAACATGGAACTTCAAGGCCATCATCAAAATATAATTATAATGGTGAGTGATGTCCAGCTCAATAACAAGTGTAATTGAGAATAAAACATTATGCTCAACAAAACCATTAACCACCTTTCAATAATATAAATGGAGTAATTATAATAATAATCATTACATGAGGGATCATCTCATTAGTTCCATAATCATAAATTCCAAATATATAATTGGTTTTCATATTTTATGTAAGATATATGAATAAATATAATTATCATTCATTATTAGGCGTGGACTTCACACCCATTTTAATTTATAATAATTAACCCTTTTAATTTATTTAATTAGGGAAAAACATATTGATTATAAGACATTCAATTATCGTGTATAAAAATTCCATCTCATGATAATACAATCACTTATCAGGTTCTTTATCCAATTAGTCAATTAATGAAGAGTGAGTAAAAAACATCGCACACCCAAAGGGATGGCTATGGTTGAGTTTGGAAGCATTTAAATACCTCTAAAGCTTCCATATTTTCCTAATAACATGAATATATTAATTTAAGTTGAATTAATTAATTTTAATGAACTGATTGGTAATTGATGATCTACAATAAGATGGATATGAAATGAAATAACAAAAAATGGTATTAAAATATACACCCCTACCTTAGTGTCTTAGAAAACTCCTCATCCAATGTCGACATCAGATTCTATGTTGATCGAGAGAAAATTGATGAACGTAACAATGCCATAAAAAGAGGGGGAATTATATTTCACTTAAATAGCCAAGATATGTTAAGGAAAAAGAAGAACATAAGTATGATTAATTAAGAGAATAACTTAAGATATCCAATAATTTTGATGATTTCCAATTTGGAGACCGAATTAGGGAGATATTAGAGAAGCAACAATATGATTGAGAAGAGCACATAGGAAAAGATAAAAGAGCCACATTAGTGGGAAATGATAAGGATGAATAGGTGGGTTATTGTCTAAATTTTATTAAGGGGAAAATAAAATATTCACTCAAAAATATAATGGTGTTTGGTTTGGACATACTATTCACCAAACTATGTGTTAACTAGTCACCACAGTACTAACCTAGGAGGACCCCACATGGGCTAGGTGTATAATTTGGGTAACCATGTGAATCTCATAAAAATTGTATGTGAAATTTGTTATAGAAAATAATACTAGGATGTGTGATCAGGCCCACATGATTTTAAAAAACTATGTAGCCTCATGTTGGCCACTGAATTCCCCACACAGTTACCCTACACAGATAGTAAAACAAATGCAATAATTATGTGGCCAACCATGAATGTCCAATTCTCAGAGGTTTGGTATTTGAACATGCCTTGTAAACTCCTAAAACATTCATTGGGAAATAGGGCATGTTTCCCAAGAAATAAATTTTTTTAAACAAAAAAAAAAGATGTTTTCATACTATTAAGAAGAAGTGGGTTATTATATAATGATTCATTAATCAACATTTCATGAAATTTACAACACCAATGTAATGCAATGTTTGAACATTAGGATATGTAATCTATAAAAAAAATTCTTATACCCATTCCAATAGAAGAATGGATAATCCTTGAATTACCACATTTTATATCTCAGGATATAAGCACATTCCAACATAGTGTGTTTAAAGGATTTTAGAATTACTTATTTTGATACAACATCAGTCATTATAATACTTTTTTCTTAATGAATTTTATACTTCATATATGTAATAATATATCAGTAATCCAAAAGAATATCCCATCAAACCCTTATAAAACATCATAATCCAAAATTATCCTTATATCAAAACTAAATGCATCATCCATATTTGGTATAAAATATCTTGATATAACCAGAATTTTTTCCCCTTGTCGTGATACTATAATACATAAATATTTTAAAATAATAACCTTATGTATGATATCATATATGAAAAAAAAATCCAAGCATAAATGAACAATGAAATAATATTATTTTACTGTGACCAATACTACCTAGATTTTCATTTTTTTGGAGTGAATTGGTTTAAATACATTATGAAATATCTATAAATTTGTTATTAAATATAACGTTATTTATTAATATTTTATATATAATCACTGAATTATTTGTAATGTAAATATTCTTAAAAATTCATTGTCATTAAAAATAAATATATTTAATTTTCATTGTGAATATTTTAATTAATATATTTAAATTTTTGAAAACAAAATTTAAAAATGAACATAAAGCAATATTTTATGATTTTTATAAATATATTGAATTTCCATTAAATAGCAAGAAGTTCTATATTTATTTAAAACTATGTATTTCATTTAATAAATTACAAATTTATATTTTTATACATTTTTTAAAATTAAAATTAGTTCTATAATATTAATAATAGTTAAATTTATTTCATCACAGTCGTTTATATTATAGAGCTTAGTATTAAGAGAATTTTTATAATTAAGATGTCTTTTTTCTAAAAATGTTTTTTTGAAATTTTCATATAAATATTAAATTAATTTATTCCACTTCTATAATTTCATTTTTGATAAATGTATTCAATATATGAAATCCAAATTTCAAAATTTTTCAAATAATTTAGATTTATTTTTTATCATTATGAATAGTAACCATATAAAATAATTGTCACCAAGATATGGGTAAATCCGGTAAATATTGGTAGAAATATGAGGTGGAATATAAAAAGACACTAATAAATAACTCCAACCTATTTGATTAATAGTGTTTATATATATCCATCTGTATTTTGAAAATAGGGAATCATGGAGACATATTTCATTGTTTTTATCATTATAATATTTATGTAAGTGATAAAGTAAAAAATGTCACTTTATTTCATTTAATTTGTATAATATTTTGGGAACCGTATAAAGATAAGATGTTTTCAATTTTAAATGGTTATAATAAGGAATTTTTTTATCATGGAAATTAATTTATAATTTTTAGTACTGAAATGTTTATATTTCATTCTTATACAATGATAATGTAGTTTTTATTCAATTAATAGAAAAAATTAAATAAATCAAACAATGATTATTAATATTAGTGTTAATTTAACAATTTATAAGATTAATTGAATATATAGATAAAAATAGAATATTTGGGATATGTCAAAAAATTATATTCAATTTCCTTTGTTTTCGTGTTGTTTTGAATGTTGATGTTAATTAAAAGTTTCAAAAATGAAATTTATATTATTTTATAATAAATAAAATTATTTAAAATTATTTATAAAATTAAAGAACATGAAAGAGGAAAATGAGTATTTTAAATGTTAAAAAATATAATGATTTTAAAATTTTTATCCAATTTTTAACTTACATGTAAATATATATCACTTTAATATTGAAAAATTCATTACCATGATTAAGGTTAAAATTGGTCAACCAAGTGGATAATCAAAAAGATAATATTTGGTATAAATAATCTTTAAAAATATTGGATTCTTATTTTAATATTTTATATTCTCTATATTAATGTCCCTATTTTTTTGGAAACTTTTGACATGAGTTATACACAAATTATATTATAATATTTAATATACTTCCAAAAAATAAAATAAATTTTATTCGATTATAAAAAATATTTTATTAAAAATATTATAAAAAATTAATATATTCAACAACATTTTTAAAGGTTGGGGCCGAAGCCTCATTTATTATTTAATCAATGTAAAGTCTTCTTTGACATGGTAGAGGGAGACCCATTACATATCCTGAAGGCCTAGTGGGCATTTATCCCATTACATGGCCTATAGGAAAAAAATTTGGGCTCAAGGCCCATTCTGTGAATAGTACTTCTATAGTACCCACCTTCTATAGCACCACACAGTACCTACCGCCGCTATAGTGCACGTCGTTGCTACAATGTCACCACTGCTATAGTACTGCTACAGTCCCTGCGCTAAATGGGTTTTGAACCCCCATTATTCATGTCGGGTCCATTTTTGGGAAAAAATACCTTTAATAGTAACAATCTTGACAACTAAGGTGTGAAAAATATATTTTCACGGTAATAAAAAAATGGGTTACAAAGGGGTTAAATGAAAATGAAAAGGTAAAAAAACATTAACTAAAAATTCAGAAAAATTATTAAATGATATTTTTTAGACTCCTCCTGATCTTAAAATAACAATAAACCAATTTTTATACATTTCATTAAGAATTAAAATTTAAATTAGTTTAATATATTAAGAAATTTCATGATTTCCCCTCCCATAATTATAATTGAGAACCCCATATCCTCTTCTATATGCCATTCTAGTGCCATGTTTTCAGAAAATACATATGAGAATTATATCTAAATATCCCCAACCACATTCTATAAATTGTTGTATGTGATTAATAATAACCCTAGAGGGGTTAAGGAGTAATGAAATGGAGGTGTCCTGCAAAATAGGTATAGTTCTTAACCAAAATTTTTAATTTTATATCTTATTAAATCTCCTTAAATATTATTAAACAATTATAAAATAAAAAAAATATTAGGTATATTTATATTTTTTTGCAAATTTAATTCCCTATAACCATATCATCTTCTACAAAATGGTAAATGAGACAATCATTAATGTTTTCGATAGACCACCACTTTGTAAACTGATGAAATTAATTTCCTATAACCACCACTATTGGATGTTAAAAATGATGAACTTTAATGAATATATATGAACATAAAGACATAAATATCATTTTTAACAAAATATATCATATATTTTCTTACATTTACAACAATTCATAAATGATAATGTCATTTGATCACACATGTGGATTACCCCTCCATGAAGCGATGGGATTTTTTTCATCGCCACATCTCATTGATGGTATTTTTAAGAATATTTAAAAAAATAATATGGTATACATGAAATAATTATCATTATGAAAACATAAAATAATTTTTATCTTATATCTATCATGATCACTAAAAATTGGGAATTTTACTCATTTGTACGTATGGCATATAGCCTCTATGATTTAACACTCTTAATTTTTCATAACCATAGTTCATAGTAGGATTTAAATATATAATTTATCTATAAAACCCCCATTATTTAATGATTTTTAGTCTGGTGATGATTGAATAATGACCACTTTGACCATTCATAACTTGCTAAATTTATTTTGGTTATATGTGCTCAATATTTTTTAAACAACTAGAATGAACATCAATGATTAATTAATTAAATATAACATTGTATTAATTATAATAAGATGACAAATAAGAATTTAAATTGTTATTAATTAATAAAAAATTTCCAATTTTCTGTTATTCAAGAAGATAAATAATGTATATGATTACTTAGACTCAAGGTAAGGGAAACATTACTTTAAAAACCATTATTTAAATATTTAAAAGAATAATTTTATAAATATTTATTTTCCATTTCCATATTATTAAAGATATTTTGGGTACATATATACCTAGAATTAAATAAATTATAAGTAATTTTTTTTTCATTTTTATGGATTTTAAATTATATATTTTTACATATTTTATACAAAACACTTTGACATTCTTTATAGAAGACGAAAGGAATTATATATTTTAACATATAACACATCATATACATTATTTATCTTCTTGAATAACAGAAAATTGAATGGATAATTAAATATCAAAAAAATTATAATGGGTGATTTTTTTTATTTATATGATTATGGAAATGAAATATTTAATGTGTTATAATTATATTATCATTTATGTAAATTATTTATGATGAAGTACATTTTATTTATTATGTAATCATGGGTGGTTCTATTATAAACATACGAGGGGTGGTTTTCTTATAAACCACATATAGTTTGTTCCATTATATAATATATATGAGTGGTTCCATTATAAACCAATGATGGGTGTTTATGTTTTAAACCAAGGATAGGTGGGTTTGACATATCCGTCCAATTTATTATGTGTTGTTCATGAAGTATGTTGGATATTGAGGTTATTCCATCTGTAAGGGTGATATAAAAATGATGTCCCATGTTTCCTAAATATTTATTTATTATTTCAAAGGGTTTTTATATAAATAATAATATTTAATGGGGTAAGATAATATAAATATTTTTATATGAAAGTATATGAAATTTCTTATGGTTGAGCAACAATTTTTTTTGAATATTATATTAATTATTTATGATTTTAAAGAATCATTTATGAGTTCTATTTTTTCCCTTTCATATTTATTATAAAAATAATAATTAGAATATTTTTGAAGAAATGTTTATTACTTTTTTATGAAAATAATTAATTTTATCCAAATAATTATTTTTTGAATATTTTTATAAGTAATAATAAACAAATTAGGCTCTTTTTTTATATACCTTAAATGTATTATTTTATTTATTAAAAAACTTATTGGGTTTTAATGATGTGAAAGTAAAAGGATGAGGTCAAGATGAAAATTGTATTGATATGTCACAAAAAAAATAATTAAATCATAAAACATATGTTTTGTGGGAAAGATAGATACTAATAATACAAATCCATTTTGTGATGTAATATGTTTTTTATGTAATGGTGATGGAAAAATTTTCTTAATATTTAAACTGTAATGATCATGAAATATTAGAGAATTATTTCTTGATAAAAATAATATTATTTTTTAATGTTTAAATATGGGACATTATAGTTGGTATTAGAGTAATAGTTTAAATAACATTAGATGGTAGGATGATTTCCTCTGAGGTTATACTAAAATTATCTAATTCCATTAGGGATTTATGTATTTATACTTGTTCATAATCTTAAAGGCATAGGCACAGTCATTCTAGATTTTATGCAATGGTATTTTTAGGTTACTATTATTTTAGGATATGTTTTATCAGGTTGTGGTTTTTGAAACCCATTGTTTTAACATGAATGAATATTTAAAAATAATTCTATTATTTTTAAACACTTTCATAATATTTTCATGTACATTATAGTACTTATACTAATATAGTACATGTAAAATGAAAACATGTCTGTTAATAAATAACCCATCACATCCAACAAGGTTTTAGAACATCATCTGACAACCAAAGGGCCATAATGGTGTACTGCCTGTCACTAGCATTCAATTTTTTTGAAAGAAAGATGTTATTAATATTAATGATGAAGATCAGTAGTCTTACATAAGTAGAGCCATGAATGGAAATTGTCTAGCTAGAGCTGGTTGGCATCGAAGGGGCATGTGGCTGTTAGCTGATGGGTTGCATTGTTTCATTCCCTTTTGGTAAAGGAGAAGGTGCAACAAGAGAAGCCTTGGCAATGTGAGAGGATTCTTCTGATGATGAAGCCAAATGTCTGGAGTTCAGTGTCATTATGGTTAATAGCATTGATAACAGTAAGGCATTCAGACTCAATAATGATATCAGCCCATCCACGTTCCATAGCGAGTGTCATACCTGCAAGGATGGCATTGGCCTCTGCAGCTGTAGGTTCCCAGAGGGCATGATGTACTTCATATTTTTCTGCAATGATATGCCCCAGATGATTTCGAGCCAGGATGCAGAGAGAAACAGGCCCATCCTTGGGGAGATAAGCATCCACGTTAAGCTTAAGACTCCCTTCCGTTGGGGGGTCCAATGAGGGGGACAAGAGGGGGTAACACCTGGATTAAAGTGTACTTTGTGTTCCTTCCAGCCCTCAATCCATGAAATGGATCCTTCAATCCAAAAGTCAGGGGTTTTATGGACGTGGTGGAAAACCAAATCGTTACTCCGAACCCAAATGATCCAGGCCAGTGTGAAAAGAGAATCGGCATTAGACGATGAAAGAGAGGATCCCCAGTGCATCAGAATATTGGGGAGGTCAGATGCGATGTCCAGTGATGCATCCGAAGCTGGGACCCATTTATTACAAATTTCCTTAGCTCCCAGGTAGTGAATGATGGTGTGCCAAGGAGTTTCTGGGATATTCAGGCAGAAAGGGCGGGATATGGCACCGACCATATGTCGAAAAGCGAGAAGGCTCATTGTAGGGAGGGTTCTCGTGCATACCTTCCACCAGAAATGGAGGATTTTTTGGGGGACATTGAGCTTCCAAACCTCATTCCATGGTCCCTTGTCATGGTCAAGAGAGTGTATTCCAATAGCTAGTCTGTACCCAGATCTCACCATGTAATCGCCTGAGATATCGTTGGTCCAAAAAAGATGGTTGGGGCCTGCATCAGGGACCCAAGGGATATGATTAATCTTTGTTCTCTTTCATTAAACCATTCCTAGATCATTTCCACACACCTCCCTAAACCCTGGTCTCAAAAGATGCAGTCAAATGTGGCATTTTCAAGACCTCGTTGGGCAGGGGATCTGGCCCGCACACCATCCTTATCGACAAGCCAGCGATCGGGCCAAATGTTAACAGATGATCCATTTCCAATCCTCCAGCCAATCGCTTTTTCTAGGAGATTTCTGGCCCCCAAATAATTCTCTAGTGGAATCTAGGTCGGGGGCCAAGAGAGGAACCAAGGAAGTCCGTGTGGGGAAAGTATTTGGAATGGAGTAACTGCACATAGAGAGATGATGGGTGGTTAATAAGGCGCCATTCTTGCTTGGCCAACAGAGCATCATTGAATATAAGAAGATTCCGAAATCCCATCCCTCCCTCAAACATGGGTTTGCAGAGTCTCTCCCAGGCCAACCAGTGGGGTCGATTCCTTCCATCATTTCCCCCCACCAGAATATGGAAGTATGTGAATGGATCAGGTTGACGGTAGCCACCGGGAGCTTAAACATGGACATGAAGTAGATGGGGATAGAATGAATGACATCTTTATTGAGGGTTTCTTTCCCAACTTTGGAGATACCTTTTGGGGTCCAGCCTTGCATTTTTTTCTCAATCTTGTCCACCAGAGAAGAAAATATTTCTTTTTTGGACCGGCCTATCACCCTATGGAGCCCGAGATACTTCTAATGTTTATTGACCATATGGATGCCTACAGATGCACAAAGCTCATCTCTATTGACAGGAGGCACCCCAGCACAGAAAGAGATTTCCGATTTTCCATGATTGATAGACTGTCCGGACGCCCACTCATACTGTTGGATCGCATGGATGATCACCCATCATTCATTAATAGTTGCTCTGGAAAAAAGGAGGCAGTCGTCGGCGAAGAATAAATGCGACACTTGAGGGATCTCAGGGTAGACCTTTTCTCCATGACGAGATTTAGCGGCTGCATCCTGGGTAATATGGTTAGAGAAAACATCAGCCACAAAGATGAGGAGAAAAGGGGAGAGGGGATATCTCTTGCACAGGCCTCGGGTTGTGGTGAATCCTCAAGTGAGCTCCCCATTGACCTTGATTCTAAATGAGACGGTCAAAATGTAGTCCATGACCATATCTGTCCATTTCCTAAAAAAACACATTCTTAGCATCACAGATCTTAGGAACTGCCATTCCACTTTATTATAGGCTTTGGTCATATCCAGTTTCCAGGACATGGTTCCTCTTTTCGCAGTGGAGTGCATTTTCATCGAGTGGAACACTTCATGTGCCATGATTGCATTATCAACAATCAGCCTGTTGTCCATGAAGGAACTCTTGTTTTCTAAGATAATAATTGGAAGCCAAGGACATAGTCGATTGACACAGATTTTTGAGAATATCTTATAAGAGACACTGCAGAGGCTGATAGGTCTAAAATCATGGATCTCCTAGGGTTTCTTGATTTTGGGAATGAGGAAGAGGACAGTTTTGTTGGTGGAGGAAATGCTTCTATTCCCTGCCCTAATATTTTTGATCATTTTTCGGATGTCAGGACCGATGATGTGCCAGTATTGTTTAAAAAAATGGCTTGGAAACCATCCGGTCCTGGGGCCTTAGTGTGGTGGATATGTTTCAAATCCATGTGGATATCATCATTAGACACATCTTTTGAAAGCTGCCAGTTGATCTCAAAGGTGATCACAGGTCTGTTGCAATCTTCCACATCAGAAGACATGAAAGGATTCCCTGTGGAGAACAGGTTATGGAAATAACCTAACAAAGATTTGTGAATGTCGTTGGTGTTAGAAACTTTGCATCCATTAGTGTCAGAAACTTTGCATTGTGATGTTCTTGAAAAAAAGTTACACCAATTACTCAGGCTTCCCCCATCCAATGGCAACATCTCCAGGATTGGTTCCACCCAAAGAGAGTTGGATGGGTCCCTCCATGTTAAGAAAATCCTCTCAGCCATGCGGGCGTGGGAGATTCACTAACCTTCATGATTCCATAGTTAGTATGATTTTTTCCAATTTTTTTTTCAAATAACGATTAAGAATATTTTGAGACCATATTTTATTATATAGATAACCATGGGATTGAAAATTAAATTGGTGATTATGTTACTTTTGTTTTTTTGGAATATGTTCCATATTTTTGGAAAATTATATAATTAAAAATATTGTAAATAATTTTTGATAATATGAGATTTTTATTGAATGGATAATGTTTAAATTTTCTTTTGGTGTCATGATTATTTTACGATGTCTTTATAGTGATTTATTATATTTAACTAAATAATAAGAATTTCATAGAGATTTATATCCATGATATGTTCCTTTATTGTTTGAGACATTATGAATGATTGATTTTATTTATATATTGTTGTTATTTTATCTTGGTAGAATATGTGATCAAATCATTATAATAATTTGGATTCAATATTAGTCAAGTTTATTTAGAATAATTTTAATATAATTATTTATATAATCAACAATATAGAACAATTACTTATGTTGTTGCATATCTAATATAATAATTTTGTTTCTTCCTAATACGATTTATTAATTTTTAGTATTATCTAATCTTTTGCTAATGATTAGGATTTTAGATAGTGTCTAATGATATGATGAATAAATTTTTATCTTTTTTATAATTATGTGATCCATTATATATTGATTTTTTTTGTCATGAATAAAAAGACACATATTGAGTACTCATTATTCAGATAAAAAATTGGAAATGTGGTGGAATTTTAATAAATATGAAATTATACTTCTTATGTAAGAAAGAATCATTATTTCCATAATCTGTATAGTTTTGGAATTCCTAAACTCTCGGAAAATGATATTTAAAAAAATGTATATCATATTACCATCATTTATGGTAAATCTATAGTCTTTTTTAGATCTCATTGGTTTCTTATTCTTTTAGACATTAACTTTCTCATGGTTAATAACATTATAATGATCAATGACCTATGAAAACATACATCATTAAATAGTCATTATATTTCTATATACATGTCTTTAATTTCATATCCCACTATTATTCTACAATTTTTAAATATGGTATGTTTTATTCCTGATGACCTTTATACATCTCATTACTTCATTACAATATTAATTTTAATTGACCCCCTTTACCATGTGGGATTTTTTATAATATATTTTAAAAGTTAAATCATTGTTTAAAAAGATAACGATTAAATTTAATGGTGGAAATATATTATTGTGGGTTAGAATTTAACACATCAAGATTTTATAAGAATAACATATTGTTCAATAGCATATATGAAATGAAAAACCAACCATAATATAACTGTAAAATATTATTTTTTTAATATGATCATTATAACCTTGTTGTTGAAATGACTGGTATAAATAATAATAACAAAACAATGGAATATATATGAATTTCCAAATAAATTTAATTTTAATGATTAATTCATTTGAAACATGAATTTAATTTCTAGTAACATAATTTTATACATTAAAAAATATGTTTTCAACAATAAATATTTTTATTAATTTCAGAGAGGGAATATTAAAATTATTTCTATAAAATTTATATTTTTTATTTAAAAAAAAATTTATTTTTAAATAATTATTTTAAAATTATCCTGGAGTATATTTTAATCATTTTCTGAAAATATAGATTTTTTTAGTGAATAGTAAAAATATTTATTTTTATTAAAAAACTGTAATTTTGAATCAATAATTTACAATGATTGATTTTTTAAAATGTTTAAAAATTAAAAAAAAATTAATACTGTATTATTAATAATTAAATTATGTTTAGAGGAATCAATGGTATTGTAGAAATTAGTGTCAAATCGTTTTTATACTTAATAATGAAATTTTTGGAAAAACTGTTTGTTATTTTTTATTTCATTTTAATCTTATTTTAATTTCTACCACTTATAGAATTTAAATCTTGAAAAATATATTATATATATGGAATCATGAAATTCAAATTTTGTGAGTATATCCATTTATTGTTTTGGCCATTGTGAATAATTATAACCAAGATATGGGTAAATGAGGTACAAAGGATAAAATAATATGATAAGGACTATAAAATAACCCAAATAGTTGACTTAATTCTGTTATATGATTGGTGTTTTTCAATTTTCATGATGTTTTTAAAATTATATAAATTTGGGTTTATATTTATTTTATTTTCACGTTTATAATATTAATGTAAAAGATAAATAAAAAATATCACATTCATAGTTTTAATATCTATAAAATTTTGTGATAGAAATAAAAAAACATATGTTCTATTTTAAATTTTTATTTAAAAGATATATGATTTCTTAATGGTCCTTTATATCCTATTTTTAGTCATGAAATATTTTCCTTAATTTTGTATACAATGATGGCATAATATTAATTAAATTATTAAAAAATATGAATTATTATAAAAATATTAATAGTTATATAATTTGAATGGATTATTGTGTTAAATAATTTTGTTAAAAAAAATCTAGGGATGTTTGAATAGATGAAACTCAAATTCATTTGGTGAAATGTCATTTTCAATGAATGAGAAAATGAAAGGATTAAATAATTACAATAATTATGTTTTATGTCAAATAGTATTTTATTAATTTATTAAAATATCATTAATATCTAGTAGAATAAAAATTTGGTTACTAATTGGTATTAAAATTAATCAATTGATTTATTTCTATACATTCACCTTAAATTTAAAATTATAACTCTTGAATGATAAAAAACAAATTATCATGATTATTCCCAAAATTGAATAATAAAGGTGATAATCTAAAATATATAATTCAATATGATATTAAAAAAATTGGTGGAGATTGTTTAAATAACACAACTTCTATGAATTCCAATACATTTTATTTTGGAACCAATTGACATTTGTAGGAAACATATTATTTTATAACATTTCTTCTACTTCAAAAAATATTTAAATTATATATTATAATAAGAAATATTATGAGAAATTATTTGAAATTCAAAAAATAAAATATTTTCCAAAGATAATTAGTTATCTTATAAAAATCTATTGCATTCCATTTGTGGTGAAATTTTTCATTTATAGTAAATATATTGATTGCTAAATAGTAAAAAACATTTTTATTATTGTAATCATGAACAACATTTACATAAGATTAAAATAAACATATAAGGTTGAAAGCATCACCTGTACAATTAAAATCAATATTTAATGAGAGAATTTATCATTATACTAAAATTATCATTAAATTAATTCATTTAAGATCCATTTTAATATGAAAAAACATATATTACTTTAATACTTCAATAAATTCTCTAAATTATCCTCCACTAATTATAAAAAGTCACCAAACTCCTATTTTATACACACATAAAGAGATATATGTTTCGTCCAATACCTATCAAAAATAACTTCCTAACAACCCTCCATGAATTTTTGAGTTCTTATTTTTCACAATACAACCATTAGGTCGAATTAAGTGTAATGAAAATGAGGTTGTATGAAGAAGATGAATAGTTCTTAACCAATAGTTTTTATTTTATTTCTTATTCTAACTCCTAAAAATTTTCTCACACCAAATTGATATTATAATTCTAGTATCTTCCATGTAATAATATTTTTTTGTGAATATAATACCATATATCCATCGACGCTTTCATCCAGTGGGATATAAAATGGTCATTTGTGTGTATGACAATCTACCACCTCTTGAACTCAAGTAATTCATTTTCCATTATTGCCTCCCATGAATTTTTATAATGATGAATTTAAATTATATATAATATATTCAATAAATTATTATAATTCATTGAATATAATATATCAAATATTTATTTACCATTCCATCCATTGAAAAATTATAAAATGTTAATGTGTTCGTATGGATTAACACATCCAAAAAGCAATGTGATTCATTTTTCATCCCCACAATGTATTGTGGGTATATATAAGTAATTTATATTAAGTAATATTGTATTTATAAAATCATGATCCTTATATAATAAAAATATATTAGTTATGATCTTTCCATCATGATCATTGAAAAATGGAAATGTTACTCATACATATGTATGACCTTGCATCTATAGGATTGTGTCGTAGTTAAATTATTATAACCGTTGTGGAGAGTTTGATTTAAAAATATAATATATATTTAAAAAATATAGCTATTTCATTATTATTATTTTAGTTATTATGGATTAATGACGTCGTTGACCAAATTAAACAAACCGATGTCACTATAGTGATATAACTTGAATATTTCCAAAACAACCAACATGTACATAATTTATTATATTAATTAAATATAACACATTAATAAATAAGATAAATGGAATAAAAAACATGAAAAATGATATAAATCAACTATTTAATTAATATATTTTTGTTATTAAAGATGTTAAAAAACAACAGTGGTAAGTCCGACGTGAGGTGAGAGACATTTTACTTCATAAACCACATTTTATTTATTTTAATGATTTATTTTCTAAAGAATTATCTTCCTTGTGAATATTTTTAAGATAAATTTATGTATGTATTTAAATTGAAATATGTTTATTATAAATTAAAATTTATGTTTTCTTGACGTTACTTAATAGGTTTTCAGAAAAAACCATTTAATATATTTTATATATAATGTTTTTAATTTATTTACCATGGATCAAAAGATTGTTTTATTTTTATTCTTAGGATGCCAATGAGTTTTTCACCACTATATATACCATTTTTCTTTTATAATACATTGCAATAACTTATTTAATATTCAAATAAATCCCCATGGTACCTTTTTTCTTGGTATTTTAAAAAATTATTTTAAACGAAATAGATAATTCAATATTCATAAATGATTTATTTTGGGTGAAATTAATTTTATTATGAGTCTGGGATAAAATTTTCAAGTATTAATGTGTGAGATTTTTTTATAGTTCTAGGAAATTATTTATGATGGTTTATTTTTAAAAAAACCAAAAATAAGTGGTTCCATTATAATCTAATTATCGATGGCTCTTTTATACACCAAGGATTAGTGGTTTCGTTATAAAGCATGTTTGGGATGTAACATTAAAAACAATGGAAATGTTTGTTTGTCATGGACCTCCAATTCATTTGGGTAATGATGAAAATTGAAGTTGAATATGTAGATTAATCCATTTGTAAGATTGATATACAGATGATTTATCATGGTCCCTAAAATATTTATTTATTCTGTAATTTTTTATAGAAATATGACGATTTCACGAAAAATATAATGAGTTTCTTTTTAATGGATCTTATTTGAAACCTCATAATGGTTAATTTTATATCCTTTTGAAAATGTTATATTATTTTTTCATGGTGTAAAAGTAAATGATATGAGTTTAAATTTTCCATTTATTATCTTAATGAATTTTTATAAGAAATCATGGGATGAAAAGTTTATTCACTTTCTATGAAAATGTTTGTTTTGTAAATGACTTGTTTTTTAAAAACTTATTTTTTTTTATAATTATTCATTAACTAACATGTTTCTTTCAGTATTATTTGGTGCCTTACAATGTTTTTTTGTGATTAACTACTATTTTGAAATATTTCTCACAGGGTTTCAAGGATGTCTATAGCCAATAATGGGGTCATGATAAAAATTATAATGTTCTTTCATGAAAAAAACATGTTATATGAGAATATTTTTTGGAAAATTGGATACTATGTGGAAATACCCACATTGTGATGTAATATTTATTTATTTAAGGATGATAACATAATTTTCCAAAACTCTAATCCGAATGATTACAAGATGCCATGATTTTCATAAGGAATTTCCATTCTTGGGTGCATCCCAAAAATGATTGTTTGGAATAATTTTTATGATTTTCCAACATAAACATGTTTAGATTGGTATCATTTTTCTACCAAAGGATGGGAGTTCTATATTTTAATAATTTGGTGCTTCAGATAGGAATATAAGTCATGTGGACCCTTTTTAAATAGTGAATACTACAGCTAAGTCACTCTAGTCGAGAACCCCAACAGCATAGTCTGGGAGGAACTTGGAGTATTAAGAAAGATCCTCCCGCTTGGTTTCTACATGGTTAGAAAAACGGTGTGGACCTTCATGGAAACTAGGATGGGTGTAAAATATTAGTGAAAGAGTCTTCCCACATAGTTTATTCATGGATTTAAAAATTGTGTAGACTAGCCTATCTAACCATGCACCTCCTCCTTTGTGAACAGAGTTGTATGCACGATTTGCACATTGTTTACCTAACCGTGTACTGTAACTGTGTGAGAGTTAGCAGGCCCACACCTGCCTTCTATATACCCCTCTCATCCATCCTTTGACCTGGTATTTGATCCCCAACCAATATTTGGTAGTGGGGGATGATCAATTAAGGAAGGGATAAACTCCTTTGAAGGGGGTCATTATCCGAAGTATACATCTTCGTATAAGGGGATCTTGACACCCATTTTAGTCATTTTTTGGAGGATAGATCTTGTGAGTTTATTGTTGTTTTTATTATCCTTATAAACTCCAATAAAAATATCTATAATCAAGAGCATGTTTTTAGTCATTTATTTAATGTGTATTTAATCCCCCCTATGTTTTGGGGAAGTTGTTAACGTGGGTTTATTGTTAATAACTTTTCTTGTTGTATTTACGTTGATTCATCTTCCTATCCTAAATTTCCCTAAATCACATTCTAAATATCCCTAAAACTCTTATATCATACCATGAAATGATTTTCTAGGGACATTTATGGAAGTTATGATGATGTAAACCCATGATCATTTTTTTTAATTATCATCTTAGAATATACAACAATTGATTAAATTAATACAAATTTTTTTCCAGCCCAAAGAATTTATTTCCAAAAAATTAACTAAAAATCACCAGACCAAGGGAGTTTTATTAAATTTTAAACCCATATATGTGACTTATGTTGAACAAAACAACAAAATAAGAAAATCAATTTTTAATGACCTTTATGAAAATCTAGATCCAATTAAAAGTTTTCCCATTAATCCTTAAATTAAAGTTTTCCATGTTTTATATTTTTAAGATATTCATAAACCTATTTGATGGATTCATTACTCAGTTATTGGTAATACATTTTCAAATCCAAAACATCAACTCTAAAATTCAGAAACATTTGCTTTATTTTCTTCGATCAGTGGAATTGATCAACTTAAATCTTCCTATATATTAGTCCAATAATAATGTTATAATAGTAGTATGTGTGGGAAATTAAATTTGGGAAAGCTAAATTAACACTTCGGCTAGGACGAGACCAAATTATGGCACTGTATTAGGGGTTTAAGCTAACATTGTTTTGTTATAATGATTTTGTGTGAATTAAATAAAAATAAAAATTATAAATTATGAAAACTACTATTACTAACATCATTTCTGTTTTCTATAAAATTTGTTTTTTTCTTTTTATGCATGGAATATTTTTTGGTGTTGTGTAGGAACACAGATGTATGAGTGGCTGAGTCTTAAAAAATACTTCTAGTTGACCCCAGAATTGAAAAAACATTATATGGGTGATGAATTTCACTTAAGGGAGAGTACAACCATAATGACCCCCTAGTGAATTTGGAAGACGGAGAACTAGTTATTGTCCCTGGAATTGGAAAATAGTTTATACATGATAGAAAAATAAACCTAAAGCTAGCTATTGAGGTTGAGCATAACTAATATACCACATCCAATCTTATGGAGTATGTTACACAGAACCAGCAAAGAAAACCGGATCTATTAGTGATGGTCTATAGACCACAACAGACATGAGAATACATTCCGCAAGAGCCATAATTGTAATTACCTACAAATCAATAGTTCTATATCCCACAAGATCATCAGTTTAAGTACCCACACCCTCTACAAAAAAATGACTCAACATCATACCCTTAAGGAGTTTGGTCTGCCTTCTATTCATGGAAAAAATACTAGAATATTCATCATTTCTAAATTAAGTTTAATTTCTTGTAACTTATATAAAGATATTGTAGTTATAGAGTTTACTATGTGAAGACCCCAATGCTCATATTTTAAATTTTTATTGAAATGTGTGACATGATTTTGTACATTGAAGTATTGAAGGATGTAATTCATCTATATTTAATTCCTTTATTATTATTAGTTAATAAAAAGTATTTCATTATAGGGCTCCCTCGTCACTCCATCCTTTCCTGGTAGGCCTTTTCCCAAGAATTCTTATCAAAGTACATTCCTCCATCCAAGATAGTGACATTGCCCAATGAAATCCATAGTTTTATATAGCATGACTCATATTCATTATATGATTCTTGGGATCATAAAAAGGAAATGACGTGAATATTTTCCCATCATGGACATTTATTGGGGATGCATGCCCAAAAAGTTTATGGGGGTTTCAAAAAAAACACTAAATTAGTGTTGGATTTAGCTACAAGTGGAATAGTTATGAGAAAATCCATATATTTTTTTGATTATCCTGATGACATGTTGGAAAATATCTTTCAATGGAATTATGAGCGAGGAAATCAGAAAATAATTATGCATAACATCGACTCAATAATAATGATTACTACCATAATTGATTTCATGTCAATGAAAATTTACACTTTTAGTCTGAATCCATAATATCATGTTCTTACGGTAAATCATTCAGCATGTAGTAAATGTGGTGACAACCATTTCATTGGTTAATTTCCATGGTTAGATGTCATCTCTTAAAAATTTATGGTAAATTATTTTTCTGATAACTAATGGAGAAACTCATATCCTCAATAACAAACCCCAACTTGGAAACATAATGAAAAACTTTGTTGGGGACAAGAACAGAAAAATCCACAGCTTTGTCCCAATAGACCACCCTATAATGTTCGGCAGTAGTATCAAAATATATGTCCTAGACAACAATTTGGAAATCTGTATCATCAAGGATCATATCAATAACAAGGGTATCAAAACCGTTGTCTGACGAAACCACCAAGATAGTCATAATCACTGCAATATGTCCAACAACAACCTCTGTACGAGCTTCCATAAAAGATATAAGAAATGATTTCTATGTTCATTAAAACATCTCATATCTGATATCAAAATCAATAATAATCTATTTTATTCCATGAAAATCATATTATACAAATGTCTAATTAGAAATATTTATTTTAACCTGGTACATTAACCAGTAACACTGAGAAAGTCTCTGGGGATTTGGGAACAATTTCTCTCACAAAGGAATGCGCAAAGGGGTTCAACACTCTCATCCTCTAATGCTTACAGATCCATTATTTTTTTAATATCCCATGTACAATTGGATATTTTGTGTGTGGTAATTTTCTTGGAGACATAGGGGTCAGTGTCAATATGATGCACTTTAGTGTTTCTAAGAAGAAGGAGTTGAATGATCTAAAGCAGACATGACTGGCATTATAACTAGATGTTCACACCATTAAATATATTATGGTTATACTTGAGGATGTGCTAGTCAAAATAAGAATTTTTATTCTTCTGGATGATTTAGTCATACTCGATATGGAGTAAGTCCAAGGGGAACCACTTATATTTGGAATACCCTTTTTGGACATTGGAAAAGTGTTGGTCGACGTCCACCAAGGTGAATTTATTTTCTAAGAAGGGGTTGAAAGGGAATATTAAAATGTCCTCAAATATGTCAAGAATGAATCATTCATGGAAAATGAGTGATCTTGTTCCTTAACTATAGTTTAAGATTATTTTCACCCCACATAAGATGATATGGGATGTTTCTTCTCATCTGATGTATCGATTTTCACCGAAATACATCATGAATATGAACAAAATAAGTGGAAATTTATTATTTTCCAAGGATGTAATTATTATTTGTGAGTGGTGGTTATTGATATTTTAGAGTGGTTCAAGTTATAACCAATTTTTCCTTCAATTCTTAATGCCCCATATAATGAATTGAAACCTCTCCCATAATATTTAAAATATGAATACTTGGGAAACAAGAAAACATTGTTGGTAATTGTCAATGCATCACTTACGCAAGATCTAGATAATGCACATTTATTTCTTCTAAGAAGATGGAAATAATGTATCTGTTGGACGGAGTCTAAACTTTAGGGAATCAGTCCAACCACTTGTTCACACAAGGTGCTACTTGAGGAAGGATCCAAACCCTCTTGGAAATCATAGTTATGGTTAAATCATCCAATGAAGGAGGTTGTGAAGAATGAAGAGAAAATATTTGTAGATTCTATTATTATCTATCAAATATCTAACAACCCGTGGATGAGTCCCTTACAATTAGCGCTGAAAAATGGTGGTGACATCAGGATTTCAAATGAAAATAATGAGCTTATCCCAAAAATAAAGGTAATATGATGGAGGGTCTTTTTAGATTACTAAAAGAATAATTATACCATGTGAAATGATAGCTTCTCACTCTCTTTCATCGGTCAAATGAAGGATCATTTGGTAGGGAATGAGTTCTATTTCTTTTTAGATGGTTACACGGGGTATAACCATATTTCTATTTCCCAAGATGATCACGATAAATGTACCTTCATATACCCTTATGGAACCTTTTCATATCACCACATATCTTTTGGAATGTTTAATACTCCAACCACCTTCCAACGGTGCATGTTGGATATATATCTTGTAATGATGGATCAAAATCATGAGGTTTTCATGGTGGATTTCTCACTTTATGAAAAGTCATTCAGTAAATGTTCCAATAAATTCCAATAAATCATGGAATGATTAGAACACAAAAATATTGTCTTACATTGGGTGAAAACCCATTTTATGGTATAGATTAGAATTGTATTTTTCCAAAGGATCTCCATAATGAGAAATTATGTAGATCTTTTTAATATTTAAGTGATATAAAAATTATCCATTCCAACTTATGTACGAGCAATATAGATCATTCTATGATATGAGAGATTTTAAATGATGGGTTGTTTGTGAATTTTCAATGAAATACCAACCCTTTACCAATCTACATTCAATGGATTCCATATTTGAATTTGACAAAATGTGCATTGTATACTTTCAACTATTTGTGTTGAGATTGGTTGAACCAACAATCATGATTGATCCAAATTGAGATAGGCCATTAGAAATTATTTTTGATGCTAGTGACTACGCTCTATGTGGAATCCTTGGATAGTGGATGGATCACATCTTTATCCTATCTAATATGAAAGTATATCCTTAAACGTATCCCAAATCAAATACACTACCACTGAGAAGGAGATACTATTTGTAGTTTCTTCATTTGACTAATTCCACTCTTATCTTGTGTTATTAAAGGCTGTAGTTTATACTGACCATGCAACACTCAAATACATTTTGAACAAAAAGGATGCAATGAAATGAATCATTCATTGTGTGATACATCACTCAGATTTTGATTTGGATATTCATAACAAGAATGATATTTGGAACATTGTTTATAATCATCTCTCCATTATGCAATTACCTTATTTGGAAAAAGATGTTGACAGGGAAGGAAATGAAGATTTTCCGGATGAACACATTTTATCTATCAAAGCTACACCTCATACATGGTTTATTAATATAGATAATTATTTAGTTAATGGATTGCTTCACCCTGATATAACATTCTTGAAATGGAATCTCATTCATTCCCATGTAAAGAAATATTTTTTGGAGGACCCACTGATCTACCACTGCTGTGGAGATGGAGTAATTCAACGCTACATCCCAAATGATAATGTTAATTGAATTATTTAGATTTATCACTCCTTGCCAGCTATGTGGAATCGTGGGATTAATAGAGATGTATAAAAATAAAATAAATCTATAATTTTTTGGTACACCAACCACAAGGATTCTAGACACTATGTATCACATTGTGATAAACCCAACGCACTAGTAACATTGGGTGAAGAGATGAATTTCCATAACACCCCATCCATGAGGTCGAAGTAATTGAAATATGGGGTATGGACATCAAGGGTCCATTTCCCCAATAATTTGGGAATACATACATTCTAGTTTGTGTGGACTATGTATTTAAATGTGTGGAAGATTCCCCCATAGTGAAAAATAGGGAAAAATTATTTTTTTTCAATTTTAACCAAAAATGTTTTCTATGGGATTGGTTTTCCCCTGGTTCTTATCAGTGATATGGGAATTTTTTTTGATAATTATCTAATGACTAATGTAGTCATGAAGTATACAATTAATTATTAAATAAGGGAAACATACCATCCACACTCCAATGGTCAAGTATAGGTCTCCAATTTTGAAGAGAAAAAAAATCTGGGAAAAGATTGTGGGGGCCTTGAGAAACCATTGGTCCATGAAAATTGATGACTCCTTATTGGAATATAATACATATTTCAATACACCCTTGGGGATTACCCCACTACATTTTATCTATATGAAACCCCCTCACCTACCTGTGTAACATGAGCATAAAGAAAACTAGGATGTGAAATATTTGAATTATGATATGAAATCCATGGAAGGGAAATAAAAATTCAACTATCCAATCATGATGAAATCTGGAGATAGGCATATAAAAGTCCTATGATTTTCAAAGAAAATGAAAAAGGATATTTATTAATGTATGATCTCCTACAATTTATTCAAGCTCATTTAACTAATAGTTGAGAAAGTTTCTAGGATAGTTGAACTCCTTATGGTAAGGTTCTTTAATGTTGTTAAATTCTTCTACTATGGTGAAATGGAAGTTGATGAAGAATATGGTAACTCATTAAAGGTGAATGGAAAACATCTAATGATTTATCTTCAAATGGGGGACATTGTAGGTGTAGTATTCTCCATGCAATTAGGGTAACAAGAGTCTCAGGTAATTCTTGATTAAGACATTAACTGTAGTAGTGACCAGGTTGTAACCAAACATTTTGAAAATTTCATCAATTTTTTTATGATTGTATTATTCTATATTTTTCTACATACTTATGATATTGCTTTATTACTTCACTCTATCTGATTTCTATGTTAATTCGTTAAGTGAATAACTTTTTACATCTTGAAGCCACTTTTCATCTTATTGGGATCTCACACATCACTTGTTTTCCATTTCTTCATCATTTTTTCCGGGGAGATCATCAACTATCAATTCCATTTTCCTATATTGATTTTTTTTCATCCTATGCTTGTCTTTATTTTAATTTCCCCCCTTATCCACCTTATCGCCTTCAAAGAGTATTGTTCTTGGTTATAACTATGGGGGAGGGCACCAACATTCTTAACCCCATTTGGTAGATACAATAGCATTTCATTAGGTGAAAATTTTTTCATAGAGGTTTTCTAAAGAGATGTTATTGGTTACAATCATGTAGTAAAACTAGATTAAAATTAATTTGGTGGAATGTGTATAAAATTACTCATATATTTGAATAAATAAATTCATCAATGATACATGTAAATATTATAAATGTGAAGGGAAACCATTAGGTATTCATTCCTATAATATTATGGGTAAATATGAATATTATTATAGAGTAGATTAAATTAAATATCCCCTTGAATCAGAGGCCAATATAGGCATAAAGGGAGGTGAAGTATGAAAATTGTTTTTTCCACACATATGGATATTATGTGGTTTTAATTTCATAAAATCTTGACATTATCTCTTATTTCATTATGAACAGACATGAAAAAATTGACACAGTTATAATTCTAGTATCCCAAACAACTGAAACAATTTGATATATGAAAAGGCATGCCCAAATTAATGATGGTCATTATTCATTTTTCAAAAAGTGCATGTTAATGAGGTTCTGTGACCTAAAAAAGTGTTAACCCACCATTTGGTGATGATGAAACTTGTGCTTAAATGAGACGAGATTATGATTAGATTGAAATGGAGGTAATAACATTATTTGAATGAAGGAGGGAAATTTAGTTTTTAAACAAAAAAGATTTATGAATAAATTCTTGGTTGTTTTGAACTAGGCATTCTTTTTTACTAATATTAATGATGTGTTACTCACAAAGAATTAATGAAAAAATTATATGAAGAATTCATCAAAATCCATATTCATTTATTTTATCTTACCTTGGACACTTCTACCTATTATATTTGGTATCTCCTTAGAAATTGTTGTTTAGTCATGTGTCTAAGGACAAAAAATTAATCTAGCTTGAGGTAGTTTGAATCAATCACAAGCATAAGGCATTCAGATTCTTTTGTGCATACTGAGAATGGTTTTTTGGGTATATTTTTATGATTTTAAAACCACAACATGTTTGGATGGGTATACTTTTTTCACCAAAGAAAGGAAGTTGATGATTTTGCATAATTGGGAAATTAAAATGAAAATCAGATTCTTGTGGACCCTTTTTCAATGGCGAATTCTACTACAATGTCACTTAAGATGAGAACTGAAACACTAAAGGCCTGGATGAACTTTTAGTATCAAGATATAACCTCCTACTAAGTTATCCCATGGTTATAAAAACTATGTGAGCATGAAACATTGAAGACACAAGCTTTCTACATGGATTTTCCTAGTTAGAAAAATCATGTCGCCCATACTAGCTATTTGTGTTCCACCTCCATTATAGATAGAATTGTATACACTATTGCACATGGCTTACATCACTGTGCACTATAATCGTTCGAGAGTCATAAAGTCCGCATATAACTTCTATTTACCCATCCAACTCATACATTGTCCTAGGATTTAGACCCCTAACCACTCAAGGATAGTATGAGATATCCAATTAATGAATAGTGACACTTTTAAAGTGGGATCATCATCCATAGGAGACAAATTGGTAGAGGAGGACATTAAAACCCATTCATGGAATTTATTAAAGATCTCTCTTATTGTTTCTTGGTGTTATTTACTTCACAGATGTAATAAATTTCAAAGGTATTAATATCTTTTTTCATCATTAATTCGATATGTATCTACCCTCTATATATTGGGGTTGTGGTTAATGTGGGTTCATTGTCCATCAGTTTTCATGTTGTGTATACATTGTTTTGTATTCCACTCATAATTTACCTTGAGATCTATTTCTAAATCTCATTGGTTACCCTATATCAGACCAATAATATTGTTTATAGGGATATTTAAAAAATTTACAATAATGTATACCCTTGATCATTGGTTTTACATGTCATATCAGAAGGGTCTACCTTTGATTAAACTAATTGGAATAAATTTCCAGAAAAAGAATTGATTGTCACTACTTTAATTGAAACTCACCAGACCAAGGGAGTTCGGAGACCACTGAAACCAGAGATATGGGTTATAATGAATAAAACAAAACAATAGGAAAATATAATTTCTACTACTTTCATAAAAATCTAAATCCCCAATAAATCTTTCCCATTAATATTGAAAAACCAGTTTTATGTATTTTATGTTTTTAAGGTAATAATAAAAAAAATTATTTATTAATAACTTGGTTATTGTAAATACCATTATAACAAAAAACACATACTTTAAAATTCAAAAAACATTAATTAATTAATTACAATAATGGAACAGAGAACCTTAAATCATCTGATGTTTTGATCCCATACAAAGAATATACTTATAGTAAGAGTGGGAAATTTAATTTAGGCCGTCAAAATTAATCCTAAAATGTGTGAAAATTAATTATTAACACAAAACTCAAGATTATTTAATTTCTATGATTGGGTATATATAGAACCCCTTGACAATAAATTCTATGAATAATCATGGAATCACTTTTCAATTCTATATTGGACACCATCGGGTCTCAAGAAGCCAACATGTAATCCCAAAACATTGAACATTCTTAAGATTTTCATTTACCAATTAAAAAAAATAAGATATTGGAAATTAATTCCTAATTTTACGTCCATAAAAGTGTTAACATCTATTTTATTGACAATCTTTAGGAAAATGAAACTCCCCCATCTATCAAATATTCTATTCTAATAATAACATTTTTTAAGTATTTTTAAAATAAATGTATATATTCGAGTGATAACACCCATGATTATCCAATTAGAACTCATATAAATAATTTAAATGTTATATTACCCATAATAATGCTCCTTAATTTTTAATAAACTATCACGACCCGTCCTCAGGGCCCGTGTTGTGACTACCCCAAGCCCGCCTTCAATAGGACAGGGGATGACGACTAGCACCAAGGCGTAATTACCGGTAAAAAGGGAAGGCATTGCCTTTGTAAAGTAAACAAACACCACATAGAAAACAAGGAGAAGTAAAAACTATGTAAAAATTGGGTACAATAGTATGTGCGGAAAAGTAAGTGGGCCAGAATACAAACCCAAACTGAAAGTAAAGTACAACAGAAACGGGAGTACAACAACTAAAAAGTAAAGCCGCAGTGTCGAGCCATCCACTGGATGTCCCACCTGAAGAGTGGGTACAGATATCCTCCACATCTCTTCAGGTCCAGCCGTCCGCTCCGAGTATGCCCCGCGCAGTGGCCCACCTCCGGGTACCAACCTTCTCTATAAGCCTAAACCACGATCAGCGTTGTCTGTCGTCTGCAACCAACACAACATAGTGCGGGCATATCCCGTGCAGGGGTGAGTATAAGATACTCAGAAGGGACCCAGAGACCCCCAAAGGTCTCCCAGAATCCACAAAGGATAATCCACAATGGAACGATACAAACACGAAGTAACATCAGACACTACTTAGGTATATGTCCATACATATACCTGAGTCATCAATTCTCGTTCGACTCCAACATCCCAGCTCATGTACAACCCAGTCCACACAGGAAATCATAACCCAATCCACACAGGAATGAATAACGTAATTCACATAGGATATCAAGTAAAACTTATCGAAGTTAAGGATTGAAAGTCAATATTCATCTCACACATGTATACTTCTTCGTAAGACGATAGAGATGATCATATGTAGTCACAGATTCATCTAAGCTGTCAAACCCTCACAGGATCGAGAGGTACTGACCCCCGCAATGACCCACAAAGGATCGATAGGTAACTAACCCTGGCAATGACCCACACAGGATCGGACCCACACAGGATCTATAGGTTTTGGCCCACACAGGACCGCTGAGCGGTGACCCACACAGGATATGAACCAAACATGATCGGTAGCACTGATCCACGTAGGATCACTGAGTGTTGTAGTCGTCGCCGTCGATTCCATGGAGGATTTCTGTACAGTCATCATCATTGTCGCAGTCGCAGCCACCTCTAGGGTTCCCGCACACAGCAAGCTCGTTCAGGAGGGTCCGCTCCACGAGCCGGGGGCTGATACATCAACTGACACATAGTCCGGAGTTGATGTATCCAAAAGTTAGGTATCACCAACAGGAACTCAACGTCACAGACGGTGCATCAATCAGACACCCGGTCTGAGAGTTATTGGCTTTTTCGTCCCAGGGGCCCGGTTGATTTCAAAGTCAAAACCAACCCGACCGTACTCCAACTTCATCCAAACCTTGAGTGGAGTAAGCCAAAAGGTCCGTCTCACATAGAGGAATCCATCAAAGTCGACGATATGTCAATCGGACATCCAGAGCTCAAGTTATAAGTGTTTCCACTCCGAGGGCCCGGTTTGTTTCCTGCTCGAACCAACCAGGCCGAAACCAAAGTACTTCGAAACCATGAGTGTAATATACTGAAACGACCGACTCGATCCAGGTGTCGCATTGCAGCTGAAGGTGTGTGGATCCGAGGTACCTAGACCATGTTGTGGGCAAAAGACTGTGAGAGGTCTGGAAATAGGGGGTTCAGGCCCGGTCCGACCCGGCCCAATACTGCCAGGGTCAGCCCGAATAGGGTCGACCCGCCCCGGGTCCGGGGTCCGGCCCGCTTGGCCGCATCCCAACCCAGCTGGCATGGCCCGGCCCGGCCTGGCGGCTCGGCTGAAACGGCCGAGCGTTGAGGTGCGGGGGGGGGGGGGGGGGGGGGGGGGTTGTTGCCCCCCCACTTGTTTGTAACCGCGGCCCTATGTGGGGTCCGCTCTTGTCTGGAAAGCCGGGGGTTAACCCCCGGCTCCTACTCTGACCGGCCGGCCCGCTCCGGCCAGCCGGCTGCTGCCGACACGGGACCAGTGCTGGCCGGTCCCCCTGCTCCGATGCCGGCGACCCAGAACCGGCCGCCGGTCCCTGCTTCACTGTGGCCTAAGTTGCGGCCTTGGTCTGTCCGGAGCGGCGCGATGGCACCGCGCCCCTCCGCTATGGCCCCGCTCCGGCTGCGGTGTTTTCGTGATCCTCTGGCATCGCAGGATGGCGCTGCGACCTTATTCAACATCATCGGCGCGGCGCGACTGCGCCGCGCATCCTTGCCGCACGATCCCGCGTAGTGCAACGACACCGCATCACTTTCCTTCGAACCGAAACAATACAAGAATAAGGGAGGAGGGTCGGCTGTGTTTGTGCGGTCCGGCCCCCTCCCATTAATCGATAGCAAGCGGCAACGATTCACGAGTAACTGAAATAGAAGTATTTACAATCAAAAACAAAAATCCCTTATCTCGAGCGTAGTTGAACGGAAGTTCATCACGGAATTGCATGTTGCGGAAGAAGACTTCGCGGAAGGAGCCGTCGTAGAAGGAAGGTCGCTGGCGTCGCGGTATATAGTGTCACGTAGTCGATCTCCAAGAATTCAGCGTTCTTTGTCGGAGATCAGTGCGTTCTTCACGTTCTTCACGTTATTTGATGAAAAAGATGAAGATATTCAAGCCTCCCCTTTTTATCCCAATCCCCTCTCAACACAACAAGTCTAACCAAAAATAACAAAACTGCTTCACTTATTTTATTTACATGACTTATGTTTTTGAATTTCAAACACTCAAATTAAAATCACACATTTAATTAACTTAAGTTATATAATTAAATGATGAGTTGAAGGAGTTATGGAATATGAAGGGGTTGGGTTCGTGTGGGCCCCACCGCCCTCATCACCTCTCATGGGTGGTTACCATACTTCCACCCAAAGGTTTTAACTACTTAGTAAAAATAAAAAATTGTAGCTCAAATTTTATTTTAACTTACACAATTTTTTAACAACTTCTCCCGTGTAAACGCAACTCCGGAAAAGGTGTTCCTAAGAAATTACTGGCACTGCGAATCCTTCGGTGCCCTCAGAATTTGATTCCGAGCACTGGTTCAAAAGTTAAAAAAGCACAGCTCGTTCATTCCCTGAATGTACCCGAGCTAAACTTCGGGTAAATATTCCGGGCATACCGGGTCTCAGAATCAGGTGCCGTCAGAAATTGTGTTCCTATAAAATCCCAAAGAAAATTAAGAAAATAAAAAATTTCCTTGAATTTTATGGGTCTTTACATTACACCCACCTCAGGGCTTTACGTCCCCTTAAAGATACATCAAAATCCAGGGAAATAAATGTGGGTACTTTGCACGCATCTGAGCCTCATGCTCCCAAGTGCTCTCCTGGAGGTTCTCGTGCATCCATTTTATGTGCACTAGAGGAATCAAATATCTATGTAGGACCCGCTCCTTTCAATCCTAGATCTCCACTGGGACCTCCGCAAAATTCACATCATCGTCTATGCCCAGCTCCCCATGGTCAATTATATGCGTCGGGTCGTGCACGTATCTTCTCAGCTGAGATACGTGGAAGACGTCGTGCACCTGGTGCAACTGAGGTGGTAGAGCCAGGTGATAATCCACCTCGCCAATCCTGCTGAGGACCTGGAATGGTCCGATGAAGCATGGAGACAAATTGCCGCCTCGGCAAAATCTCTGTAATCCACGTCATGGTGAGACCCGCAAGAAGACGTGGTCGCCATCCTAGAACTCTAGTGGCCTCTGCCTCCTGTCAGCATAAGACTTCTGTCGGGTTTGAGCTGTCCTCATCCGCTCCTGGAAGACCTAGACCTTCTCTATCATGGCCTGGACCATCTCCGGTCCCACAAATGATGACTCCCCAGGGTCTGTCCAGCACATCGGTGATCTGCAAGGCCGCCCGTCCAATGCCTCGTATGGTGCCATCCCGATGGTGGAGTGGTAGATTTTGTTGTATGCGAACTCCACAAAGGGTAGGTGGTCCTCCCAGCTACGACCAAAGTGGAGGACACATTAGCGGAGCAAGTCCTCGAGAGTCTAAATGGTCCTCTCCGCCTGACCATCTGTCTGAGGGTGAAAGGGGGTACTCAGACGTAGCTACGTCCCGAATGCCTCCTGCAACCCCTTCCAAATACGGGTAGTAAACGAGCATCTCGATCGGAGACGATAGATGATGGCACACCGTGAAGCCGTACAATCTCCTGAATGTAGAGATATCCCAAGCTCTCCACTGAGCCCTACTCTCTGATGGGTAAGAAGTGAGCCGACTTGGTGAGTCGGTCGACAATCACCCAAATGGAGTCGTGACCTCTGGATGAGCATGGAAGTCCAGTCACGATGTCCATATATATCCCATCCCACATCCACTCCGGGACCTCCAAGGGTTGTACCAAGCCTGCTGGTACCTGGTTCTCTTTCATCACCTACTGGAAGGTGAGGCATCGAGAAATTAATTCTGCCACAACCTTCTTCATGCTCGGCCACCAGTGCTGTCGTCTGAGATCCTTGTACATCATTGCCACTCTAGGATGTACCGCCAAAGGGGACGTGTGAAACTCTCTTAGAACCTCCTCCCATAAAGCAACTGGTACCAAGGTACGTCCTCTGAAAAAGACGTTGTGATCTCCTCCTACAGAGAAACCATCAGGTCCCTGTCTTGAGGATATCTTCACACGCCGCGTCTCATAGTCAGCGTCCCCACGCTGTGCCTCTATGACCCACTGCAGTAGTGGAGGAGTGAATGTGAGTGACTGAAGGAAGGATACTCCAGCTCTATCCAAGAAGGATATCTGAAAAGCGGCTAGCTGCTCTGTCGCCTGCCCATGTAGTTGAATGCCCGCCCTCCTGCTGAGGGCATCGGCTACTACGTTCCCCTTTCCAGGAGTATAGACTATCCCAAATTCATTGTCCAGGCGGAACTCGAGCCATCGCCACTGTCTCAGGTTTAGTTATTTATGCCAGAAGATGTACCTGAGACTCTGGTGGCCAGAATAGACTGTAAAGCGCTTTCCCATCAGATAGTGTCCCCACATCATCAGAGCGAAGACCACTGCTGCTAACTCCAAGTCATGGGTAGCGTTGTTCTACTCGTGCTGCCTCAACTGACGTGATCCGTAAACGATCAATGCCTGCTCCTGCATCAGAACACATCTGAGTCCGGTCCCTGATGCATCGCAGTAAACTACGTACCATACTCCCTCCTCCGCCAACCTCAAGATAGGCGCGCTGGTCAATCTTTGTCTCAGCTCCTGGAAACTCTGCTAACATCTGTATGACCACACAAAGGGTTTCCCCTTCTTTTTCAAAGCTGAGAGTGGTGCCTCAACTCTAGAGAAGTATGGAACAAATCTCCGGTAGTACCCAACTAGACCCAAGAAACTCTGCACCTCCATCACGCTCCTAGGTGGCTCCCAAGATTGCACTGCCTCTATCTTCGAAGGATCCACTGCAACTCCCGCCTCAAAGATGACGTGTCCCAAGAAGTGGACCTCACATATCCAGAACTGACACTTCCAGAGCTTTCCATAATGTTGGTGCTCTCGGAGTGTGTATAGTATAACCCGCAAGTGGTAGGTGTGCTCCTCCTCAGTCTTTGAGTATATCAAAGTGTTGTCAATGAAGACCATGACAAATCGATCGAGGTATGGCTGAATGATCCTGTTCATGGGGGCCATAAACACTATTGGAGAATTGGTTATGCCGAATTTCATAACCAAGAACTCATAGTGGCCATACCGACTCCTGAAGGCCATCTTCTTCACATCCTCGTCCCGAACTCTGAGCTGGTGATAGCCTGACCTGAGGTCTATCTTTGAGAACAACCGTGCTCCCTTGAGCTGATCGAATAGGTCATCAATCCTCAGTAGTGGATACTTGTTCCTCACGGTCACCTAGTTCAGGCGACGATAGTCGACACAAAGTCGCCTGCTCCCGTCGGCCTTCTTGGCGAACAAAATCGGGGAAGCCCAGGGTCAAACACTGGGTTGGATGAATCCCTTGCCCTGCAAGTCCTCCAACTGTACCCGTAGCTCTCGAAGCACGGCGGGAGCCATCCGATATGTTGGAGTGGATATCGGGGTTGTCCCAGGGTACAGATCAATATAAAAGTCTATCTCTCTGCGAGGAGGTAGTCCTAGAACATCTTCGGAAAAAAACGTCCGCATACTGATCCACCACTGAAGGAAAACCAGGACTCCGCACGTCAATTTCTCATAGGAAGAGGCTAGCCAACTGATGAGTTATGGGATATCCTCTCCTCTACGTGAGTCCTTATTGTGCTGAAAAGTATCCCTTCTCGCCTGTGAAGGTGAACCTGCTTCCGTTGGTGCGTACACATCGCACCATGCACCTAATGAAATCAATCTGAGCATGGACTGTAGATAACCAATCCAGGCCCATGATGATGTCGTAAGGCCACGACGCCGATATAAGAAGATCCCAGCCGAAGCTCTAGCCTACTAGAGTAAGCTCCCACTGCCGGCACCAGTGCGTAATCATCAAGTCTGCTCCCGTAGGAGTCTTTAGCCATAAGGATCGAGCCAACAGCTCCGTCAGAATCTCCGAGCTCCGAACAAGGGCAGTGTCTATGAAAGAAGGACTCGCTTATGTGTCTATAAGAACTGCAAAAAGGGTGGAATAGACATAGATAGTACCTAAAATAATCTCGGGTGCGCCGTGGTCGTAGGCCACCGCTTCCTGGAGCTGTGCCAGTCTCTGCCTGCCAGCTCCTTGTGGTCGGGGTGGGCCTCCCGGTGGTGGTGGTGGTAGAGCCTCAATGCATCTCCCACCACCTGCTGCTTAGCCAGATCCTCTGTCTCGTACGCCTTCCCCCTACGGACCGCCACGGTCGACTCTATGCCTCTGCCTGGGTGGTCCTTCAACTGTCTGCTGCTCCTTGGCATGGCGGGTCGGGCAGTCACATGCCATTTGGCCCTGACCGCCGCATGCGTAGCACTGTCTACCTCTCGAAAGACGAGCTCTGTGTTGTGTGCCCCGCACCTCTGACCTTATTTCCTGAGGTCGTCTTCCAGAGGGTCTGGTCTGCCTGGACCCATGAGTCATCTGTTGACTACCTGCTGTAGAAGACTCTGCTACGTGCTGCCCTGCGGTAGGTCTCGCTGCTGATGTAGGCTCAGCAAAGAAGCTCTCGATTAGAAGGGCTCATTTCAGTACCCATGCCTGAGTCGTAATGCTGAGGGAGACCAGCGATGCCCTGATCTCCTACCTCAATCCCTGCACAAAGGTCTGGGCCCAGAAGAATGGGTCATGTACCATATCCGTCGAATAGCGCGAGAGATATGTAAATCTTGCCGAGTACTAGGAGACCGTCAAGCTGCCCTACTGCAGTTGTAGTAGCTCCGGGATGTGCACCGCACGGAGGGTGGCCGGGATGAACTCCGAGTGGAAGAGGCTCTCAAAGTCCATCTATATGAGAGATTCCTCATCGTGCACCGGGAGCATCAAGATCCACCATTTGCCTGCTGCCACGTGAAAGAGGCTCACTGCGAGGATCACCATGAGGTCAGCTGGTGTTCTCACTAACATGAAAACTTGTACAAATACCTCCATCCAATCCTTGGCTGCCTGAGGGTCCATCTCCCTGCGGAACCTGGGCGGTCACTTACACTGAAACTCTTGCAGTGCACTAAGGAAACATGCATCATTAGCGGCTAGGGCTGGTAGCATCGGTGGCTTGGCGGGTAGAGGTACCGCCGGTGCCTCTGCTGTCAAAGGGCCATGTACTGAGGCCTCGTCGCTCGGTGGGATGTCATCACATACAACGCTCGGAACCCTAGCTGGCTGCCATCGTGGGGCCATCCTAAAAAGAGACAGGTGCGCCAAGGTCAGAACAGTATACCTAGTGAGATGACACAAAGTAATCACAATGAAAACTTGAAACACATATGCAATCAATGTTTTCCTACATTAAGTCGGAAATCAAGAGCCAGGGTCCTGGTGTATTGATACGTCGTCCGCCACACTAACACTAGACTCCCGGGACTAATAACCACACCCAATAGCCTTTACACTATTGCTTCTCCTAGAAGAAAGATCAGAGTCCAAAGTTCTGCAGTAGAACCAAACTTCTCTGATACCAATTTGTCACGACCCATCCTCGGGGCCCGTGCCGTGACTACCCCAAGCCCGCCTTCCATAGGCCAGGGGCTGGCGCCTAGAAAAAAGGCGTAATTTCCAGTAAAAAGTGAAGGCATTGACTTTGCAATGAAAAAAAACACCACAGAAAAAGAAAGCAGAAGTAAAGACTATGTAAAAACTGGGTACAACAGTATGTGCGGAAAAGTTAGTGGGCCAGAATACAAACCCAAACCGAAAGTAAATTACAACAGAAAAGGGAGTACAACAACTGAAAAGTAATGCCGCAACATCGAGCCATCCACTGGAAGTCGCACCTAAAGGGTGGGTACAGATAGCCTCCCCAGCTCTTCGGGTATAACCTTCCGCTCCTAGTACACCCCGCCCAGTGGTCCACCTCCGGGTACTGACCTGCTCCACAAGCCTCAACCACGATCAGCATTGTCTGACATCTGAAACCATCACAACGTAGTGCAGGCATAACCCGTGCAGGGGTGAGTATAATCTACTCAGTAGGGACCCTGATACCCCCGAAGGTCTCCTAGAATCCACAAAGGATAATCCACAAAGGAAAGATACAAACACAAAGTAACATCTGACATTACTTAGGTATATTCCCATACATATACCTAAGTCATCAATTCTCATTTGGATCCAACATATGAGCTCAAGTACAACCCAGTCCACGGAGGAAATCACAACCCAATCCACATAGGAATGCATAATGTAATCCACATAGGATATCATGTAAAACTTATCGAAGATAAGGATTAAAATTCAAGATTCAGCTCACACAGGTATACTTCTTCGTAAGATGATAGAGATGATCAGATGTAGCCACGGATTCATCTAAGCCATCAGACCCACACAAGATAAATAGGTATTAACCCCCGCAATGACCCACAACGGATCGATAGGTAACTAACCCCCGCAATGACCCACACAAGATCGGACCCACACAGGATCTGTAGGCACTGGCCCACACAGGACCGCTGAGCGTTGACCCACACAGGATCTGACCCACACAAGATAGGTAGCACCGATCCACGTAGGATCGCTAAGTGATGTAGTCCTCACCGTCGAATCCACGGAGGATTTCTGTACAGTCGTCATCGTCGTCGCAGTCGCAACTAGCTCTAGGGTTCCCGCACACAGCAAGCTCATTCGGGAGGGTCCTCTACATGAGCCGAGGGCTGATACATAAACTGACACATAGTCCAGATTTGATGTATCCAAAAGTTCTGTATCGTCAACATGAACGCAACGTCATAGACGGCGCGTCAATCAGACTCCCGGTCTGAGAGTTATTGGCCTTTTCGTCCCAAGGGCCCGGATGGTTTTTTAGTCAAAACCAACCAGACCATACTCCAACTACATCCAAACCTCATGTGGAGTAATCCATAATGTCCATATCACTTAGAGGAATCCATCAAAGTTGACAGCACGTCAATCGGACGTCCGTAGCTCAAGTTATAAGTGTTTCCGCTCCGAGGGCCCGGTTGGTTTTGTGCTCGAACCAACCCGTCCAAACCAAAGTACTCCGAAACCTTGAGTGTAATATACCGAAATTACTGTCTCAATCCACGGATCGCATCGCAGCTGACGGTGCATCGATCGGAGGTCCCCATCCCTTGTTATGGGAAAAAGACCGTGAGATGTCCAGTAATAGGAGGTTCGGGCCCGGTCCGACCCGACCCGATACCCCCAGGGGCGGCCCGAACCGGGTCGACCCGACCAGTGTCCGAGTCCGGCCCCCTGGCGCGCTGGCCAGGATGCTCGGCCAAAACGGCCGATTGTTGAGGTGCGGGGGGGGGGGGGGGGGGGGGGCGCTGCCCCCCGCTTGTTTGTAACCGTGGCCCCATGTGGGGGCCGCGCTTGTCCGGCCAGCCAGGGGTTAACCCTCGGATCCTCCTCTAACCAGCCGACCTGCTCCGACCGGCCGACTGCTACTGACAGGGGACCGGCGCTGGCCGGTCCCCCTGTTCTGATGCCGACGGCCCGGTACCGACCGCCGGTCCCTACTCTACCGCGACTTTGGTCCGTCCGGTGCGGTGTGACGGTGTTGTGCCCCTCCACCGCGGCCCCACTCCAGCCGTGGTGTTTTCATGATCCTCCAGTGTGGCGGGATGGCGCTACGAATCCATCGCTGCCCTCAAAATTTGATTCTGAGCACCAGTTCAAAAGATAGAAAAATCCCACTCCTTCATTCACTGAACGTACCAGAACTAAACATCGGGTAAATTTTCCGGGCACACCGGGCCTAAGAATCAGGTGCCGTCAGAAACTGCGTTCTTGTAAAATCCCAAATAAAATTATGAAAAAAAAATTCCCTTGAAATTTACGGGTCTTTACATAAACAACTAAGGAAATATAGAAACAAACATAACTAATTATACAATATATAAGAAAGAGAAAAAAATTAGATGAGACCATGAGAGTGTATACTTTAACCAAGCATTCAATGGAGTGTCAAAAAAGAAAAAAGAAAACAATTAGTTGAATCATGATGAAATACATAATGAACTAAGATGTATAATAAAACTAAAAACTAGGTATGAAATATCCCTTAATGTGTGTATAAAAACATAGGTATATTGTTGTTAATTTTTCCTTTTTATTATAGATTTTGATGTCCAGGTTAATGGTTACTCTAATTGAAAGAGTGAATAGTGATCACTGATTTACTGACTAAGGTGATATCCTTATTATAAATTTGATTCAACAATAATCAAAATTTCTAAATTATTATATAGATTTCAGTTTATCGATAAACATATGTTAGTGAATGGGATTTTGAATGATTCTCATTTCATTTATCATGTCATTTATTTGTAAATTATTTTTATCCCACATCATAGTAATCACATTATATGATCTGAAAATTGGGATTTTGTTTTTATTTTATTATTTCTCATCAGATTCGTTATGGACAGATGTACATAACCCTTAGTTTCATTGGGTATTATTCTCCAAATTAAGAGTTTCCTATTTTATTATAGATGACATCTCTAATATAGAATCATGTGATTTACGTATTATATTATTAGTGAGGAAGATGAACTAAAAATAAATATTTTTTTCCTAGAAATATCTAAATTTCTATAAAAAATATTATTAGAATTGCATTTCTGTCAACATCTAATTAATTAATAAAACAAGAAAAAGAAATCCATATTTTTGGAACATTAATATCATATCATTCTCATTTAGATACTCAATTTATATACTGATCTATCCAAATATAGTAAATCCATTATATTTCAACATATCCTATTAAAAAACACAAAACTATAACACATTATCTACAAATAAATATTACTAGTCGACCATGTTAAAACTGTTAATTTACACACAGTCATATATAAAATATTATTTCTCACTCAACTAAATTAACATTGGTTTTAATATATACTCAACTATGTTATGAAACTCTGAATGCAACCCTATAAATTCATGGATTTCATGCCACTATGGTAATTAATATGTTGTTTTTAAATTTGAATCAATGGTTAATGAATATAAATAACAAATTCTATTGAATAATTAAAATGACTCAATAATGCCCCCAAAGGAATTAGTTGATTCATTATTTGATCAGGATAAAATGGATATATAGAACATTCATGGAATCAATGAAACCTTTAGTGATATAATTATCGTGATTATATTTTTTATAATATTTCAACATATATTATAAATGATTTTTTTGATCTTATATATATATAGAATGATGCATTTCATAGGCTTATATCTTACACTTCACTTTGGATATATGGAATAATAAAAGTGAACATGTGGAAAATGACAAAAATAAAGATGCGGAATTTAATGAAATTGTGAAATGATTATTGGGGGATGATACTTTTGATAAGGAGGTTAAAAATGTTATTTCATTCCTTTCAATAATCTAAAATGAGTAAAAATAATGTTCACGGAAAAAATTAACTTGTAATACAAATACCCCAACTACGGTAACACAAGGTTTGTCACTACATTATTAAATTATCATCAATTCATGGTGTAAAATACCAATGGAAAAAAATTGCTTTAGTAGTTATAGTGAATATGATACATACAAGATACCCATAGTACATTGGAAATAGAATAGAAAACCTAATATATAAAATAATGAACTAAATCCTTTAAATTCAATTTAAATATTTCTTCTTCATATTTGGAGGATGCGAAACTAAATATGTGTGAGCTAAAATTCTCTATAGGGGTTATGTACAATGGTACATTTCATGAATTAATAAAGAATAATCAATATTTAAATATAAATAACTGAACCCACGTAATATTTAATTAATAAATTGGATAACACAATTAGATAAGGAATAAAAAATAATGAAGTGAAACTAAATTAAAACACATTACCTATAATCAATAATCTAATTACAAAATGTATCCAATGAAAAAATAATTTTTAAAATCTATTGGATACTAATAAAAACTAAATTAAAAATGAAGGAAACTGATCATTATTGGTCTTCAGGATCTCTGATATATTAATAACTCTACAAGAATTTCATTTCATGATATAGTTTACACCACATGTGGAAAACCTTCAGTGATTATATAAATAATTACATATATATTGAATATTAAATTTAATTCATGTATAATATTCCATGTCAAAAAATATCTTCATTGAACAATGGACACAGATGTATCAATATTTCCCGAGTTAATAAAAAACATCCAATGGTAAAACTATTTGTAAGAATAATATATAGTTTATAAAATTTTCAATTTTATGATATATATAATATAAATAAAAGAGAATTGAAACGCTAACCAAAAAAATAAATAGTTATTCATATTAAATACATCAATGGGATAGTACATAATCTATTTAAAATTTAATAAGTTCATGTAAACAAATATGTCTCCCTGAAATGGAAATTGAGACAAAATCTCTTATAGTTATCAGAAATAAGAAGTGAGAATAAATGAATAAATTTCAAGTATTAATGTAAAAAAATATTAAACAAGTCAAAATACAACATAATATAGAATTTTTTTTACAAGCATAATCTTTCAATGTAAAATACAATGAAGATGTAATATATCCAAAATGAAAACAAAATGAGTTGCAAAATTCATTACTACAATGTAATTTTTAATTAAAATCCCCTTAGATTATATAATTCAAATTAGATAAGAATATACCACTATTTAAGATGTATTCATGTTATTGAATCTAAAACATGATGTATGTACACAATATAAAAGAAATTTGGTGTACAATAGTAGAATATGCCTCAATAAAGGGAACTTGAGATGAAGTCCCTTACCTCATGCTTTGAATTTGTTGAATGTGCTTTAAACATATGTATTATAGATTTAAAAACGTTATTTATTGATACCCAAATGGTCCTAACTCGACCAAATATGTGGCTTGAGACGAATCTAACCAAATACTACCTCTGTAGGCCCGAGGCTGGAGACCAGTGCTGAAGGAATAGATAATAAAAGACGACATTGGAAAAGTACCTGTATGCACTAAAAAATCCATCTTGATGAATATTTACAAAGGAATAATAATAAAAGATGAAAAATATTATGGTTAAACCATGTATGTAAAACCATTAGAAAGTACAAGAGTACGATACTCTTAACAGAAATACAAAGATAAAAAATACCTGCTCAACCAAAAATTTGTCTCAATATGAAAGAATTAGAAAGTAAAATGATTAAAGAGTTCATCTTTTGATCTCAAATAATCAATCTCCATATATAGTCCAAAGTAACATGTATTTTCTACACTACTCTGAAGTAATCACTAACCAGTTTATTATCTACAAAAGACACGACACATTCAGGAAAATACAATCTAGAGGAAATTATATACATACCCTATATGAAACCCCAAATGATAAAGGGGGAATTAATAGATACAATAGAAATATAATGAATGTAGATAGTAAACAAAATTTAGTGAAAGATAATATATCAACAAAGATTAAGAGTGGGTGTAACCTTGTGAGAAAAAAAAGGGGATCACCACAATGTGTAGATGGACTAAGAAACAATTACTTTCCACCTATTGTAGGAGAGTAAAATCTTCTAAATATGATAATCTAATCATGTAAATAGCATGGAATACCCCCCATGATTTCACATATCATGGAAAGAGTGTAACAAAATTCAATTGTGTGGATAAATATGTGTATATATATATATATATTTGGTCATTCAAAAGAATCCAAAATGTGAGAGAAAGGTGATATACAACTCATAGATCATCATAAAAATAAGAGACACTAACAGTTCGAAAAAAAAAATCTCAATAATTCCAAACATCTCATGCATATACCTAGATGTGACTATGTGAATGCCCATGCCTCCCCACTATACTAAAAAACTAATGGGGCACAAAATCTATGTTGATGAACCACTCCCCAGTGTTTTAATGGTGGTTCAACAATGTATGTATCTATAAAGGACCCACAACCATGATGATGGGTGCTTCCACTATACTGTTATGAGTACCCACACCTGATCTGATGGGGGGTTCCACTTTTATGGTAGAGGACATGTGCTCAAGTTGATGTGGGGTTTTACTCTATTGGTTCAGTACTCCCACCCTATTGTGATAGTGGGGTTTCCCTTTAGTCAATAGGGACCATTTCCATATCCATTTTGGGGTTTCCCTCAATTTGTAGAGGACCCATGACCATGCTAATGGGTGGGGGGTCCGCCCTATTGGACAAGGACCCTAGCCCTGGTGTGATAAGGGGGGTTGGGTTACACTCTAGTCATCGTGGACCCGAAAGATATATGGTTGGGTATTACAATTGGTATGAAACTATAGAGGACCCCCTCCCAATATTATTCGGGGGGCTAGTCTATAGGAAGCCTATGTTTATCTGGTTGGATCATTGCCATCTTTGGGAATTTCCATCAAAATTTATCATTCCCAAAACAATTCACATCGTATCACAAAATCCTCCACATAGGGAAAAACACATTCTATGTGAAAAATAACATAGATTATAATATTTGTGGGCTAAATTACAAGTTTAAATGAAGGTGAAATAGAATTTTGAAGTTTCATAAAAATGAATAATTGGGTACATGGTGTCTGAGGTGGACCACTCAAAAAGTGGTCTCACTCCATCACCTATTTGTGTCCCCATATGAACTTGGATCACCAAGAATGTAAGAGCACTTGGGGTATAGAAGATATACATTGTATTCCCATGCCACATGGGGTCCCTCCCATGTGCTTTGTTGTGTTCGTGTATCCAAACCATGGCCATTTATATTACCATATGTCCATGTACATTAGTACATATAGTTCCTCTTCACACAGGGTGTCTCCGGTGTGCTCTGGCCATGTATATGTAATTTGGCACATGGTGTGTGCCTAGATTTTTTCTCCATCACTTAACTAACCCACCTGGGAAAGGGGGTAAACAACAAGTAGGGAATCTAAATTTTGTAACCTCCTTATAAAAAACCAAAATCCTAGCTACCAAAGAAATTGGGGCATATGTTGTGTTTTCATCACAGTACATGATTTATAGTCATTTTTTTATTGTTTTCCATATTCACTTTCTGTGTTCCAATTTCTGGAATTCATCTTCAATTATGGTTTAATTTACACCCATGATTTAGGTATCTAGGTTTTGATAATTTTTGCTAACTATCTCATGGCAGAAAATAAGATTCATTGGACCCATGTTGGATCCCCCGTATGCACGGAATATCCCACACCTTCAATTATAGTGGATTTGATCTTATATCATCAAAAAAATCATCTTCATCCCACAAAAATCACAAAACTATAATTGTTTCATCATTACATTCCTAAATAATCATTTTTTTCATGATTCTAGGGGGCTTATATGGCTTGTTACCATTGGGAAATGTCGAACCGGGACCATGGGGTTCCACCAGTGAATGGAAAGAATCAATTGACGACGTAAAGAAATAGAAAAATTATTTAAAGATCTTTTCCATGAGTTATTATCTAATGACCAAGAATGGGGACAAGCAGGGTTATAAAAACGAATGGATAACATATTCAATCCCTAGATAGGCATACAAGAAGGTTATAATTAATACAGATCTATGAAAGAGATTTATATGGTCAATAAATTTATTCAAAATGGGAGAAATCCAACAATTGTTGAGTCCTAAAAAAATATTTGAGCATTCCTCATTGAATAAAAAACCTTCCAAAAAGGGAAGAATTGATTTCATTATTTGGGCATAGATTTTCTCTAATCTAGAACTTCATTATCATCTAATGTGATCCTCCAATATAAGGAGGAAAGATAATCACTTAATGGTCTCAATATTATGTGACTAATTATGGGAGATTCTCCATGGATATATATTTAAATGAAAATCATTTAGGTTAAATGAATGAATGAATGAATTAATTAATTAATTAATCCACTAAATATACTCCCAATTTGTGAGATGTATAAAAATGTTGTACATAATTATTTACTGTTGTCTGTAGGGTAATCCACATATTACATACTCAACCATGGTCTCATATTCCTAATACAAGAAATATTTTAATATTTATACCATTTTCATTAATAATATTCATTCCTGAAATATAAAATATATTTATTTTAATTTAAAATTAATTTTGCACTAACAATTCCTTAAAATCATATTCTATCTGAGAACCTGGATCTGGAAATATATATAGAAATATTTCAATGTCCTACAAGGAAAAACATTCACCCCTATATCTTTCCCTCCACCATGATATTCATTCCTAAAAAGAAAAACTAAACAACACGAGAAAATGAGCCTGGACATATCCCTCCCATTCCTAGTAACTCTTGGGTGCATTCTCAATCCTGTCACAACATAATAACCAAGATTATGGTCCATCCATCCAGTTTTCTCTCCCATCAGTCCTTGGACATCTTTGGGGGCTCTATAAATGTGCCTCCATCCTCAATGGCTATCTCACCCCAATAGATGATGTGTGTGGGATCATGCATGTGTCTCCTCAATTACGAAAAATGGAAGTCATCGTTCTCTCTCCCCAATAATTGGGATTGGGAGAGGAGGTAAGAAATATATCCAACCCTCTTCATGATACATAATTTATAGATGAACCACATGGATTACTTTCCTCCCCTGCCAAAACTCCAAAATCCACATCCTGGGGACACTCTTAGGAGAACATGGTTTATTTCACTGAACCCCATGGGCCTTCAATGTAAATATAGGTATGATTATTTCCTCTTATGATTATTCCTCATATGCTCATTGATGACCTAGATCTTCTAAATCATCACATGAAACATCTTTGGGTACATAAGACATGTATCACCGATCTATGTCTTGTATAAGGTTGACCTTCAGAGTCTCCCATTGTGGACTCAATAGTTTTCATTCTGATAGTAGAGTGGAATATATTTTTTATGAGAATATGACCAATGGTAAGTGATCCTTCCAACTCTGACTAACATCTAACACACAAGCCATTAGCATAACCTCTAACACCTGGATATTGTATTTGGTCGACCAATTGGTTTGGGTGTGTAAGGATGTAAACATCAATAGCTGGGTATTTAATGACTTGTATAGGCCCCTCTAAAACTATGAAATAAAATTCACATCATGATATTATACAGTCATTTAGGGAACAAAGAGAAGGAAAGCGATCTACTCTATATACAACAACCCCAAATACTCTACCAAACTCTTCTACCTGATAGAAAAGAAATTTGTCTACTTCATGAGTCGGTCAACTATCACTGAGATGGTTTCATGGACCTTCCATTTCTTTGGAATCCATTTGACATTATCCATGGAAATTATATCCCACACGAACTATGTAATCCCAAAGGGCTATAACAAACATGTTGGAACATGGAGCTCAGACTTCACCTGTTGATAGTTGAGGCACCAAGAGAAAACATTATATCTTATCCCTCACATGATGGACCACAAAAAGTACCACCAAAGGTCTCCGATCATATTCCTTTACAACCAGGATGTAAAACTATGGGATATGTGTGGAACTCTCACATCTCCTCGTCTTGTGTCATGACTAAGACAACTGTGAGTTCCAGTAGAAAGTGGACATGATTCATCCTTCAAGATATCCATATATTGAATCACATGTGGATATATGGAAATGTATTACCTCAAAATGTATGCACCGCAACATTGATTCTATCACATTCTTGAGAAGAAGGGGATTTAACTCCATCAACAGTCAAAATGTTTTACCCTCTTTCCCTACAAGTGTCAGCTACAAGGAAGAAAACTACTCTAAAACCGCATTCACCAAGAAAGCATATGACTTCTTGATTATGGAATCTTACATCTAGTTTCCCTTACCTAGATTATATATTAAGTTTATGTTATAGTCTTTATGTTAATCCAAACAATTTATATACCTCTGGTTCAAGTATATTTATATTATGGTGTTCCTGATACTATAATGGTCATAGTAAACTACAAAGTGAACCCTCCAGAAGATATTTTGTAACATCCCAAAATGATAAAGGGTTAAATGGCTAAATGATATGACTCATGTCAACAAGGTGCACCTTCCTCTTTGGGAGCATGTCTGATTAGAACTCCACAGTTAAGCGTGCTTGGCTTGGAGTAGTAATCAGGATGGGTGACCTCATGGGAAGTTTCACAGGGTGTGTGTGAGTGATGACAAAGCACATAAGAAAGGACATGTGTTGGCATGTGGGGACTATCATTAGTCAGATGACCCGTTCAGGCATGTGGGTGGAACCTGGGGTGGACCCTGGGGTGGGCCCCACATGTCTGTGGGGCAACTGGCGGTACCTGGTGGGCTAGGACCCGACGACCATTTAAGGCGGGGTGGTTGTGCTGTCACCGGGACCCGGTTGTCACATTTGGTATCAGAGGAGGAACCCAGCCTTAAGTGCGCGGTGCACTGCCTGGGTTGAGATGTAGGGCTCACAACGAGGGCGTTGTGCTCTAAAGGGGGGGGGGTGATTGTAACATCCCCAAATGATAAAGGGTTAAATGACTAAATGATATGACTCATGTCAACAAGGTGCACCTTCCTTTTCGGGAGCCTGTCTAATTAGAACTCCGCAGTTAAGCATGCTTGGCTTGGAGTAGTGATCAGGATGGGTGACCTCCTGGGAAGTTTTCCAGGGTGTGTGTGATTGAGGACAAAGCACACTAGAAAGGACATGTGTTGGCCTGTGGGGACTATCATTAGTCAGATGACCCGTTCAGGCATGTGGGTGGACCCTGGGGTGGGCCCCACATGTCTGCGGGGCAACTAGTGGTACCTGGTGGGCCAGGACCCGACGACCATGTTAAGGTGGGGTGGTTGTGCTGTCACCGGGACCCGGTTGTCACATATTTGTACAACATAATCAGGAAGAAGGATACTACTAAAAGCTCTAGTTCATGATTCATGTAGTTAAACGGATGGGTTCTCAACATTATTGACCCTTTTGTGAGTGAGGACAAAGCACACTAGAAAGGACATGTGTTGGCCTGTGGGGACTATCATTAGTCAGATGACCCGTTCAGGCATGTGGGTGGACCCTGGGGTGGGCCCCACATGTCTGCGGGGCAACTAGTGGTACCTGGTGGGCCAGGACCCGACGACCATGTTAAGGTGGGGTGGTTGTGCTGTCACCGGGACCCGGTTGTCACATATTTGCACAACATAATCAGGAAGAAGGATACTACTAAAAGCTCTAGTTCATGATTCATGTAGTTAAACGGATGGGTTCTCAACATTATTGACCCTTTTGTGATAAATACTTATCACTAGATCAAAACACAATAGATCTCATATCATGTGTAATCATAATACACAATGTACTCCATGCACTCCTCTCGTAGTATGATCATATGAGAACTCTTCAGACTCAAACTCAACTCCTAAAAGTGCCTATGGAACTAATCTGACAAGGTATATGGGTTCTCGTTCCATATCAAGGTGGTCATAGTTGATTCAATCAGGGAGAAGTATTCCACAAACACCATGTAGTAACCTGTCAATAAAAAAATTTCTGCACCTTTGACACTCTCTTGGGAGGATCCTATGAAAACAATATGTCGATATTCAATATTCCTCTAACTAAACCATGATCAGATATGAAATTCCTCGTAAACTGAACCTCATAAGTTCGAAACATGAACATATATAAATTCCAATAATGTTGGTGATATCTATTAAAATCTAGTTCCCTCTTCAAGTGCTCTACATGTTCCTCCTATGATGTATATTAGATGAGTTTTTCAAGGAGGAAGACAACCAGAAAATGATTCTTGTATATATGGATGACATTTTTTATCAATTCCATAAACATGGCGGGGTTATTAATCACACTAATGGGCATCCCAAGTAACTCATAATGTCGGAAGTGACATTATAATTCTATATTTGGAATATTATCCTTTAAAACCATCAAATGTTGGTAGATTGACTGTAAATAGATCTTCCAGAATAATATCGCACATCAAATTTAGTCAAAAGGTCATAAATCCTCATAAAGGGGTATATTTGCATTATTGTTCTATAGTTATAGTGACTATAATCAACACAAATACTAACTCTTCAATTCACATTTATCATGAACTATACATGGCATCCTAGTTGAAAACACTAGGTCCTATGAATCTCTATGTCTATAGATCCACCGCCCACACCACTATCACTGGAATCCATAAGGGGTCAGCCGATGTGCTTACAAAAACATGAGGTCATCACTATATTATATATATACCACAATCCAACATATGATGGAGAGGTAAAACTGATACATCATCACACCCCACCATCATTGGAGGGAGATGAGTTCTCGTAAATTCCAACATTATAGGGGTAATACTATCCAATTTATATATCAGTTGTGACCTCCTACAAATTAGAATCACCAATATATATATGGGGATCACAACTCTTTAATGGGAAAATACATCCAACAAACACGAATCACTACTATTCACTGGAAGTAGACATCTGAGCATGGATCATCAATAATAAATCTATATTGAGAAAAAAATATTAGGGTCCCAGTTTCGATATGAAAGGATCTTATGTGGGGGTCTCTCTTTCTCTCTCTCTCTCTCTCCCTGTCTACACATAGAGTATGGTCCCCCCATCCATTGGATCATGTGACCACTGATTCTATATATAGCGGGATCTAATATAAGGGTTGATTAAAATGGACTCCTTTGGTATGGGTATGTTTTTAATAGAGGCTAAAAATAGGAAAATCTGGCTTTCAACACTATTCTAAAAACTGAAGTTGAAGTAGTAGTGAAATTATTTGTAACTCAAAACAGACTCAAGACTCTCTAATACAAGATTCATCTATTGATATCTCATCCTATTCTATTCATGCCTTCCCTCTACAATTGAGACCTGATCTGACATAACATCATATTTGCACATTCTGATCACTCATGTCAAAGGAAAAACTCCACCCCACCTCAATATTGTCTACTTTGGGATGGAACTGACTCACATGCATTGTTTTGAATCATTTCACAGGGATGGGTCTCAGTAGGGGAAGTGTCCCTCATAATTCAATGTATAATTCCATGCTAAAAAATATCCATCACAATACTCCATCAATTCTTAGTTTCATTATGTAGAAGTCTCACAATAAGAATCACCATTGAAATGGATCCTAAATGAGTGGTACATCTGAGCAACATGATTGGGATGGACCTCATCAACTTATGAAGAAATTATATCTCCTCCCAAAACATGTGGGGTCCCTTTCTAAATAATATTAAATTTTTACTCATCAGGGGTTCATCATATACTACTTGAACCAGAACTAACTGCTGCTCTATGAGGAGCACTAGTTAGGAGTGAACCCATCTAATCAGCCAGGATATGCACAAATCTAAAAAATTGGATGACATACTCAATTAAAACTTCTTATTCCTAATGAACTATCTCATCATGGATACATAGATTCCTCTAGTATAGGAACATGAATTTTGAAGAATGGATATACACATCCTCAAACTTCTCTGCTAGGATGATCTACTACTCAATAGGTGTCGGAGCTGCTACCTCCCCATTTGGAGGATGAATCATGCAAGATGCAACTTGAAAAAAGGCCTCACCTTTCATTGGATCATCATCATGATCTAGAACTGTTATCCTGGATGGATGTCATCATGAAAGAATCTAGAAATTCAATCAAGATGTACCATGGTAAAATGATCATATACAGATATAACAAAAAAGGGGAGTAAACCCAAAAGGTAAATACAGTGAATCAATAATATATTATTCATGTACCATTGATCCTTACAACCAATGTCTCACCATGCTGACTCGATAAGAAGGTAGTCAAGGTCTAGGTGAATCGATAGGTTGGACGCCCACACCATCACTTGATTCCCTGCACTAAGATCCTTACTAGAGACACTCAGACATTGATTCTTTAATCCCCACCAAATCATTATATGTTGATTACTATAAACACCATCTCATGGATTAAACCACCATTGACATAAATATATCCTCACTGAAACCAATCTGGTACTTTAGCCACACCTACACCATGCTTTCCACCATATGTCAAGGGTGGGTCCATAGAACCAAATTAATTACTAAAAACAATTGGAATTTTATTAAGTACCTCTAAGTACACACATATCCATCATTATGCATAAGTGATGAAGAGTTATAATAAGAGATGAAAAATACTAAGGGAAGAACCATGTTTATAAAACCATGAGATATTAAGAATGTACAACATTGTAAACATAAAGGTAAAGGGAAAAAATACACCCCCAACATTAAACACGTCCCATCCGTAAAAAATTGGAAATTAAAATGCTAAAAGAGTCCCACTCCTAATATCTATGCTGAAACCACCATACATGGTCTGTGGTACCAAGTATCCCTAATCTCCCCAGATGTCACCACCATTCTATAAGACATCTCTATAATAGATTAAAAATGCGTTAAAATATCATGAAGGGGTAATTACACACATACATAGTAGGATGAATCAAAATAGTATGGTGTAGTAGTAAAAGATACTATATGAATAAAAAGTCACTAGATAGTAAACATGATTTAGTGAATGAGAATAGCTCAAACCACACTATGAGAGAAAGTAACCTCATCTATACAATGGGGCTAAAAAAGGTGTAGTTGGAAAAACTCTTTGAGTCATTTCCATCTATAGTTGGAGTTTAAAATCATCCAACCATGCTAATCTAAAAACAGAAACATGTTACATACACCGCATTCCCTAACATGTCATGAAAAGAGGGAAAAAAGATCTAATGGTATAGATAAATGTGTATATATATATATATATTAATAGTTAAAATAAATACCAATTAGGGAGAAAGGGGATATCAATATCACAGATCATCCTAGAATGAACAGTTTCTAATAGTTCCAAAAGACCACAAACAATGCCCAGTATCTCAGGTGTCTTCCCAGAAGTTACCAATGAAAGGACCAAAATTTTCTACTATGCCGCAAAACCAAGGGGGAATCTTCAAGTAGATTAACTATTCCCTAATGTTCAAGGGGGTTCCACATAGAATGTATTTATAAGGTAATCACACCGTAGATGATGGGGTTCCACCCTAGGGTTATGTTGACCTTCTACCTATGTAATAGAGGGTTACTCTGAGAAGGTAGAGGAGATGTCCTAAAGATAGAGGGGAGTTCCCCTCTATAGGTTGAGGATCAATGCCATGGTGTGATAGGGGTTACACTTTTTTCATTGAGAACATGATAACTATATGATATGGGGTTTCACTTCAAATATAGAGGACTTTCACCCTAGCTGATGGGGGTTCACCTTTATAATTGAATGACACACACCCTGGTGTGACAGGGGTGTCCACTCTGGTCATCAAGGACTCACCAAGTGCAATAAGCCTTCACATATCCTCATCCATCTATGATGGTACCATATTCTACTCAACATGCAAGGATTCCTCTTCCTACATGACCAGATGAAAATATCATGCATGATAGACCATAAATAGAGGTGTCATTACTTATAAAATCAACTTCATTTGTCTAAAAAACAATAACCTATATGACTATATTTGAGGACAGATCTTCAAAGTGATTGAGACATAAATTGTTTAAATGGGCGTATATATATTTATCAATAGTGATCTTTCTCAATAAGGATTTTCAAATACTATATAATATATGATGCAAGAACCATTGATCCCTTAAACCAATGTCTCAGTATGATGAGTCAAACCGAAGGTAGTCATGGTTCTGGTGAATGGATATGCCATCCACCCATATCATTGATGGATTGTCTACCCATAGGGAAAAACTTGAGACACTCTATAACTATTTCCTTAATGTCATACAAATCCCGCTAAGGGGACTACTCCAAACACCTTCCCATGTATCAAAACACTTTTCCTACCAATATTTCATGACCCGACCCTACATGGGCCTTGTGCTATAATTATCCCAAGTCAACGTTCACATGTATGGAGATGGAAACTAGAATCAATGGAATAACTTATACTATAAGGCCTTTGTATAAATAACCATGCACATACATCCATCCATCTCGATGTAGAAGTGTGGTGGAATAATAATAAAAAGATTTAATATATAGAATGTAACCTAGAAATAAAAATATCTATGGTGTACAAGTGCACGATAGTTATAAATAAATTGTAAATGTGAAAATACATTCCCAACAAAAAATAATACCCAACCAGAAAAAACTAGACAGTAAAACCCTGAGATAACCCAACTCCAAATCTCAAATATGTGACCACTATATACATTCTATAGTACTAGTTATCCCAAATCTACTTTTTAGTCAACACTAACCTCTATTTTATATTTATAAGGAACCATATGTGCAAAAAAATTCCTTGAATGGGTGTGTATACAAATACCCAGTAGGACACCACAAATGCAGAAGGGGGACTTGTATGAAATACAATTGGAATAAAATGAAATTAGATATTAATCAGTATGTAGATCTACTTAATAAATTTAAAGTTTAGACTTTTCCAATCCTAGTGGATCAACTTGGTTTTTTTTGAACTACACATCTCATATTTTACTCCCATATCATGAGATTAAACACATATAACCATTAGAATATTAGTGTAGAAATCATGTGGCATGCCTCGTGCATCTCCGAAACCCATGCTAGGGGAGGAACAAAATCACATGTTATATGTATATATATATATATACATGTTTAGTCAATGTTTCCAAACTAAGAGACAATGATGATCTCCATCTCAGAGCTCATCCCAATAAAAGAGTTTTCAATATTTCTGAAATTCTATAAACAAAACACAGAATCAAACGTGTTGTTCTAAAAGTTTTAGTTTCAAGGCCCAAGCAACGCTATTGTTCTACAATGATGAGGGGACACAAAATCTGTATAGATTACACAATCCCTAGTGAATTAGGGTGGAGACTGCTCTGTAGGTATCCCCATATGAATATCACCCATGATGATGGGTGATCCACTCTAGTGTCAGAAGGACCCACACCCCATCTGATATGGGGTTCCACTCAGTAGGTATCCATAGATTACTAAGAGAAAAGATGATGGGTGGGGAGGGGGGGGGGGTCCTATCTATTATCACAAGGAACCATGCACTATCTGAAAGGGGGTTCTACGTTGTTTCTAGAGGACCCAAACCCAATGTGATGGGGGTTCCACTCTATTATCATAAGGATTCACGTTGTATCAGATAGCGAGGGTATCGATAAGTAAATATCAATTTGGGACCCACCCCAAAACTGATGCGCGAGGGGGGGCATTATAGTGTCAAGAGGAATCATTCCCCATTTGATAGAGTGTACCACTCAGTAGGTAGAGGACACACATCCATCATAATGGGGGTTGGTGGTTCCACCCTAGGGTCTTTGGTGATCCAATCCCTCATCATTGATTTCATTGAGCTTCCCCTAAATAATGGTTTTTTTCAGGAACATTTCATCTCATATATCAAATGAATATGAGTTAAAATGTCTTCAAATGAAGGATATATAGAAGATTGATGTTTCATAAATAAGAACCAAGGGGAACACAAATTGTGAGGGGAACCACACATTATGTGGTCCCACTTCCTCACCTTGACATGTCTCTAATGGTGCATCGATCAAAAACCATGTATGTATACTTCACATTTTATAGAAAACCAGAATATGACCATAGTACTCCGGGTCCCACCTATGTCCTTGTTCATGTATGTGTATCCATCCAGTGTCTGTGTACATCACCACATGTCCATGTTATTTATTATAGGTTAAGATTGGTGGTTCCCATTCCTATGTACTCCTGTATTAGCCACCAATTCATCAAGAACAAGGTCATATAGTGTGTGGATTTCTTACACACCATGTTATACTTATAATCCCTTGAAAACCTAGTCAATGTTTCCATGTCTCGAAGAATTGTGTTTTCATTGAACTACACTGTCACGACCCGACCCTACCCGGGCTCGAGCCACAACTACCCCAAGCCCGCCTCCATAGGCCAGGGTCTGGCGACCAGCGCTGAAGGCACAACAACTCGGGGAGGCCTCTGCCTAAGTACCTGTACACACACACGCATCACACTCAATGCAACAGTGCAGAGTAAAACAAAATAAAAACAAAGGGCAACCGCTATATATATACCACAAATGTGCATCGACCTCTAAACAGTACAAGTAACGTGCTGAAAAGGGAAAAGGAGAAAAACACGCACCCAACCAGAAATGTGCCACAACCCGGCAACAGGTAAAAAAAACAAACAGCTGGAAGGGTTCCCCACCTGGAACCCGACTACGACCACCGCACGTGGTCCAAGCTCCCGAACTACTATGCTCCACTAATGTCACGACCAACCTGTATGTCATCTGCAAGGGAACACCATTTGCGGGAAAATCCCAAGCAGGGGTCAGTATAAAAATACTCATTAGGATACCCCGATGGTTTGAGGGAGAAAAAAAGGAGGTACCGAAGGGTGAGTAGTAGAGGGAATAGAAAAAGTAGAGGAGTACAACTGAAAGTGCATTAAGAGTAACAATAGAGAGTCCATATCAACCCAACAAGAGAAAGGATGTAGACTCGTCCAGACACAAGGAGATGAAAGCAGTGAGAAGATGAACTTATCGTCGAGTCTTCGCTGCCTATAGCAGGAGATTAGACTCATCCAACCACGAGAAGCTGGACATGGAAAGCACGTGGCATACCCCAAGCGTCTTCACCTCACCTGGAAGGAGAGTAACCAAACCCAAGAAGTGGGTACTGAAACAAGGTATATAAAAATACATATGCTCAATAAGATGCCCTTACAAGGTTGTAAGGGGATCTCCATCCCGTAGCTCAGGCCAAGAAAAGTGAGTCGCCTACAATCCCAGAAGAAAACACCATTGATGCCCAACATCCCACCCGTCTGCCCCGAACTACAAGTCAAGGGCTCAATCACCGCACCTCGACACTATCCTCTTTGGGTGGCACTAACTCGCCTGCACGGCTTTAGGTCGCATCACAAGGAGCCATCTCGGTGGGGGAAAGCACTCCTCGTACTTGAGAGTTCTGGGGGAAATCAAACCACAACTCGTCACTGCCCCGCAGTCGAGAGGTCTGCTCAATGTCGACAGGTGACCCCCTACTCAACCCCACTGGAGGATCCGTGGAAGTTGACAGGTTCCCACTACAGGGAGACCCGGAAAGTCGACAGGTGCTACACTGCCCAGTCCTGTAACAGGGTAATCCACTGGAGGGAGAGTCGGGTAAAGTCGGTGACGGGACCACTACCCAGCCCAGCTGGAGGTATCCCGTCATAGGGGACCACTACCCAGCCCAGCTGGAGGTAAGCCCGGCATCAGGGACCACTGCCCAGCCCAGATGAAGGTAAGCCCGACATCGGGGACCACTACCCATCCCCGCTGGAGGTAAGCACAGCATCGGGGACCACTGCCCATCCCAGCTAGAGGTATTCCCGGAACTGCTCTGGCCATCCCTACTAGTTGGTACTGCTCGGTGAACACCGATGTACTGGCCATCCCTACCGGATGGTAACTCACTAGCGAGCCCTGCTCGAAACAACCTCAGCCCTACTGGAAATAACCTCAGACCTGCTGGAAACAACCTCAGCACTGCTGGTAACAACCTCAGCCCTACTGGAAACCACCTCAGCCCTGCTGGAAACACCGTCAACCCTGCTGGTAACAACCTCAGCCCTAATGGAAACCACCTCAGCCCTACTGGAAACAGATCCTGGGTAGAGGATCAGTGCCCGCGTAAAGTTTTGGTCACACCGAATCCACAAGAACTCTACCAGGGGTCACGAAAGAATGGGAGAAACTCCCCAGGCCTCACAAGACGATCCCACTCTAATCTGCTGAATCACTGTCGAAGCGGACCGAGTCAACTCATCCTAGAAAGTGGGAAAAACACCCACACTATAAGAACACCCGTAGTCGCAAATGTTGTTGCAGTCCAGTGAAAGGGCACAGTACTGAAACCCCTCACAGCTGAAGAAACAGAGGAAAAAACCATCTCTGTCGGCCAAACCATCGAGAAGAGGACCAGGGGAAAACACAACCCTGCTGGTCAACAAACGAGAACAAAGGGACCCTCTACGTCACGAGAGGTCAAAAGTATGCAAAACAGATCACGACATGCACGTGGGGCCCACACTACATGTGGCCCCAAGTCGACCCCAACCGAGCGCACAAACGTTCTCAGGTACAAACAACCACATGTACCTCTAAGCGTTCCCGTATACTCCCAGAGCAAACCACGTTCAAGCCCAAAGGCTATCGTGCACATGTCACCTAACGTCAATGCGAAGGCGTGATATAACAACTCCAAACTACCACCACAATGGATGAGGCACAACTAACCACATATCTTCACTCACACGGGATTGCACGCGGTCACATGCCAAGGGTTCTCTGCAAACATGGCGAGAAGAACCACCATCAGGGCGCCATTCACATTTCCACATTTAATAAGACCGTGAAAGAGGATCCGCACAACCAAAAGGGACCACACTATTGTAATCCTCACGGAAAAACAAGCGAGATAGACTACTTACTCGCCTCAAACGGATATTTGATGGAAAAGTCCCCAATACCGCCTCACGCCCGAACGGCGTCCCGTGATCCCGAGCCTCGGCCCCAAAAATAGTCGGGTGCATCGCACCATTGCGATTCCCTCGAGAAAACACGTCAAAAGCACTACTCACTTGTGTGCAATGGATATCCGGTGAAAAAGGTGCATTCCGGTGCACCACACATGAGCGGTGCTTCATGGGACCCGTATCCCGGTCCCGAAACTCAATGAACGGATCACACTATTGCGATCCTCTCGAAAAATTACACGAAACGGACTATTCACTTGTCCAAAACGGACACCCGGTGATAAAGCTGGAAAATTCACCGTCAACACCCAAACGACCCTCATGGGGCCCGCACCAGCGTGTGGAATTACAGAGGGAAGACTGCGCCAACGCGATGCCCTCGGAAAAACACCCAACATCGAATTCTCGCATACCCCAAACGGACATTTGATGAAAAAGTTGCTAAAGGCTGCACGCAGCTCAAAAGACGGTTCGTGGGGCCCATGCCTCTACTCCGGCTCCATCGCCTGAAACCATACTAGAAAACTCTGCCCTGACCCCAGGGTCACAACTCTATTGACGGCGCTCAAAAATGGACGTCGGACGCATCCGTGCCGTCCAAAACAAAATCCCCCGGAAAACACCAATCTTTTTAACACACGTGACACACCTACGAGTCCCCCATTTCGGGAGTTAAAAACCCCCAAAACCATCTCAAAAAGTCCACCTTGAAACGGGCTCCGTGCTGCCGCAGACGACGCGCACTATGGATTCCCTATGGTTGATTTATCGATTTTCATAATAATAATAATATTATTATTATTATTATCAAACATTTTTTAACGCAGACCGGCCGAGAGGCTGGTCTTCTTCTCCCAACAGGACCAGCAAAAGGCGGGTCCTGGTTGGCCAGCTGGGATCCGTAGACCCCGGTATCCTCTCGCTGCTCACCGACCGGCCGCCTACGCAAAGGCCTCCATTGTTGCACGCCGACCGCCGCCTACCCGACGACCTCCTCTGCTCGCTACCGCCCCACTGAGGGAGCCCATGTTTCCGCCTGGCTCTTGCTTGCCGCCCGCGAATCCCGGCCGAAGACGCCGCCTGCCATCAGAGGAACCCGCCGCTGCCACCATGGACCAGAGCCACGCTGCCCTGGAAATCTCGCCGGACCGCCCCAGGTTGCTGGAAAAAACCCAAAAAACCCCCAAATTTCCGCAACCTTTCGCAAACGATTACGAACACATCGGAATTCAGATTTCATATCCGAAACAAAAATTTGAAAGCTCAAATGTGTAATCTAAAACCATGGGATTTTCTTGAAGAAATAGCAACAATTCGATAGTATAGTTGGGGTTTAAAGGAGGCTCAGGAATTAAAACAAAACAACAACCGCCTACCACGATGGGCTTCGCCTGAAGCTTCGCTGCAATCTGTCGGAGCCGCGCCTCGCCGGAGAGGAGGAGGAGAGGAGAGCTCCCTTTGGTTGCTGCCTTCCGCCAGAGAACAAACAATGGAGGAATATGGGAGGGTGTTAGGGCTTTAAGTAGAAAAATTAATTATAAACACTTAATTAATTTTAAACTCCCAAATTCACTCGTATCTGAAATGCTTGACGGGGTCTAGGTTAAGCCTCCCCTAGGGTAAAAACCACCTCCCGAGCACAACAGAGGTCTCAGAATTTTATTCGGAGGCCCCGTTCAAATGTTATTAAACTTAGCACCTGAGGCCACCAAATTACCAAAACGCCCATGGGGCCATTTTTCACTGACGACCCACGCCCGCAAAACTTATACCCCTCCTATGGTAAATGGCCCATTCCAAACTCAACGGTGCCCTCAGTTTTCCAATCCGAGCCACCGTTTAAGGGATACTCGAGTTATGCCGTTAAACGAATAAATTAATTAATTTAATTATCCATTTAACGTTCCGAAAGTGGGCGAGGGGTCCAAACATCCCGCGCCGACAAGTTTTATGTCGTTCCTAGGGTAAAAACTCCATTCCAAACACATCCATACATTCAGATACCTAATCCATATCACTGTTTAGGAGTTATCACATTTATTTGGCATTTCTAGTGTGAACACACAGAAAATTTTATTCCGGCCACTCCGTTGCTCGGAATCGTACGCCGTCAGAAGGAGTTGTTCTGGAATAACATCAAGAATATTACAAAGTATTTAAATGAAAAAACTGGGTTCTTACATCATTCCCTCCTTCAATATTTTTGTCCCCGAAAATAAAAACTGGGGATAAACAGAGGGTACTAAGCCCACACCTGGATTTCCCATACCCAGAAGAACCCACACACAGCTCTGCATCACCACACACAGACCAAAGGATTGATCCGTTCACGCGAGGTCAGCCCTTGCCGATGTCGTGCACCCACTCTAGACTTTGGGGTTAGGGAAAGGTGGTAGGGAACCTCGCCATCCCTTCGCACCGTCTCAAACGGCCCAAAGGCTCTCGGGGGTAGCTCACCTCCTCGACCGAACCTCCACGTCACACGCCACGACTGGAATCACCGCCCAAACTTGGAACAAGTCCCAGTGATTACCTCTTTCAGAATATCCATATGGTGAAATACCCATGGATATCTGACCACACAATATTTCACAGTCGATGTCTCGCAACCAAGAATCTCTTAAACGCTCGGAGAGCGAAGGATTCAACACTATCGACTAAAGAGAAAAGGTCCTACGCCTTTTACCTTACCAACACAGGGTTACACCGAATCCCTACATCACCCTGGTAACACCACAAGAAAGGATTAGGGAGGAAAGAATTTCACAGGCAGAGTCTAACAATTATACTGCAAAAATTTGAATAGATATACAGTGTACCTCTTATCACCTCATGCTCTGCAGGATCGTAGACATCCAAAGATCGCATCTGTCCATGGTCCCAATTTTCAGCTCCCAGAGCCTGACGTGGACTTCCTAGTGGTGATGGGAAGACCTCGTAAAGCCGTCCCCCACTACCAGCTCCTTCCGCTCCTCTGATAGCACAACCTCTTTGGGTAATACTCCGATCACGGCGCTGCCTCTGTTGTGGTGGTGCACCTGCTGCCTGCCCATAGATCTCAGCCACTCGGGTCGGGCAGTCTTGTGCCAAGTGACATAGCCCATCACAAACATAGCACTGACTCTCTCTGTGATGCACTAGTGACCTCTGGTGCCAATGTGGTGTATGACCACGCCCCTGAGTCCAGTTTTCAGAAAGCCACCTGCATCGAGGTCCTTCTTGCCGACGCCCGCTAGCTGCAACAGATGTCTCGGCTCCAACATGCCAGCTGCCACCATCAACTCCAAAACATGACAGGAAGCTCTCTGTCACCAAAACCTCCTCTAGCACCCCGTCATATGTGGAAATTCCCAAGGGTACTATGATAGCACGAATCTCTCAGCGGAGACCCTACTCAATGTTCTGTTCTCAGATGTTGTCATCATGGACCATGTCCAGGTAAAAGCATGCACGGTCTGCAAAACTAGCCGTGTAATCAGCCACCATCATCCCTCCCTGCTGAAACTGCAGGAGCTCCTGAATCCGAACTGAGTGCAATCAGGAGGGGAAAATCTCCTCATGGAACAACAACAACTGAAAGCCTTCCCATGAAAGCGACGACTCATAAAGAAACTGAGTCACCAGACTCCACCAACGCCAAGCTGCTCCAAGGAAAAGGGTGGCTACCAAAGCCACTCTCTGATCTTACAGCATCTGAACAAACCTTAAAAGGCGAACCACTGCCACTAGGAAAACCTCTACTGCCTGAGGGTCTGGCTCACCTCTGAACCTCAGCGGTCTCTGCCGCTGGAACTCACGGAGCGCACTCAACCTGCGCTCAAGCCCCTCCTTCTCTGCTGAAACTGCATGCTGCTCAACAGGTGGGGGTGCTACTACCGGCCCACCCGGAGAAAGGGGCTCGCATGATGGGTCCTAGACTGAGGCCTCATAGCTCATAGGGTCTTCATCACAAAAACAAAACTGGTATCCTGGCTATTGTCTTCGTAGAGACATCCTTAATATTATCAAGGAGTGTCGCGTTCAGATGAGCATATATGTATATACCAATAATTACAATGATGGGGAGCTGAGTCAAGAATGATAGTCAATGTTTCAATCCTATGTGATGCACAAACAAATTTTCCCAACAAAAAGTGTCTCAGCATGCCGAGTCGACAAGCGGGTTATCAAGATCCTGGTGAATGGATAAGTCGGTCGCCGCACCATCACTAGACTCCTTGTCATGAGAGCCGCTCTCGAGACACGTTAACACTATTGCCCAAAATCCCAACCAATTCCTTTTTATTTTAGGGACGTCCGAATAGCGTCCCAAGAAACGAACCACCTCTGATACCACTTTGTCGTGACCCGACCCTACCCAGGCTCGAGCTGTAACTACCCCAAGCCCGCCTCCATAGGCCAGGGGCTGGCGACCAGCGCCGAAGGCACAACAACTCGGGGAGGCCTTTGCCTAAGTACCTGCACATACACACGCAGCACACTCAATGCAACAGTGCAGAGTAAAAGAAAAGAAAAACAAAGGGAAACCGCTATATATATACACCAAAAATGTTCATCGACCTCTAAACAGTACAAGTAATGTGCTGAAAAGGAAAAAAGGGAAAGACACGCGCTCAGCCAGAAAAGTGCCACAACCCGGCAACAGGTAAACAAAACAAACAGCTGGAAGGGTTCCCCACCTGGAACCCGACTACAACCACTACACTTGGTCCAAGCTTCTGAACTCCTATGCTCCACTAAAGTCACGACCAACCTCTCCATCGTCTTTTAGGGCACACCAAATTCGGGCAAAGCCCAAGCAGGGGTGAGTAAAAAAATACTCAGTAGGATACCCCGAAGGCTCGAGGGAGCAACAAAGGAGGTTCCGAAGGGTGAGCAGTAGAGAGAACAGAAAAAGTAGAGGAGTACAACTGAAAGTGTAGTAAGAGTAACAGTAGAAAGTACAGCTCAACCTAACAAGAGAAAGGAGGTAGACTCGTCCAGACAGATGGAGCTGGAAACGGTGAGAAGATGAACTTCTCATCGATTCTTCGCTACCTATAGCAGGAGAGTAGACTCGTCCATCCAAAAGAGGCTAGACATGGAAAACACGTGGCATACCCCGCACGTCTTCGCCTCACCTGGAAGGAGAGAAACCAATCCCAAGAAGTGGGTACTGGAACAAGGTATATACAAATAAATATGCTCAATAAGAAGCCCAAACAAGGTCGTAAGGGGATCTCCATCCCGTACCTCAGCCTAAGAAAAGTGAGTCGCCAACATTCCAAGAAGAAAACACCATCGATGCCCAGCATCCCGCATGTCTGCCCCGAACTACAAGTCAAGGGCTCAATCACCGCACCTCGACACTATCCGCTTTGGGTGGCACTGACTCGCCCACACGGTTTTAGGTTGCATCACAAGGACGCGTCTCGGTGGGGGAAAGCACTCCTCGTACTTGAGAGTTCCGGGGGAATGTCGAACCACAAATCGTCACTTCCCCACAGTCGAGAGGTCTGTTCAAAGTCGATAGGCAACCATCTGCCCAGCCCCGCGGGAGGATCCCTGGAAGTCGACGGGTTCCCACTACCGGGAGACCCAGAAAGTCGACGAGTGCCACACTGCCCAGTCCCGTAATAGGGTAATCCACTGGAGGGCGACTCGGCTAATGTCAGCGATGAGACCACTGCCCAACCCAGCTGGAGGTAACCTGGCATCGGGGACCACTTCCAAGCCCAGCTGGAGGTAAGCCCGACATCGGGGACCACTGCCCAACCCAGCTGGAGGTAAGCCCAACATCGGGGACCACTGCCCAGCCCCTCTGGAGGTAAGCCCTGTATCGGGGACCACTGCCCAGCCCAGCTAGAGGTAAGCCCGGAACTGCTCTGGCCATCCCTACATGATGGTACTGCTCAGTGAACACCGTTGTACTGGCCATCCCTGTCGGATGGTAATTCACTGGCGAGCCCTACTCGAAACAACCCCAACCCTGCTGGAAACAACCTCATCCCTGCTGGAAACAACCTCAGCCCTGCTGGTAACAACCTCAGCCCTGTTGGAAACCACCTCAGCCCTGCTGGAAACACCCTCAACCCTACTGGTAACAACCTCAGCCCTGCTGGAAACCACCTCAGCCCTTCTAGAAACACCTCCTGGGTAGAGGATCGGTGCCCGTGTAAAGTCTTGTTCACACAGAATCCACAAGAACTCTACCAGGGGTCACGAAAGAATGGGAGAAACTCCCCAGGCCTCACAAGGCAACCCCACTCCAATTCGCCGAGTCCCTATCGAATAGGACCGAGTCAAATCATCCCAAAAGGTGGGGAAAACACCCACACTGTACGAACACCTATAGTCACAAACAATGTCGTAGTCTGGGGAAAGGGAACGGTACTGAAACCCCTCACAGGAGAAGAAACAGAGGAACAAACCATATTAGTCGGCCAAACCATCGAGAAGAGGACCAGGGGAAAACTCAACTCTGCTAGTCAACAAACGAGAACAAAGGGACCCTCTATGTCATGAGAGTTCAAAAGTATGCAAAGCAGATCATGGCACGCATGTGGGGCCCACACGATGTGTGGCCCATTTCAACCCCAACTGAGCGCACAAACGTTCACAGGTAAAAACAACCACATGTACCTCCAATCGTTCCCGTATACTCGCAGAGCATACCATGTTCCAGCCCAAAGGCTATCGTGCACACGACACCTAACGTCAACGCGAAGGCATTACGTAACAACTCCGGCCTTCCACCACAATGGCTGAGGCACATCCAACCACATATCTTCACTCACACGAGAGTGCACGCGATCACACGCCAAGGGTTCTCTGAAAACACGGAGAGATGAACCGCCATCAGGGCACCTTTCAAATTTCCACATTTAATAAGATTGTGCAAGAGGCTACGCACAACCAAACAGATCATACTGTTGTAATCCTCATGAAAAAACATGTGAGATGGACTACTTACTCGCCTCAATCTGATATCCGACAGAAAAGTCATCAATACCGCCAAACGCCCCGAACGACATCCCCTGATCTTAAGCCTCGACCCCGAAAATAGTCAGGCGCATCGCACCATTGTGATCCCCTCCGGAAAACACGTCAAAAGCACTACTCACTTATGTGCAATAGATATCCGACGAAAAAGGTGAATTCCGGCGCACCGCACACGAGCGGGGCTTCATGGGACTCGAATCCCGATCCCGAAACACAACGAACGGATCACGCTGTTGCGATCCCGTTGAAAAAGTACACGAAATGGACTATTCATTTGTCCAAAACAGACACCCGGTGATAAAGCTGGAAAAATCACCGTCAACGCCCAAACGACCCTCATGGGGCCCACACCAGCATGTGGAATTACAACGGGCAGATTGTGCCAACGCGATACCCTCAGAAAAGCACCCAACATCGACTTCTCGCACGCCCCGAACTGACGTCTAATGAAAAAGTCTTTAAAAGCTGCAGGTAGTTTAAAAGACGGGCTGTGGGGCCCACACCTCAACTTCAGATTTAGCGCCCGAAACCATAATAGAAAACTCCACCCTGACGCCAGGGTCACAACTCTACTAACAGCGCCCAAAACTGACGTCGGACGCGTCCGTGCCGTCCAAAACAAAATCCCCCTGAAAACACCAATCTGCTTAACACACGTGATGCGCCTCCGAGTCCCCCGTTTCGGGAGTTAAAAACCCCTGAAACCGTCTCCCAAATTACACCTTGACACGGGCTCCGCGCAGCCGCAGACGGCGCGCAATACGGATGCCCTGCGGATAATTTATCATATTTCATAATAATAATAAGAATAATAATAATATTATTATTATTATAAAACAATTTTTTTAAAGCCAGATTGGTCGAGAGGCTGGTCTTCTTCTCCCAATAGGACCCGCAAAAGGCAGGTCCTGGTCAGCCAGTCGGGGTCCGATGACCCCAGTCTCCTCTCGCTGCGCACCGACCGGCCGCCTGCGCAGCGGCCTCCTCTGATGCACGCTGATCGACCGCCTGCGTGGCGGCCTCCTCTACTCGATGTCGCCCCGCTGAGGGAGCCCGCGCCTCCGCCTGGCTCTCGCTCGCCGCCCGCGAACCACGGCTGAAGCTACCGCCTGGCGTCAGAGGAACCCTCCACCACCTCCTCGGACCGGATCTGTAACACCCCATGCTTCTACGGTACGCTTCTTTTTGAATAATGCAATAGCGTGTGTTGTACGCAACATCAAGTTCTAACACACTACAACCAATCAAACTAGCCGTTATGAATAGTAATACCCACTTCATGAAATTTATAAATTTTATTTTTCAAAATGGACTTTATTTTTGTATTCGAAATATCGAAATTAGCCTAGGATGAATTTTTGGTATTTTTCTGAAAAACATCATTTTTTTGATGAATAGTGAAACCACTAAGTTGTTGTTAAAAAACTGAATTTTTCATAAAACTTAATTTTACCGCTTATGTGAGTGGAATTTTAAAAATCCACGAGACACGGTTAATATCAAGGACTAAAATATGGTTTATTGAGATGAAAATAATTTTTGGTGAATAGTAACTTTTTACTTTTATTTACCACTATTAAAAGTAAATAAGGTAATTAAGGGTAAAAATGATATTAATATTAACCTTACACATGTCATAATTATATTGGATAATCTTAATTCGACCAAAAACAACCTTAGAAATAAAATATTATCATTTAGGTCCACTTGGATTAGATTACAACATTTATTATTTTTTAATTCAAAGAAGAGTTAAAAGAGTTAAAATCAAAGTTTATTTACTAAATCATTTTTAATATAGGGTTATACATAAGATAAATTCGATTTTAAATATTCATTAGAAATATAAAAAGCTTTTCTACATAATGATATTTTATTTATAATTTTTAGATAATAAATAATTTAATGTATTTATGACACGATGATGATGCAGTAATTACCATAATAGTGAAAAATTAAAATAATTGATATTATAAATACCCAAATAAATATAATTTGAGACTTTTAATGAATTAAACTAATTTTCTAGGTGAATATGACCTGTTAGGAATGATTTAATTAACTTTTTTTGAAGTAATCATTCTGTTATGATTTTCAGAAAAATCAATTTTCCAAATAGTATCAAAATTGACATAAAAGAGTTTTTAAAACAAATATGATATTATTAATTGATATTCAATTCCTAAAAATCTACAGTTCGGAAAAGAGACTTATATCATGATAGGTGTATCATTAATGGACCACTTTGGGGTCTCTTTGAGGTATATAGTAATTTTATTAACTATATAATACAAAAATACAAAGTGACATGGAAAGTGTCAAACTAATTAACTAAGAGTTAAAACTAAAAGATAAGGTTAATAAAATGACCCAAACCTGTCTAAATTCTATTGTTTTAGTGTTTTTAGACCCATCTCCACCTTAAACTTTAAATAATCTACTTTAGAGCCTTTAGAAACCGAATATTAATTTATTATAAAATAATATTTCTAGATTTTCCAAAGGTGCCCCTCACCCCTCTTATAAAAGGCCACTCCCCTTCTCATTAATTCACACTTTCAAAGACATTTGGCTCGTCCAAACTCTACCCAAATACTCTCTAAACTTCCCTAAATTCATCCTAGAGTCCTTCCTTTAGTCAAAAAGCTTACCTAAGATCCCTTTTGATCAAATCAAAAGGAAGAACCCGAAGAAGAGGTAATGATTTCACCACCCTTTTTCAAGTTCCGTTCTTTTTCAACTTCTTCTTTCTTTGTTATTACCATTCTAAAATAATAACTCCCATATATTATATATACTGTGATGTTATTGTAAATATGGTACAATCATATTCAGTATTCTATCCATCCTTTGAATAACATGTCACCATATGTGCGTACGTACGGGTTACCGTCTCCACGTCATGGTGTAATTATTATTCAATAAATTATTATTTGGATGGGTGTAATAATGATGTTTCATTCATGTAAACAATAAATATAACATGATAATAAATCTTTATATATAATATACTATCCAATTATATATTATTTTAATATAAAAAATGATATTGTCACTCGTGTGTATGTACGGACTAACGTCTCCACGAATGCGATGAGATTCATTCTCCATCGTATCCATTCAAGTCTAATTCTCATTTGATGATTAATAATAGTATATAAAGACTTTATATCATTCTGTATATGATTAACATACAACCTATCCATGACAAAACATATAAAAGAAAAAGAGTAAGTTAGCACCCGAATCGAAAATAATACTAAGATATTATTAAAAAATGAATGTTAAAAGATCATATATGATATCATATTTATGTATATTATTCTTGTATAATTTAATAACAATTATTTAAACATTATACAGGTGGTTAACCTACCCTCAACCATGGAAAAGTACAAGTTAAGGGTTTATTTTTCATTCTCTTCATTATCTGAGGTTGTTTATACGTAATAATCTACTGGGATCTCTTTATCATCCACATCCATGTTTCTTAAAAAATGTATTTCAAAACATTTTTACTATTTACAAGAATATGGGTTAAAGTCCTTTATAGGCTTTTTTGACTTTTTATAAGAGGTTTATAAAGGAATCTTTCTGTCGTTTTCCAAACAAGGTGCTTTTTAACCTTTTTGACAGAATTAAGGTAAGAATGTTTTTTTAACTTATATGGCGGGTGCAGCTATTTTCCGCCATTATAAAATCGTCGAAGCTTCCCTTACAATATTATGAGAATATTTTCAAAGAAAATGTTCTATTTTATAAAAATATGTCTCTTAAATGATTTCAAAATATAAAGAGATATTTCTCTAAAAAGAGTTTTGATTTCACCTATGTCAACATCCTTTGATGGATATTACGCTTATTTGAAGTTGAGTTATTATGATACAAAACTTCTATATTGCATTGAAGGTTTTTTGATATGTTTGACTGTGGATGTGTTATTTTCATACCATTCATGGTTTATGGATGAAGTATTTACATTTCGTATGCTAGTTTTAATACGAATTTTTATGGTATGTTTAAACCTTTTCATATGGGAATGCATTGGACATCATATGTGACAGGTGGAGCCCGCTATAGCTCCTCGATGCATCGGTAGGTCTCATGAGACAAACTAGTGTCTTGGCATAAGGCCATGGGAAAATCTTATTTGTAGTCTTGGCACGAGTCCTTGTCTATGTGGTTATGATAGTCTGACATTATGCATTCCATCATTATGAAAGTTGTTATTGATATTGCATGTGATTATTCGATTAGTAGAATAACCATGTGAATAAGTAAATGGAATTATTTAATTTTATTTTTTCCATACTATGTTGAAGTTTTTGTTTAAAAAGGAATTTTTTAGTTATACATTGTCTTAAAATGTTTATTCTTATTTATGAAAGTTTCCACTATATTGTTATCCTTATAGGGAATTTGAGCTCACCTCTTTTCAATGTTTTATTATTCCCAGTATGTGAAGAAGTAAATTACGAATGACCTGTAGGGATAGTATGAGGGGATATGAGTATAGACTATAGAGACTATGTTATTGTAGTTTTCATTTTTTATGATGTAATGTAAAACTTTATGAATATATCCAATGTTACCAAGGCTACTAAACTAATCGGTCTTTCAAGATTTGATCTTTCTTGTGATCATTACAATGTTATGTAATAATGCACCGACTCTAGGTAACTGGGGTCAGGGTGTTACAGTTGGTATCAGAGGAAGTTTAGTAAAAACCTTGGAAGCTAGATTTAGATAAACTCTGATTAGAGCACATAGATTTAAGATGGACTTTGACGATTAGTATAGAAGAACTTCCTAGAATTTTGGTATTGTATAGATTTTGTGAGTTTTTCTAGCAATACATCCCTGTCTGGATACGAGCAGGTAGAGGCGGCTCTAGCACAGATATACCTAGGGGTAAAACCTGAAAACACCGCTTTGAGCTAGACTCGAACGGGAACTGGTGCACGACAACGGGCCTTGCTGCACTCTTGGTTAAGACACTCCCCGGGGATATTCATAGGATAACTCTCATTTTCTTAAAAAATCATTATGAAGGGTTTATGAGTATATTATTCCTCAATGAAAACATTTTTATGATTATATATTATATATATAAATAGTTCAATTTATGTTAAGTGTTTTATAAGTATGGAATGATGTATTTTGATTCATAAACTGATCTAGTTTATGACATTCTTTAGAAATGGTGCCTAGTGGAAAAAATGGAAACCGTATCAATGCACACACTCCATGTAGGGATTTCCCTCCTGCTCAAGATAATTATAGTGAAGATGGTGATGCAACTGGTGCCAATCAGCTAATCACCATACTGGGAAAACTCACTCAGGTTATGAATAATAACCTTACCCGTATGGAGCACCCTAATCCGCAGCGTGGAGGATCAATGGTAGATAGATTTATGAGGCAACAACCCCAAACATAAAATGGTAGTACAGATCCCTTAGTATCTAAGCAATGGATAAATTCCCTAGAGAAAATATTTCAGGCTTTGGGGAGTAATGAAAGTGAAAAAGTTATCATGGCAGTTTACCGCCTCACTGGAGATGCTGATAAATGGTGGTCATTGATTCAAAACACGAAGGAAGATGATGAAGTATCAAATATGGAATGGAGGGAGTTCAAAGATATATTTATAGAAAAATACTTTCCTCGTGACCATCGAGCAGATATGGAAAGACAATTTCTGAGTCTAAGACAAAAGGAGGATGAGAATGTCACAAAGTATGAGGGTAACTTTGTCACGACCCGTCCTCGGGGCCCGTGCCGTGACTACCCCAAGCCCGCCTTCCATAGGCCAGGGGTTGGCGACTAGCACCAAAGGCGTGAAATCCCGATAACTGGGAAGGCATTGCCTTTATAAAAGAAAACAAGCACCACAGAGTACAAGCAGAAGAAAAACACTAAGTACAAAAAGAAGAGCTGAAAGTAAAAAGGGGGCCGGAAATACAAGCCCAACTGTAAAGTACAACTCGAAAGGGAAAACAGCGACTGAAAAGTAAAGCTGCTACGCTGAGATGTCCACTGGAAATCCCACCTGAAGGGTGGGTACAGATAGCTCCTCTGCTCCTCGGTCCCGCCATCCGCTCCGAGTATGTCCCGCCCAGTGGTCCACCTCTGGGTACCGCCTCGTCGTATAGTCCACCTCCAGGTACCATCCAGTCCTCGAACCTTCGGCTTCTGTCAGCACTGTCCGTCGTCTGCAACCAACACAACGAGGTGCGGGCATAGCCCGTGCAGGGGTGAGTATAACGATACTCAGTAGGGACCCCGAGACCCTCAAGGTCTCACTAAAACCAACAAGGATAAACACAAGAAGATCTCAACAGATAAACTCTACTTAGGTATATGCCCATACATATACCTAAGTTATCAAGTAACCCATCTCAATCATGAGGAAACACAAGGATTGTGAAAACGACGGATAACCACTACCCGGGTATATGCCCATACATATACCAAAGTTAGCAAGTGACCCATCTCAATCATGAGGTAAACACAAGGTCAAAAGTCTCAGCTCAAACCAGGATTTTCATTATCGAAACCGTAACTGCTGAAGAGCTCCGTCTCTAGAGTGTACAGTGGTCCTGTCACGACTCCGAGGTACTGCTCACTAACCTAAGACTGCTGAAGTACTCCTCCTGTCGAGTACTGCGGGCCAGCCACCCAAACACAGTAGTGCTTCCCGCCGAGGTATGTCACCCAAACTCCGTAGTGCACACCCCCTAGTAGCCTGCTGAGGTACTCTCCGGACGAGCACCGCGGGTCTGCACTGTCACACAGGTAGTGCTCCGTCCGCCATGGGTCTGCACCTCAGAAAGTAGTGCTCCGTCCACTGGGCTAGTCGACTCACTCCAAGTCGAGTCGGTCAAGCAGTCGTCAGGTCTCAGCCAGCTACACGGTCTCCGTACTTCGCACGCTCGTCACTGGGAGGGTCCGCTCCACAAGCTACAGGTCGATACTCCAAGTATCTCAAAGTCCCACGAAGAAGTGTCTCAAAAGTCCGTCTCGTCACAGGGGTCTCAACGCAACAGACGACGCGTCAATCGGACGCACGGTCTGTGAGTTATTAGCCTTTTCGTCCCAGGGGCCCGGTTGGTTTCGAGAGCGAAACCAATCCCGGCCGTATCTCAACTGTACCCCGAACTCCCATAGGGTATACTCAAAGGGACCGTTACTCAACGTAACCACCATCGCCGCTGACGGTTCGTCAAGCGGACGTCCTGTCTGAAAGATATTAGCTTTCCCGTTCCAGGGGCCCGGTTGGATTTCGGGTACAATCCAACCCGGCCATACTCCGACTGTAACCAAAACTCGGGCGGAGTATGTCAACAGTTCCGTCTCATCAAGAGGAAGTCAACTAAACAGACGGCACGTCAATCGGACGCCCGGTTTGTGAGTTATTGGCTTTTTCGTCTCCGGGGCCCGGTTGGTTTTTAAGGCAAAACCAACCCGACCGTACTCCACGTGCGTCCAAACCTCGGGCGGAGTATGCCAAAAGATCCGTCTCACTAAGTGGAACACAACGCGACTGACGGCACGTCAATCGGACGTCCGTAGCTCAAGATATGAGCGTTTCCGCTCCGAAGGCCCGGTTGGTTTCGTGAACGAACCAACCCGGCCAAACTCAAAGTAAACCGAAACCTTGAGTGCGATATACCGAAACGACCGTCTCGATCCAAGGATCGCGTTGCCGCTGACGGTTCGTCGATCGGAGGTCCGAGGCTCAAGTTATGAGCCAAAAACTAATTCTGGTTCGAAACGGGGGGTCCGGGTCCGGGCCGACCCGGCCCGACCCCCCCTGGGTGGCGCGGTGGCCGGCGGCGGCGCGCGGAGGCGGCGCGGCGGCGGCGGCGGCGGGCCGCGGCGGCGGCGGGCCGCGGCGAGGCGGCGCACGCGGGGGCTAAGCCCAGCGGTTCTTGGGTGTCGGCGCGGCATATAGCCGCGCCCCTTTGATTGAAACCGCCCCCCACGTGGGGGCCGGTTTATTTAAGAGAACCAGGGGGGCCGGCTGCCCCCCCTCCTTCAAGAACCGCCCCCCCTCTTTAAGAGGGGGGTTTTTATGGGAAGGCCGGGGGTTTAATTCCCCCGGTTTTTAAGACATCCGGCCGGCCAGCTGGCCGGCGGTTTTCTCAAACGGGACCGGAATTTCCGGTCCCCTTCTTCGGCTTCCGACGCCGGCGGCCCGGCCGCCGGTCTTCACATCCCGTCGCGGCCCGGATCCGGCCGCGGTCTCCTCGTCCCGCCGCGGCCCGGAACCGGCCGCGGTGTTCGTCGTCCGGCGCGGTGCGACGGCACCGCGCCCCTTTCGCCGCACTTTAAGTTCTTTCAACGCGGCGCGACGGCGTCGCGTTCTTGATGTTTCTTCCATGGTGTGCGCGCGACGGCGTTGCGTAAAATAAACGAACAATCATCCGCGTGGTGCGACGGCACCACGCCACTTGCTTCCATCCGAAAGAACAAACAAGAACGTTGGAGGGGGTTCGGCCGTGTTCGTACGGTCCGGCCCCCCTCACGTTAAATTAATAACGCAACTTTAAATAAACAACATCCTCACGTTAGTCATACGATCCACGAGAAAGAATGAGATAATTAAATATTAAATCAACATCCCCTACCTCGGGTATAAGTTCGAGGATTTGACTATGTCCGCGGAAGTCGACGTCGCGGAGATCGGGCGTCGCGGAAGTCGTTCGTCAATTCCGTTGACGAAGAGATACGTCCGATGAGGCACGTCGTTGGCGAATCCTTGTACGCCGACGAAGGTTGTCCGAGGAAGGTGCGGTGTTCTCTCTCGTTGACACCGAAGACAAAGAAGAGCGGAGCGGCGTTCTTCGTCGGAACTTGAGCGTTCTACGTCAAGTCTTGAGGAAAGTCAAATAAAAAGGAAACAACGAACTCAAGAACCCCTACCTCGATAGTCGCACGTTGACGGAGTCGTGGAATATCGGTGTCGATTCCTTTGACGTCGGAGGAAGAGTCGTTGTCGATGGCGTTCGTCACGGAAAAGATGATGCGGAAGAAGAACGTCACGTCGCGGATATGGCGTCGCGGAAAGACCGTGTTCTTCGGCGAAGAAGTTCTTCGTTGAAGTACGGCGTTCTTCGTCAAGTTGAAGAAGAAGAAGAAAAGCTTCCAAAGCTCTCAAGAAATCCTCCCAAGGTGGTAAAAGAATCCCCTAGAATAATATAAGCTTTAACATATATTATTACATAACTTAACCACAAGAATTTCAAAGGTTTGAAATTCAAAAAGGGTTTAACTCCCTTAATTAATTAAGTAACTCAAGTTGACAACATTTAATGAAATGAGTTAAAGGGGAGGTTTTGAGAGAATTTGAGGAGTTGGGGTTCGTGTGGACCCCACCTCACTTAATCCTTCCAAGGGAGGTTAAGTGGATGTGGGTCCCACTCCCAACTCCCTTTGGTAGGACTTAACTTACAAAAAAAATAAAATAAAAAGAATTCACACTTTTTATTCAACTTTTTTATAAATCTCCCAAAAACTAACTTTTAACCCGAAACAAACGCAACTCCCGAAAAGGTCTCTTTAAGCGAATATCGGCGCTGCGAGTTCATCGGTGCCCTCGGATTTCAATTCCGTGCACCGGATCAAAAGTTAGGAAATCCCGCTCGTTCGTTCACTGAACGTACCCGAGCCAAACTTCGGAAATTAATTCCGGGCACTCCGGACCTCGGAATCAGGTGCCGTCTGAAACCGCGCTCTTGTAAAATTCTAAAGAAAATTAAGAAAAAATTTCCCTTGAATTTTACGGGTCTTTACATTACTCCCACCTCAGGGCTTTACGTCCCCGTAAAGCTACAACAAAAACTAGGGAAACAAAAGAGGGTACTGAGCACGCATCTGAGCCTCCCGCTCCCATGTGCTCTCCTGGAGATTCCCGTGCCGCCATCTGTTGCGCACAAGAGGAATCGATCGCCCATGTAGGACCCGCTCCTGTCGATCCTCTATCTCCACCGGGACCTCCGTAAAAGTCACCCCATCATCAACGTCAAGCTCCCCATGGTCAAAGATGTGCGTCGGGTCGTGCACGTATCTCCTCAGTTGAGACACGTGGAAGACGTCGTGCACCCGGTGTATCTGAGGTGGTAGAGCCAGGCGATAAGCCACCTCGCCAACCCTGCTGAGGACTTGGAAGGGTCCGATGAAGCGCGGAGATAACTTGTCGCCTCGGCCAAATCTCCGAATACCACATCGAGGTGAGACCCGCAAGAAGACGTGGTCACCATCCTCGAACTCTAGTGGCCTCCGCCTCCTGTCAGCGTATGACTTCTGCCGGCTCTGTGTTGTCCTCATCCGCTCCTGGATGACATGGACCTCCTCTGACGTGGCCCGGACCATCTCTGGTCCCACAAGAGCTGCGAGATTTCTTCTTTGCCGATAAGAGAAACCTGGTCTCATCCCCTGGATGGACCACATTCTTTGCCTAAAACAGTCAATCCTAACATGGATGATATTAATCCATACCAAGGATGACGTCGTAAGGCCTCGACGCTACTACTAAGAGATCCAACCGTTACTCTCGCCTCCAAGGGTTGAGTCACACTGTCGGCATCAGTGTGTGGTAACTGGTCTCCTCCAGTAGATGTCTCACAAGTGAGGGTCAAGTCAACAGTCAACTGGAACCTCTTAGTAACATCACAAAAGAGGACAGGAATGAAAAAATCACAAAGGATGCGTCTTTTATTAATGCAGCTCATAATACAAGACGCTACACAAAAGCAACACCAACATGGAACTAGAAGTACAAGAGACGTATCCACTAGTTCCGCTCCTGTCTACCTGCTTTACTGTTGCTCAAGCATTTTTCGCTGCCTCAACCTCGGTGGCTCCCTCCAAGCCTGCGGATCGAGGAGTCGGACAGTCACGTGCCAGGTGACCCCTTCTGCGGCATGAGTAACACAACCTGCTCCTTGCACGGCTAGCTCTGTTCCCACTCCGGGTGCCCTGCACCACTGGTCCTAAAACCCGAGATCGCCCAACTGCTGGTCTGGTCCTCCTGGACCTCTGCATCATCTGTTTACTGCCCACAGATGACTCGGCTTCAGATCGAAAAACACGCGGTAAAGGCAGAATCTCCTTTACACGCTCGGGGTGTAGAGATACTGGCACAAACTCCAACCTGAAGAAGGTCTCGAAGTCTTCCTATGCGAAGTTCATCTCATCGCAAAACTGAAACAAGTGGCTCCACCACCTACCTGCTGCTGCGTGTAGTAGGCTCGCAGCGAGGATCACCATGAGGTCTGCTGGTGTCCTCACTAGCCTAAACACTCGTACCACTGCCTCCAGCCAGTCCTCTGCAGCCTGGGGATCCGTCTCTCCCCGGAACCTGGGTGGCCTCTGGCGCTGGAACTCGTGCAGCGCGCTCAAGCGTCGTACATCGCCTACTGCTGGGGCTGGTGGCATCGGTGGCCCAACGTATGGTAGTACCGCTGGTGCCTCCGCTGGTGCCTCAACTGCAAGAGGGCCCTGTACCGAAGCCTCGTCGCTCGACAGACTGTCGTCACGTTCGATTCTCGGAACCCTAACTGGCTGCCGTCGTGGGGCCATCCTGAAAGAAACAACGTAACACGATCAAACGATTATACCTGGTGAGCTGACCTGGTTTGAGTTGTTTTAAGGGGAAAAACCTTTGAAAACACACACGCAATCAGTGTTTTCGTGCACAAAGTCGGAAATCAGTTGTCAGGGTCCTGGTGTATGGATACGTCGGCCGCCCGCACCAACACTGGACTCCCTGAACTGAAAACCACACTCGGTACCCTTAACACTATTGCTTCACAGAAAGAAAGATCAGAGTCTGCGGTAGAACAGAACTCCTCTGATACCAATTTGTCACGACCCGTCCTCGGGGCCCGTGCTGTGACTACCCCAAGCCTGCCTTCCATAGGCCAGGGGTTGGCGACTAGCACCAAAGGCGTGAAATCCCGATAACTGGGAAGGCATTGCCTTTATAAAAGAAAACAAGCACCACAGAGTACAAGCGGAAGAAAAACACTAAGTACAAAAAGAAGAGCTGAAAGTAAAAAGGGGGCCGGAAATACAAGCCCAACTGTAAAGTAAAACTCGAAAGGGAAAACAGCGACTGAAAAGTAAAGCTGCTACGCTGAGATGTCCACTGGAAATCCCACCTGAAGGGTGGGTACAGATAGCTCCTCTGCTCCTCGGTCCCGCCATCCGCTCCGAGTATGTCCCGCCCAGTGGTCCACCTCAGGGTACCGCCTCGTCGTATAGTCCACCTCCAGGTACCATCCAGTCCTCGAACCTTCGGATTCTGTCAGCACTGTCCGTCGTCTGCAACCAACACAACGAGGTGCGGGCATAGCCCGTGCAGGGGTGAGTATAACGATACTCAGTAGGGACCCCGAGACCCTCAAGGTCTCACTAAAACCAACAAGGATAAACACAAGAAGATCTCAACAGATGAACTCTACTTAGGTATATGCCCATACATATACCTAAGTTATCAAGTAACCCATCTCAATCATGAGGAAACACAAGGATTGTGAAAACGACGGATAACCACTACCCGGGTATATGCCCATACATATACCAAAGTTAGCAAGTGACCTATCTCAATCATGAGGTAAACACAAGGTCAAAAGTCTCAGCTCAAACCAGGATTTTCATTATCGAAACCGTAACTGCTGAAGAGCTCCGTCTCTAGAGTGTACAGTGGTCCTGTCACGACTCCGAGGTACTGCTCACTAACCTAAGACTGCTGAAGTACTCCTCCTGTCGAGTACTGCGGGCCAGCCACCCAAACACAGTAGTGCTTCCCGCCGAGGTATGTCACCCAAACTCCGTAGTGCACACCCCCTAGTAGCCTGCTGAGGTACTCTCCGGACGAGCACCGCGGGTCTGCACTGTCACACAGGTAGTGCTCCGTCCGCCATGGGTCTGCACCTCAGAAAGTAGTGCTCCGTCCACTGGGCTAGTCGACTCACTCCAAGTCGAGTCGGTCAAGCAGTCGTCAGGTCTCAGCCAGCTACACGGTCTCCGTACTTCGCACGCTCGTCACTGGGAGGGTCCGCTCCACGAGCTACAGGTCGATACTCCAAGTATCTCAAAGTCCCACGAAGAAGTGTCTCAAAAGTCCGTCTCGTCACAGGGGTCTCAACGCAACAGACGGCGCGTCAATCGGACGCCCGGTCTGTGAGTTATTAGCCTTTTCGTCCCAGGGGCCCGGTTGGTTTCGAGAGCGAAACCAATCCCGGCCGTATCTCAACTGTACCCCGAACTCCCATAGGGTATACTCAAAGGGACCGTTACTCAACGTAACCACCATCGCCGCTGACGGTTCGTCAAGCGGACGTCCTGTCTGAAAGATATTAGCTTTCCCGTTCCAGGGGCCCGGTTGGATTTCGGGTACAATCCAACCCGGCCATACTCCGACTGTAACCAAAACTCGGGCGGAGTATGTCAAAAGTTCCGTCTCATCAAGAGGAAGTCAACGAAACAGACGGCGCGTCAATCAGACGCCCGGTCTGTGAGTTATTGGCTTTTTCGTCTCCGGGGCCCGGTTGGTTTTTAAGGCAAAACCAACCCGACCGTACTCCACCTGCGTCCAAACCTCGGGCGGAGTATGCCAAAAGATCCGTCTCACTAAGTGGAACACAACGCGACTGACGGCACGTCAATCGGACGTCCGTAGCTCAAGATATGAGCGTTTCCGCTCCGAAGGCCCGGTTGGTTTCGTGAACGAACCAACCCGTCCAAACTCAAAGTAAACCGAAACCTTGAGTGCGATATACCGAAACGACCGTCTCGATCCAAGGATCGCGTTGCCGCTGACGGTTCGTCGATCGGAGGTCCGAGGCTCAAGTTATGAGCCAAAAACTAATTCTGGTTCGAAACAGGGGGTCCGGGTCCGGGCCGACCCGGCCCGACCCCCCCCCCCCTGGGAGGCGCGGTGGCCGGCGCGGAGGCGGCGGCGCGCCGAGGCGGCGCGGCGGCGGGCCGCGGCGGAGGCGGGCCGCGGCGAGGCGGCGCACGCGGGGGCTAAGCCCCGCGGTTCTTGGGTGTCGGCGCGGCATATAGCCGCGCCCCTTTGATTGAAACCGCCCCCCACGTGGGGGCCGGTTTATTTAAGAGAACAAGGGGGGCCGGCTGCCCCCCCTCCTTCAAGAACCGCCCCCCCTCTTTAAGAGGGGGGTTTTTATGGGAAGGCCGGGGGTTTAATTCCCCCGGTTTTTAAGACATCCGGCCGGCCAGCTGGCCGGCCGGTTTTCTCAAACGGGACCGGAATTTCCGGTCCCCTTCTTCGGCTTCCGACGCCGGCGGCCCGGCCGCCGGTCTTCACATCCCGCCGCGGCCCGGATCCGGCCGCGGTCTCCTCGTCCCGCCGCGGCCCGGAACCGGCCGCGGTGCGACGGCACCGCGCCCCTTTCGCCGCACTTTAAGTTCTTTCAACGCGGCGCGACGGCGTCGCGTTCTTGATGTTTCTTCCATGGTGTGCGCGCGACGGCGTTGCGTAAAATAAACGAACAATCATCCGCGTGGTGAGACAGCACCACGCCACTTGCTTCCATCCGAAAGAACAAACAAGAACGTTGGAGGGGGTTCGGCCGTGTTCGTATGGTCCGGCCCCCCTCACGTTAAATTAATAACGCAACTTTAAATAAACAACATCCTCACGTTAGTCATACGATCCACGAGCAAGAATGAGATAATTAAATATTAAATCAACATCCCCTACCTCGGGTATAAGTTCGAGGATTTGACTATGTCCGCGGAAGTCGACGTCGCGGAGATCGGGCGTCGCGGAAGTCGTTCGTCAATTCCGTTGACGAAGAGATACGTCCGATGAGGCACGTCGTTGGCGAATCCTTGTACGCCGACGAAGGTTGTCCGAGGAAGGTGCGGTGTTCTCTCTCGTTGACACCGAAGACGAAGAAGAGCGGAGCGGCGTTCTTCGTCGGAACTTGAGCGTTCTACGTCAAGTCTTGAGGAAAGTCAAATAAAAAGGAAACAACGAACTCAAGAACCACTACCTCGATAGTCGCACGTTGACGGAGTCGTGGAATATCGGTGTCGATTCCTTTGACGTCGGAGGAAGAGTCGTTGTCGATGGCGTTCGTCGCGGAAAAGATGATGCGGAAGAAGAACGTCACGTCGCGGATATGGCGTCGCGGAAAGACCGTGTTCTTCGGCGAAGAAGTTCTTCGTTGAAGTACGGCGTTCTTCGTCAAGTTGAAGAAGAAGAAGAAAAGCTTCCAAATCTCTCAAGAAATCCTCCCAAGGTGGTAAAAGAATCCCCTAGAATAATATAAGCTTTAACTTATATTATTACATAACTTAACCACAAGAATTTCAAAGGTTTGAAATTCAAAAAGGGTTTAACTCCCTTAATTAATTAAGTAACTCAAGTTGACAACATTTAATGAAATGAGTTAAAGGGGAGGTTTTGAGAGAATTTGAGGAGTTGGGGTTCGTGTGGACCCCACCTCACTTAATCCTTCCAAGGGAGGTTAAGTGGATGTGGGTCCCACTCCCAACTCCCTTTGGTAGGACTTAACTTACAAAAAAAATAAAATAAAAAGAATTCACACTTTTTATTCAACTTTTTTATAAATCTCCCAAAAACTAACTTTTAACCCGAAACAAACGCAACTCCCGAAAAGGCCTCTTTAAGCGAATATCGGCGCTGCGAGTTCATCGGTGCCCTCGGATTTCAATTCCGAGCACCGGATCAAAAGTTAGGAAATCCCGCTCGTTCGTTCACTGAACGTACCCGAGCCAAACTTCGGAAATTAATTCCGGGCACTCCGGACCTCGGAATCAGGTGCCGTCTGAAACCGCGCTCTTGTAAAATTCTAAAGAAAATTAAGAAAAAATTTCCTTTGAATTTTATGGGTCTTTACAAACTTTACAAGGTTAGCAAGGTATGCTGGAGATTATATATGTAACACAAGAAGTAAAATTGATCACTTCTTTGATGGGTTATAACCATTTCCCCATCGAGCATTAGTCTCACAATCCTTCTCGTCATATGAAGACATTGTCTCATGTGCTATCAAGATAGAGAAATAATTCTCAAAGTCTTATAACTTTAAAGAAAAGAAAGAGAAGAAGGGATCTTCTGATCAATCTGGGAATGAAAATAAAGGGAACAAGGGAAAAGTTGAATATTCATCCTGCAGTAAATGCGGGAAGAAACACCCTGATATGTACTTAAAAGGAACGAGAGTCTGTTACATGTTTGGTGAAAAAGGCCACCAAGCTCGTGATTGCAAGGGGAATAAGGAAGCTACCTATGTTCAGTGCTAAAATTGAAGGGATATGGGACATTATGAAAATGAATTTCTTAGGCGTCAGGGGAACTTACCTTAGAAAAGGCCAAGGGATCAAGTCCAAGCTTATGCTATCACTACTGCTGAGGTAGAAGCACCAAAAGACATAGTGGCTGGTAATTTAATGGTGTCATCAAGTTTAGCAAATGAATTATTTGTTTCTAGATCATCACATTGTTTCATATCTTCCCAGTTAGCTAAGAAAAATAGATATTTCCAATTTTATTTAACAAGGGTCTTGTCAGTTAAAACTCCTATGGGAAGTATCATTGCAACAAAGTTTTGTGAATCAATCCCCATTAGAGCACATAAATGTTCTTTATCCGCTGATCTCATCGTCATACCTATGATTTAGTTTTATATAATCCTCAGTATGGATTAGATTTCAGACCATGATGCGAAGATTTATTGTAAGAAGGAGGAGGTTATGATTTTTGTTGATGATGATAAGGAACACCTTATCTTTAGAGCAGAATAATCACCACCTAATTCTTATCTAGATCCACCCCCAGTAGCTCATATAAATTCAATTATTGGGGATGAATAGGATGAAATGACTGTGGGTGAGGAAAGGAATATATAAATAGTGGATGTACATATTGTGAAATAATATGTAGATGTGTTTCCAGAAGATTTACTTGGACATCCTCCAGAACGAGAAGTTGAGTTTTCCCTTGATTTAATTCCTAGATCAAGTCCTATATCGAATACCCCTCATAGAATGGCCATCGTAGAATTAGTTGAACAAAAGAAACAACTAGAAGAATTGAGTAATAAAGGATTTATTCTCCCTAGTGTTTCTCAATGGGGAGCCCATGTTCTTTTTGTTAAAAAGAAAGATGGATCTATGAGGTTATGTATCGACTACAGGGAGATCAATGCTATGAAAATAAAGAACAGGTATCCCCTACCAAGAATTGATGATTTATTTGACCAACTGCAAGGAGATCAATACTTTTCAAAGAGTGACCTTCAATCTGGATACCATCAGTTGTGTGTGATGAAGGAATACATTCTGAAGACAACATTTTGAACTAGGTACGGGCATTATGAGTTTACAGTAATTCCTTTTGGATTAACTAATGCACCCTATGTATTCATGGATATGAAGAAAAGAGTTTTCAAGGAATATCTCAATGAATTTGTGGTGGTATTTACTGATGATATCTTTGTATACTCGAAAAGCTACGAAGATCATGAAAATCACTTGCGCATTATCCTGAAGACTCTGAGAAGAAATGAATTATATCGGAAGTTTAGCAAGTGTAAATTTTGGCTTCAGGAGATTTCTTTTATTGGCCATATTGTCTCTAAAGATGGAATCTATGATGATCATTCTACGACCAAGGAAATCCAAGAATTTCCAGCACCTACGAGTATAACTGAGGTATGCCGTTTTATTAGTTTGGTAGGTTATTATCGATGTTTCGTCCAGAATTTTTCCTGATTGGATAACCCATTAACAAAGCTCACACGTAAAGGGGTTAAATTTGTTTGGACAAAAGAGTGTGAAGAATGTTTCAAAGAATTGAAGAGAAGATTAGTCAATGTTCCTATATTGACTCTATCATCGGGGAATGATGGGTTTGTTATTTATAGTGATGCATCAATGAAAGGACTTGGTTGTATTCTTATGCAGAATGATAGGGTTATTGCCTATGCATCACGACAGTTGAAAATTCACAAACAAAACTATCCTACTGATGATCTCGAGTTGGAAGCAGTGATCTTTGCTTTGAAGATATGGAGACACTACCTCTATGGTGAAAATGTGAGATTTATAGTGATCACAAGAGTTTGAAGTAGATTTTCTCACAAAAAGAACTCAACATGAGGCAAAGGAGATGGATTGAATTACTCAAGGATTATGATTTCCTGATACACTACCACCCGGGGAAAGAAAACAAGGTGGCAGATGCTTTGAGTAGAAAAGATCCTGTAGTTTTGAACAATATCAAAATTGAAAGGGATCCAATTTTCATGGATCTAGTGAAGATGGACATGGGAATAACCATGGAAGGTGAAACATCAATGCTTTTTCAAATGGTTGACAAACCATCTTTACTAAAAAGGATTAAGAGTTCTCAGACCAATGATGAAGAATTTCAAAAGAAGATTAAAGCTATGAATGATGGGAGATTGAGAGACTTTGTGTACGAAGAAGGAATTTTGAAATTCGGGAAGAGGTATTGTGTTCCTGATATACCTGATCTAAAAAGGGAATTGCTGGATGATGCTCATAGTTCCAATTTCTCTATACACCCTGGGAGCACCAAAATGTATAGAGATTTGAAGGAACATTTTTCGTGGGACAATATGAAGAGGGAGATTGCTGATTTTGTGTCAAGATGTATGGTTTTTCAACAAGTGAAAGCTGAAAGGAAATAGCCTGGAGGTGTCATGCAACCTCTTCCCATACCGAAATGGAAATGGGACAATATTACGATGGACTTTGTCATGGGGCTACCAAAGACTCCTAGAAGGAACGATGCAATATGGGTAATTGTTGATCGTCTTACCAAGTCAGCACATTTTCTTGCTATAAGGGATGATTTACCGCTTGAACGACTAGATCGACTATTTATTAATCAAGTTGTGAGACTTCATGGAGTACCCCTATCGATTGTGTCTGATCGTGATCCCCATTTTACTTCAAGATTTTGGAAAAGTATTCAGAAAGCCTTGGATACTGAACTTCATTTGAGCACTGCCTACCACCCTCAAATAGAAGGACAATCAGATCGAACTATTCAAACCTTAGAAGACATGTTGAGATCCTGCTCTCTTGACTTTCAGGGTATGTGGGATCAATATTTACCTCTGGTAGAATTTTCCTATAACAGTACCTTCCATTCGAGTATTCACATGGTACCATATGAAGCATTATATGGAAAGAGATGTCGCACACCAAACTGTTGGGATGACGATGGTGAAAGAAAACATATAGGCCCATAACTGGTGGAGGAAACGATTGAAAAAGTGAAGGTAATCCAAAACCATATCAAAGCAGCTCAATGTAGGTAGAAGAGCTATGCTGATAATCGAAGGAAGAATTTGGAATTTCAAGTCAGTGATCATGTTTTCCTGAAGGTATCTCCATGGAAGGGAGTCATACGTTTTGGTAAGAAATGTAAATTGAGTCCTAAGTACATTGGACCGTTCGAAATACTAGAATGAATTGGGGCTGTATCTTACCAATTGGCAATGCCGCCAAGTCTCTCCAAATTTCACGATGTGTTCCACATATCTCTATTGAGGAAATACATGCCTGAACCAACGCATGTACTCACATATGGGGAATTAGAACTGGAACCCGATCTGTCTTATTGTGAAGAGCCCGTCATGATTCTTGATACGAGATAACAAGTACTGAGAAACCGAACGACTCGTCTGGTAAAAGTCATGTTGAGAAACTATAAGATGGAAGAGGCAACGTGGCAAACTGAGGAACTTATGATGAAGAACCACCCAACTCTTTTTAATGCTGTAGTATTCTAGAAATTTCGAGAAAGAAATTATTTGAAGGAGGGGAGAATGTAACACCCCATGATTCTATGGTATGGTTCTCTTTGAATAATGCAATAACGTGTGTTGTACGCAACATCGAGTTCTAACACACCACAACCAATAAAACTAGACGTTATGAATAGTAATACCCACTTTTTTGAAATTTTTTAATTTTATTTTTCAAAATGGACTTCATTTTTGGACTCGGAATATCGAAATTAGCCAAGGGTGAATTTTTGGTATTTTTCTGAAAAACATCATTTTTTTTATGAATAGTGAAACCACTAAGTAGTAGTTAAAAAACTGAATTTTTCAGAAAACATAATTTTAGCGCTTCTGTGAGTGGAATTTCGAAAATCCAAGAGCCACGGATAATATCAAGGACTAAAATATGGTTCATTGAGAAGAAAATAATTTTTGGAGAATAGTAACTTTTTACTTTTATTTACAATGGTTAAAAGTAAATAGGGTAATTAAGTGTAAAAATGATATTAATATTACCCTAACACATGTCATAATTCTATTGGATAAGCTTAATTCGACCAAAAACAACCTTAGGAAAAAAATATTATCATTTAGGTCCACTTGGATTAGATTAGGACATTTATTATTATTTAATTCAAAGAAGAGTTAAAAGAGTTAAAATAAAAGGTTATTTACTAAATAATTTTTAATATAGGGTTATACATAAGATAAATTAGATTTTAAATATTCATTAGAATGCTATAGAGATTTCCTAAATAATGGTATTTTATTTGTAATTTTTATACCTTAAATAATTTAATGTATTTATGAAACAATGATGATGCAGTAATTACCATAATAGTGAACAATTAAAATAATTGTTATTATAAATACCCAAATAAATATAACTTGAGACTTTTTATGAAATAAAATAATTTTATAGGTTAATATGACATATTAGGAATGATGTAATTAACCTTTTTTTGATGTAATCATTCTGTTATGAGTTTCACAAAAATAAATTTTCCAAATAGTGTCAAAATTGACATAAAAGAGTTTTTAAAACAAATATTATATTATTAATTGATATTCAATTCCTAAAATTCTATGGTTTGGCCAAGATACTTATATCATGATAGGTGTATCATTAATGGACCACTTGGGGGTTGATTGGAGGTATATAGTATGTTTATTAACTATATAATATAAAAATACAAAGTGACATGGTAAGTGTCAAACTAATTAACTAAGAGTTAAAACTAAACGATAAGGTTAATAAAATGACCCAAACTTGTCTAAATTATATTGGTTGAGTGGTTTTAGACCCATCCCCACCTTAACCTTTAAATATACACTTTGGAGCCATTTGAAACCGAATATGAATTTATTATAAAATAATATTTCTAGCTTTTCCAAAGGTGCCCCTCACCCCTCTTATAAAAGGGCACTCACCCTTCTCATTAATTCACAACTTAAAAGCCATTTTTATCGGCCAAAATCTACCAAAATACTCTCTAAATCTTCCTCACTTCATCCTAGAGTCCTTCATTTAGTCATAAATCCATCCTAAGATCCCTTTTGATCAAATCAAATGGAAGAACACGAAGAAGAGGTAATGATTTCACCACCTTTTTTCAAGTTCCTTTCTTCTTACACTTATTATTTCTTTGTTATTACCATTCTAAAATAATAAATCCAGTATATTATATATACTTTGATGTTATTATAAATATGGTACAATCATATTCAGTATTCTATACATCCTTTGAATAACATGTCACCATATGTGTGTACGTATGACTTACCGTCTCCACGTCGTGGTGTAATTGTTATTCAATAAATTATTATTTGGATGGGTATAATAATGATGTGTAAATCATGTAAATAATAAATATAACATTATAATTATTATGTATATATAATATACCATCCAATTATATATTATTTTAATATCAAAAGAATTATATTGTCGCTCGTGTGTACGTACGGACTAACGTCTCCACGAACGCGATGAGATTCAATATTCATCGTATCCATTCAAGTCTAATTCTCATTTTATGATTAATAATAGTACCTATGGACATTATATCATTCTGGATATGATTAAGATACATCCTATCCATTAAAAACATGGCTTATGTAACAAAACATATAATAGAAAATGAGTATGTTAACACCCGAATCGGCGATAATACTAAGATATTATTAACAAATCAATGTTAAAAGATCAGATATGATATCATATTAATGTATATAATTTTTTTATAATTTAATATCAATTATTTCACCATTATACAGGTCGTTAACCTACCCTCAACCAAGGAAAAGTACACGGTAATGGTTTATTTTTCAATCTCTTCATTATCTCAGGTTGTTTACACGTAATAATCTACTAGGATCTATTTATCATCCACATCCATGTTTCTTAAAAATGTATTTCAAAACATTATTAATATTTACAATAATATGGGTTAATGTCATTTATACCATTGTTTTACTTTTTATAAGAGGTTTATAAAATAATATTTCCGTCGTTTTCCAAAAAATGTGCTTTTTAACCTTTTTGACAGAATTAAGGTAAGAATGTTTTTTTAACTTATACAGCGGGTGCTGATATTTTCCGCCATTATAAAATAGTTGAAGCTTCACTTAAAATATTATATGAATATTTTCCAAGGAAGTTTTTTATTTTTTAAAAATACGACTCTTAAATGATTTCAAAATTGAAAGAGATATTTCTCTAAAAAGAGTTTTGATTTCATCTATGTCAACAACCTTTGATGGATTTTACCTTAATTTGAAGTTGAATAATAATGATACAAAAAATCTATATTGTATTTAAGGTTTTGTGATATGATTGATTGTGGATGTTTTATTTTTATTCCATTCATAGTTTATGGATGATGTATTTACATTTCGTATGCTAGTTTTAATATGAATGTTTATGTTATGTTTAAACCTTTTCATATGGGAATTCATTGGACTTAATATGTGACGAGTGGAGATCGCTATATCTCATCGATGCATCGGTAGGTCTATTGAGACAAACAAGTGTCTTGGAACAAGGCCTTGGAATAATATTATTTGTAGTCTTGGCACAAGGCCTTGGCTATGTGGTTATGATAGTCAGGAATTATACATTCCATCATTATGAAAGTGGTTATTGATAGTGCATGTGATTATTAGATTAGTAGAATATCAATGTGAATAAGTAAATGGAATTATTTCATTTAATTTTTTCCATACTATGTTGATGTTCAACTTTAAAAAGGCTTTTGTTTTAGTTATACATTTCCATAAATTTTTATTCTTATTTATGAAAGTTTTCACTGTATTGTTATCCTTACTGGGCATTTGAGGTCACCCCTTTTCTATGTTTTGTTTTACCCAGGATGTGAAGAAGTAAATTATGAATGACCTGCAGGGATAGTATGAGGAGATAAGAGTGTAGACTATGGAGACTATGTTGTTGTAGATTTCATTTTTATGATGTAATGTAAAAAATTATGAATATATCTAGTGTTACCAAGGCTAATAAAATAATCGGTCTATCGAGATTTGATCTTGATTGTGATCATGCCAATGTTATGTAATAATGAACCGACTCTAGGTAACTGGGGTTGGGGTGTTACAGGAGCCGCGCCGCCCTGGAAATCTCACCAGACCGCCCCAGGTTGTGGGAAAACACCCAAAACCCCCCCAAATTTCTGCAATCTCCAGCAATCGATTACGAACACATCGGTATTCGGATTTCATATCTGAAATAAAAATTTGAAAGTTCAAAATGTGTACTATGTAACCATGGGATTTGATTGAAGAAATATCAACAATTAGACAGTATAGTTGTTGTTTAAAGGAGGCTTGGGAATTAAAATGAAACAACAACCGCCTACCTCGATGGGCTTCGCCCGAAGCTTTGCCGCGATCCGTCGGAGCCGCGCCTCACCGGAGAGGAGGAGGAGAGGAGAGCTCCCTTTGGTTGCTGCCTTCCACCATAGAACAAACAAGGGAAGAATATGGTAGGGGGTTAGGGATTTTTGTAGGAAAATTAATTAAAAAAACTTAATTAATTTAAAACTCCCAAATTCACCCGTATCTTAAACGCTCGACGGGGTTGAGGTAAAACCTCCCCTAGGGTAAAAACCACCTCCCGAGCACAACAGTGGTATCAGAATTTTAATCTGAGGCCCCATTCAAATGTTATTAAACTTAGCGCCCAAGGCCGCCAAATTACAAAAACCTCTCTGGGGACATTTTTCACAGACGGCCCGTGCCCGCAAAACTTTTACCCCTCCTAGGGTAAACAACACATTCCAAACTCAAAGGTTCCCTCAGTTTTCCAATCTGAGCCACCTTTTAAGAGATACTCGAGTTAATCCGTTAAACAAATAAAATAAATAATTTAATTATCCGTTAAACGTTCTGAAAGTGGGCGAGGGGTCCAAACGTCCTGCACCGATAAGTTTTATGTCGTTCCTAGGGTAAACACCCCATTCTAGACCCATCCATACAATCAAATCCATAATCCAGATCACTGTTTAGGAGTCATCACATTTATTTTCCATTTCTAGTGTGAACACACTGAAAATTTAATTCTGGACACTCTAGGGATTAGAATCGGATGCCTCCAGGAGGTGCTGCTCTGGAATAACATCAAAAATATTCCAAAGTCTTTCGCAACAAAAACCGGGTTCTTACAGTAGTCAAGATTTCCATTGAAATACAGATATTTTATAAAGACTAATAATTCAACCATTCATCCACACATCTCACCTCCAAACCATACCAAATAAGTGTAACTATTCTGGATCTGTCATTTCTAGCCTTCTGGTGGTCAGAAAATAATTCAGTCAGTCCTCGATGGTTCATTGTATGTCCAACATGTCTCCAATCCTTTTATCATCAACAGTTTGATCTTAAATCATCAAATTGATCATCTCAATCCTGAAAACATCCTAGATATATCATTCATTAATACATTTATCCCTCATGCATTGTTTTATCTTGATTTCAGTGGTCTGATTGGTCTCCGTACTTCACAGTAAGGTCGAATCGAGGTCTAATCGGAAAAGAACATGAACCAATTTGGGGGAAAAGGTATGATAATTTTTTTTATCTATCTCTTCTAATTGTTATTGGACAATTATATATAAAATTTATATTTGGGGTTAGAAAACCCAAAAAATATTTAATTATCATGTACATAAGAGTATGTAAAGGCCAAAATTGGTGTAGATCAAAGGGGTGGGGGATTGATCTACTCAATTAGTTTTTTCAAAATGCATGCAATCCACAAATTGAGAAGTCCTAAATAGAGTGTGAATATCATTCCATTTAATAACATGGTCTCCTATGATTTAAGGAACTCATTGTGTTTAGTGCATCCTAATATTCCCCAATCTAGTGTTTCATCGCCTTATCTGATTCACCAATTAATGTAAAGGAGAAAGAAACACACATTATTCCTAGGATTATGAGGATAACCCAGGCTAATTCTCCATGGGAAAATATTTAGATAATAATATATCAGTTCAAATCAATTAACAAATTAAATTAATTAGTTGAATTTTTTAGTGAATGTACCATCAATGGGAATGATACTTGAGATGCCCCTAATGACCTATTTTACACCGCACCATGGGTAAACAATGCATTAAAAACTGAACATTGGTCTTAGATTTCGGATTTGATCTTTAATTTTAGATTTGTCCCATTTTCATTAAGATATTGGGTGAATGGGATTTGAAATAAATTTAATATACTAATAAAATTAATTTCTGGTGCATAAGGCCTTGTAATCACACCCCATCTCAACACATAGCTCTAAAAATATGTTTGTAAATATATTAAGGTCTTACAAGTAAAAAATTGGCTCTCAAAAATAAGATCCATCTAAATCCTCATTTTGGTCAACACTCTATGATCTCTCCAACTCAATAAGCATGACATATTATTTTATTTCCCATGGTGGTAGTGTATGGAAAAATCAGAATCCTTGAGTAGCTCAAGCCATTTACTAGTCCTAATGATAAGTTGTTTATGCAAAAAATGTAATTTTATCATTTTATATGTAGGCTAAATATTTCATCATTCCCCATGGATAAAATGACTCCATGTCATCAAATAAAATACTATATTATGGAAAACATGACAATGGGTTATATAGTATTATTCATCAGTTGTCAAATTATTAGATGCAAATATAATAACATTATAATTTTTTATAAGGAAAAAACCCATTCTATTCATTGATTCATCACTATATATAACCAAAACATCATTTCCTCATGGTAAAGTTAAAATAATAGAATTTACCAATATCCTCTTATATCCATCAAAACATTATTTACATTCCTTTGTCTAAACAAACATAACCACATTATGTTTAATTGTAGTTAATGTGTTAGAAAAAATCTAAACGAATTAATGAATCGAATATATTAACCAGAAAAACCAATAAAACTACATACCATAGTTATGTTCATCTTTAGGTCATTTTACGATTTTATTTCCCTTCATTTAATCTGTTGAGATTCCGTCCTTTTAAATAATATTACTAATAATATGAAATTATTGAATCTATAAATCACAGTAACTATATTTCCCATATAACTCTTTCACATTAATAGTCTCTTTAATTATCCTCAAAATATTCTAACGGTCCTCATATCTTTTAAAATTAAATAATATATCATTAATTAATTAATTAATCACCAAGAATGATCTTCAATACTATATTCATTAGATACATAAATATTGAGGGTGAATAAATCAATGCAGATGAAAATATTGTAAAATTTTAATTTCTAAATGTTGTTTAACATGTATTCTTTAGAATGTATTCACTATTTACTAGCCATTGATCATACCGAAATATGAGGGTATGAACTGGAAAATATTATGATAAATGATGTTGATCAAATAAGACAACATCAAAAGGTATATGATAATGGATCTTTATTTTATTAAAGTTGGTTTCCCTTAAATTCAGATACAACCACATGGATATATCTTTCATTTTAATGAATATAATAGGCGATTTCAATAGTGAAACACAATGGCTTGAAAATATCTTATCAAAAAACTCCCCTAATTGTTTATTTAACACCTCTAACTCTATAGTGACCATTATTTAGGGGTTATTTGATTTTGGCCGTATGTTATGGAATAAATCTCTGAAAAACATGACATCATGATCTGACATATGTGTACGTCATTCCCTAGGAAACATATCAATAAATTCTTGTTAAATTATTACGTTGAAAATATAAATATTATCTTATCCATATATGGATTTTTTTCTCTTCTTCCACGAGACTCTCATTCAAAATATATATTGGAAGTGGATCCTATCATGACTTAGATGATGATTAATCCACCTTAAACTTTAGGAATTCTATATTTTCCTCATGAAACAATATCTAATTTCCATTAAAATAAATTTTTTCATGTTATTTTGATTATCATTACATTACAAGAATTGTATAAAATTTAAAAATTCGTATCATAATAATTTATAAAAATAGAGAACATTTGGGTTCATAATGTTCTCTACCATACACATCATTATTATAGTGATACATCCCTTATGATTTTTAATAATAAATCACATAAGAAAATATAAGGGAATTCCTTATATTCTTAGAAAAATACCTATATATAAATGAATGTAAGGATCAATAAATTAAAAATTAAAAGGTAAATTTGATGATATCATTGATGTAGTAGCCCCCACATCATTAGAAATTCCAAACTCAACTATAATGATTTCATAATCTTAGCCCTCTACCCTTATCCCCTTTTATGGTATCTTCTCTTTATTCTTAACAAATTAGTGTAAATAATTCCCCATTTCATTACAACTAAATGACTAGAAATAATTTATTTTTTTCTAGAATACATTAATGAGAAATATGACCCTCATCTATACACTAATAACAAACTCCCATTAGTTTTATTATTTTACTAGATTGATTCATTCCATGGTTTTTACATGGTGGAAATTATTCCATTTTCTTCCTGTTATCTGATAAATTCCCTTTTCACGGTGTTTCAAAAGTCTCTTTTTCCATTTATTTACCATGAATATATAAGATATATAAAATCAATTTTCTCTTTTGGTGGTGAGAAAAATATTTCATCACATAATGAAAATGTTTGAGTGACCAGTGCCCTTTCATGAGTTGGATTTATACCTTAAAATAAATGTACAATAATCCACATTGTGTTGTGAGTGTAATTTTTAGCTTACCTGGTTAACCATGAAAAGGTAGCCTCAAAATCTTAAACACTTCTTTATTCAATTTTATTTAATATGCGGAATGTTCTAATAATTTCATTTTATTTCTCATGGGAGAAATATTTATTTAGGTTCTTCCCTAAAAATCATTCTGTTTAGGGAGTTCAATTTCCACTTCCTCTCTATTATCTTAGATCAATGAAAACAGTGGATAATTAAATCCTTTATGACAACACAGTACATATGTAACCACTTCATCTTAATCACATTTACAGAACATAAATATCTTCTCTAGGGGAATAATCCCTTACTAAGCTACCATTGGATTTTTAGTCCGCCAATTGATGTGGTATTATTTAACATGAAGTTATAAAACATCTAATAAAACTATTTTAGAATAGGATACTCCATTAAAGAACAAGTATTTTTCATTACCTGGTTAATAAACTATAATATGGAAATAATTTTATTAGATTAAATACCATATGTGTTGGATTCCTCAATAGGTAAATATCTACACTATCCATGTGTATTGTCACCCTTCTTCCATTAAATAAATGTTTCTAAATAATGGAATATGGTGGATTATATCTTAAAATTTAATATTTTAAATAATTTTTTTCCCTATATGTTGTTCAAGTTACATACAAAAAAATGTATACATTGTACATATCATAATAATAAATATGGTTTTTTGGGGATATATTTATTTCAAAATCCATTATAAATTCTTTTTAATAAAATGTGAATTATCTTATGAAAATATACATTGATTGTAAAACTAGGTGCAAATTAAGGCCCATTTTCATGTAGAAGGTGATGATCGGGTCAAGCCCAATGCATCATTTTCGGATTTATTACCCTTATGTATAGCTATTCTAGAATAACAACCAGATGTAGTATCCCGAAAAGGATGTGTTATTATGAAAAAAAATAAATAATATAATTATTACCAAAACATTATGATGATCTTATATACATATAATAAAAAACCATCATAGGGTAGTGTTACCTAATATATGTTTTCGTTAACATAGTAATCCCAATTTCTAGGTAAAATCATACGATACAAATTATAATGATTTAGTGATGCAGTGGTGGAGAAATCAAGTGATGGGCGTGATGATCCTAGGCTGGTGCAATTGGCGATGGGGGGCAGCAATGAGGGTACTTGTGCTGGAGGCGATCAAAATGGAGCTGTTGTGGATGATGAAGCATTGGCTGCAGTGGCTAATGATTCTATTGTTACAGTAGTGGCTGAAGCTTCGTTGGATGAGGAGGATGTGCAGGAAATGCGGCAGGGGAACCCAGTAGAGGATCCTGCGAATGGAATTAGACTGAAAGAGATGTAAGTGTCTGATAACCAGCCGATGAAGCGAGTGTTTGAGAGGTTGGAGAGTGACCTTGGGTTTGGAAAGCTATCTGCGATGGATAGTGGTGTTGACTGCTCTCAATTCCAGTTGGGTAATAGGCATGAGGTGAAAGGCTATTGTATAACAAGCAATAGGTTTTCATGCTTGGAAGCTGATGATGTTCCCGCTGTGATGGAGGGACCCCAACTCTCTGAAACAATGCAGATCATTCCCAATAACCAGGTGGAGTCTGGTATGAATGATTTTGAGATGGAATTACATGATGGTTGTGTTGTTGTGGCAAGGTAATCTCCTGCATCGATTGATCAAAAAAATCACTCTGAAATGAGAGGAATCCTAGATAATGCAGAAAATGTCTTCGTGTGAAAGGATGATAGAGTCAATAATTCTACCTCTGTGAAGAGAACATAAAACTGGGGAAGCTGTTCTGATAGTGACAAAAAAATAACGGAATTGTCAGACCTTCTTATAGTGACATTGTTCAAGGCGGATGAAGCAGGGAATTTGAAAGTGATGGAATCAAGTTTGTGCCACCATGGAGGAAAGCAAGGAAGGATTACTCTTACCTTCCAAAGCTGGAGAACATTTGGTCTTCATCTAAGAATGAAAGAGGAGCTATACCATTGAATAAGAAGGGTCGTGCACATTCCAACAAAGAGGATTTATCATTGGAATGGTTGAAGCTCAGAGACAAGTATGCCAATCTCTTGAAGAAATATGAAACAAATTCAGAATGGGAATCAACTACTACAGAGGAAATCCCTGACTATGGTGGTGGTGATGGATATGAATTCTATGATATGTAATTGTCTTGTTTATGCTGGAACCCTTGTCTGGATGTGCAAAAGTTGTTCGTCTGCGTCCTTTGTCTTCTATTTCTGTACTTTTTCTTCTATTTAATAAATGGTCAGAGGACTTCTTCCTCTGACAGACATTCCGAGTATCATGAATCAATAAGTAATAAGAAATACTTCATGGTAAATAACAACACACAAATAGGCTTTATAAATAACATACAAATCATAATTAGGTCACCCATTAGAATTATAGAAATTAAAATAATTGAGCACACATGATATTTAATAAATAAATTGATAATGCAATGCATTCAGGGATAATATTATTGTCAAAATTTCATGGATAGTAATAATGAATTAATTATTAAGGATAGAAAAAACTTAATTATTCGATGCCATGAACCCATGTAAAATGAATTCTCTACCATCAAGAAATTTTAACACATTGTCTAATATTAAATGCCTTGAATAATTTTTCCAACATATGTTTTTCATGAGACCTATCAATGCATCGAGGGGATATATATTTATGGGCCCCAAAAATCAATACATGTCCAAAAAATCCTCATATATCAGAAAATAGATTTAAATAATTATTAATATTATTTATCAAACAAAATCTACACTGATTTTTGAACACATATATATCAATATTTCTGCAATAAATAAAATTAATTACAATTCAAACACTATTTGTATAAATGGTTTTCGGTTTCTGAAATATTCATATCCATGATAAAAATAATATAGATAAAATATAATTGAGACATTAACCCTAATGTATAATTATTTTTTCGGGTTATATACATCAATGGCATAATATGTACACAAAATAAACATGAATAGAAATATATTGACAAACATGACTCATTAAAATTAAAATAGAGAAAAAAATACCTGATAATGGCTATAATGTTGAAGTGATAATTAATGAATCAACTCTATTTTTTAAAATTTAAATAAAAATAAAATATTTATATACATATAATATTCAAATATATGTATGCAAATAATAATATAATTTCAATGACAATGAAAATTTATTATAACTCAGTGAAAATATATTGAGTTTTGAAATTCTTTACCACTCAGTAATTTTATTGTAAAATCGCATTAAATTATATAATTGAAACTAAAAAATAAAATACCATTAATTATTAATTATTCATTATATTAAATTAATAGTCGGTATTATTCACATAATATAACATAAATAAGGTGCACAATAATAAAATATGTCTCAATGAATGGAAATTGGCATAAAGACCCTTACATCAACACTTCCTTTAGTTGAACATTCATAAGCTAACTATGTAATAGTTTTAATAATGTTACTAATTTATACTAGAAGAATATTCATATTTAAACTATCATATATTATTCTATAATTACATTTTACCAATCTTTTGTTAATAACATTTCACTACATTTATTATTTAAATTGGTAATCTCCTAGTTTTCTCGAGAATATTTTCTCATTACATTTTTTATTCTTCTGAGAAGGGTACATATATTCATATTATACATAATTATATTAATTTTTAAAAAATATTATTAACTATGTAGATAAAATTTTATAACAATTAATGAATTTTGGACATGGAAAATGAACCACATCATTTCATAGAGATTGTAGGTCATACATACGCACAAGTGACAATATCATTCCACTAATGAGTTAAAGGGTATTAAATTTGGTGATATTTATACATTATATAGATAATATAATATCATATATATCACAAATAACTATTAATTTAATATTTATTACATTCCATGTAATGTTTCATTGGAAAACGATTCACATCGCATTGAGAGGCGGGAGTCCATGGTACACATGACCAAAATTAAAATATTTTAAAAGGAATGAATCATAAAAAGGTACATGTGATATTAAAACTCAAAAATTTTAATAATCTAAAAAATATACTATATAAATTTAAAATTAATCATTATTTCTATCATTTAAGTATGATGAAGGAAAACAAATTAAATATGTTTGCAAGGCTGTAGTCTGTCATACACACGATCGACAGTTTCATAGATCATTTGATGGAAGAGGATATAGATATAAGTCATTCCATTAAAATAATAACATATAGTTATATGTTATATAATGTTGATATTATTATATCAAGATTTAATTTCATTTGAATGAGGTTGAATAAGAAGTAAAATAAAAAGGTTTATTTAGGAACTATACATCTTCTTCAAATGGCCTCTTTGGGTTTACACAGAAATTCTTCCTAGAAAGAATTTATGATTAAAAAATGATTCAAGTATGATGGGAGGGAGGTATGACTCTCATTTTGATATATATTTTCTAAACCTAATTTTTATTGTAATGTGAATAGTAGAGGATATGGTGTGTCCTTTTTTAAGTTGGGTAGTAGAAACACATGAGAATTTTGTAATGAAAAAAATACACCGATGTTATTATCATAAAAATGCCCAAATATTGGTCATTATTACCCCTTATATGTTATAAGTAGAAAATATATCCTGCCAATAGGTATTGGGCTAGTTTTAAAGTCATTTAATATGTTATTGTCTTATTATAACTCCAAGTAAATTAGTTTTTACCTTAAACAGAATAATTAAATTTTACTTATTTGAATATTCATAATAAAAAATAATTAGTATGAAAATATTATAAAATATAAATTATTCAAATAATAAATATTTAATACTTTTTTCAAAATAAAATTCATATAAGTGGGAATATCCAATTTATAATTATATATTTAGAAATGATAAAAATGAAGGTTTCTAAGGAGAAAAATCGAATAAGTGTGGAAATATTTTGTATATAAGTTGAACATAAAATTGATCCCAATGACAAATTTTTGTTATATTTTAATATAATAGATCTAATGTTACTTTTAATCTAATTTGAAATTTTATTTTAATTTTTTATGTAAGTAAAATGAAAATGTTTCTTTCAATAAAAAGAATTATTTTCTCTATTTATCAAAAATAAAAAAATTCATAATGATCCTAAATATCTATGATATTATAATATTTATATGCTAATTTAATAAATTAATCTATGTTTATCATATTAATTTTAAATAAATTAAAAAAGTAAATCTATTATAATTCAGTAAGAAGTGATGAAACCATTTTCTATGAAAAAACTATGTTGTTTCTGAAGAATTTTCGTTAAATTTAAAATAATTATTACATATATTTACAATAAAATGATAAAAAAATGAATTTTTGTAACTATATATATTTTAAATAATTTATTAATTATTTTTTATACAATTTAATTTAAGTAAATATTATAATGGCCTTGTTTATTTTACATTATAATACTGTGTCATGTTTTATTTTAACTTAGTATTGAATGGATCAAAATCTATCGAAGAGATTGAAATTATTTAAAAATAAAAAAATAATGTAGCCTTAGGGTGTTATATATATGATTTAAATGTGTAATGATCGTGTACCTTAATGAATAATGTCCGAAGAAGCTACCATATGATTATGAAGATGCTAACGAAATAATAAAAATAGCCATTAATGTGATATAATGGGGGAGTATCAAGTACAATTTCATTATAAATAAGAATATTAATTATAATGAAAGTGTTACCTCAATAAGTAACAAAATAAAATAAATTACTAATTTTATATACCTCAAAAATAATTTTATTATTCATATCTTGGAAAATCCAAAAATGTATGCCTTAAATGATTATGATGATGAGATTATGGGTGAAGAATATCCAAAAGTAATGTAGTATGGTTTATGTGAAGAAATATTCATTTTTACAGAAATAATGTATAATTAAATTGGATATTTGGTGATTATAAATTATATATGAAATTAAAATATGTAGTGAAATTTTAGTTATAAGAGGTAATATATAAACTTATTAATTTAAAATTTAAAATACTAGATAAAGTGATTGGGTTCAAAATCAATATTGAAGTACATGACCAGATTATATATTGTGTGACTATAATATTAAATGGTTGATTTAATAAAATTAGGATGTACGAAAAAAAATCATTAGACTATGATGAATTGTTGGAATTATATAGGTTATCATGACAAAAGATTTGATGTCATTAAATTGGACTACCTGTGTTGCGAAAAATGTGAATAAAAAAATTCATATCGAACAGATGAATTTCTAATTGTATTTTATGATATTAACCTAAAAAAATTTAACATTTCCCTGAGTTATCAAGAAAAGAAGATCAAATGATTTTAGATACATACACCCCATGAACTCAATCCATAGATAATTAATATTCTGAATGACATGAAAAAATCTTTGAAGTGTGTGAGATCAAAAACATAAACACAATAATATTCACAAACAATAGGTTTTATAGGTTTGTAATGATAGTTCATGCATAATAATTTTGTCCTATAATTAGAATCCACATCAATACCTAGTAGAAAAATAATAATTAGGATAAAAATTATATACATGATATGTTTTGGGTAAATTCTATTTTAACTAAGAAAGATATAGATATATAGTCAATAATAACTCATCATGGGTTAAATTCATTATTCTACCAAATAATCAATGAGGAAAATGCAATCATATATATTTCACATAAAACATGTTCAAAATGAAAAATTAATTAATAGGCCTTTATGTAGAATTTCATCTACAATACCTATATGAGGTACATAAACATTCATAAAGGAAGGATATTATGAAAACAATATATATTAAAAGGTAGCATTTTGAAAAATTATATTTTATAGGTATATTATTGTATATGTTGGGTCCACTAAGTCTATATAAAATTAAGAGGTTTTGTAATTTCAATATCAATATAATAAAACATAATTCCTTTTGAACTATGGTGAGAAGAAAAAATTAGTTATTATTTTTAAATAAATACATATATATCAATTGGTTTCGAAAATCTAAAAATAGATGCAATGACATGGACTGGAAAAGGTTCATTCATGTAGAAGTAAAATATAATAAAAATCTATATTTAAGTAATTTTTTTATCACTCCATTAAAAAATAAAATCATGAACTATATCCTTAGATTATGTGATGCTACAATTGTTAGGTGAAGGGAATCACAAAATTGGGAATCTATACTTCATTAATGAATAAAATATCATCTTCTTCTGAAAAAAATAAGATGTGAATATTTTTTTAGACCTATATATATTCCATTGGAGTTATAAACCCTTGTAATATTTGTTGACGAATAATTTAAATTTGAATATCATTAATGTTTAACATTTCCAAATTCATGAATCTCTAATATGATAAAAAGATAATATTATTCAATAGTTACTCAATTCAATGGAAATAAAGTCTATGTGTAGTGTATGTTGATTTTTTGGAGTGGATATACCCAAAATTCTATATGGGAAAATTAATTTATTAATTAAAAAAATTATTACAATTGGGTGTCTTAGTTGTTATGTATCAGGATAAATTCTATAGTATTTATTTGAATAAATAATTTTTTTATAAATGTATGAAATGAAGATTTGGTAGAATATTTGGAATATTCCTCATTATTATTGAAATATTTTCAAAAAAACTAACATGAAGACTATTTTAACAATCATTTAATGAAATACCGTATAATTTTATTCTCTCTTCCTATAAAAAATATTATTTATTGAAAAACCCAATTCATTTGAAATATTTTGGGACTAATTCCCATTGATATTAAACTATAAAACCTTTATTAGAAATAATTATTATTCACGTAATTATATATTACAAATTGATAACTTTTTTATCGGATAAACAAATCTATATGATGCGTCGAATGGGATGAATCCAATATTAATTTACATTCACAACATTTTGCGTAACTGATTTATTATCAGAAATGATAAAAACATTGGAGGTTTAAATTCCATGGTGTTTACAAGCATATCTTGTATTTTCATTCAGGAGACAAATAAAATAGATTTAGGAAATTTTATGAAATATCCTCAATATAAAATATATTGGAAAAATACAAATATGATGAACTTTAAATTAAATAGGTATTAAATATATAATGAAATTGAAAATTTATTTGAGCACCACAAGAAGTGTATAAGGAGGTAATTATAATTTTAAGAGGAAACCATAGATTATAAATTTTTAGGAACATTTATAACTATGATTAAGTAATAATGTAGGGGAGAAATCAATTAAAATATCATTTTTAGTGACTAGACATCTCATAAAAATATGATATTGAGGTATATGCAACAAAAACACCTTGTATATAATATTTATTTAAAAATCATGTAAATGTCTATGAATGATGTGTTTTGTGTAAATTATATTCATGAAGTCCTTGAATAAAACTTCAAGTATAATTTTTATTTTATTTGTTAACGATGTATGAAAATTTTCAATACCAATAGTTTTTTCCATTACAAACTCAATGAATATAGTATGTTTATTTGAAGCATGTCATTACATTAGTGGAAATATTACTCACAGTGTAATGAAATCGATGTTGAAAATTATTTCACCAATGGATATTCTAGAAACAAATTATTTATAAATTTCTATAGTATCTCATATGTGATTCAATATTATCGTTATTTGAGTTTAATTATCATTTATAAAGGATTATTCTTTCTTGAAGGATCCTATATTATAAAAATAATTGATTATTATTCCTGAATTTTATTAAAAATATATTTCCTTAAAAACTATTTTTATAATTTTAATATTGAAACCTAATATTTTTATTGAATACTTAATCCACTCTTGGGAAATAATGTATTATAATGATGGGATGTTAATCACAGCCTCAATGATGTAATGAGGAATTCAAAATTAATGATGGTGATTTTTTTTAATTATGGAATAATCATTGGTTCATTGAACAAAGAATTTTCAAAGTAGGTTATTGAAATTATTTAGGGAGTGTTGTATAATAATGATTTGGAAGTTATATTTATTTTGTTTTTATAGGTCACTTAATGAAGGCATGTATCATATATTTCAATATAAAAAATCATAAGGTGGTTATATAATGATTTTGAATGGATTACTCTAAGTAAATTACAATATCTGTTTCTCCATGTATGATGTTTTCATGTGTTCAGGTTAGAAAAGAAGTTAATGTGATGAAGTATATGGAAATTAGTGAGATCCCACAATACATATCAATAACAATACTATATTTTTTTATCAAAATATCAATCTATGTGATATGTTATATTACCAAGGAAATAAACATCTATATAGTTAAATATATTTTACTATATTACAAAATCATAATTGTAATTATACTTTGTGTTATATTATTTCACAGATATAATTTATTGGATTTATAATTAAGGATTAGGCTACTGTAGAATATTTTAAAAGGAATACCTAATGAATATCTTTTTCTAATGATTATTTATATAGTATTTCCATAAAATATATGAAATATTGTTTAAAATTTAGTAATAAAAAATTATTAAATACATCATAACCAGTTAATCATATAGTAAATTTATATTTGTGATGAAATATCATCATGATATTGGTGTTGCAGTAAAATATAAATTTTAAAATTTTGGGTTAAATAATGTTATACTTACCCTAGAATAATTAATATCCATTAGTAATGGAAGAAATAACATTATAATAAAATATTACATTATTTATTATAAAGTTTAATAACTTATTTTTAATTTTTAATAAGAAACTTCAAATAGTCTTTTCATGGGAATTTTGAATACAAAACTATCCACTAAAATCATTAAGATATATTAGATGGCTATTAGAGCCTAATATTATATATCCACCATTATTGTTTTGAGAATTAATCCACACTCCTATATTGTTTTTATACCAAAATATGTTAAAATAGATTGTATTATAAACCATTGGTTCATGGAATGGTATGATTTATCTCAAGAATAATTTATTATGTCTCTAGTCCTCTCATATAAACTTTCAGATATGTAATCTTAGGGTTCACCATAAGTAGGGGAGATGTACTGAATATATTTTTATGTATAAATATTTAATGTATATAAGTTAATGTGGTTCTCTTTTCTTGTTAACTAAGAGAAATGATTACTATGATAACAATGGTGTATAAATATATTATTTGAGAAGATCTTGTATGATTGTACATAAATATCTATTAAATATGGTTTAGAAAGTGATGTTTTGTTCTAGAACACATAATATTGAATTATAATAAATATTTTATATTGTTTTTTATTGGAATTGATTTTTTCTATAATGAATTAAAATAATAAAAGTATTTTAGAATTAATATATTTTCTAGTATCTTGTTTCTCTCCCTCATTATGTCTCTTTTTTACACAGTTTTCATAAATATTTGTTCATTGAAAAACCTCCCTCTATGTTTATGTTTCAATTTTTGGATGATTATTAATGATAAAATGTTTAATGTAATGGTTCAAGGAAATTTTATAAAAATTTTAAAACAAATTATTGTTATTCAAAATAGATTGATTCACATTTTGGGATCTGTTCATTTAACCCCATATTGTAAATTCACTAATACTGTCATCAGAAAAAGTTTGGATTAACTTATATACAATAATATATAAAGTAGGTTTGGGGACTCATTATCATGATGGATAAAGGTCACCATAAAATAGTTTATATTTCATCATTTGGAAATTTATCACATCAAAAAAAGTACCAAATATTTTTTTCATTAAAATACTTTTAGTAATGAAAATAATATTTTTATATAGTAAAGGAATTTCAAACTACAATAATCTTAGATAAGAAACAATATTTACTACATAAGAATAAATATAGTGTAATCATTCGATTGGATATTTTCCATGCTATAGTTGGATCTATATATTATTAAAATTAAATTGATTATGGGTTGGGAGTTTCAGGTAATACCATAACATAGGTCGTTAAATCATGAAGATGTTATATGAAACATGAAATACCTTTTATAGATTTTTTCAATTTCAATAACGGTATTGATTCATATAATGAAGATTCGAGTTTAGAGAATTAACTATGAGATGTTATAAAACTTATACATGATAAATATATCATAGTATGAGTCCATATTATTGGTTGAAGGTAGAATTGATTCATTTTGTTTGTTTAGATGTTGTGAAAGTGTTAGGCCAAACTACTAACATAGTTTACAATGTTCATTTCATTTAGGTATTATGTTGGTATTTCAATAAAATTGTTTTCGATTATATTTTAATGATAATAATATATTGGTTTTCCAATAACAGTCATGGAATTTTAAGGATAATAATTAATAATGACATTGTTCTTCTCATTGAATATTAGTGGTATCATTTTCCATTAAATGAAGATGAATATTAGTTTTTATCATGCATAGAGAGAGGCATATAGAACCATTCCATGAACTACTCTAAAATTAAGAGGTAAATCTATATTTTTATCTCATGGTAGGGTCAATAGAATTTATAGAATTTATTAATATGGATCATATTGAAACAATATTATTTTTGGAATTATCATTTTTAGATGATTATGGGTTCTCCAAAAACAGGTGTGATCTTACTAATTGAGGTAGAGAAGGGAGTTTTATACCATTTTGTGGCATATACACCAAGAATGCTACAATGAAGAACCTAAAATTTTGATGAATATTTATTACACATAGTTAATTTGTTACCTCAACCATAACATCCCATGAAAATAACGAATTAATTTTATTTTAAGTATTTATTCAGTAATATTTTTATTATTTGAAACCAACAAAGATATGTTTTATTAAAAAATATTATGAAACTATGATATTTTTTAATTTTAAAATAATGTTTCATTTAAAATATATAATATATAATTATATTTAATGAAATAGTATTTATATATCTTAATGAAAAAAAATTCATATAAACATACCTTTCTTAAAATATGTTAAAATATCTGATTCCAATTTGTTTTAATAATTATTTTTTAACGAGTTATTATTTTTCAAGACAAGAATATTTTTATAAGTTATATGTAATATATCCTACATGTCAATAAAATACCTTTTCATAATTACAATTATATATAGTTACTTTGGGTAATTTTGTAGTATATATTTAAATGTTTCTAAAAACAGTTATTTAATTTTTATTTCCTAAAATATTATATATATAAAGTAAATTATTTTAGATAAATTGTATAAAGTGTACATTTTATTAGGAATAAAAATATTTTTTTTTACAAAATATAAATATTTGTAACTTATAAAAATTCATATTTTTGAAAAAAAATATTATCAATATGATTAAATGTTTTTAGTAATTGAATTTTTTGATTTATGACATATAATACTTTGTATTAAATTTTATATTATTTTCATTTGTTGTATAAATTTTATATCAAACCTTTAGAGGTTTATATTTGAGGATGCATCAACAACTTGGAGGAAGCAGGAGGGGTCAATACTGTGTATAAAGAATCTACCCAAGCCAGTCCAAATAAGTTGGGAAGATCCATCGTGGAGCATAGTTATAACACATCATATGAAAAATAGTGTATAAGGAACCCATATAGTTCATGAAAAGGTTGGACTGAATCCCACTCAGCAATTGTGTAAGGTCATTTGGGTGTGTGCATGTGATTTCAGGAGGGGTATTCCACAATTAATATTATAAAGTGAATCTAGAATCTATTTATTTCAATGTGGGATAAATTATGAGACCTTTGGATTTAATCATGGTCATCCATTCAAGATCTAGATCATATAATCCATTCAATATTTTTTTGATTTTCTAATAATTTATTCATATTATCCAAATTCTATAATCAATAACCCTCACTCCCGACATGTTCTTCTTCTCCATTGCCATAGTTGATATCTTCTCCAAACCATATCACTGACAATGTTAAAGTTTAATAAATGAAAATCATTGGGGCCCTCAATACATGATTAAATAAATAATTAATCTCTATTATTTGTAATGAATCCTCCACTAATCTGATATATATTTTTTATAATCTATATATATAAATATATTCTTTTAGGTGATATAAATGAATAATGATATCTATAAAATGTTTTAAAATTTCCATAATCATTTATAATCTTAATCGAAGCAATAAACATCATATAAATATAAAAATATATGTAAAAAACTTCTAAACATAAAAAAACATATAAAATAAACATATAAATATGATAAAAATGAATTATTAGAAAAAATTAAACCAAAACCATACGTTTTTGAAGAAAAATTGAGATACCAGGAATTTTTTTTCTTCCCATAATTCCAAATCAGTAGTATATTTATATATACTATTTTTAATAAATATCGATGTTGATGTATCATATAAATAGTGGTTTTCCCAATTTTGTTTTCATTGAGGGTACCCACATAGGTTTAGGGATAATACATAGTAAATGAGAGTGAGTGTAAAGTGTTTGTCTAGAAGTAGAAAAAAAGAAAAAACAATGGTATGTGGAATTATCTATTTGATTTCAATGATTTCAAAATTATCATCTTATATAAAAATTATTATTATGATTAAAAATTTCACTAATAAATGAATCTTACTTTTTAAGGAAATTTTTTTACATTTAAATCAAATTTTTTAACAAATTTTGATAGTTTTGATATGTTTTTTCTTTATAAACCCTTACTTAATGGAAAATATCCATATTATAAAACATTTATTTGAGGACACTATTTTTCAATTTCAATGATAAAATTTAGAATTTTATAATTTTAAAATATAAAATATATGAATATTTCATATTCATATTGGTATAGCCATTCTCTACATCATTCAATGCATATCATTCCATACAAATTGATTAAACATTCATTTAATGTTTATTTTGAATGTATTTAATTAAATTGTTTAAATAGAAAAGTATTTCAATGATTTTTTTATTTAATATGAATATTTATGAAATTATTTGAAAGAATTTATTTAATATACAATTTCCCAAGTGTTTTATTAATCTGTTTTATGAATTTCTTTAAAATTATGGATTTTTAAAAACCATGATAGTATGTATTACCAAAGAATTTTATAATTGTTTCCCCATTGAATGTAATTCAAGTGAGTTTTGAAGAATTTTTTGTGGATTATTTATGAGAAATATATATCTTCTGAAATTAATTTCATAAAATTGATTCATAATTTCATATAATATGAGTTAATGAGTATGAATGTGTAGTGAAACTATGAGTTCATCGAGATTCTTTCCTATTAGTGATATTTCTAGGTGGCCCTAAGGGGTTAATGAAATCTTCCAAGTAACAATTTAATATATTGAATATAATCATTCTCGAAGGATTTTTTTCCTAAAAAATCTATAGTTTTTTCAACTAGATATATTTGAAATGAATTTTTGGGATACTATTTTTAATTTAAATGTATTAAAAAAATATTATATTTAAATTATTTAAATTTTATATAAACCGTTTTAAATTACTTCAAAATTTATTTTTATAAAATTTTTCTTCACTGGTTTTAAATTACCTTACTCACTAATTTTTTTATCACATGATTTTAAAATGCATTTCACATGGTTTGTAGAGGAATAGATACAACTATGAGAACACGGGGACACTTGGGAATATTTTTTATAAAGGGAAATAATTTTTCATTGTAAAGAGTTCTATAGTGTGTAATTAATGGATATTGAGTAAATGTTACCATTAGTAATGTATGTGTTAAATTTGTAAGAGTTTTTCATAATTATATAAAACTATAAACTGAAAAGATCTTTGAATTTTCAAATTTAGTTTTAAAAAACTAAGATATTTATTATTTAATGTTGAGTCCATATAATTGGTATTACAGGATCTGTATAGAAAATAGTGGATACTATGCATTAACAATTGAGGAAAAAACATTCTGTGATAGTATTTCCTTTGACATTCAATGTATTTATGTTGTCTTTAACGTTCATGTTTTCATAATTTTAACGATATTAATTCATAATTTTCTTAAGTATTATGAATGAATTGTGGGGGCGCAATTCAGTATAAAGGCGGGAGAGGGTGACTTAACAAAAATAAAAAAAATAATTTTATTTTATGTAAACATTTAAAAATTGGTTGGTAAATTATATCACAAAAAGATATGATTTCAAAAAAAATTAATAAAAGAATAATATGTTTTAAAATCAAAACAAGTTTTCATTCAAAATATAAAATATTACTTTATATCTCATGAAATACTATTTTTTATATTAATGAAAAAAATTAATATAAATGAACTTTTCATAAAATATATTAAAATATATCGTTCCTTATATGTTTTCATATAAATTTTTTCATTAAATATTATTATTTTTCTAGAAAATTCTATTTTTATATGTTCTATTTAAATATATCCTACATATTTATCAAATAATTTTTTTTAATTATAAGAAGTTAATTTGAGTCATTTATTTGATAATGTTGAATATTTTTTTGAAACAACAACTTAATCTTTGTTTTCTATTATATTAGTATATAAAATACAAAACATTATTTTGATATAGATTTTCTACTGTGTGCAATTTAATAATGATAAAAAATGATTTTTATCAAAGTGAAAATGTTTGTAACTTTGAGAAATTCATATTTTTAAAAGAAAAAGATTCACACTAATTGAGTGATTATAGAAATTTTATTATTAGTTTTATCAAATATATTACTTAGTAATTAATTTAGTATATTTGGAATATGTTATTAAATACTTTTATATAACAATTAATGGATTATCATTCGTATAACCTCAACCACTTGGAGGACCCACAATAGGTCAACCACATGTGATAATTGTGTAGTCATTCCAGACAAAGATGTGTAGGGTGGCTCTATGGTGGATCATAGGTACATTTGTTTTCAGTTGGTCCAATGAAAAGAAGACCCCATTTTGATTGAGGAGAGGTCAGATAGAAACCAAATTGGACCATGTGTAAGGACATTATTGGGATTGGTTGTGATTTCAGTATGGAGATTCCACACATTTTATTATAATGATAAGTGATAATACATTTTATATTAATGTGGGATGACTTTTGAAAACCCAAGATTTAATCATGGTCATCCATTTGAGATCATAATAATCTGATCGATTTCCTCTCTTTTCTTCCATTAGTTTTCTTTAATATTAATTTCCCCACATTTTTGAACAAGTAACCCTAAATTTCAGTGTTTTCTAATTATCAACCACCACAATCAACATCTTCTTCCAACCATGGCCTAGCTGATGTTGAATTTTATCAAATGAAAGTAATCAAGGCCCTTAAAATCATTCTAAAAACATAATTAATTTTAATTATTCTTAATGAATCCTCTAATGAGAATATATATAAATTTTATAATATATATACTCAGTCGATATAAATATATAACAATGACATTAAAATGTTTTAAATTTTACTATTTTGTTTTTCATCTTAATCAATTATGTATACATCATAAAAATATAAAAATACATAAAAACCTAAACCTCTAATCATTAAACAACATATAAAATATATAATTTGATATAATTTAAATTTTCCCAAAATTATTGAAACCCAAACTATATGTCTTGAAGAATAGTTGAGATTCATTTCTATGTATTGTCTTCTTGTTATTGAAACATCATATAATATATATACTTCTCTATTGTACAAATTGCGGTTGAGGTATCATATAAGTAGTAGTTTTTCCATAGTGTGATTACCCTAAAAAGACCCCTTTGGTTTTGGGATAATATAGTGTGTTAGAGTGTTATTTGATAGGGTGTTCCAGGAATTAGAATAAAAAACAACTTGTGTATGTTGAATTATATATTTCTTTTAAAATATTTCCAAATTATCATTTTGTATAAAATACATATTATGTAAACAATTCATATAATAATGGTGTTGAATTTTTAAGGAAAATGGATTATTTTAAAAACCACATCATTTAAAAACATAATCTATTTGATAATTGTTTTTATTTCCAAACCATTTCTTCATGGAAATATCAATTTTTTCAAAGCATTATGCGAGGTTTCTATAGAAATTTCAATGATAACTATTTTCATTTTATGTGTAGAAAATATTCATATTTATAAATATTTCATATGAATTTATGTATGATCAATATCTATATCATTCCATGCATATGATTTAATTAAAATTTATATAACATTTTTTGTAAGTTTATTTATCAACGAATATAATGAAATTGTAAAAAATATGAAATTATTTTAAAGATTCTCTTTAAAATATAATTTCCAGTGTTATTTATTATTATTATTTTTAATTTATTCTAAAGTATGGATTTCTCAAAAACCTAAAAATATTTACTCAAAATATAATTTTATAAAATTATTTCCTCTTGAAAACAATTCAAGTGAGTTTTGAATAACTTTTTTAAAGATTACTTATGAGAAAGTTGGTGATTTGTATAATGTTTTCCTAAAATTATTTTTCACTTGTATATTAAAAGCTAACGAATATGAATAATAACTAAAACAAAAACCTCATTGGGATGTTGGCACACCCAATATTTTGATATATTGCCACACGGGTCTTATATGATCTGTCAAGTATCATTTTAATAAAGAAAAGTAAAATTTTTCGAAAAATGATTTTATTTATATAAATCACATTATAATTCAACGTATTATTTCTAAAATTTAATTTCAATATAATACATTTTATTGAATAGTTTTGAAATATATTATATATAAAATATTTACATTTGATATAAAATGATTTAAAAATTTTTAGAAGTAGTTTTTATGTATTTATCATTGGTTTTAAAACACCATAGTAGGAAATTTTAGGATCATAAAATGTTTTAAGATGTTTTTCATAGGTCTCTTAGATGTTTTAAAACAGACGTATTTGAAAATGATTTAGTTCACACTGTGTAAATTTGTTATTTTTATTTTTTGTATAGAAAAAATAAATTTTTATAGTGTTGTATAATTCAATAAAACCAATACTGGAAAAGTTCCTCAATTGTATAATTTAATTTTTATTTATTAGTTAACATTTGAATAAATAACACACCGTATGTTTTTAGCACTAAATCTGAAAGCCTGGGATCAGGTCTTTAGATCAACACATCATCATTGTTCGCTCATCAGACATAACCAAGTATGTTTTTCAATGTAAAAAGAACATGGGTATTTCAATTTTTCATTGTAAATTCCATATTAAATTATGATGGGGTAATTTTTTGTATTGACTAATCATAATAAATATAATTCAAAATGGTTAATTGAAATCTATGTACACCTATTTACTCTCGTCTCAAGGCATATTATTTTTATTTCGCAAACACTAATCCTATTGATTGATGTAAAATCATTGAATTTTATTCATGGATATATATATATATATATGTAATTGTATATATATATATATATCTATGTGCTTTCATGTAAATAAATGTATAAAATATTTTATAAACACATTTATAAAATGAAATTTTATATTTAAATATGTTTTTATATTTTTGAAAAAATTAATATATTCATGTATATTCTTATAACTACGTATAAATGCATTATATAAAATTATTTATATATATATATATATACTCATAAATATATGTGAAAATTCTCATATTTATATATTTATACATATTTATTTATATAATATTAACATATTTTATATATAATTATATTTTTTTGTAAAGTGTTTATATATATAAATATGAATGACTATATTATATATTTAATTATATTTATAAATACTTATAAGTATATATATGTATATAATTATTAGTATTATTATCATATAAAATTTTTATTGTATATATTTATAAATATTTTTATGTGTGTGTTAATATATATATATATATAAGTTTTAAACCACTATAAAAAACTACATAAAAATAATAATTATTATCTATTTGAGTGAATTTAGAATGAAAATGGAAATATTTTTTTATTATCATCATTTTTAACATTATAATTATCATTATGTTCTCCATTATTCCCCACCGTTAATGGTGGGGTGGTTTAGGATTGCGGGTTGAGGGGAAAGTCCTGATGTATTGTCCCCAGACCTATATCATTATTATAGTTCTCATTCCCATTATTGTGTTCTATAGTGGTGAATATAATTAAAATTATATTAGGGGATGACAAATTTCCATTATGATACTGATACTAGTTGTTATTTTTTGGGAAGGGAGATCACATTGAAATCTATTCTGGTTATTTCTTTCACTATGATTTCTCATATGGTCAAGAAATTATAATGAATAAGTTAGTGGATCTCACTAGAATAAGTATATTTTCTTTTATAAAAAATAATTATAGATGTAAATATTGTTGTAAAGGGTTTACACCCTTAATAGATTTTTCTCTTTGTTTTTATATAAAAATTAATGATACTTGTGTGAATGGATTTGAAATTAAAAACAGTTTCCAAAATGAGTAACTGGAAAAGAATCATTCTTTTATATTTTGGAACGATATGTTTGGTAAATTTTATCATGTTATACATTTGTGTATAAGTCTGTTTTTAGTACAAAATGAATCAATTGATCAAATGGATTGAAAAAAATATAATAAATGTATATGGACGTGTTAAATACTTGAAATGAATCCTATTTTTATATTATAGAAAAAAATTCAACACAATTAACATGATGGAGATTGAATTAACTAATGTATTTTTTTTTGTAACACACTATTTTCAAGATACACGATGAATTATATTCATATATCCAATGTGTCTCCAAATTTCATCTTTAGTAGGAACATTTATAGAATTCATAAGGCAAACCACAATTATTTTTGTTCTTTTCTTTATCCCACAATTATATACCCTTACAAACATTTTCAAAAAAACATCAAAATGATTCCTTAGAGAATCAAAATGATCATCATTTGAATAATTGAATGGGTTGGTGTTTTTATATCGTATGCATGTTTTCTTCTCACATACAACAAATTTATATATTTATGATTATCTTTATAGGTATATTTATATTTTTTCAATTCTTCCACACTAAAATAAGGGATAAATTGAGTCATATATTTTTTAAATAAATAATATATTTTATAATGTCTTAATTAAAATATTAATTGTATAACCAATGAAATATTTTATATATAATCATTGGATTAGTAATAATATATTATAACAGATAGATCTATTTGGTTAATTTCCCATTCAACCATCATGGCTACAATACATCATTAAATATTTGAATATTGAATTATAATTGGATAAAATGTCAAATATTTCTTTTATATAACTTACTTATATTTTTATTCTCATTTTCATAAATTCTAAATCCTTCCATTAAATTTTCCATGAATGTAATTTTATCAAGTGTATAGTAAAATATATCAGTAATAAATGGTACATCTCATAAATTGATGATGCAAAAATAGATTTTTAAATACACAAAACTTGAGTATTAATGATATATAAATGGTATTCATTCATTTTTTATTAAAGTAACACAACATGATTTTGGTGTTATAAGAAGTAATTAAAAAAATGAATAAAATACATCATTTTCACTTTGTTTTATACAGTTCATGGAATTCCAAGGTAGATAATACATCAAAATTTGGGTTTTTGGTTATTATTCATGATGGGAATTACACAATACAACAAATATAGAAATGAATTTGTTTTGAAAAAATCTCTATATGTGTTGTCATAAATCTAAATTCATAATATTATATTATTCCACTAAAGACCTATATAACTAATGTGTCTAGATAGTATTTTGTTGTAGTCACATACATCTGTAATGTATGAATAATGACGCTAATTTCACTCTAAAAAGGCAATTCAATATTGAGGATCGTTTTATGAATATAAACATCATAATGAATTTTAGAAATTATTTTCATCTGATAATGTAGGTGATTCATATACCCATCTTTAATAGTCCCTCCTACAACATCCCTTTTAATTATTGGGTGATAATTGTCTTAGGTATTCTTCCCCCACTCACATGACATAAAAATCAAATTTTTAATTTAGAAAATATATATTTAAATGGTTTTTAATGTACATTTAAAATTTAATATTATTTTCTAATTATTTACTTGATAATATTTTGATGGAAAATATCAATCACATAACATGTTTTAACGTGTTATATCCTTTTAGATGATATATTTGATCATGTATAGGTTGTCATATTATATAACAAGATTATTCTAATTCACTGGATAACCATTTTCCAATCTCAGTAATTGATATTAGGGATGGTTATATTATCAATAAAATAACCACTAATTGTGTTATAGAAAATAGGTAACCTGCTGAAGAAATGGAAAATGTATTCTCTATTCTAGAAAAACTAATATTACATATCAATGAGTCAGAAACCCTGTAATCCTAGATGAGCATATGTATATGATGAATTTAATATTAGTATTCATTTATTATAATAAAATCACGTATGGTATAGTCAATATTTATTTTTATTTTACATTCGATGAATTAAATATACATTATTTAGGATTCTATACTATATTTATAAAATCATGTTTTTTTCAAAGTGGTGAATTGTATTTGAAATTTAATACATTTTTTCTCATAATAACCATTATAATATTTTGATGGGTAACATTGGATTTAACTAAATTGTTTTAATAAAAATCTTCATTATTTTTCCACATTTCTTTGACAACCAATTACGGTGGAATAAAAAAATGAATCATTATTTTTGGGGAACTTTGAAAGAAAACATATTATAGTTGACATGATTTTTAATGTAGTTAAAAATTTTAAATTCTTTAATAAATAATTTTTTAATATAAAATATTTTTTTTGAATTATACAAATAATTATTTTTAATAGGAAAATATCCCCCCACTATAAGTTAAAATTAGATAATGAAACCACAATTTTTATAAATTGTAAAATATAGTGTTAATATATTCCCCCAAAAAATTTAATGAAAAAAATTTATAAAATATAAAGGGAAGAAAAATATAGATTCTATAATGATTTTTATTTTGTGTGTTCAATATTAATATTAAAAATAGTTATTCCATATTATTTGTGACATATGATTCTATATAGCATGAATATAAAATAAAAACTTAATTTTAATTTAATTATTTCTACATAAAAAATTTAGGTATAGAGGAGAAAAATATAAGGGTGAAAAATAAATGTATTTATAATTTTAATAATGTAGAAAATTTGATAAAATTTGTCAAAAAAAAATATATCACTCTTTTTAAATTCATTTTTGAGGAGTAAAAGTTCATGATTGATTTATTAATTTTGTATTTGTTGTTAGCTATAAAACATTCATTATATGAGGATGACTTATATTTGGAGATGAGGATTCTTGAAGTTGTGATGTTTTAAGAATTGTTGTAGATAAATTATTGATTCCTGATGAATTTTTATGGATTCATAGCATTTGATGTCACTCTTGAGAATATACATATTTTAGCGTGTTGGTGTATGATGTGAATAATCCTAGAGAATTTTTATGGTTTAATTTCATTGGATGTAAGTCTTGATAAATTCTATATGTTATATATTGTAATGATTGCTGTGATCTCTTAATTTTCAATGAATCGTTTCATTAAGGAATCATTGCATGCAACAATTTTGGAGAATTTAGAATAATATAAATTGATAAAGGTTGTGAATATATATATTATATATTTTCGTAATAATTATGAGGAAGATAGATGAAATGTTTTTCTTTATATTTCAATTCAACTTGTCAATTAATAATTTTTATATTTAATACAATAGAGGCATCAACTATAAATTTTTTCCAAACCTAAAAATAGCCTAGGACACTCATCCTATGAACCATGTGGGTCACAGAGGTCCATCATTCCATAGATATTGGCCCCGGATAATTACATGGGAGGAAGAGTTCCAACAAGGAGTGGAGTTTCTCATTTATTGGGCCTGTAGTGTCCATGCTTGAAAGTGCACATGGGTTGGGTAAGATGGCCAAAATAGGATAGTTAAAATATTTTGACCCTATGTAGGGTGACATGATGAAACTTTATTCAGGAATTCATGCCTCTTAGTGGACACACATGATTATTAATCTATATCCCCAAAGGATTCTGAGTTCCATGCCGGAAAATGATACATGTCTACTGTTCACCCATCATATAAGAACAGAAAAATAACATTGAGTGTCTGATCTTGTATCAAATTTGAATGTGATATGGTATATATATGAACATGTTATCTTCTACCTCCACATGTATTACATCATCATGTATGAACCCATCATAAATTATGGATTTTCGACTAATCACATGCATGACTAGTTTCCTTTCAAGATCATCAAAATATACTTTCAAAACATTTAAAAATGGGATATGTAATGAATTTTGAAAAGAATATAATATTGAAAATGTTGAGTGGTTTTTAGATGATTTTATTTTCATTTTTAAACCTCAAATAAAATTATTCATAGGGATTTTTTATAGTGAAGTACATTTTTGGATATCTATGCTGACGAGTTCATCACGAGAATTAATTTGCAGGAATTATTTTCATTTGAAGAATTAAACTCAATGAAATAGGATTTTAGATAAAAAATAATCCCATTAATGATAAATAATGACTTGGTGGTTGATGATTTGTGGTGAATATCCTTTTTCTATAAGATTCTTTGTAGTTGAAATTCTATGAAAGAATCCATTAAACACACCTTAAAACCTTAATGTTGACTGTTATTTATAGTTACATGAACCTGAATGTTATTCATTGTGAATATTTGAGTCTTATGCAATGCTCTTTTTGGAATTATGAGAAACTATGAAGAGGAGATAGTTTTCATACATAACCTAATCAATAGTTTGAGTTTGGGTGTGTTATTGTAATATTACTTTGATAATACTATTTGAGTTAGAGTCAAATCAGTATTCCTCCATGTGGAGACATATTAAAATATCTCGTGGGGACTAGTGAACCATTATAAACCTATTTTGAACAATCACATAATTTTCGCATGATAATTGGCCTAATAACCATAACATTGATGCCTATAAATTGATGGGTTACATAATGGATAATTTTTTTGAGAAGAATATTTAAAAGGGTCACTAATGTACAGTGTACAATTTCTTTGAAAACCAATTTTCACTCCCAGTGTTGATATCATTTTAATGAACCAAGAAAATCCAATGATATTAGTTTTTAGTAGTATATGCGACTATATATATAGTTCACAATGAAAAAAATTAGTCATAATCAGTGTCCATCAGCGTATATGAGTGAAAACATCAGGTCATGAAGTGATAAATTTTTGTGTATAAAGTTATCTGAAAGACACATATTCTATTCCATAATTATTTAATTCATATAATAATAAATTTTCATATTATATGAGAAATACATATCATTGATACAGAAGATGGTTTGAATATCAGAATAACTCAAATTTAAACAACTTTTGTATATTTACTAATTTAATGTTTTTCAAAATCCCTCTTGCATATAAATATTCCTGATGATTTTTTATTTACCACTTAAACATATAAATTTAGGTCATGATATAATCATTAGAATAATAAATCCACTAGGTAATTTTTTTAGTAAGGGAACCGATCTAATATAGGGGTTAAGAGATTAATGTCCAAGATCATTAAACATTAACAAGGTTCTTGAAGAGTACATGGAAATGTGTGATGCAAAAATATAGAGGATGATCATAATATCATCATATAATTGAAATATCCTTGATGATGTGAGGAAGTCTTCAATGTCGTTTTTGGGATGGTAAGTCACTTATGTGACATAGGAGTAGAAGTCTCTAGTGATGATTCTGCAATAGGCAAGTGTAGATTCTAGTAACACAAAGGGATAAAGTATAAATAACTTCCTATATAGATTTTGAATATATATAGTGTGAATCTATATTGAAAATTGTTATTTTTAAGTTATTATAGTATATTATCTGTGTTTGGGAGAATAACCAAGATTTCAAGGGGTATGTCTTTCTACCAAACTGGGTAAACCCTTAGGTACTATTCCTCTGTATTTAAATAACTATTAGAGTGAGGTTGATAGATAGAAGATGATTGGATAATGGAATTAACTAGTCATAATGGTTTAATAAAAAAGAATCAATTTGTAGAAATAAAAATTTAACACTGATTCACCCATCCCTCTCCCATAGATCTCACATTGATTTGGGAACTTTATTTGGTTTTAAAATATACGTTTCATTAAATTGATATAACATAATTTTGATGATAGAGAATATGAATTTAATAAATAGAACGTATATTATCATATTTAATGGTGATAACTATCATTGATGAAAATGAGGATGATATTGCATCTCATATCACTTAAGGTATAACTGAAAGATAGAATTATAGAGGGATGTCCACCCAACATTAAGAATGATCTAATGAAATATTAAGATTATATGATGTTGGCGATGGGTGGAAGATATCAAAATGTAATCATGATGGATTTATCTAAAAATATATACATTAATGTTATGGTTATCGAAAATTTCTGGGAAATATGGGATAAACTTCCAAGTAGTTATGAAGTCGACCTTAAATAAAAAAAATGATAAACTAAAAATATCGAGAATCAGATTTAGAAATATTAAAATCAATGATGATGAATGTTTTGATGACTAATTACAATAGTAAATGATATTTTTTGTAGCATGATCTATTTTTCAGATAAGTTGGATGATTCAACCATCAATAAGATGAAAATGAGAACCCTTCCTAATAGATTTGATTTAAATGTTATTTATTTGGGATATTGATAAGATCAATCACTAGATGAACCTCATATAATTATTATATCATATGAAATGGTAAAAATAATGACCTTTAAGATGAAATTAAAAATATGTGATAGCTTTTAAATTTATGGTAATATATAAATATAGAGTAAAAAGAAACCATAGTCATGTGATTCTAAGGATGATTATGTGGAATATGAATTCAATCATTTGAGGGACTTAGATCTATGGATTTATAATAGAGAAAGAATATAAAAATAAAACAATCCATGAATGTTCTTTAAATTTCACGTGTTTGTAAATTTTTTATATAGTAATCAATAAAATGAAATCAATTGTCACTAAATCAAATGAACAAGAAGACAACATCAAAATATTCTATAAATTATGAAAATGGATACTATGAGATGAAAAAAATTATTACTCATGTAAAAGTATACAGAATCTGGTGTTTATAGAAGTTAATGAATCTTTATCGCAAATTAATAGGATAAAAATTAACAACATTATTGAAAATAGATATGTTTTTTGGGAAACCCCATAAATCCTAATGAGACATTAAAATAAATATATAGTAAAGTAGGAAAAACTGTATAATGGTACATTAAAGATAACATAGGGGATACTCTGAAGAATAAAATGATTCTCAATAAGGTGAAAAGAAAACCCTTTATGGAAAATGAAGTAAATATTAAAGTGGAAGAGGAAAATCATAATGAGATGACGGTATATTCGAAGAATAAAACTATGTCCTAATGAAAATAACAAACTTCGGAATAAAATTCACTAATAAGAAAAGAATTCAATAATGATGATATTTATTTCATTTAATAGAATAAAAAAATATGTTTATGATAGTTGAACATGAAAATATGGTGAATTATGTAGAATAAAATAATGTTATGCAAGAGGTACAAAAATTCAATGCAAAATCCTTTGGTCTTTTAGTAAATATTATGTTGAGTAAGATAAATGAAGACTTATTCAAAGAAATTGAGCTTATAGAAGAATCTTATAAAGCATCTGAGTATAATTTTCTACAAAAAATATGTCTCTTCTATGCCTAATCAATGTCAATGCATATCTATTATTAGTTATTGTGGAGGATTTATAGAAATGAATGAATCTACAAGGACAAAAAAAATATTGGTAAAACATCTTCTATAAATTTATACTAGAATAATTTAGCCAAAACAATTCCTCCTAAGGAAAATTAGAAACAATATATCAATGGAAAACAATAATAATTTTAAGATCTTAATTATTATCAGTTTAAAAGATCAAGGTTCCGAAGATATTGTTGGTGTTGTGGAGTGTTTGGTCATTTCTCTTATTCATGCTAGTATAGAATGTCACTACCAAGAATAGGTTTTGAATCAAAGGGGATTAATTCATAAAAAACTATCATGATATCAAAAAAAGATGCTTATAAACATTACAGAATGCAATCTATCAACACTGAAAAATTTTTAATCATTGAAGTATTTTTGTGGCTCATGTTGTTAATAAGGTCACAATGTCTTCAAATGTAGAGTTACCCCACCATATATAATTTTCTTTAATGTATGTATGAATAGAAAAAAGTTAGTATAGGAAGAAATAGTCACTAGTTTATTTTGTGAAAAACTCAAAAAATATGAGAACACCAAGAAATAATTTTATGTCATCTATCCAGGACACATTTCTATGAATAAAAAATAGATAATGATATGAAATGTATGGAGGTGAAAGAAAAACAAGTGGTGATAGTTGAAGAAGTTATAATTCAATAGAAGACGTCTACCTATGATGACTTGAAAATAATTAATTGTGAAAGGTGTGAGAAACATGACATGAAATATGATATTTGTTTTTAAATTCTACCATCCTATGAAGAAATACTAAAGAATATGTGGAATGTAATAAAGTAATATATCTGATATAGAAAATAAATTTACATCTATATTATAAATATTAACATATGAGGAAATATCTATCACACCATATACAAAATCTTAGAAGAAGAAGTCTATATATATGGGAATATTTCATAATGCTATTTCTATGAAAACAAGAGGTCTGTTATTATTCCTTCATATATGAAATATTTTTTAGTAACATACTAGGAAATAGAGGATATTATTTCATCCCTTGAGAGGGATAATTGATGAGTGGAAGCTGTTAAATATTCATAACATATTGAATCAGAAAAATAGAAACAATGCTATAAAATTGGAAGATGTGGTCTTCCAATCAGACTATTAAACATTATTCATTATTGAATGAATCCTAAAAATTAGTGGGTGATTGATTGGTTAGAAAATGGAGTGGCTATATCCCTTGCATTTGAATATTCTAATATGTTTGTCTGAGTATTTTTTTATTTACCATTACATTAATAAATATAATTATTTCTATTCCTTTTAATGAGAGATGAGAATTTATGTGCATTATTTCCCAAGAATTGTATTTTTTAATTTTATGGAAATCCATCATTTTATCTCACTTATTTTCTACACCAGGTTAGCCCATGTAGACCTATAAATTATTATCTAAATTCTATTAGATAGGATAACCATGTTAGATCATTACTCCTTTATATGTGATCTTAAAATTTTCATAAAAGTGAGACAAAAGTTTTTTTAGAAGAAATTATTGATGAGAAGACCCTGTTTTCCCTTGGAATTTATTCTTAAAAAAGATGATAAGAATATTGACTTTATAAAGTAATGCAGTATCAACAAGAAATAAAAATGAGGATTTTGAATAGCACAAGTTCATAATTGATGAATGAATCTTTTATTCATTGTTATTTTATCATAAGGTCAATATATATTGGATAAAAATATTTGGATCTTGGGATTCTAGAAGTGGTGATTTCTAGAGAATTTATATGTATGATGTGGTGATGCCAGAAGAATTTTTATGAATTCATACCATCAGATTCCATGCTCGATCAATTCGACTAGTTGTAATTTGTGGGTATTTTTTATGTACAGTTCAATATAATTTATATGTATTTATATCATTGAATGTCATGCATGGGAAATTTTTCATGTTGTATATCTTGAGGATTGTTGGGTAGATCATAATGACCAATTCCATTTTTCACTATGGACACATTGTTTACAACTAGTTAGAGGATTTTAATGAAGATGCATTGCTTAAGGCCTTGAAAAAATATAATAATTTTATTCATGAAGAACATTCTGAATATAGATGAAGATATTTTCATTTAATTTTTAATTGAACATATTACATAGGAATTTTTCTATGTAACACAATGGAGGCCTTGATAGGAAAATTAAGAAAAACCTATATAGAGGCCTAGTATACTCAACCACATGAAAATGTAGGACCTATATGTCAACAATACCCAAGGGATAAACCATTTCATTCAATGTGTATGGAAAGATTCCTATAAAGAGTGGGATGTCCCATGTATAGGGCTAGTTGAGTGCTAACATGTAGGTGTGCATGGGTTAGGCCTGAATCACTCCATGGAATAGGGTAGGGGTGACACCACAATGTGAGGTGGAACATTATTAGGGTGTTAATTAATCCGGGTCACCTAATTATGACCCTTTATTGTAATACTATGGCCCTCAGGCATGTTGAGCTCGAGGCCGGACATTTCAATTTGTGTAATATAAAACCATCATTAAAAAACATAGAAATAATGTCAAGGCTTAGATATGACATCTAGTTTGCATGTGAGTCATATGATATATGTGATAGTTAACTAATTACACTCCATAAATGATCCCTTTATAGATGAACCCATTATGAATGAGTGTTTTAGACAAAGAAACTACATGCTCAGGTGTCTTGTGGGTTCTTGAAAAATCACCTTATAAGAGACTGAAAAAATGGATATGTATAGAATTCTGCAAAACATAAAAACACATTGTGAATTTTTGTATTTTAAAGATGCCTTTTTTATGTTACTGGCTGCGAATGAGAATCTTTGTGGTGATTCATCTCAGTTAAGTGCTTTATAAAGAGTAGTTTGTAGACAGTACTTGTAGCTGAATATTTCATTATTGTGACACCCATTTTTTTGGATAAAACATAATCCATTGGTCTCAATTTACATGGATGGAGATTCTTCATGGTGAAGCACCATTATAGATGCTGTGCTTTGTGGGTGATGTTCTATATGGAATGTCATGTATTAAATTGTGAAAGCACTATGTAGACTAAAATTTTTAGTAATAGGAATATTAATTCCATGAATGTTGAATCATTCAGTATTATATGATTCTACTTTGTGTATTAGGATTTAGTATGATGATGATATGGTTTATGGACAACACCTTTGTAGTCGGTTGAGTTTTTTTGTGTGAGAGTTATAATATTTAGATAGAACACTGTTTGATATATCGACCATGGATTACATATCATTAAAGAGACATATTCAAATTCCATGTAGTGACCAATGAACCATTTTGAAACTATTTTTCATGATCACATAATTTTCAAGAGATATTTATTTCGATAACCACTAAAATGTTTTCATATAAATTGATGGGTTGATTTAAAAATAAAATATTCAAAAAGAAGAAAAGTTAGTATTGGAACTGAATTACATTAGAGAGTTTCTTAGAAAAATTTTTTCCCTCCCAATGTTGAATACAAATTCATGAGTCATGAAATTATTCTATTTTCAATTAACTGTATTTTATGTGAGTTCTTATGTTTTTGTGAAGAAATAAAATTATTTGATTTTAGTATGAATCATTGTATGTTATTACAGAAAATACATTGTAGAGAAATATTTTCCTGTGAAGATATTTTTTCCAGAAAAAATGTATTTTAGTCTATAATTATTTAATGCTCTTAATGAAAAATTTGATTATTGCATGAGAATCACATATCATATTGACTGAATCCTAGAATAATAAATAAATCATTTATATTATAATGGATCAAGAGGATTTATTATGTTAGTATTCTAAAACAAACTTATTTAATATAAATTTCTATGAAGATTATTTGGGAACTAATTTTAAAAAAAGGATGGTGGGACATTATCATTAGAAGAATGAATCAACCCTAGATTTTTTTTCACTATGGAACGAGATCCAATATAGAAGATCAGAGATTAGTCAGAAAGATGAGAAATATTTTAAAAGGATGTTGAAGAGTGTTTTGGAATGTTTAATTTTGAAATATCATGTTGTGAGATCAATAGGTAAACCTATATTGGATCATACCTTGATGAAATGAAGACATATTCCATGTGGATTTGAGATTAGATGAATCTTGTGTAACTTAGGAGAAGAAGTATCTATTTTATTTTCTAGAGAATGCCAATGTATATTCTAGGAAAACTATTTGATATAATATAATGAACCACCTATGTGAATATAGGAGAGATATAGTGTGATTATGTATTGACCACTATAATTTATTAATAGATTATTGTGTATAAATCGTGTTGTTGAGAATTATAAACACCAAAATGAGTTGGTACTTACACAAATCCATAAAAATGTTAATTTTTTATAAATTTATTTTTATATAATTATTTGTGTAAGGGTGAGAGACATAAGAAGAGTGGATTGCAAAATTTTCCATCCACAATGTTTTAATTGAAAAGAATCAATTTTTTTTATGGGAAAAGGGTTCTCTGGTTTTCCATCTACCCAATCAGTGAGATCCCATAGATTTGGGCACATTAATTTCCATAATGAATCACACAATTTTTGACAAAAAAAATTCTTCCATGATAAATAGGATAGTGTATAGGTTACTTATAGTATAGTTAATAAATATTAAAATAATGAGATGGTTAGTCAACATAATGGATGAAAGTTGGAAGAATTTTCAAATGATCTGTAAAAACACAAAATACACTGAACAATGGTTAGTGATTAACATGATTTGTTATTATAATGTAATGTATAATAATGGATATTATCCCAATGGGAACATTATATAGTGAATATAAAATAATACATATATACCTATAACCAATGTGAGGAGTCTAATTTACCATTATAGGAGAACACATATGATATTTTTAACTCTAATGTTAAATCCTTCAAAGTTACTCAATCAAAGTATAATGTAAATTTAGAATATTATATCGTATCATATTCCACAAAAGGTATATTATAACATCCCCTTACAGAAGTATTATAAAGTATAAATAGTTGAATATAATGGGATAATAACAAGTATCTAAATCTAAAAAATATTATCAATACTAGACGATCACATATCTAATAATAATATTTCCCAATGATAGATTTAGATGAGTTGTTGGGGAATTATATAAATGGTTTGAAAAGTATGTTGTTTATACATTATAAATTAAAGACGATAGAAGGAATTTTATTGATGAAAATTTTAACACTAGAAATAACAAGATCACCAAAAATAGTGAATGTATTAAAAATTAATCAAATAATTGACTGTAAAAATATAATTTTAGTGAAAGTGGTGTCTTTTTTTATAGTTAGTAATTAATGCGACTTTCAATATATCTTATAATTTAATTTATGTGCCAAAACATTGGAATTTTTCTCGGAACCTTTATACACTTAGTAGGGAAGTAGGTGTATCCTATGATATAATTATAAATTCTACAAGAAATTTATAATTGGGTTATAGAGATAATGATGAAATTACATAAATATGAATTTAATTTTTTATAATTGTATATCTTAGTGCTATTCTGTACAGTCTAGAAGTAAGTAATATATTCTAAATTCAATCACTATATAGTTCATAGTGGAGTTGAGGTTTTCAAAGATAACTCTTTATAGGATAAGTGTTTTAAGATTTGTGTTCTTGCAGTTAAAATAAAATAGATCAATGACTAAGGAAATATTTTATTATATTGCAGTATTATTTATATTTCCTAAAAATATGTCGACCCTCTTAATTGGTATGTACATAAAATATACTCATTTTTTTATTTTTTTATTATAATAATTTCAATAATAATTAAAAAAATTATTGATGAATTTAATCTCATGATAGTAAGCTATGTTTTTTGTCACTATTAATGAAAACATGTTAACAGGGGAATTAATTAAACTATAATTGATATCAATCTATATAACACAAGAAATTGTATAATTAAAATTGAAAATGGTTATACAATATTTTTAAATTATTTGTGTAATGATATTAACATTAAACTACAAAATTGTATTCCTTATTATATTCATGATTATCCCAATTGGTTATCGAATGCGACTCCAATCGATGGAAAATTTAAATTTTTGTACATCTCATTAATAATTTATAGTGAAATTGGTTGAGATGGACTGTATAATATAGTATGCATATTTTAATAGGATAATGAGAATGATGATATCACCAATGTATTCTATGATTCTTTTCTTTCTTATTTCATCACCTGGGACAAAAAATATATGTTTTATTTATTTTATCCCATGAAATAAATTTCAATTAAATTAATGTATAAAATGAACTTTTATTTTTGGACTACTCTGACTCAAATTAGTAGGAAAATTTTAGAATTAATGTTAAGTAAGGTCATTAAAAAATTCATTACTCTTAACCATTTGGATTTATCCCAAGATGGACACATTATACATTTTTTCTACCATAAAATTTATTAGTAATTAAATAAGAAAAAAAAGATTCAATGTTTTTTTAGAAAATATTTATATTATTAAAACAATAGTATCTATAAATTACTGTTTCATACTTACCGTATTTAGAAGGTAATGTTTCTCTACTTAATTTATTATGATGGTCTTTCACATTATTAAAAATGATATGTAAGTTATTTTAATTGAAATCAAAATATAATGAATTTTTAAATGATCTAGATGAGTTAAACAAATAAAACCACTATTGGGACTCCATTGTAGGATTTTTGATTATTGTGTGATATTTTTCCTTCTTGACCTCACTCAAATAGATTTAATTATGTATAAATTTTTAAGTTTCATGTTTACAATTACACATGTAACTTATCCTAATGATATCTACTTTTAGTCATCAAAGGGTACATTGAATACAATTATTTGTTCATCAAGAATTATGTTCATGTTACTAGATAGTACATTATGTGGAAAGAATATACCATTATTTTTAATGAAAAAAAGGATTGTATGACTAATTGGTGTAAAAAAATTCACATCAATTAGATTACCATTTCATAGTACTTTTTCTAAGAGAATGAATGGTATTTTTATCTATATAATATTATCTATATTATTATTACAAAATAAACCCAATATAACGGTTAATATATATACCATGTAAAAATTGTCAGTTTTCTAAATTTTTTAATCATATTGATGTTTTCTAATGTGTTATAAGTTGATTCATATGTTTTAACATTATCAATATCCTGTATAATATGATTATGTATTTAATTTAAGATGGATTCATTTTGAAATGATGTCTGTAAATTTTTTTGGAAGGACACTATTTATCACATTGATCAATGTGGTATTGAAATTAAATAATATTAAATATATAACTATGCTTCATTTTTATTATTTACATACAATTTAATAAATATAGTTATATTGAACATTCTGTAAAATGAGTGGAATTGATTATAAATTTAATATGGGATATTCATTCTTTATATCTTACATATTATACTTTGTAATGATGTTTTTATAATTTTAATCTATCAAATTATTATTTAATAATGATAAGAATAAACAAGAAAAATTATTATTATAGAACTAAATTATTGTACAGGAAATTAAATCTAGTTATTTGATGTTCTAAATTTTCTGTGTAATTTTGAAAAACCTATCGATACCAGGGGGGATTGACCTCAAAAATGTCTCGAGATCTATGAGTGGGATACATTCCAAATTTTCTTTGGAGTCCCTCGAGTGGTTTTTTTGGTATATAATAAGAAGAGATATCATGGATTGGATATGGGGTTAACAAGATTTAAACCCTCTAAAAATGGATGATGATTCAGCCTTGTATACATCTTTTATAGTAGCACTCCCAATGGATTATTGGAATGGGGGAGATTAACTATGTGCATCACAACTAGTGTGGGAATATGCATGGATTCCCAAACATTCCTTCCCAAAATATATTCTTCAAAGAGCTATGTGAGAACCCATAATTAACATAGGACACTATGTAAGTTTATCAAAAAGAATCCTTCTACAGTTTCAAGATTGAAAATGTCCCGGATCGATATGTCTCCACTGGATCGACTACAAGTACATTTAATATTTATAATTGTTTAATATTGATGTTCACTAATTCACCCTAGAATCATTGGGGGAACACTATGTGGTATTAGGATCTCCACTAAATTTAACTATTCTAGATCTTCGATGTCCGGTATCAAGCCATGCCTTCTGATGAGAATTTTCAGAGGAGAGGTATCTGCCTTGCTTCGAGTTGTCTTTTTTGCATGGTGTTTTGGTCAGAATCCAAAGGTCACATTTTTTCAACAATGAATAGGCTAAGGGAATCTGGGGAGAATATGGCTAGTTCATTTTCTGTTCGTACTATCATTACATAGTTGAGTCTGACCTCTAGTTTTGGTTTCATTGTGCGGATGGTCACCATGTAGAGAGAATGGCCGAAAATCTGATTCATTACTATGGGTTTTTGGTTCCTTTGGTAGTACATGATTGATATTCTCTACCAATATTAATCAAAATTCATTACATAAATTTTCTTTATCAATAAGAACATAATTCTGTACTTATCTAGAGTATGTAATGATTCAGTGAAAGTGCATTCCATCATAGCTCTTTTCCCCGACCTTCTTCTTCGATGACATCACTCCTAATCAGGGAAAATATATCTGGTGGAGACCTCCCCTTTTGGGGTAAAAATTGTACATAAATGGATCTTGTTGTATGAGTTATATTCATAGGGGGTGTTATGAGATATCACAAAGGATTAATCATTGTGTCCTTATCTTCTTTTTTTAGAAGTGGGATTCTCTTGATGTATAAGCCCATACAATGCTCACTAGTCTCCTTCTTTTCAATAGAGAGATAATTTCTATCAGTGAAGTTGAGAAAAACACTCTAGTTATATTTAATGCACATTTAAGTAAATTCCCTACTCCATGGAACATTGAATATATTATCAGAATATGAAAGAGCCTTATGGATGACCAATTAACCATTCTTCAGACATTGAATGAAGGTAAGGTGATGGCTGGATTTATTGCATCAGAAGCATCTTAGATTGATGGGTGCTTTCTCTTTTATAACATATGCTCTTTCCCCTCCTAGGGTACCATCTTTCTTCGAGTGGATACACATTGTCTACATTATTTTAGACCCCATTATATTTTATCTTATAGTCTTTTAATGCTATGCATATACAATAATAAAAATGTCTCTTATGGTAATGGGGATTCAATGATTTAGAAAATTAGTTTCACTTGTATGTTAAATGAAATAGAATAGTATTGATAGAAAAATTATAATATGGTTTAATTACAAAAATGTCATTATAAATTTATTGAATATTCATTTTACAAGAATAAACTCTTTGTATGGAACATCATGTGAGATTTATAAAGTTTAAATGATTAATTATAATGGGATGATTCTCAAATTGTATATATATATACATTTTGAATGAATTGATCATTGAATATGGATCATACTATGGTTTAATAATAAATTTTTTGACTATATTGGTATATTATATTTAAAATATATTATATGTTTAATTTTTTTAAAAAAAATGGATTTATTAGTTTTTTAAAGACAAAAATTGTTTAGACCCATAATTCATGTAAATCAGCGAACTCTTTAATTATTTTTATCTCTAAATTTAAATGTATAAAATAATATAAATTGAATTTCATTTAAATATATTCCTCCTAATATTCATATAATTAGTGATGGTCTATGTCTGTAAGACCTTTTTCTTTTCCTGGTTGGGAGTTAGTTGTGTTTCAAAGGCGTTTTGATGACGATATGTGGATGTATAATGTATATAATAACTACTTAAATCTATTTATAGTATAAAATTGGGTTATATAATATAATTTTGTCTTTTATGGATTTTTTACCTAGAATTTTATGTTTTGTATTATATTAAGATGAATACCAATAAATGGGTTTTCACCGAAATGTAAACATTTACAGTGTAAAATCTTATATGTCTTAGGTGACACGATTTTTAGTGTGAAATAGGATTAAAGTCTAATTTTTTTTAAAATATTTTATTATATAAATCCATGAAATTTAGTTTTTAATAATTTAATTTAATGTGTAAATTGGGTGAGTCAATCAATATATATAATGAAGAGGCTTGGTCAAACCCAATCATTTATCTATATCATCTATTGTTTTGTATATAAACCCCTAAATATTTGAAAGACTATGAATCCCATATTCCCTAAAATTAATTAATGTGGTCTAGTAGTTCTGTTTTTTTGATTGGAGGTATGTTCTTCTCCCCTATTATTATTTTCTTCTTTAAGTTATTCCCTTATAGAATCGCTAGGGTAGTTCTTTTTATATTTAGGTGTCATTTGGTTCAAAATTTTGAAATCCCTCTTTTGAAATTATAGTTGGTCGAGGGTTTTCATGTGCATATTCAATTTATAGATGTTCTTACATCACCCTATGCTGCACTATGAGATCTAAAAGATTCAATGAGGGAGTATATACTAATTATCACATGTTTTTGTTCTATGTTTTTAGATTACATTATTTTCCATTCCTTTTATTAGATAGTATAGGTCAAAATCATAAGATAAAATTTTTAAAAAGAAACTAAATTTAGGATTGTGGGGTTCATATCACATGATTATATTTTTTGATATATTATTTTCATTATATTGTTCATTTGTATTTAAAATATAAAAAATAACAAATTTTGTAAGAACTATTTCAATATATAAGATATATGATGAGACCCTTATTGTGTATCCATTTGATCACACCAGGAATAAAAGGATAAATAACCTATAAATGGATAATAATTTTGGTTTCACCAAGAAATTTGAGTGTTTAACGATACCCTATCCAAATATAGAGTCAGTGTAATAAAATCCTTTTAATTAATTATTGAATATGCTATGTTTTTGTGGTGTGAGTTTGTGATTGTTTGGTTCCCCTAAGTTTTTTTGGATATTGTGTGGTTGTTTTAGTAACCAATTAGTCATTGATGTCGTCAGGGTGGTCATGAGATGGTTTATTGGCATGAATGAGATGTTGGATTCTCTAATGTGGTGGTGTTGTGATGTGTTGTGGTGTGATGTGTGGTGGATATAATGTGTGTTTGTTTTGTGTTTTTATGTGGTGTGATGCATGGTAGTGGTTATGTGTGGAGGTATTGTCTTGTGTGCCAATATTTTATGATGTGTTAGTGGTGTATGATGGTTGTGTTGTATAGAGATTGTGGTGTGTGTTTTTTCATGATGGGTATTCATTGAGACAAGTGGATGTTGTGAAGGTATAGTTAGTCTAGTGAGGTCTTTCAATAATGGTTAATATTAGTTTGGATAGTTCTGTTACGATGTGGTTGTGTTATATCTAGTTAAAATAGATATAACAGTTACCCTAAATGAAATTAATTAATGTTTGGAATAGAATCACTCTATCATAAATTTATAAAATGGACTGACTGATAAAATAAAGGGTTTTGAAAATGAATGTGGTGAAACAATAATAGAATTTGGATTATGTGCTCCTATTTATGCTGTTGATGTCGTATGATTCATATATTGATGGTAGATGTTTTCGTAGATGTCGTGTGTTGCAGTGGTAAAGGTGGTATGTGATAGTGGTGGGTTACTATAACAATAATATGGGTATTATGAGATATTTTAATATCATTTATTTCTTTTTAATTTCTATATGAAAATTTATCATGTTGGAATAAGTTTGAAATTTTTAAAAGTGTTGTTTTCATGGTTTATTTCCCAATATTTGGTTGGTGGGCATATAAATGGATGGATAGCCCATCTTCCCTAGTCATCCTTTAGCAGTAGTGATGATACAAGTTTGTGTTTGGGAGTACCTAATACTGTTTTCCCAATTTTCTTTTGGATATATGTGATGTGATGGACTATGTTCCATTGGATGATACATGATATTATGAGTTTGTAAAGTCATCTGTTATGTAGTGGTGATAATGCACGGTAGGATGAGGTCATGTGGTTTATGTAATTCATTTTCAGGATACCCTACTGCCCGGGATATGTTATGAGATGTGTTTTTATGGGCTTGGTTCCATCGAAATATATGAGATGAGATGTGATAATGTCTGGTCCTAGTATGAGAATATATACCTTGTGAGGGTTTGGTATGTAGGGATGCACCCTAAACCACATTAGATAGGTGTTTTGATACATATAGAAGTGATGAGACTACATGAAATTTGATATATTGATGTGAGAGAAGAAAATTATTGAAGATTTTTCTAAAAGAAAAAAAAGTTTTATTATGATCTCAATGCTATATTACTATATTAGATTAATGATTTGATTATTAATACATAATGAGACTGGTTTTGGTTAGTTGTCTAGTTTAGTTACTTATTGGTTGTATTTTCTATTCATTGTTTTTTTTGATAACTCTCATACCATATGTGCCCTTGAGTCCTTTTTTATGATCCTACATTGAATACTTGCAGACTCATAATTTATATATAAATTGTTATTCATATTTCTAGGAAGATTTTTTGGACTGATCGAAACAGTGATATCTTAGGTTGGAAAAATTACTGAGTTTTTTCTAAAAGACATGTAATTTACTATTTAACTTGGAGAATATTTTTTGTATTTATAAACATTGATCAATAATTTTGTTATTATTTTGGGATTAATTTATGTATTCTTATAGAATTTATAGGCAGTTGGTTATACTATCTACTAATAATGTTTTTTAATATAGGGAAATCCCTCCCATATGTGTGATTTTTTTACCATTTGATCTTTTTGCAAACCTATGGCCTACTAGAGGTGGGACTTATGGGGTCATTATATATATTTCATTATTCTGATCCCGAGAGGTGTATCTCTTGATGGAGGGGGAATTAATATACTATAATTAGAAGATTTCCATCAGTGATATGATATATTTTTGAGATATGTTCACTGAGGATTTCAGGGGTAGCTAGGGAAACAGTGTTATTTGATCTTGGTACATGACATAGGCTAGGGTGAATGCATAGGACACATAATATTAGCGCCCCATATGATCCATTACATGGACTCTAATAATATTGAATGTCCATGTGAGATTGAATTTCTTACAGAGTAGATATTTATGAGAGGTACATGTATCAATATTTGTTATATTCATGTTTTAATTGGATAATTTTGGAAATAATATAAAATAAATCAATTATATTACTAAAACAATGATAAAAAATATATATTAGGCATAATATGATCCCCATGATGTTCATAAAGGGATAATTTTTTTCATAGGTGAGAAACATTGGAATTTGAGGATCAACACGTAGTTCTAGTGGATCATCATCAGATTGACCATAAAGAGGATGAAAAGGTTAAAAAAGGGATTTTCATTTCTTCCAATGGTATGGATTGGTAATTTATGATGGGTTTTTCTACAATATATAAACATATTTTAGGATGGAGGATCATGAGATAGATTTTTTAATTAGTGGATGGTATGATTTTTTGATATCCTTGGACCTTATTCAATTATAAGAAGATTCAAGTTAGTGGTGGATGTAGTTTATTGGTGTCCAAAAATAGGTACACGTGTTATGGTCCAACATTTAGAGGGACTTCCATTCATAGATCCCTTTACATTTGATAAAGATTGTAACACATTATGAGACACACACATCAATATTTTCATATCATGTGTGTTTAATTAATCTGGATTGGGTTCAAGGCCCACATTCTCATTTCCCCACATTTAATTTGTAGATGAAGAGACTAGCAGAAAATGTCTAGAGATTATTTTCATCTAATGATCATGTACAAAGTCACTCCATTTATACTCCCTATGTATATGGATGAGAATAAATACATATTAGTTACCAATAATATGAAATCATTGGTATTTGATCCTTGATATAGGTTTCATCATGGAATATCATAGAGAAGGGATTTAGAAAATGGTCAAAGGGTGTTATGGTAATTAGGGTTTCTGTTGTTTTTGAACTAACCATGTAATGTCTCGTTACAATAGGTGGATTCCAAAAACCTAATAGAGGAATTATATTTTCAATCAATGTTCTTTAGGGATATGGTCACTATTAGGCTCATTTTGTATCCTCTCTGGGAGTCCAATATCATGTGGGAGTTTAGGGACCATTTCATCAGTAGTTATAGTTTCATCAATGGTATATTCTACAGTAGGGATGGTCAGTATTGGTTCTATAGATAAGATAATATAGTTTTGGTAGAGTGTAACCTCATGATGGTCCACATCCCTAGGTACCCAGGCTGTTGTGCAGTTTCTATGACCAATGGAAATGAGGCAGAGGATCACGGGGCAGTTAGACTCACATATTAAAAGAGTTAATGTAGGCAGATATAGGATTAGTTCGAGATACGAATTGTTTATAATCTATATTTATTTTAATATTATTTGATTTAGGATCATCAAAATCATTTTTCTCTTATTCGATGGCCCATTCTCTAAGAATAGGTGTGGAGAGGCATCCAATTGCCCAGGTATTATCTACATTGATTGGATGATAGGATACAATGTTTGATATAAAACAAGGGTAGAGACTAGTGATGGGGAAGCACTAGGTAGTGGAAGATATCAATGTGACGTGTTAAATTTGTAAAATGTTATCCTTGAAATGGGCTGGTTTTATATTTTACATTCAATCTTTGATATTCTAAAAAAGTATCATTTTGTTTTCTTGATGTGGAGGGATAGCCAGTGGCGTTTGTTGGTGAGTGTGGTTATTGGATCAAAATTATGAAAATGGATAAAATTTTGTATCATTTATAACCCATGTTAGTGTAATATCTTGTGGAGTATGTTCACAATGTTTTTTATAAGTTATATGATGTTTTCCTATACTAGGATACGGTACAAACACTATAATGTGAAGTCATGTTTTGGAAGGTGTTACAACTTGGTCTGTCTGGAATATTGATGGATCCCAATTGAATGGTGCCTATGTTTTTTTGTGAGTGAATGTTTCATGTGGATTTTATATTATAGAGGTGTTACATTTGACCAAGTGTGTCTCCTTGTGGTGCACCGTTGTTTTTCTCTGTGAACTCGGGTAACTATATCAGGTTGTCCATAGAATTCCAATTGCTGAATCCGGTGAAATTCATATACAGTAACCCTATTTTGAGGGTGGAAATTTAATCAATGAATTTAATAGGGGAATTTGGTTTTGAAAGATTAATTTTCATTCTAGATGTCACTAAATGAGGGGGAAGGATGAAGATATCCCATTTCCAACATTTAAATACAGGTATGAGAACATATAGATCATGGTTTGGTCATTCAGTGTCATAGATTCTCCATCTGTGTTCATGGGGCTAAAGAAATCTCTCTTCCACGAGTTCCTATACCATTTTTTCATTATGTTCATTGAAAATATATTGATTTACTTTATCTCATAGGAGGATCATACCAAACAACTAAGAGTTTTTTTGTAGGTCCCTCAACACCCCCATCTCTATGGTAAATTTAAAAGTGTATGTTTTGTTTGTTATAGGTACGTTTCTATAGGCATGTAGTGTCTAAAAAGGGTGTGGGGGTAGATTTGTTTAATGCTGATGTTTATTTACTGGTCGGAAACCATGAACATCATAGTGGATCACATTTTATATGGTCCTGTAGAATATTATTGGAGGTGTTTTCCAAATTTCACTCCATTTTTAACCCCATTGTCTCCTTTGATAGGGAGGGACTATTCATTCATGTATAATTTTTAGTTCTAGGATGTGTTCTGTTAGAAGAAGGAGAATTTTCTCAATGCCCAATTACTTTGGTTCTTCAAAGATGGTGTGTTGTTCGAGATTTTCTTTGACACATCATGTCTTTTCAAGAGATGTGTGTTGATTTAGTATAGATCAGTGAAAAATTTTGGGTATCAAAAAATAATCCCACATGACAATAACTATTCCATAAGTGATACTAAGTTATATGAATATGTGTTTGTGCTGATTATTGTAATAATTACATCATTTTCGAGTGCATCCTAGTTTACAAGTACCACATGAACCTAAATTATTTATTCTTTTAGGAAGATTTAAATCTATGATAGTAGAGTATAATTGATAATTTTCATGATTATGATTTTGAGATATCATGCACCTTCGAAAAGAGGGTTATGTTTTTTGTTTTTTATTCAAAGATCCCAAGGAGATGTGTTTCATGTTTCTACATGTGTTTGATAATGTTTTTAAAAGCCTCTAGTGATTCATTATAATGGTATGGAGAGAAGAGGTTATGTTCTTAATTATTTGGGGAATAAAAATTCATCTCTGGTGAATCAAGTGGAGGTTTGTTAGTGGAGAGACTTATAGGAAGATGTGATATGGGGCCATGTTGGATTTTGTGATGTTCTAGATGGATGGTCAGATAATGGTCATAATTGGATATTGTTTCAGGTGTGGTTATATATTCCATTGGAAAAATTTTATTAAGTTCAACATGAGTTTCATATATCATCCTTATCAGTTCATCGTAGAGTAAAAATATATTTTTCACATCATGAGGTGACCAATTTGGTGGATGGGGATGATGTTTTTAATGGCATTGTTTATGCTAAAGTGTTTGGTTTGCCAGCAAGTGAAGGAGTACCACTATGTTCCTAGTGGTTTTTCGATGTCCTTTGATGTTCCTGAGTGGAAATCGGAATACATATCATTGGATTTAAAAAACATGGTACTATCTATCTCAAGGATTTTTTGATTTATTTATGGTTAATGTTGACGGAAAGAACAAGTCTACTCATTTTATGATGATTTGTGAATTAAATATAATGGATGTTTTGGTGAGACAATATGTGGAATATGTGGTTAGGCTTAATGGGGTATAATAGAATGTAATATTTCATCGAGGATCTCATTTTTTTTCAAATGACATTAGGAAATATTTTCACATTCTTTTGGCTACAATTTCTTCCCTGACTCTACTTTCCACCCTTGAATAGATGGGATGTTGGAGCAGACAATCCTAAAATTGGATGATATTCTATGAGATTATGTCATGTAATTTTGGGGATCATGGTTGTGGAACATTACTATAGAAATTTTATCATTAAAGAAGAATATATCACCCTTAAATTTATGTAGATCCATTTGAGATGTTGTATAGATGATTGTGTCATTATTTATTTTTCTTGATAGAGGTTGGGGAGTGAACAATTGTTTGTTCTGCAGTGGTGTAGAGCACGAATGAGAAGATCCCTCTAGTTTGAGAGGGGATGAGGAAAAATGGACCATTAAAAGTCTTATAATGATCGCAAAATTATTCCCCATGATTTCAATGTTAGAGACCATGTGAACATGATAGTCTCCCCGTGATGTTGGTCTTGGAGGTTTTGCTATGAGAGTAATATTTGTCCTTCATTTGTTAGTCACATAGAGGTGTTGAGGTTAGTTAGTGAGGTGTCATATAATTTGGAAATTCTAATGCGATGGTAGAGAAATCATGATCCCTTATACAAATCCTATATTTATTTATTTATTCATAGTGGATCTCACATTATGGACTAGAGGGATTTTGATATAAAGGAAGATGCACCATTAATAGAGAATCTTTTTTTGTTCCATGTTCATCAATTTAATATGTTGTAGAGAAAAATCATTCCCCTAATTTAGTCCCCTCGTTCATTTGTTTCTGAATAATGGTTTCATATGGGAGGGAACGTGGGAGTGTGAATTATATATTTAGGCCTAGTATGAAGTGTTTTTTTTAATTTTTTATTTTCTCTATTCTGTTTTACTTATGATGTGGAGTTTTGCTAATGTTATTTTATGTGATGTGATATTTCCATGTTGTTGGTTTGTTTGAAAAATATTTTCTCATAGGAGGATGAAATTCATGATTCATAAATAAGACATATGACATTATTACATGAATAATCAATGTTTTAATGTTACTACCTCTGAAATAGTATAATATCTTAATATAGATGAATCCATTCCTTGACATATGTGGTTTACCAAGTGTGGGGTGTTGGATATAGAGTCTGATGGTTGGGAGTTTTTAAGGGATTGGTGGTTCCGCTTATAGTATGGTGGAAAATTGGCGTACTGTGGATGGTACAAGATAATGTGGTGTTGTTCTTGATAAGATGTGGTAATGTGATTTTTGTGATGTTTTTTGGTTTCTATTTGGATTCATTATAAGGTTGTATTATTTAAGGTGAAATGAAAACCCTAAGAGGTATCCCATTGGGTGGTTATTTGAAAAAATTGTTTTCATTAGGATTGGTTTTGATTATCAAGGATGAGAATCATATTAGAGGTATCTAATGAAATGGTTAATTTCCTCCCTTAATATTTTTTTTCGATTTGGGTGTTGGAGGTTTTTTAGTGGAGGCTTGTAGAAATTTTGTGAAGGTTGGAGATGTAGAAACAATTTGTTAGACAATTTTTATCATAAAATAAGTATTTGGTGAGTCAAGTATTGTTTTTGGGTTTTGTGATAAGAAATTTATAATCTTCACATGTCTTACATTTGATGATTTAAATGGGTTTACACCATAAAATAGAAACTTATGGTGTAAATAATTTTATGTGGAAATCAGTATTTTTTCAAAAAGGAATAATTTAGGGCCAAAATCATTCATTTACAGGTTGTTTTATATATGCTCGTGGAATTTATGACATAATATTTTAATATAAACCATAAATTAAGAGACTTAAACCCTTTATATAATTTAATGGTTTGAGAAAAAGTTATTATTCAACCATCCCTTTTCTTATATATTGGATTAACCCTAAGCAATTTTGGATGAAAATCCAACCCATCTCCCCTTACATTGATCCTTCTGTTCCAGTGGTGGTGTCTTGGTAATTGGAATTGTGTTATTTTCCCCTACTCCATTTTTTGTTTCAATTCTTCCTTGGAAAATATCTATAGTGGTGTTATTTTTATATATGTGTATGTTTAGTTGTGATTGCAATAATCTTCTACTGAGGTTCTGGTTGATATACTATCTTTATGTATGGTTCTAGTTTTTGGTTGTACCTTTTTCTCCCTCTAGTGCACAGTGTGATTATAAATATTCATTGAGGATGGGGATCCTTATTATAACCTATTAATATTCAATTTTTGGTGATTCAATGACTTTGATTTCCTTTTTTTGGATTTAACTATTTAGAGTAATAATATAATAAATTAGAATAACAGAAACTGGTGTGTATGGGGGATATATTACTTGCATTAATTTTTTTGACATATTTTGTTGATGATATTGTAAAATCTTGTTTCCAATAAAAAAATAACGTCCTTTTGTAGCCCTTTTTCACTATAGATGATTTCTGTTGAGACCCATATTGTGTTACTGTTCGTTCTTGTAACACCCCAAGATTTCATAGGGTGTTATTTCTTCAAAATAATTCAATAACTTGCACTTCACGCAACATCGAGTTCAAGCGCACCATGACTTACCAAACAAGCCGTTCAAAAGAGGTTATGAATAGTATTAACTTAATTTTAAACTTTATATAGTCCTTATAATTTTAGAATCCATATTATGAGTTTCTTAGACATAATGAAAGAACAAATTCATTTTCAGTATTGCACCTTTACCAACTTTTAATAGTGAACGCTTTATAAATACAATATTTTAAACTTTTTGACTAAATGGGGACATAAAAAATTTAAAATGAAACACCCCAAGCTTCTACAGTGCGCTTCTCCTTGAATAATGTGATAGCGTGTGTTGTACGCAACACCGAGTTCTAACACACCATAACCAATCAAACTAGCCGTTATGAATAGTAATACCTACTTTATGAAATTATATATATTTTATATTTCAAAAATGGAATTCATTTTTGGATTCTGAATGTCTAATTTAGCCTAAGGTGAAATTTTGGTACTTTTCGGATAACTTTAATATTTTGATGAATAGTGAAAATTACTAAATTTTAATTAAAAACAACTTTTTAATCAAAATAATTAATAGTGGTAAATTATTAATTTGAGTGGTTTTAATGTAGATTTAGAATATATTTTTACCATTTAATATAATTTTGGTCATTGGACATAATTTGACAATTAAATCGAACATAAACAAGTGTCAATCTTTTGATAGGTATTATCTCTTAAAAACACGCTTTTTGTTTTGACAGCGGGAATTAATTTTAAATTAATTTCTGCCACTTCTGTGTTTTGAATTTAGAAAAATGGATTCCATATTTGGAATCAGGATTTTCAAATTGTGTAATTAGGTAACTTTTATTTTTAGACATTTTGAAAAATTACTTCGGTAAATATTTTATTTACCATGGTTATGGGTAAATCCGGTAAATAAGGGTTAAATAATAATATTATAATAATACTAAATTACCGTAAAAAGTGTCCTAGAATTATTGGTTGATAAATGTTCGATCATATACATCTATGGGTCGATTTTGGGAACCCATGGTGCCACGTGTAGGTGATAGGGACACTTTATTTTAATAAAGTTAAAATGAATACAAAAATGACACAAGCATATAACCTTAGGCAAAAGAATTTTTACATAAGGTTATATATGTTGGATTTTAGATTATAGCTATTAATTAGAAAGATAAAAATATTTCCTACATAATTATATTTTATTTATAATTTTTATACATTAAATAACTTAATTTATTTATGACACAATGATGATGCAGTAATTACTATAATAGTGAAAAATTAAAATAATTGATATTATAAATACCCAAATAAATATAATATGAAACTTTTAATGAATTAAACTAATTTTCTAGGATAATATGATATATTAGGATTGATTAAATTGAATTTGTTCAAAGTAATCAATCTGTTATGAGTTTCACAAAAATCAACTATTGAATAGTGTCAAAATTGACATAAAAGAGTTTTTAAAACAAATATTATATTATTAATTCGTATTAAATTCCTAAAAATCTAAGTCTCAGACAAAAAACATATATCATGATAGGTGTCTCATTAATGGACTACTTGGGGGGTCTCTTGGATGCATATAGTATGTTTATTAACCATATTATATAAAAATACAAAGAGACATTGTAAAAGTGAAACTCATTAACTTTGAGTTAATACATAAAGATAAGGTTAATATAAGTACCCAAACCTATCTAAATTCTATTGGTTGAGTTGTTTTCGACCCATCCCCACCTTAAAATTTAAATAATCAACTTTGGAGCCATTAGAAACCGAATATTAATTTATTATAAACTAATATTTCTAGCTTTTCCAAAGGTGCCCCTCACCCCTCTTATAAAAGGGCACTCCTCCTTCCCTTTTTCTTCACACCTTCAAAGCCTTTTGGATGGGCCAAACTCTGCCCAAATACTCTCCCAACATCCCTAACTACAACCTAGAGGCCTTAGTTTGATCAGAAATCCAACCTAAGGATCCCTTTTGATCAAATCAAAAAGAAGAAACCGAAGAAGAGGAGGTTAACCTACCTCAACCAAGGAAAAGAACAAGGTAAGGGTTATTTCACAATCTAATAATTATCCGAGGTTGTTTATATGTAATAATCTACTGGGATATCATTATCATCCACATCCATGTTTCTTAAAAATTTATTTCAAAACTTTTTTACTATTTACTAGAATATGAGTTAAAGTCATTTATACCCTTTTTGACTTTTATAAGTGGTTTATTACGGAATATTTCCGTCGTTTTCAAAACAAGGCCCTTTTTAATCTTTTCGATAGAATTATGGTAAGAATGTTTTTTTAACTTATACGGTGGGTGCGGCTATTTTCTGCCGTTATAAAATCTTAAAAGCTTCCCTTACAAGATTATAAGAATATTTTCAAAGAAAATGTTTTATTTTATATGGCTCTTAAATTATTTCAAAATAAAAAGAGATATTTCTCTAAAAAAAGTTTTGATTTCATCTATGTCAACATCCTTTGTTGGATTTTACGTTTATTTGAAGTTTATTTATGTTGTATTGAAGGTTTTGTAATATGTTTGACTGTGGATGTGCTATTTTTATACCATTCATGGTTTATGGTGAAAGTATTGACATTTCGTATGCTAGTTTTAATACGAATGTTTATGTTATGTTTAAAACTTTTCATATTGGAATGAATTGGACATAATATGTGACGGGTGGAGCCCGCTATAGCTCCTCGATGCAACAGTAGGTCTCATGAGACAAACTAGTGTCTTGGCACAAGGCCTTGGAAAAATCTTATTTGTAGTCTTGGCATGAGGCCTTGGCTATGTGGTTATGATAGTCTGGCATTATGCATTCCATCATTATGAAAGTGGTTATTGATATTGCATGTGATTATTCGATTAGTAGAATATCCATGTGAATAAGTAAATGGAATTATTTCATTTTACTTTTTACATACCATGTTGAAGTTCAAGTTTAAAAGGATTTTGTTTTAGTTGTACATTGCCTTAAATGTTTATGCTTAATTTGGAAATTTTCTGCTATATTGTTATCCTTACTGGGCATTTGAGTTCACCCATTTTCTATGATTTATTTTTCCCAGAATGTGAAGAAGTAAGTTATGAATGACCTGCAGGGATTTTATGTGGGGATATGAGTGTGGAATATGGAGACTATGTTGTTGTAGTAGTTTTTCACTTTATGATGTAATGTAAAACTTTATGAATATTTCTAGTGTTTCCAAGGCTACTAAACCAACCGGTCTTTTGAGATTTGATCTTTCTTGTGATCATACCAATGTTATGTAATAATGCACCGACTCTGGGTAACTAGGGTCGGGGCGTTACAGTTGGTATCAGAGGAAGTTTAGTACAAACCTTGGATGCAAGATTTAGAAAAACTATGATTAGAGCACGCAGACCTATGATGAACATTGAGGATTAGTATAGAATAACCTCCTAGAATTTTGGTATTGTAATGATTTTGTGAGTTTTCTGAGCAATAAATCCCTGTCTGGATACGAGCAGGTAGGGGCGGCTCTGGCACAGATGTACCTAGGGGTAAAACCCGAAATCACCGCTTTGAGCTAGACTCGAATGAGAACTAGTGGACGATAACGGGCCTTGCTGCACTCTTGGTTACGACACTCCCAGGTGATATGCTTAGGATAACTCACATTTTCATTACAAATCATTATGAAGGGTTTATGAGTATATACTTCCTCAATGTAGAAATTTTTATTATTATGGATTATATCCATAAACTATTTAATTTATGTTATGAGTCTTACATGTTTGGGATTAGGTATTGTTATTCATAAACTAATCTAGTGTATGACATTGTTTAGAAATGGCACCGAGTAGAAGGAATGAGAACTCCAGTAATGCACATGATCCAAAGAGAAAGAAGAATTGTATCTTTCGTGGCCTTAAGCCAGAATTTATAAGAGAAATAGTCTCCCATGTATTATCATCATGTGAAGAAATAATATCATGTGTTGATAAGATAAGTAAAGTGTTTACTGAGTCATATGGCTTTGAAGGGAAGCAAGAGAAGAAAAGGATGGAAGAGAGAAAGATGGATAAAGGGATGAGGTAAAGGAGAATTTTCCCATATGTGATAACTGTGGAAAGAAACACCCTGGAACTTTCCTGAAAGGAATGGGAGTTTGTTATAAGTGTGGCGGAAAAGGGCACAAAGTACGTGACTGCAAGGGTAAGAAGATGGTTTCAAATGTACAATGCTTCATTTACAAGGAGTTTGGACACTACGTGAACCTATGTCCCAATCATCAGACTATGCCGCAAATGATGCTATTGGATAATAATCAAGTTATGATACTACCACAGATGAAGAGGAATGATTAGAGTTCTTATGTTGATTATGTCATTTGAGTGTTGTATCAACAATGTACTTTTTATAATAATTATGGAGTATATAAGGATTGTACTGCAGTACTAATTCATTAAGGTCATGAGATTCTGTGGAAGAAAGAAAAGTGACTCAATAGCAGGATAAATGTTTGGAAAATATATGGTTGAGAGAATGATAAACCATAATATAATTCTAATACCAAGGTAGTGATTTTGGAATAATACATGATTTATTTGGATAAATTATATTCGATATTCTTGACTACCTTGAAAATAATTAATTATTTGTATATTCCATCATTGTTGGGGTTTAATTTTTTTGGATTGATGGAGTATATCTATTACTCTTTAAGGAATAAGGGATCATGAATGTAATCAATAAGGTTTTATGGTAATCCAGGATGTTGTAGTGTTTTAAAAGAATACATGATGAAGATGTTCACATGTTATTACTCAAAAAAAAGATCATTATTGTGTTTACCTTCCTTATAAATTTTGGACTGATGTATTTTGGATAGTTCTAGTTTGGATTATTTTGGATTGCCATAAAAGGACAACCCCGAGGTCGGGCGGCAACCTGTCGCGTCCGGCAAGGCCTCGAGACTTGAACCCACAACCGAAGGGCAACAAGGGTGTATCACCTACCACTGACCCACGTGATGTCCTGGATGAAATAATGTCATTTTTAATGGTTCTTCGAAATGAATTATAAATTCATTTTTTAACCCTATACGAATAGGATAAATAGAATTTTATTTTTAGGTTCTATTATCTTTTAGAGTGAAAGATGAGTCTATGGTAAAAATTAGTTAAAGGATATAACTCTACTTGTCAAGAATATTTTTTTCTTCTTCTCTTATTCTATGAAGAAATTAATTCTTATACTTTATTTAAGGAATCCTAAAACCAAAAATGTGTTATCCTAATACCCTATGTTTTGTTGAACCGATGGTATTTCAAATCATCATAGATTGATGAATTTAAAGACCTCAATTTTACACTTGTTTTTGATTGATGACCTCAATCACTACCTATAAATATTTATGTTTTTCCTTCAATTATATGTCTCTAATTTCCACCAATGTTCTCCTAATCAAGATCATAATTTGGTGGTGACCCTTTCATTTCTCTTTTCCTCATATTAAGACTAAATTTTAGTAACCCAATTTCCGATATGGGTTTTCCCATAGAGATATTTTCTATTTTCAACCTTTTATTTTCGAAGAACGATTTCAAATTGCGAGGACGCAATTTATTGAAGGAGGGGAGAATGTTACACCCCAAGATTTCATAGAGTGTTATTTCTTTAAAATAATTCAATAACTTGCACTACCCGCCACACCAAGTTCAAGCGCACCATGACTTACCAAACAAGCCGTTCAAAATAGGGTATGAATAGTATTAACTAAATTTTAAACTTTATATAATCCTTATAATTTTAGAATCCATATTATGAGTTTTCTTAGACATAATGAAAGAACAAATTCATTTTCAGTATTGCACTTTTACCAACTTTTAATAGTGAACCCTTTATAAATATAATATTTTAAACTTTTTGACTAAATGGGGACATCAAAAATTTAAAATTAAACACCCCAAGCTTCTACAATACGCTTCTCTTTGAATAATGTGATATCGTGTATTGTACGCAACACTGAGTTCTAACACACCATAGCCAATCAAACTAGCCATTATGAATAGTAATACCTACTTTCTGAAATTATATATATTTTATATTTCAAAATGGAATTTATTTTTGGATTCATAATGTCTAATTTAGCCTAAGGTGAAATTTTGGTACTTTTCGGATAACTTTAATATTTTGATGAATAGTGAAAATTACTAAATTTTAATTTAAATTTTTTTTTTAATCAAAATAATTAATAGTGATAATTTATGAATTTGAGTGGTTTTAAAGTATATTTAGAATATATTTTTACCATTTAATATAATTTTCTTCATTGGACATAATTTTACAATTAAACCGAACATAAACAAGTGTCAATCTTTTGATAGTTATTATCTCTTAAAAACACGCTTTTTGTTTTGACAGCGAGAATTAATTTTAAATTAATTTCTGCCACTTCTGTGTTTTGAATTTAGAAAAATGGATTCCATATTTCGAATCAGGATGTTCAAATTGTGTAAATAGGTAACTTTTATTTTTAGACATTTTGAATAATTACTGCGGTAAATATTTTATTTACCATGGTTAAGGGTAAATCCGGTAAATAAGGGTTAAAAAATAATATTATAATAATACTAAATTACCCTAAAACGTGTCCTAGCCTTATTGGTTGATAAATGTTCGACCATATGCATCTATGGGTCGATTTTGGGACCCCATGGTGCCACTTGTAGGTGATAGGGACACTTTATTTTAATTAAGTTAAAATGAATACAAAAATGACACAAGCATAAATCTTTTAGAAAAACAATTTTTACATAGGGTTATATATGTTGGATTTTAGATTATAAATATTCATTAGAAGATAAAAAGATTTCCTACATAATTATATTTTATTTATAATATTTAGACATTAAATAATTTAAATTATTTATGACACAATGATGATGCAGTAATTACTATAATAGTGAAAAATTAAAATAATTGATATTATAAATACCCAAATAAATATAATATAAAACTTTTAATGAATTAATCTAATTTTCTCGGATAATATGATATATTAGGATTGATTCAATTGACTTTTTTCAAAGTAATAAATCTTTTATGAGTTTCACAATAATCAACTATTGAATAGTGTCAAAATTGACATAAAAGAGTTTTTAAAACAAATATTATATTATTAATTGGTATTAAATTCCTAAAAATCTAAGGCTCGGCCAAGAAACATATATCATGATAGGTGTCTCATTAATGGAACACTTGGGGGTCTCTTGGATGCATATAGTAAGTTTATTAACCATATTATATAAAAATACAAAGAGACATTGTAAAAGTGAAACTAATTAACTTAGAGTTAATACTTAAAGATAAGGTTAATATAAGTACCCAAACCTATATAAATTCTATTGGTTGAGTTTTTTTAGACCCATACCCACCTTAACATTGAAATAATCAACTTTGGAGCAATTAGAAACCGAATATGAATTTATTATAAACTAATATTTCTAACTTTCCCAAAGGTTCCCCTCACCCCTCTTATAAAAGGGCACTCCTCCTTTCTTTTCTTCACACCTTCAAAGCCTTTTGGTTCGTCCAAACTCTGCCCAAATACTCTCCCAACATCCCTCACTACAACCTAGAGGCCTTAGATTGATCCTAAAGCCAACCTAAGGATCCTTTTTGATCAAATCAAAAGGAAGAAACCGAAGAAGAGGAGGTTAACCTACCCCAACCAAGGAAAAGTACAAGGTAAGGGTTATTTCACAATATCTTCATTATCCGAGGTTGTTTATATGTAATAATCTACTGGGATTTCTTTATCATCCACATCCATGTTTCTTAAAAATGTATTTCAAAACATTTTTACTATTTACTAGAATATGAGTTAAAGTCATTTATACCCTTTTTGACTTTTATAAGTGGTTTATTAAGGAATATTTCCGTCGTTTTCAAAACAAGGCCCTTTTTAACCTTTTCGACAGAATTAAGGTAAGAATGTTTTTTTAACTTATATGGAGGGTGAGGCTATTTTCCGCCGTTATAAAATTTTCAAAGATTCCCTTACAAGATTATAAGAATATTTTCAAAGAAAAAGTTTTATTTTATATGGCTCATAAATGATTTCAAAATAAAAAGAGATATTTCTCTAAAAAGAGTTTTTATTTCATCTATGTGAACATCCTTTGTTGGATTTTATGCTTATGTGAAGTTGATTTATGTTGTATTGAAGGTTTTGTGATATTTTTGACTGTGGATGTGCTATTTTTATACCATTCATGGTTTATGGTGAAAGTATTGACATTTCGTATGCTAGTTTTAATATAAATGTTTATGTTATGTTTAAACCTTTTCATATGGGAATGTATTGGACTTAATATGTGACGGGTGGATCCCGCTATATCTCCTCGATGCATCGGTAGGTCTCATGAGACAAACTAGTGTCTTGGCACAAGGCCTTGGAAAAATTTTATTTGTAGTCTTGGCACGAGGCCTTGGCTATGTGGTTATGATAGTCTGGCATTATGCATTCCATCATTATGAAAGTGGTTATTGATATTTCATGTGATTATTCTATTAGTAGAATATCTATGTGAATAAGTAAATGGCATTATTTTATTTTCCTTTTTCCATACCATATTGAAGTTCAAGTTTAAAAGGATTTTGTTTTAGTTATACATTGCCTTAAATGTTTTTGCTTTCTTTGGAAAGTTTCCACTATATTGTTATCCTTATTGGGCATTTCATATCACCCCATTTCTATGATTTATTTTTACCAGGATGTGAAGAAGTAAGTTATGAATGAACTGTAGGGATTTTATGTGGGGATATGAGTGTGGAATATGGATACTATGTTTTTGTAGTAGTTTTTCAATTTATGATGTAATGTAAAACTTTGTGAATATTTCTAGTGTTTCCAAGTCTACTTAACCAATCGGTCTTTCGAGATTTGATCTTTATTGTGATCATACCAATGTTATGTAGTAATGCACCGACTCTGGGTAACTAGGGTCGGGGCGTTACAGTTCTCATAGTTAATATAGGGATAAAGATCATATATATGGATGACTGTTTTTTACAAGGAATTTTTTTTATAATACCTTGTATAAATAAATATTTAATGTGATTAAATGCATTGATTAAATTTTGGATATTGGGATGTTTTAGGTGCTGTGAGTTTTTCCTTAGGATTCTTCCTTGTGTGGTTTAGACTATTCTATAGTGGTGGAGGTGGTTAGTTGATCTATGTTTTTTGTGAGGTGGGGATGTGATTTTTAGTTCTCATATAATAGATTTTGGTAGTATCACTATTACAATGGTGTGTTGTGTGGTGGTGTGATATATCGCGGTGATGATGTCTGGGCGTGTTATACTGTGTAGTGGTTTGAAATGTGGTTGTGATGATGTGTTGTTTTACTGTGTTTTGTACTGGTGTTTTGTGATATGGTTGGGATATATCATGTTTGTGGCATGTAGATGTTATAGTTCATGGTGGTTTTGATGTTTCCCAGGTTAGACATGTGGCTATTGTGGTGAGGTATTTAAGATAATGTAGCACATGGATGATAGTTGATGTGAGTTGGGGTAGTTGTGTTATGGGGTGGTTGTGTGAGTTCCCAAATTATAAATGGAGAAAAATTTGACTATGAATGAAATGTATAAATGAATTGGCTGGAATCATTTTGTTGTAAATGGATTAAATGATTTAATATTTTTGAAAATAAGTTGTCCAAATGAATGAAGTGAATCATGTATATGAATGAGGATTAGGTGTCGATGTGTGTAGGGGTGATGCAGTGTGTTGAATATATTGATTCCAGAGAATATATCGATTGATATGTGGTGTGTTGTTGGTGGGGGAGTGTTATTTTTTATTTTTGAAAACCTGTGGGATTGGTGTTGCGTGTTATTTTATTATCATGTATTTTATGTTATTTCTTATATGGTCCTAACCAGATTTTTATATCCTTACTAATGTTCTAGGTTTTGGGTTTCATATGATTTCCCTAGAATCATGGTTGATGGTGGTATGGATGGTTGGATTACCATATTCTCTACATTTTGTTCAGTATTTGGGATGAGGAGGTTTGGTATTAGTGATTACCCATCAGTGCAATACATGGTGTATTTAGGTGAGGTCTTACATGATGAACCATGCATCTTTGGCCGATCTGAGATGTGATGAGGATGTGATTTTATCGGATATGTGGTGGGGGTCATTCATAGTAGTAGGTGGGAAAGAAGATAATTTACTTCACTTTAATGAATCCCTACTTATCTGGAGATTTGATAAGATGTAATTTGATGGACCAAGAGTATTTCGACATGATATTTTGAAATGTGATGACGCCTAATGGTAGAATGAGATGCTATCCCTTGAGAAGGAGGGTAGGTAAGGATGCACCCTAACCCAATATATGACATGTGTTGTGATATGTATATAAGTTAGTAGAGTACATGGTTTTCTATGTTTGGTGTGGGAGAGGAAAATAATTAGGGATATAGAAGTGGGGAACATTATTTTGTTATGATATTGATTCTATATTACTATATTGGATGCATGATTTAGTGAGTGGAGAATGGTGAGGTTGTTTTTTATTAGATGACATGTTTTTGTTCTTTTTGGTTCTGTTATTTGTCCACTTGAGAATTTGAATTACCTTTTCACTAGTGCACTTGATAAGATGGATATTATCCTACTGAAAATACATGTATACGAATCCTAAATATTTAATAATTTACATTTAAGATTCCAGTGGGACTTATTGGAACATTTGGGAAACTTATAGATTCAAAGGGATCTGTTGTTGAGTCCCTAATACAAGAAATAACATTTGGTATTTTTCTTTGAATAGATGTATTCATATAAATAGATATTAACGATGAATTGTGTGATTGTTTTGAGTTTCTATTAAATTATTTTTAGGAGTTTTTTGGTAGTTTTTTCTCCTCTCTCATGAAAATGTTTGTAAAATCGAGGGCAATTCCTCCCATATCTGAGATATTTGAACCCTTGATTATTTTCAAAAATGGTTGGCCTACTATTGGTGGGACTGGGGGGGGGGGTTATTATAACCCTTTCTTAATTTCTATACATGGAGGTGAATCTATGTTTGGATACGGACATGATACATGTCTTGATATAATTCATAAATATATAATTTTAATTTATATGTTTCAAATAATTTCAATGCATAATGATATTATTGTCCATAATTTTCTTAATATTAATAGTACTCCTGGCTTGAGAATGATTGGCTTTTAAATTCATTTAATGGATTCCACCATCTCATATATCGATTTATATCAATACGAATGCCAAAACATTGTGTTCCCTAAGTACATCCAACTATATAGGTATGATTCAAAATTATATGGTTTGTAAAAGATATTTTTATATATTTCCTAGCACCGGTTTTGCATATAACATAGAAATATTGGAGAGTATTCATGGAATTTTGAAACAAAATTTGGATGTATGAAAATATTGACAGAATTTTATTTAAACCACATTGAGGATTTATCAAACAGTAAATCATGGAATATTTCAAGAAGTCTAATCTAATGCAATAAAGGGAATCCTTGGTCCCTTTATGATATCCTTGTACATGAAACTCATATATAAATAAAAATAATCTAATTAAGATGTATAAACTTTTTCAAGGAGATATTCCCTTAATGAACCCAAAATATAATAATATATTATATTCTTACCTCATAGAATTAGGTTATAGGGGAAGATCATTTACACAGCTATGAATGTATTATTTATAAGGACATTATTTGACACTTTAAAAAACTAGTTTGAGATCAACCTAGAGAACCACTAATTTTTAAAAATAATAATAATAATTATTATTATAATTATTTTTTCAAGATTTTATTCATATCAATAATCATTTTATATCACATCGTTGATGTCACAGAATTATAACCCTTATAACCATCAATTTTGGTAGGAATTTATCCTTGATTAACTTTTTTAATAAACTTATAAATGTATGTCGAATGTGAATTGGACGATGTGGGAATGTGTTTACATGGAAAACATGGGTTGAAACATGTTAGGAGGAAAAGTATTTGTAAAAAACATTACGGATGAAAAAATCATGGGGTTTTCATTCTTACAAAAAATAAATTAAGACCATTGTATTTGATAGAGTGAGTGGTGTGTTTAGACTTGTATGAACACCATGGTTTAGATAGTGTAATTTTTGGTGTTTTATCCTCCTGGAAATCAAATAACAATAATGTTTTTGTGGGTGGCCTCAACCTGAGAATTTATGAAAAAATTATAGAGACATTGTATAAAATATATTGGGTGGTGGAAGGCTTTACGTGACAAATATTAGGCCATTTGAAATATATAATATTAACAACAGTGAACAACCAACTGATTAATTAGACAATGCAATTTAATTACCTAAATTTTTCTAGGGTTGGACACCAAATTTTCCACAGATACCCAAATTAAAATGGGGGGATTCATTAATTAACCTTGTGAATTTTCTGTATGAGCTTCACCGACATCATCATTTCCATATTTAGTGGAATGTTTTCGGTTTTCCGATCTAGGGGTCGGATCCCATAAGATTTACTGGTAGTATGTGGGTGAAAATTATTGAGAAATCACTACGGGAAAAAGGGCATTTGCGACGGGAATAAATCCTGTCGCAAATAGTCCTGTTAAAAACTTATTTGCGACGGGGTTATTTTCCCATCGCAAATAAGTAGCCTTTTGCGACGGGACAGCTTTCCCCGTCGCAAAAGGACTGGCGCGGTTTGCGTGCCAAATTGCGGGAAACTTCTTTGCGACGGGGGAATATTCCCGTCGCAAATAATCGGCGGCGGTAAAAGGTATTTGCGATGGGAATATTCCCCCGTCGCAAATAGTATGTCGGCAGGTGGTTATTTGCGACGGGTCCCGTCGCCAATAACTATTTACCCGTTGACCGTAATAAATGTTGGCTAAGGTATTTGCGACGGGATACCCGTCGCAAATGAGCCCGTCACAAATAATCTAACCTATAAATACCCCCATCCGTTTTTTCATTTCATTCTCATTCTCTATCTTCTCCTTCTCTCAAAATTATATTTCTAGAGTTCAGTTTTTTTCCAGTTTAATTTTTTTCTCTGGAGCTGATATTAAAGTTTTGAAGAACGATCAGAGGAGATCAATTTTCAAGGTATTTATGTTCATTTTAATTTAATATTTATTTTTAATTTTTTATTAGTTTCAATTATTCTTAATTAGTTGTAATTTAATTATGTTTACATTGTTTTATTACTTAATAAATTTAAATTATTATTATTGTTCATAGTTAATGGTAATTAGGAATAATTAGTAATAATTTTTAATAATTAAGAATAAATATTAATAATTAGTAATAAATACCAATAATTAGGTATAATAACATTATTACATTATTAGTCTATTTTATTATTAATATTAAAATAATATAATTTTTTATATATATACAATTCTCTTTTCATCTGTGTGTTTGCTGTCTTCACATGAATTATTTGTATGTGGAGATAGAAAAAGCACAGATGAAAGGAGAATTGTATATAAATTAGAAAATTATATTATTTTAATATTAATAATAAAATATATTAATAATGTTATTATTTGTAATTATTGGTAATTATTCCTAATTATTAATAATTATTCATTTAATTACTAATAATTAGGAACAATTATCAATAATTATCAATAATTAAGAATAATTAGTAATAATTAGTAATAATTACCAATAATTAGTAATAATTAGTAATAATTATCAATAATTAGTAATAATTACCAATAATTAGTAATAATTACCAATAAGTAGTAATAATTACCAATAATTAGTAATACATACCAATAATTTGGAATAATTACCAATAATTAACAATAATTAGTAATAATTAGTAATAATTACCAATAATTACCAATAATTAGTAATAATTAGTAATAATTACCAATAATTACCAATAATTAGTAATAATTAGTAATAATTAGGAATAATTAGTAATAATTAGGAATAATTAGTAATAATTAGGAATAATTAGTAATAATTAGTAATAATTAGTAATAATTAGTAATAATTAGTAATAATTAGTAATAATTAGTAATAATTAGGAATAATTAGTAATAATTAGGAATAATTAGTAATAATTAGGAATAATTAGGAATAATTACCAATAATTACCAATAATTACCAATAATTACCAATAATTACCAATAATTACCAATAATTAGTAATAATTAGCAATAATTACCAAAAATTAGGACAAATTAGGAAAAATTAGGAATAATTAAAAATAATTAGTAATAATTAGTAATAATAAGTATTAATTACCAATAATTAGTATTAATTACCAATAATTAGTATTAGTTACCAATAATTAGTAATAATTACCTGTAATTTGTATTAATTACCAATAATTAGTATTAATTACCAATAATTAGTATTAATTACCAATAATTTGTAATAATTACCTATAATTAGTATTAATTACCAATAATTAGTAATAATTAACTATTTTCGACGGGCATAGTATCCCGTCGCAAATACTAGTATTATTAATAGTTTTTTATTTTTTAAAAAAATTAGTTTTTGTGATGGGACCCGTAGAAAAAAATATTTATAGTATTTGCGACGGGATACTATGCCCGTCGCAAATACTAGTATTATTAATTGTTTTTTATTTTTTTTAAAAAATAGTTTTTGCGACGGGACCCGTCGCAAAAACTATTTTAAATGTTTTTTTACAAAAATACGGAATACTATTTGCGACGGGGAGAATGACCATCGCAAAAAAAGGCTTTAGCGACGGGCCCGTCGCAAATATGTGTTGTTGCGACGCCATTTTCAGCAACGGGCTCTTTGTGATGGGTCGCCGTCGCAAAAAGCCATTTGCGACGGGATCCCGTCGCAAATGCCCCATCGCAAATACATGTTTTTCTAGTAGTGAATGGTCGATTGAAATTATGGATGAAATAAAATTGAATGGTTGATGTAAGTAGTTTTAGTGCATAATTAAATGGTGTGATATATGTTATGTGGAGTTATGAAGAGGACATCCTATTTTTTGACAAACTATGAGGTGAAATAATTTTATGAATGATAGATTTTATGGCCTATAAATGTTGTATGAAAAGAATTACACAATATTTCAATAAAATGAACAAGCTTGGGTTACAGTAACTGATGCAATGAGGATAAAAAAAATCTCTTGTTCCCATGTCCTTTAGTACATCATTATATTGTCCTTTCAAATAACAAATAGGTAATATAAATAAATCCATTGGGTGCTTGAAAATATTTTTAAAGTGGGATGAGGTTTTATTTAATAGGAATGAGGGGTGTGTTCATTTCTATGATTGAAACCCCCAAATCCAATTTAAAATTATTAATTGTACAAAAAAACTAAATGTTATTGAGTTTTTATCTGGGGGACATATACCATAAGCTTTAATACAAGGAAAATTGGATTCTTTAGGTATCATTGATGTTCTGTTATAGCATTATAGTATGAATTCTATTAGTTACAATATAATTTTAAAAAAATATATATTTGAAAACCTAAAAAATAAATGACTTCCATAATTTATAGGAGGGAATTTCAAAAAGTTCTATATTCCCAAATAGTAATACATTTTTTCCTTTTTTGTATTAAAATTATACAATTTTTGTGTGGGTAATCCATGTACTAGTGGGTTATGCCTCTTTATTTCATATATATATTTTATGAAAAACTCTGACTACTTTTATATCTACATGATATTATTGTATTATTTCTCCTTGAAATAAAACTTATTTTCAATTTCATACATTAGAATCAATTTCAAACTCATTGAAATAATATTATACAATAATAAATTTTTTTAATATGATATGAATGATCAATAAAAAAATTCAATAATAATAAAGAAACAATTCAATAAAAGGACAATAAATGTATTTATTATAAAAAATATATATAAACTACATATAATTTATTATATTTAAATGATTTTTGATGTATTTTAATAATAATAATTGATTAATTTTAATATCTACATGTATAATAATTAATGAAATATGACTACTAATATAAAAATTTTAAAAATATCAATTTTCAAAGTACTGTTTTTAAAATTGATGTATACTTTACTTAATAAATTTGTTTTTTCTCTTCCCAAACAATATTATTATAATATATAAAAAATAAAATTATAATGACATCAATTACTTAAATATTAATTGATTTAAAATAATATTAATAGAATTTAATGTTTAAATGTTTATTAATCAAGAAAATATTTTTTCTTTATATTTTTTATTTCAATTAAATTTTTTAATTTATATAGTTTATAAATATAATTTTATATAATAATCTATATATGTGATTTAAACATGTGAAAATTATCGTATCGATAATTTCTAGTGTTTTTAGAAATATATAATTTTAGGTGAATAATGAAAAATATATTTATACTTATACCAGAGCATTTATTACATCATCATAATATAATTAAGAATTTATAACATATAAAAAAATTCATGACAAAAAAAATGTATTTAAAATTAGAGATTTCAAAATAAAATTATGAATTTATATAACCCATGTTTAACATTTTTAAAAGTAAATAATTTTTATTATATTAAATACTCATTCTGGCATATTTATTTTAATTAAGTATCTCAAATGAAGGATTTAGATTTAGCCTTATTTTAATGAAAATTATATCATCTTTGTTAATAAAAAGATAATAAATTTCATGGAAATAAAAAATAATAATTTTATCCAAAACCTAATTCTTATTCATATAAAAATTATTTGTATGTTAACTTTTTGTTGTTGTTTATGCTTATATTAAAATTAATCATTATCACCAATTGAGATTTAAATTCTAAAAAATAATTTCATATATAGAATATTTATTTAAATATTAATTAATAATGTAATTTTTTTTTCATTGAAAAAATTTATTTAATTAAAAAATAGTTAATTTGGTTCAGACTAAAAATAGTAAATTTTTGAAATATAAAGGTCATATATGTAAAACTTGTTATGATCATGTCCCTGAATGAGTGGCTGAGTTTTATGTTAACAAAAATATATCTACACTCTATCATTTTTCACTAGGGATCCACTTTCCTAGTAAAAAATGTTTTCCTTAAATATTAATAGATCCCATTTACAAAAAACAATCATTTAGTCTAAATGTAAATGTTTCCTTCCACCACCACATTAATTATAATCTAAATAATTGATGATAGAAAGAAAATAAAAACATTTTCCCTTATCTATAATCCAATTCATTGTCAAAAACTATCTTGTTAAAAGAAGCTAGAATATGTACAATATTTTCAAGAAAAACACCAAGGTAAAGATTAAATTCTCGATGTATAAACTAAATCCTCTCAAATATTTTTCATTATATATATTTCACCCACAAAATTAACATACACAATAAGTGTTTATTAATTAGTATTATCTATATAATGATATATGTTTTTTTTTTGTGATATTCATTACCTATCTTTCACACGTTTTCCACATAAAAATGAAAATGACTTCATGTGAATGTATAGACTACCAAACCCATGAGAGATGTGTTCTTTTCCTTAAACACAATACATGTATGATTATAAAATATTATTAAATGGATTATTATTATTATATATAAATTTTATTATTAATTTTATTCGAATGATAAATCATGTCCTACAGTTCTCAAATTCCATTGAAGATGAAATCAATAGTTTTTTATCAAACACTAATCAATACAATAATTCTATTTACATAAATAATTTAGGAATAATGAACATAAAATTAAATAATAGGGATAAAAATAGACAATAAAATATTTTTAAAAAAAATTAAAACTAAAAACACCTGATGTTGAAAATAAAATATAAACAACTATTAAATTTGTAATAAATAAGTATAATTTAATATAAGAAAAAGTAATATATTGGAATACCATTCTCCACTAATTGATTATGAGTATGATGTTTTTTCTTATGATGTTACAGTGCATTTAACTAAAAAGATATTCTAGTTATGGGTGTCAACCCAAAATTCATTTGTTGATAAATATTTTCTATTATGCACATATATAATTTTATATTATTTTACTATTCCACGTTAGAGTATTATATAATTATTCTTCATTTATTACATGTAAATGAAGCATTATTTTATAATTTATATTTCAAATTATTTGGGTTGAAAAGTTATAAAATCCATAATATATTTCTTTTCGAAATTTTCATTCTTTGATACAGATTCTAAATTCATCACTTCTTATTTATATTTTTTATTCACTACACATTGAGTTAATTTTTTCATATATTTCAAGAAATTAATTTTATTTAGAAATAAATATCATGTTCTCCTTCCAGGATTTTTATTCAATTTTTTTTAAATCGCTTTTAGATTTTTTTATCTCATATTCCCATTCATTAGGCTATAACATTAATTCAGTAAATTTATACTACTATGTTACCTATGTTATTAAATCTCACATTACATATGTTCCTACGTATTCTCTCTCTAGTTACTTTGAAAATTTAAAATCAAATATTCATTCATATTTAATTTTTTTCTAGAAACATTTTACTTTATTATTGAATAATTGATATATTCTATGTGGATAATATCATCTTCATATCACCATTTTATGTATGTTCTAATTTCTACATCTTCTGAAAACTAATTCTGAAATAATTAATGTGACCATTCTATTCCATTGATCAAGTTTTTATAGGATTTTGTTAATCATTTTTAGGATTTGGGATATCAACTATGGTATTTTAGAATATTAAAAATACTTTTCCTCACATAATTGTTCTAGAAAATTCTAATAAGAAGAAGAAGATCCAGACCATTTATTAATGAATAATGAATAGGTAAACAAAGGATTATATTGGGTCAACAAAGTAAAATTCCTTAATCCATCAATAAAAACAACATGATTAAACATTATGATATGATATTTAATTTTAATAGGCATAGTCATAATCATTATTAATTTATTATTCCGACATTTAACATTGTTGATTGGATACCCTAAGGATCTATGTCTTGCTTCTTTAATTCTCTTGATTTAGCAGAGGTTTAACCATTTATAATTTTATGCACCATAATTCAATAAACACTTCCACTAAATATCATCTATATATTTTTAAGGATATATTATTAATGTATTTTTTAATTTAAAACATGTAACTTCAAATTTTCAAAAATAACATTTGAATGTGGACTACAACGTCATATTTTTATCATAATATAAAAAATATTCCAAAATCACTTTAAAAATTTTACATTCGGAACCCATTATTTTACTATTATAACCATTATTCAAAAATAATCTTCAATATCAAATTTTAATCTATTTTAGAAAATTAATATAATTTTTAATGATATTTAACGTAAAATATTTATACCCACTTCTTTTTCAATTGATTTATGCAACGATTTTAAAGAGACATTTTTCTTCCCTAGAAGCATCATTAATGTTTCAAATTTTTCATTAGCGGTATTTTTTATACTATGATTAAAAATGATTCACTAGATAACTAATTTATTGTTTAAGAAATATTATACCTGATTCCATCCACTTCATCACATGTTAATTTGTGTCATTTAAAGTATTAATCAATTTATATTCTAATATAAGTCATTTTTGTTGATGATTATTATTAAAAAGGATGGGGTGCTTTACCTCCCTTAAGACCATTGGTAATGTTTTATATCTTATGTGATAATAATAGTAATAGAGTATTAATTCTCACTCAACTAGGGGAATTATGATGTTATGTCCACTACACAATATTACATGAATTAGGCATTGTTTTCTTCATCATTAAGTTATTCAAATAATTTATTGTTTTTTATTCAACTATATTATTTGAATCAGGTGGTGATGATTTCTCTACCATGTTATAGAAAATAGGAAGTGCTTCCAGTCCATCTATTAAATAATTTTGTCACTTATGTTCAACAAACATTAAAAAAATTTAAATTGTATTCATGCTATTTAGGGTTTGTTATATTATTAATTTATCCTATATTTATGTCTTCAGATCCATGTTTTTTGGGTATGATATCCTAATATTGTGTTCTTGGACTTTAGTTACAATCCAACACTCGCATATTCTTATTATGATCACATATGTTTATCATTTTTCATCTATTATGATCACTATACTGAGAATCTTATGTCACCTCATTCTTATGCTTTCATTCCCCATGTCATCAACATGTATATGAATTAGGATTAGTCTAGAAGGGTGTATAGTTGGGTTTAATTACCGAGAAATGATTGGAAGTATCATAAATTAATTTTACTATAATGAATATCTTCATGACAATACCACTCTATTTTGTGGAATGTTGTTTTTATTATGATATGTATTATATAAATTAGTTATTTATATAAAGGAATAATTTGAGACATCTCATTCGGTAACATAATATTCTATAGATTATCTATTTTAGAACCTGTAATAAGAGTAATGGTCTATAGAAACACTTACAACCACCCAAATTATGTTATTATAAATTATTTTCATCTGGTTTACACAATAATAAATTATATTTTATATATTTTTATTTGTTGAAAGAATATTATGTAAATTTCAATAAAAAAGAAAAAAAAAATTATAAACAAATTAGGATTTCAGGATAAATATTGTTTTATTTAAGTGACTGATTCCCAATGTATAAAATTTGAATTTAAAAAAATTTACATAATGGTTCCAATAATCATATCAAAACGATCTTAGCATGAATTTTATATAATTTTTGGGAAATATTTTTTTAGCAGGAAAAGTGAAAATATTTATTTTTACTATAAACTGTATTTTCATTTGACGTATTTATTAATTAAATTTATATTTAGAATTATTTGTATAAATTAATTAGTTTATTATGATTAATAAACACATAATTATCATTAGAATAATTTTTCTACTTGAATTTGGTATAAAAACAATTTTATAAATAAAACCCTTTTTTAACAAGAATTTTTTCTCACCTATTTTGGATATAATTATAAATTAAATTATACCACTTCATTAAATTTAATAAGGAAAAAATGTATTTTATATTTCTTATATGGATGTTAAATTTTTTTAAATTGTTCTATTTTTTTGTTAATATGAACAGTAACCATTATTAAATTTTATATTCTTAGAAAAGGTCAAATTGGTTGACATAGGTCAAAACTAAAGTAAAAGTGATTAAAATTCATTCAGAAATAAGATTTTATTTTATTTTATGATTATATTTCTTCCATATTCGTTAAAACTTCTAAAATATGACCTTTTTATGCAATTTAGTTTTGATTTTGACATTTTTATTTTTTATGTAATGAACAATACAAAATGTCACTTTCGATCTTCAAAATTCGTCTTATATTTTATCATAAGGATAAAAATATATAGAGAATTAATGTTGATGTTAGTTTCGAGAATAATTAGTTTCTTTTATAAATTTAATTTATTGATTATGTTTATTGATTTTATAATTACCATAAATTGGGAAACAATGACAACAATGGGCATCACCTTGAAATAGAATAATAAACTAAATGATTTTAAAACCTATAAAATAAATCATTATGGGAGAGTTAAATAATACCTAGAATTTTTTAGATAAATATAACATATTATAAATTTTTAATGGTTTATATTAATATTTAATAGTTATATTCATTTCATTCATTTGAAATTAAATTATTATTTAAAAAATATTTAAATAACGTTATTTTTCAAAAAAATAGTAATTTATTTAGTGATTTAAAAATTTAACAATCAAAATTTAATCCATGTTAATGGTATATTGTTCATAATATCAACCTTGGACCATTTATAGGACATTAGTTCTTTAATAGAAACTTTTTAAAACATTAAATTCTAAACAAACATGGATATCATAGTACAGTTCAAAAGCATTAATTAGGATTAAAACTGATATTCAAGTGGAAAAAATAAACTTTTAAGAAAATTATTAGATGAGAGTATTTCCACATATTATCATCCAATCAATAATGAACCATATTTTTCATATAATATTTTTAGATATTTTATGGATTATTTTTTAGACCAGTCGCTAAGACATAGAGAGATTCTGATGCCTAGTGTGCATGGAATAAATTTTTAAAATATATTGAATATATTTAATTTCCCTTGCATATAGTTTTCAAATAATAGAATAATTTTTCTTAAATGAGGTCCCATATTAGAAATATGAGGGACTTATGGAGTTTAGATTATAGGTTTTACCTAAGGTGTGACTTTAGATTGGTCGGTGTAGGGTGTTTGTGGAAAATTCATCATTGTCATAGAAATAGATAATATTATTAAATAAATTATTTTATTTCAATTTCCATGATGCAGTGACTGAATCCTATTTAAATAGACTGTTGTGTTGGAATTTGATGGTTATCCCCATAACCAATGAACTAGTGGCGAGCTATTGGAGATAGAGCATTGGAGGATATCATCAAGATGAATGACTATAATATCATGTAATGAAATTTGAAACAAAATAGTAACAAAGGATCTCTCCAAGTACAATAGTACAACACAGTTCTTCATAATCTATTACCTGAATCGATGTATAAAGGATTTTTTTTATTTTATTTTCTTTCCTCATTCATAGTTTATGAAAAAAACACAAATTAATCAATGAATGGATTGATTTATGGATCGGTCGGTTTCAAGATTTGTTTGTTTAAATGGGATTCGGGAGAATTTCATTTCTAATTAAATCGGTTATTCTCTATTTGTTGTTCTTACGAAAATAACCAAGATCAATATGAACCTCAATGGACAACTCTTCCTCTTGGTTTTTATTATGATTTCCTACAACAGTTCTTCTTTTTCCATCGATGTTATTCATTATCCCCGAGGGTTGACATATCCCTATGAATCAATAATTGAACTCTAGTTCATGTTGAAACATTCAAATATTTTAAATATAGGGACATCATGACATATCATTTATAAAATGATGGAAGCAGTAGTGAATCATACGGTTTTGGGTTCACAATTTTCTTTTCATTGGCACATAATGAATAATGTTGAACAATCCATTTTTTCGAATGGATATAGGGCTTATAAAATTATAATCAGAGATTAAATGACTTATTGGGACAGGATATTTGATTATCCATAGATGTGGATTCTAGATCAATTGCTGGAGGAGTGGCTGAAGATGTGTGCAGTGGAACTATAAATATGTGAATTTCTACTGTAAATGGAATGAAATCTAGATCTACATTATATTTGGGGACCCCATTTAAATTATCTAGGGTTTCATTAAAAATTATGTATCACACAGAGTGTGACCCCTATCACATGACATGTGGTCCCTTGCCAATGATTCACTATGCACCTCAGAGTGTACACACACACATGTTGGAGTACAATGGTTGGAGCACATCATGTACTCCCTTAAATAGACACGACATGGTCCAAATTACATGAGCTAATACATGTATTGGTACATGGGCACATGTATATTTGATAAGTTATTTACTGGAATGCTTGTAGAGTACACAATTACTAAAAATATCATTTCATTCTACCCACAGATACAAATTTCTTCAGACACTGATCAATTACAAGGATAAGACTGGGGGCCAAGGGACATAGCATGTAACCCCTTCTATATGTCATATAATTTATTAAACATATGTTAGATCCCTTTAACTCTCTATCCAAGACATATTTTGTTAGGGTGTGTTCCTCATATCCTTTCATGGAAGGATTGTATGTAATTTCCTTCTATTCACACAATAATAATCCCTTTAGTGGGACTTCATGGATAGAGTGGTTTGAATATCTCCATGTTTTTGGGGTGAAACCCCCTATTCATCTTTATTTCCCTTAGTTGATTTATTAATATCTTCATGACCAAAACATGGTGTGTAAGGATCCTATAAATAGTTGGTTAATCTAGGTTATGTTTTTTGTATCACCACTGGGACTTGGGTGTGATCCTCGCAAATGTATCGTATCTCTTCAGACCTTCAGTGTGAACTAATAATTAATGGACCTAAAGAGATGTACCTCTCTGAAGGATACCATCTGGGTTATCAGACTAAGGAGTGTGTTCCCTTGAACTAGTGCTATGTGTAATTTTCTATCTAGAATCCTAGGATTAAATACCACTGTTGTGACATAACATTAAATTGTGTGTCTTTGTTCAGTATATATGGATATTCTTGGTATATGTGTTGTAGACATGTTCTTGAGTATATGTGACAATATTTTCCTTTATTGTATGTTTTTTTGTGTCGTACAAAGTATTTTTATACTCATCCATGAATAGGTTATGGCCACTCATGTCATATATTGTGAATATGACATACCTTTTGACATAGACAATGATAGTCTTGGTCCAGATGGTTCTTCATGAGACAAAAAATACATAGGTGTGTTCTTTTGTCCTTTGAAAACTCTTCCCAATATCAAATTTCTTATTGAAATTTTCTTCAAACTCATAGTTCTGGGCTTGAATTTGATTTAATTTACATCTAAGCACACTCTATGTATGTGATTTAGATGCATACATTCATGGTTGTTTAGTTGTTTTTACATCTTTACATTTTATAGGAATTGATATGTGTTCATTTGTATAGGTACATAGGCTAAGTCCTCTAATGTATGTGATATTTGTAATCATTGTTACACTCTTTCCCTTGGACTATTTGAGGTGGGCTTCTGATGTCATGATATGGTGCCCATTAGGATAATATAGAAGAAAGTTATATTAGAGTATTCAATTCTACTGTATGACTGATTGTTTGTGAGATTGTTTTGGAAAAATGGGGTTATGTGTTTCATGTTCGGATTTCATAACAGGGAATTGAGTCTTTTTGTTGGGGGAATTGTATCCATACTCTATGACTCAGATCACCAAATTTTTTATTTGGAACATGAGAACTCTAGTTGAAGGGAAACAATGGTACATGCATCATATAAGAATGGTTTGTGTTTTCCATGTCCTTATTGAGTCATCCCTCATTAAATACTCATTTTTGTGGTACATATTTTTTGTTATAAGATTCCTCTTCAACGTATTATAGCTAGTATTCAGCATCATCATCCTGAGTATGATCCCTCAATGATGATTCTTTAATACAAGGACATGTTCCAGAGGTTCAACCTTCATGTGGTGCACTTACTATACCACCTGTTGAGTAGGTGATAGTATCATCATTACTAGCTGATGAGGTGGGATAGTTGAGCACAATTCATGGGTTTTAGCGATCGATATCCGAAAGGTTCAATGGTGATTCTGAACCATTTCTAGTGCAAGACTATCTTGAGGCATTGAACTACATTTTCCATATGGTCAGGATATCAGCAGATCAGATGGTCATCCTTGTGGTGAGCCTTCTTCATGGCTTAGCAGGGTGATGGTGGGTTTTTTACACCCTTTCTTACGAACATGCTACACTATAGTGGCTAGAGTTTGTATTTCTTTTTATATTCGATTTCACTCAACATATACTAATGTATATATGTATCTATGAGCATATACAACTACAGTAGGGTAGAAGGGTGGTAGTTGAGTATTCATTGAGGTTTACCAACATCTTTAGGTACTCAATGCATATGGTTCATGACTAGTTCTTTCAGGATTAAAACTTTTATCCAAGTTAGTGTAGAGTCATTTGGGCATATATTATCTCTATACTCATTCCTACATGTGATGGGTTTCCAGAGAAAACTTTTTTGGTTCAGAGTTTCATGGAAAAGTTAAAATATAAAGTGGTTGATGGAAGAGGGAATATAGGAAAAGAGACCTCAAAAACATAGAGATGATGTTAGTATTAGGGACCTTGATGTGATAGATGCTTCAAGATGTGGTCACATGGTAGATGATCAACAGTTCAAGCCTCTTATGACTGTTCCAATCAGTCTAGAGAGAGGTGACACTACTTTTGTGATGCAAGGGGATATCTTGCACGAGATTGTCTGACCTACTGTACAATTAAAGGTTAGATTGTGGATGTGGAAATGTAGTATAGACAGTGGTAAGAGAAGATAGGTTCATAGGGTTAAAAATATAGGATATGATATAGGACAAAATATGAGGTGGTGGATGATTTAAATTTCATCCACTACGACCCTAGTTAGTTCATGCTAGGCTCAAGGAGCTAGAAGATAGGGGTGGGAACAACTACAGGCAGTCGATGCATACTACCCAAAGGCATTGGGAATGACTTGAGATACGATTTTTGTATTTTATAGCTTATCTTTAGTAATAATAGGCCTATGTGATTTAAATTACATTATTTCCATATAACTTTTATGAGACATAGATATTCTAGTTGATACCTGGGCTCGACTCTTTATCTGGGATAGTCATACAAGATCAGTGATCACACACTTTTGAAGATTCTGTTAACAGACTCTTGGATGCGAGAAAATATTTTTGGATCTATTTTTTCAAGGATTAGGCATTGAAAATTCTTCATGGGTATGAAATATTTATCCATAGGTCATTTTCATATTGATTTTTTCATGTGAAGGATGCATTGTCTATGCTGTAATAGGACCGTGTTTTAATTTTACTGTGAAGAAGGAGTACAAAAAGGGTATGATGGACTCATGAAAAAGTTGGTGTGGTTGATTACTTATCATTTGGAAAGCCTGATCCTTGGTGTAGTGGATGTTATGATATTATAGTCTCTTTAAGTTGTGGTGGTGTACGTGGATGTTTTTCTAGAAGATGTTTCAAGTTTACTTACCCACCAAGAGATAGAATTCTACAATGATCTACACACTCGGACATCATTGATATTGGTTTCATCATATTATATGTATATAATGGAGCTTCATGAGATTAGGGTACAATTGGTGGACATTATGAGGAAGTTCGTTATTAAAACCAATGTTTCACCCTATATAACAGATTTTGTTTCACAAATAAGGTATATGGGATCTTGAGGTTGTTTTTGGACTATTATCACATAAATTAGGAGAACGTAAATAAAAAATTTCCACTACAAATTATTGGTTTTATATTTTATCAGCTGATTGGGGCACGATGGTTCTAGAAATTTTACCTTTGGTTATGTTATCTCCAACTGTGAGTACGAGATGAAGATATACCAAGGATGAAATTATGATGTCTCTATTTTTATATGATTAACTAGTGATTCCCTCAGGTGTAACAATTTCCCTATAATTGATCATGGGACACATAGACCATATCTTAGAATATTTATTAGAATGGTCCATGGTAGTTCTCATCAATGATATCCTTGTGTACTCGACGTTCAAGGAGGATCTTTCCATACACGTGAGGATGATTGAATAAGTACTTTGACAGTGTTGTCTTCAAAGAAATTAATTGAAGATAAATTTATTGATTCAGGAGTACAAATTTTCATGAAATGTTATCTCATAAAATGGAGTATGAGTTGACCGATCCAAGAACGAGGCATTATTGGCCTAGGATCCTCCTAAGAGAATAGTTGTGGTGAGGAGTTTACTTGGGATGATAGGGTATTACCTGATATTCATACGTAATTTCTCCAGAATACCATCACCATTGATCTATTTTACTACAAATATGCAACATTTCATGTGGACAAGGAGGTTATAGTGGGCTTTTCAGTAGTTGAGGAAGAGTTTCATAAGCTACAACGTCATGATATTTCCATAGGATGGTTTCGAGTATGTAATTTACCGTGATGCATCTGTAACCGGGCTAGGTTGTGTTCTGATAAAGAGGAAAGAGATGGTTGACTATGGTTTAAGCCACTTGGGAACACATGATAAAACAATATGGCCCACGATCTGGATTTACTGGTAGTAGTCTTTACATTAATGATATGGATACATTACCTAATGCGCTAACAGTTATCTCCTATACTAATCGTAAAATTCCCATTTATATCATCACTCAAAAGGTTCTTAACATGAGATAGTGGGGAATAGATAGAGTTACTCCAAGATTATGACATCAAAATTATATATACTTCTATTAAGGGGATCATTGCAGTCATTTCACATTGCAGAAGGAATTTTTCATAGTTACTGAATGAGGCATCAGAGTAGTTGGCCTCATTGTATTTATTCATTGTTGATAAAGTTGGAGGATCTTTCCACTAATCAATGGTTGTCACCCCTACACTCTTACAGCGAGTTGTCGAGGTTCAACTTAAGGATATTAACTGCGAGACCCGACGTACTTAGACATACACAAGACAATCTCTTAAGGAAATTTTTAATGGATGCAAGAATGAAATAATTTTCAGAGGACCTATGATGGTGCCAATGTTGTTGTGGGAGTAGGTTTTGATAGAGTTTCATATATATTATTATGTTTTACATCTGTGTGTGTCAATGAAGTACCAGAAAATATGACATAAGATTTGGTGTCTAGGGATGAAGAAACGTTTTATAGTTTGTCTCTTGATGGCTTAAATTTTTTAAATTTAAGGACGATAACCATATTCTAGAAGTTTTAGATCAACCACCAGAGGTGATCGAATGGAAGTTAGATGGGATGTATTTATAATTTGGGATGGTCTTACCATGTACAACCAAGGGATGTAATGTCGTTCGTATGATTATAGACTGACTCACCATGTCAGATCATTTCTCATCAATACAGGAATAGATTTCAGTAAAGATATTGTGTCGCCTCTACATGCTGGTGATATTATAACTCCATATAGTCTCATCTATGACCATTTCTTACAATGATTATCAATTCACATCGTAGTTGTGGAAGGGATTGGAGGAGAATTTTGGGACTCAGTTATTCTTGAGAATGACATTTCACCCAAATTTGTACAGTATATAAGAAGCCAACACTTTGTGTACTTATACATGAACATAGAAATAACTTTATACATAGGTCATTTACACAAGCATGAATCGGGTTTAAGGGGCATAGTTTGTAACCCCATCTACAGAATGAGTAATTTGTTAAATATGACATAGAGACCCCATCGTCTATATCTTATAAAAAATTTCAATTTCGTTTGATCCCTATATCTGTTACATGAATTTCTATATGGTGTTGCCTCAAACACACAGGACATCGATCACTTTAGTGCGGCTTCGTAGATTGAATAGTTTCACTCCCTCCATGAGGCCCAGAAAAATATCCCTTTTTAATATTTGTTCCCCATGTTGAGTTCATGGAATCATCATGACCAAGACTATGTGGGCATCGATATTCTACTAAATGGGTTAATCTTGATTGAATTGTTGGTATCACGCAAGGGCCTTGCGTGTGACACTCACATGTGAGTAATATATCTCTAGAACTTCATCGTGTACTTCTAACTATGATACATAATGAGAAGTACCTCTTGGAATGATTTCATAGGTGTTAATAGACTCAATAGTGTGTTCTCCAGGATGATTGCTATGTGGAGTCTTTGAACATGAATCCCAGGATTTCATAATATGGTTTTGACTTACCTTTAGACTATTTTTATTTTTCAGTATATCTAGATATTCATGTAATATGTGTTGTAGATATGTACCTGGGTAGAGCCGATTGTAATTTTCTTTGTTTTTTACTTTTTTGGTTTCAATGTGGCTTTTTGGGTATTGTTATACACACTTTGGTATAGGCTTTTCCCATATGTGTCATGTTTGGTGAAGATGAATAACCTTTTGATAGAGTCCTTTATAGAATTTTACCCGATAGTTATTAGTCAAACCAGACAACCCAAAGTGTGTTCTTAGATATTTTTACAGTATTATACAATATTTTCTTTCATGTTGGACTTTTCTCAGACTCTTTGTGGCGGGATTGTATTTGGGGTTGCATAGTTTTCTCTAATTCTTATCATCTGTAGTTGTGATATTAATATGTATTCTTCAATGTTTTTTCAGTTTTAATTTATATTTCAACTTTCCATAGGCTAGAATAGATGCGTGTGTGAACATACACTAGGGGTAATCCCCCCTATGTTAGTAATACACCTACTCTGTGCTAGTCTCATTCCCTTTTCCTATTAGAGGTGGGCTTCTAGAGTAAAGGAATTGGCCCCTTTGTAATTTTATATAACACTGTCATCTAATTATATCAATATTGATCCACTTTAATTATGAATAATTTTTTTATTAATTTAATAATATATATAACTCCAAATATACCCCTCCCCTCTGTTATAAATAAGAACCTCCTCTCCTATATTACTTCAACCATTTGAGAATACTTCCTCAACCAATAAATTCAGAAATAAGTTCTAAAAATCTTTATCCATGTATTAGAGATCCTATTTATTTCCTAATTTATACTATACAAGGTTTATAGAGTAAAATAAAGGAGGTTCCCTGATAAATATGTATAGATTTTCACCGACATTTTATTTTTCTACAACAGTCACAAATTTTTCAATAATTACAAAATAATAATATCAGTTTATAGAATATATTGTAATTTTTTATTTTAATTTCTTATCCTAAATCCAACTGCTATATAAATGTTGTTAGAAATTAATCCACCATTTGTGTATACATTAGATTCCATCCTCAGACCGATATATTTAATTCTCCAACAAAACCTCTTAAGGTCATATATAATGATGGATTTATTGCATCTAAATTATATTCATGAAATATTTATCATTTAAAAAATATAATATATATGATAATTTGGTACTTTTCTATCCATTAAATAATGATAAAATTTTTGTTCATATGGGAGTATTACTTCTTCTATAAAGTTATATGATTTATTTTCCATAACTACATCACATGTATTCTATATGTATTTTTATTAAAAGAGATTATATCATATTGTTGATATATTCATAATTTTGTATAGGTAAAATAATAATATATATTTTTTCATCATTTTTGTTGAATATGGAATCTTTACTCATACATATGTACAACCTACTCTCTCCATGATTATAAAACATTTAATTTTTACTAAATAAACTTCCTGAATTTTTTTTAATCAAATTTAATGTATAATAATTTTATGTTTTTCCATGATTACTATTCTAAATATTATATAACACTGATCCATATGGAAATATTCATCCTTCCAAAGTTATTTTGGTTATATGATTTGAATATCTTTAAAACATAGGGTGTGAACTGAATTGATTATGTATTTATATATAATGTGGTAATTAATAAAATAAAACTAACAATAAAAATGGGATTTTATCTTATGAAAGAAAATAATTGTTTGAAAATATTATTTTGGATGACAATGAACTTACATAATGATTCATACATGAGCTAAGAGACCCATTACATTAACAACCTAATTTAAAAGTATTTAATGATTTAATTTATAAATCAGTTTCATCAATTTCCATATTTTTTAAGTTTATTTTATGGATGAATTTATATGGACAAAAATGAATGAAAAATTTTATTTTAGAAACATTTTTATATGTAATCACATTTTTTCAAAAGGGATATTTTTATAGATTTTTTACATAGTTTATAAAATGAAAAATGGATTTCTCTTTTTTCATATATAACTTTTAATGTATTTACCCTCTATCAAAAATGTAATTGGATATTTTCTATAAATTTATATGATTCCATGTTTTCTATGATTAGAAAATCCTCATTCCCTTTTTAATAGTTAGTTTTTTTAAAAAAATCATTTTATATTCAAAGTGAAACATCAACAACAAAAAATGTTGTAGTTATGGTTTTAAAAGCATATTTTATGAGTACGATGATTGAAATAAAAGATTTTATATGGTTCATTCATTTAATGGTTATTGAATATTATTTATAATTAGGTTGACCCTGATATAGTTCAAAATTAATGTTGAGCCTCACAATGGGAATAATGATAGGTTAGCCTGATATAACTATCCAATTATTTGTCCAATTATTATATTCTCTTTAGAATTATGTTGGATGTAAACTATATTATTCAATAAAAATTTATGGGTTCTTGTATCATTTCTATAAATATTAGGTCCCATGGAACCTATAAGTGTCTACAGTTCATTTTCATGATTTTCCATGGAATCCTTTTGATTTGTAAATGTTTTCAAATGATCATATATTTTTAAAGAAGAATTATTCCCCTTTATTATGAGAATTTTTGTTTGTACGAAATGTTTTTATGGGTTATCATATATTATATGAACCATATTAATTATTATTTTGAATTTAGGTTTTCATAAAATGCGTTTAGCGAATATGTTTGTGTAGTAAGGTTGATTTCTTGTGCATTTAAATAATTATTTGAGATCAATGTAAATTATAATAATGAGGAAATCTATTTGATGATCAGATATTTTTAAAACAAAATATGGTTTTATATATTATTAATTTTTCTTCATTATTAATATTTTTGTTCACATATAATCCCTTGAAATATTTTTCAATGGTTTTAAAGGTGATCAGTAACAAATAATATATCATATGGAAAATATTTATGAGATGGTATGAAATGAAAATATGTTTTTTAATTTATATATTGTGGAAAAAACTTATAATATGTTTAAGGGAATTTTTTTTAATTATATTGTAGTTATCTAGTAGTAATTTTATTATTATAAAAAACATTAAACATAAAAATGACTTCAAATATTAATGAAATTAATTACTACTGAAAAATGAATTTATGGATTTGATAAGTGTTGGGTACTTGTACCATACGTCCAATTAGATTGTGTTATTGTTATTTATAAATGTTTTTTTGTTAAATTTATTGACTTGATTGACAATAATGATGAGGGATATTTAGTGAAAACCATTGGGATAACTCTATATAATAAATAACATCATATATATATATATATATTAATAATATTTATTTTACATTTTCATTGAAATTGAATTATTATCTGTATACTACAAGTAAATTAGATTCTGACACAGATAAATCTAGGGGTAATAACCCTAAAAGGAATGGTTGGGAATTAATATAATGATCATATAGTCCATTCCAAAATTTCATAATGAAAAACTAGTTTGATACTCCCATGGGATATTCTTCAATAATTAACATGGTATTAATGAACCATTATAAGGTATTTAAATATAATTATATTATATATTTATATTGGAAAATTAGTATGGATAACCTATATTAATGCCTAGATATCCCTTTGATAGATTATAAATGTCATCTTTGAGCTATTCATTATATGATTGTAGTATACCTTTTTACATTTTATAATTTATGTACTCTCATATTTCAATATTTATCTATAAAATGTAATGTTAAATGACTTGAGTAGTTTCTTTAATAATGGGTTAATTGGAAAATGTGAATATTATCCCATGGACACACTAAAAATTAAAACATCTAGAATAATAAATAATAGTGTTTTGAATAATTACCTAATCATAGTTATGTCTCCAGACACTCAAAATATAATAAAAATAGGGTTTTTTATAATATCATGTATTAAATAAAATGAAGAAAAGAAGTTTCAATATTTTAAACGTGAAAAGTTTTTTGAAAATTAACCTAGAAAAATTTATGAGAGGATTGTGGTGGTTTTTTTTTGCAAAAAGGGCAAGGGATTATTTAAAGTTCTTTCCATTAAGAAATTAATATTTTTCTTCTCATAGTGAATGAAAATAAAATTAATATTAATAATATATTAATGGATCTATGTTTCAAATATTTGGATCTTAGAAATTATACAATGTTTTCCTTACCGAATGCTTGATGATGATGACATGAATAAGAAACTTCCATAAAAATAATATCTAATGTAGTGACTACCATAGAAGTTGATAATGATAATTTAGGATTAAATATCCACCAAATTAGACTAGTAGGTGTATTATTTTATTTTAGTTCAATACACTCTATTATATCTTTTATTTTTTTTAAGAATTTCATATCACCATACCATGGGATATATATTAAATCTCTCAATTTCACAATGATGGAATTCCATGTTAAAAAATTCTATACAAAAAAATATTGAAAAAATATTCTTTATATAAATATAGTACTTATTTGAATTATATAATTAGATTTAATAACATTTATAAATTTCATTTCTCTACATGGGAATCATATTAATTAATAAAATTATAATGAACATGTTTCAAAACTGGTAAAATTTTCCAAGGTAATTTTAAATTTATAATTTGGTGCAAGGGACGTTATTTGAGATGAGATTTAAAGTATAATTATGAGATTATAAAAACTCAAATATGTGGTTTTATACTTCTTTGAAGGAATCAGAGGATCCTTGAATGTTATGTTGAGTTTCAGCAGTGCTCAGATTTGAATACTGAAAATTAGGAGAAGGTTAAATGGGAGCATGGTTTGTCTGAAAATATATAGAACTATAGGAGAAACTATTCAGCCTATCCATAGAGGATGAGGGTGTTCTATTCTTATCCTAACTATGACCACCAGAAAACATATAAATTCTCTTATTTAAGGGTTTTTAATATATTAGATATGCATGTTTGTACATGGTTTCTCAAGCTGTGCATATAAAAAAATTTGAGCTCCATTAATAGTTTTTTCCCTTTCACAAAAGGAAGTTGTTTTCACAAACTATGTAGAGAAATAGTTCTCCTAATTTAAAGGGTTAAATTCACCCTTTTTTCATGTTTTCATTTATTTCATGTTAAAACATTTCTTCTCCTCCCATCCATGTACACCAACACCATAATGGGATATCATCATATACTCTCCAAGTCATGGGGCTATCTCCCTAAACAAGTGTGAAATTGTCTTGTTGATGGTATTATTGGATGATTAATGGTAATCTATTAGTCCCCCTTTCTTCTTTATTCAGTTTTATCATCATATATTTTTATCTCTTCATGTGATCTGATTCTCTTTATTTTCATGGACTTTTCCATATCATTTATTTCCCTCAAACCACATTTATTTAAATCTTGATATTAGATTAGTGAACCAACCTTTGTATAAAGTAGGTGTTATATAGAATTTACGTTAAATTATCCTTATTTTATAACATATTACCATCGTGTTGCACATAGTACTACCCACATGTTGCTCATAAATTATTGAATGATCTTAAAATAATTTGTTACACCCTTCCTTGATTATAATATACCCTACAATATAGTTGGAGGTAATGACCTCAACCCAAACCACATTTAGTGTGATATCAACTACTCGACCCTTGTGTTCACTATTATCCTTTTGATTGAGCCACTCCTTTGAGTGTGAAATTTAATCATAGTGGTTGAAATGCTTTCCTCCCCAAAATTACACTTAACATGGGTTAATTTGTTTTTTTGATGGAATTGAATTCATTAAATTACATGAACTGTTTAATGGATATATCATGTTTTCTAATGAAACCACGTTTTGTGGTGCATTGTCTTCTAAAATAAAATGGAAGTGATAAATCTCATATATCCTCCCTCGATTTATGGGATGTGTGATTCGTATGGGCCTTATGTTTTTCCCATATGGAAGGGAATGTTTATGGGAATGAATTTTATTAGTTTATAATTGAATGATAAATGGGATTGGCCCTATCTATATGTACACATGACTTGTAATCTAGATTGCATATGTACATGACCCTCTTATATAATTTTTTTGAGTGGAATGTTTATGAATATGAACACATAAATACCATGGAAGGGATCAGTGGGTAATGACTTTATACCATAGTAATATTGATACATAGGTTTCCTATTTATGGATTATCAGGAACATACACTTATGAAGATGGTTATTTAAATTTCTCCAAGTGTGATAATCAAGATTCCTCCTTTAAAATTACCATAGAAGAGACCATAATTCCATTTCATTAATAACAAAAATGAATATTCTTGACAACTAATGAAATTGCAGTTTATCAGATTATATGATACATTATACTATCCAAATAATGTTCTTGGGTTCAATCGATTTTTTAATTCAACCTTAGTGACAAGAAGTGTTATCTATTCCTGTGAATACACTCTATAATTGTATATATTGATTGTATCTACACAGGTTAACCCTAGGTTTGGGTTATTTTTGAATAGTCCAATGTGGGTACAGTTTACTAGGAGTTCCTTCAGAACCTAAGCTAACTCATTCATTCTTATTTGTTTACAAATTCAACTATTATACATACACACAGTGGTATTTATATTCATGGAATAGATTATGAAATAGAAATTATTTGTGGTGTCTAACTGAATATTTTACACACATTGTTTGGGACAATATTATATTAGGTTACCCAAAAATACCTCATTGATATTAGGATCAACATACATGGTTTAATTCTTGTGTTGTGCATTGTATATGGGAGCATAGAATAACATGACTGATATATTACTCCTTATTCTCTTGGATATTTGCCTTAGGGTTTTTATTATTTTTAATTTTTATTTAATCAATCAAATCAACCTATTATATGTTTTTTTATTTAGAATTTGTAGAATCACATGGACCTACAAGCATGAATTTATTTATAAATTTTCATGTTGATTCATTCTATTATATTCTTCTTATTCTTGTCAGTTATTAGAAATTATTCCACTACTATGTTTAAATTATTAATTATTATACCAATGGGATTCTCTATCAAATATAGTAAAGTATCCTCATCATGCCATCATTATACCATCACTGCTAGTTATCTATGTCTAGAATATGGGGAGGTTCACTTGAGTTCATGTGACTGATTGGATCAGGGAACCATTTCAATGGATTGTTGTTTGGGATGTTACTATGTGGTTTTTGATATTTTTATTTTCCATACATTTCTATTACATTTCTATTTTGGGCTGGTGGAAAATAGTCTAGAATTTATTCGACGCTTTTTAGTTCATTGTATCTAACAGAGATCTGCCGACAAATGGAGAAAATTCAAAGTGGGAAGGGATGTTTTTATTATTTGTGTTTCTCATTATTATAGTTGATTAGGATTTCACATGGGGTGATTGGTGTAATATAAATTTCACAATTATTTATTGGATTTTTTAAACATGACTATTTTACCATTATGATAATGATGTATTGTTACATGAATATTTACAATAAAATAGGCATTTACTTTATCCACATATTTCATGCATTGTCGGTTTCATTTCGTGGCTACTTGATAACATGTTGGATGTTCCATATGTGTTTTTCCAGCATCATTATTTTTTAAACCATGGTTTAATGACTGTAAAAAAATATTCCTCATATACCATGTTTAGGCATTTATTTATCATGCCTATTTTTCAATGTGATTTGTGATTATAGTGGTATAATTGTAATAAACGGTTGTTTAAATAAAATTTATGCAACAAAATAAGTGGTTTTTTCATGTATAGAATGATGGAGATAGTATATTTAACTAACAAATTTATCATTCCTATAGACTTTCGTATAAATAAAAAAACGGTTAAATTTTAAATTAAAATGAATTTATTACCTCTATATTATATTATATCTCTATGTCATAGGGATGATTGGCCATGTGAATAAATTCATAAATACATGACTATACCCATGTAGGACATTTAGGGCTTGTTTTTTATGATATAAACATTATTGGACCCAATTATTTAATTCATGGTGTTTTTTCTTGTGATATCACCCCATTAAGTGTGTAAATTAGTCTTTTAAAAATTTACAGGTCCCTTATAGGTCACCTTTTTTTGATATTCCATAGAATTTAACCCCATTCAGGTATACTTATACTATATAGTTATGGTCATTTAATGTGTATTCACATTCTAATCTAGTTCTACATATAAACATATTATGGCATCATACTCGACCAATCCATCTTTAATTCATAAAAGGCGTTTTATTTTCATTGGAGCTATAATATTTTGATACATTCAGTAAACATGTATTCTAATAACATAATAATTGGTTTTTTACACTAAAGATTGTTATTTAAATTTTATTTAACTAATCCAAATTGTGAGAACCCTATTGATAAATGTCATGGATGAAAATAATTTGTTTGATAAATTTCCCAATTACGATATAATTTTTTGTTAAATAAGTTATTCATACAAGGATTTATCATATAAAATTCCTATAATCGTTTTGTAATTGAAAAACATATTGCATCATGTTTTATTCCATCTGACTAATTCTTGAAATTATTTTAAAAATGAGTCTTTAAAATGATTTAAGATGAAATGTAAATAAATTAACTATCTAAAATAAAACATCAAAGTGATGTACATAGTTTAAACCCTAGAGTAAGTGTAGTTTAAATATTTTTATGAGTATTACTTATAATGGTAATGAATATATGTTCCCAAAGGACTCTATGTTTTTACTTATTTTTCATTAAACCTACCAGATAGACTATATATCCTAGTGATATTTTGTGCCGTGTATCCAGATTTAAGAGTAAATAGGTAATAATTCATTAAGGGGTATCTCATTATATGTAGTTCCCCAAAGAGTTACAAACCTTAATAATATATAATGTGATATTTCCAATGTGTGGTACTATTCTGCTTCATTTTTTCACATGTACAGCTCATAGTTTAAAAACCAATATAATTTCTTTACGGTTGGTCATTTGATAAGTTTATCCTTGTTAAATTCTTGAGAATCATATAATGCTTGTTTTTATTTTGCTCATAATTCATAGGGAATGTTCAACTACTTAGAAGGCCCTCAGAATCATCTCCTTCTTTCTTTTAACTACTTGATGACTAAGGAGGTCAACAAATAGTTTTATAGTCATGTTGGATAATGACATAGGAATGTTCTTTTCATGATCCATTAGATACTAGGATTCATATGGATGATAATCCCCTGGATATTATCAGTGGTGTTTATTTTTTCATGTGATATCTAGATGTAGTATAAATCAATACATGTGGTACCTATCATATTGAAAAATCATGAAGTAAATATCTGAGTTAGATGGAAAATGTTTATGACTTGAGCTGTTATGCCTTGATGATGTGTCATATTTTAGGTTCAATTACGTTCAAATCAAAGGAAATTTTGAATCTCCCAATACTCAAGATGAAATTCCAAGGAGGATCAGTTGTTTTTAAATGGTCGTCATTTTTTTTCTTTTATTCCTAAAATGATGGACCATATCAATGTTACTCAAGAGTGGTGTCATGTGTATTCAGAGAGTAAATCTGTTCATGACCACTTTTAATTGGATATTTTCTTTCCACCAAATTTATTCCTGATAAAGAATATTATCCAACTATAATACCCATATTTATTGTTCATTAGAACATGTGTCAAGGGATGTCTCATTATTCTCATTAATTCAAGGACTAAGACAACACTAAAGTTGGGAGTGTCACCTCTATTTTGGTAATAAGTTTCCTTATATGTAAAGGATCATAAACAAGGAGGACCATTCATAAATTCTTATTACGAAATTAAATTCACTAGAGGATGGTGAGTTTAGAAAAAATTTAGTGCTTGTGAGGTATTATGATGATTTAATTATAGGTTCGGTACATAACCTTTTTGAGTGTTGTTAGTTAGTGATAGACATCAGTGATTGTACTTGATTGATCTCATGATTCCTCATATGTTCAGGAATCATGGTTAGTTATGGATGATTAATTAGTGGGATTAGCTAATAACTTCTATTGATGTTTACCAGTGGTGGTTATATTGTTCATTCCCTTTTGTAGTTTGATATGGTTGGCTCAAACCTATACTGGTCACATATATTTTATAAAATGGAAGTATCACATGTCCTTTATGAAAATTGATTAAATAATCTTATGTAATCATTTTTTACTAAAGATCGTGTCTCCTATATTGTTATCATCCTAGATATACTATGATAACCTTAGTCATATGCAGATTTAAACTAAAATTGAATCCATTTTTTTTAATAAACTCCATCGAAATTGAAATATAGTAGAATGGTTTGTTTTAGATTCATGGATAGTCCTGAGTGATACCAGGATTCCCAAGTAGGAATTCCCAAACATGACTCATGGAAAATAATCATATCATTTACTTGAATGTCATTTGGATTTTCTAGGGTTCTGAAATGTGGATGTTTTTTCTTTGTACTGATCTCCCTCCTGTAAATTCCAGAGAATAGATTAGATTTGATGAGATCCTTTAACTCATGTTCTTGACTCCAATGTTCTCTTGGACTTTAGTAAAGACTGTATGGGATAATTGAAAGGGTATTTATCCAATATTTCTGGATCAATTTTACATCTATGTTCAAGTTGGTACATGACCACATAATTTTGGTTTTGGAAATATATATGATAGGATAATATATACATGATTTAGTGAGTATGCATGGAGATTTTATGAGGCAACATAATTTAGATTCATTGTGAATAGATTTTAAAATTCTTTGTCCATGAATGCTATGTGTTTTGTGGGAATTCATATATAGGTGGTTACATTTCATATATATCTATATATATAAATTTCTTGTATGAATTAGGTGAGTAAATACATCTGTAAAGTCATAAAGATGAGAGGAATGTAGTTAAAGATTCAGCCAAAAATTTCATAGAAATGGTATCTTGACTAGGACAAATGCGGTTGATTGGAAATCATCCGTCCTATAATGTTATGAATCATGATCGATAATTGACACAATAATAATAAAAATTTTAAATATCCAAATCCCATTGAGAAGATATTGTGTCTTTTATTACACTATTAAATGGTATGAAATATGGTGGGTAGTTCCACAGAATGGATTGTGAACGAGATGATTATGTGATCATGTCTCTAATTCAAAGAGCATGGGTAAGTACTATATTTATGTTTTAGTTTTAAAAATATAATTGACACGGGTTTCTATGACTTCTCAACCATATGGTTACTATGATGTCAAGAGGAACATTCAGTATATGAAAATACAATGCACCTATTGGAAAGAAACTATATGGTCTGAGTAGGTTGACAGTTGATTGCATTGTCTCCATATACCATATAAGGGAAATAATTATCTAAGGTGGGGATGTTGTGACATACCATGTTTGGAACCAAGTAAAATTTTCAAAGAAAATTTGAAAATTTTCCATTTAGTGGATGGGATGTTCTTTAAAAAATGTTTTTTAAAATAATTCCAATATCATAAAAACCCAAATGTGTTATCATTATTATTTTTGAAGGTCCAATAGGTTCCTTTAGTGATCTGTTGTCTTTTGAAAGAGTCAATCTCCAAAATATGAAAATTAGATGATGATTCATGGGGTGCATGACTTTTCTCAAACCGTGCATCCACCAGGTAAAACCGTGAAACCTTTTTAAAGAGTAATGGGATGAATCTTGTTTTTTCCTAACCATGTGAACCATGATGCATGGGTTTTTACATGTTTAAAGGCTTTTAGCTGAGTAGGAATACATAGTTTCTAAAATAATGTACATGAAAAATCAGATCACCCTTCTTTGGTAGAATCCTTGGCACGGTTGGCACATGGTTTGGTGTACAATGTGTTAAAACATTGTTACTCATTTAAATGGGTAAATTTAGCCTTTTCATGTATTTAATTTTATTTATTCTTCTATATTATATTCTCCACATATCTATGTGGAGCATCCCCATTATGGGAGATCTTCCTCTCCTCTCCTTGGTGTGGAAGTGCATCTATTTTACGACATCGAATTTTCATTCCATCTATCTTGTTGGAAGTGTACTAGTAGTATCTTCATTTTTTATTCCCCTTTTGTCCATTGTCTTCCCATATTTTATGATATCTTCATGTGATAAAATTCTCTCTATTTTATAGGACTTTTCCAATTTCATATATTTTTTATCAATAATAACGATTCAAAACTTGATATTGGATGACTGAAGAATCCTTAGTAGAATTTAGCCAGCTCATATATTATCCTTTAATGTATAATTATTTAATAAAATTCCAGACTACCCACAAAGTACTAATACATTTTTAAATGATTTTAAATATATTTCTTAGACCCTTCCTTGATTACCTTAGACACTATAATGTGGTTGGAGGTGATGACATCATCCTGAACCACCGTTAGGGTGATTACAATTAATTAAAAACATTTATTCCTTATCTTACTCTTGATGGATCCACCCATTTGAGTTTTAAAATAAAAAATATTGTTTGAAATTCCTACCTCCCACAAACCACCATCAATGTGGGTTTATTTATTCCTAGTGAAGTTATTTAATTAATTAAATTCAATGAATTATTTGATTTAAATATCATGTTTTGGAATAAGACCACCTATTGAGGTGCATTGTCTTTTAAACTAAAAATGAAGTGACAAATATGTTTTATATTTCATTTCTTTATAGAACTGGTGCTTCCCATGTAATTTATAGTAGTTATTATATGGAAGGGAATTCATATGGACATGGACCATATTATTTTATAATTCAATGAAAATTTTTATTTTCCACTCAATAAGTATACATGACATGTAATGTGTCATGCTTGAGTACATGATCCTCTTGTATATTTGAGTTTTGAATGGAATATTAATGAATATGGTCACTAATTTAGTTGAACATTAATTATAAAATGAATTGTATTATGCCCATAGTTATACTAATAATCTCTGGTAGGAATTCCACAGATAGACTCATAAAGCAAGTTGTTTTTATATTCATTGAGTGATACGATCATTCCAAAGTAAGAATTCCTTGACCTGGTCACTGATGGGGATTATTATACACATGAGTGATTTTAGTACCCTAGGGGAGATTATTTGGATGTTATTTTTATAAGTATATTCATAGCATGAAATAGGAAACAATTAGTACCTAGAAAGAGATTCATTCAATAGGCTATGTGGGTTATACCATTATACCATACTGAGAGTGATACTTTGGATTCCTCTTTAAGAATAACTATGGATGAACTCATAATGTGACGGGGAATTAGAGTTATCCCAGAAATATACATTTGGATTCATATTTACGGATCCACATGGATTTGATCATGGTTTCATTTGATTAATAACTTGAATTCCTCTTTTTAATGATTGAAGAAATGCTAGTTTTTCATATTAACGTATGTTTTTTTCAGGCCAAAGTACATTATTGGGTTCAGTAAATGATTTTAGTTAGTCAAAATTTATTTCAAATTATTTTTAATTTGGAATATACTATTTAATTATATATATAAATATGTATATATATTAACTGGGTAATCGATGTTCTGTGATATTTCAACTTAGGATGAAGTAAGTATGGACGACTAGGTGCCCCTTTGCAACCTAAGATGTATTTCTTTTTATTATTTATTTTCAACTTCAACTATTATACCTACACAACAATTTATTTTACCTTAATGGACTATATTATTCTTTAGACACTTTTAGTGGTGGCATGATGAGCATATAAAACATCCTAGAAGGGCCGCTGTAGCAATAAAATATGAAAGCAGACCACATTAGTTTCATTGTGAGGATTCATTAAATAATTATTACATTATGCATTGTACATGGGATATTAGGATCACAATACTAATATATTAATTTGGATTCTCATGGATGTCACCCTTAGATATTTTTATTCTATTTCTTTTATGTTTATATTATGAAATCGAACTATTTTATGGTCCTGGATTTAGATTTTATAGCGTTATATGGACATGAATGCATGATTTTGTTTGACATTGGAAATGTTTTATAGTCTATTATATTCTTCCACTGCTCGTTATTTATTATTACTACTGTTATTTCAATCTATAAATTCACTATTATTAATACATTATTCTTTTAGTTTTTTATGGTATAGTCTACCCACCATAATTTATTTATAACATCATTTGTAGTTAGAATAAACTATAGTACAGTGAGGCCCATTTAAGGTCATGTCACTAAACAGCTCGAGAAAATGTTTCAGTGGCACTCTGGTTCATATGTAACAAAATAAAACAACAAACACTATTTATCTATCAATGTAATGCTAACTATATAAATCCAATGGGTTTAAATAGAAAAATCATTAGACATATTTTCCTAACATATTTAGGGGGATATATGTATCTTAATCTATCATAATATACTGAAAATTATCTTTTTTATATTCAAAAAAAAATTGTGAAAAATGTGAGAAACAAAAAGATCCAAACATTACAACAAAATAAAACAAAGAAAAATGATAACCCAAATCAACACTATAGGATCTCCCCCTCCCCATCAACTACATATTTATGGAAAGCCTTCACCATCAAATGACTGCTCAGTAGGCTGTCTCATGTAGGGTATCATGCTACTGGTACCGATGGCAGAGCCACACCCTCTCAAAAATCTAAATTTGAATGGAATGCTCAAGAGAAATCTTCCTAATCTGATCCTCATCTGAAGTTGATCAATGTAGTGTGATGGTTGAAAACATACCCATAATTTAACATTTAATCATGAACTATAAATCATCCTCATTTACTTCCATAGAAAAATTCCACTCAATCTTCCAATGGAAACTTTGGTACAGTTTTTCATACTCCCTGTGATCATTCACATCTTCTATTTTTGAACACTTCCAAATCTGGAACCATCCCTTGTAGAAAAGACCCATAAACAATGAAACATGGAGCCAAAAAACAAACATACCAAACCAAAACCATTTCATTGGTTCAAAAAATCATATCCAACGTGTTTCCAAACCTTCACAACCTAATCAGTATGATTGCTCTTCCACCATGAAGCCTTCATGATGAATTGTCCCAGAAGACACAAATCATCCCGAACCCTGAACATAGTGAGTTCACGCTAAAAAAATCCCAAAAACTACAATACAAACAACAATAAAACAATGTAAAAACACAGAAACACACAAAAATGAAACATGAATAGAAGCAACCACATCCCAAAATAAAATAGAGGAAAAATATGGAGAACAAGAAACCATCACCAGATCGAGAGAAACCCAGGCACCAGGGATCACCAGAAATGGTCCCCACCACAAACTAGATCACATGGACTGTTTCCACCATCTAAATCACCCCTACAGACCAAAAAAACCACCCAACGAACCCACTTAATGTGAGGTTGTAATGCTCAGTCTCAGAAACTAGATCACATACATTGAACCAGCTTCACGCCTCCAAGATAAGATTTATTTAGTGGATATGGATTGAGGTGTGAAGCAGGTCAATAATGAATATATTGGTAGATCATGTTGAGTCCACGAGGTTACTGAAACCACCATGAAAGAGAAACTATATCCACAAGTATGCTAAGGAATTTTCAAGGGTGAGAGTCAAGCCAAGCCGAGGCAGAGAGAGGAGGCGATGGAAAAAATCCCCATCAGTAGTGGCCATGACGTGCCCATCCCCTTTTGATATCTATAGTAATAGAGTAATGAAATTTTATTGTTAAAATTTAGATATTGAACCAATACTATAATAGGAAATCACATAGTTTTTTTCACCAATGACATAATTAAAATTTTTAGTACATTTTATTTATGAGGGAAGAAGGTAACACCCCCAATATTTTTGTAATGTTATCATTTAAATTTAATGTTATACTGAATATCATTGCATATATGTTACATAGCCCAAAAAACCTTGACATACCATAGTGAAATAGTTAAATATGAAATAAAACAATAGTATGAATGTTTCAATAATAATAAAGCCTAATGTAAAAAAATGTAATAAATGATTTATTATAAAAATATATATTAAATTTAATTACATAATCTTATATTTAAAGATGGATTTATGTATTATAATACAAAATTAATGATTTAATATGTTAGTTAGTAGATAACAACAATTTAAATGTGATTACACATATTTTACATTAAAATGGTTTTTCGGAATTTTCTTAAATTGATGTCTATTTTAAATAACAAATTAAATTAATCACTTTCAAAAGATAATATGATAGTATGTGCTATTTGAAACAAATATTTTAAAACTAATTTTTTAGAATTTTTTTTAAAATAATATTATGAATATTTAATTATTAAAATATCGTTTTCTATATATAATTTTTATTTATATTTTAATATTAATTTAAAAGATTATTTAAAAAAATTAATTTCAATTTCATGAAATTAACATCAATTGTTAATTAATCATGTCAAAATTAACATATGGTTATTTTTTCAGATATTTTTGAAATAGTTTATTTTATGTGAATGAGGAAGAATACAATTTATAAATATATACATATCATATCTTTTGGTAAATTATTTTAAACTACCTTCAAAATTATGAAACATAAACATTTTTCATTTGTGATTTTTTAATATTATTCCTTTTAAAACACAACACTGAATTTAAGAAACCAGTGGTTTACTTTTTTGACACATAAGTAATATTAATTTCAATAAAACAAATTTCCAGAATTTCATTTATTTATTTCTCAATAATGTGAAATTATGTTTTATCCATTCATTGAGATCTATAGAACCAGGTTTTTAATAATAAACCATGATACTTCATGGAAATAAAAAATTATAATTGTTTTTTAAAATAATATTTATAAGATTAAAAATATTTCTTTTTCTAAAAACATTGATTTTACACATTTTTTATGCTAATAATAAAATTAATTTTATCCCCCATATAAATTTTATTTGTTAAAATTTATTTCTTATATTGAGTCATTATGTCCAACTTATTTAATTAGATCAATTTTAGGTTAAGCCTTATGAAATAAATTAACTCGATATAAATTATTTTCCTTGGTAAATCCCAAATATCCTATAAGATTGGAATCTAATGTTAAAAGACATAAAACATGGTAAAAATGTATCTAAATTATTTTTTTGAGTTTCTCAACCAAAACGTTTCTCATATACATTTTGTAAAATGTTTTGTCCACTTTTAGTTTTAAATGTGCAGTCCTTTTATATTAAGATTCCATATTTATAATAAAATTACATTCCCTCCACTTATCAAAAATATCTTCCAGCATCTATTAAAATCCACTCAATAAACTCAAATTTTGATAGAAATTATTCTCATTTAACATCTCTTATAACCCTCTTCTACTTATATGAGACTTTATTATAAAAATATGATTGTTTCTGATAGGAAATTTAAGAGGTATGGGTTTTATTCTATTTGGTAGTTTGAGTATAGACATATAAATGGTTGAACAATCATTCATTTCTGTTTCACAATTTTTAGACAGATTCTAATGTATTTTTTGGTGGATTTGAAAAACCCAGTGGTTCCCTTATTCGCTATTTCACATGAAACTAGTTTCTAGAGATAGGTAGTCATTGGAAATGGATCCGGTGATTCTTAGATACAAACATTATTCAAGATAATGGGATGTTGGTCTATTCAAACCCTTTTGGATTGAATTATTTCCTACCATAGGACTATCTTAATGATTTATGACATATTTCTGTGTTATTTATTAACTCCTATGTATGACACGAGTCTCTAATTAATCCATAATAAATTACTATCATTTATAACCATTAGAATCATCTCTATATACCATGAAACATCATTGATGGATAAATATTTTTACATATGAGGTTCTCCAATGATTTTAACCTTTTGTGAATGGATTAAATTTTCTATGGAAATTTATTATCATGATGCTTCTTTTAATCCCCGTATTGGGGTACTCTATATTTCTTCATCATAGAGGGATACGTGAATTAATTTATTCTTAGGATCAGGACCATGAGGTGGAATTCCTATGTATCCTTGTGAATGTGATCAAAATCTATATATTTTAGTTCCACATAATGGGACACATCATACTTCATAATGACATGTTACATGGACCAAATCATGATGTTTAGCATCTTTGGGTAAGGAAGTTTAGAAAAAATGTTCCTTTTTAATATTTACTCTAGGACTTATGCTAAGGAGAACATTTTTGACCTATATGAGATAAGGAATCCCAGGCCAGATATGACCCTTTAGGGAATACAAAAAAGTTGATATTATAGTTTATATGAGGGTGTCAGGTTTGAACTTTTAAAAGGATTCATAAGTATCCCGTTTAGAATGGAATAACTAGACATGTAGTATGATTATGAGGACCCAGAACTCCAGAGGCCTTATTATGTTTTTTTATCATAGGATTTTTTCCATATATATTGTTAAGACATGGTCAAATATTATAAAAAACCTAAGGCATCGTGGTTACTTCATCAGAAAAATTGAAATTTGAATGTTGAGGCATTGTTTCAAGGATCGAACTTTATAATAGGATGGTCATGGTGTTGGTTAAATTTAATTGATGGCCCACACATATGAGGCCCCCCTCGAGATAGGTGAAAGGAATATTGAGAAAATGATTTTCTACTAAGAAATTCATCTGATCATGTGGATTTTTGGACTGTTACAAACCTGTAATCAAATGTGGACCATGCTTAATATGATAAACAAGAGTATTTAAAATATCTATAAAACCAAACAATCTTCTTTATATAGTGAAAGATTATGCCAGGTTGATGGAGATAGAAAGTAAATTTGGGGTTATCTCCAATTTTTTTGAAACTTTATAGGAATATCTGGCTAGCCAGCTAGGTGAAGCTCTATAATAAAGAATAATGGATTACTCTAGGAGGTATTCAATATTCCCAATTACAGATAAGAAAGGTGGATAACCCACTAACCCTCAAAATGAAAATAATGTGTTCCCCCCCCCCCAACCCTCCGAAAAGGGAGGTCTCTCAGATTAGAGAATACTGGGGAAGAACATGGACCAATCCATTCTGTCTGAAACTTGGTGGTCTCTGGAAAATCACCCAAGGTTGGTGTCCTCATCACTGAAGGGATTCATAACTAAACACACCTCGATGACCTAAACCATTAGTTAGTAAAAACTTGGGACAACTCTTACTGAAGGAATCTATAACCGAAAGGGAGATATGGTGGGCTGGTTGTCCCCATAGTTTTTACATGTATTAAGGATTCATTTGGGGAATTTTCTTGAACCCCCTCGAAAAAGTCATCCAAGGGAAGTGATTCCCTACCATTGATGGTATAAAAGTTTGACTAATATATGCTCGCATATGTAGGTCATTGATAAGTTATATATATCTAAGACATCTGATGACTAGGTGAGTTAAAGGTGTCTCCCTCAATGGGGGCTGGGAAGAATACATGGGTATCACGCAGAGGGACCTTGGAAGAAATAATCAGTCTCTTACATGGGGACATGGGAAGATTGAAGTGATTTCTACAAGGTCGATCTATGAAATATCAGGATTTAATTTGTATAATAGAAAACCTGAGATATAAAACATGGGAGAAGATATTATTTAGACTCTAAATTATTCTTCATGTGTCCCTAGAAATGCCTCAAACTGACCCCAAGTTTAGAAAAAGACATCCTTGCTAGTTTCTATCAATTATGGAGAAAGTGGATCCTCCCACATGAGTATTTAATTTCAAACATTATAGGTAATTCAATACCATTATTCCCCAAAATTATCTCTTCTCTCAAGATTTAGGGAACTATATAGATGGTCTCAATGGCCTAAGTGAAGGACATGGTAAATGTGATCTTTGAGGCTTCTTTTTATGTTTTCTTTTTTTTGTGAATAAGAAACATAGAGGTCATATTTTTAGTAAAACATGATGCCCTGGGTGAATGAGGGTTTCTACACAGGTCCATCATGCATGTGTCTCACAAAAGTGTCATGGGAAGGTCATACTACTCTTTATGGGGCATGCTAGCCAATACTGTGTGAGCCTCTGAGTGTATAGGATAGTTGTGCACATGCCTACCTAGGTGAATTACTTTGATTTCAATAGTTTAATTTACCTCATTATTACTTGAAAATTTTAGAGTAAATATATTCAACCTTATGAAAAAGATAATGTGTCAACAAAATCCCCACTCAATATTGAATTAGATAGAAAGCGGAGGATCTGGTCCTGAGTTATATGGATGAAATGTCCATGAGAGCTAAGCTGGTCATTGACAAAGGTAGTATTCAAAGGAACTCCAATTAGTTATTATGTGGTGGTCATATATATTGGAAAAAAATGACCATAAATAGGGCCGAACATCCATTCTTTTCCCCTCAAAATTTATCAATCTTATTCTGCCATATCAAAAGTTCTTCGGGAATTCATTAAAAAGATATTATCTCATAAGTAAATAGTACACTATTTGAGAAACAGAATAACACAAGATCAAATGGGTGGGTTTCCTACATGAGGAAACATGTGAGATTAACTAGAGTGAGAACACTTGGTCAGTTACCTATAAAGAATCACATAAGAGAGTTTCCATCAAAGGATCACATGGATGAGTAGAAAATGTGAGGCTCTTGGGTGAGAAGCATGTACACAACACATCATTTGAGATAAAATAATAATTTTTCAAAATTAATAAAAATATAAATGTATCATTATAGGATTCAAATGGATTATTAGATGGATTCCAATGAACAATCCTCTACATTGGTTTCATAGATTATTAAAACCATCAAACCTGATTACTATGACATGTGTGAGTCCACTCATCCCAACATAGCGAGGTTATTTTTGAAGTATTAGAGTGTGTATCCATAGAGAAACTACCTACCTATTTATAATCATATAATTCTATGATATGTGTCCATCATTATGAATAATATTTACCTTTCTATGTCAATGTTTTTGGAATAAACCAATTATTCAACTACCAACATCTCTTATATGGGAGTATTTATTGAGTAAGGAATACTTCATATTGCATGATTCATGAACCATATTTTTTGTTCTCTAGACCTAAATCCTCATACAACAGAATTGAAACCCCCTATTATAATTCAACTATCTATTCATCAATGATGAAAAAATCATAGGGCTGGAATGAATATTTGTACATCTGTTCTAGAAGATTTAAATCCTAATAGATGTTCGAATAATAAGTATTCCAAACCTATTAGTAATTTAAATATTTTCTATGAAATTTTGGAATCTATGAAGTAGTTTGGGTGGTATAGATGTATGTCAACAAGTACACAAACATCACCCATGAACTGTTGAGTTGATGTAGTCCTAATATAAATACATTCCACCAGGTTTATAGATATGTCATTATTATACTTTAGGCTGTCTACAAGATCTATGGATCTCCTACCCTCATACAGATTTATTATGTTTTACTTTTACCAACGATGATGTGATATTATGCTTACGGAAAGATATATTTGACCCATGATCTATTCATATTGGCTGGAAAGTTGCAGAAGAGGGACCCTTTGTAAGAACTTGCACCTTCTTTTTAGGTATATTTTACCTTTTTCTGGTGTTTTTTAGAAAAGAGGTGTTTCTGGAATTTTTTTAAGTACACGCCTTAAACTTTATAAGTACACGCCGTATACTTCAATGCTGCATGAGGACATGTGCTGGCAGTGTCCATGCCACACACACAGTTGTGTGGGGTGATGTGGAGGCCGCTTACTTGGAGTACGGAAAAGCCTAGTACACGCCGTGTACTCCAAAATTACACGCCGTTTATTTTCATTTTTTTCATTAAATGGACTAGGCTCATGTATGATGACCATAAACATCTTCTTCTAGTTTACATTCAGCCAAGGGAAGTCATATAGCGCTTGAACTTCATTGATCCCCTGAGCCTCCATCTATTCTCAGAATCGACGGCCGTCTATTGCTTTGGAACCACAGTGGAGAGCTATTTCTTCTTCTAGAGCATCGTTTTCCAATTACTCCTCTTTTCGACGTTATCAGGAGTTTAATGTTCTTGTGTGCTTTCATAGATCTACGAATTTATAAGGAGACTCAATCCATATGGTTCATGTATATTGATCTCTTACCATCAAGGTAGGTATTTTGTGCCTTTCTGTTCAATGTTTTTGAGAAATATGTTCGAATTCCAAAAATACCCTTGAATGGGGTATTGCGTGTTTACTGTTTTTCCCTTGTTTCATTCCTGCGATGATTTTATGCTTCTGTATAGGTAATTTGGCTTTAAATAAGGATAATTTCTATTCTTGGATATTTTTCCCATGCCTTGTTCGGTTTACGACCTTTTGGTCTTGTTAAGCCTTTGGCCGTTATACCTGTTTCCCATGCTTTGTGACCGCAGGATGAAGTGTTGTTCCCTGAAATGATTGTTATGTTGTAGACTATTTAGCTAAGTAACTCTGTAGGTTTAATTTGGAATTATATCATTATTATTCTCTGACTAGCACATGCCCGTGAGAACCTTGTGCTATAGACTATAAGGGGATAAACCGAGTGAGATTCCTTAGAGAGTCTTCATTGTGTTTAAATTTTTTATGCCATTCAAGGCTATAAGAGAAATTGACCAAGTGAGCTTCCTCCGAGAGTCGGTGATTGACCTAATGATATAAGATGAATTGACCAAGTGAGCTTACTTAGAGAGTCTCTTGACTTTGGGGATATATGGGGAATTGACCGCGCGATCTTCCTCAAAGATTCCTTGATTACCTTAGACTATAAGGGGAATTGACTAAGCATGCTTCCTCAGAGAGTCCTATAATTTTTTATAACAAAACCAAAGGATTTAGGCTTAGTGTACGTCCTAGAGGGTTATTGGCACTTCATTGATTAGACTAGAGGGGATGGCTGTGAGTACATCCCAGAGGTATTACTATTTGTGGATAGCTGTTTGCTTCACTGCTTCTTGCTGATATATGGATTGTTTACTATTGTGTATCATCCAATTTACCACTTACTATTTATTTCTTATCGTACTATTACCTTCCATATACACACGGACTATTAGGAACATATATTTGGGTGGTTTCCTACTGGGATTTAGTCTCACACCCTGTTTGGGTCATGCTTCTTGGCCCAAAAAGATTATATTGCTCTAGCTATAAAAAGGGAAAGCGTCCTTCGACATCTGGAAATTGGTTGTATTAGAGAAGGATAGCATGGGACAAAGATGAGTCTTGTGATACTAAGGAGTGGCTTATCTATTTTTCTTTAGTACTTTGGTTTAGTATTATATTCAGAATTTTGACATGTTTGGATGATTTCCTAGACATATGTATCATGCATCATTTCATATATATGTGTGCGCTCTAGAAGTTTATTGTTTTAGTCTTATGTTGTTTATTGTGGTTGGATATTTACTGCTTCTTCTATTGTGTGTTTTGTTTACTTCCACTATTTACTCTGCCAATGAGGGCATAGTTTCTCCACTAACACACCCAAGATCCTCACTGCTAGTCGGTAGCCTCTGGCATTCTGGGAAATGTGCTTGAGGCCATGTGACCAACCGGGCATGGGGCAGCTCTAGGTGGATTCCAGAACAGGGACGTTAAAAAGTTGTATCAGAGGAGTTATTTTCTCCTGGCTTATATGTTGGAGCATATTGTCAGGGATATGATGGAATAGGTACATGGTTATATGTTTTTCCCGGGAGTAGCTAACCCGTGTATATGGAAAATCCATACTACCTCATTTATTACAGTTTTACTTGTTTACACTTATAAAAATAATTATATTTCACCGTTGGGTGATTCAGATTCTTTGTGTTGTTACCGTTGTTGTTATTGCGATTCTATTTCTATCGCAACCTGATGATATGAGGTTATTCAATCTCAGGCATCATACAGGCACTTTCTAGAAATCACATGTCATGCATTCGTTCCATGTCATCTAGTATAAATTAGAAATTGTATGTTGTTGTGACAGACGTTGTGTAGATTATGCATTCTGTTGTAATAGGTTCATTGATATAATCTCAACTCTTTGATAAAGAATTTGTTTGTATAGTACTTGCTTAGATGGATTCCAAACTGTTGTTCTTTTGGTGTTATGGGCCCTCATGGACCGTAATTTGGTGGACCATTTCATGGGTTCCTTTTTATAACTTATATAAGATTCCAATCTTTGATTCGCGGGGAGTATGGGACCTCACAGATCGGAATTTGGAACCTTAACTCTTGTTTTTGTGTTTTTTGGGCTTCAGAGTAGTTTCTGAGCTTCTGCCTAGAAAAACCCAGAATACACGGTGTGTACTTTTGAATATACATCATGTAGTTTTTAAACTGTGTCACTTACTATGTGGGCAGAAACACAGAGTTGTGGAAAATCTTCAGGAACACACCGTGTACGGTAAGTACACATTGTGTTGTAGTGATAATGTGTCTAACCGTGTGACTAATGACATAGATGGATGAGGCTTAGACTATACATGTCGTGCCCTATTATCACATGCCATGTCATGTAACCTAAGTACCCAGACGTGTCACAAACAACACGATTCAAGGAAAACCTTCAAGTACACATTGTGTACTCAGGGAGCACTCCGGGTAGAGTGAACCGTGTAGCTGGTCATGTAACTAACAACACCGGTCATTGAAACCATTTCTAGTACACACCATTACCATTGTGAAAAGTCCGTGTAGTCTGGGAAGAAGAGGACCGTGTGGGTTAGTCGTGTAAGGAGACTTGGGCAGGGGAATAGAGTTCAATCACATGCCGTGTGTGGGGACAACATTCCATGTGGTTGGGGAGTTACAAGATCTGTTATGGAAGAAGTACACGACCATGTAAATGGCATAAAAGAACATGCCATGTAGTTTTTTATACATGATGTGTAGTCATGTTCTCTATTACATGAAGGATTCATTATTATGTTCCCCTCTTGTACTCTTGTGTTATCAGTCTTGATAATCCTGATATAAGGTGTACTTTTTACCTTTTAGAATTATGCCACCAAGACGTCCCCCAGTTGTACGTCAGCTACCAGACGATGATTAGACACCAGATATGGATGATCAGGGACCTCCTGCAGATCCTCCTGCTGTGCCATCCTTGGAAGTAGTAGTTATACCAGTTGCTGGCTCCAATGCGCAGTTTATAAGGATGATGCTAACCTTCCAGGGTACACTACCTCCTACCCCGTCGATTTCATAGTTGACGCGGGTTTTCCAGTAGCATCCTCCTCCTACTTTCTTAGGAGATGGAGGACGTTAGGCTGCAGAGTTGTGGATCAAAGCCACGCTGATACGTTTCGAGCATCTTAAGATACCTCCATAGAAGAGGGTCATTCTCGCTGTCTATATGCTCCGAGACTCACCAAGAGGTGGTGGGAGGTGATCTCAAAGTCAGGATTCTAGTAGAGTATGACTTGAGATGAGTTTCGGAGCATCTATTACGATTACTTCTACCTGGAGACCTTAAGGGCTGATCGAGCCTGGGAGTTTATGAGTCTGGAGAAGGGTACTCATTCTATTATATATTAATCGTCTCGCTTTACTGAGCGACAACGTTTCATGCCTATTCCAGGAGGTGATGAGTTGTTCCTTGCTTGAATGTTTGAGGATGGTCTGAGGAAAAACATCCTCTTGTAGGTGAACATCTTAAGGTTGACTTCGATATCATCTATCACCAACTAGGCGCTGATCACTAAGCGCAATCTGAGGGATTCTGTACGAGTGAGCCAGGGTGGTTCGACATCCAGAGTCAGTGTTCCTCCTACTGATAGTATGAAGCACCATAGGAAGTCTGCTCGAGGAGATAAGAGTAGGAAGAATTTGTCATTGGGCAGCCAGGTAGTATGCTACCAATGTGGGAGGATTGGGAATACTAGGCCACAGTTCTAAAGAGATCTTATGGAGTGCCGATCTTGCGGCAAGATGGGAAATATTCAGCGTTTCTGTCATATCTTCTCAATCACAGCTGGTGGTAGGGGTTCTTTTATTACCGCAGGTATAGGAGATGCAACACCAGTTTCTCACCAGTCTGGGAACTGGAGTTCTTCCAGTCGTTCGGGCCAAGTTGGAGGTCACGACCATGGTGGTAAATCACCAGGATGTTAACGAAAGCAGAGTGGATCAGCTCAAGGTGGTCAAGTAGGGTCACAGGGACACGGTACATGTTAGACTTTTGTAGTTGAGCAGACCCATCAAGAGAGAGATCTCGGTCCTTCTACAGTTTGAGGTACTATCTTAGTAGCCTCGGTTTTATATTCATCACTTTTCGATACTGGTGATACACATAAATTTCTCTCTGTTGCTTTTGTATAGGGCCTTAGGCTCTGCATATTTTCCTCTACTGATACATTGACCCTAGACACATCGTTGGGGACTAGAGTGACTAGGGTAAGTCAGTGCAGAGAGTGCCCTCATGAGTTTGTAGAGTGTCACTTCTTATGGGACCTCTATGTCATAGAGAAGATGAGTTATGATGTCATTCTTAGAATGGACTGGCGTGTTCCCTTCCAGGAAGTCGTCAACTGTTATCACCATAGGGCGATTTTTGTATGACCAGTGGGTAGATCCTTTCTTTATAGAGGTGGGTGGGATGTCCCAGAATGTATATCGGGTCTAGAGAATCATGGGTTGGGATGAGTTACAGCCTAGATCACTAGTATTTATCTGGATGACTAGGGAACTTCACAGTTAGACTTTCCTCCAGTGGTGGATCATTTTAGAGATGTCTTTCCAAAGGAATTTTTAGGTTTTCCTCTGGGGAATGAGGTAGAATTCTCTATTGATCTTGTGCCTGGAGCAGCACTGGTGTCCATTCCTCCTTATAGGATTTCTACACCTGAGTTACAGGAGCTCAAGAAGAAGTTAGAGGAGTTGCATGAAAAGGGTTACATCTAACCTATAACTTATCCTTGGGGTTCTTCTATCCTATTTGTGATGAAGGAAAATGGTACCCTCAGGATCTGTGTGGACTATTGAATGTTGACCGGTTGACGGTCAAGAATCGATATCCCTTGCCAAGGATCGATGATCTCTTTGATCTGCTTCAAGGACCCCGGGTGTTATCGTAGACTGATTTGAGATCTAGTTATCATTATTTGTGCGCTAGACAATTTGATATACATATTACAACCTTCAGGAGATGGTATGTTCTATAAAATTATATGGTTATGCCGTTCAGTCTCACGAACACGCCAGCAGTTTTCATGGCACTGAAGAACTGAGTGTTCCATCCATACTTAGATTCCTTCATATTGGTTTTTGTGGATGAAATCATGCTGTACTATCACACTTTCCCAACCATGATACCCATCTTGATATCATCTTGAGTACACTTAGGGATCATCAATTATATGCTAAGCTCTCAAAATTACACTTTTGGATGGACCAAATTCACTTCTTGGGTCATGTTATCTCAGAGGAAAGAGTATCAGTAGACCAAGAGAAAGTGAGAGCAGTAGTTTCCTGGGAGAAACCAAAGAACTTCATTGCAGTGGGGAGTTTTCTTGGACTATCTGGATGCTACATACATTTCATACTAGACTTTTGATGCCTAGAAGAACCTCTGACGAGTCTGAATAAGAAGGGTGTGAAGTTCTTATGGTCAAATTCCTGTGAGTCATCCTTTCAGAAGCTGAAAGGGAGGTTGAAATCAGCACCGATACTAGTCTTTTCAGAGCAAGGTAAGAGCTACACCGATTATTGTGATGCTTCAGGTATCGGGCTGGGAGCTGTGCTTCGGTAGGAAGATGGAGTCGTTTCTTATGGGTCTTGGCAGCTGAGGCCACCTGAGAGGAATTATCCGATGCATGATCTAGAGTTAGCAGTTGTTGTTCATTCCTTACGTTTTTGGAGAAATTATCTTCTGGGAGAGATATTTTTTTGGTATTCAATGACCAAAAATGTCCCAAGTACATCTTCACTCAGCATGATCTGAATTTGACACACCATAGGTGGGTCGAGTATATTGAGTCCTTTGAATTTGAGCTTGCATAAATACGTGGGAAAGGCAATGTTGTGGCTGATGCACTGAGTAGGAGGACTCAGATACCGACAGCTCAAGAGGCCAGGAGTGTGTGGCTTCTTATGGATCTATTCTCTGAGATGCATTTATAGGTGAACTACAGTCAGTGACATACATTTCTTTCTTCTGTAGCTGTTACCTATGAACTTCTTGATTGCGTTCGAATGATGCAGTTATCAGATTCTGAAGTCCTAGTCCTATAGAAAATCATGTCAGTAGAGGACCCTGTTCCAAGATGGACAGTAGGAGAGGATGAGATATTGCATTTCCAGGGATGCGTATGGGTTCCAGAAGACATATGTGAGGAGCTGATGCAAGACTTTCATTTCTCAGTTTGGGCAGTTTATCCTGGCGTCACCAATATGTATCATGATTTACAACATCAGTATTGGTGGCCAGGTATGAAGAGGGATGTTTCTAGTTTCGTCATGAGGTGTTCCACTTGTCAGCAGGTGACTGTGGAGCATCACGACCATCAAGGATTTTACAGCAGTTACTTATTCTCGAGTGGAAGTGGAATGATGCTACGATGGTTTTCGTGACCGGGCTGCCAAGGTCCCCACAAGTTAATGACACAGTATGGGTTGTCATTGAAAGACTCAAAAAGGTTGTTCACTTCTTGAAGATCAAGGATACCTTCAGTGTTGAGGAGCTGGGGTGGTTGTACATCTGATAGATTGTACATTTGCATGGTGTTCCACACTCTATTGTTTCAAAAAGGGATGCCCATTTTACTTCTCAGTTCTGGCAGGGGCTTCAGAAGTATTTGCGTACACAGGTACTTTTGAGTACATCATATCATCCCCAGAAAAATGGCCAGTCCGAGCGTACAATTTAGGTGTTTGAGGATATTCTTCGAGCATGCATCCTGGATTTTGGATGTTCTTGGGAGAAGTATATACCTCTTTTGGAGTTTTCCTACAACAATAGTTTTCAAGAAACTATTCAGATGGAACCTTATGATGCTTTGTATGGAAATCCATGCTTATCACCTTTATACTATATAGAGGCAGAAGTGACAGCTTTGCGGGGACCTCACCTTGTTAAGGTGACCTTAGAGAATACATAGTTGATTCGGAAGAGGATTTCTATGGAACAGTCTCGACAGAAGTCGTATGATGATAAGAGGAGATGACCACTACAATTTGAGGTCAAGGATCAGGTTTTCCTGCATGTCGCACTGAGGTTGGGACACAAGATAATTCAGAGATTGGGTAAGCTTTCACCAAGGTACGTCGGGCCATTTGAGGTGTTGGAGAGAGTTTGGACGGTTGCTATTTGGTTGCAGTTACCATAGAGGTACCGAGCTATACACGATTTATTCCATGTTTCACAGCTCCGACGTTACTTTTTAGACTCGTCTCATGTCATTCATCCTGAGGAGGTTGAGCTCCAAGAGAATGCATCATTTGAGGATCATCCTATCTGGATTGTTGATCGTAGTACGAAGGCTCTTCGTGGATGTTCTGTTCCACTGGTACGGGTGCTATGGCAGCACGGGTGAGTACAGGACGAGAATCGGGGGAGGGAGGCCGATGTACGATCGTAATGGCCAGTGTTGTTCGGTGTTTCTTCTTCTATGCCTCACTAGGGTAATTTGAGGATGAATTTGTTTAATGGGGGAACTTTGTAAGAACCCGGCCCATCTTTTCAGATATGTTTTCCCTTTTTCTAGAGTTTTTGAGAAAATATGAGTTTTTTTAAATTTTTGAAGTACACGCCGTGTACTTTATAAGTACACTTCATGTACATCGGTTCCATGTGAGCCCGTGTGCAAGCCATGTCCAGGACACACACAAATTCATGTGGGGTGATGTGGAGGCCGCTTAAATCAGAGTACGGAAAAGCCTAGTACACGCCACATACTCCAAAATACACACCATGTATTTTCTTTTTTTTTTCATTAAATAGACTGGGCTCGCGTCTGATTTCCATAAACGTCTTCTTCCATGTCGCATTTGACTGAGAAAAGCTGTACAACACCATAACCTCTCCGAGCTCCTGATCTTCCATCGGTTCTCCGAATCTACTGCCGTAGATTGCATTGGAACTACAGCGATATGATATTTCTTCTTCTAGAGCATCGTTTTCCAATTCCTCCTATTTTCCTGGTAATAGTGGGTTTAATGTTTTGTGAATATTCATAAATCTATGACGTTCTAGAGAGATTCATGCCTCGTGGTTCATGTATATTGATCTTCTAGCATCAAGGTAGGTGGTTTTTTCCTTTCATTTCAATGTTTTTGAGTATTATTTGCAAATTCCAATAATAGCCTTGAACGGGGTATTGCGTGTTTACTGTTCTTCCCTTGTTTCTTTGTTGCCTTCCTTGTATGATTTTGTAGATGTTATTTGGATATGTATAAGGATAATTGATAGTCATGGATGTTTTTTCCATACCTTGTTTTGTTTATGAGCTTTTGGTCTTGTTCAGCCTTTGGCCATTATAACTGTTTTTCAAGCATTGTGGCCGTAGGATGGAGTATTGTTCCCTAACATGCTTGTTATGATGTAAACTGGTTAGCCAAGTAGCTCTGTAGGTTTACTTTGGCGTTATAGAATTATTATGCTCGGACTGGAATGAGGCTGTGAGAACCTATTTCTATAGACTATAAGGGGATAGACCGAGTGCGCTTCCTCATAGAGTCTTTGTTTTGTTTGAATTCCCATAAACCATTCCAGACTATAGGCGGAATTGATGGATTGAGCTTTCTTAGAGAGTCTGTGATGGACCTGAGGCTATAAGGTGAATTGACCGAGTGAGCTTCCTCAGAGAGTCTCTAGAAGAGGGGGCTATAAGGGGAATTGACAGTGTGATCTTTCTCTGAGAGTCTCTGACTACCTTATACTATAAGGGAATTGACTGAGCATGCTTCCTCAGAGAGTCTTATAATTTTCATATAACCAAACCAGAGGGGTTACACTGAGTGTACTAGAAAAAGGGTTATTAGTACCTCTAGGATAGGACTAGAGGGGATGTCTGTGAGTACTTCGATGAGGGATTCCTGTTTGTGGTTAGCTGTTTGCTTCCCTTCTTCTTGTTGATCTTTGGATTGTTTACTGTTTTGTATCATCCTATTTACTGATTACTATTTATTTCTTACCCTACTATTACCTTCTATATACTCACTGACTGTTAGAAACAGATCATCGGGTGTTTGCCTACTAGGATTTAGTCTCACACCCTATTTTGGTCATGCTTTTATGCCCATAACAGATTATATTGCTGCATGTATAGACATGGGATAGTGCCCTTCGACATCCGAAACATGATTGCATTGGATAAAGGAATCATGGCACCAAGCCGAGGCTTTCGATGCTGAGGAGTTGCTTATCTGTTTTTCTTTAGTACTTTGGATTAGTATTCTATTCAGCATTCTGAAATGTTTGGCGGCTTTCCTAAACATATGTATCATGCATCATTTCATATATATGTGTGTGTGCTCCAGATGTTTATTGTTTTAGTCTTATACTGTTTACTATTGTTGGATATTTACTACATCCATTATTGTGTGTGTTGTTTACTTCTATTGAGTACTTTTCCAATATGGGCATAGTTTCCGCAATAACACACCCAAGGCCCTCACTGCTTGTCAGCAGCCTCTAGCGTTCAGGAAAATTTGGTTAAGACCATGTGACCAATCAGTTACAGGGCACCTCTGGGTGGCTTTCGGATCCGGAAATTTACACCCTTTCCTAAGAGGAGATACCCATTCAAAGGCATAGATAATTTTTTTCTAGAGAATCAAGGAGAAGGGACTAAATATCAGTTCCCAATAGAAATCCCAACCATGGATAACTAGATAATCCCTGGATGATTTTATCCCACATTAGAGAAAGTACAGTATGAAAATTGACACTATAATATCATATTTGAGATTCTTATAAGGAATTGTATAGTCTTCATCAATAATATGAGGTTGCGAACCTACCTATTTCCAATATGTGCATGTAATGACTACATGATTTTAGTTAAATTTTTCATAGAAACAAAATTTTCATAAGGTTACCACATACGGTAGAATTCACCTATTTGGAAACATATCTACTGGTGTTTTCTATATGTGTACACCAAGAAGGCCCAATAACATATTTCAGGGCCATTTAATGAGCTTTTTGGGGTTGTATTTCAGCACACTTAATATTATTTATAGTTATGAGTGGATTTCATGTTCATAAATGATGTTTTCTCCCATTTTTTGAGACTATTTTTGGTACCCAAAATTTATCCCTAAAGTATAGTGAATCCCTAATGAATCTGAACACACTGAAAGTGTTACATAACTTTTGAAAAGGTGATCCTCCACCTAGAACATTTTTTAAATATGGAAAAGCTAATGAAGACTTGTGGATGCACATGGTTTCATTCTGAGACAACGTAACAGTATCCCATATTGAAAGTGAAATTATTTGTTATTCATTTTCTCCGTATTGATTCTCTTACCAATTAAACAGTCTAAATATACATAATTTTTCTCCCTATAAAGTCATTTTATGTCAGAATAATCCTATGGGGGCCCAAAAAAAGTATTATTTTCATGGATTTGGAGGCTCCCAAGGGATCTATCAAACTCCCTCTATTGGTTTCAATAATGAGGATACAACTTGGGTAGGCCTTTTTTTTATATTCTATTATCTATAAGGGATGTCGAAATCAATGTGTCCCCTGAGTCATGGCTTTGATTACAATTGGTTATGGCATGCACATTCGGAACATTTGACCAAAAGTGGATGATGTTGAAGCTAATTAGTCTTTTCTGTGGTCTACAATATGATCCATGGATCATGTTAAGGTAGAAAAGACCATATCATATGGGCCGGGGCTGTCTACAAATCACCACTAGTATGAAAAAAAATCCCTCATTGATCATTCTATTTTTAGAGATGAGATCCCTGAATGGGATCCAATGTTAAATGATTTTAGGTCCTCCTCTCAGTCTTCCATATTAAAATTGGAGTATCCGAATCCTTCGGTTTTCCATGCTTGGTAGAGCATGATTTGGGACATTGTAGATCTATAGGCTTCTCAATAGGTTGGACAACATATCCCGAAGCTTTGATATAACGGATCACCATCCAATATTAACACTGAAATAGATTTTAATAAGGTGGGGAAAGATATTTATAGGTTGTAGATATTGATATAATCCACCTATGATATAATCATGTCCACAAAGTGGGTAACTGATATGATGGCATGTGATGCGTCTAATTGAATATCTGTCCAGTCTAAAGAATAATTAGATCAATTTGTCAACACCGATGAGGTGACTCCCTCTAATACATTCCCATTTCCTCCCTTATCAATCATGAATAATTTTTACGAGATTATTCTTGATGTTGTTAAAAGAAGAAGGGGAAGCAAGAGTGGTGCTTGAATCTCCAAAATATATTCCTACCAAACCCTTATTAGAGTGAGGGTTGTGTATCTAAAATTCCCAGACATATCCCAAGGTATGAGTGTAATATATTTGTAGATACCAGGAGGGTATTTTTGAATTCCACCTAATGTGTCCATAACTGAGGGGAATATTATGGGCCCCTCCTTATCTTAGTGGAGGAAAAATAGTGAAACTATGTAGTCCTGGCGTATGCGAGGTAGTATGTTTTTTCTATATTCATTTTGATCTTACGATTCAATGGATGTATATATGTGACCATATTTTCCTATTAAATCATAATGTTTATTTTTCTGCCACTAAATTTTTTTTCTTGATATTTCAGACCCATCCCATTTATTTGAGGACCCATCAAAAACTACCACTAGCCTAGTTGGCATTCTAGAAATGTTTGATTGTCTAGGGGGGTTTGATGAAGGTGTTGGTGCTACTATATAATCCATATAGATAGAATCCATTCCTACCAACCATCCAATGTATGGAATCAATGGACGAGACAATTTGGGTTCTATGACCCATTCCATGTGTACCCATACTAGTGAGGATGCTCTGAGATATGAGACATTAAATAACCAACTAATTTAAATTATTTATAGGATAAAAAATATTAATATTCCCACCATATTAGAGGAGTTCTAGGATTGTTATTTTGAAATGTATTAATGTGAGATTACTGCTTTTTTTCTTCAAACATAGAATACCTAATTTTCCTTTGATTTCTTGCACTGGATATTTACTTTTTTATCTTATAATACATAAAAATTTCGATAGAGACCTATGACTACATAATGAATATCCAACCTACACCTATTAATGTGGGAGTAAAAAATAAGGGCCTCAAGGTGGGTGATTCATGCAATCCCTCTATCCTGGTTTCTGAGAAAACTCATGGGTGAAATTTCGTTCCAGGGGATCCCTACTAGAAACATTACAAATAGGGTTTTCAGAGGCATCAATTTGATCTGTTTGTTAACCAACATGTGAGTGTTGTTAACCACTCTAGTTTCAACACAATAATTTTAGTCTATAAGTACAATAATGTAAACGATGGGTGTTATATGATCTCCAGTTCCATTTAATTTAGCATCTGAGCCTGAGTGGTTACTTTTCATACCATATTTGCTAACATTGGTATGTGATGTTGATACTATTTTATAGGGAGTGGTTCCTAGTTCATCAATGATTTCATTAATAAAAGAGTACATCTGCCTCTATAATAGTGGTTACAAGTCAGACATTGTGTCCCATGAAATCCTTCATAGTAGACAATGTTTTTTGTGGAAAGATATTTGGAAGATAATTTCAAATAATCACCTTGAAGATCCTTCATCATGACTTTACCAACTTCCAACCATTCTTACCCTTTTGTGATATGTATGTATTTATTACAGTATGGTCCAACCTGCTATAAAATCCATTATTCGTTGATGTTAATAAAATAAACAGTAATATAAGGAAGATAAATAGCTGGAAGGTTAGTTTTAAGATTATAGAGAAACTCTATCCTTGGTTATGCTTATCCATGCCTAGGATGTTCAATATTATCAGAGCCCCCATAGGGATAAATATTTGAAAATGATACACCTTCAATAGGAAATAAATTCCATAAATGAAGAAATCATCCAAATCCACCAATCCCTAGTGATGGTCTCAACACAATATAGAGATTCTATTGTTTTGTTGAAGTGGAAAATATATGACGTTGAGGAGATAATACCCACACAACTAGCTTGGTTTTAGATATTTTTGGATAATTTGTTTTCCATAGTCTAACAACTCAAGGCTTATATCCAGAAACATCTATTAAACATTGCAGATAGATTCCATATTGAATAAAATCCATTTCATTTAAACACATTAATGATATATATTTTTTAAATCATCAATTTATTTCTTCCATTATTTGTCATAACAATTATCATAACATTGAAAATGCTCATTTAATTGATTTCTCTTGAGAAAATTTTATACAATTAAAAAGATAATGATGATATTGTAGAAATTTTATCTAAATACAATTGACCTAGCAAGAATAGTTCTACTACCACATGGGTCATATGATAGAGCCTGCATAAATAATGCATTTTTTGTCATCACCTTAATACTTTCACAATTCAAAATGATGATGACATGGATGGTGAGAAATTTATTTTTCATTGGTTTTCATTATTAGGTTTTATACAAACATAATTTCTTTTTCATTTTTGTTCCCAATTCACAATTATATTCTAATCCATACTAAATTCATGTATTTTAAGCATATACACATCATTTAACTATGGTTCCCTTTTTGGTTCATATCATAGTGAGTAATGTGTCCCTTTCTATGGGTAGATTGGGGTCTTTCTAGTGGGATTATTTCAATTGGTGTTTTAGGCTAGAAAAAATCAAGCATGAGATCTGGGATAATGAACCAAGTTTGGTTTGGTGGTTGAGAATGTCCCAACATTCCCAAGATACCCAACAGGGGAATTTTGAGTAATGGTTTTCTGATTTCTAGATATGAAACATGATTTTTGACAAGAATACATAGAATTATAGTGGATTTTATTTCAAAAATAATTACAATCATGATTTTTTTTGGATCATAGATATAGAAGAGGACTCTAAAATGAATGAATATTCATCTTGTTGATAATAACATTTATTGGGTGACTTTAAGAAATCCAAACTGGGTTATATCAATGTTCCTTCAAAATAATTGTTTCCTTAGTAATACTACATTTTAATATCGATTGGTTGTGATTATGTGAAGATCCTGGTTTCGCAAGACCATTCTGGGTGGGTTTTGAAGTGAATATATCATATAATTAAAGGATCATATATTTTGTCACTAACTATGAATGGGAAACCGCTTCAATAGAAATATGTCTCAACTAAAGAAGGTAATATTTTGTTGGATGACCAAATTCAGGAGGAGTGAATCCTCTCAAATAGAGGTTAAATAAAAATGTTGTTTTATGACATAAAACTAAAAAATGAACAAATCAGTTTAATGTCTTGCAGCTAGGATTTTTGGTGCTACAATTTATTGTCATTTATTATTGACCTAGAGACTAAAAATTTTCTTTTTATTGGTTATCTATATAAGATTGTTATATAATATTCATGCCTGAAGTGGTAATTTTTTAATTTAAAATCTAGGGATTTATTAATCTGATTATCGATATAGGATGAATCCATCGTTGTGAAATATGGTGATAAAAGAGGTCTCTATTGAGGATGAATCAACCTATGGTTGAAAGACCATTATTGTGTGAAACATATGAAAGGTTGAGTGTTGAATATGAAATAATATTGAAACAAACAAATCCTCTTGTGAAATGTAGATTTCAGTGGGTGACATTTGAAAATAAAACTAGGGGATATTACTACATATCCAAAGAATATATTACTTAGGAATATGATATTTGATCACCGTTGGTTATAGAAAGTATATAAAAATTCAAATTTTCCCAGGCATAGAGTTTTTTTTGAAATAATTCTTTTGAATATGAATGTATTCAAATAGAAATTACCCAAGAATATGGATAAATTTTTCCCTACATAGGTCTGACCAATACACTTAAATGTAAGATTTTTTATATTGAGAATTAGCCTGAAAAATTGGATCCCAAAATCACAACATATCCCATAAAAGAAAGATTCAAGAAATAAGTAGTTCATGAAAATAATTCCTAGACTAATAGAATTATTATGTGGTGTGGTGATATATTTTTGAATATGGGATCATGAATGGGGTGACAACCCATATTGGATCCTCTTTTGAAAATATAACTGATATTTAGGAGAGTAGGGGACTACGTTGAATGGTCTAGGACTCACTATGTATCTCATCAAAGTTGGAATATTTCCATAAATATTTATTGTTTTTATGCCATAAAATATACATAAATAATTTAATTTAGTGTCGAGTGGTAAGGAAATTTGGTGTTCCTTTTAATTTCATGAATACTAGACCATGATAACCTTGAAATAAACTGTTATTCCTTGATCATGTGGGGAACCATGTTGAAAAACTCAAAATTCCTCATTTTTATGCTCAGTTTTATAATCAAGGATTATCCAATGTTTAGTCCATCATTCAATAGTGATAAAATAATAGATATGTGATTTTTTTTATTTTTTGGTTCTTATACCAATATATATATTTTTGGAATCTCTATGTATCTTATCGGAATCGAAATCAACAGTTGTGTATTTCTCAAAATAAATGTTGTTTAGTGTTATGTGGTGAAGACATATTATATGAAATTCAACAGCATGCATGAAGGACATAGTTGAATCAACATGAAAAAAATATTGTGACTGGACCAAAGATCAGATATCCACATATCACTACATATCAGGAAATATCAAGAATCAAGACACAAATAGTTATTTAATTCAATCACAAAATAATAGCGATGCTAAACATTTTGTTTAGAGTCATGCATTTAGGAATAAGTTTACTTGAACTGGGAATGAATTCAAGAAGCCTTATGATCATTTCCCGAACATTCAGAAAATAATTTTAGGAGAGGTATCCCATAGTTGTGATATGAGGCTTCTTGAGCTAGTTGTCCAGGGAAGACATTTTTTGGTATATAGTATAAGAATACATATTAATGAAATGTTATGATGATATTTTCAAATAGTTTAATATCATTCTAAAATTATGACATATTGTTTGAAATTATTGGTCCTGATTCTATGACTATAGTATCATATAACTGAGGAGTGATATGAAAGTTATCTGGACAAGGATGTCCCATCAAACATTGGATGTGATGAGGGAAAATGTAAATCAAGTTCTTAGGGGATCTCAAATTTGAAGGGTTGAGATGGTAAAAAATGAGATTAATTACCATAGATCATGATCAAAATATGGAATGCAGCACAATTGTTTGGGGGATTATGAAGATAGAAGATGTATATCATAATGACCAATGAGACTCTTGTTGACCAACCAATTTTATATTTGTCTTATTAAAATCCATATGGAATGTATCACTTCATATTTAGAACATGGAATGCTTTGGATGATATTCCCTTTTGGTGGATGACTTATGGAAAGACAACTAGGACGTATTACTATATAGATAGAAACATATGAGTTTAAGAATCTGAAATCATATCACCAATGGTTATAGAACATTCATGGAGATCTATATTCCCCATCATAACGAGTATTATGTGTGGAAGAAATATTTTCAATAAAAATGGAATTATTTTTACAAGCATTGGCCACTGAGTTTGGATACCCTTGTATATAATTTTTTTTGTTTATTTTCATGAGGGGGATATATCTATTTCCATGATGGGTCCCTAAATGAGGAAACCTATGTTATGGCCTCTACCATAGATCACTGTTTTTCTGTTCAATAGGGGGTTCATGGTTTGTCTCATTAGATAGGTTATAGGAAACACTATGTATCTCCATTTAGGAGAGAATCAAGCCACAAAAAGTTCTCGAATCAATGATCTATGTCCAGTTCTAAACTATACACAGGGATGAGGGACATTTTAAGGTTGATGTTGGAAATATTATTGAAGATCCATGCATCTCTACGTATCTTTTGGTGGACGGAATCAAGCCACATATATTTCAAGAATAGAAATGTGGTGGGAGACCAACACCTAGGATCATGATCCACTCAAGAATAGATTGAAATGTCCTTTAGTTTTAAATCATGAAACAATGTTGTGATCCAAAGAGTTTCACATAATATAGAAATGATTTTGTTATAGTGTGCAATTCATTGGGACTTGGATGTTAGGATCTCTTGTTTAGATTCATATAGAGTGGACAATGCTGTGTTTTAGTTTAAGGTCATATAACCAAGACCATATAGTGTTCCTTTTAAGGTTTTGAAACCAGAAGAATATTTCTATTCCATTTAACATCGTGATATAAATACAAGGAAAATATTATAATTTAATGATATATGTCTTGAATAACGGTTTCACGTAGCCTATCATCTTGCAATTTGGATGAAATGTGTTACATTTTAAGGTCATGTGACAAAGACCAACTATACAGTTTGTCATTCTGTAGTTGAGGCGATCTGCATTATATCACATGAAGTATTTCTTTAAGAATATTACATTGGTAGGGGCTATAGTGACCTTTCGATCCATCAAGATTAAGGAATAATATTTTTCATAATGGATTATTTGTATGGAATAAGGTAGATATCACATTCGATCACGTTTTAGAGGTTTCTTCCATGGTATCATTGGGTTCCTAAGGCCATGTAGCAATTTTCCATTGAGTAATGAGATAAAGAAATCATTTTTGTTAAAGGATCATGCTATTCTATATTGTGGAAATCCACGTGATAATAATTTTTCTATCTATTATCATCGTGTTTCTCCAATTCATCCAAGTGTTATTGTGTTTTCTCATCTATCAATAGTTGATATTAAATGGAAATGATGAAGGATGGTAATTAGACATCAATGGGAAGGACGACATCTACCTAGTATACCAATGAATAGAGGGTCACTCGTAATGCGTTGTGGGTTACAGTCTATTTGGCCCATGATGAATGAAATAGATTTTTAGGACCTTTAATTTTCAATATATCTACTATTTTATGGAGTTTTTTCTATATCATCTCGTTTATTTCCTCTTTTTTTCCATTGGTCATTGCATTATGGGAGAAAAAATTGTTTGATTTAATATTATGTTATTCATATATAATCTTCAACTCAAAAAATATATATACGTGTCATTGTCTAGAAGTATTGCCTATGGGACACCAATGATGATGATGATGTTAATATTCACAAAGATGATTTTTTCCCCAGTATCCTTGAGGGGTATTACCTCATCCCATTTGTAGAATAATTCATTATCCATAAATTTTCATTTGATCTTCTGGTCAATATATAGAGGATAAAACCCTAAAACATCCATTCCCCATTTGGAAAATGGAAAAGGGTATTTGGTTGTGTGTTTAATCTCCAGGGAATGATGGATGAAGTTGAAATGTACTTTTCAAGAATGACACCACTAAGTGAATTTTTCACAATCTTATTTCATAAAATTATTGATGTATCCATGTGTTCAAATTTAATTGGAATGCTTGAACCGTTGTTTATTGGAACCACACACTCTTTTATGTAATTTATCCATTATAGTAGTAGCCACTTATCCATAAATTCACTAGAGAAACACACCATCATAACCTTTCTTATAGAGAAAATTCATGCGATTTGAGCCACAGTAAAGAGTAAATCTAGTCAATCATATTAGGGGCTTCTCTTTTTGGAACTTGTCCAATGAGAGTAATACATTTTAGAGAGAGAAAATAATGGGTATCATCCAACCAGTGGTTTGACCTTCTATTTCATGGATGAATATTACCTCATTGATTTCTTCCTTGGTGAAAATATAAAAAGGAATGAACAATCATTGATGTGAAATACAGATGACTATTTTAACCATATCTAAATAGGAAAGAGTCATGGATGAATTCTCCAATATATCGACTTGGGAATTCCATGTTACTTGGAAATGATTCAATGTTTCCTCTAAGAGAAATTCTTCAATTGGTCCTTAATCATAGTCAATAATAGGTATTATGTCTTATTTTATAATCGAATATTCACTATTTTTCTATTTGATTAAAAACTTTTAATCACATTTCATCTATGTGTGACCAATAGGACTATTAAGCACCAATTCTAAGCCAAAAATGAGTGTGTAATAAATCAACTCATTATTCATAAATCCTTTAGATAATATAAAAGTTTACAGAAGGACTAACATTACTAGACAGATATGAATGACTCCCAATATAATTTTTTTTGAATTGGGTCCCCTATTATCTTCCATCTTGGCCTTATACATGCACCATCAAAACACATATCCAATATATAGAGCTGTATTAAATAGAGAATATATCATAATTATTAAATTCCTTTTTTTGAAACATTTATTGCATATATGGATTCTCTACAATGAAATATTCTAAATCCTATACTTTTACCACATTTTGAAGTGAAAACTAGATTTCAAAATATTGTAGGTTAACTGCCCACCGTGCCAAACATCCAACAAAATAGGGTATATTAGAATGAATATGAGTGAATTTTTTAGATTAAAAAAAGATCACATGATGATCTAGGTAGTTCCCCATCTTTTAAACAGTAATGATCAATGCCGTAAATCTCTTCTTAATATCTGGATAAAGATTCATGGTGTCTAAAATTGTTCTTCAAAGACAAGAAATGTTATTTTATTTCCCTAATTATATTTTATTTTCAAGGAATGATCACAAGGAATGTTCAAGTTCCATTACATAGAAAATGAGTGGGTTAACTTCAATATGAGGCATAATCACTTGTGGGATCATGAGATATTTTATGAGTCTATTGAAATCATTATGATATTTTCAAATGAAATGATATATTACTTCTTTCATCATCAACCTATTAATGGAGAAACATTTTTCTATGAATTTTCCTATAAATATCCTATTGCAGGCTCAGTGTCCCTATAAACATGTTAACATTGTGTGCTTATGACGTAGTGAAATAACGAGGATATCATTTGTCTTATTAGGTTCAATGTCGAATCTATGAAGGCATATAATGAATCCCAAAACATTCTCTAAGGTGATACTAAAAACATGTTTGAAGTGGTTTTTATTTAGGTTATATAGTGATATATTTTTGAAGAATATCTTAAGAACAACTAGATGAATGGATCATTATTGAGACATATACACTAAATGATTGATGGTGTATTTAAAAAATATTCACAATATGGGATTGATCATGAGATACATGGAATGTTGGTTTGTTGTAGCAGCATTCATTAATCCAAATGAAATTACATGACAAACAAATCAATGTGGGGTCCCTAAATGGGAATACTTATTCACATTCATGGTCCATTAATATTTAATTATTTCCTGAAAATATATCCATGAATAATAGGTCTTGATATCCAACTAGAAAATCAATCTATAGTTTCTTTTTATAATGGTAATTCATCTTTCAGACTGTTCTTCTTAAGATCTAAGAAGTTGATGAAAACCCAGATTTGTCTATTCTTCTTCTTCAGTGGGGCTATGTTGGCTAGAATTTTTGGATACTAGAAATCATGAAATAAATTTTCCATGATATTGATTTCAAAATAACCCTTAGTCCCCATAGAATGAGTAATATGTGTCCTTAGGGATTATTATTTGTATCCCCGGTGTTTCTCGAGAAATATCATATGGTGAGGGGACACCCTAGCATCAGGACATGGAATTTCATTTTATATAGATAAAAACAAATCATTTTGATTCTCTATAAAGGAGGTATACACCTCATGATTTTCAAAATACATTTCCACACTAATTATAATATGTAATGTGTATTTATCTGTACCAATTTTTATTTTTCTATGTTCATCGATGGTGGTAGAAACAGCTTCCTTGAATGTTATAGGGTCATCAATGTGATATTCCTCTTCCCCATACCCCTATTACTATTCTACAATGATCTTTATGGAATTATGAAATGAATGAATCTCTTTATAAATAGATATTAGTAAAAAACATTCATAATATGAATCACATACCTCTAACACATCTAATGATGTGGAGTCTCCTTGAATTTTTACAGTGGATTGAGTTATGGATTGAGATATATAATCATTATTTTATCTTGACTCAATAGATGATGATGTGATATGTTGAAGCATTGTGGATAGAATGATAGATTTATTATCAAAGAATATACCATTTTCTATAGATTTAGTAACCTTCTTAGCACATCTATTCATAGTTTTGTGGTCTTATCTCATTAAAGTTGTTGAAGATGAGCCTAAATTTTGGACCATTTCATTTATATGAGGGAAAGACATAAAAAATTATTTAATCAAATATTTGAATAGATTGTTCGTAATAATTTTCATACTGACGCACGTCTGTCATGGGGTGTGGCAATACAATTATTTCCTATGTTAAAATTTAGTTGATCCTAGGTAGTCTCCTGAAGAGGACTGCACACAAAACAAGGTTGTCACTTTTTGTTGGTTTTTGTAAAATGATTGGTTTTAATTATTTTGAATGACTATGAGAGAAACAAACAACAGAAATTGATTGATTTTAACAAATGATAAAGATGGTGATCGGATTGGGTTCGGCTAGACTTAGTGTTGTGCCATCATGGTTTCCAAATTTTATCTCTTCTTCCTCCTTAAACTAGTAAAAGAGATGTGATGAGAATTTTCCTTTCTAAAACCTTGGATTGGTCTATCCTCCTTCCAATGTGTTTAGGGTTGTAGATGGTCTCTTGATTAATTAGAGAAATCCCAAAATTGGAATTGTTGTTCCCTAATAAACCATGATTTCGACATACAATCCTACACACGTGCTTGACAACCGTCGAGCAATCACCATCCAACCATAATCATGTTCCACTGTATACAGATTAGAATTCGGTGGAGGGAGATGTGATCATCGACCAAAGAAATTTATAATTTCATAATCAAAACCTTAACAAAACCTCATTCAGAATTTAATACTGAATTAATAATTGGATCTAGAAGAAGAAATAAGACCAAATTTTATTAATTTCAACCAGAAAAACTAAAACACAACACATAGGTCCAACCTCCCCTCTTTCCGATCACTCAAATGAAACTACCCCTCCATGGATGGGGTAAGAGAGATAATGAGGGAGAGGAGAGACATTTTAAAATAAAAGAAATAAAAGAAAAATCTGAGAAGTTCTTCTCCTTGGTGTCCTAGATGGAATGGGATGGAGAATGGGATGTGTTGAGGAGGAGGAGCTCTCCTCCTTTTATAGGCAGAATTCGACCCCCGAAAGTTTGAGCATTTTAGACCCAATTAATGACCTCTTCACATATTCCACCCTTAATTAATGTTGTTAAAAATTATATTGGCTGTCTCTCCTCAACATTTCAGCTAATTTGAAAACCAGATGAAGGAGTTATGAATTTTTCATTCTCGATATTTGTTTCCGGACGAAGCTTCCAGGATGGTTCCTCCAAATGTATGTCATTTAATGGACTTTTTAATGACTTCCAAACATCCCCAAATTTATTTTAGAGTCAGAACTATATGTCCTCGTCATATCCCAGGTGGAAACACATCATTTAGATATTTTTAGACCGAGGTTGATGTCCATTATGTTGGGTGGGTCCACGCTGTCCGCCCGCAAAAATTCCCAACTTCAATGAATTTTTAGAACCTTTAGATGGCTGAATCATCTCATAGTGCAGAATACAAAAATGAAGGAAATTAAATAAGGATTATAAAAAAATTTGAATCAGAAAATTTGGAATTTAGTTTTCCAGAAATGACCGAAATACCCCTGACATAAAAATCTGCCAAAAATCCAGAAATAGTCGTTTTCACATTTGGGTTCAAAATAACACTAAAACCTAAAAACATGACAATTACCCATCCAATAACACTTTTTTGGGATTATAAACAATGATATTCAATATAAATTAATTGAAAATATTTTTCTATCACATACCATTTGGGTCCAGGACCCATGAAACAGCATCAGTCATGGGTTACCTCCCTTTACTATGGTAGAATCCCACATATATTCATTGCATTTCTCAAGATTCTAATAGGGATTTATCATTACAAACCATACAAATTTTAATATAAGTGAAATATTTGAGGCATTGGTGGTATGAATTTGGGATTTAAACATGGTAATGAAACCATGTCGTCCCTAGAATAATGTTAAAATTAATATCTTTCCAACAACAAAAAATTCTATGATGGATTTGACGTCCCCAATGTAGGTCTTGAGATTGATCCCAGTTAGATGATTATGTTCACTATTGTTATAACCCAATACTGTCAAAGTGTAAGGGGAATGTTTTCTTCTTTGTAACAAATCTAAAAATGAATTTGTAATTGAATAAGGTTGAATTTGGGGGCATAATCAATGAATGAAATTTGGAAATCAATGCCATTTATCCTACCATGATCATATAAGGGTTTGAGGATTACATATATGATAGTGTTATTTTCATGCTCTATAAAAGAGATGATCATGCAGAATTATGTTTGATTTACATGTTAATGATATATTTCGTTAGAGAAAAAATTATATTTAGTCACTTGGGGGATCAAAAAATAATTTAAGTGTGAATCCTTCTAGTCATTTGGTAAACTAAGAGCATCCATGAGTGAAAAATTGTTTGCAACCATGAAAATTTACTTTAAATTGTTAAACATATGGGATAAATCCCTAGAGTTTCCAACATATGGATTAAATTTTTCTTCTGTTTTAAAAACTAATGTACTTGAATTAGTCATGTTAGTCATCATAATAAGAGTTGAAGGCTCTTCATCCCATGGTGAGTTAGGCCGAGGTGGTATTTATATGCACCATGGATGGTTTGATGATGGATCCATTTATAAACAGTATTCTATGAAAATTTTTCTATGAAAAATCCTAGAGCTTGTTCAGGATTTTTCCATCTCATAAAGGACCCACTAGTGGGCACTCCCATGAGTTTCAGCATCATAGATTGTCTGATGAGGGTTATGGTAAATGTATTTATTTCATATGTGATCATGTATTCCATTATATCCTCATAAACTATGGAAATATCCTCTAATTAACCTACAAATGTATGTAAATTATGTTAATTTCCATATTATTCATCATATAATTGATCCCTTATGTAAATGAAATTAATGGAATGAAAGATCCATTCCTCTTTTGATAAGGATTTAGTTCTGTGGGACCACTCTTGTTGTACCATTTAGTTGGGTTGCACTCAATCTTTTGGGACTAATGGAATAATGTTTTAGAGACTCAAATCCATTTTCTCCTTGGAATAGGTTCATCTTCATATGTTTATTCCAATATATATATCCATGTTTCTTTTTATAAGACTATCATTTAGTGGGATGTCATGTTTAATTAGTCAGTTATTCCATAGTAGAAGTTGTTGAGGGGAATTTTTTGTCGATTCAACTATTCCTAAAGGATATCAGGAAGTTTGGTTCACTATATTTCAAGTAACCCAATCAAAAAAATTCTACACATCTTTTTTTTCAAAATCCCCCATCTTTCACCCTCTTAATATGATTTGATGATAAAATGAATGCTACATGTGTTGGTGGTTTACCCATATCCACATTCCCATACACCATAATTTTTATAGTAAGTCTATAAAAATTAATAATTAAGCAATGTTGTGCTCCAATTACTTATGGAAGGGGAAATAGATTGTGTGATCTTCAAGATCATTCTGATATGGTCTCTTGGGCTTCAGTACCTCAAGAAAGTTGTTTTCTAAAACTGAAATAATCTGGCTAGGGACATGGTCATCTCGGAAAGAATAAAATTCATTCTTTTATTATTCAGATTGGTTTCATTTTTTATCCCTTCAGACATCCTGGTGAGATATGTGCTATTTTTTATTATCAATAGAGGTTTTGTCATGATGGGGTATGGGATTTGAAGCTAGAGTTGTTGTAGGGGTTGGATTTAGTATGAATGTAGTAGACTTGTCACGACCCGACCTCGGGGCCCGTGCCGTGACTACCCCAAGCCCGCCTTCCATAGGCCAGGGGCTGGCGACTAGCACCAAGGCGTAAAATCCCGGTAAACAGGGAAGGCATTGCCTTTATAAGTAACAACCACCACAGAGTAAGCAAGCGGATAGTAACTACAAGTGCAGAAAAGTAAAGGGGGCCGGAATACAAGCTCAACTGAAAGTACAACTGAAAAAGTAAAGAACAGCAACTGAAGAGAAGACGGCGGCCTCGTGTCGTCCACTGGCAATCCCACCTGAAGGGTGGGTACAGATAGCCTCCAGGCTCCTCGGGTCCCACGTCCGCTCCAAGCACGTCCCGCCCAGTGGTCCACCTCCAGGTACCGTCCTGCTCCACGCCCCAACCGAGATCAGCGCTGTCCGTCGTCTGCATCCAACACAACAAGGTGCGGGCATAGCCCGTGCAGGGGTGAGTATAAGCTACTCAGTAAGGACCCCGAGACCCCCGAAGGTCCCCCGAAATCCACAAAGGATATAGCAAAAAAGAAAGATGCAATCACGAAGTAACATCTGACTCGACTTAGGTATATGCCCATACATATACCTAAGTCCCCAATTCTAGCTCTGCTCACGAGCTCAAGAACAACTCAATCCACGCAGGAAAGCAAGACTCAAATCCACAAGGAGAGTAAACAGTAAATCCACAAAGGATAGTTCAACAGAAACCACAAAGGAGAGTAACATAAGATTCAGCTCAACCAGGTATACTTTTTCAGATGACGTCAAAGATGATCACTGATCCATCTAAGTCGTCGGACCCACGAAGGATCGATAGGTACTAACCCCCGCAAAAGACCCACACAGGATCGGGCTCACACAGAACCTGTAGGCAGTGGCTCACACAGAACCGGTAGTAAGGACCCACACAGGATCGGGCCCACACAGGACCTGTAGCACTGATCCACGTAGGATCGCTGAGTGCAGTAGTCGACGCAGTCCACTGAGGATCTCTGCACAGTCGTCGCCGCAGTCCACGAAGGATCTCTGCTATGTCGTCGTCGCAGTCCACGGAGGATCTCTGCTCTGTCGTCGAAGTCACAGCCAGCGCTAGGGTTCCCGCACACAGCGAGCTCGTTTAGGAGGGTCCGCTCCACGAGCCGAGAGGCTGATACATCAACTGACACGTAGTCCGAAGTTGATGTATCCAAAAGTTCCGTATCGACAACAGGATCTCAACGCAACAGACGGCGCGTCAATCGGACTCCCGGTCTGAGAGTTATTGGCATTTTCGTCCCAGGGGCCCGGTTGGTTTTTAGGGCAAAACCAACCCGACCGTACTCCGCCTGTGCCCGATCCCCGGGCGGAGTATGCCAAAAGTTCCGTCTCACTTAGAGGAAACCTCCACAGCTGACGGTACGTCGATCGGACGTCCGCAGCTCGAGTTATGAGCGTTTCCGCTCCGAGGGCCCGGTTGGTTTCGCGTACGAACCAACCCGGCCGAACCCAAAGTCTTCCGAAACCTTGAGTGTAATATACCGAAAAGACCGTCTCGATCCAAGGATCGTGTAACCGCTGACGGTTCATCAATCGGAGGTCCCAGGCCCAAGATATGGGCAAAAGACCGAAGAGGGCCCGAAAACGGGGGTTCTGGGCCCGGGGCGACCCGGCCCGAACCCCCCTGGGTCGGCCGAACCGGGTCGACCTGAACCGGGTCGACCCGACCCGGCCCGACCCGGCTAGGCCGGGTCCGGTCCGGCCTGGGCGCGGCCCGGCCGACCGGACCGGCCGGCTCGGCTTCGGCCGAGCGGCCGAAGAGGGCTGCCGCGGGTTTGACCCGCGGCTTAGGTGGAACGCGGCCCGCGCGGGCCGCATGTTGGGCGGCCGGACCGCGGACGCGCTCCGGCGGTTCGCCGCCGCCGCGGCCGAGCCGCGGCGGATCCTCCGGCGGCGCGCCGGGCGCCGGCGACCCGCACCGCCGCCGCCTTCCGCGGGCCGCCGGAGTTGCTCCGGTGGCCCGATTCCTCTCCCGTCTGCGCCGTTGCTCCTCCCGGGGGCCGATCTTCACTACGGGATCAATGGATCGCCCTTGCCGCACGGTTCGTCGTCGTCCGCCAAATCCACACAACAAAAAGATCGGCGGAGGGTTGCATGGTCTTGTTCGTTAGACCCGCACCCTCCGCGTTAGTCATAAAATCATCGGGAGGGATTAAGGCAGCCACAATTTTATCCAAAAATAAAATTGTTCAAGTTTGGTTCTTTAATTAAAAAGAATTAGATCACGGGAACGAATCACCAAGAAAAAAAATAAAATCCCTACCTCGATGTCGCCGTTTGACGTGAGGTCGTCGCGGAATCGCTCGTCGCGGAAGGAGGGGATCGTCGCGTCGTCGCGGAAGAGACGTTCGTCGCACTGCGGGAAAAACGTCGCGCCGACGATCTCCGGATCTAGAACAAACGGATTTAATTAATTAAATCCGTTGTCATTGAAATTAAAAGGGAGAATTAAACGATCCGTTTCTCACCTTAGTTGCCGAACGAGGATCGGCCGCGGAAGAAGAGGCGTCGCCGAAGAACGTCGTGGGTAGAGCTCGTCGACGTCGCAGATCACGGTGTGCGTCGTCGAATTCCGGTCGCCGGCGTTCTTCGCGTTCTTCGCGTTCTTCGCGAGGAGGGTGGAGGCTCAGAGAATTCGCACAACGATAGCAATCCTCCAAAAATAGACAAGTTTGTCTATTTTATTAATTCGCCAACGAACGCAAACGCGTAAGTAACGACCCATTAAATTCGTTGAATTAATTCAACGAATGAAACAGCCCATTTAATTCACGAAATAAACCACCCAATTAAATGGTATGTTAAGAATTAAAGAAAACGCGCCGGTTGACTTTTCAGTTACATTGACGGTTTTTCGCGGGTGCGTTACTTAGCGAAAGAAACGGCGGGGCTCGTGCGGGCCCCACCTCACAAATATCCTACCAAGGGGTAGGGTATTTCCGGATAGCACCCTATCTGCTTTAACTCAGTTCAAGTGGCTTTCAAGTGACTTCCAAGCGGCTTAAGTGAAATAAAATAAAGTTGTCGCACAACCTTTATTTTATTTCCGACTTAATGCCCAAAATTTTAAAAACCACGGTTGAGCAAACGCAACTCCGGAAGAGGCGTTTCTAAGCAAATGTCGGCGCTGCGATTTTATCGGTGCCCTCAGAATTCGATTCCGGGCACCGGTTCAAAAGATAGAAAAACCCGCTCGTCCGTTCACTAAACGTACCCGATCCAAACTTCGGAAATTGATTCCGGGCACACCGGGCCTCGGAATCGGGTGCCGTCTGAAGATGCGCTCTTGTAAAATTCCAAAGAAAATTAAGAAACAAATTTCCTTGAAATTTGTGGGTCTTTACATTACTCCCACCTCAGGGCTTTACGTCCCCGTAAAGATACATCAAAAACTAGGGGAACAAATGGGGGTACTGAGCACGCATCTGAGCCTCCCGCTCCCAAGTGCTCTCCTGGAGGTTCCCGTGCTGCCATCTGACGCGCACAAGAGGAATCGACCGCCCACGTAGGACCCGCTCCTGTCGATCCTCGATCTCCACTGGGACCTCCGCAAAAGTCGCCCCATCGTCCACGTCCAGCTCCCCAAAGTCGATGATGTGCGTCGGGTCGTGCACGTATCTCCTCAGCTGAGACACGTGGAAGACGTCGTGCACCCGGTGCAACTGAGGTGGTAGAGCCAGGCGATAAGCCACCTCTCCTATCCTGCTGAGGACCTGGAAAGGCCCGATGAAGCGTGGAGACAACTTGTCGCCTCGGCCAAATCTCTGTAAACCACGTCGAGGTGAGACACGCAAAAAGAAGTGGTCGCCATCCTCGAACTCTAGTGGCCTCCGCCTCCTGTCAGCATATGACTTCTGCCGGCTCTGAGCTGTCCTCATCCTCCCCTGGATGATCTGGACCTTCTCTGTCGTGGATCAGACCATCTCTGGTCCCACGAGTGCTGACTCCCCAGGGTCTGTCCAGCACAACGGTGATCTGCAGGGTCTGCCGTACAACGCCTCGTATGGTGCCATCCCGATGGTGGAGTGGTAGCTGTTGTTGTACGCGAACTCCACCAAGGGTAGGTGGTCCTCCCAGCTGCGACCAAAGTCGATAACACATGTACGGAGCATGTCCTCGAGTGTCTGTATGGACCTCTCAGTCTGACCATCCGTCTGAGGGTGGAAGGCTATGATCAGATGGAGCCGCGTCCCGAACGCCTCCTGCAACCCCTTCCAAAGCCGGGAAGTGAAACGAGCATCTCGATCGGAGACAATAGACGATGGCACACCGTGAAGCCGTACGATCTCCTGGACGTAAAGACGTCCCAAGCTCTCCACTGAGCCCTGCTCTCTGATGGGTAAGAAGTGTGCCGACTTGGTGAGTCGGTCGACAATCACCCAAATGGAGTCGTGACCTCTGGAAGTACGTGGAAGTCCAGTCATGAAGTCCATAGATATGCCGTCCCACTTCAACTCCGGGACCTCCAAGGGCTGTACCAAGCCTGCTGGTACCTGATGCTCTGCCTTTACCTGCTGGCAGGTGAGGCATCGTGAAACGAACTCTGCCACAACTTTCTTCATGCCCGGCCACCAGTGCTGTCGTCTGAGATCCTGGTACATCTTCGCCACTCCGGGATGCACTGCCAAGGGAGAAGTGCGAAACTCTCCCAGCACCTCCTCTCGTAAAGCGACTGGTACGAAGGTACGTCCTCTGAAAAGGATGTCGTGCTCTGCTCCAAGAGGGAAGCCATCAGGCGCCTGACCTGAGGATATCAGTGCACTCCAGGTCTCACAGTCAGCGTCCCCACGCTGAGCCTCTCTGACCCGCTGTAGAAGTGGAGGAGAGACTGTGAGAGACTGAAGAAAGGCTGCTCCGTCTCTATCCACGAAGGATATCTGTAAGGAGGCTAGCTGCTCTGTCGCCTCCTCAAGTAGCTGAATGCCCATCCTCCTGCTGAGGGCATCGGCTACCACGTTCCCCTTCCCAGGAGTATAGACTATCTCAAAGTCATAGTCCTGGAGGAACTCAAGCCATCTCCACTGTCTCAGGTTCAGGTCCTTCTGAGAGAAGATATAACTGAGACTCTGGTGGTCAGAAAAGACTGTGAAGCGCTCGCCCATCAGATAGTGCTGCTAAGTCTTCAGAGCGAAGACCACTGCTGCTAACTCCAGGTCATGAGTGGCATAGTTCTGCTCATGTGGCCTCAACTGACGTGATACGTAGGCGATCACGGCCCGCTCCTGCATCAGGATGCACCCGAGTCCAGTCCCTGATGCATCGCAGTAAACTACGTATCCAACTCCCTCCTCAGGCAACCTCAAGATAGGTGCGCTGGTCAACCTCTGCCTCAGCTCCTGGAAGCTCTGCTGACATCTGTCTGACCACACGAAGGGTTTCCCCTTCTTTGTCAACGCTGAGAGTGGTGCCGCAACTCTGGAGAAGTCTGGCACGAATCTCCGATAGTATCCGGCTAGGCCCAAGAAGCTCCGTACCTCCGTCACGCTCCTGGGTGGCTCCCAAGCTAGCACTGCCTCGATCTTCGCGGGATCCACTGCAACTCCCGCCTCAGAGATGACGTGCCCCAAGAAGTGGACCTCACGTAACCAGAACTGGCACTTTGAGAGCTTTCCATAAAGCTGGTGCTCTCGGAGCGTGTCTAGCACAACTCGCAGGTGGTAGGCATGCTCCTCCCCAGTCGTCGAGTATACCAAAATGTCGTCAATGAAGACCACGACAAATCGGTCGAGGTATGGCTGGAAGATCCTGTTCATGAGGCTCATGAACACTGCTGGAGCATTGGTTACACCGAACGGCATAACCAAGAACTCATAATGGCCATACCGACACCTGAAGGCTGTCTTCTTCACATCCTCGTCTCGAACTCTGAGCTGATGATAGCCTGACCGGAGGTCTATCTTCGAGAACCACCGCGCTCCCTTGAGCTGATCGAAGAGGTCATCAATCCGTGGCAGCGGATACTTGTTCCTCACTGTCACCTGGTTCAGGCGACGATAGTCGACACACAGTCGCAAGCTCCCATCCGCCTTCTTGGCGAACAAAATCGGGGAAGCCCAGGGTGAAACACTGGGTCGGATAAACCCCTTGCTCTACAAGTCCTCCAACTGTACCCGCAGCTCTCGAAGCTCGGCGGGGGCCATCCGATATGCTGGAGTAGATATCGGGGCTGTCCCGGGGTACAAGTCGATGTAAAAGTCTACCTCTCTACGAGGAGGTAGCCCTGGAACGTCGTCGGGAAAGACGTCCACGTACTGGTCCACCACTGTAGGAAAAGCTGGACTCTGCACGTCCACTGCTCCTAGGATGAGGCTAGCCAACTGATGAGAGATGGGCTGCACTCTCCTCCGCGGAAGTCCATCCTGTGCTGCAAAGGTTCCCTTCTCGCCGGTGAAGGTAAACCTGCTCCCGTCGGTGCGAACACATCGCACCTTGCGCCTAAAACAGTCGATCTGGGCATGAACCGTGGATAGCCAATCCATGCCCAAGATGACGTCGTAAGGCCTCGACGCCGCTACAAGGAGATTCCAGCCGATGCTCTCGCCTCCTAGAGTAAGCTCACACTGCTGGCACCAGTTCGTAATCGTCGAGTCTGCTCCCGTAGGAGTCTCTAGCCGTAAGGATCGAGCCAACGGCTCAGTCGGAATCTCCGAGCTCAGAACAAAGGCAGAGGCTATGAAAGAGTGACTCGCTCCTGTGTCTATAAGTTCTGCAGCAAGGGTGGAATAGACACAGATCGTACCTCGAATCATCTCTGGCATGTCGGGGTCGTAGGCCTCCACTGCCTGGAGCTGGGCCTGTCCCTGCCCGCCAGCTCCCTGTGGTCGAGGTGGCCCTCCTGGTGGTGGTGGTGGTAGAGCCTGGAAGCGTCGCCCACCACCCGCTGCTCGGCCATCTCCTCTGCCTCATCCGCCTCCTCCCTGCGGACCGCCACGGTCGACCCTCTGCCTCTGCCTGGGTGGCCCCTCCACCGTCTGCTGCTCCTCTGGTCGGCGAGTCGGGCAGTCACGAGCCATGTGACCCTGCCCGCCGTAGGAGTAGCACAGCCTGCCTCTCGGAAGGCTGGCACTCCGCTGTGTTCCCCGCACTGCTGAGCCGGTGTCCTGAGGCCGTCTGCGTGGGGGTCTGGTCTGCCTGGACCCGAGAGTCATCCGTCGGCTACCTGCTGCCGAAGACTCAGCTACCTGCCGCCCTGCGCTAGGTCTCGCCGCTGAAGAAGGCTCTGCCAGGAAGCTCTCGATCAGGAGGGCTCGCTCCAGTACTCCCGCCTGGGTCGGAATGCTGAGGGAGATCAGCGACGCCCGAATCTCCTGCTGCAAGCCCTGCTCGAAGGTCCAGGCCCGGAAGAAGGGGTCTCGTACCATGTCGGTCGAGTAGCGAGATAGGTCAGTGAACCTCGCCGCGTACTGAGCGACCGTCATGCTGCCCTGGCGCAGCTGGAGAAGCTCCTGGATGCGCACCGCTCGGAGGGTGGCCGGGACGAACTCAGAGCGGAAGAGGCTCTCGAAGTCCGTCCAGAGCAAGGATGCCTCATCGTGAACCTGGAGCATCAAGCTCCACCATCGTCCTGCCGCCGCCTGCAGGAGGCTCGCCGCGAGAATCACCATGAGATCCGCTGGTGTCCTCACTAGCCTAAAGATCCGTACCACCGCCTCTAGCCAGTCCTCGGCGACCTGGGGGTCCGCCTCACCGCGAAACCTGGGCGGTCGCTGGCTCTGAAACTCATGCAGTGCCCTGATGCGACGTGCATCGTCGGCGTCTGGTACTAGCAGCATCGGTGGCTCGGCGGGTAAAGCTACCGCCGGTGCCACTGCTGGCAAAGGGCCCTGCACCGAGGCCTCGTCGCTCGGTGGGCTGCCGTCGCGCCCTACACTCGGAACCCTAGCTGGCTGTCGTCGCGGGGCCATCCTGAAAAGGAGAACAAGAGCACCACAGTCAGAAAAGTATACCTGGTGAGCTGGCACAAGTAATCACAAGGAAAACCTGAGACTTTCATAAAGCATATCAGTATACCCGGTGAGCTGACACAAGTAATCCCGAAGAAGACTTGAAACACACACGCAATCAATGTTTTCATGCATTAAGTCGGAAATCAGGAGTCAGGGTCCTGGTGTACGGATACGTCGGCCGCCGCACCAACACTGGGCTCCCTGAACTGATAACCACACTCAATACACTAAACACTATTGCTTCATATAGAAAGAAAAGACGATCAGAGTCTGCGGTAGAACCGACCACCTCTGATACCAATTTGTCACGACCCGACCTCGGGGCCCGTGCCGTGACTACCCCAAGCCCGCCTTCCATAGGCCAGGGGCTGGCGACTAGCACCAAGGCGTAAAATCCCGGTAAACAGGGAAGGCATTGCCTTTATAAGTAACAACCACCACAGAGTAAGCAAGCGGAAAGTAACTACAAGTGCAGAAAAGTAAAGGGGGCCGGAATACAAGCTCAACTGAAAGTACAACTGAAAAAGTAAAGAACAGCAACTGAAGAGAAGACGGCGGCCTCGTGTCGTCCACTGGCAATCCCACCTGAAGGGTGGGTACAGATAGCCTCCAGGCTCCTCGGGTCCCACGTCCGCTCCAAGCACGTCCCGCCCAGTGGTCCACCTCCAGGTACCGTCCTGCTCCACGCCCCAACCGAGATCAGTGCTGTCCGTCGTCTGCATCCAACACAACAAGGTGCGGGCATAGCCCGTGCAGGGGTGAGTATAAGCTACTCAGTAAGGACCCCGAGACCCCCGAAGGTCCCCCGAAATCCACAAAGGATATAGCAAAAAAGAAAGATGCAATCACGAAGTAACATCTGACTCGACTTAGGTATATGCCCATACATATACCTAAGTCCCCAATTCTAGCTCTGCTCACGAGCTCAAGAACAACTCAATCCACGCAGGAAAGCAAGACTCAAATCCACAAGGAGAGTAAACAGTAAATCCACAAAGGATAGTTCAACAGAAACCACAAAGGAGAGTAACATAAGATTCAGCTCAACCAGGTATACTTTTTCAGATGACGTCAAAGATGATCACTGATCCATCTAAGTCGTCGGACCCACGAAGGATCGATAGGTACTAACCCCCGCAAAAGACCCACACAGGATCGGGCTCACACAGAACCTGTAGGCAGTGGCTCACACAGAACCGGTAGTAAGGACCCACACAGGATCGGGCCCACACAGGACCTGTAGCACTGATCCACGTAGGATCGCTGAGTGCAGTAGTCGACGCAGTCCACTGAGGATCTCTGCACAGTCGTCGCCGCAGTCCACGAAGGATCTCTGCTATGTCGTCGTCGCAGTCCACGGAGGATCTCTGCTCTGTCGTCGAAGTCACAGCCAGCGCTAGGGTTCCCGCACACAGCGAGCTCGTTTAGGAGGGTCCGCTCCACGAGCCGAGAGGCTGATACATCAACTGACACGTAGTCCGAAGTTGATGTATCCAAAAGTTCCGTATCGACAACAGGATCTCAACGCAACAGACGGCGCGTCAATCGGACTCCCGGTCTGAGAGTTATTGGCATTTTCGTCCCAGGGGCCCGGTTGGTTTTTAGGGCAAAACCAACCCGACCGTACTCCGCCTGTGCCCGATCCCCGGGCGGAGTATGCCAAAAGTTCCGTCTCACTTAGAGGAAACCTCCACAGCTGACGGTACGTCGATCGGACGTCCGCAGCTCGAGTTATGAGCGTTTCCGCTCCGAGGGCCCGGTTGGTTTCGCGTACGAACCAACCCGGCCGAACCCAAAGTCTTCCGAAACCTTGAGTGTAATATAACGAAAAGACCGTCTCGATCCAAGGATCGTGTAACCGCTGACGGTTCATCAATCGGAGGTCCCAGGCCCAAGATATGGGCAAAAGACCGAAGAGGGCCCGAAAACGGGGGTTCTGGGCCCGGGGCGACCCGGCCCGAACCCCCCTGGGTCGGCCGAACCGGGTCGACCTGAACCGGGTCGACCCGACCCGGCCCGACCCGGCTAGGCCGGGTCCGGTCCGGCCTGGGCGCGGCCCGGCCGACCGGACCGGCCGGCTCGGCTTCGGCCGAGCGGCCGAAGAGGGCTGCCGCGGGTTTGACCCGCGGCTTAGGTGGAACGCGGCCCGCGCGGGCCGCGTGTTGGGTGGCCGGACCGCGGACGCGCTCCGGCGGTTCGCCGCCGCCGCGGCCGAGCCGCGGCGGATCCTCCGGCGGCGCGCCGGGCGCCGCCGCCTCCGGTCGCCGGCGCCGCCGCGCCGGCGACCCGCACCGCCGCCGCCTTCCGCGGGCCGCCGGAGTTGCTCCGGTGGCCCGATTCCTCTCCCGTCTGCGCCGTTGCTCCTCCCGGGGGCCGATCTTCACTACGGGATCAAAGGATCGCCCTTGTCGCACGGTTCGTCGTCGTCCGCCAAATCCACACAACAAAAAGATCGGCGGAGGGTTGCAGGGTCTTGTTCGTTAGACCCGCACCCTCCGCGTTAGTCATAAAATCATCGGGAGGGATTAAGGCAGCCACAATTTTATCCAAAAATAAAATTGTTCAAGTTCGGTTCTTTAATTAAAAAGAATTAGATCACGGGAACAAATCACCAAGAAAAAAAAATAAAATCCCTACCTCGATGTCGCCGTTTGACGTGAGGTCGTCGCGGAATCGCTCGTCGCGGAAGGAGGGGATCGTCGCGTCGTCGCGGAAGAGACGTTCGTCGCACTGCGGGAAAAACGTCGTGCCGACGATCTCTGGATCTAGAACAAACGGATTTAATTAATTAAGTCCGTTGACATTGAAATTAAAAGGGAGAATTAAACGATCCGTTTCTCACCTTAGTTGCCGAACGAGGATCGGCCGCGGAAGAAGAGGCGTCGCCGAAGAACGTCGCGGGTAGAGCTCGTCGACGTCGCAGATCACGGTGTGCGTCGTCGAATTCCGGTCGCCGGCGTTCTTCGCGTTCTTCGCGTTCTTCGCGAGGAGGGTGGAGGCTCAGAGAATTCGCACAACGATAGCAATCCTCCAAAAATAGACAAGTTTGTCTATTTTATTAATTCGCCAACGAACGAAAACGCGTAAGTAACGACCCATTAAATTCGTTGAATTAATTCAATGAATGAAACAGCCCATTTAATTCACGAAATAAACCACCCAATTAAATGGTATGTTAAGAATTAAAGAAAACGCGCCGGTTGACTTTTCAGTTACATTGACGGTTTTTCGCGGGTGCGTTACTTAGCGAAAGAAACGGCGGGGCTCGTGCGGGCCCCACCTCACAAATATCCTACCAAGGGGTAGGGTATTTCCGGATAGCACCCTATCTGCTTTAACTCAGTTCAAGTGGCTTTCAAGTGACTTCCAAGCGGCTTAAGTGAAATAAAATAAAGTTGTCGCACAACCTTTATTTTATTTCCGACTTAATGCCCAAAATTTTAAAAACCACGGTTGAGCAAACACAACTCCGGAAGAGGCGTTTCTAAGCAAATATCGGCGCTGCGATTTCATCGGTGCCCTCAGAATTCGATTCCGGGCACCGGTTCAAAAGATAGAAAAACCCGCTCGTCCGTTCACTAAACGTACCCGAGCCAAACTTCGGAAATTGATTCCGGGCACACCGGGCCTCGGAATCGGGTGCCGTCTGAAGCTGCGCTCTTGTAAAATTCCAAAGAAAATTAAGAAAAAAATTTCCTTGAAATTTGTGGGTCTTTACAAGACTCTTCTTTCACTATTCTCTTCCCTTATTTTGATGGTATTACACAATAAGTATTTTGGGTTATCATAAAGAATCTTATATTTTTATAGTGACTATGATGAGATCATGGAAAAATCTTCTATATTCGATTGGTATTTGTAGTGTATGCAACTTATCAATAATTTTATATATATGGAAATTATGTCTTCCTGGGGAAGTTGTATGTTTTGGTATTTATAAAATCATTTACATCTAGCAATAAAATCCGAGATGCTCTAATTACCCTGCTATATTTAGTTTTAGAGGTCGAGGACTATATTATTTTACAGTGTTTAGATGAATGGAATAGAATTTTTTTGACAAAGATCATCTGATCCCGTAATTTACAGATATGGAAAAATGGTGTACCATACTAAGGGTGTCCCTTTAGGTATTTTTTTGAATAATATATTTTTCCCAACTTCTTACAGTATAGGGGTTCCCATCATGGAAACAGAAGGGGACATGAACTTCAAAAAATGTTGTTCTGGATCCCCTAATCCATTAAAAAGTTTAAATGTGGGGCATATTATGTTCTAATGGAGAGAGGACAGATCCATTGATCCATAGTAAGGATTCATTTATAGTCGCACTAGTCCACATCATCCAACCATATTTTCCAACCATGATATCAAAGAATCAATAGTATTCATGAGACCTTGAGTGATTTCTTATTGAACATGTGTTAGAGAAGGGGAAAAACGTAGAGCCATTTATGGTGGCTCTATTTGAACCTATGGTGGGTAGCTTGTTAAGGCTAGTTCACGATGGTTTGTTGGACCAAGACCTAGTTTTTTCACCCATGTGTGGGAACACCTAATTTATCACTATTATGAAGTCTAAATTTATTGTTTAGTGGTTTTTATAATTGAGAAGATGTCCTAGTTAAATTTCAGTTACTAGGGTAAACCCTATTTCATTGTGTACAGCAGTTGGGAGTGAGATTTGAGTCTCATTGTGTAAAACGTATCCAGTAGAAACTTTTCCATACAATTTTTTTTAACTCTTTCATCTATTAATCATAATGAGAGAATAATCCCACTAGTTTGGGTGTTCATCCACTTCAGGAGGTATGTATGGAATAAACATTCCTTTTCAATTTTATTTGTAATATTATCTCTGACGAGGATGTAATAGAGTTGTTGATGGAATCCTCATATTCAGAATAATCATTTAGTTATGAGCACTAAGACCTCCTTCAATCATTTCAATCTTCATAAAAATATAATCCAAAACATCATCCACCAACTCCTTTGTGTCATCCTCATGTTATCTACCTGTGTAGCGGCGGTTTTAACTATGTTTAGTAATTCATAATGCATGGATGTCATTTCATTATACTATTTTATATATTTATTCTATTTAGGCCCACAACGAATCCTCATCCTCTAATTTTTATATCCTAATACAATCATTTGTAACAGAAAAATCTGGAATGAATCTCTAGAATGTTTTTTCATGCTTCTTCCAAAAGAGAACATTGGGTCATGGGATAAAATAAATTAAGAGGAATTGTTCTGCCTGATTCCCCCTAGTCATGAGAATATCAACACCCATTGAGGATGATATTTTTTGGTAAAATATTCTCCCATACATATAGGCCAGGGCTTCACCCATTCCATTTCTAAAACCATTTTATCCTAGTTTCCAGACCTCGAATTTTGTGGTTAACAGGCCCCATCCCTACATGCTCAGATTTCCCTATAATTTCATTTGTTTCTATTATCATAAAAAATTATTTATTTTATAGAGGCGTGATTGAACACGGGCTTGGTGTATTATATGATATTTACCTAAGACACATTCTTCCAATGATACTATGGATTATTTATGATTTTCCTCTTAAAAGAGGGAGTATTTTCCAATAATCCCATAAACTTGAATGTGGTGTTTATTAAGGTCACTCTCTCTCTTCTAGAAAAAGAATTTGGAGTGTTGTTTAAGGATGCTTTTTAATATACCATCGTTTGAAAATGTATAATGTTTCTTGAATCCATCATGAGGTTATGAAATTTCATTATTTAACTTTAGCAAGCTATACTGATTTGGGAGAAAAGTGAAATGAAATACTACATTTTTACCCTATCTTCTAATACGAACACTGAAGAGGGTATTATTGATTTCTCAACACATCAGTTTTCACATGTCGATACTAGTTCATTGAAGTGATTCTTGTTATTTTCAATGTTTTGGGTGTTGTGTATCTATGAGTGCTACTATGTCTATTTGATTGTGCGTCCCTTTAATTTCTATGACGTGGATTATAAATCCTATGTAAGGATATAATTTTTATTTTAAATGATGAAGAGTGTTTTATGCATTTTGAAAGGTTGTATGAACTCAATATTTTAACGGTACCTCTTGAATTTCTTTTTTGGGGAGAATTTAAGGGTTATAATAGGACTAGTATATTTTCATTGGCCAACTATCTCCTCATTTTCCACATGTCATCTTCATATTTGAAGAGAGGATCTTCTACCTAGTTCAACGAAAGTTGATGTTTCCCAATAGTCTTATTATAATAATCTTGATCAGTGTGGATTTCATTTTCCCTATTAGATGTATGGTTATCCAATGGTGGTTTAGAGAATTTCTATTTCATTGGTCTATCTCAGGGATGAGAAATGATTTCTCATTTAAATGTAGTGGAATCAAGAATTACTAAACACCATTTTCAATGTGTCTCATGATATGATGGATTTATCTTCATTAAATAAGCAATGAGAGGACCTTCGTGTTCATGTTAAATGTCATTGAGGAGAGGACCTTCGTAGCAGTTGTCATCATTGGGAGGTCTAAAATCATTGTTTGATATCCAAATACATGTAAACACTCTACATCAAGTACCCTAAGAATGATTTTTAGAGTAGAATATATTAATGGGAATTTCGTCTTACAGTTTTCTCTTTAAAACATGCTAAGGTTTTCTGTGGTTTTCATTAGGAGATAAGCTCTCATGATCAATTCAATTTTATACATGAAGTAACTCTTTAAAGAGATATTTCTAGGGAGGACCTCTGGAAATGATGTTACTTTTTCGATGATTTTTTAATCGAATAGTATGATCCTAAGTATCCAATGATAAATATATAAGGTGTTTAAAAACTAAATTATTAATTACTATTGGATCATAATTTTTTTTTACATTTTTCAGTTTCCTTTCATAAGGCTTCTATTTTTATGACTTCTTGAGGCTGATTTGGGCCAGTTGTAGGGAATATTTTTTTATGTATGGATTATTGTTTTATTACCTGGAGTTTCAATGCCATGATTATCCAATAGGTCTCTAGAATTTGGGAAGGTGTTTATGCTGACCTTGTAGTGGCTATTAGTGTAGACAGATCACCTACACCTAGAAAGGTGGTATGATCCCCTATTTTTTGACCATATATTGTTTTAGAATTTAGCTAGAGTTGTGTTCCTTCTATGGAGTGACACTTTTTTAGGTTGATGAGTAACCCCAATTGTGTGGTCAGAGTTGTGTGTCCTCCACTCTACCAATTTCACTGTCTGTGTTATATATTTTATGATTTATAGGATGTGAGAAGGAATTTTTGTCTCCCCCTTCACCATTATTAGGATTTGTTTGGAAATTTCAGTTGTTGGAACATGGATATATTCCTATTAAATGGATAAGGAATGGTTATTTTCCTAATCATGTCCTCCAATTCCTATAGGTATCGTCTAATGGTACTCAGTTTTGGGGGTAAAGATCTGTGACTTCCCCTATTGGTTGTCACGATTTTAGGATTGGCCTCTCTGAATACTAAGATGTTTGGATGGAAACCTTGATAAATGTGATAATGAGTTTTTTACTACTTGGGGGTTTCCTCATAATTTCACTAGAGACCTTGGTTTATGTTGGTAAGTTTTTGTTCATCCACTTAGTTATTTTCCACATTTGAATAGGGCGTCTGGGTTGATGTGGGTAGGTGATTGTTTATAATCATAGTTTTCTTCTAATATTTAGATTTGGGATTCTCCGGAAGCTTCTAAACTATGTCAACATGATTCGATGGTACAGTTATGTGTTTGTTCCTTCTCACAAATTGATGTCGAATAAAATAGACATGTTTCATTAGAGAGAATAAGGGAAGGTCCCTAATTCATTTCTTCTATTCAATGCCCACAGTGGGTATTTTAAAATTCTAGGGTTTGGAAAAACTATCCTAGAATACTAAGGAAAATTCCATCATCATGTTACGGGGTTGTCACCATGCGGCGATGACTATGATGACTTCTCACATAATAATATTTAGGTAATCATTATATTAAATGGATTAGGTCATCAATGACCTAATGATCTTCTAACCTAAGATAGTAGTGGAGGTTATTTTTTTCTCTATTGAAAATCTCATTAAAGGGATTGAGATAACAACTTGTATAGTATGGTTTGGAGCCGTGATCCATTATTAAGAAGGATAACAAAAGGGCTTTATGAGTTGGAGGGAATGTAAAGCAGCCTCTAGGTTTGGGAAGGTTCCATTTTCATGGAAATCATGAACAAGGAATTTGAGAACCAGAATTTATGACATTGGGTGGGTGATGGTTTCCACTACCTGATTGGGGATCCAGCTAGCCTAGTGGCCGAAGCATTAGCCTACCAGAACCAGTATGATAAAATTTGGATTGATGGTATTTCTGGTTGAATGTTCATGGATAAATAAAATACAAAAACAATAAAACCCCATCAAAGCAGTATCTCAATAATTGAATAGATACATAGTTTATTGTTTTTTATCCATGTTTCTCATAGTATTATTTCATTTGGGAATGTTCCCAGACATGTGGGTGATAGAGTCATCTTGGTTTTGTTTTCATGTTTGGTTCACCATTTTTAATTCTAACATAAATGTAATGAGGAATCAATTTCATGATATTAAATGGTATGATTATGTTGATTTTAATGGTTTCACAATCATTAACATCATGATCACCATTTTAAATTTATTCCAACAATTTTTGATGGTGGAGCTGGAAACACCCAATCATTCCCTTATTCAAGTTGTTTGAAAAATTGGCTTTCCATAGGATGGTGTTAATTTTGGAATGGAACCAATGGAACATAGGGACTTAAATTGGCTGAGAGGAAGTAAGGTAAGGCTCATCAAACTCTATGGGCCGAACTTTTTCTTGCTCTATGATTTTATTGATGATTTATTAAATGTTCAATAATCCATTATTATCTCCCATATATGACCCGAGTCGCCCATTATTCAACAATAATTTTTTTACACCATAAAATTTAAAATATTTTGTATGTATATGTGGTTATTAATTGATAGATACATCATTATGCATCCATGGTTGTCCATATATGCTACCATTGTTTGAATTTATTATAGATTCATTGGTCATTTATTAACATCATGTTGGTTTGACGCCTCACATTGGGTCCCAATGGGATTTACCATTATCTAGGAAGATATGAACTTTTTCGATGTCATGATTGATCCCAAGATATAGAATTCATACACATACTTATGAAACAAACCAACTCCAATGTATATTTATTTCACTTAATGGGACACATCATACCATTTATGGTCGTATTATGAGGACCAAAACATGTTGTTTAATATCATGTAGTTATTTCATATAGCTAAAATGTACCTATATTTTTTTTGGGGTGGGAATTATTTCAAATAATCCTACTGAACCTATAAAGGATATGAAATCACAAGTCATATATAACCCTATAAAGAATGGGGCTCCGATAAAATTACGGGTTACTTTGTGTGTTGGATTTGAACCACTGAGGGGCTTTCTACATGTCCCATTTAGATAGGAATTAAATCTCACATGGATTAATTATGAGGATACCCACCTATGTGGGACATATAATAGTTTTTTTTTCACATGATATTTTTTCCATTGGCATATTGATAACATGGATGGGGATGATACATAATAGAAGTTCCATTGGTTGGTTCATCAGGAATTTGGCCCTTCGATTGCTAAGTCACTTTTTCAGAGAATACACTATACATGAGGATTCTTGTGGGCTTGGATACATGGATTTAAGGAACCACAACTATGGAATTCCCTTAAAGGATGATGAGAGGAGTATCGAGAAATGGATTCTCTTAGGATACATGTAGCTTATCATTTTTATTTCTTGATTTTGTCTAGCCTTTAATCCCATATGAGTAATGCTCAGGGTGAGAAGAAAGAGGAAGTAAAATATCAATAAAACCAGGAAATTATATTCATCCTTATGTGGATGAGGTTGGGCCAATGGGAGTGAGAAATGACATTGGAATCCACCTCCTCTATTGTTTTGGTAACTATTATATGAAAATATGCCTACACATCTAGTTATGAACCTATAATAATGGATATGTTCATACTTATAGGGGGATTACCTATTCCTGGTTTTAGAGAGGATATGAGGATATTCCACTAACCCCCAAATGGAAAAGAAAGAATCATCCCCCCTAAGAATCTAAAATAGCTGGTCCCTAGTCTTAGAGATATCAGGGGAATAACATGGACATAACCCTCCTTTTAAAAATAGGGAATCCACTTGAACTGCCCCAATGGTTGGGGTCCTTATTAATGAAGGGATTCATAACAATACTAACATCGAGGGCCCTTCCCATCATGCATGAAAAGTAAAAGACACCTATCACTGGATTAATGAATAAACAAATTGGAGACACATTGGTGTGTCGTTCTCTAGGACTGTGTAAGTCTGTAGGATCTAGATTTCCCCCCTAGATGAGGGATCCAATTCAAGTGATGAATTTAAATTGATAAAAAAATAGGGATTAATGGGTGGTCATAAAATTAATCATGAGGAATGATATATATATATATATATATCATGCATGTAAAGTTTATATGTGCTAAAGAGGTCTGATATAGGTGGTATTGAGAAGACAAATGATTTATAATATATGGAAACCTAGACAACGAGATGTGCTTCATATAGGGTGGATATAATGGAGAAAGATGTGAATTTTGGATAATGAAACATATTGGCCATGTACATAGGGAATTAGATTCTTTAGGATCCATGGGCTCCCTTAGGTGTCCCTAGAAGGGCCTCACATAGGTCCTAGGTTTAAGAGGGGACCCTCTGTATGGTGTCTTTTAATTTGGGGGAGAGTGAATAAATGTTAATTTATTTTTTATTTATAATCTTGGTTGGACTCCGACCACTATATTATTATAAATTTTCCCTTTTATTATCTTTTGGAGAGAACCAAGATAAACTCAATGTCCTGGGTGGAATACAATGTTCAGCAAAGCATTGAGGCTTGAACGGGGTTTTTATCATGTCAAATGAGGATCCCCAAGGTCATATTTATAAGAAATCATGTGACTATGGTTGAAGAATGGTTTCCCTGTAGGTCCATCAGATAGGTGTCTCACTTATGTGTCACATGTAAGTGGGGATTCTATTTCTAGGTCATGTATCATAGGCTTGTGTGAGCCTCTTGTTGACCAGGCGGGTTGCCTATAGAAAAATTACTGAATTCCATGTTTTTCCATTATAACCTTGAAATATTTGTAATTATAGTTATTTTAAACTTGATATTTTCATCTCTATGAAAACATATGTCTTTAAAAAATAGCATAATTCCAACACTTCCATGAACTATGTCAAGATAATGTTAAAATTCTTAGTGTAAGTAGAAGTCACAATATAATATATTACCACATCTATGATTGACCTCCAAAACTATCTTACGCATTTAAAAAAATGAAATCCATATTATCTATATATTTTCATTATTTAATTTAATTGGATAGATAGTACCTACACTTCATACTTTTTCATTAGAAAAATATAATTACTTTTATGCTTATATGTAGACTACCACCACCATAAAGACATGTTTTATTTTTACATCATCAAATTACAAGGATGGTTATAAAAATTAATTTATTTTAATAATGATATATTTATATTATGATTAATATTTTTTAAAATATATCCATCTCATACCATATCCCCATTCTATATAAGTTAAAAACATCTCCTTTCTTTTTATATAGACTACTTGATATATGAAGTGACAAATTTAGTTTTCTAACTATATTTTATTTTATTCAATACCTATATATCATAAAATATTAACTTACACCTTAAATATATCATGATAATAGTATTATACTTATATAGTAATTTAATCTTTATAAAATAATAAATTTCAAAACCATAATCATGCAACAATTATAGCATGTTCCTATTTGGATCAACTTTACCACCAACATGATCAATGATATAAAGTTGTATCATGAATGAAAATTTATAGAAAATTACATGTAAAAATATGAAACAATTTGGAGTTTTTTTATGTTCATTTAGGATTATAGTAATTTTTAACATATTATTAATAGACCACCCTTATTGTTATAAATATACAAAAAAAACAAGATACCGGTTTGTTCTCTAATAATCATAAATAATAATCTCATAAAATGGAATTAAAACATTAATATTACTTAAAAACAAATGTTAAAATACCATAAATAATCATGTAATTATTAACTTGGAATTAAATAATGTGAATCAAGGTCGATATTGCAATGCATGTGTGGAATAATTAAAATAAAAAACATTTCTTAATGAAAAAACAACTACTAAAGAGTAAAAATTTAACAATAATTCATAATTTTATCATATAAAGATATATTGTTTGGATTAAGGTTATAATGTATCTTTTTAATTGTTTTATTTTTTATACATGAAATTAGAGTGTGATTTAATATGACAAAAGATAATTTAATGTTTTCATCTCATAATTCTATCTTTGAGACATGTTTTATATTATGAACTAATTGTGTTTATATAGTGTATATATAACTAAAATGAAGAACTATATCATGATTTTCACATTATAAATGATATTTCATTATTCATTTCTTGTTTTATCTTTTAACTGATTTTGTATCATTGCTTATAAAATCTATAAGAGGTGTTCACAAGTAAATTTTTATTCTTAGAGGTACGTGACATATTAAACAACTATTTTACTTTGTGTTGTGAATATACATACCAATGAGTTAATTTTTTCATATCAGTGGCTATATTTATGATATATATATTTATATATATCTAATTTTCCAATTCCTTGAGTTTTCTATTCTATTAATTTTGATGTATTAGTTGATTTTATAATCTCAACCACTATTTCATTATGTTATAATTTCACTTCTTGAGCATCATGCTTCTATGTTCCACATATTTTTTTTAAACTTAATATAATTTAGTATCATAACTATCTAAGGAAAATTCCATTTTATATTCACATCCACTACATAGATAAATTTGTTTCACATAAAACTATTTCCGATTGTGAATAATTATCATCCTCTTCAAGGATAAATACTCCTCTATTTCCAAATTTCAAATTATTTCAAATTTTATTCATTTTTGGCCCATAATTGTTAATTAATTTATATAAACATCATATTTCTATTTTTACCATTTTAAAAAAAATCAACCTCTTTAAAATGTGTGTTTTAAACAAAAAAAATTTAGAATAAAAAAGTTACGTTTTCTTTCAATACTATAGGTTTTATCTAGTACTACACAATTACATTGAAAAATATTTATATCTTTATTATGGTACCATTATTGAAGAAAAACCTTAAAATTAATAAATTTTAGAAGGAATCACTTTAAAACATAAAATATATATTTTAAAATTCACACATAACTTATTCATTTTATGATAATGGGAAACAATTGTTTTCTAAAATATCATTTTAATGTTTTCTATTGAAACTCATTCTTAATACTTTTTGACAATACATCTCAATTATAATTCCATTCCATGTTTTAAATTTATTTTCAAGATAAAATTTATTTTTCATTATTTTAAAAAGATGATTACATATATTAACTTTTTAGGTGATTTATCCAGTGGTCATGAAAATGTATTTTTAATCTATTACAATATTATTTATTCTCCTTATTCAATAGATAGTATATTTGTATACAAAAATAAAAATTATTTCACTAGATATATTATGTGATGTTCATCAAAATTTATTAAATAAAAAAATGTTATTCAAAAGATAAATTATTTTATTTCTAATGTACGAATTATTCCATATTCTAATGAATTGTATATATACATGGGTGATTATTATGAAAAATGATGGAGTTCCTTATTTATTTATAACTTATTGCAAATTGTTTTATATATGATCAAATAGTTATGGTAATAATATAATCATTCATACTACACTATTTGAATTAGTATGTCATTAATACTATATAATTTAATAATAATTAAGTAGTAATTAATTCTATATTATTATATGGGAACCATGTACATATTCATGTATTCTATTATATATTAATAAATTAGTAATGAATTTTCTCGTATGTTATGGGAGTCATGTAGTGATTCTTAATTCAAAATTTTAAGTGATATTTTTACTGATATTGGCTACATAATTTTATGATTTCTATGCTTATTGTTTATTTAAATTTATATTTTTTTTCATCATACACATGTTATGTGGTCATAGATATTATTTTATGATCATATACATGATTTATGAAAAATTATTCATGTTTATTTGCATTTTAACTCATAATGTTATGTTGGTGTAATTTTATTATGTTAATATACTTACATGTATATCCTATAGCCATTTATTATCAGGAATTGTCATCCCTTATGTTTACCATAGTAAGGAAATAATCTCACATATTTTTTATGTTTCCAATACATAGGTTATAAATTTTATTATAACTTATGAGGAAACCAAAAAATAGTATTTTGTGGTTTTATTTTTTGAAAAAATGTCAAAAAGTATCATAAAAAATATTCTAATATAGAAAATAATCAAATATATGATACATTTGTTTATTTGTATTATATTATTTTTTTTAAATTTGATGATTAAAATAATGAAATATATGTATATCTAATTTGGGGAAATTTCCTTGGTATCAAATTGGTTTCTAAATTTTCTATATATAACATTAGACCTTCAAGTGTATATCTATGGTGCATTTATTATATATTTCATTTGTTATGGAAAATAATTTTATTGTGATTGAATTTATATATTAAATTTATTCCAATATTATAGTCTAAATTATAAGTAAATGTTATGAATTTTTCCTATAGATAATTTAATGTTAGTTGATGGAAATATATATGTTTAATAAAATTATTCAATTAAATTAATTTCATATCTACCATAATGTAATAATGTTATGGATGCCTTGGAAAAATGGTACCCAAAAAAGTGTGACATTAATGATGTTTAATAATCCACTTAATATAAAAAATTTTAATCTTTAAATATATGAGGTGAGAGTCATATATAACTATATGAGAAATAAATGAAACATATAATTAGGTTAGTGTGTGTTGAATCATATTAAATTACGTGTACACATTTTTGGAATAACAATTTTATAAAGAAAATCATAGTACCAAATGAAAATAGTCCAAAACCACATTGGAATTTTGAAAGGAGATAGTAGTATCATCTATTTCTAGATAAAGTGATACATGATGTTGTGATTCATAATACCTATGTTTCTTATATAAGTGATAAAGAAAACAAGAAAATTTATTATTAATGATTATGTAAGAAATGGGGAGGATATGAATCTTGATATCCAATTGATTTGTGTATGATAAACTATGAATGATATGTATGTCTATCCTAATATTTAAAAAGTATATATGAGGATATTATTAAGTATATTAATATAAAATGTTACTATTCACTAGAATTTGGATGATAATTTAGCATATATATTAGTGGTGTGTGGCCAAAAATATGGTCATATAAAAATTTTGGGAAGATATAGTGTATTTTGAAATGATTGGAAAGTGGTAGAATTATATGGATATTGTACAGAACATATGTAAAAAAGCTAGTTCAAGTTCACTTATTTATTATTTTATAGTAGAGAGGAAAAAACCCAAATATGTCAACAAATATAGTAGTTTATTTTAAATTTATTGTGTTATAGACCAATGGAGAAGAAAATGGGATGTTTTTGTTTTTCTGGAATATTGGATTGCAAAAATATCCTCATTTTTTAATGTTTATGACATGAATGTGGGAGCACATGTGGAAAAGGGATGATTGTCTATAATACTGGAAAATCTTCTTCATATACAGAATATGATTTTTGGGAGTGGGATACCAATTAAGTCATAATATTTGAATGGCTTTAAGAAGATGGTTTTATTTTGACTCTAATGTTCCCTCTAATTTTCTCTTAATAAATATGTTTCATTGGCTCCCCAAGTTATTGGAATATTTTTGAACTAATGTATTATTTTTAATATAGCATATCCCACTTTTAAATTGATATTGGTAAACTCTTGTTGTTAAATTAGGTGGTTCTTGGATGTGGTTATGGGGTTAGATGATTTATTTCAGATATATATTCTCCAATATACCATTAAATTATTTATTATTCATACCTCATTCAATATTTTATATTCTTTGTAGAATATTCATAATGGGATATTTTATGACCAATAATTGGTATCAAATATTTATTAAATTTGTGGTATGCATAACAGTAATTTGGATTTTTATATCATAGTAAATATTAAAATTATGAATATTTCCTTGTAAATGGATTTGATATGTAGTACATTTTTTCATTTCACATTTTTCAGATGTTCAATTTTCACGTGGAATGATGTGAAAAAATGGACCATATTGATTCTATTAATCCTAAGGTGATATCACGGATGGAATAGATTACTCAATCTGATTCCAACTCAAGGTAGTTCTGGTTTAGTGTTTGATTTGAAAATAGATTATGTATTCTGATAGAATAACTCAATGGGTGAGGTATGGTTAACCCCATACGAATTGGGTAAGGAGAAATAGTCAAATTTATTCCACTAGTCTTTCTTTTTCATTGGAATTAAATAATATTGGCTTCATTATATATAAATATCATGAAGGGATTAATGTTTTTATATAATGGGTAATTCCCCTAGATTCATCCAAAAATCATATTTTTTATGTCATGTAGAATATATCAAATACCATCATCTACACATCTTGAGTCATAATCCATTGAATATTGGGATTGAACTAAATATATGATAAAAAATATTTATGGTTTTTGATTCTAGATGAATTTCTAAAGTAAACTACCATTTGAATAATACTACTATCGAGAACATGAAACATAGATATTTTTTATTTGAATCCTAGAATGGATGTATGATATGTTTTCTGAAATATTTTACAAATTTTCGTATTGAAGGCCTTCAATTTTGAGAAAAAAAAATAAAACCTTAATTTCATATATATATATATATAATATTTTTGTAGTTTTTTGGTGTTAAAATGGATAACGTTCTATAGTGGTGTCAAATTGGGGCCAAAATAGTCAATCTAACAATAAATTCAGGTGAAGTGGTGAATTTTTAATAACATCACATGAAATTTTGGTTTTGTGCCTTGTAAATCTTAGTTCATTTAGCGAGAAGGGTATTAAAATCATTATATGGGAAATATATTTTGGGAACATGGCAAATAGAATGTGTATAAATTTATCAATGTAACTATAAGAAAGTGATATTCCCTCATAGAAGATATAGGTGTTAATGATATGATGTTTTCTGATTCATTATCTTGAAATTTCATTCGACCAATATACCATTTTAAATAATTTAATAAAAAATGTGTGGGCCTTTATTTTTGAATTAAAAAGTGATAGTTTTTCTAAATTTGAAAAACATTTAAAGCCAGTATGAAAAGAAGGATTTCAATTCAGAAATGTCATTATTGAGTATTTGTATAGATTAGAAAATGATAGTTATTGAACCTCTCACTTCAATGTCTTTGAGATTTGTCAGCAATTCCCATATTGATGTTGGGAGGAAGGTGAGAACTAAAAACTCCATGGAATGTAACATTATAATGAAGTGTAATTCAAGGAAATTGTTATTCATGATCTATAATGTGGACATATAAATTGATGAATATGTTTAAAAATTATCTATCTGGTATGGGATGATTCTATAAAAAACTTAATCTAGTAGAGAATGATTTTTGGACTAGTGATTGATGAATGCAACAGTTCATTGGTTTAATCTATGAATGGGACATGATCCTATTATGGGTTGGAATCAAATGATGATTCCATTGAATAATAATAAAATGAAATAATCATTGGATCTTTATGTCTAGAATAATGAATTATATTATGTATTATCTAGGGAGTTCATGAGTTGAAAGATACAATATATTCTAAAGGGTCAGAAACCGATGGAGGTCCGATTCCATAGTATCTTCATGGTACAATGTATTTGAATCTGATGAATATGGAAGAATGATTTTTTTGAAGATTACTTGTATGAAAAATATATTTCAAATATTGTTTTAGTACTTTTTTTATAACACATAGATTTTTAAAAAATATATTTTTCATCTATAAATTTTCTCTGTTTGAAAGATTTTTATATACAAAACAAATTAGTGATAAATTTTATATTAATTATAAGAAAATATATATAACATATAATAAAGTGAAATTGGTAACATTATAGTAATTAAATCATGTAATTATTTTTATGAAGTACCTAATAATGATATGTATTTTAGTCTAGAAATTCCTGGATACAAAAAGAATTCATTTTATAAATTGATCTTTCATTATACGATATAAAAGTATTGAATTTGTTTCATATAATAAAACTCCACTTTATTATATATATATATATATTTAATTTTGTGAATAAATTTTTTTTCATAAAAATCACTTAATACATGAATAAAAGTTTTTTCATAAGGGTAAAATTCCAGATTATGTCTTGGAATATTATGCTGAATATTATCAGAGTCATGCACCAAGTAAGTTTGTGATTTTGAGGCCCATAAGACCTAGGCATAGAAAAAATAAAATTATTAAATATATAAAATTATGTGTGCATGCTTTATACAAAATAATTGCATATCACCCGAAAAATGTGTCCTATCCAAAATTGACAACCATCTCTAGGTCTAGTACATGGTGTTTACCCTAGGCAGGGTACACCATTTTTGTGTATCGAACGTTTGGTCAGTTCGCTCTAAAGGGTAAGTTATGTAATATTTTCATTATATTATTGTTTTGAAGATAATTTAATATCTATCAATGGATACGTTGTTTAATAAATATTTTACCACAATTAGGTCTCATATGTGTTGATTACCTGAGACAGGGTATAACATTTTTTATAATCAATAATTTTGGAGCCTTACACATGATAAAAAACATTAGTTATTTAATTATATAATTATTCTGATTTTTAAATAATAAATATTTCCCAAATGGTGTGTCATGTAGTATATCTGTGACCACCACTAAGTCTGGATTATGGGGTTTTCCCAAGGTGTGAGATAACTTTTATATGGATACAATGCTTGGTAAGGTGGTACAATAAAATTATATTTTTTAATAAATAAATGATATAATAATAATTATTCATTATTAATAAATATTTATACCATCCACAGTTTTTCTCAAGGGAGCTGGCCACCATTTTTGACGACCTAATGTTTTTAAAATATTGATTTATCTCACTATTTGACAATTTAAAAATCATATTTTCATTAATTGGGTGAACTAATGGATCCATAATTAATTTTGGGTGAAACGATAGATTAAATAGTGAGTTTAAAAGAAGGGTATTAATTCCCATAATTTTGGTGCTTTTTAAACTAGTTGAATCATTTTGGGTCTAACATCGGACGATCAGAATCGATCTAGGAGATCTCGAAAGACCATTGCCTAATATTGTTTAAGAAACTTTTGATCTGATCTCTGTTCTCCTATCAGTGTGGTATACCCTACCATGTTCTCCATTAAGGTGGGTTTCTTTTTTTATTTTCTTTTTTATTTAATTTTCTCTATTATTTTACTTATTTTAAAATAATTTAAAATGTTTTATATTATATATAAAATTCAAAAACCAAAATATTATCAATGATAATTATTAAACGATCGATATGATAAAATTTAAATAGATTACAGAGGGGTTTTACACAATTTATATTTTCACAAGATTAATTTTTAATTGAATTGTTGAATAATATATTTCTAGAATTATCAAATGATAATGTTAAAATAGGATTTTAACATTGATTTATCAAATGATAATTGCATGGGATTGTTGAATATAATATTATACAATTATAAAAACATAATTTTTACATATAAATCATAACATATTTATGAGTGGTTATTTAATTGATGCTACAAATGATAATTATATGTAATTGCCAAATGATAATGAAATTAAATTTTCAAAGGTAATCTATATAAAATATCAAAAAGAAATTTTTCAAAATTGCTATTAGATAATTATTAATACATATAAAAAAATTATAATGAATTATCCTCGGATAATTGTTCATTATTATAAATTAGATATATAAATTGATAATTTATACATTTTCCATTTGTAATTATAACTGGAAATTTCTTAAGAAATTTCCAAAATATGATTACAAAAGTATAATATTTGATAATTTATCAAAATATAATTACAAAAGGATAATTTATAATAAATTATCAATATATAATTGCAAAATGACAATTTATTTCAAAATTATTAAAATATAATTATAAAATTATGCTTTTATAGAATTTGTCAAAATATAATAATAGAAGTATAATTTATGGAAATTATTGGTAGGTAATAATAAAAAGATAATTATAGAGAATTACCAAAAGTATAATTTTAAAAAGTTAATTTATGATAAATTATAAAAAAAATTATAATAAGATAATTTATAAAAAAACAATCAAAATAAAATTATAAAGGGAATGTTTTCTAGAAAATTATAAAATAATAATTCTTAAAGGACAATTTATAATAAATTATAAAAACTATAATTACAAAAGTATAAATTAAAAAAAATTATATAGAAGATATAATAGATTGTCCTCTACGATACTCTATTTCTTTTTGGAAATAAACTACTTGGTTTTGGCTTTGTGGACATTTAGTAGACCTCAAGTGTTGATATTTTTTTGTTATAAGGTTACAAAGAGGTGTTCATCATTTGTTTATGCTATCCTTTTACATCGAGGAATTTTTATGAAGGATGTTTCGTTACTTTTTGGACTTATTATGCATGTTTCCTTAATATGATCTATTAATAGATATATTTGAGGAACATTCTATATTATTATCACATTTGGGAGTGTGTATCCCGAAAAGCCTTATGTGGCACTTGTTTCCATGAGTGAATTTTATCTTATTATTCATTTTCAAACATCATAACTTGTATTTTTATGCTACCATAATTATAATGGTTTGTTATATGTTTGTATACCACGATATGGTATGGCTAGATCAATATGATTGATTTGATAGCCTGATTCCATGATGATGTTCGACACAAATATTGATGTATATGATGGTATTGTTTTTCTCATGATGTGTTCTATGGTTTATATCATTAAATAACATATAATGTTTTCCTATAGAGTATTGGTATATGAATACTTGATAGGTTCTCCTCGTGGTATGATTACTCCTAGTGGGGTGCATGCCTAATGTGTGGCGATGATGAAGGAACAACAAGATAACCATGAAATCTAGCATCTACTCGATGCCTTCTAGAATTTACGTACATGAAGAAAACCTGGTTTCGTTAGGATTTTGAGACATACCTAATGCCTTCTGGAATTCAGGTAGGTTACATATACTCAATGCCTTTTGGATCATGAGTATTACATGATCTGTTTCAGATTCTAGGAGTGTTTTCATCAGTTGATTCCTTGGGTATTTGAAGTAACGTTCCAATATACTTGTGTAAAATATGGATATTTATCAACATACAAAATATTTTAGGAATTGAACCGAATCATGTATAGATTGGGGATTTTGGAAACATGGTTGGTGCACGACCACACAGTTTGGGATTGTGTGTTTCTATGCTTCTTAGGCATTTAATAATATTATGGAATACACTTGTATACCTGATCACATAATGTAAAGGATAGATTTGTGGTTTTTAATGAGTCTGGAACTGACCTTATACTTAGAAATTTTGGTGTTCTTATTGATTTCATGGGGAGTTTGGTGAAGGGAAAATCCATATGTTGGACTACTAAAATGAGATGCGTGGATTTTGTAGTGGGATATGATATAAACTACTGGGACCATTAGTTTATAATTTTTTTGTTTATTTACTTTATTTTCATGAGTTATTTTTTCCACATTGGGATATTCATTATTTTTATGACATGTATGCCAACTTTACCTCTACTCATGTTTACTCTAAATTTTAATTATATTGGTTATTATTTATTATCCAACCTATTAAATGATATTGATTGTATAGTATCAAAATTTATTTATTTAAACAATAACTACTATTTAGAAACCTCTTGCATATGGGGATGCATGTATAATGTCAAATAGTATCCAAAATGGACCCGAGGGTTTGGGTCAGGGTGTTAGAAAATTGTATTCGAGCTTTATGTCTCAATAACATTTTTTTTCACTTTGACTTAGGGTGGGATGTGATGGACATGAGATATGATGTTAGGGACTCCAAAATGGTAACTATCATAGTGTTTGGACATCATAATATATAGTGAACCACCGAGTTACTATAAAATAGAAATTATATTTTTCTATTATTGTTGATTAGAATCACATTGGGTGATGGAAATGATGTTGATATGATATTTAATAGATTTTGGCTGCATTTAGGCATCATTAATATGAACAGAGGTCCACATTCCATATATAGACATATATTTTCAACGGCATAATATTTATTTTACTAAATAAATTGTTTTCCATTATTTTTTCATGATAGTTTATTTGTGTGATATATCAATGTTGAATTCATTTGGGAAATATATTTATTGGAATTGATTAGTTTAACTGAACATGTTTTTGTGTAATTATATACTTTATGAATATGAATAACGTTCATTGATAGAAAAAATGGTCAGTTCTAGGAGAGGTATACCTTGTGTTTAGGGTAGTCTCATATGAAATCCTCTTTTGATCCCATAGATTATTTTTGAAAACCATGTTTGATCCCACAAACTAAATAGGATTCATCCTAATGACTCAGTTTCTTTTCAAAAGTGTTCAATTCATGTTATATAAGATTTCTCCTAGATATAGTTTTTAGAACTACATGGGAAGTGGGTCGAAATACTTCTTCAAGGGAGTAGGTTTAACAAATTACATAGGACGTGTATGAGAATGTAGTTGAGATTTCCCCCCATATAATATCTGATTTAGACAGCATGGATGCTTCAACAAGAAGTTTTTCACTTAGTTCCTTCACAATTAGAAGGAGACAATATCTATTGTCAAATATTCAATAAATTTATCCCTATCATTCCTCATCCATCAGGGGAAAATAATTTTCATGATTTTAAATAATGAGTTGAAATATTTTTGAGATTTTTTGAACTAGAAGCCACTATGATGGAATGCAAGGTTAAGCTATGATTTTCCTTATATTGTGAGACCAAACATAATGATACCCCATGTCATAAGATGAAAACAAGGATAAATGTGATCAATATTACGATGGATTATATTGAGAGGATGATATTCATATCATCTAGTACTTCTCCAAGGGGTTTACTAGTTTTGTTCACTATGAAGGTAGACTGTAGTCTCCGACCATATATTGGTTACATGATGATAAACCAGGAAATTGAGAAGAACTTATATTTGTTTCCCATTTTTTCTTATAATATTTTTAACATCTTTGGGAAGCCCAATGGTTTTCTATTTATTATATTTTATCATGTTATCCCTAGTTTCTTGTTTGAAATGGATACATTCCAAATGCAGAGTTTCAATGTAGGTTTGGACTGTATGAGTATGTGGTGATGTTGTTCGGACTGTCGAGCATAACATCAGAGTTCATGGACCTCACGAAAAATATTTTTCATTCACATATAGACTCATTTCTTGTAGTTTTTTTGGGAATATATACATTTACTCAAATACTCTAGAGTAATATTCCAGGAACCTAGATATAGTATTGTGTATGCTTTGAGGACACATTATTTTAGATAATCTATTGAAATATTAATCCTGGATTCGATTGGTGAATTTAATGGGACATGTGGCATTTGAGATCGATATATTCCTAAACTAATAGAATGTTTAGGTTGTCATTTCCTAGACACAATAGCTGATCATGTTATTTATTAGTAACTTTCTATGTCATGTAAGATATTACTAATGGTTTATACAAATATTATCCCAACTATCAGTATTTGTGATAGTTCTGATTAAGTAAGGATTAATTTCACATAGTTTAGAGAATTGTGAATAACTATTATATAAGCTAAGGAGATGGTTTATGAATTATCCCATACTAAAACTCCCTGATATAAATATGGGTTATGCAATTTACAATTATGAATCATAAATTAGATTGGGAGTGGTGCCGAAAAAAAGATATTAAGTAGTATCTTATGGGACTCTCCATATATGATCCCATAAGAGGAACACCTTATACATAACTTGAAGCTTGTCTATATGGTGTGAAAAATGACGTGTTGGTCATATTTTCACTTTGGTGAGATATTTTTCGTTATATAGACCATAAGAGTGATTTCTCTATAATATCTTAAGGGGGAATATACCTGAGATAGGGGTAATTAATTTAGTATCCATGGATGTTTGAACATGATATGATATATGCACCAACAAAATGTAATGTCATTTCAGATACACAAAACTATAAAATGTAGGATGAGCATTATCATGGTGAGATTCATTCAGTAGAGCAGTTACGTAGAGTGATCTTATAGGTTGAATTGTTGATAGATGGTTCTAAGGATCATGGATCAATGTACTATTCAAATTTAGTGATCACATCCTCGCATATATAACAGGAAAAGACTTCTCAAAATTTTGACCCTATGTGTACTATGACAAGGGAACATTTTTCTATTGGTGTATTAATATCAAGATGTTTGATGGATAATGATTATGTGATATTGGTAGGAGAGTAGTAATCCATTCTTCAATCAGAGATGAGATGATGAATGATTTCCATTCTTTAAAATGTAAAATACTTCATGGTTTGACAAAGATGTATCATAAATTCAGGATGTATTTCTAGTGGACAGGGATGAAGATAGACGTTTTTAGTTTCATCTCCTGATGCCTTACCTATCAGAGAGTGAAGGTTGAGCAAAAATTTCCTAGTGGGTTTTTATATGCACTCACATACCTATGTTTAAGTACCCGTACATCAATATTCTCTTTTTGATTGGTTTACCTAGGAACCTGATTAGTCTTGATGTCGTTTTTTCGATTATTTATCGATTAATGAAGTCTAATCAATTCTTACTGATCAAAGAGACTCAGTCAGGGGATTAGTAGAGAAAGATCATTGTATGATACATCAAATATGTTAATGGAGTTACCTTGAGGATTGTTTCATATATAGATTGATGATTTAGGTTACACTTTTTTCTGGCCTTGAAAAATACCCATGTGGCTCTGTTGTGATTGATCTCAATGTACCATCCTCAAACTAACAAATAGTTTCATCTGACTATAATCATATTTGAGGATATTATTTAACCTTATGTTATAGACATCGGTGGAGTGTGGTATGATAAATTATCATTTAGTGTGTTCTCATTCAACAAAATTTATCAAGAATAAATATATTGGAAACATAAGATTCTATATATGGAAGATTATATCGATCACAATTAATTGGAATTTAAAAGGTGAGGAATCTATTGTGATATCAGTTTGGTTGAGGAGGCCTCCATGAGAGTTTATCAGATTTGGAAGAGGTTTATAACCACTCATTGAAGAATTATATCTTATGATAGTCATAAGATGAGACCCTTGGAGTTCACTATGGGCGATTCAATTTTATTACAAGTGACACCATGATTTGGGGGAGATATATAAAGAAGTATACCAAGGTAAAACCTTTTTGTTGGAACCTTTGAGATAATAGAGGAGATAGGGGAAGTTTCTTATATATCAAACATCTCAAATCCCTAATGTGGTATGCTTGAGGTGTTCCATGTGTCACATATTAATATGTAAATACTAAAATGTGAACATGTTAATAATTGTAGGGACTAATAAGTGGATAGTGATGTATTTTATGAGGTGAATCCTCTTATAATCATATATCAATGTAAGAAAGTGTTCCATGGAAATATGATTCCACTTGTCTAGATTTGGTGGAATCATGGTCAAATATAAGAGAAAAAGAGGGAACATGGGTCCAATATTCTAGCTTAGTGGCCTAAGTTGTTCGCGCAATACCACAAGTGATACTTATTAAGGACGAAAAGTTGACATAGGGAGGAATTGTAATAAACTTAATTTTTCAAGGCTAAAAATATTATCTTTGTCTATATTTCATATGTTTTTATGTTAAAATGATACTCCTTAATAGAAAACCGTAATTTATTTTTTAAATTAATTTTCATGGGAAAATCTGAGATAGCATCATGGAATATTGTATCGAATACTTTCAGAGTCAGACACTATGTATGTGTGAGATTCTGGGGGGCTCGAATAACCTCATCACATGTGGAACTGAAATATTTAATATATTAAATAATTAATGTGTTAGTTATTTAAAATAATTGAATAACTCCTAAATGGTGTATTTTATGAGAAATATGAGACTACCGCTATTTTCATAATATACGGTTTACCATTGGATGGGTTTTACATTTATGTATGTCATATGTTTAGTCAATTTTCTCCATAGGATAAGTTATTTAATATTTTTATTAATTTATTTTTTAATATTTTTGATTATATCTCAATCTTTTTGTGTTTTGTTTTATTTGAGACCACCATATGGTCGGGGATACGGTGCTTACCCAAGGTGGTGTATAACTTTTGGGAAAATCATGATTTTACTGACATCGCATGTGATAATAACCTTTTAATATATAATTATATTATTATTTTAATTTTAAAATAAATAATAATAAATATCTCTCAAATGGTGCATCATATAAAAAATATGAGACCATAAATAAGTTTTAAAATGAGTCAAACCTTAGGTAGGGAACAAATTTTATACACAGCAGATGTTTGGTGATGTGGATGAATCAAATTATCATTTTTTATACTAAAGTTAACAATTATTAAGAATAATAATTAATAAAAATGGGTATTATTGACTTTCATTCCCAAGATTGTCGACCACCATTTTTAAAGAACGAATGATTTTAGATAATTGATATATCACATGTTTTGAGAGTTAAAATATCATATTTCCATTAATGGGATAAACTATTGATGCCATCCAAAATTTCTGGAAAAAAAGAAGATTAAATTAGGTGTATAAATTTATGGTATCAATTAATGTAATTTTTGGTTTTTTTAAATAATCTAATTTTTTTGGGTCCAACATTGGTCGACCCCATTGAGTTTAATAGATCCCAAAACTCCAATGCATGCGATTAGTGGAGCCCCTTTCGATCTAATTGGTGTTCTCCCGGAAGAACAATGACCCCTTACATTTGCTCCCTTGAGGTGACTTTCTTATTTTTTTTCTCTATTATTTTATTATTTAATTTATATCCTTACTTTTTTAATTAATAAATTAGTAAAAATTAAATAAAACTAATAAAAAAATAATATTATAAATGATAATTCATAAATGATCAAAAGGAAAAAATTAGGTAGATTACTAAGGGTTATTATAAATAATTAAATATAAAAGAATAATTTATAAATAAATTATCGAATCGAAGATATTTCAAATTTTCCAAGAATAATCATAAATGGGATAATCACATTGATTTATCAAATGATAATTATGATGTATTGTCAACAAAAATATTATGAAATTATCGGAGGATAATTTAAATATATGAATCTTATGAATATTATCAAATGATAATTTATTTGAGACTACAAATGATAATTTAAATAATTATCCAATGAAAATTAAACTAAATTATCATGAGTAATCTAAAAAATTTTCAAATGATAAATTGTATCAAATTACGAAAGGATAATTATAAATTATTATAATGCACCAATTAAAATGAATTACCCTAGGATAATAGTAATAATGTATAGAATATAATAATAAAAGGGAAATTCAAAAAATATTAAGTGATAATTATAAAAGGATAAATTTACAATAAATATGAAAATATAATTACTAAAAGATAATTATTGTGATATTTTCTATAGTAATTATGAAATGATAAGTTTTAATAAATTTGAAAATTATGATTATAAAAGGATAAGTAATGTGATTCTATCAAAAGATACTTATAAAAAAAATAAAGATAACTTATCAATATATAATTATAAAAGGTCAATTTATTATAAATTATCAAGATATAATTATAAAAGGATAATTTTAGATTAATTATCAACATATAATTATAAAAGGATAATTTATGATAAATTATCAAATTAAATGTATAAATGGGTAATTTATAAAATATTATCTAAAATTAATTATAAAACAATAATTTTTGATAAATTTATTAAATGATAATTATTAGAGGAGATGTTAAAATGAATCGTAAAAATATAATTATAAAATGATAATTTGAGATAAATTATCCATAAGAGAGAATGTATTTTCACATTAGTTATTTTATATATTTTTGGAAATAAAATACTTCGTTTTGGATTTAGGATACATTATTGAACCAGAAGTGTCGACGTTTTTTGACTATAAGGCTTCAAAGAGGAGTTGTTAACTTCTTTATCCTATCATTTTTTACATCAGTGAGTATTGAGGTAGGAATTTTCTCACATTTTTGGGATTTGTTACATATGTTTTCTTATTATGATTTATGAATACACGTGTTTGATGAATGTTTTAGATTATTATCACATGTAGGTGTGGGTGTATCCCTGATAAACTTTCGTGATTCTTTGTTCCTTGAGTAATTTGTAGCTTACTATTCATGATTTATGTTGATCGCATGTATTGTTGTGCTAACGAACTTATGATGATTTGTTATATGTGTGTGTCCCATGAAATAGTATTGGTGATTCGATGAGATTAAAGTGGCATCTTGATTCATGGATTATTTTTGATTCAAATGTAGATTTATATAATGATTCTATATTTCTCATGATGTGTGATATGGTTTTTATCATTATATGACTTGTCATGTTTTCCTCTATAGGATTGGTGTGTGTATACATGATAAATAGCCATGGTGGAATGATTTCTCTTTGTGGAGTGTAGAAATCATGAGCGGTGATGATGAGGGTGAATCCTAATAATCTTGTAACTAAACATATACACAATGCATTATGGATTCTGAATAAATGGAAGACACTTGATGCCTTTTGGATTCAATGTCTCACTAAAAGACTTTTGGATTCTTGGTAGGTTACAGATATTCGATGCCTTTTGGATTATAAGTATTACCTAATGCCTTGTGGAATAAGGGTATGTTTTATTCACTCAATTCCATGTGGATTATGAGTGACATTCTAATATCCTTCTAGATTGTATGTATAATAACCAACAAACATGAATTTTTTTGCATGATGTTGAAGTAGGTATGTATGGGTGTTTTTGTTGCCATAGAAAGAATACAACCTCTATATTTTAGATTTTATATATCTATGATTCTTATTAATTTATTATGGTTATCGAATATGCATACATCCTTGAGAACAAAAGGTTATAGAAATATTGGTGGTGTCTTACTAGGTCTTGTAGTCTCAACCTGATTAGGAATTTCAATGTGCTTATAAATTTAAAGCTGGATCTAATGATGGAAAATTTCCATATATAGGGTTGCTGAGATAAATACTTTTTTTATGGTGGCAGGATAGGATAGACACTAGAATTAACTAGAGTTTATAATTTTTTTATTTATCAACATTATTTACACTAGTTCTGCTTTCCACACTAGGATATTCATTATTTGTATGTCATGTATGACAAAATTACCTTTTCACATCTTTAATATGATTATTAGTTATATCTTTTATTTATTATTATTTATACAATGAAATGATACTTATGTTATTATATCCCCATTAAACTATTAGGACGCTCAATATTGGTCGGAAACCTCTTGTATATGGGGATGCACACATGTGTTCATGTAACATCCAACACAGACCTGGAATTTTGGTTGGAGATGTTACATATGTTTTATTTAAAAATAAATTTTATCTATTTTAATTATTAAACATAAGGATATATTTTTACATGTATAAAAATTATATATCATGCAAATATTGGTCACAAAATGGATTGAAATGGAGATAAAATCATTAGATGGAAAAGGGGAGATTTTTTGAAAACAGTTATTATAGACAGAAATGTTTTTAAAAACATAATATATTCAATCAAATAAATTAAATTCCATTTAGTGTTTGTCACTTTGTAAACACTTGGAATAAATTATATTTTTTCCTTTAAATAATAATTTTTTTTAAAAAATGGTTTTAAACATTTCAGGTGAAATTATTAAAATTAATATCATAATATATGGATGTTTATCTTGAAATAATGGATTCTATATTTTGAATCAATATAATAAATATTATTTATAGTGTTGCAATTTGTATTTTTCTATAATGAATAGTCGCAATGGAAAATGCTAATCATCATATTACGAGTGAAAATGGTTAAGAAGGGGGTTAAATTATGAGAAAAGGAAACAAAACATCACAAAAAATGAAATCATTTTGGTTGAGTATATTTCATCATAATCATATAAATATATTTCATTAGGTTCCACTTTACCAAGAAAAAGGCATTAAATTATTTTAAAACATTTCAATATTGAAAAGGTTGGCACTTCCCTTACATACAAAAGGGAAACCACTCCCTATATTTGTTCAGACACATATCTAACTATATATTGATCAACATATACACAAATACATTCTTATCAATCTGTCCATTTCCCATATATCTTGATCTCACAAAAAAACTACTCTTAGATATCTTAATTTCTAAGCTAATAGAAGGTACCCGATGAATAAGTAATTATCTCTATTGATCATTCCATATTAATATCTTCTCCCACCTCCTAAAAATATTTGTTTACCATATTAAAATAATTAGATTATTATATTTTAAATATTATTTTTTTTCTTATAATATTATAACCTTTTTAACCTTTTTATCTACAAGAAAATCAAATTATCTCCCTTGTGAATGTACATACTACTATCACCAGGGAGAGAGACATTACATTTTTCATCACAACTAAACATGGATGTGTGTATTGATAGATTAAATGAATATTTATGATATTTATACTATAATTATAATTTTTAAATGATAAATTATTATTTATCATTCTTTCTGTCCATTAATAAATGAAATTATATTACATTCATACTTGTGAAGTGTCATCTCTATGAAGGCATGTAAATCATTTTCATAACCACCATACATGAACATTCCTAAAAGAATATATATTGAATAAATATGATATTTATGAATTTATTAATATTAAATATAAAAATAATCCACGACTAATATGTAGGCATTTGAATGACCAAACTAAAGCCTATATACATACGAAACTATTAACACCCCTAACATTGATTTTAATTACGAATTTGCAATAAATGTGTAATTGGAAATTATGGAGGAAAAATAAATAAAAATGAAATGTTTGAATTTGGTTCTGGGGTATATGTATAATATATATAATATATATAATATTATATTATACTTTTTTTGTGATATATGTTAGTGTCTATCGTGTAATATCATTTTTAATTGTTATTATTCATGTTTAATTTTTCAATGGGGATATTATATTCTCAACATTTCACATAACACCCATAAATTTTATCATGGTATTCGTTAATTAAATTATTTTCATATATTCTTTCATTGAATCACACTTTGTTATTCAAAATAACGAAATAGTGTATTGTATAAAATTATATATTATTTGAATATTTTGGTCAGCAATATTTCTCTTTTATATCCATGTTCATAAGAAACCATTTATAGAATTTTTTATCTACATTTTAATGAGTGGTGATTTTATTTTATTTTACCTATAACGTTATTCCAACCAAGGAAAATGAATATTTTGAAATGTTTTCCATTTTCATAACTTTTGATGTTCATTGAAATAACGTAAAAATATTTTTTTAACAAATTAGTCAACAATATATTTTCCATTCCATTTAAATTCTTCATAATTTATCATAAATTATATTTTCCCATGGGTTTAAAATTAAAATTATATTCCCACAGGTTAGGTACTTTTTATTTTTTATAATATCTTAAAATAAATGTATATTTTCTCATGTATTCATTGAATATTTTTAATTCCTTTTTAATTTTTTTTCTATATATGTCATTTTTTATTATGGTATATTATTATTCACGTAGGATATTCACTAAGGATATCATCTATGTTTTTTATTATGATGTGTTATGATAATGTGATGAAGAATTCATTTTGAAGTTCATTTCATTTCAATAAATAATGATATAATCAAATTAAAAATGTTTTTATAATATAATGAAACACAGATATATATATGGTTATGATTTTGTGATGGGTGGTTTTGGAATTATATATAACATCAATTCATTAGTTAAATATTGATAACTCATTGGAAAATAATAATGTGAGTGGTTAGTAAATCGAATCCACTATGGAACTCTATTTTAATAGACTTATATTTTAGATTATATTTCACTTTAATAAATTTGATGCCTTTGATAGTTTGTGATGCTCTCAACACCACACATGAGTTAATAAATCTATTTAAAAAATATAATATCAACAATTATACTAGATAGTTATTATTTTATTGATAACTAACCAAAAATATTATTCTAGCAATTCTTGGGTAAATATTTTTTTTGTCATTTCAATCATTCTTTTAATTATAAATATTTTATATAATTTTTAATTTGATATATTTTGAGTGTAAATTGTTGGAAAATTATTGTATCAAAATTTATGGAAAATTATTAATAATTCAAAAATTGATTATCAAATGGTTATAAAGGATGATAAAATCCTTTGAATGCCAAGAAAAAAGAATAATTTTTAAAAAAAATTTATTTATGTGTGAAATGTATTTTTTTGTTAATTATTTTAAATGATGACAAATTTTTAGAAAAAATATTTATTTTTTAAAAAATATGTCAATTAAAATGTATTAATATTTATCTAGTAGTAGTTAGATGGAAAAAATGAAAATGAAATATTTTTTAAATAACTTCTAATTTTTAGGACTCAAAATCACCTAAACCTAAACATTTATTAACATAAAGATAAAGTGAAACAAATTTTATTTATTTTACATAGTATTATGTGGGGTCCACCATGTGTATATGAATCCATAATGTGTGAACATAATTTTGACAAAAAATTCACATCAAGAAGGAATTCATAATAAATATATTGGATTATGCATCCTCTATATAATTGGTTTCCCTATAGGCATGTATGAAATGATTATGTAAATGATTCACATCATTTATACACTTGATAAACTCAGGGATATCTCTCCATGGGATATATTTAGATCAATTTTTAATGAATCATTATAATGTGATGAGTTAGATTCTACTTAAAGTAGGTACCATCAAAAAAATATTGAATATTTAATAGCATACATCACCAACATATATCTATACCATAAATTATACCAATTCTATTGTAGTGTGTAAAACCCTTTAGTGAAACCTCATTGAATGAGAAACACACCTCTTCTTACTAATGGTACTGGAGCACTAGAGGTCTTACAATCCACATTCAATATAATCTAATATTTAGGTGGTGCAAGCCACTTCATATAGTTCTTGATGAGGGGATTCTTTGAAACTATAAAAAAACAAATAATTCTCATTGTTGTTAGAAAAAATAAATCCTTAGGTACTGAGACTATTTCAATTTTGGAAATAGCTCATATATCTCTATAATTCTAGAAAATTCATGCATGAAATCTATTCATCTTGTTGTCAATGATAACCCCATTTCTTATTCTCAGTGAAGAATTAAATATTCCTACTAATTCTATACGTATATAGTTTATGAGTTGTTTTTTGAGAGTTTCTTCAAATATCGATGTCATTATATCATTGATGATTTTTTTATGAATTAAAAATTAAAAAATCCTCTATCGATATCTTCATTATGAATAAATAAAAAATGATAATTTAAAATAATCTTTTCACCATCAGGATCATGTGACTATAAGTCACAAATTTATTAGGCTTAAATTTCATTTTCATGATATTGTTTTTATACATTTTTATACTGATATCAGATTAATTTCCACCTATTATTAAAATTGAATCATTAAAAATGTATTAAATATTTGGAATCAGGATAATAATTTTTAGGTAATATAATAAATTTAGTTTTATTCCTAATGAATATATACCATTGTGAAAATATATTTACCAATGTAAAGATCAATATGGGTTAAAAGGGTTAAAATAAATGGATAAGGCTATATGATATCACTACTATTTATATTTAATTTCATTTATTTATTCTATGTAAACCTCGATCGCTTTATCATTGAAAAATGAATGTTCTATTGAAACTATCTCTAAAGAGTGTCATTTTAATATTTTAATGTTGTAAATATTTATAAGGTTGACCCACCCCTCACTTATGTATGAGATCCTCGTATTTTTAGTAAATGAAAAAAATTAAAAACAATAAATCAATACATACCTTCCCAAATCACTTCCCAACATTAATTCTGACAGCATAGTTGATCTAGTATTAGTAAAATACAATCCAAATAAATCTTATGGTGTAATACAAAGGATGATACTCAAAGAAGTTGTAATTGTACTTACTGATCTATTTCATGTACCCTTCTTATTACTTCTCCCCCAACATTTTTCTAAACATATTAATATAATTTAATTAGTATTGTTACTATACAAAAATGTTGTTATATTAATGGTAATGTAATTTTTATTTATTTTTCATCTGATGGAAAATGAATATGTTTCGCACCTGTACCAAAGGAATACATTTTCCATTAAAAGACATGTTTTATTTTTCATTGTTGGCTAAAATTTATGGTCATTTTTAGGGATTTATTTAATATATATTATATTTATAAAATAATTATTACACTATAAATGTAAATTATTATTTAAATTCATTTGCTTCTATTCATTAAAATTTTATGTTTCACCTATGAAAATGTGTGGACTACCACCCAATGATGTTATTCAATTCATTTTTCATCATCAAATAATATAATTTTTATTAAATTTCAATGAATATATGTTTTATATTTATGACATGATTATGTTTATGAAAAATCTGAAATCTTAACCAATGTGGAAGGACTAGAAAAGAAAAACAAGTCATTCCTGTAAAATGACATTGTTAATATAAGACTAATGATTTTCATGGAGTATTATTTATAATTGGGTGCTTTTATATTATTAATGAATCATATATTTTAAGATAATTAATAATATTGTTTTCATATATATTCATGATGAATAAATATTTATTATACAATATTACAATTTTTCTATGATGAAATAGAGAACTATTTGTACTTGTTTATGTTGTAGTCGCAATTATAATCATGATAGTTCATGTTTAATATTATTTTATGTAAATAATAATATTTATCTAACTAAACAACATATATTATCTTATCATATGTTTATATCTATCATTATCATTTATTAGTTTTATTTCCAATATTTTTTCCAAAAAAATTATGAAATTTCATTTTTAACAAAAGCCTACCTTATTTCATTTTTTTCAGGAATCATTATCTTCCATATAAATGTTCCTCAAATCTAATTTACGGATGTATTTATCAATAATTAATTATTACATAGTGATATTTTATTTTAACATTTATTTTTATAAAAAATTATTTAATTCATTTTTTTCAAACGTTTTCTATACAACTCACATTAATATTTTATTACAATCACATAAAATGAATCATTTTTAATGTATATAGCATGAACATATTATCCTTCCCTATAATTTTTTATTCTTGATTTATTAACCACTATAACGATACTTGGATTTTAAAAATAAATGCGTATTCAAATTTTTTACGAATTTTTCTAAAAGCTACCAAAGGAAAAGCATGTTATATCTTATTTATACTATTTTATAATCATTTTATAAAGTAATTTTCGTCTAGTGTCATCATAAATTATTGAAATTGTATCCTTATTTATGATATTCTATAATGATAACATTCAATTTAATTTATTTTTTCAATTTTATTGATTATATTCTAGAAATATTTTTATAAAAATCATTAATTTCACAAGGGTTAATTAATATATGATGAAATGAGTGATGTTTTTATCATATTATGGTACACATGTGTATGGTTTTCATTATGATGTGTGTTGGACTAGAATTGTATAACCCACCAACACATTGTTTTAGTTTTTATATCTCATAATATAATATTAATGGGAATGGGGAATTAGCCCAATATAATATTTGATGTTGGACATTGTGAATTAAAAAGGAACATAGAGTGAACACAACCCACAAAGGTAATAATTCCACAATTTTATGGTATTCTAGATTGTGATCCTTGATAGGAAATATAATTTTATTTTTTTATTATCATTCCACACATTCATATTACATGTTCTTTTTATTATGATATTTTATAATGGATCATTTTTACTAATGATGATTTGGAATTCTTATGTGTCACATATATTTTAGGAATAATTTTTATACCATGAATCAGATCATATGATGTATGACTGATTGGTTATGAAAAATTTATGATATTATGATGCTATCATAACAATTATTATATCTTATTCTCATATATGTTCATCATTTTATATCTCACATTTATACCCTTACTATCTATCAAATATCACACTCTTATTCTTATGTCTCCCATGTTCATGAAGTAATGACTAAATTATGGTATGTCTATGAAGTGAGATATATGAGAAGAATTTTTTTGCCTATGTTGAATATATTTTATGAAATAAGTTGGATTTTTATATTGTATTCAATGACACTAAACATATATAGTTCATGAGTTCCAATTATTATGATAATTAAGGAATATTCAACTAATATGATGAAATATTTATCTATGAAATACCTAGGTTTCATCATATATTCACTATGGTATGATGGTATTGTAAGTTCCACTTCTCTAAGGAAATTATATTCTATAAAGTTGATTATTCCACTTCTTCTTAAAACAATTTTTGTATGCTTATGATATCCTATCATGTCTCGAGATTTATTATTTATGATTTCATATTCTTATAACTAATATAAATTTTTATGATGCTATTTTATTCCGTGACTCATGATTTATTATCTATGACTTATTAGGTTTGGATATCATAATGTATGATTAATATCTAATTTCCTTATTCTTATCTTATGATCATTTATGAAATTTGGTTGAGGCCACCCATATTTACCGGGAATGAGTATTGGATCTCACCCTGGTATATGTTTAAATTTCCCCAATTTATGAACAAAACTATTTAGTAGTACATGTATACGAAAGTTACCCTGTTAGAATAATTTTTTTTGTGATATATGGAAAATCATTCATGTAATAATTATATTATGCATATTTTCTTCGAATACACTAAAACTATGTAGTTTTGGGGTTTATATTATTTGAGAGATGTAATAAAAAATCATTTAAAATGATATTATATATTGGTCTGTGTTATTATAATGTCTATTCAATTGGAATCAGAGTAGGCTTATGTTATTTTGTGGACAATATTTTATAATGAATATGAGTAACTAAATGAAGAAAACATAGGATTAATTAAAAGTGACATTGTATAAAAATAATCATCTATATATTGATATTTTGGTGTCATATTTTTTGATATATTAGATATAATTTTTTTGCTCGACCACTATATTTTCTAATACTCATTTGTTACACTATGATTGTTTTACTCAATGGATAGAACATATGGGAATCATGATGGTAATTAATTGATTTGTTAATGTAATGAATTTTTTCATGATAAATTTAATATCATATAGTCTTGAATAATAAAATATTATTTCTAAGATTAATCCAAAATCTCCAGACATGAATCAACTAGAAATTCCAAAATTTCAATGGATGGAACAACATATTGTTCCTCCATTCATCGGGAAACATCCTCTTTCATTAGTGTATCCTCTAAGACACTCACAATAGGTACATGGGTCAATACCAATAAAAATATATTTTATATTATCTAATTAATGAATCAATAAAATTTATTTAAGAAAATTTATCATTTTCATGTTAATGAAAATCAATGGATAACACTTTGAAAATACATGGTAATATGTAATAATTTATTTATTATCATGAGAGGAATTTAAGAAGTATTTTTTACAAAATACTTTCCCATAACACTTCATAAGAAAATTATATGTATATTCATTAATAAAAAGTATAATGATGATAAATCCATTATTACTTACAAGGGAAAATTTAAAATACCAAGAAGGTTCATCCAAGGGTGAAGGACCCATGGCTCCAAACTTTATTGAAATGAAAGATGAAACAGTACATAAGAGTTTAGGAGATGTTAACATGCAGTAACCCACATCTTAAACAAAACACAAGTGCACATCCAGAAGTCACCTTTTCTGAGGCCGACCACGACCCCTGGCTCCACCCCGATCAGTAGGATGTTGACCTCCCCCCCCCTTTGATTCCACATCACAGGAATCTTAGAAGAGGAGTCCCTGTGCATTGTATCTTCAGGTATTACATCCTGAAGAAAAGTGGATTGCTGCTCCTTCAATTCATGAGGCCCTGCTTGCACCCCTTTTGTGACATGCATATCCCTGTCCAAGGCATCGGCTACAACCTCAGCATTAGATATCTCAGTACACCTTCTATTATTGCATCCTGCACTCTTCAAACCATATAAATTAAGTAAATCAAATTCAGGATTATTAATGTTCTCTAACATGGAGAAGAAATTAGCAACTGGTTTATACGCAGCAACTGAATCCTTTTGTTCCACCATCACTGAGGGGTCCAGCTCCAGATTTCCTAAATTATCCTACTCCACATTAACCAGGGAAGAATCTGTCCTGTGGAGACAGTCCTCCCCTGAATCTCCTTGTGAGTTAACAGATTCAGCAGCAATTAAGATTGCTTGATTTCCTTGTTGCTCCAGTTTCCCTTTCCTAACCTGCTTGACATAATCAGCAGGCTTTGTCTCATGTAGACAGTCCTCCCCTTGAGCAATATGCAAGCTAGCACATTCAACAGTATTCTCAGTTATACCTTCCTGAATTCCCAGCTTAGCCAAAAAATCACCATCCTCCACCACATTATATTCCTGCGGCTTTTCTTTAGAAGTTGAGCAGGCCCTCGGTTTCTTTTGCAGCACCATTTGGAAACCTTCATCATCAATAATCATCATCTTCCACTTACCAAAATTAGGGGCCATTTCATCATGATCAAGCTCCTTATTGACTTTTTCATGAACCTCAATTTCATGTTCTGTTTGATGCTCTTCACCCTCAAAAACATCAGCCCATGACTTATTCATAATGCCCATCTAACCATTGATTCCAGATGTCATCTGCTCCAAAGTTTTAACAGTCTCTATATCAACAGCAACAGTAGTATGTTGTGCCTCATCAGCCTTTTTCAAACCATGCTGAACAGCTTCAGCAAAAGTTGGAGTTACCTTGTGAGGATCCTTTGTTTTGGAGCCATCTTTACTGCCATATGCACCTTTCCTCTTACACTGATCTTGGGAGTGACCTAGTGATTTACATAGGGAACATTTTAAATTCCGACGGCATTGAGCAGGAGCATGACCAATGCAAAGGCAGGACTTACAAAAACTAGGCAACCACTCATACTGGATTGAGAGTTCCAGCTTGATTTCACCAGCAACTAGAAATACTGTATCTATCAGCACATTTTCCAAATCAATTTCAACTAGGACATGAGAAAAATGGCCATACCTCGGATGTTCAGTCTCTTTGTCTACTTTAATTGGGCAACCAATGGCAGAGGCAACTTCCACCAGGACAGATGGATGCCAGAAAAACCAGTTTAAGCCTTTGATCCGGACCCAAGTCTGGGTACAAGAGTTCCTGATTGCCAGAGGACATGAAAGAGGATCCCATTGTTGAACCATGATATATCCAGGTTTCATCGACACTGGTCCGAAGCTCCAGGCCGCATTCTGCATTTCTTTCGAAGGGAAAACAATGTGAAATGTAACTCTTCAAATAGAAATTAGACGCCATTCCGTAAATCCCCATCTCTGAGAGAGCCGCAATCGCACATCCTCATCCCTGACAGGTGCATCATTTCGAGTTCCAGATAGTCTAGTAATAAGGGAAAATCGGCATTCTTCTAGTCGATCTTCCAATATCTTCGGGTTTGCTTCGATAAATGCAAACAACCCATTTTTCGTAACCCTTTTGCAAAGAGATGCAGATTCATACCTGGAATCACAGAAGAACAGGTTCCGGGAAGCCGATCCATCAGGCTTTTTCTTAGGGTTTGCTGCAGCGTTCATCAACGAATCTGAAGTGTTCCCCTTCCCTCCACTTGTAGACACCGCTTTCTAAGGAGGAATGAATACTTCCTTCGGATCGAAGTAACACTCCAGGGGATTCGCCATCACCAGATCAGCAAAGTCGAAGGTTCAACACAGTCTTCCTCGTCGACTCCCGCATCTCCCCCCTTTATCCTCCATCAGGGAAAATTTAAAATACATTTGTGGAATTATTCTAGTCTAACCCTCAATCATAGAATAAAAAATGATCAATTCATTATTTTCTTAGAAAATTGTGTCTGAAAATAATTTTTTCATAATTGATTTTAGTAGTTATAAATAAATCATTTGATGCACCCTCAAGTAATAAATAGATAATATAGATACAAATTATTCTCCCTATAATAAGGGCATAAAAACGTAATTTAAGGGAATTTATAAAAATAAAACATGTATTGGAAATAATATTATTCATACATTATACACAAATTTTGGAGTGAATAATTGGGGGAATTTAATTTGGGGGATTGTATAGTAGTGGAAAATAAGGCCATTAAGGACATGAATTTCCATGGGATATGAACATCCTATTAAATAAAGTAATTTCAAATAAATATCCATTGAATGTGTCACCCAAAATATAATTATTCAATCTCAAATAGTATGTGTGTTATTTTAACGTGTTGAATAATATATGGGATACAGAGAAAAATAATCTTCGATAACCTCTTATTAAATAATTAAAAGGTAAATATCATGTGATCTAAATAATAAATGTTGGCTAGAATAACTAAGTGTTAAAATGTTTGATTATCTTGATTAAATAATTACCCATTTATTAAATTAGAAAATGAAAATATTATCAAATAACCAGCAAAATTTTTAGATGTTTGGTTTTCATAGAAAAATTATAATGTTATGATGATCATAATTGTTGTCTATATCACATAATTAATTGATGTTTTGTGTGTATTTTCATTATAAAAACCAGTTTTTTCTTATTATAGTTAAATTCTATAAGGTTATAGTCAGTTAATATATATCATTATATAAACTCTATGTCAATTATTGAAGAAGGAATTTCAGCAATAATATTCTAATTAAAGCTATTATCACCTATTATTGTGTGGACGAACATTAAATTCTAATGGAAGGTACTTTCATTATATGAGGATTATCACTTATTTATGATTGGTGTTTATTAAAAATGGTTAGTGAAAACTCAAAAATGAATGAAACAACTATTATTTTGAATATACCACTATATTTCTGGAACAGTTTCCCAGTCTTCAGTAGAATAATGAAGTTAATTTTTAGATAGAACTCACACAGTGACGCAATGAAAATATATATAAACGATTATGTTGTCCAAGTGCTTCTTCATGGGGTTCACCAATTCATTTTGATAAAAATAAATATCATCCAACGAATATATACATGAATTATCTTGAAATTAAATATTTTATGGTCAAAAATAAGTATCTAATTCCCCATATTAGTGAAATATTTAATCCTATATGATAATCTGATGACTTTTCAATGATTAATATTCTATTTGGATATTATCAGTGAATTTTCAAAATAGTGTACATACCCAATACAACAATTTATAATAGGCATGGTATCTATTAATTTATATTGATAAAAAATGTTACATTAAAATTTCTTTTAAATCATTATATATCTAAGTTGAGGTATTTTTAGAGATAAAAATGTTCAATATTTAGTACCCTTAATTGATGGTATTCTCAGGTATTCCTATATCAAGAAAGTGAATTATGATAATTTTATGATTGTGATAAATAACATTATAAATTAGAATTTATATTTAAAATATTAATTATATTAATTATGGATATATAAAATAACATTCCTTAGTCATATAATTACATGTAAGGGAATGCTCAGTGAATTCTGTAATGTCATAGGATATTGAACAATGACCTGGACCAACCATCTTGGCTAGTATCCAAACTTTTCCTACATTACATTGATATTGTTGAAACATTGTCTCAATAATATCAAATATATTTTCTAAGATGACTCGAAATGGACTAAAATTCATTTGGGATGATAAATGTGAAGATAATTTAAGGTGTTTTAAGAGAATTTTCATCAGTGCACCTGTTCTCATATGAACAGGTAGTAGAGAACAATGTTTTATTTCAAATGATGCATAAAATAATGGACTAGGACATGTTATCATAAATAATTACATGGTGTTCGAATATTACACACTAAAATAATGAATCAAGAGATAAATACCCAAATATGATATTAGATTAGGGAATGGTAATAGGTAAATTTAATGATACACAATTATTATCTTTATGTTGAAATGTGTGATATATAAAGACCGTACAAAATATAATTGCACAGTCACTATAAAATTTTTAAATATATTATAATGGATATTATTTTACTATATAAAATATTATGAATTCTCAATATATTACCAACTATGAATGGAAAATGGGTTAGTTGATGCTTTGAGGTGGAAGGGCCATTCCATATTATCCATGTTAAGCATTGAAATAGATTTATTATTTATTGATTTAAAAAATATTGATCTAAAATCATGGTCGGGGGTGATAAATTCTTACTTGATCATGGTAATGTTACACTTTTCATCAATGTAATTATTATATATATATATATATATATATTATTATATGGTGTTGTATAAGTAGATAAATTATTTTCCAAAATTCTACTATGATAGTGATGGATTGATTAGTCTTAGGAATTGAGTACATGTCCAACAAATTATAGATTTGATGAAAGAGATATTGGATGAATGAAAAATATTACAATTATTTATTCATTTCAGAATGTACAACGATGCATATATATCAAAATATTAATTTCTAATGGGACAACATGAAGATAGATATTAAAATATTAATATCATGTGGTTTGTTATGTTACGATATTAAAGTTAGACACCATAATTCTAAGGGGATGATGAAAAATGTATATATAGTTGTACAATAATGTAAAACCCTCGCTATGATTTTTTTTGAATAAATTACTCATAAATATAATGGAAAAAATTCCATTTTGGTTGTATTCTACCTCCTTATCAATTAATATAAAATAATTTATATTAAATAAGATTTATTTCTCAGACAAAATTCCTTAATAAACATTATGGAAGTGATATTGTTCCATGTATTACCACTCTCAATCATATACGATCAATAATTTAGGTTTAGCTCAGTTATCTGGGGAAGTATTCATCAATAATTCAATACATAATTGATCATTAACACAAAATTTCATCCTTGGATAAATATAATGTTTATGCTAACTATAAAAAGCCAAGATGAAACATTAAGAAAATACTCCATGAATTGAAATGATGTTTGGGATCAAACATTTCCTATTGTTTAATTTTCATACAATAATAACATTAAGTTAAAATTTATAATGATCCTTGTAAATCCAGTTGTGTAAATATGTGCTAAAATCCAATATGATGGGATAAATTAAAATAGTTATTGTTTTTGTTACCCAACCCATTTGAGGAAATGTGATAATTTTATTGAGTATTTCAATTACACACTAGTGGTTCCCAAAGGTTATATAAGAGTTGTCAACATTACCACTAATGGGATATATAATTTTCTATTATAGGGAATTTATTATTATGGATACATCCATGGAATAATTACATGGGATTTTAAATGAATGGAAAGTCGGACCCCAGATTCATTGGTCCCTTCAATATACTTGATCATATATGAATGCTTGTAGTGTTATGAACATTTACACCAATGAGATTTTTTTTGATATTATAGATAAGGTTTTATTAAGGGCATATACATTGAATAATTATATGGAAATTTTATGTAGGGGAATATAGGCCTTAGATACCATTGTCTCTTCAGGATTCTTGATCATATCTGGATGGTACCTTACTTCTTCACACTTTCAATAAACCTCTCTCATGTCCACAATGTGTTCCATTGATCAATTTTGAAAAATTAAATACATGATTTACAAATATAATAAACCCAACTGTTTTACCACTATAACATGATCATTATAATGAAGTAATAAAGGTAGAAATTTTGTATCATAGTGACAATGTGAATTGAAACAAGACCACTCACATGGTCAAGATTTTCAAGAGGAATAAACATTTAACGGAAGATACACGGGTACGAAGGATGGAATGGGGAGGATTAATCCTCACATAATTTATTAGTGAAATACAATATTTAGTGATAATTTTTTATAACATTGTAGAATATATAACCTTGACACTTTGGAATAGGTATCAACAATAAATTTACAATGTTTGATAGATAGTTAAGCACATAAAAAATAATATAAATCAATAAGTAATTTTTACAAACAAAAATTTATACATTAATATGTATTTATATTAAAAAAGAGATATCATTTAATAAATTTATTCAATTTAATTTAATTAATAGTGAGAATTTATGAAAACATTAGTCTAGTAATTCTTTGATAAGTACTAATATTGTGTTTATAAAACAAGTTTTGGTTGTATTTCTTCTTTAAAAGATTATTTAATTTATTTTTATTGATAAATATATGTAATTAGTTTTCACATGAATATAATTATTGATAATTTATACAATGATAATAAAGTATCTATAATTATAGATATAATCATCTAATGTTTAAAAGATATATTTTCTAGAAAACTATTTTTATGCATTAAATGTGTTCATATTTTAATATTATAAATTGATATTTACTAATGAATTTATTAAAAAACTATCATATAATATATTAAATTTGAGAAACTAAAAAATTTATAATGGTTTTTACTTGTAAATTAAAGGTAGTGGAATCATTTTTATGATTAAAAAGGCTTTTTTCATAAAATTATATTACAACATTTGTTCCTGTATATTAGATTTAATTTATAACATATTTAGAAATTCAATAATTAAAAATTTATTGAATGTTATGAAATAACATAATCAATCATATGTATTTTTTCTAACTTAATTTTTTGGCCATAATGACTATTTTCTATTATAATAGTTACTGAACATTGAAAGGGTTAAAATAATTAATAAGGGGGTAAAACTAGGATATAAATTTAAAATAACACTAATAATTGCATAAAAATGATAATTAAAATGTATTTTAACCTATGTAATCAGATATTATAACATTTTTTCATTAATTTAAGTATTTCATAGAAAACTACTTTATGTTATTTTAAATCATTGAATATTTAAAAGGGTGTGACTCACCTAACATATAAATAAGACCTCATAACCTAATATATTCATAAAATTTTAATATTATGTCATAGTAAATCCATACTTATATACCATACAAACAATCCTCTATATTTCATATAGGTCTTGGTCTCACCAAATAACTATCCTAATGTGGCATAAGTTTTAATCCAATAGAATGTACATGAATACTTGGAAATAATATTTATCAATCTATTTCAAAATTCATTCTTCTATCTAATACTATAAAAATGATATAACCATATGAATATAAGTAAATTATTTTATCATGTATACATAATTTATTTTAGGTTAATATTATAACCCTTTTCTTTCCCATTAAAAATCAATAGAAATAAAAACTATTTCACATTCATATGGACGGGCTACGATCTATATGATGAGACACCTTTCATTTTTTATGACCACCTCACTATTACAGTAAAATTGATGGATTCAAAAAATATAGATAATATTTATGATATTATTGTTATTCTAAAATTATATATTATTATTTAACTTCAATTATTCCGAAAAACAAAATCATTTAAGCATCGCCTATATGTATGTGTGGACAATCACCTCTATGAAGTGATGTCATTCTATTTTATAGCCTCAACACATAGATTTTTTTTAATTGAATGTAATTAATAAAATTGATATATATTAAAATATTTATAGTCTAGATATATGAAATCATGACTACCGTTCAATGATCAGCATCACCAAAGTAAAACATTCATAAAAATGAAACAATTACCACCAGATATAGTAAATTTATATAATAATTTGTACTGAATTGGTTACAGAAAATTAATAATAATTAATATATAATAATATAACAATGAATTTTGTTATGGTATATATTTATAATAATTACAAAATTACTCTATAAGAGATCAAAATGTCCATGTATCAAGTCAGGGATTAAGGTAAGGGTTTATATTTCAATCTCATTTTTTCAATATTTTTCATGTTTAAATTTACATTAGAGAAATTTTATTCTCTATATATCCCTCAAACATTATATTTTTTCTTATTTTATTTTCAATTCTATGTTTTCATGGTTTATTTCAATTTTTTCCTCTTCTATACTAAAAATGGAAAAATAAATGATGTTATGTATGGACATCCATATTTCTCATTTTTGTTTGGAATGTTTCTATTTCATTTTCATGTTCTGAAAGAAATCAAAATTATTTTCACAAATTTATTTTATCACAAAGTTATATTATATTACCACATACTACCTTTATAAATTCTTAAGATAACATTTTCTAATATTTTTATACAAAAAATGATTGACTTTCATTACAGAATTATAAAAACAATGTTTATCACATATATAGAATTAATATATTTTCTCATTTCAATGACATTTGTTCATGAATTATACTTCATTACAATATTACATGTTTTTAAAAATAACAACTCATTCCCATTTTATTATGATATTTGGTTTATAAATAAATCAAAAGAAACTTATTTTTCATCTCTTTTTCCATACATATTTATAATTCAATTAAGAAATTCTTTTTTATATTTTGAAAAATCCATCCTGGAATCTTCTGATTCAGTGTGGATATTATTTTATGACAAACTCTATTATATTACATTGGATTGCTTATAAATATGTGATTATAATATCAATATAAATGTCATTACTTTTACATCATTTATAAGACTATGAAATCATGAATGATTTTATGATTTTATAGAACACATATGTATAGATATAATTATTTCATTAGAATAAATTAAAATAAATATCATTATTTATAATTTTTTAATGATAAATATCTCATGATATAATATATAATGGTATTTAGGGAGAACCCAATCCAATATGGGCCTCTCTCCACCATGAATGATGTAAGAATGGGGAGTGAACCCAATCCAATTTGGATATTTATCCCCGATGTTATAATGTAATTAGTTGTGAAACATTACAAAGAAAATTAAATTTTATGTTTAATATTGTTCCCCACATACCTATTACCTGTTCTTGTGATTATGATTTTCTATCAAGGCTCATAATTTATTATTTATTATTCCTCACTCTTATGACTCAATAATTTTGTTGTGAAAAAGTTTTATACCAAGGATCATGATATATGATATATGACTGATTAGATATTAAATTAATAAGATATGATACAGAAATTACACTCTTATTCCCCTCATATGATTATTTATAATATTAAATAGATGTCTCCCTTTTTTACACTTACTAGGTATCTAAGATCAATATTTATCTATTTTTATTTCCAAAATTTATGTGTACCGGTATTAAGTAGTATATGTCTAAAAAGGGTACCATGTAATAAGAAAATTGTTAGGTATGTTGAATATATTTTTTGAAAAATGTTGATAATTTTTATTATGTCTAAATATACTAATCATTTATGGTTTTGGGATGTGTTTCTTTCAAGATATATGATAAAAAATTATCTAAAATGATTGTATATATGTGGTAATTTTATTTAGGTGTCACCACTTCCCGTTCTTATTTATAATTTTGAAATAAAAATCATTTATTTTATGTGCATTGTTTAATTTAAAATACCAAAGAGAGGATGAAATTGAATCTTGATTTAGGATGAGTAATTTCCGGGATATAGATCTAGATTAATTTCTATCTAGAGAAGATAATATATCATAAAAATGACTACTAGTACATGGAATAAATTAATGGTATAGATTTCATGAAATTAAATGTTTTTATGTTTCTATTTAAAAAATTTATATGATGCTCAGGTATTTGTGTGATGTAAACACCTATGAGAAATTAAAGGATTTCCATGGAAATAGATTGTCCCTAATGACCAGATAATGGATATGGATTGCAAATATAAGAACAATAGTTCTATATAAATTTATGTCAAATATCATTCTAAAATGGAGTTTTATGAAATTTCTTCCAGTTTATAAGATTTATGGTGTAATAAGTTACTATAAATGGTTTGTGAATAAAAAATTGATCACGGAATAAAAAATGAAAGGTTTTTGGGTGTGGACCTTATTGGGGATTAGTTGATCAATTTTAATATAAAGGAGTGATAATGTGGCATGATTATTATAAGGATTTCAAGATAATATTTATCAAGTTGGATATTTTTAAGAAAAAAATAAATGAAAACTCTCAAGTGGGTTGGTGTTATATTTTTTATATGAACAATTTTCTAGTTGGGTGTTCGAATTTATAAAACATGAATTTCAAAAGATATGATATCGTACACAGTGAGATAGTTTTTCTACTCTAGCGATATCCAGAGATTGGTTGTAGCAATATCCAATCCACATGAGTGTATTACAGGAGGATGTTCTTATTATGGCATGGGATTCAATGGGAAGTGATCAAGACTACAAGATAATTGATCACATATGATAATTTATGGAAAAAATAATATACGATTCAAGGGTATTAAAAGTATTTTTTCAGGTTAACATTAAATGTTACATAATGATTTTTAGGTATTTCAATGTCAACATGAGGTAATTTAATGTGTTTTGTTAGAAAAAGGTGAATCATTCCATAATAGATAAAAATTTAGGTGGTGTATTTATTAGTAGTATTTATATACTATTGGGACTTATAAATCAAAAAAGATGTTTAGTATTCATCTATAAAGAATATATATTATTTAGGTTAGTATTTCTTTCAATTCATCATTTTTGGGGTTATTTTTATGTGCTTTTGTTTGTTTGGGGTGAAACTTAGAGCATTTACTAGATCTACTTCAGATGATAGTGAGAGCACAAGACCATTACTGATGCATTCCATTTGGACTTGGTTGTTGAGAGGGTATTCCTATGCCATCGGTACCAGGACAATATTTTCACAGGACAGATAGTCATGTGGTCATTCATTAGTGAGGTCTGTTGCCATGTGGTTGATGTTGGGATGAGGTAGGTATAGTTTTTGTTGGATATTTTTTTTGGCTATTGTTGTATGTCGGACTTTGTGGTCTCGCATTTCCCGAATAGTGTCTTGACAATAAATAATAATCTTCAGGGAGTCAGTATATTTGTAATTTACAAAAGGATGGACAAAGCTTACTTGTTCCACAATCTATATAAGGAAAAAAAAACTTATGTGGTTTATAATGTAAAATTCAAGAAAGACATAGTTTATAATGTTGGTAGACTATAAATAACAAAATAAGAGAAATTTAGAACAACCATATAAAAATTATCTATGAAAATGTACTCAATCTATCATGTTCGGGTTGTCATAGATGGAAGGCTTATGGTAATAGTTTTTAATAGAGTGGGTTTTCACATTTCTTTATAACTCTGTATTGATACATAGATTACGGTTCCCATGAAACTCAGAGTTATGGTTGGGATTTTAGATGTTGGATCTATTTTAACTCAATAATTTAACATATTTTAATTCTATAAATATATAATAAACTGTTCTTCTATATGGAATATGATTAAATTCATTTCCACATTATTTCTTTTTTCGATTTATACTGAGCCTTTTCATATATTTTGTTATGCATGTGAATGAATTGTATACAAAAATTAAATTCAGCATGATTAATATGGTGTATGGTCTTCTCTATTTCAGATACATTAGAAAACCATTTTTATCCTATTTTGGATGTTCTAAAACTTATTTAGAATTTGAGGTTTTAGAGTGTTTAGTGGCTTATTTACCTTGTTTATTAGTGTTTAAAGGATTACTATTTCCCTCTCTTAGAATACTCATTATGGATTAACTGAGTTTATTAAATTTTATATTTTTTATATTATTTTTTCATATACATTATTTAATGGTAATGATATATATTCATACAAATTTTTCCATGCATAATTTTATTTATTAATTAATACATGTATATTTAAAACAATGTTATATTTTTTCCTGCATGAGGAATTTTATATAATTTATGTATGATTTATTCTATGTACATGTAAGGATTATTTATTAAAGTCACATGTAGTACTACAATGTTAAAATTTATTATTTATGGAAATCATATTATGGTATGAGTAAATAAAAATCTATAAAATGAAAAATGTAGTCCAAGTTTTATAAATTCAACTGTATGAAATTAAGAAATCAATTACAATGAACATGAGATGAAATTATGATTACTAATGAGTGTATTTTGTATTAATTCATTCCATGAATTCATTTCAAGAACACACTATCAATATTTATATAGAGGTCAAGATACTTCCCACATTATTAATTAGGTTAATATTATATACAATATTGGTGCAGTGTAATTTGTTTTTATATACACTTTTTATTTAAAATTTTCATATTTCAACTTTGTATACATTACTCTGAAAAATTTAATCAGGATTATATGTTCATAAACCCTTAATTATTACTATGTAATTTATTTAATTTTATTTTAAGGTGATTCAGAAAGGATCAATCATGATTTTGGATGAAATTCTTGATCATTGTGTCTAATTCTATGATAAAATAATGATAAAATATATCAATATCAACTTTTTGAGAAGAAATGTGATACTATTTCACATCTATGTATTATAAAATTATAATCCTAGATATGTTCTAAGAGAAACATGTTATCAATAAAGGTTTAAAAACTATATTCTTTAGGGATGAACATTTTGTTTGTTAGACCTTGATAAATATTTAATTCCTATTGTCATGGTAACATGAATTATAAGAAAATATTTTACATAACATTATATTATTATCATAAAATATGGGAATTATATTTTTGGTAATATTTATGAATATTATAAAACAAGATACATTTTTATTTCTATATGTTTTAATTATTATAAACATTTTTGAAAATATAAATTTTATGTAAGAACCGATGTTATGTTATCATTGGATACTAAAGAAGATGAAAATGATGATTATCTTAAATATTTTGGCAATTTATTTTCCCTATATAATGGATGATGAAAATTACAATTTCCACATGTTTAGAATATTCATTATCAATGTGTTTTAATGCTTAATAGCCACATTGTTACACAATGGTATTATGTATTTTTGATGTATTTATAATTTACACAATAATATATCATTTGATTATATCAATGAAGGGATAATTATAACTATTTCAAGGCCAATAATATTATTATCATATATAACTGGTTCTATAGTTTTATCATTAATTTCATTACTATCATTAAAATTGTAAAGTTATTATTTAGTTTTGCCCATAGTATGAAATTGTTATACATCTATCAAATTTTATATTTTAGTTTCCTATCCTGATTGGAAATAAATTTGTTGTTTGATATTTGTTATAGAAATAGGTAATCAACATTTTTGGATTACTCATCAAAATTATGGATAGGGTTTTTTTCCATTATAAGGTTGTATTGTATATTTAGTTTAAGAATATTGAGTTGGGTTTGTTCCTATAGGTTTTCTATAGGAAATATTTTATAGGTTTCACTCTCCATAAAAAGTGATATTCATCATACAAGATTTATTTATCTCTCAAGGAGTTAGAGACTATGATATGAGTAATATAATATATTTTTTTCTAATCTATTAAAAACTCTCTTTTACTTTCTTATTTATCATGTCTTCATACACTATTGACACTATTATTTTTTTATTTCTTTTTCCAAAACGTTTTACTATATTTCTTACTGCACTAATTATTTTATGGATAAAAATTCAACTCCCCTCATTCATATTATAATAATAAAAGGTAAATATGAAAATTTTTATAATATATTTCACTTTTAATATTTATGATTTGTTTCTATTACTTTGATAACATGAATGTTTGTATCTGAGCTTTGTCTATTAGGTAATACTTTTTTCAAATGTTACACTATAAAAAAAGTTTTTCTAGAATGAATCAATTCTACATTGTATTTCTTTATTATAGAATTTTTTTTGAATCCCTCAAAACTATTATATATTTTGTTTTTTATTTTCACCACCCAATGATTAAAGGAAATATTATTTTTTATTTAATTTAATATTTTTTATATATTTTATTTCCCAAAAAAAATATTTTATTTTTATTAAATCACTATAATTGGTTTTTTATACACAACTTTATGTTCATCATGCACTACTCAAAACCTAATTTGTAGCTGGATCTATATATAACACCAATGTAATATCGCATTACAGGCCTGACTGATGTTCCTTGAAGGTTTATGTAACGTACAAGACTATCTCTTACCAAATATTTGTAAATAGATAAAAATATTACTATAAAACCATGATGTTAAGAATATATGAATAAAAAACATATTAATATATATTTTTTAATTAATTTGTTACATATTAATTGTATATAAATATAGAAACCAATGAAATATAATGGAAATGATTTTATAAAAGGAAATTTTTATGTGAAAAAGGAGATTTATCATAATATGTAAAATAAATTATTATTAGAGAATTTTATTAATTAAATATTGATATTATATATTCAATAAAATATTTTTTAATTATTAAAATTTAATTTATATCTATATGTTGACAACACGCCCAATATTACAAAGAAAAACCAATAATTTTATAAAAGAAGTTATATTTCCTTTTTTTGGAGAACCAGTTCTACATTTTAATTTTAGAATATAAATAAATTTTAAATGTAAAAAAACATTTTTTAAAAAGAAACATAATATTTAGGTTAGGTTGAATTTTTATAATTTTCTTTGAAAATTTATTTTTTAATAAATTGTGACAAAATTCATTTTACATGTACTTTTTTTCAATTTTCCCTCTTTGAGACACATGTTTTGTTATCCACATATGTTCTTTATCAAAGTCTATATTATTGTAATTGTAATCTTATATCAGGAATATCAATATTTTTTTTTGGATATTTTAGGTTCCTTAAATTTCATTTTCTTACATGTGGAGTATAAATCAATGTTTTTAATTGGAAAGAGATGATTGAATCAATTTCAACATTTATTGAGATTATTTATGATTATACATTCATTAGTGAAATATTTTGATCCATGTCTAAATAACTCTCATTAATTTTCTTATTACCTATATATTCATGTCATATACATTTAATGGTACTATTTTACACTCTTTGGTTATTATGATAATTAAGAAAATGTTTATATGAAAATGTGTCTATATATTTTATTTCAGTGAGAAATATTTGTTGTTTCAAAACTGTGTTTTCGAAAAGGTCATCAAGAATTTTTTATGTACAATATGTGTTATTGGTGATATTGGAATAATCATTTATATAGTTTAAAATGTTTATTTTTAAATAAATGGATGAAATTTATTTCATTATTTCATTATACGTTCTCATAGCTATTTTTTGTACAAGGGTTTTTAAAATGTTTTAAATATTTATTTATAATGTTTCAATGTTTTTTGAAGAAAAAATGATTTCAAATTTTTCAATCTTCTATTATAATATTTTTAGGATATTTTTTTTTTAATTTTTTTCTATTGCCCTTTATAATTTTTCAATTTTATTTAAACATAAAATTAGCTTTCAAATATTTTATGTTTTAAGAATCCTTTTTTTATGAAAAAATGAAATTTGTTCAAGAAATTATTTTAAAATATCTTTTAATGTTATTTTACAAATATGAAGATGTCCATTGATGTTACTCATGAATGTAGAGTAAATAATCCAAAGGTTCCATTCATATTCATTCTCTGAATGACATACAAATTATGGAATTGTATTTATGAATTTTTTTCACTTTAATGGACTACATAGTTACGATATATATTTATTTTTGGGGTTTATTATTTTATGAAATTTAATGATACCTATCATATTTCAAAGTTTAAGATATCATTTCATGTTTATGATACCCATTTATTTTCATTGGCTATGATTTGGTTGTTTATGATCTTTGGATCACATATACATGATTTCATTTGGGGATTGGTGGGACCTATATATCCCATTAATGAATTTGGTAATGAATAGTATCTCATGAGATAGTCTAATACGATATTGGGAATAATCCTTCAGAGCTAATATGGCCAAGAGAGTGAAACATGACTACTGTGTTGTTATGGAAAGTGAACATGTACTACTAATATGGATATGGGAGTGAAACCTAACTAACAATATGGCATGTTTAGTGAACCAATAATACCCTAATGGTGTGGGATGCTATGACTTGACTATAATGTAAATACTTATATATATACTTATTTTTCTTCTACAATTCAATGTATTATTACTATATTAATACATAATGGCTTAGGGTACTATTTAAATTAACATTCATGTCATATAAATGTCCAATATTTATTCCATGATTTAGTTTTATAATTATTTATATGCAAGGTATGATCTTATAATGTTATTCTTAGGTTCTCATATCATTATTTTCAACTTATGGAAACATATTTGTTTTATTTACCCTTACTAAGTATTCAATATCACCCCTTTCTTATGTTTCTTTTCCCTAGATTTCGAAGAATGATTTTTGTATAATTTCTTAGAGGGGATTCATTTATGGGAAAATGTAATAAATTTCACTAAGTTAGGTGATTTTTTGTTCCTATGATTCGAAGGTACTAAAATAACATGGTGTTTTGGTGTATTTCTTCCTATAGTTTTATGTATTCCAAAAAAGTTATGTATTTTCTATGTACATTAAGATCATATTATTATAGTTGGTAACAAAGCGAAGGATTATTTAACCTTTAGAAACTAAGATTATAAAATGTCTATGATACCCATAGGATTTTTTTTAAGGATATGTCTATGAATGTCTCTTATGATATGTTAAATTATGGGGAAAAGTATTGGAAAATGTCCAAGAATTTCGGAAAAGGATAGAGTAAGTGGTTTCCTAGAAATACATCCCTTTATAGATACTATGAGTGGCTGATGCTCGGGTATATATGATCCTAGCGGTAACCACTCTAACATGGTCCATCGAGACCGAATCAGCATAAACTGTTGCAGGAATCAGGGTCGTACGTCACACCCTGTTTGACAGCCCTAGATGATATGCTTTTGGAATTCAAAAACCCTTCATGAACCATCACTATAGATTTAAATATAAGATTAATTTTAATAACCTAGTTTAAACCTATGATTAAAAGTATTAAAAAATTGTGTGTCATAATTTAGAGATCCTGTAATTAATTTATATTCATTATTTTGTTGTTTTCATTTATGGTAAGTAATTCTCACACTATGTTTTTTGTTTTATGTTAATGGAGGGAACTGAAAGAAACTATATTTATGTTGAATATCATGTATAATTTTCTGATGATCATTAAAATGGGATTATAACTGTAGTTAGGGATGTTGTGATCATGCATAATAAATTTTCATGGAACATGATTAACAACATGTACCTTAACCCAATCTTCAAAAAAACCCGGAAGATAAAGAAATATTTTTCTTAAAATTAAGGTAATAGAGACCATGGATGATTTATTTTGATAAATTTGTGTCAAGAATATTGAAATAATAACCTTGATATATTCCTTGTAGGAACAATAAGGTGTTTTATTATAGATAATAATGAAATAGTGAATTTAAATGAAGAGGAAAATGATGGGTTTAGAAAAACAATGGATATGAATATTGGTCTCCATAATTCTTCATAAATGGTTAAATGATTTAAGTGTGTATAAAATGGTCATTTTGATAATCAATTTCATAATTGGAATGATCAAGAAAAAAATAAGCATGGTGGTATGAGTAATGGTTATATTTTAGATGATTATGATACTACAAATTCAATGTGAAAGAAAAGTGGTTCAAGTAATTCGATGAAGTAGATTTATTATTTTTTATTAATTAAGAGGAATAATTGGTTTTTATGTATTTAGATTCAATAATTCTATATAAATATACATGGATTGTTCACTTTTTGTTTTTACTAAGGATTTACAATCCTATATTGAATGTTTCATATGGAATAGAAAAGTTATTTAATGGCAAGGTGACATTTTCAGTAAGGGAAGATAGCCTTTAATGTGGTCATTATGATAAGATAATGCTTTTTGGATATAAATATGTTTGATATGAATATTAAATTTTATGATAATGAATACCATTAAACTAATGAAGTACTTTTTGAAAAGTGATTATGCTATCATTGATTAAGGCTATATCAATTTTTGATAGAAGGAATATATCTAATACACTTTGAATGAGGAAACATTCATTTTTAAATAGGGGATTGATTTAATTCGTGATATTAAATGTTTTATGGGAATATATGATGTGGGTATTCACATATTTGTAATGGGAAATTCAATAGATACCTTTTGATATATGGGGGATCAATGCTAAATTGTTTTTTCTAAATTTAGGGACCTCTTTTCTAATGTTCTGGACTACCATCATACCAAATTTATATAATGTTATCCATTTATAAAAAGGGGTTTTTAATGTATTATATTTCCATATAATGATTTATGTATATTTGATAACATGTGATAAACTTATTATTTTGATAATGATAGGTGGAATGACATATCACTCTATTTATGGATATCATTATCTGTTAATACTTTATGAATGAAAATTTGACCTTTATTTCATGGAATAAGAGATTATGTGAATGCTGATAAAGAAAACATAGTGTGTAAGGATGTTATGAAATCAAGTAATTATATCGTTTCATTAAAATTATTTATCTTTTGGAAAAAGGATCTTGAAAAAAAAGTATATCCTCTTATCTTAGTTTCTGATGAATCAAATTGTCCCCTAGATCATCACAGATTTATGGATTTATGATTGTCAAATTTCTCAAGGCCATTTTATATATCACTATCCCTCATTAAATTATTGTTATATTTCTCTTCCATTTATATGTTTTCACATTAAATCTATGTTTTACTATGTGGAATCCCAACAATATGTAACTTTGGGTAACAGTTATGTTTCAAAAAAAAAATTGAATAGGAAGTTTTAGTATACATTTTAAGGAAGAGGGTTTATATGAATAGAACATTCATGTATTAATCCATTGAAATCCTTATGCTTTTTTATAGTGAAATTCATTTTAAGATGGGTGTAAAGGAAGACCCCAATATTTTTTCAAATATTTTGTCCCAAATTATTTTAATATTTTAGATGTTTTCTATTTCAGAAAACATTGAAAATAGAATATTTTTATTAAATAAATATATTTGGATTTCATTTTATGAAAATCCATGTTAATCATGCACTACACACAATATAATGTTCACATTTCTCTATATGTAACATTGATTTTAGCTCATGTTACACACAATAATGACATTCCCTAATGGATTGTGTAATACACCAGAACAAGTTTTACAAAAAAATAATATATTATTTAAAATATTATTGTATAAAAAATATGTTAAATTGATGTTTATAGCATGAAAAATTTGTAAAAATATATAGTGTAAATTATTGTTTACCTTTTAATTATAAATTAGTATATAATCCAAATGAATATATATGGAATGATTTTATAAAAGAATATTTTTATGTGAAAAATGTTTTTTATCTTAATTAATTAAATTAATCAATATTACTAAATGATATTAATTATTTTTTGTTATATATTAAATAATATATTTTTTATATTCAGAAAATATATTTTGTTATCATAATATGAGAACGTACCCAATGTTACACATAAATCTTATATGTTTATAATAGCATATTTACATCATTTTAATAATGGCCCTATTTAATGACAAAATCTTGGAATTTTTATAAATTTTATATATAAATATATACTTAATTTTAGATATATAGACATAAATTATAGGTTTCAGAGAAATCTTGGAACATTTCTATGAAGTTTCATTTTTTAATTAATAGTGAAAATTAATGATTTTTATTTTCATAATTATTTTTCATATAATTTATTTATAAGGATAAATTATATTTTCAAATAATTTAAATGTTTAAAGAGATTTTTTTATGGATCAATTAATATAATTTATTTCATTGTAATAAAATTTAATTTCATATTGAATATAAAATCATAGAAAACTTTTGAACATTTTTACTTTAAAACCCAATATTATCATCCCATCCGTCGGATTAAATTTAAATTAATTTATACAAATGAAGTGATTAGAATTTTAAAAACATGGATTCAATATTTGGAATCATCATAATTTATATGGTATTCAATGTCAACATAATATGGACCAAATATATTAATGAAAGCTATTAAAATTATTTATATATATTAAGGGTAAATTAGGCTTAATAAGGGACTAAACCATAATCATAATGGTCAAAATGACATATAAACAAGTCAAAAATCCATTGGATGTCAATATATATACAATACCCACTATCATTTAATTATTAACATTATTGTATCATCTTGTCATGGTATGAATGTGGGTGTAATTCCATTTGTACAAATTTGAAAAAGTTTCACTCCTCCTCAACTATAAAAAGACACTCACCCTCCCACTTCCTCACTCCTCTTAAGAAACATTGTCTCAACCATGATTTTAAAAAATATTTTTTAAAAATTCCTCCCCTCATCCAATAAACATCACATTAAACATAAATCCATCAATGTAAATCCTTTTCTAAAAAAATACAAGAAGTTAAACCAAAAAACATAACAATTTTAAATAAGTTATTTAGTGTTATTACAATTATATAACCTATAAACACTACATATTCTGTGATTATAATCAAAATAGTATCCAAAATATTATTAAATGTTTTTTAGATAAGTATTAGTGATAAAATTACACACATACACCCATCTAATGGGTAACGAACATATAGTTTATATGTGTGGTGAACAACTGCCTTACAAAGCGGTGATTGTTCATTCATCCTTTACCTCTTTTTCATGGTTGTAAATTATCATAGAAATTCATTCAATATATGATATATGTTATATTTTTAATGTTTTTATTCTTATAGTATTATTTTTTATCACATAACATTATGATTTCTATCATATGTAAATACAATAACATCATTTGTGGATGTGTGGAATACTGCCTCGTGAAAGTGATGCGATTCATAAACAATTTATATGAAATGTGTAAAGGATAGCTTTAGTGAATATATATGATATATATAAAATAATATTCTTAATTTAATGATATTATATTGATATATATATATATATTTAATTTACATATCTTATTTCATTCTGACAACAAAATAGAAACAATTTTCAAGCGTACATACGACCTATCATCTCCCTGAACGTTGTTTTATATATCATATTTCAATATTTCAAAACATTATTATAAATAAATTTTTATTGAATATATATGGAATTTTTATTCTTTTTTACATTCTATATGTATGTTTATCATGATCTATGTAAGATGGTCAAGAGTAATAACTCAAAATATGCATGAAGAACCATAAAAATATTACCCCAATTAAACATTATCCTAGAATTGTTAATAAGAAGTTAATATAAAGTAATAATAAATTCATATCTGGTATTATATATAATAATTTTTTTCATTAGATGATTTAATATTGATTAATATTTTTTATAAATTCTGTTTTCATGAGTACAACGCGAGTGAGGATAGAAGGTAAGATACTTTCATCTAACTTTTTATTTTTATGAGATACATGCCTTATTCAGCATTAATTTTATTTGTATGGTATTTATACTAACCATGAATTTTTTAAATTAATATTATACATAAATTTATGTGTCTTTATATACCTAATTTAGGAAAATAATTTCATTTTATTTATGGTTCCAAATTTACTAAATCGGTAATGTAATTTTCTCTCAATTTTCATTCTGTGAGAAACATGATTTGTTGGAAACCTAAGTTATTTAAAGAGGAGTATATGATTCTAATTAACATGATATATAATTAATATAATTTATTTTAAATATATTTTATGATCTATTGAATTATATTTACATATATATGAGGAGTGTGGTTTAGTGTTACCTACTATAAAGAGTTCATTGAAATAAACTCATAGTTTATTGAGATAGTTTATGATTATGATTTCAATGATGAAATATGATGATCCATATATAAATAACACTCATGAATTTACTTAACCTATGGATATGAATGATATGTCCATGTAATGGTACCATTTTTCACTATTTTTTAATTTATATAATAAAGATAAAGATTTTATGAAAATGTCTCTATATCATTTATTTCAGTCCGAAAATTATGTTCATTTAAATATGTGTTTTCAAAAAGGTTCTCCAAAATTATATATATTCGAAAATTGTTTCAAGTGATTTTAAAATCATACAATATATTTTTTAAAAATAATATTTTCAATGAAAATATAATAACTTATTTCAATCCTTCTTTATAAGTTTTCAAAGACATTTTCCATAAAGGGTTTTCAAAATATTCCCAAGATTCCATTATAAGTTTTCAAAGTGGTTCCAAAGAAACAAAATTGATATCTTTACAAGATTAAATTATATGATTTCAAGAAAAAAATGTTTTTGAAATGTTTTCTATATTCCACAATATGTTATCAAGTTTTCATTAAAATAAAATGTTTTTCAAAAGGTTTTGTTTTTCAAAATTCAGTTTTAATTGAAGAAATAATAGTTTCCTCTAGAAACGGTTTTAAAATACAATTAAAAATTATTTTCTATCTAATAATACGTTTGTTTATATTACTCATCCATATTTGGGAAATGATGTAAAGGTCCCATTAATATTTTTTCTTTTAATCGATTACAAATTATGGAATGATATTTATGAAATTATATTCTTTTTCATTTGTTATATGTTTATAAAACCTGCTTCTTTTCTTTGGTTACGCTTTGAAAAAATGTATATAAAACATGTATTTTCCCACATTTTATTGTTTTATTCCATGATTAAGATATCCATTTCAATTCATTGGTTATTATGTGATTGATTATGATCTTTTGGCACACATATGTATGATTTAAGAATGAGATGGGGGGATCTATATCTCTATACAATACATTGGATAATGAAATATATCTCATGAGATAGAAAAAGATATTCATGGGGTGAACCTTGACTAATAAAATAGCCATGGGACTAAACCAGGACTACCAAGATGGTATGGGGAGTGAAATAACACTACTAATATATCCTTGGGACAGAACCATGACTACCACATTGGTAAGGGAATCGAACCCACATTGGGAAGTGAACCCGCACAACCAAAATGACCTTGGTTTGGATTCCCTGATTACTGTGGAAATTATTTTATATGCCAATATGTGTACAAAAATTCCATAGCATATTCTTATGTTATGCTTTCATGGATTAGGCTCTTATTTCACTTTTAATTCATTTCTTATTAACTACTATTATTTATACATTGATTCATGTTTGTGATAATTATTATTTAGTGTATTATATCTGAATTTTATTCTCATGTTTCGTATCCTAGGTTTTGTATTATGCTTAAATAATACCTTCATTTAGCCTTATTGATCATTTGAGGTAACCCCATTCTTATGTTTCTATTAACTAGGTTATAGAGAATGAGTTTTATAAATAATACTAAGGGTGGATATCATTATGGGAAAATTGAATGTATTTTATTGAGTTTGATGATTTTTTTCCAAGTTTCCAATGGAACTAAACTAAACCAATCTTAAAATGTCATTTTTAATGATTTAAGTATTTCGAAAAAATAAATGTAATGTCTACGTACATTAAGACTTAGTTGTTATATTAATTACTCACATTTGAATATTTTTTGGAAACATTTTTCAAATATCTATGAGAATATATACAAGGATATTGAGATATAGTCATCTATTTCTCAAGAATCAAATCCAATTAATCTGAATATTTTTGACACAATTAGTTAAACAATTAGTTTTTATGTTATAGAAATTATTTACTTATATTATTAAAATATTTGTGATATTATATATATTTACTCAAACTCTCATTAAATATTGAAATATAATGGGATTTTTATATTTATGAAAGGAAAGAAATAGAGAAATTGTTTTGGAAAGTTAAAAATCATAATCTTCTATGAATGAAGGTACTGAAAGAATTAATTCATTGGTTATAGGAATCAGGGAAGCATGTGAATGAACATCATGGAAATGAAAAAATGGGAAGAATAATACTAATGGAATGAAATCTTCTGGAACTATATTTTATTTCTCTAAAGGGGAAGCTAAGATACAAATTATAGAAATTCATATTTTAAAAGATAAGAGTACAAGATGTAAAAACCATCATATATGACTATCAGAGGAAGAATAATATTAGAATTTTATAGAATACAAAATTCAAATAGAATGGATATATTTATAGAAATAATTGTAACTATATTTTGGATTCATGTGTTGAATATATATTTTTATAAGGTACTTGTAATTTTTTCTTGATGTTTAAACATGATAAGGTATTATCAAAACCTTCCACGTCCGAATCTTCTTGTTATCTACCAAAACCATCAAATATGGCTATAAAAATATGTTTTATGGATAGTAGATAAATTCTATAATACATGTTTTAATTATTACTATAATCATGAATCTATTTATAATAATAATATATTTAAAGGGTTATAAGTGAAGAGTGATGAGTTACATTATATTTTAATAATTATTATTTATACTTACATGAAATTATTAAAGGACCATAATGGTATTGTTTTCGAAAAAATGATGATTTATTATAATGATTTTTATATAAATATTGTAACTAAAAACATATGTAATATTGAATCTATTATTGATGAATATGAGATGGTTAAATACACAGTTTTATTGGATAATATGTCTCGAATGATGATAAGGAATTCTATATTTAAAAAAACACCATCTCCAATAGAATGTTTTTTCAATGATTTCAAATTTTTCTAGAAATAAAATATTATGTCGATATTCAACATTACATAACTTAGAGAAGAAATAATTTTTTTGAGAATTTCATCATATGGTAATCCTTTTCAAATGTATTACATAAGTAATCACATTCATTTTATGAAATTTGATGACAAATTTATGTAATTCTTTATATTTTTACCAAAAATATCTTTAAAATTTTCAATAATTTACAATATATTTTATATTTTTAGTAATATTTTATGCATCTATGTGGGTTTTATAATATGATTCTAGTTATATCTTTAGTGACATCCAATGTTTTAATAGATCTCTCAGTTTGGGTTCCCATAGGCACTCTAAATATTCTTATTAGAAATAAACATCTATATTTTAATAGATCCACTATTTATAATGGAAATCCGGGATACTTGTTACTATTTTACCTATTGTTATTCATTAATAGTTTATTTTATATATTTCGATTATGGATATTGAGTTTTTAGTTACTTTTTTTGTTACACAATCTCATGAATGAATATAATTACAAATTTTTTTCTTATAGATATTATTTTTTCAAGAATGTGATCCAATAGTGATTATTATTCACCCTATACAAATTTCAAGAAAGGTATCATTGATTAAGAGGGGGGTTATTTTAATATTTGATTACTTATGTAAAAATTGGTAACTAATGAAATATATTTTTATACATTATTATAAGGGGTCTTGTTGAATTAAATATTTTTATAAATTTTGATAATTTTATTTATTTGATTGATATTTTATACTAATTGAGAATGCATGTTTACTACATTATTTAATATTGTTAAAATTTATGGTATATTATTATTTACTAACATTCATATCTCATTAGTATTTCATTTTCAGATTTAATTTTATTCACATAAAATACTTCATTGTGATCCGTTTTCTTATAAATATTGGGATACATAATCACATTTTTTTAATATCACTAAGGGAAAATATTGTGTAGCATATTTAAATTATTTATTTTTATCTTAACATTTATTATTTTTCCCATTTATATTTTTCACTTTCATTTAATTAAGTTTTTATTATTTTTTTAAAAATTAATATTATATATGTGATTATCCTATTCGGTTATTTATAAGTAATTTGAATGTTGTATATGTCATTTATCATATCTAGAATATTTATTTAATTATTATTATCATATTTTCCATTCATGAAAATGATTTGAATTTATGTTTTTATTTTTAATGGTTCAATATGAGTTATTACTATGATCTATAAGGGTTCATTGGAAATATTTTGGTTATGGATTGAGATTTACGTTAATTATTTCTAAAACTAAAATTATAATTTGAGAACAAAATTAGTTTTGATATGAAAAATATATTTTCTGTAATACATAATCCGCATTATGACTTATAGATATCAAAGGATATGAATAAGGATAAACCTTATTATTATCAATGAATGGTTTCTATATTAAATTTTTATATAATGTTATCTCAAGAAATGTTAATCATGATTCAGAATGAGGTTTTGATTCTTCATGTGACATACAAAGGATGAGTGAATCATATGATATATGTGAAATGTAATTGACATTTTTATAAATTGTTCCTTACTAATATGATATTTATACTTTTTTCATATTATTATGTATCCTATAGTATGTTTTATCAATATTTAAATAAATTATATATTATAAAAAAGTATTCTAAATCGATTCAATATGATTTAAATATAATCCATCGAGACCATGGTTATATTTCTTAATTATGGTAAAACATTAACATAAAATGTAATGATGTGAAATAAAATATATCATATTTAACATATACAATTTAAAATTATATCAACAAAATATTATAGTGAGTCATAGAAATATATGATTTGTAGAAAATGTATTATCATGTAAGGATGATAGAGGAATCATTACATGGTTGAAAATATTGCATAGAATACAATGAGGATACCTTTCTTGAAAAATGAAAATTTATGTGTTATATTGAAGTTTGGTTAAATAAATAAAATAAATTATTGAATCATAACACAATAATTATATAATAATAGATACATGAGATATTGAAAAATATAGGTAATAGTTATATCTTAAAGACATATTCCAAAAATCATAATATGTATATTATACAAATAAAATTTATGTAATAAAAACTGGGATTTTCATTCATGGTTATATTGTTTCTTGTAATCTAAACCTATAATGAACCATTGAGTTATTCAACCATAAAGATTAACATTTAAAAAACTATTTTATAATATGAAATTGATGGGGAGTTCAAATTTTGATTGTGTCGTATGAACTAGCCCCCACATTTAATGGCATGTTATAGTACATGAGTTGATATAAGAAATAGTTGACGAGCATCAGCATGGATATATAAATCTAATTATATATGATAATTTTTATTATTATGCTGTTTACATGATTCATATCCACCACTTCCTGGAAATTAATTCTCAATTATTATTCATTTTTAGCACAATAAGTTGTTAGTTTACCTTTTAGTGAAGGAGTATCTCATTCATAAAATGAATTATTTTTCTAGACCAATGTATTCCATTGGACGTGGGATGAATTTTTCTAAAACTTTTATGGTGATCATCAAAACAAATGGGAAATATTAGAAAATGTTGTAGATGCTACTTTGGTGAATGATAATCATGTTTATATTAGTTTTTATTGTCCTTTTAGCACATATTTCATATCATATACATGGGAGATCCTTAGCATGGTATTTTAAACACATTTACAAATATAATAATAATTATTAGAATGGTATGATCCCATTTAGTCATATCAATGGAGTTCCAAAATATATATTTGTTATGGAATGAATTAATGGAAAAATAATGCTAACAATATATCATCATCTATCATAATATTCAGAAATAGAATTACATTTATATACCTAGGTCATATAAATGGAATTTATTTATGTTTATACAACTATATTGTGTAATTATATGGAATTAATTACTATTATGTGGTTTAGTTTTGTAAATTCATAAATTATTATCCCAATTTATATATATACAGGGTTTATGTAAAGTTGTCCATAATCTACCATTACAAATAATGTTCACTGTAAAGGCCATTAAATTTGACATTTATGCAGTCACATTTTTTGTAAAGGTTATCACTATTGAAATTAAAAAAATGAAACTTTGTAAATGTTGTTTGTTTGTTACCATTATATAGGAGATAACAACCCTCCTAGCCTTATGTAATGGAGGATGTGTAAGGGTTTTGGTTTTATACCCTTAAAATAAACATATACTCCTTATATGGGAATATAGAAAAAGAATTATAAATTATTTTTACATTTTTACATGGTTTTAGATATTTATAAAATGTTCATAAATCATAATAAAAGTTATATTATGATTTTTTAAATTATAATGAATTTATAAAAAAATAAATAAAATATAATAGTTTTAAATTTATTTAATTAATATTTTTGTAACATTTATTAATAAATATTCCATAAATAAAAAAAAATTTAATATTAAAAATATCTTTTAACAAATTAAATATAATGTCTTATGATCCAGATATTACAATTTATATTTCAAAAATTTTATGTCATAATTTATGAAGAGCAATAAATTTCATTAAGTAGGATAAATTCTAAAGGTGATTATATTTAATTAATGAATTTTTCTTATTTAATTAATTTCGTTTTTCTCAAATAAAATAAAAATATTTTGAATAGTAATCAAGCCATGTAAAAGGGTTTTAATTATTTATTTAATAATATTTTATATAAATCAATTTTCACGATATTTTGATTTTGAAAATGTTTACATGATTGAAATTTAAGGGTAAATTATTTAAAATTAATGAAAATATAATATATTTAAAATAAAATACCATAAAATTAAGAATAAAAAAACATTGTATTATAAAAAATCTAAAGGGATTATATTTCATTTTTTAATATATATAATTCTAAATATAAAATTATGAAAATTTTAAAATTTTCACATAATTATAAAATTTCATTAAAGGTTTTCTCATGTTTAAGTTCTTTAATTTTTTTATTTTCCATAATAAACAATTTATATTATGAAAAATGTATGATTTAAGTTTTATGTTACAGTACTTCTATGAAGTAGAACCGAAGATTATATTCTTTTAATGAAAAATTAATTGAATCTAAATCAACCATGTCCTGAATTTCTAACTTAATTTCTGAGTATAAATTTTTTTCTAATATATATTAATAATATTTTTTAGGGCTACCATGAATTTAATACCCCCTTAATTAATGAATCCTTGGGTAGATGGAATTTTTTTGGACACCCTATCATAATTAAGTATTATGTATTTTTTAGAAAGCTATTTGAGGATGGTTATTTTCACATTCAAGCTTACTCATATTAATATTTTCAATTTAATAAACCTTAAATGTAAATGTTCAAATAACCTTTTGTATATGATGTGTATGGATATGTGTAGATATAATTCACATCTATTTTTATATGTGTAACACAATATTGTGGGTTTTGTATAGATTAATACAAAAATATAGATTGAAAATATTGGTTTGGTGTAGAGAGTAGGAGTACAATTAAAATTACTAGAATAAGACAAACATAAATAATAATAACATGATACATGATGATGATATTAAATCAACTATGAATACGAAGAGTTATAATCCATATAAATTGAAACATTCACGACCACAATCATTCAATCCGGTATTTCTAATATCATCCTATGAAAACATTGACTCTATTATAAATGTTTAGAAAGATAAATGTAACTATGGATTATCATATTGGGTTGGTCAATATTGAAATGATTATGTCTGGATTTTCCATTGTTTACATATTCTTATTGTCTTCTTTTGGTTACAATAGATAGGAAATCCTAATTATTAGAATAAAAAATGAATGCATATTATCTATATGATGGATTGGATAATGTTTGATCCATTCAACCATCAATGTGTTACATATGTTTTGATATGGGTGATTTCCCAACTCAATAATCATATCCTATTTATGAACCAAAATAGCGTGATTCAAGATGAAATTTATATCTTGGCACCAATGTTGGTGTTATGTTTTACAAATGGTAATAATATTATAGTGGGGGACTTTTCACAAATTTAATTATTATGTTGTAAAAAACATACTAATAATATGATAAATACTTCTTTTGTAGATGAATCGAATCATCATCATCAAACTATAACATTTAGATAAATCCGTAGATTGGGAATTTAAATTTATGCTACTCCTATGAAATGTAACATAATATATTTTAATAATAATTATTAGGAATTTAAGAAATGTTCTTTTAAAAATTATATGTGATATGATGGTTCCTTCCTAATATACCAAGTGATTAAATTATTTAAAAAGTGAGTCATAAACCATGTGGATACATATAGGGATTCACTCAAAGTTTCAAAACAATTATATAAAAATTGACTAAAATAATCTTTTTACCCACTCATATATTTTATATGATTTTATAGGTCAATAATTTAAGGAACGTTGGTCTTTAATGCTCATATAATTATGTATGAAAAATGATGTCAAATATTATTGAATATGTTAATTACATGGTTAGAGTAATGTTATCCTTTAAAAAATTTATAGAATTTAATTATATTTCTTTGACATATACATGTATGAAGTGTATGTTTTAAAAGTGTATTAAATATACATATGGTATGAAATAGAAAATAATTGAAGTTTGAAGCATAAAGTAATGGAGAAAATAAGTTTTCAAATTGATATCATGGATGCATCAAACATTTTTTTATCCTTTCATAGATTGTTTATTTTCTAATTTTTATCATGATTAGAGAATGTAAAAAATTATTTTTTAATAAAATGATATGGGTATTTACAATTAAAACTTCCAATAATAATAATAAATATTCAATGGAAGATAATTTATCTATTAGACATATTAAGCATATCTAACATGTATTATGTTTTTTTGATAATAATTTAACATACCAATAAATTATATTACCAAAAAATATACATATTAATAATAATTGTTCAATAAAAAATTCTTTTAAGAATTAATTTATTATATAAATAAAAATAAGTTTTAACCAACACATGAATCTATAATTAATGACCTATATTTCTAATAGGCCTTTTAACATTATAAACTATGTTTTATAAATCTATTGAATAAAAATATTTCATCATTAACAAATTTGTGAAACTATAATTTTTGGATAATATTTTTGTGAAAAAAATATAATTTTCAATTTATCATTTTTATATTTTTTTCTAAAATATCATGTTTTATATATTAAATTTATTTTTATAAATAAATTTATTAAACATAAAAACTAGTCAAAATAGATCAATGTAACTATTAATATAACATTAAAAAATAAAAATTTGAAAAAATCCATTAAGTATTATTAGTTTATTAATAAGTATATTTTCATTTTTGAAATTTTGTGTTGAATTATATAAAAAATTTTATTTATTATAAAAATCATTACAATTGACAATATAATTGAAATATTTTTAAAAACATTAATGAATTAAAATATTATTTTTTTATTAACATGACATTTATAGAATAATAAATCAATAAATAAGATATTTTATTTATTGAGGTTACAATACAATGGAAGACGCACCAATGAGCTGGGAGGATTGGTCATAGACCCCATGAAAAACCATCAAGCAATATCCTTAAATTATATTAATGACCTAAAATACCACTAATACGATGGCCTAAAAAGACTATATCATATGACCATGAATGATAAAGGCCTATAGGACAATAATGGTTGTGCCCGTAGGGATTTGTTGAATTATACTGGATAGCTTGTCACACATGCCCTTAACTAGCATCACCAGCCACATCTTCCACCTTTCTGTTTATCCCACACATCCATTGCATTTGTTCTGCCCCACCACTGCCATCAAATCAACCACAAGAGACCTTAGTTTCATTACCTACCATGATAGACCATTTTTTTAAATCAAATTCTTTCCGATGGACATCTTATTTATCCAATATACCTATATCCCAACTTCCATCGTAGCCCATCACCATCCACTAACATCACTCACACATGTCATAGAGGCCCAACTCACTTCATGATTGCCCCACCAATGGGAAATTCCCCTCATATCAGCACACCCCATATTTCTAGTAAGTTCCTCCTTCAAAATCACCCACATCTCCAATTTTTCCCCATTTTCTCAGCCCCATTTGTTATTTTTGATCAATACTTCAATATATGTTCACTCTCCAAAAACTATAATTTAAAAATTTAATATTCCCTCTTGAATCATATATCATCTCCCATAACTCATGTGTGTCCAATCCTTGACTCTAAATTTTTACATCAAAAGGAAAAACTATTTATTCCACTGTGTTTTGGAGTCCCTGATAACCTTAGTAGACTTTATATCTACAGTTGGATCCATCTACACTATTGTTTTTTGATCCATATTCAACATTTCCATTATATACATATTCCACTCTGATGCTCGGTGTAATTTTATCACCATATCCTGGTCGACACATATGTCATTCACTTCTAGTAATAGATGAAATTGAAATTCCCAATCTACCCACATCTATATTTCTCACATTTCTAATATAATAGAAAATTCATCCTTATTAAATAGATACCTAGTATTCTTATTTATTTAATCTTTTATTACTGCATCATCCAATTTTTTATCCCATCACTAGAATTTATTAAAATCATTAAATTATTAAATTTGGCACAAATTTCGTATGTTTTTTATATAGATAACTTATATATGTTACATTATAAATAATTGGGAACAAAATTATATATGTTATATAGACATACATGCATGTAGGTGTGTTTTTATGTAAAATCATTGATTCTTTCTGAATGGGGAGGGGAAATATACATTATATGAAAGTGAGATAGGGGTGGAATGGTGATTTTCTAAGATTATAACAAAATATGTTGAAATATCACTAATTCCTAGGTTTCTTAATTCCAACCTATTGGTTGATTTGGGTTACTATGACAGATTTACAACCTTTCATCCATATTTTAATCTCTAATTAATTCTTATAGAAAGAAATCATTTTTTTATTATTGTATTCCATTTTAATGACTTTCTTAATAATATAGAATTATAAATGTTAAAACCATGATGAGGATGATTTATTTTTACAGAAGTTTGGTCTATAGAAAATTTATGTATTTATGCTTGATTTGGTAAATAGTGGGTTAATATGGGATATTGGTTCTTTTTTCAGAAAAATAATGATATTTAGTTGTTTTTAGGTATCATGGAGTGAATATGATTTCTTAAGATATGATTCTTATAATAGTTATAATGTTTAAGAAGAATATTTAATTGTAAATAAAATGAAACAAAAAGAAATGAAACTAAATAAAATTCTTAGTTTAAGATATTTTACACCCATGATAGGAACGTTATACTCATGGAAGTCTTATGAGAACTATTAATAATGATTTAATAAAATACATATATAAATAGTTTTCCTCCTAAAATATAGATTTTCTACCACCATATTCTGCACTACATACAAAAATGATCTTGAGAAGACTCGACTAAACTCATGTACATAATAGAAATATACCATTGAAAAGAGAAATGAAATTCATCGCCTAATATATGTCACCATTTTTAAAAATTTTATAAGTTATTATATTCTCTTCAATATAAGGAATATTCATTGGAAACACTTATAATCAACTACAGATAAATATTAAGTAGTTATTTTTGTATATACTAGTTTTTTTTAAATTTTGGTAGGAATATTTAAATTTTATTTCAATGTTGGTCAATAGAAAAATCAAACCCTAGTTATTCAAGTAATTATAGTTACTGAATATTGTTAAGTAATCACAACCATCATTTTGATTGAAATTATATATATATATATACACATATATATTATTGAATCAACAATATTTTGTTATCGAATTATTGACTACCATTGTGATAGTTATTTCTACATAGTTGGATCACATAGAATTCCAAATAATTTACATTTTTGAAATTCATATATCTATCAATCATTGATATGATTCTATAATAAACTTGTACAGAAATGGAATATTGGTTGAATCCATGAGGGTCTTTCCAATGGAAGAACTTTATACTTCTACCATGACTAGAAATACATTTCACGCAAGAATGTTTGAGAATGGTGGATCTATGAGTAGCAAAAAGAAATTTGTTGGTGTATTTTTTTTGAAAATCAAAGAGAAGGGGGTTTTTGTATGTTTTTCAAATCATATGGTCATGTCTCTAATTTGGAAGTTATATATGATAAGGGAATTGATCGTCCTTTTTTATTTGGATTCATTTATTTTGAAATTTATTATTTCATTCGTATGGTTTCATTAAGTTTTAAAAATAAATCCTAAAAGTTAATAGTTGGGATGGTCATGCTGAAAATGAGTGATGTTAGTTCTATTATTAAAAATGAAACCAAAATTCTTAAATAATACCCTTTAAATAAGATGAAAAAATAACTTTTTCAATAATAATTCATGAAACACTTTCAATGATCCACTTATCAATATCGATATGTTTTAAAGTCAGTTTTCTTGATGTGTTATAAAGTAGTTCCTTATCCCTACAAGTAGTTATTCTGAGTTGTATGCAGTGTTTGGAGCTTATGGGAAATGAATTCGACTAAGGCCTATTGGCCATGTAATACCTACACCTACGTGCCATGTAAGGGTTCTACCTCACCCCTTGAAAGGTGGTTTATCAAAAATCAATACAAAATGAAGGCCTTCAGGCCATTGGAGGGTGTAAAATATGAAAGTATTTTCTACTAATTCAATTTCTATTTGTTACGATCTTGGTGAATTTGTTTCAAATGGTTTCACTGAATGGTTCATTGTTAATAAAGAAGTACATTTTTGTTCAAACTTCTTCAAGAAGCGACCACACACATCCCCATGAGACGTATAGTTCCTAAAGACTTCCATAATTGAATTTAGTCAAAAACCATATAGTCTATAGATGGTTAATGATGATTATTTATTTCATATATTTTTTAATGATATGTGGATGAATTTGGTTTTTTAATCTATATTGGAAATACCGTATACTGGACATATATAAAGTACATCATATAATATAATATAAAATGTAATATATAATATGTTTAATATAAAAATGTTGATAATACTTTCCAAACAAACAATAACGTAATTATCATGATGTATTTAGTGGTATGATCATATTGACACATAGAAATTTCACATAAATACTCAATTATAATTATAACAATGGATATTCACACAAATACATATATATGTCCTTTTATGTTCACAAATAATAGTTATTGAATGATCATACTTACACAAAAACGAAAGTTTATATCAAATAAAGGTGAAATTATACTAATAATACTTGTAGTATATCATATATCATGTCAAAAAATTAATACATAGACTATATCAGACTGTACTATGATATTGTATTATTGAATATACTATTAGTACACTTGCAGACTAAAAATAAATTATATATCCCTTAGGTGATTCATTTACCATATTTAATATGTAATTACTATATAATCTGTTTGAAAATGTTTGTTTTCTCTATATGTACAGTTTCAAATCATGAAAATATGAATAATCTAGTATAATTATATGTTGACTATACAATATTCATAACATATTGTTATCTATTATTTAATATTGGTATAATATATAATTATCCATATCATTCATAGAAATTATTTGATAGATTTTATTTGAAATCACTAAGATATATTATCTATAAAAAAATATTTTTTTATCATTTATTACAATAAAATATGTTAGATATCTATAATAGATTATATTTCATTATATATGTATAATTTGGTAAATATTTTGTTACAAATAAATAAAAATTTACAATTCCTTCCTTCTCTTCTAATCATTTCATCAAATCATGAGATTGAGGATATAGTGGAATTAAAAAAATTAACATAGAAATATAGGGAAGTACTCAGGGAGGATTGAACTTGAGACCTCCCCATGACTATAGGGACATATACCACTATGATACACCCTGAGATAATTCATTAATGTGTGTCATTGCTTCAATATATATAAAACATTATCGTTCATTCATTATCTATATAATAATATTATATATTCTTTTCAATTTATTCATAGATATGAATTTATTCATTATCTGTGTGTCATTTATTCATTATCTATAAAATATTACAATTCATTCATTATATTTATATTTTTAACAATTCATACATTATCGGTGTATTATTTATTATAAATCATTCAATGTAATTATTTAACAGATTAACTTTAATTCCAATGTTATTTTCATGTGTTACCTATGTAATCATGAAAGTATATTTTTATCTACTATGCAATATGTGTGTAATATATGTATTATATCATTATGTGTGTCAGTATTTATCATGGTAATGATTAAATGTTCATGTTGGTTTATGTCATGACCCGTCCCACAGGGCCTGTGTCATGACTACCCGAAACCCTCCTTCTATAGGCCAGGGGCTGGCGACGAGCACCAAAAGGCGTAATCCCTAAAATTGGTAAGGCATTCCATTTATAACCTATAATCACACGCAACCAGGCAGACAACAATATATGAACTCAAGTAAACTGAATAACATAAAGAGTGCTCAAATTAGAAGGTTTCAGAATACAGACCCAACCATAAAGATACAAGTACAATTGAAATAAAATACATCTGATGAAAGAGAAAAGATAGCTACCGAATCATCCTCTCAGGTTTCAACCTGAAGGGTAGGTATATATTTCCTCAACAATCAACATCCCCATGTCTCTATTACGTACTGACACGTCGTATGGTCCACCTATGGGTAACGTCCAGTCCTGGTACTCTCAGCCTCTATTAGCATTGTTCATCCCTTGCATCAAACACAATTAAGTGAGGTCATAGGCCGCGCAGGGGTGAGTATAACGATACTCAGTAGGGACCCCGAGACCCTCATGGTCTCACAAAATCCACCAAGGATAAACCAGAATGTATGAAAATAATATATAACCCTACTTAGGTAAATTACCATAAATATACCTAAGTTATCATGTAATCCATCTCATACATAAAGAATCACAGAGGTTATGACTCAGCTCACACGATGTATATCTTTAGGTACGGTAGTAGAGATGATTAGTTAAAAAAAATGAATCATCGTATTCAGTTAAGTGGCACTGCTGCAGACCTACACAGAATCGCTTGGAGCTGGCCCACACAAGTTCGCTAAGAGCTGACCCACACAAGATCGCAGGAGATGACCCACAGTGGATCGCTGGGAGCTGACCCACACAGGATCTCTTGGAGATGACCCACACTGGATCACTGTAGCTTACCCACATAGGATCTCTAGGAGATGACCCATAGAGTATCTCTCAAAGCTGACCCACACTAGATCTCTTAGAGGTGACCAATAGAGGATCACTTGATCTGACCCACACATGATCGCTAGGGGATGACCCACACATGATCGCCAGGAGATGACCCACATAGGATACATAGAGCTAACCCACATAGGATCAGTAAGATCTCACCTACAAAGGATCTCTAGGAGCTGACTATCACTTGATCTCTAGGAGCTGACACACATAGGACCGCTATGAGAGCACTCCTCTCATCACAACCAGCTACTGGGTTTCCACACTAGGCTTTCTCTTCTCCAAGAGAGTCAACTTCGCAAACCCCTGGTCAATTCTCCAACAACTACGATGTCCCCAGAAAAAGTATTCAACAGACCGCCACATCATAGGTGTCTCAACACAATAAATGGCACATCAATCAGATGCCCAGTCTATGTGTTATAGAATTTTAGTCCAGGGGGTCCAGTTGGATTCGTGCTGGATCCAACCCGACCGTGCCCCATATTTACCCAAATTTCCATTGGTCTATACACAAAGGTAACATCTCACTCCATGATTTACAGTTCCACTGATGGTTCATAAAATGGTCATTCGGTGCCAATGTTATTGTCAAAAGAATTTAAATGCGTCATAGTGGGCCTGGGTCCGGTCTGACCTGGTCGAACTGAACCGGCCCGACCCAAAATGGGAAGACCCGGTTCAGGATGACCCGGCCTGACCAGCATTGTCCAACCCGACCCGTTTTGTGGCCCAACCCATTGGGTTCGGCCTGGACCGATGGGCGATCCTGCCCGTTGGGTCCTTCCTGGAAGGCCGCGAGGGTCCATAGAGGGTCGTGGGGCCGCAATGGGTCATAGAGGGCTGCAGGTGGACGTGAGGCCGTGGAGGGTGCCACGAGGGTGCGAGGCCATGGGGTGTCTCAGACAGAGTCATTATTCCATAGGGGTGGTAGAGGCATAGGCGGCAGCTCGGCCCAGACTGCGGTGGTGGCTCGGACGGCGGCTCAACCCAGACTGTGGAGTAGGCTCGGACGGTGGCAGTAGCTCATCCCGGATGGTGGAGACAGCTTAGATGGAAGGGGTGGTTTGGCTTTGACGGCAGTGGAAGCTTAGACGGCTACGGCTACTTAGACCAAATGGCAGTGGTGGTTTGACCCAGAAAACAGTGGTAGTGGAGGCTTGGCCGTTAATGGCAGCGGAAGCTCAGGTACTAGTTGTTTAGCCGACCACTCTCTTCGTTTGTTGTCATGGTGTAAGGCACATTCTTCCTTCCCGAGAAACACAATAATGACAAACGGTGGAGGGGTCAGACATTGTTTTTTTGTCCTGGACCCTCAGCGTTAGAGAGGCTGCAATCGACTCAATAAAAATTAGGATTCAAGAAAGACAAATTCCTCAATTTAATATAAATCCTGGATCAATTCGTTTTTGTTTATCCTTGTTCTCCATTCATTCCATGAATGATGAAATTAAATCAGAAAATTAAAGTATTTAATATTAACCCCTACCTCATTCGTCTGATTCGTTGAAGATTGTCCACAGGGAAATAGTTAATGTCGTTAGGAATAGACGGATGTTAGTGTTGTCAGCATCTCCTCATTCATTGGTGGATATATTACACGTTGGAGATCCTTCGATAGAGTTCGGAGAAGATTTAGTCGATGTAGAAGCATTCTTCATTGGTGTTCTTTTCTGGAGGATGTGTTCCTATAAGTTCTCCCAAGCTCCCACATTTTCCAATAATGAATTTCCCCCAACCCACCAAAAAGAAAAGGGTAGGAAATATAATAAAATATGTTTGTATAATTTCAAAACGAATTAATTAATTAACTAGGATGGCATAATAATATTTGGGGAGTTGAAGAGGCTCCCCCACATTTAATGTGAAGTTTGAGGGGTTCTTTATTAAAGGGGAGTTCAATGGGGTTTTAAACCATAGGTGGTTCCCACCACCATAACCTTTAATGGGATGTTAGGATTCGTGGTACCTAGCTCCATAACCTATCATGGGAGGTTTTTGTTTCAAGAGGTCCCCACCTATGAAATATCCACATGGAAGCGCAAAGAAATAAAATAAAAATGTAACACAATTTTTTTTATTTTATTCATTCACAAAAAACCCAAAATCTAACTTTCACCCCCGACATACTTGCGTCAAGGTAATGGTCTCTTTAAAAATATACCAGCATTGCGAGTTCAACGGTGCCCTCAGATTTCAATTCCGAGCACCGGTTCAAAAGTTTGAAAAACCTGCTCTCTCATTTTTTGAACGTACCTGAAAAAAAGTTCAAAAATTCATTCCGGGCACTTTGGGCCTCATAATTATACGCCACCAATTTTCGAGGACTTCATTTATTTAAAAAAAATTCATGGAAATTCCGGGTCTGTACATTCTCCCCACCTCAAGGATTAATGTCCCCGTAATCCGAAAATCATAACTAAGAAGGAAAGTGGGGGGACTGAGCACGTATCTGAGCCTTCCGCTCCCATGTGCTCTCCTAGAGGTTCCCGTATTTCCTGCGAACACGCAGTAGAGGCAATGACAATCCACGAAGGACCGACTCATGTAGATACTCATTCTCACCTGGATCCTCTGTAAAATTGTTTCCATCCTGGATGTCCAGCACACCACGGTCGATGATGTGGTAAGGGTCATGCGTGTATCTCTTCAGCTGGGATATGTGGAAGATGTTGTGCACCCAATGCAACAAAGGTGGAAGAGATAAGTTGTATTCCACCTCACCTACTATGCTGGGGACCTGAAATGGTCTGATGAATCTCAGAGATAACATACCGCCTTGGAAAAATCTCCACAAACCTCGTCAAGGTGAGACCAGTATAAGTATGTGGTCACCATCCTAAAACTACGGAGGTCTCCTTCTCCTATCCGCATAAGACATCTCCCTACTCTGTGCAGTCTTCATCCACTCCTAGATTATCTTCACTTTCTCTGTGGTAGCTCGTAAAATCTTTGGTCCCACCAGTGCTAACTCCCCTTGGTCAGTCTAGCACAAGGGTCATCGGAAATGTCTCCCGTACAACAGCTCGAAAGGTGCCATCCCAATGGTGGAGTGATAATAGATTTTGAACGAAAATTCTTCCAAATCCATGTGATCCTCCTAGTAGTGGCAAAAATAGTGTACACAAGCACACATCATGTCCTCAAGGGTCTTAATAGTCCACTCAATCTAATCATCCGTCTGAGGATGGAAGGCGGTGATCAAATGATGATGCATCATGAAAGACTCCTATAACCACTTCCATAGTCATAAATTAAAACATACATCACGATTAGAGACAATATTCGAGGGTACTCCATGTCACCGTACAATATTTTACACATAGAGGTGTCCCAAGATCTATACTGAACCCTACTCTCTGATTTCTTGGAAGTGGGCCGACATGGTGAGTCATTCAATGATCACCCAAATTGAGTCATGTCCCTTGGATTTACGTGGATATCCTATCACGAAATCTAGGGATATCTCATCCCACTTCCACTCAGGGCTCCTTAAAGGTTGAACTATTCTTGCTGGTACCTGATTCTCTACCTTCACTTTTGGACAAGTGAGGCATCGAGGGACAAGCTCTTCTATTGATTTCATTATTCTCAGCCATGAGTGCTGTCGTCAGAGATCCTGGTACATCATCACCACTCTTGGATGTAATGCTATAGGGAATTTGTGGAATACCTCAACACTTTCTCCCAAAGCAAAACTGGTACCATGGTATGTTCTCTGTAGAGAAATTACGTGCTCCCAACCTTCAAGAAATCCATTAGCTGCTTGTCCTGTGGATATCTCAGCACGTCGTGCCTTGTAGTTAGTGTCCCCTCGTTGCGCCTCCCTGACTAGTTGAAGAAGTGGGTGAGTGATGTAAGAGACTGAAGAAAAGATTATCCATCTCTATCCACAATGGATATCTGCAAAGCATCCAACTGCTCTGTCACCTCACCTAGAACCTGTATACCAAATCTCTTGCTGAGTGAATATACTGCAATGTTCCCTTCCTAGGAGTGTAGACTACCTCGAAGTCAGAGTTCTGAAATAACTCAAGCCAATGTTGATGTCACTAGTTCAGGTCCTTTTGAGAGAAGATATACCTCAGACTCTTGCGATCAAAATACACTATAAAATGTCATCCATTCAGATAGTGTCTCCAAATCTTAATGGTGAAGACCATTGCTGCTAACTTCAGTTCATGGGTAGCGTAGTTCTGCTCATTTGTCTCTACTATCAAGAACCATATGTGATCAATTATTGAACCTACATCAGGACACATATGAGCCCGGTCCCTGATGAATCGCAGTATACTACATACCCTATGCCCTTCTCTGGTAGCCTCAATATGGGGGTGATAGTCAGCCTCTACCTCAGCTTCTGAAAACTCAGATGGCATCTCTCCGACCGCACGAAGGGTTTCCACTTCTTCGTCAATGCTTCTATAGGTGATGAAACTTTGGAGAAGTCTAGAACAAACCTTCGGTAGTATCCATACAAAACTAGGAAACTCTGTACCTCTATCACAATCTTTTGTGGCTCCCAAGAAAGTACAGCCTCAATCAAGGCTGGATCCACTACAACTCCAGCCTCTGAGATGACATGTCCTATAATTTGAATGTATTAGATCCAAAACTGTAACTTCGAGAGGTTACCATAAAGCTGGTGGTCATGGATTGTGTCCAGTACTACCTGAAAATGATAGGCACACTCCTCATGAGTAGCTGAGTAGATCAGATTGACGTCGATGACGACTACTACAAAGCGATCAAGGTGTGGCCAAAAGATCATGTTCTTGAGTCCCATGATCACTTCTGGAGCATTGGATACGGTGAATGACATAACCAAGAACCCATAATGGTCGTACCAACATCTGAAAGCTATCTTCTGCACATCCTCATCTCGTACTTTGAGCCGGTGATAGCATGATCTCAGGTCTATCATCGAGAACCACCGTGTAACGAACCATATTTTTAGTGCAGATAAAATGTGAAGGTTTTTGGAATTTTTCTTTTATCCGCGGTTCACTTTTAAAACCGAGCATCGGAACGGGGTTCCGAGTGTTGAAACTGTTTAAAGAGGTGATGTCGGACTGCGCGCGGTTGATTAAACCATACGGGTCAGTCATGCGGGATACCTCGGGTATCCAGTTGTGGGCGCACAGACTGCGAACAGACTGTCAGACCATTCAAGTAAAGATGTGCGGTTGGATTACAATTTAATTAAATCAAATTTATGTGGATTTATTTAATTTTCTGAAAAATGTATATTTAATCAATTTCGAATTGATTAATGTTCCAGGAATAAATTAATTATTTTTTAATTTAATTATTTTTCATGCATTAATTAAATGCAAATTGATTAATGTGTTGCTAATGAATGAATGGCGTTGCATTAATTAATGGAAAATTAATTAATGTGTGAAAATAATTAAATGGTGGTCAAATTAATTTAAAGGGGGAGTTTCGGTTTAACGTCTAAGTGTTATTTTTAATTAACAGTCAGCGAATTAAATAAAGGGTTTATAATTTATGAGGAAGCGTTTTTTCTGATTTAAATGGAGAGTTTGGTTTTAATGATAATTTGGAGAGTTTTATTTTAATGGAGGAATTGGGTCAATATAAGGTTTAAATGATAAAAATAATAAAAATATGTTCATTATTATTATTATTATTATTAAATTATGAATTTTTTACTTTTTTCTCCCTTTTATTTATTTTTTTCTATCAAAGGGGTGGCCCCCCTTTTTGGTCTTCTCCCTTGTGTGAGGATGACATCACCTTCCCTAAAACGGTTGGCCTCATCTCCCTAGAACAAGCTCCCTCCTCCCTCCTCAAGGTGCAAGGCTCCCACCATGGCTGGCGCCTCCCCTCTCGGCCGGAGATCCTCTCCCCCGATGAACCTCCTGTGCACCACGCGAGACCCAGCGAACCCCCCCTTCGGTGCACAATAGGATGAGGTGCGACCTGTTCTTCTTCTGTTGCCGTATTCTCCCGGTTTCTCCATCGCTTTCATCCAAATGTTCAAGGTATGATCTGTAAATGGCCTACCCTACATCGCTTTGGTGTTTGGGTTCAATTCTGTCAACTGATTTGGGTTTTGGTCGAAACTTGTGAATTGGGTTTAAACAGATTTGGTATTTATCTGGTTTTAGAGTATGCAAATGATTTATCAGGACCCGTTGGTCCGTGTTCCAGTGACTACCGCTGACGGCGCGGCAGTCCGAGTTGGTTTTTCCATGCCGTCGATGTTTTGGGTGAGTGTCTTAAACCCGCTAATTGATTCCCACTCCTCAATTGATGTTGATTAATTTATTTGAGTTCTTGATGATTATTTTAAATTGCGATGATATTTTATGCAATAATCGTTGGGTGAAACTATTGTTTTAGGTTGTGTGTTGGAATTTGAGTGTGTGTGTGTGCTTATGTCGAAGCTCATGTGCCCAAACGACTGCGATATGTTAGAAAGATTTGCATGGACTATTATTGAGTTAGGGTCCCTTTCAAAATTTAATAAATGCATTCATAAATTATTTACTGAGTTTAGTTGATATTTAAAATTGTAGTGAAGTATTTTATTGAATTCCATTATTTGTAGATTTAGCAAGTTTGATTAAAATTTCTAAAAGTGAGAAAAGTTTTATGTTGATAAACAATGTCATGATTTTATAATAAAACCCCTCTATTGAGGTGTGTTGCCTTCATTCTAAAAATTCAGTGATAGCGTTTCATGATTCCCTAGCTTATTTCTTGGCTTCTTGATTTTATTAAGTGATTGAACTAGTTTTAAAATATATTTTAAATATCACTAAATGACTTTTATGATAAAGTAATGACATGTTTTCTAATAAAACGCCTCCAATAGAGGTGAGCTATATTCAAGATAAAAATGTAGTAGTATATTTTCATGCTTACCTACTTGAATGTCTTGTGACTCTTTATGGTTTACATTATAATTGATAATTTACATTCTTGAACATGTCCCTTATTGGTTACCTCAATATGACGTTGCCTCTTGAAAGAGTAATAGATGTTCCAAGACATCTCCTATGTTCATGGCTTAGCATGTAATTAGATCTTTTAGTGTAGGGAGTCTACACTTTTTTCCTTTACTTCAGCGCTTATGTCATGCCACTTCTTGTACCGCTTCTCGCAAGCTTTCAGTGATGCCTCAATATATCCCATTAAAATTTTTGGTTGGTTCGCTCATGCCCATTATGGCCTTCATTTATGGTGAACCCCATCCTAGGTGCTCACCTTGCCTCTTAGACACCCCTTTGGGTGTGCCCCACCTAAATGCCCCTTTTTCCTTGTTCTTTAAGTTATAAATTTAATGTGATATTTTGAATTGATTGCCTTTCATGAACAATTTTGTTATCTTGTACCATTTAATGTAATTAATCACCTATTATAGAGGCATGTTGATGCTATACACTTTTGTTTACCTTCTATTGCTTGTGCAAGTTCTATAATGTTGATCTTGGATAATTAATTAAGAGAATTGATTATAAAATGCTGAGATATGATCTGGATAATTAAATGTGATGAATTAATTTTGAAATGGGAATTGTGTCAACTAATTAATTAATTTATAAATTGTAATAAATGAATGAGATTTTGGGTCCTAGACATGACATTCTAGACCGATTTAAAAAGATGGGTTTGGACATGGCGTTCCTCCCCAATAGTTACCCATGCTTGTGATATAGGGTGTTAGACATGGTGATCTACCCCGAATAATTATCTAGGTGTTATACATGGTGATCTACACCAAATATGATATGGGGTGTTAGACATGGCGATCTACACCAAATGTGATATGGGGTGTTAGACATGGAGATATACAACAAATGATAATTGGGGTGCTTGACATGGCATTAAACACTAGGCAAATGATAATAATAATTTATGAAAGGAAGAAGAGATGTGAATAAAACCAGAGTGAAATGTGATAAAATAAAGAAGGATAAGAATTAATGGATGTCCAACATGATTATAAACTTGTACTAGGTCAAGTTATTACTTAAAGAACATGGGAACCTTGGAAATGATAAGTGAATAAACAGAGTATAAATGAGCAAAATGATTAAAGGTATTTTTTTCTTGAACAGTTGTACTTGTTTTGTTTGAACAGGTTCTTATTCTGGCTATGGGCCGAAGCAGGTATTACCCTCAGGTGTCCTTTTCAGAACCTAGACCAGTGTTGATTGTTTATATTTTACTATTATTGTTTGGAAATACCTACACACTGTTTAATTTTGCCTCATTGTCTATAATGGTCTATACACCGGTGGTTATGGCCTATTGGGATCTATATCTCACACCCTACTCGGGGCGCCATTGCACTGGGGTACCCGAGTAGATTCTATTTGGTTGTAGGACTATGTCATTGATGTTTATTGTACTTGGACTTAGGAGTAAGGGACTGAGGTGAGGCTCAGGATTCTCATGGAGTTCACCCTCGAATATTGAGTCTTTTTTTATTTACTTATAAATTCTTATGTAATCTTGTTGTTCTTTTTGCTTATTCCATTGTATCATTATCATGTCATTCATGCATCTGCTACATAAACTGAAATTCACCAATTTTGTACAAATCTCTATAAAAAAATGTTTTATGCTGCTTTCATTTATTTATACCTCTTTCCGCTGTTGCGTTTTATTTTATCATTTTCTTCACTGTTTTCACTATGATAAGAGGGAATAGTCTCCCCCTAACATAGCTTACACCCTCGCTGCTAGTCGCCAACCTCAAGCGTAAGGGGAGACATGCTTGAGGTTTTGCCCCGAACCGACTCAGGTGACTGGGTCAGGTTCGACCAGGGTTGGTTCGTGACAAAACGATATCAGAGGGGGTTTCTTTTCTTTTGCCTTACTGTTTTGGGTTGGTAGAAAGGAGACTATGAATGTGTCAGTTCTTGGGTAATAGCTGTGTCTAGGACTGATCACCCCACATACGGTAAATGACCATGTGGCCAGGGCTGGGAATTGATGTTCATGCTGTTTTCTATTATAGTTGTTGTGATTTCACCTTGGGTGAATGTTGTAATTTCCACTAATTATTAGTTTATGAAAAGGTTTTGAAAATTTTCCTCGTCCTGATATGGCTACGAAATTGCATTTCATGCATCATATTAGGAACTTAGATATTCACATGTCTTGCATATGTGCCTTTCTATGTAGTTGCATTTGTAGGATGCCGGCTAATTTTGATTGTGTGCCTTGAAAATATGTTATGCCTGGGTTTATTTAGCACACCTCTTTAGAAATCATGTTTCGGTGATATTTAACAAGTTTGGGTGATGATATCTCATGTTTTCTATCTTTCTTGTGTGTCATGCTCTATGTTATAGAATGTTTTAGTGATTTTAGCTTGTCTCTTTATGTTAGTTTCTTGTAGTGTCTTGTTAACTTGCGGGTAAATGCTTGGTTGCTTTTTCGGAATTTGTTGGCTGCGATTACGACTGAGCCATTTTTCCATTACAAGGTGTATGGGCACCTTATTTTTGGGAAAAGGGGTAAATCGAGTTTTTGAACTTTTTAAATGATTACTGCTAATGTTTAAATGTTAAATAGAGATTTATCTGATAAATGGGATCCAAATGCCAGCGGTAAGGTGTATGGGAGCCTTATCGATTGGTAGGTGGCCACCCATGTGATTGAACCATGTTTAACCATTGCATGTGGAAAATGGTTATAAATGTAAAACTGTTGAGTTTTGATTGAATGTTTGGTTTACTGTTAAACATTCTCAACTGGACTGAGTGGGTTAGTTGGGGTATGTTTTATTAAAATGAACTTTGATAAGGTTTCTTTTTTAATAACATAGTTTTAATGAATGGGACCATATGAGGTCGACTCTTTTTTAAAAGGAATTTTGATGATAAATTTCCTATTTATGATTGGTTAACATTAAATGTTAAATGTTTAAGAGGAAGTTTGTTACAAGTTGCATGTTTTGCCCATGCGACGTTGTTTGAAAAACAAGTACTTTGTTGTGAAATAGTACTTTTGGGTTTGTTAAAATCTTCTTTAAAATTTTTAAGGGTTGAAATGAATTACTGAAATAGATAAAATGGAAAGTGGTTTTAGAGCCTAGTAATCCATGTTTTGCATGACCGGGAGATAGGGTTGCCGCGTGTGCTTCGTAAGGGACTAGCCCATGCTAGGTAGTACCCTTAGAGCATGACTTGCCTTGTTTTTAGTAAGAGATTGTTATGTGGTGATCATAGTTTGAGGAATGTCACCATTTAGTTTAGTGTTTTAGAAATAGCGCTCTGGTAAGCGTCTAGTCCTTATTGCGAGGACATGGAAACTCCTAAGGTGGGTAGTGTCGCATCAGTTTCTATTTACATGTCAGTGCTTTCTTGGAAGCACAACATTGGTAAGGTTGGAAGTGTCCACAATGCTTTATAAACTCCATTAGTGTGGGAAGAGTTTCAGTGGTAAAGCTTCGACGAATACGAATGCCTCAGGTGGTATAGGCATTAGAGTTTGGTCCGAATGATCTTCTCAGCGACCTTGGTTTAATCTTAGTGTACTATGCTGGATGAGACGAGCATGTCCCCCATATTGACATCGTCTTGGATACATTATGATTGTGTCGGTTATATGCCGCGCTAATGTTTAAAAGTTGTGGGTTTGTTTCGTAGTCTCTCTTTGGTTGTGCATGGGATGCACAGTTTTTTGGAGTTACACTTCGTGCTGAGGAAGGATTGTTTTATAATATTCTTGTGATGGCTTGACTTGAGAATATCACCAGAGGTCGTGTAAGGACATTGGTGTATGCATGGTTGATAACGGACCAATTTTAAATGCATGTCATCAGTTTAAGGGCGAGTGTGAATTTCAGATTGGCGATGTCTTTCGAGGAAATCATGCGTGACCAATTTTAGGTTGTCGATCATGATTCGACCATTTTCTCTAGACAAGGTCCCTATAATGGCCTCAGATATGAGCTCTGCTTTTATGTTTCAGTTGTAACGTGAGCATTAGCTCAAGTTGTAAAGGCTTAAGTGCATTCTTCTTAGAATATTCTTAAAGATGCATTGGGCGTTGGAAACGCAATATAACCTGTTGAATGAAACTTCATGACCCTTGTAGGTCAGGTGATGTATTCAATTTTTTCCGAAGGATTCTCGGGGATGATAAGTTTTTAAAGTGGGTAGTTTGTAACGAACCATATTTTTAGAGAGGATAAAATGTGATGGTTTTGAACTTTTTCTTTTATCAGCGGGTCGGTTTTAAACCCGAGATTTAGAACGAGGTTCTGAGTGTTGAAATTGTTTAAATCGGTGATGTCGGACTGCGGGCGGTTGATTAAACCGTACGGTTCAGTTATGCGGGATACCTCGGGTATCCGGTAGTGGGCGCATAGACTGCGCACGGACTATCAGACCACGCGAGTAAATATGTGAGGTTGGATTACAATTTAATTAATTAAATTTAAGTGGATTTATTTAATTGTGTGAAACATGTATATTTAATCAATTTTGAATTGATTAATGTGCTATAAATAAATTTATTATATTTAAATTTAATTATTTTTCTTGCATTAATTAATTGTGAATTAATTAGTGCATTGATAATAAATGAATGATCTTGCATTAATTAATGGAAAATTAACTAATGCGTGAAGATAATTAAATGGAAGTCAAATTAATTTAAAGGGGGATTTGCGGTTTAATGTCGAAGCATTATTTTTAATTAACAGTCCGCGAATTAAATGAAGGGTTTATAATTTATGATCAAGCGTTTTTTTAATTTAAATGGGGAGTTTTCATTTAATGAGAATTTGGAGAGTTATATTTTAGTGGGGGTCTTGGGTTAATCTAAGGTTTAAATGATAACAATAATAATAATAATAATAATAATAATATTATTATTATTAAATTATGAAATTATTATTTTCTTTTTTATCTCCATTTTATTTTTTTTCAAAGGGGCGGACCCCCTTTTTGGTCTTCTCCCTCGCGTGAGGAGGCCCTCCCCTATCCTAAACCGGTAGGCCTCCTCTCTATAGCACGAGGTCCCTCCTCCCTCCTCAAGGCACAAGGCTCCCTCCACGATAGGTGCCTCCCCTCTCGGCTAGATCTCCTCTCTATTGGAGAACCTCCTATGCATCGTGCGAGACTTGGCAAACCCCCCCTTCAGCGCGGGATAGGATGAGGCACAACCCGTCCTTCTTCCACGGCCAGATTCTCTTGGTTGCTACATGATTTTGGTCCAAATCTTGAAGTTATGATCTGTAAATTTCTTACCCTACAACGCTTTAGTGTTTGGGTTAAATTCCATCAACTGATTTGGGTTTTGGTCAAAAACCATTAATTGGATTTAACCATATTTGTTATTTATCTGGTTTTAGGGTACGAATATAATTTATTGGGACCCTTTGGTCTGTGATCAGGTGACTGCCGTCGAAGGCGAGGTGGTCTGAGTTGGTTTCGCCCTATCGTTGATGTTTCGGGTGAGCGTCTGAAACCCTCTAATTGATTCACACTGCTCAATTAAGGTTGATTAATTTATTTGAGTTCATGATGATTATTTTGAAGTGCGATGATATTTTACGAAATAATCGTTGGGTGAAACTATTGTTTTAGGGTGAACATTGGACTTTGAGTGTGCGTGCGCGCTTATGTCGAAGCGCATTTGTGCAAATGACTGCGATAAGTTAGAAAGCTTGGCATGGAAAATTATTGAGGTAGGGTCTCTTTCTAAATTTAATAAATGTATTAATGAATAATTTACTATGTTTAGTTGATATTTAAAATTGCAGTGAAGTATTTTATTGAATGCCATTATTTGTAGATTTTAGCAAGTTTGATTAAAATTTCTAAAAGTGGGAAAAATGTTTTGTTGATAAATAAGGTCATGATTTTATAAAAAACCCCCTCTATTGAGGTGCGTTTCCTTCATTCTAAAAATGCAGTGATAGTGTTTCATGATTCCCTAGATTATTGCTTGGATTCTTGATTTTGTTATGTGATTGAACAAGTTTTAAACTAAATTTTAAATATTACTAAATGAATTATTTGATAAAGTAATGACATGTTTTCTAATAAAACTCCTCTAATGTCGGTGAGCTGTCTTCAAGATAAAAATGCAGTAGTATATTTTTGTGCTTATCTGCTTCAATGCGTTGTGACTCTTTATGTTCATGGGATAGCTTGTAATTAGAACTTTTAGTGTAGGGCATCTACCCATTTTCCTTTACTTCAACACATAGGTCATGCCACATCTTGTCCCGCTTGTCGCAACCTTTCGGCGATGCGTCAATATCTCTCATTAAAATTCTTGGGTGGTTCCCTCATGCCCATTATGGCCTTCGTTTATGGTGAAGTCCATCCTAGGTGTTCGCCTTACCTCTTGGCCACTCCTTAGGGTGTGGCCCGCCTAAATGCCTTTTTTTCCTTTTTCTTTAAGTTATAAATTTATTGTGATAGTATGAATTGAATGCCTTGCTTGAACAATTTTGTTAGCTTTTACCATTTAATTTCATTAATCACCTATCACAGAGGCATGTTTATGCCTTATGTTGCTTGTGAATGTTCCGGAATTTTGATCAAGGATAATTAATTATGAGAATTCATTATAAAAAGTTGAGATCTGATCAGGATAATTAAATGTGAAGAATTAATTATGAAATGGGAATTGTGTCAACTAATTACTTAATTGATAAATGGTAATAAATTAATGAGATTTTTGGTCCTGGACATGGAGTTCTAGACCAATTTAAAAGCTGGGTTTGGACATGGCGTTCTTCCCCAATTTTTATCCAAGCTTGTGATATAGGGTGTTAGACATGGCGATCTACACCAAATAATTATCTAGGTGTTATACATGGAGATCTACACCAAATGTGATATGAGGTGTTAGACATAGCGATCTTCACCAAATGTGATATGGGGTGTTAGACATGGCGATCTACACCAAATGATAATTGGGGTGCTTTACATGGCGTTCAACACTAAGCAATTGATAATAATAATTTATGAAAAGAACAAGTGATGTGAATAAAACCTCATTGAAATGTGATCAAATAAAGAAGGATAAGAATTAATGGATTTCCAACATTAGTATAAACTTGTACTATGTCAAGTGATTACTTAAGGAACATGGAAACTGTGTAAATGATAAGTGAATAAATAGATTATAAATGAGAAAAATGATAAAAGGTATTTTTTTTCTTGAACAGATGTACTTGTGTTGTTTGAACGGTTTCTTATTTCGGCTATGGGTCGAAGTAGGTATTACCATCAGGTGTCCTTTCCGAAACCTGGACGGATGTTTATTGTTTATATTTTACTATTATTTTTTGTAAATACCTTCAGACTGTATAGTTATGTATCATTGTATATAGTGGGCTATACACCGGTGGTTATGGCATACTATGATCTATATATCACACCCTACTCGGGCCACCATTGCACTGGGGTACCCGAGTAGATTATATTTGGTTGCAGGACCTTGTCGTTTCTGTTTATTGTACTTGGAGTTTGGAGAAAAGGAACAAGATGAGGCTCGAGATGCTCATGGAGATCGCCCTAGAGGCCTGAGTCATTTGATTATTTACTTCTAAATTGATATGTAAGCATTTTGTGCTATTTTGTGATTCCATTGTATCATTAGTATGTCATGCATGCATCTGCTACATAAACTGACATTCACCAATTTTGTTCAATCTCTATAAAAAAACATTTTCCGCTCCTTTCTTTTATTTAAACTTCTTCCACTGTTGTGTTTTATTTTATCAATTGTTTTCACTGTTTTCACTTTGATAAGAGGGAATAGTCTCCCCCCTGACTTTCCTTACACCCTTTCCACTAGTCGGAAACTTCTGGCATAAGGGGAGATTTGCTTGAGGTTATTCTGCGAACCGACTCAAGTGACAGGGTTAGGGTTGACTCGGGTTGTTTCGTGACACACTATGCTCCCTTCAACTGATCAAAGAGGTCATCAATACTATGGAGTGGGTACTCGTTCTTCATGGTCACCTGGTTTAGGTACCGATTGTCAACACCAAGTCTAAAGCTCCCATATACCTTTTTGACAAAAAAAATCGGGGCTACCCAAGGAGAAACCTTGGGCCTGATGAACGTTTTCCCTTGTAAGTCTTCCATCTATACCTGTAGCTCACAACGCTCTGTGAGAACCATCTGATACGCTGGTGTGGATATCAGTTCCATCCCGGGGTACAAGTCGACGTAAAAGTCCACATCTCTACGAGGATGTAAACCCAAAACATCATTTGGGAAGACATTCTCATATTGGTCCACCACTCTAGGATAACTCAAACTCTCGACATCAACTACTCCAAGGGTAAGGCTAGCCAACTGATGGGTGATCAGCTGCACTCTCTTCTGGGTAAATCCATCTTGTGCTGCATACACTCCATTATCACCATTGTAGGTAAACCAAGTCCCACCAATGTGGACACACCGCACATTTTGCCTAATACAGTCAATCTGAGCATGGACTGCAGATAACCATTTCATACCCAAGATAGCGTCTTAAGGCATCAACACTGCTACTAAGAGATCCCAGCCGAAGCTCTTGCCTCCTAGAGTAATCTCACATTGCCGGAATGAGTGTGTAATCATCGAATCCACTCTCGTAAATGTATTTATCCAAAAGTATTGAGCAAAAAGCTCTATCAGAATCTCTGAGCTCTAAATGAGGGATGTGAAAATAAAATAATGTCTAGAACCTATGTCTATATGTACGGTAGCTAAGTTGGAGTATACACAAATCGTACCACATATCATCTGGGGAGAACCATGATCATAAGGCTCAGCTGTCTGAATCTGAGCTCTCCCCTTCCCACCTGCTCCCTGTTGTCGGGGTGGACCTCTTGGTGGTGGTGCCGGTAACATATCAAATCGTCGCCCACAACCAGCTGCATGACCAACTCCTCTGCCACGTCTACCTGCTCCCTGAGAACCTCCTCTGATGAACCTCTTTCTCTGCTTGGGCGGTCCTTCAACCATATACTGATCATCTACACAATTGGTCGAACAATATTGATCCATGTGACATTTCCCTCCGCATGCATCACACTGACTACTCCTGGCATGATCGTATTAAACTCGAGTGCCTCGTACTATGGACCATGAATCCTATGGTCGTCCACCTGTACGTCTAAATCCCTTGGACCTTGGTGACATATGTCTGCTTCCAGCTACATCAGACTCCTCCACATGATGACTGGTGGAGGTTCTTGTTGCTGGTGACTGCTCAGCAAAAAAACTCTCCACTAAGAGGGCTCGCTCTTTCACCCTCGCCTACGTCGGGATGTCGAGTGAGATCACCGAAGCCAACCTATGCCCCTACTCAATGGTATGAGCCCTGATGAATGGGTCTTGCACCATATTTGTGGAGTAACGTGATAGGTTTGTGAACCTCACTGAATATGGAGCCGTAGTTGAACTGCCCTGCTAAATATGAAGAAGCTCCTATATGCGCAGTGCGCGAAGAGTCGCTGGAACAAACTCTGCACGAAACAGGCTATCGAAGCCTTTCCAGAAATGTTTCACCTCATCGTGAACCTAGATCATCAAGCTCTACCATCTACCTGCTGCTTCCTATAGAAGGCTGGTGGTAAGGATCTGGCTGAGGTCAGCAGGTGTCCCTACCAGTCAGAAGACTCTCACTACAACTTCCAGAAAATTCTCACCTACTTGTGGGTCCATCTCTCCCCTAAACATCGGTGGCCACTTCCGCTAGAAATCATACAACGTGCTCTTGTGGAATGAAACCTATGCTACTGGGGCGAGTGGCATCGGTGACCCAACTAGTAATGTTACCACTGGTGCCTCCGCTGGTGCCTCTACATAAAAGGGGCCCTGCCCTGAAGCCTCATCGCTCGGTGGGATGTTAGTGTGTACTACTCTCGAAACACTAACTAGATATCATCGTGGAGGAATCCTGAAAAGAAACAGGGGTTCCATTGTCAGTAATTTATACCTGGTTAGCTGAATCAAGGAGATCACAAAGAAAACTCTTCAAAACACACACACAATAAATGTTTCCGTGCAATGATTAGGAAATCAAAAGTCAGGGTCCTAGTGTATTGATACTTCGGCCACCTCACCAACACAAAATTCCTTAAAATAATAACCACACTCACTAAACATAAAATTATATCCATTAAAAAGAAATATTGGAGTCATATGTTTTGAAGTATAACTGACTCCTCTAATACCAATTTGTCACGACCCCTCCCCCAGGGCCCATTCCATGACTACCCAAGGCCTGCCTTCAGTAGGCCAGGGGCTGGTGAAAAGCACCGAAAGGTGTAATACCTAAAACTGGGAAGGCATTGCCTTTATGACCTATAATAATATGCAACCAATCGCACAACAAGATATGAACTCAAGTAAACTAAATAAAAAAATAGTTATGAAAGTAAAAGGCAACAGAATACAAGACCAACGGTTACGATACAAGTACAAATGAAATAAAACACAACTGAAGAAAGAGATAAGACAACAACTGGATTGTCCTCCATGGTTCTTAACTAAATGATAGGTATAGATCACCACTTCAGAACACCATGCCCAACTGTCTCCTCTACGTACTAACATGTTGTATGGTCCACCTCCAGGTACCATCCAGTCCTGGTACTCTCAGCCTCAGTCAGCGTTGTCTATCGTCGACATCCAACACAATAAGGTGTGGGCATTTCCTATGTAGGGGTGAGTATAACGATACTCATTAGGGACCTTGAGACCCTCATGGTCTCACAAAATCCACCACGGATAAACCACAAGGTATGAAAATAAAAGATAACCCTACTTAGGTCTATGCCTATACATATACCTATTTTATCAAGTAATCCATCTAAAACATGAAGAAATATAGAGGTTCTGACTCACCTCACTCCCGGAATATCTTTTGGTACATTAGTAGAGATGATTAGTTATAAATAATGAATCACTTTATTACATTAAGAGGCTCTACTAATTACCTTCACTGAATCGTAAGGAGTTGACCCAAACAAAATTGCTAGGAGCTAACCCAGAAAGGATCTCTAGAGCATACCCACACAAGATCACATGTAGCTAACCCACATCGGATCGCTAAGAGATGACCCACACTGGATCACTGGAGCTAACCCACACATGATCACAAGTAGCTGACCCACACATGATTGCTATGAGCTAACCCAAACAGGATCGTTATGAGCTAATCCACACAGGATAGCTAGAGATGACCCACACAATATCTCTAGGTGCTGATCCACATAGGATCTCTAGGAGCTGACCCACACATGATTGTGGGATCTAACCCACACAGGATCACTTGGAGCTAACCCCCACAAGATCGATAGAAGTTTCCCCACACAGGATCGCTAAGAGATGACCTGCACATGATCTCTAGGAGAGCACTCTTCTCCTCACATCTAGCTACTGGGTTTCCGCACTAGGCTTGCTCGTCTTCGGGAGATTCTACTCCCCAAACCACTGGTCGATTCTCCAATTGCCAAAATGTCCCTGAATAAGTATATCAAATGACCACCACATTATAAGGGTCTCAACGCAATATACGACGCGTCAATTGGATGTCTGGTATGTGAGTTATTAGCCTTTTAGTCCCAAGGGATTAGTTGGACTCATGCTTGATCCAACCCAACTGTACCCCATCTTAAACCAAATTTCCAGTGGGGTATACTGAAAGGTACGGTCTTCCTCTATGATTTCCATCGTCACTGAAGGTATGTCAAATGAATGTCTGATGCCAATGTTATGTTAAAAAGAATGTAAATGGGTCTTAGTGGGCCCTGGTTCGATCTCAACCTGGGCGACCCGACCCGACCCATTGGGTTTGGCTAGGCCCGCTGGGTCCAGCCCGGCAATCCACGAGGGGCCGCAGAGGGCTGCGGGTGACCCTGAGGCTGCGGAGGGTGCCGTGAGGGTGCAAGGCCATAGGGAAGCTCGATTGGAGTGGTTCAGCTAGAAGGGCGACAGCAGCTTAGGCGGTGGCTCGGCCCGGATGGTGGAGGCGCCTCAGACGGAAGCTCCGCCCAGACGGTGGTGGAAACTCGGATGGCGGCTCAGCACAAGAGTTGCATCCTTGTAGCTGCGCGTCAGCAGATCAGCCCGGATGGCAGCGACGACATGGCCCGGATAGCGTAGTTGGGTCAGACAACGGCGATAGTTCAGCCCCAAAGACGGCATTGACTCGGCCCGACAGCGGCGGCTCGGACTGCGGTGGTGCCTTGGCCCGAATGGCGGTGGCAGTTTTGCTCGGATGGTGGTGGTGGTTCGGCCTGGCAGCGACGGCTCGAGCAGTGGCTCGACCATGGATGGTGGCGGGGAATCATGCAGTGAGGCCATGGGTGGTTGTGGTTTAAAAAACCTCTCTATTCATTCGTCATCGTGCTGTAATCCACTTTCTTCCATTGCAAAGAACACAACAAGGAAGAACAACGGAGGGATCATGCCATGTATTTTTAGTCCGTACCCTCCACCTTAGAGTGGTAGCAAGCGGCTTAACAAAAATTAGGAGTCATGAATGGCAATCTATTCAATTTAATACAAATCATGGATCATGTCATTTTGGTTGATCCATGATCGCTATGCTTTCCAAGAACGAGGAAAATAAATGAGATAATTCGATAATTTTATATTAACCACCTACCTTGTTCATTTGATTTGATGATGATTTTCTGCAGCGAAAGAGTAGATGCCGTTGGGAATTGACGGATGTCGATGACCTCGACGTCTCCTCATTTTTTGGTGGAGATGTTCCTCATTGGCGATCCTCCAACATAGTTTGGAGAATAATTCGTTGAAGGAGAAGCATTCTTAATTGTCATTATTTGTTGGAGGATGTGTTCATTAATGTTCTCTTAAGCTGCCACTTTTTCCAATGATAAATTTCCCCCAACCCACTAAAAAGAAAAGGGTAAACAATATAACAAAAAATGTTGTCATAATTTCAAAATTAAATAATTAATTAACTAAGTTGGCATAATAATGTTGGAGGAGTTGAAGAGGCTCTCCCACATTTAATAGAATGTTTGAGCGTGTCTTCATTAAAGGGGTGTTCAAGGGTTTTCAATCCTTGTGTGGTCTCCAGCACCATTACCTCTCATGGGAGGTTAGGCTCGATGGTCCCCACCTCCATAACCTCTTATTGGAGGTTTTTGTTTCAGGTGGTCCCCACCTATGAAATATACACATGGAAACTGAAACAAAAAATAAATAAAAATGTTACACAATTTTTATTGTATCGTATTCTTTCACAAAAAAATACAAAATATTAGTTTCACCCTCAACCTATTGCGGTTGAGTTAAAGGTCTCTTTAAGAGAATACTGGTGTTGCAATTTCAACAGTGCCCCCAAATTTCAATTCCGATCATCGGGTCAAATGTTAGAAAAACATGCTCGCATGTTTACTGAATTTTCCCAAAATAATGTTTAGAAATTCATTCCGGGCACTCCAAGCCTCCGAATTAAGCGTCATCAAATTTCCCAAACTCATAAAATTCCTATTTATTTAAACAAAATTACATGGAAATTCTGGGTCTGTACAGTTTATTAGTTTTTTCTATTCTGGATCAAAACCAAGATGATGTGTTGGATGGGTTTATGTTAGTTCTATTTATCATAATATAAAATACAAAATTTATAAACCAATATGAATGGAATTTAGAATATATAGAAGTGGTGAAAAGCGTTCAATATTATTGGATATGGAAGAGTAGATATTGTTGGTTTCATCTTGTTCATTTTTTCATTAGATCTTTTTGTGGCATGATCAAAACATGACTATTTGAAAACAATGAGATTCCTTCTTACAATTCGAAGCTGGATTTTATTCAAATATACATGATCCCTTTATGTTGGATAGTCTACTATTATTTGATGATTAAAGGTGAAATATAACTCTTTTCCTATCTTATAAAAAATGGTTAAACTCTATGTGAATGATATTACCACTATGGACTTTTTGGACTATCTAGTTCAATTTTTTCGATTTTTGTGTAAATTACTCATTTTTTGTACTTTATTTTAATTTTTATTTCATCTATCAATGTGTTTATCATTCATAATTTGTTTACTATTTTAATATATTGTTTAATATTTATATGTGTTTCCTGTAAAATCTATACATGTTATCAATGAAATCTCTATAATAGTTCATTATCTTTTATGTAAAATGAGTGTAATTGATTGAAATATATTTATTATTAATTATACTTAATAAAAATTGTCATATCCAATGATTTTCAAATATTGGATTCATCTTGATCGATTCATTGTTTTCATTATGGGGCCTGCATTGTTGGTGCAAAATCCGGGTTCTCATTTTGGATGATGTGGCCTCACATAATTTGTTTACATTTAATCCAATGTGAGCCTATTCTATGTGATTTTATTTCATTATTTCAATCTCATGATTACTTGGGTGAAATTCATGCATTGATCCTATAATCAGTTTCAACCATGATAATGAAAACTTATATTTGAAACCAATTATGGACGACGTTTATGTGATTTTGTTGTAAATTTTTTTGTGTTGGAATATGATTAAACATTATTGTATTATGTTTATTATATCTTCACATGTTTTATTAGAGTTTGAACTTTTTTATTAAATTATTCTTTATCATGTTTTTTCAAATAAATCTTTAGTTTGATGGAGTTCCATATAAACTAATTTTATAATTATTATATGGAAATATAATAAATATAATAATTTATTTTTAATAACTTAGATTTTAAATATAATATAAAATTTTATTAATAAATATTTGAATACCCACACATAATTTATTAATGAAAATATACATTTATAATAAATATTAATTATTGGAATAGATTATAGAAATTGATAAAATTTTTATCAATCGAATAGTTTATCATAAGAATCAGTTTCGATTTTTTTAAAACAAAGACATTTTATGTTTGTATTATTATAATTATAATAGAACTAAATTATCTATTGCAATAATATATAGTGATTTAAATTATACCACTAATATAGTGATATAGGAATATTAGTTGAAAAAACACTTCCACACAAAAATTTTATCTTTCCCAATAGATATTCCCATATTTGGAAATATTACATATTATTTATTAGTTTTTAGAAGACATTGATTTTGAAAATTTGAATTGTTTATAATTTTTTAAGAAATACCATAAACCTATCATTATAGAATTAATCATAATAATGTGTTTTAAATATATGCTACAATTTAATTAATATATTTCAGATATTGTTAAATTTTTTTATATAAAAAATTAGACATATTATATCATAGTAATATTGTTGTATAGATAGTGAAATTTGAAAAAAAACTCAAATAAAAAGAATAAAATGGCCTTGAATTTTTTTTTCATCTAAAAAAAGTTATGGTTTTTTTAAAAAATAGTTATAAATAAATAAAAATAAATATTATATATAGTGGTATTGTCCAAGATACATGATAATGTTTAGGAAACTCTATAGAGTATCCCAGTAAGATATAGGTGTTATAGAAATCAATTTATTATCTTTGATCAACATTCATTTATAAATTTATATATTTTATTTTCTAAAAATATATAGGTGTTCCAAATAAAAAAAATGATTTATCGTGTATTTAATATTAATTTTGTAATGAAATGTCATGATATATTTATTTTTTAATGTAATATAATTTACTAATATTGGATGCATATAGTTAAATGTTATATACCGTCATCTCATATATTTTATATTATAATTTATGTTATAATATTAAAATTGGTTTTTATAAAAAAATATGAGATGATTAATTATGTAAACATGGTTTAATATGTATCATGTTTTATATCATGGATGGAAATAAGAGAAGTGTAAAAGTGATTGTCCAACTATTAAATAAAATATGATTAAATGTGATTCTTACACCGAATAGTCGAATATTTTTCTTAACAATTATGTCAACTGGGCCCCGGTGACAGCACATACACCCCGCCTTCAACAAGGACATCGGGTCCCATCTCGCCAGGTTCCCCCAGTTGCCCCGCATACAGGGTGTCCCCACCCATGTGCCTGAATGTATAATCTGACTAATAATAGTCCTCATAGGCCAACACATGTCCTTTTCGGTGTGTTTGGTCCTCACTCACATACACCATGGATAACATACCAGAAGGCACCCATCCTAACCACTCCTACAGGCCAAGAACGCTTATCTGTGAAGTTCTAATCAGGTAGGCTCCCAAAAAGGATGGTGCACCTTGTCGACATGATTCATATCATTTATTTATTTAACATGGTCTTCGGGTTTTGGCCGCCTGGTACCACCAGTTGCCCTGTAGATAGGTGGTCCCCACCCAGGGGCCCACCCACATGACTAAACTGGTGATCTGACTAATGACAGTCCCCACAGGCTAACACACATCCTTTCCAATGTGTTTTGTCCTCCCTCACACACACCCTAGTAAATGTACCATAAGTTCACCCATCCTGATGTCTACTCTAGGCCATGAATGCTTAATTTGGAGTTCTAATCAGATATGCTCCTGAAAAGATGTTGCACCTTATTGACATGAGTAATATCATTTAGAAAATTAACCATATATCATTTGGGGACGTTAAAATCACACCCCCCCCCTTAGAGCACAATGCCCTCGTTGTGGGTCCTACATCTCAACCTAGGCAGTGCACCACACTTAAGGATGGGCACCACCTCTGTCACCAAGTGTGAAAACTGGGCCTCAGGGACAACACAGACATTATGGCTTTAACATGGTCGCCAAGTCCCGGTCAACCAGGTACCACCAGTTGACCTACAAACACGTGGTCCCCACCCTAGGGCCCACACACGTACCTAAATGAGTGATCTGACTAATGAAAATCCCCACAGGCCAACACATGACCTTTCCAGTGTGATTTGTCCTCGCTCACACACATCCTATGATACTTTTCCGAAGGTCACCCATATTGATCACTACACTAGACCAAGCTTTCTTAACTATGGGATTCTAATTAGGTAGGCTCTTGAAAAGTAGGTTCACCTTGTTGACATGAGTAGTAAAATTTAGTCATTTTTTCCTATATCATTTGGGGATGTTACAATAATCATCCTTTCACTAAATGTTCTCTTAGAACATATAATATCATATAAGAAATTAAATAATATTTTTTTTAAATGTTTATAATAATAGAGAAAAAACTACATATTTTCATAATAGGATTATGTTTCTTAAAAATATATTCGGAAAGAATATATTATCTAATAATCTATTTGATGTATGCTTCATCATATAACAGTTCAATAATATAAAACAAATGATTTAACAAATATGAGATTAATGTTTTTTTCACACAACATCCTAAATAATATAAAATATATGATGAAAAAACAAGAAATTTGTTACATCTAGATGTCATGAATAAGTTAATATCACTATAGGATTATAGAAATCATTTTCAGTGTTAAATAATCATCAATTATAAACTTAATTTTGTGTGAGGTGGGTATATAAATGAAAATTGTTATATTACATACCATTATTGACTGGATCCTTCAACCACAATATATTTTAATAATTATAAATAATTATTCACATTTTACTTTTATAATTACAACGATTAAAATTATTCCATAAAAATAACTAATTGTTGTCACATGAAAATATTTTTAAAATATTTTATTTGTTTTTCATTCTTTGTTTTAATTTATTGTGTTGATTATATTAAATTATCAAAAATTTATCAGAAGTTATATTTATTTTATCTTATTTTTTCATTAATGAAAATTTTAAATTTGGCAATAACTTTTTTATTACATATTTTATCTTTAGATTTCATGTTTTTATTTTTTATAACATGTTCTATAAGTTTCATGAATTATTACTATGAAAAATAGGTAATTTGTTTCCTAGAATTATCATTTATTCAGAATTTTCACTAGGAACACAATTAAAACAATTTTCTCATATATCCAATTCTCCCATGTAACAGTTTTTATTGAATAAGATACATTCTATATTATATCCATAACATGTGATAAAAAACTATAGACTGAGTTATTCTGGATTAGCTCTAAATATAACAAAATTATGTTCATTTCATTAGAATACAAAACACACTGAATCAATTTCTATAATGTATCATATTAGGTTAGACATCATTGTATGTTTTCATTATGAATTATTTAGTTTTATAGAATTAGGATGATACTATATTTTGATGATAAATAGATATATATATATATATATATGTGTATAACAATAGATTATTAATTATTTGTAAAGATAAGGAAATTATCTAAATTTATTTCTTATGAATCTAAATATGATTCTTCTTTTCATAAGTTATGTTTTAATTGTAATTTTTTATAAGTGAAGTTTTTTATGTTTTCTTTGAATCGAACATGTGTTATAAAATACCTGAAATTGACTATGTGATACTAGATAAATTAAATGGAAAATATATCCCCATAGGTGAATTGGCTACATAGATTCAGCTACATTTATTCACTTACATTCTAAAAAATGGGTGTGTGAATATCCCATACACAGACTTTCCTATATGGTTTTGTGAATTTGTACATGATATTCTAAAACAGGGAAATATGATCTACATTTCATATTAAAATCATTTAAATTTTCTAAACGTTTATTATAATTATAATTACTTTCATGTTTGTTACAAATTTTTTTATTAATATTCAAAATACATGAAAACATGTTTTAATTTGTTTTATAAAGAAATAAATTATATTCTCATGGTTATAAGAATGTGCGGATATTCTGGTTTATATTTTGGAATATTATATATTAAAATTAAAGCCAAATAAAATATTACGAGGTTGTATTTTTTTATATTAAGCTGAATTTAATGGAAATTAATTCTGATTATTTAATTTTATATTAAATATTCTAACAAGTTCCACTAAATAGATTATAAATAATTTACATGATATAAAAAAGAATCATGGGAAAATAATATATAATTAACATGTGTATTATTATTTGGGAAGTGAGAATGGACATATTTGAAGTAGATGGTTGACTTTTCAGGCACATGTATTTCTTTACGGTTATGTGACATATTATTGTCTACATGTTTGAAAATAAGATTGGAATAAATAAACACCATTTACAGAATATAGATAAATATTGACAATGATTGATAGTGTTTGATAATTCCACTAAACCATACATGTGAAATATTATTTTGTGACTAAATAATAATCATTTATAAACAGAAATGATTTAACCCTTTATAACAAGAGAGTTGATTTATGCTTTGACACTTAGATTATGAAGTGTTCATTCTGGTTCTGTGTTATGAATTTTTTTTCCTGTTCCGTGTTTATAACTATAATTTTTTATAATATCTATTAAAAAAAATTGTAGGTTATGACTCACATATAAAATTCTACCATTATGTTGTGCCTTCTGGTTGAAAAGGAAAGACTATTTGGGTTCTTCCACCATGTCATAAAATAGATAGTTTTTATGGATTGGGCATTCAAGGTGAAAAGGTTTCGTAATTAGGTTAAAAATCTAGGTTGGAAATAGTCACATTAAGATACCCTAATATTTTTTATAACGAGTTCCATCACTCTTTATTTGTGAGATGGGTGAAGAGTGGACTAGGATTATTTAGATTTAAATGAATAAAAACATCGAATGTGCAATTTTTTTTATTTTCCAAAACATTTACATAAGAACTCTGATTTATTTTTAAATTAATTTTAAATAGAAACATTCATTACCCCACCCCCAATTTTTTTTATATCTTCTATCAAAATCGACAATTGGTTTCAGAGTTATACCCCAACCTCGATATATATAATACATATATGTGATAACCTTTTCAAAACAGAACAGTCAGTGGGAAAAGATAATTTTAATATGAAATGAACAATTCCAAATAGTGGATGAATACCATAAAAACAACTCATTTTGATGGTAATGATTGGGGATATTTTAATTTCATATGGATGTTTTCATCAATCAACATATAACTTCTTATTGGAGAATTACTTATAATCCTTACAAGCTTCCAAAAATTAATCATGAATCATTAGTTACTAATGATATAGTAGTGTATGTCATGAAATATAAGGTAATGACTATAAAATATTGTGAAATAAATAGAAATGTTTATAATCCTGTTTCATCATGTAAAACTGCTCATGAAATATGTAAAATTATCTATGTTAAACATCAGATATGTGATACACTTATTATATATAAGTAGGGTATGTTAAGAGATGAATATCAATAATTTCAAATGGGAGAACATGGAACTATCAATAAAAATAAATATAGATTTACTTATATTAATAACGGTACAAGTTATGTGGGAGTGATTTTTGAAAATCATGTTTTTATAAAAGGTGTATAGAGATAAATTCCTATGAAATGGAATGCATTAACAGTATCAATAGATGACAATAAAATAATCATGGAATACACTTATATTGAGATTATCATATCATTATTTTAATATGATTTGGATAATAAAATATTTTGAAATTATATAATTCAATGTGGAATATAATAAGTTTTTAATCAAAGGTATCAACATAATTTTCTGATCTTGAATTACAGTTTATCGACATGATTGATAGTTCATATGTTACAAAATGAGGATATAGAAAGAAGAAATAAAACTCAATGAGATCTCAAAATGACTATAATATGGCTGACTAAAAGGATAATGATAATGGAAATTTAATTTATAATGATAGTAAAGATGAAGTTTTATATAGAGTGTAGGAAAAGGAGGAAAATACTGACCAACTTCCCACTATTAATGACGTACCAAAATAATATCAATAAATACATGAAAAAATATATAATTTGTAGGATGATGGAGTTGTGTTGAGGATTCATGTATTTATGGATAATTTAGTTCCGAAAAATATATTACAACTTGTTCTTAATGGATTACTAAAATCATTAACGTGACTGTATATATTATTTATCCACTAAATATGAATCATAAATACCCAATATTATGGAATTTTCTAAATATGATCATATAATTGAACATGAAGATGATTATGTCAATTGATTATACAAGAACCTGAAGTGAAAACATAAAATTTTCTATAATAATAGTGAAAATTTGAATAAATCTACCATTGATGAAAAAATTCATCACATACAGAACTAAAAATTTCAGAAAAATAGGAAAAACGATGTTATTAAAAATGATAAATTAAATATATAGTTTCATTCCTTATCTTTTTGTCATGAAATTGAAATAATTAATTTTTATAATTTTCCTAACGAAAATGAAAATTAAAAAAAAATTGAAATTTTAAATCGTAATTTATCCATTTTTTATAGTAATAAAAATAAATTATAAAATTATGAAATCTAATAAAATGATTCAATTGAAATATTGTCCTTGTTATAAAAAAACAAAAAATTCTTAAGAATTTATTTATTAATATCAAAAATAGAATATTGTCTACATATCCATTTTTTAGATGTTATAATAAAAGTTATTATATAGATGAGTGATCCTTAACATTTCAAAAATATATATTATATACATAGCCGTTAAATTGTAATTAATTATCACTAAGAACTCTAGAAATATTTTTTTTATAAAATTTTTTGATTTCCAAAAAAATCATATTTTAATCCCATCAGAGCTAAATTTTCATGGCTACCAAAGTTTTCTTAAATATGGTTTTGCAGAAAAAGTATCTTGGGAGAAAAAAAGGGTTTTTAGTGTGTGAAATGTGGATTCACAAGTTATATATGTTGTTACATTTCAAATATTATATCAATGAATCAATGTGATAGTGTTAATGTTACATTTTTGGTAATTATAATGGCATGGTATGTGTTTTTGGGTATCAAAGAATTTTAATTTTTTTAATTATTTATAATGATTTATTTATTGAAGGATTAAAATATAATTGTACATGAATGTACCTGCCAATTTATGATGTAATGTTTGTTAAATATCAAAAGAATAAATGTATTTTTCTCATGGATAAATTTGTTTTTATAAAAATATAGAAGTGAAATATTATTAAATTAATTTTCATGTATTAAACAATAAAAAATTAGATTGATTAAATTATATTTGAATTGATAATATTTTCTAGAATATGAGGTTGGGATGAGCTTATTAAAGGTTAATGGAAAAGTAGATCAATAAAAAAGCACATCTATAGTAAAAAAAATTTATAGGGAAAACACCTTGTTTCTAAATATATAATGAATGGTTTACAGCATATAAGCGGTTTCATGCCAATAAAATAAGTAACAAATCTAAGGAATCTTGATTGTATGCAATTGGATGTATCATGTTCAAGTAAAATTGGTTTTTTCTATGGTGAAAGATTTTTTTTCTTATTATGAATTATTTTACATGATACACATGGGTTTACTTTCTTAATATTAAATTTGAAAAATTATCTAAGTTTATTTCATTTTATAAATTGGTTCAAAATTAGAAAGGGAGCATTATTTGATCAATTATAAGTGATCAGGGTGGTGAATTCAATTATAGATAATTTATCTAATTTTGGGAATTGAATGGCTATTTCTATAAATTTTTAACCTCTATGGCACCACAATAAAATGGATTAGTTGAATAGAAAAAATAGAACACTTTCTAAAGTGGAATTAATTGTGTTTAATGTGTTTTTGTATAAATATTTATAATAAAAATCAATGAATACTTATTGTAATTTTAAAAATAGAAATATTTTAAGATCCTTGTTCAAAATGACACCTTATGATATTTCAAATGGAAGAAAACCTAAAATTGGTTGTTTGAGAGTCTTCAATTGTAATGTTATAATTCTTAATATTAAGGATACTTCCAAAATATTGATACCAAATTTAATAAAATTATTTTCTTGGGTAATTTATTTAATTGAATAGAATATAGAGTTTATTAAAAATAACCATGGTTGTTGAAGAATATGTTCATGTCAAATGGAAATTTATTCTCCATTATCTTTTTTAATATCATGGTGCACTTAATATTTCAAATTCTATAAGAAATTACAAATTATGGTCCTTTTTTTCTATATTACACTTATCAATTAGAAAATTATATAAAATATTTGAAGGGATATTTTAAGAATCCATATAAAACATTACCATTCACTATTCATAACAATATTTCAATGGAGTTTATAGTGTTTAATAAAAACTATGTGTCTTTAGTGGGTAACCTTATTTTTTTTATATATCATCATGAATGATTCGGGTTTTATGGAATGTGGTCTATGGAATAAATGTGAAATCACTAATTGTTGAATAAAATAAAGCAATTTCAATTATAAATTTTGAGTATAATATTCTATTCATAAAAATATATAAAATATCATATAAATTATTCAAAATAAAATTATCCAATAAAGAATGAAATATGAATATTGAAAAATCATAAAATAATTGATTCCATGGTTTAATTAAACTAATCATTGTAGATCATTTTTCTAAAAAACAATGAGATTATTAACAGTTTATCCAAATTTAAATTGATAACATTTTTCTAGAATGACAATACTTATTATATAAATTATTCAAATGTAAAGGATGTAATAAACATAATTCGGAAAAATATTAGATTACTGTTTGAAAAGGAAATTAACATTTCAATGAAAAAAACAACCATTTATTGAATCAAGGGTATATCATAGATCTCATAATTAAATATTCCATGTTGATGAAATTATATTTTATGATCACCTGTTTAACATCAATCGAGTTTTCTATAAATCCACTGTGAATCACCTTGAATTTATAATAAAGAAAGTAAATCTGAAGTGATTGGAATATACAGATGAACGTTTTTATCATAGAAACATATTTGAATAAAATTTTTTATGTTCCAAATCCATCAAATGTCTAGTGTAATATTATTTAGTAAGGATAATATAATATCTTTCTGATGAAAAATATTATCATAATGATGATTTATACAAGATGAAAACTTCTATATAATGATTTTTTGAAAATTTTTATTTCAGTTTTGTAGAAATAATTTTTCTTAGAGGAAATGACCATTAGGAAGGAACGTGGGAAATTTTTTTTAGAAATATGTTAACATTTCAGGTAACATTTATTTATTTCCTTTGTACCAATGAAAATTTTCCAAAATTTTATATATAATATATGATTTTTTTTATATTAAAAATATGTTTTATCAATTATGAAAAATAATTGTTATATTAGTTTATTTATTAATATTTCTTAATAATTGAAATTTAAATTCACCTATTCATTTATATATTCATACATAATATTTATTCATCTAATATCAATTACAATTTCATATATATTATTCTTCTTTTTTATCATTCTTAACTAGAAATGAATAACACAAAAAATTTACATTTATTTGGTTTTTTTATTTTAATATATATTTTTTAGTTTTTTTAGTTACATATATTTTTTATATAATCTAAATCATTTCAACTCTCATTAAATATTCCAAATTATTTTTTTCATTTTAGTTAATTACATTTTATAATGAATAAAAATGTGCTTCATTATTTTATGTTTTATACCATTTTAAAATTTCATTAAATTTTTATCTAATGGATGGATTTTTATATTTTTATAATAATTGTTTTATTAATTTAATATATAAATTAATTTTAAATAAAATAAAAGATTCATGAAGATATTTTGGATAGGTTCATATAGATACTTCAACTGGGGAGCCTCGTTACACATAAACACAGATTCCTTCAACATCTTCAAGTGTAGAGGAGGATACCATTGCTTTTAAATATTGAAGTAAACATTTAACAATAATATCACATGGTTATATAATTGAATAGATGATATATATTGTGTTTTATAACAATGGTAATCAATGGTATCCTTATTTAAAACAATATATGTGTTTTATTTCAATGAAATCTTCGAAGAAAGTTATCATTCCAATTTTTGATATGTAAAGTCTAGATAAAGTTTATTATTCTCTATTTTTGGAGATAATTTTGGTAATATCATTTATCCTTATATAAAATATCACTGATTTTTTCAATAATATATATTTAATTTATTTTATGACATAAGATATACCCAACAGTATTCAACTAATAAAGAAATGATTTCATTCGATTATAGTAGTTTGATAGATTTTTAAAAAACCTTCATATAAGATATAAGTTTTTGTGTAATAAAAAACTAATAACTTTATAATGAATATCCTTTTATAGATGAACATGTATGGAGGCCTTTTCTTGTTGTAAATCAAAATAATAATTTCTTTGTCAATAAAATTTCATCTTTTATAAGTATTTTTTGTATAATAATAAATATATTAATGATTTTATAGTTTTTATGTAAAAGAATAACTATTTCTAATTATGATATATAATTGAAAAATAAATACCATGATTCTCTAACATAAAAAGAATATATTCATTAGAAAAATTAATGTTATTTGAAGAAAATTAAATATAATGAGTCGAGTCAATAATGTAGGGAGAGATCCAAAATACATCCCCTTACATAGATGTGAAAATATGGAAGTGGGTTACAATGAGAAAAAAATTAAAACATCTTCAGGATGAGTTTATATATGTATTCAAGGTTATTGAAAGAATTATTATTTTTATTTATGTATCTATGTTATATTAACTCTTTATATATTGTTATTCAATGCTAATATTTTCTAATATTCTATATAAGATTCCATTAAGGATCCTCAGATTTATAATATAACATTTTGTATTACATATTATATTAGATATAAATTAAATTGCTACTACATAGAGATGGATCAGTTTAATGTAATATTCTATCGTATTATTGATATATAATATAGATTACAATTCCCTACACATGGGGTAAATAAAATATGAAAATGTATTGGACATTTTATTGATTTACCATTTATACATTTCTGAAAAAATAAAATCAAGGTATGTATAGATTATATAATTTATTTTATATTGGTGAAAAAGAAAAGTTAAAATTTTAATATATATATATATATAACTGTGGGGGTGTTTATTTATTTATATATCTATATATTTTAATATAATTAAATTAAAGTTATAAAGGTACTTTATAAATATCAATATGTAAAGGCTATTATGATTTCTGATACTAATTCTTCAGGACCGTATAGATGATCAAAATATTAAAAACTTTTGTTGGATATTTATGATATTCCAGTAGATACTATATTTTTTGGTCATGGTATGAATTTGATGAATTTATAGTGAAATATCAAGGAACTTCAAACTATATATGTTTTGGGAAATAACATGATATTAGTTTTTTACATGTATGTTGATTGTCATATTTCTTCAATTTATATCAGCTTAATCAAATATAATTTGTATGTTTTTTATTAGGTATTATTATAAAATTTTTATATAGTATGATACAGAAATAATAAATGTAATTTTTATGAAATAATTTATTTTACCAATTATAATGGTAATGCATGTTGTTGAATGTATAGTATATTTTTTGAAATCATCAAAATGTTTCGACAAACTGTAGTATTATTCTATTTGTCTAAAAGTACGAATCATATATTTCTTAATTATTTATTTATCATAACTGAATTTCCACTCAAATTATATTTTATGTCTATTAGTTGCCATTGGATGTTTCATCTTTCAGTATAAAATATAGTAAAACATACTGAATATGATCTATACATTATGATGTGAATGTAAACAATATCGATTTATTAGATATGTAAGATTGATTATTTACATTTATATCTATATATATTAAAATGAAATTTAATTTTATTCCAAATATATAATATTAAAAAAGAGAATGGGCTTACTATAGGGAAACATATGGAAAAAGGAAAAAATATCAAGTATGATTGTATATTGGAAAATTCTCATTTTAATAAATTCATTTTAGCTAGAAATACATGAAATGTATTTTTGAATTGAATAAATATTTTAAAAATAAACTCCATTATCAATATGATTTTAAGGATTTTAAAAATTATTTTCTATGCTTAATGATTTCCATATTTTTAATACGGTCTATTATAATATTCAAGAAGGTTAGATTTATAAAAAAACATCCTTTTATTTATGTTATAATTTCATTAAGAATACCTGATAAATAATATCATTTTTTAGACTCATTATCACAGTCAAAATTAATATAAAAGTGATCTGAATCATTTAAAAGGATAATGGGTTACTTATTCAAGATGTTTTATAGGGATTTGGTTAAAATTTTATTGTATAATTTTAAATTTTAATTTTGACACATTTTAAAAAATTGTATAATAACAATTTTTTTGTGAAACTATATCATTGTTACAATTTTTTGGTTTTTTTTGTTCTTATAAAGCTATTCATATTAGGTGTTATAACTAAAAAAATTAGAAAAAATATTATTAACTATCTATTATATAACCAATATAAAAAGTGTGAAAAATTCCAACATTAACATGATTTATCAAGAAACTATCATAATCCTATTTTTATTATATATATTTCTATTATTTTCAATACAAATTAAATTTTTTTCTAAAGTGTCATCTCTAATTAATCGCCTTTAAAAAATAAAAAATGATAATGAAAACACTTTATTTCACAATTGTGAGTTTGAGGGAAACATTATGGGATTATAAAGAATTATTATGGACTATATATAAAATATAGAATATATGATTGATTGTTTGTATAGTGGTATTAATCCTCAACTCCTATGTCACTCGACTATTTTAATCATATGATTATACAGTATTTTTTTCTATCAATAATAATAAATAATTCACCTGATCATATATTTTTTATAGGAATTAGACGTTGATGTTGAAGATTCATCATAAAGGTAAAATAAATTAGGTGGAGGAGAAGAGGGGGAGGAGGGATCTTCAAATATGTTTAAATTTAGATATAAACACCATGGTAAATTATGAAAGGGAATGGAAGAATGTTAAATATGTGGATAATAGTGAAATATGGATCATGAATGATATGGAAAGAAATATGACATGAATATCTCATTTTTTCAATAATATATTTATGGGAAACTAATCAAAAAAATTCCTTATTCTTTAAGAAAAATTACTTTATTATATTTTAAGAGTAAAAAAAATCACATTATAAATTTATATAATAGAAATATAATTCCATTAACTATTGACTACTCAATATTTGAAAATAAAATAATACTTTATTTGATTCCATACTTATGAATTCTTTTATATTTTTTATGTATATTAAATCATCACTTGATACTCTGAGTAAGTTGTTTGAAAGTAATTCATGGAATAAGAATCATTTTATAATGTGAATATATTTGGTATTCTAAATTATGATGAATGATAATTACCATGTAATAAATATGTTTTTTCCAAACATTGTATGAAAATAAAAGTAATGATGATTTTAAGTGTAAAATTAATTTTAATGATTAAGTAATTAATAGGTAAATTATAACTTAATTTATATATAATTATTGGTAATTATATAACAAAGTATTTAATGGTTATAATTTCATTGTAAGATAACTTTACATAAACTATTTCTTTTTTTTAGTTCTAGGAAAATGATGCATAGAATATATTATGATTCATTTATGAATGTTATGATCCATTAAAATTTAATTTTTATTCTTTATGAATGGACAATTCATCAGGGATATTTATAATTTATAATATAAGATAAATAAATAATATAAAAAAATTAGAACATAATCAAAGGATGAAATTACTTTTATTGAAAAAAACATATAAATATATTATATTTTATATACTCTATATATCGATGGTGAAATAATTACCCAATACCGGACAAGTTCAAGAAACTTTCTTCATTACTTTTGTTTGAAATATCTATCAACTATAAAGGTATGATTTTGGAAACTCATTAACAATTATGGATCTTATATTATAAATACATGGGTTTATAAATAATCAATACTATTATTTGTGGTTTAAACAGTATAATTTCTTGTCATGATAGAATATACATATGAGATTATACCTATTCCAAAAAATATTTATTTTTGTATGATGAAAATAAAGTTAAATGTATGTAGATTATTATAGGGTTTCTAGTATAAAAATGTCTTATTTTAGTACATTTTCCATTATATAATACTATATTGAATAAATTGTAACACAGAACACACCAAAATAAAATGTTTTTTTGTCCTAGTTAAATTTAAATAAAAATTAATCTATGTAAATTGAAATATAATAATCATTTAATGATTTTAATTGATTTTTTGATATTGTTTTTTGTCAATGATATATAATTATTTATCATCCATTACTTCCATTAAAAGAAAAATAAAAATGTCCCCCAAATGTGTGTCTGAACTAATGCCTCCATAAATGACATATTTCATTTTTATAGCCTCTATTTAGTGATAGTTATAAATGATTATTTCTAATATAGAAATGACAAATAAATAAGTAAATATATATATATCATAACAAAAAATGTAGATATAATTAATCTATTACCATGGTTATGGATTAGAACTGCATAATTAAACCACTCCCGGGAAATAGAATTGTTACTACATAAGTAATTGATTTTAACCAAGATTTATGTATAAAAGGGTAAAACAATGTTCTGAATGAATGATATATTGAAATATAGATAATAAAATGTAACTATTAGATTTTAATAAAAAATTTAGATTTTTTATATAGGAGGATGTAACATATTGAACCAATTGGGAATCCAAGGTATAAGTTTGTGTTTCAATCTCATTTAAATTGGGACTGATTATCCATGAGTCTTTGTTAGTGGAATTATAATACATTTCTCTCTTAAAAACAAATACATTTATTAACCTATTTTTATTTGTTATTTTTATATGTATTTATTCCATTTTCAACTCTTTTTTAATAAAAATCTTAAAAATAATTTTTATAAGAAAATACAACATTATATCTATCTTTAGATCCGGAGACATTTTCCTACCTATCAATACTCATTAATTTTTTCCCGAAAAGTTGTTTTTTATAAATAAATCAAATTCTTAGGTCAATTAATATAAATATGAACTATATTTTCACAGGTTTAAAAGGAATATTAATATATTTTTCTATTTAATAAAATTTTATTTCAACTATAGAATAGTGAAAGGAATCAATTTTTTTTTCATTTTCCACAAGAAAGACTTTTTCCACTATCATGACTAATACAAATTATTTATCTTACATTACAATATGTTTTCTATAATTTATAATATATAATAATTATTTTTATTATTATTTAAAATAATATAATATTAGTTTTGTTACTATTTGGAAATGGGAATTTCTTTCACTTTTGTATAATTTTATCTTCCACTAAAAATTCACATACATAAGCATAATTTTTCCCAATATTCAGTTATTATGAATTATTTTAAAAACAATATTTTTTAAATCTCATTGAAACTTTCTTCTTTATGTTTGGGAAGAATTTTACACATTTTTATTACAATTGATTTTTTTAAATTCTTAATAAGGTTGTTTTTAATGTTACACTTTCTTTTTCTACTATATTAACCAAAATTTATAAAATTAATAAAAAAATTGTTTTTAATGAATTTATTTTATCCTTTAATAAATTATTGATCTACTTTTAATAAAATATTTTTTGCACATTTATTTATTTTCATATGATTTATATAATTCATGTTTTGTTATCAATTAAACTATCATCCATTGAGGTTGTTTTTCTCCTTCATTTCAATGTATTTTATAACCTTCAATTAGTTTTCATTATTTAAATATTGTACAATCAATATATTATGTATTATATTTGTGTTCTAATAATGTTTTCTTACTAAGAATGTTATTCCATTGACTAAGTAAATATTTGAATTCATTTTCACATAATTCAATATAGATATTTATTCACTAGTAATGGAAATTAATGTTGAAATTTACTATTCATTCAATATTTGTAGAATATATTGTATTTTTATGAGACTTCTAGGGATTGATAAAGCCTCTCTATGTATCCATATATTTGTTGAATGAAGCAAGAATCAATACTTATTGATTTATACCAGACAATATATTTAGGATGAAAAACCATGATGATGTGATCATGATGTCTCAATACATGGACTTTTTAGTAAGATCATGATGTCCTACAATAAGGATTAAAATATCTAGAAATATTTATTCCATCATGATGAACATAGTTATTTTTATCAAATTTGGTTATTTACATTATTATCATTAAATGTATTTTAGTTTCATGTTATTGATTATATAACATATTTATTGATTATTTAATATACATAGTTTATTATTACTATATTCATTGAATTTTTCATTTCATGAGTTCTATTCAAAATAATATAACATTAACATTAATTATGTTTTTTCCATAGTTTCATCATCCATCACATGCATTCTCTCTTTAGAATGCCTTATCTAGCTCATTACATACTGAAGGCGTGTCCCCGGTCCCCCTATGACAGAGACAAGAAGCAAAGAAATCAAGTATTACGGAATGAGAAATATTTTTACGAAGAAATAAATTCATTATAAATTGAAAAATAAATATTTCCCTAATATACATTATTCTTATAAGTGGGAAATGTTAGTAGACAATGAAAAATAAATCATTTTCAACAATTAATAAAAATTAAACATCGTATTTTCCTCAGCATTCCTTCAAATCATTCACATATAAAATCCTTCATCTCAAATGTCCATAACTCAAAATATATTTTAAGAAACCTTGATTAAATATATAGAACTATACATGGATTAACAATTTTTATGGAACAAAAAATTATTAATGGAAAATAAAATTAGCATACCATTGATTTTATAGGTCCACTCTTCATCTAGACATAGGAACCCTAATCCAAGATAAGCCTAAGGAAATAAATAATGAACTATAACTCATTATATTTGAAACGTGAAAATAAATAATCCTCTCAGTCTACAAACACTGATTGGGGTGTGTATAGTGTGATTATAAATATCTTAGAAGGTAATAAAAATATAGTATATATGATTTTTTCCAAAGAATACCACACATCATTTCATGAAAATATAAATTTAAAATAATTTTTCATTCCCATTTTATAATAAAATTAGATATCATATGGAAAATTTTATAAAATACATTTAATTTTCATTAGAATTAATAATACTCACTTAAATACATCACCTTTTCATATAACACTTTTATTGAAAATCCACAATTCAATGCCCCATTGCAAACCATAATAATAATTTACCCTTTTAAAATATTTTAGAATATATTTAAATAATAAAAAAATAAAAAAAATAATTATAAAATCAAATATTACCATAATTGGAAAATATTATATAAGTAGTAGGGGAAAACTATAATATTAGTGAACAGTACAAAAACTGAATATGTGATCTCATAAATTTTAAATGAAATTAGAACTTTGAGAAAACCAATAAAGTCAATAAATTAAAATAAATATCCTGGAAGTCCCATTGGTCACCTAAGGTTTCGAGGAACCTATGTCATCATATCATCTTGAGAAAAAATAGTGAATACAAACATAAACACAATCCTCTCAGTAGAACATCCTTTTACCTAGTGGCATAGTGGTTCCCATCAATGGAAGCACATCTAATACACAGCCAGGCAGTGCATGACTTGGCCTAGTAGTGTGAAGTCTCACATACACGATGCCATAACCATCATATAAGACTATATTGTTTAGTTATTATACTATTTTAATAATAATTATACATAACAATAACCCCTTAATATACTCAGGTTTCCATGTTCCGCACCCATTCTAATATATATAATATATTCATAATTACTTCAATCACTTAATCCATGATATTTTTAATTAACATATTAAAAAATCCTTTAAAGTCATTTTATTTTTTCACCAAGGTAAAAACTATAAAGCATAATGATATATATCTAATCACACATAAAATTCATCATCAAAAACATATCAAACATTATTTCATGAGGATTCATAAAATGTTCTTGAATGTTTTAGAAGGTTAGTGGTTCGGTGTAACAAAACAATTCTTCAAATTATACTTTAGAACACATACATATTAGAAACCTCTAGTATATAACATTATATAATCCCTTGTTTTGAAAAATAACCTAAAATCATAGAAAGGTATCTGGAATAATTTCTATATAAATTCATTCAAACATATATATTAACCTTAAAATTGTTAAATAAATATACACACACACACAATATATATATATTCATTTCACAAGAATAGATATAAACTTCCATAAATATTTTTATTGGGCCATATATAGAAAAAAAGTTCAAATCATTATATAAAAAACAATATTTTCCAAGGGAAACCATCAAAATCTGAACAATGAATAAACCAGAAATAATTCAATATATTGAAAAAATTATATAAAATTATAAATAGAAAAAAATTTTTAAAAAATTTGATTATTTTTTTAATACTCTCAGACATTTTTTCAGAAACATTTCATACATATAACATTAATTAATATTTATAATAGTTGAAAACCATTTAAAACCTAATTTTAAAATTAATCATTACTAGAATAATCTTATATAATAAATTTATAAATCCAACACAATTTATAAATTAATTTAAAATAAAATTTACAGGATTAATGTAATTTATTGGGTTAAATTGAAAGGAAATATAAATAATCACTTACTTGGAACATACATAGATTAATGAAACACATCATATTTCAATGAAAGGAAGAGCTGAAGAGGGGATTACACACCATCAAATCAATGAAATATAATCCTGAAACTTGAAACCCACCATTGGTTTATCATGAGGGGTTTTATATCATAGTATGAGCAAATATAATAAAATGATATAGAGAAATAAATAGAGTCAAGGATAAAAACACTAACCTATAAAAATTTCCCAAGAAATAGGAGTGAAGAATTGATAGAATTATAGGGAATAATGAGGAGGGGAGCTCACACGAGGGTGTATTCTCTTTGGGGGTATCAAGGGTCTTGAATGAGATTGGTGAGAAGTAGAGTGTTAGTGTTTCTAATAAATAGTCTTAATGAATATAAATTTTTATGATTTTAAATTCATGTTTTGATGCACAATTTTAATATGGTTTACCAAATTGTGTACCAACCATGTACCTAATATATGGGCACATTATGGATCCCACACATTTTAGGAATCCATTTTACAACCATGTTATATATCATTTTTATGGTTGAGAATGAAATTATAGATTCTGCATGACTCTAACTAACAATGTGAAACCTATGTGCATGTTCTAAAAACATAAATATTCAAAAAAACATGAGTATGTTCACTAGAAACCCAATGCTAAAATAAATAATACTAATAAATAAATATAAAAAAATTAAAGAATATAAGACAAGGTGATATATAACACCACATTAAAAATTTTATCCTAAGATAATCATTTAATTTTAAACATATTAGAGACATAAGGACTCTCAATCTAGAAACATCAAAATCCGAAAAAAAACATCATCAAACTGGTCTAAACATCTCTTCAATTCATAGATCACATCCAACTTACCAATGAAGGATCAAGAAATTAGAAATCCAATTGGGTCTTTACATTATTTAAATACTCAATTACCTTGTCGGTTACGTAAGATAATACACTCAATAATGTGTAATTCGAATAATACCCAAAACCTCAATCGAAGAGACTAAAACAAATTAATCAAACATGTCCACACGACACATATCCTATCAACCAAAAATGATACATGAAACCACCTAAAAATGAATACCAATGATCAATAATTCAAAATAAATTATTTCACAATCCGACATTTAAATTATTTTTATTTTATTAATTCATAGACCCGGGTTCTTGCATCCAGGTCTGGGCTGGGCCACAGATTACATTTTTTTCTTCTTTAAAATTTTTACTGGGCTTCAGACCCATGCATAGTCACCGTACGGTTGGCTATAGCGACTTAGTAATCCCAGGAGTCATGAAATTTCTCATTATTATTATTATTGTTGTTGTTGTATTTATTGTTTTACTATTATTATTGTTGTTTTGTTATTGTTGTTGTTGTTATTAATTTTTATTGTTGTCCTATTTATTAGTGTGACTTTTATTATTATTATTATTGTTTTTATTATTATTATTTGTATTATTATTATTTGTATTAATATTAATATTATTATTATTTTATTAATATTAATATTAATGTAATGAAAAAAATACCCAACTATAGCGCTACCCAGCCCTACCCCTCTGCTCCATTCCACCACAGCGCGACGCCCCTCTCCCTCCATAGTTCTACACTGCACATCCCCTACCCAGTCCCTCTTTCGCCTCCACCCTCTAGAACCTCTAGCGCTTCACCCATTCCACTCTCGCCCTCAACACACCCTGGTAGCGGACCTCGTCACCTCTGGCCCCTCTGCACACTAGGCTTATGGCACCTCTTAGCTCACACCAGCCACCATGGCACCTTCTATGGGTCCTTGTCATCCCTTCTCCTGCTCCTAGATGTCGAGGTGCAGACTAAGCCAAAGAAACCTCTGGTCTGCCCCCCTAGTTACCACCTAGTGTCATGGCAGCCCAACCTTCCCCCACCCCTAATTGGTGGTGGCCCCTGGTTGTCTCCGAGATGTGCACCTGAACCCATGGCTAGCAACCTAGGACATCACGGGCCTCCCCACACCAGCCTCACCACACAAGACAATCTCTCCCCCTCACTCACCCTTTTTCTGCATCCTACATCACACTAGAATATCAATAGTCTGACATCCCTCTCATTATAGTCAGAACCCTACTTTTCTGGCCGAAGATTCCTAGACGCACCTCCCCTCCGGCACCTAAACATCACCCTTCTAGTGTGTTCTTCATTTTGGCTCCATTGTTATTCAAATTAATTAAACACTACTATCTTAGTTAAGTGTCATGAATTTTAGTGATTCCTTAAGGTGTGCGAGGGGTTCATGAGGATCATTTTCACCTTCCACAGAAGCAGCATCACGTTTTCATGTATTTGATGTAGGCTTCTACATACATCTCCTTTTCGATGAACTTCATTTGATACAAGACACTATAAATAAATTTATAACCATGATTTTACCCATTGGGGTTCCTTTGTTTAACTTAGTATAGTGGTTTAAAATAGATTTAAATTTTTAAAAAATTGGGTTTTCTTAGAAGTTATTGAAATATATTTAGGACAATGTGCACCTTTGATGTTTGTTGAAATGCCACGTTTTTTCCTTAAAGTGAAACTATGTGTCTTAGAAATTTATAGCTTTATTTTTTTTATTGTTAATTTTTTGAATTGTGGGTTTTTCATTGTATCTATGATTTGGTGATCTTTTAGATTGAGTATTTTTGTAAAAATATTTTGAAAAGGTTCATTTGATTAAAACATAATGGTTAATAGAATTAGTGTCGTACAACATAGTGTTTTGGTTTGAGTGGGTGATATTCTTGGAAGGGTTTTTTAATGTTCTCTTGGTGACTCTTTATATGCCATTGGATGTTGGCACATTCATTGGTGCACGAGGTGCACACACTAACGTGCCATCAAATGAAAGTGGCACTTGAAAATGTTGTTCCTCTAAAAAACTTGTTTATTTTAAATGGATTTTTTATATATAAGTAATTTTGGTTCCCTTTTTTGTCTTAAAAAATTGGATTACATGAAATATTAAAGAGGTATTCTTGTTTGGTACTTGAAATTTAATGAATGTTTGTATGATCTTTTAGAAGGTATTGTGTTTAAAATTTTGGGTTCCTTGTCATTGTTTTAAATATTTTTAGAAAAAATGGTTTTGACATGGATGTGATGTGACAACCCGGTAGGAACCTTATCAATGTGAAATGATTAAATGTGTATTTGGGGGATCTCATGTCTAGGGTAACCCTTTATGGGTGAATTCCTAGGAAACATCCGTATTGGGGGAAGGAAAGTGTGATGAGATGAGTTACGCATTCAAGGGCCTTCTTATGTACACAATATAATTATTACCACCATGGGTTCCTGGGAATCTTTTACATGTTCAAGAGACAGTTGAAGATCTACCTCAATTAGATGGGTTGGCACCCATGAATATTTGTTAGGACAAGCGGGATTTTCCACAAGATTGGTCATTTATAGGGAGACAAGTAGGTTATAGACATAAGAGCTCACAATATGCCAGTTAGAGGTTCTAAAATCGAGTACATATAGGGGTCTTCAAGAGATTTTTAGGATCACCCAGGGTTTGTCTTCACTTTTCTTATTTATTTTCAGCTATTATTTTTTTCATCTTATATTGTCACATGTTTCTTTTATCACCGCCTTGTTTTCCATTTTTTATTCTATTTTTTAAATTGTAATTTTTTTCAGAAATGACAAGTGGTGTTGTTTTGGTTTTTAAAATGGTTAAATGATAATGTTTTATTAAAATATGGGAATCATAATCTAATAATTGTATTTCAAACTTGTGTTAATGGATTGTTTCAGGAAAGGAGACATTGGAGTCTCTGGTTTATCTTAGAAACCCTATTGGGAATTTTTATGCTCACACCTATTTTTTCATTTCAATTATATGTTCCCATTTTATTAGGTTCTCTTGAATGATATTCTCATTATTAGAAAAAGGTCGGGCTTTGGATGGGTGGTTACCTCGAGGGTCACATAGAGGTATGTTGATTTGTTCTTTTTATTTATTTTTCTGCTGCTAGAGTACTTCTGTATTGTTTTTTTATTCTTATTTATTTATTTACCTATTAAAAGCCAAATTATTTCTAGCAATTAATGTTTTATTCCCAACACTAGTTGCCAGCCTATGAGGATCGGGATTGCCCTATGGGCCATGTCGCAGACCGGCTCGGGTGACCAGTTCAGCATCGACCCAAGATGGTTCGTGAAAAAAGGTATTAGAGGAGTCCTTTTTTGGTGGTGTACGGTAGATGAATATTAGGATTGTCAGGAAATAAGTGGTAGGTACGAAAAGGACATCATGAACCCTTTCCCATTCTGAACCTCGAGTCTTTAGGTCTAGTCCGGGATTTGAGTCCTTATTTTATTCTAGCTTGTTTTAGATTGAGGGATAACAACAGAAGAAAGAATGTGTTACGTCATTATTTTTCATGGAGTAATGACCCATGTGGAGTCTGCATACATGGTTTATGTTCTTCCTAGTCTTTGATGCTTACATGGTGAATTTCCTACTACCATGTATCTAGGTTAAGAATGACTACTAGTCCCTCCCTTCGGTAGTTTAATTCAAGATGAGTATCTTCTTGGTTCGGGATGGTGTAAGTGCACATTTGGAAAATAAAAATTTGTTTTTTAATTGATAATTATGTCTTTTAAATTCCTTTGAATTCATTAAATGGGTTTTATAACTTAAATCTCTTGCTCTAAAAACCTAGTATTTTCTTGGAACTGGTAGATAAATGGTTTGGGTTCAACCTTGGGTAATCTTTATCAACATTTTTACATGTGAGGGGGTATATAGAACATTTGTTTTTGATTTCATAAATGATAGTATATGGAGGAATTTCTAATGGTTCATGGTATTACTAGGATGTGTATTTGGAATCAAAGGTTTGACCTTATTTTTCTAGTGATTTCAAAAAGGGATGTGGTTTTGGAAAATGAATTTGGTTAAAAATATGGGTTTGGTATTTAGAAAGTTTCCAAGAAAGAATGATGTTTTTGAAATCACAAATAAAAAACAAGAATTTTGTGTTGTGTTTGTATTTTTTTGGTTTTGAGATGGTTATTTTACGATGAAGGTGATTTCTTTGATATTTCTTTGCCTTGATATTGGATTTGGATTTTTGTTTTATATGTTGTTCAGAAATTTCTCCTAGAAAGGTACCCATGTTTTAAGATATATCATGGAATGTTTTTGTCCATTCTCAGAAATTGACTATCCTTAACGGTGATCGGGGTCTGTTAGAATATGCATAGTTTCCTGATGAGGTCCAAAAAATCTTCAGGGTATTGGGAACTCCTAAAGTTGTCAGAGTGCATATTGTTTTGGGTCTATTTGAAGGTCTTGACCTAGACGAATGGGATCATTTTTCCCCACCATCAATAAAAGTTTGGATGGTGTGGGATGTCTTTAAATCTGTCATAGTCCGATGGTTTATACCTTAAGAGGTTATTATGATGAAATAGGAAGAGCTCATGCGCATTCAACAAGGAAAATGGACGGTGAAAGCATATGTTGACCATTTCAAGAAACTGTTGTCCTTTTTTCTGGAGGTAGAGTCACATTATTTGAAGTAGACTACTCTATTCATTGGTCATTTTCTTCCAGATATCAAGGATCAGGTCCTCCATTATAAGGAACATCATTTCGAGAAGCTGTAGGATGAGGCGTTCTTAGCTGTATTGGTCTCTGGAGAGCAGATGGTCAAAAATCCATTGTATCTAGTTGCACATGATAGTTCCCAATATGGAAATCAGGGTGTTCTAGAGGAATATGTTTCTAAAGAGACCTCTACAATGGTTCTCACATCTGATTCTTCAGAACATTCAGTGGTGTGCCACCAGTGTGGCCGGTTCGGGCACATGAAGCTGTCACGTCGTATCCCTCCGAAGACGATTCATCATTGTGGGTGTTTGTATCATCTATTGAAGTTATACAGGAAGAATCGCATGAATAAGAAACTGTGACCGAAGTAATTCAAGCGCCTGACTGCAAGGTAGAATTTGCTTCAACCATCAGAGCCACAGCCACAGTTCATTGGGTGATGCTCGCGCGTAGTCAAGATATTCCAAGGGTGTGAAGCCTCGGTTCGGGTTGTGTGTTCTGTGTTTCCAGTGGAGCATTTAAATTATTTTCATTCTTGTTTTCTGTTGTTAATGATTTTACAATGTTTTAAGTTCTTTGTTTTGTCGTGATGTTGTGATGGGAACGTTCTATAATAATCCATGCAGTCCTGTTTGTGTGCATGTGGTTTTCTCAGTCCAGTGTTTTTCTTAAAAGTGTGTTTGGACCATGTATATGTTGATCTCATATTAGTTGTTTTTTTGGAGAGATAATTCCCTGTGTAGGATTCGAGTCTTGTTTTTATACTTTAGTTCACTATTGTGATTACATTCTTCTCTGATGATTTATCTAGTGTTCGTGGTTTTTGGTCTCGGTCGAGAGTTACAATTTTCTATAAAGGTGTGGTTTTCTCGTGATATAGAAGATAATTTGAATCGATTAAGAGTTCCCCCGTGTCCTCTCCCTTGACCAGGGTGGTATGTATGGGTGTTATATTTCTAGAGTAGTTGAGTTCTTATAGTGGGGATAACCCTCTCGTGTTCTCCCATTATCTCGGGTTTTGGTTCTTTTGGGTTTCAATCAGGAATGGATTCATGTTTTATATATTTTTCAGTGGGGTGTCTTTCTGGGGGTAGAAAGTGTATGTGGTTGGGAGATTTGTCACACCCTGAAATTTAATTTATTTTTATTTTATTAATTTGTGGCCCAGGGATCTCGCACCAGGTCTGGGATGGGTCTTGGGTTAAAAAATTTGTCGTTTAAATTATTTACAGGGCTTCAAACCTGTGTGCGGTCATCGCATGGTTAGCGGTAGCCACACAGTTGGACTAAGAGTTGGGTAGTTTCTCATTTTTCTTAATATTATTTCTATTGTATTTATTGTATTATTATTATTGTTGTTGTAGTTAATTTTTATTATGGTTGTCTTTATTATTGTGTTGTTTATTATTATTATTTTTGGTTTCATTATTATTATTTGTATTATTATTATTATTGTAATAATATTATTATTAATGGAATAAAAAAAAGACCCAACCAAAGAGCTACCCATCCCTACCCCTCTCCTCCTTTCCCCAATGGTGCGACGCCTTATCCCTCCCTTGTTTACCACTGTGCATCCTGTGCCCATGCCCTCCCATGGCTCCTCCCTACAGAACCACTAATGCTTAACCATTACACCCTTGCCCTCAACAGACCCCGACAGTTTCCCCATCACCTTTATCCCCCTCCACACACCTGACCTCAGTCTCCTCTGTGCTCGCACCAACCACCTTGACACCTCTTATTGGTCCATGCCGCCCTTTCTCTCTGCTCCAAGCTGCCGAGGTGCATACTAGGCTAGAGCCAGCTCCACCCCCCTGACAATTACCTCCCAGTAGTGCGGTGGCCCAACCAGTCCCCCCTCTATCTCATTTGTGGTGGCCCCTGGTTGTCTCCCTGGTGCACACTCAAACCCCAGCTTGGACTCCTAAGACCTCGTCGGCCTCCCTGCACCAGTGTCGCCACACCTACCGAGCGCTCCCCCTCGCTTACCATTTTTCTATAGCCAGCTGCAAACTGGAATCACGGTGGTCCGACCTCACTCTCACCAGCATCAGAACCCTCCTATTCCGACCGAAGCTCCCTAACCGTACCTTCCCTCCAATGCGCGGACATCACCCTTCCAATGTGTTCTCCATTTAGGTGGTCATTTTCTCAAATTAATTAAACCCTTGTGTCCAAGTTAAGTGTTGTACATTTTTCATGTTGTTTTAAGGGGTTCTAGGGGTCCATGTGGATCACATCTACATCAAACATAAGTGGCATAACATTTTCATGAATTTTCGGTATGGACCTCTATACATCTCATTTATGATGAACCTTTTTTGATTCTTGAAACTTTCAATAAATTCATTACAATTATCTGCACCACTGAGGTATCTTTTTTTATCTTTGTATAGTTATTTTAAATTTATTAAAATTGTTTAAAAAGGGGTTTTCAACCAATTCATGAAATATTTCTAGGTCAAAGTGAACCATTGATGTTTTTTGAAATGCCTCATTTATAACGTAATGTGAAATTGGGTTTATAAAAAATTTTATCAATATTTTTGTTATTGATTTTTTTTTTGAATTTTGTGTTTTTCGTAGTATATATGATTTTGTGATCTTTTGGCTTGAGTATTTTGGTAAAACTGTTCTGAAAAAGTTATTTTGTTTTAAAAAAAACAATGGTTAATTGATTTAGTGTTGTGTTGGTTATTGTTTTTGTTTAATGGTGGGTGATATTCTTGAAATGGTGTTTTAATGTTCTCTTGGTTACTCTTCATATTCCATTGGATGTTGGCACATCCATGGGTGTATGAGGTTCACATGATGTTCCCTCAAATGATTGTGGCACTTAAAAATGATGTTCCTCCCTAAACAATGTTTATTTTATATGACTTTTTTTGTATTTAAGTAAATTTGGTAATCTTGTTTGACTTCTAAAATTGTATTCAATTAAATATTGAAGAGGTATACTTGTTTGTAACATGCAATTCAATGATGATGTTTTCCTGACCTTTTAGAAAGGACTATTTTTTCAAAAAATTGCTTATGGGCAGAGTTTTAAATAGTTTTAGAATTTTTTTTTCAACATGGATGTGACGTGATGGCCCCGTTGGAACCATGTTAATGTGAAATGATTGAATGTGTATTTGGTGGAAATTTTTTCTATGGTAACCTTTTATCAGTGAATTCATAGGAATCATCTGTGTTTGGAAAATGCAAGTGTGCTGAGATGAGTCATGCGTTTGAGGGCCTTCGTACGTACACAATATTGTTATAAACACCATGGTTTTTTGTGTCTTTTATATGATCGGGTGACGGTTTCTCATCAAACCTGATTAGATGGGCTGGTACCCACTAGATTTGTTGTTAGGCCAGGCAAGAATTGCCATTGAATTGTTCAGTTATAGTGTATCCAATTGGTTAATGACATAGAAGGTTCACCATATTCCTGTAGGTGGTTCTATAACCAAGAACATCTAGGTGTCATCTAGGGATGTTTAGGATCATGCATGCTTTGTATTTTATTTTCTTGTTTACTTTTAGCTAATTTGTTTTTCTAGATTATAATTTCACCTAATTTTTTAGCACTTCCATATTTTCATGGTTTTTCTTTTGATTAATTTTTTTTATTTGATTAAAAAATTAGATGTGGTGTGTGTTGGGTTTTTTAAATGGGTAAATGATATTGCATTTTTAAAATATGGAAAACTAATTTTAGAATTCTATTTCAAACATGTATTAATGGATTGTTTCTTGAAAGGAGACGTTCGAGTCTGTGGTTTTTCTTGGAAAACCTACAGAGCATTTTTATCCACATGCCTATTTTATCATTTCAGTTATTGGTTCCCATTTTCCCAGGTTCTCCTAGATGAGTTGCTCATTATTAGAGAAATTTCAGCCGTTAGTTGGGTGGTTACTAAGTGAGTCACATGGAGGTATGTTGAGTTATTCAGTTTATTTCTTCCTCTACTTCTAGTGTTTAGTTTTATAATTTTTTTATTCTTGTTTATTTATTTACCTTTTGTGGGAGAAATAGTTACTAATGATTAAATTTTGATACCCGACACTGGTTTCCAGCCCATGGGGATTGTGAACGCCATTTAGGCCATGTCACGAACTGGCTCGGGTGACCAGTTCAGTGTCAACCTAAGTTGGTACATTAGAAAGGAACCATATGTAATGTTAAAATAATAATAATTATCACTAACTAGAAGGTCACAAGGCATAAGACTAAAAAATGGAAGAATATCAAACCTTACAACATGAACATATTCTATAAAAGATCCAAGAAATAATGAATCGAAAAAGAAATTACTCCTATAAAATTACCCATTTAATAATTTCACAAGACAATAAGTTAGCTATTACATACCAATAATCTTATTACCATGAATGGAATGTAAGGGAACCTCATTCATGCTTATGACCCGTTAAGACACATGGGCTCTAATCATTGGTCAAAGAATAAGTAATGAGATCCTAGGACCAAAATCCCAATACGACACATAATGTAACCCAAAAAAATATAAAATTGATCCCAAACAATGTATAATATTGATAGTCTTAATGTTCAAACTATTCACTTGAGAATCACTGCCCATTTTCTTTCCACACCGAATGAACCCATGGGAAATATGACAACACAGATAGCCATAAAAATCAATAAAATTAACGATTTTCATTAATAAGAAAAAATTAATAAACTCATCAAACCAAACAACAAAATATAAACTAAGATATTATTTAAGAAGTAACACCCAACATGATTCCCACCAAGACCCAAGATAAAAATCATTATAGTCCCAATAACACCTATTACCTTTCCTGGAGGCATACTCGACGAAACTGGGAAAGATATTCAAAATTTATAATATCTCAAAAATAAATAATAGCCATCAAAAATCAAATCATAATTTATAATGTCAATATAATAAAAAAATAACGACTAAAATCCAAATTACTAAAGGATGGACAAATCAAAACCCCCTTTTCAAAATCAATTTTAAATCATCCACTATATTCATAAAACCTAAAAATCGCATTAGAATAACTAAATAAATTTCCCAATTACATTTATTAATTTACATTACTCACTTATAAATTTTTAGAATAATTTTTAATTAATTTTGGGAAAACCACATCACAAATCCTAGGGTTCACTTAAAAAAATTCCTTAATAAATACCACAACGAATTTAAACCATTTATAAACAGATATATTTTTATTTCAAATCCCAATATCAATTATTTAATAATAAAAAATCCTTATTTAAAAAAACGAAATATCATTTTCAAATATGTTAAACCTAATTTTCTTTAAAACCATATTTAAATCTTAAACCCGCCCTTTAATAATTTTATAATTCAAAAGAACTTTCCTTGTTGAAACCAATATCCCTATTGTAAATTCTAACTAAATACTCAATCAATATAATTAAATAACATTAAAACATCTAATATAGGGACTAGTGGTTTTGTATAACTTATAAACATGGTTTATAAGACCACATTTTGGTATTAAACTACCACAAGAAGAAAACTAATACTATTTACTTATGATCTACATGGTTTTCTAGGACTTGTAAGCCCAAAATTTAACACTTATATAAGGCCCATTGGAATCCCTAAAATTCTGGGAATCCATTGATATGTCCAAAAAACATCAAAATCTACCCAGAATAAAAAATCATGTCTAAAAACCTAGCTTCCCATTATGACATAATGTAAGGGTTGAGGTAGAGCTTGTATGACTCTTCCTATCTCTACCTATGATGTTTTAAAAATATGATATCTAGTTTATAATTTCTACATTAATAAAAATGTGTGGCTAAGAATCCTAGTTCTCATAAAAACCTAGGTTATTATTCCCTATTTCCATATTCTAACATTGATCTTACCTTGATGGGATGCCTAAAGCATCCAACAAAATACCAGAGGAACATTCTAGATCACCTTGGGATACCTAAAATCACCAAAATACTCAATTATGAGACATTGGGAATGATTTCAAGAAGTAATAAATTTAAATATAAGAAAAATGTGGCATTAAACCTCTGTATAATGGAGTTATAAGTGTTAAATGAAATGAAATAATAAAATATGAATACATTAAATAAATGTAAATAAATAAATTCACAAATATACCCTCTAACTCCATCACATAAAACAACCTTCAACATCAACATTTACGCCTCTACATATATATAATTAATAATAGATTAAACCAAAAAAACTGAACTGCGATTGATTTTTTAGTTGGAACCACTAAAGTTTAAATTAAAATAAAACAAACATACTCATTGTGACTCAAGGTCACTCTCCATCCATTCTTTGAAACATCACACCAAGAGATTTCTTATTCAATATCTAATGATGAGGAAATCATAATATTTGGAACCTAACAAGGGAATGAAAAACTCAATCTACCAACACGTAGTTTTTTTATGAAATATGAGACCTAACCCATGATCAAAATCCTATTTCAATGATAGGAAACGAAATTACACAAATATGAAGTATGGAAACATACATACATAAATTCTAATAAAGGGATTCATTTCATTCGGAAAATAATTGGGCAATATACGATCATCACTACATACACCATTTTTTGATAGATCACCATCAAGGTAGTTTGTTTCCCAATTGGATAATGTGATAATAAAGTTCATTCTTGTGAGGTGATTCAATAATTTCATCCACCTTGGTGTCAACCTCCATGGGAGGTGGGTCTTTCTAGTACTAACTACATGAAATATTTTTTTTAGTTTTTAATTCATACAAAATATTATTCCATACCCTATCTCTAGACATGAAAATAGAAATAAAAAATCCAATAATCACCTCCTATAATGAAAAAACATATACATATGGACGATAAAAAAACCTATTACTTCACCATTATGATTCTTAAATGCATCACCTAGATTGAAGGCCCCAGATTTCCTCTAGAGGATCCATCTATGTTGCATTTCATTCTTACAAAGAAAAAAGATATCCAAAAAATTTCATTTGACATAATATGATGTCGGAAAATTCCATCCACTCTAATTCTCTTCGAATTACAAGTGTAATAAAGAGTGTTTCTTCATTTACGTTGATGAAACATATTCGCATCATTCACTATGGACATGAAATGTGAAATATCCCATTAAAGGTTGAAGAGTGTATTTTAAAGTACATATCTGTTTCTACTGAACCTAATGATGTAGACCACTTCATCATATGTAGTCTGATATAGATTAAAAATCTATGAGGACATTGAAAAATATGTGCAGGTGACAAAGAACACCCAAATGAAATTTCCCTTTGTGGATGATTTCAAAAACGGTTGTGAACTGCATTCCATAAAGCATTAGAGGTGGTTCATGAGAAAAATATTCCATTTATTTATTCATTTTTTTGACTATGAAAATATAATCTTGTCCCTAAGGAAAATATTACTGACTTCAAACAATAATCAACTGGTAATTAAAAGAATGACTTTATAAGAGAGTGAACCTAGATAGAGGGATCTATGTCTTGTTCAGTTTTCCAAACCAACTATAATGATCTCCCGTAAAGATATTGAGATATAATAGAATTGAAGAAATAATAATATTTTTGGAAGGATACAATATGAATAAATCTTCTTGATCAATAAAATAATATTCACATACTTCTATTTTGATTGCTTCATGAAGCTCCTATACAGAGGTTTCGAGTTGTTCTTTGATTTTAGTGAACATTAACCCGCCACATAACAATATCTTAATAGGTAAACCAATAGAGTATTTATACATTTTTCATTCCATAAATTGAGTGATGAATTACATTTGGCCAACCTGTAGCCATTTTAAATTATGTTGGAGTATGTTTCCAAAATGCTTTCCAACATTGAGGACTCTATGTTGAATACATTTCTTCCCTTAATCTTGTTCAGAATCCTCATTATTATAAAGTTAATTAAACCTGATTTTTCATTGATTATCCTCCAAGTATCATGTGAAAGAAATGGGAGGTTGAAATTATGATTATTCTTAATTCCAAGTCCTCTATGAAATATAGTATTTTTGTAGTTTTTCCATAGAATGATAATGACACTATATTAAAAAGTACATTCACTCCATATGAAATTCATAATTTTGTTATTCACCATTTTGATTAAATAATAAGACCATTTATACATCATGAAATGTTAAAAAATAATTATGACAAAAACTAGATTCACCAAGCATATTTTAAGTGCCATAGAGAGATAATTCAGTTTCTTGGAAGTCAATTGTTTCTAGATGTGGCTGGTGATGTGATTGGACGGTGAAGCTCTAGCCTTACCCCAAAACAAAGGGACTCCAAGATTAATAAAGGGTAAATTTAATTGTCTAATAATGAAAACATTATTTTTTTATAATGGCCTTTTATAACATAGTTTGAGAGTTTATATGAAAAAATCACCAAATTTGGCTTCAACAACTATTTCATTGGTCCTATTAACGTCCTTCTTGGATCAACCCACATCTTTGAGTTAAATAATAGATCACTTGATGGTTTCAAGCACAATATGTACTCATAACTCTTTCAAACTAATATAAAATTGACTTATCTTCAGTAATTAGTTAGGGGATTATGCCTTGTATTAGCTTCATAGTGTCTCCCATCCATGAAACCACATCTATTCCACCTTTAGGTAGTATATGCCTTAGCTTTGATGTTTGGTGTCTCTTTTCGATGAAACTGTGACCTTTATCCATGTCTACGCTATATATTTATTGTGTAAATTATAAAATACTGATACTTTATAGTATTCTCCATTAATATATGCCATGATTTCTAGGTTCCATGGCCTGGGGTTCTGGAGGGGGAACATGGTCAGTGATAACTATGTAGCATACACCCTTAAAACATATGGATTTGGATAGTCTGGATTTTGATAGATAAAACATGATTTGATAAACCATACTTCCAAATCGTGAAGCTCTTATAGAATCCTAATGAGGGTGCATGGTTATGAACGCTATTAAATATATCTTTAGGGCGTAATTGAGAAAACAATGAATACCATTTTTTTCCATAACGAATTTGAAATATAATCATGGGACACATATTGTAAATCCATAACATCTAAAACTAAATCTAATCTGATACTTTGGATTTTGTAGGCTCTAAATGGGGGATTTTGGATCCTCCAACTCATTTTCACTCATTTCAATGATTCAGTTGATACATTTAATGCCTCTCTAGAAAGTATGATCTCTTTTATTTGAATTATCCCTTCTCCTATTATTTCCTTTTTTGAGAGTTGTGGATAATCATGTTTTGGGTGGATTTAAATATTGATTAAATGGGTTTTAATTCATTATATTCTTATTTGACCTTCCATATATTCATCTTCTTATTGGTAGTCTTCATTTGAGGTTATTTTTTGGTTGATCATCTAAATAAAAGTAGTCAGTTCAGTAACCAATTTTCCTTACACATGAAATAATTACCATTTAATATATTTGAAATGTACTTATAATTATTTCCTTGAACATAAATAATCATATGTTTGATTTTTAAAAGGAATGGATTTGTTAAATAAAACATATTTGCAATGGATTTGAATTATTATGTGGGTTTTTAAAATAGATTACATGAAATGAAAAAATAAATGATGAAATAATTTGATGACGACTCTTGTAAAAATCGATATAAATTAATGATTATTTTAAAATGAATGAACTAGATAAAAACATATGATTTGTTTTTAAAATTATAATTCCATGTTGAAATATAAAATTTGGAATTGTAACTATTGATGATGACTTGAATAGAAATGAATGATTTTACAATGATTGAATGATTTCCTAATTGAATAAAAATGTCATCTTATGTGTATTCTGGGTTATTGAGAAAGTACAACTAGGATCATGACACCCTTCCAATGGACTAATGGTGACAACTCTTACAAACCCAGTTCAACGTGAATTTTCTCAATGGTGTGTTGATTGATTCTATCTCGATTCCTTGATCCTTATATATATATATATATATATTCTCACATCAAGATGTTATTTCTTAAATAAGTTGTCAATGTGTCCTAAATCTAGTAACTAATTATCCTTAATTAATATGTCAGTGATTATTTTCTATTTTCTATTTTTTTCATATAGATATTTAATTAAGTAATTTATTCTTGTCTATTTCTTTTTATTTAAATATTCATTTATTCCTATTTTTGATATACCATATATCCAATATATTATAAATTATATTGTATGATAAATATTAAAATAATATACAATGACTTTATTTATTTTAATTTAATAATGTTGGGTTACTTGTTGTGGAATCACTACTGTAACATTTAGTGAAGTTTGACTGTATTATTTTTTTCTCACACACAACCTTTTCCGTATAGTGCTTTCAGACTATGTCTTTTAACGATAGTTTTATATTTTATAAGTGTTTTGAATTATGACTCATTACTATTTTTTATCATTATCATTAGGTTTTTATTGTGAAAATATCATTCCAATCGACTCTTTGGATGATGCAATGTGCTAGTCACCAACCAATAAGAAATTGAAATTCTATTTGGGTCATGTTAGGGCCATGTAAGTACTATTGTTCCATGGTATTCAGGTTGGTTCATTACATAATGGTATCAATGGATGATTTTTTAGCATCGTTCATTGAGGTAGTTATGAATTTGGGATGTCCTCGAAGATATGAGATAAGATTAATAGGATTAATAGGTCATTTAGGAGTGGAATCCTGAATACCTCCCATTATAGTGAATCTTCGGTCACAAAGAGTGATCAATAATAGTATCATTGATTTTTTTTTCAATTTTTAGAAGTTTTCTAAACATGTTATTAGTATTTCAAATTCACATAAATATTAATTATATCTATTAGTATTGGTATTCTAGAATCATTTGATTTTTTTATGATCTATGTATCTTTTTTTTTATTTATTGTTCTCTTTTAACATTTTTAGTACCATTCCCCCAAGAATACATTTGAATAAAGAATGGGAGGGAGCTAGTGATGAACTCTTCATTTGATCATAATATCCTAGAGATTTAGGTTTTTTTCAACCTCTTGGACATATAGTATCACATAATCACATTCAATATCACGTATTGGATCCTCTAAGGGAGGAATCTAGAGAACATTTTTATGAGTTTCTTCATTAGAAACAACCAATTTTTTAATTATAAAATGATATTCAAGATGAAAAGGATTGGTTGAAACTTATTGAGATATTTTTGAGCACTATGAAATTACAGATTCAAAAAATTTAACATTTTTTTCCTTAATGATTGAAGGTCCTCAAAAGAGTTTTGTGGATTAATTGGTTATAGATTGGAAACATGAGGCCATGAAGTTGAATGATTTCATAGCACTTTTCACCTAGAATTTCTATCAATAATCCATGGTTTTGGAAACTTCAATGGAAATTATATTACTCTAATATAACATTAGGACCATTACTTAGTATGAAAATAGAATTATTAGTCATGTTTAGTTTTATCCTGAGATAGTGATAAATTAGAATCCAAAGGCCAACTCTTTTGATATGGGTATGAAATATTATTTCTAATCCTGAGGTTTTATGTTTAATGTCTACTCTTATTGGGAAATTTGGATAGTGATTCAATGTATCATATTGAACTATCTTATATGTGATTTATAATATAAGTTCCCCTTAATCTAAGTAGATGTTCAGTTATTTCCTTCAATGTAAATAGAATGAGTGATGGGTCTCATGGAAGATCTCATTTGTATGAATCATACATACCTTCTATTGTTTCTAGAAGAGCCCCACTGAAATTCTTCTAGTATGGAATGATTAAGCATTATAATGTGGTTTGAAATGAGGTACCACTTATTTTCTATTTTTTCATTCACTCATGCCACATGCATATGTTATATTATTTATTTTATACCCCACACAGTCTAATAGGATCATCAACACCAAAATATACTATGCATTAATTAGATATTTCATGAACTAGGGGTTTTTTCCACATGGATCTGAAATAAATCTTATTCACCCCGTAGAAGACACTAAAAAATTAGCTAATGTGGGTATATCGATAATGAGGGGAACCATTATTGTAAATTTATATTTAGTGAATTATATATTTAATACATGTGTATCTAAAACATTCATATTTATTCATATATTTAATCTATTAAATTTTCATTTGGACATTATATCCTATGTGGTTGATATTTTTATTCTCGTTGAAAAGAAGAGAATTTAGGTTCTCTAATGCTCATATAATTCATTATATTTATCAATTATTTAAATCAATTGTAATTTTTTTTATTGACATAAAACCATTAGATGTCATTACCATGATGGATTGGTTTATTTCTAATTCATCATGGATTTACTGGTATCTCTAATGTGGATACATCACTACCCCTGAAAAATTATGTTATGTTTTATATAGAGATTTTGTCCCAATGTTGATTAGAGATTAGAGAAATATTTTGGAGTTGGTTATAGTTATATCCGTTTTTTATTTTTAGGTGGAGTGATGATCATTTAGTGGTGATCTACCTCGAATGGTCATGACTTCCCCACTGTGTATCCATCTAATTTTTCTTTATTTCACCTAGTTATTTGGTGTAGGTTTACACTAAATTGGCATCATGAACCGGATATATATCTATCCCTTCATACCATACAGCCCCATCTAAATTTATATGGAAAAATAATTTATTGAATGATTTTTTGGATAATGAATCATTCACCCGAGTGTGATAACCTGGGGAAACCATGTTATTTTTTTAGATAAAGGTGATGGAACACTTCTCTTACGCATTTGATTGTTGAATGATCAATTGAGTCACACTAAAGAATAAGTATTTTCCACCTACATTTTTAATATATTTAATTATGTGAAAGAAGTCAATTGGTTTAAAAAACTGATCTCCAGTATGGTTATCAATAGTTTTTAATAAAGGGGTCCTATATCATGATAAACCTTATATGGAGTATTTATTTCAATTATGGGGGAGTTTTTATAGCATTTGGTCTAACAAATTCTCCAGAAATTTTTATCACATGGATTAAGATGATATTATATGATAATATTTGTGTTTCTTGTGGTGATATGTGTTGATAAAATAATTATTTACTCTAAAACTAATTAAGATATTATATTCCAATTAAGAGACGTCTTGGAAGTTTTGTGAGATAGCAAACATTACCCAAATCAATTAAAATGTAGTTAATGGAATCATTATGTGATGTTATTGGAGGATATGGTCCAAAAATGTTATTTTAGTGGATCCTCTATATTTGAAAGATGTTATTGAATGGGTTATACCATGTAATTTTTTTGATATTTGATGATACTTGGGATTACCAGGGTATTTTTGTTGGTTTGTTAAATATTTCTCAATAGTGGATTCTAGTTGGACCAATTTCACTTAGAATAGGGTAAATTTATTATATGATTCTAATTTATTGAATTAATTTAATGATTTTAAATACCTTTTGAATTTTGTACCATTTAAGATGTTTCCATATGATTTTTAAGGCTTTGTATTCATTATGATTGTATTTGGTTGGGAATTTATTTTCCTTATCATGCACTCTAATCTCATAGTGGCTTGGGGTTCATGATTTATAGGACACATGATAATAATTATCCTAATATTTTTCTAGAAACCTCACTATGATTCATTCTATTAAGATTTGGGTGCATTACCTCTTTATAGAAAATATTTCCTATTATTCTATTAAAAAAAATAAGTAATATATTCTAGAAAAATGTTCTTAATCTCTCTCAATGATTTTGGGGGGAATATATAAAATCCATTATCATTAAAATTAATTCTACCCTAGTACGGGTAACTCCATTTATGATTACATAGGTTGGAATGTTCAGATCTAGGATATGATGTAATATTCATAAGATTTTAATTTGATGGATCACTTTTCTTGTATGCATTTTGGAGTTCATGAAGTTGTGAACAATAATATGTTGACATGTTTCATGATTTCCACCTTGTTCCCAAATGTAATTATACATTAATATTATCTTGATGATGATTTTTAAGGCTCTAGAGACTCTCTTTATAGTGTGGATACCATCAAACAATTCCCATTATCTTCTAAAGGTGAATAAAAATTATGAATCCAGAACATTATACCTTTTTTGATAAGAAAAAATGTTATGGGAAATTTCTATATTTCATAGTTGGAACTAAAACCATATGCCATGAAAATGATCAATGATATACATAAATGATTTTGGTGGATAGGTATGAGATAATATATTACTGAAATTTCTTATTTCCATTATAAATGATAGTAGGTCAATTTCGACACCAAATTGCTTCGGGTATCATTCAACACAATCAACAGACAACATTGAAGTGGAAAAATATTTCAATGGAATTTATGGTACAGTTTCAATGTAACCCATTAGGGAATAATGTGATATTGGTAGTGGTTTATTGGATAAAATATTTCCCCACTTTTTTCAAATTCATGATATAACCATGGTAATGGAATGATATGTTTATATCCGTAGAGATCATCATATTTCAAGGAGTCATATATGCCTAATTTTAATATAGGGGCCCCCAATTCACTTCTACTATTTTCATAGGCGTCTAACAGGAAATGGGATCCTAGGTTATATATATAACAGTAAAATATCTTCAAATGGATGCCCATAATGTATAATCTATATAGATTTTTAAATACATGCATCATTCTTATGTAGTCAACATTGGGGATTCTTAGGATAAATAATTGGGGGAAATTTTACTTTTACTATGAGAATAGTTGGAAATCATCCACCAGGGTAGAACCTAATGGATCCTTTTAAGGATAACATTTTAAATGCAAGTTATGTGGTCCAGCATTTATTGATGCTCCACAAGTTGGGACTAGTTGGTCAGTGTGACGATAGTAAAGATCTAAATGGTTCGTTACAGATCAATGACCAATTAATGTGGCAATAAATACGATCTTGATCACTGCGAAATCCATTTAGAGTTTTTAGATTGTTAAAATGTGTTTTTTTAGAGTTCACCATAGTTGGGTAACTAATATCTTGGAAAACATATAATGATAGCACCTATATACATGAGACTACCTGGGGATATTGAAAAGATTAGTATGGTGGATTACTATGTATAATTTAAACCTCAATATACGTCAATCCATAAATTATTTCCAATTTCACACCCCAAAATCACCTCCCCAAACAATCTCTTGATTATTGAAGGGATAAACATGATTTATAATATTATTTGTCCTCAATTTGCTATCCATTTAAGATTTTCGATTGTAAGAGGATGTTTATAATATATATTTTTTACATTTTGTTTTTTTGTATTAGTATCAGGATTCTTATTCACATCATATTTGGGTGCATGGGGCATTAATCGGAGAATAGTGGTTGTAGCTCTTTGATGTGAATTATTCTTGATATTCCTTTTGGGGGAGAAAGTGTTTCTGGTGGGGATATTGTAACATCCCTTCACCATCCTTCAGGTGGTTTTATCCCTTATCGTTGATTGTCTATTATTTAGGTCTTGTTATAAATAATTTTTAGCTATTTTTAATAAATTTAAACTACTTTAGAGCTATGTGCGATTTGAAATGGTTGGGGAACCCATATGGGGTTTCCTTCAAAATCATGTCCAATGGAATGGGGTTCTAGAGGGGTTTCATGGTTTGAAAAAACCATGCTGAAACCCTACATAGATAATTTATTATAGAATATTAGTTGATTATATTTTTGGTTCGTGGTTTTGAAAAATATTTTTCTCTTCCATTTTACCATCGAGAGTGTATGGGTAGGCTCGTAATTAAATCTAACCATATATCCCAACCCTAGAAATAATGAAGATGTGGTTTTAGTCTCCCCAAAAAATATAATTATGTTCATGGGACCCATATGTTATACTCAACCCCGCCTAATCAACTACATTAAAATCCTTAAACATTTGGAGTCACTTAAGAGATGATTTTTACCGTATAATAATAATCTTCAAGGACTGAAGTGTCCATTGATGCATTTCACCCCTCCCTGATAAGATTTATTAGCGTGATGTAAAATCCTCCCTTTTCATCTTATCACATATAAGGAGATTGATATGTCCTCATGTTATTAGTAGATATAAACCCTGATATGATGGAATTAAATTCTATAAATACCTCTTTGATCATACTAATATCTATAATCCTATTGAGGGTCATCATTTTCGGTGACTTATTGGTTGATAATGTGATTAATTATAGGTGTTCCAACTATTTTATTACTTAAAATGAAACATTTATAGTATATTTGAAATGAAATTTATTTTCAAATTAATTCCAAGATTTTAATTGCACTGGTGTTTTTTTGAAAAGGCACTGACTATAAAAATAAAAACCATTTATTATTTCTAATAATTGGGTGAATATCTTGGATAATAAGGATGAAATGGAAGGATAAATTTTAAAATTGTTTGAGGATTTTTTTTTTGAAAATTGATTTAATTGAGATATTTTTAAGTCATCAAAATGATGAGAACATATGAATTCAAATGAAAATTGAAATGAAATGTTGAATCCTATAATAGGGAATACTAACAATGAATAATGATCTTTCCATGATAAATTATTTGGTTTATTTAAATAAAATGAGGCCCTATATAGTTTTTGGGTGATTAGGACAATAAAACTAGGAATATAACTCCCTAGAAATGAAATGACTATGAAAAATATAACTAAATCTAGCTCATTGTGAAATCCCCTAACGGGTTGTTGATTGATTCTGTAATATATTCCTAAACCATAGGGATGTGGGAACACACATTGAACCATTATCGATATACTATTTATTGTGATGATCTGTGAACAAGAAGCTAATAAAAGTTATGTGATGTGACCATGGTGATATTCATTAATCAAATTGTATTATTCCCTGATAATTTTTAATAAAATGATTTATTACTTTTCATTCTTATTTAAAAAAAATTTAATTTTCCCCAATAATTTATATACCTTCAATGTAACAAATTTGAATGATAATTGACTCATAAACAATAAAATTATCCACCTTGACATTTGTTATTTGAATTAATTAATATTTGATTACATTTTATTGGATATATTAAGTAAAATTTGGTGAACTCATACTATAGTGGTTTATTTCTCACACCCTACCTTTTCCTTCATACATTTATAGACTATTTTATAATAATGTATAAAAATGGATTGAATCACTAGGAGTCTATTGGTGTGAAAGATCATTTGGCCTTGGGTGATAGCAGTGACTGGTGGGTCTATGGTCCATATATAACATATAGTATCTTGTATATTTTCTTATTGTTTCTCCTGATATTTCATTGGATAATGTACTATTTTAGGTTTTATTTTTCTGTATTCTTGTGGTAATTTTCCCCTTAATGTGTTTTTCGAATACTAACAAGTGACTAATTAATTTTCTTATTATTTCGATCATTTGGTTGTTCCTATAGATAAATCATTCTATTTGACTATTACTGGGATGATAGGAATGAGTAACAACTCCATGGATATCAAGAATACACATTTTCTCTTGTTAAATATAACATAGGTACCGGTCTACTAGGGAACTTTGGTTTGTTCCTACCACACTTTTATCAATGGGAAGTTTTTAATCATATTTCATTAATAATTTTATTCCATTTGGGATGTCTTAGTATAAATTAGGTTAGATTTTTGGGATGTAATAGGTAATTTATGAGTGAGTGCCAAGCCATATCTCATTATAGTGAGCCTTCAGTCAACACTGATTTCTGGGAAAATAATCTTTGATGAATAAATTGACTTTATTCTAATATGTTTTTAAACATAATCTGAGTTTTTTGTAATCCCATAAATTTTAATTCTGTATAACAGAATTGTTATTCATTTATCCATTGATGGAGTTAATGATCTGAGTATCTTACAACTGTTTTCATGTTCCCTATTATTATTGTGTGGTTCAATCCCCCCAATATGAGGTTTGAAAAAACATCAAGAAGATGCTGATAATCAAAAATGATAATCGAAACCTCTAGTTCTTCAAAATCTCATTCAGATAGTTGTATGTGTTTTCTCATATCACAGATACGCGACTTCACCCATTCCTGTTTAGTCATCAATTGTGGAACCTTGATGGGATAAAACAATATATCATGATAAGGAGCATCATTGGCAGAAATTACTATCCTTTCAAGGAATTAATGATCCTTATAATTTATTGGATTTGACATAAATATTTATCTATATTTTCAGTTCTTTATTATATAAGAAGTTATAAAAGAAAAAATTTATACCTCTAATATGGAAGATCCTTGTATGAAATTGTGTGATTCAATAGTTACAAAGAAGAAAAATTATGTATTGGAGTGAAAAAGATTCAGTTCTCTTTTAATAGACATTTTCTTCCCAAATTCAAGGTTTTTGGCAATGTTTATTGAATTTGTTTTCCTCTAACATGGTCATTAGAAATTGACTCAGTATGAGAATAGTTTTACTGATATTATTCAGTTTTTTCTATGTTAGTTATAAATGAGAGGTTGAATGAAAAAATATTTCTAATGGGTCTTCGAAGAAAAATTCAATATTTGGTTTTCATGTTGAAGCTCACCTCTTATGTTGATATATTGGATAGTGATTTGATGGATGATCATGACGTGGTTATTAATTTAGGTATAATTTGAGTAACACTATCTTTATGTGGTATTTATATTTGTTACTTTAATGTAATTATGAAGGGTGATGAGTCTTATAGGGTTTATCTATAGCAGGAATCATCTGTACATTCTAATTTATTTTAAAAAGATGAATTGACTTTATTCCAGTATTTAAAGGTTGTCTATTTGAATAGAGTTTTATTGAGACACCAAATATTTGAGGATTGTGGGGTCTCTCCCACCACCTGAAAAAGTCTTATCATTTCTTTTGTGACCTATATAGTGGGACAAGTTTCTTAGAACCTAAAGTTACAATGGTTCAATTATATTTCACGATAACAGAGGTATGCCAGAAAAAACCATCTAGAATAATATTCCTTACATAATGGATGAGTTTTGAGAGTAAACGAATGTTTATATAGTAGCAGTGAGAGGTACACCACTATAGATTCATATTTAGTGACATCCCTATTTGATAAAGGTTAATCTCATTCTTTTATATAGACTAATATTTTAAACCAACTAAATCATCTTATAAAGAATATGTCTTATTTTATTAATATTGATATTCCCATGAAATTAAATTAGAGTAGGGTTTCTGATTCACCATAGTTACCTTATTTATATCAAACATTTTTATGTCATTCGCAGGATGAATGTGATGATATCTCATAAATACTAGATTGATTTTTATCACATGGTAGGGTCTTTTTTTCTTCCCCAATTACTGTTTGATACATTTTTAAGGGAGATTAGGACATGATGTCATGTAGAGACATACTAACCATTGAAAATTAAAGAATATTTTTATAAATATTTTCTTTCCCAATGGAGCATGAATTTAGGAGTTGTGGTCATCCTCTAGTGGTTGATGATTTTCTCAACATATTTCCTTATGATTTTTGTAACTTTCCACTGTAAGGGTGATGTATTTTTTTCTTTCAACTCTCCAACAAGTTCCCAAAGTCTCTTTATCCCTTCCATTAATATCTAACTATATTAATTTAAGGATTTTATGATTTAGTTGGATAATTTTCATTACAATGTCATCATTAACCATATTCTGTCACCATAGGAAACACTTGGGCTTGTAAAATGAATTATGATTGAACACAACAATATTGTTTTAGTTACATAAAGCTAAATAGAGTAACAATAAAGAAAAGAAACATATTCCCTAATATTAATGATCTGGTTGATCAGATGAATGTCATTAATTTCTTTTCAAAAAGGGATACTTGATATGTTTATCATGATTTCCAAACCAAATATCCATGTATCTCAATTCTCTCCTTCTGAATAATATGTGTCCATTATGAGTACCATGTTGTTCCTTTTTTCCTTCAAATGATCTGATGGTTTTTATAGAATTTGTAAACATGATATTTCATTAGTATATTTATTTTTTCATGTTGGAATTTTTGGATCATATTCTGATTTACTCTATAACTGAGGATGATCTCGTGTTTCATCTTTGAGTAGTTATTTAAATTTTCAGTGATCTCCAACATCACGGTAATATTTTGAAATGTAATTTCATGATTTGGGATGTTTATTTTTTTGAGATAACTATACTCAAAAAATCTATTTCATTAAATCCAAAAAAATGTAATGTCTTCTATGACATGGGAGAAAGAAAGTAATGTTTTTGAAATCGAGATATTGTTATTTATAGTGATGTATTACCATAGTTTCATTAAATATTTCTCAAAGCATACTTCTCTAAATACTAATCTCACTCGAAAAGGTGTAATATTTTAATGGTATGTGAGCAATTTGAATTTCTGTGACGATTTGAAATTCCTTTTGACTATTCTTCTAGTGTTTCATTTTTGATAGTCTAGGATGTTCTCTGTGGTATTTTCAGACACATCATTTTTTGGTATTCAGATACATTATCATACATAGAGATCATGTGGTGGAAATTGGTTCTCAACAAATTAATCCACATGATAAAAACTATACAACTCAGAATCTATAACTCAGATATATGTGGAATATTTTTAATAGTTGACATAATTTTCTTTCTAGATAATGCTATGGTATTAATTAAAATCACAACATTTGAGCCTTATATTATTTAAAAAATATAAAAATCATTGTTGGAGATTATGAGAGGTGTATATGTAATCCTTTGACATCAATATTCACTACACCTAGGGTAATGGGAATGTATTTAATGTTTAATTGAGTATGAAACATCTATCTTGGGATCATTGAATAGTGGAATCTTTTGGATCTATTTACACATATAAATTTGGGAGTTTGGGAGGAAGAGGTAAAAATTGTGTTGAAAAATGTATACCTGATCTCAGATCTTCTTGAGGAAATATTCTAGAATTAAATATTTTTGGCGAGTTTTTAGGATTTGGGTACTCTCTTTCTGGTGGTGATTACATTAAAAATAATCATTATATTCTGAGGGTATCCGGTGCTTGTAATTTCAACACGTTTTACCTTTCCCCCTAAGAGAATTTATGATGGTGGATTTATAAAATTCTCAATGTTCAGTGTACCTGGGTACTGAGAAGATTTTATATGGTATCTGGTGATGATTTTGTTTCTCATGTTTTACAAGAGATATCACCAACATAGTTTCTCAGTGTTTTAAATGTCTACAATTCAACGATTGGGACCCAAACCCTATGGGTCTTCTTTATCCCCTTCCAATCATGACATAGATGTTAGATGATATTTTCATGGACCATCTAATCTTATATCCAAATACACCTCAAGGGAAGAATTCAATCTGGGTAGTTATCAATTGGCTAACCAAATTTGATAACTACAACCCCACTCATGATATGACCAATGTTGAGGACATGATAAGTCTTTATTTACCAAAGATATTTAGCATTCATAGAGTCCCATATTCCATTTTTTCTGATAGGGATCCTCGATTAACATCTCACATTTAGAGAGGAATCTTGAAATAAATGAGATATCATGATATACTAAGCATGATATATCATATGTAGATGGATTTATAGAAAGAAAGTATAATAAATATTATTAGACACATGATTTATGATTTCATACTTTACATTTCTAGAATGTGGGATAGCTACATGGGATGAGTTGAGTTATCCTATAACAACTGTTACTATTTTTTGATCATGAAATCACCATTTGAAGTCTTGTATGGATGACCATGATAATTTATATTACATTGGTCTGATAATAGTGAATCATACCTATTATGGATAAATTATGTCCATGAAAAAATGACAGCCATCTAGTTAGTTCATTAGAGAGTATATATCTCTCAATGACGGTATAAATACAACATTGACCGTAAATGATTCTCTTCAGAGTGTTCAGTCACTGATGATTTTTTTTAGACTTTCATCTCTATTATATTAGTAAAGGTATGGTAAATAGAGTAATTAACACCTACATACATGGGAAAATTTGAAGTAGTTGAGTATATTGTAACGATATCTTATTCGTTTGATTTTCCACCTCATTTTAAATATATCTATAATGTGTTTCACCTACACTAGGTTAGAAAGAATCTCTCTAAAATATATAATGTTTTGAGATGGGAATACCATAATTTAAAAAATTATTTACTAGTAACTAAGTGTCCAGTTAATTTTTTTATTTTAAGAAGAAATTAGTTCATGGAATGTTTATACATTGGTTTCATTATATAATTTTTTGTTGTTAAAATATTCATGAGACATGATAATGTATTTTAGTAATGAGAGAATAAAAACCACAAATCTTTGATTCGCAGTTCAAATGTTCATGAGACATGGTTTTTCATATCACTAATGAGGTAATAATAACCATGCCGTATTGATATACTATTCTCCCAGATAGGATTTCTTGGGGGTAGAAAAGGTTTATGGTGGGGGTATTTTAGTATCATATTTCCCATTTTCTTTTTCATTAATCACATATTATTGAATACCTATCGTTTGGGTTTTTTTATTGTTTTTTGGGGTCTTTAGAATGATTTTGATGGTTTGTAGTGATGTTCATGGTTAGTGGATGGTTATAGAAAACCATTTGGTTTGAACCAAGAAATTTTGTTTCATTGAATGGGGTACTAGTTTCAGGCACACGATTAAAGAAGACTATGGGACCTCCCCCATTAAGAAAAAATCATCACATAGTTTTGTAAATGTAATTACCTTTTAAAATGATTAAATTTGTTACTATAAAATATATCTATAGATATCATATTTACATATTTGGGTATTTTGGAATTTTTATAGCGTATATAATATGTATTTTCCAAGAAAATATATCCCAACTTTTATAAAATGAATTAGGGTGGCTCTGACATAGTTGTACCTTGGGGTAATTACTCAAACAATTCCACATTTGTATTCATTCAATACTAACAAATTATATGAAAAAAATGCATTAATGAACACCTAGTTTGAAACTCCTATGGGATATAGATTAGTAAATTACAAGCCCCTTATGAACCATTATTATGAGGAAGAATTATGGTAAGATTTTATTTTAGGATATAGATCATGGAAATTTTATACTAAAACCTAAAAATTCTTTCTTAGGGAATATAAAAATTTATGAGTTATCCATTTATTTTGTAGGGTTTTCAATTTATGTGTTTAATAGTTTAAGAATTATCATCCCTAATTTCCCTATATTTTTGTTAATTGCTAGAAATAATATAAATTTTTTAAATTACCTAGGTGAGGGGAATTGTGATTAATTCCCAAATGAGATATCCACCATAAATTGACTAAAAGTTAGAAACTTCATGAAAATACATTCTCAGTTAAATCATGTTTTGATGATATTACTGAATTAGTATGAATAATGATATCTCCCAAAGAATCCTAATGTTGTATTTGATTCCTTCATTGAATAATGGCCTCCAAAGTTCAATGGATATTCTGATACCATGGTCCCAGAATAATAGAACATCTCCATTGTAAAAATATTTTATTTCCATTAATTATATGAAAATAAAATTTTGTTTTTTCTATTTATCATATATAGAGAGATGTTTATCACCTATGTGATTTCCTCAAAAATTCGATTCATTTGGATGATATTGGAGCGATGGAGTAGAAGGAATTGAAAAATCATTTTTTTTAATTAATATTTTTTTCACTCTCTAAAAATATTGATATGGATTTCCATGTACTAAAGAAAATGTAACATGAATCCATCAAGGTGTATCAGGAGAAATTTTATAGACATTCATTATATTTATTTAGCTCTATCATTAACATTATAATTATATTAGACAAATTATTTGTTGGGGGGATAATGAAGATTTTTTAAAAATCATTGGTAATTCATGATTTTGTCAATTATTGATAAATTTTATGATGTACACTCAAAGTCATAATGGATATTAGAGAATTTAATGGTTCTCATTGTATGATGATAGAATGAAGAGGATAGATTTTATTCATGGAACTATGATGAAAACATCATATGGGGGAAATAAAATTAATCAACCCACTTTTCAAATGTTTGTGGATAATAATCGATGCAATATCATGGAGGGGTAAGTAAATTCATTAGGTGTGGATAAAAAGGGAACCCAAATATGGATTCCCAATGTTATTAACTGACGAATGTGAAAGAAGAAAGAAATTATCATTTCAACCATTAGCCTATTTTCGAATGTTTCAACTATAAGTAAAAACCCAAAACATGTCAATCAATAGTCTGAAACATAGTATATCGATTAAATCTGGTGATAATACCCAAGGAAGAGGAGAAAAAGGGTGATCTTATGCCAGCACAAATGTCGTCGTAGATCATTAAAATGAACTGGTAAAAGTTATGCTCATTATTTAATCAAGGATTGTGATCATAATAATTTATTGTAGTTATATTCATTCATTAATTTCAACAATGTATAATATAACTATTAAAAACCACAAAAAAAACTTTCAATTATATTTATTAATGAATATTGAAAATGGGTCGACTATTTCATCCAAAAAATAAAACTAATCCCCATTGAAAATATTTGTTATTTATTACCCAATAAACATTGTGATACTACATAAAGATTAATTTAATAATATTCTTATAATGGGTTTTAATTCCTTTTATAGATCCATCACAAATTACCAATATAAGGAAATCAACCATAGCATCAAAAATGAACCTCTGATTCTATTAAATTGAATGGAGGAGGTTGAACCACTATTGCTATTATAATCTCAAGAATGTATATTTTCAACTAGTGAGAAAATTTATCTAGAATAAATGATTTAAACTATAAAAAATTTCATCCATGATGACATGTTCATTATAAGCGAATTTTCATGTATGTTTCCCAAAGAATATCATTGTCTTCCTCCAAAATGATAGGTTATGTTATCAATAAAACATATAACCACATATTTTCCACAATCCATATTCCCTATATAATGGCCACTATTAAACATCATTAATGAATGAAAAACTACAAGAGAATTTGGGTAAAATGTTTTTATGTCTAAATGCTTCCCCATTGGGTGATCCAGTCCTTTTGTTATGGACAATTATAGGTCAATGTGCATTTGTATTGATTAACATGAGCTAAAAAATTCCATCATGATGAAAACGTTCCCTATTCTATGCATTTATTACTTATTAGATTATCTATGTGTATCAAAATACATTACAAATTATTTTTTTTAGGGTATTATCTTGTAAAGGTGAAGAAAAATGATTTCCACAGGATATCATTTCGCACATAGTACATTCATTACATGTTCATGTTGATATTATTTTAACTCACTAATCCTCTAAATATATTCATTAACATGATGAATATAGTATTTGGGGATTACCTAAACAAATTTCGGGTAGTCATCATAGAATATATTCGTATATACTCTAAAATAAATGTGAATCATATGGAGTATTAAAATTCTATACTGGGGAACTTTTGCGGATAAAACATATATATTAAGTATGGTAAATGTGATTTTTAGAAAATAAAATTACTATGGATTGTTGTTAGAGTCAATTAAATTTCTTTACCCATAAAAAATAGAGGTAATTTATAGATAGTTGAACCCAACTTCTATGAAAGAAATATGAAATTTTCATGGATTATATAGGTACTATCATAGATTTTTGAGAACAAAATCATCATTTTCATGACAACTAACCAATCTAAAATAGAAGGTAGTCAGGTTTTCTACATTCATTAATACAAGGAGAGAATTAAATAGTTAATAAAGAGGTTAATCACATTCCCAATACTCATGATTCCCCCCATTGGGGAATAATTTTTTTATCTATAGTGATTTTTATAAAAAGTGATTATGTTTTGTAATCATACAAGATGAAATTGTGAGGTGTATCCCTCCCACATATTAATGAGTCATGAAAAAAAATTATAGCCTACCAAAAAATGATTAATAATTTGTTATGGTGATCTTTACATTGATAATTTGGTGAGATGTTCATATGGGGTGAGGTGTGACATATATATTGAACATGAAATTCTCAATTATATATTCACACAAAAGGATAATAATATGAACTCACTAAAGTGTTAGAGAGGGTCGAGAATTATTTTTTCACTCTATTTCCATCCTATAAAGGTTAAAAAAGTTGTAGATTCACTATGTAGAATGGATCTCTCTTCAATAAATGTCATGTGGATTATAGGGGATCCAATCTTCATGTACATGTAATGGATGGTCATGAAATCATAAAAGAAATTTGAACTTATATTTCTAACATAATTTATCAATAATAATTTTTTGAGACAATCAATGAGGATCAGAAAGATGATAGGGTGCTATATAAAAAGGAAGTGAATATTCTAGAGTTAAACATTTACAAATATATGTTAATAAGGATTATATCCTAGATTGGATTCCCATAAAAACCGATATTGAAGAAAAAAACTTGAATATGGGTTTCATAGCTCATCTACATATATTCATCTAAGAATCACAAATATGTATAGATATATTAATTAAAAATCTTGTGTAATAACATGAATAGGGAGATTACAGAATTTTTAAATCAATGAAAGGTATTCCAAAATTCAAGGATGTAGCCACTAAAATATATGGGTATGATGAATCCATTTCTTATACCATAATGGAAATGAAAAATTGTTACCATGGATTATATTATTAGAATCACTAAGAAATTTAATGAAAATAACACCATATAGTTGGTAGTTGATCAACATAATAAGACAATACATTTAATTTCTATCTATGTAGATTTATCTCTTGATAAACATCCTAATATATACAAAAGAGAAGAAGTAATAATAAATTGATTGTGACTCTCTATTATCTTTTATAAATAATCAAGGTTTCACATGAGGTTTTGGAGAATTATTTAGCAAGAACTAGATAATAATTTGAGTTTTAGTACAATCTCTCTCTCTTAGGTGGATGGTCAGTTTGAGCTAACTGTTAAAATATTATAGGATATACTGATATCATTTTCAATGGATTTATAAGGATACTAGTATAACCAACATACCATAGTGGTGTTCTCATTCGATAAAATTTTCTATTCTAGAATTCAAATAGAACTTTATGAGGCCTTATATGGGAAGTAGTACTAGTATCTGACATGCTGAGATGAATTTATTGAGTGGAAGATTATTGGGCTTGATCTTATCCATGTGATGATAGAGAAGGATCAAAATATTATTTTTCATATGATTTTTATACAATTTCTATTGATATTCTATGTGGATAATCATCAACGAGATCTTGAGATTTATGTTTGAGATAAAATGTCTGTTAGTTTAATTTTTATTCAGAAATTCATATGGTTTTAGAAGAATGAAAATAATAATCTAAGACCCATCAGCCCCTTTAAGATCATAGACCACAACAGAGTTGGAGAATATCAAATTAAACTCTCAATACAAACATATCATGTACATGATTTAATCCACGTATCTCTATTGTGTATGTATATATCCTTCCCCTCACATGTAAGAAATTTAGAGATGGAACCTTTGGGTAATGATCATTCATGAGATAAGCTATTGACGATGATATTTGATAACAGAGACAATTTTCTGCAAAACAAGATACCAACCAGATCATAGAACTATAGAGGAACCACATGTTTGAGGAAGCAACATTGCAATAGAAAGAGATAATGTTGTAGAAGTACTCATGGATATAGTGACTAATTTATATATTTATGACTATTAAATTTTATATACTCTCATATTTAAAATACCATTATGTAGAATAAACATTGATAATATATTATTCATATAGTGACTGCTAGACACGTTCTTGTCTTAATGGTTTTAATAATAAAAAATCATGTCAAATTATGTCCAATTATTTCAATCTTGTCAAATCATGTCCAATCATTTCAATAATGATTATTTATGTTTAAATATATTCAATTAGGATTATCTATGATAAAATATGTATTCAACACATTCTATGTATATTCATGTTATAAGAGAGTTAAAACAAAAAAAATTGGATATGTAAGAGTCACTAACCCAGACATAACATGTGTGACACCTACAGAAAAATTGTGACACTAAAAGAACAAGTGTGATACCAACAGAGTAAATGTTTCACTGATTGAAGGAATGTATAACTGATATAAGGAATGTATTACTAATAGTAAAAATTGACACATTGATAAGCAGCTCACTAACAGTACTAATGGGACACTGATAAAAGTAATGAATCGTTGACAGAACAAAATGAGTCACTGACTCATTGTGTCACCAAATGATGGAGAAACCATCAGATTGACTCACAGATTAAATTAGTCACTAATATCAATATAAGGAATCACTAATTGAAGGATTCACTAACAAAATGACTCACATATAAAGGATTTACCAACACATTGTTTAAATTTTATTTTATTTAAAATTATATTTAATAGTTATATTTCAGTGTTTTAGTTCTAGTGATTAATTTTCAGAAAAAATAAATGCATGTGTAAGTTGAAAATATGAGGTACATGGTACACGTACATACTCCTTCTTGGCCAACACAAAAATCAGGAAATAAAATGAAAACTTGGAACACGAGTTGAATAAAAGAAGAGAGAAATGGAAAAGAACATACATGCATAAATACTAGACCAAGTAGAAGAACACACAAATAACACTCATTCCTACAAACTGTGAAATAAAAGTGGATTTTTGAGCCTCATAGATTCAATCATCCTTACAACAAAAAGACTGAGGAGAATACCATCTTCCACGAAAACTAGAACACAATGCTTCACAACACTCTGTTTTCAATATCTTTTTCCAAAAAAAGCACTCAATATTCAGATCTTCTATATCCAAAGAGTCATGATCTATATTTCAAAACACATAGAGAATTTTAAACTCTATCTCATTATTTCTTACTTTATTGTATAAATTTTATCCACATTTCTATGAGTTCGTGAATATGTCTTTTAAAAACACACATTCTCTTATACTAAACTGAAGGATTCCTGATATACTCTCACAAATACTTTTTACACCAGTAATATCGCACATAGAACTATGGTAGAGGTCACATGTGACCTGACTGTTTTGGTTCCCACATAGAATTATGGTTGAGGTATTGTGACTAGGATAGTTTTTATACAATTGTGTAAACCTCAATACAGGGTGTGGATCAGAGAATTATATATATATATATTTATTTATTTACTTCATGGTGAAAGGTGATCACCAAGTGGACAAGAGTAAGTCATAGCTTGAAACTAAACCTCTTGTTTTAATCCAATGTTTTTTCAATTTTAGTTTACTCTATTTTAAATCATATTTCTTGAAACTAAGTTTACCTTTGGTAGTTAGTCTTGGAATGTATTTATAACTATTATAGTTTAGTAAAATAGATTCAAAAAGTTATATCAATATCTCATATTGTTATAACAGATAAATAATCAATCTTATAATAAATTAATAAAATAGTCATACTATTATAAAATTACTACTTTGATTAACCACGTTGTCTTTGTTTTAACTTTTGGAATTCATTCCAAGATAGTTTTTAACAAAAAAATTATAGGAACATAATTCAAACCCTCTTGAGTGTCCAACTCCGACCAACATTTGGTGTGAAAGGATATTTAAAATCATATTCAAATTTTTTGAACTCTTATTTTATCTGTGTTTTAATCATCTCTAAATTTCTATTAGTTCTAAAATTTTAGAACATTAAAATTCAATTCTTTATTATTCTATATTGATAATAGATAGAAAGGTGATACTACCTAGAGAAATCCATTTATAAATGGAACTAATTATGATATGTGTAAAATTAAGATGAAAATGAATATAGGAATTATGTATTTTCAAATTTCGTCTTCCATTGTTGATGAATATAAGATTCCCACAACTTCCAAAAGTACACTTGATGACCCAACCAAGACTTCTTATAATAATAATTTTAAAGCTATGAATTCCTTATATTTTTTATTATGAGATTAATAATTCAATGTGATTTCTTCTTATAAAATGGTATATGAAATTTGGTATAACATAGTTATTTCTCATGAGGAACCCCTAATGTTAAAGAAATGAGACTTAATATCAATAATATTATATATGATAACATTGATATGAAGCTTAAAAAAACCCTTTTCTGATATGTATCTCAAGTTCAATGAGATAGTCAACACACTGAGTTATCATAGGAATCCATTGGATTTCAAATAAAAAAATCATGTAGCTACTTAGATCTATACCCGAAATATGGAGGGGATCTTTAGTATCAATTAATGATTCAAGTGATATTAGTACGTTTGTTGTTAAAGAATTAATAGGAATGATGGTGATGAATGAGGAATAATTAAATGCCAATAATGAGGAAGAGGATAAACCAAAGAGAAACTGAAGGGCATTCAAAACTTCTACTTCCAGACATAATGAAAGGAAAGGGATACAAACTCATTCTGATAGTACAAGTAATGAAGATTCACCATCTGAAAATGATGAGAAAATGGCTCTATTAGCCAAAAGTTTTAAGAAGATTAATATACGGAATAAATTATTTATGAATACACACTAAAAAGGTAAATATGATATTTAGGGAAACATTAAAATGGATTAAAAAATGAATGATAACTGAAATGAAATAGTTTTTTATGAATACAACAGAAGAGGACATGTAAAGGATGATGGACCAAAGTTAATATATAATAATAAATATAAGGAGAATGATAAAAGATACAAGAATCAATGAAGGTCACCAAGACTGATTTTCAGGATAGCTCTAGTGAGTCAAAATCACTACATGATGAGAAAAGATACAAGGTAAACATCTGTTTCATGAAATACGCATTTTAAGTAACAGTTAAGTCTCATGAACATAATTCTTATTATTCTAGAGATGATTCTAATTCTGAAAATATGACTAATGATTTTTTTAAAAAAATTTCCAAATGTATGAAGATACATGCAATGAATTGAATAATAAATATAAATCATTAATGATATAACATGTTATTACCTCTACTGTTACATCTATGCTTAGCATAGAAAAGGAAAGTAATATTCATGAACTTAAAAATAATAATTAGCATATGTTTTATCCAATTAGAAGTTGAATAAGGATTTATAAACATTTACAAATAAAAAATATATCTCTATTAATATTAATGGTATACAAATTCCACCAAAATACACTAGTCTTATTAGCAAAAAACTAGGTAAAAAAATTTCAAAAAAATATTTGTTAGTAAATCACGAAAATATAGTTTTATTCCAAGTTATTGAAACTTTTTTGTAATTTCTAGTTACAAAACATCATTTACAATTTCATGTTTTTCTAGACAAAATAATGTTTATTTTCAAAATACAATACAAACTATGTATATGAACCCCCGGAAAACAATGTTCCTTTCTAAAGTGGTTATTACTAATGTTACTAGACCGAAACAAATATTATTACATAAATAACTACATTTATAAACATTTTTTATATGAAAATTGTTTGAATAGATCCTTTAGAATTCTATAGTATGTGGAAAGTGGATTTTCAAGACACATGACCAGATATTTTTCAGAATTCATGAATTTGGAAATGATTGATGCTGGTCATTTGACATTTGTTGACATTACTAAATGGAGAATAATTTCCCTTTCCAAATTTTTTATTCTAATTCAGTTTTAATTTTAATGTTACATTTTGTTGTTAGATTAAATTATAATCTTCCTAGTATCTATCAGTTGTGTAATGATGGTTTAAATGTTATATTTGTAAATGATGCATTAAATGTATTTAATTCTCTAAATAAGTCTGTATTTAATACCATAATAAATGAAAATGACTGTGCTGAAAAACTAATATTCATTAGTGTCTCAAAAATATTCCTTTCTATGTTCCTATCACAGAGAGTCTTGGATCTAGAATATAATATTAGGACATTGTTATATTTATTCTCTTATTGAGATTACTAGGAAAAGAATAGTTAATGATCTACCTAACCTTGTGTTTCCAAATAACAATTTTTTTGATCCTTGTCAAATGGATAAAAACAAAAAATATATTTCTAAAAAAATAAAGAAGTATTGACTTCTCAGACTCTTGAGTTGGTTCACATGGATTTGATTGGACTGTCTAGGGTTTCTATCTTAATAGGAAGCCTTATGTTTAAGTTCTAGTAGATGAAATTTCATGATATACTTGGAAATTGTTCTTAACATAAAAAATAGAGGCCTTCACTAATTTTATCATGTATTCTGGAATAGTAGAAAATGTATGTGGTATTAGAAATCAAACCATAAGAAATGATCAAGGCCATGATTTTCAAAACCAAGTGTTTGAATCTTTTTTCTCACATAATGGCTATATTCATAAAGTATCTTCTCATAAGACACACTAACAGAATGGTGTTGTATAAATAATAAATCAAAGCATACAGTATATATCCAAGACTATGCTTAATGAGTTTTACATACCTATCTATTTTTGGGAATAAGATGTTAATAGAGCTTAATAAATATTTAATAGAGTCCTTATCTACCTAATTATTAAGAGAACTCCCTATGAGAAATGGATTAATTGAAAATAAAAGGTTAATTACATTAATGATTTTTGTTACAATGTCTATATCCTTAAAAAAATAAAATCTTGACAAATTTGCATCCAAAAGTATTGAAGGAATCCTTCTAAGAAATTCATCCTCTATTAATGGCTATAGAGTGTTTAATAAATGAACTAGGTTTGTGGACTAATAAGTACATGTAAAATTTTAATAAATAGACCCACATGAAAAAATTATCTCTCTAGAAAATAGTGTGGATGATCTAGACCAGTAAGGACATAAATGAAAAATCATCAGACCCTGTTATTCACCAACCTCTTCAATTATTCGGTTTTGAAAACACTCCAGAATAATGTCATGACAATCCCAAACCTTCTGATGAACCTATAATAGCAAGATCATATTTTTCATGATCTATTATAACCATTTAGAACAATCCATTAGATGTTGTAGTTGGAGACCAAGATAAATTGACACAAACCAGAGATTCTCTAGGAAACCAGGATAAACATCATTCTTTTTTGGGTAATGGTTATGCATGAAGAACTGAATCTGTTTGAATGAAATAATGTCTGGAAAATTATATACAGACCTAATTTAACATTGATCATAGGCACTATGTGGGTGTTTAGAAATAAAGTAGTTGAATATGGTAATATTTTATGAAATAATTCAAGATTGGTTGTACAATTATATAATAAATCAAAAGGGATTGACTGTGAATAAATTTTTTCACCAGTTTTTAGACCTCAGACAATTATAATCACGCATTCATATGCAGCACATCTAAATTTAAAGGTATATCAAATGGATGTTAAGAGTTCATTCTTAAATGGGTATATATTTGGGGATGTTTTTTTCGAAGAACCCCCAAGTTTTACAAACCCTAATTTTCAAAATCATGTTTTTAAATTAACAAAAAAATTATATGGTTCAAAATAATCTTAAAGATATTGGTATGATAGACTAAGTAGTATTCATATTTTCAAAGGTTTTACAAAGCGCATAGCAAATCTTACTATTTTTATAAAAAAAATCTAATGATGTCTTAGTTGTTAAAATTTATGTAGATGTTATTATTTTTGGATATTCAAAAAATTATATATGTGTATATTTTTCAAAAATTATGCAAAATAAATTTAAAATAAGTTTAATGGGGGAACTCAAATTCATTTTTGAATTTCAAATATTTCAAAATAAATAACGATTTTTTTTTAAAACAATGTAAATATAATAAATATATTTTAAAAAAGTTGGGCTCTAATGGTACAAAAAGTTGTGATACTCTAGTGACTACCACATTTATGTCATATCTTGATTAAAATGATAAATCTATTTATCAAACCACATACATAGTAATGATTAGGAGTTTTCTATAGTTAACTACTAGAAATCATGAAATTATGTTTATTGTGTGCATGTGTTCTTGTTTTGAAGCTAATTCTAAATAATATCAAGTAAATGGTGTTAAAATAATTTCTAAATACCACAAATATAATTACATCCAAGTATTTTTCTATCCAAGAATACATCATTTTTATTTAGTGAGTTATTCTAATATTGATTATTGTGTTTTTACGTTAGATAGAAAGACAATCTCAAGAACATGATACTTTTGGGAAAGTTTCTTGTATTATGGTGTAATAAGAAGAAAAACTATGATGAATTATCTATACCATAGTGAAATCCATACATGATGGTAGTTGTTGTGCTTAGATCTTGTGCATGAAACACAATTTACAAGACTATGGATATCAATTCATAAATGTCCCTATAAATTGTGATGATGCTAGTGCTGTTAAAATCTTTAAGAATTTTATTTCTCATAATAAAACAAATCCTATTTATGTAAGAAATAACATTTTTGAGAGGTCCTTTCCCAAAATGTGTAATAACACTAGAGATTATTAGACCTGACCATCACCTTGCCGATATATTAAAAATCCATTGAAATGTTAATCAACGAATTACATCAAACATAAATTTGGAATGGATAATTTATAAGGACATTATATTGATAACTCTTTGTGAAAAAATGTTTTTATTTGTCATTACAACACTTTGTCATCCAGGCAGCAACACTTTGTTATACCGACACTGATAGTTTCATGCCAAAAAAATCTTTCCCAAACTAATAGTGTCATGTATATACTTTCATGCTGACACCGATAGTGTCATGTCGATAATGTCATGTTGACACCAATAGTGTCTTGCTGATAGTTTCATGCCATCCCTGATTCAAGGCACAAACTAATAGAACCCATTACCTGCATCTATTTTATTTTTAATCAAAACAATTATTTTTATATATTTCTTTGAATCCAGTTCATGAATTTATAATCTCCAATTCCATAAATGAAAAATTAGAGTTGATCTACTCTATTCCTTAGCCTCTCACTTAAACACTTACTGTCCAGTCGTTTCTATCTACCCTCAGACCATTTTACATCCATCATTCAATTGAAACATCAGAAATGGTGAAGTTGAAATGCGTCTTCAAAGGAGGATCTGAAGATGAGTCACAACCTGCAACAAGATTTAAAAGAGAGTCAATCATATATCTTCATATCAATCCCGCTCTTGTGAATCATGTTGTAACACCTAAAATGGATGTTTTTGCAGAATGGGTTTTAGAGAGTACGTCTCTCTTATTAATGGTATTATCAACCCAATGCTGGTTGGAATGGTTTTCAGATAATGAGAGGACTTATTACCCAATCATTTCCAAAAGTTATACATAAATACTGAATTTATTTTGGGATGAAGTGAGGTATGTGGGATCAAATATATATTTAAAGGAATCATTATTTTTTTCTTCTAGGAATTGGGTAGAATTCCTCAAGGTTCCACATGAAGTAATATTTGATGACTCTCAAGGAAGAAGTACACATGAATGTGACAACTTTTTTTGAGACAACATTGATGGAGCTGACTGGATATTAAGATCATAAAAGTCCAATAACTACAGAGTTAGATGGTTAGAATAGATTATAGTTCAATTTCATTTAACACAAGATTTTTCCCACTAAAATGGACTTTTCATATTTGATTTATCAATATGTATACTTGTTTTATTTATTTATGAAAGGGAATAAGGTGAATCTGTGCATATACATAATTATTCACATCAGTGAAATGGAAAATCCCTATGGTAAAAAAATATGTGTTATATTCAAAGATTATTTTCTCCATGTGAAATGAGAAAGGATGTGTTTATGATGATGAGTAGACCATATCTTCTTTCATTGGAATATTTTTGAATAATAAAATATATAAAATGAAAAAGATTCATTGGAATCCCTAGATGTGGGAACGGGTTGGAGATAAGGAGAAACTTTATGAAAAAATAATCCTATTCATCATCTATCTAGGCCACGATATGTAGATGATCATATTATAAAACTAGATGAAGAAGCATAATATTCTGATGATGAGGATGAAGTAGAGGTCATTGGACTTTTTAGAAAGGAAGGATCTCCTATAGATGATAGGAGTGACCCAGAAATTGCTTGAAGCTCAATGAGAATGACCATTATACCACCCAGTACACCTCTTTCTCTTCCTTAAAAAGAACCAATTTTAGATGAATATGGATAAAGTGAATAATATAGTAGTGTTGAGTATGAGATCAGATCCATTGGTTTTAAATATCAATCTGGAGGAGAAGGAGAAGAAGATAGATATGAAGAAGAGTAATGTATTGATAGTTCTGGAAGTGAGGAAGATGAAGATGATAAAAATGTTGAAAGTAGTGGGACTCATAGTGATTCAAAACATGTTGGTGATGAACATGATTCTACTATATATTTGTTTTGTACCATGAATTAGGAATCCATTTTAGACCATCCTTGTTCGTCATTATTTGATACTGCAAAAGAGGTAGTTGGTGAATTTCAAAGGGAAGTGCAATATCAATTAATCCCTCTACCTTAATTGGATTATGCAACAAGAATATCTCATGCTGAGGGGGACCAGTAAGTAAGAGGATATCTTGATGAGAGGGAGCTTCAAGATATAAGAGATCTTGTTGAGGGGGAGCATCAAACTTAAAGAGTGAAATTTCACACACTCACTCCTCTGGAAGACATTGTTGTGTCTTAATGAAAAAGGAATCCTAGAAATGGTGTCCTTGACATGGAATATTCTAATTCTGATGATGATGCTGATAAATAAAGTGTAACGAGACTAGTGGTGGAGGATCCTGTATAATCTAATACATTTATTGTAGGAACGTGATCTTTTTCTCTTTCACCTGTAATAGTTCAAGTTTTAGGAGACAATTTTACTAGATATGATTTTGATAGTTTTAGGGAAGAACCTCAATACACAATTATTAATTTTTCATATCTAATTATCATTCTAATAATTAGTGAATGTGGTAAAAATATTCTCTCAAACCGTGTTATTTCTCAAGTGGAAACCCGACTTATTACACTCATTGAAGCTACTATGATAGGTAATCAGCAGCTAAGAGATGAGTTGACTACATTGGTTTACAATGACCAATATTTGACCTTTGTTTATAGGTTAGACATGGGCAGAATCATGAAAGGACTTAGGGATATTATTATTCACTTTCAAGTGCATGATTTTTCCTAGTTGAGATAAGATGTTAGAGATATTTTACAATAGAATTCTAGCTCACCATCTCCTTTATCCCACTCACCAAATGTTGATTCACTAATTAAGGTGATTAGAGAAGAGTTTAAATCTCTATTGGGTGTAAAAAATCAATAGGCATTTGCAATTATTACAAAAAATAGTGACCATATACATGATTTGGTCACGCTTTACTCCAAGAGTGTGGAAACTGCCAATGCTCAGATCATAGAGAAAGTGGACTATTACATGAAGAGGATTTATACTAAAACCAGTTGAAATGTTACTTTAAATATCTAGGGGAGAATCTCATGTTTCCTCTAGTTAATCAGGTGTTTAAGTTACAAATTATGAAACTGAAAGAATTCATACCTCTTTCTGAAATGTTTATGATGAAAAATGAAGATTATGAAAAGTCAATGCAATATGGTGGGAATATAATCACTGATTTAATTAATATCATGGATCCATATGTGAATTTTTAGATGGAGTCAATACTAATTACATCTATTGCACTTCTCAGACCACCTCTATCCTATTCAGCCTCTCCTGGTACCACTTTTCCACCTTAACCATAGTCTTTGTCTGTTACTCAGGCTTTGTGCTAGATCTGGCATGTCATTACAGAGTAGATCTTGTCTCATTCCTCAACCAATCCTACACATCTGTCTTATATTCTTGATTCCATTATACATCCTCCCTTGAAAATTAATTCAAATACTTCAGTTTCTTATCCTCAATCCACTAAACCTTGTATTGATCCTTCTGATAAAGGAAAGGACGAACTAGATCCTAATGAGAAGTTTGGATCACATTTTTATTGGGCTGATAGATTGTAATTTTATTGTATTCCACTAAACTGTACTATACATTCATTATGAAATTCAATGATCTTTTGTTTAAATTAATTCTATTATGCCTCTTTCTTTCATTCATTTTATTCTTCAATTTCATTACACTTTTTATATTATCGAAAGATGGAGAAAAAGACAAGTTTTATTCTTTTCTACCTATTATTTTTATGAACATTATCATCAATTTTTATGTAAATATATAATGGGAGATAACAAGTAAATGAATATAATATTCATTAACTAATTGTACATTAAAATTTCATGATTTGTGATCATCGAAAAGGGGAATATTTTATTTCCCCTCTCTAGATTTTATCGTTTTTAAAATCAAAAATCATATCAAATCAAATCCAATCACATCAGTCACGTCAAAGCATTTTTAAAAATTTAAATCATATATATTTATGATTAAATATTTTTAATTCTAATTTTCTATGCTCTACTATTTATTTAGAACATTCTATTTATATTCATGTTATAAGAATGATAAAATAGAAAAATTGGATATGTATGATTCACTGACACCAACAGAACAAGTGAGACACTGACAGAACAATTGTGATAATGATAGAGTAAATGTATCAGTGCTATAAATAATGTCTCACTGATAGTAAAAAAAGATCACATTGATAGACGAATCAATGAGAGTAAAAATAATACACTGACATAAAGAATGACTCATTGACAAACCAAAAAGAGTCATTGTAGCAATGAATCACTAAGGCATGGGGATAATAATAGAATGACACTTTGATAGAATGTGTTACTAATACCAACATAAATTCTCACTAATATAAAGAGTCACTAACAGAATGACTCACTGATAAAGGAGTCACTGACTGACTATTTAAATTTATTTTTTTAAATTTATCTCTAACTATCATATTTGAGTGTCTTAATGCTACCGATTAAATTATTGATTTTCGAAGTCAAATATAATTACTATGTTAAAGGATAGTAAGAGGTATGTGTTACCTCTATACGCTTCTTGATGCCCAACACAAGACACCCGAAATAAAATAAAATCTTGGTAAACGAGATTAATAAAAGAAGTGAACAACATAAAAGAATATACATGCAGAGATAGTAGACCAACCTAGAGAGCACATGAACAACTCTCATTTCTACTAACTTTAAACTAAAGAAGGATTTTTTTCCTCATCATATAGATCATACCTATAGAAAAGAAACACTAATGTGGATAATCCCATATTCCTACAAAAAAAGAACACAAAGTTTCACGACACATTGTTTTTAGTGTCTGTTTCTAGAAGAGGATGCAATCTTCACATCTTCTACTTCCAAAGTGTTCATAGCTTCATTTCACAGCATTATGACCATTCTAAACATTATACCCTTCTTTCCCACTATGTTGAGTACATTGTTAATCCATTTTGATTAGTTTGTGCATATATCTATTAAAAACCCATTGTCTCTTACACTAAACTGATTGATATAGGATATTCTCTCACAAAAATCTTTTTACACCTAAGAAATACCATGTAGAACTATTGTAGATGTCCTATATGGCCTGGATATTTTAGTTCCCACGTAGAATTACAGTAGAGGTCTTGTGACCTGAACAGTTTGTATACTATTGAGTAAACCCCGATCCAGGGTGTGGTACAATGCTTTATATATATATATTGTGGCAGTAGATGATCACCAAGGGGAAATGAATATGTCTCGGCATGAGACTGAACCTATTTTTAATCCCCTATTTTTTTTTTCAAATTTAGTTTACTCTCTTTTAACACATACGTTAGAAAACTAAGTTTCACTTTGATAGTTAGCCAGGGACAGTATATATATGTATTTTGGTTTAGTAAATTTTTTTAAAAAGGAATATCAATATCTCATATTAGTATAACTGAGAAATAATCAATCTTTTATGAAATTAATTAAAGAGTCATACTATTATAAATATAAAATAATGATTAACTAGTATTTCATGGTTTTAAATAACGAGATTCATACAAATAATGTTTTTAACAAAAATATTTATAGGAACTCAATTTACCCTCCTATGGAGTGTCCTACACTGAAGTATAGTGACTGTTATGATTGGTATATATTAAGGGGTATGAGAAAGACCAATTAGAAAAGAAAAAAATTCAATGTCCTCGACTTGTAGGTTCATTCCCTATGAACACCATTTAATTGAGACTCTATAAGAGTTGAAATCACTGGATGTTTCCATAGACGAATCCCAATAAAAGATTCATCATCTAATATAGGAGTTGAATTTCTATTGGGAGAATTTTGAGCTTATTGAGATCATATCCCAATCCATTTGCATTGAATAACCACAAAAAAGTGTCACCATCATACACCTTACCAATTGGTAATACATTAGTGTAATAAGGAATAATGTATCAAGATTCTAACAGTATGAATTTTAAAATATTTTAATTTTAAAAAATAAAAAATATATTTATCTTTTATTATTTATTTTATAAATATTCAAATAAATAATTTATTTGAAATTATATTTTTTTAAGATAAAAATCAATTTTTATTAGAAAACATGTAGTTCCTATCAGGGAACTCTTTTTGATGAAATCACGAATTTTTGAAGAAATTTTTTTTCACAAAATAATCATTTTTAATAATTTATATATATATATAACTTATTATACAACTTTAGGATTAGAAATAATTTTTTTGAAAGGGTCATAATCATTTTAATAAAAAACCACATATTTTTCAATAAATATATGTTTTTATTTAAAACAATTAAGTGATCATATTTTGGGAAATATTTTTATTATATAAATATTATTTTGAAATTGTAATTTTCTAAATGAGCATTGGGTGACAATCAATAATTTTATGAGAAAATGAATTTTTGGGTAAAAACAAAATACGATATTTATGACACCATAAAAAGAGAACAAAAGTGACATAATAATTAAATGAATAAGTTTTCATTAAACAAATTTTGTTTCAACTATAAATTAATTTACTCTAGGATATTTTTTAAATTTTTCAATCCCTTAATGAATCCTGAAAATTGTATAATATTTTTTCTTGTTTTAAAATTAATTCTTTATGAATATGACTCACTTCAACAACCCCAAAGGAATTATCTTACTAATTTCTATTTGTTGGCTTCTGAAATTGGAAAATACACTATTCATTGATAGAAACAATGGGGAAACCAATTTTGGTTTTGATTATTTTACCATATTGACTCCAAAACCAAAACATAGATGATTAATAATGAATCCCCTCTCTCTATTCCTATAAAAACCCAAACAAACTCACATTCTATACACTTGATACCCATTGAGAATGATGGAAATCTATGTATACCTCTCTAAATTTATATCATGGTGTTCTAAAGATCTTTTGGATCTAAACTAAAGCAGTTAGATGCACCCTCCCTAGGTGAGGGATCGTCTTCTTCTGGACATTAATCAAGCACCTTCTTTGATTTATTTCTTGTCATTTCCAAATTATTTATATATTGAAATGTTTTAAGAAAGATACTTTACTATACAAATGATTTAAATATTATAAGTACCCCCATTTAAATATCATCACATTCTTATGTATTTCCTCAGGATAACTAGTGTAGTTTTAGTAGTGCAAATTAATTATTAAGGGTGTATTGTGGAGTTCTTAAAAAATGTAATTGTATCATTGTTTCATGATATTATGTTGTGTACATAATTTCCCTAATGAACTAGGTATCTTGGTCATATTTTATTTTATTAAGTGTAAATTTAATTTATAAATAAATTTTTATATATGTTATGTTTTTCTAAATAAATCATGCGATTGTATATAGTGAAAAGTTTCATAGTCGACAAAAGGATTGATAGATTGTGTGGACAGACCATGTAACTCTTCTAGAATCTCATTGATGGTGCATTGTTTCATGAAATCCTCCCTATATATTTACCATAACAGGGGGAGAGAGACAATAACCCTTGATTCCCACTTATGTTAGTCCCTAGGTCTGGGACTACCACCAAGGGTATGAAAATATCGTGAAATTGGAGGAATTCCCCTATATAAAAATGAAGGATCAAGAGATAATATGTTTTATAAAAAAATATATAAATGAAATAATAGAAGAGAAATCAAAATAATAACACAATGCATGTATAAATTAAAATGATAGAGATTAAAGTATCCATAAATAAAGATAAAGTAGTAACAAAACAACAATCCAAAGATCTAATATTGTAATGTTCATAATTTCCCATATAATACTCATAGAAATAAAAAATTAAATTTATATGCATATAATGAGAAAAAAATATAATTAGTATGAAAATAAAGTCCTTCATTTACATGGGAAATAAACATATGAATGAACCCATGAGAAAGAATCATAATTAAAAACACCTAAAAAGGTCAACTATTAATCCCAACCTCACTATGGCACAGTCAGCAAATAATGCAGTTCATGTATAATAACATAATAAGAATCGTATTGTTAAAGGATAACTCATAATAACTTTACACTAATTTTCCACTCATGAACCCCAATGTTTTATTTCATTGTGAACCCATATCTATAAAATAAAATATCCCACCTTCTCATAGAATGATAACATAACATTTCGACTGAAGAGACTTCGGACACCTACTGACATCATAGTAGCATCTCATCTCCCCAGTAGACACAGATGCCATCATATCACAACTCTATGTAGAGTTGTAGGGTATCATAAAAATTAAGTATATATACCTTGTTCCATTATTCTACCATGAATAACTCATACCATATATCACACACCGACATAAAAATTTCAAATCATGCACAAAAACACATGGCCCCCACCCCACATCATGGGCATATCACATATCTCCTAAAATCCCCTAAGTCATCACCTAGTGTACTAACAGACATCCAATCATCATATCCCATCAATATTTAATAACCTATTAGAGATATAGAGAGAGATAATGAAAGATCCATTATTTATCTATCCAACCTCAAAACTGGTATATTGAAAAAACACCCTTGTGTAAATATATGGGTTTCCGCACAGACTCTGTCATGTGGGTGGGATGTGTATAGAAATAAAGAATAATATAAAAGTATATACTTATATCCACACACAATTCCAACCTATGGGTTCACAAACCAACATTAAACAACTTAAAAATCCCCAATTTCTCATACATATCTAAATATATAATAGGACACAAACCACAACCCACATATCACACCACAAAAAAAATCATTTATCCAACACATTTTTCCTTTATAAAGCATCAAACACATTAAACCACCAAGACCATAATCTATTTATTAATTATACTTTTCAATCCCACTAACTAAAAAACCCTATAAATTTAATTAATTGATTAATAATTATTTATTCCATCACTACATGGGCCATTGTCATAATTAAATGATACATCACAGGAATATTATCATTCCCATCAAACCATTTCCTCACTGCACTACAATAATAATAAAAAATGACTGCCTCTCCATCCCAATAGCCCCGGAAAAAAACCACCACCTCACTTCTTCAAAAAAATTAGAAAACAACCACCCCCTCACCACCCTGAATGAATATCCAAACAACCACCACCTATCTATCCTAAAAGATCAAACACATAACCACCTTCTAAATTCCAAAAAATCATGGAAAAAACAACCACTTCAACTCCCCAAAACCACATCCACCCAACCACAACCTTGCCATCCTAAAATCCTAACCATATCTTACCCATTAGGCACACATGACGTCATAAATCAGACACCGCAACCCCAAAATAATGAAAAAACTTCGTAACACATCAAATATGTTTTTACAGATTTAACTATGTGCTTTTTTATCAAGTCCAACATTATTTTTGTTGTGTTATCACACAAGTTAGATTCTTAGGGAAACCATTTCATTAATAAAATACAATTGGTTAGAGAATTTTCATTATAGGGTGAGATCAAAACAATATGAAAATAGACAATAGTCATAATCTATATAACTCGGCTAATAAATTACCGCAGTGAAAAAAATTTTAACATAGCAAGAAACCAATAAAATCCAACATATCATAATAATATCAAAGTCATATAAGCATGAAAATAATTACCCTTTTCCCATTCATTTTCAAATAGAAAATTATTTTTCCTTAATTAATACAACACAACCACACCCATAGATAAATATATCTAAACCTCTCATGAATTATACAAAATAAAGAGATATAATGGACTCCTTACCTCAATTAATATTTTCCAAAGAGATGCACATCATAGGGAAATGAAGAAAGTATAAAAAACACAATAATGCCATGAGACCCCATATCAACCAACACTACACAAAAGGATCATCAAAACAACTCCTACTCACACCCCAAAACAAAATAGCACCACCTCCATTGATCTCTAAGAGAATTTCAGAGGAAACATACCAATAAAAAGGAAGGTATTTCCATTATCATCAACGATAATCCATTGGATTATATTAATATAATTATGGTGAAGAGTGATAGAATCCCACCCAAATCCACCTAAGGGTCAAAAAAATGACACATTAGGAAGGGGTACATCTGAATGGAGAAAATCAATTGACAAAAAGATATTAAATCCTAGAATCCCGCCGGTTTCATGTTGTCTCAACTTTTCACGTTTTTTAATCCATATATTCCAGAAAATTTATTGAATTCACCGAAAGCAATACCTTGGATTTTGTTTATTTTATTCCATCAATTTTACTTTTATAATTTTAACTTATTTTACAGGCTATACCTTAGCCACGTGGAAACTGTGAACTAACTTAATAGACACAATGTGAACAACTAGTTCATGTCATATAAACATTATATGATGTCAATTGCCTGTAGGAGGACTCATGTAGCTCCATCCTTCACTGAAAACCCTCAAAACCTTCATCAAACACACCTAAACACCAAAAATATAAATTTAATAGGTTGTGAAGGAATAAGTTGTTACATTTGATAAATCTAATATTATTTTCTACCATGATAATCTAAAATATCCCATCAGTAAAGGGGTCTGAAATACCTCCCCGTGGGATACCTCTCAATGATATTATTACACCTCTTTGCTACCACTATCCAAATGTTCAAAAAGTATTTCCGCATAAAAACTCACACAACCTCATCACCACATTACCACATCACTGTAACCATCTAACCTTTGTGTATCCCAAACCATGGAACATAAAAACCAAAACACTACACTACTTGTAACATGTGAATCAGATAATTTCATCCTCAATTCCAAGATATTATCTACAATATGTAGAACGGACTCACCCACATGGGTAAAATAACATCATAGTATAATGGATCTCGACTAAGAATCCGGCCAACCAATTTTCATATGTCATAACTTTATTACAAATTACACATCAAAGGAAATAACTCTTAAAAATAAGGATAGAAACATCACATAAAAACAGAAATTGAAAAAAAAAATCAAGATAACTCTAGGTACTGGGAGCACATATGTGGTTCAGATTCCCATGTACCCTCCTCTAGGACACCAATCCTTCCCAACACATGAACAAAAAAATGGTCTATCAATGCAATAACTTATCTTTTTTTTCTTGGATATCCAATTTTCACTCCTTGAAATTAAAATAATCCTCAATATCAATCTCTTCCCATTTATCCAATTGGAGAAATCACAAAGATATAGAAAAATGTTATATATCGGATAGATGTCATGTATCCACTTGAGTTGTGGATGAAAGGCCAACTGATACTCTAACTCACCCAAAAACCTCAATGTTTTTAACAATACCAAGACAAATATCACTCTCTCAGCTAGACTTGTGATTCCAAAATTACAGGGGAAACATTCAAGATTATATATTCCTCACACTCATGTCAATGTTTTACCTCATCTATTTTAAAAAATATTTCTTTCGGTCATATACTACATTAATCCCCTTATAAGAAATTTAATCCCTTTATTTAATAATCTAAACCGCATTTGGACCATGATTGGGTAACACCCTATCTTTCATATAATGAAGAATTAATTTTTCACATATAAAAATCTACACATGGATCCCTGATAATTGATAAGTGATGACTCATTTTTCATAGAAACATAGCAAAATGTAGGTGTCTTACCCATGATCCACCAAAGTACAAGATGAACACTTGTAGTAAATCCTCTAGTGTTGGGATGTTCTTATTTCTCTACCCATCTGTTTGAGGGTGGAAAATTATGTTAAGGTGTAAATGATTAACAATTTCTTGACATAATACTCTATATATTAAAATGGTATAATGTACATCTAGATCTGAGAAAATGGTACTTAGAACTCCATGCAACCACACCACCTGATCTGTATAACACTTCATCCACTAAACAAAACTCCATGATCTATATAAAGTGGGATAATTTATTCAACTAATCCATGATCAACCAGATGGAATCCAACCCTCCCTTATCTATATGTAATCCTAAAAATAAATCCAAAAAAAATTTCATATCATTTACACTCTGTATCATCCAAAGGATGAAGTAATCTACGGGGAAGATCATTGTTAGTATTTACCTATTATATATGAAAAAACCATACCCCATAAAATATTCTACATTATATTTCATCTATGTCTAAAAAAAGTGAATACTCATGTCATAGTGCATTTTATATACTTCTGGTTGTACTTCCAAACATGATCTATGAAACTCAAAAGGACTAATCTATTAATTTCCACCATATCGAACAACCTTACATGAAACAGTATCTGATTTCAGAAACTCTCCAATCAGCCCTCTTAATCATCATTATGGATCACATGAACATACCTATCCTCTACCATGTAGTCACTATTATGAGAATCCTCCACCTACCACATCAGAGTATATTGCACATTCATATGAAATAACCTTCCTCTACACTCGTCATCCATTGAATATATGTTTAAGGATTTCAACTCCTGTATTACTCTCCATGAATCGCCAAACTCTAAAAAACAACTTTCCTTGAAATCCTTCTCATGGAGTGATCCTCAAAATTTACCCTTTTTGAGGTGTATGTGATCTAGAAATCCTAATACTAAAGAAAATCTATCCATCTACACAACTGAAAATTTTGATCCTACTATGAAAAGATATAAATTAACATTTGGTGATCCATAAAGATCATAAAGTTTCCCCAATGAGGTAATGCTTCCAAAACATCATCACATACACTACCATATTAGGATCCCACAAAATGGGTGGCATAGTAACAATCCTGGGGAAATATATACCTAGACCCATAAGAGATTTCTCCCTTATATTATATCAATACACATCCCATTCCTATAATGGAAGCATAAATAGATACCTCACACATCACTTCATAGAAAATGTAGTCAAAGAGCCTATAACTTAAGAGGAATTTGGAACAACCTCCAATAATACCCTGAAAGACCAAGAAAAATATGAACCTATTCCATGTAATGGGGTGTTATCAAAGAATCAACTCCTTCAACATTTGACAAGTCTAATTCCACTCCCTAATTATACACTACATACCTAATTAAATGCACTTATAATGATGAAAAGAAACTCATGGAAAAATTTCAATTGAACAAGTGGAGTAAACAAAACTTTAAAAACAATCTATGTTGTTCATAATTATACACTTATGACATTGAGTAGATCAATATTTCATTGATGAACACAACTATGAAATGGTATCTAAATTTGTGGAACATGGTGTTCGTGATTCCCATGAACACAAATGGTGTGTTTGAAATATATAACAGCATGAATACAAAATGAGGTGCACATACCTGTAGCTAAAGGTAGTCTTCATGATATCGTCCTGCTTCACCCTCAACTGGTCATATTTATATGTAAAATTGATCATCAAAAACTAAATAACCCCTTTCTACTTGTCACACATAAAAATTATTTCATAATTTTATTAAGGGTATAGTGAAATATAAAAAAACATATCAATAAGATTATAGAGATGTAGGAAATGAATGATACATTTCCCTAAATTATTGCAGCCCAAGGGCATCCCCTCTTGAAATATTATCCCCCTCAGTGGAAAGGGAACACATATCAGAAGAGAGGATGATTTGTGAACATGAAGATGCTGGAGATGTAAGATGAATGTCATCTATATTTCCCCGCCCCCATGTGTGGAAACATTTACAGAATTACATATGAAACATCTAAATCTTCTCATGACATATAAAATGGAAAATAGAGATTATTTAATACTGAGCATGGAATAATGGATGATGCATTAAATAATTTGTAGATCTACTAACACTATGCTTTTTTGTTTACATAACTAAAGACCAGTGAGACGGGACATATCCTCATCATTTAGGGAGTGGCCAATGCTAAATTGAGATTCAAAAGAAAGAGAAATATGGCTTCTAGAATTCTAGACTACACCACCAACTTTCATATAATTTACGAAACATGGACCATTAGTATTGAGCTTATGTTATGTAGAATGGGGTAACTAATGAACCCAATGATCAGAAGTATTCAAGGATGCAGCTATGGTGCCCATATGGAGTGGTTCAAGAGAAGGGGTATCATAGGATTTTTTAACAAGGTGTACCAAATCAATCATATGTTTTATTACCCATGTGATCAGAGTTCTCCTCAAGAAATACACCCTCATTTTTTTCCTTATCCCTGGCTTGAAAAAATGCACCAACACCCTGATTCTAAAATCAGGTCATGGGATTTACTTTTCGGACCCACTACCCCCGCACTGTAAAACCATATCTTAGGAAAATATTCTAGAAATACTTGAATGGCCATTGGGACCCCCACTATCTAAGAATCCACTAATTAAACCAAACATTATTCCAAAAATGAATGATGGGTACCTTACACTGGATACCATCCTAAAAAAATGACCTCTATCAAAAAACACACATTGGTCATCCATATATTAGAAAATGACTCTCCCATTAAATAAGTCATTAACAACAATATTGAAACACAACAAGTTAATTTAAAGGAAAAAATCTATAGCATGAAAATATCCACATGGTACTAATGGGGCCCCATCATCGATTTACACCAATAGAACACATCAAGAAATATATTATGGAATATTACTGGAATAGTATACCCTAGGGTCATGGGAAAACAATCTACTTTTAGGACAATTCATAAATTATTTTTGGTGAAATAAAAGTGTGTGAAACTCCTTAATCAAATATGTCAAAAATAGGTTTACTAAAAAAACTAACCGTAGTTCTCAATATATAGGGCGCTTCTAGAATTATCACCTCCAATGTGAGAATATAAAAATTCTTACCTCATCTACCTCTCATATAAAAACCACATAAATGAACATTATTGAATCCACATCATTCTACATGATAAACATATTTATGTAAACCTCTACCAATTACATCTCTCCTCAAAGAATCATAAGATTTATACCCCAGATCCTTACATAGTCCCACTAATATATGTTGTTGATGCTAGCTTGTAACTTATACATCTACACAAAATTGATCATAGGGAACTACTAGGGACTGGGTCTAGTGAGGGCCATCATCCCCACAACCAAAATACAATGTTCTAATATCTACATGAAAAGTATATAAACCACTGTTTATAACAGAAAAAAGTGAAATTGTTGACTTTAACTCCCCCTAGTTGAAACCGTAAAGGACCTACCACTAAAGACCTAAAATGGAAAAAAAATTCTTCATTGAACCATACTCGGTCCCCTATAATGGATTGACTCCTCATGATTGGATCCATTTAATCCCCACCACCATCTTTGGAATATGAAAGCATGCCGACTATGTAAAATTTCATACTTCCAACTAGATAAAAGGATGTAGTGCTTCCTCAAGATGTCTCATTTGAGACTCTTCATCTGTGTGAATTTATTTGGAGAAAATAAATTTCATTTAACATGATTCACATCTCCAGAACTTACATAATCCCCTTAAAATTAAAAATAATCTCTTGCCTCATCGTTAACTTCATGGTTGACAAGGGGAACTCTTATACAACCCATTTCTAATAGCTGATCCATGAAAGATATGCCTCCTTTATCTCACCCAAGTATAGATTTTACCATTGAAATGATTTTCCACACATAAAATAGATGTCCAATGGGACCCTGTATCCCACCAGGTCCTAGAAAAAAATAAAAGTGATCTCAATATCCATTAGCCAGCTCTTTGCCTCCACATCTAAAACACTACCCTCAAAACATCCCTAAATCATGGTGCTAGATATAATACAACATACACTTCGAAGAAAAATTCACCTTTACTAGATAAATGTTATGGTGATCAAATGAATCATCATGTTGAACCTCAACATCCCGATCCAAACATATATGATGAACATTATCCCTAGATGAAAGAGGAAAAAATATACCCTAAGACTTTATAGTATAGAATTTTATTTATATTCAATGTTATTATTATTTTTCATTTTAACCATCTCAAAATAACCCAAATAATGTAGGAGTCCAAGTCATCGTGATTCATTTAAGTCTCTACATACTTTACCTAGAAAAAAATTCCACCTCACTTTGTTGTTCAATTAGATTAGAGTTTTTTCAATTGAACCGTGGTCCCTAAAAATACATTTTCTATCTAGTCTCCCAAGATAATATCATATACCAAGGTCAACTAGACATACTATGATACCATCACATGGAAACCTCACTTTGAATAACTCAAAAACATCATCTTCATCAACCATCATCTTTGATACCACTCAATCATGACCCCATCTCTCTAAAGATATCGTAATGAGGGGATTGATTTAATGACCCCATGTCCCACCTTTAACTGGCCCTGGGTTGGATACTATAATAGAAGGTATAAAGATCTAATAAAACTAGATCCAAATCTCTCTATAATAATTTTGGTTTAGTATATAATATGAATCATCCACAAGAAACACTATGATATAATTTAATTCAAATCCAAACCATCCCACAATGAATGTATAAATAAAACATATAAAGAAAAATGTTACCAAAAGTAAAATACCCAAATGTAATTCTAATTTTGGAATAAAGAAACTATCTGAATATCCAACCGAGTAATGTCTATTACAATCCCTAAAACCCTCCATGAAACCTTAAAATCAGTTTATATACATAGGATGAGAAAAAAATATACTTATTAGGAAACCAAATGTTTCTCATGCACACATGAAAAAGGGTAATAATGCACCCATGATAAGATAGTAGAACTAAAATACCTAAATATGTCAAATATCAATAATATCCCAACCAAGTCCCACTCACCAAATAACAAAATCCATGTACAACTGCATAATAATAATCCTATTGATAAAGGGATCCCAATGCTATTTTCCCACTTATTTTTCACTCTAATTCCCTAATTTCATAGGTCTATGTGATCCCATGTCATCTAAATAACACAAAACAGTACCTCGTAACAAAGTCACATCACATCACTCACTCAGACACCTGGTCCACCACACCACAACATGGTAACATCTCATCTCACCTGCAGACACCTTAGCCATTACATCAAAACTATAAACCAAGTAGTAGTGTATAAAAAACATGATGTACATAAACCTAGTTCCATCCTCCAACTATTCATGGACCCTCCACAATCTTCCTCATAGAATGAAAATATCAAATCTCACCCGAAATCACTTGGTCCACTGCCCCACATCATGATCATATCACATCTCACATGAAAACTCATGATATATCACCTAGTGATCTGAGAAATCATTGACTCTGATAGTCTATGTGTATCTACTACCCAAGAAGAGATAAAGGAGAACTATGTTTTTTCATTCATCAATACTACAGATAGGGTTCTTTGGAAAACACCCATGTGAGATTTACGTGAGTCAACACATAGTGATTGAAACCAGTGGGGTGTGTATAGAAATCATAATGAATGTACATGTATATACATATTTTCACACAAAATCCCAACCTATAGTTTCACAAACAGCCTTCAACCAACTCCTAGAATCCCAACTTTTATTTTCACCTCTAAATACATAATAGCACACAAACCATAAGACACATCTCACACCACCAACCAATTACACTATCAATCCCAATCATTATATTATTGTGCATCAATAATGTTAAACAAAAAAACAAAACCAATCATTTATTTATTCATTATCAATTTTCTTCTCGTTAACCAAACTAACACACATCTATTTAAATTCTTATTAAATATTTATTTATTGAATCACAATCTGGGACTCTATAACAACATGTCCATAAATCACAATCATCTCATCATTCCCATAAAACCACCACCCCAAAGCTCCTCTATAAGAGTTAAAAACCATAACCTTGTGTCTCTAACAGAATGTGTAAAAAAAACTTCCTCATCACCCAAAAATAATGGCATAAAAACAACACACCACCCTAACAACATTGCCAAATATCTACCACCTCACCACCCCAAAATAATGGCCGAACAATAACCACCTCACAGACCCAAAATCTTGACCACATCACACCCATTAGCCCAACATAAAATCAGAAATCATTCATTTCCACCTCAAAAGATTGACCATTCATTAGAACACATGAGAGTTCATTTTAAATATATAACCAATGTGATTTTATAAAATTACACTATATTTTAGGGATTCCATTAAAAAATCGATAATCCTCCAGAAATAATTTCATTAGTTGAATATAATTTTTTTTGGAAATCATTATTTTTGGGTGATTAAAAAATCACCATTGACATAGAAGTGAAAAAACATATCATATAGCATAAAAAATCCCAAAACAACCACCATTTCTAGTAGATCATCAATCCTATATCGATATATCGTTTCACAATATAATCAAAAATATAAATGAATATGAATCATTCATTATTTTCCCCATAAATTACAATTATGAAATTTTTTATATTTAGTTAAACCAACACAACAATGCTCAGAAAGAGAAAAATTATCCAACTCTTGCTCAGTACGCAATAAATAGAAATAAGGTATTACCTACATAAAATAAACTCTTCCAAATCAAATCACAATACATGGAAAATACGAAATAACCACAAACCAAAACTACACTCTAAGATGATGGGTCATCATAAACCACATCAATGTATCATCAAATGGAATCCGTAAATCACACCCCAAATGAATACTAAATGATCATAGGGGATCATTGAGAGAAGACCAAGAAGAAACTGAACAATATGATGGAATGTCTTACAAACAATCACCAATAGGAATCCACCTGATCAAATCCCTCAAATCATGGGTAAGAGGGAATTAATTTCTCCAAAAAAACCTAATTTTTTGACAATGGGGAAATGAGTAATTATTATGCCTAAATGAATATTATAGTCTAATAAAATTATTTTTAATCAAAGAAGCTTGCTGGTTTCACATTATTTAAACCATACATGGAGGATTACATATAGGTTCCACTAAAATTTGATATTTTGGTGAAAAAAACATTTCCTCTAATAGTTTTATTCAAATTCATTGAATTTAATTTTCAATAAATGTAATAATTTCATCAGATAACTCTTATCCATGTATATATGTCGAACTAGACAGCTACAAAAGCCTTGAACCATATCCTCAACACATGTAAACATTAGATTATGTGAATTTCATATTATAGCTATCCTGTATCTCCAACCTCCACTGTAAAATCCTAAAACCGCACCCAAATACGTCCATACACCCAAAGTAATAATATAAATTTCCATGAAATAATGTATCATTACAAATGTCTTGGTCCACAATAAAATCCAAGAACCTCACCAAAATAAATCCTCTAACACCATTCCAATAATATATAGGAATCAGTATATATGTTTCTTACCTCTTCGATATGTGGGTTCCCTATGATCTGGAATCATCCCATCACTGCTTATTTTTATCTTTGAGGGTGATGGATCTTCATGATATATGTCAGTCTATACCTTGGCTGGTTCGATTGAAAATATTGGGATTCCACTTTGATCTTAATTTTTTTTTGAATCCCATTGAATGTCCCTATTTTGGGTAATTCATTAGTTAATCATGTAATTTAAATTTTTTGGTTCGCTAAGGATTTTTTCACATCAATTATAAACCTTGAATGATGTATTTATTTATAATATATTTTCAAATGATTTTTTTAAATTGAAATTATTTTGTATTTGATTACTAATAGCTGTGTATTTCTAAAACAAAGCTTTTTGAAAGGCATTAAAATTATTGGTTTGATTTTTAGAATATATAGATTTTAATGTAAAGTTACTTTATAAAATTATTTGTTGATGATTCATGAGAAATTGAAATGTAATTAAAGATTATTTTGAATGGCATGAACTTGATGCAAATTTATCATTTTGTTTTGATTTTAATATTATCTATTAAAACCTAATATTTGTAATTTGAACTATGAATGATGATTTTAATTGAAATGAATTATATATATATGAATAATTTTTTGATTTTTTGAATCCTCCAGTGGAATGAAAAGTCATTGGTGGATTAGGAAAAAACAAACTAGGTATATTACACCTTAGGAATAAACTGATGATGAAAACCCTAAATAATCCTAGTGTTTTATGATTTTTCTTAATGTGAAATTAATTGATTCTATCCATATGTCCAAATTCTTAAGTATTTGTACACACACATTGATTTCAGATTAATTGACTGGGTAGTGAAATCTATAAACTAAAAAAACCAAGTGCATATAACCAGTGAAAATTTATTTCATCTTTTTTCATTATTACATTCCAAAGTTTAATGAAAATCATTATTCATGTCCTTTAATTTTTTGTAAGGTGATCATTTATTCCAATTATTGACATACCTTCCATTTTCATTATTTGAAATATTATTGGTTGATAAATAAGAACATATTTTTCATTTATTTATTTTATTTAAGTTAAACCATCTTAGTTTCTTTATTATAGAATGACTAATTGTACAATTATTGAAAACATACATGGATGTTTTTTATCATATCCCACCTTTTCCTTTTGTTTCCTATAGTCTATGACATGTAAGAATATAGATTGATAATGTTTCATCAGGTGGCAGTGGTTGTGCAAAATTATAGTGGTATATATTAATAGATGTGACTGGTGAAGCTTTGGTCCACATGTTACACAATGTTTCTGATAATTATTCCAAATGATTTTCTGGATTTTTCTTTAGATCGTATATCATTTATATTTTTATTTATCTATATTTTTATGGTACATATCACCATGAAAACTACCTAGAATACTAACTGGTTACTTTTAGTTATTCTTATGATCTATTAGTTTTTGGGTTTTAATTATGAATAAATCATTCTTATTGATTTTTTTGGCGTTGATAGGAATTATTCATTATCCCATTGTAAATTGGAATTCCCTTCTGTTCATGTTAGAGATAACTAAGGTACTGGTGTACCAGGGTATTTGGTTTTGTTTTTTTACATGAATCATATCAATGTATTTTCAGGGGTGTGGACAATGGGAGAATTGATGAATACTATGAATAAGAGTGTGTAAGATGTTGAAAGATGGAGTAAAATCATAAAAATTATGTTATTCTTCAATAAATAGAATAGTAGAATAGATAGAATTTGTAGGAAGAAGGCATGAAGGGAAGTGAATGAGGGGTGTTCCACCTATAAGATTTGAGAGTATTTCTTAAGATGGTTGATACATGGCGAGTGTTCGATTTTAATAATAAGTGGAAAATAATTTTCAATTTATTGATTTTGTAGTATGGGTATGACATGGACCTATCACACAGTTTATCATACCCCATGCGAAAACTATTCCCTCAACTATGCATATTGTAGAATTCATATAGTTTTTTAAAATGGTTTTGGAAAAAATATTCTAACCATGTGAGACATCAATTCTATGTATCACAAATGGGTTTATGGGTTCCGTACGGATTCTACAAACTATGTGCAACCCATTCTACTATACAAAAAACATAAAAAATTTAAAAATTTAAAATTTCCAACGTGGGACCCAATAGAAGAATAAAAAAAGGACAATAAATAAATAAAATAATAAAACAATTGGGTTATAGTGTGATTCACAACTTATAATGAAGGGAAATTTGAAATATATCAATAATTTAATAAAAGGAATATGATTGGTTTGAAATAATAACATGTTCATCAATATTATAATATAATAGAGAAAAATATATATGTATCTAATATAAAAGTTCTATTAATTTTTTTTATCTTTTGGGGTGAGATCTCTTGTACCTTGTAACAGTTTGTGAAAGTAATCATTGTATATGTAATACAAGATTCATTGTTATAACAATTGATTTAAATGAATTTGTAATAAAAAAAGTGAGAACTAGATTTTAGAAGAACTTATCTATCATGGGAATCATAAAAAGTACCAAGATGTTTTATGATCATTTTTAGAATTTTTTATTATTTCATCAAATTCATAATGATTTTATTTAATTTAGTGTTTCCATTATTTATATATAGAACCATGTAGAAGGAACAAAACAAATATTAACACTCAAAATCAATGTGGTGATTTATATACAATGAAATTATTCATTGATCACTTTTTAATCTAGTATATTGTAACTATATAATGGTATATGCCTAATGTTTTGACCAATAAACTTGTTTGTAAAGAATAACCTTTTTCTACACCTCTAGATGAAATGATGATGGGCCACATAATGGAGAAAATCCTACATCATTTAATGGAACTAATAATCCATTGGTAGCTGAACAAGATATGAAGTCTCGTGAGTTAAATTTCTATGATTTATAAGTTATAAAATGTATAAGGTTATTCTATTGGTGTATTATTTATATGGTGATATGAGTCAAGAGTAGTCGTTGATTCAAACTAAAAAGGTGGAGTATGATATAAAGATAATGAAATGGAGGATTTTTAAAGTGATATTATTTTAGACATTTTTTAGAGAAACATGATATTATGAAAATTAAATTCCATAATTTATGGCTCTAATAGTAAGAATGTATTAATGATTATGAAGAAAAAATTATGATATTATAAGGGATTTCAACATACTATGAATATAATATGATAATATAGATAGGTTGTTTCTTTTTTGTAAAAACACTATGGTACATTCTTAAAGGAAAGAAGAGACTCTTTCAATTTTCTAGACAAGTGTAATCTCACTCATTAATGAAAGAGAAATTAATAATCCACCAATATATAATGTTTCAAATGTGTACAGATATGGAACTATTCAAAGCAGTGACTCGGTAATTATAGGATCTTATATAAAAATAGGTTGATAAATAAAGGAATATCTTTTAAAAAATCTTTAGCTAAAATTGATATCCCTAAAATTCTGATATCAAGTAATTAAACCGCAAACTCATGTTTTATTTGATAATATATCCACACACTCTTATATTTTTAAATGATAATAAATTTTATCTAGACCCTCTAAGGAAGTAATTTTTAATTAAGACAACTAATGGGAATCTAGTGACACTGAAAATATGTTGAAAATACTCTATCTTGAAGAATAGTTATTATATTGTACAATTATTGTAGTTATACCTTTGTTTGTATATTGTATAGTACTAATTTCTTGGGTCTTTTAATTTTATGATTCAAAAAATTATAGACAAATTATAATATAATAAATGTAAAATTAGTGGTATTTTTTAAAATAATGGAATTTAATGTTTCTATTTATGTGAATAATTCATTAACCCACAATCATCATTTATTGATTCAATATGTGGATAAATAAATGATGAATACATTATAATTTTTTAATTGATCATATAATTCCTTAAATTCTTTCAAATTATTTATTCATGAAAAAATAATTTGGATTATTCATCATTTGAAATATGATATTCATAAATTATGGAAAAATATTAGAATATAACAAAATGATGAAATTAAATTAATAAAATTGAATGTAATCATGTCATCATATTTTTCAAAATTATTTATATTAGTGTTAAAATAATTCTTCAACTTTTTGAAAGAGTAAGATAAATTTATCACATATTTTGTATGAAATATTTTACCCTTAATAAGGTATGATTTTGGAATGTCTTTCACATATAGGGGTGTTATATGCTACATACATGGTTGGGGAATTAAGTAATTGTAAAATTTATAGTAATAAATTTGGTATTAAATATCAATATAAAATCCATATATCTTATTATACCTTTATAATTATCTATTATTTTAGTACAAATAAAATATTCTTTTGGGGGAATAATTTATATATTGTGGAATAATATAATTCCCATGATTTATTTTGTTTTTTTCATTCACATTGATATTGGTTTTACTAGATTTAATACCTGAAACATCAAATTACAATGAGTTATGATATAAAACATTGAACGGAGGAATAAACCATTGTAAATAGAATGATAATAATAAAATAGTATACATACATTTTTTTATTTTGTTTTCATTAACAATATTTAACGACTAAAAAAATAATAATTAGTGTGATAAGAATAAAATAAATATATGTTAAAATTTGTTAATTTATAAATAGATTGTTATAAATTGTTGTTCATTTTAATAATTTGATCACATTTAGAAGAATTATATTAATGAACTAATCAAATACCACTGCATTAATTTTAAACTGATATAACTTTATTTTAAGAAAAATTAAACATTAAAAGGATGGTTTTTTTAAAATATTATTTTTTATTTAATTTAAAATGAATATATTTTTATTTTTAAATTTTAAATAAAAATTACATTTATTTTCATAATGAAAAAATTATCATAGGGTGGAATATTACTATTTTTATAAAATATTTCAGGTTTAGGTTATTATTTAAAAATATAGAAGTAGTATTTTAAATTTTTTGATATTATTTTGGTTTAAATTTTTTTAAAAATCATCCAAAACAATAGTTTATAGAAAAAATTTATATTTAATAAGATAAATAAATTATTGAAAAATATTATTGATAATTTATAAATTATTTACAAATATGTTAAAACCATAGTGATTTTTTATTCTAATAAAAAGAACTATTTTATTCATTTTATTCAATTAATTAATTAGATGTTTCCAATTTCTTTTTATGTTATTTTATAGTCCTATAAATCAAACTTTTATAATTATAAATCATTAAATGACATTAAGATTATTTATATACATTATTTTAGATAAATAAATAATGTTTAAAATAAATTTTTCGATAAAATTATTTTTAGTTCCAATTTTCAAACATATATTTTATGAAAAAATATCAACTCTCAAAATTTAATCATTTACAGTGGTTTAAAAATTTACAAATCAAATATTAAAAGATCATATTTAAGGACCGCAATCTACTTAATCAGACCTTTTTCTTGTTTTTAAAGCATTTAGTTCTTTGAGTAGGCCTTAAGAAAGTCTAGAGGGGTTCAATAACTAAAAGCAGGAAGCATGGAGAATAAATTATGTGTAAGTGTTTCACATCATTTATTCAAATTTGAAGGCTGGTTAAGGTTGGTTCATGGGGTATTCACTTAATGTAAATTATTCGGACAAAATATTTTGAGGTAATTCATTTTTTCATAATATCTGAATCTCAACATTTATGTGATGTCTATGCATTATATGTCATGTAAATGCCTTGTGCAGTACGACTATAAAGATTTAAATTCCATGGGTATTCTCCAAACACAATAGAAATTATCACATTCTTGGTTATCCAACAACCATCTCTTTAGAATTTTTTAATACGTTCAATAGGGATCAAACCTTAGCTTCATGACATTAATCAATAGTGATCCATGGTGTGTTTTTTATTTTTTTCTTCCCAGTTCTACCTGATCAATTCTATTTCCACCTATTTTTTCACCATGCTATGGAATTATATATCACATGTTTTAATAGGATTTTCTTGATTTTTTTTATGGTGGTTATGCCCATGTGTCCTTATATGGCTAATGCTTCATGTAGGCAAGGTGACCAGAGATCCAAAACATTGGTGTGTTCTCATGGAAATAAAGTTGATTCCTCTGAGTAAGGGGATTCATTGATTATGTTTAAATTATCAGAAATCATAAATTGATCATTATTTATCCCTTTGAATGGAAATTGAATTGACCAAATATTATTGAACTGAATTATGGAAATTTTTAGTCATTTCATGTTAAGATTATACTTTCTTTCTACCATGACAGCGATTTTCCATATGATTTTATAGACAATGTCATATCTATATTGTTTCCTTTGAAATTTATTTTTTCTGATTGGAGTACCATGACAATATTGGAAAAAATGTAAAAATATAATTGATTGACAATTATTTTTATTAAAAATAATTATTGAAGTTCTACGATTGAATATGCTATTTTGTGAAATTCGGTAATGAAATGATTAAGTATAATATACATATTTATTTTAAATTGATCTTCCTGGTCATTAATGGAAATAAAAAATAATTTGAGTCATGTTTTTTATTATTTTTTATAATAAATAAAAGGCATATTAATTGAGAATGGTACATGTCGAGGATTGATGAAACCTAAATAAATGCTAAGCGTAAAATTTTCTTTAATAGTTTGATATTGAATACTACATTAGAATTATAATATTTGGAACCTATGAATAATGAATTAGTTAATTCAAGATAGATTAAGAATTTATTGTTTGATAAAGGTTATTTCTAGGCCACAAGATTCCTATTTTCTAGATAGGTTCATGTTTTGTGAGATTAGAGAGGGGATATAATTTTATTTGTGAAGGATATATGACTTGTTTTAAGTGTCTAGTTTTACCTATTACCTAGTCTTGTTTCATATGACCTACTTTTGTGATGTTCTCGAGATGTGAGCATCGTTATGTGATTTGACATGTGGGTGAGGAGGCCTAGATGAAGTGGTAGAAGTTGACACCTATGATGGCGAGATGTAAGAGGATATGCATATATGTGATATGAATGTAATTGATGTTGATAGTATGGGTGGAAGCTGGTCTTACCTGTTTATGAGATGTGGAGAAACAGTTTTCTCAATTATGAATCTATTAAATAAATAATGGTTGGGTTTCAAATTTATTATGCTTTCCATTCCCCAAATCGTGATGTAGTTGAATCTTATTGGATTCATGTTCCCAATTAGGGGTAGTTCTTGGTGGTTCCATTTTAGTTGATAAATAATAGAATTATGAAAATAATGATTTAATTTATTCCTTACCCACATTGTTGGTTCTGATGGAATGAAAATGTTTAACACATGTTGATATTTTTAAATTGTAGAATGAAATAGGATTATTCCTGAAGTTCATCGACTTTACTATGACGATTAGTGTAATTTAATTTGGAATTATTGTTATGGATAACTAATCATTATAGAATATATTAGCATAATGAAGTTAAAAAAAATACTTAATTTAATATAGATTATATAAATCCTTGTGTTCTTATAGGATGTCAGGTCTCAGTAGTGATAGTCGGATGTCTGGGTGAAATTTGTTTCAGTTGATTCCACAACTAGGTTTTTTCCATAGCATGGTTATGAGATATATTATATCATGTATGTCAAGTAGTTTCATAAACTGCCCTCCTAATGACTTTTAGGATAATAGACACCTAGTAGACTCTAGAAGGGTGTTTTCCCCAATATCTAGATGGGGGGATGGATTGATGACTACCCCATCTGGCCCACCTCTCATCACTGAATAGTTACTTGTGATGGTTTTAAAGGTATTTAATTCACCCATATATGTTCCTAGAGGATTTTGATGGATTTTGGTTGTTTCACACATATGTATCCCTGAATATAGTATCTAAAAGATTATTATAGTTATAATGTGAATAAGTTGTGATGGTAGTAGGAAATTAAATGGTGTTATGGTTCTTATGGAAATGAGGTATAATCCATTATCTATATTACCTGTTATATGACATATAGTTTATATTGCAAGCTATGTGTTTACTATACAATGATTTTTGAATAGTGTGATTTTATTATGTGATGCATGACGTGCGTGCTTTGATGACTTGCCTAGTTGTATCAAGCCGACATATTTTGGAGAGAGATGGCACTGGATGTGCGATGTCGGTGAAGAGTGACATATGAGTGGGAATGAAGGAGTGGGGTACCATTGATTTTTCATTATTATATTATATTCCATCTGTTATGTGATACTTATTTAGAGTTGTCCATGGAGAGGTTGGGAACATAGTATACATATGTAGGTGAAGAGTTAGTTGCACTATTGTTCATTGTGATTTAGTATGCATTAATTTTCTTTTTTCATGAGAGTATCTAGGGAGGGACCTATTAAGTATATGTTTATCGTCACCATAAATATATGTAAAATAATTTTTTATAACACCATGGGATTGATATATATTAGGTTGGATATTACAAGATCATCATTTTGTGGGAGCAGTTTGGGATTCGTGGTTGCTGCCATATTTACCTTCTGATATTTGTTGTTTCCTATTCCGTTGTTATAGTACGGTATAAAAGTGAATTTATGAACATGAGATATTAAAATGTTTCTAATAATATGATTATTGATGTATCTATATTATCTCTCTCTTCCATATGTTTCCCTTAGAGTGTAATGCCTCCCATATTCATGATTATCACACCTTTATAGCTAGTTATCTAACCAAAGCCTAATAGATGCGGGACTCCAAAAATCAATATGTCTCTACCATTATTGTGGTGTATTTTTGTGAATGATATCATGAAATAGTGGTATCAAAGGTTATAGATAAAATATAGGACATATTTTTGAGTTAGAAACATGTTAGATATAATGGGATGGTAGGACAACGATGAATGCTATGTTTAGTGAGAGATGTAAACAAGATACACCCTCTGAGTCATGGGAACATAAGCTCGTCAATGATCAGATGAAAGTAAATTTATGTTAAATAAGCCTTCTAAATTACTTAATACATGATGCTTGTAAGAGTCCAAGGAGATGATTATGCTTAATTATTTGTTGCAATGTTGATTAAAATGGATTTATATTTTGAATTTTTAGACCCATAAACATGATAATATTATAAATAATTAATTATTATTAAATATTATACATTTAATGTTTAGGATCTATAGTATATTTTCCTTTTTACAAATGGTTTCAAGTCATAGTCACCATTTTGTTCAAACAGATGATGTTCAGTTGATTGTGCTAGTAGATAATTCCATAGTGTAGGTCGAAGAAGAAGAAAATTAAATGAGGAATCTCATAGAATTTTGGTAGCAGATTCTACAAAAGTATTTGATATGAATTTAAGATTAATTAATTTCTATGTGGTTGTATGTGGTTGAGATAGCTTGTAGTTTGATATGTACTCAGAAAGAGCACTGGTTCACATTAGACATAACGATGCAATATAGATTATACATTCTGTGGTGGTTCTTGTTCTTCAAAGATCATTGAGAGTCTGAAGTCTCATATGATATTTTTTTTATATTTTCAATGTAGAGTTTCTTTTTTTGAGCTTTAATGATATTCATTTCAATGATAACATTACCCTTCAACAGAGATAATCCATTGTATTATGGTTTGGGATCTATCTCTTGACCCTTCTACGGTATTATTCATACTTGTTTCCAAATGAGGAGGATAGGGAGAGGAATTTTGATGAGGCATTCCATACATAGATCCAGTGATAGTTCACCTACTTTGTGAAAAATAGGTTTATCGATGAGTTTTTTATTGAATAGTATATCAAGAGGGTTCTAGCCATAACTGGTTAATCTTGAGAGGGGATTTGGTATGATTACTCATGAATAATATTAGTGTTTTGGGGTTATTATTGGTCAGTATAGAAGTGTTTTTTGTTATCTAGGTGTTGGTACAAGTGCCCAACATATATTTTTTCTAAGGTAAGTGGTTATTAGACATTTCTTATGGGGTCAGATGTGTTGGTTTATTCTTGTGGAGGTCGTGTTTATCAATGGTGATAGTACCAAACATCCTAAGAAGTCTGCATTTTTGAGGTGTTCCAATTTTGATTTCTTCATTATGATATCTTTGTCTAAAGAAACAGTATAACGGTAATCCAATTTTGGATCAACAGAGACAGTTTGGGAAATGTATATGACATACCTTATATTCCCATCATCCACAGAGAGAAGAGTGTTTCCATGGAGGTAGTCGTCATCAGGGTCCAAGATGTTATGGAGTGGGTCTTGGGAATGTTCATGTTTTATCATTGCCATATCCATGTGATCGAAACATCATTTTATAAACCAGCTGATTTTTCTATATTCGTACATTATTTTTTTCATTTAGGAGCAATGAACTCCTTCATATCACTTAAAATATTCTATTCTATAGGACATGAGGGGGATACATTTATGGTTCCCTTGGTATTGACTATAGACAATATATTTTGAGATTAATTTTATGATGTATGTGGAGAATATAAGATACTACTAGGGACAAACTCTATTGATGAGATATACAATATTTGAAGATAAATCCATATGAAATCATATTTTTATGGATTGGTTATATTTAGTGATGTCTATAACAGATTTATTTAGGGGTGTAGTTTGTGTTTTATGATGAAGATAGAGATCGAGTGGTGAATCTTACTGAGCCAGGGCCTCATATGGGATAGAGGCATGTTTGTTTGTTTTCTTCTTTGATATACCAGATAATATTGAGCAGATCATAGTTTTAATAGTTTGTGATTCACAATGTTATGGATGTGTTCCTTGATTTCATTCCATAGGAGGTTTTTTCTTTACACCCTTGATGAGAGATTATATTTCGAATTGACCTATATCCATGTGTTTCTTCTATCATGATTTATCTAAATAGGATATCACTTTCTGAGTTATGAGATTTATAATAATAGCTTTATGGTATGTTGTATTATGGTTTTCTTCAACCAAGTGTGTCTTCTTTTGGTGTAACAATTTTTTATAAAGAATGAATATAGAGGTTTGTGTCTTGGAATCAATTATCATAGCTTGAACCATGGGACTGTGAACAACCACTACCCTCATCCACATACTAATCATTTATTCGACCAACTAATGTGGGAAAACTGGTTCTCAAAGATTGATCTGCAACTAGGATATAATCAAATGTAGTTAAAGGATTAAGATATACAAAATATTTGATTTCCATTATCTCTATGTGCATTATATGTTCGGTGTGATATTTTTTGATGTGATGAATTCTGCATATCTATTTAGGGGGTAAATAAAGTAGTTTTAAAATAGTTCTAGGATAATTTCATAGTTTTTCATCAGCCACATCCTTGTGTAGAAAATGTATCAGAACGAGTATGCACAAAATCTGTGTTCCCTTTTGGGAGGTCAAATTCATGGAAACCTTCTTAGTATTTATTCAATTTGTGAGTTCTGGGGTAGTTAAGTTTGTATATTATGGTATTTTTTTCCCTATTCAAGAGTAGTTCTGGATATTTCAATGGTGGAGTAAATATTTCATGGAATGTTAACAACATAGTGGTAAAGGTGAGTTGTTTCCTTGGTCATTGAGGCTATTTTTTGTGGTTCATCACTATTTTATCTTGATTTGAAACTCCTAATATATCCTTTAATATAATGGATGAAGTGTTTGTTTCGTTTTCAATATATCTTTGAGTACATGAAGGAGATGTTGGTTAGAGATACAGAACTTTTTTCCAATTGTGGCGAGTAATTTTGTGCCTTAATATGGGGAATCTCATCTTGGCTTGGTCTATTTTCTATTGCTATAGAGATCAGTTGTATCATATAGGTCTCATTAGTTATTCCCCATCAACTTAACTATTCCACCCATTATCGTGAGTTGGTATAATTGTTGTTTACCAAGTATTTTTTGTGACATTTCCTCATCATTGAACGTTTTAGGGTTTTTACCAAACATTGGAGAATGATGTATATCTTATCCCATCATGACATGAACATGTATAAGCATTGGTGGATATAATTATAGTAGGATTACAACATATAAATTTAATTTATCCAAGGAATGGGAAATATTATGGTTGATGTGCTGAGTATGATGTCACATAGTGATGTCATGTGTGAATGTGGAGATTTCTTGTGTATAATGGAAGAAGTATCATTGATGAATCTATATATAGGAGAGGTAAGAGTATTATATTTTTTTCAAATGGAAGTGAAATCATATATGGTGATGTAGGTGGAGGAGTCCTAGATAAGGGATTCTAAGGTGTATGTATGGAGGGACCGAGTCATTTATGGTGTTTCCACTAATGGTTGTTCTAAGGAAGAATATTACTAGATTTTATTTCTAGGATGTCTTTTCATTCCTTCAAGGATGTTCAAAATTGTTATTTAGGAGTTCCATATCTCACCTTTAGTGGTATATCCCCGAATGAAAATGTGGTACTGGTATTTGAGAGTTTATTTTTTGTTTCTTAGGATGAATCATGTAGTTATAGAGTTTTTTTCCAATGTTTAGTCTCCCAGATAGTGAAGGTCAAGCACTATGTTTCCTCCAGTTTACACTAGCCATTAAAATTTCTGCATTCAATGTGTGAGGAATTATTGATAGTCTTCTCTATGTTTTTACCTCATGCTAAGGGAGGTAATGCTTATATATGGGTAATAGTGAAACATTTGAAAAAATGTGTCAACACAATAGTGATTAGAGAGTCGAAGTCATTAGATATATTTTTTAGGATGTATCTAGAGGAGGTGGAGTAACTCCAAAAATTCCCAATGATGATCATCTCTGATGTAGAGAATCATTTTACCACCACTATGTGGAGAGTAATCTAGTATTATTTTAGATCTTAGTAACTACTTATAAATTCTTTTATATCTATAGATAGAAGGCCAGATATAGAAGTCCATCCATAATTTTGAATTAATGTTGTGATCGAATGTCCTAGATTTTGGAGGTTTATGGATTAGACACCTTCACCTATTAAATCTTGATTACAATAATATTTTCCACTTGACCATTGGTAGGGTTCCATTTAACTATTTGTATGGGAAACCTTTAAGTTGTCTATTATTTTGTATTAGGGTCAGAGAGGTAGAAATTCTCAAGTTAGAACTGATACAGAATATGATAGAGAATATTGAGGTAACTAAATATATGATTAATGAATATCAAGAATTTCATAAATCCTATGTTGATCATAATATGAGACCTCTGGAGTTTGAATTTGAAAAAAATATGTTCATGAAGGTGACTCCTCATCATGGGATGTAATGGTTTGGTCATGGGAGTAATCCTTTTCCATAGTTTTTTGGGACTTTCGAGGTATTGGAAAATGTTGGAGATGTTGAATATCAAATATCACTTACCCCATCGATGGTTTTGATACAAAATGTTTTCCAATAGAAACATATCTTCCATTATCTTCATTATATATCGTATGTCATAAATTAGGGTTAGATTGATTTTTATGATGATGCGACCTTCGTGGATAAACCTATGGAGAACCAGCACGACCAGAAGAATTTGTTGCATGGGAATACTATTACCTTGTATCACGCATTTTGGAAAAATGATGTGATGTAAGAGAGTACATGAAAATGTGTCTTGTAGATGTGCACGTATTACCCCAAGGTACTTTTTAGATATTATCATGTAATAGTGTTCTCTTATGGATGTTGACCTTTCTAGTTAACGATGTGGTTTCCATATGTTTCTTTTTGTCACATTACTCTCATTTTAGAGGTATCTTCAATGGGAGAGTTTTTAGGAGATGATTAGTTTTTCCCTATATTTTCACTTCTTTCCTCTCATTGTGGTGGTTTATATTTTGACATGGTGATTGCTTTGAGAGGATCTCATGGGGTTGATATATAGATGATCCATTTTGTTTCTTCTCTCAGTTTTCTTTAGGATTCTCAACAAAAAATTTTAATTGGTATCTAATGTAAGAGAATGGATCCACATCAGCTAAATCTTTTATTTTTTCTAATTCCCATGGTTCTCTAAGGAGTCCTAGAGTGAGTTGGGAAGGGTAATACTAGTAAAGGATGGAATTGGGGGGAGTACACAGCATGTAAGTATTTCACATCATGTATTGAATGATCATGGAATGTTATGGATGATTCATAGAGTGCTTCATTTCATATAAATTACAAGGAATTAATCCTTTAAAGAAAAAATTCATTTTAAAATATTTGAAACTCAAAATTTACATGAAAATTATGCTTTATATATCTTGGAAATACCATATGAATAGTGGTTATCACGGTTGTAGTTCTTAGTTATTCTCCCAACCCAATGGTTGTTCTCTCATTCCCTGAGATCTAGAAATCCCCACATCATAGGTTTGGTATTCCTTTGATGGGGACTAATACATGATTTCTCATGTCCCATATGTGGTGACCCTTGATGATGCAAGGTGTTTTTATTGATCATTATCTAGTGGGTTCTCCCATATCAATCTTTTTTACTCCCACTTCTTATTTCCATGATATGGTGCTTGATTAATATTTTTTTCTTAATGGGGGTTTTTCTAGTTTTTTGTTGGTTAGTTTGTATCATGGAATCCTGGGAAAAATGGAACTTCATGCGGGAGATGTTATTGATGATCTGCACCATTGGTCTAGCCTCATGCTATGAATGTTGATTCCTTCAAGGTATGTGGTTCATTGTTTATATTTTATTTTTGAGGAATCGAAATTTATTCTTGATTAATCCTTTTAAATGTAAATGGAACTGAACAAATAATATTGAACAAAATTAAGGAACTTGGTTGTGATCTCTTGTCGATGATGTTGTTTTGTGGTACCATGAATGTGGTTTTCCTCATGACTTCCTCGGTAGTATGATATTTATGTTGTAATATTTGATAACATGTGGTCTTTCTTGGAGTTGAATGATAAATGTGGAAAAGAGCATAAAGATTAAACTAATTGATATTTAATTTTCATAAGAATAATTAATGACGTGGCATATTTTAATCCTATTTTTTTATAATTTTATAATGATCAAATTGTTTCTATTATGAATTTTTTGTTAAATTTGATATTATATATGATTAAGGTAGTTCATAAACATTTTTAATCTTATATATGATTTTTTTAAATAAATAATAGGCATGTTAATTGATAATGGCACTTCTTATGGGTTATTAGAAACTAGAATAAATGTGTTGAGAATATTTTTTTGGATGGGGCCGAAGCCTCAATTTTGTTATTAAATTAAAGCAAAGACCTCTTTTAACTGGGTAGAGGGAAACCCATTACATAGCCTGATGGCCCAGTGGGCTTGTAACCCGTAACATAACCCTTAGGCCCAAATTTTTGGCCCAATTCACATTCTGTGAATAGTAACATGCTTGCTACAGTACCGCCGCCGCTACAGTGCCCTGCCACCGCTACAGTACCGCTACTAAACAGTGCTTCCACTACTACAGTACCACTACAGTACCGCTACAGTTCTGCTATAGTAAGCTGCGCCCAATGTGTTGAGCATGTTTTTTCATTTAGTGATTTATGAAGTCTATTAAATTATGATTCACATAGTCGGAACCTGTAAACAATTAATTAGTTAATTGACGAGGGAATAAGAACCGATAGTGTGATAAATATAATTTCTAGGGAATGAGTTTCCTTTTTTCTTGTAAAGGATATGTTATTTAAAAATATATCCATGATAGATTACTTATGTGAGGAGAAAGGATTCATTACATTTAGGTTCTATATTTTCCTATTAAAAATGTTTTTTCAGTACTGATTTTGTGATGTGAACTATATTTGGGTTTCACAATGTGATGTGATATGTGGTGGGGGAAGCCTAGATGATGTGGTAGTATTTGACACTTCTGATAGAGAGATTAATCATGAAATGAAGGTGGGGGATGGGGAAGACACTAGAGATGATGTAATGTGTAGAATATGGTATTAACTATTGATGATATGTTTAGATATTGTATTCTCAATTTTTAATCTATTAAATGAAAAATAGTTGGGTTTCTTATTTTATTTATGTTTCCTTACCCACTAAGTGAGGTAGCTCGATGCGTTTGATTTCATGTTTTCATTTCATGGTACCATAAGATGGTCTTAATATTTTATCCAGATTATTGAATGATTCCCATAGTGAATTAAATAATTTTTAACCAACTGGGTTTGTGTTTTTATACTGGAAATACATAAAAAAAGTTTATCTTGTTAAACTGTGGACTAAGATGGCATTATAATCATAGTGCATGGAATTTACTCGAATGATTAATGAAATGTAATATAGAATAATGATAATTTTTAATTAATAGTTAGTCAATTAATTATCATAATAATCTGTTAAAAATAATTAATTAATTCAATGTAGCTTTTTTATATTGTTATTTTCTTTTAGAATATCTAGAATTAGCAGTGGCTTCCATGATTATGGTAGATGTTATCTGTAGTTGAGTCTAAAATTAGGTTATTCATATAGTGTGGTTTGGAGAATTATTATATAATTTATATTATATGATTTCATCAATTACCCCACCATTTTTGGCCTGGTAAACTAGAATCCAATAGACTATGGGAGTGTGTTTTCCTTTACATCCTAATGGGAAGATAGATGGATGACAACCCCCTCTTGACGTGATCCCTTCTAATGTAATATAATTGTGCTATTATGCACGATTTTTAATTTTACCATTTATTTTTTCATAGGTTTGTGATGGATTGTGGTTATTTTAAACATATGTTGGATTTGATATAGTATACAATGCATTATTATAGTAAAAATTTCTATATCCTAATATTGGTTTATGTAATTACTCTGTGTATGAGATGGGACAGATTTGGGAATAACAAATTCTCACTGATACACATTATACATTTTGTGGTGGATCCACGAAACTTCTTTATTAGTATATATGGGTATGTGGATGGGATGATCTGGTTACGTGATGCATGAGGTTAATGTTGTGATGTGTCTTCCTGGTGTCTCCAGGCTGACCTATTATGTAGAGGGATGTCTCAAGATGTGTGATGTTGGGGAAGAGAGGAAAACCAGTGGTGAAATAGGATATGTGTACCCTTGATGTTTCATTATTATATAATATACTCTTTTATAAGAGATACATCAGGAGAGTTAGCCATGGTGTGGTTGGAAATATAGTATTCAATTGTAGGTGATGAGTTAATTTCACTACTTTTTCACTACGCATTAGCATTCCTTATTTGTCATTTTTCTAGGAGTCTTTAGAGAGGTTCCTACTGAGTGTACGGATATTCACACCCAATGTTTATAGATTTTTTTTTCAGGTCATCTACTAACGTTTTTAGATCATGTTATAAATTACTAGCTCATGATTTTTCCATATTTTTTGGGAATCATGGTCAATGTTGTCTTTATGTTTTTGAATTTATAGGTCTCCTTTTTTATAGTATTGTACGATATGGAATTTATTCAATTGAGATTTATTTTTATAAATATGTATTAGAATGTGTTTATTAGTGTATCTATCTTACATCTCTCTTTCACATGTTTCTATTAGAGGATAATTCCTTCCATATTTATTTTTATAATTCTCACGGATCTAGACACCAACATAAAGCTCAATGGAGGTGAGAAATAGAAAGCTACTATCTATATCCCTTCATTATTGTATCATTATGGGGTGGGAGTCAAGACAATTTAATAATGCCCCATACTTTTTCTATCATAATGAATCGTTGTCATGGTAAAGGATTGTCGCCAAATTATAGGTATAAATGATTAACAAGGGGCTAAAATAAGATACATTTCTTTAAAGATCACTAAAACATTACAAAACTTGATATTATTAGTGGATAGTTACCTTTCCAAATCCCATAATCGAGTATTTTTTTAATTTCTATGACTTCGTGAAAAAATGCCATTATTTTATATTAATATTTTGATTATTTTTTATTTTGGCTCTATCATCACTTATAAATGGACACACATTCACCCCCATTATCCACAAAACTCAATCCCCTTAGAATGAACAATATCAACCTAAATTACCTACCAAAAACCTTATTCATGACCTATATGTGTTGGTATTGAAAAAATTGATGATGAACACTCACCAAAATAATACACCAACTGAAGTAGAATGTTCTTTTTAACAATTGAGATTGAGATGTTATTCCAAAACCTAGATCCAAAGTGAAAATAATCATGATCTCAAAAACTATGATATAGTTCAAAAATAGAAGAAACGTCATATAAAATGCTGAAAAAAATACATGAGAGTGGCTAAAAACAACCCTGGATACTATTTTGCTTGCCAAGAATGGTGTGGATCATCAATTCTAGAAAAAATTCATTATAAATGGAGGTTAGAAAGGCTTAAAATCCTTAGAGGATCCTTAATAAATGAGAAAAATTATTTATGGATGTGTTGGGTTAAAATTGGGAGAATTATGAGGGGTTTGGAAATTTAAATATCAATTTCTTGATTATTAAAAACATTATGCAAGGTTTCATATGATGGTGTGAGTTGTTTTTCCAAACTCTATGTCTAAACAATGTGCCTCTTTTAGATGGATGAACAGTTAATTTTATGAGGGAGAATGGATTGAAAAACTATGAATCAGCTATGAAATCCTACTCTATCTAGGGTTTTATGGATTTCTGGTGCTAGGATCACTATTTTTGAAATCCATTCACCAACTATCGACATCCCAATACCCCTCCAAAACATTCAATTTTCACCCATACTCGCCCAATAAAAAATCTAATGAAAATATACTCAAAACGAGGAAAATTAAGGAATGAAAATAGGATCGAGGCATATTAATAGAAGGTCAAGATCATACAATTTAATTTATCATCAATAGCTACAATAGAAATATATATAGATGTATTTGGATAATATGTTATAATATCACTATATTTGAAAGGAACACTATGTTTTAATGTGTATACAACATGCATCACTGAGCTTAAATAAATAATAATATATTATTATATGTATTTTAAAGTTAAAACATAGCTATTAAATTAGAGGGAATTAATATTATTAGCCACATTATGAAATATATATAATTTACCAACCCAATATAAATGTATTTATTTATTTATTGGAAATATGTCCCCAATGTTTAGAAAAGTCATTTTATTCCTCAAAAAAACGTCTTCTTCAACAATTGTTTTTATTTAAATTATTGAATGATTATTATAATTAAATTTGGAAATATTTTGAAATTTTATTTTTTTATATTGAATATAATTCTTTATATCATCATATAAAAATTGGTTTGAGGTGAAATATTAGTATTTTATTAAATTATTGACTTTTCAATAAATTGGGAAAATACTATTTTCTGTAAAACAACTATTTTATTTATTAAAATGTAACAATATACACTAAATTATATCACAAATTATTATAATAAACATTTAGTTAAAAATAAAATAATTAACTATGTGGGAATGATATTTATACTTAATTTTTTTAATAAGAGTTTTTTTTTCGAAAAAACAGCATATCTAAAAACTATTTCTCATTGTGTTTTACAATTTTTTATTAAAAATAATATCATTATATATATATATATATTTAAATATATGGAACTGAATTTATTATTATTTTGAAAACTAATATTTATCCCTTTATTATTTTTTTATATTTTTTCAAAGAAATTACTTTTTTTAATGAACTGTAAAAATATATATTGTTTTTATGAAATGTGGTATCTATTTTACTATATCAAAGATAGAAATATGAAAAATAATTATTAAACATTTTGAAATAAAAAGGTATTATAATATATTATTATCAATATAAAAAATAATTCAAAATTTAAAAGTTATAATTAATTACAAGATAAATATAGAAATAATTTTCATCATTCACGAAGTGTCGATGATACACTAGAAAAGTCAAATATGATGCCCTAATGATAATATTTGTGATGTGGGAAGTATTTTATATACATGGATGATAAATAGGAAATATTTTTGATTAATTTTAATAATATATTATAATTTTTTATTTTAATAATAATTGACACATTAAAATGATTTGGCAGTGCTATAAATGTTAGAATAACATATTAGATATATTTTCATGGAATATATGTGAGTAAATATACATATTTAATGAATATAAAAGTTTAAATTAAAACAAATTAATTTTTTTAAATATAATTTTTTTTATATATTTAGTTATGAAATAAGTGCATTGAATTAATATGCAACATTTATGCACTTCTTAATAGGTAGTAGGAAAAGAATAAAAATTATTATAAAAACACTCATAATGGTTTCTTAGTGACTTATAGGGTACCATAAATTGTATAAATAATTATAAATTATTAAATTGTTTTTGTTGTTTATATTATAATTATATTTGAATGTCAATTTATTTTGTTTTAGATAAATTGAATTTTTTAAAATTGACATTAATGATATTTTAAAAAATGATTTGTCAAACGATTTAAAATTTATAAAAATTAAATATTCTACCAAAATAATGGTATATGGTGGAAAATATGAACCATGGTCCATTTAAGGTACATTTTTCATTTTATAGTAACTTAAATTTCCCTTAATATTCTATATACGTTAATATCACTATAATTTTCAAAATTGTTAACCGAGTGAAAACATAGAAATAATGGTACTAAAATAATAAAAAATCGTCCAAATTTTATTGTACAATATTATTATAACACATCCTAAAATTATCTTGTAATTATTTCAATATGGATCCACTTGAACATGAAAGTTTATTTATATTAATTTATTATATTAATAAATTCCATGAATCCCCCTCCTTTTGATTATAAATGGGTTACTCCTCTCTTCTCTTACTCACACAATTTCAGTACTCCATCATTGACAAGATCTAACCAAATAAAATTCTAAATCCCCCATTATTGTAGAGTTGTCCATTTTTAAAAAATAAAAAACTTATTGGGATTAATTTTTAATTTCAATAGGGTTTTCTAAAGAATAAGACAAATAATGTACCTATTGATTCAAACATGAGTTAACTGAAAAATTACATTAAAAACTCAGTTGATATTTATCTAATGATATATTTATAAAAATATTTTAATTTAATTTTCATATTATTGAAATTATTTATGCAATATATTTATATAGAAATAATTGAATTATAAAGGTTATATTATACCACTTTTTACTTTCATTCACTACTTTTCAGGATGAATATTTTTTTGAAATTTATTACGAAACATTATTAATTTCCTAAAAAAGTAAAATTTGTATTCTATTTTGACATATAATGTATCATATAATAATCCCCTCATTGAAAAAATCAATTAATATTTGGTTTAATATAAATACTTCATGTTTTTTTCAAAGAAAAATAATTCTTCCCTCTATTTTATGTTTTTTAGTTTTTTTAATGTGATTTAATAATTAAATGGTATTTGAATAGTCAAAGGTGTTTTACATATTGTTGTAATATAGTTATTCAATGAATTTTTGATAAAAAAAGATAAATATGGAATGTTTTCCTTAAAAATATGGTTCTTGGACATTATACGTGATCTAGTGAGATTGGTATGACTCTCGGATGAATTCGTTAATGATTATGTTCATAGATAAATTATATAAGAAGATGGTTGTAATGGTTATTCAAAATTGTAAGGGTTTTTAGAAGGGTTTTGATAAGGATTATATGAATATTATTCAAAAATAATCCTACATTACTATTCTATGATTTAATAAAAAGTTATATTCATCTCTATTTATTGTCCCTTGCTATGATTTTTGTGCTCATGCATCATTTTTATATGTTTTTCAACAAGGATTCAGTATGATTAAAAAATGAATATTTCCTATTAAAAATCATAAATATTTTTCATAAAAGAAAATGAATTTTTCTCCATAACTCTACACATTATAGGAATAATGGGTACTAATAGAACATTTACTAATATTTGTGTAGGGATATATTGGGTAACATTTATGAACAAATTATTTAACATAATTAAATTGAACAGAGAATTGATAATTTAGGAAAATCAGTTCTTTCTAATGAATGAAATTATAAATTTTATAAGTATCATTTCCATAAATTTGGTATTATATCCAAACTCATATTAATGTATCAATTAAGACTATTTTTTAGAATAAGTATAAATTGCACTATAAAAAATGATAGTATATCAAGGGGATTTATATTTATTTCTTAAAAATAAAAATTTTGGAATAGAATATCACATGGTTAAGGATATCATTGTTTTTATCTTCCTTATAGTTTTATTATTATTATTTTTATTGATATGCTAATTTTTTTAATTAATGCTTAGAACTATTTTTATCCAAAAAATATATGTAAAGAACAATGAATTCGTTTTCAGAATGAAAATCCTAATGTAATAGGGTTTATAGTTAATACTCTTGTGGTTATTCATAACTAGCTATCAGAAGATATAATTACATAATACTAGGTGATTTTCCTAATTCATTGACTAATATAAATTAATTTTCCACATTTTTAGGTGATATCGAACCTATAGATAATAATATAAAATGTCTTATGTGATAAGAATATGGGAAGAAGAACCAAGGGTAATTCATTAAAAATAGGAAATATATTTTATGTAGTAAATATTCGAATAAAAAACATAAGAGAAAAAGTAAGTGTTCACTTAAAACCATGATAGGAAATAAATTTCTTCCCAATGTTATAATTTCTCTTTTAAATGTGGTAAGTATTTGAACTATGTGAATAGTTTTTCAAGGGGGAAGGCCCATGAACAAGATAATCCTAACAATATAGATAATTTTTTAGGAATACCAAATTCTATTACAATTCAAGAAAAGGAAACAAAAATTAAAAAATTAAATGTTTGGATTAAATTTATCATTATGTTTTTTAATGAATATATAAACAATATTAATATTTTTTATTGTAAGAATGATTTATTAAGGAATAAAATGGACTTGAGTAATTAATATATTATGAATAATATTAAATTCATAAGGTGTCTATATATATGTATTCATTTTTTTGTAGTAGTAGATTCATGTATTTTAATAATTTTAAAACAATTAAAACTCTTTTGATGTTTAAGGTGATAAGTGTACCATAGATGCAATTTTTTTTGAGATTTTATAGATATTTAAGGAATAATAAACACTTAATTTTATCCTATGAAAAGTATATTTGAGTGTGGTTTCCTTTATATATATTTTGGGAAATATGTCGATAGATATTGATTACCTTCAGGGTTTATATGAATTATGATATTAAAATAGTTATGGGTTGTTACAGTTTAGTATCACATGTTTTATCAAATAGATAACCATTGGATTGAAAATTTATTTTGTAAATATTTCATTAATATTTGTTTGAGAGAAGTTAAAACTTTTGGAAATTTAAATGATTAAGGTAAATAGAAATAGTTGAGGATAACCTAATATTTTTTTTCAAAAATAATGTTTGAATTAAATTTTTGGATTATATATTATTTTTATTTGATTTCATACTGTATGATGTAATATATGTAAATTATTATCAAATATAATAGACTATATTATTAGAGAATATTAATTTTTTTATGATAATTTGTGAGTTATTTTGTTATATAGAGACAAATAATAAATTTATGTTGGATGAATATGTGATAATATCATTGTAATATTTGGATTTCAATATTAGTAATAAATATTATGGATATTCTTAAGGATAGTTACTTAAATAATCATTCTTTTTAACATTGGGTAATACTATTGATTTTTTTAGACTAATGTATTACTTCATTGTATGATGTTTTCATAATTTTGGGAATGATCTAAAATTGTTCAAATTATAATTTATTTTTTAGAGGAATATGGCTCTTGGATAGATGATAATGATACATATTCCTTCCGTCAATTAATAAATGGTGATATTTCTACTGATACTAACCTTCAAATCAAAAAGGGGATGTTAGTTAGATGGGTGAAAGTGTTTTAGAAGGACCCATAATTCAACTTCAAATATATTCTTTGGATATGACTCTACTTTTGATTGATTATGGTTCATGTATGAATTGTGTTTTATAGATGTTCTTTAGCCCCATCATTTTTTGTTGTTTTTTGAAGTAGACTAAAATATTATTCTACTCATCATGGTTTCCTTTTTTTCATGCTTTTCATATCCCCGTAACCAACCTTCTTTGAGAAGTTTTCATACAATTTTTTTGTTTCTCCCCCTTTCTATATTTCATTTTGGTCATCGAATCTACATATTTCTAAGGAATTTATCTAATCATGGGGATAACCGTTTACTGATTTGGTTACTTTTATGAATATGTTGCCTGCTATTAATTTTTCCAGCACCTGTTTGGTTCTTCTAGAATGCTTAGACTTTATGTTTCATCTGTTATAATTAAAACCTTCATAAAATTTTTGGTGTTTCCCATGTGGATTATCCTTACGGTCCTCTCAACAAATGTTACCTGCCCTTTATGGAGGATTTGTCAACTTTTCATGATGAATCATAAACATATGTCCTGAATCTATTGTAATATTACCCTATATACGCCTTAATCCCCTGGTTGGGGTAAGCTCTTTACACCTCATCATTGCTTTGTAACTTTTCCACTCAAAAATATATTTCTTAGGGACCTGAATTTGGTGACCAATTAATGCCACCTATTTTCTAAAAATAGTGTAGAAGATGTTATCAACTCTATTACATATGATCTTGAAACAAATATGTTTTCATATTACATTAAATTCTAATGAATTGATAATTATTTTCAAATATCATTTCATTAAAAAAAATTGGAATTAAAGTTTCTCGGAATTATTCACATTATTATGATAATATAACTTTTTTATGCTCTGTCTCCATTTTGATATTTCTTTTCCCACATGTCTATATTTAAAATAACACTATTTTTGAAACTATATAATAGTAAATACTACGTTTAAATGAAACAAGATATATTATTATTATTAAAACATTACAGTTATAATATCATTTTTGAATTGGTGGGTATAAATAAATTAACCACATTATAAATCATATTTAAATTCTTACCGAGAAAAAATATATGGATTAATGATTTAGATATAACTAATTAATTTGTTGCAATGTAATTTTATTCTTCAAAAATAGTTTTTCTTTAACAATTATATTTATTACCATTATTTATCGAATGTTATAATTAATTTATATCACATTCTGAAATTTTTGTGACAAAATCATATCATATTTAAATTATTGTATAAATCTTATCTAATGGTGATTTATTTGTTAAATTATTTATTTTACAATAAATAAAGAGAAATTAATATTTTTAAAAAACAATCATATCATTCATTTAATGGTATTAATGTGATTCTAATTTGACCAAAAATTAATATAATACTCATATATATATATATATGAAATTAACTTAATTAATAACATCATAACAAATTTTATGCATTATTTTTTTACATGTTTATCTTTTCACTTAAAATGAATTTATGTCAAACTATTTTTCATCGTGGTTTACATGATTATATAAAATTTAATTTTTAAAAATAATATAATATAAATTTAATTAATTATTTATATCATTGTTTTATCTTATGATGAATTTTTTATATTTTTTTGAAGAAGTGAAATTTTTTGTTAAAAATAAAAAAATACAAATTTTATGAAATATTTTATCTTTTATAATATTACAAAGAAAAAAATATTTCATAAAACTTTATTTTTATTAAGGGGGAAATGTGTTATAATATAATGTAAATATGTTGAAGAATAATTGAAATATTCTTACTTATAATTTATTTCATAATAAATATGAAATTCATTTTCAATGTCGATGCATTGTGTTCACAACCTTGGAAATTTAAAATACGGATCCTGAATGAATATAATTGAGAGGTTTGAAGTATTTGGAAAACAATGTTATCAAATAGTAAGTATTATTGATTATTTTTAGTGATATATTCTAATTTTCTAGTTATATAACATGTGAAATTTCAAAATTATTTTTCAATTACAGCATATGGCTAAAACTTCAAAATGAAAAATTCAAAAATCTATCATGGAAAATGTGCGAGTAAATATACATATATGATGAATAAAGGTGTTTTATTTAAAATAATTAATTTATTTTTATGATTTTAATTTCGTTTTACATTATAATGAAAAAATATCTACCTAAAAATATTATCCTATGTTGACTCACAACTTGTACAGGAGTATAAAAATAATATAAATGATCTTAAAAACAACAAATGTAATACTGTATGGGTGAGTTATAGTGTACCAAAAATTATATAAATAAATAAAACATATTATAAATGTATAAAATTATTTTATTTTAATTAAAATATTATATTTATTACATTACTATTAATGTAAATGACTAGTTCAAAAAAGACACTAATGATATTCCATGATAAAAAATATTTTATTAAATGATTTAAAATTAAATAAAAACATAATAATTATAAAATGGAATAATATATAATTTAAATTATCAATTTTGGTCCTTTAATGTTTCATTTATATTTTAATAGTGACTTTTTTGAATAATAATAGTAAAAAACATCGATACCACTATAATTTTCAGTATGGTTATTTGGGGGACAAAGCCACTACATAAGGGAAAAACGATCATCTAATATTCTCTAAATTTTATTTAATGATTTTTTTTCTTCCTATAAAAATTCTATCATTAAATTATTTTTATTTTTATCATCTTTAATGTTAATATCAACATTTATTAATTCAATAAATTATCAAATTCCATGAATTCCCCTGTCATCTCATATAAAAGGGTTACTCTTCTCCTATAATACTAATACAATATGAGAAATCTATCTTAAATACCCCTACCCAAATCCCTTAAAAACATCCATATACCCATTCTATTTTTAATATATTAGATGTAATAAAACTATTTTAGGGTTAAAGGTGTATATCAATGAAAGTTATCCAAACAAGAGGAACCTAAAGAACATATGTGATAAGTCACGCTTGATTTAAGGGGCACCTTACATTAAAAACTCCTTAACAATATTTTAATGAACTATTATTATAAATATTTTTCAAACTTCTCCAGATTCATAAAAATATTTTATGTAATTCTTTATATTTATATAATATAATCATAATGGATATTTTATGCCATTTTGACTTTCCTTAGAAGGGTTTGAAAAGGAATGTTTTTACATAATTTATAAAAATATTTTCAAAAGGAAAATAAATTATTATATTTTAACATATATGGAGTCAATGAATTTATCCTCCACCAAAACCAGTATTTTATATTTTGATATATTTCTTTGAATCCATATTTTATTCAATTAAAATCCCTAATTCCCTTGTTTTTTGGTAATTTAGTTTCTATAGTGGGATTTTAAAAGGAAAATGTATTTTGATATATGAAATTATGTTACATATGGACTGAATATAGTTTTTCAAGGTCTTATGATTAAAATGTGTCAGCTTAAAATATTTCATTTATTATATGGCCCTTGGACATTGTTTAAGATCATGTGGTCCTAGTATAGCTCTACAATACATTTTAAACTGATTATTTTGTCTATATAATTATGTTAGAATTTAATAATAATGGTTACTGCAAATGTAAGGATTTATTTAAGGGATCATTTATGCTATCTATAACCAATATATTCTAAGTAACCATTATATATTTTCAATTATTTATAATGACTTTTCTTGGAAATTTTTTGATTTTAAAAGGTACGTTACTTTTTTTTGATTTATGGAATTATTATTCTCTTTCATGGAAAAAAATGTAAATTTTTTAAAAAAATTATAGGTTCTCAAATATTTTCTGTATGACTCAACATTTTTTAAAATATAAATTTTATAATAAAATATTATATGAATAATTTTGGGCAGTAAATAAGATATCTTGTGTAGTAGTGAAATTTTTGAGCTTGATGATTCTTATACTAAATGACAGTAATATTTTATGATCAAATTGTTTTAAAATTCAGTAATTAATTAATTTATTTTTATTTATAAATTCCTTAATAATAATTTTGTGATTGTAACATTTTTTAGTGTTTTTAAATATTTTAAGAATGAGTGGGAACAAAAAAATGTCACGTTGAAAATCATAATGATTTATTCATGGAAGATCTTGTGTTTTTTTAATGATTTTTTATTTTTGGGAAAATTTGATATTAAGAGAATGATTACTAACTTATTCTGAATGGTTATATTATGTTTGAGTAATGAATTAATTCACTAAAAGACTAACCCCAACATGGTCTTCTCGAATGATGGAAAATAAATTTCTATTTAAAAATGAGATTATTGATTGAATAAGGACCATGTTGTTTCATATGTATTATATTTACGTAATAATTATTATTTTTTAATGAAATGTATCTAATATAATTCCATTTCATCAATTTTATAATGGAAATGTTGTTTGTGTGTTTATATACTACTGCCTCCATGAAGCAATGTATTTAATTTTCCATCACTGCCTCACATGGATGCTTATATAGAAGAAATTAATTAATAATGACGATATATTTGAAATAATTATGGTTCTTTAAAGGTAAATCATTATCTACAATATTTTATTTTAATTCATTGTATAATGGAACCATAACTCATTTATACATAGAGAATACCACCTCCAAGAAAGTTGTATTTCATTTTTTATAATTTTTATACATGGGTGGTAATAAAAGTGAATTTAATGTGTAAATATAATTTATATTACATGATTAAAATTTTTGGGGCTGATGAAACCATGAACAAGGTTCATGGAATATAACTAAAAAAATTAAAACAAGCCTGAAAGACAAAATAGTTAACACATAAATAATATATTATAAAAAATAACATTAAATAATTAGATAAAAGATTATTGAATAAATGAAATCCTATGATATGTATTTAAATATTTATATAATATAGATAAATAATATCATTGAAAAAAACTTTTATTTGTTTTTGTAAGATGTTAAACCAAGAATAAAACAAACGAAATAATTTTTATCTCAAACTCAATGTTATTCAGGATTATTTATCATTTAATATCTTATAGGATAATTATACTCTATTTATCTATTAATCCAAATATATCTTCTTTTAATATAGTAAATTACAAGGTTCTAAACAAATTTATTATAATTTTATTCCCATGTTTATTCAAAACCAATGTACCAATGTTTACAATGAAAGAACGTGTTATTTCATTATTTTGGTATGAAATATTTTCCCACCTAGTTAAAATCCTATAATTTGATTCAACAAATTTTTTTTCTATAAATAAATAACAAATAAAAGAAAATTTAAATGATATATTATTTTTAAAAAATTATAAAAGAATATAATTTATTTTTTTTTAAAAAATCATATTAGTCGTTTCTTTCAAAAGCATAAAAATAATCATGTTTTAAGATTTTCCCCATGAATGTGATCCGCACTATCATGAACAATGATGATTCTTTATTTTAATATTCATCTTTGTATATGTCCCAATGTAATATATATTCCTATAATTCTATGTTTTTTAAATAAAAGTATCTTTTGTTATTATAATTATTGAAAAAGGATTTAATTTAACTTATTGATTTTTTATCATCCACGATACATTTTATTATATGGTATTTTGGTTTTCATGCACAAACTATTGAAAAAAAATTATAATTATTTGTTCAGAATTATCCATACATATTGGGAAATTATTTCTAAAGAAATATATAAATTTATGAATACAAAAAAGAAAGAAAAATTAAATATATATGTTTTTAATTTCTTTCTGCCAATTTCCTCCCAATTATCCAGAATACATGCCTCTAAAAAAATATTTATGATGAATTAATAATTTTATTAATAATTTACTGATTTAGTGATTATATCTTTTTTCACTAGAATTTATTCTCAAATCATGCTCTAACTTGAAGTTATGTTCTTCATTACTCTCCATAATTTATTTCCATTAGTTATATCTATCATATTCATGTCTTTTATACTATGGATATATTTATAATATTTCATATTTTTAATTAACCACATTTCCATTATTATATATGATTTGAATTGAAGTAATCATACAAAAACTTTATTCCATGTACTAATTAAATATTGACATTCCATATTAATTGATTTAATATATATATTTATTAACTGTTATGGAATGTTGATTACAAAATTCTAAGTTCATTCAATAAATGATGATTAAATCAAAAAAAAATATGTTATAGGAGGGGTCCAGTTTATCTCATTGATGCATCATAATGACAATAACATAAATAATAATGGGTTTCACTTGGTGTATTGTATCTACTATATCTATTATTAAATTCATTGATGGTAAGATAATTATATATTATAATGAGGACTTGATTGTTGGAACATGATGTCATAGCAAAAATCCATGATAATGAGAGTATGATGTATTATAATGGGGTACTTATGTTAAGATCATGATATCCTATCTTGAAGAGTAGTATATATTTAATTATGTAATTCATTATAAGGAAATCCTTTTTTATTGTCATTTTGATTATTTAAATTACGATCCTTTAATATATTTAATGCACAATGTTTTTGATTATATCGAATATTTAGTAATTATTCAAACACAAACTTTGATTATGTACTGATGATCGAGACAATTGTACAATTAACCTTATAAATCATTTCATGTCATGAAATTTTATGTTTTTATTTCTCTATGTCATTGTGAATGGTTCTAAAAAATATCCCTAAGATGTACTAAATGGAATAAAATCATTTTTATGGATTTTATTATATTTGATTTGAATTTACAACATAATATATAATTCATGTATATATATATTATCACTTTACAACTAAAATATTTTCCTATTTTGGATATGATATCTGGTATTTCAATTTAAAAAATTATGCCCCACTTATCAGCCATGAGAGTTTGGATTGTTACAAAAATCAAAAAAATGTCACATTTATGAAAATTTTTATTCATAATAAATGTTGACCTATATTAGTATTTTTTTATAATTATACACCAATATATAAATAGTTATTGGAAAAAACTATAATTACAGTGAAGATTAAAGGATGTTTTAATGATATTAAATTTCATTTATCTTTGGTGATTTTCAGGGGATTTAAAATTCAATATATCAAATTATTTATCATAGTCAATAATATTATTATTCTGGGATTTTTAATATATCTATGAATAATGGGGGTTTTATATATAATTATAGAGACATTATTCATGAAATAATGTGAATATATAGGGGTAAAATGAAAAATAATAATTTTTTTCATGATTTTTTAGAGATGTTTATTTGTTAATCTATTAAAGGAAGATAGTTTGATAAACAATGAGAAATCCTCATTCTAGATTCTGTAGAGGACGATGATATAATATTTTATAATATTTGATGTGAATTATTTCTAATAAGAATTCGTGGGATTTATTTTCCCTATATCCTTACATGTATGTGTTTTTATACTAAATTGGTGATATGAGGGGTGATTTTATACTATTTTGTTAATATTTTTGGCTGTAACATATCATCTAAAATAATGTGTTATATTTGATCAAAAAAATTGAAAAAAATTTCTGATATTATTTTATATACAATAAATTAGGAATCATATTATAGAAGTTGGTTTTAGTCTAGAATATTCCAACCATTCAACTAATGGGATTTTCATGTTACCATCTTGCATGTGGAGGTGTATGATATATTTGAAAACCTATTATTCCAATTTTAATAATTTTTAATCCTCAATATTTAAATATTATTATTGAAAAATGTTGAGGATGAGTTTTTTTATTGACATAATCAATAACATAACATATTATCAAGTTTAAATTAAAAATTATATTTAAATAAAATATCTTAGTTCCACTGAGTCACAACCCCACCATCTTAGTGATACATTGCATTATATGGGGTATACATGTTGTATCCTAGCTTACCATGTGCCTGGTATATTATTCTCATCTGATATATGTAATGGATTATTTGACTTTTTTGAAAATAGAAATTTTTCCTTATTTCATTGGAATGTATTTTCATTTTTTAAATACTTTAATGTTATCATATATTCACTCACATGGATCAGAAGTATGTAATGATTCCCCAATAGGTATACCACATATTATTAATTATTGAGGAATGATATTTAAATACATGTGAAATTGTAATGTATACGTAATAGATAAAAATAAAATTTTATCATATCAATAAGATAATATATACACCGGTTTTATTGAAACACATAAAACTAAATAGAAATGAGATAATCCTGAGAATATTTACAAGATAAAATTAAAATTAGTAAAACAAAATTAAAAATTTCTATCAAACAATTAAAAGACATATAGTGACATGGGAATGAAATAAGTGAGGAATATTTTACCTATGTAATAGAGATAGTCACTCAAATCCCATGTTATAGATAAAAAATTCACAAATATACTCTAAATGAAAAATTTATTAAGAGCGTTCTTGATAAACATGATCTAATTATTTTACCCACTAAGGAAAAGGAATAAATTTTTAATAACGATATACAAAAAACACTCCCAAATTTTTTGATGATAAAAACCATAGTTTCCATGAAACATTTTAATGAAGAAAAAACATTCAATAATATTAAAAATAAGAAGATAAAGGAGTAATATTTTTGTAATATCCTATGTGATTAATATTAAGATTATGAAATTGATGACATCCATAAGAAAATAATTTCTCTCAGATATAAATACATCAATAACTCAATCATAAATTTATGTGAAATATAAAACCTAAATAATTTTAATCTAGAGGAAATATAAATGTTAATATATTTTCTTGATAAGAATAATTAAATTGAGTTTTCTGTTAAAGATAAAGAAAAACCCTCTAATTGATGTCAAAAAATAATTCTAGAATTTATGTAAAATTTTATGAAATAAAACAAACAATACATTTATAAATGAAAAATACTTCTTATGAAAAAAATAAAAATATATCATCATTAAGTAGTGAGTCAAAGGAGAAAATTTCAATAAAATACAATTAATTCCTAAAACATTTTGATAGAAAAGAGTGTTTTTCTAGATGTATAGAAGATGAAGAAGATGAATCCAACAAGATTCATGTGTTGAGGGTATAACATAATTTTATTCTCTAAAAGTAAACTAGGATCAAGAGGGAACATTACATTTTTCAATGATGTTGATAAAATAAATAAAATTTAAGATGAATTCTATATATTGAAAATTACTTCATTAAGGAGACCATACATCTCATGGAAAACATTGTTGAATAATAAAGAGTTAAAAAATAATCAAATAATAAGATTAGAAATCATTGATAAAAAACATAATAATTATAAATAATTATTCACAAAGGATTCGAATATAATTTGAAAAATTAATATTGACTATTAAATGTTTTGAAGTAATAGTTGATTCATATTGAAATTCAAAGATATGTTTTATGGATAATCATGTAATTTTTGGACCTATGTAATTAAAAAATATTAAATATGTAAAACCTAAAAAAGAATATTCCATGAAAAATTCTAGGAAAACACGGGTTAAGAGAATACCTCAGTTAATGTATTCTATATTTCATATGGTATATAGTGACTAGAAAAATCAAGAATCTTTGAAACCTATGAATATTTTATATGAAAATAGATTTTTACTTTTTTTTGTGGGCTCAATAGTTCTATAGAAAAAGTAGCTTCCAATAATTTTATTGACTTTTTTTATCATCTAGAGACATGTATTTTTTTTATAGTATAACTTATATATACATTAGAAAAAAATATGGCTATTATTTTTAGGGACCTTTTCAGATGATAGGAGGAACGTACATGTGAGTATATAGATTAAAAATGGAAAATCACATGTGATTCCTACCCAAAATTGGTTTAATGAGATTGGGGGAGTTATAGAAGTTGCTATCAATAAGTACATTTTGTTTTGTAATTCTTGATCAAGCCTCTAGTAAATCAATATCAAATATATATTTATGAGTATATTCAATAGAAATTATTGTATGATAAAATTAATTACTATGAGGGATGATTGGAAATATATTATAGGGAAAGAACCCCATATTCATTATAGTTTTTTCTAACAAAAAATTTCATGAGATAATTTTTTTTTGAGAAATACTAATAATAATGATTCTAGAGCCGTTACTTCTAGGATTTAATATAATGTAAAGATATAATGAAAGATATATATTTAAATTTATCAGCACAATTTAAATTCAATATAGGTATTTATTATTTGTGGGATAATGCATAACATTTTGTGTGTAATACACCTATGTGATATGGGAAATCAGATATTATTTAGTTTAAATCATTTCATCCCCCACAAAATGGAAATGGAATATTCATTTCCCATTGAAAATGAACAAGTAAGAAGTTTTTTTAAATTTCGATGATCAATGAAATTCCTAATATCTAAGTAATGAGGTGAAAATAATTATTCAAAAATAAGATATTTCAAAATTGGATAGAAGAATATGACTAAGATTTATATAGAACCTCTTGTGGGGGCGGGGGGTATACACTAGTCAATCCAAGATAATGATTGGGTTTCTAAAACCCCCAAAAGGGGGAAATAGTCTACAAAATACATAAGAGAGTTGAGACAGAATCAGCATGGATCTGTTAATTAATTTGCATATATATGTTTCACACCTATAATAAATTAATCTAAAAAGGTGACTTTTTTTAACATGTTCGTTAATGATTTCATATGGTTAAATAGATTGATGTATTTAAATAACAGGTCATAGGCTTTGGATATATACAATATATACATTAGAGATACCGAAGTGAGTTTGATGTTAATATGAAGAAATATTGATATGAGAACAGAAATGAGAATATAAGAAGATATTTTACATTTTATCATCAAAATATGGGATACAAAAACACTATATTACCCCTTATATGCCACCAAAAATGAGTTATCTAAAAAATGAATAGAACTATTGTGAAAATTGTGAAAGTAATTTTTCATGAGTTCTGAAGATAAACATGGTTTTGTAGGGAAGTTGTTTTTATGGTGGTTAATTTAAAAAATAGATTATTTTAAGGTCATATTGAATTCATCTGAAATATTAAATATGGTAGAAAAGGATTCTAGCTGTAAGATATTGCATACTATTTCACATAATTGTATTTATCAATATCAAATATTCAAATATTTTTAAATTTTATAAAAAATATAAGTTGGTAAATTTTATGGATACTGGTCAAATAGGAAAGGCTACAGATACTAGAGTTAGATAATTAATATGGAGGTAAACATTTTTTATGTCCTACTCATTGAAACATAACCCAAAATTATGAATTTGGAGTAAAAAATTTTGAAGTAGAAAATGATAACATCATGTTAATTTTAGTACATATTAGTGAAAAATATCATAAATAATGGACCTTGTACATGATGTGTTGACTCTATAAAATAAATGATTATTAGGATGTTTCTTTACGTGAAGAATTGATAAATAAAAATATGAAAAGGTGTATTAAATAAAAGAATATTATTAGAAGTCATTAAGAACTAGTTTACACTATAAGAAAGGTATGGGTTAAATATTACATAGATTTAATATCTCAATTTTATATACAATCATTTTTAAGTCTATTATTATAAAGGGTATATTGATGCTATGAATGATGAGATAAACTCAATTGGAAAAAAAAATTCTCATAAGGCCTTCCTATGAGAACTATGGAAAATATTTTTTTGACGAAAGTGGTATCTATATGAAAATTAAATTATATTAATATAATTTTAATAAACAAATCTGTACTTTCATGAAAAGGGTACTCTCAGGTTGAAGGGGATAATTTTTTATATACCATTTTATGAATATTATAATGGATTCAAGAATAATGATTCTTTCTATAGAATAATATAAATAAGGTATATTTTTTCAATCATATGTTATATTCTAAATAATAATTTGATAATGAATATGATGTATAAATTGAGTAAACAGATGGTTTTGTTCATGATAAACATGAATCGTGTGTATGAAAATTTATTTTTCTATGCATGGATTAAAATAAGCCTCAATGGAATAATAACCCTTGATGGAACACCTCATAAGGGACAAAAAAAATTAAATGAGTCGGTGGATGGAAAAATATTCATCAAAGATAATAAATATGGTATACTCATAGTTTTTATTTATATTGATTATATATTTTCATGAGATATGGTCTGTTCTTGTTAAATTGAATTCCTACAAATGAAGAAAAAAATTTAGATGTACTTATCAGGTGAGATATGATAGTAATTGAAGTAATAATTTTAAAAATATGAACATTTTATTTTCTTATCCCCTAAAAATGTTTTATGTGAACTATAGAATATGTTTGATATATAGAAGTTAAAGCTAGTATCTATACAAATTTAATGTGTATTAATATTTTGTTAAATATTTTTAAGGTACGAGTATTCAATAAATAGAATTTAGAAGACTGATTGGGAGTCAAATTAATCTCATAGTTTCAATTTAAAAATTTATATACAATTTTTTATTTTGTAAAAAAAACATAGAAATCCAAAGGATTTGTATTTTATTGAGGAAGAAAGTGTTCTAAGATATATTTAAGGGGATAAGGCCAATTTTATAATTTATGATAATTTAAATAGTTTGACTTTGTTCCTATTTATAGTTTTCAAATGAGTCGGTAATTATGATGACAAAAGAATTAGTTCCTATTTATAGTTTTGTGATAGTTGGGGCTATAATAAAAACAACTCAGTCTCACTAAGTAATAATGTGAGTGAATGTATTGTTTCTACTAATGTATTTTGTTAAAGGATGTGGAGGAAGGGGAATATGGAATATTTTAGGGTGAAATTTTAAAAAGATCATATAATATAATTTGATAATAAAATTGTTATATTACTTTTTAAAAAAATACTACACACATGTTTCAATAAAACAGATAACATATTTAATGTAATTAAAATTTGTTGGTCATTGGAGAAAAAAGACCAAGATTTATTACTAGTCAATATTAGTTGGATAAAAATTTCTTTAAGAACATACCTATGGATTTATTTGATTCCTTATGAATGATCATGGGTGTGAAGTCCCTTTGATACCACTCTAAATCCTTGGGATGTACCCTTACTAAACTACATGTTTTTTTCAATCATGGAGATGTTTGTGCACAATTTTTTATTCAAAATATTATCTACAAAATAGAAAATGTTTTGTTTATATCTTTATATTTCTGGTGCAATGATTATATAAAAATGGAGTTTTATTTAAATATGTGTGTTCCCCATTGAATGGGGAATATTATCACTTTGATTCAATGTTACATATCCTTGATAGATGGATTTATCTCCAAACACTATCCCAACTACGGTTTCAGATCAAGATATTTATGTTTTGGATGTGTCTATGATTTCATGTCTCTTGAATAAAAATATCAGTTTCTATGATGATTTCAAGAAGCATTTCATGGGATTAAAACTAATCCAAATTGTTTAATTGTTTATTCCATAGACATATTGAAACAATTTACATTATTTTCGTCCTTATATGATAAATATATAATGTTTTTGAAAATTAATTTTGATAAATACGGAAATAGTATGATGCGTCTTTTTACTATCCTTAGTCCTTTGAAATATTTTGGATTTGTATGATTTTTCTAGATCATATGACTTGTTTAGAAATTTTATAACTCTCAAATAATACTTTAGGCTATTTCATATCGTTTTTTCCAAATGTATTTCATTGAGAGACATTTAATATCAGTTTTTAGTAGAATTTATAACATTTAGTTCCAAAATATAACCATATAAGGAACCATATGAATTTTCACTGTGTGATATCATTTATTATCATAAGAATTCGTTTTATGACATTAATGTGGACAAAATACTTTGGTATATATTGTGACTCGGGAATATGACTTCACATTGAAATCAGACATCATGGAAAATCTTATAGCTTCAAAAATCATATGATATAACTTTTTTGATGAGAATATAACTTTACCGATCGTATAAATTTTCATGTCCTATAGTTATTCAAAAACATATTATCTTAAGAATTTTCAATTATGTAGAAAATTAGAATTATGTCAAATGTTTAATTATTATGTTTATGTTTACAAATATAATTTTATATTAGTATAATCCATCATTAAAGATAATATTCATGAAATTTTGAATGGGATTAATTGACATGGATCTCGGGTGATTATCATGGGATACCAAATTCAATATTTTGAATAATTTATAAATTCCAAATTTATAATTCTTGAGGGATTTTTCATATAGTTGAGAATCATGGGAGCTTCAAAAAAATCATTATGGAAATATTAATATTGAATTAATGTAAATATAAATGGAATAATTGATGATGAAAAAAGATGTTCATGAATTTTGGGAGAGGGCGATACATTGAAATAGTGATGAAAGAGAATTTGAGAAACATTGACCCAAGGTTTGCTGTTCTTTCTAAAGATCTTGAGGAATGATATTTAAACATTTAAATAAATAGATTATTTTTACTATGGATAAATAAGATCAATTATTTCCTCTATTATCTCACACATAGGTTTTCTATTTTTTACTTTTAAGTATATGGATAATATGATTTTGTTTCACTTGATTTGTTCTAACAGTCATAGTTCTTCCAAGAATGATCATCCTTTTTGGATTCAACATCCTAATTCTCTTTGAAGATCTGATTAATTTTTGAGTGAAGGACTTTTTTTAAAGAACATGTCATCCCTATCTAAACAATTTCAAGAATTTATCATGTGGGACGTGAATGATAGACAAACCTATATGAAAGTGGATAATACCTACTCAACCCGTATCCACCAATTTTATTTGTTTTTAGTCATTAAAATTTTAAATTGATCGTAGAATATATATATATATACACGAAAATATCCAATCATGGTGATGAGTAGGCTCCCACATCAAGTTTGAACCTGCAAAAACAATTACAGTGTGTTGTGATTATTTACAGTTCATTCAAAACCATATATGATCTACAAACTAAAAATGGATCCACATCCCATGGATAAGAACATTATATAGGGATACAATTTAAATTTAACTACTAACAAATGTACTTGGTGTTCTCTCACCTAGTAATAATATTCAAAGGGTGTTACTGACCCTATAATAGTAGAAAAAATATCACATACCCAAAAATTCCATTTCATTAATGATAACGAAATTAATCTACCCAAAAAATCTATAGAATGTTTATCTACAATTATTTTTTACTACATTGTCACATCAAAAATAGAATATACATTATAATAGAATACCCATTAGTCTAATTATAGATATCAAGAAAATATAACGAAACCAAATATACCAATTTTTTAGGATAAATTGGAATTTGACACTAATTCCACAGTCCCTGTATTTGTGTAATGTTTCCCGATATTAATATTCACCTCCATTATTGTATCCTTTGTTTCCTCCTCTAATGTCACCAAATACATTTTCTAATGAAACCCCCATTATCAATGTCCTCATTTCTCATCAATTTAACACATATTATTAGTCATATATATGAATTAACATGATTTTTGTATAATTTATTCTTGACATCACTACCACTATTTAAATTGAAGAAGGATCATCAAACCCCACTTCATTATCTTCTTCTAGATTAAAATTAATGGAATTTCATATCCCATATTAGGGTTCATATCAGTGAATGAATAAATCATAATGAATATATATTATAAATCTGGAACTATGGATAGGTAAGTGTTTAAAGAACCCAAAAAACGTTCACTTTTAATGACGAAGAGTACATGAAGCAAGACGTAAAATAAAAAAACTGTGATGGTAACATCATCGATTCCATTAGTTGACTGCATTCACCATTTTTACCCTAATTATGAATATATAATAGTATTCTAATTATTATAATAATCATCATCATCAATCAAAAAAACTGGTCCCACAATTTTAAACATCAAATACATTAAAATCATTACAACAAAATTCAATGATTCAACATTAATCTGATTAATGGATTATTATAATCAATTTTAGAAAACTCTCAATTCACATTATAAAATCAATAAACACTTTTAACAACAACATATATTGTGGAATTAAAAATTTAATATAGAAATTACACATGGGAAAAACTTTTTTATCACTATAAAATAGAATCCCATTTAAATGATTTAGAATATTGATTTTGATATCATGTATTAAAATTTCCCTTTCAAAAAGGGAGTCATATTAAATTAATAATTACATATTTTAGATGAGTAATTATCTCTTAATTATTATTTTTATTATTTTCATCAAAATAGGTTTCATCAAGATTGTATCAAAAAAAGTGATTGATTCCATGATAAATAAGGTAATAGATCGATATGAATTCCTTACCTTAATGGAGTAATGAAAATTCCTCAATGATCAGGAAATGACAACTTATTCATTCAACCTCACCACACATGATTTATATTTATTCAACCTTAAAACCCAATTTAACTACTCTAATCATGTATGATCCAAGAAAGGAATAATAGTACAGATAAGGTAATACAATATGAAAGTGTAAATATTGAGTTATACATAGTAAAGGATTAAAAATGAGTTATTTGAATTAAAAATAAAAAATATAACTGAACACTTCTTAATATTTGATTACAAAAAAACCCCAATTATGGTGAGGACCCTATTTTTGATGAGAAAGAGGAATAAAAATTCCCATATAATATATTATTTAGTTGGTATTAATATATTCACTCAAAATATAAATGTAAATTTATTTAATAGAATGTACATGCCAAAAAAACATCAACATTCTTAGAAATCAAGTAAATTTCGAAACACTAATATAAACTTATCTATAATAATAATAACTGTTTTATAAAAACTTTCATGGTTTATATTCATAAGAAAAAATTCAAATTTTAACATTTTATATGAATCTGGGAATTCATAACTCATAAATAAAAAATGCGAAATATTAAAACAAATGATGGCCCCTATATCTTGTTCAAATTTTATCCAATACATCCTCAATAACCACAAAACAAAAACTTCCACACATATAAGATAACCAACCAACTCATGTGGAAAAAACCCAACTTCAAATGGAATCCCTAAACCATCGATGATCTAGGTTCTATGAAATATTAGGAAACATCCTTCCTAGAGGATATAATATTTCAAATTACAATATTCTAATATTTATACTATAAACATTATATCTAGGGTCACTAATCATTATTACATGAAGATAGATCAAGGATTACCCTTGTGATCCTTTATTAATTCAAATCAAACAATATCACCTTTGGAATGTTACACTTATCATCTATTAAATAGAAACCTATAAACAACTATATAGAAAAAATTAGACAACATTTTATCGTACCAAATAGTGATTTTCTTAATTATTAGACACAACCACTTCAGTAAATTCTAGGATGAGTCTCATTATTTTATTTTGCATTTACAAATTCATTATAACATGTTTCAAATTACAATACCTCCATCACCAATATTTATGAAAACATCATCCTTTTTTTAGAAAAATCATATTCTTCTAATGATAAAATAGCCACAAATCTATTAATTCTTTGAAATACCATGTATACCACTAACACTAACTTGGATTGTTTATAATTTATCTTTGTAAATGAAAATTATGATCATTTTAACTATAAAAACCCATACACCTCAAATCAATGTGAAATAATTTTTTGGAGGTCCACATCTCATCACCAAAAATTAAAATAATCATGTACTTTTTTAATTAACTAGTTCTATCTACTTCATAACCTAAAAAACACCTTCCATTCTTAGAAATTAAACAACATTCTTCTGATTAACATCATTTAATACATAAATAATTCTAATATTAAAAGGATATAATTACATAGTTTCATCCAAACCACTTGGGTATATAACATTTCTAAGTGATATAAGTTGAAGACAAACTCACTAAAATAACAAGTATAGTTTCACATAATCAATGATATCTTACCCAATGTTAGGATGATATACCAACCAACATTCTGGGAAGTCATTTGGTAAATATTCATAGAATATATAACCATATAATTTCACTAAAAATACTTATATAAATGAATACTCACATTTGTAATATAGTGGGGGAAGATAAGAATTTTTTATTAATGAGTAGTAGGCTACAAACCACACCATGGTATGATGCTCATAATCTCACAAAATTGCTGAACAAATAATTTAACACATTACATTAAATTGAAATAAAAATAATACAATAATATGATTTTATAACCATATAGGACACACAAAAAAATTGGAAACTACGAACAATATAACCAAGAAGGTATAGATATCATAAATTCCCTAGGTTCAGAAAACTCCTACTGTGCTTTTTTGCTTTCAAAAATGTTAAGAGGTTTCTTATATGACCATAAAGATGACTAAATGATTATAATAGAATAAAATATATATGATAACAAAAATATTGTCTATAGAAAAATTTAACTAACTTCAAATAGTATTTCCAACCATACCATCACCTCTCTAAACCTAGCAAGAATATTTAATAAATTGAATGTTTTTTCAGTATGACTATGAATCAAAACTCTATATTGATGAATATGATATTATAAATAATATGGGTACTTATAAAAAAACTATATGTTACTACAGATTTTTAATAAAATAGTTGTAATTTAGAATATATATCCAATGTTAAACCTAGTAATGGATCAATATTAAGGGCGGAACGTAGAACTTATCTATATCGTAGAAAAAAAATATCACCAATTACATATAAAAAAACGTGTTACATGGTAAAAATCAGGGAAACATCCATATAGAGTTGAATGTGGAATGTGAAGTCATTTATTAAAGGTAAAAACTATCATATTTTAAGAATAAGGGAAAAAATACCCCCTAATTATAGGTGTCTCTAGCTAAATATTTCTGAGTAAGATTCCTATTAGAATCTCAAGTTTCTGAATAATATATTTATAACAATATATCTCACAAAAACATTAATGAAAATAGGTATAGATATAGAATAAAATACCATTCCTTGAACAATGATGGATATTTTATGATTATACCAAATGATTTTATGAAACAATATATCTCCCTAGAATACATCACCCTATCTTTGTGGAGGACCTCCTATATATTGTGTTTGTGGGAGTGAGAAAAAATATCATCCAACCATAATAGATCCTTCATCACTAGAACCTCTACAATAGTACACATCCTAAGTAAGAATTTTCACCTACCATGTTAATGTTTAATATAAATACAACAATTATTGATAAAATTATCCTAATGGAAATTTTATAGTTGTCGCCATGATGATGGTCATTCATTCCCAAACCAAGTTTCACCAATAATTGGAAATCCTCAACATATTAATTTCTTATACATACCTCCATTTTATACGGTGGATTTAAAAATCCATATATTTTTTTAATCCACACTTATAGACATCTCTCTTAATAAAAGATCAAATAAATCTAACCCATATCATGTATATGGAGTACGTCATCTAGAAAATTCTATACAAAATCATTCAAAATATTTCTTTAGAAAAGAGGTTCTAGTGTCTTACATAATCAAATATTCAAAAATTTTAGTTGGTGTAAATGAAAAAAAAAAAATTGAAGTTTAATGTCATTGGAGTAGCTCTATTGTAAATTTAGGAAAATTTCAATCAATAGATCACTATGTCATAAAGGGAAATTTATATGGAAACTTCCATATTGATAATTCTTTTAATAACATAATATAGTTTGTGAGTTGGGGAATCCTACAATCCAATATTTCCCAAGGACCAGGATTTCTTTATCATTAGAAAAGTATCTATCACTAATAGTCATAGAACACAATCAATCAAAGGGTAGTCTCATCGTTGGATATTAAAATCAACTCAATAAGGTTTGATCAAGCACTATTGTGGGGGAATATATATTGAGCATATGGGGTATAAATTTAATTTACATTTATATATATATATCTAAATTTATTCACTATCAGATAATTCATTAGTAAGAAAATTCACAATAACTAGAATTGGTACATCATTACCCAATATATAAATATGTTTTCATTATCAATGGCTAACTTATAATACTGCATAGGATGAACTAGGTGTTTTTAGATCATATCATGGTTAGATAACATGACAAGTAAATAGTATAGAATATATGAACACTAAATGACTCATATAAAAACATGTTAATATTGTGGAACTTTATTGTTGATAGACATACTATTAGTGTCATGAAAATACGACATGTTAGTCACCACACCTATAATATTCAAATAGATCTAATAACCAAAAGATTTAACCATTTATTATTTAATAACCATAATCCACAAACAATACTTATAACATACTTTACACAATGATCATTCTCAAAAATTAGAATACTATGATAAAATTTAAGTAGAACCCAACTCACAAGGTCTTCACCAAGGTCAATAGTTGATCATGTATTCCTCCACAATAATTTCTCTCATTGAACATAATATTGGAAAATAACCAAATAATTAATATATATAAATGGAAGAATAATGTAATTAAAATATTCAGTACATTATCTTTTCCATAGAACCCATGATACTATAAAAACTCACGCAACACAAGCTGAGTTTTTGTTGAAACATATTTTTATGATTAAATAAGAACAGAGAAAGATATCTAGGTGACACATTACTATTCATAAAATGATGGATAGAGATATATAAAATTTATTTTTGATTTAGGTTAAGTGGTAATGAAAACCATGCATTATAATTAGAAGAATAATACCCAAATTTTAGGATAAAAAGGGTATCTTCAATTCGATTCTGATGGTTTTCTGGACACTTTTATGATATGGAAAAAATCTTTCTAATGTGTATACACCATAAACAATATTTTTTGTCACCTAAAAAAGAAAATATTTCACTATTCATTGAGTATAGATGGACTTAGGATTCATAATTTATTAACATTCTATGGTAAGTATCATTTCAGATTGAAATAAATTTTACAATGTTGAAAATACCATAAATAATTTTAATATTCTCACATATAAAATAAATTTCAATATGAATCCTTTGTCATATTTATCATGTTTGTGGTAATTTAATATACACTACATATAATTTTTCTCTTTTATCATAGAACTCCAACCATTATGCGAACCCATTATCATTTTATTCTTGAATGTGTTAATTGTTTTTACACCTAATATCATTTTCCCCATATTTTAATATTCTTTTAATTTCTATGTGAACAGTATTTTGTTTGTGGCATGGATGTTTTAATTTTTATCCCACAACATTTTATTTTTCAAAATTCAGATAAATAATAATTGACTATGATTTCATCTATTTTAGGATGTAAGTTACCTTCCACAACCTATAAATATTGACACCCACTTCATGTACATTGGATTCACACATAGAGGGGGTGTTGGAAGGAACAGACATAAAGACCGCAATGTAAAATTCCCCAACAGTAAAATTGGTGATTCATTACATGATTTACTCTCATGAAATCCCTCCATGAGGTATTTTTTTGAAACCTTATACGAGTATCACTATACAATAACCCATTATGTGATTTTTGTTATGTATGCACCTCTATGTGAGTTTTGCTGGGAGAACGCACTGATGTGGTGAGTGCTATAAGTCCTACCCATTGTGATGATCTTATATAGGTATGATATGAAAACCCTCTCGCGTGTATCCCATTTTGAGAACCACTTCATCACTCTTCTATCACATTAACTTTATGTGACATGGCAAAGAATATATATTTTTAGTCCCAACCTATTAGTCGATACCACGAGGACTCTACCCTCACACACATTGTCATGTTCAATGATGGGTTTTGGTCCTAATACGTTGTCCCAAAACATTCACTTATGACAAATACCGAAATTAAATATCAAGGGTAAGACAATGAACTTATTTGGGTTGTGTCAAAAATATTCCACGTAAAAGGATTTAAACCCTATAATTAATCCTATAGAATGATTTCAGTTAATATTGTCCCCATAGATTCTTAGGTCAATATATTCCAAATTATTTTATAAACCCAATGAGCTAATATATTCTTTTATTTTTATTTATATAAGGGAACACTCTTGGGTGAAATCACTTAACTCCCCCCACCTTCTCTAGAGTCGATAAATATGCTTTGTACTTCAAGGAATCACCTATTCCTAAACACTACACATTACCCTTGATTTTATATACTCTACATAGTTCCATCATTATATCCAGTCAATATACTAATCCTCTTATTCATTATTCTACTCAAGTTATTATAATTCACAAAAAAATACATATGAGAGATATAATCAACATGGATGTTTTAAATAATTCGCATATATATTTTGGACCTATAATAAATAAATTTATAAAAGGTGAGATTTATTTTTTATCATTTTCACAGATGATTAATTAAGAATAAATAGTGTGATACTTTTAAATCACATGTCAAAGGCTATGGATATGTAAATCATCTATAAAATTGATATTCAAAGTGAGTTTGATGTTAATATGTAGAAATTTCGATATGAGAATAGAAAAGAGAATAGAGGAAGATATATAATATCTTATAATCAATATATGGGATATAAAACCACTATATAACACCTTAAAAACCACAAAAAAATGGGTGATTAGAATGAATTAACATAATTATTCTTGAAATTATGAAAATAATGGTTTCTAAGTTAAGAAGATAAAAATTATTTATTAGTGATGTAGTGTTTACTATTTTTCACAATAAAAATTTATTATTTTCCAGCCAAATTGAAATCATACCACATATTTAATGTGGTACAAAAGGATACCTGTTTTAATATGAATTATAGAATTTCATTGTATAGTATTCATCAACGTCAAATAATAATATCATGGAAAATTTAATGAAAAAAATAAGGAAGGTAAATTTCATGGATATTTATCTAATAGGAAAGGCTTCATATACTTGAGTGAGTGACTAAATATTATCGTTAAATTTTATGTAGTCATGCTCATTAAAAAATATACTATAAATCATTACTTGGGATAAAAATATTTAGCTAAGAAGATGAAAAAATCATGTTGATTTTAGTACATATTAGTGAAAAGAATCATAATGTTGGACCTAGTAAAATAGGTGTTGACTTTGTTAAAATAGATGATCAATGGGAGGATTATAGAAGTGAAAAATAAGAAAAATAAAATATTAATATGATTGTTGACTAAAATAATATTATTAAAAGATACTAAGCACCAGTTCAGGCTATAAGAATGTAATTTTTTTAATATTAAATAGCTCTAATATCCCAATTTTATATACATTATTTATTTTATGTCCACTAGTTTAATTGTATATAGATTCAATAAATAAGGAGATAAAATTGTCTAAGAAATGTAGCACTTAAGGCATTACTCAACAACCTATGTAAAAAAATATTTTTTTGATGAAAGTTGTGACTGGAAGAAATTTAAATGATTTCGGAAACATTTTTATATAAACATCCAAACATTTGTGAAAAGTGTAGTATCAATATAAAGGGATCAATTTTTTATATATTATTTATCTAAATATAAAAATGGATTCAACATTAATGTTTCCTTCTAAAGAATAATATAAATATGACATAATTTACTAATTGTATGTCATGGATTCCATATTAATTTGATATCATGAATATGATGTATAAATTGAGTAACCATATGGTTTTTTCATGATAATTATGGCCCAATAGAATAAAAATTAAAGCGGACCCTATATAGATTAAAATAACTCCCAAATGAATAACAATCCGAGATGGAGAATCGATTAATAGAAATAAATTTTTTAAATTGGATGGTGGATGGAAATATTTATATTTAATTGGATACATAAGGTATACTCATTGTTCTATTTCATATTGAGAATGTTTTTTATATAAGGTGTGTTATTTTCAAGAGTAATCCCACAAATAAATACATATTTTGAGATTTCCTTATTGTGAGTTCCATGATTGTATTTAGGGTTAAAAGTATTAAACGGAATACAATTTAAATTTTTATCCCCGGAAATGTATTCAAGTTAAATATAAAATATGATTGATATAGAAGAGTTAAAGGTAATATCTGTATATATTCAATGTGGACTAATTTTTTTAAATATGATAAAGGTAAGAGTATTAAACAAAGTTAATTTAAAAGACTAATTTGGGGTTTGATTTACCTCATTTATTTTAGAAAAAATTATATATACAATTGGTGTGTACATTAAAACTATCATAGTGAGCCAAAAGGCAGATATAGTATTGATGAAAAAAGGGTTCTATGTTATAATAATGGGGATATAACCATCTTTCTAATTTATAATAATAGAAATAGTTTGAATTAGTTCGTATTTATAGTTCTCTAATGAAAGAGGAGTTGTGATGATATCATAACATATTACTGTAGAATTTTCATTTTGATAGATAGTTGTGTTAGTCAATAATATAATAAATATAACTTAGTAAAACTAAGTACTAATGTCGGTGAAAGTATTGCTAGTACTAAAGATTACTGTTAAATGAATTTGATGTTGGTTAATTTTATTGATATGAGAATGAAATTTTACAAACATCTCAAATATATTTTTATATTTAATTTTTTATATAGATTTATTAATATCATATTCAATACACATGTTTCAAGATTATAGATATTATATTTCATTTATTTAAAATAGGGTAGACATTAAATACATAAGATAATCATTTATTCCCAGACAACATTAAATTGATAATATTTTCTCTATGGAATTACATATAGATATATTTTATACGTTGAGACTAATAATGGGTGTCAAGTCCCTTCCACATCACTAAGAAGTAGTGATATATAAAACCTCCAATCATTGGATTATGTTTTCACAGTGGGAAATGTTTTTACAATGCTATTTTCTGAATAAATGGTCTACTAAATAGAGGGAGCTAAATTTATATCCTTGTATTTCAGGGGATATTTTTAATACCAAATGATGTTTTTTTAAATAGATGAGTTATCTTTTTGAGGGGGAGTTTTTTATTTGGAAACAATGTTTCATATCACATTGAAATGGACTTAACTAAAAAAATAATCCAACAATGATGTGGTGTCAAGATATTTATTTTTTAGAATAAGAATTCACTGGACAACAAAAATCATGAGTTGTCCTATAGCTTGAAAAGTCTTATGATATATCTTTTTCTTTGATAATATAACATCATCAATCATATTAATTTCTATTCCATATGATTAACTAATAAAAATCTTGTTATCATAATTCTGAATTATGATGTAAATGATTCCTAAATCAAATGTTTCATTATTATGAATCATTTAACAAATACAATTTTTTATTAGTTGAATCCATCATTAAATGCAATATTCAATGAATTTTGAATGAAATTAATTAATATGGATCCTATATTATTATCAAATTATATCGAATTAAATATTTTCAATTATTTATTAAATTAAATTTTTTCATTCTTGAGGAAATTTTCATACAGATTAGAATCATGGGATTTTCAATAAATAGTTATAGTAATATAAATAATTAATTATTGTAAATATGAAGGGAAGAATTGATGATGAAAAAATGGGTTCATGAATTTTGAGAGAGGGTGATATGTTTCACTATAGAGGAGATAGAATTTAAGAAACATTGTCCTGCAACCTATTATAATTCCTAAATAGCTCGAGGAAAGATATTTCTACTTCATAAAATTTAGATTTCTTACTAAAGAAAAATAAGATCAATTCTTAACTATAATATGTCATACATTGTTTGTTTTATTTTTATGTTTCAAGATAAAGGATAATATGACGATACATCACTCCATTTGTTTTAGTAGACTTTGGTTCTATTAATAAGATAATATATTTGGTGAATAAGCATCCTGATGATCATTGAATATCTGATTCATTTTCAAGTGATGTAATATTCTTTGTAGAATAGGTGATTCCAATCTAAATAATGTCATGTATTCAACCAGTGTTATGTGAATGATAACTACACCTATATATAAGTGGGTAATACCAATTAAAAACATATCCACTAATTTTGTGTGTGTCTATAGTTGTTAAACTTTTATAGCTATTGGATAATATATGTATTAAATGATATTCAATCGTGGTGATGAGTTGCATCTCACATCGTGGTTTCCATGTAAAAATTCAATGTGTGTTGTGATTCATTACAATTCATGAGTAAAAGTGAGGATAATTATTCTTACTAAGGGAATAAAGTGTTTTTTCAAACGTAAGGATTAAGTTAAAAATTATAATTAAACAAAATTTGATGGTACTACCGAGTCATACTACCCCCTCTTTGTGGTTCCTTATATTATCTAGGATCTATAAAGGGTCCATCCACCTAGATAGAATCCTTATATAATGATCCAATTTTAGGGTTACCTGCTCCATAATTTATTTTGAATTCACTCACCTAGTACTAACAATCCATGGGTGTTACTCACCCTATGACATTAGGAAAAATATCACTCCTTCATAAATTTAATTTCATTAATGATACTTGAATTAATATACCCAAAAAATCAATAGAATCCTTCTCTACTTATAGTTTTCAATACATCATCACATAAAATATGGAACATCCCTCATAATAGAATACATGTGATTTCTAATTCTGAGTGTTAGGAAAATACATTGAAACCCAATATACCATGGTTTGAGGACTAAATTTAATGTGAAAACTGGACTAGAGTCCCTATATTAGTGTAATGTTTATCCCTTATATTTTCCCTCTCTATAATTTTATCCATTATTCCTTATGAAGATATCACCTGTTACATTTTCTAATACACCCCACATGTTCAATGTCCCAATGTATCATCAATGTCACACCTGTTATTCCTCATATATTTTCACTAACACGATTCCTATATAATTCATTCTTCAAATCACTACAAACATCGAAATTTATGAAGGCTCTTCAAATCCCCAATCATGATTTTCTTCTAGATTAAATTCCATTGAATTTTATACTCATAATTAGGGATTATATCTAAGAATTAATCAATCATAATGAACATAGATTATAAACAAGGAATTATGATTATATAGGGGGTTAAAGAACCCAAATATGTCCTCTATTATTGATGAAGAATAATGGAATGAATGCATCAATGAAAAGAAATGTCATGGTAACATCATCAAATCAATTATATAAATAAAATAAAAAATTTAAATCATCCTTCATCATAGATAAAAATATAATTATTATCATCATCATCATCATCATCATCGTAAATTAATCCATTTTTTTCAATGGACTGATATATAAAATCTTGATAAATCATTACAATCAAATTAAAGGATTCAACATTAATTCAAAATAAATAAATTTTTCACTCAATTAGATAAAATTCCCCAATTCACACTGTAAATTCAATATAAATATTTTTCAATCTTATTTCCTATTGAATAAAAATGTAATACAAAAATAATAAATGAGGAAATCTTTTTTGTCATTATAAAAAAGTAACCAATAATATATTTATTTTGAAAATTTATTTTGATGTCAAGTATTATAATTTCATTTTTAAAATGGAATTCATACTAAATTAATAATTACTTATATCATATGAATAATTATCAATTAATTATTCTTTTTATTATTTGGATTAAAATCAGTTTCATCAATATTGTATCATAAAAAGTGATATAATCCATTATAAAAAAAATGGATTGATAGGAATTACCTACCTAAAATGAGTAATTTAAATTCAAAAATTATATGGAGGTGCCAATTTATTCATTCATCACTACCACACATGATTTATATTTATTCATACATAAATGAAAAAAATCATCTAACTCCTCTAGTACTATGGGGTCCATGCCGGGAATAAAATTACATCAAAGTTAAAAAAAATATAGTAGAGTAGATCTTGAGATATACATGGTCATGGATGAAATATTGATTAATTTTAATTAAAAAATATAAATATAAATAAATATTTCTCAGTATCCTATTACAGAGTATAAAACACATTTATGGTGAAGCCCATATTCTAGAAAAATTATAGGAATAATAATTTACATATAAGATTCTATTTAGTCAATATTAACATTTTCACTAATAATATAAATTTAAATTTATCTATTTTTTAGTAAATATCATTAAAATATCATCTTCATTGGAAAACTACTATAATTCAACCCACTGATATAAGCATCATTATAAGAATAATAAATCTGTTATAAACTTTATCAAGTGGAATTTCCTAGGAAAAAATTAAAATTTTACCATTTGATATGAACCTTGGAATCCGTAACTAATAAATAACCAATGTAAAATATTGAAAATTTATTGGATACTATATCTTGTTCACATTAGTTCGAATTCATCCTCAATAACCAAATAACATAATATTCCACACATATATGATAACAAACTAACTCATGTTGGAAAAAACCTGACATCGAATGTAATCCACCAACCCTTGATGGTCTAGGTTATATGATATCCAATGAAATACACATCAAAGAGGATATAATCTTTCAAATATCTATATTTCAATAAGACTATAAAGAAACATTATATCCAGGGTCAATAATCATTCTTATATTAATATATATCATGGATAATAACTTTAAACCTTTGATAATTCTACTCAAACCCAATAATCTTTGGAATGTAACACTTATCATCCATTAAATAGAAACAAATAAAACACTATATAGAGAAAATAAAACAACATTATACCCTACCATAGTGTGATTTTCATAATTATTAGAAATAATATCTTCAAGAAATGCTAGGATGAGTCTACTTAATCTTTTTCATTTCCTAATTCATCATAACATGGTTAAAATTACAATACCTCCAAAACAAATATATCTGGAAGAATCATCCTTATCGTTTAAAATTAACATTATACCAATGACAACCTCATCACCAATCTAGTAATTATTGAAAATACCATGTACAATAATAAAACTTACTTGGATGGCTTATAATTTCTCTTAGTAAAAGAGAATGATGACAATTTCAACTGAAAAAAACCTCATCCTCAAATAAATGTGAAATAATTCATTAATGTCCCATATTTCATCACTATATGAAGAGAATGATCATACCCATTTTTAATAAACCAGTTCTATCTACTCTATCACAAAAAATAATGATGTTGATCTTTAGGAACTAAACCAAAATCTTATATGTAACATCATTTACATCATACAGAGTTCTAAAATACAAAGGATATAAGTAAGTAGATTGATAAACAACAGTAGGGTCTATAACATTACTAGGTGATTTATGTAAGACACTAACTCACTACAAGAACAAAGATAGTTTTACAAGATCAACACTATCCAACCTAGTGGCAGGACCATATACCTCCCACCATTAGGGAAATTTATTTGATACAAATCTATGTAATATACGACCATAACATTTCATCAAAAATAATTCCATGATGGACTACCTTCACAAGTAATATTGTGGGTATGATAAGTATTTATTATTGATGAGAGGTATATTACCAACCACAACCTGGTATGATGCTCTTAAACTCACACAAACTCTAAGAAAATAATTTAACACATTACATTGACTACTGTAATATTACTATAATACATTGATTTTAGATAAATGACCAAAAAACTTATGTACCTGAGAAATGTACATCCAAGAAGGTAATGACATCAAAAATTCAGTAGGTTCAAAAACATCAAACTTTTTTTTTCATCCTATAATTTTAATAGCGATCCAAGATGACCATATATATTATAAAATGGTTCTAATATAATAAACTATATATGATAATAATAATACTACCTAATTTCTAATGAGACTAACCTAAAATAGGTTTCCCAACTATACCATTGTCTCTCTAAATATAGTTATATTTTTTATAAATTATAACTGTTACCCATATGACTATGAATCCAAACTCCATATTGATGTCAATAAATTATTCTAATATGATAGGTACTTTTCATCAAAAACCATATATCTCTAGGGTACTAAAAAATTGTAGCAATTTAGAAGATATATAAAATTGTAAACCTAGTAATGGGTCATTATTTGTGGTCATCCTTAGCACAAATTCGTAAATATGAATAGACAAGCACCATATATTGATCAAAAAAACATATTAATTGAGAAAAATATTAGTCACATCCCAATAGAGTTGGATAAAACATATTCATTCTTTTATTTGTTGTAAAAATAACACATTCGACCAGTTAGTGAAAAATTCCCCCAAAGTTGGGGTCTCTAGCTAATTTTTTTTATTAGGATAACTATTATAATCTCATTTTTTTTGAATAATATATTTGTAAAAAAAGTATCTTAGATAAAAATAGATAACCATAGTTATAGTGGTAGAATAAAATACCATTCCTTGAACTATGATGTCTATTAGATGGTCAGAGAATCCAATTTCATGAAACAATTTGTGTTCCCAAAATACATCACTCCATGTTTGGAGGCGACACCAATAATATTTTTTTGTGGGAGTGGATTAAAAAATAATCCACCATTATCCTCTCCTATAGCACTAGAACCACTACAATATTCCACGCACTTATTGTTATTTTCACCTACCAATTTAATGTTTAATATCAATACAATCATTATTCATAAAATAATTTTATTGGAAATTAAATGCTTATCGTCATGATGATAGTCATCCATTCCCATACCAACGTGGACTGCTACTAGGAAATTCTCAAAATATAAATCCTTTATAAAGGCATCCATTGTATATATTGGATATAAAAATCTATATTTTTTTTGGAATACCTATTGATATTTTTCTCTCAAAAAATAACATCAAATAAATCTACCACATATGTTTCATATAGAGTACCTCGTCCAAAAAAATCATCACAAACTCAGTCACAATATTTCTTCCCAGAAGAGAGTCTAGCACCTTCTAGAGTCAGAAAATCTATAAACTTATTTGGTGTAAATGATAAAAAAATTTAACTGCAACAAAATTTGAGTAACGCCATTATAAATTCAGGTAAACATCAGTCAATGACTCACCATGTCATGAAGAGAAAATTAAACAGAATCCTCCATTTATATTACCAGTTTAATGAAATAATAGATAGTGTGGGTGAGGGAATCCTACAAATACCATTTTTCCCTAGGATTGGGTTTTCCTTATCATTAGGAAGGACTATTTCAAGGGAACACAAACAACACAATAAATCAGTGCTTAGTATCATAGGTGGATACTATAATCCATTCAATTTGGACTGATCAAGAAAAATAGTGGGGAAACTACCTTTTTCTTATGGGGTATAAATTCTATCTAAATATATATCTAAATCAATAACCTTTTAAATGATTTATTAGTAATTAACTGTTCAAGAACAATAATTGGAACATCATTTTCTTATCTACAAACACGAGTTTATTATCAATAGATATCACCTATTGTTCCATAGGATGAACTAATGGTTATAAATAATATCTGGGTGAGATAACCAAACAAGGATATTGTGAGGAATATATGTCCACTAAATGATGCACATAAAAAGTTATTATCACCCTTGAAATTATTCAATTGTTTTTTAATTGATATAAATACAGTCTGTGTCATAAAAATATGACATGTTATTCATCCCACCTATGAAACTCACGTAGGTATGATAACCGAACTATTAATCCCCTTAATATTTATTCCCCTTACTCTAGAACCATTACTCCAAATAAATTCAATGACAATACTTTCATTAGACTCGAAATACTAGGATACAATTCAGAGAGAACCCAATACACATGGTCCCCACCTAGGTAAATATTTTTCCATGTATTCTACTATAATCGTTCCACTAATTAGGCATAATCTTGATAAAATATCAAATAATGAATATATATATAAATGGGAGGATATCAAAAAAAATATTTATTACATTAAATTTTTCATAAAACCGATGACACTATTCAAAATAAGAAATCATAAGATGAGTTTACGTAGAATGATATTTTCATGTATAAATAAGATAAAGTCATAATATTTTGGTGTCACGTTACTATTCACACACAGATGGGTGGAGATTCCTAAAAATTATTTTCATTTAGTTGAAGTGGTAATGAAAACCACCCATTATAAGTAGGTCACGAAATATAATTAATTTATGATCAAATTTTTATCATTAAACCCATTTTGATTGGTTTATTTCCCTTTTTATGATATGGAAAGCATCCTTCTAAGGTGTATAAACCATAAAAAAGAGATTTTTTTCACTTCAATGGAAATAAATTTACTAGTAAGTTAGTAGAAAAAGACATGGAATACAATATTATGACCTTTTATGTTATGTATAATTTAGTCTGATATAAATTTAAAACTATTGAAATCCCAAATAGAATTTTTATCTATTCACAAAGTGCATAAATTTCTATTTGAACCATTTTTTATATGTATCTCAGGTGTGGTAATTTATAACCCACATCATATAATTTGTATCAACTAAAAAATCACTTCAAACATTATGTGAATCCTTTTTCATTTGTAGCTCGAATGTTGTAATTATATTCCCATCTAATAGGATTTTACCTCATTTTCATATTTCATTAATTTCAATGTGAACCCTTTTTTGTCTGTGGTATGGAGGTGTTAATTTTCATCCCCCCATATTTCATTTTTCTCTATTCTCATAGATAATAAATCACTATGATTTCATCCATTTTGAGAAGGAAGTTTCTTTCTATAACCTTTAAATATTGGAACCCAATTCAAGTACAATTGGATTGCCACTAAGAGTGGGTGTTGGCAGGATCACACATAGAGACCACTATGTTAAATTATCCATCTATAAAAATGGTTATTTCATCCATGAATCAATCTCATGAAATCCTTCTATGTGTAAATTTTTTGAAACCATATTCGGAATGTACTATAAAAGAACCCCTTATGAGATTTGTGTTTTTAAGCACACCTATGTGAGTATTTCTAGGAAAAAAAACCCTTGTGGATAGTTCTATACAAATAACCCTTTGTGGGGATCCTATATTGGAATGTTATGAGAACCTTCGATGTGTATCCCCTTATGAGTACCATTTCCTCCATCTCTATGACATTAATGAGATGTGACATGGAAGCAAAAATATATTTTCATCCCCAACCAATTTGTAGATTCTATAAGGATTCTACCCATGCACCCTTGGTAAAAAAAAGATGGGCTCTGATCATAAGCCTTTGTCCAAATCCATTTTTATAGGCCAGTGAGCACAATGAAAAATGGATGGTTATATAATGAACAAATTATTTCCGTGTGAAATAGATTATTAGCAACATTAATTGCAACCCTATAGTTCATTCTATAGAATTATTTCATCTAATATTATGTTCAATGATTATCATAAACACTTGCATCAATATATTCCTATTAATTTTATATAACAACTTGAGTTTATTTATTCTTCTTGGTTTCTTTATATAAGGGAACCATCATGGGGGAATTCCATTAACTCTCTCAAACTTAACCAGCATAAATAAATAGGTTTTTACTTTGGTTCATCACCTATTCATAGACCCTACACATTAATATTGATTTGATATACTCCACGTAGTTCCATTGTTACATGAATTCAATATAATACTCATAGTAATCATTATTAAAATCATGTAAATATACTCCTCCATGTTCCATTTTTCACATTGAGCTGATATATTCTACTTAGTAATCATTTATGGTCTTCCTCTTACAAGTAATCCGAAAGGAATACCACCACTTGAATCATATAATAGATCAAGTTTCTTATGTTTGAATTATGGGGTAAGACCCACATAATCTCCATGTGTGTAAATAGTCATCATTTATTTCATGAATTACATGAGTTTTTATACTCATCTTAGATTTAAAAATTACCTTGATTTGGTATACTTCTCTTGGATTCATTGTTCATCACATGTCTAAATATTCATCATTGGGTATTTTTTCCCCTAAATATGATATATTACTCTTGGCTATCATGTATGTTCCTCATCTTAGTTATAATCTCCAAAATATGTCATTTTATAAATTATCCTATGTGTAATGTTTTTCTGAGTAGTAATAATGCATAAGACACACAAAATTCCAATGAGTTTAAATTCTCCTCATTGATTTATAAAATACAGTGTCAATATACTCTTCCTAGATCCATAATTACCTTGATTTGATACATTCCTCTTAGATTCATTATTCACATTCTATCATTGTACGTCACAAAGTTTTTTTATGAACCTAAAGACAATATATAACATTGGATTATCATGTATGGGAATCCACTAATATGTATTCTAAAAAACATACATTCACCTAATTTATATTCTTGTCCAGCTATCTTTGGGTAGGGTTAATGCTTATGCCTCATATAATTTCCATGTGTTGAGATACTCGTCAAGGATTACACAAATTAATTTATTCGATATAACACTTCTTAGTTCGATAATCATATTTTGTTGATTTACTCATTGTTTTATTATTCACATAATGATGATATAACACACCTAGTTTTTTTAGGTACATTGATCACATATATTCCTCATGGTCATAATTTATGGGCCTCCATCAAGGTATAATCCCCAATCTTTCATTATATCACTAATGTATCTTATTATTTTGGAATCGTAACTGGAATATTATGTGTAAGACCCCATTAAATCCCCTAAAATGTGCTCTAATGCAATACAAATAATATTTTCTATATTACTTCTCAGATTAATTATTTCCCACATGGGTTTAGATATTTGGATTATTATACCATTTTCATAATCTAGACAATTCATAGGAATCACCATAATTTTCCAGATTCCTGAATTTAATCATTATTGCTCACATCTTTACCATGTGATGTCAAACAACGTGGTAAATTCCTAATATATGGTCGTAAACTATGTCACGTGATCTTTATGGTCCTCTCTATGTATTAATCCAAACATATGAAAAACCTATATTTTATCTTATGTGAAAACAATATGAAACCCCATTATGTACCCTATATTCTTATATTCTTATCTCTATATGAAAAGTTACCTCAACCCAATATACTCCCCTTTATCTCTCTATAAAGGAGAATCCAATTTTTTTTTATTCCACTATCTAATATAGTTACCTCTTGCATTAAAATAATATGACTTCTTTATACTAGAAATTCTAAAGAGAATCATTTTTCGCTAGTGATGAGACATGGATTTCTCTGATGTTGAGTTATATATTTTATATACCTAATATTGATTTGTTATTTAAACTAAGAAAAGGAAATATTTCCACTCTTGCATAAGTCACAAATAAACAATTTCAAGGAACCTTTTACCAAGTAGTCCTGTAATGATCAATGGAATTTTACTTCTCATAATGATGTCTTGTAGTATAAATCACAAACATCAATAAGAGACAACAAAAAAATATTATTATCAAAAATGAATAATGATAAATTAGTAAAATAATAAACTACTAATAATTAAATATAATATAGTCAGATAATAATTAGAAAATTGTAGATTATAAATAAGATAATTGAGATCATCTCAATCCACCAGATTGAACATACTCACGAATAAAGTTGTATATATTAAACATAATGTTAATAATAAAATATTAACTTGCAATTTGAATATATATATATATATATTTAATGAAAATATAATATTATAAATAACGAATAGAATAAGATGTTTTTATAGGATTTATGTAACCCATGAGAACATAACAATTTATTGCATAGGAATTGTATTCTGACTTTTGTAATAGTAAAATGATAATTAGAGTCGAAATTAACCTTTATGAAAAGAAATAATTATGTTAAAATAGTATCCTCACCAATGTAAATGTTAAATAGTATTTATGTAGGTTAAAAAATGAATATATGATATATTGATTTCATGTTACAAGAATATATGTGTTTTAAAAAATAGTAATTATGTGTTAATATTTTTCAAAAGTGAAATTATTTTACTTCAACTATTATATTTAATTTAATGATTAATAAAATATTTTCACAAAATGGATTCATAAATTTAATATAAATTTTATAATAACTATAATATAATTTTATGAGACTGTTTTTAATTTTTCAATGGGTCAAAAAATCTATTATTATATTGAAATCAATATTTTTTGAATAAATTATGATTTTTAATAAAAATTAAAATTCTTATATTTATAAAATTATTTTCATAATGTGGATTCATATTTCTTAAATATACACATTAAAATTTTTTTTAAGTTATTGTTTTATATTTTTTAATTTTTTTTATTTTTTTGGAGAATAGTGAAATACGGTAAATTACAATATTTAAATTTTAACCCAAATGTATGAATTTTTGAATATTGGATGATGTAATAACACATATGTTCAAAATATAAAACATAATATATATTATATTGTTACAAGAATAGATATTATTTATGGTATTGTGAAAAAAATAAAAAAATAATGAATATAATAATCAAAACCACCTCTCTCCTCCCCTTATGAATACCACCCCTCAAAACCCCTTCTATTCACATATTTTAAGCATTGATTCATGAGAAATATAATTAACACCATTTACTCTTTACACCACCCACATCCATGTGCTGATGGTATAAAAAAAATACTAGTTCCAATTTCTATATGTGGTCTGTCAAGGAGATGATACTCAAGAGGTAACATTCACAAACTACCTCTTTTAATTTACTGACTTATTCTACCTACAGTTATCCTCATTAATCCATCAAAAAATTATGTCTAGAACCATTTATATATTATAATTTTTTATTGTTGATTTAATATATAATACCAATCCCTTCTCTCGTCTCCTCTAATTAAAAAAACTAAACCACTATCAAAATTATGGCACTTGAATGTGTTCATAGATAATGAGTTTTATTTTCTTGTTACAACCTTCAATGATAGTCATAAAAGTATTATTATGATTAAAAAAATATTTTTGTAGATATATTATAACTAATTTCATTTTTTTGACTAATATATTGACATAATATTAAATTAAATGAAACTAATTATTGATTGTTTGTAAAACACACAAAATGATCTAACAACATAATGATAACTTTTTAACATAATGAACCATCCCCATGTAAGGAAAAAATAATATATGAGGCCATTTAATCATGTTTATTTTCATTGATTCCCTTTTATTTTATAGCTATAGTTTTATTTCTTTTTTATAATAACATCCATTATTATATACAAGTGAATCGACCATGAAACCATGTAACAGATGCTCCTAAAACGGGGAAATTGATTTTTATAACTCAATAAAATTATCAAAAATAAACATCATAAAATTATAATAAATAAAATATATTTTTTTGATTAAGTAATTAATTAATGTAATTTAATTATCGTTTATATTTAGGGAAAGTGCATAATATATTTTGGAATACGGTAAGTGATCTCTCTAAACCTCTATATTTAAATTATGTAACTCGGACACTCTATTTAACTCAATTTATACATTAATTATTCTATATTTCCAATTTGTAACATGTACTCTTTATTTAACTCAATTTATACATTAATTATTCTTATATGACTCTACTATATTATGAAAATATGTTACAAACATATATATCTACCTCAATTATTCATTATTATATTGGGAAATACATATTTTAAAAATTTCCCGAATCAATTTCTCTCGATATGAAAACCAAATTAAATTGAAATTCTATATTTCTTATCTATTTTACATGTAAACTCTACAAAATGAATTTAAGCACCAATATATTTTTAAAAATTACTCATTTTTCATGAAATTGTTTTTATTTCATTTCGGTTTTATTTAAACAATTATGCCCTAATCTTGTTTATTATCTAATTATTCATTTCAAAAAAACCATACTAATGTTGTACATTTCTAATGTTACCTAAAAATTGTTTTTCATGTCCCCTCTTCAGTCAGACATATTTACTCATTTTATATTCTTATTTTCAAATTTATTATTTTATAATAATGATTTAATACATTCATTCATGGATACCATTTTTATACACCCTTTTGTTGTGCATTATGTTGAGTTTAGGACACCCATTTCCTTCCCTAGGTAACCCTTATTCTTAATTATTATGTTTCATTTCATTATGTGTAAAATAGATTGACTTACATGTTATGGTGGGTTCACGCAGAAAGTGCTCAAATTCATTGGTTATAATTTTTTCTCATCAGAAGTTATGTATGGGGTGGGGAGTAAACCAGATCCATTATAGAACATTATCCACCATGTGGTATTATCTTGGTATTTACCTTTGGATCGTGTTTTTTTCATGTAATGTGTTTCTGAAAAATTATTATATTTCAGTGATCAAGTCATTCCAGGTTTTATATTTTATGACACTATATGATTATTCATGATACATGTCCTTTAAGTTAATTTTTTCATATGACTTGTGTCTTATGTATCCGATTAGAAGGTAAACATAATCCATTATGGGAAATTTTCCATCAATGAATTGGAAATTATCCTTTACCCATGTTTATTTCATATACCATATTTCTACAAAATTAGTGTATTTTTATGATCATATGATTCTATGATCTATTTTTTATAACCCTATATGTTTATTCATGATCTATGCTATTTATTTTATTATGTTATTCCTTTTCAATCATGTTTTATTCTTATTTTTAAGGATTATTCAATTAATAAGATTTTTAATAAATCCATTTGCCTTTTTATTCTATATGTTATCATTTGAAATTGTTGGACCTCTAATGGAGTTAGGATCTCATTGAGGATATTAACAAAAAGATGTTTTATTCTAGTTCCATGTATTCAATTTATATTCCTAATCTTCCAAACAGATTATTAATTTTTGTCCATACATTGTATTAGATTGATAAATATGATTAAGTTAATGAAAAAATATTTTTTAAATAAGTTTGTTAAAATTGTTAGTATATTATGATTTTCATGTTATTTTTTTATTATGACTGGAAAACATTTGTAAGAACCCAAGGGGCTATTTCTATCACAATGGATTTCAAAGATTTAAATAAATATAATAATATGTTAGATTATAAATTTCATTTAAAATTTTACCCATATATGTTCATATTTTCGTTTTTATATACTTAATAGATAGTTATACAAGTACCCCTTATTTTATTTTTTATTTTCATAGTTAATGGTTGGAAATACAAGAACTCATTCTCACAACCTATGTGATTGGAAATGTGTTGTTTTCCCTAATGAGATTCAAAACATGAAGGGAATGGGAGCTCATAACATCATCAAAGTATTGAATCGACTATATCATGTTATAAAAAAACATGAATCTTATAGAATTTCCTTTTTCTCTAAAGAGTGATCATGTTTTGGTTGATCCATTTTGTAACAAATTCCTCCGACCATTTGTGTATATTTTATTCCCCTTATTAAATAAATATTTATTAACAATATTGAAAATATTATATCCATCCTCTAGTGCATAGAAGTAGAGAAAGTCATTCTGGTAATCCATCTCTTTGATGGTAAAGCTTATCAATGCTAGACACAAATCAATAACAGAAACTATAAAGAAGAAATTGATTCCACGGAATGGAAAAGATTCATAAAACAAATTTCAGTAAATATTTACAATTAAATATCATTCATAATGTTGAGAAGTAGTTCATAAAACTAATGAAATTGGAATATTAGTCACTTAGGGAATATGAGTGAAACTGAAGAGCGATTATACAATATATGTATAGCATGGTCATGAACATTGAAATCTAGGTGGATCAATTCATTTTTGAATTAAATAAAATTCTACAAAAATCCTTAGTAATTTTAGATTTTGATATCTCCGAGTATATTTTCCATTATTCCCCTGATGGTTGAGATGGATATTGTATAATAATAGTATTCTCATGGACTCATATTAAAAAGAGTAAAATTGATTTTAATTTGGTAGGGTCTGTAGAAAATTTCCAATAATGAAAAATCCCCCAAATCATAAATTTCAAAAGGTTTAGAAGAAGAATCAAGGTAATTGTCTAAATGAAACCCAAATATTGTTTACTTCTGGAAATTGGTGCATAAAGATAATCATTTATGAAGGGATATGAATAATCCTACTAATGTCGATGAATAAAAGAAGTATTAGATCAATGCTCATCCAATTGTGAACTACTACAGTAGTATGAAACATTGGAACTATTTGATCCAATATTATATTACATGTATTTTTGAGGAAAATCAATTTAAAAACCCTCCATGGATCTAATGAATGGAATTTGATATCACAACTATAGAGGTGTACTATAAATATGATGTGGTTAAAAGTATTTAACCAATTCATTCAATAATAAAAAACATAAATAGCTTTGTGTTATTCTCATTCATTCATATCATTCATATTTAGTAATAATATTCAAACACCACATTAAAATATTGTGGCTTAGTTAACCATGATTACATAAAATGTGGAATTTATTTAATCTATGGAAGAACCATGTTCTTCCTTTCAAGCATTCTTTTCTTTTTCTAGTCATTTATATGAAAAAGAAGAAATTCTTAAAATTTTCTAAGTACACGTCGTGAAATTTATGTGTACACACTTTGTACTACCCTGTCACTGGAGGCCGTGTGTTGGCCATATAGTATCCACACAGATAGCTCTGTGGGAGTGACTAGGAGGCTGCTTAAAGTAGAGTATGGAAATGGTGAGTAAATGCCGTGTACTTCAAAATTACACACAATGTATTTTGTTTTTATTCATTAAACACACTGTGGATGCATCTAATTTCCAGAGAACTCTCTATTTAGGTCTCTTTCCACCAAGAGCTCTGTACGACCACAGATCTTCAACGAACCCCTGATCCTCTTCCCTTCCTCTAAATCAAACATCGTCAGTTGAGTTGGAATCACATCTGTGAGTTCTCTCTTCTTCTTGAGCCTCATTTCACGATTCCTCTTCTTTCATTAGTTATCTTCGATTGAATGTTTTGAGAGTTTTTGTAGATCTATGGTGTTCATGGGAGATTCAAGCCTCGAGTTTCACATATATCGATCACCCAACCCTGAGGTAGGTGGTTTGTGCCTTTCTGTTAAAATCCTTTGAGTTTTATGTGAATATTTTCCAAATACCCATGAACGAGATATTGCGTCTTTACTGTTTTAGCCCTATTGTTTGTATTCTATGATGGTATGCCTCATTATATGATATTTAAGTGGGAATAGGGAGAATTATTGTGCTTTGGATGTATTTTCTAAGAATGTTTTCACTGTTTTGACCATTGGGGTTGGTTGCCTGTTAGGCTGCTGTCTACTTTCCATGCCTAGTATTGTAGGATCGTGTGACTATTTCTCCATTATGCTATTGTGCTGTAGATGGTTATCCAAGTATTTCATGAGGTTTACAATGGTCGTTACGTGCTACTACAATTTCTTGACATACCCAGTGCCTTGAGAACCTGAATTATAGACCATAGTGAAAATGAACGTAAGTGCCTCTTGTAGTGTGTCTTTATATCTTAAAATGAGAGATCACATGGGGAATTGTCATTGAGTGCTTCCCCAGAGTGTCTGTAGTTCCTCGATGTGGGCCACAGGGTTAATGAGACGTTCAATGATTCCCCAAATAACCTTTTGTACCATTACGAAACTAAAGGGAGAATTGATGGCGATTGTTTCCTCATAGAGTCTATGCTTAATCTGAACCAGAGGGGTTAGACTAAGTGTACTGCCTAGAGTGTTGCTTATACTTGTTACGTAGGACAAGAGTGGATAGGTTGTGAGTACTTCCCAGAGCGTTGCCTTGTGATAGATGTCTACTTGTGATGCTAGGTACGACCAGAGAGGATAGGTTGTGGGTACTTCCTATAGGGTTATATGTGGTGTTTTTCTGCTTTGATTAGCTGTTTCATGTTGTGTGGTGATTTGAACACTTTGAAACTGTGGACTATTTATTGCTAATTACTTCATGTTCACTATTCCTTTCACTTTTACCTGACGTATACTCGTTGACTGTTAGGAAAAGATCTCATGGAAGTTTCCTAATGGGATTTAGTCTCACACCTTGTTTTGGCCATGCTTTTGGGCCCAAACAGATTAAATTGTTGCAGGTATAGCTACGGGAAAGTGCCCTTCTAATTTATGTACTTGATTGCTATGGAACTGGGGAGTATGGGACTGAGCTATGGCTTGCGATGCAGAGGAGATTATCTACTTTTCTTTGCACTTTAGTTTAGCACTATTTTATTCCTATATTGTCACATGTTTGGCTATTTTCCAAGACATTTATATCATGCATCATTTTATATATGTTATCTAGTGTATACATCAGTTCTCTATTGTTATTGTTGTATGTCATTATTATTAATTCCGCTCTTGTATGTATTTGTTTACTTCTGGTATTTACTCAACCAATGAGGGCATAGTTTCCCCACTATCCTCCCAAAGGCCCTCGCTACTTGTCGGTAGCCTTTGACATTCTGGGAAATGTGCTTGATGCAATGTGACTGATCGGGTACAGGGCTCTTCTAGGTGGCCTCTATAACCGGGATGTTACAAAATGGTATCAGAGGAACTATTTTCTCTTGACTTATTGTTTGGGTCCTATAGTCAGGGATAAGACATAATAGGTACTTGGAAATAATTTTTTCCCAGGAGTAGCGAACCCATGTAGAGGGAAAGCCAATCTACCTCGTTAATGAAATTTTCTAGTTTACCAAGTTTTTGGTTACCTTGATTTTCATCGTTAGGTGACTCACATGTTTTGTGCTTGTTATTATTTATATTATTGAGGTTCTATTTCTGTCACAACTCGATGAGATGAGGGTATGCCAGCTCATGCATCATATAGAGACTTTCTACAAATCACTTCTCATGCATTCTTACCATGATATCTAGAGTGCATTAGCAATATCATGTTATTATGATATATGTTGTGTAGAATATGCATTCTGTTTTGATATATGCCATGATAAAATACTTGTGGTTTTGATAGGCTGTTGTTTGTGTAATTATTTATTGTAATGAAAACCAATCATTGGTTATTGAGGTGTTATGGACCCTCATGGACTTGAAATTGGTGGATCATTGACTTGTTTACCTTTTTATAACATTTATAAGATTCTAAACATTGATTCATGGGGAGTATGGTCCCTCACGTATCAGAATTTGGCACTTTCAATGCTTTTTCAGTGTTTTTTCAGGGCTCCGGAGTAGTTTTTAAGGTTTACTGTCAAGAAAAACCAAGAATACACAATGTGTGGTTTTGAAGACATGCCATCTGTTCTTCTATTAGGGAATAAACAATTTTTCATAAGTACACGCCTGTTTTCCTTTTGTAAACGTTGTATAGTCTATAGCCATGTCTTAGGCCACGTGGGCTTGGACATGAGATAGGGGAAACCTGGAGTGAACATGTCGTGTACCGTCCATACACGCGGTTTTGTGTTGACCCTATTCCCACCTGTGTCACTTACAACACAGGTTGGTCGAGTCTTATTTAATAAATGATGTGGTCCATCTAAAAAATTGTGTTGTCTAACCCAGTTACCCAGTCGTGTCATGAAATACACAGGTTGGTGTTATCCTTTCTCTTACACGCCATGTCTGTCTGGAATATGCCGTGTAGTGTGAGTCTTGTTTTAGGCTTTTTCACTAAAAACTTGGTCTAGGTGAAGCTTGTCCACTACACTTCATGTCTATCTTGAACATTCCATGTAGTCGTGTCTTGGGAGATCCATGTGGGTTAGCCGTGTAGAAGGACTCTGGAAGGGGAAGAAGATTCAAGTACACGTCAAGTGTTAGGACAACACACCGTCTAGTTTGGGTGTTACACGAACAGTTTGGGTAGAGGTACACTCCCATGTGAATGACTTAAGGGAACATGCCGTGTAGGGTTTATACACACCGTGTAGTCATGTTTTGTAAAACTTGAATGTTTCCTTTCCCTTTTTCCCTTCTTACACTTCTATGTGTTAGTCCCTGTTAATCCTGGTCTAAGGTGTGTGTTTGACCATGTAGATCCATGCCACCGACATTTCCTCCAATTGTACAGCAGTTTCCAGGCGGTGATTAGATGTCATATACAGCTAACTAGGGACTTCTCACGTATCCTCATGGTATGCCAGTCTTGGCACCAATACTTATACCTGATACCATTGTTGATGCACAGTTTACAAAAGGTTTCATGAAGATGGTGTAGTCTTTTCAGGGAGAAACACCTCATGCCCCAGCAATGGCTGATTTGATGCAGGTCTTCCAATAGTAGCATCCTACAACATTCTCAGGGGAAGGAGGACCTTAGGCTATATATTCATGGATGGATGCCATGCTGACGATCTTTGAACATCTGGAGACACCTCCAGAGAGGAGGGTCAAGATCACAACCTATATGCTTCTGGACTCCACCAAGAGGTGGTGGGATGTGATCTCATAGGTAGGACGCCAGTAGGTTATGATGTAGGATAAGTTTTACCACATCTTCTATGATAACATTTATCCAGAGACCTTAAGGGATGATCGACCCTATGATTTTATGAGTCTGGAGCATGGTATTCTTTCTGTTATGGCGTATTCCTCCCACTTTTCTGAGCTGCAGCGCTTCACGCCTATTTTTGGAGGTGATCAGTTATTCATGGCAAGGAAGTTCATGGATGGTCTCATGCATGACATCTGATCACAGTTGAACATATTCTAGTTGACTTCTATCACTTCTATAGTCAACCAGACACTGACCAAAGAGCGATATCTGAGGGATTTTGGAGTTGTGAGCCACGATGGCTCGACATCTAGAGTTAGCATTCCTCTAACTGACAGTTGGAAGCGCCACAGGGAGTCTTCTCATGGTGATCCGAGGAGGAAATACACATCTTCTATTATCCATGTGGTGTGCTAATGGTATGGTAAGAGTGGGAATACAAGGACAAATTTCCTGAGAGACCCAATGGAGTGCCGATCTTGTGGCAAGATGGGTCATCTTCAGCGTTTCTCTCCGATCTTCTCACCAGCAGCTGGTGAAAAGGGTTCTTCTATGACTCCTCGTTTGGGAGTAGCTCCACTAGTTTCCCACCAGTCCAAGAACTGTAGTTCTTCTGGCCATTCAGGTCGAGGTGGAGGTCGTGGCCACGGTAGCCAGTCGCCCGGTTTCCAGAGACATCAGGACGGATCAGCCTAGAGTGGTCAGGCAGGGTCACTGGGTCGTGGAACAGGCAGAAATTTTGCAGAGGAGCAAACCCAACAAGATTTGGATCCCATACCTTCCATTGTTCGAGGTACTATTATAGTTACCTCAGTCTTAGCTTATGCTCTTTTTGATACAGGGGCTTCCCACATCTTTATATATGTTGCAGTTGTGGAGAGCTTTGGTCTCTTCATCTTTTCTTCTGGTGATACCATGACGCTAGACACTCTGTTGGGGACTAGAATGGAAATTGGACTTCAGTGTAAGAAGTTCCTTTGAGTGGTTGGATAGTGTAACTTTTTATGGGACCTCTATGTTCGTAAAGATGATAGGCTATGATTTCATTCTTGGAAATGACTGGCTCGTTCTATTCCAGCCAGTCGTCAATTGTTATCACCACAGGGTGAGTTTCTTATCACCTGAGGGTAGATCATCTCTTCATTGGGCCGAGTAGGATGTCCATGTGAGCATAGTAGGACCCGAGTATCATGGTCTGGGAGGAGTTACAACCCAGATTGCTAGTATATATCAGGGTGAATAGGGAACTTCATAGTTAGACTTTCCTCCAGTTTTGGATCGCTTTGGAGATTTCTTTCTAGATGAGTTTTCCGATTTGCCTTCGGAACAGGAGGTAGAATTTTCTATTTATCATAGTCTAGGAGCGACACTCATCTCCATTCCTCTTTATAGGATGGTTACACCTGAGTTGAAGGTGTTAAAAAAGCAGTTGGAGGAGTTGTAGGCAAAGGGTTTTATTCGACCCAATACATCTCCTTGGGATTCAACTATCCTATTTTTGAAGAAGGAAGACTGTACCCTTAGGCATTGTGTGGATTGTTGGATGTTTAACTAGTTGACAGTTAAGAACCAATATCCCTTGACAAGGATTTATGATCTCCTTGATCAACTTTGAGGGGAACAGGTGTTCTCGAAGATTGACTTGAGGTCCGGTTATCATCAGTTGAGCATTAGACTATCATATATACCTCTCAAATCCTTTCATATTAGGTATGGTCTATACAAGTATATGGTTAGGCCATTCGGTCTCACAAATGCACCTGCAGTTTTCATGGCACTGATGAACCGAGTGTGCCATCCATACATGGATTCCTTCATGGTTGCTTTCATAGACGATATCTTGGTGTACTCTCACACTCGACACAACCATGCTACCCATCTTGAGACCATTTTTAGTACACTGATGGAGCATTAGATATATGATACACTCTCAAGACGCCACTTTTGTATGGAACATATTCGCTTCTTGGGTCATGTTATCTCAGAGATAGGAGTATCATTAGACCCACCGAAAGTGAGAGCAATAGTTATCTGGGAGCATCCGAAGAACTTCTTTGAGGTATGGAGTTTCTTATGGATGGCTGGATCCTAATGAAATTTCATACAGGACTTTTCACGATTAGAAGCGCCACTGATGAGTCTAAATAAGGAGGGTGAAAAGTTCGTGTGGTCATATTCTTGAGATTCATCCTTTCAGGAGCGGAAGGGGAGGTTCAAATTAGCACCAATACTTGTCTTTCCATAGCCGGACATGTGCTATACTATGTGTAGTGATGTTTCTGGTATCGTTCTCGGACATGTGCTCCTGTAGGGAGATGGAGTCGTTGTGTACGGGTCTCTGCAGTTGTGACCACATGAGAGGAATTACCCGACACACGATCTCGAGTTGGCTAATTTTGTTCATTCCTTACAATATTGGAGACATTATCATCTGGGAGAGAACATTGTGGTTTCCACCGACCAAAAGAGTCTCAAGAACATCTTCACTCAGCATAAGCTGAATTTGAGATGGCGAAGGTTGGTTGGGTAACTTCAGTCCTTTGACATTGAGATTGCCTATACGCCTATGAAAGGCAACATAGTGGCTAATGCATTGAGCAGGAGGACATAGATACATACTGTTCAGGAGGACAGTAGTGAATGGTAGCTTATGGCTCTATTCTCTGAGATTCATTTGGAGGTGCTTGATAGACAGGGGAAGACTTTACTTTTTTCTGTTTTTGTTACCTCTACTTTTCATGATTGGTTGTGAATGAGGTAGAATTAGATTCTGAAGGCCTAGTCCTGCGGGAATGTTTGTCATGAGAGGACCCTATTCTGGGATGAACTGTAGAGACCCGAACCTTATCGTACATGGACATTACATTACATTTGCGGAATACTTAGTACATAACAAAAACACACACACAAGGATCGTAATAGTTTAGTGTCTATGGAAACTCGGAACATAATCTTCTAATCCTGGTGAAAGATCTTCAATATCTCCCGTAAAGATCTTCCATTTTTTTTATACCTAAAACCTTTCTTTATATCCTGGGGAAAAGAAAACATAAAAGGGTGAGCTCAAATGCTCAGTAAGGGTATACAAAAGAAATAAAAATCATATCATATTTTTTTGAAAATCATAACCTGCAAAAGAGATCATAATATCTTAACATGGAACAAATCATAGAAGTGAAAATGAGATCACCATAATCATAACATGAAACTTGAAACTTTGTGGCATGCACACATAATCATGGAAAATCATTTCTTGTTAGTCATGACTCATTGCCAAGACTATCTTAGTGGACAAAGTCCCTTTCTGAATCGAGTAATCCTCGTTTCAGTCCTGTTTCACTGAACCGGTATAACCTACCATTCCAGCCATGTCTATCTCATGAGATATAAAATCTTTACCCAATGCATTGGAGGGAGATATAGGTCCCACACATCTCTTAATGAATCCTTTCTTATGTGTGCCACATAATCATAAAACATACATCATCGCATAACACATGTAACAAAAATGGGATTCTTGAAACATCATGACATCATAAATCAATTCATATAAGATAAAGGAATTCATAAAAATAATTCCATCACAACATGATCAAATCAATGTAATAATAGGGATAAAAACAGAACCCTTTATTATCTTAGATGGAAAATAATTTTGATAAAACACTTGAACTCCATTCTTGAGGAAAATATCCTTTCTTCTTCAAAAACATTTCTCCTTTCATAACATGTCATATAACTTTAAAATAAAAGAAGTTGATTAAAAATAAACTTGAGAACTTGTAAAGGAAGCTTCTTGGAAATAATGTTTTAAAAATCTATTCATGCCGTATAAGTTAAAAAAAACATTCTTCGTACTTTTGTCGGAAAAGTCAAAAAGTACCTCGTACGAAAAACGACAGAAGATTCCTTTTATTTCTTTTACTAAAAACTCACCGAAGGGTAAAAATGGATTTAAACAATTGTAGGTGGATTTACATATTGATGAAACATGGATGTGGATGATAAAATACACCCCAGTAAATACTTACGAATAAACAATCTCGAATAAAAATGAGATTGTGATATTTCCCTTACCTTAGGTCCGACTTGCTTTGTAAGTGTCCAAACCTCCTGTATAATGATTTAAATCATGTTATTGACTTATTACAGAATCATATTCATTGTTATGATATCATATATGGTTCACTTATGACATTATATTACCTGTTCTTTTGTAAATTCTATGTTAAAGAAGCGTTTTGGGTAAAATCGTTTCATTTATCGTAGGTGTTTTGACTTGTTGTTCTTGACATCATTATTACTTATATCATGATTTACTTACTTACAGAATATAAAATATGATTTATATATCATATATATTCAGTATATATATATATATAATAGGTAGATAAATAAAATGAAAAACACCGTTCATGGAGACGGTAGTCCGTACGTACGCATGAACGCTGTTTTCCTTTCCTTATTGTCTTGAAATGGAAGTAAGTAGATGACATACATATGTATATATATACATAAATCCAGTATCTTTATAATGTCATATATTTCATTATTATTTCTTATATATACATCATAGTCATTCTTAAATGGTTAACATGGAGAATGAATCTCATCGCGTCGTGGAGACGGTATTCCGTACGTACGCACGAGCGATGATATCATTTCTATAAATATTGAATTGAATTGGAGTGGATTATACAATATATCAGAATCAATATGATGTTGTAATAACTATGTATAGTTATTCTTTACACCATTATACCCATCCATGTAAGGTGGTGGTGGAAAATAGATTACACCATGGTGTGGAGACGGTATTCCGTACGTACGCACGCGCGGTGATTTCTTTTTCCGTAGGATGGATAGATGGTGAAATAGGGTTGTTTCATACTTATAATAACATATCAGTATATGAGTGATACTGATGTTATTACTTCATAATGAAACAACCTAAGAAGAAGAAGTGGAAGAAGAAATAAAGATGAAAGAATTGGTAACGGTAATTACCTCTTCTTTGAAGTGCCTCTTTGAGACCTCTTCTTAGGGCACTAGAATTGGTCTTTGAGGAAGACCAGAACCTCTAGGATGTTGCTAGGGAAGTGGAGAAGAGATTTTGTCAGGGGTTGGCCGAGCTTGAGTGCTCAAATTGGTGTGAGGAGGAGGGGGAGGAGGTGTCCTTTTATAGGGGAGGAGAGGGGCACCTTAGGAATATCTCAAAATATTATTTTATATTAAAGTCACAATCGGTTTATAATGGTTCCAAAGGGTCTTATTTCGAAGCTAAAGTGGGGATGGGTCGAAATCCTATCAACCAATAGAATTTAGACAAGTTTAGGGTATTATTTTAACCTTATCAATTAGATTTAACTCTAAGTTAAATAATTTAACTTTTACCGTGTCTTTTTTTTTCTTTCACTATATGGTTAATAAACATACTCTAACATGACAAACGAACCCCAAATTGTATATTATTAATACATATATCCTTATCTAAGTCATTTGGCCGAACCTTAGATTTTTAGGAATAAAATAACAATTAATAATATAATATTTGATTTAAACACTATTTTGTGTCAATTTTGACACTATTTGATATATGATTTTTGTGAAAGTCATAACAGAATTATATGTTCTACAAAAGTTGATTAAATCAACACTAATATATAATAGTAACCTAGAAAATTAGTGTAATTCATAAAAAGTCTTAAATTACATTTATTTTGGTGTTTATAACATCAATTATGTCAATATTTCATTAATAAGATAATTATTGCATCATCGTTGTGTCATAAATAAATTAAATTATTTGATGTCTAAAAATTACAAATAAAATACCATCATGTAGGAAATCTTTTTAGCTTTCTAATTAATATTTACAATCGAATTTATCTTATGTATAACCCCATATTAAAAATGGTTTACTTATTAAACTTTGATTTTAGCTATTTTAACCCTTCTTTAAATAAATTAATAATAAATGTCCTAATCTAATCCAAGTGGGCCTAAATGGTCATATTTTATTCCTAAGTTTGTTTTTGGTAGAATTACACTTGTCCAATAGAATTAGGACATGTGTTAGGGTAATAGTGATATCATATTTACCCTTAGTTACCCTATTTACTATTAACCGCGGTAAAAAAAGTAAAAAGTTACTATTCACCAAAAAATTATTTTCATCTCATTGAACCACATTTTAGTCCTTGATATTAACCGTGTCTCTCGGATTTTTGAAATTCCATTCACAGAAGCGGTAAAATTAAGTTTTATGCAAAATTCAGTTTTTAACCTACCACTTAGTAGTTTCACTATTCATCAAAAATTGATGTTTTTCAGATCAATGCCAAAATTTCATCCCAAGCTATATTTCATATTCCGAATTCAAAAATGAAGTCTGTTTTACCAAATTCATAACATAAAAGTTGCATTAATTAATTTTATAATTAAATCCCGCTGTTAAAACAAATAGCGTGTTTTTAAGAAACAATATCTATCAAAAGATTGACACTTGTTTATGTCTAGTTTAAATGTGAAATTACATCCAATGACCAACATTGTATTAAATTGTAAAAATATATTCTAAATATACTTTAAAACCACTCAAATTAATGATTTATCACTATTAATTATTTCGATTAAAAAAGTTGTTTTTAATTATAATTTAGTAATTTTCACTATTCATCAGAATATGAAAGTTATCTGAAAAGTACCAAAATTTCACCTTAGGCTAAATTCGATACTCCGAATCAAAAAATGAAGTTCATTTTGAAAAATAAGATTTAAAGAGTTTTAAAAAGTGGTTATTACTATTCATAACGGCTAGTTTTAATAATATTTTAATAGCATATCGTTGTTTAGTGAAACTCGGTATTGCGTATTACACACGCTATCGAGGAAGGTCGCGATTGCGTGTAATGCAAGGCAAGTCAAGGATGTGTGTTGTGCAAGCTCCTTTTGGTGTAGCGTACAACACAAGACATTAATAAAATTAAAAAGAATATTTTTCATAAAATCTTGGGCTGTTACATTCTACCCCCCTTAAAATGAATTTCACCCTCGAAATTCATCGGGGTTATAAATGGTTTACTATTTGAAAGTTTCTTTAATAGAAACCCACATCGTAAAAAGGAATATCAAAACCAGTCTTTAAAAACAAAAGTATGAAACGTAACGGTTACCCAAATAAACTAATCACTGGGTTTCCACATAGGTGGAAATATGGATATGGAAGAGAAATCTAACCATCATGTTCTGATGGAGAGTGGTAGAGAACATGGCTATGGAAAAGCCAGTAATCACAAATCCATAAATTTGTGATGATATAAGGTACCACCTGATTCATCAGGTATAAGATCACTAGGACAACATTTTTGGTTTTCAAGATCATTTCCCTAAAGTTGAAAATTTGCTTAAAATAAATACTTACTTTATTTTGGTACAATCTCACTGTTGTTCGTGCCTTTAACAATTTCCACTTCATCTCTTAAATAAATGAAGTTGAATTTGTTATTCGTGAAGTGTTAGCAGATCATGTGATAGAATGACGGGTCATTCCATCTGTCTCAAACAAAAGGTTAGCAAAAAATTATATACATAAGTCGATCTATAGTGAGATTAATCACATATGGTTCCTAAAATGGACTTATACTTCATATATCATACTTCTTAATATAATAAAACTAGTTTCTACTAAACAGGGACTTCCTGTAGGTCAGTGGTAGGCGATAAAGGCCAGTCACACTTTGGTTGTGGGTTCGATTCCTACAGCCTTGTCCGAAGCGATGGGCTGTCGCCCGTCCTGCAGGTTGTCCCTTTTTCTAAAACTATGTTACTATAACATCCCATCAATAATATCGAAAATCTTCTATCCTTAAAAAATACTAACTTATGTCCAACATAATCCAGTCTAATCTTTAGGCTTATAATACTGCAGTCCACTCTCATAATATAGTGACAACGATTACCAGAGATTTAATACTGTCGTTGATCCCCACATATCATAAGATATGTCTTGTTGGTCACATTCCAAACATTCAAAGTCCTTAATCGTGTATTCTCTTGAATACCTTAGTGAAAACATGAGTGCAGTTAAAAGTTAACACTTTCCACATACCAAAATCCTCAAAATTCTATATACTCAAACCATGATATCACTTAGTCCTTATATCAATCATGAGCTCATGAATACTATCAAACATTTAATTTTCTCCTTATCCCTTCATTATGCGCATATCATCTACATTCCAAAAATATCTGAATAACCTTTCACGGATACTGGTAACATTAATCATAAACTTTCAAAACACAAGGAAAGACAACAGTGTAACAATCCATAGATGTCTCTTTATTCCAAAATTACACTTGATAAACATGTAATCATTCCACTACATTCTCAAACCATTGACCGAGCTTCAAAAATTCTTTCATCTCACATATCATTTGTAGTCTCTTCATCATCATCCACATAAATACTACCCATATGACCATACTGATTCTCTTCATGAGTCTTTCCCTTAGGGCATTTGTTTGCATAATGCCCATACATTCCACATTTAAAACACTTAACCATTTTTGATGTCGTAGCAATACCATTATCCTCATCCATGGTGTTAACCGACTCTTTTCCTTTGCACTTACTTGCTTTGTGTCCTTCTTTTCCACACCCAAAGCATCTTCCAGTTCCCTTGAAACATTCTCCTTGATGCCTCTTCCCACATGATTTACATAGGGGAAATTGAACTTTCTTTCCTCTAGGATCATCATGAAACTCCATCTTTCTCTTATTAGCCGAGTCAGGAAACTTACCAAATTTTACTTTATTGATCATATTATGAGATTGCTGATTCGGCATAATAATGATGTTTGGACTTCCAAATCCCATTTCATTTGGTTTCTGATGAAGAATATCATTCCATTGTCCATCATATCCTCCATTATTGTGAATCATCTTGTTTCCAGCCTTTTTCTAAAACCCAAACAGAATAGTGTTAGATGCAAAAAACGTAATAAAGGGGGAGTAACTTAAATATCTAACATCTTTGGTTTAATATAATATCGTTACCAAAGTTCTAGGACTATATCCTATACGTATACTTATCCTTAGGGGCATCCCTAGACATACCGTAGAAATATCTCTAGGAATCTCACTAACGTTTTCGCATCCTAGTTTCCAAAGGTTGACTAAACCTATCCTCTGATACCAACTGTAGAGACCCGAACCTTATCGTACATGGACATTACATTACATTTGCGGAATACTTAGTACATAACAAAAACACACACACAAGGATCGTAATAGTTTAGTGTCTTTGGAAACTCGGAACATAATCTTCTAATCCTGGTGAAAGATCTTCAATATCTCCCGTAAAGATCTTCCATTTTTTTTATACCTAAAACCTTTCTTTATATCCTGGGAAAAAGAAAACATAAAAGGGTGAGCTCAAATGCTCAGTAAGGGTATACAAAAGAAATAAAAATCATATCATATTTTTTTGAAAATCATAACCTGCAAAAGAGATCATAATATCTTAACATGGAACAAATCATAGAAGTGAAAATGAGATCACCATAATCATAACATGAAACTTGAAACTTTGTGGCATGCACACATAATCATGGAAAATCATTTCTTGTTAGTCATGACTCATTGCCAAGACTATCTTAGTGGACAAAGTCCCTTTCTGAATCGAGTAATCCTCGTTTCAGTCCTGTTTCACTGAACCGGTATAACCTACCATTCCAGCCATGTCTATCTCATGAGATATAAAATCTTTACCCAATGCATTGGAGGGAGATATAAGTCCCACACATCTCTTAATGAATCCTTTCTTATGTGTGCCACATAATCATAAAACATACATCATCGCATAACACATGTAACAAAAATGGGATTCTTGAAACATCATGACATCATAAATCAATTCATATAAGATAAAGGAATTCATAAAAATAATTCCATCACAACATGATCAAATCAATGTAATAATAGGGATAAAAACAGAACCCTTTATTATCTTAGATGGAAAATAATTTTGATAAAACACTTGAACTCCATTCTTGAGGAAAATATCCTTTCTTCTTCAAAAACATTTCTCCTTTCATAACATGTCATATAACTTTAAAATAAAAGAAGTTGATTAAAAATAAAATTGAGAACTTGTAAAGGAAGCTTCTTGGAAATAATGTTTTAAAAATCTATTCATGCCGTATAAGTTAAAAAAAACATTCTTCGTACTTTTGTCGGAAAAGTCAAAAAGTACCTCGTACGAAAAACGACAGAAGATTCCTTTTATTTCTTTTACTAAAAACTCACCGAAGGGTAAAAATGGATTTAAACAATTGTAGGTGGATTTACATATTGATGAAACATGGATGTGGATGATAAAATACACCCCAGTAAATACTTACGAATAAACAATCTCGAATAAAAATGAGATTGTGATATTTCCCTTACCTTAGGTCCGACTTGCTTTGTAAGTGTCCGAACCTCCTGTATAATGATTTAAATCATGTTATTGACTTATTACAGAATCATATTCATTGTTATGATATCATATATGGTTCACTTATGACATTATATTACCCGTTCTTTTGTAAATTCTATGTTAAAGAAGCGTTTTGGGTAAAATCGTTTCATTTATCGTAGGTGTTTTGACTTGTTGTTCTTGACATCATTATTACTTATATCATGATTTACTTACTTCCAGAATATAAAATATGATTTATATATCATATATATTCAGTATATATATATATATAATAGGTAGATAAATAAAATGAAAAACACCGTTCATGGAGACGGTAGTCCGTACGTACGCATGAACGCTGTTTTCCTTTCCTTATTGTCTTGAAATGGAAGTAAGTAGATGACATACATATGTATATATATACATAAATCCAGTATCTTTATAATGTCATATATTTCATTATTATTTCTTATATATACATCATAGTCATTCTTAAATGGTTAACATGGAGAATGAATCTCATCGCGTCGTGGAGACGGTATTCCGTACGTACGCACGAGCGATGATATCATTTCTATAAATATTGAATTGAATTGGAGTGGATTATACAATATATCAGAATCAATATGATGTTTTAATAACTATGTATAGTTATTCTTTACACCATTATACCCATCCATGTAAGGTGGTGGTGGAAAATAGATTACACCATGGTGTGGAGACGGTATTCCGTACGTACGCACGCGCGGTGATTTATTTTTCCGTAGGATGGATAGATGGTGAAATAGGGTTGTTTCATACTTATAATAACATATCAGTATATGAGTGATACTGATGTTATTACTTCATAATGAAACAACCTAAGATGAATAAGTGGAAGAAGAAATAAAGATGAAAGAATTGGTAACGGTAATTACCTCTTCTTTGAAGTGCCTCTTTGAGACCTCTTCTTAGGGCACTAGAATTGGTCTTTGAGGAAGACCAGAACCTCTAGGATGTTTCTAGGGAAGTGGAGAAGAGATTTTGGCAGGGGTTGGCCGAGCTTGAGTGCTCAAATTGGTGTGAGGAGGAGGGGGAGGAGGTGTCCTTTTATAGGGGAGGAGAGGGGCACCTTAGGAATATCTCAAAATATTATTTTATATTAAAGTCACAATCGGTTTATAATGGTTCCAAAGGGTCTTATTTCGAAGCTAAAGTGGGGATGGGTCGAAATCCTATCAACCAATAGAATTTAGACAAGTTTAGGGTATTATTTTAACCTTATCAATTAGATTTAACTCTAAGTTAAATAATTTAACTTTTACCGTGTCCTTTTTTTTATTTCACTATATGGTTAATAAACTTACTCTAACATGACAAACGAACCCCAAATTGTATATTATTAATACATATATCCTTAGCTAAGTCATTTGGGCGAACCTTAGATTTTTAGGAATAAAATAACAATTAATAATATAATATTTGATTTAAAAACTATTTTGTGTCAATTTTGACACTATTTGATATATGATTTTTGTGAAAGTCATAACAGAATTATATGTTCGAAACAAGTTGATTACATCAACACTAATATATCATAGTAACCTAGAAAATTAGTGTAATTCATAAAAAGTCTTAAATTACATTTATTTTGGTGTTTATAACATCAATTATGTCAATATTTCATTAATAAGATAATTACTGCATCATCGTTGTGACATAAATAAATTAAATTATTTGATGTCTAAAAATTACAAATAAAATACCATCATGTAGGAAATCTTTTTAGCTTTCTAATTAATATTTACAATCGAATTTATCTTATGTATAACCCCATATTAAAAATGATTTACTTATTAAACTTTGATTTTAGCTATTTTAACCCTTCTTTAAATAAATTAATAATAAATGTCCTAATCTAATCCAAGTGGGCCTAAATGGTCATATTGTATTCCTAAGTTTGTTTTTGGTCGAATTACACTTGTCCAATAGAATTAGGACATGTGTTAGGGTAATAGTGATATCATATTTACCCTTAGTTACCCTATTTACTATTAACCGCGGTAAAAAAAGTAAAAAGTTACTATTCACCAAAAAATTATTTTCACCTAATTGAACCACATTTTAGTCCTTGATATTAACCGTGTCTCTCGGATTTTTGAAATTCCATTCACAGAAGCGGTAAAATTAAGTTTTATGCAAAATTCAGTTTTTAACCTACCACTTAGTAGTTTCACTATTCATCAAAAATTGATGTTTTTCAGATCAATGCCAAAATTTCATCCCAAGATATATTTCATATTCCGAATTCAAAAATGAAGTCTATTTTACCAAATTCATAACATAAAAGTTGCATTAATTAATTTTATAATTAAATCCCGCTGTTAAAACAAATAGCGTGTTTTTAAGAAACAATATCTATCAAAAGATTGACACTTGTTTATGTCTAGTTTAAATGTGAAATTACATCCAATGACCAACATTGTATTAAATTATAAAAATATATTCTAAATATACTTTAAAACCACTCAAATTAATGATTTATCACTATTAATTATTTCGATTAAAAAAGTTGTTTTTAATTATAATTTAGTAATTTTCACTATTCATCAGAATATGAAAGTTATCCGAAAAGTACCAAAATTTCACCTTAGGCTAAATTCGATACTCCGAATCAAAAAATGAAGTTCATTTTGAAAAATAAGATTTAAAGAGTTTTAAAAAGTGGTTATTACTATTCATAACGGCTAGTTTTAATAATATTTTAATAGCATATCGTTGTGTAGTGAAACTCGGTATTGCGTATTACACACGCTATCGAGGAAGGTCGCGATTGCGTGTAATGCAAGGCAAGTCAAGGATGTGTGTTGTGCAAGCTCCTTTTGGTGTAGCGTACAACACAAGACATTAATAAAATTAAAAAGAATATTTTTCATAAAATCTTGGGCTGTTACATGAACCATAGGCGATGATGATATCTTTAGTTTCAAGGGGTGCGTATGGAAGCCAACATAAATACGCGACGAGCGGATGTGGGACGTTCATTCCTCGATCTGGTCAGTTCATCCTAGTTTCACCATGATGTATCATGATCTACACCATTAGTATTGGTGTCCAGGAATAAAGGGGGATGTTTCTAGTTTTTTCTTGGAGTGCTCCACCTTTCAGCAGGTGAAGGCGGAGCATCATAGACCTATAGGGCTATTGCCGCTGTTTCCTATTCCCAAGTGGTGGTGGAATGATGTAACGATGGATTTTGTGATGGGTCTACTGAGGTCGTCTCGGGGGAATGATGTAGTTTGAGTTGTCATTGCTAGACTTACGAAGGTTTCCCACTTCTTGCTGATCAAGGAGACCTTCAGTGTTGTTGAGATGGGGAAGTTGTACATCTGAGAGATTTTATGTCTACATGGAGTTCCACCCACCATTGTTTCATATAGAGATTCTCTTTTTACATCATGGGTCTGGTAGGGGCTTCAGAAGGATTTGGGAAAACATGTACTTTTAAGTACATCATACCATCCCCACACTGATGGACAGTCCAAGCATACGATTCTAGTGCTTGAAGACATTCCTCGAGTATGCATCCTGAATTTTGGAGGTTCTTTCTAGAAGAAATTACCTCTGGTGGAGTTTTCCTAAAAAATATTTTTTAAGAAACTATTCAGATGACACCTTATGAGGCCTTGTCTGATAGGCCATACTGATCGCCCTTATGTTGGATGGAGGTAGGAGAGGCAGCTTTGCTGGGACATCGTCTTTTCCAAGAGACCACAGAGCAGATAGAGTTGATTCAGAAGAGGATGACTTCTGGATAGTCTCGAAAGAAGACTTATGTTGATTAGTGGAGATGACCTCTAGAGTTCTAGGTCGGGGATCAGGTTTTCCTGGGTGTCATATTGAGGTTGGGACGTAAGAGGATTAGGAGACTAGGTATGATTCTGTATAGTTATGTCGGGCCATTTGAGGTATTAGAGAGAGTTGGGGCTATTGACTATCAGTTGCAGTTACCTCATAGGTATAGTGCAATGCACAATGTTTTTCACATTTCTCAACTCCGACATTACGTTTCTGACTTGTCTCATATCTTTCGACCTTAGGAGGATGAATTTTAAATTGATGCATCCTTTTAGGAGCATCTTATCTAGATTGTGGATCGATGTACAAAGGTTCTCTGTGGCCAGTCTGTTCCTCTGCTATGGGTGCATTGGCAGCACAGGCGAGTACAGGATGAGACTTGGGAGAGGGAGGCAGTTGTACTATCCCAGTGGCCGGAGCTATTTTAGGCTTCTTCTTCTACGCCACTCTAGGGAATTTCGGGGAATGATGTCTTTAAGGGGGGAAGTTTGTAAGAACAGAGATCTTCTTTTCAGGTATGATTTTCCTTTTCTGATCATTTTTGAGATAAAGGGGAAATTATGGAAAAAATTTAATTACACGCCATGCACTCTTTGAGTACACGTCATGTACTGCCCTGTGGAAGGAGGCCATGTGTTTTCCGTGTAACAGACATACACACGGCCGTGTGGGAGTGACTTGGAGGCCTCTTAATGAAAATTACGGGAATGGTGATTATATGATGTGTACTTCAAAATTACACATTGTGTATTTTGTTTTTTTCATTAATCACACTAGGGACATGTCTAATTGCTAGAGAACTCACATTTTAAGAATCATTCGATTGAGATCTCCATACGACCACAGATCTTCAAGGAACCCCCGAACCTCTATCCATCCCCCGAATCGAACACCATCGATTACGTTGTAATTGCATCAGTTATTTATCTATTCTACTTGATCCTCGTTTCATGATTCCTATTCTTTCTCAAGTTAACTTTGGTTGAACTTTTTGAGAATTTTTGTAGATATAAGGTGTTCATTGGTGTTTCAAGAATCATGTTTCACGTATATCAATCTCCCAACCCTGTGGTAAGTGGTTTGTGCCTTTCTGTTGAAATTCTTTGAGTTTTATTTGAAAAGTTTCCCAATACCCATGAACGGGTATTGCACGTTTAATGTTTTGGACCTAGTGTTTGTCATCTATGCTAGTATGTCGGAGTAGATGATAAATGACAATTAATAGGGTGAATTGATGTGATTTGGATGTATTTCACATGCATGTTTTCCCTTTTTGTACTTTGGATTTAGTATCATGTTAGACTACTATTTTCATTCCATGCCTAGTATTGTAGGATGGGGTGATTATTGCTCTGTTATATTATTGTGTTGTAGAAGGTTATCCATGTAGTTCTTCTGGTTTACCTTGGTCGTTACGCACTGCTACACTTTCTTGACATACTCTGGGCCATGAGAACCTGGGGTATAGACCATAGAGAGAATGAACGTAAGGGCTTCCCCAGTGTTTCTTTATAACTTACAATGCGAGACCATTTGGGGAACTGATGTTCAGTGCATCGCCAGAGTGTATGTAGTTCCTAAAAGTATGCCACAAGGGGGAATGAGACATTGAGCGATTCCCTAGAGTGCTTTAGTACCGTTACGAGACAAAAGGGAGAATTTATGGGGAGTGCTTTTTCAGAGAGTATATTCTTAAGCAGAACCAGAGGGGTTAAACTGAGTATACTTCCCAGAGGGTTGCTTTTACTTGTTAGATAGGACTAGAGGGGATAGGTTGTGAGTACTTCCTCAAGGGTTAACTTGTGATAGTTTCTTGCTAGTGATGCTAGGTAATTCTAGAGAGGATAGGTTGTGGGTACTTTGCGGAGGGTAATCTATATTGTTTATATACTTTGATTAGTTGTTTCATGTTGTGTGGTGATTTGAATGCTTTGAAACTATGGATTATTTACTACTGAGTACTTCATGTTAAATATTTCCTATACTTTTGCCTTTCATATACTCATTGACTATTAGGCACAGATCTCGGGGTGGTTTCCTACTGATATTTAATCTCACACCCTCGTTGGTCTATGATTTTAGGCCAAAACATATTATATTATTGTAGGTATAGATAAGGGAAAGTTCCCTTCTATTTTAGGTTCTTTATTGTTGTGCAACTAGAGAGCATGGGACCATGCTATGTCTTGTGATGATGAGGAGTTATTCTTCTTTTCTTCACTCTTTGGTTTAGTACTGTTTTATTCTAGCATTGTCACTTGTTAGGTTTTTTTCCTAGACATATATATCATGCATGATTTTATATATGTTATCTAGTTTATACTTCAGTTCTCTGATGTTACTATTATATGTCATCATTACTGCTTCCAATCGTGTATGTATTTCTTTACTTTCACTGTTTACTCTGACAATGAGGTCATAGTTTCCCCACTATCACACCCAAGGACCTCACTACTAGTTTGTAGCCTCTGGTGTTTGAGGAAATGCACTTGAGGCCATGTGACCGACTGGGTACGGGGTGCCTCTGGGGGGCTTCTGGAATTTGAATGTTATAATCAGAAGTTTATAACTCTTCCCTGATTTATTATTTTGAACTAATACTCCCAGAAAGTATTTAATTATTTCCATTTGTGGTTTTTGATATTATATTGACCCTGGTTTTCCACCTTTATATAAAGACAACATCAATTTTTGGGAGTGGTATACCTCTCTTAAAATCCTGAGGTAGCCTCTAATTCTGAAAAAATGTATGGCGGAGGTTGAATATAATTTTGAATCTCTATCACTAAAATGGAAAATATTTCTTCTTTTATAATCATATTTATCTCAAATGTTTGAGGTGAAGGAGAGGATCATTCCATATGACATTATAATTGTGAGGGACTACACTAATGTGTTCACTAGAAAATTTTATATTCTTCATCATAACTGATAGGTTGATATCTCAATATAAAATTCACTTGCATATTTTCCCATGTCAATGAATCATTATAAGATAGCCACAATTGAGTTGGAAGAACAGAATAAGAAGTCATAAGATAATATATATAAGGGTTTTAGACACCTGAGTGATTAATATTGGGGTGATATAGTCTTCCCTAAGAATAAGATGAATGGATAAATTCTCCCTTATATTGATTATTGTGAATACAACAAAATCATGATAAAGAAAAATTATCCCATAATATGGATAAATGAATTGTTTGACCAACTATATGGGGCCAAAAAATTATCTGACATGGACATTTGGTCGAGATATTTCCAACTAATGGCGATGAAAGATGATAATACCAGTAATTCCATTTGATTGAGGCATGAACACTATGAGTTCATAGTGATTTTCTTTGGACACACTATTGAAACTAAAATTTTCCAACACATAATGAATATTGATTTTATGGATTACATCAAAAAAATTGTCAGTCTTCATTGGTTATATTCTGATATACTACCAGATCATAGAGGATCTTGATAAGCATTTAAATATTTTGCGAAAATCTATTCAAGGGGTGAAACTATACAAAAACTATAATAAATGTGAGTTTGTGTTGGGGGAAATTACATTCATGGGGAATGTAATCACCATCAAATGAATATCAATAGAAAACTAAGACAACATAAATTAAAGAGTTCCCTAGACTAGTATATCTAAGAGAGGTCTAATATATCCTTGGTCTATATGGGTGTTACAGTTTATTTTTGAGGATATTTCCATGACATTCAAAAAATCTATCCAAGATGTCTCAGAATGGAGTACTATATTTTTGGAATAGTGAATCTGATGGATTGAACAAATATTTGAAAAAAAGGCTTATCACATCACCGGTAATACACTACACAAAACTGGAGAATTATTTGGGGTATATAGTGATACATGAATAATTTTCTTGGGTTTTTTGCTGATGAGAAATTGTAAAGAGGTACCCTACTCTAAAAGGAATATTAGGTTTCATGAGAAATACTATCGCACACATAATGACTAGAGATGGTGGATATTATTTACATAGTGAAAATATATTTGGATTATCTTTATGCGGAGAAGTGTTATATATATACCAATCACAAGACCCTAAAATATATATTCACATATAATGAGGATAATATGTTACCAAAAATATAGTTAGAGTTCATTAATTTTTATGAATTCTTAGCCTACTAAAATCCTACAAATGAAAATAACGTGGATGATTCTATGGGTAGAAAAGATCATTTAACATTATAAATTATATGTATTGAGAATGATGCAATCTTCTTAGAGTTAAAATAGATGGACTATGTAATTATAAATAAATATCATATTTTCATTCTAAATTGATTTATCTTACATCCCTTTTATAGAAGTTAAATGATTATCAAAGATATTATGTGGAAATTCATAAGAAGGTAGAAGCCATAACAAATAGGAAATCCGTATATTTCAAAAATTGATGTTGAAGGAGTCATAAGATATTGATCATGACTATATATATTATTAAATCCTATGATTATGTTGTTGATTTTGAATGATGGACATAGCTCTACCTTCCCTGTCCACCCAGGGTGCACAATGATGTTTTAATATATATTATAGAATAATTGGATTGATAATATGAATTAGGGATCATTTAAAATACATCAACATTTAGTTTATTTCCACAAGTGATCTATGAAAAGAAAATACATATGGTAATTATTCAACAATGACCCATACCAATGTGGAAATGAAAAAAGACCATGGACATGGACATTGGACATAAAAATCAATTCTGAGGAAATAATGTTATATGTATTTTTTGGATCATCTTATAATGAATCCACAATTTATTTCAATTCAAGAGGACTTCTCACTCGATCAATATTTGTGGATATACATCAAAGAATTAATGAGACACCATAGTGTATCATTGTAAATTGTATCATATCGAGATTCATGATTTACCTCAAAGTTTATGAAAAGTATCCAATAATACCTAAACATTGAGATAAACATTGATACGACATATCACCCAGAACAAGCCAGAGGTCATCACGACCCTAAAAGTGTTATTTATAAACCTACACTAGCACATTGGTTCAGGTTTGATCAACAGAGAAGGAAGGTGAGTGAATTCTATGGTTTTTGAATTTTAAACCCCCACTATTGTCAGCAGTGTGGAAAACAACTTCTTACTTTTTATAATTTTTTATATGATGAAGTGGAAATAAGATGAGGAAACGTATTGTTTTTAAAAGGAAACTAAAGTTTACACAAAGTACTAAAAAATCTAGCGAAGTAATGTATACAAATATTAAGAAGTAAGACAAGGAACAATGATTAAGAAATAACACTCAATAATTGTAAACTTTTTGTTTAAAAATATCATTCTAAAATGAAATTTATTGAATCACATCTTAATACTAGATTGATATATCATCCTCTCCAGAAGATACATCAAATAGAGGTATGAATTTTAGAGTTCGCCACCTCAAAATTCATCCACTGCAAAGAATTTGAATAAGAATATAGTAGAAATAAAACTCACCGTAAAATTCCTACTGAAATGAAATTAATGCTTCAAAAGATGATGATCATGTTCAATCTCAAAAATTGAACATGAAACTAAGAATTTTTTTAAAATAATGTAATGTGGGAACAATTAACATGATCATTAAAATTTATCTCACCGATCAATTCAGATGTCAGAAAAGAATAAAGTGATGAATTTAAAGAATAAACCAACAAAGTATAACATTCTTGAGTTAAACAATTGATCATATGATCATGATGAAATATATCATTGAAAACATCTGAAAGCATAGCACAATAATTAAAGAAATGGGAAGGAAGAACTCTCCAAGTGCTGCTCTAACTTGAGGATCCTTTTCCTCTAGCTCATCTCCAGTGCTGCTCTCAGGAATCCGAATGAACATCCCCGCTCTCGAGTGGATGTGATCATGGAATCAGAATGAGATTCCTCACATTTGGTCTACTCTATAGTGGTGTGTTTGTTCGAGTGATTGAGCAACCCCCTTAAAAATTTATCTATTATTGTGCTTTTATATCCCCTGTCAACTTTTTTTTGTCACCGACCATTTCCACTGACTTCAAAAGTCCCTCAGTTGTGCACCACACAGATCTGTTTTTTCAGGACCCACACATCGTGCTAATTTGACTCACATAACTAACTCTGGATGAGTTGGTTAAGTGCACTTGGATTCATTTTTTGACTCTTGAATGAACCTGTATAACAAAAACACATAGAAAAATAAATAAAATTGGAAGGAAATAAATAAAATTTTAAAGTAATTAGTTAATTAAAAATTATAAAAGATTTATTTATAGTGTTATTTATTCTTATTAATTAATGTTATGATTGTTAATTTAAAAGTTTATTATTATTTATAAATTATTTTATTTACAAATTTATGTTAATTATATTAGCTTCTTATATTCGAAATAAATTAGTATTATGTATATAATTTTATTAACAAATAAATATTTAGTATGCCACGTTAAATTAATTTAAATTTCAATTAGATATTCTTATTAATTAGTTTAATTTAATTAATGATTTATTTATGTTAAATAATTTATTATTTTGGTTTTATATGTTAATAATTTTATATTGATTATTTACATATAATTGATATTGTTTTAAATTATGTTATTTTTAATTTTAGTTTTTGTATTAGTTTTAGTTTGTTTTTTATTCATTAAATCCTCCCCAGAAATCAGCACAAAGCAGGGGGAAGGGTTTGTAGTTTCTTCACCCCGATGGTTGTAGTGGCCCCCTCCCAAGTGTGGGTCCTCAGCTTCAATGGAGATCTTCCTCACTACAATAATCCAACATGCAGCGGCATAGGCTCTTCCACAGCATCAGATCAGATGATATCCTACACAGCAGTAGTGTTTCTTCTTCCAGTGGTGGAAAGAATAGGTCCAAAAGACTCCCCTCCACAGCAGCGACTCAGTTCTTCATGATGTGGCATGGTGCTGGTCTCGGCTCAGAGTCTTCCTTTAGATGCAACACGATGATGAACCCCTTGCATGGTAATGGATTGGTTTGATTTCCATCGACACATAGCACCACTCCACTAGAACTCTTTCGGAAAACGACTCAATACTCCATAGCAAGACCGCAACGGCTTGCTTCTCATGCGACATCACTCCCTGAGCAACAGCGGGCTGGTTCATCTTCTGTTCACATCAGCACATGGTCATGCGGCGAAAGTGGTGTTGCAGTGAACTCCTCATGCAATGACCTTCTCCTTTGAATCACAGCGGTGTATCAAGAGTCTTGAAATGGGAGTTGGGCTGGGATAGGATGCCTCACGGTGAGGGTTGGGGATGCGAGATGCAAGGAGGGATATGTGGTCGATTTTGTAGTGAAATATTGTGGTGTGAAAATCTTTGATGAAAAAGAGGTAGCAGAAAAATCACAGTGGAAAGGATGAGGCAGTTACGGGAGAAGGAACACGGTGAGACCATTTTGAGGTTGTGAGACAACAAAAGAGGATACATTGGATAATGACACGGAGAGACCATGAGGAGATTAATGGTGGCTCTGGATGGGGTGTTATGGCGAGACCGTGAGAGATACGGTGCATGGAGACACTGAAAAGGGAATACGGTGAGATAATATCAAAAGGTTATTGTGCCAGCGTGAAATGGACAGGGTGCGTGATGGCACCGTGATAGGGGTGAAACCGTGAACCTGCAAAATAGACCGAGAAAATAAAATAAATTAAAACATAAATTAAAAATGAACAAAACCAAATAATATATAAAACCTAAAACATAATTAAAAAAATTGAAAATTTAATAACAACATAAACTTTAATAAATTTATAAAACCAATAAAACATAAGTTAAATTATTAATAACTTCATTTCTCATTACTTAAAATATTATTATACTAAAAATTTCATTCAAGAACTATTAAATTATTAAAAGATGATATTAAATTAAAACAATTATAAAACAAAGCTTAATTATTTATAAAATACTACTGCTTGAAATTAAATTTATTAAAGAAATCAGATAAATATTATTCTATTAATCAATTTATGTTAATTAATGAAATTAATTTAAAGAGATGCAGTGAGTTTATAAACATAAATTTATAAAAAAATAAGTTGTTAAAAGACAATTAATATTTGGAATATGTTATTCTAAATTATTAAATATTTAATATATGAAATGTTAAATTAATAATACATTAATCATGTACAACGACCAAATTGATTAATTAGTGTTATACGATTCAATTATCAGACAAAAAAACTAACTAAATAAAAATCTTTTAGACTAACAAAAAGTAAAACATAAATTCATTATTTTTTGGCTTATAATAAACAATTAATTATAAAGGTTGATTAATTATTTAAATTAATGTAAAATACAAAATTTCCATTATTTGTTAAAAAGTGTTAAAATAAATAATTAAATTGATCAAAAATAATTCAAAACATGTGGAAAAACATGTGTTTTTAAGGCCATATCAAATTCCACCACACTTAAGAGTTGTTTTTCCTTAAACAATCTCATGTTTTATTATTTTTTAGAAATATTAGTATGATATTCACGGAATGTAACATGTCCAGAACATTGAACAGAGGACTTCAAAAACATGTTTATAGGATTTTCTAATGTAAATAGCTCAAATGAATCTTACTTAGTAAAAATAATCAAAGGTATTTAAGGGTGTAATGAATCAACATGAAATGAATGTGTCATGCCTCATATGCAGTACTACTTAGTGACTAACATCAATCCATAATCAAATACAAACTCCAAGAGTGAAAAGAGGTAAAATTTATGTGGAATTAAGAAAATAATAGTAGGAACCTTACATTTGACTCATCACTTAGGTTCCAACAACAAATTATCATTTGTGAATCACCTAAATGATATAACCTAAATGAATTCCATATAAACCAATAGACCCGTACTTCATTTGGTGTTCATCATTCCCCTCACCATAATTTCCACATTTTGACCATATACACTTTATTTATTTTTCCCATGACATGTATCATTTGGCAAGCACTGTGCATATGCACTTTTTCAATGTGTATAGAGGGTCATAGTAAACAGAAACAAATCAGCTTATAGGGCCTTAGAGACTCACCGTGGAATCCTAGATTCCCAAACTACTCATGTTTAAAAATATTTACATATTAAAACCATTTACGTTGAACAATTAAGATAATTAAATTAAATAATTAAAATAAAAAATGAGTCACCTATGATCAAAATCATATTTCCAATTCCAAGAGTAATGATCATAATTCCATTAAAAGGGTGCCCATATTACTCTAAAAATTATACTGTAAACTAGATTTCCACAAAATCACTAAGAAAGACCACTCAACAATCAATCAATATCATTAATTGCAGATTCAAAACAAATTTTAACTTCCATCAAGGTACTTATCCTATGATAAAACCCATTTGAATAAAGTGTAAATCCTAAAATCATGGAAGAATTTTGAAAAAATTTAACCTTTTTTATATGAAATTTTTAAATTGTAATGTGAATTGATGGGCTTACATTAAAGAACAGTTTATCATAGTCAAGAATTGACTCCCTCCCCCATACTGAAAACCCAATGTTTTCCCCAATGTTGAATTTTAAAAATGGAGAAGAACAACTTAACAATTACGGTTCAAAACAGATTTTCAATTAAGTAGATTTATGACATATATAAAGGGTCACATTAATGTTAAAAAATATAGTTCACTATAATGAATAAATTGACAGTAGGTTCATTGACATGTACATGCATTAAAATTTATTCCCAATGAAAATGATTTTTAATATAGCTCAAAAGAAGCATATAATGTGTTGGTGCACAATTAATTGGGTGTATGAATTTTAACAAAGTATGATTCGAATGGATGATCAATAACGTAGAAAGATGCATACTAAACACCCGGTAGGAAAATTGGTTCTAATAAAAAACACAACTAACATCAAGAATTAACCCCCCCATACTTAATTTCATGCATCTAATGGGTTTTAAATAATGAATTCCAGTTCACAACAACATGCACATGCAGATTTTTAATTTGACTTAGTGACATGCATCAAAAGTTTTTTAGTATATGTAAGAAATGTAAAAGATTTTCATAAAATATGTAGCAGAATTTCTTATATAATAAGATTATTTTAATGAATAATTCTTTAAAGCAAAATATGCAACAGATTTTATCCTTTAAGTCAATAAAAGCAGAAAAATAAATGCAGAAATTATGAATTGAGTACTTCACTGAATATATTTGTCAATTTCCCTCCAGTATGGGAATTAAACTCCTCCATGAAACCAACAACAACATCTTAAAAATAAAAAGCATGAAAACCAGGACCAAAAACCACTACAGACAAGGCATATAGAAAGTAGTGTGGTAGCACTTTATTCGGCACAAAACAGTACAAAAATGAAAACAAATAATGAGTATGGGATAACTCCCATGAAGCATTGGTTTTAAATTATTCAGTTAGAGTTTATTTATTTACAATTTTTTATTTATTAACAAATGAAAATCCATGGGTTGACACCCATGCATTTCTAGATTTATAGTCTCCAGTAGGACTCACCTAAAAACTAACCATACTCACAAGGTGGCTGTGGTTTCCTTTATAGAAACCACCACAAGTGTTTGTCCCAATTATTTTTAACAGAAATATGACATTTTTGGGCAAGATGACTCAACATATTAATAATTGAATTATCATGGCATAAAATAATCCTTATGTTTCACCCTTTAACATTTGTGGGTATAGTGTTTTCCATTTCCAGAATAAGTTCAGACATTTCAAGATTTAAATACACATGAAGGAAAAACATAGAACTAGGTTCTTAAAAGACTGTGGAATTGACCCCATATCCATATCTCTCAACATCATCATTAACATATTCAATATAAAAGGTGCTCATGGTTGAGTTCTGATTAGCAAGATCAAGAGGGATTTTAATTAAGTGTTGAACTAAATCATGGCCAATGGAACTCAAGTTTGATTCCCCCTCTCGACTACTATCAGTATCATGCTGATCTTTTTCACCCAACTAAGTTGAGGAAGAAAGTGACAAACAAGGAATAGAAATTATTTTTTCACAAACATGTTTAGGTCTAACAATGTTATAAATCTCTTCCAAAAGATCCTCATCTATTAACTCACATTTAACATCTACACCTTTTATCAAATCAATTCTGCCTAATTCATGTCTGTGCTCAAACTCTTTTTCATGATCAAGTTCAAAAGGCTCATTTTCTAAAACCATTTTATTTGAGTGTTGTAATTCAATTTCAGGAGAATAATTGTACAATGTAGTTTCAATATATTTTGTATCTGGAAAGATCAAATTAATTCAATTCTTTCCAAGTTGGCCAACACTGATTTCCATTTCATTGCATAATATTTCAGAAAAGTGATTACTATGTGAATAGGGAAATGTAAACTCATCAGTTTTTCCTTCTTCAAATATCACTCCCTCATCCTCATCATCCAATAATATTTCAGAAATTATTCGGTTTACAGTTTCAAAACATGGATGAGATGTTTTTAATTGAAATTAAATGTTTTGATATTCTGTGATTTCTTGCATAAGTTACTCTTCCAATGTGTTCCCAATATTATATTCAGACTCATTGTTCACAATAACTGAAAAGTTTTGTGAAGAGTTTTTACTTTCAATTTTTCAGTTTCAAGTTTGACTTCAACCCGAGTGACTTCATACTCAAAAAATCTAAAACAAAGATTTTTCTCAAAATAAGGAATAATGGAAAGAACTAGAAATATTTATCAATTTGTTTTAATTCATCTTCCAAATTGTCCAACTCAACACCATTAAAGCACTTTTTAAAGTTTTCAATGTTATTCTCTTGACTCGGTGAGTTGGTTATTTCTAGATTAAATTCAATAAAATCGGATTTTTCAACAGAATGGTTTCTTGTCCAGTTTCACTATCACATTCCTCTTCCACTTGATTTTCAAATCTTTTATAAAAATTTCATATTTAATTTTCATAAAATTTTTCTTTGTTATATAACCCTTTATTTTAATTCCAAAATCATGTTTTCGAAAATTTTCATTCTTTTATTTTTCTCTTGAGAATCTCTAATTTGAATTTCATGGGTTTTATTAAACCAAGAATTCCAACCATCCTCCCTAGTATCCAATTTGGTTTCAATAAATTCAAGATAATCTAGGAATTCAAGATTAGATTTAGTGTTTTCATCTTCTTCAATATAAATAATCTGTTGTGGCTGGTTATAGACACATTTTCAGGAAGTGCGCCCAAAATTTCCATAGCAAACTGAATGAGGCCCCAGTTGATTCCAGTTTTGATGAAGTTATATTTTTTTAAACTCAAAACAAATTATTTTAAACACACAATGTTTCACAATTGAGAATATTTTTCCAAAACAGTACAAACAGTTGGTTCCAGTTCAAAGAAATTTTTTTTTCAACTAATTTTTTTATATATTTTTTATGTTGTTATATATATAAATTTAATGTTTTCTAAAACAAGGAACACTCAGCACGTGCGATCCTTGGAAATGACGCCAAATTTTGAACTGGACGAAGGTCTTCACAGCTCTAAAAATGTTATTTATAAACCTACACTTGCATGGTGGTGTAGGGTTGATCCATATAGAAGGCAAGTGAGTGAATTATATGGTTTTTGAATTTTAAACCCCCACTATTGTCAGCAGTGGGGAAAACATATTCTTATTTTCTTATAATTTTTTATTTATATGATGAAGTGGAAACTAGATGAGGAAAAATTATTTCTTTTACAAAGAAACTAATGTTTACACTAAGTACTAAAAAATGAGATAAATACAGTATACTAATATTAAGAGGGAAGACAACGAACAACAATCAAGAAATAACACTCATGAATTCTAAACATGTTGGTTAAAAAGATAATTCTCCACTGAAATTTATTGAATCATATCTTATGAATAGATTGATGTGTCCTACTCGCCAGATGATATATCACATAGAGGTATGGCATTTAGAGTTCGCCACTCCATAATTCATCCACTGCAATGAATTTGAAGAAGAATACAGTTGAAATAAAACACACCATAAAATTCCAACTGAAATGGAATTAACGCTTCAACAATATAATGATCAAGTTCAATTTCTCTGATTGAACTTGAAACAACTAATTTTTTTAAAATAATGTAAGGAGTGAACAGTTAACATGATCTTTAAAATTGATCTCGCCGATAAATTCTAATGTGAAAAAAGAATAAAGTGATGAATTTAAAGAATAAATCGAAAAAGTATAAAATCCCTGAGTTAAAAAATACATCATATTATCTTGATGAAATATAGCATTGAAAACAACCGAATGTAGAGTACAAGAATTAAAGAAAGGGGAAGGAAGAAATCCCCAAGTGCTGATCTGCCTTCGGTCTTCTTTGCCTCCAGCTAATCTCTAGTGATGCTCCCATGAATCTGAATGAACATCCCCAATCTCGAGTGGATGCAATTGTGGAATCAAAATGAGAGTCACCGTATCTGGTCTGCTCTCCAGTGGTGTGTTCATTTGAGTAAATGAGCATCCCCCTTAAAACTTCTGCTATTACTCTACTTTTATATCCCCTGTCATCTGCTGTTTGTCACTGACCACTTCCACCGACTTCAAAAGTACCTTAGTTGTGCACCGCACACATGTGTTTTTTCACGACCCTCAGGTCGTGATAATTTTCCTCACATAATTAACTTCATATGAGTAAGTTAAGTGCACCTAGATGCGTTTTTTGACTCATGAATGATCCTACACAAGAAAAACACTCAGAACAATAAAAAATGAGAAGGAAATAAATTAATATTTAAAGTCATTGATTAATTTAAATTTTAATATTTTTGTTTATAAAGATATTTATTCTTTTTAATTAAAGTTATAAATGTTAATTTGAAATTTTATTATTATTTCTAAATTAAATTATTAACTAATTTATATTAATTATATTAGTTTATTTATTTTTGAAATAAATTTTTATTATGTATTTCATTTTATTAATAAATAACTATTTAGTATGCCACATTAAATTAATTTATATTTCTATTAGATATTCATATTAATTAGTTTATTTTAATTAATATTTTATTTAAGTTAAATAATTTATTAATTTTGTTTTATATGTTAATTATTTTATATTGATTATTTACTTATAATTGATATTGTTTTACATTAAGGTATTTTTTATTTAGGTTTTTAACTTTAGTTTTGTATTAGTTTTATTTTTTTTTCATTAACTCTTCCCCCCAAATTGGCGAAAAACAGGGGGAAGGGTTTTCAGTTTCTTCACCTAGAAGGTTGCAGTGGCCCCCTCCCGAGTGCGGGTCCTCAGCATCAATCGATCTATTCCTCAATATTGTATTCCTACTTGTTGTGGCACAAGCTCCTCCAGACCATCAGGTCGAACGATCTCTACACAGCAGCAGTGTTTCTTCTTCCGGAAGCAGATAGATTGGGTCCAGCAGACTCCCCTCTACAGTAGTGAATCAGTTATCACGAAGTGGCATGGCGCTGGTGTAGGCTCGGAGTCTTCCTTTAGATGCAAAACTACGGCGAACCTTTTTCTTGGAAATGCCTTGGTTTGATTTCTTGTGATTCATAGCTCCACTCCACCAGGACTCTGTCAGCAGAGGAATCAAAATCCATAGAAAGACTACAACAACAGGCTTCTAGTGTGACAGCACTCCTCGAGCGATGACGTGCTGGTTTGTCTTATGTTCACATCTCCACATGGTCCTTCGGTGGAAGATGTGTTGCATAGAACTCCACACACAGTGACCTTATCCTTATAATCCCTATGGTGTAGCGATAGTCTTGAAATCGGATTTGGGCCGGGACATAATGCCTCACAGCGAGGGTTGGTGATGCGAGATGCAAGGAGGGATATGTGGTCGATGTTTTGGTGAAATGTGGTGGTGTTTCAACCATGGATGGGGAAGTATTAGTAGAAAACTCACAGTGGAAATGAAGAGGTGGTGATGGTAGAAGGAACACGGTGAGGCCATTTTGAGAATGTGAGATAGTAAAAGAGGATATAGTGGGTAAAGATAGAGTGAGATCATGAGGGAAATAATCATGGATGTGGAAAGGGTGTTATGGTGAGACCGTGAGAGATACGGTGCATCAAGACACCATAAATGGAATATGGTGAGACAATATCAAGAGGTTACAGTGCCGCTATTAAACGGACACGGTGCGTGATGGCACCGTTACAAGGGTGAAACTGTGAACCTGCAAAATAGAGAGAGAAAATAAAATAATTTAAAACTAAAATTAAAAATGAACAAAAAAATTATTTAATAAAAAATAAAACTTATTTAAAAAATTTGAAAATTTAATTAAAATCTAAAATTTAATATATTTATAAAACCAATTTAACTTAAGTTAAATTATTAATAACTTCAATTTCCATAACATAAATTTATTACTATACTAAAAAATGAATTCTGAAACAATTAAATTATTAAATTTTGATATTAAATTAAAAAAATTATAAAACAAAGTTTAATTATTTAGAAAATACTACTACTTCAAATTAAATTAATTAATGAATCCAGATAACTATTATTTTATTAATAAATTTATGATAATTAATGAAATTAATTAAAGAGATATAGTGAGTTTATAAACAGAAATTTATAAATAATTGAATTGTTAAAAGTCAATTACTATTTAGAATATGTTACTCTAAATTATAAAATATTTAAAACATGCAATGTTAGATTAAGAATACATTAATCATGTTCAATGAAAAAATCAATTAATGAGTGCTATACTAATAAATTAGCACACAAAAACAACTAACTAAATAAAAATATTTTAGACAAAAAAAATAAAACTTAAATTACTTATTTTATGGCTTATAATACATAATTAATAATAAAATTTAATTAATTATAAATATTAATAAAAAACAAAAGTTTTATATTTTATTAAAAAGTGTTAAAATAAATAATTAAATTGATAAAAAAATAATTATAATGATGTGGCGAAACATGTGTTTTTAAGGCCACAACACACCCCCAGGTCAACATCCATTCTGATTGGTTTAATAAGACATTGGAAGATATATTGAGAGCATGATTGATGGAAATCAATGGGGGATTTAAAAAACATATTCCTCTTTTCAAATTCACTTAAAACAATTCTATCCACTCAATCATCCAAATGGATCAATGTTAATACCTTTGTGGTAAAATATAGATAACATCAACATACCTGTATAAATTTGGTGAACATATGATTTTTGGACCTGAAATTGGTGAGGAAATGGTTGAAAATGTGAAGACCATTCATTATTTCATGAGGAAATTACAATAAAGATATAAGAGATATTTAGAAAACATTTATTTAGTGGTATATTTTGATGTTTCAGTTATTCAATTCCCCATCTATCTCAAAGGAAGGGAGTCATGAGACATGGGATAAATTGAATGCTACGCCCTAGGTACATTTGACCATTTGAGAATCTTAATCGTTATTGGGGTTTTTCATGTTGAATAGAACATCCACCGAACATGAATATTGTACATGATGTATTCCATATATCGAACATGAGGTTGTACATAAAAGATCACTTATATGAACTGATTTTGGAGGTGGTACATTTGGAAAATGATATCTCTTATGAGAAGTATCTAGTGATGTTCATGGGCCATAAAGATAAAGTAATACACAATAGGACTACTCACCTGGTCAAAGAACTATTGTAAACCATAAATAAAAAGACGTGATATGGGAACCATAGTAATCGATGAAGAGATGTACACACACCTTTTATCTCATATATATGTAAAACAATTATGTTGAAATATAATAATGGATAAAGAATTTAATGAACCAAAATTTTACCAATGGAATTTCCCTTATTATAATTATTTCATGTAGTATAAAGCACAAACATCACCTAGAGAAATAAACCATATTCTCCTAAACGAATAATTAATAATTTGTAAGAAATTAAACCAACAAGATTTATAAATATTAAAAAAATAATATATTTATAAAATAGTAGAATAATAATAGACTAATTTGGATATGCTCGATCATCCAAAATTATAAGTCTCATAAAAAATTATATAAAAATAAAACATAATGTTAAAAATATATAATTATGTTTCTAATATTAAATTATTTATAAAATATATTCAAAATAGAATCTTCTAAGAATGAATAGAATAAGACGAATTTATAAAAATTAGGTTACCTATATGACTATTGTGAATCTGACTGTGGGAATAATAATCTTACTGTTTAAAGAATAACTTGACTGTTAGAATAGTGATTTGACCATTAAAAAATTACCCTAAACTATGAAAATGTAAAATAATATTGATCCATCATAAAAAATTAAAACATAATCATTTTTCATTGTACAAGAAAATAAATGGTTTAATTGAGAAAAAGTAGTCTTAGTTTGTCTATAAATTTTAACTATTTTATTTAAAATATATATAATGAATATAATGATTTTAGATATTTTTAATTTTCATAAAATAGAAATATAGATGAATATATATTTTTTATTTTAAATAAAAAATATTTTTATCAGAAAATAAGTAACATTAAACAGGTTATAAAATGAAATATAATATTAAAATCTATATATTTTTTGAATAAATGGTTATTTTATTTATAAATTAAAATATTCATATTTATAAAATTATTTTCATAAAATTGAATATATTTTTGAAATATACACTTCCAAAAATTATTAGGGTGAATTTTTGGAATTTGTCTAAAATAGTTTATTATTTTGTGAATAGTGAAATATAGTAATTTAGAGTATTTAACATTTGATGAAAAATACATGAACTTTTGAGTCATGAATGATGTAATAACCCATTATTTATAACTCACATTAACCATTTAATATATAGTAATTATAATCAATAATATTGAAATTATTCATAAAAAATAATGAAATAATGATTATAATATAAAAATACCCCTCTCATCCACTAATAAATACCACCTTTCACAACACCTTCTCCTTACACATTCAAATCCATGAATCCTGATGAATCTCTTCCAAAAAAACTCCCCCCCCTCAATACCCATGTATATCTACTTTTTATCTAACAAAAAATCCAATTCTATTTTCCATAATGGGTCCTTCAATGAGGTGCTAATTAAGATGTAACATTCTCAAACTACCTCTTTTATTTTCATTTATTCTTCTACCGTATAATCAAGTCATTAATCCATCAAATAATAATAACACCATTATCATTAAAATAATATAATTTTAAATAATTAATTAAAAACAATTATACATTCTTTTTCTAATATCCTCTTATTCAGAGAAATGAAACCATTTCCTAAATTATGGCAATAAATCGTCTCTGTTGATAATGAGTTTTTTTATTCCATTACCACTATAAAGGATGGCCATAAAACTATTATTATTATTATTAAGATTTTAATATGTATATAACAACTTATATCATGTTCAGGAACAAATTTAATGACATAATAAGAAATAAAATTAATCTACATTGTGATGGTTGACAAAATCGCCTAAATGAACTTACCGCCTAACAGTAATGTTTTTACTCAATGAACTATCCCCATATGAATATAAAATAAGATATACACCCATTTAAACTTATTTATGCAAATTAATACCATTTATTTTAACATATTTAGTTTTAATTCCATTTTACAAGAACTTTTATAATTATATACAGTTGAAATGACCATGAAAACAAGAAACAAAAGTTCTGAGAATGATGAAATTGTGCTTTATAACTCATAATAATAACAATAAAAATCTTAATAACATTATTTTATATAAAATATATGTTTAATAGTTTCTAAATTAAGTATTTATTTAATATAAATTTATTATCTATTATATGAGGTGTATGTATAAGACACATTTAGACATAAGGTTGAGGATCTCTCCAAAACACCATATATTCGTTGGGTAATGCTTTATATCTCTTTTCATTAATATATATATTCAATATTCTTATATAAATCTCATTTATTCGGTAAATGTTTTCCAAAAAAAATTATCTCGATCCATTTGGTTTTAATTTATAGGAAATATATTTTTTAAAATGTTTCCAATATCAATTACTCTCAATAAGAAAACAAGATTATAGTGAACATATATCTATCCAACCATTTTCATGTACATTCTATAAAATATTTTAAACAACCCATATTTTACAAAATTTATAATTTTATCATGAAATATTAATTATGTTCATTTATAGATTTATGTAAATAATTTTGTCTTTATAAAATATAAAAAATAATATTTCTTTTCCCTAAAAATGCACAAAAGTAGTAAATTTCTAAACATACTAATCATTATTTTCAAGTTATCAATTATGTTAAAAAAAACATTTATTCTTGATATATATTTTTTATTTCATTTCAATTTTCAAATAATAATTTATCCCATTCCTTCTTGTATACAATTATGATATGCCCTTTGGTTAGGCATTGTGACATGGTTAAGTAACTCATTTATTTTCAAGGGTTACCCTTATGTTTTATACTTATGTTTGAATTATTTATATATCCTACATGATCAAGTAAATGTTATAATGTGTTCCCATAGATGAAGCTCTATTTAATTGGGTAATTTTTTTTCTCATAACGCATTATTTGTGGTATTATGGAGTAATCCTATTCCATTATGGCATGTTGACTACCATGTGATATCATTATAGATGTTAACCATGACTCATGTTTATTTCATGTTATATGTTGTTGTCCAAATCCATTAATTAAATTATCATATGATTCCATTATCTATATTGTATTCCCCTATATATCTAATCCTATTCCATGACTTTTATGTTATCATTTCATTCCAGGTGACTAATTTGTTATGCTTTTTTTCCATATTTATTCCCTTATAATGGGTTTTTCTCATATTGTTTTCTTATGAATTACCTAGGTTATCATATGCAATTGGCAGAGCTCAAATAGAGTTTGGAGATAATTATGGAGATTAAAAAATTGACTTCTTTTTTAATTTCATCTAATTATGTACTAAATCTTTCAAATACACTTGGTTTCTCGAACCTTGTATTGTATTTCGTGGACAATTGTTCTTAAAATCATGTAATAATATATTTAAAAGGGTTGAGCATCCATAGGTTTATAAATAATAATGTTAAAAATTCATGTACGGGTCATTATAATGTTATCCTTCAAGGTATGATTTTTTAATTTAAGAGGGGAAACACTATATGGGTTTTGATTCCCTTCATAAGGATTTATTAGAATCTATCTCATAGTCTTGATCATAACTCGACAACACCTACTACATACTAGATGGGGATAAACCCCATAGATCCCACAATGTCAGCTTTAAACTATATCATTATGAACTAATTGAAAAAATATGGGAAATATTTTATATAAAGAGGTGTGTAAATATCTATATGGTTTCGATAAAATCAATTGCATAGGGGTAACCATTCCCACAATTGGATATTTGAAAAAATTACAAAAAAAATCATAAATCTATTAGAGAGTCCTTGAGTTATAAGAATCCCTTAAAATGAGATGATGTGCCAAAAATACTACCTACTTGACCAACACATATTCTAATGGATCACTACTAAAACTACCTCATTTACTTCCTTTTGAAAGTCATTCTATAATGATGATCAGACCAAACCATCCGAGATTTGAGAGCATTTAAATGTTTCTATCAGAATCAGAGACCTTATAATACAACATCCTATAATATATATATATATATATATAATACAATAACAAAAATATATTCCAAAATAACTATATAAATAAAGAAAATTATACAATATAAAAAATGAATAAATGTAACCAAATTTATCCAACAGAATACCACAATAAAATTCAAGGAAATTATATCATACATAACATCACAAAGAATAATGAGATTCTAGCAAGGAAAAATCCTCCTGGACATGAGAACCACTTGGATGTTAATATTAGAACTAACTAGACCATACAATAACCATTAACATCAATACCTTTTTGGATTCCTAAAAACAAAAAAAAATTCTTGATGAAAAAAAATTATTAAATTAATTATTATGTACAAAATGAAAAATATATTGGATATAAGATGAACAAAACCAAGGTGAATGGAGGTTTATAATTTCTCCAAGAATAATTCCATGAAGATTCATATCCCACATGGAAATTGACACACAAACTTTATCCAAGGTCTCATAAATAAATGATGTTGATTACAGAGTGTCAGATAAAAGCTTATAAAACTAAAAAACTGGATTCTTCAAAAGAATTGAATCCTGTTAAACTCTTTATTGAGTCTAGACAAACATCTAAACAACTGTGTTACCTCATGAAAATTGATAGTATAGCCATATAAATCTATAAAAATCATGTCAAACTATGGGTAAAGGATCATATTGGTAGAGAAACATACATTAACAAGGAAAGAACCATAACCTCTCTATCTTAATGTCCCATAATATCGAATCGGTATGTCTTTAATAGAGTAATCAACATATACTATTATATGTTGGAACATTATGTAAGGTCAAAAGGTTATCGACCCATGATTGAATGAAGGACCTTCACCAGAATGATAGGATCCATATTCCATGATCATATTGGACTGTCACGTGATCCAAAATACTAATGTGGGACCCCCAAATTATCTACAAACTCCTAGAAGTGGTTAATGATTCATTGTCAACCTAGATAATATATCCCACTCAGTAACACATTTATCATGAATAAAATGGATAAAATATTCCCATAATGCTTCTAAGTAAGTGTCAATTACTACTGAAAATTATTCTATCATTTTCTATATATAAATTTTATAGAAATAGACAAGTCATGGGTCTAATTAAGGGTCTCAGTGATGTATAAAAAAACCTCAAATTATCCAGCACAAGGATTGTAGACATGGGTTGATGATGTGTTAGTGAATTCATAGGTTATGTTAAATGAATGTAATCCACATGGAATATGGTCCATATAGATGAATCCACATTTTTTTATTTCACTCATTACTAGAAAAATGATTGCTGGACAACATCAAAGGTGGGGAAAGAAGATATACTTGGTGTGTTTTTGAGTAGCTGTTACTATATAAAGTAAATGGTTGTGAAAATTTTTATATTGGGATAGGTGGGGTGTGCTATTTATTAATATTGACGTACCAATGTTATCATGGTTATATTCCTATAATGTGTGTTCCAATTTCACTACATATCATGTGGTAACATCATATTTAAGGCCTAATATTTTGGGATTTTACACTGATTTTATGACTAATTAAACTTTGAATGTCACCCAATGCATAGTTTGAGGCATCTCCCACATCACATGACTCTATTTCTCACTATATTCACCTCTTTGTTGGAAATATACCAGAACATGAATTTTTTCAAACCAAGAATCCATTTTTATCACTTCAATAAATGGATCATCCAATTATTCATCATGACTCGCCACTAGGAAAACATTAATGCTAATTGTTCCTTATTGTTGAGATACAAATCTGAGAATGAATCAATCATTAAGAACCTAGTTTAAGAATAAAGAACAACGTTTGGGGAATGGTATGACCACCAAAAATTGACTCCTCCATTATTTGTAATAAATAATATGAGATAGATAAGGATAAAAATGATTATATAAGGTTTCAATAATTCATTGTTTCCATTGTTTGAATTCATTCATCATCATTAATAGAAAATTATCTACTAGATAATAATAAAATTAGTAATAATAACAATAATATAATTCTTATTATGAAAAAATTGTGCTCATAAGGTTTGAAACATTTAATAAAAAATAAATTATGGAAGATTCAATGAATAATTTATAATTCACAATGATGAATGGATATAATAAATTTAATAAAATTCTCATCTTTAATTTTTTAATCAAAATTAAAATTAAATTATTATTTCACAATGATTTTGAAATAATAAATATGGGAAAAGGAGTTAATCTAATTATAATTTTATTATTATAAAATATTCCAAAAATATATTGAATATTTTATTTGATATCAAATATAATAATTTCATTTTTTTGAATAATTATCATGTTCAATTGAAGATTAGTTAAATGAAAAGGTCATTGTCCATGAATACAAAAAAATATGTATTCATTAAAAGAGATTAAATGTGTATTTGATCATATATGGGATATTAAATCAAAACTGAGTGAGGTATATCATAAATAATAATATAACATCGCCGAATTTTACTATATATTATTCCTTTAAATAAACTTAATTTTTTTGATAGTTTACTCCACAAGAAACACAAAACTGAAATGGTTAGCGTTAAATTAAATGAATATTATTAATTAAATTGAATTCATAATAAAACCTCTTATAAATATATATATATTACTCATCTAAAATTTCCTAATCATTGAGGTTAAATAATTAATATGATTTATTAATACAAATGATTTACCTTTCTCAAATATCTATCTTTTTCAATTATAATGTATAATTTTTTATTAGTAATTAAATTAATTTTTTTTAAATATTATTATATGTGATAAAAATTTATTATCATTATTTCAACTATAATTTTATATGTAAAATTGTTATGAATGGTTAATTTTTTTTAAAAATATTTATCAATAATAAAAATTATTCCTTATATTTTAGTTTTTAAATTAAATGATAAATTTATAAATTATAGAAATAAAATTTGAAAATTAAAATTAATTTATGAATTAATCATGTAAAATTTGGTTTAGTATATTTTTTTTTGGGGATTTTTTATATATATTATATTTTTTGGGGGAATAGTTAAAAATATAGTTTTGATTAACAATGTACTACTATTAACATTATATTGTTCAATGAATGACCTAAAACATTAATAAAATATTTAATTATCAATATTGTAATTAGTAATAAAATAACACATTTTTAAATTATATGTTAAATATAAAAATCTCTTGTTTGGCATTTTGAAACATAAGTAATAATTCATTCTAATAAATAACTATATTCCTTATTTTTTTATTTATATTTTCACAAGAAAGAATTAATTTTTGGAATACATTTAATGTAATATAACAATTATTTGGATAATTATAAACTAATTGATTTCATAAAAGTCAATAAAATTGGTCATTATATCTTACTCATCATTTTGAATCATAAAAAAACCTTATCAATTTTTTTTTCATGTTATGTGTAATAATATAAAAATTTGTTGTTATCATTAGAGGAAATTTTATTTGAAAATAATTGAATTCATATTTTTTGTTAATGGTAAAATTACTAACTAAGGCAGAATTTATTTATTTTTCATTAAAATTAAACTAATTTGGGGAAAATTAATTACCACGGTAAACACCATAAATTTTAAATGAAAACTATCTTATAGAAAATGAATAAAATGAGGTTTAAACCCATTGTTAATATGAATGGTTAAGGAATGATTGACCATCTATCAAACCAATTCCATTAGTTTCCACTTTTTATCGACATTCCATGAGAAATATGTTCTCCATTTATATTAACAATAAAAAAATTTACAAAAATTCATTCCCCTTAATAATAATCGAAGACCAACTCCACCCCATTTACCCACTCAATATGATGAATTAACTCAACTGAAAATAATCTAAAGTCACTCTTATTCTATCTACCCAATAAATAGAATACATTAACTTTCTAAAAGACCAAACTAAAGATTCTTAATGTTTTACTAAAGGGATAACATCTAATGGGAGAGTTATAGTTTTCAAATGATACCTCTTAATTTATTCACTAATAACCACATGAAACATATTAAATAAATTGAAATATTATAAACTTAATATTACTAATATTATTAATTGTTATTATAAAAATAAAATGTATATATATATATAAAACCGTCATGTAAATTAATTCAGAAAATGATGACGTTTTCTGGATTATATATATAACATCATCTATGACTGGAATACTTGATTTTACATCACTACCTTGCATGAATGGTTGTAAAAAAATTTAAATTATTAACATGAAATTGTTTAATTTATTATGTCTATAAAATTATAAACCACTCCATATATTCCTTAGGGGTAATAAAAATTAATATGTTGCTCTTTCTTTCATGTAGATTAACGCCTCCATGAATTTGATTTATTTCATATTTAAGAGTTAGATTTAATTATTTATCAAACAATATTAATATATAACACAGAACAAAAAAACGACATATAATATGATTACTATTCATTTGAAATTATATTAGGGAAAAAATAATAACATTCTTAACCAAAATCACCTATAAGTCTTAGCTTATTTCTATTTGGGTCGATTTAACCATCAACATAAGAAATTATTTAAATTTTGATCATGGTTGACTATATAAATTTCAATACTAGTTTTATTGTATATTTATGATTGCATAATTTTTTATTGTGGTTATATGAAGGATAAATTCATATTTAAATACTAGGATTTTTCCACCTTCTAGTTTGTTATAGATTACTCAAACAGGATCACCACCTACTTCATCATCATGAATCATTAAAATTAATATTAAATAATGTTATATCATTAAAAATTAATATAAAATATCAGTTACAATTCTTATAATAATATCATAATTATGAACTTTTAATTATTACATAATAATTGACACTAGCCTTAGGAAACTAGTAAAAATTAATCATTTGAAACAAACAATATCTGAAGATAAAGAAATATAACTAACTAATAAATTCTAAAAAATGATTATAAATTAATATTAAAAATGTTACTAGATATGAATATGGTTATTAAATATGTGATTAAAAATTATATTTAGTCACAAAGGATGTTTGATCACGTTCAACTAAGGTGGTAAATGGTTATTGGTATTTTTATCTAAGTTTTTTTTCATTAAAAAATTACTTGTATTCACCACTTATTTTATTTTTGGGGTGTATGCAATAGTGATGGATTTATTTTATCATTATTTATCATCCAATATAAAATATTTTAAAATAAACATAATTTTATACACATTAGGTGTTTTTCAATTTGAAATATAATGACATAGTACTGGTCTTTCATAAAAAAATCCTTTCTTTGAGAATTCATTGTATTTATGCAGATAATTTCAGTTATGTTTTTTGAATATATATATTATATATAAATTGTATTGAATTATATTTTATTCTTAGAAATTTAATTTAAATTTAAATCTCTCCCTTTCAATGGATTTCTATTAAAAAATTACTTAAGATGTCATGGGTTTTTTTTAGAATCAACATCTTTTCTTCATCCATGATTATTATTATTTTACTATTATTTTCCTTAATATCAATGTTTAATTAGTGATATGGTATTATGATATTAATAATTTCTAATATTTTCATAGAGAATTTTTTCCTTTTATTCATTCTATTTGAATTCTTCATAAATAAATATTCCCATTTCCATATTCTTCTTAGAATTTATAGATTTTAGTTTACCATAAAACATATTCTTTTGTCAAACAAATTATACAGTATGGGGAACCAATAATTTTCCCTTATTATATATATAGTCTATATAATCATTAACTAAAATATAAATACATTTATTTATAGATTAAATTAAATCACATATCTTGGTTATTATTATGATGAGGTTTCATCTTTCCAAAACATCTCTAACAGAGATATTTATCAATCAAATTGATCAATGTACTCCATAGATACTTATTTTAATAAATAAATATTATTGATCTTTTTTCACAGAATATAAAAATATTCTAACAAAAAATCATGTGAAATATATTGAACAACTACCCCTTTTATTAGATCTCATAATTTTTTTTTCAATGCCTCTCTTCACTACAATCACAATCATCGAATCAAATAAATCATATTAAAATAAAATTGAACCTTCTACAATACAATAATCACTGAAATATTTAGATTTTTTCATTAAACTATGATATTTACTGATTATTCCCATTTATTATATCACTAATTTAATTATTCAAAATATATCATTTTAAATGTTTTTTGAAATTCTTTAAACTAGTATGTGTATAAAACCTCATTTAATGAAATATAGCTCAGTTTCCAAAAATACCAAAAAAGGATAGTTACAATAGTATATAAACATCTTATATAAAATTTCTTATAATGTTAATAAAATCTTGATAAGACGGGAATTTATTTTTTATCTCCTCTTAAACTTCTTCATGGTTCATATCCGGATTCTCTATTTCATAGAAAGGTAAATCTATTATAGATTAAATTCCATAACATTGGGATTCACACCCTTAAAACTAATCACTATGGTGATTTTTTAAAATTCATGATAAATACCAAACAAATTTAATTCCTCAATGAATAAATCACTTGGATTTTACATAGTTGGGAACCCTCACTATATTGTATTCATAAATTAATATTGTGTGATTTGTTCACTGAAAGGATATAAAATCCTAAATGATGTATTTTTAGTGTCCAATAGTTTCCTAATTTGGATAATATTTCTGGCATGAAATTTATATTATAGAATATTTAATTCTTATCATCTATTACATTGTTGTAAAAACAAAAAATATTTTATAATTTTCACTATATAGATTAAACTGATGAATATCTCATCATCTAGAATGATTTAAATTTACTAAACATATAGAGTTACCCTATAAAACAAAAATACCCCTAATGGACCCTCACTATGACATTTGTTGGCCCTCAATTCCTAGAATCATGACACGAGGAGTGTTATGGTTCAATATATTCTCTATGGCATGGAATGAGGATTATAGGGTAAATTAATTTCCTATAATTCCACTACAATTCCGATCAACCATTTAGTTATACACAAAAAATATAGGGTTTTTATACTACAACCACAAAAAATATTTTAATAATATTAAAATAGAAAATTCAATATGTTCCTTATCAACCATTCTTCCAGTTTTGAAACATCTATATGATGCATAAAAATAATTAGAAATTACCATATCTTAATCCATATTATATAATTTAAAATATCAAAACCATCTAATAATAGATATTTTAATTTAAATATTACACTACATATAATGTTGAGGATGATTGTAAAGGTCTTCACAACATTATAGATAGAATAATATATAACATTCTTGACTGGGATACACATATTTGACTATGAACCAAACCCCTCAAATGGTTTGATGGGAGAAACTCACTTAGCCAAAGTTATGATCCCTAGACTAATTATGATTAAATATTATTGAAAAATAAATAGAAATACTACAAAACAATGATTGTATTTGTAATGAATTATATCCTATATTACATATTACTATAGTTCATTTTACTTGGTTAAAAATTTAAAATTTTATATTTTAGAGAAATGTTTATGAAAATCAATGTGTCATGGAAAAATACATGAATATATGTTTTGATGGTGGTTTTATATTAACTTATAAATTAAACGATGAAATCATTTTATCATGTATTCTTAATTTACCCCATATTGATATTTCCTCAAATTAAACATATGTAAACAGACCGTGATAAAGTTTTTGAAAGGATCACAGATTATATAGATATCCTGAATTTTATAAATTTTAAATTTTATTTTTCTTGTATTTATAACTGATTTATTTAACTTGATAATTTTTCAACATGAGTTTTTTACTATATGGTTTTCAATAGTAATTTTATGAAAATGAAAATCATTTTTAAATATTTCTCTATAATGAATGGAAGCATGTATGTTATGGAGACATTCAAACTGAATGAATTAGATATATTTTTTATTTAGTTGATTATTCAGTAAAAATAAATTTTTGGATTGTTTATTTGAAGAATAAAATTAATTTTAAATTCACATGTAATTTTTATAAAATTATTTTTTTAGGTTGTAAAAAATTAACAAAATATTTATTCTTATTTGATTTATACTACTATTATTTTATCTGGAATTGTTATTAGACTTTTTTTTGTGCAATAACTACTAATTATTTATTGTAAATGAATTTGATAAATTATTATTTCTAAATAATAATTGCATATATAAATATATATTACAATATTTCAAAATTACCACCACTTATAAAAACAAATATGACCATTATTTCTTATAAAGACCAAATATAACATATATAATTTAAAATATGATATTTATAAATAAATAATGACGTATAAATTTATATATGATAGACATTAAAGATATCCATCACATTTGACCTCTATTTTTTATTTTTTTTAAAATATATATACTAAATATATATATATATTGTCAAAATATAATTAAAAATTTCTCATCATTTTAAATCATTTTATATAGATATTATGACTATATAGGTACTGGTCAATATCCATAAAATATATTTTAAAATGTATTAATATATATTCGAGTGCGAATTTATTATTAGTTAAAGTGGTTACAATTTTAATTTCACCATGGTATAAGATATAAATATATATTTCTTTGCTTTATGGTCATTATCCACTATTAAAAATTGGAATCGCTAAATGTCATTATTCCAAAATGACCCTTTTTTGAGAAGACTATATATAATTTACAAAATCTAAAATCATATATTAACTATCAAGAAAAACAATATTTTTTTTCATAGATCATCGGTAAATGTATAATAGTATAAATGATAAAATACTTGATATTATCATAACCATGATGATTCTTTTTCAGTAAATAATCAAAAACACTATCATATTTTTTTCAAAGATAAAAATTCTATTCTATTTATAGTTGCATAATATATTAAACATGTACTACAAGATATATTAAATCTAAATTAATAATAAATATGCACTTATTACAATTATAAAATTATATTTCAAAAATTATATAGAATATTTTTTTTTAAATTCACGCCATCCAGACCCGAGTCTTAATAATTAGATTTTCGTTGATCTTCATAATTAAATAGATTTCAAATATTGTATTTTTTCGATTTCAATAAATAGTCCTTCATTTAATAATATGATAATCCTAATTATTTATAAATAGTTACACTTTACTATTATAATGTTTCAATATCCTAAACGGAGGTCAATAAAAAATTTCACATAAATTTCACCATGATAGTTATCATCAAATTAATTTTTCATATATTATGGATCCCACTTGGAGAGGGTGGGGAATAAGTTTCATAATGGAAAATGGGAATAAACTTAACTCACAGAAATGATTTTTAAATGATATATTTTATTCTAATAGAGGACGTGGGAAATAAAATGGTTTTATAGATTTTAAAAATAGCATAGACAATAATTTCAACAAAAAATTTAAAATAATGAATTCAATTTTTCCTAAAAATCACATTAACATACATCTCTTAATATAAAACCAAAGTTACATTTATAATTTTTTATGTTATGATTGACCTAATGTCCTATATATATATTGAATTGATGTAAGTAGTAATGATTCAACTTATTTCAATCAAAAAACACAAAACAATTATTTATATATAATCAGTTATCATGTTTAAATTTGATAATAACAAATTATTTTGTTCATGACTGATTGAATCAATAATAATATATATGATATAAATAACCACATTACAATAAAAAAATATAAAAAAATAATGAACCATCCAATTTTCATGGCTAGTTTAACTGATCCGGTAAATTTTTAAAGGCTTAGTAAAATTATTAACACACATAAATATCAATTCCTATATATTGATGTTTGACATCAATTTATTAATAATGAATACTGAAAATGTGATATATTATTTCAATATGTTAACAACAACAATGAGATATAAGATTCATATATATGATTATAGTATAAATATTTTAATAGACTATAGGTATATTTCTATTTAGAAAAATTATTATAGAGTAGTGTTGTATAACTAGGATTTTTTTATTAAAAACTACCAAATGGTATATATTATGATTCAGTATTAGTTCATAGAATAGAAATCAATATTATTTACCTCAGAATGAAACTAAATACATTCCAAAATATGATACATAATTGAGGTGGTATTTTAGAATATTATAAAATTATAGAAAATCTAAATTATGGAAAGATACCTAGTATAAATATAAATAATCATGTAACCATACTTCAATAAAGGGAATAATCAACTAGTTTCATAATTACATCAAGATTATGTTTATAATTAACTATAAATATAGTATTTCATTCCATAGTGGGATGAATACTAAAAAAATTAAAATATTTATTGTCTATATCCATTTATTTTATAACTTCCAAAATTATTTTCATTAATTTCAAAACATAATTATTCATTAGTTCCCCAATTATAATCAAATCAAATATATTTTTTGAAAAATTGAAATAAAAGTAATGATAATTTTTATTTATATAATAAATCAATATCATTGAAATTGATTTCTTTCTAAAAGTATATGGAATTTATTCATAAATAGTGATGATATATCATTTATATTTATAAAAACATCATATAAATGAAATGAGATGATCATATCATACATTTTTATAGGATAATTCTTTAAAATGTGTAATACTTTATTATTGTGAGAATATTTATTTGGAGGATTATTTTATTGAAGAACATGATTTTATTTAATTGTGATTTCATTAAGAAAAAAATAACATTAAAATAACCTATAATAATCACTTATAAATTATAACATCTAAATGTATTTCATAAAAAAACATTACTCAAATAGAATATTTTTAAAAAACTTGATAATTTTTTTTACTAAAATTGATTAAATATTAAATTATATTATTATACATCAATATAATTCATTAAATTGAAATTAAATATAATGAATTAAAATATCTCGGACCATAGAAATGGGAGTTTTAGGTGTTAAAGATTCCAAGGGAGGCTCGATGAAGAAATATTGTGGTCTAAGAATACATTTTAGTTGGAGGATTATATTATATGGTGGTAGTAGGACTTAAATAATGTGGAATGTTCTATAGGTTGTAATTTATATCTAAGAGAAGACAATTTTGGTGGTCATAATGAATTAAGAGTTGTTACATCTAGGATCATAGGATGTTTTGTATTGGGATTCACAGGATTTGTTCTTCACCATTGGGATGATCCTTGAATCCTATTCCACATATGGTTTTATAGGATCCAGGGGAGATATTTGGAAACTTTTCATGGCAGTATTTTGTATGAGTCCTAGTATGGTGTAACATAGAATTTAACATCATGGTTTTATAGAAAACATTGTTTATTAGACATGCTCATGGTCTTATTTTATGAGAATATATTTTTTAGCCCGTTTATGAATTTGGATTCTCCCCGTACATCAATTCATTCACATTTTTTCAATAAAATATGAGATATCATGGGTGTGATTTTATAAGACATTTTCATCCCTATTTATTTTATTAGATTCGTAGATTTATGATATTGGGTAATAATTAAATAATTTAGATCATTCCCCATTATTTTTACTTTTCTATTTATTTGTGGATCCATAGAAGATTATGTCTATGTGATATGATTGGATTATAATAGGTTGAAGCGATTAGTTGATAGTGTATTATTTTATTTAGTTTTGAGAAGTTCTCTATGGTTTTCCCTTGATCTCTTGATCATCTATTCCTCGTCCACTTATTATTCATAAGTGTTTGGAGATCTTATTAAGGTATAGGATTCGATAAATATCCATTATAATATATATATTATTGGATTTTCATTATTTTCTCATCAATGGTTGAGTGATATAGGTTAAACTAATAATATTTATAAACTATACCTAAATGAAATTACTGGGAATTAGATTAATCACTTATGTTTAGGTATAATAATTTTATTTAGCTCACACTTGGTACTAGTTTATTATTATTGGTGAAAATAATTTTGGGTCATTAAGACTTGTTTTTTAATGTTTTGTATTGTCTATGAAGATAAAATTTTAAAAAATAATAAACACATAAATATTTTAATGAACATGTTCAATGGAAGATATAAATTGATATTAAGGTATATTTTAATTTCGGTAAATATGGCAGTTCTTGACATTGGAATTTTTGTTCTACATTGTGTTAAAATTAGTTTTTCTATATTGTGGGGTTATTTGTGATGTATATATAGTATGGTCTATATAAGTTTCAATGTGTCACATATTCAGAAAAAATTGATGTTTTATAATATTTTATATGGTTGTGGACTGTTATCCATTGTTGGAAGGTTTCAATAAGTGGTTTAATATGGTCAGTGACATCGTTTGATATCATGGGATCATTGTGTCATTTAAAAGTGGCATGGAATATATTTGGTAACAAAAAACTCTAATTGGGTTTTCTAGAATAGAAAAATCACATGTCTAAAAAACCATGTATTTTAAAATGAATTATTAAGGGCTATAATGATGATGGTTATGGTATGTTTGGACCATCATTAAGTATGATTAAAAAGAAATATATACAATATAATTAAACCTATAATTATTAAGATATAAATGGGTTAATTTATAGGGTTTTACAGGATATTACACTTATTTTTTTGGTTATCCATATATGATGTATGGATGATTCAGTGGTTATTATTGTAATTGGTGACAGTGTATGGTGGTGGTGGTATTGGGATGATAGTGGAAAATATTAGTGTTTTTAGAGGTTGATTTGTTTTTTTCTTCACTTTTACATATATGTATAATTAAGTTTCCTTGTGATTCTAATACACACCCCTCATAAGATAGATTACCTTATCAATACTATGCATGGATTTGGTTTCTATATATTTTCCCCTTATATTTATGTGGGTGAGGAAATAGATAGTTGAATACTCACTCTTCTCCACCTTGGTTTATAGTTGTGAGATGTTCTATGATGTCTATTGTTAAGTTGTGTAATTATAGACCCTATAGAGTATTGGTGTGAATACAGTTATAATATGCATAAAAATACCTTATGGGGTATGCTTAAGGAGGTTTATGTTGCACTAAAATACAATGTGGGGTGTTGATTTGGTGATAATACATTGTGTTGTTCATGTAAGATAGGATGATGGAATGATGATTATTTTCTTCATGATCATGATACCCTTCTATACATGATATGAGATGTGTCGATGAGGATTTCATGGTTATTGGATGTGATTTGGATTTTGATATGATAAATGGTGTTTTGGGGCATGGTTGTATAATGGATTGGGAGGAAAATACGTTTTTCATTGGAGTGTGACAGAAAAAACCCATTAGTGAAATTTTTGTGGGGTACTAATTTATTATATTATCTCACTACATCATTGTTTTTTTTGATATTTGGTTACATTTCCCTAATGAGGAAGGGTGGTAATTGACCTGATAGGTTTATGTTAGTTTTTTTTGTTTGTTCATTTATGCCATCATATCCTCTTTTTATATTTTCAAAAGTGGTCTTTAGTTTATTATATTCAGTATACATTCTATTCCCACACTTATATATAAATTAGTTTTTATCATTATAGGATGATTTTGGTGACTGAGCTAGACAATCAGATATAGGGTGCATATTGGAGCTATTCACTAATTATGATTTCATGGGTTGGTAAGAAAATATTTCCCATTTAACCTAGTGGGTAATTTAGTCTAGGGATATTCTTTAAGACAATGGATTTTAAGGGCCTCATCAACTGATTTAGCATTCCTAATCATATTGAACAAAAAAATGAAATTTGGATTTTTGTATGGGATGTCATTTGGATCGGTATATAAATCATACATGTTTTCTATTATGTTTGAAATAGGTTAACTTTGGTAAGTCAAATAAATATAAATAAATGTATTTAATTAAATAAAATATGTACTTCCAAGACAACATGTTTGGTTCAAATTTTTAGATATGTATAATATCCCTCTTATGTGCATGGTTCTGGTTTTTTTAGTAGTTCAACAAGTTTTTTCCCTATGATATTTTATCCAATTGAAGAGGATTAACATTGGAGGATGAATCTATGTGAGTTTTAATGTTATTGTATGGATATGTATGAGGGGAGGATATCTAATCTAAAGATAGAAAACTAGCTAAAGGATCTGTAGATTACATTCTTGTTGATTTGAGAAAGGGGTAATTATCAGGTATTATTGGCTATCAATGAGATGCAGGGATTAGTGTGATAGTGGTGGATATTATATCATTATGATCAAAAGGAGAGGTGTATTTCTTAGGAAATTATACGTACCATTTTCACTTGTATTTTTTTTATCATTTATGACTTGGGAGGAGAAGGGGCATAAGTTTCTTCCCCTTTATCAGAGCATTTTGATCATATAGGAGATCATGACCAGGTTTAATGACATATTTTTCCTTCCCACTCTTCTATTACCTAATGGAGAATATAGATATTTGGATTTGGAATTAGTTTAAGATCATATGGTTTGATATGAAGTCACCTCATTAATGCTGCTAATGTTCATGGAGGCATATAAAAAGGATGATGTGATTAAAATATGCATTCCCACCCATGGTCATTTCAGGAGGGGAGCCATAACAGTCCCATGTGGAGTATATTTATTAGTTGAAGATCTTTGGTATCCAAATCATTTATGTTTTTATTATTTGGTTTTTATCCTAAAGAGTTTCCTCTAATTTTAACTAGGTATAACCATTTTTATGCGCCTTCTGAGGTCTATTAATATATATATATTTCTTATGGGAGGATATTTTTGGAAAGTTATAGTTTCCTTTAGGATGATTATAATAGTTTGAGGATAGATAATTTTTTTATCTGTGTAAGGGTTATGATATTATGATTGGGTAGAAACATTCTGGTGGGTATTTTTTCTAAAAATAATTCAATCATACAATGTAATTCTCAATATTAGGAGGTTTTATTACGTCTATGTGGAAATTTATTTATTTAATTAGAAAGTCATATTCTATGATGAAAAACTCATATAATAGTTTTTGGTTATTATGGAGATACTTCTACGTGAAAAATATGATCACATCCATTATTGTCCCAACCGGAAACGATGCGCTTAGTTTATTCAAAGGTTTTAATGTTAGAGTTTATCGGAACCATGGAGTAGTTCCCAGATATTTTTCATAAGTTAGTTGTGGATTTTTCCAATTCAGATGATGTTATTTTTGGTATATAGTTATAGCCTAGTTATTATTTAATTTTTTGGCAATCCATATTAGATAGTATCTTCTATGGTATTTTAGCTATTGATTTTGGTTGATGAACTGATGAAAATGGCTTTATCCATCCCAATGTGTCATTGTGACAGTCTATCACCATGAATTTCTCCTCCTTAAATAAATTTTTTTGAGAGGTTTCTCCACATGCAATACCAAGACTAAACAAATATAGACCATTGTAGGACAATCATCTAATTAACGGTTATAAATAGTGATAATAGAATCATGAAATATATTATATATATTTATAATAAAGGAAAATAACATTGAAAAATAATATTTACATTAATGGTATTTAAAACTAATGAATATAAAAATGTAATAAATAATTGTCATAAAATTAAAATATTTTCAGGATTTATATATTTTGATTTGAATACTGCATTAATAATAAATTTATTGTAAATTTATAGGAAATTAAATAATAATATACCTAAAGTAATGTTCTTTTAAAAAAAAATTCACTCTATTCATTTTTTTTGTTAAAAATAATAATTAGAATATTAATAATGTTATTTGTTAAAAATAAATACATTTTTTATTTATCATGAAAATATTATACTAAGGTGAATTTTTGGGATTTATGTAAAAAGGCATATATTTCGGTGAATAGTGATGAATAATTGTTAAAAATTAAAATGAATTTTAAGATTACATCAATTTCATCATTACATCTACCATGATACCAATATTATTATGAAATCATTAACCTCCCTCCAAATTTATTTTAGAAAAAAAATGTGAATCTTGTATTATGTGGACAACCTTCTCCCGGAATACACGTGTTTCATTTTCCATCACATTTAAACATGCCTAGTTTTAGTTTATATATTTTAATTATATATGATATATATAATTAATTAACATAATTAATATGTTTATTTTCAAATAAAACTATCATTTATTATAATTATAAGGTTATCCTTATATATTGGTAAGTATCCAAGAACAAGTTTTCCATTGCTTTCTTCATAACAAAACATCACTAAAACTCCTTTGTAATAAAATTAAAGCATAATAATTCTCTATAAATCATATATTATAATACATTTTATAGTTTTTATATAATTATATTTTTCATATAAAGGATGATCTGCACAACATTAATTATGTTAGTTTATATCGGTTAGGATTATTAATAACAAATTTTTAAAAGTGGTTATAAAAGTAATATTCATGAAGTGAATTATTATTAATAAATAGTATAAATGGGATGGTATATGAATAAGAATTTTAAATACATTATTTTGATGTTTATCTCCACTCCTACATGAAAAATGACGGATCAAAACCAATTGGACGCTTGTACTATAGCATGCTTTAGCAATGGTGGCACTATAGCATCATCGAGAACTATAGCAGTAGCATTTCATTGTAGATGTGATGGACTGTAGTAGTACTATCCAAATATTGGGGTTTGGGCCAATAATTTAGGCCTACAGGCCATGTGATGGGCTAATTGCCCACTAGGCCTTTGGGCTATGTAATGGGTCTCCCTCAACCCAGTTAAAGATTTATTTTCTTTGCTTTAATAATAAATGCGGCTTTATACCCAACCATTATAATTGACATGGTTCCTTAAATACCATTTTTAGAGTTGTACATTTTTTTATGAAATGTCATTTTTTAAAGGCTTTACCTTTTTAATGATTTTATCTAATTTTATTGTAAAATATGTTTCCAATCAAAATTTTGTATCATTTATTTTTTTATTACCAAATATTTTAATTCTAAAAAATATTATTAATTCAAAAACGTTTTTACACGATTTTGTTTCATTATCTTCAATTTATCTATCATATACAAGTATTTGGGTTTCATGATTCAACCTATATATTCTTTTATTATATAAATATTTTAGTTCATCATGGTTTCAGTAAAGATGATATAATCCATGATGTTATAATATATAATTTGATTATTTTATGAACCCTGTTTAATTTCAATTGGTTCTTTATGGAAATTAGAAAACATCCATTTAGTGTTTTTGCAAAACCCATTTTATTTTCATGTATTTTTTATGATTTAGTTAGTGAATGTTCTAAACATGGAACTCGTATGTATAAATGATCATTAATGGGGTAATATATCTCCCTCAAATGAATTGTATAAAAGTTGATATCTCATGAGAAATTTATTCATGTGTACATTTTTTTCCCATAAGCATGGTCACTGGGGGTGTGTCTCATTAAATTAATGATCCTTGTGCTGATTTATGTCACATTTTTAAATGCTTTATTAATAATTATATTATTACGTTATGGTTTGGCCCTATTAACTAATTTTTTCATTTTCTAGAATGTGTAACACATTTAATAGTTTTTATAAATTAACTAATTATTCTTTAATGGTTCAAGGCTTAGTTTCAACGCTTCTATTCCTTGTTCTGTCTACTAGGTTTCCATGTCAATATTTTTCGGATTGTAGTTCTTATTTCTTATACATCGAAAATAATTTTTTCTGGTTATCTATCATAATTCAATGAGACTTATCTTATGCTCAAGTATTTATTTATTCTAATGAAAATGACATTGATGAAACATTTATTCACCTCTTACTATGTATTTCATCACACCCTATTCTTATGAATTCATTATCCATGTTATAAGGATGTGTCTTAGTGATGATATGTCTATAAGATGGTAAATTAATCTTTATTTAAGGATAAATGATGTAATTGTTTGTAAAATAATCTTATTGTGTATCTAGTCCCAAATGACATTAAACTTATTTGTATTTGGAAAATTATTATTTATGAAATTTAAGTATTTATGTTTTATAATTGATGAAAAATAAATTAATATTTATCTTGTGTTTCTATAGATTATATTAGAAAAATAGTTTAGTTATTTTTGAATTAGATAAACTATTATTAGAATTTTTTTATAAAAATTTTTTTGAAAACGATATATATTATTCTACGTATAAAATTATATCCTAAAATATTTGTAAAATCATTAGTAGGAGGATTCCCTAAACACCAAATCCCTTTGTAGAAATTGGTTACTGGATAAAAATTTTATAAATGTTGTACATCGTGGTATTATCTTCAAAGAAGGATATATGGGTATTATATTTACTATGAACTAGTTCCAGGCAATGAGGACTAACTGCACTCCTAGTTAAACACTCATAAAGGATATTCCATTGTTGGTCACATACACATTTCCAATAATTTTGAAGGATTTATTTATTTTATTATATTTTGAATTAGGATAATAAGAATGAGATACAAGAGCATAAAAATAATCCAAGGAAAAAAACCTTAAACACAAATAATTATAGACTAACATGTTTACTATTTATAATGATATGTTTTATGTTAGAATTATTTTCATTCAATGTTTCACTTGTGATCCTAATTGTTCATATCTCAAGGTAAATCCTTTTTTGGTATATAATTTCCTAGAAAAAAATTAAATATATATAGAAATTTATTAATGGACTACAAAATATCATTCCAAATTGAATTGGATATAGAGCATGAGAACCCGAAAAAAATGATCACCCAACTTTATCAATATATGAATAAAAATGAAAACGAAATTGATCACATGAATTCCCTAATGTGTGATCATATTTTGATTTATTATTTTTTCCGGTAAAATCAGAAATCGATTAGTGGTTCTTTAAATCCACTTATCATAAATAAGTTGATCAATTTAAGAAATTTTATATTTTACATTATATAGTTCTCAAAAAAATATAATAGTTTTTGATATTGACTATTTGGAAGGTGAGTCTCACCAATGGTGATATCATATTATGATTATAATATAGAATGAACAACTGTACTAAATATAATTTTGAGACTTTTAGAATATATTCTTTATCAAGTTTCTCATTGAACTCTTTGGATGAAGAAGGGAAGTAAATTATTAGAGTTCAAAAAAATGAGGATGAATCATTTGGGACATATGATAAATACCACACAAGGAATTCAACATAAAACATTGATTTTATTGCTTATCCATAAAGATAAAATGATGGTTTTTTGGTGTATTAAAATCTAGACTTCGGAAAAAAATTCCCCTAATGGACTTTGTAATGTATGAAGAGATTTTATAATATACAATATTGGTGGAAATTGAGTCATGGGTCTCTATGTACTATAAAGGGGGAAAGGGGGAAGTGAATTATTGAGGGAACCCTAATGGTAAGATATTCAGAGAAGTACTTTCACCCCATGGAATCATGAAGTGTTGGAGAAAGCACTAAGTTAAATAACCTAAGGACTCAAGGATTTTTTTTATGTGTGGTAAATTAGGCCACCAAGCACAAAACTATTTAAGTAAAGCTAAGAGGTCGATTAACACAAAAAATGGAGAAAACTTTCAGAACTAATGATCTACCCACACAACAATGCTTCATGTGTAGAGTGTTTGGAAACTCTAAGAATAAATACAACAAAACTTTGTAAATTATAGAAAATAGACCCCGGTAGCCTCCCAAACATAGTGGACAAGGAACAGAAATCATTGTCATAGTAGTAGAGGTAGACAATAATAATTAACTGATTAAAGTTACACTTACTCTTTGATCGGGATCTATAAGTAAATTATTTTATTTTGGTTCATTTCATTCATTCATATCATCAAGTTGTTCTATGAATATAGAAATACCACCTCAAGAGATTGATATTAAACAATTTGTGGAAACCCCATGTGGAATAATCATCGTAGGAATTATATATAAATCATTTATGATTGAGGTTAATGGGATGACACTTCATTAAAATATAATTAATCTACACATTGTTGGTTTTGACATTATTTTATTAAAGGATTTCATATACATACATGGAGTCAATATAATTCTTTAATAAAACAGATATACATTTATTTTCCAGATTATACTATTCTCAATTGTCAACATGAGGATGAAGTTCCCTTATAATAACATTATATAATATGGGTTATAATACCCACAAATGAGTAACTATTAATAGAAATGATTGAGTATGAGGTCACGGTCAACGATATTTATTTCCTATGGGAGAATACTAATGTACTTTTGGATGAAAATCATGGTCGTTCCCTCGATGGTTTTGTAAATATCATAACTGGACTCATACTAGGATATTTACCAATCTCAATGATTTTATATAGAAGTATCAAAAGAATTTATTAAAGGATAACATGTAAAAGGGTCTAATCATCCCCTTTATATCACCATGGGGAGAATTATTCCACATTATTAATAATAAATTTGTTTAACATTACTTTTCATTGATAATCATGAGATTAAAAATCACAATTTAGAATAAATATATTTTTCCATCTATCTTTGACCTATGTGATCTACTAAAATGAGTTCATTACTTCTCAATGATTGTTACTCAGTATAGATATCATTAGTGAAGGGTAAAAATGGTTGATATTTCAAAAATTTCATTCGGGGAAAGGTATATAGATTATGGGATTATAGTGATTACCTTCAGATTTACTAATTCCATTTGAATATTAATATATCTACTGAATGGATTATACAAAGACTAAATGGTTTTGTTTTTTGTTATCATTATTTATGATATTCTTACATACTAAAATATATAGTGAGAACATGAAGGTAATATTCTAATTCGGATGATTTTCTTAATAAAGGGTAAGATTAATGAAAAATTATAGAAATAAAAATTCCAATGATAAAAGGTTTCATTATTAGGTCATGTAATCACCTAAAATAAAATATATTTAGATACTTTTAAAATGCACGTTATCAAAAAATTGCATGGAATGGAGATAAAAATTGATATCCATAGATTTCTCATGTTATTAAGATACTACTGAAACTTATGGGGAACTTATCATGGAAAATAAATAAAATAACATTATTTACATGTAAGTGAGCAATTTTCTATTAGATGGAGTAATGTGAAAAATATTTTAATAAAATAAAAAAGTTATTGGTTATAACACCTATATATATATTACAATGATGTATGTAAGGGTTTGGAATATATTGTAACTCCACAAAGATGTAACTATGATGCATCTTCATTCCAAAAAGAAATGTAATTTCTTAAGCCTCATGACAATATATAACTAAAGAGAAATATTACTTGATGAATTCTTCAAATCTAAATGTAATGATCCTTCCATTGATGATTTTTATAAATAGTCACTATAGTGAAAAGTGTGATATATATATATATTCATCACAATAGATTTAAATATATATTCACACTAAAGGACATAAATAAATGACAGAATATATTAACACCCAATGAAGGAAAATAAGTACGCTAATTTTCAAAATAGGAAAGATCATGAATGCATTTTTATGATGAGGGTTGAATGAGAACCAATATTAACAGATATGAAATAGATGAATCATAATGTCATATAGAGTGAAGAAAATAAAATCTTTCTCTAGTGGATGACAAAATATATAGTAAAATGAAGATCAAATAATACCAAAGTTATGATATGGAGGTGACGAAAAATATAGTGAATATTCTAGAGTTTAACATGGATTAATATTGGGTTATATTTTATGGAAACTAAATTTGATTCCCATAAAAACTAAAATATAATATCTCAATTTTGGATGAAACACATTGATGATCCTTCCCTATTCGTGTAAATAGAATGAATATGTATAATGATCTAAATCAAAACTTCTTATGGGATAATATCAAGATAAAAGTTAAAAAATAAGTATCTTGAGGATAATTATTCTCAAAGGTTATAGCTAAACAATAGAATTTTGCATCTATGTTTCAACTATTACATATACCTGTATTGAAATGGGAAACCATCACTATTGATTTCTTTTGAGGACTCCCAAGAATTTATAAAGCTTATAATTTGGTTTTTAGTCGATCAACTTATAATGTTAACAAACCTCTTACCATTACATTATATTTTTTAACCACATGTTATGATATGCATAGGGTTAGTGATAAGTCCACATAGATTTCCACTAACCATTTTACCAAACCTAGATATGAGGTTTACATTTTTAATCTATTAAAGTATTTATAAATCCTTATAGATAAATATATTTTTTAGCACTACATATCATCATCATAAGTATGGTCAATCTGAGTGTATATTATAATATATAAAAAATATTTTAATATCATTTTTGACAGATTTCCACAAAAGTTGTGATCATCAAATCCCACAGGTTTTTTTTTCATACAAAATTAGTTTCAATTCAAAAATTCATAGGGAAACATATGAGCCTCTATATAGTAATTGATATTGTACTCCAACATGTTGGTATGATTTTTGGGAGAGGAAAATGATAGGTATAACCCTATCCCAAAAATTAGTGATGATGGTTCCAAAAATTTAGTAAAATATGAGAGCATCACAAAGTGGATATAAGAGTCATGAAAATACTCATTGATTATACTTACATTATAAATAATGTAACAATGTGTTCCTTAAAATATATATATATATATAAGTGTCCCTTCATGATCCTAGATTATAATAGGGACATAGCTCATTACATAACATTCCTTCCTTGCACCTCCTATGTAAATGATTTGATAAATTTTTTTCCTGGGGATGTATAGACAAGACCCCTCATGTGTACTAAACTAAAAATCCATGTAAGTGATACATGATCTGTAATATGAGAAACAAATTGGAGAAATTTTGGATCTATGATATAAGGTGATATAGAATAACACCACTCATCTTGTCAATGTTTTATGAAGATATAATAGGTTTGAAAATGATATGTGGAATCATAAGGATGTAATGAGGAAAAATTACCCCACTTTTTTAGATGTAATAAAACTTCGAGGATGGAATTCATTTTTCAAGGCAGAATATATCATCCATTGTTTCAAATCTATAAATAAAATAATGTTTTCTAGGTTTATCCAGATGAAACATAAAAACCAAATATATATATATATATATTGTTTTCTAGTAGATTTATAATTGTTGGGTATAAAAAGTGGTAATGGAATTATTATTTATAAATATATAAAGACTAATATCAAAATAAAATAAACTACAAGATAAATATTGACTCAACTTGTCAAGCTAATCAGCTAACATAATCACTTTTAAAAATGTAATTCTTTCTAAGTATATTTTTTTTATATCAATAAATTATTGAAAATAGATTTATTAGTAGTTTATAGGTAAATATATACTTATTATATGAATCATTATTTTCCTATAAAAAATGATTCATGCTATATTTTATGTTTTTAATAAAACAAATATCTAAAATTTTTAGAATGTGTATTTGAAAAAATTAACAATATTTTGGGATTTAACCAGGAAATGTTAAATTATGTTTGTTACTTTCATTGTATCTAAAAATATCTAATTTTAGGTGAATAATGTGAGATATCATTTTTAAAAAAACATGAATTATATGAAATTATTATCTTATAAATATGAATTGAAAAATCATGAAACCAGTTTCTGTGACTGATTTTTTATTTTATATGTGTTTTTTTAATTTTAATTTTTTTAATTAAAAAACCGACATTTTAAATTTTTTATAATTAAGTTATATTATTTGAAAAAAAAATTCTAATGTATTATAAAATATGTTTTTTAAAATTTAATTTTATCACTATTATAAATGGAAGTAAAATATAATTTATAATTTGAAATAATTTTTCCTAAATTATAAAATAATGAACATTTCATTTTGTGGAATAAATTATAAATTACATATTTAAAAACTAATTACCATAATGAAAACTGAAATGTTAAAAATGAGAAACCTAATATGGAAAAAAGATAATCATGTTAAATTTCTGTTTTACATGATTTTTTGCGGTGTATTTCTCTATTTTGTATCTATTACCATTTAGTGTGACATTCCATTATTGAAATTTTTTGGTTATTCATAATATAAAACTCATTTTCACCTATAAAAGGGGTACTCCACCCAAGAATTTACCTCACCCCAAAAACCCATTATGTTCATCCCAAAATTTACACAAACATCTCCAAATAACACATTTACACTTTAAAATGCTTCTTATACACCCAACAGACTATCTCTTAATGAATAAGTCCACATTGTAATAGTGATAATCAAAGAAGTGATTGATAAGTTTCTAACCTCATTTTCAAATTGATAAATAATTATTTTAGTTTCCCCTCCCTCAAATTTTATCTCACCATAGTAAAATGAAAAATAAGATTAATATTTATAATCTTATGCTATTATAAAGATTTTACTAAAATTAACCACCCAATCCTTTTCAATTAAGAACAAATGTGATTCGTCAATTGTGTTTACAAACAACTCCACGAATAAATGTGTTTTTCACCACTCTTACAAACATGGTGTGTTTGATGAGTATATATGATTTATAATATTTATATATATATCATTAATAAGGTTATTTATTATAACAAAAAAATTAGAGATCATTTTAGTGTTCATAAAATGATATCGGTAAATAACATAAAAATACTACATTATAGTTTACTACTTCAAAAAAAACTAAAACTACCATGTAATAATATTATAGCTTTATATTTCATAATAAAACATCAATTGTTCTGCAGTTTATGATCTTTAAAGGATGATATTTTGTAGATAAATGAATATTAACTCTATTATTACAATTCATGTTCAAAATGATAATGATTATTACCACCATTTTAGTCAAGAGATCATAAGGACCTAATGTATGAATATAATTTTCATTAATAAAAATTATAAATGATAAATGAGTTTTTAATCCAAAATCATTTCCATGAAAGAATTTATTTTCTTGTATTTTTCTTTAATAAGTAATGATATATTTTTTTAAAAAATTATCTATATAATGTAGTTTTATAATCATAAAATGATCTATCTCTAATGGAGATTGGTTTCCAATTTGAAAATTTATTTTCTATAATTATATGAATTTTACAAATGTTAAACTTATCAGTATTAAAATATTTAATTCATTTTGTTGTTTTATACTATTTTTATTTTATATTAACTCTTTTGTTTCCATGGGTTCTTTAGGAAAATTAAGTGAATTCCATTGAGATCTTTTACATAACACATTTTATTTGCATGAGTTTTTTCTAATCTTATAAGGGAATGATTTTAAAGTGAAAATCATATGTATGGATTATTATAAATATTTTCCTATATCAACCTTCATTGTGTTGGTCAAAATATGTTATCACTTGAGAAATGTATTCAGAAATAAAATTATGTTACTTATAAGCATATGCATAGATTGTGTGTCTCATGAACACCATGTTCCCTCTATTGATGTATGCTCCTTATTTAAATGTTTTTCTACATTCTTATCTTAAAACAGCATGGTATGGATCATGTGTATAATAATTACATGTGTTAAGGATTCTCCTATAGTTTAGGGATGTTTATATTATGGTTTTTAATTCTCATGATTCATACCTTATAATAAATGTTTCAAATCCTTATTATAGAAATTATGATTCTATAGACATATTTTTTAGAATTAAACTCATATAACATGTACAGTAACGATCAATTGTGTTTTATGGTTATAAATCATTATTTAATGAAATTTCTCTTAGGCTCATTTTTTTACACATACTTTTTATATCATTCTTGATGAAATATTTATTCACCCCATTAATAATATATTCACCTCACCAGAATCTTGTGTTTTCATTCCTCATGTAATGAGAAAGTTTATTAATAATGATATTTATAGTAGAATTTATACTATGGATCCTTTAAAGATAAATTATCATGAGTTTTTTGAAATTAAATATATTATATATTATGTCTCTAAAGAAACTGTGCCTATCAGTTCATGAATTATAATTATTTATGAAATTTAATGGTTTAAATCATGTAAAGGATGTAAAATAAATCCATACTTTATAAGGGTCATTTTGGTGGGTATTCGATCTAAGGTTTATTTATTTTTTAAAATTAGAGAACCTATTCTTTAAATTTACTCTATTGAACCATGTGGGAGAAGCCCATATATAAGTCTATGAATATAATTAAACCCAAATAAATTTGTAATGTAATTACTAGGTTGTTTTTCTAAAAACATTCATCCATATTTATATACATGAATGTGGATATAGGCTCTAGAGAATTTGTGACTATTGGTAAAAACAAAAAAGAGGGTGTGTTGGGTGTTAACTCAACCACGACCAGGTTCATTAAAACGAGTCCTATGTGCACACCTTGTGAGACATTGTTTGTGGATATTCATTGGCTTATCTTGTACACTCCATTGACTATTTTGAAAAATTGATATCTTGGTTACATGGTGGAATTTGGTTAATAAATATTAGGGAATTAAACCTAATGTTTATCCTTGAATGATAAATTCTGTACTAAAAAATTATAGATAAACATGATAATATCAAAGATTAAATAATTTTAAGATTGAATTCCTTTAATGCTAGTTTTACCTTACTATGTTAATTTATCTTCATTCATGGTAACAAATTTCTGTTTGATTAATGGATAGAACCTAAAGGAATAATATTAATAATAGTTGTGATTAATAATATAATTATTATCCAAACAAACAACCTAATATAATGGGTGATAGTTTATAAGACCTCATTTCCAGGCTCAGTAAACTATCACATGGTATGAATAATAACTACAACCACTTTGATACCATGAACAAAAAAATAGCTAGAAGATTGCTAGTGATTACATAATGAGGAAACAACATCCCTCTCTCTTTTGGATCCGAAAATCCTCTTTTCACAGAGAATTGGATCAATGTAATGAAAAAGTTATTTTTCATTATTCTGTTCTTAAAAAATGAGAATATTTTTATAACTTTTTACCATTTGGAATGAGAGGTTCACCAATTGTGGAATCTTATTAAGAATAAACTGAAGAATGAGGAAGTAAACTCAATTTAATGTTTAGATGTTATTAATGTGTTCTTTACTATTATTTCCCTCAAAATATTCACCTAAATTCTAGGATGTAATTTTTTGAGATGAAATGAAATGAGGATAAATCCATTGGTACGTATAAAGAAAACTTAATGGGGGGGGGTTATGATTCCCCTTTCTCATTTTTCGTCATAGATAATAAAAAATAAATCCTTTTTAGTGGATTAATTTGTAATTATTGAAATAATATAAATGTAAGATAATTTATAATCAATTAAGAGATTCATAGGTGTGTCTTAAAGGTATATATTAATTATGAGGACTCTTAGTAATCCACATACATAAAATCGAAAGAGGATTACTAAGGGAACCACAGTGGTTAGGAACATGTAGGGATGGGATTTCAACCCCATACATACAAAAATTATGGGATTAATAACATGGTTGATGTCCTTAAATGATAGAGAATGTGTTTTAAGTGTGGTAAGTAAGGCCACCAAATCCACAACTATAGAAGTAAGTATAAGAGGTCGATTAAAACAATTGAGTATAATAATTTCCAAACTAATGATCCACCCTCAATAAAATGCTTCATGTGTATGGATTTTAGAAACTATGTGAATCAACTCCAAAACCCTCAGGCTAATGATAAAAATATTCACTAATAGATTCCCAAATATGGGGAATACGGAAGGTCATTCCAAATCACTACTACTATGGTGGGCCATAGTAAATATCTGTTGTGAGGTACACTTTATTTTTATTCATGATCTATGATACCTCATTTGAATATGGTGCATCACATTTTTTATATCACATAAATTGAAGAATGTGGGATCACAACTTCATGTGATGGGTATTTAACTCTATTTGGAAACAAATAGTGTCATAATAGTCACATTTAGGATATATGAACAATATCTGATGACAGTTTTTTATAGGATATATCATTAAAATCTACCTCATATACCCTGGTTGACCTTCATGTTATTAGGGGTAAGGATTGGCTATCCGAAAAAATTCCTATACTAATTATGATGTGTATGAGAGAATATTTCATATTATAGATCATATTATTCTAAAAAACACAAGGATGGTCTCTACATTGATAAGAATTCTATAATTCGGGTTTTCATACTCCGTAATTAGGAGTGATTTACTCTAATAATCAAGTCAAAAGACAACATTGACGTTATTTCTATTTTTTGGGATTATACATATCTATTTATATATAATATTATAGTCTTACATATTACATAAGGATTGGTTATAGATTGAAATTATAATGATTTCTTTGCCTATCTCATGGAGGCCATATAGAATTGAAATAATTGAATTGATGGAATTAAATAAGAATTTAGAGGGGAATTCTAAAAAGTGTTTCATCAACCCAATTTCTCCCCCAGGGGTATCACCCATCCTCATTATTTAGAAAAAATATGGATCAATTTCCTAGACTATAATGAGATTAACAAGATGCCTATTAAGAATAATTGTTCATTACCTCGTATCAATGGAATGTTTTATCGACTCTGAGAAGCTTAGTATATCTGGTGGATTTACCATTGATCTTAATATCAATAGTTAAGGGTAAAAAGTGAGGATATTTATAAAATAAAAGTTTGATCATGGTACGTACACTATGATTTTATTTTGATGACATTGATAAGGGTTTAATCTTCCTCAATCATCATGGATATAATAAATATTGTCTTTAGAGACGATTTGGATTATTTTTAGACAAATTTGTTGACTATATTCTTATATACTCAAAGGGAGGGGAAGTTAATGAAAATATTTAAAAAAAATATCACATTAAGAAATGATAAATTGTAATTTAAATTTTAAAAATTTTAATTTTATATATAATATTTTCCATTCATAGGTAATGTAATCAATATTAATGGATTAAATTTAGATCATTAAAAAGTAAGAGTTATTGAATAACGGCCTAGACCATACAAAAATACAGATATCCATTGTTTTCTCAAGTAATTGGAACACTATCGATGTATTTTTTAGAAATATGTCATCACTAGAGAATCCACAGACCATATTAACATGAAATGCAATAAAGTTCATTTGATAGGAGGAATATTAATAATGTTTTAAGTAATTTTATAATAAATTGTTTACAACATCTTTATTTAGATCACCCTTAAGAGTGGAAGGGTTTTCAATATATTGTGAAGCATTAATAATGGAATTTTTATGTTCCCCTACGAAAAATAAAAATTTAATTACATATTCCCCAAGGAAACTAAAAAATCATCAGAAAAATTTCTTGATGCAAGATTTTGAACAAGATGTGTAGATTATCACATTAAGCATTTGTAAACAATGTCTCTATTGATAAATTTGTGATTTATATTATGTTCTCAAGATCTTGAAGTATATTTCCCTCAAAAATAGTGAAATAAGAACCAATGTAGATGGTTGGAACTAATAAAATACTACTAATCCACATTACATTAACACCCTTGTAAGGTAAACATGGTTGATGATGATTCAAGTTGTAAACATCTTTTTTCCATGACTATGTTCAGGGTTGAAAGAGACAAAAAATTAATTGGTCGAAAAAACGGTGATACTTAGACTCATAGGGGAAGTTGTGACATATTATCTTTCCTAAGTGACTACTCAACCGACCATTTACATGAAGGTAAAATAATCATATAATGATTATGTAGAGTTGTAGAAAAATGTTTTAAATATTTTTGTGTTTATATTTCATAAATATGGATTTATATGGTTGGGGACACAGATATGTGTCTCATCAAAACCAGAACAGAATAAGGAAAATTTGGATGATTCTCATTCGTCATCCTTCTCTATTCACCAAGGACCCATGAAGATATGTAGAGATTAATAATAAAACATATAGGTGGGATAATATGGATATATAAATTAAAAAAATACATATATAGCTGATTAGTATTGAATAAAGTTAAGGATTTCCCAAATAATTCTAAAGTATGTCTACATCCATTACAAATATAAGTATATAAATGTTAAAATATCACATTGGAATTTAGTATAGGATTCCATGAAACATCTAAACACCATAATTCTAATTAGTTTGTAGTCGGTATAGTTATAATTTCAAAACATTTTATTTTCTCCATAGATGTTTTCTCTTATGCCAAAATCACCACGACTTACATGAAGGATTTGGTAGAACTATATATAGTACTGCTATCCATTTTATATGATCTGGAACTAAGGTTTAACTTGAGGATATAGGGAAGATTCAGAATAAATTAGAGATAGATATATGTTTTTTAATGATTATCAAACTATGATACATGGTCAATCTATGAGAAAAATTTAAACACAAGAGGATATATTGAGTTATTATTTTAGGTATTTCCAATGATGTTGTGATCAAAAAGTCCCTTGGTAGAGTTATCATATAACAAGAGTTTAAATTTTGTAATTATAATGGAACCACATGAGGATCTATATGTGAGAGGATATTGGACTCTAGAATATATGGATAAAGCTGGAGAGAGGAAGATGATAATAAAAATATTTTCCAAGAAATGACAAAGGAGGTTCAAACTGTTCAAATCCATATGAAACATAAAAAAATCAATGTAACTTTTATGAAGAAAATCATTTCTAATATATAATTTTTGAAGTTTGTGATGATGTGTTCCTTTTAATATCTTGATGAAATATAGTTGTCATATTTTGGAAGAAAGTGAATTTGATCCCTAAGAATACCATTCCTTTTGAGATCATTAATCATGTCTCAGTTCGGGTTTATTTTTTTACACACATTCCTGAATTCACCCATGTAAATTATGTGTTACATGTATTACATTTGAGTAATTACATACCGGACTCTATACCTACACTGAACTCAGAATCTATGGAACTATAATCTTTTCACTCATTATAGGAACATCCATTGGTAATTTTGGATCAGATAGACAAGGTTCAACCCAACAAGGCCACTCAACCAATCAAATTTCTGTGATGAAATCAAATGCTTGATGCAAAAACATGGGAACCTAAGGATGTAATGTTGAAAATGTATCCTAAATTTTTTTACCAATGTAATAAAATATTCACAATGAAATTATATTTAGGTGGGGGGAAATATAACAACCATAGTTTCTCAGTATGAAATGAAATCTATTTTTCATAATATTCTCCTCATGAAGCCCTGAAAAAAAGTAAAATATGTACCATTTTTAAGTATCTTCATAATTTTCTTATATAAATAGTTATTATAGAATAATATATATATATATATAAAATGATGATGAATAAAACAATATGATATTAACTTTAAATATCAACACAACTTGTACAACTTGGAAACTAAAAAATACATTTTAACAAAGTTACTTCTTTTCAAATATAATATATTTTTTTATAAGTAAATTATTAATAATAGATTAATTATTATATTATTGTAAATTAAATTATTAATATACCAAATCTATTTTTCCTATAAAAACATACTTTCTCTATATATTATATTTTGATTTATAAATAACATTAAGAATTTTTATAATTTGAATTTTGAAAAATTAAATTCATTTTTGGATTTATAATTGATTTTTTTTAAATATCATTATAAGTAATTTTCCTAGAAATATTGATTTTTCGGTGAATAGTGAAAAATATTGTTTAAATAATTAACATGAAATTTTTAACCATATTAGTGTATAAGTATAAGTTATAAATTCAGAAAATAATTTTCAGTGGAACATTATTTATTTTATAAGTAAATTTATAATTTTAAAATTGTTGGTGTTAATTTATAAACCCACGTATGATATTTTAGAATTTAACTTATATTATTCAAAGAAACAAATTTCATATACATTATATAATTATTAATTTAAAATTTATATTTATTACTATCAAAAGATGAATGAAAAAGTGTATTTCAATTTTTGAATCATGATGACCAAGTTATATAATGAGGATAATTTTATTTGTAGGAAAATTTGATAGATTTACTAGTTAAAAACTTGGAACCATGGAGAAAAAATAAAATTAAAAATGGGGAACAAAAGAGCTAAGGGGAAACATTTTAATAACATATATTGAATATTTTTTTATGATTCATTTATACCTTATATGTTCTCTTATATATTATTTATTATATTTGAAGCCATATTTTGTGATAGTGAGTTTCCATTGTTGAAATTATTTTAATATTTACAAAAATGCCCATCATTTTAACTTATAAAATTGGAACTCCACTTCTCACATACCATCACAAAAAAACCCAATATATATTCCAAAAAATATTTCCAATCCACTCATATAAACTATATTGCATAATAAGGATGTTATAGTCTTATTGAAATTCCATTCCTAAAAGGATTAATGGCATTCATAGTGGAGATAATATAATAATTGACGTATATGTTCAAAAAACATGTTTCTATTTTGTATTAATTTTTGTGATTTTATTCATCTAAAATATAATTTACTCAACATAAATTTATAATTAATAATAATTATTATATGGTTATTTTATTAATATAATGGTAAAATCATTGACCAACCTACCCTTTTCGATAAATAACAACAAAATCATGCATCGTTCATTGTGCGGACTACCATATCTATGTATAAAGATTTTATTATTTCACTAACTTCAAAAAATTGATGGTTTTATTTTATATTTTTTTCATATATAATATATTTATAAAAAAGTAATATCATAAATACAGTTCATTTTGGATTACACAAAATTTAAGGATCATTATTATATCATCCATTCATATTAGTAAATAACCCAACACTAGTACATTTATGCTTTTATCTTCATGACAATGATGAAAAGTACCATATAATGGAATTATTACAATATATTTCTTTATAAAACAAAAAATATTTTACAATTAATTATATGTAAATGATGATTTTTAGGATAAAATTGAATATTGACACTATTTTTATAATACTAGTTCAAAATAATATGGATTATTAATCATCAATGTTTAAAAGATATTATAACAGTACAATAAATAATGTTTCTTTTTTAATAAATAGTATATATGGCAATTTATATGAATATTTTTATTAAATATTAAATAATATGTTTATCTTTATGATATATGATGCTAAATTTCTCATTTGGAAACAAGGGTTATGGTAAGGGACTTGGTAACCTAAACTCCATTCCCTGACTTATAAGGTTCCTTACTGGACTTCATTTTTTCAAGGATATTATTTTTTAATGATGTTCAAAAATTTTTTTTTGGTTATAATATTTTTTAATTTAAAAAAATTTTCCCAAAAAATTTTCTTTTCAATTAATTTATTACTAAAAAATAAAGGATACATTTCATTAAAAATATATTTTCATGATTTTGTTTTATTATCAGTAAATGATCTATCTCCAAAAAAGTTTTTTTGTTTCACCATATATATTCGTTATATATGTGAAAAATATTTTGGTACAATTTTTTGGGATAAAATGACTTAATTCATGATCTTATTTTATATCATTTAGATTTTTTCTAAAATCTATTATATTTCTATGTATTCATTATAAAAACTGAATTAATTCCATTTGGATGTTTTATGAAACACATTTTATTTCCATGAGTCCTATATTTTTTGGTATATTATTGAATTCAATGTGGAACTCATAAGTGTTGATGATGGATTTTTGGGACCTATATCACCCACTAATGAATATGTTGAAAGTTAATATCTCATGGGAAATGTATTTATGAGAACATTTTAGTTTCTTATATGCATGGTAACTGATGTTGTTTCTAATGATTTTAATGTGCCATGTACTAATAAATCTACTATATTTAAAATAGTTATTTCATTCTTATCTTGCAAAATCTTGATATGTTTAATTAAGTAATGTTTCATTAAGAAACATGTTTTCCATAGTTAAGGTATGTTATTAATTATGATATTATTCTCTCATAAATGGTGGTTTATGTTTAATTTTTTATGAAATTTTACATATAGTATTTTTTATGTTAATATTGTATGGATTTAATTTATTATTCCAAGTATTTATCAAGCTCACTTGAAATGTATAGTTATCACTCATGATGCCATGATATTTTTTTATGATATGGTTTTGAGATATTTTTATCAACTCAATATTGAAGACATTTTATTCACCTCTTACATATTATTTTATATCACAAATTTTTTATTTTTCTATTCCCCAGGTAAGTAGGATAAGTATGTGTAATGGTATGTCTGGAATACGGTCTTGTATGGGTCTTTTATGGATAAATAATCATGAGGGGTGGAAATTAATCAAATTGTTTAGCTGGATTCTGAAAAAACCGAACCTCCCAGTGCATAGGATATTAAAATTAATTAAATTTAATATTTTAAATAAAGTAAAGGAAGTAAAATATTGGAATATATTGTCTGGGTCTCTATTGGGGTGATCCAATGTTGTATTTTATGAATAATAATTATGGTATAAATATTACTATATACTACTGGTATTTGATTTAGGTGATGGTCATGAATTATTATCCTCTTGCATGCACTGATGATCTTTTCAACTAATTAAAGGGGTCCAGCTAGTTTTCAAATATTGATAATTATACTAGGTGTCCCCAAAAGAGATTTTGGTGTAGGATATCTCCAATACTATTTTCAAAGGTTAATATAGGATTGTTGAGTCTATAGCCAGGTTATTTAGGGTCATAAACTCCCTACACTTATGCATGTGACTCTAGAAATCTAATTTCTATATGTTCCTTTATTATTATATTTTTCTTCTCATTAATTAAAACCACTTATACATGAACCCATATGTAAATTATTTTGAACTATTGAGGTTTATTTTAAATTTCCTTTGACACCATTAGATTTATGTGAATATTTACTAGGGTATGTTTTGATATTAGAGGTAGACTTTAATGGAAATATGGTTTCACATTTTATGATAGAATAAGATCTAACAAATATTGATACATTTATATTATTGGAAGCACAAAATAATTTTTTTAGGTCCAATGTTTCTTCATTCTTGTAAGATATTATTAAATGTTTATGTCTGAAATATATTCTTTATTGTAATTTTTAATACCATAATTAGTAAATACTATGGATTTTTATTGACCAATCAATTCCATTTATCCTTCAACTACCTAATATAGAGGAGTAGTGAGGATCTTTTTCTATAGTTCCCTAAGGTGTGAGTGATGATTAAGGAATTTTGTGATCCTTCTCACCTATGTTTTGGTAGTTTCCTAATACTTCATTGATTTTAAATGAAATATAGATTCATATAGTTATGTCCCCATAATATTAAAATGATATAAATGTTCTAGAGATGGTGATAGTTGTATTTGAAATTATTTTTGGTGACATTACCTCATCAGTGAGTGATTTGTGGTTGGTACTGATTATAAGATCATCTTGTATGTTTTTTGATAATGAGATCTGAAATTATGGTTGTAATGGTGGATATATCTTCTTAAGGAATATGATTTTGATATTTCATACACCACATTAAAGTGGAATGTTATTAAAGATGCTCATAGTCGAACGTCACAGGGGGTTCCATTCAAGATCTATGAAATTACTAGATGGTGATGGAGGATTTTGGGATGATGTATAATATTTTTTAGGAAACTAGTGGTATATGTTGTCTATTTCTAATTATAATTAATTTTTCTGAACTTTTGATGGTGGAGAAACCATATTAAGGAGTATTAGATATATATTTGGTGTTGAATCATTCATTCCAATATGATGATATAGAGGTATGGTCATAAAATGATAAAAATAATATAATATTTCATGGGGGTTTATTGTTCTACCAATAGTTCGTGATAAGTATATACTTGAGTTATATAGCTAAGTAATGATAGTGTATCATGATGTTTCTGAAATTTATTATTACATTTTTGGTAATCATTCATTTCATTGGATAACATAGTTATTAGATGAGTATATATCATGGTTCTTGGTATTCCATTATGTGTTGGTGATTTATAGACTTATAAGAGGTTTGGTGTAGCCATTGGATATCCCCATGTGGAAATGAAAGGATAGCTTGATTGAAAAATTTGTTGACCCACTATTACCTTACAGAGTATGTGATGACATTTATGTAATCCTATACACTTTAAAAATGTAATCCCACTTCATGGTGATTAGAGAGTAGGGTGAAGTAGAGGTTACTGTCTTGTAGTCTATGGATTAGGTGGTGTGGCGTTGTGGGGTATCAATTATCTTCATTTTTGAATAGAATCATAAATTTACCTCATTAGTTTTAATAGAATTTCAATTTCTCTTTTAGATCTAAGTAACTCCTTAGCACTACTTTTTCTCCTTAGATAGATGAGAATTTTTTTAAAACTATCCAAAAATTGAATAAAATATTACAGGATTTATTTTTGGATATCAGTGGATCATGGATGAATCAATTTCCATTAGAAATATTTTCTTATAAAAATATCTTATACACTTTGTTTGGAAAGGCATCATTAAAAGTGTTTTATGGGTGGCATTATTATTTTTTGTTCTAGAATGGGGTTGGGGAGTCCTTATTTTTTGGAAAATATGTGGTGGATAGCACAATAGTGAGGATTTAGACGGTATGGGAGTTTACAAAGGTGACATAGGACCATCAAAATTATAGTGGGGGTCTGGGAATGAGGCCTCTATATTTTATGTTTATTGAAAAAGTGGTCTTGGGGGATTCAATGCATCGTGGGTGGTAGAGTTTTATTCATTTGAGTATTCTCTCTTCAATAAATATGATACTTTTTGATGTGTTGAAGCATTTTGCTGGGGTTGTGTCTTTGTTTTTAATTCCTCTATAGTTCGATATGTTCAGTTATCAATTCTATGATTCATAGATCTTATTGTATCATCATGAATATTTTCCTTCCATCTATTCTGGATAGTTTCACTTCATGGGTGACGTGATGTTCATAGAGAAACCGTTTGAGATAGAGGATCATCTGTACAAATAACAATGTAGTTGTGTTGTTCCATCAGTGTTCCTTCAACATTAGCATGGTGTTAAAGAGAAGATCACATAGGAACATGATTCATAGATGTATGATCAGTATTCCAATAACTATTTTTGGTAGATTTTTGTTAATATTGAATAAATGGATTAATTATTATGGTTATTTATCAAATGTTATAATGGTGTTACGATATTTAAGGTGGTGTCATATTCTTTGTTATGATTATCCTATGGAATACAATGTTCGTGATTTATATGGATTCCCATGTGCATTTGGTCTCCATTATAATATATAATAATTTTAATAAATTGAACTAATTTAATGGACAAGGCATTCTAGTCACCTGAAATTTTTATTTTTTGGTGTTTATTTTTTAGGTGACGCTTGAGGATGGAATGGTTGTTTTTTCTCTGAAATCGGGTTGGGGCCTTGAATTATAACATGGATTTAAGAAATTTAGTGTGGAGTTTGGGATGATAAATTTTTTTAATGTGTATAACTCTTCTGGGGTTTCCTAGTGGTGTGGGATGATAGGTTGTTCCATAGAGTCCATTCTTATAATCTTAAAAATAACAATTATGCATTCACCTTGTAGTATATCACTTTTTTTGACACCCAATATATTGAGGATTAAGTTTCCTTGGATATACCAATTCAAGGAAACATTTATTATATCAATTTCGATTCATTATGTCGTTATGTTATTATAATTTCTTTGGATATTAGAGAATGATGATTGCTTTGTGGTTACTATTTGCGCAATATCGATATTTGAGTGGGAGATTTTGTTGGTTCTTTAAATTTGTTAGTTGTTGATCCATAGACCTCAGGTTGCTAAATATTGGGTTTTAGATTTTATATTCTATTACATAGGAATAATCCATATACAATTGTACTTCATGGTTTTTCATATCAAAGGGCATTCTGATGATTTTTTGAAAGGATTAGTTAGACTGATGACCATTTCATTGTAACAAATCAATTTTTTGTGTGATTTTATTGAAAACCTAATTATTATGGTCTATTTAAGGTGTTTTACATTGAGATCCTATTTTCCTTATTGGGAATATATTTAGGTAATTAAGCCAAATTTCATCCATTCACTATATTTTCCCTTGATTCATGAGAAACCTACTTGATGTTTTAAAAGTCCATACCACCTACTTTTTAATAATTAATACTCAACTTCATGGTGTCATGTATTTGTGGAAAATGATGAATATTTCTCCCATTCATCTTTTTCTCTTCTCCATTCATAATCTGGATAAGTTTTTGGTTTTGGGATATTAAACTTGTGATAATTATGAATTGAAATAATAATGATACAAAACATGACCTAATGTGAATGGGTTAAATCACATGTGTGTACATATATTTATGTAATTTCCCTTACACTTTTTTCTTTCTTATAATTTTTTTAAAATAATTGTTTTTTATTGATCATTTTCTATTGATTATATTGATATTTTAGATCACATTTCATTAAAGGTCTAACACGTAAATATGGTAATGAAATAATTGAGTGGAATAAGGGAATTGAAAAAAATCACATTTCAATTAGGAATAATATACTTTTTATGGAATAATATAGTTTTTATTTAGGCTGGTATTATTTTTTCACTATTTGGTAAACATTGATTGTTTGATTGTTAAGGGGTTGTTCATTAACTTTTGAAGTTATTGTTGTGTCTTATTCTATGGGTGGATTAATTGGATATTGTAGATGTTTTGGATTTTTTAGTGACGTTACTACTACCTTTACATTATTGAAAATAATGATAATATGGGTTGTTGTGTTCAATGAAACTGTAGGTAATCTTGGTATTATTGGGTGATTTTCTAGTGTAATATAATATATTTGGTAAAGAATAACATAGCATATTATGGTAATAAAATTTTAATAGCTATAAATAATATGGGGTATGGTTTTCATTATTGTCTATTTAATATTATATATAAAAAATTTTAAAAATGTCTCACTATTGGAAATAGTGAATCGAGAAATATTCTAAATTAGGCATCTTCATGGGATTTTTCTCGTGTTTAATATGGTTGTTCACATGGGTTATAAGGATAGTTGTGGTGTTATAATTAGAATTGGTAACTACTTGTAGTCATAGAAGTGTGGAGATGTTGGTGGGATAAATTATTATCATTTTATATTTATTTGTTAATGATGAGTTAGTGTTCATTATATATATATATATATTACATTTTTCTTGTGATTTCAATAATAGTTAACCATATTTCACATTAATTTTTATATATTGAGACTCTATTTAATTCATCTCGACCAAAGAAAAAATATTATATTTTATAACTCTATACAGAATATAATAACATTAAAAAGAGGTGTATTTATATTCTTTTATTGATATTTAATTTTCATATAAAAGAATTAAATTTTATAAACAAATATCTCTTCCTAAAAATATTAATTTATTTTTATTTTCATGTTCATTTCGGGATAGATAGTTCCTCTAATGTATTGTATTCATTGGTAACATGGATTCCATGTCATAAAGATTACATTGATACAACATCATTATTTTAGTAGTACATAATATCCTAAAAATAAATATGTATTAATGGATCATGAATTCCTAAATACTGAATGTTGTCCCAAAGTTGACTCTGCAAAGTTATGTAATTGTCATAATCATTTAAAATAATCAATTAAAAATTAAAAAAATATTAACCCACTTCATTGAATTAGTAACTATTAACAAAAAACAATTAATAAGTTTCTTATATATTTTATATCTCATGCATGTATTGACTAAAATAAAATTAATCATTTCAATATAAGCAAAACCATAAACATAAATATATTAATAATAAAATAATATCTGATGAAATTGAGAGTGGTGTAAATAAATATGATTAATTTTTTAATTTAAATAGTGATATAAAATTGATGTTATTTTATATATTCAACAACATTACAATCTAAAAATATTGAAAATAAGATTAATACATGTTATATTTTTTTCTATTTAACTCAAAAGACAAAACATTCAATTGAACACAAATAATAGTACTGTTATTTATAATATTTTTTAGTCCTCAAATAGCATTAGATCAACCTATTTTCTTATTAAGCCTTTTTCAATCATAGATAAAAGTCTATAATACATCATGGGATAATATTCAAAGAAAATAAATGATATTTTTGAGTATTAGTAAATTATAATAAGAAATAAATATCTCAATAAAATATAGATAATATTGTATAAATATGGATGACAACATATATTAAGATAAATTCATTAAATAATTTGATTTCAACACATCTCAGTTTATTATCATTAGATAATTTAGTAAACTATATTATTAAGAGGGTTATAAGAACACTTATAAAATATAATACATTTTAAGATAGTAATATAATAATGATATGTATAAAGGAAGTTTTTCTTATTTTCAAAAATCAAGATATTATTTTTAATGTCATATTAATAAATTAGAACATAAAAATAAAAAAAATATTATATTTAAATCAATACAATATATTTAATTAGTAAATATATAGTATCCAATATGAAATAATCATCAAAATGATGCATTTATCTTAAATGTATAGTGTATAATTATTTTAATTTTTTCATGGTGGGTGTTTTAGATTATTTTTCTATCTTTGTTTGTTTGGTCTTGATATTTTAGAAACTTAATAATACTAGGAATGGTAAATTTTAATAAACTAGATAAAAGGCTTTATAGAAACATTAATGGACACTTTAATTGAAGTCATAAAAGTATACTTTCAATTTCATTTATTCTAATCATATAAAAATGAAAAACGATTGAAAAAAATTAATTAAGTGTTGAATTAATAATAATATTCATGGAAAAGTAATACATACCAACATGGATCACTATGAATGGTAACCAGATGAAGGTATATTATAGCTTGGAAACACATCTTTTTATGTTAGAGGTTTCTAACTACAGGAGGGGGTTTCGGGAAGTATGCTTTAGAGACTATAGCCATGAATCATAGTTTATAATAACTTATAAATTAAAATAATAATCTAAAAAAAATTAAAACCAATGTATTACATAAATTTTAAAAAAAACCATCAAAACTACATGGCATACAGAATCATATAGGTAAACAAATTAATTGGTCCCCCAAATGGAAAATTATATATATATATATATATATATAAAAATAAATGAATGAAAAAAATGGAATGAGGATCTAAAAAAACCATGATTCATACATCTTCATATTCTAATAATCATTTATGATCCATCACTATTGATCATTCAACATTAAGCCTCTTCCCAACATTGATATTTAACCTGTGAAAGGATTGCTCAGGTTCCAACGTCCAATGGTTTCCTTATCAGGGTGTGAGTACAAGTTAGAACAGAACAACCAATGTGGTCCCTATAAAATACTAGTAAAATAATTTTCAGTAATAGTGTTATTATTGGATAAATAAATAATTATTTGAACATAATTGGATAGTCATTACCCACCCATAGGTTTTTTGTCACAGTCAAAGCTATCCCTTCCTTCATCGGCCTGCTTTGGATGTCTCTAAGCCCATAGTTGATTCATTATGGCTATAATTAACAACACCTGGGGACTACACCATACCCTAGAACTTTTATTTGATTATATACATTCTTTGAAAATTTTAAAAGTGTCTATGGGCATGTTTTGTTATCATTTCAAAAAATGTGATCAACCGTGGGGTATGAATAACCTTTGTATATATGATATAAACACACATGATTTGACCCACCCTTGTATATAGGAGATAAAATTATGGATTGATAACCTATCCTTTTATACAAAGGGTAAAAACATAGGTTCAAACACAATTATTATAAAATATCAAATATCGTCTCCCGTTTAAGGAACTCTATAGTATCCAAATATCTGTGGAGTTTTAAATCTCCTATGCCTAGATCCATAGAGCATGTCCAAGGGATATCAATCCATGTGTGAGATCATATTCCATACCAATGAATCTATCATACAGTATTGTGGTCTCATCCCCAAGATATAATTAGGTAATAAAACATTGTTACATGATGTTCATATCTAACCCTCGGTGCCTGACAATGTTTTCACATTACAAACCGCACCCCAGATCATGTCCTCTGTATGTCCTAAACTGAATCACTAGTTCTTTAATCTCATTTAAATTATGATGTCTTAAAAATACTTTTTAGTTATATTTATAATTTAAATTCATATTTTCACTTTTTACACAAATAAGTATGATTCTATAACTGGAAGCTATCAGGTTCTAATTTTCCACCAGGAATGCTAGCCAGGACCCCCTTCACAACCTAACTCAATGGTCAACAACAGTAGCTCAAAGAATGGGGTTTCCTAGACTGTATCTCAAATCATAACCCTTAATATTTACTATAATACATCACCAATAACATTGTATAATCTTATCTAACTAGTAATAACACCCCAACCATATTTTGAACCACATCATTGTTGTAATAGCTTCTTAGGTTTCATCTAGCTCAACCAAGGGTTTAAGTGTATACCCAAGGTTAAACATACCAAGCCTGTTATCACATTCCACCTAGGTAAAACACAAATAAACACATATAAATGATCTATCACTTATCCAATTACATTTGGTTTAATAAATTACTATACTATGATCTATTCTTTAAAAATTAACCATTTAGAAAAATCTATCTGTCATCGATGGTTGAGGCATATCTAGTGTCATGTGGCTCACAGGGATGTCTGAACCTCATTTTAACATTATAATTAAACAAATACATTTAATTATCATAATGATAACTCACTAATAGAGGTGAGGCCACATATCAGATACCAGGTAGGGGGGAGGGGTCCTCCGGTCTTTGTCACTTCATTACTCCTAGTTTTATCTTCCCCCTTTGCCTTGAACTTTTCATAGTACAAAGGTAACATCATTCATCCTGGGGTTTACATGTCTCCATCTCTTCCATTGATATTTCATAGGGGATTTATACTATTTTAGATTATATATTGTAGCATTCATTTTTCAAAATTATTATTTTGTTGACACATTTATACCAATTTGTCTTGAATTCATGGTATTTGAAATATAAGTGATCATATATCTCATGGGTCTTCATCATCTCCTCATACACATTATGTAAAATAATGTTCTAATACTTTATTGGACATTCATCAAGTGTTCCTTTAATGTATTTTAGATCACCGTCTATTAATTGTCTTAATCTTTTCATGGTAACTGAGTTCCTCTCACTACCTCTTTTTGGGAATGATTTCCATGGATTCTTCTACGGTCTGAACGCCCTTCTATACATAATTGTTAGGAAATTTGGTATTTGTATATATGTGTTTTAATGACAAATCATGATCCCTATATCATCTGATTACTCACTGAATTTTCATTGAAACTATTGTTTTGAAACCCCTTGTATGTGTATTGTAGATTGAGGATGAAAATGTGTTTAATTTAAAGAAAGCTGGGGACATAAAACACTACATGGATTTCTAATCCAGTTGTAATCATCTTGTTCATCTACCATAGTCCTATATTAATCGAACAGTGGGAAATCAATCTTTTCCACCATCTCAAACATGAAGATATTTTTTTCTATATTAGATTTCAGATTAAAAGAATCATCTCATGCATGTTCACTAAACATGTAATAAGAAGAGGCATGGATGGACGAAGATTTCGAATAATCCATTATCAGAATTATTTTTTCATTGAATTATATTTACCCTATTGTTCCATTATTGAGCCCCACTTTTCAAGTGATAAGATACTTTTTTAATGATTCAGAATCTACCTTGGACATTCATGATGAAACTTTATTTAATGATTCTCAAAATCTGGTATTAGATTAGATAAATATATTATTTCATTCAATAAATTAGTGTAATGAGAATTATACAAGGGAGAGGTTAGGTTCTCCGATAGTTATTTCCAACCACCAATATCCAATTTCCAGTTTACAAAGAATGGGTAAACACTCTTTTAAGTGGTAGGAGATCTCCTCTTATCTTAATAGTGAGATCTCTAAGAAAGATCCCATTTATAATAGATTCTCTAATTTGGGATATGGTACCTTAGAGGGTGATGATTCGAGAAGTGTAAAAGGGTTTTAAACATAATGGTTTAGAAGGCTAAGAATACTTTAAAGTATTAATATTCTGAGATTTAAGCTGGATTAATAGAACAATATATTAATCCTTAGAAAATATCTAAGTATTAAGAAGATGATAAACCTAAATTTTTTTACTATAATGGATGTAAGAATGTAAAAAAAAGGTTCATCGAATTTGGTTATCACATTGTTAATTAGAAAATAAATCTAAGGCTCATAAATACTAATAGTATCATCTACAAACCATGTTAACTCGATACATAGGTAAGGTTAATGTTATTAAAAACAAGTTCATATTTAAAAAAAACAACTTACCGATGGTAAAGAATTCAATTATATTCCATCTTATCAAGAGATCCCCCTAATCAAAGGACTTCCATGGAAATATCACTAGTTTATTTAACTAATGGTGTGAACTCGAAGTGTTATTTTCAAGATATATTAAAAAATAATGACATTATTTTGATTTGAGGGTCACTTGTCCCTCTTTAAGAACCAGTGGTAGCCATGACTCTTTCTATGATCCTCCTCATAAAAAACATGAAACAAATGGAGGATGATTATTTCACTATCAATAAATCCATTGAAGACTAAAAGAGGATGAAATAAAGAGTTGTGAAAGCTTGAAAAAATTAGTAAATGGCAAGGATTAATACTTAGGATGACATTTTACATTGAGGATTTAATGAAAGGAAGATATGTATGGGAGAGTTCATTATGAGATGATATATGATGGATTACGTACATGAGAAGGTGTTATATGAGGATCACATGTGGAACAACTTAATTATAATTTGGAGTCCTATCATGTTACGAGACTCTAAAAGAATAATTATGTACTAGGAAAGAAATGTATTTCTTATTTTGGGTTAATCCCATTCCAGATATGGTTATCTCTTCCCCTTAGTTGGATGTGGTTTTATCCCATGATGTAATCTTGCAGGCTTGTCGAGTTGTCTAGGGGTGGCTTCTGTGGGGATTTCTGTTTGTTTTATGTCTTCTAAGAAACAATTGAAATTCAAATGGTGGTGAGAGATATCATATTCTATTTTGGTTATCTTCAATGATTATTCTTTAACCCACTATGAGTTTTGGTGGCCATTTTTTTTATTTATTATCCGGCATTATAGAGTGCTAGTAGTGATATTTTTTGGGTTCTCACGTATCCTTTAAGAATAATTTTTTAAAATTAATAAAATAAATTGGTGGTAAATGGAATACCTAAATCCAATAAATCCATTCCACTTTTAATTCCAAAAACCTGAAATCCACTACCCAATTTCATCAAAGACCACATCATAACCAAATATTTTCATGATCGTCTCATGATAGATCCATAACACAATGATCCAATGGGGTAAATGGTAAACAGTTATTTATATCTGGGGTAAAATCTTCAGAAAAACTATTGATGGTTTTTATAAAACATATTTGTACATCATGTACCTGTGTTGAGAAAAAAACCATTATAAATAACCAATTACACTATGCCTTGGAGGAATCATAACCAAAAAACATAAATTCCCAAAGAATGAATCAAAACACACTAAAAATATAATGGGTTAAAGTGTTAAGATATGATGACACCATCTGGTCTATGCATGTAGAAAATTAGAAGAAAAAAGCGGTTTTACCTCAAAAACATTAAGGTGAAAATCTTAAAAAAAGTCACTTTTAATGAGTCGAATGATTTCACTGCAAATGTTTCCAGACTATACACTACACATAAATTAATATATATTTAAATACACCAAAATCACATGGTTAGGAAAAAAATTTTACGAAAGCACACTCCAATCATTCTAAGCATCACTGCCACATGATGTAACATTTTTCAATGATTTTCAGCAATTATGCACCAAACATGCATTAAGCCCCATGTACAACATATTCAACATAGATTAACATATAATATTCATGGTATAAAAAAATGTGCTAACCGGAACATAAATAACGTGTTATACAAGATGAACTAAAAACTTATTCACACATAGTGTGCCACATGGTTTCCAGTACACCTTGTACAATAATTTTTATACCCGAGGAAGAATGCTCAAAAAACTCATGAAAATTAACTACAATATCTTGAGGCACATAAAAACACATGAGGAACCAATTGGGAAACAAAATATATCCATTGAAATTATATTAGGATAATGTAACAATATGATTCTAACTGTAAACCTTAGTTCTCAAAATAGATCATCCACTAATATTCTAAAAATTCAAATTTCCTCTAAAAATAACAACTCGTAGAGAAGATGGTATTTACAAGAACCCAAAAATCATACTTATCATCCCATAAAATTATCATATACCATTATTACCATGTATCCCAATATACTATAGTAATCCATTTATCATAAATGTATCTTGTTTCTTCTTTGAATAACAAACATGCTTCTACTACACAACTCTAAACTTAGGGTTCTCACTTTGAAAAAACATAATACACCTCTAATATCCACTAATTAATAAATGATATAGATATTATAGAAAATAATATAACAAGATAAAACATGGTGTAATCTATGAATTAATTATTTGGCTCATGGTACTCCCCGTTGTAGCCTTTTTTTATACAAGCTAGTCTTGTTTCATAGTGCTTCTAACCAAGAAAGTTTCCAAAGAAACACACTTACAATGGCCCATAGACCCACTCAATGTGATTTATATACCACTACACTCAATAATATATGAATACAATGGTCTTAAATCAGGGTTTCTATTAATATTTGATGCAGAATAGAATCAGATAAGTCCCAACTACCCAAGAATAGGGCCCAAATATGACAACCTTTCATTTGTAGTTCATAGAAGTTTATCAAAACATGACTATCATTAAAAATATATTTTTCCTGGTGCAATTTCTAATATGACACATATAATTACATAAAAAAGCACGAGTTCAACATCCTCTATAAAAACTACCAGAAGGATGCTAAGTTGTATCTTCAGATACATCACTAATTAAAAAATGATAATGCCTTAAATCAACTATACATAATTTATTTTATTATATAATGAAACAATTAATCCCAAATATGAACATCCATGAATCACATCAAACTAATAACAATATAGATGTCTAGAGCCCATATCACATCAATCTATAATGATAATGGCTAAACATGTGATCCCCACTCATACTCATGAACCATCGAAATGTTAAACATTTTATATTCCCAACTACCAGTAAAATCATATCTTATATTTCGAAAAACTTCATTCATGAAATGGTGCACTCCCACAACCATCAAATAGTGTTCTCCCAACTTTAGGAATTCACTCATTACACTCCTCAAAAATTTCCTCAAAAGGTTCCACTATCATAACATGAAATCCTACCCTATTGAGCTATTCTCACACAATAACCTCCAACTTAGAGTGTTCTATCACATTTTAACCCATAATGACCATGAAACCACACTCGATGTATCCATGATATTGTCCCTCATTTTAGAGGAATCAAAAACACTCATCTAAACCCTAAGACTATATGACTGAAACATTCTCATCAATCGCATAGGTAATATTACTCCAAGACTAAAACATATAATCAATAACACTCCCAAACTATTAATATCTTATGATAACTTATAAACTATTTTTTCAAAACACTACAGTGCATCTCCAATGCACACTTTCAACCTCATTCATGACCAAACATAATTAGCCTACACTCTCACACCACATGGATACATTACCCCACTCGCACTCCTGGGATTCATGAATCATATGATGTAGGATCATGAAATAAAACTATTGACTATGCTATATGGCAAGTAAATCGCATCATTTTTTAACACACATGTTTAATTTTCTAAAAAAATTGGACACCCCTAACATGTTGAGGTAAATTTCACAGCCACCCACTATCACAAAATACTTTAACAAAATTTGTTTAATAGTATCATTCTCCCTAGATTCAACCATATATGGTCACAAAAAATATCTTATTGTAATACAAATCAAAATATAGTACGTTAAAGCAACCAAATGCTTTTACCAATAGAACATTACTTATGAACAAAGGGACTAAAATTGCCTCATGTATCAAAAGCTCAAGGAATCCCACAAATAAATTCTCAAACCGATCAAGGATTAAAAACACTTAGGTTATATCATTCCTGATTGAGTATCCTCTCTAAAAAGATAATACATAGTATATAAATTCAATATTTCATTTCAATTCATGAATACCTAATATCATTCAATATATCTTGTATTAATCCTAAAATAGTGTTTCTAAACATGAATCATTCCCCTAGGGAACTAATAATCCTAAATCTAATATTCTCTATCAATATTCTTCCACATTCAGAACTTACTAACTCGCTGACATCCTGAGTCACACCTCAGGGTCACTAGGTTCTCCATCCTATACCATAATATAGTTCACATGAGGTTGCATCTCAGAGGCATCATATACACCAATATCAATGATATCACCCATCACTATTGTACTACATTTTATATTAATTTATATCCTACTGTTCGATATGGATTGTAAATGAACTAGAACACATTTTGACCATGAGTGCATCTCTCTTAATGTGAGTGGATTTCCAATAGCAGTAGGGGCCTAAGCATGTATCATGCAGTGGTTATACGCCTGATATCTGAGTGATAAAAATAATATAAAATAACTAAGAACCATTAAAAATATAAATTTATATAAATATATACATAGAAAGATGAAATTATATTTTTTCAAGGCCCAAAAAATCTTTTCATCTAAAATACTAACCACCCACTTGGCAAGAGACTTATACAAACTAGAAAAAAGGAAATAAATATAGTAGATGGATGAAATATATGATCCATATGACACCTAATGATCCTAAAATAGTTGAATATATTTTTTATTAATTCCAACATCTAAGCTATGATCCTCAGCAAAATTGATACATGCGTCTAGTGAATTTATTCTCGAGTACCCTTCTACAATGGTGGCCCAAGCAAGGAGTGAGTAAAAAACATAGTACGGATCCACCAATGCAATCCCAAGAATAATCAAAAATTCTATTTTATGTGAATTTGAAATTTATATAATATATAAATAACTTCTTGAAAATAAATATTTACTAACCATAATACCTTCTTTTGAAGGATCTTGGAATGTATTTGAACACATCTCTTGGACCATTCTGACCCCTAAACCAAGAACCATAACACTATAAATCCCTAGGCTCGTGACCCTAATCGACCAACAATTATTGATAGATTTTCATAGTGCCTTTGACAATAATGAAAATATTGTACCTCCTAATGTAACAGACTCATATTTTCCTAGCACGCAATTGAAGAAACACATAGCCACCTTATATGTATTTTCACATCCCATGACTATGAAGTAATTTACATTTACCTAGTGAATGATCTATCAATGTTTCATAAAGGTATACTAGATCAATCCTATGTCTATATTAATTTCATCCCCAATAATAGTTTTAAAAACCTACCCTATGTGAGCTTTCTCATCGAAGGCTATAGCCAAAATGTATCACAGACCTTCCCTATGATTGTTTTATTATTCATGTGTAATATAAAAAAAATGTGTGTCCCCTTGGGAGTTTTAAAAATATCATAAAATAAAAAGTCAAGGTAATATGACATGAAAAATAATATAACCCACAACCCCCATGAAAGTTTATGAAATAAATATAAATATATAATCAGTCATAGGTTAGTTGAACAACTAAATCAATCATCACTGTCTATAGACATGCATACACCCTCACCAGGTACAACATCCTCAGGGAACCCTGTAGGGTACCATATATCTCATCATGAGTGAGGAAACCTAATAGGGTTCCACTGGGTGATTACATGGGCGGAGGGACCCTACCCTTTGTCCTCATCCAAAAGAAGGACAGTCATGTATAACCTATATCATGAGGCATAATAAAAACCTCAACAGTGTCATATATAGAACATGAACACATATACAAAATAGAAAAGGGAACATTGAAAAAAGGTTAGAGGATATAGAACATGACCTATATAAATGTTAATGGTTATCCTAGGTTGGCCCACACATCCAATCTTATCATTTTTCTTATATTTAATCAACATATTCTAAATAATCATCATTTGTTCTAACCAAAACTACTTGGTCTATCAACCTCGTGCCATGTCACGCCTCTGTTGGGATGTGGCTATACACTCCAACTTAAGGTCAACTAGTCCATATCATACACAATCACACCTCTCAAGGGATTGAAATATCACTATGAAACCCCAAAATCATACTCTGTAAAGGGGGAAACAATGATTTAAAAGAACGAAATAATTCAGCTAAATGTCCCCCCTAATATCCACTTCCTTTTTGAAACGCCAAGGGAATGGATTGTAAAATTACCAACATTCCCATCATAAAAAATAAAAAATTCTTATAGGGTACTCATTATAAGGAAACTGGTGAGCCAGTCAGACCTATACTGTCAGCTAGGCTAGCATTGACCCCATAAGCGAGGCCCTGGATATGAATTGTAGCCTATCTAACATGGTTTCCTGATAAATACCATATTATATTTCTAGAGAGTGTCCTACATCTATTATAATTCCATATTTTCTTGTTTGGGTGGTTCTAACATGGAGATTAAAATTATGAACATCAGTTCAAAATTCATCCCCTCTACTAATTGAAATACTCAAATTTCTTTTGATGTTAAAGACCCATCTGTATATATGGAATTTTCAATCTCAACACTATAAAAAATACCAAACCAAAAAATACATTATGGTAATATAACAAAAAATAAATTCCAATATAGATCATTAATTTACCACTAACTGACTGACTCCCATCCCAAAATTCCAAAAGGGAATATGAAAGAATCCTCAAAATTAAAGTGTTTAGGCCACCTAACCACAATCCAATTCGTATAAATAATAAAAAAAACCCAAATGGATCTTACTCCATCCCATATATCATGATAAACGAATACAATATGGTCAAACTCATTAGTTTTCATATGGTTTCCCCACCATAATATCTTTATCATAAATTTAAAATTTTATGCTTTAGTGCCTCATCCATCAATATAGTTAATAACACTCGCTTATCCCAAATCAGTTCCATTACTAGAGTAGTTTACAACTCACATTATTCGAACACGCTTTAATAATATGGTAAAAAGAAGAAACATAATCTCTAAATAATTTTCATGTTAGAGTCAGCATGTCTTCATTGTCCACACATATTTCGAGCATTCTGGTATTTCTAGAATATCTCCACCAACCCTTCAAACACACCCATAATATCCAAAATTATGATTTCAACATAGTTTCACACTCATCACATCAAACAACCTTAAAAGAAGTTTTGAAAACCTCCTCTAGATGGATTCCTAAAAAACAATTGGCCACTCACATTGAAGATCCATTGATACACCATGTCATGATGTATTGTCATTCGTGTTATCTCAAGAGAATATGATCATGACCACTGATATATTTATTCAACTTATAATTTTATTTCATTAATAATGTCGTAGCTATTAAACCCCTCTGAATTCCTTATTATGTGCACCAATGCACCTCTAATCGAAACAGAAATGCTTCACTTTTCTCTATCATGGTCCCAAAGAAAGCACTATGTGTCAGTCATTGGTATCTTATGATCTCCCATAAGGAATTACCTACAGAATCTAGAAATAAATAAAATCTGATGAATGATGATAACCAAGGTTCTTTATGTCCTATACGTGGTTAAATCTATAACCTCATGACCTTCAATGATATGGTTTGTATTTTCATGACATCCATACCACTCCCTAATACATGATATTCCATATCATCACTTTAAATTATTGTATCATGAACACCATGTACCATTCCATTCCAATCCCTATATATAATGACTGAATTCATCTATAGCCACTCAAATCTAGATTCCATCACAACGTTAGTTTTTATCATCTACCTAAACCTAGCAAGATTCATTCCATTAAATGAAAAAACATACTCTCAATGCCATATATAACTTTTTAATCCAATCCTTAATCACAACTCTCATCTGTTCAGATAATCCACCTACATGCGTTGTCCTCTTAATCCACGCATACACCTAACATCAACCCTTTGTGTTTCTATGAAGGTATAAATCAGATCATAAATGATACCTTACATAATCAATTCAAGGGGTCCCCTATCTCTGTGGGAACACCTCAATTCCAACCATTTGTACTTGGCTACAATGACTATGGGAAATCCTTTATCACTCAATACTTCAATCACAATAGCTTCTAAATAATCAAAACTATATATTTCCACCCATATTCACATATCAGTACCCCAATATCATCTTAAAATTAATGGGTGTATGATATCATACCCTCAAATTTCATTCCATAAATTGTGGAGAATCCCAGATTCTCTCATCCAATAGCCTGATATCTCATCCTTACCAAATAAAAGCATACACATAGCCACCATCCATAGCCATGAATAAACTAAAAACATCTTCCAACACTTGAATGATTGTTCTAAATTTCGTTCATATTTAAGAGGGTGTGAAATGGGAGTATTATTTCTCTTTAATACTAGTCTAAATACAATAAATCGAACACACGATGTTCTTGATCAAATAAATACCCAATAAATTGCCACACCTTTATGACACATTACATGAACTTCTTTTTCATTTGACTCAACCTGAAGCATCTTACCAATATTTCATTTCTAAGTAATTTCTAAAACAATGCTATCCACCACCCCCACCCCCACCCCCCAAATGAGGTTTCCCTCATAATAAAATGAACCACTGACTTAGTAAAATGAAATTTTCATCTCAATGGTCACCTGAGTCTCTCATTTATCCCAAATCTCGTGTTTCATCTTTGTAAATGACTATGGGACACAAAACCTACTCTTATATCAGATATCCCATGGAACCCCTCAAGAAAAAACACTCATCTATAATGTATCAAGCAGGTCATGACCCCTGGAAACAACCTTATTCCTATTAAAAAAACATGGAAAATCATATACAAAATTACCCATTAAGGGATCCAATATATTGAAAGTCTGAATTATATACCAAATCACAATACCAATACACACTAATCAAACTGACCATAACCCTCTAGTTTTTCTCCAAATATTATTTCAATCCCATCATATAGGTTCTATATACACATTAATGTTCCACTTGAGATGATCCATGTCATAGAACCATAATCAGAATGTTTGTTTAAATTAAATTTCGTTCCATTATATACTAGAAAAACCCATATAGGTTCTTAATGGAATATTAAATAACAAACCTACCCCATATTCACACCCAATGGGATGTAAGTATATATAATTAATTACCATTGTTGATCCATCGAGGTCTCAACCCATCCCCTACTAAAGGGACTATGTCACTACCATCATCATCAATCTTCCTAAGATATAACCCACTTGACCAGGTGTAACACCCTATAATTATAATTATCTTCTACTAATTCATTAAAATCGATAACATGTCTCTTATACCGCACCCAATTTAAAAAAACCAAAACACCTTAAGATTTCATTAATAATAAGCTATAATAAATGATAAGATAGTAAACCATTAACTGTTAACACCCATTAATGGTTAATAATAAATAGGAGTTCATTTTTAAATGGTTATTTATAATAACCCTATTTTTCTTTATATTATTTATTTTCTTTTAAAAATATAAATTTAAAAATATTAGAATTTAAATTTTATAAAGTGATATTAATTTTTATGTTCCTTATAAAAAAGTAACAAAGGATATTATTTTCCAATTTATCTATGATAATTAATATTTACAGGAATGGCAAATAAATGTTTTTCAATGTTTTCACTTTTATATAAAGGTATATAATAATCATAATATTATTATTCAATAATTTAACCTTGTTTTAAGAAATAATATGGAATAATAGGAGGGTTTCAATATCAATTTCCATTCATTAAGACTCATTTATGTTATACACTATGTTTTCATTTGTATGGTGTATGTATCATCCCATTATAGTACATATATCATAATTATATTTCATTTCATGATATTCAATATCTATTTTTATTTTAACATTCTCTTCGTGTTTTTCTTCTAATGATCCAAATGTTGTAAGGGTTTCCATCTCAATTTCCATTTATTAAGAAAAGTATTATATCTATAAACTTTTTATCATTTCCAAGGTTTTTATACTAACCATTTGAGATATTATATCATGAATCCCATTCATTTCATGGTATATAAGTATACATTTCACACTTTCAATCTATGGGTTTCTCATTCAAATGTGTTACTCAAGACGTAACAGTTTTCATTTCAAATTGATCTCATAGAGACAAGTTTTGTATTTAACACCTTGTTTTATTTATGTGGTGTATTTTCAGAATAATTAGGATGATTTAAAAAAATTATCCTCTATTCATTCAATTTTGTGGAATATTTCAAACCCCCTCTTTCAATGGGTTTCCATTAAAGTTTTACTAAAGATGTATGAATTTTCATGGTCTCTATTAATATTCTGTAACACATATTATTTTTTTGGAATTTGTTTTTCTGTTTATATAGTCTATTCCCATCCAAAAGATATTTTTTTTTTCATACCCCTTCTATTTTATAGGATTTACTAGAAAAAGTATGATCCCTTATTTTATTATAAAGTGACTATGTTGTTCCCCTAGCTGTGAATAATTTGGTAAGTCAATTTTTGTTAATTGTGTTATGACAATTCATTGTACATAGTTCATATAAATTTGGTGCATTTTATCATGTTATTATATTATGTTATATTCTATAATTGTTATTTTGGGATATACATTCCTATAAAATAATCCCTTTGAAAAATATTTTTCAATTCCTAGGATATGTTCTCTTGATATCATCTAAATTTCCCGATTAGATTATGATCATCATATTCTAGTATTGACTTAGTTGTTAAGTCATTTTTCTCTAAGGTATTAATATCACATTTTTTATAATACATATTTTATTATATTGACCATAAAATAATGACATATTATTATGAAGTGGAAATATATAATAATTATACATTGTTTTATTCTAATCTTGATGTTTTTTACAAGGTGACTATATATAGTATAACTATCCACTTTCATCGTCTAGATGTGTTGTGATCTGGTTATCTCTTTTAATAAAATGTTAAAATGTATTTTCCTTCCACATGTTTTTATTATACATTATATGAATATTAACATGGTTAGATTTTTATTTTCTATTCAATTTCTATAATAGTGAGTGCATTGAACTTAAACAGGTGACGAGGGGGGTTAAACAATATATATCCTTTTGATGAATCTGTAAGAGTCATGAGATATGAAATTTTGGGTTTTTGTGTATGAATACTACCATAATAGAATAGTTTCTTAGCACAAGACCATGCCAACAAGATGTCTTAAATTCAGTCTTGATGACTAGTAAAGTGTCTTGAAATAAGGCCTTGATTGTAGTTTTTGATCTCTACTATTATGAATTCGATCAGTATGACATTAGTATCTTCAACGTCTATGTTTTCATCTATTTTATTACATATAGAATGATTTTAGTTTAAATATGATATTTTATTCATGTTTCTTATCTATTCCATCAAAAATATTTTATTCTACGGTTTCCCTAGAATACATTATTGATATGTTTCCCTTTAATGAATTTTATCTCACAACTTATTATGAATCAATTTCCCCAGGTTATGATGAAAATTAATACTTGTGATATGTTTATAAGGGTTCAACATGTGAAATAAGTCATTATATATGTTGATTAATTTTCATATCTTCTGTAGTTTATTATATAATGGAAAAATTGTACATTGGGTACAAATATCATGGGATTTTTTTATTGTGTCTTAATTATCTAAATATAAAAATATAAAAAGATCATTCTATGGTAAAATATGGAATAATATATATTGATTTTCTAGAAATGTATAGTTTTATCATATATTTTAAAGATAGTATCTTAGAATTTGTGTTATGTGTTTATTTAGGTAACTAGTTAAGAGAACATGGGTCCGGGGAATAACACATTGTATTAGAATTACTGGTATGCACAACAACCCATATGAGTATAATCGAACCAAGTAAATATATGGTAAGACTATATATCAGTAGTTCTTAACAATTTAAACAACTAGTAAAATTTCAGGAATAAAAATCACACAAGTAGAATGGTACATGTCAAGTGAATCCATAATGTTGAGAATGATGCAAGAACAGATGCCACATGCCTCTACAATATGAGATCCATATATATATATAAAATTCCAATGATCCAAGTGACAAAAATCAACGAATCATAAACCATAAATCTAAAACCTCATGTGTATCAGGATATGTTAAAATCATGAATATCCATATCCATAGAATACTTGATCATTAATCCCATAACAAATTTAACCTAGAATTCTTATTGGAAGGGAATTAATTGCATACCAATACATGTTCCATCATAGTCACAAAAACATTCATATATTTTTTTGTCTAAAATCTATAAAAATACTAAAAAAATAAAAAATTCACTACTCCAAAATTGTAACATCCGTGTTTGGATCACTATATGAATAGTAATTGGACTATAAAACCACATGAACTTAAGTAAACGGTCCTGAATTTCAGATCCTACCAACTAGAAGTTCCTCTCTTAGAAGATATAATTTGGAGGTTATATAATCACCAAGGAATTTCATACATAAACATCACAACTATATAGATGAATACACAATACAGTTTATAAATAAAATCCCAAGGATCATAACTATTTAGGGTCATTATGAACTATATATATAATCTTCTCATTTAATGAAATATCTTCAATATATTCCATAATGGTTATCAATTTTTTTACTCTTCATAAACATACCCATCATAAAACCATTCTTCATAACTTGGTAAAATGAAACATAATAAAGAGTGAGATCAAATTTTTATTAATGCTAAGTATGAGAGAAATAATTATATGATAATATGAAATCATAATATAAAAATATGGTTATGAGATCATCTACATAAATATAAATGTTAAATCCTAAACATTCATAGATCATTTACATGAGTCACAGTATAAATAATTATCATTCCAAAAGACATGATCAAATAGTGCTTTAAATCATAATAATTCCAAAACTATAATTTCATGTTATAAAATTTTGGAAGAAATTAAGGTATATAAACACTTTCATTTTTGATGAAATCTAACAAGACCATCATGATTAGTGGATCAGACCTCATCACTTATTTCCCAATGCAGATCAAGCCCATCAGCATGTTTCCCATTGTGGATCAATCCCATTAGTCTGCATACCATTATGGATCAAGCCTCTCAAATTTCTTTACCATTTTTATCTCATGGTATATAATGTTTTTCCCAATTAAATTAATGAAGTATAGTCAATACTAGTCCCTAGGTATAACATGATAATCATCCATGGTTATAACAATACCTTCATTCTTGGTTATGACATTACCACAGTAATTGGTTATAATGTAAACAACATCACATAATCAAAATAATAAATAAGTATTCTTAAATATCATAAAATATTCTTCTTATAATTACCCATGATAATAAAATAATCTCATAAACATTTCATCATAGAAAAATCTATAGAATGTAAATGGGTTTCATAATCATCTCATCAATTCATAAAAGTATAAAACATTGAAAAGAAACAGATTTCATAAATATATATATATATCATTTTCCTATTCCATATTGAAAAAATAAGGATTTAATAATTATATCACATTTCTAATAAATAATAATTAACATAAAATGATTTCATTATAGATATAACATTATTTTGAAATATCACTAGGATCATTTTTTGACACAAATAGAGTTTCTACTTTTGAAATTACTTTTAAAAAAATATTTCACAAAAAAATTTAAATTTTTTTATGATGAAATATATGGATACTTATAAATCGTTATTTAAATAATTGATCTGTCATGATGGTGGAAAAATATTACATGTTTTAAAAATTTAAACAATAATTTCTTCCATATTTCAATAAAATAAAACATGGCCATATTTGTAAATTGAAATGAATATCCCTTTTAAAGAATTTTTCAAAAATATAATCATGGGTAAAATTTTCATAAAAAATAATTTTTGGATTTTAATAAAATTCTTTAGAAAATATGGATGTGGAATAAAAATGGTTTTAGACTGAGGGTAGATAAAAAGTTTATTTTTATTAAAAATGATATTTTAATATCATTAATAAATAAATATGGGGAAAAGAAATGAAAATATAAATTTTATAAAAATAACTATATAAGAATAAAATAAAATTATTTCTAGGCTTATATATTATAATATCACAATGTTGGATTCATATAATTAAAAATCTCATTAATCAATGATATTTTAACATTAAACATTTACCACATTGACATATTTTGAATATTAATCTCCATCAAAGATAGAGAACTATATTTATATTTATACAATATAATTATCTTGATAATGATCAAAAAATACATTAATAGTCAATATATACACCACACAAAGGATACATGGATGTATAAGGCATGTGACTGATTGAAATATATTTTATACAAAAATACCTTACCTAAGGTGTTAAATTCCTTCATACACATTAATATATCATTTATAAGAATTATAAGATTATTATAAATATTTAAAATAACCAAATTCATAATTATCACTAAATTAATGATTTACATATGACATTTTATTAATTGATTCTTTACAATTCCATGTTAAAATCACTTTTCTGGTAATAACTTATTTGTTTACTGAAAGTTTGGGTTTTGTATTTTCAGTACGTGTTTTTCGAACATGGATCCATCATCTCAAAAATTTCAAACCTAATATAAATATTATACATATTAGCCATATATTTAATTTTATTATTCTTATGAATTTATATTCTAAAAATGAATTAAACCATTCACGATGATAATAGGATGTACATACGCATGGGTGTTGCTTCAATTTTCTCGACATATGAAAAACATATTGTTTAATAATATATTTCATTTCAAAAATATTTTTTGTATAATATATATCAAATAGTACCATTAAACATATCATTATTACCTTTCATTTAAATCATAAGTGGAGAATGAATCACATCACTTCGCAACAATGTAGTTTTCCATACACACAAGCGATGTATCGTATTCCAATGTAATGGGAAGTAAGAATTTATGTGTGATATTATAATTGTATAATTATTATTATGTCATAAATTAAATATTAATATGTTAAAGTCATTATTATTTCTAAAATTGTGATATGGTGATGGAAAACAATTTACATCGATTTGGGAGGCGGTAGTCCTCTGTACACACGATTGAGAGATTCCTTTCCTACATTGAAAATGATATACGTATAGGTTAGTTATTTAAAATTATAAAATATCAATATATTTTTGATAAAAGTGTTATTATCTCATAATGGATGAATAACATTTTCTAATTTAGAAGAGGAAATAAAATAAAATTATAAGTTTATTAATTTTACCTCTTCTTCGAAGAACATCTTCTGGTTTAATCTTAATTCCATCATTGGAGGGTTTCAGGATAAAATTTAATCATCTAGAATGTGGGTAGGGATTAAAAAATTTATTTTTATTATTCATATCTAAACCATATAATTTTATACGTGTGAAGAGAAGAAGAGAGGGGTGGCCATTTATAAGGGGGAGGACACAAATGAAACTTTTTAAAAGAATAAAGTGTAAGCACAATTTTCTAATTCCAAAAGGATCCAAAATGCCTCATTATCAATCAAAAAAAGAACTATTGTCTAAGTATTTCCATAAAATGGTTGTTGGAATTTTTTTTATAATTTTACCCGTTATCATTTTTAGTTTAACACAACGCTATGCTTATTTTAAAATTAACCGCTATAATTAATTTTTACTATTTTTTCTATTTGATTTGACAAAAAAATAATGTCAAAATTATTGTGAAATATTACATATTATGAATCCAAATATGGAATAAAATTTTGAAATTTATTTTTATATAAGTGGAAAATATTAATTTAAAATTAAACACAAAGATGAGATGAAAAATCTGTTTTCCAATGAGAAAATATTTATAATTATAAAATATTTTATTATAAAAATTCATAAGAAACTTATTACAATTAACTAAATTATTTTAATATATATATAATATATATTAATTTATTTTTAAACCCATAATAATATAAATATTATCTTCTAAATTCTTTTATCAAATAGATTTTTGTAATAAAACTCATTATTTTTTAACATTCATTTAAAAATAAATCTCTTCAAAAAATTATCATAAATTTACTTAATGATAATTGTTGCAGGTAAATTTAAGAAATAAATTTTATTTTTGAAAATAAATTTTATAAACTTGTAGAAAATATCTATTATATTTGTTTATGTTAAAAAATATAATCATTTTTTTAGAAAATAATAATTTTAAAACATAGAAAGACTTTATTGACAATTAATTTTGTTTTTATAAACGTTTTTTATTTATTTGTAACCATTATAATTTATATTTAAATTTTTTGATTTCAATTCATACCACTAATTTTAATAGTCATTTTACAATGGTCATTTTTAAAAAAAACAATATAAATAGTATATCACTGTTGATTGAAACTCGATGTTATCTTTTGTATATGATATCGAAGAAATTTAATTTATTTCAAACAAATAATAAAATCTTGTGGTGTTATAGGTTATACCTTATTGTATAAATGTGTATTAAATAATATAAAATAATTAAATTTCATCCATCAGAAATAAAATGAAATCTACTACAAATAAATATAAACAATGAGATAACAATTGAAATATAGAAAATACTCAAACAGAAATTCCATATATGCATCTCAAATGGTATTTGACCAATTTAATATACAAACCAAAATAAAAAGATAGAATGATTCTTACTCCACAACATATTTGTGCCATATCACGCATCTGTCTTGCAACTTTGTCCAAGCTGTCCATATAAACGTCCAATATCTAAGCCCCAGAACTCAACCAACCCTATACAAACATCAAGTTCACTTCTACATTTGTACCCATTTAAAGTAGAAACACAAGTTGGGTGAGAATATAGAACTCATTCAGGATCCTCCACCGTTTTCCTTTATGTAGATGAAAATGAAGTGATTTTTTCCAGTGATGATAAAAAAAATAAACACCTTTTGAAAATGAAATAAAAACTACCCCCATACCTACACTGGAGCATTTCCAGAATGTGTTCGAGGATCCCAAGTGGACCTTGCCTACCCATGTACAATAAACCAAGACATTTTTGATACATAGGCTTATGAACCCAATTAATTATTCCTATATAATCCAATGTTGGGGTGTCTCTAATAACATAATATGGCCATTACTCCTAATATAACTACTCTAAGATTCCCTAGTGTATAAAGAATGTATCCTAAACATCCCATAAAAGAGATTTCTTAAACTATTCATTGTTTTTAGGTAAAAATATATATGGAATTATAATATAAGACTCTTTCATAGTATTCTAGATCAATCCCCGCCCCAAATTTAAGCATTCTACATCGGTATTATCATAAACCACCCCATTGAAAGTTGTCACTTCCAATGGTTTTTCCAAAAATATCACATACCTCACTTGTGGGAGTTTTATTAACAAATTTTTACATATTAAAAAATATTTAGCTCTAAGGAATCTTTCAAATAAAGTAAAATTCTTTCATAACTGTGTATATGATACCAAAAAATATAACCCACCTCAAGATCATTTCCCCAACCATTATAAATATAAAATAAAAAAATGTATCCCAAACCCTTGAACTCATCATCAATATACATATCCAAACACACCCCCTCATTAGGGTTGACATCATTCGGTCTCCCAATAGGGTTCCCTAGGTCACATAATTTGGGATGCATGATGATTGGTGCCTTCAAGGTCATTATATAAGAAGAGGCACCCTACACGGGGTCTTCAATTTCAATAAGGTTTCTATGTCATAACCCATATCATGATGGATGTCACACCCCACAATGGTGTCATAATTTGAACATTTTCATTCTTGTAAAATGGAAAATGACACATTGGAAAAAGGTCATTGGAGATGGCTCACAAACCATATAAAGGTAATATGTCATCATAGTTCATTCTTCCCACCCAACCCAAGATAATTCTTTCTATGGTCCATCTACCAATGAAAAATATAACTCAATAACTCTCTCCCACCTAACAAGGGTTTACCATCCCATGTTATGTTTCAACACTATTTGGAGGTGGCCACAAGCTCCTACTAAAGAGTCACAAAGACATACTGTAGCCAAACACACCTCCCATGTGGGATAAAAATCACAAAGAATCATAATTTAATCTTTTAAACCCTCTTCACTACTACAAAATATTCCTTTAATAGGGATTCCATTTACCACCTCTATAACAAAATTATGATTACTGGAATATTTATTAGTGCAAAATAATGTGTAGATAAATTTATCTTTTTATCATTGTGTATTTTCTAAATCTAATAAAGGAAACCATTATCATCACTTTATTTTTAGCACTAATAAAGGTATTCTTTATAAGCCCTTTATGTTTATCACAAATAAAGGTTATCCTTTATCAGTGCTTTTAATTTTACTTTCAGTATTGGGTATCCTTTACCAGTGCATTAATTTTAGCTCTAAAAAAGGGTATCCCGTATCAGCACATTATTTTTAGTGCTTATTAATATTTATGAATATAAAATGAAAAAATGATATAAAATATAAACAAAAAATGTATTTATTTAAAAAAAATATTACAAATTTTTTTAATTAAATAATTATTGAATAAAATGAATAGAATTATTATAAATTATTAATTATTAAATATGTTATTAATTATTTCGTTTTGAAAGTTAATGTTACTAAATTATATATTATATATACATATATTAGTTTATATAAATATAATTTCTATACTAAAAAATATTTATGCACTTTAAATTAAATAGTCAAATTTTTATTTAATGTTTTATAAATAAAAAGTTCTATGAATTAAACATATTGGCTATAATTGCATAGTACACAACATATAATTGAATATCAATTTCTTTTACAATTTAACATATATCAAATATGCGTTATATTGATTTTGCATATACGTAAATAATTCATTTTTATATAGAATGCACAATCACCAAACTTATAAATTTTTTCAATATGGTTAATGTGTACTTATATTTAATGTCTCCAATATCACTCAATATTAACATAGATTCAAGAACATAAAAAGAATATTTTCATTAATAATGATAAAAATATATTTGTAAAAAAAATCATCAATAAATATATTTATAAATTTACATTTACAATATTTCTAAAATTATATATTTATAAATATAAATAATTAAATATTTTTAAAAGTTTTTATATAATTATAAATATACAAATATATTTAAATAATTATTAAATTTATAATAAAATTACTTAAATAATAAATATATTTACTATATTCATCTTTATATTTATTTGTTATATATATACATATATTTATATAAATACATATAATTATATAAATTTAATTTTTTAAAAATATTTAAATAATTATAGATGAACAATTATAAAATAATAGGAAATATATTTAAGAAGGAATATGATTACTATAGTTATATTTATGTATATTTATTAAGTATATAAATCTATTTTAAAAAATTATTTATAATTATTATTATAAATCCTTTATCAATTCTTAACTAGTAAGTGGTAAAAAAATCATATTTATCAGTGCATTATTCATGCTGATAAAGATGAGGATTTATTTGTGCTAACCAACATGCATATAAAATTATAATTTACCAGCACTAAAGTTTTAGTGCTGAAGAATATTAATTTATCAGCAAGTTTTCTGGCGATGTTAAGTACTGGCCTTTATCAGTGCTAAGAAAGAGCCGATAATGATTCATTTTATCATCGCTAAAGTAATAAGCATTGAGAAAAGGAAACATTATCAATGATTTTTTGTCAGTACTGATAAAAGTGTTCCAATATATTTTAAAAACCATGACTATTTGGGAACATGTGATGATATCCATAGATTTCCTTAGAATCCACCCACTGTTGGGGATCTTAATCAGAGAATTAAAGCTCGAATCACACTACTTGACTGTTGTCAGTGCTCTAGTTGCATGAACATCTCATCTGACATCCAGTTTTTTTATTACGGTTGCAATGAATATAGGATTTCACATCACTTTCTAGAACTTTCCCTACATAAGGTAGGTGGTTACATGCCCTAACAATTTTAGATAATGTAATTTCTCACATGGTTAAATTTTTTCTTTTTGTGTTGTTAATTTTGGTGGAACAAACATGTTTTAGAAATGGTTTTTCATGCATTTCTGTTGAAAATAAATTTTCTAAAGGGAAATTGTTATGATTCTATATAGGCCTTGTTGTAAAAAAATCAATGGAGGTGTTCAATTGATTGTTTGAGTAGTGAGAAATTTGTATTTTGGGTGATTAAGGTGTGCTCATGTTGAAAAAAGATTTTGGATGGGAAATGGATCCTTTTGGTAATGTATCCCCATTGTGTGATTTTGAGTATTAGTTGTGAAGTGCTTAAATACTGAAGATTTTTTTATAAATCAATTTTTGGAAGTGTGAATTGTTTATTCAATATTTTTATTGATGCGAAATGTGTTTTTGAAGGATTCTCTATTATTTGTGTTCGGCTTGGGTTTTGTAACAAAAAATGGAAAGGTTGTGTGTGTGTGTGTTTGTGTGGTGTTCCATGGAAGGGTTTTATGGGTTGTTTTAAAGGCGAAAATGATGTTTTAAAATGATCCTAAATACGTATAGGTTTGGAAGTTATTTTTAAGGGTTTCCAGGTTGAACATGTTGCACCTTTTTTAATCTGAATTGTAATTTTTTTAAATGATGGATGACATGGTTTGAAAAAGATTTTGTTTTGTGTACAAATTTGTAAAAAAAGACATGCTATGGAATTGATTTTGAATTGGTGTAAACAGTAGTTTTGTAAATTAGAATTGTTATATAAATTAGTTATTAAATTTATTAAATTATATATGTGTAATAAATTATATTCCATGTCATTATGCGGTGAGTATAATTTTAAATGTAGTGTTTTCATGTTAACATCAACGTGTTTTTTAAGTAAATCCTTATATTGCCTCTAATGTGTAATTTAGAAAACATTTTTAATGAATTGTTAACATACATAAAAGGTTTTAGGAATTTTTTTGATATGATTTGGTTTGCATATGTTTTCAAAAGGGTTTAGGCAATTCAATTAATGGCACATTATGTATACTTAGTTGGGAATGCCTTATGTGTCTCATTGTGTAGTGTTAGTGAAATGTGATTGTGAAACATGATTGAGCCCAAATAAAAGGGAATCTTGTGTTACTGGGAAACATTATTATATTTTGTTAGGGAATATTAATGTCTTCATAGTAAAATAATTGTCCATAGGATTAATGTATTGTATCATATTTATGTTTAATTCATTTCTCTTTTGTATTACCCACATAATATTTTTTCCCTATACAGGTGGATTTTTTTTGTTTCATTTGGGGTTCTCTACCTAACTTTCATGCTTATTCTCCCTTAAAATATTTTCACCCCTATAGTGGTGGAATTATAACTTTGATTCATGTTACCTACAATTCCATTATAGTAACAGAAACAACACTACCTCAACTGTATCACATAGGTAATATTGATGTTTTTAGAGTAAAATCATTGTCCATGGATTTAATAAATTGTTTCATATTACTATTTAAGACATTAATTTTTATTATTACTCACATAATATTTGTTTTCATATACAACAGGATTCATTTGATCTAGTTGGGTTGCTCTAACCAACTTCCATATTTCTTATACCTTAAAATATTTTCACCCATGAAGTGGTGAATTTAATACATTCTTTTATGTTACTTCCACTGCCTTTTCATGAAGAGAAATGATGTTGCCTCTGCTCAATCTCAATGTTAATATTGATATTGAAATAGTTAAATCATTTTCCATAGAATTAAGGTATTTTGTGATATTTATGGTTAACCTCTCTCTTTTTATTATTATTCATATAATAATTGTTTTCATATATAGGTGGATTTTTTTTATCATCTTTGTGTTATCTTTCTAACATTTATGCTTATTCTCCGTTAAAAAAATTTTCACCCCTACAATGGCGCATTTATCACTTTCTTTTAAGTTACCTCTACTACCTTTGCAGGAAGAGAAATGACGTTGTATCTGCACAATCAAAGATTTAATCTTGATTTTTAGGTTGTAAAATTATTTTCCATGTAATTAATCTATTTTTTTATATTTATGTTGAATTTATTTCTTCTTAGTATTACTCACATAATAATTATATTCTTAAATAGGTGGATTATTTTATTTGAGTTGATGTGGTTTGTTCAAATATGCTAATGAAGTATTATTAGTTTGACAAAGAAAGTCACTGTAAATCATGGTAATGTTAAAATTTAGGATTATTTCTGAATGTTTGTAATGATTTGTATTTATGTAATTGTATAAAGTAATGTTTGAAATTTATATAATATAGTGTTTTTTTCTTAGTAGTTTTTTTATAATTTTCATTTAATTTAAATTCTTTATTGGGACTTGTTTTTGTTGATATATTTGATGTTCTTTGGGAGCTTCTAGTGCTTATAGTGATGCAGTTTTCTATTCCAGCATACTAAACTATGTCCTTTTATCAGCGCTTTTAAAAGCACTCATAAAAAGTATATTTATCAGCACTATAAAAAGACCAAATAAAAATGAAATTATCACTGATTATAATAGTGGTGATATGGATATATATTATCAGGGCTTCTATAGTGCTGATAAAGGATTATTTAGTGTCACATTATTGAGCACTGATAAATGCACTCTTTATCAGTTCTTTTTGAAGCACTGATAAATGTCCCCTTTATCAGTGCTTTTTCAGCTCCTGAAAAAATTCCTAGTATTTTAACATCACTAACGTTGTTACTACTTTTCTAGAATTGAAAAATTCCATTTCTTGCATTGTTAAAGATTTATATTGTTGTAGTACATCAATCGATGCCCAAGAAATCCATCCAGTATCCTAAGGACCCACAGTGGGAATGGACACCTTATAGTGTTCGCCCAACAAGATATCATTTTATTAAATTAATAACTCAACTTATTTTCAATTTAAATTGATTTAATTAACATTATAATTAATTTAACATAGAATTTTTTCACCTAAAGGTGGGAATAAAACATGTCAAAATTAATTTAACCAAATTCAAAAATCATTGGATGTATAAACGGGGTAGCATACCATGTTTGGATATTTTCTCATTTATTTAAAAAGGTTGATATCTCTTTAAATCCCCATTCATGTTCATCCAAATCCAATGATGTCCATTACAATCCTATATTAACATGCAAGACCATATCTTATGGAATAATTTCAAATCATAAATGATTCACTAAATACAATATTTATAACAAATAAAATAAATTGACCTATATTGGAATAACCACCTAGAACAATACAATATCATGTTGTGATAATAGAATCGAATAAAATAACATCCAAGACGTCCATAATGGACACCTATCAGCAGCTCAACCCATACCCTTAACACATGTTTCTAAAATGAGTTAAATTAAATTAAATTTATTGGATAAAAAATAATCAATTAAAAAACATGATATACATTTTATTAAATGATGAATGGTTGTAGGTGTAAAACTTTTTAGGTCATACCCCTACTAGGATACATGAAACCCCCAATCGCATTTAGCCAATTCTACCATGATGTAATGGAATCATCTTTAAATACCTTTTCAAAATCCTTCCAAATACCAGGGATAATAAGATGAATAATAACATGGTAATAATGTAAAAACATACCTTTGATAATTATATATAATATACTAAAACCATTCCCATTAAACATATATCCATGGAGAGAAAATGTATGTATTATTTGGATAAATATAAGCCCTCATACCCCCAACTTTTACGAAATAAAAAGGGGGTTTGAGGGAATTTTCTTCATTGTTACCCTCATAATAAACACTCATAACCCCCAAGGGTAACTGGTATAGGGCCAAAAGCAAGTTGGTGGCACATAGATAGGTTCCCTGCCCACATCCAGCCCCACCAACTAGCCATAGGTCTACTATCAGCTAGCCGATGGATACAGACTATAGTAAATATTCCTTGTCATGCCCTTATAATACTTTTTACTACCATCCTACATTCATTCCACATCCAATATACCTCATTTGATTGGTTTTAACCTTCTAAATTTAATTGCATACTATAATTCACAATTCGACCCCTCTACTAATTAAAAAACCCAAATTCTTTTTAAAATTAATTACTTTCCCAAACATTATATCCTTAAAATACACATCTTGGATCTCTCACATCCACGTAACTAACAACACATCCCAAAATAACGCCCACATCCAAGCAACCCCACCCTCTCCATGCATTTTCACATTAGAATACACCTTGTATTTTTAGTTATCAACCCCATGTATATACATATCTAACCTTAATTACCCTATTACAATATTTATCAAGAGAAATACATCAAAATGAAATGATTCAGTGGAATTACAAAAAGAAAATATAAAGGAAACACTATATAGAAAATTGATAGAATTTGTAATTAATAAATCTATTCTCCCTTCCATAAACACCATCAGGGGAAAATAACAATTTCATGCCTATTATGTGTCATCATACACCCCTTACATGGAGGGCCTATAAACTCATCATTCCTGATCATATTTCTTTATAATATACCTACTAATTTCACACAAAAAACATATAATTTTGTATTGATTTTTAGAAACACATTTCAATCTATATGAGAATAGATAATGTAAGTTCTTACTGAATTTTTTAAAAATTGTAACTTCGATCATCAATGATAATTAACAAAAAAATAATTTTTTCGTGAGAATATTCTAATTCTAATATATTTCTAGAACATCTTCCTTTTTTTAGGAAATCCATGATCCATAAGTGTAGTAATTGTCCACCTTTAAAAAAATCAATATCAAACAATGTAGTAATTGTCCACTTTCCAATGGGCCAAGAGCCAAAAATCATTTAACTCATAAACTATAAATATAAAAACCCCTCAATATTATACTAAATAAAATATCATAAAACTATAAAATCAGACATCATGATTAATAATAACATATCCATTGAAACCTAGACTTCCATCATAAGAGGTCTTTCACGATACACTAGTTTCAGTTTCATTGCATGCTCTGACACATGAATGTATCTTGATTCTACCATATAAAAAATAGTATGAGAGAATTATACTCTAAAACTATCTATGATATTATCATTAAATAAATAGTATAATACCACATTGTCGGGTCATATCCTAGCTCATTCTAACAAAAAACTGGATCATGGTTAATAGATAATCAGGTTCCACTCCTTATATGCCAGTGGATTATTAATTGTAGTAGGGTTATATAGTAGTATTTTGGAGAGACTATACCCCCATAAAAAATGTTTAATAATATATTAATGAACAAACACCACACATAAATAATGAACATAAAACAATGTATGAAAGAGTAATAAAATACAACCATTGAAAATAAATGTCATACTAAATATTATATATTAAATGATTAATTGATTTCCCACCAGGTTTATCTTACAAATACAATATCATATAATGAGACAAAATGGAATGAGGATTTACTAAATACCCAAGACTCACCTCTTCCCATTCCTCTAATATTCTCTGATCTATCACGATTGATCACATAATGTCATGCCCTAATCCAATGTGGACCTATAGATATTGAGTAATTGAATTCGGTATCATAGTTCTATTATCTACCATGTATGGTGTGACTAATTCTTAGTTTGGTACCCCTAGTATGGTTTCATACATTGTCATTAAAGATATTCTATGTTCATTTTAGATTATAGGATAAGTATATTAGTTAGTGAATATATATATATATACTCATTATCATCCCTTGGGTTCAGCGGTGTCACCCTAGGCTCCACATACTAGCATTGGACTATGTTAGATGTATATGAGAATGTAATAATATCATGCTAACCAGGACTCACCTCATAATGGGACTATGTACTACATTGAACTACTATTTGATACCATACCAACTTTGAATATTTCCAGAGTTTCTATGAGAATGTCATTTAACCAGGTCATCCAATGTGATCACCCCCGTGGGTCTAACTCGCACTACTATATATAAGATAAACACTCGAGGAATAACCTAGACTAGTATAGTAGAGATAATAAATTTTTCGACAAAAACACCCTACTATATATAAGATAAAAACATGGCTACTTACTCACCTAGTATACAAGATCAATCACTAACTTCTAATCAGGGCAGTCCATAGTATCCAAATACATGTGGGCAACCACATCCCCTACTCATAGATCCATTAAGCATGCCTAATGAATCCTAATAAATTATAGAGGCCAAATACCATACCCAAAAATATATCATACCATATTAGGGGTAACATCCCCATCCCAAAACCAATTAATAATACACTATTACCCATGTTTCATATCATTCCCCTGATTCTTGAACCCAATGTCACATTATAGAAAACCCCTTGGGGACTATCCTCTATAAGGATAAAATTATATCACTAATATTAAAATATAAATAAAATTATTATTTCATCATATGATATTATCATTTATTTTATTTTTTATAATAGTATGTTTAGTTTTTTTAAAAATATGTTCAATTATAGAATTGGAACCACCGAGCCTCTAATTTAATACCAGGACTATCAACCAAACCACCCGCCACTAAACTTCTATACATTCAACAACCAATGAGGTCAGCTAGTAGGGTTCCCTAGTGTGTATCTCATAAAAAACCATACTAGGATTGTTAGTAAATCTATAATAACATCATTTAATCCCATCACCTGTGGAATATTATCTATTGATGTATCCCTAACAACATCATGAAAGAAATATCCTCGCATTTATTTCCTTATCCAACCGGTAGTTTAAGGTTCCACCAATGGTGGAATCAATTGAATCCATCATCAATTCCCACCACGGGAAAACATTAGTTCAATTATATAATGGTTTTATCACTCATCACATTCCACTCAGTTTAGTCTATTTCCATGAAAGAGTCTATTCATTTTTCAAGTCCCATATTACAAAAAGTCATTTTCCATCAAAGGATAATTAATCGCTTATATAAAAGAGTGATAGTGTCCCTTGACAGATAATTCTATAAGTATTATTTTTTAATAACATTTTATCAAGTAAATGATATCTTAGATGTGGTGGAGATGCCTGATAAAACATGACAAATGAAGAAAGATCGAAAAACCAAAATGGCATGTTCAAGAGGCCACCTACCAAAAATGAAAATGTTCCCATATTAACTCCAAGACCCATCAACCATTCAACTCCAAATCCCTATATTATTTCTCTATCCTCTTCTAATATCATGTCATCACCAGATATCTATCTTCTCCGACTATACCAGAATAGGTACCAAATGCATCATGCAGTCTACATTCCTCCCCTCGTTCTTATATTGTCGAAATATAACTACAAGAAAACAACATGTTATAGTGTGTAGTTTACATATTGGGATATTATTGATCTCTAAAATTAAAATCTCCATCATGGACATATTATTCTACCATGATCTGCTTGAATTTCAACCAAAACACAAAAATAACTACTAAAAATGATGGATCCTAACCCAAATCAGAGGGGAGAAAGACGAATAAGAAACTTTGTTCACATTTTTTATGCATAAGGAGGAGTAGATTACCATAGGTGGTGGGGGTCCCCTCAAAATCATAAGGTAAAATGTTGAAATGTTACTTTAAATTATGTGATTAGCTTGGCTAACCAGTTTTTATTGCTTTTGACCACGATGTTGTATGCACTTTCAATGTACACCCCTCACACATCGTTGTACAACACAGTTCACCAAACTATTCGCCATATAGAAACATCATAACTATCTGAATTTTGAACACTTAACATGGTTTTCCTAAAACTGTTACCCAATTGTTTGAAATTCTCTAGGTCTATGGAACACCACATAGTTTAATATGAAACCATCGTGGTTTCACCAAAATCAAGCTCTAACTATGCACATTAACCATCAACTCTAAAAATTGAACTGATAACTATATCACACATATACTATCATGAGGTTTCTCCAAAATTATTTACCCTAGGGAGAATCCTCCATGAACTCTCAAAAATTACAATGATGATGCCAAGACATTTTTGAGAGTCGATGGAACCTATTTGTCATCAACCCATATCGCAGAACTTCATATCAAGATCAAAAAACTCTTACATTATTGATTTAAACCTCGATTATCAAAATGAACCATCCAATAGATTTATAAAAACTCAAATTACCTCTAAAAATATCAATTCCAAAAGGAGTAGGGTTTTATATAAAACGTTTACATAAAAAATTATTACCTTGAAATAAGTCATCCACTATTATAATATTCACTTAAATCATAAAAAATATTTAGTATAGAAAAATAAATAATCTATAAACATGATAGTCACTAATTTTACAGTTTTTAACATATATGAAATCCATATCTTAATTTTAGGGAGTTCAACAAATAAATCCAATATATGTGCATCCATATTCAGAGATTATAACTTTTAACATATATTTTGTTTGACTATCTAGAAATTTTAATAGGTTCTTCTTGGGATATTTATTTTTTCATTGAATCGTTTAATACATATCCTAAAAAGGAATGTATATGTGAAAATTAAAATATATTAGAAACAAGGTAAACTTATCCATTAGATATGACAAAATAATTATATATAAGATAAATGTGTAATATTTCACCACAAGAATAATGGATTGTAGGGACTAAACAAAAAAAATAATCATTTTTAGTTCATTTATATGGAGACCTAATTAACTATAATCATATAGAGAGGTTGGTGCAAATCATTGTTCACATTTTTTTTCTATTTTCCATTTGAATTAACCTTCCTCACACAAATATTCTTACCTCATTATAAAGAACATGTATAATATCTAATTTTATCATCAAAGATAAAAAATGAATATTAAATACCAATAAAAAATAATAAATAATAAAATGCATTGAATTTATGTGGTTTACCACAAAAGGAAAATCCTATGATCATACACAAGGTTATAGATCAACATATTAGAATAAAAAAATTTAACTTTTCAGTGGATATAGCTTTTATGTCCTGATAATTTTTTGTAAGGCTCAAATCCATTATAAATATTAGGGAACAGTCGCTATCAAACTAAAGGATACACTCTAATACTCTACTCTACCAAATATATTAGTGATGTAAAAGTTAGTTTATATATTTGGGGGGTATCTTAAAAAGTTTATTGAAATGTGGATCCCTTCCTAATGATCATGTGATTCTTTTTACATCATACCATTATAATTGATAGACCATTATATTCCACATTGAAATCCATCCCATCCTACAAGCCCTAATGATAAATGAATCCTAAATGTGCGTGTGGATTAGTTTTAGTGCTTAAAAATATCGTTAAATCACGTATAACTCAATATAAGGATAATCACATAGTTCAATTATTTAATATCTCTCCTTCAACAAATCAATAGCGTAGAGGAGATTATTATTTATTACCTTCTTATCTCTAAGATCCATATTTTTAATTAAAATTATGACTCCAATTTTCAATCTTTTTATCCTCTCAAATAATGATATACAATTTTATTCTACATGATCTCTCTTCTAGAAAAAAAATTAAAATGTTCTTTAAGATTTCTAAGACACCAACTCTTAAATGATTGGTTATAATTTATCATGTTTTTTCTATTTATCCATGACACTTCTATATGTATCACATGATTAAATGTTTTTAAATTAATCCAATAATGATGGGTAAATCCTAAAAATATCTAGTCAGGTATCTCAATATTTTATTTTAACAAGATCTGTAAGTCATTATGGAAATATCATAATATTGTTGTGATAATATTCATTAAAGGGTGAAATGCCTGAAAACTGGCCATTCTATGGGGTTATCTCCATTAATACATGGTGGTTCATTGTAAAAAAAATCCAAAAACTCATTTATAATAATATATTAAATACGAGCTATTATCATGGTGTGATTCTCTAATTTATCTAAAATCAACTTTGATCATTAAAACCTTGCTTCATGGAGCGTTGAATCGTTTAAAAATAATAATATATCACTAAAAACACAAATCACTTCCATTTATCTATAAAAACATCATCCATCATTGGAAAACAATGTTATGATGCATGCCAAGTCATCTTACAACCATCCTTTTCATGATAATCTGGTTTCTAATTCATCTTTTGAGATCATTATATTTTAGTGAGGAACATATTTCTACCAACAACTTATTATTTCATGAATTCTCTTTGAAATAATCTCATAAGTAGGCATGTCATTCATTAGGGTCTTTAATTCCATCATGGGCCTTATCATCATGGTGTAATAATTCAAAAACCTTCTTGATTTATTTGTGCATTTCTTCTTTGAACCACACTTGTTAATATCAGGAATCATTCAAATATATATACTCATTGATAAATATTTCCATGTTTTGGAAACATTTTTAGCTTCCCATTAGAATATTGTTTTTGAAACTTTTAAATTATTATGACAAAGAACCATTTTTTCATTTTTACTTCCCTTAAGAAACTACCTCTCACGTATCACTACAGTTATCTTTATATAGAACTAATGTTACTCCATCCATCCAATGGCCTGAAGGCCATAGATTTTTTTATTATAATAATAAAACCTCCTTTTAAATGGAAGAAGGAAAACCAAAAATACTTCATGACAAAAAAATAACTCGACCAGAAGATCGTAGAAAATTAAAGCCATACAAACAAGAAGAATCATCTCTCCCCATCATTTGAATCTTGATAAGTCTCTCCATCGATGCAAGACTGTATAACTAGAAGGTGTCCTATGTCAAAGAAAATTCCTGATCTGATGGCTGTCACCACACCCTCTCAAACATCCAATTCTACAAAGCCTACACCGACGAACCGCCTGCTCTGAAACCTCCTTAGGGAATGATCCTTGTGGTCGAGTCTGACTGAATCAAAAATCATCAATCCCAAATGCATTACAAACAAATAAACTTCTTCATTGGTGAATTGACACACAATGATAGATTAAAAATCACTGAAACCCCACCGCATCTGCATGACACAACCATCACCACAACCGCAGTAATCTGAAGAGGAAGACAAGCTAAGGAACATGAACACATGTCTTTGTCACACAGGACTAGAAGACCAAACAACACATCGATGGAACGTCACCTTTGAGGGAGTATGATCCAATCTGAACTAGCAGTACCTTTATGGGTATGAAGATGATCCTGACAAGGAAGCAGAAGAACCCCCTCCCCCCCAGGTTCTTAGAGCGACGAACCATGGGAAACAAAGGCCTGCAAAGAGGGAAGCTTCGGCGACAAATACTCCGCAAGAACATAATCACTTTTTTAAATAACCACAGAGATCTCAAGCAGTAAGATCAGAAAATAAACAAGGAACCATAACATCAGAAACTCTCCCCTCCAAACTACTCCAAAGTCGACACGGATCCACCCTGGGAAGACATGTCGCACCAGATCCGAAGTAGGTCCACACCGATACCGACCCAAAGAAAGCCGACAGAGGATACCGCACCAGATCTGTCACCAGAAGAACACCAACACCCAGCACCCGAAGATTCCAGGCACTCCAGATTCGACGTCGGGATAGATGAGATCCACACCATGACTTCCAGAAACAAGCTAGATCTAGAACCGATCCGAGGTCAAGATACCCAACGCCGAACGCTGAACACTGATCCGAGATTGAGACGAGAGCCACACCATGACTGTCGATGAGCTGAGGACAAGGTGACCAAGACCGAGACATCCAAGGTCGAGACACCCACTTTCGAATGCCAAGATGATATCCATTCCATGATTGTCGTCGATCTGAGGACAAATTGACCGAGACCGGGATGAGATTAGCGTCGACAGAATGAGCCTGGTCGGAGGAGGGGATGAGCAGAAGAACCCAAATATATTTTATTTATGCTCATTTTTTCTCTAATTCATTGGCGCACTGGTGTATATATTGTTCCACGCACTAACCATCTACAATATGTAATCAATCTATATAAAATTCTAATGACATGGCATTTTTGTTTAGGAATAAAGAGATTTCATTATTTAAAATATAAATTATATTAAAATTATCATGGATTCAATGAATAATATCTAGAGATGACATGATCATAATTAATCTCTCAATCTATATATTCCACTTCCATGCATCCTTTAAAAATGAAATTTCTTTCCAATGTGTATGGTATCCAATCACATCATAATTCATTTCATCAAGTGTTCTAATAAAATCCATCATCTACATGTTAATAACTACAACTAATATTTTCAACAAATCCCAAGAACCAACTCCATGTTGATTCTATTTAATCATTTAAATATGATTAATAATAATATCATTAAAATTACTGAACCATTTTACCCAAATGTCTTCAAAATAATGTGTGTATTCAGGATAAATTTTTTTCACAGACCATTTCCCTATAAAATGAGAAGTATATAAACAATTTGTTATTTAAATTTCAATTTTCTCCCACTTTACTATAGAAATGTAGTGGAATATACTCTCATATCTATTACCCCTTGTTAAATTTAATTCATACCCCAACTATTATCTACATTCTATACAAAATTAATATAAAAAAAAGAAAATTCTTATTAAATTCTATGAATAACATCATTTTTTAAACATGAGGATTAGTTTCCCACCTTAAAATTAATTAATTAATTCTCATCTTCTATTTGATTCATCATTTGTCTCAAGTAGTATTACTTTCCTTAGGTCATTTCCTTCCTCTATAAAATTTTTCTTACTCTCCCTAACAGCCTCGTAGATTTGTTTCTCATAGGTTCCACTTCCCATCAATACATTTTTCCTCTAATAAGGTGGAGGATCCCCATTTGATATTTATAATTCACATTAAATTTCTATATTACCATATGTGTAATTTTCAACATGGCCACAATGCATTAATTTTATGGGTCAACATGTTATTCTTATAATCTACATTGGACTGCGCTTAATCCCATTTAATGAAACTCAAGGAGAATTGAACTTTGGTTACAAAATAATATTCCCTTAAGAAAAATCTAATCTATTTAACATTATTCAATTGTATATAATAATAACTTATAATGAGTTTAATTTTTATAAGTTTCTTTATCAAGATAATTTTCCACATAGAATTTCATCATAAAAAATCCACTAATCAAAATTATTCATAACTCATGGTAAGAAATTAGATTTTATTTGAAAAATATCAATATTTTTTCCGAAAACCTACTATCACCCATAAACTCTTGTACCATAAAATTTCAATTCCAATAATAAAACTACATGTTCTTTAAATTATACATATAAAATAATCAATGTCTATATAATAAAGGAACTATTTTTTGATTGATGACACATGATGAATAAAATTGATACCACATGTTCATGATAAAATGTTGACACAACTTGATACCATTGATAATCCTTTCATTATATATAGAATTATTTTTTGGATGCACCTAGTAGGGATTTTCATTCTCATCAATAAGCCCACCATAATTCATTTCGTCATTGGATAAAAAATTATTATAATATTTAATATAGATATATATCACTTATTGGTTTTAAATCATTCTACCCATCCACAAATGGTATCTTGAAAAATAAACAGATGATTCCATACATTGTTTATAAAAAAAGAATGAAAATCATGAATGTTACTTATTATTATTTTGGGTTTCCTTCATTTTATTTTGTTAAATTATACGATATTAAATGTTTCCTAACACTATTCAGAAATACACAATTTTTAATTTTAACACCGGAAATTGAAGATAATTTTCTTACATCGCGTTAATTCTATATCAGAATCTATATAGTTTGAACTTCATCATCAGAGTTCAAAATTAAATATTCAAATAATTATATCCAAATCGGTTAATTAGAATCAAATATTTCATAAATTTCCATATACCATATAAACATACCATGAATGTATCTCACCATTAATCATTCAACACTTACAAAATATTGTTTAAAAATGTTTATGTACATGGGAAAATGGGACCATCTAAGACATCCTATTAATTGTTATTTTTTTGTGGTGAAGAAAAACATTGATTCTTTCTTCCTTCTATAAAATATTAGTTTTTATACATTATGTAACATAAATATTGAACTTTTTTCACAATATGTAATTTTGAGTTCACTATATTCGTTGGCATGGAATTCAATTATATTTTTAATATAACAACCCATACATAATTATCTAATAAATTACATGATTCGAGGAATATAATTCATTTATTAAATCTAACAACACATTTTCTATTTTTTTTGGTAGAAATAAGAAATAAGTAACATTATAAAATTGAAATATCCTTAAAGTGTCTATTTTTTACAAAAAAAATATGAACATTATAAATACAAATTTTCTTCATTCATGGTAATAATCATATTAGTACTTATAACATAATTAATATTAACCGCCATTGTTATGAATTTTGAAGTATATTTGAAAATGTGGCCTAAGAAAAAAATATCGATAAGGGAAATAAAACAAAAGACACATGTTAGTCTATTTGTAAACATCAAAATCCATAATAGTGATTGAATTTTCTTAATTAACATTTGATCTAAAATATTAATTTTATTTTTAATGAATAAAAAAACATCCCAAGGGATTTACAAAAACATTTAATATGATATTATAATGGAAAAAAATCCAAATCATATCAATTTAATAGAAAACATGAAATCTATTGAATACCATTCCGTGAATAAAATAATAATCATTAAATTGCCTTTTGGAATATAAATACATACATTATAAACAATTTAAATAATATAAAATAGTTACCTTTAGAAAATATCCTTTCATTAACCCTTTAAAGAACCCTAAAAAGGGAATCACCTAACTGGATAATTCAAACATCTCTTAAGAATAACTTATCAGCGGTAATCTTCATCCCTTTAACCACAAAATTAGAGAGTTATATCTATTGGAGTTGGTGGTCTAGAACCAACTACTTTGTACTTTATTAATTCAATAAAAACCTTATCACATCTTGATTGTTCTTCTGCATGACATGTCATGTGATAATGTCCTAAGGACAGCTGTTGCATTAAAGGGTCGTAGTGGATCACTGCTATGATGATAACCCGGAATTGCCATAACACTATTCTTGAATGTATGTTCTATGGCTGGATGATATTATTTTAGGGACACAAATAATACAGGTCATTAGGGGTGAGGACTCATAAAACTTTCAGGAACCTTCTCATGGTGTGTGCCCTTGGTAATATCCAGGAGGATATTATGAGAACGAGACCCACCAGTAGGAAATCCACATTTCATAGTGTCATTGGATATTCCTATCTGCAGATGTGTGTATTGGTCCATAGACTTTAAGATTATTATTAATGGGTATTACAACTCACGCACTTAGATGTATTGATGAAAACTGTGATGACACACTGTTTATAGCGAGGTAGGATACGTTGGGTGCGTCACGAGTAATAGTGCATTAATAGATAATGCGAGAAAGGATATGTCCCTTCCGTTCCATAACAGCAGTAGATATCTCAGGCCCATTGATGGAATTGATATAGCCTAAATAAATCCATTGACATGGTAAGGTATGGGAAAGTTCAATTCCGGGAAGTCAAAGAAAGAATAATCAAGCACATGGGTTAATGGCGCTAGCATGCAACCCGCTTGATTGGAGATATCGAGACAAAGGGATTATATTTCACGCTATGCATTCGTAGGAAGTGAAACATCATTGCGGTGTTAACATCTTTCTATATGGGTACCTTGGCATGTTCCTAGATGCTAACCTTTGACTTTAGGTAGGCTCAGCCTAATGCCACCAAGAAAGAGTCCTAGAGGGTCACACACTAATTGTGTCCATGTATCTCAGGTAAATATTAATTTTACAAGTTAAATAAATATTATTCCCGACTGTGGTTTAATAATTATTTAAGGATATCTGATCTCATTTATTTTGACACTAGTTATTCGAGAGAATATATTGTGGATGAAATAATATATTTATTAGCGAGTAATGCAGTTACATTTATTTAAGAAATAAATAGTCATTACTCAAGGTCTAATAAATGTGGTGGAGAAAAATGGAAAAAAAAGTACACGGTGTGTATATTAAATATACACGCCGTGTAGTTTTATGGAAAACAAGTACACCATGTGAATTAATTATTACACACTGTGTGGTTTTTTCAGTTGGGATTTTGAGGATTTAATATTGCTTTATTAATTGATATTTATTATAATCAGCGTGGGCGCATTTCAAGGAATTAATAATTCGACATGGGGGTTTTCAATAAGAGTTAATGAATTAAATAAAACGTGTAACACATTTATTTATTTTCATAACTCTATTAACCTCAAACCTGATTATAAATATCCTTGCAACCCCAACATTTTAAATAGCCCTTATTGTGTACAACGGATTTGGAAATACTCTCAAGCCAAGAGAGAATTTCCTTTCCACTAAGAATGCCCTCAAGTTACGAGAGCAAGATCCTCCACTCGATCAAGGCGGTCAAAGGCGGACATCGCAAGCAAAGGTTCTTCCGCGCTATCACCCAGAGCTCCCTTTGGCGACGTCCAGAGATACGTGACACACGTGTGGATCACTGCTAGAAGAATGCTACGCTTAGATTCTACGATGCAACGACGAATCACCGAATCATGACCGGACACATCAACAAAGAAAGAATTCCAATGAGGTAATTATTATGACTTAATTAAATTAATTATAATCCACATATGATGATCCTCCTCAAGGGTTCTGGGACACTTCTTTTATTTTTGTTCTTCATTCTATTCCGAAGATTCGACATTTTATATCGTGATGGATCTCGGATTGAACGTTATTTAATGTTAAAATTAATGTTCGGCTAACCCACCAACACGCTTCAACTGTGCCCGGAATCTACAAGTGTTATCATAGGGGTCATATCGTTGATTATAATTATTTAGTTTTTTGTTGGTCATTTACGCATTTAATAATTTAGTTATTTCAATTCAAGTTTAATCGTTCTGGAAATCTGAATATCGAGATCTATTCCTCGTCCCTCATTTCTAGTTCATCTCACAGAAACGGTTTTTTCTTTTAATTTTGATTAAAATAAAATAGAGGAACTCATCCGGAAGAGCCAAACGTTTCTGGCCATATAACACCAGAATACACAGCGTGTATTCGGAAGTACACGCCGTGTAGTCTAGGTTCAATGCATTGACTGATCCGCCAAATCAGGCCGTGTATTGGATTCTTTCTATGAATTTAAGACATCGTGTGTTGTCCAGAAACAGGTGGCACACAGTTTCCGGAATACACGTCGTGTGGTCCAATGAACACGGTATGTAGTCCCTTCGGGTCAGGGTTGGGTCGTGTACTCTGTACACGGCCTGCCCGGTTGGAAACCGTGTAACGCAGAAACTACACGACGTGTGTCCCACTAGACACGCCGTGTACTCTGAAAATTTCCGAAGTACATTAACACGCCCTATCCACGGGCGTGTACTTCGGATGGACGGTGAAGAAAAAGTACACGCCGTGTAGTCAGGACTACACGCCGTGTACTCTCCCAAATTATGCAGATTTATTAAAATTTATTATTTTATTATACAAACCCTTGAGACGTGTACCATGGTGCAAGCGTAAAGCTGAGGCACAACCCGTGATAGGTGTTTTATATATATGTGTTTAATTTAACATCTACGTAATAAATGGGAATTCACCGGGTTTCCTCCAAGGTACAAGTTACGTACAAGGATAATTTAAAATGAATTTATTTGTTTAAAATTATGATGGATGAGAATATCAAGGAAATTCAGAAAAGGGATTTAAGATAAAAGGATTAATTAATTAATGAAAATTAATTGATTCGAGCGTGATTTATCTTAAACAAGAACGATTAAATAATTGAATGCTTGTTTTATTTATGCTTAAATATCGTTGCATGTACGGATGATCATGAGCTAGACAGAGACCTTTGTATGTGAATGGTTTCATTTAATTTATTTATTTAAATTAAATTTGTTGGAATTTGATCCATCTCTTCATTAATATGTAGGGCATGTGCACCCAAGGATTAGTTTATATAAAAACCCCTTTTACCCCTCACCTGCATGTGAGATAAATGAATATGTAATGGATGGAGCTCCCAAGCTAGTGGAGGCGGCTCAAGTCAGGTGACAAGGTGAAACCAATACAAGGAGATACAAAGGTGGACATGTGGAATGTTGTAAACACGAACCCAAAAGGTTCAATGTCTTTCTACCCAAGGTCTTGGGTTAGTTTATCAACTGCTAGATAAACTAACCATTAGAAAATCTCATGATCATACCATTTATTTTATTTCTGTCAGTTGCATGGTTTATTTATTGTGGTGTGTTGTCACGATCACACAATTAATTAATTAAACGAGCATGCAAGATGGAACTCAAATAAAATTGGCTTATACGTAAATGTTATCTTAGACAAGGTTAATCACTTAAGTATATCCCACTTAATATTAACAAGGATGTAATCAATGATAATAAAATGACAATTTGCGTATAAGGATAAAATCCCTCAAAATAAATATTATGTTGGCATAGACTTCCATAATCATTGGTTAGAATCGAACCATAGTTCAGAGTGCTTGACCAACCATAGTTGGGGTGATTTCAATTATCGGGGAATTATAATTCAATGTTTTGGGTTGACTTGTATTGGTTCGCATGAATGGTTGAATGCCACAGCAAGACTTTGTGTGACCAAGAGGCAATGGTTGAGGAAATCCAAAAAGGATTTCAGGATTGGGGAGTCCACTCAGCGGATCAAGGAGCTGTGAGTTAATGTAGTTGTCATTTGGAACGCCTACCTAAAACCCTTCATGTTGCTTCACCAACCCTAGTTGGTGTAATGTGAAGGGCAATATGGATCCTTGCAACTAGAATATTCATGCAACAGAATATTCCAAAGTCAATGGTGAGGGCTATTGGATTTCAATAAAATAGTGGGAGACTAATAAGTATTAATGAATTTATTTGTCTCATTTTTGTAATAATGTACTAAACCTTTTCTCATCATAAAATTTAGAAACGAAAATAAAATGACTTCAAACATATCATTGTGAACCATACTCAAAAAAGAAAACCTTCTCACCGGCACCAATTTCCAAGAGTGGCAGAGGCGTTTACGCATCGTCCTTCACCACGAAAGAAAATTATATGTGCTGGAAGAGCCTATTCCAGTTGCGCCTGGGAAAGAGGCTAGTGATGAGGGATTATCTCTCTACATGAAACACATGGATGATGCCACAGATGTCCAATGTTTCTTGCTATCGTCCATGTCTAATGAGCTCTTGAAACAACATGAAAACATGGACACCTATAGCATGATGTCTCACCGTAAAGATCTATACCAAGAGAAGGCGAGACAGGAGAGGTATGAGATCTCCAATGCATTGTTTACCATGAAGCATGGAGAGTCTGCACCAGCGGGGCCTCATGTAGTCAAGCTTATTGGCTACATTGAATGCCTGGACATCTTAGGGATTAAATTCCTGGATGAGTTGCATACAAATCTCATCCTATCATCACTTCCCAAGACCTTCTCTAGCTTCATTTCCAACTATAACATGAGCATCAACAAGAAGATTCTATCAGAGCATCTGACCTTGATTTTCCAGGTAGATAAGGACATGGGTCGTGAAAAACCTGCGGTCCTTATGGTGAACAAGAAAAAGAAGAACAAGGAAAAGGGGCCAAAGACTTATAAACAGTCTGAAGCCCCCGAGCACCATCCCTCAATGAAGGGGAAGATCCAGAGGCAGGGAAAAGAATGGGAGGCAGTGTGTTTTTCATGTGGCAAGCAGGGCCACTGGAAGAGGAACTGCACCCAAAAGCATGGGGACGCTAAAGGTGTGTTTGTTATTGAGTGAAATCATTCTTATTTCTACACATTGGGTATTAGATACAGCTTGTGGGGCTCACATCTGTATTCAAATACAGGGACCAAGTACATTTTGAAAGATCGCTAGAGGAGAGGTGGATCTTTGATCTACCAATGGCGCAAGGCTGACTGCATTGTCTATTGGTGACTACCACGCCTCATTGCTGACTGGGATTATTTTGGTTTTACATAACTGTTATTATGTGCCTAGTGTTACCAAGAACATAATTTTTGTATCATGTCTGGATATGGATGTATTTTTTTCAAATTTGGAAATAAGGGTTGTCTCTTTTATAAGAAAAATGTGTGTTATGGTATGGGACATTTAAATAATTTTTCGTATGTATTGAATTATGAAAACCAAGTGTTGGCAATCGATAACAAAACAAACTGACATGACTCATACATCACCCAGTTATGGAATCTCCACCTTGGTCATGTGAACGAGAAGCATTTGACAATGCTATGCCAAGATGGTTATTTAGACTCTTCTGAGCTAAAACCACTTGATAGATGTCACGCTTGTTTACAAGGAAAAATGACCAAGCCGCCTTTTGGTGGACAAGGTGAAAGGGCCACAGAACTTCTAGGATTGGTACACACGGATGTGTGTGGACCATTTCCAGTAGAAGCTAGAGGTGGATATTCTTACTTCATTACGTTTACTGATTATTTGAGTATATATGGATATGTCTACTTAATGAGGTATAAGTCAGAGTCCTTAGAGAAATTTAAGGAATTCAAGAATGAAGTAGAGAATAATCATGGTAAGAAGATAGATAAGCTTCAATCGGAACGAGGTGGAGAATATCTGAACCAAGAGTTCATTGGTCTACTACGGGAGTCTGGGATTCTATCTCATCTCACTCCACCTTATACACCACAGTGGAATGGTGTTAGTGAAAGGAGGAACCGCACCTTGTTAGACATGGTGAGGTTGATGATGGGTCATGTAGATATTCCATTATCCTTTTGGGGATATACATTACAAACTGCAGCATATACATAAAACTGAGTACCAACTAAGGCGGAAAATGGAAGTCCATCCGAGTTATGGAATGGAAGGAAACCCACTTTGTTGCACACATGTGTATGCGGATGCGAGGAATTTGTTAAGGCCTTATCAGGCAACAAACTGGCACCCCGGGGCATGAAGTGTATCTTTATAGGATATCCCAAGGAATCAAAAGGATATTACCTATATAACCCTCAAGACAAGAAAGTTAATGTTTCTAGACAAGCTGTCTTTCTTAAGCGGGAGTGCATCCTCAAGAAGGATAGTGGGAGCAAGATTGACTTCGACGAAGTTAATGCTCAAGATACACAGGAGTTGGTACACGAACAAGTTCCACTGGTCCCCGTGGAAGAGGTTCTAGAAACACAAGTACTGCATAGGAGCTCAAGAGAGGTAAGGGAACTAGAGAGATTTGGTTTCCTATTCACCAAGAATGGTGAGTCATTATTGTTGGACAATGATGAACCTCTATCCTATAAGGAATTAGTAGAAAGATCATGAGCTATAAGATGGCTGGAAGCTATGAATTCTTAGATGGATTCCATGTATCAGAACCAAGTTTGGGTTCTGGTCGATGAGACAGTTGATGTAAAGCATGTTGGATGCAAATGGGTATTCAAAAGAAAGTTGGACATGGAAGGTCAAGTTAGCACCTATAAAGCAAGACTAGTGGTTAAAGGATTCAGACAGCATCATGGAATTGACTATGATGAATCCTTCTTGCCAGTTTCCATGTTTAAATCCATAAGAATCATACTTTCCATAGAAGCTTACCATGAATATGAGATTTGGTAGATGGATGTCAGAACAGCATTCCTTAACGGGAACCTTCAGGAAGATGTCTATATGACACCACCAGAAGGGTTTGTGACACCAGGTGAAGCCAAACAGGTTTGAAAGTTGTAGAAATCCATTTATGGATTGAAGCAAGCATCCAGGTCATGGAACATTCGATTTGATGAAGCTATAAAATAATTTGGTTTCATTAAGAACGAATGTGAGACATGTGTTTATAAGCGGTTTAATGGGAATGTGGTCGTCATCTTAGTGGTATATGTTGATGAAATATTGCTTATTGGAAATGACGTACCAGCCTTACAGTTAGTTAAGGACTGGTTGAACAAGTGTTTCTCCATGAAGGACTTAAGAGAAGCAACCTACATTCTAGGGATCAAGATCATTCGTGACAGATCCAAGAGGTTGTTTGGACTAAGTCAGGGTATATACATTGACCAAATACTAAAGTGATTTAGTATGGAAATATCTAAGAGGGTATTGGTTCCAGTGTCACATGGCTGACATGTTTCTAAGAAAATGTGTCCCCAGACACAGTAGAAGAAATATAGGATGAGTAAGATCTCATACGCTTCGGCAATAGGATCCATCATGTATGCCATGTTATGTACCAGGCTTGATGTTGCCTATGCACTGAGCATGGTAGGAAGATATCAAGCAGATCCAGGAGAACAACAATCGACTACTGTTAAGACTATCCTTAAGTATCTGAGAAAAACTAAGGATATGTTCTTGGTGTATGGAGGATATGAGGAGCTTCTCATTAGAGGGTATGCTAAAGCTGGTTTTCAAACAGATCAAAATGATCTAAAGTCGCAATCTAGAAAAGTTTTCTCTCTTAATGAAGGAGTTGTGAGCTGGAAGAGTTCAAAACAGCCAGTTGTCGCTGATTCTACAATGGAGTCCGAGTATATAGCGTCTTTTGATGCATCCAAAGAAGCCGTCTGGATTCGGAATATTGTCCAGGAGCTTGATGTGGTGCCTAGAAGTAAATCTCCTTTTACATTGTATTGTGATAATACTGCAGCGGTGGCTCTTTCAAAAGAACCAAGGTCACATCAACGGACAAAGAACAAACTCCGGAAGTATCACCTCTTTAGGGATTTCTATCAAAGGGTTGAAGTTGTAGTGATAAGAGTTTCCACAGAAGAGAATGTGGCGGACCCCATGACTAAAGGCATATCTCAATAGAAGCATGAATATCATGTGAGAGCTGGCGGGTTAAAGGTTGTTAGCAGTTGGCTCTAGTCCAAGTGGGAGTCTGTTGGAGTTGGTGGTCTAGGACCAAATACTTTGTACTTTATTCATTAAATAAAAACCTTATCACATATTGATTGTTCTTCTGCATGACATGTCATGTGATAATGTCATATGGACAGCTGTTGCATTAAAGGGTCATAGCGGATCCCTGCTATGATGAGAACCAAAAAGTGCCCTAACTCTATTCTTAAATGTATGTTCTATGGCCGGATGATATTATTTGAGGGAAAAAAATAATATAGGTCATTAGGGTTGAGTACTCATAAAACATTGAGGCACCTTCTCATGGTGTGCACCCTTTGTAATATCTAGGAGGATATTATGAGAATGAGACCCGCCAGTAGGAAATCCACATTTCATAGTGTCATTGTATGTTCCTATCTGCGGACGTGTGTATTGGTCCTTAGACTTTAAGATTATTATTAATGGGTATTATAACTCGTGCACTTAGATACATTGACGAAAACTGTGACGACACCCTGTTCGCAGTGAGGTAGGATACGTTTGGTGCGTCACGAGCAATACTGCATTAATAGATAATGCGAGAAAGGATTTGTCCCTTTCGTTCCATAACAGAAGTATATATCTCAGGCCCTTTGATGGAATTGATATAGCCTAAATAAATCCACGTCCATGGTAAGGTATGGGAAAGTTCAATTCCGGGAAGTAAATGAAAGAATAATCAAGCACATGGGTTGATGGCACTAGCATGAAACCCGCTTGATTGGAGATATAGAGACAAAGGTATTATATTACACGGTAAGCGTTCGTAGGAAGTGACACGTCATTGTGGCATTAATTTCTTTCTCTATGGGTTCCTTGGCGTGTTTCTAGATGCTAACCTTGGACTTTAGGCAGGCTTATCCTAATGCCATAGACAAAGGGGCCTAGAGGGTCACACACTAAGTGTGTCCATGTATCTCAGTTAAATATTAATTTAACAAGTTAAATAAATATTATTCCCGACTGTGGTTTAATAATTATTTAAGGATGTCTAATCGTATTTATTTTGACACTAGTTATTCGAGAGAATATATTGTGGATGAAATAATATATTTATTAGCGACTAATGAAGTTACATTTATTTAAGAAATAAATAGTCATTACTCAAGATCTATTAAATGTGGTGGAGAAAAATGGAAAATAAAAGTACACGTCGTGTATTATTTATTACACTCGGTGTAGTTTTTCCAGTTGGTATATTGAGGATTTAATATTGTTTTATTAAATGATATTTATTATAATCAGTATGGGCGCATGTCAAGGAATTAACAATTCATCATGGGGGTTTTCAATAAGAGTTAATTAAATAAATAAAACGCGTAACACATTTATTTATTGTCATAACTCTATTAACCTCAAACCCGATTATAAATATCCTCGCAACCCCAACATTTTAAATAGTCATTATTGTGCACAACAGATTTGGAAATACTCTCAAGCCAAGAGAGAATTTCCTTTCCACCAAGAACGCCCTTAAGTTACGAGAGCAAGATCCTCCACCGGATCAAGGCAGTCGAAGGCGGACATTGCAAGTGACAGTTCTTCCGCGCTAGCACCCAGAGATCCCTTCGGCGACGTCCAGAGATACGTGACACATGTGTGGATCACCGATAGAGGAATCCTACACTTGGATTCTACGACGCGACCATGGATCACCGAATTGTGACCGAACACATCAACGAAGAAAGAATTACAACGAGGTAATTCTTATACATTAATTAAATTAATTATATTAAACATATGATGATCCTCCTAAAGGGTTCTGGGACTCTTCTTTTCTTTTCTTTATTCATTCTATTCCAAAGATTCGGTGTTTTATATCGTGATGGATCTCAGATTGAACATTGTTTAATGTTAAAATTAATGTTTGGCTAACCCACCAACGCGCTTCCGATGCGCCCGGAACCTACAATATCAATCCCACTCATCATCTAAGATATACCATGCTCATAATTCATTCAAATAAAAATTTTAAGAAGAATATCATGAATAAAAACATATAACTATCAATTTAACATTAAAACAAATTTATTTTCTCATTTAATCCAAATATTAATAAAACCATTAGTTATAACATAAAAATGAGAAGGTATTAATGTTTCATTATAAAATATTTTACAAACAATTCCCAGAATGTTTAGAATATTAATTTCATTGAAAATAAAAATTTAATATTATAAAGAAATAATGGGAAGAAAATATTCATAATACTGGGAAAATATGTTTATTCAATGATAGTTAAAATATTCTTCTCACACATTGTAAAATAAATTCAAAAAACTATTATATACAAAACGATAAAAATATTTATTTTTAACACATAGGAAATAAAGTCAAAAATAATTCAAGAAATCCCATTATAAAACATTGAAGGAAAAATAAAAATAAAATGTTGAAACATTTACAATAACCACTATATAGATTAAAATCATTTTCAAGTAAAACTAATAAACAAAAATTTTAAATTAATGTCCCTTACTTCGAGTCCCAATAGGTTTCATTCATATGTCTACCCACATGGGTAATAAAATATTGCTATTCTAATACATTTTGAAAAATATTTTTACTTTTCATTCAATATCATTATTCCTTTACCACATTTATTAACATGATTATTTCAGTTACTAAAATGGTAAGGTTCTCATTGGACATTTAGAGATTGATTGGTTTATAAGTATTAAATTACTTTAGTAAATTCTCACTGGGATCATGGTTCTATTATCTATGAAATTATAATACAAAATGAATAATTATAGTTATACATGAATATAATTTTCAGAACTATTAATGGAATGGGGATTTTAAAACTGAAATATATTGTATCCTGGAGGTGGAAGTCTGTACGTGAACATGAGAAATGTTTTCATATTTGAACCACATTAAATGTAAAACTATAAATAATAATTTAATCTTTTATAGTAAAATTTATTTTAAACAAGTCATTTTTTTCATTAGTTCCATAATAATGAAAATTCATATGAGGTAGAAATGAAAAAAATCACATCGCTTCATGGAAGTTGTCTTCCACATTTACACACGAGTGATGTAATGATTTTACAATAAAAATACTGTTATAAGAAGGTACATAATACATAATATTTAAAGAATCATTATAATTTAATAAAAATATTATGTAATCAATAATTCCATATTTATAACAAATCAAATGATGTGGTGATGGGAAATGAAATTAATTTCCTTATAGAGGTGGTAGCCAAAACATATGCATGTGTGATTTTTTCATTTCACATATGATAGAAAATGGATATAAAATATTTTTCCCATTAACATGATAATATTTCATTGCATCTAAAATATAGATTGAATTTTCTAATTCTTCTTAGAATATATTAGAAGGATATTGATAAATAAATAATCATTAAAGAGGTCGATTATAACGCCTCCTTTGATATCTCTATTTTCATGAACATAAAACCTTTTAGGATCAATGTTTTGAGAATTGAAAGTCTAATAAATCATGTGGAGGATAGTTGGGAAGAATTTTGGTCATGTATTTTTAATGATAAGTGACTCAGAACATGTAAAGAATTGAGGAGGGGGGTTACCTTTTATAATTGAGAGAACTAAATTTCCTAAAAGTACAATAAATGTTTTAATATAATTAATGTATTTCACAATGTAAAGTGGTACCAAAGGGCCAAATTTCATAAATGATATAGGTTAAGGTAAAAATATGGGCATCTAATAATATTTATTGATATTTTAGAGATATTGTAATCCATGTCTTTTAGTTCAACAACTAGTATTTTCTTTTGACCTTCATCGGGATGATAAAGATTTGACCAATTAATTATTCATTATGAACATAAGATAAATTGAACACAATAAAACATTTAACCTTCAAATTCCCAATATTAAATCCATTTTCAAGATTAAATATATAGAGGTTAAGTAAATTAAATTTAACTATATATGCACAAAACTCAATGAAAAATAGTAGTATTAAAAATGACATCATTATGCATAAAATAAATTTTATACAAATAAAATATAATATTCATTCCAATGGAAATTTTTTTATTATTTTTAATAAAATATTAATTATTTAAATTTCAAATTAATTCAAAACAAAATAGAAAAATTATAATTACCTAAAAATAAATGAATGTATTATATAAAAATAGAACTTTATACTATTCAGTTAAAAGTCACTGTTTTTAGATAAATACCAAATCATAACCCAATTATAACTTCTATATAACGAATAAAAATAATAATTTCAGTTTACCAATTACAAATTAAACAATTTATAAATTTAATTTTTAAAGAAAACAAAAATTTAAATGGCAGAAAATTCTGCTAGAATAAAACAAATCATTTAGAATTAAATAATCATTTAAAATTGTAGAAATATATTTCAATCCAGAAAATATATTTATAAATAATATTTTTAATCGAAATTGATTCATTACTATCATTTAATGTATGGTCACATTCTTCCGCCTTTTATAAATTTTATCCTCCAAATTTTATTCATTACTCAAACACGGGATGGTATTTTTCATGCATTACTTTATATGATTTCATTGTTTCTTATTCAATCATATGGTTTCACAATCAAATATTTCCAAATATAATTTCATTTTTCCAAAAAAAACATTATATTTATGATTAAGGATTAAGACGAATCATTCTATATAATGGTGATTCTCACTTAATCGTACATCTTCAGCACCCAAAACATGAGATGTATTTGGTATATACTATGTAATGAAACATAAAAAACATGTACCTAAGATAAAAATAATGCAAAGGATGTAAAGTTAGATTTTAATCGAACATTATCAAAAAATTTGTAGGTTTTAATGAAATTCTTTTTAAACTGTTACTTTTTTTAAAATAAAACTACACCTTTAGGAAGAACATTTTTACAAAATACTTTGTCACCTACATAAAATGAATGGTATTTTCTTCGGTTATTTTCAAAAAAATATACCTTTATTTTTCTTCCCTCATATTATAAAAATTCATTTTTACCATATCAATCATCACTTCTACCTATTTTTGTCCAAACAATTTTACTTCAACATCTTCATCCTAACATGATATATTTTGGCACGTTTTTCCATATATTTCAGAAAAATGTGACAAATATATTATGGAATAGAACATTTCTTTTAAAAAAAATATACTAAATTAGTATCTTGATCCCAAACTTCTTAATAATATGTTAATAAATCTTGAATCATATCCGCTAAATAATGAATTATTTGATTCGAATATGCATCATATTTTCATTAAAAACTTCTATTAAAATAATGATTAGTGGCCATTGACTACGAATGATATTTCGAAAAAATTGTGAAAATTATTTATCAAGATATGATAAAATAGAGAGTGAAAATATATATAACCTAACAATGTCTAAAAGATAATTTCATGAAATTTGAAACAAGTAGATTTTTTATTAAAAAGTTAAAAAAATGTTTAGACTTAGTCTAATAATAAATAATAACCCAAATCACATTATTTCCTTGTGATGAATCGGTAATCCCACCAACATATAAATCCATGTGGTTTACTATTTATATTCCAACATAGAAAAATGATGAACAATCCCATTTGTCAGTTTCCTCATTTATCATTTACCTACTTAAATTTTCAACATTTCATAGTCGAATCAGCAATATCGTTCTATATATCTTCAAACCAATAATATTATATAAGGACTATCTACATATTCGAACTGCCATTATGAATATAAAATAGAGATTTATGATCTTCATTCAACAATTCTTTCTTCAATAGGGAGTCACTAGAGACACATATACTCTTTCCAAAAAAAATAACACCTTCTTCAATAATATTGATCTCATGAATCTAAAACTTTTTGATCAATTAAAATCTTTCCTGTAAAGATTAATATTCCTTCTATGCCTTTCTAATTATTTCTCACAATGTTGAATATTCAAATACCTAAACCAATAAGGGAGTAATTTTTCCTTACATAATTTATAAGAAAACATGTCATGACCCATCCCCTGGGGCCCGCATCATGACTAACCCAAGCCCACCTTCCATAGGCCAGGGGCTGGCCACTACTACCAAAGGTGTATTTCCCTAAAATTGGGAAGGAATTGCCTTTATAAAACTTGAACAATCAAGAATAGTACAAGTGGAAGCAGACCCTAAGAAAAAACTATATACAGAAGAAGTGATGGAAAGTATAAGGGGAAGAATAAAATCCCAACTGTATTGTACAAATTAAACTTAGAGAAAGTGTAACAAAAAAGGGACAAATAGCTGGAAGGTGGAAGCAACTCCTAGATTGATCTCCGGGGTTCCTACCTAAAGGGTAGGTACAGATGGCCTCCTCAGCACTCCTTGTTCATCAGACTCCACCATGTACCAATATGTCGTATGGTCCTCCTCTGAGTACCATCCATCCTGGGCGCTCTCGGACTCCTTCAACGTTGTCTGTCGTCTGGATCCAACACAGCGATGTGTGGGCATAGCCCGTGTAGGGGTGAGTATAACGATACTCATTAGGGACCTCGAGACCCTCAAGGTATCACTAAATCCAACAAGGATAAACCACAAGGTATGATTTCTATAGATACCCATTACTTAGTTATATACCCATACATATACCTAAGTTATCGAGTAAACCATCTCAATCATGAGGAAAACACAAACGTCATTGACTCAGCTCAAACTATCATTTTCATTATCAAAACCATGACTACTGGAGAAATCTGCCTCTTTTGAGTACAGTGGCCATGTCGCGACTCTGAGGCGCTACTCACTAGCCTTAGACTGGTGAGGTACTCCTCCTGTCGAGTACCATGGGACAGCTACGTCACAAAAAGATGCTTCCCACCTGAGGTCTTCCACCTCACACAGTAGCGCTCCCCACTGGGATAGTTGAGTCACTCAGAATCGAATCGGTCAAGCAGTCATCAGGTCTCAGCCAGCTACTAGGTGTCTCTACTCTGTTCACTCATCTCCAGGAGGGTCCTCTCCACGAGATACAAGCTGATAATTCAAGTGCCACGAAGTCCCAAGAAGAGGTATCCCAAAGGCCATCCACGTCATAAGGGTCTCAAAGAAATAGACGGCGTGTCAATCGGATGACTGGTCTGTTAGTTATTAGCATTTTAGTCTCGGGGGCCCGGTTGGATTCGTGTACGAACCAACCTAACCATGACTCGTCTATACCCCGAACTCCAGTGGGGTATACTCAAATTGATGGCTATGTTCCAAGAATAATGGATATGTTGATGGTTCGTCAAACGGACGTTCGGTGCCAAAGATATGGCCCAAGAAATTAAAAGAAACGGTAAGGGCCCGAGTCCAGTCCCACATAGTCGAACCAACTTGGCCCAACCCAGTTTGGGTCAACCTAGTATGGGTCGACCCGAAAATACTTTTTGGGTCTGACCTGGCCCGTTGGGTGGTTCAGTCTGCTCAGTTCAGCCGAGTCCGCTGGGCCCGGCCCAGCGGACTACGTGGACAATTCGGGCTGAAGTCGCCATGTGGGTGACTTGCCTGACGGCCAGTGGTAGGTTCAGATGGTGCCGCGAGGGGCGCGGCTCAGGCGGCTCGGCCCGAGAGGCCAACGGCAGGCCGTGCATGGCACGTGAAGGCTGTGAGTGTGCCAAGAAGGGTGCATTAGGGAGCAAGGGCACCCGACAGGGCGACGGGGCGCGCGGGCAGGGCGGCGGGACGCGCCGGGCAGGACAGCATGGGCGCGGGGCACTGGGAATGGCATAGAGGGGGGGTGTCAGTCGGGGCGCTGGGGGGGGGGGGCAGGTGTCCTGGGTGCCGGGGGCACCAGGCAAGCGGCATGGGCGTCGGGGGTCATCGGGCAGCCGGTCGGGGCACCGGGCAGAGCGTCGGGGGGTGCGCCGGGCAGGCGGCCTGGGCACTGGGGGGGGGGGGGGGGGCACCGGGCATGCGGCCTGGGCACCGAGCTGGCACGGGGCACACGATCAATGTGCCAGCGGGCCGGGAAGGCCGCAATTTCGGTCGAGGCACAGTTCGTGGAGTCCACGGGTAGCGCGAACTTTATTTTCCGTCTTCGTCACAATCGCCTCATTTCCATGTTGTCGTTACTTCGCTGTTGACTCAAGCTTCAAAAAACATAAAGGTTGGAGAGGTTTCTGGCCATGTTCGTTCGGCCAAAACCCTCCATGTTAGAACGATAGCAAGAGGCTCATGAAGTTGATTCAACATGACAGGATAAAGCATTAAACAACTTAAATGACACCACTACCTATTTAATTGTCGGGCATTCGTTCGTCACGGGGGAAGATGATGTTTTCGTCATTTGTCGTATGCTTCCACATCCGAGCTCATGCATTGGTCTGTTGACAACGAAGAGGAAGGAATAAGGGTTATCGATGTGATCCCATGTCGGAAGGGGGGGTCCATGGAAGAAGTCGAGGACGAAGCATCGACGTCGGCGTCTTCGCGTTCCTCGTTGGAGGACTCTATTCTCCCAAGATCTCCACTAAAGAGGGAATAAACATGCCAAAATAATTGATTTTAATCTATTATTCCCATTGTTGTGAATTAATTATGTGAGTACCACTTAATTATATTTACGACGTTGGAAAAATTATTCAAAATATCAAAAGAGATGAGAGGCTCCACCAAATTAATTGCACGAGAGGTTGGAATATTAAATTTGGGGAGTTTCGGGGGGGGGGGGTTAGAGGCCTGGTTGGTCCCCACCTAATTAAACATGAAGAGGGTCAAGGGGTTTCCTTCCATTAATTGGGGGTTTTGATTAGGTTTTATCCTCCTCCATTAAGAGGGGAGTTGGAGACCAAGAGGCTCTCCCTGATTAATGATGGAGATTTGGGAGATTTCCTCCCCTCCCATTAAATGGGGGGTGAAGCCCTATGTGGACCCCACATCATAACCTCTCGTGGGAGGTTATGCTGCTCGAGTGGTCCCCACCCCAATTATCCTCCCATGGGAAGTTAGGGCGTGTCGGTCCCACCACCAACTCCCATATGGATATTTTAACCAACTTTACCACATGGCTTGGGTTCAACAAAAATAAAATAATTTGTCAGTTATTTTATTTTATTAATCCACGTGAAAAAAATAACCAACACTCATACTTGATCAACCACCATTGAGATGAAAGTCTTATTAAGTGAAAACTAGCCTTGTGAGTTCAACGGTGCTCTTGGATTTCAATTCTGAGCACCCGTTCAGAAGTTATAAAAACACGCTCGTATGTTTACCAAACTTACCCAAACAAAACATCAAGAATTGATTCTGAGCTCACCAGGATTCGGAATCAAGCGTCGTCAGAAACTAAGGACTCATAAAAATATAATGTATTTAAAAAAATTCCTCAGGAATTCCAAGTCTAAACATTCTCACCACCATCGGGCATTACATCCCTCTAAGATACAACTCACACTAGGGGAACAAAAGGGGGTACTGAGCACGGATTCCGGCCTCCAGATCCCATGTGCTCTCCTAGAGGATCTCGTGCTACTAGTGAGCGCGCACTAGAGGAATCGACCGTCCATGCAGGACCCACTCCTATCAATCCTCAATCTCTACTGGAACCTCCGTGAAAGTTTCCATGTCATTGATATCCAGCTCCCCATGGTCGATGATGTGGGAAGGGTCATGCACGTATCTCCTCAGGCGGCATACGTGGAAGATGTCGTTCACCTGGTGTAACTGAGTTGGAAGATCTAGTCGATAGGCCACCTCGCCTACTCTACTGAGAAACTGGAAAAGTCTGATGAATCTTTGAGATAGCTTGCCGCCTCGGGCAAATCTATGTAGACCTCGTTGAGGTGAGACCCATAAGAAGACGTGGTCACCATCCATGAACTCCAGAGGTCTCTGTCTTCTGTCAGCATATGACTTCTTCCTACTCTGTGCAGTCTTCATCCACTCCTTGATGATCTGCATCTTCTTTTTGGTAGATCGAACCATCTCTGGTCCCACTAGTGTTGAATCCCCTCGGTTTGTTCAGCACAGTGGTGGTCTGTAAGATTGTCCATACAAGGCCTCAAAAGGTTCCATCCCTATAGTGGAGTGACAGCTGTTGTTGTAGGAAAACTCCACCAAGGGAAGGTGGTCCACCCAACTGCAACTAAAGTCGAGGAAGCATGTGCGGAGCATGTCCTCGATGGTCTGGATGGTCCTCTTGGTCTTCCCATATGTCTGAGGATAGAAGACGGCGCCCAAGCGAAGCTGTTTCCTAAAAGCTTCCTACATACACTTTCATAGCCAGGAAGTAAAGCGTACATCACGGTCTGAGATAATAGAATATGGTAATCCATTCAAACGCACTATCTCCTGCATATAGAGGCGTCCCAAGATATCAACTGGGCCTTACTCTCTGATCGGTAGGAAGTGGGAAGACATAGTGAGTTGGTTGACGATCATCCATATCGAGTCATGAATCCTAGATGTACATGGAATAACTGTCACAAATTCCATGGATATACCATCCCACTTTTACTCCGGGTCCTCTAAGGGTTGAACCCAACATGCTGGTACCTGTCTCCTTGCCTTCACTTGCTAACAAGTGAGGCACCGAGAGACAAACTCTGCTACAGCCTTCTTCATACCTGGCCAGAAGTGATGTTGTCGATGGTCCTGGTACATTTTCACCACTCTTGGATGTACCGCTAGAGGGAAAGTGTGGAACTCTTTCAACACCGCCTCCTAAAGTGAAACTGGCACCATGGTACCTCTTCTGGAGAAGATGACGTACCCCCCACCGTCATAAAATCCATCAGGTGCCTGCCCTGTGGATTTCTGAGCACGTCGTGTCTCATAGTCAGCGTCCCCAAGCTTCGCCTCCCAGACTTGTTGAAAAACTTGGGGAGTGACTGTAAGAGAATGTAGATAGGATGCTCCATCCCTATCCACAAAGGATAACTGTAAGGCTCCCAGCTTCTCTGTCGCCACACCTAGCAGCTGAATGTTTGATCTTCTGCTGAGCGCATATACTACTACGCTTCCCTTACCAGGAGAGTAGACTATCTCGAAGTCATTGTCTTAGAGGAACTCAATCCACTGATGTTGACTCAGGTTCATGTCCTTCTGAGAGAAGATATACCTGAGACTCTTCTGATCAGAGAACACGGTAAAACTTTCTCCCATAAGATAGTGCTGCCATATCTTCTAGGAAAAGACCAATGCTGCCAACTCTAGGTCATGGGTAGAAAATTTCTTCTCATGCTGTCTCACCTTCCACGAACCATAGGCGATCACATCTCGCTCTTACATTTGGACACACCCGAGTATGGTCCCTGATGCATCGCAGTAGACTATGTACCCTACGCCTTCCTCTAGAATCCTCAAGATGGGGGCATTAGTAACCCTCTGCCTCATCTCTTGAAAGCTCAGCTGGAATCTCTCAGACCACACGAAGGGTTGCACCTTCTTCGTCAGGGCTGATAGTGGCACTGAAACTCTGGAGAAGTCTGGAACGAATCTCCGACAGTAACTAGCAAAGTCCCCGATACTTTGTACCTTTGTCACACTCCTGGGTGGCTCCCACAAAAGTACTGCCTCAACCTTCACTGGATCAACTACAACTCGAGCCTCTGAGATAACGTGTCCCAAGAAGTGAACCTCTTGAATCCAAAACATTCACTTCGAGAGCTTACCATAAATCTGGTGCCCTCAGAGTGTATCCAGTACCACATAAAAAAGGTAGGAATTCTCCTCCTTAGTAGTCGAGTATATTAGTATGTCGTTGATGAAGACTATGATAAAAAGATCGAGGAATGGCTTGAAGTTCCTATTCTTGAGACTCATGAACACTGCTGGAGCATTGGTTATGGTGAAGGGAATAACCAAGAACTCGTAGTGGTCGTACCGACACCTGAAGGTCGTCTTCTACACAACCTCATCTCGAACTCTGAGCTGGTGATTTCCTAATATAAGGAATATATTCGAGAAACATCATGCTCCATTGAGCTGATCAAATTTGTCTTCAATCCTCGGGAGTGGGTACATGTTCTTCACAGTCACCTGATTCAAGCGATGACAGTCGACACAGATCCTCAAGCTCCCATTTGCCTTCTTGGAAAACAGAATCGGGGCTGCCCAGGGAGAAACACTGGGTTGGATGAATCCCTTATCCTACAAGCCCTCCAGTTGTACCTACAGCTCACAAAGCTCAGCGGGAACCATCCGATATGCTGGAGTTGATATCGGTGCCATCCCGAGGTATAGGTAAATGTATAAGTCCAACCCTCTATGAGGAGGTAGTCCTAGAACATCATCAGGGAAAACATCCGAGTACTGGTCCACCACTACATGGTAAGTCAGAGTCTCCACAGCAACTACTCTGAGGGTAAGGAAAGCCAACTGGTGATTGATCAGCTACATCATCTCCCGAGTAAGTTCTTCTTGTGCTGCAAAGGTTCCCTTCTCGCTGGTGATGGTAAACCTGGTCCCATCTGTGCTCACAGACAACACTTTTCACCTAATACAGTCGATATGAGAATGGAATGTAGATAACCAGTCCATACCCAAAATGACTTCGTAAGGCCTCGATGCCACTACTAGGAGATCTCAGTTGAAGATCTATCCTCTTAGAGGAAGCTCGCACTGTCGGTACAAGTGCATGATCATCGAATCAGCTCTCGTAGGAGTCTCTAGCCGTAAGGATCGAACTAACGGATCCTTCGGAATCTCCAAGCTCCGAATGAGGGCAGTGGCTATGAAAGAGTGAATGACACCAGTTTTTAGAAGAACTGAAACTAAGGTGGAGTAGACATAGATCGTACCTCGAATCATCTCCAGAGTGTCGTGATCGTTGGCCTCAGCCGCCTAAAGTTGTGCTCTGCCCTCTCCACCTGCTCCTTGTAGTCGGGGTGGACCACTTGGTGGTTGTGGTGGAAACACCTCCTAACTTCGTCCACTGCCAGATGGATGGCCAGATCCTCTGCCACGTCCACCTCCTCCATACGGACCACCTCAATTGAACCTCTGACTATGCCTGGGAGGTCCCTCAATTGACTTCTTATCGTCCGTGCGGTGGGTCGGACAGTCACGAGCCATGTGACCATGTTGTCACATGAGTAAGCATTCTTGACAGGTCTATTTGTGTCTCCACTCTGGGTTCCCCGCACTACTGATCCTGAGTCATGAGGTTGACCACCTATAGGTCTGGTCCTCTTGGACCTCTGCGTTATCGTTCTACTGCAAGGTGCAGAAGTCTCCGCTGCAGGTCGAATAGTGGTGGGTCTCGCTGTTGGTGAATAATTAGTAAAGAAACTCTCCACTAGAAGGGATCGATCCAACACTGTCATCTACGTCGGGAACCATTGAGAGATAATTGTATCTCTGATCTCTCGCTTGAGTCCCTGCATAAAGGTCCGGGCCTTGAAGAAATTGTCTAGTACCATATCTGTGGAGTAGCGCGAGAGGTCATTGAAACTCGCTGAGTACTGTGCCAGTGTCATGCTACATTGCTGTAGATATAGTAGCTCCTATATTTTCACCGCTCGAAGGGTGGTTGGGACAAACACTTCCCGAAACAGGCTCTCAAAGTTTTCCCATATCAGCGTTGCCTCCTCGTGGACCTGATGCATTAGGCTCCACCATCTTCTTATTGCTTCCTGAAGGAGGCTGGAAACAAGGATCACCATGAAGTCTGCTGGTGTCCCTACTAGCCTAAAGACTCTCACCACAGCCTCCATCCAATCCTCATCAGCTTGTGGGTCCATCTCTCCCCAGAACCTAGGTGGCCTCTAGTGCTAGAACTCATGCAATGCGCTCAAGCAGCGTACCTCGTCTGCTGCTTGGGCATGTGGCATCGGTGGGACAATGGTAAGTAGTACCGCTTGTCCCTCCACTGGTGCCTCAACATGAAGAGGGTTATGTACTGAGGCCTCGCCACTCGATGGGTTGTCGGTACGTACAGCTCTCGGGGCTCTAGCTAGTCGTCCGCTGGGAGGCATCCTAGATTAAATAGATGCAACATGGTCAAAAGAATATCCCTAGTGAGCTGACCTGGTTGAACTAACATTAATGAAAACATTTTAAAACACACATGCAATAAGTTTTTTCATGCACTGAGTTGGAAATCAGAAGTCATGGTCCTGGTGTATGGATACGTCGGTCGCCCGCACCAACACTAGACTCCCTGAACTAAAAACCACACTTAGTACCGTTAACACTATTACTTCAAATAAAAGAAAATATTAGACTCATAAGTTATGCGGTAGAACAATCCTCTCTCTGATACCAATTTGTCATGACCCATCCCCCGGGGCCCGTATCGTGACTACCCCAAGCCCACCTTCTATAAGCCAGGGGCTGGCAACTAGCACCAAAAGCGTATTTCCATAAAACTGGGAAGGCATTGCCTTTATAAAACGTGAACACACAACCAGAGTACAATCAGAAGAAAACACTAAGCAAAACTGTATTAAGAAGAAGTGATGGAAAGTAAAAGGAGCTAGAATACAGGCCCAACTATAAAGTAAAAATAAAACATAAATCATGTACAACTAAAAAGGTACAAACAGCTGGAAGGTGAACGATGCTCCTGGATCGACCTCTAGGGTTCCTACCTTAAGGGTAGGTACAGATGGCATCCTCCTCACTCCATGTTTGTTAGACTCTATCATGTACCAATATGTCGTAAGGTCCTCCTTTGGGTATCGTCTAGTCCTGGTGCTCTCGGCCTCTGTCATCATTTTCCATCGTCTGCATCTAACACAACGAGATGCGGGTATAGCCCATGCAGGGGTAAGTATAACGATACTCAGTATGGACCTTGAGAATCTTAAAGTCTCACTAAATCTAACAAGGATAAACCAAAAGGTATGATTTCAACAGATAACCATTTCATAGGTATATGCCCATACATATACCTAAGTTATCAAGTAACACATCTCAATCATGAGGAAAACACAAAGGTCATTGACTCAGCTCAAATCGGGATTTTCATTATCGAAACCACATCTGCTGGAGAAATCCACCTCTATCAAGTATAGTGGACCGATCTCCACTCTGAGGCACTACTCAATATCCTTAGACTGTTGATGTAATCCTCCTATCAAGTACTGTGGGATAGCTACATCACACAGAGATGCTTCCCACCTAGGATCTGCCACCTCACACCGTAGCGCTCCCCCTAATAGCCAACAGAGATACTCCTCCTGTCGAGTATCACGGGTCTGCAGACTCACACAGTGGTGATCCTCCGCCATGGGTCTTCCGCCTCACACAGTAGCACTCCCCACAGGTCTAGTCGAGTCACTCTTAATCAAATCGGTCAAGCAGTCATCAGGTCTCAGCCAGCTACTAGGTCTCTGTACTCTACTCGCTTGTCTTCGGGAGGGTCTACTCCATGATCTACCAGCCCAAACTATTAGTGTCATGAAGTCCCATGAAGAATTATCTCAGAGTTCCGCCACGTAATAAGGGTATCAAAGCAATAGGCAGTGCGTCAATCGGACACACGGTCTGTTAGTTATTAGCATTTTAGTCCTAGGTGCCCGGTTGGATTCATGTACGAGCCAACCTGACCGTGACTCAAATATACCCCAAACTCCAGTAGGGTATACTCAATGGGACGAAAATTGTCACGACCCGTCCACAAGGCCCGTGTCGTGATTACCCCAAGCCCTCCTCCCATATACCAGGGGCTGGAAACTAGCACCAAAGGCGTAAATCCCGATAACTGGGAAGGCATTGCCTTTATAAAAGTAAAAAAACACCACAGAGTACAAGTGGAAGTAATACACTAAGTACAACAAAAGTGATGAAAAGTAAATGGGAAAGAATACAAACCCAACCAAACGTACAGCTACAACTGAACGAAAGTACAACAGAAAAGACAAGAAGCTGGAAGAATAGAAGCTGCTCCTAGGTCGTCCCCCTCGGATCCTACCTGAGGGGTAGGTACAGATAGCGCAGCTCCTAGATCGTCCACCATGGTTCCTACTTGAAGGGTAGGTACAGATAGCCTCCACAATTCACTCATCCGTCAACCTCCTCCGAGTATCGTCTCGTCATGAAGTCCACCTCCAGATACTGACTCGTTGTGAGGTCCACCACTGGGTATCGTCCAGCCCTCGAACACTTGGCCTCTATCAGCGCTGCCCGTCATCTGCAACCAACACAACGAGGTGCGAGCATAGCCCGTGCAGGGGTGAGTATATGATACTCAGTAGGGACCCCGATACCCTCAAGTTATCACTAAATCCAACAAGGATAACCACAAATAAGGATCTCAACAGATAACCCGTACTTAGGTATAAGCCCATACTTATACCCAAGTTAACAAGTAATCCATCTGAATCATGAGGAAGCACAACAGTTGTGAAATCAATGGATAACCACTACCTAGGTATATGACCATACATATACCTATGTTATCAGGTGACCCATCTCAATCCTGAGGTAAACACAAAGTTCATAGACTCAACTCAAACCAGGATTTTCATTATCGAAACTGTAACTGCTGAAGAGCCCTGTTTCTGACAAGTACAGTGATCCTGTCACAACTCCGAGGTAATGATCACTAACCTAATATTACTGAGGTACTCCTCCTATCGAGTACCGCAGGTCAGCCACCCAAACACATTAGTGCTTCCCACCAGGGTCTGCCACCCAAACACAGTAGTGCACTCCCCCCCCCCCAATAGCCTGTAGAGGTACTCCTTCTATTGAGTACCGCGGGTCTGCGGACTGCTACCAGGCGCTCTGTCCATCGTGGGACTTCACCCAGACATATTAGTGCTCCGTACATTGGGCTAGTCGACTCACTCCAAGTCGAGTAGGTCAAGCAGTCGTCAGGTCTCAGCCAGCTACACGGTCTCCGTACTCCGTACGTTCATCTCCAGGAGGGTCCCCTCCACGAGCTACAGGTTGATACTCCATGTATCACAAAGTCCCACGAAGAAGTATCTCAAAGGACTGCCTCATCACATGGGTCTCAACGCAACAGATAGTGCGTCAATCGGACGCTCAGTCTGTGAGTTATTAGCCTTTTTGTCCAAGGGGGCCGATTTGTTTTTAAGTCAAAACCAACCCGAACGCACTCCAGCTACATCCAAACCTTGAGCGGAGTAATCCAAAATGTCCATCTCACTAAGAGAAATGTATCCAAATTGACGGAACGCAAATCGGACGTCCGGAGCTCAAGTTATACGTGTTTCTGGTTCGAGGGCCCAGTTGGTTTCGTGTTCGAACCAACCCATCCATACCCAAAGTTCTTCGAATCCTTGAGTGTAATATACCGAAAAGACCGTCTCAATCCAAGGATGACATCACAGATGACGGTGCGTCGATTGGAGATTCGTAGCCCATGTTATGGGCGTTTGAACAGATCTGTCCGAAAATAGGGGGTTCGGGTCCGACCCGACCCTACCTGATACCCCCCCCCCCAGGTCGACCTGAAACGGGTCCGGGTCCGGCCCATTAGTGCGTTCCCTAGCCCGGCCTAGGCGGCCCGTCGGCCTGGGTGGCGTGGCGGCCTGGCGCGCTCGGGCGGCCTGCGTGGCCAGCTCGGCAGGCCGAGCTGAGCGGAATAGGGGGGCGCGATGCCCCCTATTTGTGTAACCCCCTCCCCCCTCATATGTGGGATTCTATTTGATACAGTCAAGGGTTACGAACCCCCAGTCTCCCCCTGAAAAGGTTGGCCCGGTCCGGCCGGCCAGCTGCTGCCGCTGCGGTCCCGCCCCCCTGCACTTGTGGCCGGCTGTTCCGGTCGCCGCTCCCTGCACCACCGAGGACATAGGCCGTGGCCTTGTCCGATCGGCGCGGCATGACGGTGTCACGGCTTGTTCGACTTCAACGGCGTGGTGTGACGGCGCCGCGCTTCATCGCCCATTTTTCATTGTTTCCGCGCGCTGCAATGGCACCGCACTACCTTTGCTCGTGCCGCAACAAGTTCAAAAATAAAGGGGGTGAGGAGAGTCGGCCGTGTTCGTGCGGTCCGACCTCCTCCCGTTATTGTGATAACAGGCGGCCCAATTTAGAAAACAATTAATAGTGACGAAAGTATTCATGAACAAAAACAAATAACCCCTTCATTGATAATGAGATGATGTTCGAAGAGCATCGCGGAAAGAGTCTTCGTGGGGGAAGAAGATGACGTCACTCACAGCACGCTTCCACTTCCGATTTCGTGCGTCGGTGCATTGACGACGAGGATGGAGGAAGGAGGGTCTTCGGAGAAGCACCACTTCATAAATGAGGGCTCTGAGGAAGAAGGCCGAATAAGGTCGGGGAAGAAGCGTAGCTGGTGTTCTTCGCTAGAGAAAGATGTTCTCTCAATCTCCCCACCCAAAGGCGCAAGAATGTGCCCAAAATAAGAGAATATAATCTATTAATCTTGGTGACAGAAATTAATTAAGTGGGACCCACTTAATTAAGTTCACGATGGTGTGGAAAATTAAAAAAAATATTCAAAACTGGGGAGGCTCCGCCAAATTAATTGCCCGAGTGGATGACATAATTAATTTGGGGAGTTTCGAGCGGGTTTAGGGGCCCGGGTGGTCCCCACCTATTTAACAAGGAGAGGGTCAAGGAGTTTCCTCCCATTAAATGGGTGGGATTTGAGGAGGTTTTATTCTCCTCCATTAAGAGGGGAGTTAGAGTCCAAAAAGCCCTCCCCCATTAATGGGGAAGTATTGAGAGATTTCCTCCCCTCCCATTAAATGGGGGGGGGGGTTAAGCCCTGTGTGGACCCCATGTCATAACCTCTTGTGGGAGGTTATGCTGCTCGGGTGGTCCCCACACTAATTATCCTCCCATGGGAGGTTAGGATGTGGCGGTCCCACCACCAACTCCCATGTGGAGATTTTAACAAACATTATCCACATGGCGTAGGTTCATCAAAGATAAAATAAGTTGTAACTTATTTTAGTTTATTTAACAACGTGAAACCCAAAAACCAAATCTCTAACCCGATCATCGGCCGTCGAGGTGAAAGTCCTCTTAAGCGAAATTTGGCACTGCGATTCCATCGGTGTCCTCAGAATTCGATTCCGAGCACCAGTCCAAAAGTTAGGAAAACCCGTTCGTTCGTTCACTGAACGTACCCGAGCTAAACTTTAGAAATTGATTCTGGGCACACCGGGCCTCGGAATCAGGTGCCGTAAGAAACTGCGTACTTTTAAATTCCCAAATAAATATAAGAAAAAATTTCCCTTGAAATTTACAGGTCTTTATATTACTCCCACCTCAGGGTTTTACGTCCCCATAAAGATATAACACAAACTAGGGAAACAAAAGTGGTAATGAGCACACAAATAATCCTCCCTCTCCCAAGTTCTCTCCTAGAGCTTCCCATGCTGCCAGTGAAAGCTCACCAGAGGAATCGACCATCCATGTAGGACCCACTCCTGTTGATCCTCGTTCTCCACTAGAACCTTTACGAATGTTTCCCCATCATCATGGTCCAACTACCCATGGTTGTTGATATGCGTCGACTCATGCACGTATCTCCTCATCTGAAATAAAAGGAAAAACATTATGCACCTGACTCAACTGAGGTGGATGGGTCCAGCGGTAAGCCACCTTTCCTACCCTGTTGAGGACTTAGAAGGGTCTGATGAAGTGCGGTGATAACATTTTGTCGTGGATAAAACTCCATAATCCACATCGAGGTGAGACCCGCAAGAAAACGTGGTCGCCATCCTCGAACTCTAGTGGTCTCCGCCTCCTATGAGCACAAGACATGTTCCAGATCTGAGCTGTCCTCATCCGCTCATGGATGATTTGCACCTTCTTTGCCAACGATCTATAAGAGCTGCTAAGATTTCTCCTTTGAGAAAAAAAGAAACTCGGTCTCATCCCCTGGATGAACCACACCCATTTCCTAATACAGTCAATCCTAACATGAATGATGCACTCATTCCATGGATGATGTCATAAGGCCTCGACGTTACTACCAAGAGATCCAACCGTCACTCTCGCCTCTATGGGTCGAGTCACATTGTCGGCATCAGTGTGAGGTCACTGGGTATCCTCCAGTAGAAATCTCGAAAGTGAGGGTCAAGTCAATAGTTTTAACTGGGACCCTGAACAAAAGGACAGGAAAGAAAACATCAAAAGGATAAGTGTCTTTTTATTACTGCAGCTCATAATAGAAGACAAAAATACAATAGCAACATGGAACTGGAAGTACCAAGAAAAAAATAAATCCACTAGTTTCGCTCATGTCCACCTGCTTTCGGAGCTCTACTGCCTTGTCCACTACTCGCCTGTTGCTCAAGCACCCGCCGCTACTTCTTCCTTGGTGGCTCCTCTAATGCCTGCAGATCAACTGTGCAGTGACTCAGAAAGTCACATGCCAGGTGACCCTTCATGCCGCATTCATAACACTTCCTACTCCTTGTATAGATGGCTCTGTTCCTCTTTGACCTCTACATCATCTGCCTACTGCACACAGATGATTCGGCTACTGATCGAAAATCTTGCGGCAAAGGTAGCAACTCCTGAACACGCTCGGGGTGTAGAGATATTCGTACAAACTCCACACTAAAGAAGTTCTCGAAGTCTCCCCAGGTGAAGGTCATCCCATCACTAAACTGGAACAAGTGGCTCCACCATCTCTCAGTTGTTGCCTGAAGGAGGCTGGAAGCAAAGATCACCATGAATACTGTTGGAGTACCCACTATCCTGAAAACTCTCACCATAGCCTCCAACCAATCCTCAGCCGCCTGTGGGTCTGTCTATCACCGAAACCAAGGTGGCCTCTGGCGCTGGAACTCATGCTGTGTGCTCAAGTGACGTGCACTCTCTAATGTTGGGGCTGGTGGCATCAGTGGGCCAACAGGTGGTAGTACCGCTGGTGCCTCTGATGGTGCCTCAACTGAAACGGGGCCCTGTACAGAAGCCTCGTCACGTGGATGGCTGTCAATACATACATCCCTCTAGGATCTAGCTGGTCGTCTGTGGAAAGGCATCCTGAATAAAACATACGTGACATGGTCAAACGATTTATACCTGGTGAGCTGACCTGGTTTGAGCTGTTTTAAGGGAAAACCATCGAAAACACACACGCAATCAGTGTTTTCGTGCACAAAGACGGAAATCAGAGGTCAGGGTTCTGGTCACCGGATACGTCATCCTCCGAACCAACACTGGACTCCCTGAACTGAAGACCATACTCGGTACCCTTAACATTATTGCTTCACAGAAATAAAATATCAGAGTTATAAGTTCTGCGGTAGAACCGACTCCTCTAATACCAATTGGTCACGACCCATCCTCGAGGCCCATGCCGTGACTACCCCAAGCCCGCCTTCCATATGTCAGGGTCTGGCGACTAGCACTATAGGCATAAATCTCGATAACTGGGAAGGAATTTCCTTTATAAAAGTAAACAAAACACCACAGAGTACAAGCGGAAGTAATACACCAAGTACAAAAGAAGACCTGAAAATTAAATGGTCCAAAATACAAACCCAACCAAAAGTACAGCTACAACTGAATGAAAGTACAACAGAAAAGACAAGCAGCTGGAAGAATAGAAGCATCTCCTAGGTCGTCCACCTCGAATCCAACCCGAGGGGTAGGTACAAATAGCGCAGCTCCTGGATCGTCCACCATGGATCCTACCTGAAGGGTAGGTACAAATAGCCTCCATAACGCTCTCACCCGTCAACTTCCTCCGAGTATCGTCTCGTCGTGAAGTCCATCTCCGGATACTGACTCGTCGTGAGGTCCGCCTCTTGGTACCGTCCAGCCCTCGAACACTCGGCCTCTATCAGCGCTGCCCGTCGTCTACAACCAACACAACGAGGTGCAGGCATAACCCGTGCATGGGTGAGTATACGATACTCAGTAGGGACCCTGAGACCCTCAAGGTCTCACAAAATCCAACAAGGATAACCACAAAGAAGGATCTCAACAGATAACCTTTACTTAGCTATAAGCCCATACTTATAACCCAGTTAACAAGTAACCCATCTCAATCATGAGGAAACACAAAGGTTATGAAATCAACGGATAACCACTACCTAGGTATAAGCCCATACATATACCTAAGTTATCAATTGACCCATCTCAATCATGAGGTAAACACAATGGTCATAGACTCATCTCAAACCGGGATTTTCATTATCGAAACTGTAACTGATGAAGAGCCCCATCTATGACGAGTACAGTGATCCTGTCAGGACATTGAGGTAATTCTCACTAACCTAAGACTTCTGAGGTACTCCTCCTGTCGAGTACTGTGGGTTAGCCACCCAAACACAGTAGTGCTTCCCGCTGGGGTCTTCCACCCAAACACAATAGTGCACCCCCCCCCTAATAGCCTGCAGAGGTACTCCTTCTGTTGAGTACCGCAGTTCTGCGGCCTACTACAAGGCGCTCCGTCCACTGTGGGTATGCACCCAAACAAAGTTGTTCTATGTCCACTAGGCTAGTCGACTCACTCCAAGTCGAGTCGGTCAAGCAGTCGTCAGGTCTCATCCAGCTACACTGTCTTCGTACTCTGTACGCTCATCTCCGGGAGGATCCGCTCCACGAGCTATAGGTCGATACTCCAAGTATTACAGAGTCCCACGAAGAAGTATCTCAAAGGACCGTCTCGTCATATGGGTCTCAATGCAACAGACGGCACGTCAATCGGACGCCCGATCTGTGAGTTATTAGCTTTTTCATCCTAGGGGCCCGGTTGGTTTTTAAGTCAAAACCAACACGACTTCACTCCATCTGCGTCCAAACCTCTAGTGGAGTAAGCCAAAAGATCCATCTCACTAATGGTAATTCAACAAAATCGACATCACGCCAATCAGATGTCTAGAACTCAAGTTATAAGTGTTTCCGCTCCGAGGGCCCGGTCGGATTCGTGTTCGAACCAACCCTTCCATACCCAATGATCTTCGAAACCTTGATTGTAATATACCAAAACGACCGCCTCGATCCAAGGATCGCATCGCAGCTGACGGTACGTCGATCGGAGGTCTGTATCCTATGTTATGGGTGTTTGAACGGATCTATCCGAAAATAGGGGGTTCAGGTCCGGTCCGACTCGACCGGCTCCCCCCCCCCCCCCCCCCGAGTCAACCCGAACCGGGTCCGGGTCCTTCCCATTGGGGTACGGCCCGGCCCGTCCCAGCTTGGGTGCGGCCCGGCGGCCTGGCGCGCTCGGGTGGCCCGTGTGGCCAGCTCGGCTGTCCGAGATGAGCGGAACAGGGGGGCGCGCTGCCCCCTATTTGTGTAACCCCCCCCCCATGTGGGGGCCGCTCTTTGATCCAGCCAGGGGTTACAAACCCCCGGCCTCCCCCTGAAACGGCATGCCCATTATGGCGGGCTGGTTGCGGCCGTCGCGGGACCGCTGCGGTCCATCCCTCCTGCTCTGACGGACGGCGGTTCCGGCCGCCGCTCCCCGCACCCCCGCAGCCATAGGCCGTGGCCTTATCCGATCGGCGCATCGCGACGGCGCCGCGGCATGTTCGACTTCAACGGAGCGATTCGACGGCGCCGAGCTTCATCGCCCATTCTTCATTGTTTCCACGCGGTGCAACGGCACCACACTGCCTTTTCTCGTGTTGCAACAAGTTCAAACATCACGGGGGGGGGGGGGGGGGAGTCGGCTTTGTTCGTGCCGTCCAACCTCCTCCCGTTATTGCGATAATAGGTGGCCCAATTTAGAAAACTATGAATGGCGATGAAATTATTCACGAAAAAAACAAATTACACCTACCTTGATAACGAGATGATGTTCGAAGAGCATCGCGGAAAGAGGCGTCACGAGGGAAGATGATGATGTCTCTCACTGCACGCTTCCACTTTTGAGTTCGTGCGTCGGTGCGTTGATGACGAGGAGGGAGGAATGTGGGTCATCAGAGAAGCACCACGTCAGAAAGGAGGGCTCCTAGGAAGAAGGCTGAAGAAGGTCGGGGAATAAGTGTCACCGATATTCTTCGTGTTCTTCGCTGGAGAAAGAAGATCTCTCAAGCTCCCCACCGAAATGTGCAAGAACGTGCCCAAAATAATGGAATATAATCTATCAATCTGGGTGATATAAATTAATTAAGTGGGACCCACTTAATTAAGTTCACGATGGTTGGCACAATTCAAAAAAAATTCAAATGTGGAGAGGCTCCACCAAATTAATTTCCCGAGTGGATGACATAATTAATTTGGGGAGTTTCGAGGGGGTTTAGGGGCCCGGGTGGTCCCCACCTAATTAACAAGGAGAGTGTCAATGAGATTCCTCCCATTAAATGGGGGGGGGGGGTTGAGGTGTTTTTATTCTTCTCCATTAAGTGGGGAGTTAGAGTCCAAAAATCTCTCCCTCATTAATGGGGGAGTATTGAGAGATTTCCTCCCCTACCATTAATTGGGGGGGTTATGCCCCGTGTGGAACCCATGTCATAACCTCTCGTGGGAGGTTATGCTGCTTGGGTGGTCCCCACCCTAATTATCCTCCAATGGGAGGTTAGGGTGTGGAGGTCCCACTACCAACTCCCATGTGGAACTTTTAACCAACACTATCCACATGGCGTGGGTTCAACAAAGATAAAATAAGTTGTCACTTATTTTATTTTCTTAAACCACGTGAAACCCAAAAACCAACTCTCAAACCTGATCATATACCGTCAAGGTGAAAGTCCTCTTAAGAAAAAACCAGCGCTGTGATTCCATCGGTGCCCTCGGAGTTCGATTCCGAGCACCGGTCCAAAAGGTAGGAAAACCCGCTCGTTCGTTCACTGAACTTACCTGAGCTAAACTTCATAAATTGATTTCGGGCACACTGGGCCTCAGAATTAGGTGTCGTCAGAAACTGCGTACTCGTAAAATCCCAAAAAAATTTAAGAAGCAATTTCCCTTGAAATTTACGGTTCTTTACAACTATGTTCCAAGAATACCAGTGCCAATGACAGTTCGTCAAACGGACGTCTGATGTCAAAGATATGGTCCAAGAAAGTAAAGGAAACGTTATGGGCCCAGGTCTGGTCCGACCCAGTCAGACCGACTCGGCGCAACCCAGTATGGGTCAACCTGGTCTGGTTTGACCCAGACTGACTTGCTGGGTATGAACCGGCCCGTTGAGTGGTTCAGTCTGCTTAATTCAGCCCAGTCCACTGGGCCCTGTCCCAGCGAACTACGTGGACAATTCGGACCGAAGTCGCCTTGTGGGTGACTCTCCCCGAAGGCCAGTGGCAAGTTTGGTCGGCGCCGCGAGGGGCACGGCTCGGGCGGCTCGGCCCGGGAGGCCAACGATAGGCCGCGTGGGGTGCAGGAAGGTTGCGAGTGCACTAGGAAGGGCGCGGGGGTGCCGGGCAGGGCGCCGGTGCGCGCGGGCAGGGCACCGGGGTGCGTGGGTAGGTCGCTGGGACGCACCGGGCAGGGCGGCCGAGGCATGGGGCACCGGGTAGGGCTCCAGGGTGGGGGCACTATGAAGGCATCCTGGGCACCAGACAAGCACAGGGCACGCCGACAGGGTGCTGGCGGGCCAAGTAGACCAGGATTTCGACCGGGGCATGCGTCGGGTAGCGTGCGGGTAGGCTGGTCAAGTGCCGCTCGGCTGGCAGCGCAACTCTCTGAGGTCGCGGGTAGTGAGACCTTTATTCTTCATCTTCATCTCCATTGAATCATTTCCATGCCATTGTTACTTCACCATGGAGTCAAGGTTCTGAAGCCATAAATGCTGCAGTGGGGTCGGGCTGTGTTCGTTCGGCCCGAACCCTCCACATTAGAACGATAGAAAGTGGCTCATGAAGATGATTCAACGTCAGAGGATAAAGTGTTAAACAACTTAAAACACACCCCTACTTTTTTAATTTTCGGGCGTTCGTTCGTCACAGGGGAAGATGATGTTATCTCCATTCGCCATACTCTTCCACTTTTGAGATAGTGCGTCAGTCCATTTACGAGGAGGAGGAAGGAATAATGGTCATCGAAGAGATCCCACGTTGGAAGGGGGGGTTTCGTGGAAGAAGCCGAGGAAGAAGTGTCGTCACCGGCGTCTTCACATTCCTTATTGGAGGATTCTATTTCCCATGCTCTCGACTAAATAGAGAATTAACGTGCCAAAATAATATATTTTAATCTATTATGCGCGTTTCCATGAATTAATTATGTGGGTCCCACTTAATTAAATTTACGACGTTGGAAAAATTATTTGAAATTTCAAAATAGAGGATGGGCTCCACAAAATTAATTGCACGATAGGTTGTAATATTAAATTTGTCGAGTTTCGAGGGGGGAGGGGGGGTAAGAGGCCCTGGTGGTCCCCACCTAATTAAACATGAAGAGCGTCAGGGGGTTTCCTTCCATTATTTGGGGGTATTGTGGAGGCTTTATCCTCCTCCATTAAGAGTAGAGTTAGAGACCAAGAGGCTCTCCCTAGTTAATTAGGGAAAGTTGAGAGATTTCCCACTCCCATTAAATGGGTGGTCAAGCCCCATGTGGACCCCATGTCATAACCTCTCACGGGAGGTTATGTTGCTCGGGTGGTCCCCACCCCAATTATCCTCCCATGAGAGGTTAGGGTGTCGAAATCCCACCACCAACTCCCATGTGAAGCTTTTAACCAACTTTACCACATGGGGTGGGTTCAATATAAATAAAATAAGTTGTCACTTATTTTATTTTATTAATCCATGTGAAACCCAAAAACCAACTCTCATACCCAATCAACTGTTGTCAAGGTGAAGGTATTCTTAAGTGAAAACTGGCATTGTGAGTTCAATGGTTCCCTTGGATTTCAATTCCGAGGACCAATTCAAAAGTTATAAAAACCCGCTCATATATTTACTAAACGTACCTGAACAAAAATTCAGAAATTGATTCCGGGAACACCGTGCCTCGGAATCAAGCACCGTCATAAACTGCAGACTCATAAAATTCTCATGTATTTAAAAGTAAAATATGACGGGAATTCATGGTCTTTAAAAAACATTTATTAAATAATTAAATAAAGGATCATGTTCGAAATGAATCATAATTAATAATGAATTATATTTTAAAATTAATTCATGATCTACCTTATTTTATTTACCCTGATTATATTGAATTATAGGAACATAATCTGTGATCAATTTTTCTTATCATATCTACCTATTTTTCAACTCATTTTGAGTGAAAATATTCTTAAATATTTTTTGATCTGTATATATATCACATTTCATGCCTTATAGATGATGCCTCTATATTTTCAAGGAAAAAAACTAATGCAGCCAGCTCAAGGTCATGTATAAAAAATTATTATCCTGGGGTTTCTATTGACGATATATATACCTGATTACCTGATCATTTTTTATCAAGACACAAGCAATGACCTTTAATTAAGCATCACTATAAATAAAAATATCCACCTTTATAAATAGAAAGGATGACATAATATTATTAATCGATCTTATTTAAAATTCCATAACTCATTCATAACATTCAGTCATCTATTAAAATCTAACACCACATCATGTTTACATGATTATTGAGATAGATAATATAGAATAGTATTCAATAATCCATCTTTAGTAAATTTAAAAAATACGAAAACCTCAAATATCCATGAGATTTTTAGGTTATTTACACTCTTCCACCACATTTGTCTTTGTATGTTGAACTATTATTCCACCATTAGAAACAAATTTTCTATTTAAAGATATCTATTTTGAATGAAATTTTCATTTACTTCATTTTCCATAATACATTTATTACTTAATATTTATTATTAAAATTCGTAGATGTTTATTGTAATCATTATATATATTATAATATTACAAAATTTCATTGATAAAAAACTATAAGTTTATCAAAATACTTATATAAAACACTATTAATTAGATCCATAAATATAGAGGGTTTTTTATTAAATTTAAATGAATAACCAAAAAATAATAATGAAAACACCGAGCCTAAAATATGGTATTCATAATATTCTCTCCCTTAACTTTTAGTTGATCATACCTAAAAAAGATATCAATCTTCAAGAAATATGGTTCCCTCTAGAGTATATTTAAATAAGAATATAACCATCCTATAAAATCAAATATATTCCATAAATAATTAGTTTAACATTAATCATTCAATGGGATAAAAGATATACCAAATTCTGAAGGGTAATATTTAATAAAGTTATATACAATTCATATATTATTATACAGAGAATATGGTCTCTCCATTAAATTGAAAAATCCATTAATATCCAACATCAATTGATTTAATAAATCTATAAAATATTTTATTATAATTCCATTAATTCTAGTTTGCTGGTGTAGAAGGATATTTTCACCGTGATGCCTTCATATATAAACTACATTTTTTTATCTATGTAAAACATTTTTGAATACTCATAGATTAGTTTAGTAAACATTAATACCCTAAAAATATGTACAGTGACTATATAATAATAAATTACAATCTTTTAAGAGTATCTTTTAATATCATCCCGACCTTTAATGTCTTCGAATCCTTTCCTTTGATGCAAACTATAACAAATCGTATATTTCCATCACATATTTACTAGATTTATAAAATATATTTCATTTCCTATATCTAAAATACCTTTATGGATTATAGGTTTAAATAATGATGAAATACATTACATTAACATTTGGATATATCAACACAATTTCCATTATTTTCCCAAAATATGTTTAACATAACGGCACACTTTTTGTATTCAATACAACTCCCATGAGAAGAAATATATAATTATAAAAGTTTAAAATTATCCTTAATACCTTTTAATTACATGTAAATGAGTGAGGTGAAATAAAAATAGAATAAATAACATCGAAGAGAAGAAACCTGTTATTCAATTCCAATATATTTAAAATCTATAAGAAAAGTTTATTTTATCAAAATCAAAATTTGTGCACAAATAACATTTTACGTTCAATGAATGTAATATAACATCCAAATAGATTTCAAAAATCATTTAATATTCATTCATAAAGTAAAAATCTTAATCAAAATTGTTTATTTCAAAAATTAAAATTTAAAAATACCATCACAATAAAAATAATCCTTTCACATTTCTTTAAAAAAAAGTTATTAAAATTTTCTTAAAAACAAAATATCCTCTACCTAAATTTTTAAAACAAAATATTTCCTTTATAAACCATTCAATAAATATCATGTATTTATCTGGTAAAATTATCATTCAATACACCCTTACAATAGTCCTTACAATATAATCACATAACTGGATAATTCCCATAACACATATGAGTAACCTATAAATTGTATGGCCCCTAAATTTACCCAATACATTGGAATAATATACTAGGCTCACCCATCATGAGAGATATATCGATATATCCCTTCATTAATATAATAAATCAAGGAATTATATAATGATGATAAACATATAAATATCACATTATCCAAAAAAAATATTTTTTTAAATTAATCCCAATAAATAACACGTTCACTTATATAAAAAAATGACATCAAATTTATATATCCATAGAAAATACAATTATATTAAAAAATACCAATACTATTCAGAAAAAATATTATTTGAAAATAACTAATGAATATTTTAAATGGTTCTTAAAATTAATGAATGGTCATTGTTGACGGAAAATTCATTCATCTGATAGTACTTAAAACTATAATTTTTTTCACACATTTGTAAATAATGTCCTAAACTCCTACATTGAATGTGTGGAAAATATTCATTTTTTAAAACATTATATTGAAACTATAAAATATTTATAACCATTTTTTAAAAATTGATTCATAAATATGAAAACTCATTGAGCATTTAAAATAATAGTAAAATTTAATAAAAAGGGTTACAAGTGAAATGTTAGAATATGTTTTTTTAAAGAATATCACATACCTTGAGTCCAATGTAATTTAATTCATAAGTCTGCCCTAATAAGTAATAATATTATATTATTTTCAAAATTTCTTTAAAAACATTTTCATTTTCATTACATTATCATTATTTCCTTAATTTAATTTTTTATGTTTTTTAGTTACTTTATGGATTAATTTCTGGTTGGATGATTTGTGTACTTTCGATCTGTAAGTTCAAAATGACTTCAGTAGGTAGACTATAGTCAAAGGGATCATAGTTTAATTATATATAAAATCTAAATAGTAAAAAAATATTTTTATAAATTTAAAAATTATGACTAGATATGAAATAATGATAAGAAAAATAAAATATATTGTATCCAGGAGCCTGTAGTTTGCATGTTCACACATGAGATGTTTCAATTTTTTCATTAGTTATAAAATAAATAAATTGTATGATATTTCAAATTTATAAAATCATATTTATGTTATAAATTTTATACTTATTCATTATACACATCCATATGACCAACCATGTGAGGGGTAGTGAAATAAATAACATCACTTTAGGGAGGAGGTATTCTACACATATGTTTGAATGATGTTAACATTTTCCAACCAAAAAACGTAAGAAAAAAAACATATATTATATTTATAGAATCATGATAATATCACTAAAATATTATAAAATTATTATATTTATATTTATAACAAACTATGGGAGGTGGTAATGGAATGTGAAGAACACCACCTTATAGAGGTGTGAGTCAACACATATACACAAGAAATTTTTTCATTCCCAATAGGATAGAAAAATTAAATAAGAAATTTTAACATAGGAAAATAAGATTTTAGAATTCATAATATAATGAAATAATTTTTTTATTCTTATTCGAATATATTTTAATTATGTATAATATTAAATACTCATGAATTAGCTCGGTTAATACTTTTAAATCCCCCTTTTATACATCCTTTGTTATACACCTTGTGGATTATAGGATTGCTTTTTGGTGAATAAAAATACATCATGGAAATGTAGAGGATAGTTGGAAATGGTTTTAAATAAGTATTGTTTGAGCTAAACTTCTCAAATGGTTCGAATAATTTAGGAGAGGATATTCCCATTTATAAGTGAGGCAGTGGAAATCTTATAAATACATTAAAATTCTAAATATAATTAATATATTTTACAAATTCAAGTTTCACTAAATGAAAAAATTTTGAATCAAATTTAGGTAATGGTTGAAATATACTCACCCAATCACATTTTCAATTTTATGGTGATATTTGATGCTATAACTCTTCATTTACACACTTGTAAACATTTAAATATTTATTAGATAGATAAATTTTTTCCATGTTGAGAATTTATTGTTCACAAAAATTACATAGACCACATCCAAAAAAATAGATCCTACTAATTCAAAATAGCAAATAATTTTTTTGGATTTATTTTCTTGATGTCGAAGAATTAAGTTTTTGTAAAAATTTTAAAAAAATCTATTATTTTTTTTAATATTTAATTTGATGAATAAAAAATATTTTATAACACAATTAAATATAATATTGATTTTAGTGAACTATTTTGATTATTTTTAATAAAATTTGACTTATTGAACATCAAACCCAATCCAAAACCAAATGAGACTATATAATTACGTCAAAATAAATGAAGTTAGTTTTATAAAAATCAGTCCCAAAAATACACCCAAAACTAATTATGATATAGAGAATCCAAAATATAAGTTCATTTTATCAATTTGGAATTCCAAAATGGAAAAAAGGTTAAATAAAATCATATATTTCGTGAAAAAAAAATCAACTAGAATAAAACAATTAATTTTCATACTAAAAATCATAGAGAAATATCATATTATATATGAATCCATAAAATATATTTAAGAAAAGTAATAAGACATTAAAATGATTTTTTGTAATCATTACAAAATATTTCTTGTGAGACAACTTGTAACAACCCGATATTTTATGATAAGTATTCTTTTTAATTGATGTCATGTGTTTTATGCTACAGCAAGATTATCTTGTGATATACGCAACACTGTATTAGCTTGAAGTATACGCAACACTATTCTTAGATTATGTTACACACAATTTCAAGTTCGTTTGATAATAGTCATTCTACGCAACATTGAGTATATATATATATATGCAATGTATAATTGAAAAATGGTTGGATTATGTTATAACGAAACAACAAAGGAGTCTATCACAACATGCAACCCTGACATGGCTTGCATTACACGCAATCACGGCCTTCCTCGATAGCGTGTGTTGTACGCAATACCAGGTTTCACTAAATAACGATATATTGTTATAATATTATTATGGATTATCTGTTATAAATAGTATTAACTACATTTTTTATTTTATAACATTATTTTTCATCTTATATATTTTATAAAACATTTTATGTGATCAAAATAATTTTTTCAGGTAAAATAAATATTTTTCAAAAAATGTTGTTTTGTCGCCTTTTGATGGCGTACCCGCATCAAATCTAGTTTTTGACACGTTTATAAGTTAAAATTTCAAAAATAATCTTCTTATTTTGAATCATGATATAAAAATTTACATTGGATAAATTTTTTATATTTTTCTGATAACTTTCATATTTTAATGAATAGTAAAAACACGCTATATTTTAATTAAAAACAACTTTTTTCATTATAATAATTTATATGGTTAAATTATAATATTTAATGGTTTTAAAATATAAATAGAATATATTTTTACCATTTAATATAATGTATTTCATTAGAATTGATTTTACCTTGAATTCATAGCTTAAATCAATACAATCTTTTACAATGCTTTAACAAAAAACCCGTTTTCTTTCGACAACGTGATTAATTTTAATTTAATTTCTGAAACTTTTGTGTATTGAATATGGAAAAATGGATTCCATATTTGGAATCAGTGGGTCCAAATTATGTTAATAAGCTATTTTTTTTGGGCATTATGAATAGTAACTACGGTAAATTTTATTTACAGTAGTTAATGGTAAATCGGGTAACTAAGAATAAATATAAGATTATAAAATTACCCTAAAACCTGCCAAAATTCTATTGGATGACTCAAAGATGATCCATATCACCTATGGGTCAGAATAGATTCATTTTATGGAATTGTTTTCTTGAAAATAATTTAATTATTATTAAAATCAATGAAAGTGACAACATATCACTCTCTTAAATGTTATAAGTATATGAATTTTAATTTAGTGATAAACTTCATGAATCTTCAAATATTAATAGTCTATAGAAATATAATAAAATTATATACATTATATGAATTTATTTATAATTTTTAGGGATTAAATAATTATCATTAAAGGTGACATAATAGTGATGTTGAAATTATTTTATTAAGAGAAATATCAAATAAATGGTTTTAAAAATATTAAAATAAATATTATATGAACTATTTAATGTGATCCAATAATTTTATAGATATATATTACATTTTATGAATCTATTAAAACTTCTAGTCGAACATATCTTCTGTATATTGTTTATTTAAATTCAAATAAATGAATAGTGTCATAATTGAAACTATTATTATTTTATAAAAATAACATATTATAAAATTGTTTAAAAATCACAAAAATATTAAAAAATTATAAATTTAAATTTATATGGTATAAAATTCTATAATGTATCCAATTATGGACAATTCACCACAAATAAGTAATTATTTGTAATAATTTAAAATTTAGAATTTTATTACCACAAATAAATTTAAATTGATTAAATAAGGATAAATCAAGTTTATAATGTTTAAAATAAATTCCTAACATGTCTAAATTTTCTTGGTTGATGATATAACAACCATATATCATATAATCTTAGTATTTGAGTCATGTTTGATGTTTTTAAGTGGTGTTGTGATTTAATATAAATTAATATTTTCTTATATTTCATAAGGTGCCCCTCTCCTCCCTTATAAAAGGGAATCTCCTACCTCTTCTCCTAAAACATTTTTGAGGCTTTAAGCTCTGCCAAACCCTGACCATTTCCCTTATCAACTTCCCTGGAAACATACTAGAGGTCCTGGTCTTCTTCAAAGACCAATTTTAGTACCCTAAGAGGAGGTTTCAAAGAGGCATGTCAAAGACGAAGTAATATCCGTTATCGATTCATTCAATTTTATTTCTTCTTCAACTTCTTCATCTTTAGTATATTGTAATAAAATAAGTATCAATAATATACTGATATTTTATTATAAATATTAAACAACCACATTTCACAATCTATCCATCCTACGGAAAACGAAATCACCACGCATGCGTACGTACAGAATACCGTCTCCACGCCGTGGTGTAATCCGTTTTCCCACCAACACCTTACATGGATTGGTATAATGGGGTAAAGAATAACTATATATGGTTATATTAACATCATACTGATTCTGGTATATTATACCATCCACTCCAATTCTATTCAATAATTATCGGAACGATATCATAGCTCGTGCGTACGTACAGATTACCGTCTCCACGACGCGATGAGATTCATTCTCTATGTTAACCATACATGAATGATTATAAAGTATATATAATGAATAATAATGAAATATATGACATAATAATTCTACTGGATTTGTTTATTTATATATTTATTTCATATATTTAGTTTCATTCAATTAAATAAGGAACAGAAAATAGCGTTCATGCGTACATACAACCTACCGTCTCCATGAACAGTGTATTTCATTCCTTTTATCGATCTATAATATATATGTATATGATGAATATTTATTATATATAAATCATGTTTTACATTCTGGAATTATGTAAATCAGGATATAAGTAATAATATCAAGAATGACAAGTCGAAACACATACGATAAATGAAATGAATTTACCCAAAACATTGCTTTAACATGGAATTTACAAAGGAATGGGTAATATAAAGTCATATGTGAAACATATATGATATAATAACAATGAATATTATTATGTAATAATTCAATGACATTATTTAAATCATTATACAATAGTTTTGGATCCATGCGAAGCATACCTGACCTAAGATATGGGATAATTATTCCAATCTCGTTCGTATCCGAGATTGTTTATTCATAAGTATTTACTAGGGCTATTGTTATCATCCATGTCCATGTTTTCTAAAAGTGTTTTTAAGAATTTTGAAAGCCCTTTTTACCCATTTTTTACTTTTACAACATGTTATGAACGGATTATTTCTTTTGTTTACCATAGGAAGAACTTTTTTACTTTTCCGAAAAAAGTACGAGAAGAATGTTTTTTTAACGTATATGGAATGAAAGGATTTTTACGGTTTTATAAATCCTTATTTTCATGAAGCTTCCTCCAAAATATTTCATAAATATTTTCAACAAAATCCTTTCTTTTAAAATTGCATGAAATTTTGTGAGAAGAAAATGACTTTGAAGAAGAAACGATGTTTTCCTCAAGAATTAATTTCAAGTGTTTTTATCAAAACCATTTTCCATCTAAGATGACATTATTTAATATGTGTATGTTTCAAGTATAATGTCTCTATGGTTTACATGGTTTCAATTTTCTTATTATGAAATGATATCCATTTATTTTATTTGGATTATGTGATTATGGGATGATGTTTATAAAACCCATTTTATTTATTGGGTTATTATGAATGATGTATGTTTATTTTGTGGAACAAGTAAGAATGACTTCATTATGAGATGGGTGGGACCTATATCTCCCTCCAATTTATTGGGTAAATATTTATATCTCATGAGATAGACATGGCTGCAACGGCAAGTTAAACCGATTCAGTAATTCAGGAATGGAACGATGAGTGAACTCGATTCAGAAAGGGACATTGTCCACTAAGATAGACTTGGCAGAAATTCCTTGGATACTATGGAAATCAAATCATGTGCTTAATGTTTTCCCATAATTACAAGTTTTATTTACAAGATATTTTATCATGATTGATGTTCTATTTTGATTTATTCTTTACGTACTGTCATGTTTTATGTCATTGCTAAAGATTTCGATGTTTAAACATTCTGTTCATGATTTTATATTAAAATGTATATGGTTTGTTTTATTTTCTCTATGCATACCCTTACTGAGCATTTGATCTCACCCTTTTTATATTTTCTTTTCCCTAGTATATAAAGAAAGGTTTTAGGTAAGAAAAAAAGGGGAAGATCTTTATGGGAGATGTTGAAGATCATTCACCACGATTAAAAGATTATGTTCCATGTTTCTAATGACACTAAACTATTATGGTCCTTGTGTGTCTGTTTTTTTATGTACTATGTATTCCGAAAAAGTAATGTAATGTCAATGTAAATCATGCTTTGGGTCTCTATAGTTGGTATCAAAGGAAAAGGAGGTAGGAATGAATCTGATCCTTGGGAACTCTCACATGTGAGTGTTGGACGAAGCATGGCTCTCTGCCCAAGGGCTTCATGGGGAAATGGATGACACTGGGGATGGTGTTGTGTCCCACCCAGGGGGTGTACCACCCATGGAGTTCCCTGATAGGTATCAATTATAGTCCATTAGAAGTAATTAGAGACCGCTACAGTTGGTATCAAAGGAAAGGTTTAGATAACCTTTGGAAACTAGGACGCGAAAACTTTAGTGAGATACCTAGAGATATTTATAAGGTATGTCTACGGATGTCCCTAAGGTTAAGTATAAGTATAGGTTATGGTCCTAGAATTATGGTAATGATATTAGATTAAACCTAAAATGTTATATATTGAAGTTAATCCCCCTTGATTATGATTTTTTCCTCTCACACTATTCTTTTTGTGTTTTAGAAAATTGCTGGAAACAGGATGATTCACGATAATCGAGGATATGATAGAGGATGGAATGATATTCTTCATGAGAAACCAAATGAAATGAGATTTGGAAGTCCAAACATCATTATTATGCCGAATCAGCAATCTCATAATATGGTCAATAAACTAAAATTTGGTATGTTTTTTGACTCGGCTAATAAGAGAAAGATGGAGTTTCATGATGATCATCGAGGAAATAATGTTCAATTTCCCCTATGTAAATCATGTAGGAAGAGGAATCAAGGACAATGTTTCAAAGGAACTGGAAGATGATTTGGGTGTGGAAAAGAAGGACACAAAGCCAGTAAGTGCAAAGGAAAAGGTTCAGTTAACACAATGGATGATGATAATAGTATTTCTATGACATCAACAATGGTTAAATGTTTTAAATGTGGAATGTCCGAGCATTATGAAAACCAATTCCCTAAGGGAAAGTCTCATGAAGAGAACCAGTATGGTCATATGGGTATTATTTATGTTGATGATGATGAAGAGACTAAAAATGATATGTGAGATGAAAGAATTGTTGAAGCTCGGTCAATGGTGTATGAAGTTAGTGGAAGGATTATATGTTTATCAAGAGTAATGTTGTATAAGTAATCTCATGGAACTATGGAATAAAGAGACATCTAAGGATTGTTACACTATTGTCTTTCCTTATGTTTTTAAAGTGTATGATGAATGGTACCCGTAACCATGAAAGGTTATTCAGATATTTTTGGAAGGCACCTAATATGCACATAAAGAAGTTCTAAGGAGATAATGAAATGTTTGATAGTTTTAATGAGCTCATGAATTATATAAGGACCAAGTGATATCATGGATTGAGTATAAAGAATTTTTGGGATTTTTGTATGTGGAAAGAGTTAACTTTTGATATAACTCATGTTTTCACTAAGGTTCAATGGGTATTCATTTTTCAAGAGAATAAATGATTAAGTTATTCACATGTTTGTAATTTGACCAACAAGATATATCATATTATATATGGGAGATAAATGATGGTATTCAGATGCTCGAGAGATGAAATTTATAGTAATTGTTTTCTTTATGCTATGAGCTTGGATAGAAGTATTTTAGTTAAGCCTAAAGATTGGAATGAATTATGTTGTGCATAAGTTAGTATTGTTTAAGGATAGAACTCTTTACGATATTATTTCTAGAATGTTATAATAGTGTAGTTTTAGAAAAAGGACAACCTGAGGGATGGGTGAAAACCCATTGAGTCAGACAATGCTGTGGGAATAGAACCCACAACTAAAGTGTGATAGGTCTTTATCGCCTACCACTGGCCAACAAAATGTCCCTGGTTAGTGGAAACTAGTTTTATTTTATTAAGCAGTATGATAAATAAAGTATAAGTCCATTTTTGGAACCATATACGATTAATCTCACTATAAGATGGACTTATAACTTTCGCTAACATTTTTTTTGAAACAGATGGAATGGACCATCATTCTATCACATGATCTGCTAACACTTCACAAATAACAAATTCAACTTCATTTCTTTAAAAGATGAAGTGGAAATTGTTCAATTCACGAAAAATAGTGAGATTGTACCAAAATCATGCAAGTATTTCTTTTAATTCATCATCTTTAGGGAAATGATATTGAAAACCAAAAATGTTGTCCTAGTGCCCTTATATATGATGAATTAGATGGTACCTTATATCATCACAAATCTATGGATATGTGATTTTTGGCTTTTTCATAGCCATGTTTTCAACCAAATTACATCAGAACATGATGGTTAGATTTCTCTTCCATATCCATATTTTAATCTATGTTCTCCTATGTGGAAACTGAGTGATTATTTAATTTGGGTAACCTTTATGTTTCATACTTTAGTTTTTAATTTTGTGTTTTTGTATTTCATTTTATGATGTGGGTTTCAATTAAAGAAACTTTCAAGTAGAAAACCATGTATAACCCCAACGAATTTCGAGGGTGAAATTCATTTTAAGGGGGGAAGAATGTAACAACCTGATATTTTATGACAAGTATTCTTTTTAATTGATGTCATGTGCTTTATGCTACAACAAGATTATCTTGTTCTATATGCAACACCGTATTAGCTTGCAGTATACGTAACATTATTCTCATATTTTATCACACACAATTTCAAGTTCGTTTGATAATAGTCATTCTATGCAACATTGAGTGTATATATATATATGCAATGTATAAATGAAAAATTTCTGGATTATGTTATAACAAAACAACAAAAGAGTCTTTCACAACACGCAACCCGGATTTGGCTTGCATTACACGCAATCACGACCTTCCTTGATAGCATGTGTTGTACGCGATAAAAGGTTTCACTAAACGATGATCTATTGTTATAATATTATTATGGAATAGTCGTTATGAATAGTATTAACTACATTTTGAATTTTATAACATTATTATTCATCTTATAAATTTTATAAAACATTTTATGTGACCAAAATAAATGTTTCGGGTAAAATAAGTATTTTTCAAAAAATGCAGTTTTGCCGCCTTTTTATGGCGCACCGACGTTAAATATAGTTTTTGACATGTTTATAAGTTAAATTTTACAAAATAAACTTCTTCTTTTGAATCAGGATATAAAAATTTACATTGGATAAAGTTTTGATATTTTTCTGATAACTTTCATATTTTAATGAATAGTAAGAACACACTATATTTTAATTAAAAACAACTTTTTTCATCGTAATAATTTATATGGTTAAATTATAATATTGAATGGTTTTAAAGTATAAATAGAATATATTTTTACCATTTAATATAATTTATGTCATTAGCATTGATTTTAACTTGAATTCGTAAGTTAAATCAATTGAATCTTTTGCAATGTTTTAACCAAAAACCCATTTTCTTTCAACAATGGGATTAATTTTAATTTCATTTCTGGAACTTTTGAGTATTGAATTTGGAAAAATGGATTCCATATTTGGAATCAGTGGGTCCAAATTATGTTAATTAACTACTTTTTATTTTTGGGCATTTTGAATAGTAACTACGGTAAATTTTATTTACCCTAGATAACGGTAAATCAGGTAATCAAGGGTAAATATAAGATTATAAAATAACCCTAACACCTGCCAAAATTCTATTGGATGACTAAAAGTTTACCCATATCACCTAAGGGTATAAATAGATTCATTTTATGGACTTGTTTTCTTGAAAATAATTTAATTATTATTAAAACCAAAGAAAGTGACAACATGTCAGTCTCTTAAATCGTATAAGTACATAAATTTTAATTTCATGATAAACCTCATGAAACTTAGAACATGAATAGTCTAAAAAAATATAATAAAAGTATATACATCATATGAATTTATTTATAATTTTTAGGGTTAAATAATTATCATTAATGTGACATAATAGTGATGCTGAAATTATTTAATTAAGAGAAATATAAAATAAATGGTTTTAAATATTTTAAAATAAATATTATATAAACTATTTAATGTGTTCCACTAAATTTTTAGATACATATGATATGTTATTAATCTATTAAATCTTTTATTTAGAACATATCTTATGTATATTTTTTATTTAAATTCAAATAAATTAATTGTGTCAAAATTGACACTATTGTTATTTTACAAAAATAACATATTATAAAATTGTTTAAAAATCACAAAAATATTTATAAATTATAAATTTAAATTTATATGGTCTAAAATGTCTTAAAGTATCCAATTATGGAAAATTGACGACAAATAAATAATTATTTGTAATACTTTAAAATTTATAATTTTATTACGACAAATAAAATTAAATTGATTAAATAAGGATAAATCAAGTTGATAATGTTTAAAATAAATTCATAACATGTCAAAAATTTTATTTGTTGATAAAATTAAAATACTATCACATCTAATCTTCTGATTTGAGTCATTTTGGAATTATTTAAGTGGGGTTGGGATTTAATATAATTTAATTTTTTGTAATATTTCCAATGGTGCCCCTTTCCTCCCTTATAAAAGGGCATCTCATCCCACTTCTCCTAACACAATTTGGAGCCTTTATTCTCGTCCAAACCCTGCCAATTTCCCTTCTAAACATCCCTAGAAACATACTAGAGGTCTATGTCTTCTTCAAAGACCAATTTTAGTACCCTAAGAGGAGGTTTCAAAGAGGCGTGTCAAAGAAGAGGTAATATTCGTTGCCGATTCTTTCAATTTTCATTTTTCTTCAACTTATTATTATTTAGTTGTTTCTTTATATTTTAATAACATCAGTATTGATAATATACTGATATTCTATTTTAAATATGAAACAACCCCATTTCTTCTTCTATCTATCCTACAGAAAATGAAATCACCACTCCTGCGTAAGTACTGAATATCGTCTCCACGCCATGGTGTAACCTATTTTTCCACCAACACCTTACATGGATGAGTATGATGGTGTAATGAATAACTATATATGGTTATTATAACATCATACAGATTCTGATATATTATACCATCCACTCCAATTCTATTCAATAATTATGGGAACGATATCATCGCTCAGGCGTACGTATGGATTACCGTCTCAACGATGCGATGAGATTCATTCTCCATGTTAACCATACATGAATGATTATAAAGTTTATATAATGAATAATAATAAATATATGACATAATACTGCTACTGGATTTATGTATATATATATATATATGTATGTCATCTATTTAGTTTCATTCAATTAAATAAGGAAACAAAAACAATGTTCGTGCGTACGTATGGCCTACCGTCTCCATGAACGGTGTATTTCATTCCTTTTATCGATCTATAATATATATGTATATGATGAATATATATTATATATAAGTCATGTTATAAATTCTGGAATTATGTAAATCAATATATAAGTAATAATATCAAGAACGAAAAGTCGAAACACATACGATAAATGAAATGATTTTATCCAAAACGCTTCTTTAACATCGAATTTACAAAAGAACGGGTAATATAAAGTCATAAGTGAAACATATATGATATCATAACAATGAATATGATTATTTAATAAGTCAATGACATTATATAAATCATTATACAGGATGTTCGGATCCATACGAAGCATATCAGACGTAAGGTAAGGGATAATTATTCCAATCTCGTTCTTATCCGAGATAGTTTATTCAGAATTATTTACTGGGGTTATTATTATCTTCCATGTCCATGTTTTCTAAAAGTGTTTTTATGTATGTTTAAATCCCTTTTTAACCATTTTTGACTTTTACGACATGTTATGAAAGGAGTATTTCTTTTGTTTACCATACGAGGAACTTTATAACTTTTTCGAAAAAAGTACGAGAAGAATGTTTTTTTAACGTATATGGCATGAAAGGATTTTTACGGTTTTATAAAGCCTTATTTTCATGAAGATTCCTCCAAAATATTTCATGACTATTTTCAAAAAAATCCTTTTCATTTAAAATTGCATGACATTTTGTGAAAAGAAAATGATTTTGAAGAAGAAATGATATTTTCTCAAGAATTCATTTCAAGTGTTTTATCCAAACCATTTTCTATATAAGATGAAATTATTTCATATGTGTATGTTTCAAGTATAATGTCTCTATTGTTTACTTGGTTTCACATTTCTCATTATGAAATGATAGCCATTTATTTTATTTTGATTATGTGATGATGGGATGATGTTTATGAAACCCATTTTATTTATTGGGTTATTATGAATGACGTATGTTTATTTTGTGGCACAAGTAAGAATGATTTAATTATGAGATGGGTGGGAACTATATCTACCTCCAATGCATTGGGTAAAGATTTATATCTCATGAGATAGACATGGCACGAATGGCAAGTTAAACTGGTTCAATAATTCAGGACTGGAACGAGGAGTGAACTCGATTCAGAAAGGGACTTTGTCCACTAAGATGGTCTTGGCAGAAATTCCTTGGCTACTATGGAAATAATATCATGTGCTTAATGTTTTTCCACAATTACATGTTTTATTTAAAAGCTATTTTATCATGATTGATGTTCTATTTTGATCTATGCCTTACGTACTGTCATGTTTAATGTCATTGCTCAAGATTTTTATGTTTAAACATTATGTTCATTTTTTTTATATTCAAATGTATATGGTTTGTTTTATTTTCTCCATGATTACCCTTAGTGAGAATTTGAGCTCACCCTTTTTATGTTTTCTTTTCCCCAGGATATAAAGAAAGGTTTTAGGTAAGAAAAAAAGGGGAAGATCTTTATGGGAGATGTTGAAGTTCTTTCACCACGATTATAAGATTATGTTCCAAGTTTCCAAAGACACTAAACTATTAAGGTCCTTGTGTGTCTGTTTTTGTTATGTACTAAGTATTCAGAAAAATTAATGTAATGTCCATGTATTTCATGCTTTGGGTCTCTACACCAGTACCACTTGCATATGTCTATCCTTTTGATGTAAGGTCATATTATCTTCCCTAATTCTTCTAGTCTAAAATGAAATATATTAAACTAACCATTACCTATTAAATTGAGCTATATTTTTTAAACCCACATTGGAATTATTCATATTATTCATATTAAATAGACATGAGATTCAACTTATGATTTTTCAGCCTCGATAGACCTATCTTTAGATGATCATTCATCTTTTTACTAGCTTGACAGACCTAATTATTCATCAATAATATTTAATATCACTATTTTGAAGAGAGATACATTGGATAATAAATTATTTTAATTGGATCACCAATAGTTATACTCCAAAACTATTTTCCTACCAATTGGTAAATAATTTTCCCATTATAACAGATTTTTTTCATTGAATGCCTCTTTTAATTGTTCATGTGAAAGTAATAATTCCATATATGACTTTTTACACTACTATTAATTCAATTTATAGCCACATTTACACTATTATAACTAATAAATCCCCCCTCATTAACGTCTTACCTCATGTTTTCTTTTAATAGTTTAGATGATGATAAAAATGATTATCATCCACTTTTAATCCCACTAGCTTCAAGAAACATATAAATGGCGTGTCCCGTGATTCTATAATAATAAAAATAATAGATACCATCCTTTGATATTTTTATTTTATTTTATTCCATCATCCCTTAAATTATTGTTTTCAAAACAATTTTGAATCATATAAATTAATTTTATGTGCCCAGGTTTCCTTGTGTCTCATGTTTGATATCCCTATATAAATTTAATTGAATTTTAATTATTCCACCAATTTTAATAATGTCACCATTAAATGAAAAAATCCCATGATTTAACAGTTTATTCTCTATTGATTGAAATTCAATGAATGTAGAGAAAACTTTTTAAATTACTTAAATTTTTTCTATATTCTCATATATAGATTTAATAATTTCTTAATTACTTCTCTAATTTTATTTGGATTTATGACAAGATTTCATTACCACTTCATCTGTTGAATCCCCATCCTCATTATAATTCATGAGGGAATATAAATTTTTATATTTCATATAACATTTAAACCTAATATTAATCATATATTTAACATTGATATCAAACTATATTGTCTCATATAAAGAGTTTATATTATTAGAAAATGTACTTTGTTCCTTTTTAACATTCCTTCTGTTTGAAGGAAGGAATCGTCAGCTATTTTCACTGGTTTCTCTTCACTATGAAATTTAAAATATTCAATTTATATAGTCCACAATATCATTATTTTTTAACTGAATTTCTATCTGTATTTTCCCAAAAAAACTGAAATATCAACATCACTATCATATTGAATTGTTTCCTTAAATGGATCATTAGAGATTACGATAATCAAAATTTTATGTTTCTCCACATCATGAATTTATTATTATTTTTATCATATCATTATCTGATTATAAATTCTCTAATATATCTCACCACAATCATATATAAATCATAACATTTCCTTTTTCTATATATAAATGTTATTGTAGCTAAAAATAACATGTTTTATCATTAACACAATGTGCAAATAAAATAAAATTATGATTTAGATATTTAACGTGAAATCATGAACTATTAGGATCTGTTATAACTTTTTAGAACTAGGGCTAGATTAAGCATGTTGAGTGGTGGAGGTGAATCAAGGTGCACATTTATTAACACTATTGTTATTTGATGTTTACTTACCTAGATTGATATTTTTCCCTCATTGGAGGGATATGATTAATATTTCTTCTCTAGACACTGATTATTCCAAATATCATATATAAATATATAATGTAACATAATATAATATAAGAGTTTAAAAGGATTAACAAAAATGGATAAATTTCCATTTTACTAGAAAAATAATGACAATATTTTAGGTGGATTTATAATGGCCATCAAATTACAAGGTGCGACACATTATAAATTAATTTTTATTCAATTGATTTTTTATAATATTGTCTTGTTTCTAGTGTTTTAGGTTGCCCCATTGTTTTTTTCAGGATAGTTTTTCATGTATAAAGATAATATTTAATTATAGGTTGGTTTTGTTTCATGATACTTGGGGATATGATGGGTAAACCAGAGAAATTGATGGCCTATGATGTTATGGTGAGGGATACATGGTGAAACACTATAGGGGTGGTTTCATAGTATTGTTTAATTATATCCATACTACTTGGGGTCACCTATAGGGGGTTTAACCTCTTCTATTTTGGGGATACCTATAATGTATCCCAAGAAACACACTATGGAACTACCTAGTGCGTAGGAAGCATTGTGTAACCACTATAGTTTCATCATAACCCACTCATTGGGTGGGGTTTTAAGGGGAAGGTCTATAATTTTTTCGAGACCCCCCTTATTACATCTAGTTCCATATCCATCAACCAGCTCCTGTCTTAGCTAACATTTGGGGATTGTCCTATATTATTTTCACCCCTCTATCCTTGATCCTTATCCATTTTGATTGGAATTCATAATATGGGTTGTGTCTTGGTGAATATAATCCCATCCTAGCCACAAATGTCTCATTCTTCTAATATTTCATTATTTATCCCAATAAAACTACATTATGATGTTTTTGGTAGTTTTTTATTTACTATAGGTTTTATATTGAATATGGGAGGTAAATTTGGTGGGTTCACTTCGTTAATATCATGGTAGGTTGTACGTATTATATTATGACAAATAACTGATTTTATATTCTGTGCATTGTATATGGGTGTTAGTGTTGCCTTGTGATAGCTTTCATTTCGTATCATGTAACATATTACGTTTGCATGGTTTTGGTGGACTCCTTATGAGGGTAGTGTGATAAAATTGACATAGAAATGATGGAACCTAAACCCACATAATATATATGGGTATGTCAGTCCTAGGGATTTTTTAGATCTCGAGTTAGTGGTTGGGAAAAAACTATTAATTTTTAATATTCCTCATGCATGTGGGGTGTTTTAGTTATTGGTTTTAACTATATCATGTGTGAGAGTATAAGTATGAGGTCTATAGAGTATGATTATGGTTGAAATACCTATATTATAATGAATGGTTGAGTTCATGTTATCTGACCTACCTTGAGTAATAGGGGTTAGTATGGGATTTATGGGATAATATTGATCATTGTAACCCAGTCTAAAGTTAGAGGAAAGGGGATATGGTGTGATCTATAATAATTTAGATGGAATCATTTTGAACATAATATAATTATTATTTTTAAATTGAGTTTGTCTATTCGTTGAGTGTGAATTCTATGGCCTTGTTTTGTGTTGTTTTTGAGTATCCTTCATAAACATTATTCTAACATTGAGAATAATTATTAATGGGTGAGGATTTGGGGAAACCCGATTAGTGCATGATTTCCCAACAAGTGTTACTTGTTAATTTATTTTTTAATATATTTAAAAAAATACACCTATATATATTGAAAATATGTAAATATTCAATTGGTGGTGTCCAAAATCATTTATATGCACACCAAGTAAAGTAATATCAATGAACTTATAGGATTCATGGTAAAATATTTTTCTAAGGTAAATAGACCTATGATGTACAACCAATTTTATTGAGGTGGATGGGATATAATTGACTTTAGAACAATATTAGTGATCTTGTACTAATATTCCATATTTATTACTTTTTTTATTAGAATTATATATATATATATATAGATATATCACATATTTACATAGGGGTCCCATTACACTGGGATACAAATTATTATATTCTATAATGTAATTCATTTTAGTGGTGTTATCTACAATATACACCACTATCATTATCATTGTTTTTATTTATAATTTCTATCATCATATATGTTGAGGCTAATAATTGTATAATATTAAGGTAATAATCCTGCTATTTTATGGTTCAAAACCTCACCACTTGTCAATAGCCTCTTACATTCTAGTTGGTATGTATGAGGTCATGTGGACCTACTGGGAAAACCTAGTTATGTATGAATGGGAATAACAAATTGGTACCAAATCCCTCTTAATTTTATTTATAGTTTTGAGATAATAGGAAATAAGATATGATAGATGTAACATAAGTGGTAAATTATTGTTTTCCCAAAAACAATATTATAAGTGACCATCGAGTAACTCGGGTAGTGGGATTTTCTTTTAACGGATTCAATATTTAATTTTCTATTGATTATCTTTTATTTTTGTTACTTTTTTGTTCATATATGTTTCTCTTAGTCTAATTTATAGGGATAGTTGAGTTGATTCATTATGTTTGAGAATGTAAGTTCCCATGCCATGTGCTGAATTTCCAATGATTGCTTTAAGTTAAAATTAGTCGAACTACATTGTAAATATATTCACTGTTTTCTCAAATACATTAATTATAATATCAAATAAATTTATCATGTGAATGTTTTTATTTGTTTATTATAGTTGTTACTGAGATGTGGGTATTGAATACTAATTTTATCCCTCAAATGTGTATTTGGGGTGTTAAACATAGTGGTTAGAGATAAACCTGTTGGTTGTATTGTTTTAGGTTGGTTTTTTATATGCATCTCTATTATCTGATTGAATATTGTTGAATTTCAATTTTTTGCAAGTATTTTTGGGTATTATTTTATTATTTTAGATAAATTTTCCTCATTTATTCCTATAGTAATTTTGATAGGATAGAAAGAGGATTTCCTTTTAGTGGGTAATGTTAACATTGTACCTCATGATTTCTAGTAGGTCTACACTAAGAATGCACTAAATGTGGACCTGGTGGTTTGAGTGACAAATCCTCTCTATCTAGAAATTTTTCTTTTTATTAAAATGGGTGGTAGAGGCATCCATCAATGCTAGTTTGTGATTTTATATTTCGTATAGGATATCCAATAACATAACCCCCCAGAATAATATGGTGTCAGTGTTCATATGGATTCTATGAACAAAATTCATATACATTGGGTGATAATTGTGCTAATTGATATTCTTGAGGACTGGTGGGTGATGCTACCAGTGTATATGATATAGTGACCCACCAAGTGGTTGTGGGTGTGATGATTTTGTGTCAAATGAATGGTGTTATATATTATAAAACCTTTATAAACTAATATTTTGATGATATAATTGATGAGATCCTATTTATGGATCTAGATCATTATTGTATTGATATCAACTAGGTTACAGTGTGTTTGGATGATTAACTAACACATTTTAATGAGTTATTTTGTTTCTCAACCATATGTTTTGGGAAAAAACAGAAGGGTCAATGTATATTGACATAGCCATTCAAAAAGACTTATGGTTCCAAGTCTATATATTTTAATGGAAGTATTAATATAATGCACACAAAAAATACCTCACTATCGAGAAGATCATGGAATATAATTACATACAATGTCATCATCATTATATCGGTGAGCTATGAGGTATCCATATGAGAAAATTTGTTTGGGTCTATTATAGTAATAGGAATATTAGCTATGATGATATGTTTTATGGAATATAGGGAAATAATGGGTAGGGTAGGGATACATTGGTTCCCTCCACAAGAGTGGGTTTCCATACATTATTTCATTACTATTGAACTTGATATTTTCATTATGTGTGACCAAGTCTATTGATGGAGTGTCATGTCTGTGCAACTATGGGGAACTTCAATAATTTTTTTTTACTTTGATGCCTAATTCCAGTTCATATAAGGGCTAGGATAGAGTTAAAATTTTATAGACCATATAGGTGAAACTTAGACATATATTATTATTATGACTCTGAGGTTAGTATTTTTAGTGGAATGAAGTTATTAAGGGAATTTGAATTTTTTGATGATGAAAAGACCTGAAAATTCTGGGTAAATATTTTTAAATTAAATAGGAATATTAAAATTCTACAAAAATTGACGGCGTAGGATTTTGAGGCCCAGTGTGCCCGAAATGAATTTCTGAGCTTCTTTTCGGGTACGCTCAGTAAATGTCCGAGTGTGATTTTCTTACTTTACAACCGGGGCATGGAATTGAAATATGATGGCACCGTTGAACTTGCAGTGCCGATATTCTCTTGAGAAGATTTTTACCCTGATGACAGTTGGTCGAGAGTGAAAGATAATTTTTGGGATTTTTGTGAATGAATAAAATTAAATAAAAGTTGTGTAACATTTTATTTTTTTTTCTTTAAGATCTCCCATGTGGATGTCTCATAGGTAGGGACCACTTGTACTAAACCTCATATGTTAGATTATGGTGGTGGGGACCCCCTAAACTAACCTCCAATGAGAGGTTATTTTGGTGGGGACTACACAAGGCTAAAACCCCTTGAACTATTTCTTAATTATGGGGAAGCCTCTTAAAAATCCCCCACTTTAATGGTGCCACCCCCTTTAATTTATTATGCCTACCACTATGTAATTAATTAATCCAATTTGAAATTGTGCCAACAATTAAAATTGGGGAAACACAATAGTTGGATAATTTGATTTTGGGGGAATGTAATGGTAAAGGGGAGAGCTCATGGGGGATTGCATTCTCCAAATGAATAAATTTTTTCTTGAAGAAATTCTTCCATGGAGAATGCTCCACCAACGAAGAATGCTAATGCCTGAATTCGACTTCTTCCTCGGGATATCCTCCAACGTGGGACATCTTCAATCGACGATCGTCTTTACCTCATCATCGACGACAACAAACGAACGAGGTAGGGTGGTTGTTTGAAATTCTTCACATTTTTTCATTCTTGACGACTCTTCTTAATTCAAATAGAAATTAAAGCAGCTTTCTATCGCTCTAAGGTGGAGAGTGAGGGCTAAACAAACATAGGTCGTCCTCTTCGCAATTCTTATGATTATTTGTGGTGTTCTTCACAATGGAGGAGGCTGGCGACCAACCATGAAAGGGCACAAGAACGGCGGTCGGCACTACCACAGACCGTGATGGAGGTGGCGGTGCAATGGCGTCGATCTACAACCACTGCCCCCGCGGCCTCCGCCGACCACAACCCTCACTGATCACGACCCCCACCGCCTGTGGCCACCAGCACCCCACACCCTTTAGGCAACCCCATGGTCGAGCCACCTCGCACCCTCGTGGCACCCCCATGACCAATCCGCCCTACGGCGGATATGCCCCAAGCCCCCACGACACCCCCGCGGCCGAGCCGCCCTGCACCCTCGTGGAACCCCCATGGCCGAGCCACCCCCGAGGATGTTCGTGCCTCCCCATGGCATAGCACCGCCCCTGCGCTCTCCGCAGCCATAGCACATCCCTTGCTGCTCCCGCGGCCTCGCGCTGCCCTTGCGGCCGCCGCGGTATCGCGCCAGCCTCCATGGTCCCACATAGCCTGCTGGACCGCCCAGTGGGCTGGGCCAAACCCAGCGGGTTGGACCGGGTCGACTGAAACCAGGTCGACCAAAACCGGGTCGGGCCGGGTCGACCCAAGCCAGTTCAGGCCGGGTCGACCCTAACCGGGTCATGCCGGGTCAGTCCGACAAGGTCGGATCCGACCTGGACCCACTACGACCCATTTACGCTTCTTCGTCCATATCTTTGGCACCATACAGTTGTTTGACGGACCTTCTACGACACCGGTAACCTTGGAGCGAGACAGTACTTTGGTATACCCCACTAAATATTTGGATAATGTTGGAGAACTGTCTGGCTGGATAGAGGAAAAACTCAACTGGGCCCTCCAGAATAAAAGATTAATAACTCATAGATCGGGGCATCCAATTGACGCACTGTCTATTGCATTGAGACCACTATGTCATGGTGGTCCTTTCAGATACAACTTTGTGAGACTTTGTGGTAGTTGGAGTATCGAACAGTGGCTTGTGGAGTGGACCATCCCTGAGAAAAGCGAGCATAGTGTGGGAACCCTATAGCTGGCTGTGACGTGAAGAATGAAGAGAGATCCTATGTAGGTCAGCAACGAGCGATCCTATGTGGGTCAGTAGCAAGAGATCTTGTGTGGGTCAGCACCGTGCAATCCTGTGTGGGTCATCACCTAGAGATCTTGTGTGGGTCAGCACCGAGTGATCCTCTGTGGGTCAGCACCGACCAATCTTGTGTTGGTATGCCTCTTAACAGAATAAGATGATTTAATATTTACATCTAATCATATATACTACAATAATTAAGTTATACCTAGTGTGAGCTGAGTTCATACATGTGTGGAACTTTCCTTCTTCGTAATACCTTTCTGGTATTGTTTTGTGTGGCGTACCTGTGTGGTACTTGCCTTTGTGGGTTTCCTTCCTTTGTGGAATAGTTGACCTTTGGGAATTTGGGTTGGACCCGGTGTTTCCTCATGATAGAGATGGGTATACTTGATAACATAGGTATATGTATGGTCATATAACTATGTAGGAATTACAGTTTACTTCATTCTTTGAGGTTTATCTTCTGTGGATTTTTTAGACCATGAAGGTCTCGGGTCCCTACTATGTATCATTATACTCACCCTTTCACAGGCTATGCCCGCACCTCATTGTGTTTGGTGCTACGATGGAAAACACTAATCGAGGCTGAGAGTACCAGGACTAGACAATGCTCGGAGGTGGACATGACGATGAGTCAGTACACAGAATAGACAAACAAACGTGGAGTGCAGAGCAGGCATTCAGTACCTAACCTTCAGGTCGGAATTTCAAAGGACGACCCATCAGTTGTCTTCCTTTTTCCTCCAGTTTACTTGTACTTTCCGTTTCTTATACATTCCAGTTGGGCATGTATTTTGTCCCCATTAACATACTGTACTCACACTACTTTCTATTCATATTACTTGTGTTCATATCTTTTTGTTTACATGTTTGTGTGTGATTACGAGTTATAAAGGCTATGCCTTCCAAGTTTTATGGATTATGTCTTTCGGTTCTAGTCTCCTGCCCCTAGCCTATAGAAGTCGGGATTGGGGTAGTCACGGAACAGGCCCCTAGGGATGGGTTGTGACAAATTGGTATTAGAGGAGTCGGTTATACCATAGAACATAGGACTATACTGTTTTAAATAGCAATAGTGTTACATGTAGTGAGTGTGGTTATCAGTTTATGGAAATCCATTATTGGGGTGACGGTGAACATAACCATACACCACGACCCTGACTTCTGATTTCCGACTTAGTGAATGAAAAACACGGATAGTGTGCGTGTTTTCAAGAGTGTTCTTTGTGATATCTTGAGTCATCTCACCAGGTATAACTTATTGACTGCGGTGCACCTATTTTTTTTTAGGATGCCTCATTACAGAGATCCAACTAGGGTTTCAAGAGTAGTATGCACTGATAGCTCACCGAGTGATGAGGCCTCAGTGATGGGCCCTCTTCCAGTAGAGGCACCAGTGAAGGCACCAACGGTACAATTACCCATTGGGATACCGTTGCCACTAGCTCCAGCAATAGAGGGTGCAAGCCGCTAGAGCATGTTGCATGAGTTCCAGTGCCTGAGGCCACCCAGGTTCAGTGAAGAGACGGACCCACAGGTAGTTGAGTATTGGCTGGAGGCCGTGGTGAGAGTTTTTTGATAGGTAGGGACACCAGCTGATCTCATGGTGATCCTTGCCAGCAGCCTTCAATAGGAAGCAGCAGGCAGATGGTGGAGCTTAAGGCTCCAGGCTCACGATGAGGTGACGCTTATCTGGGCAGACTTCGAGAGCTTGTTTCAGGCAGATTTTGTCCCAGCGAATCCTTGTGCATTGAGCATACATGGGATACTTCATCTGTTATCGGGAAGCATGACTGTGGCTTAGTACTCAGTGAAGTTTACCGATCTCTCATGCTACTTCACTGATATATTGTGGGACCCATTCTTCATTTCCCGGACATTCAATATGGGGATCAGGTGGGAGATTAGGGCTTCAATGATTTAACTCAGCATCCTGAATAATATAGGAATGTTAGAGAGAGACCTCTTAGTAGAGAGTTTTCTTGCTGAGGAGTCACCAGATGTGAGAACCTCCACTAGTCGACATGTAGAGGATTCATCTGTAGTTGGTAGTAGACAGATGACACAGAGGTTCAAGTGGACCATACCTACAGGTGGATGACTGTAGGATTTAGGGTCAGTTGTGCAAGGCAATAGAGGCAGAGCCAGTCATGCTAGGAGCGGGCAGTTCTACACATGCGGTGGGCAGGGTCACATAGCTCGTTACTGCCTGGTCCTCCATACAGATGATATGTAGACAGTCAAAGGAACTCCCAGGAAGAGACAGAGATTCGACCGAGGAGGTCCACAGAGAGTAGGAGGACATGGAAGAGGAGCTAGCCATGCAACTGTTAGTGGGCGATGATTCCAGATGTTACTGACACCCCCACCAGAATGTCTACCCTAATTGTAGGGATTAGGTGGACTAGGGGGGACTCAATTCTTGGCAGTTGAGGCCTACAATCATGGTGCTCTAGAGATGATACGAGGTATGATCTCTGCCTATTCCACCTTGGTTGTAGTACTTATAGACACAGTTTCAAGTAATTTTGTTCCACTACCCTCGTTCAGATATTTGGAAATATGATGGAGTCATTATATCGACCATTATGGATGGAGACTACTACGAGCACATATTCGACGATTACGCACTAGTTTTGGCAGTGCGAGCTTACTCTAAGAGGTGAGAGATTTGGTTGGGATCTCTGAGTAGCAGTGTCTAGGCCTTATGATTCCATCTTGGGTATGGACTGGTTATCAACAGTCCATGCTTAGATTGACTCTATTAGGTGAAAGGTGTGGGTGTGTAACACCCCAGGATTTCAGAGTGTCTTATTTCTTAAAAATAATTCAATAACTTGCACTACACGCAACACCGAGTTCAATCACACCATTAAAAGAGGCCATGAATAGTATTAACTACATTTTTAACTTTATATAATCCTTATAATTTTAGAATCCCTATTATGAGTTTCTTAGTCATAATGCAAGAACAGATTCATTTTCAGTATTTCACTTTTATCAACTTCTAATAGTGAAACCTTTTTAAATACAATATTTTAAACTTTTTGACTAAATGGGGACATCAAAAATTTAAAATGAAACACCCCAAGCTTCCACGGTACGTTTCCCTTTGAATAATGTGATAGCATGTGTTGTACGCAACACGGAGTTCTAACACACCATAACTAATTAAAATAGCCGTTGTGAATAGTAATACCTACTTTTTAAAATTATATATATTTTATATTTGAAAATGGACTTCATTTTTGGATTCGGAATATTGAAATTAGCCTAGGGTGAAATTTTGGTACTTTTCGGATAACTTTTATATTTTGATGAATAGTGAAAATTACTAAATTTTAATTAAAAACAACATTTTTAATCAAAATACTTAATAGTGATAAATTGTGAATTTGAGTGGTTTTAAAGTATTTTTAGAATATATTTTTACCATTTAATATAATGTTGGTCATTGGACATAATTTTACAATTAAACCGAACATAAACAAGTGTCAATCTTTTGATAGTTATTACCTCTTAAAAACACACTTTTTGTTTTGACAGCGGGAATTAATTTTAAATTAATTTCTGCCACTTCTGTGTTTTGAATTTAGAAAAATGGATTCCATATTTGGAATCAGGATGTCCAAATTGTGTAAATAGGTAACTTTTATTTTTAGACATTTTGAATAATTACTGTGGTAAATATTTTATTTACCATGGTTAAGGGTAAATCCGGTAAATAAGGGTTAAAAAAATAATATTATAATAATACAAAATTACCCTAAAACGTGTCCTAACCTTATTGGTGGACACATACCCGACCATGAGCATCCTTGGGTCAATTTGGGGACCCCTTTGAGCCACTTGTATGTGGTAGGGACACTTTATATTAATAAAGTTAAAATAAAAATAAAAATGGCATAAGCTTACATCTTTTAGAAGAACAATTTTTACATAGGGTTATACATGTTGGATTTTCGATTATAAATATTAATTAGAAAGATAAAAGGCTTTCCTACATGATGATATTTTATTTATAATTTTTAAACATCAAATAAGTTAAATTATTAATGACACAATAATGATGCAATGTTTACCTCATTAATAAATCATTGAAATAAATAATATTATAATGATTAAAATATTATCTAAAACCTGTCCAATTCTTATTGGTTGATGTTATTTAGAATATGAGTCATCTTAGCTTCGACCTCAATGATTTTTGGACCATTATAAACCGAATATAATTATATTATAAAGAAATACTTTCACTCTTTCCTAAAGAGCCCCTCCTCTCCCTTATAAAAGGAGACCACTTCTACTCATTCCTCACACCTCTCAAGCCACATGGCTCGTCCAAACTCTGCCCAACTAAGCTCCCCACATCCCTCTCCTCCTCCTTGAAGCTTCCCCTTAGGCAGAAAGCATTTCAACAAATCCTTTGGTTCCAGCCAAAGTGAGTTACCTAAATTAAAGGTAACGATTTCTCTTAAATTATTTTCATTTATTTTTCTTCTTCAACCCCCAAACTCTTTTTATTTCCTTTTTTTTGTAACAACACCAGTATCGTCAATATACTAGGATGTTTTTATAAGAAGGATTCAAACTACACATACACACAACTCCATCTAATGGATGATGAACATAATGTTTCTGTGGTTGGCAAACTAACGCCTCACGAAACGATGATTGTTCAAATACATCTTACCGCCTCTCATGGTGGCCATTATGATGGAACTGTAATTAAATATGATATTAATGATATATATTTTATATATAAGCTTCTGTAATTCCATTTTATTTCATACCATTATTCGTTTCATGTTGTATATACATACGATAATTTCATTTGAGGAAGTGAGGACTACCGCCCCCTTAAAATGATATGACTCGTTCATACCACACATGGAACGTATAAAGGATGGTGTTAATGAACTTAAGTAACATATATAAAATATTATATTATACTCGAATAGTAATATACCTATGTATCATTTGGATTCGATTCTTTTAAAATAAAAAATAAATGGAAGTAGCGTTCGTGCGTACGTACGGACTACCGTCTCCACGAACGCGATGTGATTCATTCTCCATCGTATCCATTCAAGTATAATTATCATTTAATGATTTAAAAATGATGTTTAAGGACTTGATATCATTCTGGATATGAATAAGATACAACAAACATGACTTATGTAACAAAACATATAAAGAAAATGAGTAAGTTAACACCCGAAACGGTGATAATACTAAGATATTATTATCAAATCAATATTAAAAGATAATATATGATATCATATTAATGTATATGACTCTTGTATAATTTAGTAAAAATTATTTCACTATTATACAGGAGGTTAACCTACCCCAACCAAGGAAAAGTACAAGGTAAGGGTTATTTCACAATCTCTTCATTATCCGAGGTTGTATTATACGTAATAATCTATTGGGACCTCTTTATCATCCACATCCATGTTTCTTCAAAATGTATTTCAAAACATTTTTACTATTTACAAGAATATGGGTTAAAGTCATTTATACCCTTGTTTGACTTTTTATAAGAGGTTTATAAAGGAATCTTTCCGTCGTTTTCAAAACAAAGTCCTTTTTAACCTTTTTGACAGAATTGAGGTAAGAATGTTTTTTTAACTTATACGGCGGGTGCGGTTATTTTCCGCCGTTATAAAATCGTCGAAACTTTCCATACAAGCTTATAAGAATATTTTCAAAGAAAATGTTTTATTTTATATGGATCTTAAATGATTTCAAAATAAAAGGAGATACTTCTTTAAAAAGAATTTTGATTTCATCTATGTCAACATCCTTTGATGGATTTTAAGATTATTTGAAGTTGATTTATTATGATACAAAAATTCTATATTGTATTGAAGGTTTTGTGATATGTTTGACTGTGGATGTGCTATTTTTATACCATTCATAGTTTATGGTGAAATTATTGACATTTTTTATGCTAGTTTTAATACGAATGTTTATGTTATGTTTAAACCTTTTCATATGGGAATGCATTGGACTTAATAAGTGAAGGGTGGAGCCCGCTATAGCTCCTCGATGCATCGATAGGTCTCATGAGACAAACTAGTGTCTTGGCACAAGGCCTTGACAAAATCTTATTTGTAGTCTTGGCACGAGGCCTTGGCTATGTGGTTATGATAGTCTGGCATTATGCATTCCAACATTATGAAAGTTGTTATTGATTTTTGCATGTGATTATTTGATTAGTAGAATATCCATGGGAATAAGTAAATGACATTATTTCATTTTATTTATGCCATACCATGTTGAAAGTTCATATTTAAAAGGCTTTTGTTTTAGTTATACATTGCCTTAAATGTTTATTCTTATTTATGAAAGTTTCCGCTATATTGTTATCCTTACTGGGCATTTGAGCTCACCCCTTTTCTATGTTTTATTTTTCCCAGGATGTGAAGAAGTAAGTTATGAATGACCTGTAGGGATTTTATGAGGGGTTAATAGTGTGGATTGTGGAAACATTGTGTTGTTGTAGTAGTTTTTCATTTTATGATGTAATGTAAAACTTATGAATATATCTAGTGTTTACAAGGCTACTAAACCAATCGGTCCTTCGGGATTTGATCTTTCTTGTGATCATGCCAATGTTATGTAATAATGCACCGACTCTGGGTAGCTGGGGTCGGGGCGTTACAGTTGGTATTAGAGGAAGTTTAGTACAAACCTTGGAAGCTAGATTTAGTTAAACTCTGATTAGAGCACGTAGACCTAAGATGAACTTTGAGGATTAGTATAGAAAAACTTCCTATAATTTTGGTATTGTAGAGATTTTGTGAGTTTTCCGAGCAATACATCCCTGTCTGGATACGAGCAGGTAGAGGCGGCTCTGGCACAGATGTACCTAGGGGTAAAACCCGAAAACACCGCTTTGAGCTAGACTCGAACGGGAACTGGTGCACGACAACGGGCCTTGCTGCACTCTTGGTTACGACATTCCCGGGGGATATGCTTAGGATAACTCTCATTTTCTTTACAAATCATTATGAAGGGTTTATGAGTATATACTTCCTCAAAGAAAACATTTTTATGATTATGGATTATATCCATAAATAGTTCAATTTATGTTAAGTGTTTTATAAGTATGGGATTATGTATTTTGATTCATAAACTGATCTAGTGTATGCCATTGTTTAGAAATGGTGCCCAGTAGAAGGAATGAGAACTCCAGAAATGCACATGATCCAAAGAGAAGGAAGGATCATATCTTTCATGGTCTCAATCTAGAATTTATAAGAGAAATAGTCTCCCATGTATTATCATCATATGAAGAAATAATATCATGTGTTGATAAGATAAGTAAAGAGTTTACTGAGTCCTATGGCTTTGAAGGGAAGCAAGAGAAGAAAAGGATGGAAGAGAGAAAGATGGATAAAGGGAAGAGGGAAAAGAAGAATTTTCCCATATGTGGTAACTGTGGAAAGAAACACCCTGGAACTGGCCTGAAAGGAATGGGAGTTTGTTATAAGTGTGGAGGAAAAGGGAACAAAGTACGTGACTGCAAGGGTAAGAAAATGGTTTCAAATGTACAATGCTTCATTTGCAAGGAGTTTGGACACTACGCGAACCTATGTTCCAGTCATCAGACTATGCCACAAATGATGCTATTGGATAATAATCAAGTTATGATACTACCACAGATGAAGAGGAATGATTAGAGTTCTTATGTTGATTATGTCAATTGAGTGCTGTATCAACAATGTACTTGTTATAATAATTATGGAGTATATAAGGATTGTACTGCAGTACTATTTCATTAAGGACTTGAGACTGTGTGGAACAAAGAAAAGTGACTCAATAGCAGGATAAATTTTTGGAAAATATATGGTTTAGAGAACGATAAATCATGATATAGTTCTGATACTGAGGTAGTGATTTTGGAATAATATGTGATTGTTTTGGATAAATTATATTGGATATTATTGACTACCTTGGAACTGATTAATGATTTGTATATTCCATCATTGTTGGGGTTTAAAACATTTTTGGATTAATGAAGTATATCCAGCATTCTATATAGAATAAGGGAGCATGAATGTAATCAATAAGGAATATGGTAATTCATGATGTTTCAGTGTATTAAAAGAATACATGATGAAGGTATTCATTTTCTATTACGAGGTAAAAAGGATCTACATTATGTTTACCTTCCTTATAAAATGTTGGACTGTGAGTTTGGGCAGAATTATTTTGGATAGTTCTAGTTTGGATTATTTTGGATTGCCATAAAAGGACAACCCGGAGGTCGGGCGACCACCCGTCGCGTCCGGCAAGGCTGCGAGACTTGAACCCGCAACCGAAGGGCGACAAGGGTGTATCACCTACAACTGTACCACGAGATGTCCTGAATTAAATAATGTAGTTTTTTTTAAAAGATCTGGTAGATGAATTATAATTCATTTATTTTGGAACCCTGTACGAATAGTATAAATAGAAAAAAAAAATTTACGTTCTATTATCTTTTAGAATGAAAGATTAGTTTGTGGTAGAAATTTATTAATGGGTAAAATTCTAATTATAAAGTAAGTATATCTCCTTATTATCTTATCCAATCTCATAAATAAATTCCTCAACATTAATAATAGAAACTTAGAACAAAAATGTTGTCCTAGATGGTACCTTAAATCATCACAAATTTATGGCTTTGGGATTGTTGGTCTTTTCATAGCCATGTTCTCTACCACTCTCCATCAGATAATTGATGGTTAGATTTCTCTTCCATATCAATATTTTCCTACATGGAACCCTAGAATGTGTTATTTTCGGTAATCTTCATACTTTCCACTCTTTATTTTAAATAGAGGCCTCATTAATTCATTTTTCGATGTGGGATTTCAACTAAGATATTTTGAAATGTCCAAAATGTGTTGTCCCAATACCATATATTTTGTTGAACCGATGGTACTTCAAATCATCATGGATTGATGAGTTTAAGGACCTCAATTTTATACTTGTTTGTGATTGATGACCTCAATCACTACCTATAAATATTTACGTTTTTCCTCCAATTATATGTCTCTAATTGCCACCAATGTTCTCCTAATCGAGATCATAATTTGGTGGTGACCCTTTAATTTCTCTTTTCCTCATATTAAGACTAAATTTTAGTAACCCAATTTCCAATGTGGGTTTTCCCACAAATATATTTTCTACTTTCAACCTTTTATTTTCGAAGAACAATTTCAAATTGCGAGGACGCAATTTATTGAAGGAGGGGAGAATGTAACACCCCAGGATTTCAGAGTGTGTTATTTCTTAAAAATAATTCAATAACTTGCACTACACGCAACACCGAGTTCAATCACACCATTAAAAGAGGTCATGAATAATATTAACTACATTTTGAACTTTATATAATCCTTATAATTTTAGAATCCCTATTATGAGTTTCTTAGTCATAATGCAAGAACAGATTCATTTTCAGTATTTCACTTTTATCAACTTCTAATAGTGAAACCTTTTTAAATACAATATTTTAAACTTTTTGACTAAATGGGGACAACAAAAATTTAAAATGAAACACCCCAAGCTTCCACGGTACGTTTCCCTTTGAATAATGTGATAGCGTATGTTGTACGCAACACGGAGTTCTAACACACCATAACTAATTAAAATAGCCGTTGTGAATAGTAATACCTACTTTTTAAAATTATATATATTTTATATTTGAAAATGGACTTCATTTTTGGATTCGTAATATTGAAATTAGCCTAGGGGGAAATTTTGGTACTTTTCGGATAACTTTTATATTTTGATGAATAGTGAAAATTACTAAATTTTAATTAAAAACAACTTTTTTAATCAAAATAATTAATAGTGATAAATTGTGAATGTGAGTGGTTTTAAAGTATATTTAGAATATATTTTTACCATTTAATATAATGTTGGTCATTGGACATAATTTTACAATTAAACCGAACATAAACAAGTGTCAATCTTTTTATAGTTATTACCTCTTAAAAACACGCTTTTTGTTTTGACAGCGGGAATTAATTTTAAATTAATTTCTGACACTTCTGTGTTTTGAATTTAGAAAAATGGATTCCATATTTGGAATCAGGATGTCAAAATTGAGTAAATAGGTAACTTTTACTTTTAGACATTTTGAATAATTACTGTGGTAAATATTTTATTTACCATGGTTAAGGGTAAATCCGGTAAATAAGGGTTAAAAAAATAATATTATAATAATACAAAATTACCCTAAAACGTGTCCTAACCTTATTGTTGGACACATACCCGACCATGAGCATCCTTGGGTCAATTTGGGGACCCCTTTGAGCCACTTTTATGTGGTAGGGACACTTTATATTAATAAAGTTAAAATAAAAATAAAAACGGCATAAGCTTACATCTTTTAGAAGAACAATTTTTACATAGGGTTATACATGTTGGATTTTCGATTATAAATATTAATTAGAAATCTAAAAAGATTTCCTACATGATGATATTTTATTTATAATTTTTAGACATCATATAAGTTAAATTATTAATGACACAATAATGATGCAATGTTTACCTCATTAATAAATCATTGAAATAAATAATATTATAATGATTAAAATATTATCTAAAACCTGTCCAATTCTTATTGGTTGATGTTATTTAGAATATGAGTCATCTTATCTTCGACCTCAATGATTTTTGGACCATTATAAACCGAATATAATTATATTATAAAGTAATACTTTCACTCTTTCCTAAAGAGCCCCTCCTCTCCCTTATAAAAGGAGACCACTTCTACTCATTCCTCACACCTCTCAAGCCACTTGGCTCGTCCAAACTCTGCCCCACTAAGCTCCCCACATCCCTCTACTCCTCCTTGAAGCTTCCCCTTAGGCAGAAAGCATTTCAACAAGTCCTTTGGTTCCAACCAAAGTGAGTTACCTAAATTAAAGGTAACGATTTCTCTTAAATTATTTTCATTTATTTTGCTTCATCAACCCCCAAACTCTTTTTATTTCCTTTATTTTGTAACAAAACCAGTATCCTAAATATACTAGGATGTTGTTATAAGAAGTATTCAAACTACACAAACACACAACTCCATTTAATGGATGATGAACATAATGTTTCTGTGGATGGCAAACTAACGCCTCACGAAACGATGATTGTTCAAATACATCTTACCGCCTCTCATGGTGGCCATTATGATGGCACTGTAATTAAATATGATATTAATGATTTATATTTTATATATAAGCTTCTGTAATTCCATTTTATTTCATACCATTATTCGTTTCATGTTGTATATACATACGATAATTTCATTTGAGGAAGTGCGGACTACCGCCCCCTTAAAATGATATGACTCGTTCATACCACACATGGAACGTATAAAGGATGGTGTTAATGAACTTAAGTAACATATATAAAATATTATATTATATTGGAATAGTAATATACCTATGTATCATTTGGATTAGATTTTTTTAAAATAAAAATTAAATGGAAGTAGCGTTCGTGCGTACGTACGGACTACCGTCTACACGAACGCGATGAGATTCATTCTCCATCGTATCCATTCAAGTATAATTATCATTTAATGATTTAAAAATGATGTTTAAGGACTTGATATCATTCTGGATATGAATAAGATACAACAAACATGACTTATGTAACAAAACATAAAAAGAAAATGAGTAAGTTAACACCCGAAACGGCGATAATACTAAGATATCATTATCAAATCAATATTAAAAGATAATATATGATATCATATTAATGTATATGATTCTTTTATAATTTAGTAACAATTATTTCACTATTATACAGGAGGTTAACCTACCCCAAACAAGGAAAAGTACAAGGTAAGGGTTATTTCACAATCTCTTCATTATCCGAGGTTGTATTATACGTAATAATCTACTGGGACCTCTTTATCATCCACATCCATGTTTCCTCGAAATGTATTTCAAAACATTTTTACTATTTACAAGAATATGGGTTAAAGTCATTTATACCCTTGTTTGAATTTTTATAAGAGGTTTATAAAGGAATCTTTCCGTCGTTTTCAAAACAAGGTCCTTTTCAACCTTTTTGACAGAATTGAGGTAAGAATGTTTTTTTTAACTTATACGGCGGGTGCGGTTATTTTCCGCCGTTATAAAATCGTCGAAGCTTTCCATACAAGCTTATAAGAATATTTTCAAAGAAAATGTTTTATTTTATATGGATCTTAAATGATTTCAAAATAAAAGGAGATACTTCTTTAAAAAGAATTTTGATTTCATCTATGTCAACATCCTTTGATGGATTTTAAGATTATTTGAAGTTGATTTATTATGATACAAAACTTCTATATTGTATTGAAGGTTTTGTGATATGTTTGACTGTGGATGTGCTATTTTTATACCATTCATAGTTTATGGTGAAATTATTGACAATTCGTATGCTAGTTTTAATACGAATGTTTATGTTATGTTTAAACCTTTTCATATGGGAATGCATTGGACTTAATAAGTGACGGGTGGAGCCCGCTATTGCTCCTCGATGCATAGGTAGGTCTCATGAGACAAACTAGTGTCTTGGCACAAGGCCTTGACAAAATCTTATTTGTAGTCTTGGCACGAGGCCTTGGTTATGTTGTTATGATAGTCTGGCATTATGCATTCCAACATTATGAAAGTGGTTATTGATTTTTGCATGTGATTATTCGATTAGTAGAATATCCATGTGAATAAGTAAATGACATTATTTCATTTTATTTATGCCATACCATGTTGAAAGTTCATATTTAAAAGGTTTTTGTTTTAGTTATACATTGCCTTAAATGTTTATTCTTATTTATGAAAGTTTCCGCTATATTGTTATCCTTACTGGGCATTTGAGCTCACCCCTTTTCTATGTTTTAATTTTCCCAGGATGTGAAGAAGTAAGTTATGAATGACCTGCAGGGATTTTATGAGGGGTTAATAGTGTGGATTGTGGAAACATTATGTTGTTGTAGTAGTTTCTCATTTTGTGATGTAATGTAAAACTTATGAATATATCTAGTGTTTCCAAGGCTACTAAACCAATCGGTCCTTCGGGATTTGATCTTTCTTGTGATCATGCCAATGTTATGTAATAATGCACCGACTCTGGGTAGCTGGGGTCGGGGCGTTACAGGGTGTGTCGGCACGGATGGGACCATGATAACCTTCATCGGCGAGAAAGAGCCTTTTTAGCACAATAGGGACTTACTCGGAGGAGGGTGGAACCAATTACTCAGTTTTCTAGCCTTACCCACAAAGAGGTTGATGTGGAGAGTCCGAGATATCCTATAGTGGTGGACCAGTACACATATGTTTTCCTTGATGATTTTTTTGGGTATAACTCCTCACAGATAGGTGTACTTTTACAATGACTTGTATCCCTGGATGACACTGATGTCCATACCAGCATATCGTATGGCTCTTACGCAGCTTCGTGAGCTGCAGGTACAACTGGAGGACTTACAGGGTAAGGGTTCATTCGGCCAACTGTTTCTCCTTGGGAAGCCCTGATTTTGTTCTCCAATAAGTTGGATGGGATCTTGAGGCTTTTTGTTGACTATCGGTGCCTGAACACTGTGACCATGAAGAATAAGTACCCACTTCTGAGGATTGATGACCTCTTTGATCAGCTGAAGGGAGCATGGTGGTTCTCGTAGATAGACCTCAAATCAGGATATCACGAGCTCAGAGTACGGTATGAGGATGTATAGAAAAAAGATTTAATATGTCTATACGGCCATTATGAGCTCTTGGTTATGCCATTCGGTGTGACCAATGCTCCAACAGTGTTCATGGGACACATGAACAAGATCCTTCAACCATACCTTGATATCTTTGTAGTAGTCCTTATTGATGACATTATGATCTACTCGACTATTGAGGAGAATCATTACTATCATTTTCAGGTCGTACTAGACACACTCTTAGAGTACCAGCTTTATGGTAAGCTCTGGAAGTGCCAGTTTTGGATTCGAGAGGATCACTTTCTAGGACATGTCATATTAGAGGCTGGAGTTATAGTTGATCTAGCATAGATTGAGGTAGTAATTGATTGGGAGGCACCTAGAAGTGTGACGGAAGTACGAAGTTTCTTGGGTTTGGCTGGATACTACCGGAGGTCTGTGCCATATTTTTCAAGTTTTGCATCACCTCTATCAGCATTGACGAAGAAGGTGAAATCCTTCGTGTGGTCGGATATATGCTAGTCGAGTTTTCAGGAACAAAGGAAGAGGATGAATAACACCCTCATATTAAGGATACTAGAGGAGGGTGTAGGGTACACAATCTACTATGACGCATGAGGGACTAAGTTCAGAAGTGTCCTGATGCAGGAGTGAGTAGTGATCACATATGGTTCTTCAAATCTGAGACAACATGAGAATAACAACGTTACACATGACCTAGAGTTAGCAGGAGTGGTCTTAGCCTTGAAGATGTGGTGAAATAACGTTATGGGTGAAGCTTTTATAGTCTACTCAGATCACAAGAGACTCAGGTATATCTTCTCTCAGAAGGACCTGAACACGAGACAACGATGTTGGATTGAGTTCCTCCAGGACTATGACTTTGAGATATTCTATACTCCTGGGAAGTGGAACCTTATTTCAGATTCTCTCAGCGGGAGGTCAGGTATAGAGATACTATTCGAGGGGATGGAGCAGCTGGACGCTTTGCAGATATCCTTTGTGGATGGAGATGGAGCAGATTTTCATCAGTCTCTTACAGTCTCATCCCCACTTCTTCAGCGAGTCTGCGAGGCATATCGTGGAGATGCTGACAGTGAGACATGACGTGCTCAAATATCCACAGGACATGAACCTAATGGATTTTCTAACGGTGGGGAGAACATCATCCTCTTAAGAGGACGTACCATGCTACCAGTGTCGCTTCAGAAGGAAGTGATTATAGAGTTCCAAACATCACCTCTAGAGGTACATCCCAGAGTGGTGAAGATGTACTAGGATCTCTGAAGACATCACTGGTGGCCATACATGAAGAAAGTAGTACCATAGTGTGTCCCTCGGGGCCCCACTTTTCAGCAAGTGAAGGCAGAGCATTAGGCACCAGCAGGCTTGGTTCTTCCACTAGAGGTCCCATAGTGGAAGTGGGATGTGATATCCATGGACTTAGTGATAGGACTCCCACGTATGTCAGAGGTTAGGACTCGATCTGGGTGATCGTCGACCGACTCACCAAGTCGGCCCACATCCTACCGATCAGAGAGCAGGGTTCAATAGAAAGCTTGGGATGCCTCTGTGTGCAGAAGATTGTGTGGCTACATGGTGTACCCTCAATGGTTGTCTCTGATCGTGATGCATTTTTTAATTCCTGGTTGTAGAAGGGGTTGTAGGAGGCATTCGGGATGCAACTTTATTTGAGCACCACCTTCCATCCTCAGAGGGATGGACAGACTGAGCGGACCATTTCGACCCTAAAGGACATGTTGCGTGCTTGTGTCCATGACTTCGGTCAGAGTGAGGAGGATCACTTTACTTTCATGGAGTTCTCATACAAAAACATTTGACACTCCACTATTGGGTTGGCACCATTCGATATGTTGTACAATTAACCTTGCAGAACACCTTTGTGCTGGACTGACCCAGGGGAGTCTGCACTAGTGGGACCAGAGATGGTTCGGGCTACCACATAGAAAGTGAAAATAATCCAGGAGTAGATAAAGACTGCACAGAGTAGGCAAAAGTCTTATGCCGACAGGAGACGAAGACCTCTAGAGTTTGAGGATGGCGACCATGTCTTTCTATGGGTCTGACATGGATGAGGTTTGTGTAGATTTGGCCGAGGTGGAAAGTTATCTCCGAAGTTCATCAGACCTTTTCAGGTCCTCAACAGAGTTGGTGCGGTGGCTTACCAATTAGAAATTCCACCTCAATTGCACCAGGTGCATGGCGTCTTCCACGTATCCCAGCTGAGGATATATATGAACGACTCTTCTAACATCATCAACCATGGAGAGCTGCACGTCGATAATTGGGAAACTTTTATGGAGGTTCCAGTAGAGATTGAGGATCGACTAGAGAGAGTCCTTCATGGGCGGTCGATACCTCTGGTGTGGGTTCGTTGGCAACACATGAACCTCAAGGAGAGCACATGGGAGTGGGAGGCTTAGATTCATGCTCAGTACCCCAATTTGTTTTCCTAGTTTTCAGTTTTGGCTTATGGGGACGTAAAGCCCTGAGGTGGGGAGAATGTAAAGACTCGTAAATTCCATGTAATTTTTTTAAATTAAACAGATATTTTACGAGTCTGAAAAAATTTATAGCAAGTGACTACAAGGCCTAGTGTTCCCGGAATGAATTTCTGAACTTTTTTTGGGTACATTTAGTAAATGTGCGAGCGGGGTTTTCTAACTTTTGAACCGGTTCTCTAATTTTAAAATCTGAGGGCACCTTTGAACTCGCAACACTGGTATTCGCTTGAGGAGACTTTCAAATCGACAGTAGTTGGTTGAGAGTGAAATATAATTTTTGGGTTTTTCATGAAAGAATAAAAAAAATGTTGTGAAACATTTTATTTTATTTTTCTTTAGGATCTCCCATGTGGATGTTTTATAATTGCGGACCACCAGAATTAAACCTACCAGTAGGGATTATGGTTGTGGGGACCACCTAATCTAACCTCCCATGAGAGGTTATGGTAGCGGGGACCACCCGAGGCTAAAACCCCTTGAACTACCTCTTATGTTTGGGGAAGCCTCTTAAAATTATCCAACTTTAACGGTGCCACCCCATTTAAATTATTAATCCAAACACTATGTAATTAATTAATCCAATTTGAAATTGTGACAATAATTAAAATTGTGGAATCATTACAGTTTTTTATTTTGATATTGGGGTAATGTATTGGAAAATGGGAGTGATCTTTGAGGATTTGAATCTCCAAATGAAGAAATTCTTCCAAGAAAAACTTCTTCCACAAATAACGCTCCTACAATGAAGAACGCTGACGCCAGACTTAGACTTCTTCCTCAGGACATCCTCCAATGTGGGACCTCGTTAAGCGACGATCATCTTTCCCTCATCATCGACGATAACAAGTGAACGAAGTAGGGTTGTTGTTTAAAATTCTTCCATTTTTCATTATTGACGACTCATCATCATTCAATGAGAGATTATAATCGCTTGCTACCACTCTAATGAAAAGGGTGCGGGCCAAAAAAACCGGGATTTTCCCCTCCGCAATTCTTGTGATGATTTTTGGTGTTCTTCGCGACGGAGGAGGTTGGAGACCAACAACAAAGGGGCACGAGAATGGCAGCTGGCACTAATGCCAGCCATGACATAGGCGATGGTGCAACGGCACCACTCCGCGGCCCCCGCCACCTGCGACCTCCACTGACCACGGCCTCCGCCGACCGTGTCCACTGCCGCCTCGTGCCCTCGCGGCCCCCGCGTGGTCAATCCACCCCGCAGTGATGCCGCCTCATGGCCTTGCGGCACCCCCACGGTCGGCCCCCCCGATCCCTCATAGATCCCCCGCGGCTAAGCCGCCACACCCCTACGCGTCACCCCCACGACTGAGCCTCCCCATGCGCTCACGGCACCCCCGCGGTCGATACGCCCCATGCCCTCTCAGCACCATTGCTGTTGAGCCGCCCCGCAGCAATATACTCCGCCCCGCGCCCTCGCGACCCTGCGGCATTGTGCTGCCAACACGGCCGTCGCAGAGGCCTCGTGACCCCCGTAGCCTCACAATGCCCTCGTTGTCCCCTCGACATCGTGTCACCCTCTGTGGTTCCTTACGGCCCGCGCGGCCTGCCGGACCACCCCGCGGGCCGAGCCACCCAGCGCAGGCCGGGCCGGTCCCAGCAGGCCGAGACGCCCAGCGGACCGGGCTAGACCCAACAGGGTGGGCCAGACCTAGCAGGTATGTCCGGGTTTACCCAAACCGGTTCTGCCCAGGATGGGTCGGGCCAGGTCAGGCCAACCGGGTCGGAGCAGACCCGGACCCACTACGACCCATTTACGCATCTTCGGCCATATCTTTGGAATCGATCGTTCATTTGATTAATCGGCTACGGCACCCGGAAATTTGGAGTGAGACGTTGTTTTTGGTATACCATACAAGAGATTTGGATAATTTTGGGGAAAATTCAGGTTGGATCAAGCACAAATTCAATAGAGCCTTCAGAACTAAAAGACTAATAACTCACAGATCAGGCGTCCGATTGACACACCGTCTATTGCGTTAATACCCCTATGAAGTAGTGGTCCTTTGAGATATTTATTCTTCAGACTTATTGGAAGTTGGAGTATTGACCAGTGGCTTCTGGAGCAGCACCTCTTGGAGAAAAGAGAGCATATTTTCGGAACCGTATAGCTAGTTGTGATGTGAATAATTAAGAGTGATCCTGTGTGGGTCAACACCGAGTGATCCTGTGTGGGTCTACCTCTTAATAGAGTAGTATGATTCAGTAGTTACACCTAATAATATCTACTATTGTACTTAATTCATACCATTTGTGAGTTGAGTTCCTACATGTGTGGTACTTTCCTTCAAGCTATTACCCTGGTGGTATTCATCGGTGTCTTGTACCTGTGTGGTACTTGACTTTATGGTTTTTCATCCTTTATGGAAGAGCTGAGCTTTTGGATTTTGTGTTGGACCCTATGTTTCATCATGATTGAGATGTGTATACCTGATAACTTATGTATATGTATGTGCATCTACCTAGGTAGGGTGATAGTTGACTTCATGCTTTGAGGTTTATCCTTTGTGAATTTGTGTGACCTTGAGGGTCTCGGGTTTCCTACTGAGTATTGTCATACTCACCAATGGATGGGCTATGCCCACACCTCTTTGTTTTTTTATAGATGATTGAAAGTGCAGATCGAGGCTGAGAGTACTAGGAATATACTGTACTCGGAGGTGGACCTTACAACGAGGTAGTACACATTGGAGATGGACGAATGTGGAGTGCTGAGGAGGTGATCAGTACCAACACATCAGGTAGGAACCTTGGAGGACGATGTAGCAGTTGTCTTACTTTTTTCTCCAGTTTACTTGTACATTCAATTTCGTGTACTTTCCAGTTGGGTTTGTATTCTGGACCCTTTTAGTTACTGAACTCACACTGTTTAATATTCAGTTTACTTGTGTTAGTATCTTGTTGTGTTCTAGGTTGCGTGTGATTACATGTTATAAGTAAATGACTTACCTGTTTTGGGATTATGCCTTTTGGTGCTTGTCTCTATCCCCTAGCCTATGGATGTTCGGCTTGGGGTAGTCATGGAACGAGCCCCAGGGAACGGGTCGTGACAAATGACATAGGTATTAGTTCCCATATGAGAAAATAATCATAGCGGTGGGACCACAATTTCAAGGATTACATTGTTAATTCTACGGGTCAAGTTCCATTTGACATATATAATTATCATTTGACTATAAGAAGTAAATTTATTTTCACATTTTTTCATTTAGATACCTTTTATCAAACCTGTGATTCTTATTCCTTCTTTTCTTCCTAAGTTATTCCCAGGTTGGGGTTGATTATGGTGTTTTTTTATCAAAGGTGGGACCATATTTCAATGAAATATCATATCTATTATTGTGTTCAGGTTCTATATGAAACATATAATTATAATTTGATTGTTGGAGGTTTATTTTATGCTTTTATCTATTTTAGAAAATAACTGGGTTTCCCATTCTTTCATTTCTTCCTGAGTTATACCTAGGATGGGTTGTATCATGGAGTTTTTATCAGGGTTTTAATGCATTATACTCCTTGGGATGATATTCTATCATGTTCAAAAGTATTTATCAAGTGTCATTTTGGGAGATTCTATATGAATTTATTAACATTTTATATATTGTACGTAAAACCTTTTGACGTATTTTTTAGAATTTATTGGTTAAAATGCATCCATAATGTATTGATTTGTATCTTTGGTGTGTTTCAATCACATCAGTTGAGGTAGAAGAGTATGTTCTATTAGGAGAGTGGGATATTCAACCATATAGAAATGGATCTAATTTTAGATATGTAGGATCCATTATAGTTGGTAGGGATAATTTTATTAACCATGTGATGGTCCATAACTAATTTTCCTCCAATGGGGATCTATTATTGGATGATTTCTCAGGACGTACTCTTATGAAGAAGGTCTATTTTTTTATAGATCTTGTATTTGTTTAAAACCCATATTGATTCCACCGTATTGTATAGGACTACATGAGCTTAAGGATATAATTTAATTTCCCTAGGTTCGTGATTAATATGGATTCATTTTAATGAGTAACTCTCCTTTGGGTGATTTGATTTTATTCACCATGAGTGTGGATGATGGACTGTGGTTATGTGTAGATTACCAGAAATCGAAATAGGTTATGAAAAATAACAATGGAACTTTTTGCAATGATTGGAAATTTTTCTGATAGATATGGGGGGTCTGATTGTTCTCTAAGATTGACCTATGATCAGGGTATCATTAGTTGTAGGTAAGAGAATTAGATGGGAGAAACATTTTATTTAAAAGTGTGTGTGGGTTATATGAGTATGGTGTGATACCATACTATCTTGTTAATATTTTAATAGTGTAATGTCACTCATGAATTATATTTTCTGTCACTACCCAAACTCCTTCATGGTGGTATTTTATTAGAACATCTTAGTATATTAAAGGATCCTTAAGTCACATATAATGAATCTTTATATTTCTTTATATTAATTTGGGAAAATTTTATTTAGGACCCATGCTTGAAGTTCCACTTTTTGATTAAAAATGTTCACTTTTTATGATAATTTATATCAGGTGAAAATATATCAATTTACCAAGAAATATTGGAAGTAGTGATTAATTGTGATCTAGTGAAGTACGTAATAGAGATCCTAGTTTTTCATGGGTTTTGAAAATTTTACAGGTGATTAATTTTGGATTTCCATTTCATGGAAGTGAAAATAATTTATCTTCCACTCAAGGGTTCCATGTTTCGTAGGACTATATGTTGTGAAGAGGCCTTTCTGGAGTCAAATAAGTGGTAAATATTCTCTTTAATTCTAAATCATATAGACTCATTATAACTTATATAGTCTATTGTGATAAATTTGGAGTTAGGTTGGGTGTTGTTTTGATTAAGAGGGAATATATGGTCACTTATGGGTATCATCAATTATGGATAGAGAAAAACAACTACGCTTCCCATAATTTTCAATAATTAATTTTGGTTAATTCCATAAATTTCAGGTTCAATTATCACCCTAGTTAGAGATTCTTCTTTACACGTAACTCTAGAAGTTTTGGTATACACTCCCCTAGTTAGACCTAAATATATAGAATTGGTATTTGGTTAATTATATTTATAATTACTATCAAAATATTTAATATATTCAATGAATGGGAAATTTCATCACATGTTCTCTGAGTATAAAGTCTTTGGATCAGGATGTTGAGACTTCTATGAAACTGAAGATGATGAGATAGAATTATCACTTAAATATTAGAATATCTAAGGAATGAATGGCAATGGCATCTGGTATTTTCAGTATTAAATATTTCCTATTACACCAATTATATGGTATCCATTGGTTTGATTTGGATTTCATATACATGTTCAGTTTATGGACGACCATCTTATCCTTGGGTAGTGATAAGAGAGATATAGTTTCATGTACATCCATCTTAGAGTGGGGGTCCTTATATCTATGAAGGAAGATCTAATGATATAATCACATACCTTCGGTTCGGTACTTTATTCTGGTTTTTCTATAATGTATTATGATATACTAATTCATTTCTAGTGGTTGGTTATGAGGAATGATATTTCATGGTTTTTCAATCACTACCTGAAAATTTATTATAAAAGGAAAAGCTCCCGGGACAATGTTATTTTCATTAAATTCTTCCATAATTAGTATAAAAGTGGGATGATTTGACCATAGACTTCATAACTATACTACCACTTACATTGAGATATTGTGATTTGTTTTGGGTGGAATTTTACCAATTAACAATTGTTGTTAATTTATTACCTCTCTATAAGTCTTCGTCGTTGGATGAGATACACATGTTATATGTATAGTAAATAGGGCAGCATAAATGTGTTTCTTAAAGTATGGTATTAAATATGGATGTGTTATTTAGATTGAGATTATGTAAAGACATGTAAATGTTTATGAGAACCAATATAAAAATTATTAAGGACTATGACTCATTGAAAGATAGATAGTAAGATAGTTTAAACTAAAAGATATGTTCAGGGGTTTCATACATTATTTTAGGAGGATCATCAGATGACTATTTAACATTTGGAGAGTTATTTTATAATTTTAGATATCATCCATTGATCTAGATATCTTCTATTGATGATTTATATGGAATTTTTCCACTCATGATTTTGTTGGTTAAATGTGGGTGAGTCGGTGGGGAATAAACCATGCCTTATGTGAGAAACCACCGAGAAGGATAATTTGATCGAGAAACTGTTAATAATTACCCATTGTATGAAGTATTTGTTCTCCAATCGAAGGCTTAAACCCTGAAATTTCATTTTTTGAATAGGAATTCATTTATGTGTATCCTATGTTAGTGGATTGGACATTTAAGAAGCAAGGGAGGATCAAATTATTTTGTTTTGATCTATTTATAATTTTGGATTCAATTAGGATATTGAAATCCTAGTTGGATGTTACCCAATGAAATCAGGATCATCATGATTTATTTATTTTTTCATATATCAATAAATATAATATGGATTCTATACAGGTCATCGATGATAACTTTGTTGAGTTAGAGGTAGATTCTATATTCAATGAATTTTTGGTAAAAATTATGCACTATAATTACAAGAGTATATGTTGGAAGATAACGACTTTTATTTGAGTATTATATTGACATAGATTTACCCACCATGATAATTGGGACTGGACATCAATTTATTGGCCATGTCAATTCTTCCATGACCCATAGGGACACTACTCATTAATGTTAATCCCTTAGATAGAGAGTTTTTAACACTCATCAAATTCTAATGTTATTAATGTCTTAAATTAGATATAAATCTATTGAATTTAAATGTTTTTAGGTTTTTATATATGTTATAGGCATATTTTTAGTTTGTTTTAGGAGATTGGGGAAATATTTTAGATGATATTAAAATGAAAATAAGTGTTTTGGATTATTGTATGGGCAAGTGATGTTGTTTCTTAAATGTGAGAAGGAATGCATCATCGCATCACGGTCAACTTCATGGGGAACAATGTGGTGGAATCATGATCCATTTCCATAATTCCATGTAGCATGGTACACCTATAAGGTGTAAAACCTTCTTTTATTTTGGGGGGAACCTATGTAATGGTCTGAGGTCTATCATGTAGTGCTTCCGATCTGAGAGGATCTATGTTGAACCCATTATGGTTCTATGATTACCTACATAGTGCGTGGTTTCATTAATTGGGATAGTCTGTAATTTTTTCAAAACCCACCTTTTTAATTAAACCACAATATCCCCTAATAACTTCTCAACTTAGATAGTGTTGGGGTCTTCTCTTAGATGATTTTCACTTCTCTATCAATAATACAAGGATGTTTGATGTACTGTTTTTATACAGTCTCTATCATGGTAAATCTTTGCCTATATATTCTCTAGATGTCTCATTCTTCATCAATTTAATGGCATCACTTTTCTAGACCATAATTATAGAGATTGTGGTCTTATTATAGGTTTCTAAAGGTTTAAGCAAGAATTGGTAAGTGTGTCTTGGTGAGTACACTTTTTTATTCTTGTTGTATGACGTCATTTCCATTTCATATATTTATTATAATGTTGTATACTATTATTTTATAGTGTCTATTGATGTTTTTGTGTGTCTTTCTATCCCCGTGTGACCCAATATTTATTGTATCATGTTTCAAAATATGTCTGTATGTTTTTGAATGAATCATTAGAGTGGAGTGATAGGGAAATGAATTTTAAATAATGGAACATATGTCCAAATATTAACTATGGGTATATGTAACGCCCCGACCCCAGTTACCCAGAGTCGGTGCATTATTACATAACATTGGCATGATCACAAGAAAGATCAAATCTCGAAAGACCGATTGGTTTAGTAGCCTTGGAAACACTAGATATATTCATAAGTTTTACATTACATCATAAAATGAAAAACTACTACAACAACATAATGTTTCCACAATCCACACTATTAAACCCTCATAAAATCCCTGCAGGTCATTCATAACTTACTTATTCACATCCTGGGAAAAATAAAACATAGAAAAGGGGTGAGCTCAAATGCCCAGTAAGGATAACAATATAGCGGAAACTTTCATAAATAAGAATAAACATTTAAGGCAATGTATAACTAAAACAAAATCCTTTTAAATATGAACTTTCAACATGGTATGGCATAAATAAAATGAAATAATTCCATTTACTTATCCACATGGATATTCTACTAATCGAATAATCACATGCAAAAATCAATAACCACTTTCATAATGTTGGAATGCATAATGCCAGACTATCATAACCACATAGCCAAGGCCTCGTGCCAAGACTACAAATAAGATTTTGTCAAGGCCTTGTGCCAAGACACTAGTTTGTCTCATGAGACCTACCGATGCATCGAGGAGCTATAGCGGGCTCCACCCGTCACATATTAAGTCCAATGCATTCCCATATGAAAAGGTTTAAACATAACATAAACGTTCGTATTAAAACTAGCATATGAAATGTCAATACATTCACCATAAACTATGAATGGTATAAAAATAGCACATCCACAGTCAAACATATCACAAAAACTTCAATACAATATAGAAGTTTTGTATCATAATAAATCAACTTCAAATGATCATAAAATCCATCAAAGGATGTTGACATAGATGAAATCAAAATTCTTTTTAAAGAAATATCTCCTTTTATTTTGAAATAATTTAAGATCCATATAAAATAAAACATTTTCTTTGAAAATATTCTTATAAGCTTGTAAGGGAAGCTTTGAAGATTTTATAACGTCGGAAAATAGCCGCACCCGCCGTATAAGTTAAAAAAAACATTCTTACCTTAATTCTGTCGAAAAGGTTAAAAAGGACCTTGTTTTGAAAACGACCAAAATATTCCTTTATAAACCACTTATAAAAGTCAAAAAGGGTATAAATGACTTTAACTCATATTTTAGTAAATAGTAAAAATGTTTTGAAATGCATTTTTAAGAAACATGGATGTGGATGATAAAGAGATCCCAGTAGATTATTACATATAAACAACCTTGGATAATGAAGAGGTTGTAATGTAAACCCTTACCTTGTACTTTTCCTTGGTTGGGGTAGGTTAACCTCCTGTATAATGGTGAAATATTTTTTATTAAATTATACAAGAATCATATATAATAATATGATATCATATATGATCTTTTAACATTTATTTGTTAATAATATCTTAGAATTATCGTCGTTTCGGGAGTTAACTTACTCATTTTCTTTTATATGTTTTGTTACATAAGCCATGGTTGTTGTATCTTATTCATATCCATAATGATATCTAGTCCTTAAACATCATTTTTAAATCATCAAATGATAATTATACTTGAATGGATACGATGGAGAATGAATCTCATCGCGTTCGTGGAGACAGTAGTCCGTACGTACGCACGAGCGACAATATCATTCTTTTGATATTAAAATAATATATAAATGGATGGTATATCATATATATACAGAATCATTAACATGTTATATTTATTATTTACATGAGTTACACATCATTATTATACCCATCCAGATAATATTATATTGAATAACAATTACACCACGACGTGGAGACGGTAGTCCGTACGTACGCACGTATGGTGACATGTTATTCAAAGGGTGGATAGAATACTGAATATGGTTGTACCATATTTATAATAACATCACAGTATATGTGAGATACTGGAGTTATTATTTTAGAATGGTAAGAACAAAGGAAGAAGAAGTGGAAGAAGAAATGAACTTGGAGAAGGGTGGTGAAATCATTACCTCTTCTTCGAGTTCTTCCTTTTGATTTGATCAAAAGGGCTCCTTAGGTTGGCTTTCTGATCAAACTAAGGCCGATAGGTTGTAGTGAGGGATGTTGGGAGAGTATTTGGGCAGAGTTTGGCCAATCCAAAAGGCTTTGATGGTGTGAAGAAATGAGAAGGAGGAGTGCCCTTTTATAAGAGGGGTGAGGGGCACCTTTGGAAAAGCTAGAAATATTAATTTATAATAAATTCATATTCGGTTTCTAATGGCTCCAAAACTTATTATTCAAAGGTTAAGGTGGAGATAGGTAGAAAACCACTCAACCAATAGAATTTAGACATGTTTGGGTACTTATATTAACCTTATCTTTAAGTATTAACTCTATGTTAATTAGTTTCACTTTTACAATGTCTCTTTGTATTTTTATATAATATGGTTAATAAACTTACTATATACATCCAAGAGACCCCCAAGTGGTACATTAATGATGAACCTATCATGATATAAGTCTCTTGGTCTAACCTTAGATTTTTAGGAATTTAATATCAATTAATAAAATAATATTTGTTTTAAGAACTCTTTTATGTCAATTTTGACACTATTCAATAGTTGATTTTTCTGAAACTCATAACAGATTGATTACTTCGAACAAAGTCAATTAAATAAATCCTAATATATCATATTATCCTAGAAAATTAGTTTAATTCATTAAACGTTTCATATTATTTTTATTTGGGTATTTATAATATCAATTATTTTAATTTTTCACTATTATAGTAATTACTGCATCATCATTGTGTCATAAATAAAATAAATTATTTAATGTCTAAAAATTATAAATAAAATATAATTATGTAGGAAATCTTTTTAGATTTCTAATTAATATTTATAATCTAAAATCCAACACATATAACCCTATGTAACAATTGTTTTTCTAAAAGATATATGCTTGTGTCATTTTTGTATTCATTTTAACTGAATTAAAATAAAGTGTCATTATCACTTACAAGTGGATCCATGGGGTCCCAAAATAGACCCAAAGATTCCCATGGTCGACCATGTATCAACCAATAGGGTTAAGAAACGTTTTAGGGTAATTTAGTATTATTATAATATTATTTTTTTAACCCTTATTTACCGGATTTACCCTTAACCATGGTAAATAAAATATTTACCGCAGTAATTATTCAAAATGTCTAAAAATAAAAGTTACCTATTTACACAATTTGAACATCCTGATTCCAAATATGGAATCCATTTTCCTAAATTCAAAACACAGAAGTGGCAGAAATTAATTTAAAATTAATTCCCGCTGTCAAAACAAAAAGCGTGTTTTTAAGAGATAATAACTATCAAAAGATTGACACTCGTTTATGTTCGGTTTAATTGTAAAATTATGTCCAATGACCAACATTATATTAAATGGTAAAAATATATTCTAAATATACTTTAAAACCACTCAAATTCATAATTTATCACTATTAATTATTTTGATTAAAAAAGTTGTTTTTAATTAAAACGTATTAATTTTCACTATTCATCAAAATATGAAAGTTATCCGAAATGTACCAAAATTTCACCTTGGGCTAAATTCGATATTCCGAATCCAAAAATGAAGTCCATTTTGAAATATAAAATATATATAATTTTAAAAATTAGGTATTACTATTCACAACGGCTAGTTTAATTAGTTGTGGTGTGTGTTAGAACTCGAGGTTGCGTACAACACACGCTATCGCATTATTCGAAGGGAAACGTACCGTGGAAGCTTGGGGTGTTTCATTTTAAATTTTTAATGTCCCCATTTAGTCAAAAAGATTAAAATATTGTATTTAAAAAGGGTTCACTATTAAAAGTTGATAAAAGTGCAATACTGAAAATGAATTTGTTCTTGCATTATATCTAAGAAACACATAATATGGATTCTAAAATTATAAGGATTATATAAAGTTTAAAATTTAGATAATACTATTCATAACCTCTTTTGAATGGCTTTTTTTTTGTAAGTCATGGTGTGATTGAACTCAGTGTTGCGTGTAGTGCAAGTTATTGAATTATTTTGAAGAAATAACACACTATGAAATCTTGGGGGGTTACATTCTCCTCTCCTTCAATAAATTGCGTCCTCGCAATTTGAAATTGTTCTTCAAAAATAAAAGGTTGAAAATAAAAAAAAAATATCTTTGTGGGAAAACCCACATCAGAAATTGGGTTACTAAAATTTATTCTTAATATGAGGAAAAGAGAAATGAAAGGGTCACCACCAAATTATGATCTCGATTAGGAGAACATTGGTGGAAATTAGAGACATATAATTGGAGGAAAAATGTAAATATTTATAGGTAGTGATTGAGGTCATCAATCACAAACAAGTGTATAATTGATGTCCTTAAATTCATCAATCTATGATGATTTGAAATACCATCGGTTCAACAAAACATAGGGTATTAGGATAACACATTTTTGACGTTTCAAAATATCTTAGTTGAAATCCCACATCGAAAAATGAATTAACGAGGCCTCTATTTAAAATAAAGAGTGGAAAGTATGAAGATTACCGAAAATAACACATACTAGGGTTCCTTGTAGGAAAATATGGATATGGAAGAGAAATCTAACCATCAATTATCTGATGGAGAGTGGTAGAGAACATGGCTATGAAAAGGCCAACAATCCCAAATCCATAAATTAGTGATGATTTAAGGTACCATCTAGGAAAACATTTTTGTTCTAAGTTACTTTTCTTAATGTTGAGGAATTTATTTATGAGATTGGCTAAGATCATAAGGAGATATACTTACTTTATAATTAGAGTTTTATCCATTAATAAATTTCTACCACAAACTCATCTTTCACTCTAAAAGATAATAGAATGTAATTTTTTTTTCTATTTATACTATTCGTACAGGGTTCCAAAATAAATGAATTTAAATTTCCTCTACCTGATCTTTTAAAAAAACTACATTATTTAATCCAGGACATCTCGTGGGCCAGGGGTAGGTGATACACCCTTGTCGCCCTTCGGTTGCGGGTTCAAGTCTCGCAGCCTTGCCGGACGCGACGGGTTGCCGCCCGACCTCCGGGTTGTTTTTTTGGCAATCCAAAATAATCCAAACTAGAACTATCCAAAATACTTCTGTCCAAACTCACAGTCCAACATTTATAAGGAAGGTAAACATAATATAGATCCTTTTTACCCCGTAATAGCATATGAATACCTTCATCATGTATTACCATATTCCTTATTGATTACATTCATGCTCCCTTATTCCATATAGAATGCTGGATATACTTCATTAATCCAAAAATGTTTTAAACCCCAACAATGATGGAATATACAAATCATTAATCAGTTCCAAGGTAGTCAAGAATATCCAATATAATTTATCCATAACAATCACATATTATTCCAAAATCACTACCTCAGTATCTGAACTATATTATGATTTATCATTCTCTCAACCATATATTTTCCAAATATTTATCCTGCTATTGAGTCACTTTTCTTTGTTCCACACAATCTCAAGTCCTTAATGAAATAGTACTGCAGTGCAATCCTTATATACTCCATAATTATTATAACAAGTACATTGTTGATACAACACTCAATTGACATAATCAACATAAGAACTCTAATCATCCCTCTTCATCTGTGGTAGTATCATAACTTGATTATTATCAAATAACATCATTTGCGGAATAGTCTGATGACTGGGACATAGGTTTGCGTAGTGTCCAAACTCCTTGGAAATGAAGCATTGTACATTTGAAACCATTTTCTTACCCTTGCAGTCATGTACTTTGTGCCCTTTTCCTCCACACTTATAACAAACTCCCATTCCTTTTAGGCAAGTTCCAGGGTGTTTCTTTCCACAGTTACCACATATGGGAAAATTCTTCTTTTCCCTCTTCCATTTATCCATCTTTCTCTCTTCCATCCTTTTCTTCTCTTGCTTCCCTTCAAAGCCATAGGACTCAGTAAACTCTTTACTTATCTTATCAACACATGATATTATTTCTCCATATGATGATAATACATGGGAGACTATTTCTCTTATAAATTCTATCTTAAGACCATGAAAGATATGATCCTTCCTTCTCTTTTGATCATGTGCATTTCTGGAGTTCTCATTCCTTCTACTGGGCGCCATTTCTAAACAATGGAATACACTAGATCAGTTTATGAATCAAAATACATAATCCCATACTTACAAAACACTTAACATAAATTGAACTATTTATGGATATAATCCATAATCATAAGAATGTTTTCTTTGAGGAAGTATATACTCATAATCCCTTCAAAATGATTTGTAAAGAAAATGAGAGTTATCCTAAGCATATCCCCCAGGAGTGTCGTAACCAAGAGTGCAGCAAGGCCCGTTGTCATGCACCAGTTCCCGTTCGAGTCTAGCTCAAAGCGGTGTTTTCGGGTTTTACCCCTAGGTACATCTGTGCCAGAGCCGCCTCTACCTGCTCGTATCCAGACAGGGATGTATTGCTTGGAAAACTCACAAAATCTCTACAATACCAAAATTCTAGGAAGTTCTTCTATACTAATCCTCAAAGTTCATCTTAGGTCTACGTGCTCTTATCAAAGTTTATCTAAATCTAGCTTCCAAGGTTTGTACTAAACTTCCTCTGATACCAAATGTAACGCCCCGACCCCAGTTACCCAGAGTCGGTGCATTATTACATAACATTGGCATGATCACAAGAAAGATCAAATCTCGAAAGACCGATTGGTTTAGTAGCCTTGGAAACACTAGATATATTCATAAGTTTTACATTACATCATAAAATGAAAAACTACTACAACAACATAATGTTTCCACAATCCACACTATTAACCCCTCATAAAATCCCTGCAGGTCATTCATAACTTACTTCTTCACATCCTGGGAAAAATAAAACATAGAAAAGGGGTGAGCTCAAATGCCCAGTAAGGATAACAATATAGCGGAAACTTTCATAAATAAGAATAAACATTTAAGGCAATGTATAACTAAAGAAAAAGCCTTTTAAATATGAACTTTCAACATGGTATGGCATAAATAAAATGAAATAATTCCATTTACTTATTCACATGGATATTCTACTAATCGAATAATCAAATGCAAAAATCAATAACCACTTTCATAATGTTGGAATGCATAATGCCAGACTATCATAACCACATAGCCAAGGCCTCGTGCCAAGACTACAAATAAGATTTTGTCAAGGCCTTATGCCAATACACTAGTTTGTCTCATGAGACATACCGATGCATCGAGGAGCTATAGCGGGCTCCACCCGTCACATATTAAGTCCAATGCATTCCCATATGAAAAGGTTTAAACATAACATAAACGTTCGTATTAAAACTAGCATACGAAATGTCAATACTTTCACCATAAAATATGAATGGTATAAAAACAGCACATCCACAGTCAAACATATCACAAAACCTTCAATACAATATAGAAGTTTTGTATCATAATAAATCAACTTCAAATGATCTTAAAATCCATCAAAGGATGCTGACATAGATGAAATCAAAATTCTTTTTAAAGAAATATCTCCTTTTATTTTGAAATAATTTAAGATCCATATAAAATAAAACATTTTCTTTGAAAATATTCTTATAATCTTGTAAGGGAAGCTTTGAAGATTTTATAACGGCGGAAAATAGCCGCACCCACCGTATAAGTTAAAAAAAACATTCTTACCTTAATTCTGTCGAAAAGGTTAAAAAGGACCTTGTTTTGAAAACGACCGAAAGATTCCTTTATAAACCACTTATAAAAGTCAAAAAGGGTATAAATGACTTTAACTCATATTTTAGTAAATAGTAAAAATGTTTTGAAATTCATTTTTAAGAAACATGGATGTGGATGATAAAGAGATCCCAGTAGATTATTACGTATAAACAACCTTGGATAATGAAGAGGTTGTAAAGTAAACCCTTACCTTGTACTTTTCCTTGGTTGGGGTAGGTTAAACTCCTGTATAATGGTGAAATAGTTGTTATTAAATTATACAAGAATCATATATAATAATATGATATCATATATGATCTATTAACATTGATTTGTTAATAATATCTTAGAATTATCGTCGTTTCGGGAGTTAACTTACTCATTTTCTTTTATATGTTTTGTTACATAAGCCATGGTTGTTGTATCTTATTCATATCCAGAATGATATCTAGTCCTTAAACATCATTTTTAAATCATCAAATGATAATTATACTTGAATGGATACGATGGAGAATGAATCTCATCGCGTTCGTGGAGACGGTAGTCCGTACGTACGCACGAGCGACAATGTCATTCTTTTGATATTAAAATAATATATAAATGGATGGTATATCATATATATATAGAATCATTAACATGTTATATTTATTATTTACATTAGTTACACATCATTATTATACCCATCCAAATAATATTATATTGAATAACAATCACACCACGACATGGAGACGGTAGTCCGTACGTACGCACGTATGGTGACATGTTATTCAAAGGGTGGATAGAATATTGAATATGGTTGTACCATATTTATAATAACATCACAGTATATGTGAGATACTGGAGTTATTATTTTAGAATGGTAAGAACAAAGGAAGAAGAAGTGGAAGAAGAAATGAACTTGGAGAAGGGTGGTGAAATCATTACCTCTTCTTCGGGTTCTTCCTTTTGATTTGATCAAAAGGGATCCTTAGGTTGGCTTTCTGATCAAAATAAGGCCTCTAGGTTGTAGTGAGGGATGTTGGGAGAGTATTTGGGCAGAGTTTGGCCGATCAAAAAGGCTTTGAAGGTGTGAATAAATGAGAAGGAGGAGTTCCCTTTTATAAGAGGGGTGAGAGGCACCTTTGGAAAAGCTAGAAATATTAATTTATAATAAATTAATATTCGGTTTCTAATGGCTCCAAAGCTTATTATTCAAAGGTTAAGGTGGGGATAGGTCGAAAACCACTCAACCAATAGAATTTAGACAGGTTTGGGTACTTATATTAACCTTATCTTTAAGTATTAACTCTAAGTTAATTAGTTTCACTTTTACAATGTCTCTTTGTATTTTTATATAATATGGTTAATAAACTTACTATATACATCCAAGAGACCCCCAAGTGGTACATTAATGATCAACCTATCATGATATAAGTCTCTTGGCCGAACCTTAGATTTTTAGGAATTTAATATCAATTAATAATATAATATTTGTTTTAAGAACTCTTTTATGTCAATTTTGACACTATTCAATAGTTGATTTTTGTGAAACTCATAACAGATTGATTACTTCGAACAACGTCAATTAAATCAATCCTAATATATCATATTATCCTATAAAATTAGTTTAATTCATTAAAAGTTTCATATTATATTTATTTGGGTATTTATAATATCAATTAGTTTAATTTTTCACTATTATAGTAATTACTGCATCATCATTGTGTCATAAATAAAATAAATTATTTAATGTCTAAAAATTATAAATAAAATATAATTATGTAGGAAATCTTTTTCGCTTTATAATGAATATTTATAATCTAAAATCCAACATATATAACCCTATGTAACAATTGTTTTTCTAAAAGATATATGCTTGTGTCATTTTTGTATTCATTTTAACTTAATTAAAATAAAGTGTCATTATCACTTACAAGTGGATCCATGGGGTCCAAAAATAGACCCAAAGATTCCCATGGTTGACCATGTATCAACCAATAGGGTTAAGACACGTTTTAGGGTAATTTATTATTATTATAATATTATTTTTTTAACCCTTATTTACCGGATTTACCCTTAACCATGGTAAATAAAATATTTACCGCAGTAATTATTCAAAATGTCTAAAAATAAAAGTTACCTATTTACACAATTTGAACATCATGATTCCAAATATGGAATCCATTTTCCTAAATTCAAAACACAGAAGTGGCAGAAATTAATTTAAAATTAATTCCCGCTGTCAAAACAAAAAGCGTGTTTTTAAGAGATAATAACTATCAAAAGATTGACACTCGTTTATGTTCGGTTTAATTGTAAAATTATGTCCAATGACCAACATTATATTAAATGGTAAAAATATATTCTAAATATACTTTAAAACCACTCAAATTCATAATTTATCACTATTAATTATTTTGATTAAAAAAGTTGTTTTTAATTAAAACTTAGTAATTTTCACTATTCATCAAAATATGAAAGTTATCCGAAATGTACCAAAATTTCACCTTGGGCTAAATTCGATATTCCGAATCCAAAAATGAAGTCCATTTTGAAATATAAAATATATATAATTTTAAAAATTAGGTATTACTATTCACAACGGCTAGTTTAATTAGTTGTGGTGTGTGTTAGAACTCGAGGTTGCGTACAACACACGCTATCACATTATTCGAAGGGAAACGTACCGTGGAAGCTTGGGGTGTTTCATTTTAAATTTTTAATGTCCCCATTTAGTCAAAAAGATTAAAATATTGTATTTAAAAAGGGTTCACTATTAAAAGTTGATAAAAGTGCAATACTGAAAATGAATTTGTTCTTGCATTATATCTAAGAAACTCATAATATGGATTCTAAAATTATAAGGATTATATAAAGTTTAAAATTTAGATAATACTATTCATAACCTCTTTTGAATGGCTTTTTTTTAGTCATGGTGTGATTGAACTCGGTGTTGCGTGTAGTGCAAGTTATTGAATTATTTTGAAGAAATAACACACTATGAAATCTTGGGGTGTTACAGTATATTTATCCCATGGTGTTTAGGACTATATTAAGCAATTGATTAGACCTATAATTGTTTATTTTATTATTCTATCATGTATAATGTTTTGAATATTAGTTATTTCCTCATCTCGAGCATGGGAAAAATGGTGAGGTTTGTACTATAATATTATAGTTTATTTTCCTAAGTTATAGGGGGTAGTCTATGTTGGGTTATATGACATATTATGAGTAAGAGTGTCCAGTCTAAGATTAATGGTATTATTGTGATTATTATTTCCATGTCTTGGTTGGGAGGATGTGTGTGATGGTGTAATCTACCCTGAGTGAGAGGAATTAGTCTAGTACTAATGTTCATCGTGATTGGTAACCATGTTTAGGCTAGTTTATTGGGTGATAAGTAAATGGTCATGTTTTAGGTTCATTCAAAGGCTCTTTTAGAAACTCACATTAGGAATCGAGCATAATTAATGCATGATTGGTGATTCTTTGTGGTTTTTTTATTGCATGATTATCAAGTGGATGCCATATTTCTATTTTATTTTTTGTTTTAGAAATAAATAAACATTTATACATAAGTATATGTTTGAGTTACGTTGAGGAAACATGGGTGGGGTCCTTATAAGGACCTAGCCTTAAAACATTACATTGTCTTCATTTAAATGAATAATTTTCATTAAGGATCTTTTAAGGTTAATAATTTTAGTGAATTAGGCCATAAATATTACATATCAACTTGAAAATTACTCATAGGATCAACTACTCTATATCCATTTTTTCATAAAGTAAAAATTCTTAAAAAGTAACATGGATAGTTCCTTATTTTAGACAACATGACTTTTCCTTGATCCAATCCTTGACCCTATTCATCTTAATTCCTGTGGAAAACATTTCAAAAACATGTTATGAGCATAAAAAGCTCAGTAAGGGTTAAAAAATAAGTAATGAAAACATTATACTATCAATATATACAATTCAATGAAACCATACTTTTCAATCATAATATACCTTATGAAATCATATGATTTATGAATAACATACAGAAATCATAAATCATAAAGGTAACAGATGGAATACAAAACATATATACATTGTAGCTATCACAACTACATAGGGAGTTACGTTGGAATTCCCATCACAGTGTATTCCCTAAATCTCTTAGAAGAAACATTAACGTTTAACTCTCTCGCGCTACCCAACGCTTTGGGGGAGCTATCTCAGGCTCACCTGCCCAAGGTTTGTCATAGAACCACCCTTATATATAAACAATTCCCAAAAAAAATAACATAATCATAACCCATAAAACATATATAATGGAATGATAACATTTCCAGATCCCAAACGCAATATATCAATTCAACATATTGACATAATCAATGCTTTATCAACCTATTTTCAAAACTATTTAAAACATTTAATAATGATATTTTTGAATCAAATTGTCACATTCCACTTTAAGGATTTTGATAGAAAATTTGATTTCAAAACATTCATGTACATATAAATAAATCCTTAAAATCATTTGTAAATCATTGACATCAATGGGAATTATTTATAAGAATGAATCATTAAAACATTAAAAACGATATTTTAGTTAAATAGTTCTTAACCAAATGGGAGACGCTTGAATACAAATAATTGAGGAATAATATTAATCAAATATTATAATATGATGAGAATAAATATATTCATGATAAAATATGTCAATCTTCAGTACATAAACCATATAAAAGTGAATTGGTGCATAATTACAATGAAGTATCAATGAAATTTAAATTGTACGAAATCCCTTATAAAGACCGAATCCTTAGATTAGGGATAAATATATTAAATAAATATGTGTGAAAAATATGAATAAACCCAATATAAGTGTGAATTATGGGTAAAAAATCATAGGTAATTGACATATATTCATAGAATTACATAATCAAGAAGTAAAAGTTTAATCCAATTAATTGAAATTGGGAAAAAAAATATCCCTTAAAAAATCAACAACCTAATGGCGTCAATTTAAAATTAAAAAATTGAGTTGATGGGAGAAAATGGTGTATAATCACTTGGACATAAAATTTACGGTATTAAGGATATAGAAGAAAATATCCCAACATAATAATATGTAAATTAAAAGGTATAACAAAAAAAGAAGTCTTTGACTAAAAGAGTATGGTGAACGATTCCCTTACTGATTTGGTAACTTACGAATCATATAACTCGTGAAGGAATGATCTTAAAATGAAGATATAAATAACCCTACATTAAATTATATTACAAAAAGAATTAAATTATGGTAATTACATAGACCACAAAATAAGAAATAGTGGCAAATATAGCATGAATCTCACTAGAATACAAAGTGAGATGAAAACCCCTTTCCACGTTTTAATCAATCAAGTCGTATGAACAAAAGATAATAACAACCAATTAAATCACAAAATACCAATCATATAAATATAATCATGATAATATATATCAAATTTCAGTACACAATACAACACATGCAATAAATAAGTGGTGAACAATGGAAATCTTACGGAAATAAAAGTGAGATAGGAAACCCTTTACCTCGTGTCCAACTAGACTCGATCATTATTTAATATCCTGAATAATAAACTAAAGAAAATTTATAATTTCCTCAGAACATTTTCATGTTTATTATTCCTATTATATCAGTTATAACCTTCCTATAACAATTAGTTAATTATTTGAGTTCATATCAGACATTTTTTCAATGTTCGGAACTTGAGTTAAAAATGAACATGTTATTATTAAAATTATCCATGTGGTCGAAATTCCATTATCTATAGAATGATATTATTTTTCTAAATATCATATATTTTATATATATCTAGTATATATATATATATATTTTATAGCAGTACATATCATTTAGAGATAAGAAAAGAAATGCACCATTCAGGGAGACGGTAAGTCATACGTTTTCATGAACGCTACTTCAAATTCTATTTCATATTTAATGGAATGAAAATGTAATGATAAATAGGTATGTTATAAAACAAGTATAATATCATAAATAATAAAATTATCTACATTTTATATACATTCCATGTATGGCATGAACGAGTAATATCACTTTGAGGGGGCGGTATTCAGCACTTCCTCAAATTAAATTATTGTATTTACCCACTATGGGAACCATAAATGTATTATATAAATAAAAAATATAAAAGAATAGAAAAAAATATAAATATAATATATATCACATAAAAATAAATATCTATTTCAATGGCCACCATAATAGGTGGTGGGATAAGATTCAAAAATCATCGTTTTGTGAGGCAATAGGTCACCTTCCACAGAAACAGTTTGTTTTTTACCAATTAGATGGAGGTGTGTGTAAGTGTAGTTCGAATAAATCTCATAAAAACAACACAGTATATTGAAGATACATGTTTTTATATATAATAAATTAATAAAAAGTGTTTAATGGGATGGATATGTAAAATAAAACAAAAGAACTTAAGAGAAGACGTTACCTTTAAATTGGGTATCTCCCATTAGTTTGAACCGATAGGTTCAATTTAATTGCCTTATACCTATAAAAAGGCATCAAGGATAAGAAATGGTTTGTAGGGAGATTAATTGGGTATAGGATGGACAAGAAAATGGGCATGAGAAGTGTGAGGAATGGGTTAGAAGTGAGGTCTTTTTATAAGGGGGGGGAGAGGCTCTTTAGCAATGTTTAAAAAAATTATTTTATTATATAATGAATTTTGGTTTATAAAGGTCAAATAATTATTAAATTATAAGGTAAGATGACTCATTTTCTAAATAAAATCATTAGAAAATAATTTTATAGGTTTCAAAAATTGTTTTAATCTTTATAATCTAATTTATTTAAATTATTCATTAGTGAGGTAAACACAACATCATTATTATGTCGTAAATAGTTTTATATATTTGATGTCAAAAATTAATAAAAAATATCATGATGTAGATATTATTTTTATATTTTAAATTAATATTTATAGTTTAAGAGATAACTTACCTATCCCCATGTAATAATTTATTTACTAAAAGATATATGTTTGTGTCATTTTTGTCTTTACATTATGTTAATTAATATAGAGTGTCATTATCACTCCCATGTGGCTCCATGGGGTCCCAAAATCAACCCAACGAAGGCCATGGTCGGAAATGTGTCAAATAATATGATTAGGACTCATGTTGTCGTAGTCTAATATTATTTTAATATAATTTTGTTATCCTTATTTTCCAGATTTACCCTTTAACCATGGTAAAAAGAATATTTCTACAAAAAAATATTCCTAATGTCTAAAAATAAAAGTTACCTATTTACACAATTAGGACCTCATAATTTAAATTATGGAATCTGTTTTTTCCAAATTCAAGACAATGAAGTGGCAGAAATTAATATTAAATTAATTCCTATTGTCAAAACAAAAAACTTGTTTTTAAGAAATAATAACTAGCACAAGATTATCACTTATTTTTGTCCAATTTCAAAGTGAAATTACATCCAATGACAAAAATTGGATAAAATGGTAAAAACATAATATAACTAAAATTTAAAACCAATTAAAAAGATAATATATCCTTATAATTAAATTAGATTTAATGGATGTTTTTAATTAAAATACCATATTTGATAACTATTCATTAAAAATGATTTTTATGAGAAAAATACCAAAAATTTACTCAAGGTAAATTTTGAAGTCCTGATTCAAAAGTAGAATATTATTGTGTCAAATATAACATTTAAAGGTTATAAAAACTAGATTTTAAGATGGTTCACCATCAAAAGGCGGTAAATCAAACTTTTAATGAATATTCGAGTATTTATGCTTAAATTCAGATTCCTTCATATATTAAGCCTATAAAATTTATTAGGTAAATGTAAAAACATTTAAAAAACATGTATATTCCTATTTTTGTTTTTTTTCAATTCCCAACAATACAACGGCTAGGCGTTAACTACCATTTAAAATAATTTTATTTTATTTTATTATTATGACCTAATCTTGTTTGAATAATATGTTTTCAAATAAACCCATTGTTGCGTATCCAGTATGCCATTGAACATAAATTAATATTTAATTCAAAAATTTTAATAAATATGAAAATTATATATTCTTTATTTACCAAGGATGTTTCAACCTTCCCCCCTTTTGAGAATTTCATCCACGCAATTTTAAAATTGGGCTTGGAATCTTCATTTAAAGTCCCCAATAGAAAAAAGAGTCAATAAAAATATTACTTTAAAAGAAAGAAAGAGAAATAAAAAAGTCACCTAAGATAGCCCTTACTAGGATTCCATGTTAGAAAACATAGATAAGGAAGAGAGAGAAACAATCATGGTTTGATGGATAGTGATAAAAAACATGATATAAAGAAATTTAGCCACCAAAAAATCACAAATTTGTGATGGGTTAAACAGTCTTTGATTCCCCAGTAGGAAAGGTTAACAAAAAATGTTTTTTTTGACATAATTTTCATAAAGATGATGAATTTTATTTAGATAATGAATTAGAACATAAGGAAACATATTTACTTTTCATGTAGACATCCATACTTTACTAGATTTCTACCATAAACATATCTTTTATCCAAACAATGAGTATTCAAACTGACATGGTCACATCAAAACCAATACGTTCAACTTCTTGAGTATCAAATGATCTAATAAATATGAGCTTTATATTTACCTTGTCTTTAGATATAAACCAAAATCAAAATGTTTTGTAAAAAGTCAGATAATCCCCAAAATGGCTAATCCTTTATAAAAAGAAAAACTACTCATAATCTCAAATGTCAACAAAAAATATCCAAGCTTCCACGAAGAATACTCAATACAAGAATTTTCTTTAAAATTCATCAAAATAATCCAAACTAATATTGAAAACCAAAACTCATAAGAATTTGATCACATATTCTTCCACGATATATCTTAATATTTATATCCAAATAACATCGATAACTCTTAATGTCTCAAATGAATTTTCAATTAACCTAATCACATATTCTCTCTGATAGGTTAATAATTTCCATAAATAACCCAAATCACAATATATCCACATAAAACATAGATTATTCCAAAATAAAATTTCAACTATTACTCCAAAAATAATATCCCATTGTATTATATTTCCCTTAAGCATATAATGTTCACCAAAATATTTAACATCTTCCAAAGAAACCTATATCAGTTAATCAACAAGTAATTTTCATACATTAAAGATATCCATTTAGTAAAACATAAGTTCCCGATAAGTCAAATTATTATTGATCCATAATATCATAAAACATAAAAGAATAAGTCATACTAACCTGGGACTTCACATAGGATGGTGGTAGGTGATGCGCCCTTTTCACCATTTGGTTGTGGGATAAATTCCTACGGCCATTCTGGATGCAACAGGTTTTCACTAATCATACCAGTAGTCTTTTTTAAAAAATAGAAAAATAACCATGACAAGTTTTAACATCAATGATTTTCTTATAACATTCATTTTCATCCCAATATATTAAGACCTCCAAATATTATATATTGTCATTTTTGCACCTCTTTATGATAAAATAAATCTATTCCCAACAGAAATAACATCATACCTTGATCATGGTTTCCATATGGTTTCATCATCACCTTGTTCAAGTAGGTAGATGGTCCATTCATTGCAACACTGATTTAGATATCCTTCATAATAAATGGCTTCCTTCGTCCAAAAAAATCTTGTACAACTTGGGTCATATGGGTGTTCACAGAAAAAAAGTTTTGTAAAATAATCATGTATGACATATAATTTCAAATCATCTGATAAAATATGATTTTTATAAAACAGTTGGATCGAGTTTGAGTTGAAAATTTCAATCAATGGTCCTTTTAAAATACCACAAGTATGTGATGAGAAACAATATTGTAGAAGCATGTATAAATAGGTTGTGCAAGGTTCTCATTATTTATCACCTTTTTCAAAATCATAGAAAGATTCAAAATCTTATGATAAGGTAAAATATTTGAAAATGCCTTGATAATATTTACCTTTCTTGAAAATATGAGAATATTGAGAAAATAAGATTTGATTAAATACGATCCCTGATCCATGAAGATATCGAGGTATACTGGAGGTGATTAATATCTCGAAAAACTACTTGGTAGTGAGTTGTATGTGCAAAAAAGTTTCACCATCATCTGAACATGACTTTGCAATAATTATTCCAAGCATGTCATCAGGAAGATATAGGAATTTCTTTAGAGATCATCCTCCTTCCAATTGTAACCAACATTCCTTGATCTAAAAAATTTATAAAATAATGATTTAATTGAAATAATAGTCATAGGGACTAACCATGTGTTTAACTAAAACTCCTAATCCCTAATGTTGTCTAAACCTATCTCTGATACCAACAATAAGGACATGGCGTTTAAACATTACATAATCTTGAATTAAATGAATAATTCACATTTGGGATCTTTTAAGGTTTAGATTTATATAGATTTAGGCCATAACTATTACATATTAACTTGAAAATTAAACATAGACACTACAACTTAGTACCCATTTTTTCATAAAATAAAAAATCTTTAAAATAACATTTATAGTTCAAGGATTTAGACAACATGACTTTTCCTTGATCCCATCCTGGACCCTAATCATCATTAAGCCTTTTGAAAAAAAAAATTCAAAGCATGGGATGAGTATAAAAATCTCAGTAAGGTTTATAAAATAAGGAAAGAAAACATTATCCCATCAATAAATACAATTTAATGAAACCATACATTTCAATCATGACATACCTTATGAAATCATATGATTTATGAATAACACATAGAAATAATAAATCATAAAAGTAAATTATGGAATTAAAACCATACTTACATTGTAGTTATCATAGCTACATAGGGAGTTACATCAGAATAACAATCATAGTACATTTCCAAAATCTCATAGGATAATCATTATTGTTACCCAAGGTATTGGACAGCTATCTCGGGCACACCCACCCTAGGATTATCACAGAACCACCATATACATATACAATTCCCAATATCCATAAGAAATTCATAACACATAAAACATTTATAAAGGTAAGATAATATTTATATATCATAGACACAATATATCATTTCAACATACTCAACAAATCAATGTTTTATCAAAACATTTTCAAAAGAATCTAAAATATTTAATAAAGAGATTTTTGAATAAATGTGTCCCATACCACTTTGAATATTTTAAATGAAACATTGATTTCAAAACATTCATGTTTATATAAATAACTCCGTAAATCCATTTTTAAAACATGGAAATTATTGAGAAATATATTGAAGAAGAAATCATTAAAACATTTAAACGGTATTTTAATTGAAGAGATCCTAACCAAATGAGAGATGCATGAATACAATTAATTGAGGAATAACATTAATCAAAGCATTAAACATCATGATAATAAGTAGGATCATGATATAATATTTCAATGGGGAGTATATACACCATATATAAGTGAATTTGTGCATAACAACAATGAAGTCTCAATGGAATGTAAATTGAGAAGGAATACCTTATAATGACGGTATCCTTAGAATAAAAAAATAAATTACACATTAATGTGTGAAAAATAATAATACACCAAATATAAGTGGGAATTTAGTGTAATAAAATCATAATATATTCACACATATTCATATAATGATATAATCATGAAAATAAGTTTAACACAAATAATTGAAATTCGGTAAAGAAGTTCCCTTATACAAATTTGATAGCCGAAGGCGTCACATTAAAATTAAAAAAATGAGTTGATGAAAAAAAGGTTATCTTGTCACTTGAACATAAAATTTATTGCAATAAGGATATATAATAACATATCCCAACATAATAAGATGTAAATTAAAAGACATGAATAAAAGATGTCTTTGACTGAAAGAGTATGGTGAAAGGTTCCCTTGCCGATTTGTTAACATACGAAACATACACCCCATGAAGGAAGGATGATATAATGAAGATTTAAATACCCATAAATTAAATTATATTACACATAGAATATTATCATGGGTAGTACATACACCATGGAAAATGAAAAATAGTTTCAAATATAGCATGAATATCATGTGAATAAAAAGTGAGATGAAAACCACTTACCACGTAGTAATCAATCAAGTCATATGACCTAAATTCAATAACCAAAAATTTAATCACAACATACCCTGAATCTAAATTTAATCATTATAATATATATCAACTGGAAGTATATAATACACCACATGAAATAAATAAGTGTCGAACAATGGAAATCTCACGGAATTAAAAGTGAGATAAGAAACCCCTTACCTAGTTTCTGACTTGAATCAATTGTTCATTAATATCCAGAAAAAAAATTAATTTATACTTTCTTAAAAACATTTTTCAATTTTATTATTCCTTATATATCAATTATTACCTTACTATAACAATTATTTAATTATTTGAGTTCATATCATACATTTTGTCGATGTTCGGAACTTGACTTAAAAATAAACTTGTTTTAATTATAAATTGTCCATGTTGTCAAAATTAAATTATCTAAAGAATAATATTCCTCATTTAGATATCATATATATCAAATATATTCAGTATATACATATATATTTATTTATTTATAATTCTATATAACATTTGGAGATAAAAAATTAAATGCACCATTCAGGGAGACGGTAAGTCGTACGTACGCATCAACGCTAATTTCATTCCAATATTATATTTAATGGAATGAAAATGTAATGATAAATAGGAATTTTAAAATTCAAGAATAATATCATATATAATTTAATTATCTCTTTCCTTTATATGTTTCATGTATGTCATGATTTAGTCATATCACTTTGAGGGGGCAGTAGTTCTCACTTCTCAAATGTAATTATCATATTTATCCACTATGGAAACAAAAAAACGTAATATATAAATGAAGATTATAGAAGCATATAAAAAATTTAAATATAATATATATCATATATAAATACATTTCCATCTTAATGGCCACCATAATATGTGGCTGGAGAAGATTGTACAATCATAGTTTCATGAGGTAGTAGTTCGCCGTCCACAGAAACAGTATGTTCTTTATCCATTAGATGGAGGTGTGTGTAAGCGTAGTTCGAATACATATCCTAAAAACAACCTAGTATATTTAAGATTCTTCTGTTGTTATAAAATAAACAAATAAAATGATTTTAGTGGTTTTACATGTAAAATAAAACAAAAGAACTTAAGAGAAGATGTTACCTTTAAATTGGGTATCATCCTTTGGATTGAACCAAAAGGTTTAATTGAATTTCCTATTTCATAGGGAAATAATTTTTGGATTAGGATAGTGAGGTAGGGAGCTTAATTTTTCATAGGTTGGATGATACAAGGGGATTTATAAGTCTGAGGAATGAGTTATAAGTTAGGTCTTTCTAAAAGGGTCGGAGGGGCTCTTTAGGGATGCTTAAATAAATTAATTTATTATAAAATGATTTTCTATTTCTATAGGTCTAAAACTTATTAAAGTAAAAGATTAGACGACTCATGTATAAAATAAAATTATCCAATAATAATTGGACTGGTTTTGGATATATATTTTATCTTTATAATCTTATTTATTTAAATCATTCATTAATGAGGTAATTACTGCATCATTATTGTATCATAAATATTTATATTTATATGATGTCTAAAAATTATAAAAATAATTCATGAGGTATTATATAATTTTTTCTATAAAATTAATTTTTATAGTAGAAGATTTAACTTATATATCCCCACGTAATAATTTATTTACCAAAAGATGTATGTTTGTGTCATTTTTGTCATTTTTTAATTAATTGAGATAAAGTGTCATTATCACTCCCATGTGGCTCGATGGGGTTCCAAAATCGACCCAATGATGACCATGGTTGTAAATTTATCAAATAATAAATTTAGGACACATGTTAGGGTAATTTCGTTTTATTATAATAATATTTTGTTACCATTATTTATTAGATTTACCCTTTAACCATGGTAAATAATATTTTTACTGAAGTAAATTATTATAATATCTAAAAATAAAAGAAAACTATTTACCAAATTTGGACCTCTTGATTCGAAATATGGAATCCATTTTTTCCAAATTCGAAACATAGAAGTGGTCGAAATTAAATTAAACCTTCTTCTCTCTGTAGAAAAGCGTGTTTTTAAGAAATAATAATTATCGAATGATTGACACTTATTTATGTCCAATTTCAATAGGAAATTATCCCGATGACCATAATTTAATTAAATGGAAAACACATAATATAATTACACATTAAAAACAATTAATGGGAAAGCTATCCTTATAAATAAATTTTATTAAAAGGGAGTTTTGAATAAATATACAGTATTTTTTACTATTCATTAAAAAATGAATTTTATCAGTAAAATAACACAAATTTTCCCATAGTAAATTTTGATGTCCCAATTACAATGAGTCATATTATTTTGTCAAATATAACATTTAAAAGTGACCAAAACTATATTTAATGAGGGTTTCCCCATTAATAGGCGCTAAATCGACATTTTTAATAAATATTAGAGTATGTATGCTTAAAATCAGAATCATTATTATTTCAAGCCTCTAAAATTTATTGGGTAAATGTAAAAATATTTAACAAGCACGTATATTCATATTATAGATTGTTTTGTCCATTCCCACCAATACAATGGCTAGGCTTTAACTACCATTTAGAAATAATATTATATTATTATTTTTCTGTATGACTCAACGTTGTGTGCAATGTATGTTTTTAATGAAACTCGTTGTAGCAAATTAGGCATGGCATCGAACATTGAATCCCCTTTAAAGGAAAATTAATATTTAATTCAAGAATTTTAATAAATATGAAAATGTTATAATCCTTATTTACCAGTGATGTTATAGTCCTACTATGATTATACACTCACAATTTGTTTGAATCATGATGTACATGAAAATTTTTGGGTCATTAATCCAACTATGGGAAAGTGGAATATGAGAGAATGTTGTGTTCATGAAGGTGGATGATATTGAAATAATTCTATGATAGAATCTAGAATGATTTTATTTTATTATATAGTTTATATTTTTTCTTTAGATTATTATATATATATATATATCCTCTTAATATAGGGATCCCTTTGGACTAAAGATACTATTTATTATATTCCATATATTACTTTGATTTTGTGATGTTATGAACTTCTTTCATTGAGTATATTTTTCTATCGTTTTATAATTATCACATTCAATATATGTGGTTACTCTGATCATTTTTCTATAATACAGAAATAACCTTATGATTATATGGTCCAGGACATGGCTATTAGTTTGTAGACACTTTCATGTGGTGGGTTTTCATGATGTCACGTAGCTGCTCAAATAGATCCTATTAAATTAGGTTGGGGCATCATAGGATGCACCTTTTAGGTTGTAATCATTGCGGTCTAGTCCTAACTAAAATAATAGGGTTTAGGAAAGAATGAAATTCAACCCATGAGATTCACCACTACTTATCCTATGGAATGTACTTTAGTTAGGGAAATATTTGTTTATAAATGTCATTGTCTCTTTATCCCTTTGTAGTTCTGACGGTCACTTCTAGATTTGAATGCGATGAAGTTTGTATCATAACTCTATAATTTATTCTATATTTTTTTCCAAATTTTATAATATTATAGTCCATTTTGGAATGATTAAAATTACTAATAAATATGAGTTTCAATCATTTCCATTCACTTCAACGCACATACATCACTGCTTCATCCATATGATGATAATGCCATACTAGAATTATCTTGAATCACTCTTTCATCAAATGTTTGATTTAGTAGTGGAACTCCTTATTTCTTATCATCATTATAAGAACAATATATTAAATTTAAACACAAAATTCCACTATTTATTCCAACACGAGCATATATTTTATTTTTTATTCATGTACTATAATTCAGTACATCAAAACACATTTTTTATAACCAATGTATCACTCTAGTCCTTAAATTAATGTTTGGTATTGATCATACATTCTCTGATTATATAATATCATGGTATGGGTAACAATAAATTAATTGTTTTAAAATTTGTCCAATATAGTGAATCATATCATCTAAATATCATTCCAAATCCTTTTCATTTAAAATCCAATTGAATAAACCATGTATTCCAGAGATCATATATTCATGGAATGATGATCCCCAATAAATAGTATATTACCATAACTCCAACCACTCTATCTCTTTCTCTCCTTCTCTATGTAATCATGATCAATTAAATATGAGATCCAAAAAAAATATTATAGAATATAATTTAAAATAAATTTTGAGATCATAGTGCATCGCATTATTTTTTGGATCCTTTTTTTCCTTTACCAAATTTTCCCATGGATAATTCCATTATGATGCATTTCCATATATATATAGTAGATCAAGAGTCCTTATAATTATTCAAAAATGAATACCCCGTAGTGAAACCTCTATGTTGTATTGTTTTCCTTCCCTAATTTCAATGATTTATGGAGTTATTTTCCGGCCGTGGCATAATATTCCCATAACATCTTATTTTTGGCATGTTTTTATTTCTCCCAATTCTATTAAACAATGTTCCTTATCCCCATAATAATATATTTAATCCTAATTCCAATATATTTTTATTCTATTACAGTGTGATACTCATCTTCATCATGTAGCACATACCAATACCTTTTGGTTTAATCCCACACGATTTCTTTGAAACTCAGTAGCTAACTTAACAAAAAAATCCAACTTTATATCACATTATTTTTTATCAATTAATTGTTTCATGGTCATCAACATTATTGAATAACTATCCATTTAGCTCATCTAAATTTTTCTGACTTAATACAATTTGTGGTATGGTGACTTTCATCATGGTGCATACTCTCAATATTCTCCAATATTTAACTTATAAAAATTGGGATTATTATCATATGATAGATACTAAGGTGTGGTCATATATTACTTGAACATTCATCCAAAAAGTCCATGATTAATCCTTAATTAGATTCTACTTTAGTCTACCATGAGAATATATTTTTTGTCGGTTTCTATTATTGGGGAATTATTTTATTTTTTAACAAAATGAACACCAACCTTAACAAATCAATCTAGTGTATACTTAGGATTCCTCTAACACCATAGTACGCTATAATAACCAATTTCAAGAACATCCACATTTTATAAATTACAAATTCTTCTCTAAAATAAGACTAATAGTCCCTTCATTTCATCACAATGATATATGGAAATACCATGTTTTCATCATTCATAATCTGCATAATATAATCATTGATTTTTCTCTAACTATTCCTATCCATATATTGAAAGATCATCTTAATACTATATTACCATGTATGATTTTTAATTCATCCCCAAAAACCCAAATGTGGTTCTCATGTGTGTGATAGAAATCCATTTCATCATTTCTATCACTATATATTTCAATATGATCTTTTATTAACTTTTTCAAAAACTCTACCAACAATGTTCAAAAAAAAATACACAACCTACAATTAGAAACACATAACAATATTCTTCCATGATAACATCGTAGAATTGAGATTAATTATTAATTCAACTAATCAAATGGAAGTTTCATATTATACATGAGAATAATTATTTATTCCACTTTACTTTTACCATTATGATACTTGATATACATGAATAATTACAATGTAAACTAGAATGATTGATATGGATATGATAATGAGTATGTGGCCCAATAAGAAACAAACGTGTCAATGATTGTTATTAAGATATTATCTTTATTGTAACTAATCATTTTTATAAATAATTTTAAATTAACATTTCTTAGATATTTCATTTTTAATGGGGAATATTTTCAGTATATGAAGTCATAGGTGAATGGTATTTAGAATTACTATATCATAATTTGTTTTTATTATTTTCATTAATGTCTAAAAAATCTAAAGGACTCACCTACTGGGTAATATTTTCACTATGATTAGGAATTAATAAAATAGTTTCTTGATAAAATATTTTTGTTATATAATTAACATTGTAAAAAAAATATTTAATGAATATTGTTCTATAAAGATACCATACTTTATGAATTGTTAACAGATAAGCATAAATTTATCATTTTTTCTATATCTTCATGGAATTCATTATTTGTTGAAAAAATATTCTACTTATTGTGCATTTTAGTTGATTTCTTTATGGTCATATACCATGTAATTAATGTTTTTTATTCATAATTCAATTGATCAGTTTCATTTATGCATGGGGAAATATTATAATGTCTATGTAAAAAATCATATTATCTCTAATGAATTGGGTATTGATTCATTTTTAAAGTTGATGTGTGTTAGCTGTATTAGTATTTCCTTTACAACTGGGATACCAATGTTTTAATGTTAACCATATAAATCATACTACATTGTTACCATGAAAAAATATATTTTTGATGATTGAAATAACTTCATCAATTAATAAAAAATGTTTTAATGACATATATCATTACAAATTATTGATAAAATTTATTTAAAATGATGTAATACAATATTATATAATAATGTGTATACAACGTTATAGATTGGGATATACGAACAAACCGAATTTATTTGATATAAAAATTAAAATTCCACTAATTGAATGATATTTTTTTAATTTTATAGATTAGTTCTAATTAATATTACTCGCTAGAAAGTGTTTTTGAAAAATAATTTATTTATTTTGTTTCTTATTTTCCCAATCCCAAAAATAAAAATCTATATTAAAAATAAATTTAACTATATAATCAATATAGGCTATCTGTGATTGATTTTGATTTTGGAAATGAAAACTAGACATTGTTTTCAGAGGTGACAGAATGTGCCCCTGGATATATATTTTTTCATTTTATAGAAAACATCATAGTGGTCTTTAGAAAAAGTGACATATTTTATTTATATATATAATAAGATGATATAATTAATAAAATATTATTATAATTAATTTATTATTTGAAAGTAGTATTAATACCATCAATGAAGATGGCCAATGAAAAAACGTGAGTTTGGAAAGAGATTTAATAAGATAGAAAACAAGTTCCCAAAAATGGAAGCAATATTTTTTAGATAATCAATAAAATTTATAAAATAATATTTATATTTATATATATATATATACAAGGATGGGTGTTAAAAAAATTTACACATTTAATGTGTTATTAAATACTATAAAATATTGTTATGCAATATAAATAGATGTTTTAGTCATCATGGTGCTTCATAATAAATTTTTTAAATAATTTCATAATATTATTAAATAATGTGAGGTGGATTAATAAAATCAAAGCATCAACCAATTATCTAAATATAAACACCAAACAATTATTATATCAAAATAATTTAAACTGTAAATATATATACCAAAACCATAAGAAATATATAAAACCAACATTTAGAGATAAAAAATATTTTTTCACATATGAAAAAAATATAAGATGATTATATCATATTTTTCTAAGCTATGCCTTAATGATGAGACATATTATGTTGTCAAATAATAACAAATATTCTCTATACTATAGTGAAAATTAAGCATGGGTAGGAACAAATCTTTTAAAATCATAAGAAATATATATTTTATTGATTATAATTTATAATCAAAGACATTTATAAATAAAGAAGGGGTTTTTTATTTTAAAATAGTTTAATAATCTACCATTAAGGAAACATTAGATTATATAAATAAATTATAAATAATGTTTTCAAAGAAAATGATATATATTTTTTTTATAATATCTATCATGTGTTTCATATATATTTTAATTAATTTATATTTATATAAATCATATTTCTAAAAAAATTGAAATTTTGTATTTTATATATTACAAATCTATTGATATCAATGAATATATACATATGTCACATTATTTATATAGAATTAATAAATTATTTTAATTAAAAACATAAACTTATTTATAAAATTATTATTGATGAGTCATAATAAATTTGAAGGCTGAAGACCTATTTTATTAGTAATAATTCTTATTAAATGTGTTGAAAATATGGGGACCATAACTGCCTAAATAAAAATTAAATGGTAGTTAATTCATGTGAAGTACAAGGAAAAAAATTCTATAAAATTAGTTACTTATTAAAATAATATTCAGAATGTTTGTAAAAATGAAAATTATTACTAAAAATGCGGAGTATTGTGAGAAGGTATTTCTCCAATATATAATATGTAGTAGATTTTTTAATTTTACAATAAATATATTAAATAAAATATAAGTTTAAGGATATGAAACAAATATGGAAATTTTCAAAAATGTCCTCAAACCAATACACCAAATTTTTATAATAATATATATATTTTTTGTAAAAAACATATATATTAACAAAGATAAGAATCTGACATTTTGATTGAGTTATTTATAAGATATACTTTTTGTTTAGTATTTATTCTATCCAAAATAATATTATAGATATTTATGTATCATATTAAAATATACTTATATAATGTCACAAAACATTTTCTAATTAAGTTTCTTAATTCTATTTAATCATGAATTAAATTGCGTTATATTATATTTATTTCTTCAACATAACATATGAAAAAGATTGTTAGATAACATAGTGCGAGTCATTGTGAATAAATATAAGAAGAGTAAGAGAAAATTTTCACATAATATATAGGTAAAAAAAATTTAGTAATTTATTTTTAAAAAATTCTTCCATAGTAAATGAATAGAATAATTATTATTAAGATTTATTGGTTATGCTATTTTCATGGAAAACTAAGTATTAAAATAGATATGTTAATTAAAAATCATATAGAATATACGTATAAAAAACTATGATTTCCTATTGACATATACTTATTTATAGATATTTTATGAATTATTTTAAAATATATATTAATAAAACCATTTGAATTCTTTTTAAGATCTATTTATATCTAATGGATAAAATTTATAGAAACTTTAGTTCAATTATTTTGAATAAAATAATTTCTGTAACTGATTAAAATCACTAAAACATATATCATATGTTGTGATAATTATAATAATTAATTTGTTTGTTTATTTATATAAATTATCACCATGAAAAAATAAAATATTATAAAAAAAAATTATATAGTGTTATTTAGTTATAAAAGATTAATTGAATAAATATTAAGAAAATTTCATATAATGTAGAAAAATATTAATTTTTATAAATAAATTTTATTAGTTTTTTTAGAAAAAAAAGAGTTACTAAATGAAAAATAAACTAGTGGATTCATACATTGATATTTATTATCATATGGTTGTTAAGATATTACAAGAATTAGAGATTAAAATAAATCAAATATTAATGAATATAATGGAAAATTAAATAAGGCATGCATTTTTAAAAGAAAATCAGATTATTGTTTTTTCATTCTTATTGGAATTATAATATTAACAAATTTAATTCATAGATGCATGATAAGTATCTTTTTAAGATGAGAGTGTATTTTTAATATAATATTATTTATATAAAAATATCCTTTCACTACAGAATTACTCTATAATATATTATCATAATATCGATAGGGCATTAATGAAATTCACCTTGAACACCAATTAGTCATATATAATTAAAACAAAATAACATATCCCATAAAAATTGGTATTATTTTAATTTATATTTTTATGCCAAACAATTATTTATTGATGATAACTTCTAGAAAAAAATTTAAAAAATTGATATTAATTTTATAATTTCACGTTCTATTGATGATATCATTCACATAAATTATTTACTATCCTAAACATAGAGTCTAAAATTAAAAAAAATTATAAATTGAGTTATTGATTTATATCCTTCATATGGGTGGTTTGTTAAAATTTAATTTTAGAAACTACAAAATCATTCCCCAAAATGATCAAAATTTAAATGCAACACAATATTTCTTGTTTACATGTTATCATTTTTGGTTTAATTTTTAATATACTATTTACTTTTCTTATAAATTTATTAGAAGTAATAAAAAAATATAATGAAAAAATTCATGAAATCTGGGAATATAATGAATACGGTACTTGTCCTTCAATTCCTCAACTATAAACACCCCTTAAATAAAGGGGTTATAGAATAAGTGGAAATTGAATCATCCAAACTTACTAAACCCTACCACCAATCATGCATTGTAGTTGATTATCCACCACAATGAATCACATGGATAATCTCCCAACAAATTTAATAGACCATAAAAATAAGTTATAGATCCATTGAATTTTTCATGTAAATAAACAGTTAGGATCATTATGTTTTATACCACGGGGTTGTTGTATGTTTTAAAAGATTATCATGAATCTAGTATGGAAATTTATTTTCTAAAAATCCTCTAATGTGACTATTCAAGTAAAAATTATCTTATTCTATTTCCAATGACGTAATTAAATGTGGGACACTGAATTCCAGTTTTTGTCTACCACTGGATTTCATTGATTATTTATTCATTGACCAATTTAGTGAGTATTATGTTGTAGTTATTGAAATAAAATAGTAAAACTGTAACTATTGGAAAATTAAAAAATTCTATAAATGTTTTTTCAAACATTTAATATATTCTTAAATCTTAAGAAACATTGAAATATAAAAATAAAAATGATGAACATGGAATACAGAGCATAGAAGTATAGTGTGAATGTCCTCAAAACTCATCCTCTATATCATCGTGTATTCCTATAATTTATTTTCATTGAACTCAATGTCTCAACTAACATTCATCATAAACCAAAAAAATTCCCATATATACCTATAATTTATTTAAGTTGAGACATCCATTATATTCCATCATTTTTCTATTATACCCTATCAACATATTTCAATTCAATCATGGAATGTGATCATGACACATGTGAAATCGTATAATGGATAACTTTTACATGGAATCTGATGTTTATTTACTATTAGGAATTTTTTTCACTAAACTAACACAACATTAAAAAACTCAAACCCACCTAAATAATTAAACACATTTCATTTTTTAAGGGATTTTAGGATTTGGATACGGAGTTTAGTGTGGGGAAAATATGTGCATCCTTGAGTTATAAATGTAATCGATGTGGATTTTAACTATTCTCATAGATCCAGATCATAATATGATCTATTCAATAAATTCCTCAAAAACATTCATCTATTATACAAACTCTATGTTGGTGATCTTTTCCGTTCTAGATGCTACAGAAGCTATTATCGGGGTCATTGCTGAATCACCATGAGTTTTATTGTGGGCATTGTTCACATATATTACAAGGCATAAAATTTATAAAAAATGCTATTTTTCCAAATAATATAGAAAAAAATGTTTTCATATAGAAGTAAAGATAATTTTGACTTTACATTTATAAGTTATTTAAATATTTCATGAGAAATAATACATTGACCATGGAATCTTTATTTGATAGAGATATTGATCATCTCAAATCTCATTCAGTAAAAAAATTTATTCATCTAGAATCTATGTTTAAAATATTTCTAGAGGTGACCCATATGAGATTATATGATCTTCGCATAATGAACACAAATTTATAGGGGCCAGTATGATAGTTCAATAATCATGTAGTGATTGTCATGATCATTAGGGAAATTTATTCATGTTTGACGAATTATAAATTCACATTGATTCTTGATATGACAGAGGAGGAAGTAGAATCTCTATATCATTCCATGGTCATGAAAGAGATATTTATATTTTATCCCAATGATTCTCAATTTCAATGGATCTATATATAACAAATATAATCATATATTAATAGAGAGAGAGTTGTGGTAATAATATAATTTAATTTCAAAATCAATCATAAATAATATATTGAAAATTATATGACCCCATCCATTTAATATTATTACCATTATTATTTTCACACTGTGTATAATAACTAGTCAAATGATACGTATAATTTTTACCATCTTGAAAATTAGTAATTATTGTCAAAGACAATCGTGGTCTTCTAGTCGTACTCATAATTTATAAGACACATGAATAAATATTTAGTAATTAAATATGTAAAAAAAATTATATATCTTTGAAATCAAATTATTACCTTATGAATTAATATTTATTTAATTTACATGATCAATAAATATTGTATAAATTCTTCCTTGGCCTTGATAATATTTATTATTCTAATAATTAAATTAAACTGAAATTTTATTGAGTTTAATGGAAACACTTTGTGTGCAACCCAATTTGATTAATTATCATTTTCATTAGACTGAATTTCCAAAAGACCAAGATTAATTTCTAGAAATGGGTCAAGGAACCCGCTATAAAGAAGTTAATGTCACTACATTGACAACCACATATCATCGTTCGTTGTGTAATATAATAATTTTATCACAATATAAAATCAATCTATATGCACACATGTGTCATCAAATTATATACTAGATATTTCTTTTAGAGACAATTAGAAATACACTCAACATTACTCCATGGACATAGAATCTAATTTGATACTTCCATTTTAAATAATGGGATGAGATATCAATGTCCATTAATATGGAATGGAAAAAATAATTCCCCAAATTATTCATTAATTGCATGGTATTCCTGACATAGCCAATGTACCCTCCTTCCCACGAACATGTGGTGTCATGATTTGGGTTAGTAAATCTATATTAGTGAGTCATGAAATTAATTAACATAAATAATAAGTTCCATGGACCATTATACACACTAACATATATAAATAACCAATGACACATAATCATATTTAATTCCATTAGGTGGGCATATTCTCAAAATCTCCCATATTAGAGATTACTAAGTGAAAAAATTTTTAGATGAAATATCATCTTATTACAAGTACTCACACCTGAAAATAAATATAATACGTTCATTATCAAATAATTTTTTCTCAACAAATAAAATTGTTTAAGAATATTTTCAAGGAATTTCAAGGCTCTCAATATTAAAGAGAATTGTTATTCAATTTTCAATTTGAAAAATTATCATGTGAATTATAACATTAATACCATTTTGAACAGTATATGGTATATAAAGAGATGTTATAATAAATATCAACATATCATAATATACATGTAACCCATAACATAGAATATTAGTTTAGAAAACCTACTCTAATAGACTCCCACGTGGACTATACCAAAATTTCCACAACATCTAATCCACCAGACCGAAAACTGAGATCTTTTTTACGATAAGTTTCGTATTTAGTAAGGTTTTATTCCACATTGTCGCCCATTGAAATTATACCCATTTGAAAATAAAATCTATGAGAAAAATACCCCAAGGGATGATACTTTTGGAATATATGCATTATTTTATAATGTGACCTTCACTCATTGGAATAATCCACCGCTATAGTATTATTTCAATAAAGTGTTACATGGTATTAATTTATAGGAATAACTTAATGATATTAGATGAAGTTTCATATCTAAAATAATTCACTAGACACCTTATTATATGAATCATACACAAAAACATATATATAATATTTAACTATGACCTATATTGAGATCCTCCTCCTCCATACACCTCCATTGAGTGAAATAATATATCTTGATTGAAATTTCATATCACCTTGATATATTTGGAATCTTGCATCTATATATCCTCTGATGACTAACATCTTATCTCATATGTATACCATCAAAATATCCAAAGATCACCAAAAATACTTAAGGATATTCATGACATCCATCCAATGGTGGTCACCATGGTAAGGTTGATTACTTCCTACCATAGTTATTGGAATGGTGACATATATCCTTGTGCATATCATATCATACAAGACATATCAAATCACATATTTGTATAGAAACCATTCCATCTTCTGACTCTCCTCATGTTCCTGATGGAACATTTTCTTGAAAAGTAGAATTCCTTGTGACACTAGAAACAATCATTTCTTAGATTGTTCCACTATAAATCTTTTCAGTATCATTAAAATGTATATAAATTAACATAGACCGTGAATCATCTTAGATCGTTCATGATAGATCTTAATCGAAAGAATATATGTTTTCCCACATAAGACCATCGGGGATAAGCATGTGTTCATCTAGTCATTAATGAACTGTAAGACAAGAATTTCATTTATAATATGTTGTATTTTATTGAAATAAAGTAGTAATAAAATGACAACACTCCCACAAAACAATTTATAGATATATGTCTCATTTTCCTTATTTATGAATCAAAATGGTACTATTTAACCATAAATTAGAATCTTTTATAACAAGGATGACTTATTTAACCCTTAAATGGATCTCTACAATTATCATTCCTTATTGTCAACTTTTAGACCCATTAACCCCTCTGATTTTGTCATCTAGATATCTTCCTGATTATTGTTATGAACCCTCCCCAAAATTTATACCCCACCTAGGCTATAAATTAGAGAATATATATAATGATCCATTTTTCTCACATCCAGTAGGTGCCAGGTTGGAGACCAGCACTCACAGTATACTAAACAGACCAATGGGAAGCATTACCCTCTAAGAGAACACGTGCAAAAGATAGAGTGGTATGACAAAAACCAACCAAATACTGACCATGATATAATATAAAATAAATCCCCAGTAAACATATGTAATTTAATGAAAACCTACTTCAACTAAAATAGAAAAACTATAAGTACCAAAAGAAAGTAAAATGACAGTAACCATGATGCTTAAACAGCTCCTAGAAAACCGCCAGCCTGGTAGTAACCATCCTAATGTCCAACCTACTCCATGTGACTTAAGAATAAGTTTATATAGAGTAGGTTGAGTATAAAAGTATACTTTGTATATTCCCCCATATATCCTCTCATGAAAAATTAATGAAAACATTCTAAAGAAAAGTGAACGATAAGTGAAACTTACTCATCGACTAAATAGCTATACCATGTTCCCAACCTCACCATGGATACTCGAACCATGTATAACATACAATAGTATATAGTATAATAAATAATATCAAAGGGACTCTTCTACCACTTCCACACTAGTTTTCCTCTTTGCCCGAATGTCGCACGTCTTGAGCATCTCTCTCTTAAAATGTTTGCATGCAGACACCTGGGCAAAGCTCCACAACACACACACCATGCATTAACATACACCTCATGTATCACACTACCATATCCACATAAAAAATTAAACATATAGTTTAATAGAGACACAATAGATCATATATAATGTATCATAAATCAATTATTGTACCTCAATCCATCACAAACCTTAAACCGAGTAAGGATCCTCAATCCATCGTATCCTATACATGATACATGTATAGTACTCCATTGGAATCAATATCCAAAATATGTGTGTGAATAAACACAATCCATTATATCCCTATACACTCATATGTGGTGATAACTAACCACCATGCATACCGGCACATGTAACTACCAATTGAAGATAGTAGGGCCAAAAGGGGTAGTCAGCTATCTATCCCTTCATCAGGATGTTGGGGAGTTCACTCCCTAAGGCTCAAAATCCAAGAGATTTCATTTTCCCAAACTGATATGGTGGAGTAGTGTATTGAAACACAAAATGTACAGGATTGATATAGCTTAAAACCACTCTATGGGAACAACCTAGTCTTAGCCTCATTAATGTCTCCATGACTCTTCGATTCCAATAGTAAGACTAGATATACCATAATAATACGACCATTTATATAGAAACATTAAGTTACTTTATCTCTTTTTATCAATTGAAATTTACGTTAATTAATTATTTACCTACTAATTATCCATTATAATTTTCCACACCACTTTCCATTAACATCAAAACCATGTTACATGCCCTCTAAACATAAAAAAACATAGTTTGTGGTGCCATAGAAACATAACCTCGACATTGCATCCTATCATGCTCCAACCCCATAGGATAATCATCATATATTCATTTATTTAACAATATTACCATTTTCCATATTCCCATGAATTCTAGAAAATCATTATGAACTACCAAAAACAAGGGGGCCAACATGGTTAGTGGATGAGCAACCCATCAAGTCTCTTCCACCAATAGAATGAGCGCAAACCCATTCATCCTCGATAATCTAATAAGAGAAATCATGTGGAATACCTCACATGTCTACGCCTCTTTTAGAGGGAGGGTAATAAAAACCATCTACCTCAAGTAATGGGGAATGTAAAGTAGATAAAAACAATTGATTCAACAACCAACAAATTTTCATCAATGGGTACACCCAAGTTCGACACACTCACTTATCCTTGGTGTCCTCTCTGACACCCACATGCATAAATTGATGCATATCACCACTCTAGGAATCAAATGGATCCATGACCACTAGACCTCCCAACCCACACATAAAACAAAATCCCTCAAGGATCAGCCATCCCAGGCTCATATCACATTCGGTCCTCCCTTCCCACAAAACCATAAGTCTCGCATTCAGAGAAAATCATAATAAGCATGAAAAAACATAGAAACTGGCTCTCAGCCTCAAAGAATATCATTCATCATTCAGAGACAATAATCTCACATGGTTCTAAAGCATAACAACTCAGCCTTTACATGAAAGGCAAAAATTGAGGCCCAACAAGGAATTCACATTATGACACAAGTGATTCTTATTCCATCTTGAATTAACCAACTCATTATTCATAGGATCAAACTATGGGAAACCAAAGTAACAAGCTATTACAAGCTATTGACAATTTAATTAAACAATTATTTTATCATTTCATTAACTCTTTTATCAACAAGCATCAACATGATTCAGGTTCATCAACAAATTTCATTACGCATTCTCACTTGCACCAATTTTATTATCATCAAATTACAACAACACTTGGGTGCACTAAACATACCTCTTTATATTTTAGCTAATTAATTATCAATTAATTCCACAATTACGTTATTTACTAATTTCCATCAAGAAAAATATTCTAACCAAGAAATGAATATATATCACACTATCAAGAAAATCAATAGGAAACCCATTATCCTAGAATAAAACAACAACACCTCTATGTCATCGATACCAATTTATTTTATCTAATTCATATAATAATTATTCCAATTTCATTTTTATGTAGAGGGATAAATCTTGAAAGCTCTATGATTTCAACTAAGTAAATATATAAGAATCTAATCTCATACCAAAAAAGGTCATTAACATTCATTGCATGAGGATATACCAAATTAATGGGTCACGATAACCTCTCCCACAACAAATTCATCCACCCATGCATGTCGCAACATAACCGCACAAAAGAACCACAAAGAAGACTCTATTAGAAATAAGAAGGGCATGATCCATCACATGGCTTGGAGAAATGAAAGGAAATAGATCAATAAAACCATAAGAACAGAGGTAGATCAACCCTTATATCGAACATAGATCGAAACCAATTTAACGATGGTTCTAGAGATCATTCTTTGATGAATGAATCTCTATAATGCTAAAGAGAGGGTCATCAGAATGATTGGGGTTGAGGGTGAGCCATTGTAGTTGTATGTTTGACAAAACCCGAGCATCTAGAATATACATAAATCATACAACATCATACATTTATCAACTTGTAATCTACTTTCACTTCATTTAATTTCTTGAGGTCGAGTTCCACTAGAATACATGTTGCCTCAATGATTTAATTTATTTTCGGACATTAATGTATTTCACATCGTGAACCCTCCTTTCATTACATGAAACAACCAGTGACACCCGATTTCATGTTATGTAATGTTGTTACATGATGTGTAATCACCACTTACAGCTTTTACATAACAAAACTTCACCAAAATTCTTCTAAGCCACCTCCGAGCCCTTAGAATTTCAAAATCCAGGAAAAGGGTTGATCTACGTGAGTCTGATCCATTCAATTAAGTTCTTCTGAAAATATTATCATCATTGAGAATCCAAAAATCATCCCACAGAGTTAATATAATAAGGTACTCGAAACAACCACCCCATGAGATACCTTTCAATGGTCTAACCACTATAGGATCTCAACTGGTCAAAAAGGAACAATGTGAAACCATGTGACAACCTCAACCACCTCCTTAACAATATCATGTGAGAGATTCTTCTCAAAAGATAAAAATATACAAAAAAAAAGAGAATGTCATCTCACAATAGAAAGGGGTCTAAAACCACAAAACGATCGACATTAAAAGACAATACCTAAACATAAAACAGCTTGGGGTACTAACTGTATATATGCAACTCACATTCCTAGGTACTCTCCTCCACACCACCATGTCTCCACAAGACATTAAATAGGGGTATAGAATGCATGTGTAACACTTTCTTCTTATGGTCCCAGATATCTACTGGTCATTCTGCAAAGTACACATCACTATTAACATTGATCTCACCCCAATCAATGACATAGTCATCATGATGATAAAAATGGTGTTTTGATGCGTAAAAAACATCATGTATCCATATCATATATGTGGGAAGTGATAACCAACAGTACATGGCTCCAACATGAGACAACACCTCAAAAGGACCAACATACTAGAGATAATGATTAATCCAATGACAAAACCTTCACTGCCCATGATGAGGAGTCACCTTCAGAAACAGTGATCCCTAATGTCAAACTCAAAAAGTCTACACCTATGATCATCATATGAAGTCTAATGATCTTGTGCTTCCATCATTGGATCATGAGTCACTTGAACCATCTCTATTGTACACTGTACCAATATTAGCCTAAAAATTGTTGACTCTTCGACCCCAATCAAGCGCAATGGAAAATGAAAAGGTTAGTCATACAAGGCTTAAAATGGATCCATACCAATGGTGGAGTGAAAACTATTTTTGAAAGTGCACTCTACCAAAGGCAGGTGCCTCATCAACACAGCACTAATATTCAGGAAAAAAGTGTGCAAGATGTCTTCAAGAGTCTGGATGGTTCATTATGACCCACCAACCATCATCGAATGAAAATAAGTGCTACAACATTGCTGAGAACAAAAATCATGTTTCAGACCTCTCAACACCCTAGAGGTAAAATAAGGATCTTGATCAGAAATGATCATCATTGGGACTCTGTAGAGACTTACCCCTCCACCAAATGTTGTTTCAATAGACCCTCTACTGAGATCAACTCCTTGATCACAATAAAGTGGGATGACCTCATCAAATAATCCACCGCCACCCATATTCAATCATATACTCCCAAATCTTAAAGAAAATAGTCAACAAATCCCATTGATATGTCCTCCCATTTCCCCGATGAAATATATGTCACGACCTGTCCCTCAGGTCTCGTGCTGTGACTACCCCAGGCCCGATTTCCATAGGCCAGAGATGGTGACTAGCTCCAAATCCATTTTCCATAAAACGAAAAGGAATTATCTTTAAACCATTACAATGAATGATCTGATAACAAAACAAGAAGAAACTATGAAGAAAACTAATTTAGAAAAAGAAGTGTTGAATGTAAGAGGGGTCATAATACAATCCCATGTGAATATATGAGTACAACCGAAAAGTGAAAATAGATCTCAAAGTAACAATAAAATAGAAATAGGGAAAGAAGCAATTAAGTCATCCTTTGAGGATCCTACCTGAAGGGTAGGTATAGATCGCCTCTTTAGCACTCCATGTCCGCCTATATCCTCCACATACCGCCTAGTCTTGGCTCTCTGAAACCTCATCCCAAAAACCAGTCATCTCCACAAGACACAAAAAGGTGGGAGCGTAGCCCGTGCAAGGGTGAGTATAAAAATACCTAGTAGGGACCCTGAGACCTCCAAAGGTATCTCATAACTCTGCAAGGAAAACCAAGAAGCATGATCTCAATCATAATTCACAAAGCAATGGACATTGCTCAAACCTGATATACAATACAATGAATCAGAAATATGATGCTGACCAACACAAGATCTCTATGAATGCTGATATCCATCCATGGTATTCTCTAGGTCTAATAAAAAGTATCATTCCAAGTCATAATGTCGAATACCAAGGCTGTTGGATAAATCCTCCTCTAACGAGTACAGTAGGCATGTCGCATCACATAGAGGCGCTTCCCACTAACCATGAACTACTAAGATACTCCTCCTATTGATTACTATGGGACTTCCGTGTCACACAGAGGTGCTCCCCACCTTGGTTCTGCCGCATCACACAGAGGGACTCCCTCTCATGGAATACTATGTAACTCCTCATGTGGAGTATCGTGGGTCTGTTGGATAACAAAGAGGCCCTCGCCATAGTGGGTCTGCCATGACACATAGAGGTGCACCCCACTAGGCCTCTTGAGTAACTCCATGTTGAAATGGTCAGCATTCGTCAAGTCTCAACCTGTCACAGGGTTTCGTACATAGCGTGCTTGGGAGGACCGCTCCCCAAGACATCATCCATATTTCATCTAGCACGAAGACTCACAATAAAGTAATGAAATGATCTACCATGTCATAAGGGTTCCATGAAAACATACAACACATCAACCAGATGCCCGGACTGTGCATTATTGGTATTTCAGTGCCGAGGGCCCCGTTGGATTCGGGTGTTATCCAACTTCGTCGTACTCCATGTTTCTCCAAAACTATCATGGAGGAATTCAAAAGAACTGTCTCACTCTAGGGATCATGATGCAACATATGGTATTTCAATAAAATGTCTGATTTAAGAGTTATGGTCCATTTTGTGTAATAGGTCGATAATGGGTTCAGGTCTGGTATGACTCGGTCGGACCGGCCTGACCCAGTTCATCATGGGCCGACACAGATCGACATGGGTCAACCTGACCCGACATGGGTCCAAACCAACACAGGTCAACCTGGCCCACTCAGATCATCCTGACCCGGTTGGTCAGCGGGACTTACCACTGGGTCGCGGGTTGTCCTGCTGTCCTGCGGGTCGACCCGCAGAGTAGCGGGTAAGTCCGCTAAGCCGAACTGGTGGTGCCACATGCCTGGCGGTGCAGGACTCCAGGTTTACCCGGACATGCCACATCTGGGTAGGGATGAAGTAGCATGGATCCACGTCAGCGGGTCACCCTGTGGGGGTTGACCCAACGCGGCACCACGGGGCTCCACGGGTCCTCCGTACAATGACCGACGGGCCATGGGTTAGCCGCCGGGCGGGCCGCTGGCGCATGCCCCATCCACCGGCCACTGGTCAAACCAGTGGCTCCCTGCTCCAGTCGCGGATGTTACAGGCCATGACCTTGAAGCCGCGTGGGCGCGCCACCAGGGGCATACCCCAACACTGCTTTTCCAGTTCTGTCACGGCCATCTGGCGTACCGGCCGACCTCTCTAGCAGCGTGTGATGGTGGGCTGCACCATCACCCACGGTCGGCCGCTGTGATGGCCACCTTCCTCTAGTCATTGCAGCTGACGAGTCGTGACCTCCTTTGATTATCAGTGGCGCATGATGGTGTTTCGCCACTTTGTTCCATGACCTCTTCTTGTGGTGTGCATTGACGGGCTATATCTAATATAGTCGGTCGGTATTGCCACACCGTCGGGGTTCCATAAAGGTAAAAAATTAGCAAATTAGCAGAGGGTTTAGGCCGTGTTCATTTGGCTTGTACCTTCTATGTTAGCTCGAAAACATGAGGGGTTTAAGGGTTTAACGGTCTCCAGAAAATTAAATCGAAATAAATCCCAGAAAGATACCCACAATAGCCTCTTGCAAAAATTTATGAATCGTGGGTCAACCCGTTTGTCGGTTAACCTGCGTTCTTCATTTAACTCAAGAATAAGGAAGAAAAAAACATTTAAAAAGCATAAATGAATAAACCCCCAACCTTGAATCATTGTAGAAACACCCACACTTAAAGATGGTTCGGTGTTCTTCATTACTACAATGGGCTTCCAATGATGTCAATCATACGTCGTCCTCTGGTTTGTGGTTTAGTGTAGTCTGTCACCTCACACTAGGTTCGGCTCCGTCTTCTGAGGGTATAGCCTTGTAGTTCTCCTTCAGCACTTCGTTGAATTGTGAATCTGTGTTGGTACCTCCCCCCAAGATCCATATATTTAGAAAAAGGGGAGGGTATGTAACAACGTATGAGTTTAATGGGGCTCATCAGTTAAGAATATTCATAATTTTCCAATGACATCGTTACTTAGGGTTGGCAGGTCAAGCCATTTATTGGCTTTACATGTCACTAGCCCTACCCTATTGCTTGTACGTTGGAGGATATGAAATAAAATATTAAAATTATTTAATTTCATTTATTTTAAAAGTTGGAAAACATATCTTTTTCTCTGGACTTGCTGCGGTCAAAGTAAATCCTCCCTTAAGTGAACCTCAGCTCTGTGGATTCAACAGTGCCTTTATATTTTCAATCTGAGCAACGATTCAAAAGATAGAAAATTCTGCTCACCCATTTACCGATCGTACCTGAAACAATGTTTAGAATTTCATTTCGGGCACTCCGAGCCTCAGAATCAGGCGCCATCAATTTTTGTAGACTCGTAATAATTCCATATAATTAAAAAATTACATGTAAAATACAGGACTCTATATTCTCCCCACCTTAGGGATTTTCATCCATGAAATCCACAACATAGACTAAGAAAACAAATGTTGGTACCGATAACGAATTTGAGCCTCCTACTCCCTAGTGCTATCTTGGAGGTTCTCGTTCCTCCAGCGTACCGTCACTAGAGGTATCGACCAGCCACAAAGGACCTGCTCCTGTGGATCCTCAATCTCTACTGAAACTTCCATTAAAGCTTCCCCGTCTTAAAAGTCTAGATCACCATGGTCAATGACGTGAGATGCGACAAGAACGTATCTCCTTAGCTGGGATACGTGGAATATTTTGTGCACCTTATCCTACTATGGTGGATGTTCCAAGCGTTATGCCACCTCGACTATCCTCCAATGTATCAGAAATGGACTGATAAACCATTGTGTTAACATTTTTCCACATCCAAATCCTCGTAGTCCTCGATGATGAGAGACATTCAAGAAAACGTGCCATTTCTCCTGGAACTCGAGAGGTCTCCATATCCTACTGGTATATAAATTCTTTCTGCTCTGTGCAGTCTTCATCTGCTTCTGGATGGTCGGAACCTTCTCTGTGGTAGTCCATACCAACTGCGGACCCAAAACTGTTGACTCACGTGGGTCTGTCTAGCATAGAGTTGATCTATATGGTAAAAAGTCCATGGTCTCAAATGGTTCCATACCGATGGTAGAGTGATAACTATTGTTATAGGAGAACTCACCCACGGGCAAGTGATCCTTCCATCTGTTGCTAAAATCTAAAACGCATGCACATAGAATGTCCTCCAGTGTTTGTATTGTTATATCTATCTAACCATCCATCTGATGATGAAAGGCAGTTCTCAAACGCAGCTGAGTCCCGAACGCCTCCAGCAATCCCTTCCACAACCGGGATGTGAAACGTGTGTCACGTTCAGAGACAATAGTCCATGGCTCCCCATGAAGTCTCACAATATCATGTGTATAGAGGCATCACAAACCCTCTAATGATCCTTACTCTCGGATGGGTTGGAAGTTGGAAGACTCGGTGATTCGGTCAAGGATCACAAAAATGGAATCATGTCACCTAGATGTACGAGGAAGCCCTGTCACAATGTCCATGAAGATTTCATCTCAATTCCACTCCATCACCTTTAGTGGTTGATTAAACCAGCTGGAAGCAAATGCTCGACCTTCACTTGCTGACAAGTGAGGCATTGAGAAACAAACTCTTCCCATGCCTTCTTCATCCATGTCCACCAGTGCTGAACCTGGTGGTCCTGGAACATCTTCACAACACCACGATGTACCACCAGATGGGATGTAGGGAACTCCCTCAACACCTCCTCTCGTAATGCGATGGGTGAAATGGATTGTGCTATGAAAAGGATGATGTGCTCTCCACTTTCAAAAAACCCACCAGGATCCTGTCTTGAGGATATTTGACCACGTCAAACCTCACAGTCAATTTCCCCAGGCAGTGTCTCCCTGACTTGCTGAAGGAGTGGGGGAGTGATTGTCATAAACTTGAGGTATGCTTCTCCATCTCTATCCATGAAGGATATCTGCGACACGACTAGCATCTATGTCAACAAACTCAGCAACTGCAGACTAGACCTCTTGTTGAGTGCATCTGCTGCCGTGTTCCCCTTCCCAGAATTATATACTACCATAGTGTCATAGTCATGGAGGAGCTCTATTCATAGCCTCTGTATTATGTTTAGTTCATTCTAATTGAAGATATACCTGAGACTCCTGTGATCAGAGTAGACTATAAAACTTTCTCACATCATGTAATGTCGTCACATCTTTAAGGATAAGACCATTGCTACTAACTCCAAGTAATAGGTAGTATAGTTCGGCTCATGCTGTCTCAGCTGTCGCTAGCCATAGGCAATCACTGATTGCTCCCGCATCAGGACACACCCACGTCTGGTTCCTAATGCGTCACAATAGACTAGATACCCAACCCCATCTGGTCATCACCTTAAGATGGGGGCACTCGTCTGTCTCTATCTCAGCTCTTGGAAACTCTTCTGGTATCACTTCATCCATACGAATGGCTGCCCCTTTTTCTTCTACACCAATAAGTGTGATGCAAATCTATAAAAGTGAGGCATGAATCCCCGGTAGTATTCTACCAACCCCAGGAAACTCCGCACCTCGGTCACACTATTAGGTGGATCCCAAGAAAGAGTAGACTCTATCGTCACTGGATCCACAGCAGCTCCAGCCTCTGAGATAAATTTCCCTAGAAAGTGGACCTCTCATATCCAGAACTAGCACTTCAAGAGCTTACCATAAAGTTGTTTCTCTCACAGTGTATCTAGAACTATGAGAAACTGATTGGCATGATCCACCTCCGTCTATGAGTAAATCAATATCTCATCGATGAACACCACCACAAAGTGATCATGGTATGGATAAAATATCCAGTTCATCAGTACCATGAACACAGTTGGGGCATTGGTCACACTAAAAGGAATAACCAAGAACTCATAATGTCCATGCTGATTACTGAAGGTTGTCTTCTACACATCCTCATCTCTTATCCTGAGCTAATGATATCCTAATCTGAGGTCTATCATTGAAAACCAATGAGATCCCTTCTACAGATTGAAAATATCACAAATCCTTGGAAGTGGAAACGTCCTCTTAATGGTCACCTGGCTCAGGCGCCGATAGTCCACACAGAGTTTCAAACTCCCATCTGCCTTCTTGGCGAACAAAATCGGGGCTACCCATTGAGAAACACTGGGTCTTGTGAACCCCTTTTCCTGCAAGTAATCCAACTACACTCGTAATTCACGAAGCTCCATTGGAGCCATCGAATATGCTGGGGTAGATATCAGTGTCGTCCTAGGGTATTTGTCAATGTAAAATTCTACCACTCTTCTCAGAGGTAGTCCCACAACAGCACTTGGAAAGACATCGGCATACTGGTCCACCACCATAGGATAGCTCGTACTCTCAAAATAAATTTCACTGAGGGTATGGCTATCCAACTGATGAATAATCGGTTGCACCCTCCTCTGGGTAAGTCCATATAATTCTTCAAAGGTCATCATCTTACCGATGACGGAAAACCTGGTCCAATCCATGCGGACACACCACACTTTGCGCTTAATACAGTCAATCTGAGCATGGACTGTATATAATTAGTCCATACCAATGATGACGTCGCATGGACTCAAAGACACTACTATGAGATTCCATCTAATGACCTCACCTCTTAGAGTAATCTCACACGGACAACACTAGTTTTTAATCATCAAATCTGCTCTCGTATGAGTCTCTAGACGCAATGATTGAGCCAACGTCTCCACCAGATTCTCCGAGCTCCAAATGAGGGTTATGTCAATAAAAGAGTGACTGTCACCTATGTCTTTAAGTACTATAGCTAAGTTGTAGTATCCATAGATCATACCTATAATCATCTTTGGAGCTTCATGGTTGTAGGCCTCAGCTACCTAGAGCTGAGCTCATCCCTGCCCTCCAGCTCCCAATGGGTGGGGTGGACAATGTAGTAGTGGTGGTGGTAGAACCTTGAAACGCTGCACACTGCCTACTCCACAGCCAGATCTTCGGCCAAGTCTGCCTTCTGCCTATGGACCACCTATCTCAAACCTCTACCTCTGCCTCGGAGGTCCCTCAACCATCTATAGGCTATCTGTATGGAGGGTTGGGAAATCACGATCTATGTGACATTACCCACCGCACGTCTGCCACTGCTTGTCCCTCGTCAGACCTCCTCTTCCTCGTGAGCTCCGCAACTCCAAACCTACATCCCAGGCCTATCCACCAGAAGGTCTAGTCTGCTCTGACCTCTATGTCATATTTCATCTACAGGACGTAGTTGACTCTTTCGTGTATCGCTTGATGGTGGATATCACTGTCGGTGCCTACTCAGCTAGGAATATCTCCACCAAAAGTTCCATCTCTAGCACCTCAATCGTCATCAGTTTGTTGAACGATACCTTCAAAGCTCTAATCTCCCATAGGAGACCATACTCGAAGGTTTGTGCCTTCAAGAAAGTGTCACATACCATGTCGATGGAGTAGAGAGATAGATCAACGAACCTCACCATGTGCTGGTCCACTGTCATGCTTCCCCGCTGCAAGTGCAGCAGTTCCTGTATACGCACAGAGTGTATGGTCGCTCAGATGAAATATTCCCTAAAAAGGACCTCTAAGTCCGCCCAGATGAGGGTTGCCTCATCGTGTATCTGGAGCATCAGGCTCTACCATCTCCCTATAGCTGGATGAAAAAGTCTGGCTGCTAGGATCACCAAAAAATTATCTAGTGTCGCAACTAAGTGAAAAACTCTAGCCACAACCTCCAACAAGTTCATAGCTGCCTACGGATCCATATCTCCATAGAACATCATAGGTCTCCATCACTAGAACTCGTGAAACACACTCAGTCTATGTGCATCCTCTACTTGTGGGGTAATTGGCATCAGCTACCTAATGAGTAGTGGTGCTGCTGGTACACCACCTAAATGTGCTAATGCCGAAAGAGGGCCCTGCACCATGGCCTCATCACTTGGTGGGCCATCATCGCATACTCTCTCAAGACTAACGGCTGGATATATATGTGGTGTCATCCAGAATGAAAATAGGTGTTCCACTGTTCAATAATTTATAACTTGTGAGCTGACTCAAGAGAACAAAAAGAAAACATTTAAAAACACACGCAATTAGTGTTTGTGGGTGCTGAGTCAGAAATCAGAATTCAGGGTCCTAGTGTATGCATATGTCGACCTCTGCCCCAACACTAGACTCCCTGAACTAAAAAACGTAGTCATAAATCCTAACACAATTTCTTTACAGAAATGATCAGAATCCTAGTTCTCTAGTAGAACCAAACTCCTCTGAAACCACTTTGTGACAGCCCGTCCCCCAGAGCTCGTACCGTGACTACCCCAAGCCCTCCTTCCATAGGCCATAGGCTGGAGACTAGAACCAAAGGCATATTCCCAAAAAGGGGAAGGCATTGCCTTTAATCATGTACAATGCACGGTCCGAGAACAAAACACAAAGAAACTATGAAGAAACCTACAGCAGAAAAAGGAGTTTTGAAAGGAAATGTGGCTGGAATACAAGCTCAACTGAAAGTATGAGTATAACTAAAAAGAACAAATACAAATGAAAGGAACAATACAACAGAAAAATGGAAAATAGTTATTGAGTCATCCTCCAAGGATCCTACTGGAAGGGTAGGTACAGATCACCTCCTCAACACTCCATGTCTTCCCATCTCTTCCACATACCGCCTAGTGCAGGCTCCCTCAAACCTCAGCCTAGCTTCCTGTTGTCTACACAAGAAACAAAAAGGTGTGGGTGTAACATGTGCATGTGTGAGTATAACAATACCCAGTGGGGACCGTAAGTCCTCCGAATGTCTCTCAGAACACCACAAGGAAACCCAAAAAGCATGATCTCAATCACAAAGCTCAATGAAATGGGAAAAACACAAACCAGGTATACAACAAAGAGAATTATAATAATTATGTTGACACAAACAGAATTGTTATGAATGATGATAACCATACATAGCCTTTTATATGGGTAGTAATAAATATCATTATCATTCACAACATCAAACACCTCGGATGATGGGGAACTCCTCATCTAACAAGTATAGTGGGCCTACCGCGTCACACAAAGCTGCTTCCCACTTTCCTTGGACTGCTGAGGTACTCCTCCTTTCGAGTACTGTGGGGATGTCACGTCACATAGAGGCGCCCCTCATGGTTTGCTGAGGTACTCTTCCTGTGATGTATCATGGGTCTGCTATGCCACACAAAGGTTCTCCCCATCATCATTATACTGCGTTACACATAGGTGCTCCCCTTTGGGCCTATCGAGTCACTCCGAGTCGAAATGATCAATAGTCATTAAGTCTCACTAGTCATAGGGTTCCATACATAGAGCACATGGGAGAACCTCTACCCAATCCATCAATTATATTTCAACCCACAAAAAATTTCACAAGGGTGTAACCCGACGATCCACCATGTCATAATGGTTCTAACGCAATAGACGACGCGTCAACCGAACGCCTGATCTATGCATTATTGGCATTTCAGTATAGAGGCCCCAGTTGGATTTGTGTGAAATCTAACCTATATGTACACCATGTTTTTTCAAAACTCTAATGGAGTAATTCAAAATGACTTTCTTGCTTCAAGGATCCATATGCCATAGACGGTTCGTTAAACGAACGTCATGTTTAGGAGTTAGGGCCTGTTTTGTGTAACTGGTCGGTACTGGGTCTGGGTCTAGTCCACCTCAGTTGGACCGGCCTGACCCGATTTCATATGGTCTGACCTGGATCGACTTGGGTCAACTCGGCCTGACCTGGCAATGTAGCGGGTCAGCCCACTGGGCCAACCTGGTGGTGCCACCCGCCTGGCAGCGCAGGCCGCCTGGGTTACCCTGACACAACACATCTAGGTAGGGATGACGTAGTGTAGAGCCACCTCAGTGGGTCAACCCATGGGGGTTAACCAAAAACTGTGCCATGTGGGGCCTCCGATGCTCCATGTTGTAGCTGAAGAGTGTCGATTTACCTCCGGGTGTGCCACTGACTCACACCCTGTCCACCGGATGCCAGTAAAACAGGTGGCCTCTTGCACCTTCCGCAACCATCCATGGCCACGACCTCTTGACCTGCCCTGTCCATCCATAGTTGCGACCTTAATTCCACATGCGCATGCCATGGGGGCGCTCCCCACCTCCGCTCTGCGGGTTACGTCACAGCAGTCATCATGCCAACCGACCACTCCAGCGGCACGAGACAACATGCCACCTCGTCCCTTTTGGTTGTCCAGTGTGTCATTCACTTTCTTCCTGTCACCATGGTTAATAATCCATGGACACCTTCATTCATTGGAAGCATGGGACAACGTGCGGAACCTCCTATACGACCAAACGATGTTGTCCGCTCCGATAACCTCCACGGCTTTGTGTCGCGGCCTCTTCTTGCAGTGTGCGTTCAAGCACAATCCCAAACGTATTCGGTCAGTATTGTAGAACCGTCAGTGTTCTATAGAGGTGAAAAATTAGCAAAGTAGGAGAGGGTTTGGTCTAGGTTCGTTAGGCCCATTCCCTCCATGTTTGATCGAAAACATTATGGTGTTTAGGTTTTAACAAACTCTAAAAATTTATATCAAGGTAAACCCTCACGGTGATACCCCGCAATAAACTCCCACAAAAATGAATGAATCGTGGGTCAACATGTTAGTCGGTTGACCCGAGTTCTTCGTATTATTGAATAATGGAAAAGAGGGAAACAATTAAAAGGCCTAAATGAATAAATCCCTACCTCGAATCATTAGATAAATCCCATGCATGAACGAGGTTTGGTGTTATTCGTTCCCGCAACCGTCTTCCAACGATGTCTCTCATATATCATCCTCTGATTCATGGTTTGGGGTCATCTGTCACCTCTGACTGGGTTAGGATCCATCCTCTAAGGGTCTGGTGTCACGGTGCTCCTTCATTAGTTCTTTTCTTGATGAAGTTGTGCCGGTACTTCCCCCAATCTCCATATATATAGAATAGGGAGAGGATAAGTAACAACAATGTTGTTTAATGGGACTCAACAATTTGAAGGCATTTTAATTCACCAACGACATCATTACTTAGGGATTTTAGGTCAATCCATTTTTTGGATTGAAACGTTGCTACCCCCCTTTGGTTGCTTTTTTGGAGAATATGAAGTAAAATATTAAAATTATTTTATTTGATTTCTTTTAAAAGTTTCAAAACACATCTTTTTATTTATACTTACTGTGGCGAAAGTAAATCCTCCCTTTAGTGAATCCCAATGATGCAGATTCAACGGTGACCTCGGATTTTTATTCTCAGCAACTGTTAAAATGTTTAAAAATTCCACTCACACCATTACTAAATGTACCCAATAAATGTTCAGAAATTCATTCCGGACTCTCCAGGTCTCAGAATTAGGCACCATCAATTTTCATTGACTCATAATAATTCCATATAATTAAAAAATTACATGGAAAATATGTGTTTCTACAATATCAAACAACTCGGGGAAAACACTAGGAACATGGTTCTTGGCCTTCATCTTTTGGCAGACCAAACATCGAGACAGAATCTTCGCAACATCACGCTTCAACCTACGCCACCAAAACTGACCTATCATGGCTCGTTACAACTTTTACACACTAGTATGTGCCGCTGGGGCTGAACTATGGAACTATCTGAGAATCATCTCAGGTTCTTACAATGGAACAAAAATCCTTCTATGAAATAACATCCGGTGTTGTTCATCATTAGGCCAATCCTCATGGTCCTTACCACAAATGACATAGTCTCCCCAGACATCCTCTTCATGATCCCCCAACTGGGACAATTTTACGTGCTTCACTAGAGATGACTGAATGATCATCTAAAAAAGACTACCTATAACACCCCAAGCTTCTATGGTAGGCTTCTCTTTGAATAATGCAATAGCCTGTGTTGTACGCAACATCGAGTTCTAACACACCACAACCAATCCAACTAGCCGTTATGAATATTAATACCCACATTTTGATATTTATAAATTTTATTTTTCAAAATGGACTTCATTTTTGGATTCGGAATATCGAAAATAGCCTAGGGTGAATTTTTGGCATTTTTCTGAAAAACTGCATTTTTTTATGAATAGTGAAACCACTAAGTGATAGTTAAAAAACTGAATTTTTCATAAAACTTAATTTTATCACTTCTTTGAGTGGAATTTTGAAAATCCAAGAGACACGGTTAATATCATGGACTAAAATTTGGTTCATTGAGATGAAAATAATTTTTTGTGAATAGTAACTTTTTTCTTTTATTTACCACGGTTAAAAGAAAATAGGGTATTTAAGGGAAAAAACAATATTAATATTACCCTAAAACATGTCCTAATTCTATTGGATAATCTTAATTCGACCAAAAACAACTTTAGGAATAAAATATTATCATTTAGGCCCACTTGGATTAGATTAGGACATTTATTATTATTTAATTCAAAGAAGAGTTAAAAGAGTTAAAATCAATGTTTATTTACTAAAACATTTTTAATATAGGGTTATACATAAGATAAATTCAATTGTAAATATTCATTAGAAAGCTAAAAATATTTCCCAAATAATGGTATTTTATTTATAATTTTTAGACATTAAATAATTTAATTTATTTATGACACAATGATGATGTAGTAATTACCATAATAGTGAATAATTAAAATAATTGATATTATAAATACCCAAATAAATATAATTCGAGACTTTTTAGGAATTACAATAAATTTATAGGTTAATCTGACATGTTATTAATAATTTAATTAACTTTTTTTGAAGTAATCATTCAGTTATAATTTTCAAAAAAAAAATAAATTTTCCAAATAGTGTCAAAATTGACAGAAAAGAGTTTTTAAAACAAATATTATATTATTAATTGATATTCAATTCCTAAAAATCTATGTTTCGTCCATTAGACTTATATCATGATAGTTGTATCATTAATGGACCACATGGGGGTCGTTTGGAGGTATATATTATGTTTATTAACTATATAATATAAAAAATACAAAGTGACATGGTAAGTGTCAAACTAATTAACTAAGAGTTAAAACTAAAAGATAAGGTTAATATAATGACCCAAACATGTCTAAATTATATTGGTTGAGTGTTTTTCGACCCATCTCCACCTTAAACATTAAATAATCCACTTTTAAGACATTAGAAACCGAATATGAATTTATTATAAAATAATATTTATAGCTTCTCCAAAGGTGCCCCTCACCCCTCTTATAAAAGGGCACTCTCCCTTGTAATTAATTCACACCTTAAAAGCCATTTGGCTCAGCCAAAATCTGCCGAAATACTATCTCAACTTCCCTCAATTAATCCTAGGGACCTCCCTTTAGTTAGAAAGCCAAACTAAGGAGCCCTTTTGATCAAATCAAAAGGATGAACCCAGAGAAGAGGTAATGATTTCACCACCCTTTTTCAAATTCCTTTCTTCTTCCACTTCATCTTTCTTTGTTATTACCATTCTAAAATAATAACTCCAGTATATTATGTATACTGTGATGTTATTATAAAAATGGTACAACCATATTCATTATTCTATCCATCCTTTGAATAACATGTCACCATATATAAGTACGTACGGCTTACCGTCTCCACGTCGTGGTGTAATTGTTATTCAATAAATTATTATTTCGATGAGTATAATAATGATGTTTAATTCATGTAAATAATAAATATAACATGATAATGATTCTTTATATATGATATAACATCCTATTATATATTATTTTAATATCAAAAGAATGATATTGTCACTCGTGTGTACGTACGAACTACCGTCTCCACGAACGCGACGAGATTAATTCTCCATCGTATCTATTTAGGTCTAATTCACATTTGATGATTAATAATAGTATCTAAGGACTTGATATCATTCTGGATATGATTACGATACAACCTATCCATGACAACCACGGCTTACCTAACAAAACATATAAAATAAAATGAGTAAGTTAACACCCGAAAGAACGATAATACTAAGATATTATTAACAAATAAATGTTAAAAGATCATATATGATATCATATTAATGTATATATTTTTTGTATAATTTAATAACAATTATTTCACCATTATAAATGAGGTTAACCTACCCATAACGAAGGAAAAGTACAAGGTAAGGGTTTATTTCGCAATCTCTTCATTATCCGAGGTTGTTTATACGTAATAATCTATTGGGATCTCTTTATCATCCACATCCATGTTTCTTAAAAATGTATTTCGAAACAGTTTTTTTATTTACAAGAATATGGGTTAAAGTCATTTATACACTTGTTTGACTTTTTATAAGATATTTATAAAGGAATCCTTCCGTCATTTTCCAAACAAGGTGCTTTTTAACCTTTTCGACAGAATTAAGGTAAGAATGTTTTTTTAACTTATACGGTGGGTGCGGCTATTTTCCGCTGTTATAAAATCGTCGAAGCTTCCCTTACAAGATTATAAGAATATTTTCAAAGAAAATGTTTTATTTTATATATATATGACTCTTAAATTATTTCAAAATAGAAAGATATATTTCTCTAAAAAGAGTTTTGATTTCATCTATGTCAACATTCTTTGATTTTATGGTTATTTGAATTTGATTTATTATGATACAAAACTTCTATATTGTATTGAAGGTTTTGTGATATGTTTTATGGTGGATGTGTTATTTTTATACCATTCATGGTTTATGGATGAAGTATTTACATTTCGTATTCTAGTTTTAATACGAATGTTTATGTTATGTTTAATCCTTTTCATATGGGAATGCATTGGACATAATATGTGACGGGTGGAGCCCGCTATAGCTCCTCGACGCATCGGTAGGTCTCATGAGACAAACTAGTGTCTTGGAAAAAGGCCTTGGAAAAATCTTATTTGTATTCTTGACTTGAGGCCTTGACTATGTGGTTATGACAGTCTGGAATTATACATTCCATCATTATGAAAGTGGTTATTGATATTGCATGTGATTATTCGATTAGTAGAATATCCATGTGAATAAGCAAATGGAATTATTTCATTTTATTTTTGTCATACTATGTTGAAGTTCAAGTTGAAAAGGCTTCAGTTTTAATTATACATTGCCTTAAATTATTATTCTTATTTATGAATGTTTCCACTATATTGATATCCTTACTGGGCATTTCAGCTCACCCCTTTTTTATGTTTTATTTTTCCCAGGATGTGAAGAAGTAAATTATGAATGACCTGCAGGGATAGTATGAGGGGATAAGAGTGTATACTATGGAGACTATGTTGTTGTAGTTTTCATTTTTATGATTTAATGTAAAACATTATGAATATATCTAGTGTTTCCAAGGCGAGTAAACTAATCGGTCTTTCAAGATTTTATCTTTATTATGAACATGAAAATGTTATATAATAATGCACCGACTCTAGGTAACTGGGGTCAGGGTGTTACAGTTGGTATCATAGTAATCTTAGTACAAACCGTGGAATCTAGATTTAGATAAACTCTGATTAGAGCACATAGATTTAAGATGGTCTTTGAGGATTAGTATAGAAGAACTTCCTAGAATTTTGGTATTGTAGAGATTTTGTGAGTTTTCCGAGCAATACAACCTATCTGGTTACGAGCAGGTAGAGGCGGCTCTGGAACAGATGTACCTAGGGGTAAAACTCGAAAACAATGCTTTGAGCTAGACTCGAACGGGAACTGGTGCACGAAAACGGGCCATGCTACACTCTTTGTTACGACACTCCTGGGGGACATGCTTAGGACAACACTCATTTTCATTACAAATAAGTATGAAGGGTTTATGAGTATATACTTCTTCAAAGAAATTTTTTTTATGATTATGGATTATATCCATAAATAGTTCAATTTATGTAGAGTGTTTTATAAGTGTGGAATTATGTATTTTGATTCATAAACTAATCTAGTTTATGTCATTGTTTAGAAATGGCGCCTAGTGAAATAAATAGAAACCGTATCAATGAACACACTCCATGTAAGGATTTCCCTCCTACTCAAGATAATTATAGTGGAACAGGTGATGCAACTGGTGTCGATCTGCTAATCACCATACTGGGACAACTCACTCAGGTTATGAATAATAAACTTACCCGTATGGAGCACCCTGATCCACAGCATGGAGGATCAATGTTAGATCGCTTCATGAGGAAGAAACCACAAAAATTCAATGGGAGTACAAATACAATAGTAGAGGAGCAATGGATAAGTTCCCTACAGAAACTATTTCAGGCTTTGGGAAGTAGTGAAAGGGAAAAAAGTTATCATGGCAGTTTACCGCCTCATTGGAGATGCTGATAAATGGTGGTCATTGATTCAAAACACGAAAGAAGATGATGAAGTATCAATTATGGAATGGAGGGAGTTCAAAGATCTATTTTTAGAAAAAATACTTTCCTCGTGACCATCAAGCATATATGGAAAGGGAATTTTTGAGTCTGAGACAAAAGGAGGATGAGAATGTCGAAAAGTATGAGGCTAACGTTACAAGGATAGAAAAGTATGTTGGAGATTATATACGTAATCCAAGAAGTAAGATTGATCGTTTATTTGATGGGTTAAAACCATTTCTCCGTCAAGCATTAGTCTCACAATCTTTCTTGTCGTACGAAGACATTGTCTCATGGGCTATCACGATAGAAAAGGAATTCTCTTGGTATTATGACTTTAAAGTAAAGCAAGAGAAGAAGAGATCTGCTGATCAATCTGTGAATGGAAATAAAGGGAAAAATCAAAAAGTTGAATATCCATCCTGCACTAAATGTGGGTAGAAAAACCCCGGTACATTCTTAAAAGGAATATGAGTTTGTTACAAGTGTGGTGAAAAAGGCCACCATGCTCGTGATTGCAAAAGGAAGAAGGAAGGTACTGATGTCCAATGCTACAATTGTAGGGAGATAGGACATTATGAAAATGAATTTCCTAAGGGTTATGGGAACTTACCTCAGAAAAGGCCAAGGGATCTAGGCCAAGCTTGTGATATCCCTACTGCTGAGGTAGAAGCTCCGAAAGATGTGGTGGTAGGTAATTTAATGGTATCCTCATGTTTAGAAAATTCATTATTTGATTCTGGATCATCACATTGTTTCATATCTTCTAAGTTTTCTAATAAAATTAGACATTTCCAATTTGATTTCACAAGGGATTTTTCAATTAAAACTCATAAGGGAAGTATCATTGCAACAATGTTTTGTGAATCAGTCCCCATTAGGGCACATAAATGTTCTTTATCCACTGATCTAATCGTCATACCTATGTTTGAGTTTGATATAATCCTCGGTATGGATTGGCATTTAGAACATGATGTGAAGATTTATTGTAAGAATAAGGAGGTTATGATTTTTGATGATGATGATAAGGAACACCTTATCTTTAAGCAGAATTATCACCACCTAATTCTAATCTAGATCCACCCCCAGTTGCTCAACTAAATTAAATTATTGGGGAGAAAGAGGATGAAATGACTGTGGGTGAGGAAGGGAATGTTCAAATAGAGGATGTGCCTATTGTGAAAGAATATGTAGATGTGTTTCCAGAATATTCGCCTCTACATCCTCCAGAGTAAGAAGTTGAGTTTTTCATTGATTTTATTCCTGGATCAAGGCCTATATCGAAGACCCCTTATAGAATGTACACTGTAGAATTAGTTAAATTAAAGAAACAACTAGAGGAATTGATTAATAAGGGATTTATTCTCCCTAGTGTTTCTCCATGGGGAGACCCTATTCGTTTTGTTAAAAAGAAAGATGGATCTAAGAGGTTATGTATCGACTACATGGAGATCATTGCTATAACAATAAAGAACAAGTATCCCCTACCTCGCATTGATTATTTATTTGACCAACTGCATGGAGCTCAATAATTTTCAAATATTGACCTTCGATCTAGATACCATCAGTTGGGTGTGAAGAAGGAAGACATTCCGACGACAGTATTTTGAACAAGGTACGGGCATTACGAGTTTACAGTAATTCCTTTTGGATTGCTATTGCACCCTTTGTATTCATGGATCTGATTAATGGAGTTTTCAAGGAAAATCTCAATGAATTGGTGGTGGTATTTATTAATGATATCTTGGTAACTCCAAAAGCTATGAAGATCATGAAAATAACATGCACATTATCTTGAAGACTCTGAGAAGACATGAATTATATGGGAAGTTTAGAAAGTGTGAATTCTGCTTCAGGAGATTTCTTTCCTTGGCCATATTGTCTCTAAAGATGGAATCTCTGTTGATCCTTCTAAGACCAAGGCAATACAAGAGTGGCCAACACATATGAGTATAACTTTGGTACACAGTTTTATTGCTTTGGCAGGTTATTATCGATTATTCGTCCAGAATTTTTCCCGGTTGGCTAACCCATTAACAAACCTCACACGTAAAGGGATTAAATTTGTTTGGACAAAATAGTGTGAAAAATGTTTCTATGAAATAAAGAGAAGATTAGTCAATGCTCCTATATTGACTCTACCATCGAGGAATAATGGGATCGTTATTTATAATGATGCATCGAAGAAAGGACGTGGTTGTGTTCTTATACAGAATGATAGGGTTATTGCCTATGTGTCACGATAGTTGAAAATTCATGAACAAAACTATCTTACTCATGATCTCGAGTTGGCAGTGATGATCTTTTCTTTGATGATATGGAGGCACTACCTCTATGGTGAGAATGTGAGATTTATACTGATCAAAAGAGTTTGAAGTATATTTTCTCACAAAAATAACTCAACATTAGGCAAAGGAGATGGCTTTAATTACTCAAGGATTATGATTTCACGATACACTACCACCCGGGGAAAGCAAACAAGGTGGAAGATGCTTTGAGAAAAAAAATACCATGTAGTTTTGAACAATATGAGAATTGAAATGGATCCAATTTTCATGGATCTAGTGAAGATGGATATGAGAATAACCAGGGAAGGTGAAACATCAATGCTTTATTAAATGGTTTCCAAAACATCTTTACTAGAAAGTATTAAGAGTTATAAGACTGATGATAATGAATTTCAAAATAATATTAACGTTGTGAATGATGGGAGATTGAGAGACTTTGTGTATGAATAAGGAATTTTGAAATTTGGGAAGAGGCTTTGTGTTCCCAATATACCTGATTTAAAAAGGGAATTGCTGGATGATGCTCATAGTTCCAATTTATCTATACACCTTGAGAGCACCAAAATTTATAGACATGTTAGGGCCAATAGGGGTCTATATACCCTGAGAGGGGGGTGAATCAGGGTATGGATATTCTTTTTCAAAATTCGTCCTACCCCACTGGATCTTGACCTCTTTATTACAAGGGTCACTTTGTTTTCACTTGTGTGTTTATTATGATCACTTATTTTCTTCTTTGTGTGATGATGATGTTTCAAATGCAATGTAGGGAAGTAAGCAGGAAGACACAAAGATTTTTACTTGGTTCACCCTGACTGGGCTACGTCCAAGGAGCATACGCCGACAAGTTGTCGTGCGTACCAAATCCCTCTAGTCTTCATAATATGTGGATACAAAATTTGGGATAGAGCACTTATATTCCCATGATCACTGCCTTCACAAGGTTTTGGGTCAGCTCACTGCTTTCCCAAGGGTCACTCCCTATTTCTCTCTCTCTGGATCACTGCCAGTGGAGAGGATCACCTTCTTCCTCTTCCTATGCTCAGTGCACTTGGAAGGGAATCCACTCACAGTTTATAGACCTATAGGTCTCTTCATTTGCATGAAATAATTCATCTTCAACTTTTGATAGATTCTCTATTGAAGTCCAACTTTCATCCACTGATGAATACCTCTTTGCCTCTGAACACTGGGAAATTCCTTTTGGAAACACTTTCACAAAGCACCCTACTTCGTAAGGCTCCCAATTTTGCGAAGCTCAAACAAGTCTTCGCAAAGCTCTTGCCTTTTCATGAAGCACTCTCACGAAGAACTTTCGTGAAGCTCGAGCCATCGCAAAGCAACCTCCCTCGCGAAGCTTACTAATCCAACACGGAGCTCGCAGGTTTCGCGGAGCTACAATAGCCGCCACGAAGCTCCTCTTTTGCGAAGCACACTCGCTCCGCGAACAACCTTCGCAATACGAGAGAAAAATATTTTCTTTGAAAATTCTTTCTATTTCTCTCGAGGGGGTCGACCTCTATTTATAGGCGATTCCACCGACCCTCGAACTTTCCATGCGAAGTCAACGCCACGTCATCTCAAATCACAAAGCTCATAAGTTTCTGCCGGAATTCTATTCAAATTGCGAAGCACCACAGAAATTTTCCGTTCGCGGAGCTCGTCGTAATCATGGAGCATTACCATCAACATTACTTCGTGCCTTCTCCGCGAAGCTCCCTCGCAATGCCCTTCACCACCGCGATGCGCTTCAACTCTTCCATTCGCGAAGCATGGACGTAATCGTGAAGCATCACCGCCTCCATTTTTCTGGTCTTCGCGAAATCCAATCCATGCATCCTATCTTCGCGAAAATCATGCCTTTTCCATATTAAATTATCCTCTTCATGGAAATCCTATTTTCGCGATGCTCACCAAACTCCAAATTTTGGACCCCAAAAATTTGGCAAACACTGGAAAATGGCGCCACCTTGTACTGCTCTTTTGTACCGCCTCCAGATTATCCTTTCCTTTGTCATCATTCTTTGTCAACAAGGATTGTCAACAACTTCTTTGAAACTCTACAATTTATTCATGGAAACCTGCTTTGTCAACAAACACAATCAACCCAAAAATACTTCAATGTTACCTTGAGGGATTTTTTCCCAACAAGAGATTTGAAGGAACATTTTTGGTGGGAAAATATGAAGAGGGATATTGCTGATTTTGTGTCAAGATGTATGGTTTGTCAACAAGTGAAATCTAGAAGGCAACAGCCTGGAGGAGTCATGAAACCTCTTCCCATACCGGAGTGGAAATGGGACAATATTACAATGGACTTTGTCATGGGGATACCAAATACTACTAGAAGGAACGATGAAATATGGTTCATTGTTGATTGTCTTACCAAGTCAACACATTTTCTTGCTATAAGGGAAGATTTAAAACTTGAACGACTAGCATGACTATATATTAATGAAGTTGTGAGACTTCATGGAGTACCCCTATCGATTGTTTCTGATCGTGATCCCCATTTTACTTCAAGATTCTGGAAAATTCTTTAGAATGCCTTAGATACTAAACTTCATTTGAGCACTGTCTACCACCCTCAAACAGATGGAAAATCAAAACGAACTATTCAATCCTTAGAAGACATGTTGAGATCCTGCTCACTTGACTTTCAAGGTATGTGGGACCAATATTTTCCTCCGGTAAAATTTTCCTATAACAATAGCTTCCATTCGAGTATTCATATGGCACCATATGAAGCATTATACGGAAAGAGATGTCGCACACCAACCTGTTGGGATGACGTTAGTGAAAGAAAACTTGTAGGCCCAGAACTGGTGGATGAAACGATGGAAAAGGTGAAGGTAATCCAAAACCATATCAAATCATCTCAAAGTAGGTAGAAGAGCTATGTTGATAATCAAATGAAGGATTTGGAATTTCAAGTCAGTGATCATGTTTTCCTGAAGGTATCTCCATAGAAGGGAGTCATACGTTTTGGTAAGAAAGATAAATTGAGTCCCACGTACATCGGATCATTCTAAATTCTAGAATTAATTGGGGCTGTAGCTTACAGTTTGGAAATGCCGCCAAATCTCTACAAAGTTCACGATGTGTTTTATGTATAACTATTGAGGAAATAAATGCATGACCCAACGCATGTACTCACCTATGAGGAATTAGAACTGGAACCTGATCTGTCTTATTACGAAGAGCCCATCAAGATTCTTTATATGATAGAACAATTACTGAGAAACCGGACGACTCGTCTGGTAAAAGTCTTGTGGAGAAACCATAAGATGGAAGAGGCAACGTGGGAACCCGAGGAACTTAAGATGAAGAACCACCTGAGTCTTTTCATGCGGTAGTATTCTAGAAATTTCGATGACAAAATTATTTGAAGGAGGCGAGAATGTAACACCCCAAGCTTCTACGGTATGCTTCTCTTTGAATAATTCAATAGCGTGTGTTGTACGCAACATCGATTTCTAACACACCACAACCAATCAAACTAGCCGTTATGAATAGTAATACCCACTTTTTGAAATTTAAAAATTTTATTTTTCAAAATGGACTTCATTTTTTGATTCGTAATATCAAAATTATCCTAGGGTGAATTTTTAGTATTTTTCTGAAAAACTTCATTTTTTGATGAATAGTGAAACCACTAAGTGGTAGTTAAAAAACTGAATTTTTAATAAAACATAATTTCACCGCTTCTGTGAGTGGAATTTCTAAAATTATAGAGACACGGTTAATATGAAGGAATAATATTTGGTTCATTGAGATGAAATTTTTTTTTGGTGGATAGTAACTTTTTACTTTTATTTACCACGGTTAAAAGTAAATAGGGTAATTATGTGTAAAAATGATATTAATAATACCCTAACACATGTCCTAATTCTATTGGATGAGCTTAATTAGACCAAAAACAACCATAGGAATAAAATATTATCATTTAGGTCTACTTAGATTAGATTAGGACATTTGTTATTATTTAATTCAAAGAAGAGTTAAAAGAGTTAAAATCAAAGTTTATTTACTAAAAAATTTTAATATAGGGTTATACATAAGGTAAATTAGATTTTAAATATTCATTAGAAATCTAATACGATTTCCCAAATGATTGAATTTTATTTATAATTTTTATAAATTAAATAATTTCATTTATTTATGACACAATGATGATGCAGTAATTACAATAATAGTGAAAAATTAAAATAATTGATATTATAAATACCCAACTAAATATAATTTGAGACTTTTTATGAATTACACAAATTTTATATGTTAATATGACATGTTATTAATGATTAAATTAACTTTTTTCGAAGTAATCATTCTGTTATGATTTTCACAAAACTCAATTTTCCAAATAGTGTCAAAATTGACATAAAAGAGTTTTTAAAACAAATATTATATTTTTAATTGATATTCAATTACTAAAAATCTATGGTTCGACCAAGATACTTATATTGTGATAAGTGTATCCTTAATGGACCACTTGGGGGGTCTTTTGGAGGTACATAGTATGTTTATTAACTAAATAATATAAAAATACGAAGTTATATGGTAAGTGTCAAACTAATTAACTAAGAGTTAAAACTAAAAGATAAGGTTAATATAATGACCCAACCCTGTATAAATTCAATTGGTTGAGTGGTTTTCGACCCATACCCACCTTAGACGTTAAATAATCCACTTTGGAGCCATTAGAAACCCAATATTAATTTATTATAAAATAATATTTCTAGTTTTTCCAAAGGTTCCCCTCACCCCTCTTATAAAAGGGCACACACCCTTCTCATTAATTCACACCTTCAAAGCCATTTTACTCGTCCAAACTCTTCCCAAATACTCTCTAAACTTCCCTCACTTCATCATAGAGGGCTTCCTTTAGTCATAAAGCCAACCTATGGAGCCCTTTTGATCAAATCAAAAGGAAGAACCCGAATAAGAGGTAATGATTTCACCACCCTTTTTGAAGTTCCTTTCTTCTTCCACTTCTTCTTTATTTTTTATTACCATTCTAAAATAATAAATCCAGTATCTTATATATACTGTGATGTTATTACAAATATTTTACAAACATATTCATTATTTTATACATCTTTTGAATAACATGTCACCATACATGCGTACGTACGGCTTACCGTCTCCACATCGTGGTGTAATTGTTATTCAATAAATTATTATTTGGATAGGTATAATAATGATGTGTAATTCATGTAAATAATAAATATAACATGTTAATTATTCTGTATATATGATATAACATCCATTTATATATTATTTTAATATCAAAAGAATGATATTGTCGCTCGTGCGTACGTACGGACTACCGTCTCCATGAACGCGATGAGATCCATTCTCCATCGTATCCATTCAGGTCTAATTCTCATTTGATGATTAATAATAGTATCTAAGGACTTGATATCATTCTGGATATGATTAATATACAACCTATCCATGAAAAAAATGTCTTACATAACAAAAATATAAAAGAAAACGAGTAAGTTAACACCCGAAACAACGATAATACTATGATATTATTAACAAATCAATGTTAAAAGATCATATATGACATCATATTAATGTATATGATTCTTGTATAATTTAATAACAACTATTTCACCATTATACATGAGTTTAACCTACCCTAAACCAAGGAAATGTACAAGGTAAGGGTTTATTTCGCAATCTCTTCATTATCCGACGTTGTTTATACGTAATAATCTATTGGGATCCCGTTATCATCCACATCCCTGTTTCTTAAAAATGTATTTCAAAACATTTTTAGTATTTACAAGAATATGGGTTAAAGTCATTTATACCCTTGTTTGACTTTTTATAAGAGGTTTATAAAGGAATCTTTCTGTCATTTTCCAAACAAGGTTCTTTTTAACCTTTTCGACAGAATTAAGGTTAGAATGTTTTTTTTAACTTATACAGCGGGTGCGGCTATTTTCCGCCGTTATAAAATTGTCGAAGCTTCCTTTACAAGATTATAAGCATTTTTTCAAAGAAAATGTTTTATTATATTAATATATGTCTCTTTAATTATTTAAAAATAGAATGATATATTTCTCTAAAAATTGTTTTGATTTCATCTATGTCAACATCCTTTGATAGATTTTACGCTTATTTGAAGTTGATTTATTATGATACAAAACTTCTATATTGTATTGAAGGTTTTGTGATATGTTTGACAGTGGATGTGTTATTTTTATACCATTCATGGTTTATGGATGAAGTATTTACATTTCTTATTCTAGTTTTAATAAGAATGATTATGTTATGTTTAAACCTTCTCATATGGGAATTCATTGGACTTAATATGTGATGGGTGGAGCCCGTTATAGCTCCTCGATGCATCGGTAGGTCTCCTGAGACAAACTAGTGTTTTGGCACAAGGCCGTGGAAAAATCTTATTTGTAGTCTTGGCATGAGGCCTTGGCTATGTGGTTATGATAGTTTGGAATTATGCATTCCATCATTATGAAAGTGGTTATGGATATTGCATGTGATTATTCGATTAGTAGAATATCCATGTGAATATGTAAATGGAATTATTCCATTTTATTTTTTTATACTATGTTTATGTTCAAGTTTAAAAGGATTTTGTTTTAGTTATACATTGTCTTAAATGTTTATTCTTATTTATGAAAGTTTCCTCTATATTGTTATCCTTAATGAGAATTTGAGCTCACCCCTTTTCTATGTATTACTTTTCCCATGATGTGAAGAAGTAAATTATGAATGACCTGCAGGTATAGTATATGGGGATACGAGTGTAGACTATGGAAACTATGTTGTTATTGTTTTCATTTTTATGATGTAATGTAAAACATTATGAATATATCTATTTTTTCCAAGGCTACTAAACTAATCGGTCTTTCGAGATTTGATCTTTCTTGGGATCATGCCAATGTTATGTAATAAATCACCGACTCTATGTAACTAGGGTCAGGGCGTTACACTACCTCATCCCCCAACATCTACCATACCTAGATGTAATGTTGAATATTCTTCCATCACTCTCCAAGAATCACCTAATTCACACACTACTTCACTACGCGACTTCCTCCTTGACGCATCATCCACAACAATCCCCTTTCTTGGAATATATGAAATTTTTATGTTTTCCTCCTATAAGAACTTTTTCCACTGATGTTGTCGCTAGTTCAAGTCATGCTGGGAGAAAACATAACTTAGGATCCTATGATCAGTGAAGACTACAAAACTTTAATCGATGAGGTTATGTCTCTAAAAATATAGGGAAAAACACTACCTCCAACTACGGATTGTTGGTGGAATAGTTAAATTATTGGTCACATAACTACCTAGACCCAAAAGAAATGACATTTATCTACTGCATCAGAACATAGCCTAAACACAGATGTAAAGCATAACAGAAAACCTCAAACTGAACTTCTTATGCTATAAAAAAATAACTGAATCACTAACCAATATCTCTTTTAGATACTCAAAATCTTCTTGAAACTGATCCTTCTACCTGAATGTCTAATACTTTTTTTTCAATAATGTTAGAGGAGTCTCAACCTGAGATAAATCAACAACATATCCCATGTAATAGCCTACATAAATAAGGTAACTACACAACTCTTCCACAATCTTGAGAGATGCACAATACAAGATTGGTTATACCTTCATCCAATCCAAAACTACTCCTTATTTGTACCTAATATTTCCCAAAAAATATACTTCTCAATATAAAAAACTAACACTTAAAAAATTTCATAAATAGATGACGTCGATGAAGAACTGCCAAAATGGTATGAAGATGCCCTTCATGCTCCTCATCCAACAATAAGTACCTAAGGATGTTGTCAATGAATACCACTATGAACAAATCCACGAAATCATGGAACAACGTACTCATTAACCCCATGAGCATAGCTTCAACATTCATCACACCTAACAGTATCACAATGAGCTTTTAATTCCCATGGCGAAAACAGAATGAAATATTTGGTATATCTTCATACTTCACATGCATCTGATGTTATATTAACCACTAATAGATCATCGAGAACCAACATAAACTATTCATTTGATAAAATAAATCATCAATCCATAGAAAATGATAGTGGTTCAATAATTTAACTTTTTTCATGTGATAATAATTGATACACAATGGCAAAATAACATTAGTATTCTTCACAAACAAAACTGGAGCACCCCACAGTGACACTCTTGGCCAAATGATACAACATTGAAATAGAACATCAAGATGTATTTGCAACTCCCACAAATCATAAGGTTCCATCCTATACAGAGAAAACGAGATATGATACATGCCTAGATGTAGCGCTATCCCGAACTTGATCTCCAATCAAGGGGATAGCGCTACAACCACTTCTACAAATACATAAGGTAACTCTTCAATGAACCTAGGAAATTATTACTACTAAATCTATAATAGTCCCAATATCAGGACATCCATCATGAATGATAAGGATGGAATTCACCTCTGACCCATCCAAGGGTCTTTCTGGCCAAAAAACACTGCTTTCTCTCCATCGGTATTAAAGAACACCACAAACCTTTAGAATAAATCCACGATATCCCGCACCAAATAAAACCAATTGATACTGAGTATGAAATCAAATGGTTTTATTAAAAAACCTATGAAATCTCTCACAATGTTCTTTTTTCACAACCCTCGCTCATAGTCACTATATACTTCAAAAAAGACAAATCTTCCTCCAACTGAAGTATTTAATGCCAAGGGCACTAGAAGCCTCACTACATCATGACCCAAAGGATGGACATTGGTATGTTATATGAAGGATTCTATTTATCCTAAATCAAAAAATAAATACACCCAAGTAGAAAACATGAATAGGGTACCTCGAATGATCTCTGGCTCACCTGGAGCTCGCAAAGCTAGTGCATGAAATTTCCCACGACCTACTACATAGCCACCCGAACACAGACTTTGACCAAATATATGGCCACACATTTCTCTCTGGGGATGAAGAGAGTCCCTGGACGTTCCTTTTCCTACCCCATCTGCTCTCTGCTGATCCACAGCTAGTGCAGCCTACTAATGCTACCTCAGTTGGAACTTCCTCAATAGGGGAACCAGAATCGGAACACCTGATGCACTTTGACTACTTAGAATGGTCAATAACTCTCACTGAGGATGATCTCAACCTCCATAAGAAATAAAATTTCCTGATCAATTATCATAGGCATGAGATAAGCTACCCCTATAGAACTGATACATTGAGGGTTGGGAGCTACCCTGGCTGATCAAAAACTCTTCTACCCAAAACAATGTTCACCCATACTACATGTCTACGTCATAGGGAATACAAAAGACTCCCATCTCTTGATGATCTTGTTCGGGATAATGTCTTTTCAATGACCTCTGCACTTGAAAACACCTCAATATATGTAGTTTTTATAAATAGGTTAACCTAGCACTTGATCTATGGATGCAAATCATCCTCAAAATTCCTCAACATCACCTCGTCATCTGGAAACAGGTCCAAAGCTTATTGTACACGGTTCCTGAAATGGATCCTCAAATCTCTCACACTATAGATCGCATACATAATGGTTATCATCTCCTAGAGACTGACCACCTTTGTGTTTAATGAATGAAACATATCTCTGAAATGCTCTCGGAACATCTCCTATGAAACTATCGACACCTCATGATCCCTATGTAATAAGAACCAACACAGCCTCACGACCCCATATAGTATCATCACTACCAACGATAATCAATGCTCCTTTTGATATATGATCAAAATGGAAGCTATACCAACCTCCTCTATCAATTAATCACAGATTATTTCTAAAATGGAGACCTTATACTTCTTCATACTCTGGTGTTAAAACTCTTGGAGTTTCCTCCTCCATGTGCCATCACCATCAACCTCTACTATGTGGAGAACTTCTAGAAAAAATGTCTTGAATATCATCTACATGAACCTGAAAAGGACCTCAACTAGGGACTATACCTGCACAACAATAAACATTTAGAGATCCTAAACCTAAAATACAAAATTCATTAACATTAATTAATTTTTTTTATTATATTCATTTTTTGTAAACATATCCCATAGTCTACCCATTCCAACATAGTCACAAAGAAGAAAGATGAGTGATCCTTTCCTAGGTATCTACCCTAGAACAAGTATCACCTCGTTTAGTATCTACTGTAAATTTAATGTTCAAGGAATCAAATCCTAGGGGGCACTAAATACATGTTTTATAGTTAGTATCTAGTGTTTACAGAACTTTCTGAACATGAATGAATCAGTTTCCCTATGAAACCATGAAAAATCACTTTTGCCTATCTCTAAACTGCATTTCATCCCTCAACCGGACCTCTAGTACCACAATTTCGTTACCACCTCCCCACAAAGTGTACCCTTCATGGGAAGATAATGTGAGAAGAGATATAATGACCCCTGAGTTCTGCCTCCAATAGGCCTCAGGTGGGAGACTAGTACCATGGGTGTAGTAACACTTTGATGGGAGGAATCAACCTACCTTAGAACACATGAAAAAGAGAGAGAGATAAGATAGATACCATGATATACTTGATCAAACTACAATATGAAATATATTTCATGTTCACATATGTAATGTCAAGAATATGCACTGCAATTGAAAGGTGAAAACTGTTAGTACCAAAATAATGTAAAATGGTTGCGACCACGAAGCCCAAACATTTCCTGTAAAACCTCCCAAGCTTGTAGTAACCATCCAGATCTCCATCATTATCCAAATAACATGAAAAATAGTTTATATAAAATAGTGTGAGTATATCAGTATTCTCAATAGGATCATCCCTTGAGATTCTAACGATAAATTAATGAAAAAAATGTTAATGGATAGTGGATTTTATGTGAAACAAACACATCACCAAAATATGTATACTATTTTCTCATCCTCATCATTGATACTCTCACCATGTATCACATACAAGAGTATATAATATAATAACGAATATCAATGGTACCCTACTTCTACTTCCCCACTATTTTTCCACATTTCCCCAATGTCACTTGTCCAAAGCATCTCTCTAAAAAATTCTTTTTTGTAGGCTCCTAGTAAAAGTTCCAAAACATGCACTTCATGGATCGACATGCACCTCGTGCATCACACCACCATGTCCATGTAACCAAAATAGCCAAGTAGATTCTAGGATCCACCACGTCTCTTATAATGTGTATCAGTCATCATGTATTATACCTCATGCTGTAACAACCTATACACCATGTACAGATCCTCAAGACATCACAACCAATACACGTTACACCTATAGTAGTCCCTTGGAAACTAATATCAAACTATATGTGTGTGAATAACCACAATCCATTGCATCTCCCTACACATATTTGCGTGGAATCATAACAATCGTGCATACCAGCACAAGTAACTACCATTAAAAATAGAGCGAAGACAAAGGGGGAAGTAAGCTATCCATCCTCCCATTAAGATGTTATGAAATACACCCCATAGGGTCCAAAATCTATTGGGTATCAGTTTACCCAACCCACAGAGTGGAGTAGTGTATCAAAACTCAAAAAGTACAGGATATTATATAGCTCACTAATATATTATGGGCATAACCTAGTCCTATACTCATCTGTAACTAATGTTTCTTATACACCCAGCTACCACTACTAATACTAGACATCATATAACCACAAAATCATTTAACGAGATAAAATATGTTACCTTATTCCTTTTTATCAATTTCTCTTTTCATTAATTATTTATTTAACCATTAATTAACCACTATCATTTTCCACATCACATTTCGCAAACATCAGAAACATTTTCCATGCCCTCAAGTAAAAACTAAATAGTGTCCAAGACGCCTTAGAAACATAACCTCAACATTGCATCAAACATGCTCCAACCCTACAAGTTAAAAATAATTTATGCATTTATTTAATGACATTCCCATTTTACCTATTCTAAGAAATTCTAGAAAATCATTCTAGGCTACAAAATTCTAGGGGCTCAACACGGTGCATAGATGAGATAATCATCAAGTCTTTTCCACCTATTGTAGGATCACACACTAATCCATCCCCAAGAATAAAAACATAAAATGTATGTGGCACACCCTACACATCGTAATCGCTTTTGGAAGGATGGTACACAAGACCATCCACCTCCAGAAGTGGTGAAAGTGAAGTAGATAAACAAACAATAGATTCAACAGAAACAACTTTCTTGTCAATGGGTAAGCCCATATTTATCCCATTCCTTCATACCTGGTGTCCTCCCTAACACCCACATGAATAAACTGATGCATCTTTCCACTCTATTCATCAACTGCTACCACAACCACAATGCCTCCCTACCCCCACATACCACAACATCCTTACAGGCTCATCCATCCTATGTTCGAGTAACATCGGAGCCTCCCAACCCTCAAAACCACAAGCTTCTATCTATAGAACATCCCATGTATTTGGAACAAACCTAGAAATAGACTCTTGTCCCCAAATCAAGAAATTCATGCCCCACACACAACGAGGTATCATGCCTCCAAGGAACTTGAACTCAAACTTTAAAAGAAAGTGAGAAGCTCAGGCCCTACAAGGCATTATCTTTTTCATAAAACTGGTTCTTATTCCACCATAAGTTAGTAGATTTATTATTCATAGGTTTCAATTATAGGAATCCTAGGAATCATTCTATCAAAAGATATCACTAATTTAATTAAATAATTGAGTTTCATGTATTTAACTCTTTAATAAAAAATAATCAACATGCTTAATGTTCATCAAACAATTAAATTAAGCATTCTCACTTGCATGGATTTTATTATCATCAAATTACAATAACAACAATAAGTTTAATTAAACCTACCTCTATCATTTAGTTAATTAATTAGCAATTATTTCTAGATTTAGGTTCTTTACCAATTTACACAATGAATAGTATGATAAAAAATAAATTCATAAATATCACACTATTTATAAAATCTCATGGCCATCATTTTTTATAGTATTAAACCTCAACATCGGTATGCAGTCGATACCAATTACTTTACTATAGTTTATATAATTATAAGTGAAATTTCATTGTGATCCAACGAAAAAAATCATGATTACCCTATGATTTTTCATAAGTAAAGTGAGAATCATTGAACCCCCTAAATAAAAAGGATGATGACATTCTTCACATGATAATCAATCAATATTATCGATAACGATAACCTCTCCGACAATAACTTCATCCACCTGAGGACATCACGACATAACCACACAAACCAAAAATGAAGAAGACTGCATTATATATATAGAGATCATGTGTCATCACATGGAAAGGAGAAACATATTGAAATAGATCAAGCAAACCTCATGAATAGGGGTAGAGCAAGAATCATATTGGATATGAATTTCTATGGATTGACGGTGGGAGATAGAGATCATTCCATAATGAATGAATCCCCAAAACATTGAAGAGAGGGTAATCGGGTCCCTAGGGTAAAGGGTGATTTTTTAAATACATTGGATTGCCAAAACCTAAGTATCTGGAAAAAGAATAAAACATACGTCGTTGGGGAAAAAATGACATTTAATCCTATTTCAAGCCATGTAATGCTTCAAGGATGTGTTTTTCAGAAAAATGCACCACCTCATTAGTTTATTTTTTTAGACCCTAAATTATTTCACACCGTGAACCCTTCTTTCACAAAGTGAAATAGGTTTTCACGTTTTTTAATGATGTTACATGATGTGTAATCACACCTTTCTAGAATTTACTTAACCAAACTTCTCCAGTCTTCTTCTGATCCACCTTTGTGAACTTCGACATTCAAAAACATGACAAGTGTTGATCCATGTGGATCTAGGTCCTTAAAATAATGCCCATTATGGATAGTTTTTTTAATATGCATCTTAAAAATATCATAGTCATGGTAAGCTACTATATGATGTATAATTTTGATGGATTTCAGTATAGAAACTGGGGAAATGTTTTCATCATTGTCTATTCATTAATACTATATAATCACTTTTGAAACTATTCATTCCTTATAAGAATTTATGTGTCTATTATTTTTAGTTTCCTTCATAATAACCATTTTAAACCATCCATATTTAAATATTCTAGAGGATCAATAAAAATTTGTACATTATTTTAATACATATAATTCATTTCATAATATTTATATTCTGGTGACTTTGAAATATTTATTCCACTTACTAATTTTTTATGGGTTACAAGATGATTGTTTTTAACTAATAATGAGTCACCATCCATAGGGACTAGAAAAATTTATCAGTCAAGTTATTTAACCTCTCATACACTTCTATGCAATTATTATGTCTCTAGAATAACATATTCTATGTGTCTTTGTGAAATCTATTCATATGAAAACTCTTATTTATTTGTGACTGGGATTTATCCAAATCTATCTCACTCCCATATGATTTTTAATGATGTGATCCCTATCAACAAATATAAAATATATTACCAAATTTACCTTTTTAGGGGAATTATAGGTATGGTCCCTATGATTCTCAAAACAATTCTATAAAAGTTCACTTTTTTCCTTCGGGTTAATTATTTTTCCCTAATGAAACCATAAAAAATGATTCACATCAACATACATGTTATCACAGTAACAAAGATTTATTTCTACTCGAAAATTGGTTTGGAAAACCCTCTACTTCTATATTTGTGACCTTGATTATAATTTTTTAAATTGTATGTCATGTATATCCCTAAAAAGATAATGTAAAACTTCCAAGACTCATCAATGAACACACCATTTCCAATAGGGTATGGTTTCTCTTATCTCATACACTTTTCCATAATGGATTATATGGAGGGTGAGTTGGGATAAAATCCCAAACTCTTGTAAATAGTAAATGAATACATTATTAGGATATTCTCTACCATGGTTTATATATATGTCATAATCTTATTAAAAATTTACTTCTCAACCTCATTCTTTTATTCTTTTAATTTATCAAAATAATTTGACTTGTGTGACATTATGAATACATATCAATATATACCATAGATGTTAGTAAAAATTATGGAGTATGAAGACCCACTCCGTGTTTCAATTAGAGACAATAGAAACAGATCGATATCGACTAATTAAATAATTTCATTTCCCCTTTAACATTTTCCTATGAAATGGAATTGAGTAATTATTCCTTGAAAACATATATGACATACATCTAGTGATTTTAATTAAAATGATTCTTAATATCATTATTACTATGATAAAATCCAAAAAACTATATCACTTGACTAGTGATTCTATATTTGGGTGTGGTATGATTCATGTGAACTAGTTTGGCTATTAATTTCCATTACATGATTGGTGTAATCCTACACATAAAAACCATTATATAAATTTTCATTACAGTAACATATGGTTTCTTTTTAAATTATGATATATTTATTGTAAAATTTAGAAATGAATACATATTCATCAAATCTGGAGAATGATTTAACTATTTTTGTGACTAATGGAACAAAAATAAAATGTATTTAATCCATGATCATTCCAGTCAGCAATGTGTTTTGGTTGTGTCCAATTAACACACCAATGTCTTCCTCAATTGGCTACTCATTTATCTACCTAACATTAAGAAATATTTTGAAATCTACATGGTTCATGTATTTTAATATATATGTGAGAAACACTTGCTGTATCTAATACCCAATTTATATAAATAGAATAATTTCACACAATAAAAAAACACATAAATCTTTTCCATCCTTCAGTTTCTATGTGATGTTTTTCTTCCAGTGGCCCGTCATTCTACATGAAAAATAGATAGCATCTTGCTCTATTTCTTGTTTGTTAAGACTTATCTTCTAAGAAGTCTATTCTAATGAATCTTTTTATTTAAATCTTTTTTCTTTTACATTTTGTTTATTTAGGGCAGGGTTAGAAGGATTTGCTCACTTCATAACCTTGTTAACATATCATTTTATAGTGAGAAGATCTAGAATACACTTCTATATATTTTTCATATTAATCATTGAAACGGATATACAGAATATCAAAGGGAGTGATGAAGGAATGAAATCTGTGTTGGAACCACTTTGTGTATAAGTTTGTATTTGTTGTCAATAGTTGTCAATGAATATCAAAATGAAGGAGATCAAGAAGTAATCCAATGAAATGGAGGAATGGAAGATAAAAATGATGGAGATCATGATGTACTCCGATGAAGTAGAGGACTGATAATTCAGAAGATTGTTGTACTCATCATAAGTTCAAAGAACATGTGTCAAAGGTGATACATTGTTTACAAAAATGAAGAATGTGAGGTGTAATCCATCCGAGGATGATTAAAGAAGAATAGGGTTCTTGATGAAGACCATTCAATTACTCATGATTTCATGAGAACCCTGCAAGAGACTTTTGACGAATTGAATCATATGGTCTGCATGAAGTAGATCATGATAGTTGAATAAGAAGACAATGTGCAAATGATTGTAATTCTAGGATGGCTATACATGGATTGGAATGCTGAGATAGCCATGTACATCACATTGTCATCGAAGATGATGATTCTAAATATATGACTTCAAAGAATAGATATCACAATAGTGGATTTTGTGATAAAAGAAGAAGAGTTGCTGAAGGATACAGATCACCAATAAAAAGTACTTTGAGGTGATCGTGCTTGTTGACAAAGCAAAAAAATGATATAAAAATTTTCTGACAAAAGAGATTCCATGGTGGCATGTCGAGTTCAAGGACTATGGATAACGATCCATGTTTTATTCAAGAAACATCGACAATGTAAAGGATGATCTGGAGGAGGACAAAAAGAGAAGATACAAGGTGGTTACGTTTACTTGAAGGAGAGTAAAATTGTGCGCCATATGTTTTTCAAGATCAGAACATGGAAAAATGGAAAAGGAAAGAGGGTCGTGCAAGTGTTGGGTTGGTCGCGCAAGTGACCTGCGCACCGTGAAAATACTTCCGCGTCGGTGCCTAGAAGGATTGGAAACTTGCGCGCCTATTTATTTTCAAGATCAAAACTTCATAATATAGAAAAGGAAGTAAGGTCTCACAAGTATTGGTTTGGTCGCGCAAGTGAGTTCTGCGACAGAGGATAGGGGAGATGAGCTGTGCGCCGAGACATGCGCATCGAGGGGTGACTTGCATGCCACCTCGCAGGCTAACCAAATGCCTATAAATACTAGACCACCCCTCCTCATTTTCTATGGAGTTCAAGACTTAGAGATTATTCGAGCTCTCGTTCTGTAGGTGATTGAGCCCCGCAAGTGGTTGTTGGGTCGCGCAAGTAGAGGTTGTGCGCCGGTTGTTGGCTGCACGCCCAAGGGGTTTGGGAGAGAAAGGAAGTGGGCCACGCAAGTTTGTAGTGGGGGAAGGAAGCATCGCGTAGGTGCTTTGGTGACACCTGCACGCCAGTTTGGACTTGCGCGCCGAAGACTTGCGCACTGTATTGGGACTTGCGCGTCGATATTGGAGAAAAATGCCAGGTGCTGTTGGAGTAGGCCCGTACTTTTAGAGCTTAACAAAAGATGAAATATTGCTCTATACCTTCAGTGCAATAGATGATGTATTCGTTTGCAAAGACGGAAGAACAATGAACAATCTAGTTTTATGAATAAAAGTGGTAGCGCACACACATGACTGGTGTTTAACATCCTCATTGTGCTTTGCGAAGAGAAGAAGAACGGTTCGTGCAACTAAACTCAGATCTGCACAGAAAGAGGGGAATATATCAATACACATAGGTGTTAGTATTGAGAATCAAAAGAATAGAAGAAGAAGATATAGTGCATTCAGTTATTTCAATAAAGTATAAGGTTGAATACAAAAGAGCATCAACTCAGGACTCTGATGCAAGCAAAGTCTCATGTTGAACATGAGACAAAGACTTTAATGCAAATCTATTAAATAGACCTTCACGTCTATAAACTGAGTGGGACATCATCAATGGATGTGAGCCAAGGGGAGTCAACGGGAGTGACCCGAGAGACGCAGTGAGCTATCCTTGAACCTTTTGTAAAGGCAGTGAGCCTGGGACAGAGTGACTGTTCGCAAACCATTGTAATCCACAACTAGTGAAGATTAGTGGAATTTGGTATGACCGAAAACTTGTCGGTGTATGCTCCTTGGACGTAGCCCTTAGTGGTGAACCAAGTATAATTGTTGTGTTATCTCTTTGCATGTGAATGTTTCATTGCTGATCATATCCATCATACATGTCACGACCCGTCCTCGGGGCCCATGCCATGACTACCCCAAGCCTGCCTTCCACAGGCCAGGGGATGGAGACTATCACCAAAGGTGTAAATCCAAATAACTGGGATGGCGTTTCCTTTATAAAAGTAAGGAAAACACCATAGAGAAAAAGCATAAGTAAAACACTAAGTACAAAAGAAAGTGCTGAAAAGTAAATGGGCCAGAATACAAACCCAACTGAAATTACGGCTACAACTGAACGATAGTACAACAGAAAAAGACTAATAACTGGAAGAAAGGAAGAAGCTCTTGGGTCGTCCTCCTCAGATCCTACCTGAAGGGTAGGTACAGATGGAGCAGCTCCTGGATCGTCCACCACAGATCCTACCTGAAGGGTAGGTACATATAGCCTCCACAACGCTCTCACCTGTCAACCTCCTCCGTGTGTCATCTCATCGTGAAGTCCACCTCCGGATACTGACTCGTCGTGTGGTCCACCTCCAGGTACTGACTCATCGTGTGGTCCACCTCCAGGTACCGTCCAGTCCCCGAACACTCATCCTCCGTCTGCACTGCCCGTCGTCTGCAACCAACACAATGAGGTTCAGGCATAGCCCGTGCAGGGGTGAGTATAACAATACTCAGTATGGACCCCGATACCCTCAAGGTCTCTCTAAAAACAACATGGATTACTACATAGGAGATCTCAACAGATAACCTCTACTTAGGTATATGCCCATACATATACCTAAGTTATCAAGTCACCCATCTCAAACATGAGGGAACACAAAGGTTATGAAATCAACGGATAACCACCACCCATGTAAATGCCCAAACATATACCTATGTTATCAAGTGACCCATCTCAAACATGAGGAAACACAAAGGTTATGAAATCAATGGATAACCACCACCTAGGTATATGCCCATACATATACCTATGTTATCAAGTGACCCATCTCAATCATGAGGAAACACAAAGGTTATAGACTCATCTCAAACCAGGATTTTTATTCATGATGATGAAAAACATGGCTGCTGGAGAACTTCTACTCTGTCGAGTGCAGTAGTCTTGTCATGACTCCGAGGTGTCACACACTATCCTCAGACTGCTGAGGTACTCCTCCTGTTGAGTATCACGAGTCTTCCACCTCACAAAGTTGTGCTCCTCCGCCATGGGTCTGCCACCTCACACAGTAGTGCTCCCCCTCATAGCCTACAGAGGCACCCCTCCTATCGAGTACCGTGGGTCTAACACCTCACAAAGTAGTGCTCCTCCACCATGGGTCTGCCACCTCACAAATTAGTGCTCTCCACTGGGTTATCAAAGTCACTCCGAATCAAATCGGACAAGTAGTAATCAGGTCTCAACCAGCTAAAAGGTCACCGTACTCTGTATGATCGCCTCTGGGAGGATACGCTCCATGATCCACTAGTCGATACACCATGTATCAAAAAGTCCCACGAAGAAGTATCACAAAGGACTGCCTCGTCACAGAGGTCTCAACGCAACAGACGTCGCGTCAATCGGATGCCTGGTCTATGAGTTACTAGCTTTTTCGTCCCAGGGCCTGGTTGGTTTCATGTGCGAACCAACCCGGACGTATCTCAATTGTACCCTGAACTCTTAAAGGATATTCTCATAGGGACCGTTTCTCCACATGATCACCAACGCCGCTGACGGTTCGTCAAACGGACGTCCGGTCTGAATGTTATCAGCTTTTCCGTTCTAGGGGCCCGGTTGGATTTCGGGTACAATCCAACCTAGCCATTATCCAACTGCATCTAAAACATAGGCGAAGTATGCCAGAAGTTCCATCTCATCAAGAGGAATTCAACGAGACAGACGGCGCGTCAATCGGATGCCCGGTCTGTGAGTTATTGGCTTTTTTATTTCAGGGGCCCGGTTGGTTTCGTGAGAGAACTAACCCGACCACACTCTGACGGCATCCAAACCTCTAGTGGAGTAAGCCAAAAGTTCCTTCTCATCAAGAGGAATCCAACAAAGTCGACGGCACGTCAATCGGACGTCCAGAGCTCAAGATATAAGCCTTTCCGCTCCGAGGGCCCGATTGGTTTCGTATCCAAACCAACCCGGCCGAACCCATAGTTCCCCGAAACCTTGAGTATAATATACCAAAACGACGGCCTCGATCCAAGGGCCGCATCACCGCTGACGGTGCATCGATCTGAGGTCCACAGCTGAATATATGAGAGAATGACCGAAAGAGGTCCGAAAATGGGGGGTCTGGGCCCGGACCGACCCGGCCCAACCCCCCCGGGGTCCGCCCGAACCGGTTCAACCCGACCCGGTTCGGGGTCCGACCTGGCTGGGTGCGGCCCGGCCAGGCCCGACATGAGTGGCCCGGCCCGGCCTAGGCGGCCCGGCCCGCCTGGGCGGCTCTGCGCTGGCCGAGCGGTCGCGCCCACGGAGCCGTGCTCCCCCCCCCCCCCCCCGCGCGGGGGCCGCTTCGGGTCACCGGACGCGGCGCGCTGCCGTGTCCCACGTTCCACAATCCCGCGCGTCTGTGGGACCCTCATTATCTGCCGCGGCTGAAGCCACGGCGGATTATTTCGGCGGCGCACCAGGCGCCGCCGCCCCGGACTGTCAGCGCCATCGCGCCGACGTGGGCTTCCGCGGACCACCGGACGCTCTCCGGTGGTCCGATTCTCCTGCAGTCTTCGCCAGTGATTGTCCCGGGACCCGACCTTCGCTGCAATGCCTTTAAAACCACATCGCGGCCTGCCTCACCATCATCTGTCGATCCGCACTTTGACAACAAAAAGCGGGGTCTTCAAATCGCCTCCTCGGCCCCGACTCCGCCCGCGGTTTCGTTCGGCCCCAACGGCGCTGTGCGACGGCGCCACGCTTCTTCGCCGCGCTCTTTCTTCTCGTTTCCATGCAGTGCAATGGCACGACACTGCCTTTTATGTGCCGCAACAAACTCAAAAAAACAAGGGGGGAGGTTCGGCCGTGTTCGTGCTGTCCGACCTCCCCCCATTGTTACGGTACCAGGTGGCCCAATTGAAACCAAGAAAGGCGACAGATGAGATCACGATCAACAATAAAATAAACTCCCATAACTTCCTACAACAGAAATTCCCAACCTGCAAGGAAAACGTTCGTGGATCAACTAGATAATATGTTGATTCGTGTTTTCTTGATTTCTTTAGAATGAATGAAACGAGGGAATAAAATCATTCTCAAATTAAATCTCCACCTCAAGCGTTGTCATCGAACAGGACTTGTCGCGGAAAGGGACATCGCGAAAGAAGACGTCGCGGAAGGGGAATCGTCACGTCGCGGAAGGAGAGTCGCGGAAGGGGGATCGTCGTGTCACGGAAGGAGCGTCATGGAAGGAGCGTTGTTGATTTCCATGGATTTGGCTTTCTTCATCAGAGATTGGTGTGTTCTTCACGTTCATCGCTTTCTTCCCGAAGAAGGATAATGATCATCAAGCTTGAGAGCTTCTCCCAATCCTCTAAACCAGCAACCCTCAAGTGAAACAAATATTGGTCTTATTTTATTCTGAAGCCAACAATTAGAAAAACAATGTTATGTAATGAACCATTAATTCGATGAATTAATGGTAACGACTTACCTGCCCAATTAATTGGCGTGTTTCTTAACCAGGAAAACGCACGGTTGACTTTCAATTAAGAGGGGGTTGTGGGTGAGTTACTTAGGAGGAAAGAAACGGCGGGGCTTGTGCGGCCACCACCTGACAAATATCCTACCAAGATGGTAGGATATTTTGTGTTCCACCCTATCTGCTTAACTTAGCTTAAGTGGCTTTAAGTAGCTTTAAGTGAAATAAAATAACGTTGTCGCACCACTTTATTGTATTTCTTAACTTAACCCCAAAAATTTAAAACCACACCTGAGAAAACACAACTCCGGAAAGGGCGTTTATAAGAAAATATCGGCGTTGCGATCCCATCGGTTCCCTCAGAATTCGATTCCTAGCACCAGTTCAAAAGTTAGAAAAACCTGCTTGTCCTTTCACTGAACGTACCCGAGCTAAATTTCGGAAAAGGATTCCGGGCACACCGGGCCTCGGAATCAGGCGCCGTCAGAAACTGAGTTCTTGTAAAATCCCAAGGAAAATTTAGAAAAAAAGATTCCCATGAAATTTCTGGGTCTTTACATTACTCCCACCTCAGGGCTTTACATCCTCTTAAAGCGTTAACACAAACTACGGTTTCAAAAGCGGTACTGAGCACGCATCTGAGTCTTCCGCTCCCATGTGCTCTCCTGGAGGTTCCCATGCTACCAAAGAAAGTTCACAAGAGGAATCGACCGTCCTCATAGGACCACCCCTATCGATCCTCGATCCCCACTGGAATCTCAGTGTAAGTCACCCTGTCATCGACGTCCAACACCCTGAGGTCGATGATGTGTGAAGGATCATGCACGTATCTCCTCAGCTGAGATAAGTAGAAATCATCGTGCACCTGGTGTAACTGAGGTGGATGGGTCAAGCGGTAAACCACCACACCTACCCAGCTGAGGACCTACGAAGGTCTGCTGGACCTTGGAGATAACTTGCCGCCTTGGCCACATCTCCATAAACCTCGTCGAGGTGAGACCCATATAAATACGTGATCATCATCCTCAAACTCAAGAGGCCTCCAATTCCTGTTTAGAACAAAAACTCAAAACTCATGCTGTCATGAGGGTAAGATTGAAGGACTCAAGAGTGATCGGTCGCACCCTCCCGTGCATGAGTTATCCTATGCTTCCTGGGGTTTCCTTTTCGTCGACCAAGGAAAACCCATCCCGATGTCATAGTTAAACCACAACATTTTTGCCTAATACCGTCAATTGTGTATGAACTGTGATTGCCCAGTCCATACTCAAACCAACGTTGAAAGGCCTCGACGCTGCCACGAATAGATTCCATCTGAAACTCTCGCCTCGAGGGTCTGGCCACACCGTCGGTGTATGTGTGATTATCGAGTCTCCTCCCAAGGTATCTTCAGACGTAAGGGTCAAGTCAACGGATTACCGGAAACTCTAGGTCTGGGACAAGATTTGTGAAAGCAGGGAATGATTCATATCGACGTCTGTTACTACAGCAGCTAGTAGTGGACACAAACTGTCCCTTGAATCATTTTTAGACCCATTGGGTCACACTCCTTGACCACATGCAGCCGCACTCTTCCTCTACCCTCCAGCTCCCTATGTCTGGCGGGGATAACTAAGGCGGGTGGTTGTAGCATGTTAAGATGTACACCACATCATGCTGCTCTCCTAGATCTGCCTCCACGCCTGCAGCTTCGCAGACTCATCTCTCCATTAAGCATCCTCTTATGGAAACATTTAACCTGCCCGAGTCTCTATGACTGGCGCCAGTTTCCGGCTTCTACTGCACTGTGTAGTCTTCATCCGCTCCTGGATGATCTGCACCTTCTTTGCCTATGAATTGGAAGAGCTGCTAAAATTTCTCTTTTTCTGAAAAGAGAAACTCGGTCTCATCCCCTGGATGGACCACGCCCAATGACTAATACAGTCAATCTTGACATGTAGGATGCATTCATTCCATGGATGATGTCATAAGGCCTCGACGTTACTACCAAGAGATTCAACTGTCACTCCCGCCTCCAAGGGTCGGGTCACACTGTCAGAATCAGTGTGAGGTCACTCGGTCTCCTCCAGTAGAATTCTCTAAAGTGAGGGTCAAGTCAACAGTTTTAACAGGGACCACTCAGTATCAACCAAAAAAAATGATAGGAAAGAAAACACCACAAAGATAAGTGTCTTTTTATTATTGCAGCTCAAAGTACAAAGACACAAATACAACAGCAACACGGAACTAGGAGTACAAGGGATGTATCCACTAGTTCCGCTCCTATCCACCTACTCCTGGAGCTCTACTACCTTGTCCACTACTCGGCTGTTGCTCCAGAACTCGCCTCTGCTTCCGCCTCGGTGGCTCCTCTAAAGCCTGCGGATCAACTGTGTGGGGGGTCGGGCAGTCACGTGCCAGGTGACCCTTCCTGCCGAATTCATAACAATTCCTGCTCCTTGCACGGCTGGCTCTAGCTCCACCCTGGGTGCCCCGCACTATTGACCCTATAACCCGAGGTCGCCCACCTGGTGGTCTAGTCCTCTTGGACCTCTGTATCATCTGTCTTCTGCCCACAGATGACTCGGCTACTGATCGAAAATCCTGCAGAAAAGGCAGCAGCTCCTGTACACGCTCGAGGTGTAGAGCTACTGGCAAAAACTGCACCCTGAAGAGGGTCTCGAAGTCTTCCCATGTGAAGGTCATCCCATCGAAAAACTGGAACAAGTGGCTCCACCACCTGCCTGCTGCTACCTGAAGAAGGCTGGCAGCAAAGATCACCATGAAGTCTGCAGGCGTCCCCTCTAGCCTGAAGACTCTCACCACTGCCCCCAGCCAATCCTCAGCCACCTGCGGGTCCGTCTCTCCCCGGAACCTGGGTGGCCTCTGGCGATGGAACTCGTGCAACGCGCTCAAGTGGCGTGCATCGCCTACTACTGGGGCTGGTGGCATCAGTGGCCCAACGTATGGTAGTACCGCTGGTGCCTCTGCTGGTGCCTCAACTACAAGAGGGCCATGCACCGATGCCTCGTCACTCGGTAGACTGTCATTACGCACATCCCTCTGGCCTCTAGCTGGTCGTCCGTGAAAAGGAATCCTGAAAGAAACATACGTGACACGGTCAAACGATTTATACCTGGTGAGCTGACCTGGTTTGAGCTGACTTTCAAAAACCTTCTGGAAACACACACACAATTAGTGTTTTCGTGCACAAAGTCAAAAATCAGTTTTTAGGGTCCTGGGGTATGGATACGTCGGCCGCCCGCACCAACACTGGACTCCCTGAACTGAAAACCACACTCGGTACTCTTAACACTATTGATTCACAGAAAGAAAAATATTAGAGTTATAAGTTCTGCGGTAGAACTGACTCCTCTGATACCAATTTGTCACGACCCATCCTCAGGGCTCATGCCGTGACTACCCCAAGCCCACCTTCCATAGGCCAGGCGCTGGAGACTAGCACCAAAGGCATAAATCCCGATAACTTGGAAGGCATTTCCTTTATAAAAGTAAGGAAAACAACACAGAGCACAAGCAGAAGTAAAACACTAAGTACAAATGAAAGTACTGAAAAGTAAATGGGCCAGAATACAAACCCAACTGAAAGTACGACAACTACTGAACGAAAGTACAACAGAAAAATACTAACAGCTGGAAGAAAGGAAGAAGCTCCTGGGTCTTCCTCCTCGGATCCTACCTGAAGGGTAGGTACAGATGGCGCAACTCCTGGATCGTCCACCACAGATCCTACCTGATGGGTAGGTACATATAGCCTCCACAATGCTCTCGCCCGTCAACCTCTTATGTGTGTCATCTCATCATGAAGTCCACCTTCGGATACTAAATCGTCGTGTGGTCCTCCTCCGGGTACTGACTCTTCGTGTGGTCCACCTCCAGGTACCATCCAGTCCCCGATCACTCAGCCTCCGTCAGCACTGCCCGTCATCTGCAACCAACACAATGAGGTGCAAGCATAGCCCGTACATGGGTGAGTATAACGATACTCAATAGGGACCCCGATACCCTCAAGGTCTCACTAAAACCATCATGGATAACCACAAAGAAGATCTCAATAGATAACCTCTAATTAGGTATATGTCAATACATATACCTAAGTTATCAAGTAACCCATCTCAAACATGAGGAAACATAAAGGTTATGAAATCAACAGATAACCACCACCCAGGTATATGGCTATACATATACCTAAGTTATCAAGTGACCCATCTCAAACATGAGGAAACACAAAGGTTATGAAATCAACGGATAATCACCACCTAGGTATATGCCCATACATATACCTAGGTTATCAGGTGACCCATCTCAATCATGAGGAAACACAAAGGTTATAGACTCAGCTCAAACCAGGATTTTTATTCACGATGATGAAAAACACGGCTGCTGGAGAACTCCTACTCTGTCGAGTGCAGTAGTCATGTCATGACTCCGAGGTGTCACTCACTAATCTCAAACTGCTGAGGTACTCCTCCTGTCGAGTACCGCGAGTCTGCCACCTCACAAAGTAGTGCTCCTCCGCCATGGGTCTCCCACCCTACTCAGTAGTGCCCCCCTCATAGCCTACAGAGTCACCCCTCCTATCGAGTACCGTGGGTCTGACACCTCACAAAGTAGTGCTCTTACACCATGGGTCTGCCACCTCACAAAGTGGTGCTCCCCACTGGGCTATGCAAGTCACTCAGAATCAAATCAGACAAGCAGTAATCAGGTCTCAGCCAGCTACAAGGTCACCGTACTCTGTATGATCGCCTTCGGGAGGATCCACACCATGAGCCACTAGTCGATACACCAAGTATCAAAAAGTCCCATGAAGAAGTTTCACAAAGGACTGCCTCGTCACAGGGGTCTCAACGCAACAGACGGCGCGTCTATCGGACGCCCGATCTGTGAGTCAATATCTTTTTCGTCACAGGGGCCCGGTTGGTTTCGTCTGTGAACCAACCCAGACGTATCTCAACTGTACCCTGAACTCTTAAAGGGTATACTCATAGGGACCGATTCTCCACATGATCAACAACGCCGCTGATGGTTGGCCAAACAGATGTCCGGTCTGAAAGTTATCAGCTTTTCTATTCCAGGGGCCCGGTTGGATTTCGGGTACAATCCAACCCGGCCACTATCCAACTGCATCCAAACCTCAGGCGAAGTATGCCAAAAGTTCTGTCTCATCAAGAGTAATTCAATGAGACAGACGGTGTGTCAATCGGACGCCCGGTCTGTGAGTTATTGGCTTTTTCGTTTTAGGGGCCCGGTTGGTTTCATGAGCGAACCAACCCGAACACACTCCGACGGCATCCAAACCTCGAGCGGATTAAGACAAAATTTCCTTCTCATCACGAGGAATCCAACAAAGTCGACGACACGTCAATCGGACGTCCGGAACTCAAGATATAAGCGTTTCTACTCCGAGGGCCCGGTTGGTTTCGTATCCGACCCAACCCGGCCGAACACAAAGTTATCTGAATCCTTGAGTATAATATACTGAAACGACCGTCTCAATCCAAAGGTCGCATCTCCGCTGACGGTGCATCGATCGGAGGTCCGCTGCTCAATATATGGGCAATAGACTGAAAGAGGTCTGAAAATGGGGGGTCTGGGCCCGGACATAGCCGGCCCAACCCCCCCCCCCCCCCCCCCCCCCGGGTTCGACCCGACCCGGAAGGGCGTGGCCCGGCCCGGCCTGAGCGGGACCCTCATTCGCCGCTGTGGCTTCAGCCGCGGAAGATTCTTCCGGCGGCGCTCCGGTGGTCCAATTCGCCTGCGGTCTTCGCCAGTGATCGTCTCGGGACCCGACCTTTGCTGCAAAGCCTTCAAAATGCCTTCGCGGCCCGCCTCACCATCGTCCGTCGATACGCACATCGACAACAAAAAGTGGGGTCTTCAAATCGCCTCCTCGTCCTCGACTCCACCTAGCGGTTTTGTTCGGCCCTAACGGCGTGGCGCGACGGCACCGCGCTTCTTCGCCGCGTTCTTTCTTCTCATTTCTGCGCGGTGTAATGGCACCGTGCTGCCTTTCATGTGCCGCAACAAACTCAAACAAACAAGGGGGGAGGAGGGGCGGCCGTGTTCGTGCGGTCCGACCTCCTCCCATTGTTACGATAATAGGAGGCCCAATTGAAACCAAGAAAGGGGACAGATGAGATCACGATCAACAATAAAATAAACCCCCATAACATCCTGAAACAGAAATTCCCAACCCGCAAGGAAAACATTCGTGGATCAACTAGATAATAAGTTGATCCATGTTTTCTTTCTTTCTTTAGAATGAATGAAATGAGGGAATAAAATCCTTCTCAAATTAATTCCCTTCCTCAAGCGTTGTCGTCGAATGAGAGTTGTCGTGAAAATGGACGTCGTAGAAGAAGACGTCACAGAAGGGGAATCGTCACGTCGCGGAAGGAGCGTCGCGGAAGGGGGATCTTCGCGTTGCGGAAGGAGCGTCGCGGAAGGGGCACTGTTGATTTCCAAGGATTTGGCGTTCTTCATCGTAGATTAGTGTGTTCTTCGCGTTCTTCGTGTTCTTCACAAAGAAGGATGATGATCTTCAAGCTTGAGAGCTTCTCCCAATCCTCTCAACATGAAACCCTCAAGTGAAACAAGTATTGGTCTTATTTTATTCTCAAGACAAAAATTAGAAAAACAAAGTTAATTAACGAACCATTAATTCGATTAATTAATGGTAACGACTAAACTACCCAATTAATTGGGGCGTTTCTTAACCAGAAAAACGCACGATTGACTTTCAATTAAGAGGGGGTTGCGGATCGTTACTTAGAAGGAAAGAAACGGTGGGGCTTGTGTGGGCCCCACCTCAAAAATATCCTACCAAGAGGGTAGGATATTTTGGGTTTTACCCTATCCGCTTAACTTAGTTTAAGTGGCTTTATCTGGCTTTATGTGAAATAAAATAAAGTTGTCGCACCACTTTATTTTATTTCTTAACTTATCCCCAAAAATTTAAAACCACACCCGAGCAAACGCCACTCCAAAAAAGGCGTTTCTAAGAAAATACCGGCGATGCGATTCCATCGGTGCCCTCAGAATTCGATTCTGAGCACCGGTTCAAAAGTTAGAAAAACCCTCTCGTTCATTCACTAAACGTACGCGATCTAATCTTCGGAAAAAGATTCCGGGCACACCGGGCCTCAGAATCAGGCACCGTCAGAAACTACGTTCTTGTAAAATCCCAAGGAAAATTAAGAAAAAGAAAAATTTTCCTTGAAATTTCCAGGCCTTTACAATATAGCTTTAAGATGTTCCTACCAATGTGGGAACAAGATCCACAACTTTAAGAAGAAAACGTTGACACCCTGATTCACCCCTCATCTCTCAGGGTGTCCCGAGGTCCTACAATCTGTAACCTATTCTTTGGGAAGTTTAAATCCTTGAACTTCTAGGTGATTATTGTATCCAATAAGTTTTATTATATGATTCCTAATTGGATCACCATATCCATGTTTTCCAAAATATTCCACCTTTTATATCTCAAAATTATTCTATATTTCACTCTCCAGATATAAACCTTAGATATGTCCAAACATTATATATGAATTCACATCTTCATGTGCCATCTTGAATTAAATACACATATAATTAATCACAAAATCTAAAAATTATCCACTTTTCTAAAGTTTTTTTCACAGTTAGTAAGCACCAAGTGAAATTCCAATTCTATATTTAGATCCGATATTGAGGATTCTAGCATATAATATTACCATTCATAGAACGAAAATACTTATAGGATTGAAAACAATTTATGGAATATTTTCTATCAATATACGGTCTTTCTTCAGAACTGATTATAAGGAAAAGTATGATAAAAAAATTTCTTTATTCTATAATAATATAATAACATATTATTTGTAATTTTCTAGATTACATGTTTTTTGAGACATAGTAATAAATTTTAATTTTGTAAAGTCTCCCATTATTTTTTCGAGTCTCAATAACCCTTACCAATAGAAATTTGAATATATAAATCATGAGATATTCAAGTTGAAGGGATCCATATGCTTCTTCCTATGACCTAATTGAGTGTTCGATCAATTACATGATGGTATTAAGGTTTTCAACTATTTTACCACTTATGGCTTCCATCATTTTAATCTAGTTATTTGACTACCCAATCTATAACCCTTGATAATATTTCCAAAATACTTTCCTCCAAGATACATCAAGACTGGAAAGGGATACATATGTAGATGTAAATTTGTCAATTCAACTGAAAATTTTCATTATAACTTCTTGATAAAATTTAGTATCCCAATTAGGGTTGGTCAAACAGTTATTTAGATGGATTCATTCCAACTAGAGTAATGTAAGTCTTATCCTAGCAATATATGAAGTTGATATATTTTATTTATTATGCATGAAATTTTCCAGTTTTTATAATTTTAATTTATTTTTAATATATGTTTGGTTTTTCTATATCGATAAACCAAGGTATGAAAAAACATATATTTATAACCCATTTTTTAATTATATATTTTTATTAGTCCATTTATTTATGTGATTACATCCTTACATCCATAACATAAGTTGTGTATTTGGTCGAAATAAAATATATAAATAAATGACATGATCATGATATTTATATAATGATTGATATATTGAGTTGACAATAAATCAACCAATGACCCTAGGGGAAAAATATTTTTATTGTTCTTGTCTGGAGATACTACATTCCACTTGTGTTCCTATGTATTTTCTTGGTTGATTGTACCTTGTTTCCTTCATGAACCACCTCCATACACCTTCAATACCCCTTTTATTACATATTTTTTATAACTTACACACAAGTGAGGGGACTAGAGGATTGGATAAAGGGAATTACATAACAAAACCATGGAAATCTGGGTTCTACATAATAATGGACGGATGAATGACCAACATGCCATCCTATATAATATAACAATAAATATTTGAAAATAATGAATTAAATTAAAAATAAAAAAACAAAAACAAAGTAGAGGTAAAATTTCATGCTAGGTTAACCAAAGGCAACAATTATGCATTTAAAACAACATTATTTCATTTATTTCAAATTGTCCTTCGATAAAAAATGAATTAATTAATATAATTAATAATTTTATTAATCAATTAATTCCTTTAATAATATCTCATTCAATTATCCAGATGTTCTCATATACAGTGATTTTAAATAAAATAAAATAAAATATTTTATTTAAAATATAATAAAAGTGTACATAACTTTTCACTTGTAATGAACTCACAGATTACATGTCTCTACTACTTAGTATGGTTCTAATGGGAAAAAATGCAAACATATAATATATTTTGTAAAAGGAATGTGTAACAATATCATATATTTTACATCAATATTAATTCCACATTGAACACATAAAAATTATGTTTCCTTTATAATTCAATATGTTGATTTTTCTGTATGAAATGGTTATACATTAATTAAAATGTCTTAAATTACACAAAATTAAATGTTAATTTTATTATAATATAAAACCCTAAAAATGGTGTGTAATTATAATTCAACAAATAATAGAATCCATTTCAATGATTTCTATTATAGTGATTAATTAAATTCAATATTTCCATGTAAACAATAGTATAAAGTGTGTGGAAGATGGCCACACGACATGTACATAAATTCACTATATATCCATAGAAGACAATAAGGGCTTAGAGTTTAATTATTGGGGAAATTTATGAAGTACATTGTGTTTATGAAGGATACATGGTGTTTAATTCATGTTTCATAAATTTCTACATGTACACATCTTATATAAAATACACATATTGAATTTGTTACATGTTGTGTGTCAAGCACATTTTTTCCACTTGAAAACCATTTTGATTACATGAATTGAAGTTAGTCAAATTAATGATTATCCAATGATGGTAATGACATGATAAATTTAATTAAATATGTATGTATTAGTTATATGACTTCACAAAGTCTACGCGAGAGTCCCAGTGTAGTGAATAAGGATGCATGGAGTGTGATAATAATGTATATGCCTTGTAATGTTTTATTATATAGATAGAATTCCTGGGACCTTTGTTTGGTGTCTTTAGATGTAAAATTTATTAATTTTTAGTATATAATTATTTTATTGAGAGAAAAATAAAAAATGAGGATGTATATATTATGATAAAGGATCGTGAATGAACTGAAACCTAAAATTAAATTTAACATCTAAATGTGTAATGTTCAAAAATAAAATAAATAATTTTAAATTTGAACATGACCGCAATGATACCACTTGATGGTTCTAGACATAGCATAAGAACTTTTCAGGGATGTTCCTAACTTATCTAGGGATGGATTTTATGGGATGACGACATATTTTTCGAGACATAAATATCATGGAAAATGAATATTTTCAAAATATTGTTAGAAAAGAAGGTTGTTAGAATCAAGAATATATATCAATCATCATAAATTTACAATTAATTTAAATATATTAGAAAATACAGCACTTTCCTTATAATAAATTTCATTGATTAATATGTTGATCATCTAGCATCCATTTTGATAAATCGTTGTTTCTAGAATAGTGTACAAATGTAGGATCCCCCTAGAAGTGATACACACTGTTCCCAATGATCAATAAATAATATGATCTGATTGATGAGTTCTAGTATAGAGGATTGGTCATCTGATAATGTTTTTTAATCTATTTTATATATAATTTAGTCTTGAAAATTCATTATTGCACAGTCATTATTGAGAAGATTGAGGAATAAGGATAACCTATAGAGTGTTATACATTCTTGAGAGAGTGTTAAATATTTTGTTTTTATAATGTTTCACAATTTTTATCAAACTATACACAGTAGATATAATTATATAATTATAATGATATGGTTAGGGTACAAAATAATATTTAATTACATAACATACTTTCAAAAATATAATAAATCTTATACGACCCTATTCCATTTCAAAATAACTAGTACCCTCCCATGCATTAGCACGATGTTATCAATAAATTAATATATTCAATAATAAAATACTATTTTTAAATGTTAATAATTAACATTAATATTTAATTTCTTTAAATCAGAAAAACATGGTACAAAATATTGTAATACATGTAGATAAACTATTGAGGCATCATGATTATAGTAGAAAACATCAAGGAAAACATTAAAGGATTTAAAATTAAATTTCATAATGAAGAATTGAATATAATGAATGAGTATACATTTCAAATAGCGTCCACAAATAAAATTGGATCTTACAATGAAATAAAAAGTGATAAAAAATATTGATGTCTCTATTTAGAAAAGATTGTTAATCATTAACACTAGAATTGAAGTACCAACACGCTTCATTGATAAAATGGTGGAATATATCGACCATTTAAAAATGTAAATAATTTCTACAGTACATACACCATGATTTTCAAGGAATGTCTATGTTGTAATAATTTAAAATAGAAGATGTGATTTTTTTCTACATGAATGTTTTAAGATAGAATCGATCAGACATTCTTTTACGCCACAAACTTTTAATTGTAATCATGATATACCATACTATAATACTTAAACATGAAAATTTAAGCATAGTCATTATCTATATTAATTATTACATGCTTTATGAAGGAAATGGGTCACAATTTATAAAGATACATCAGAATACCCACAAAGAATACATTTCTATATATAGAAACAATATCCATGATATAATTTCATTTTTTAAGAAAATGTATAGATTGTGATTCCACCTAAGGAGAAGTTGTATGAATATAAATATAATTAATACAAAAACGTCATTCTAAATATGTATTCATGCTATCATATGTTTGCTGCATGCTAAAGTGAGACCTCCATGAATGCTGAGATGCTCTAAAAAGATTCAAATAGAGAAACTTGTTTTGGGAAGATGAATATGGTCAAAAATAAAAATGTATTTCAGCTAATGGAAATCATGGTACAAATATAAGTATCAAATTATCAATGATAGTTATTTATATCACAATGAAGTATGATGTTAACATGATTATATTTGAGTGAGTGGAGAAGAAAATATAATAATCAGCGAGTACATGTACAGAGAAATGTAGGAAAAATAGGATGAAAGAATGATGCAAAGGGAAATTATATGATTGAATTAGATTATGCATGGTATAGTTCTAAACATTGATGTAGAATATATATATATATGTGTCATTTTATTATAAATCTATAAAACCAACGGACATGGGTGAATGATTTTCAAGTATTAACCTAAATTATACATGCTTTAAAAACTGATTCATGTAGCGTAACTTACACACTGCATAGTTTTTTATATTGAATGTACATAAATACTATTGAAATAAATTCTCAATAAATTTTAAGGTTTTTAGTTCATATAAAAGACACATGCCTATCTAAAAACCTTTGAAACAAAATAGTTGGAATAAAATATGGGTATACTCGAATGTTTGTCACTACGTACAACAAAAAACAATCATTATTGCTTACAATCCAAAAATCTGACTCATTAAAAATTCAATTTACCTATTGACACATACCTTAAAACAAATGAAACACATAACATGATTATTTTTCATCGTTATATATTAAGCAGTCAGTGAATGGCAAACCTTTGCGGCCACCCTACACAAACCTTGAGTCTCTACATGCCATAACATTAGAATCCCTCTTAACATTATAATCTGTTAATATATTCTATTATGGGATGCAATGTCTTTATCAGGCCTTAAAGGCATAGATCCTCCAAAATAGGTGTAGATTTCAGCAAAATAAATATGATTTATGGGATCATGTGGTGACATATGAAGTAGAAAACTAATAAAATCATATTTTATGATAATATCTTTAGCTCATGAATTTGAAATATTATTTACATACCCACCACTCTTGGTTTCAGTCTAGAGCATATTGTTGTTACCTTTTTTGGGGGACACATTCTCATAGTATAAAATATTAAAAGTATTAATCTGTAGTCAAATAAATGAAAAATCCTAAAGAAACGTCTCAATAGGATGCACATTTCTTTTTGAAATAAAAATAAATTGAATAGAAAAAACAGGATCAAGGGTACCATATATCATGTACATGACCCAATGGAATCCAGTTTTTGGGGGATAGTGATTCTTCTTTTTTTTATAAATTTATCTCAATGATGAAGAAAAATGATGTTTATAATGGGAACATTTCAAGAACATAAAATTTCAATGATTTACCTCCAATAAAATCTTATCTTCAGGGTTCATTTATCTGCAAAGATATTATTTGAATGTTTGAGAAGAAAAAGAAAATTATTTTATTATTTCTACAGAAATGATGTTGAAACATAAAATCTCCTAAACAACTGAATTTTCATTCATCCTCTTGGACGATGATACCATTTAACCACAAATTAATCATGATGTTGATATTTATCTACAATCGGATGTTCAAAAAATTCAAATAAGAATGAACAATCAATGAAAATCACATAATTCATGCCACTTTACATGTTAGGATCATAAACATAGGGTTATAAACTTTGTCTAGGGAAAAGATATCATAGTAGATTCCATTGCATGTGAAAATCTGTTGTCACATAAAAAAATACATACAGAAACAACGCAATAGGAAACACATGTCCCATAAAAATAAAAATCTATAGAACACTAACAATTGTATCAGGGGGATTTTTTTCCATGCACCTAACCCAAAGGACTCCATTTTATGTGGCCTATGAGTCTTCATATATTTCTCCATTCATCTCAGATATGAAAAAAATAAAGTTTTAGGGTCAGATTAGGTACGTATTATAAAAATAAATCAAACATGAATATGTTTACACTTGATACATATAACATACAAAATTCCCAAGAAATTTGGTTCACTAATATTTCATTATGGATGAATGAATTTTCTGGGGATACTGAATTTTTTAAAATAATAAGAATGTATTAAATATTAATTTTTTTAATATGAATCACCCATACATGAAATGAATCATATGTAATCTATAGTTTCATCAAACATATATATATATACATAATTCATACCATTTTTGTTCTGCTATTCTTGTAATTCCCAGAGCATAACCATCTGATTCATAATTCCATCTACTTCTAAAATCATTTTTGGACCTCTTTTTTGAACAATCATTTAATACATGCATAATTATTATATTAATACTACCAAAACACCTCCAAGATTATGGTATAAACATTAACATTATTCTATCTACAACATAGTACTACCAAATATAGAGATTGATAATAATATAATAAATATTCATGACTAATTTTCTATTGTAAACTATAAACTATAATACACTTCTTACAGTAAACAACTAATTAAAAAAGAAATTAAAAAATTAAAAAAAAATTCAACATTCAGTATTACCTTTCTATTATAGAAGAAAATGTTATTCAATTTTTTAGTCTTCTTATTTACGTATCTGTTCGTTTGGGTGTGCACTTCAGGGGCATTGATTGTTGTGGCCAAGATGTCTTGAGATAATTATAGATTATGTTGCACCCCATCCTCACTGTCAAAATCGTGCACCATGTTTTTATACATATTGAATATATTTATAAGTTTAACTAGAAAATTTTGGTGACAAATAAAATCCTAGAATCTAAAATTAATATGAACCTGCATATTTCATTTTTGAAAAAAATATGAACATGCATTAAATATTAGGGTTACCATAGAAAAAAACATGGGTTATTGTAGGTAGAGGGAACCAAAATTGCATAACGGAGGTGGATTTGTAGTGTATCGAGGTTACAATATTATAAATAAAGAGAATCTGTTGAAATCGGTGATGAAAATCATGACCCTGTGGTGGTTTCAGAAACCATTAGATGCGCAGAGGTGCTGGAGGTGGAGGAGGAGGTGGAGGCGGAGAAAAATTTGAACCTACATCATTCAATAAATATAAACCATCATATTTCAACTCTAAAACTGCATATTTCAATTCTGAAATAAATAATAACCCTCATATTTCTATTCAGAATACATATATGTTACCCAAATAATATTCAAACATTAATATGTTTAAACTAGAAATTAATAAGAAATTTTATTTTTCAATTCTAAAATAAATATGAACCTGCATATTTCAATTCTGAAAAAAATATGAACATTTATATATCAAATATAAATACACATAAGTTACACAAATATTATTAAAACATAAATATGTATAAAACTGATATATATGAAATATAAAATATTATTAAAAATTCATATGAAAAAAAAATATCATTCATGTGGTAGTACACTTCACCCATTTTCGTCGCTTTTCTGTTTAATACAGCTCTCATAGAAATAGTTGTAATACTGGGTATTATATATCAAATAAATAGTTAAATAGAAAGTGTATTGTAGTAATGAAAAGTATAATATGGGAAATAATATTACTGAAAAATGATCATCTATTAGGCACTCTTCATAATGGAGATCCTACAGAAACAAATGTAATGCTAGTAACTACAACTCAGTAGGCAAGAGTATATTGTCCTCCCTAATAATGGACACACCTACAACCACCAATGGCATATAGAACATCAAAATAATTATTGGGATAAATATTCAGGTCTTTGATCAATGCAGGGAATACCTCATCATCCAGGGCTCTAATTGGTATAGGATTTATGTCCACTAGGGCCCTGATCAATGCAATTTGACAGAAATCATTTAGTAGTTCCATCATTCTCCATCAACCATATGGATGATTTAATATCAATAGAACTCAAAAAATGGTCATATAGTATTATATATTTGAAATCAAACCTTACAGAGTCATAATTCCAAAAAAATAATTGGTAAAATATTGATAAACTGTGTGGAAAAAAATTCAAAATGAAAAGAGAAATCTAGGATGACGGAAATATACTCGGTGAACTCAGTAAGAATTCACGTTAAATCATCTAAAATCAATAGAGACCCTTTTAGGTGAAATTTGAATAGTAAAGATAGATATATAGCTAGATGGGTTACAATATTAAGAAATATGGGGTTACCATAGGTAGTGGGAAACAAAAATCACAGGACAAAGGTCGATTTGCAGTGCGTTGAGGTTACAACAGTGTAACTAAATGGTTACCATATATACCAGTGATGAAAATCACATCCAAAAGGTGCAGGACAAAACCTTTGGAGGTGAGGAGGAGGTGAAGGCAGAGGTGGAGCTGGCCGAACAAATAGCGATGACGGAGCTGAATCAGGTGGAGGCTGAGATAGAGGTAGAGATGAATGGGTCACAAATGATGTAGGGAGACACTAATATGGAGGTAGGAACCGAAGATGCATGGGGAAATTGGAATGCAGATGAAGGAAAAGGAACATGGGAATGGCTTGTGACGAATTCAATGAAACCCTATGATGGATGGAGGAGTTGAGGATGTATGGGGGAAATGGGAAAGCGGATGAAAAATTCCCTATTTTGGATGGACAAATTTTTTTCAAGGGTGATATGGATAATTAGTAAGGTGACAAGTATATAGAAAGAATCCAACATTAGCATATATAATAGATATTATTATTATATTCTAATGTTGTTTTTTAACTAACGCAATGAAAAATATTATTTTCATCGGCATTCACATTAATAATTATAGGGGGATAAAATCTTGGCCTCCAAGTCCTACTCTGTATTTATTAAATACCTTAATAAATATTTCATAATTAAAAAATAATTATTATATATCTACTTATTTAAATGATTAACATATAAAAATATATTTATTTTATTTATGTAATTAATAATTGATGAATAAACATTTTCATGGTCTTGAGAATTATATATATTCCACAAATTATGTTCGACTATATTTTCATTAAGAACATGAAAATACATAGTGTGTAACCATCTGGGATAATTTTACTCTCTATTGATATTAATACATATATATAACACCTTCATAGATGAATATTAAATTTATTACATAGAGACATGGGTAAAGACTATAATACTTAATCACCTTTGGAAACATAGAACACAATCTTCTTAATTCATGAATAATATTCAATTTATCACATTAATATATTACATTAAGTACTCTTCAACTAAATACCCTAATTAAAACCATTCATCATAACCCGAGGAAACAAAACAGAGGAAATGATGAGCTCATATGATCATTAAGGGTAAACAAGGGAGATACATAAGCTTTGCATGAAAATAATGTTATGAGAACATGAGCATAAAAATTGAAATCCATAACCTACAGAGAAAAGATCATATTATTGAGTTATGGAAAAAATATTGAATTATCAAATTACATGAATCTTTAAGTAATGAATAAGCATTATCAATGAGAGCATAACATTTTCATTAGAAATAAAATAGTGGCACACACATGAGAATTGAAATTCATTTTCATAGTAGTCAAGGGTTGCTTTCAATGTTATCATAGTTGAATGGGTTCACACTCTAAACCATAAAAGTAATCTAGGATCACTCTAAATACCATAAAAATGGAAATGGATCCTTAATTAACTGTCATAACTCCCCATTCTCATCCCATATGTCTAATGTTATATAAATATTTACCGAACGTGTTGGAGGGAGATATAGGTCCCACTCATCACATAATGAAAATTATATATACATGAGTCACAAGATCATAAAATATTAGTCATATCCTAATCCATGAAATCTAATAGGAATTATAAACATTTCATTATATAAAAATATGTGGAAAATATATAGTTATCATAATCACTTCATCATTTCACCGTTGGATCCCCATGTAAAAGAAATCTAGTTTCATAAGTATTTTATCATTTTATTACCTATGAAATAAAAAATGGTTTCATCGAAATCTTTTTAACATAAACACAACCCATTTTAGAGAAATAATAATAATGGTATCCTTAGATCATATCCCTTGTAAATAAAAATTTACATCAATGGATTTCGTCTAAGATATAAATTTATATTCAATGATAAATAACATGGGACAATTTTTATGAAGATAATTTCTTTTTTAAAATCTTTTTTTAAATTAATAAATTTATATTATATTTCAAAAATACTTTTCCTGGAAAGTGATATTTAAAATTATAATTAAATATATAAAAAATAATTTAAAAAATATTTTATGAAAAAATATTTTTTGAATTGAATAACACATTTTAAAACATATAAAATTTTCAAAATCCTTGACATTTTAAAATCATTTATCTCATATAAAAATTTCCGAAATATTAATGAAAACATTTTCTTAGAAATTTACATTGAAAAAATTTAATGGAAGCTATTAATCAATTATTGGTGATGATAGTGTGAAATATTGTTCGTTTAATGGATGTTAATAACATAGATTCAGTTCACATATTTGGTAAAATCCAAATGGTAATTGTTTGTAAAAATACATTAATATTCGTTTAAAACGTTTTTTAAAAAATTATAATATGGGTAAATTTTTTTTTATAAATCATTTTAATAATTTTAGAGACATTTTTTTAAATCAAATTATAAAACATTTTTTCAGATGAAATATGTATTTCAACTGGGGAGAGAATAAAAATAGTTTTTTCCGAAGAATCTATTCTCAATTATACTATGTAAAAAAGTGTGGAAAAATTGTACTATTAATTATATGCATTACGAAAACCATTTTATAGAAATATAAAATATTTTCATGATGTTTACATCATAATATTTTTTGTGAAATCATAATCAGGAGTAATCCTAATAAATGAAGAGATAGTAAAATAAAAACGCTTACCAATTTGGTTACATTTAATCACAATACCCATAAAATAAAAACATCAAATGAAACATATAATATCATAATAATAAATAGATTCATGATATTTCATTTTAAAGGGTCTTTATATATATTCTTCATTAAATAATATAATTACATAAGATAATATATCTCTTATAGAAGGAAAATTGTGACAAAAATCATTTACTCATTGATTAAATTTGAACCATAATACCCAGAAAATATTGATCATAAAATGGATATGTAAATACCCAAAAAATTATGGATTTAAACATAAGTTTCTGAGGTGGTATTATGATATAGACATGAACTATGAATTCATAACTGATATCATGAAATTAAAATAGATATAGGTGATAAAGTTAACATAACTACATAAAAAAATATTTAACATACTATTTTTATAATATCATCATTGTTTAATTTTAATTTAATGAGGTGTTGGAAGGAATAAAATAAAATCTCTCATTGAAGAAGGTTTCCTCTTCTTCAGGTAACCTCTTTGGGTTTTCACGAGAAGCCTTCCAATTATTTTTCTTCTAATATATGAATTATACATTGATACTATGTATCTTTGTATGTGTTTTTGTAAAGTACTTTCCTGAAAATCTTTGTATTGTATGAATAATATTCGATAGGGTTGGTATTTTATATGTTAGGTGAGTTGCATACCTGTTATTGTTGGAAAAAAAGGTTTTCACTTTTTTTCTCAAGAAATAATGCTCATAAATAAATTATTATATATCTTTATGCATTAAAATCTCTAAATAAGGTAATATAATAGATTTTATAATTAATTTTAGGTCATTTTTCCCTTATTTTTTATTATTACCCCCAGTAAACCCATTATTACCTTAAATACTATAATCAATATTTTCTCCTTTCACTATTCATTTTTTGGAAAAATTGAAGTAAAAAATATTATAAAATTTAAATTATTATGACTCGAAATATGGAATCCATTTTTCCAAACTGAATTAAAAGAAGTGGAAAATTTAAATTTAAAATTAATCCTGCATACGGAACGAGAACAAAAGTTTTTAAAGGGAAAATGTTCTAACGTTTACCAAGATTCCATATATAAAATTTCAATATGAAATTGATTAAAATGACCGAAATTGTATTAATAGTTATACAATTGAACATATTTTGCATTTAAAAAAATTGAAAATAAAATTAAAATTTATAAATATTTTAATGGAAAAGGCAGTTTTAAATTAAAATTCAATATTTTTTATTATTTAACATAACATTAATATTATTAGAAAATGATCAAAAAAATAACCATAATATAATTTCAAAAAAAATTACATATTATGTTTATTTTTAAAAATAAATTTTCTAAAATTTGAAGTCATTAATTAAACAATAAAATCTAATAATCCAATAAAAAATATAGTTTTCAAGAAAGATGCTTTTTAAAGAAAAATATGACTTTATATTAACAATATATCTACGAATAATTATTATATGAATATAAATTAAAAATTATTGATATATTATTTTACAATTATCAATTAAATAATTTTCCTTTAGGGGTTATTTTAATTAATGAAAATTTAGAGACATTGCACACAACAATATAATATTTAAAAAAAATCATTTTATTAAATGTAAAATAGAACATATACTAAAATAAAAAAAGTCAAATAAAAAGTAATTAAGGGAATTAAATTTTAATAATTATTACTTAGGTCTTTTTAAAGGTTGGGGTCGAAGCCTTAAATATTATCAATGAAAAGTATTGTCCTCTTTAAACTGGGTTGAGGGAGACCCATTACGTAGTCTGAAGGGCCTGTGCGATTTTTACCCATTACATTGCCCTTAGGCCCAAATTTTTGGCCCAAGTCCAATTTGGTGAATAGTACTACTACAGTATCTGATTTCTATAGTACCGTAGAGTACCCACCACTGCTATAGTCCCCATGTTGCCGCTATAGTGACCTGCCACCACTATAATGCTTGTTGTTTCTATAGTGTTGTCGTTGCTACAGTGCAACCATTGCTAAAGTCACTCCAGTACAACTATAGTACCAGTGCCACATGGGTTTTCAACACCCATTTTTCATGTAGAATTATGGTGTTCTTACTTTAAAGGTTAATTACAAATTTAAATTACTCAATTTATTGAATATAAATCTTAGTTTTACAGAAATCAATATTTTTCATAATTCATTGAAAAAATCTTATTTTCTAAAAATATATACAAAATTTTTCACCATAAGATATTTTAAATAAGATTATTTTAAAATAAAATTTCATTTAATAAAATAAATTATATAAAATATAAATAAATTAATTTAAATAGTTTTTTTCATAAATTGAAATAAAATCATTTTTAAGTAATCATTATTTTGAAGAATATAATTAATTTTCTAAAAATTGATTAATTTACCAAGAAATTATTAATAAATTTATATTTAATGGAAATTTTAGATTTTTATTTAATAAATTAGATAATTATATTCATACCTAAATGTTTAATGGATAAGTTATAATGGTCTAATTTATAAAAATATTATTTCATTGTTCGATGAAACTTAGCGACATGTGTCGTCGATACCATCGAAGAAAATAATTATTGCATGTAACGCATGCTAATCTCAGTGATTTATATAACAAAAGCTATATATACATTTATAAATAATTTTTTAAAAAAATATAAAATCATTGGATGTTTTGTTCTACCCCTTTAAAATGAATTTCCCCTTCTAAATTCATCCTAGTCATCAATGGTTTATCATTTAAGAAATAACATCATTGAAAGCCAGATCAATCAAATGAATAATAAAACAACCCTTAAAAAGTAAAATTTGAAAAAATAAAGGATACCTAATTAAACTCATAAGTAATTTTCCATATAAGAGAATATAGGTTCGAAGTGAATATTTTCACATTGAATAAAAGTATAGATAACTATAGAGTGTGATTGAGATCATTGATCCTATAAAAGACTATGGTCTAGATAATATCAGAGAGAACAAAATAATAAAATAAGAAGGTGTGAAAAAAATGATTGATATTAGAAAAAATTATGAATGTAAGAAAAAAATATTTCAAGATACCTTTCCTAATGTTAGGTAATTTTCATTAGAAGACGTACTTACTTTATTTCATTACATTTCAAAAGTAAAATATCATCATTTGGTTATTCATTGATTAATTTACACTTCATCTGTTACTCTATGAGATTATTTTTTCATGACCAATGTTCTAAATAAGAACAATAAAAGAATGATAATTCATTCATGATATCCCATTTATAATCAAAAAACAAAATGGTTAATAAAAGTTATGCATAACTCTTCTTATGGCTTAACAATAAATTAATCTTTAAAAATAACTTCGAAACTAAAATTAAACTATTCTGTAACTGGTTAAAATTATATCTACTCCAAAATGTTAAAATAAAAAATGTTATAAAGGTATCTAAATTTCCAAAATACATATATCCATAATCTATCCCAAATAATGTGAAGTATCTCGTAATTTACATATACCAACCATGTGAATTCCACTATCATATATTCTCTTCAAAAATGTTAATAACGTGAATTAACATTAAAAATCAATTGAAACATGCATGATTATTCATTTGACGAATAAAACAATGGATTATTGAATATATTTCATAGATATAATAGTTTTTTTATCCCCATAAATTATAACATACTTAAATTTGTCAACAAAACCGTAATCATTTCAAAGGTAATATGTAATATCCAATTTACAATATCCATATCAATCATCACTTTATCCAAACTAAACACCATTTTTATAACCTTCAGATCATATTAAGGGTTTTCATTCATTAATAATGTGTTTTCCAATAAAATATTACATTTTAATTGAATCAATTTCAAGGTCATTAGTACTGCTCAACATATCCTTACGAAGTAACTTATACTGAATAATATTTATATATTTTAGGATTCTTATAAAATAAATCATTAATTTCATTACATAATCACATCCAACCTCCTTCTCAAACCGTTAAATAGGATTTTTCATTTTATTCCGTATATCATCATTCAATCCATATGTCAGTTCTTGTCTCTTCATCATTAAAAATATCACCATTACTCATAAACATTTTTTGATTCTCTTCATCAAAATTCACCTTAGGACATTGATTTTCTTAATTCCCTTAATTTGTAAATTTTATGTATTCAGTAGTTGATGATACCATAAGGTTACCATTATGTTCATCTATTTTGTTATCTGAACTCTTCATTTTTTCTTTGCACTTAATTACTTTGGGTTTTTCTTTTCCACACCCTAAACATCTTATCATCCCTCTGATACATTTCCTTTAGTTATTCATCCCACATTCTTAGTATATTGGAGACTAAATCATATTTCTTCCATGGTTTCCTCTACTCAAAATCTCAGGGAAATATATCCTTTTATTATTTTGTGATTCTGAGACTTGGTAAAGGGGACCATTATTAATAATGATCAATGTTAACTGATTATTGAAAATAATAGCATCCCTTATTCCAAAAATCATCAAATTTCACTTCTCTTCAGACATTTTTCCATCACATTCAATGCTAACCATTTCCCTTCTAGTTCACTTCATGAAAAATCTAAAAAATCATAGTTTGATAAACACTAATCCTTGTTAAACCCCACAAAATCATAAAAAATATCTTCTAGGATGTCTAATTATTGACACCATATTTTTAATATATGACACCTTATATTAATCCTAGGAATTTCTTAGTAATTTATATATAAAAATAATTTACTATGAATAATAATTTTATTTTTAATTTCCAAAGCATATCCATGGGAGTGTCAAACTGGGAGTGTTGTAAATATTGTTTTCTTGCAGTAGGTAAAAATAGAGTACATTTAATTATTCTATTTTTTGAGTAATTACCTATATGTTAATCTTTTCCAAATCTACACAAACTTTTTTTATCCATACAAAGATGTAATTTGTTGTAAACCACTAACTAGATCATTTAAAAAAAATCAATGATAGTTTGTTATTCTTCTACTCATACTAAAACACAGACACCCCGACACATATACATATAAATATCTCCAGCTATCTCTTAAAAAGTTTCTCATCCTTGTTTTAAAATATTAACTAAACCATTCTTATGATATGAACTACAGAGTTCCAATATTTTTATAAAGATATATTAAATACTTTAAGATGAATATTCTATATATTACACAAACACATGACTTAGTACTATAATAGTTCAGTGCCTTTTAAAACATGGAATATAATCTTCTTAATTCATGGAAAGAATTTAATGCCTCCCATGAATATCTTACCATTAAGTAATCTTTCTTTACATAACCTAGATAAAATATTTCTTGATAATGTAAGGAAGGAAACATAATAAAGTGTGGTCGAATTTGATTAGTGAGGGTAAATGGGGGATATATATAACAATAACATTAACATTAGGGTATAATACCACAAGAATATTAACTGAAATCCACACCCTACACATCAATGATCATAATCCGGAATCATGGAAAACATATTAGTAGTTAGTATTGCATAAATAACATAGGGATCAAATAAAATGACCCATGAGAAAATGAAATTGTAATATGAAGTAAAATTGGGGAATACACATAAGAATATATAATGATTTCCATAGTAGTGAAGGCTTTTTACCAAGGATATCATACTTGAATGGGTTAACTCCCCAAACCATCATAGTTAACAGGGAACACTCCCAATACCATTTGAGTGAACCATATCCCATATTGAATCATGTTAACTCCCCATTATATAATTTTTTTCTCGTGATATATAAATCTTCACCAAATTAATTGGCGAGATATATAAGTTTCACCCATCACAAAATGAATATCATACATATTTGTGCCACAATATCATAAAACATTTCTGATAAAATATCCCCTAAAATGTAATTTTCAACATATATATTTTACCATATCATATCCTAATGATAATTTATGGGTTATATAATCACAACATCATTCATCATTTCATAACCCATGAAAAATTAAGAGGCCTTTATAATAATTTTATCAATATATAACACATAGAAAAGAAAAAAGTATCAGAAATAACTGTTAACCTTAAACATTAACCATCGATATAAATAATAAGAATGATATACTTGGGTCATATCCCTAGTAAATAAAATCTTATATCAATGGAATCCATCATATATGGAAAATAGATTTTAAAGATAAATCATGTATAACATTTCTTGATAAAAATAACGTTTCTCTGAAAATACATTATTATAAATAAAAAATTATAAAACATTTTGGAATTTATTTTCATTTAAAATTAACTTTTAAATATACAATGTGGTTATTAAAAATTATATTAAAACGTTTTGTTTATGAAATTATCATTTCCTCTTTGAAAAACACATTTTAAAAATGCATTTTCAAAAAACTCTTCATTTTGAAATCATTTATTTCCAATCCAAAAATATCCCAAATACTAAGTAAATAATTTTCATTGAAAATTAATATTTAAAAATATAAGGGAATCACTAAATTTTTTATAATTAATGAAATTATAATATACACTTTGTTTCATGCATGTTCAAAATAATGATTCATTTCACATTTTTGGTAAAAGAAAAATGAGCATTGTCTCGAAAAAAACATGAATATATCTTTTACAAAATATTAAAAATAAAAATAAAAATAAAATATATATTTAATAAATAATTTTATGAATTTTAAAAACATTTTATATAAATTTTTTAAAAACATAATTTAGAAGAATGGATTTTGTCTCATGAGAGATAAAAAAATTTATTTTTTATTTAATACTCATTATCAGTTATTTTAAGTAGCAATGTGTTTAAAATAGAAATATTAAATTAAAATATCACGAATAACCATTTGAGAATAAGAAATGTGAATTTATTGATCAATATTACATAATGTTTCATCGCTTGAAGTATAATGATTGGGTAATCCCGATAAACGATGAGATTATATCATAAAACACTTACCATTTATGTAACATTGAATCACGTGAAAATGATAGAATAATTTTAAAAGATACTTATAATACTAGGAGAATAAATAAATTCAGGATATTAAATTTAAAAGAGTATGTATATATATACCTCATGAATGAATATAGGTTTATAATATAATATATGTCTCATGGTAGAAAAATTGAGGAAAAACCCACTACTGTGGTAACTTTTGAATCATATGCCACGTGAAAGAGATATCATTAATTATATATGTAACTACTAAAATCATTAATTCTAATAATCATAAAATAAATTCTTGGTAGTTATATAAAACACACAAAAGAAACATGTGCCGAATATGGTGTTTTTCTCATATAAAAATAAGTGAGATGGGAATTCCTTATCAGATATCTCGACCACCATCATACACCTTAGAGCCAACAATATAATGAATATAATTTTATTAGAAATATATTAATGAAATATAATAATTTATATCATACCATACATTATTTAAATATATATTTTTATTTCTCGTTTATTAACAATTACATGTTGAAGCTGTTATTCAGGTAATAAGTTTTTTGTTTTTTGGTATATGTTTTGATTTTTAATTTTATGTTCTTTTACATAATGGTTTTATAATCTAAATAATAATAATGATATAATAATTATTATTATACATTAATTATAATTTTAATACCAATCTGAAGTGCCTAGATCAATGTGAATCACTGTGGGGTGGAGGGGTGAATAAGTGTTCCCATTAAATCTTTTTACTAAAAGATTATTTTTTTTTAAATATGCATTGATTGTTAAAACCTCGATCCACTCTTCCTGTGCCTCTCATCCTTACTAGAATAATGCTGAAAATGTAAATGCCCTGAACACAAGGATTTACATTGGTCGGTTCAAAAAACTACTCCTTTCTGTGTTGGTTATTTTTCTCAACACAGATTCTCCAATATAATTCAGTAACTAATTATAATGGTCAATACAGAGTCCCACAGTATCACTCCTAAGTCCCACTTGTGGATTTTTATACTTCTTCCCACAGTGTTACCATAGTCCCATCGGCTTGCTTTAGAGTCCCACTAAATACTTCTTCTCCTCCCTGAATCTCACAGGGTTCATCTAGCTCTCAGGTCATATGAGCATCTTCCTTCTTTGAGTAATTTTTTATTCACTATAGATGATCTTATTTTCACTCCACATAGGCTTGTTTAATCACACATGACTATGTATCTCTTCAAGAATCCTCAACGACATTTGGTATGGTCTGTTGGCTTATCTCCATAACTCTGATCAATTTTTCAGATCAGTTCTCATTCTCAACAATACTTAGGAAATTCATAATTTTTTGATGAAGACCATGCCTCACTAATATGTGTGAATGTGGTTCACACTACCTCTTAAAGAATGCAATTGTGATTATTCACAATTGTAGCTCACTATTTCTTCATGGACACTCAATTTCTAAATACTCATATAGAATAACATCATTAATACAATCTGGCTTCAGTCTTAGTTCAACATCACCTCATGCATGGATTTTATGTAATCCGATCTTCTTATTTTGGATATCTCAATCTCATTCACATGTGTACGTGTTCATGAGTAATTGTATTCTTATGTCTCATGATTTTTTACATGCACAAACATTATTTATTCTTCGTTCTCAATATGACCAAATACAATCTCTTCCATTAAGTTTCTTCACCTATGCATAGGAATCCATGAATGTATGCACAATTATTTTCTTATTTCTTTTTTAAAGACCCCATTGGGTGTATTATTTTTATCACACACACTTCTTCTTTCTTCATTTCACATTTTCTTCTTCCCTTTTGGTTCTTAGCACACACACTAGTTCATTTAATTTTACTTCAATGTGTGTTATGAATGTTCATGTACTATACTCTTGGTGCAAATCACTATCTTTTCTCTATATTGTTCTATTTATCTCTCTTATCATGCTAATGGTTCATGTGACTCTATGTTTTATGTGTGTTCTTCTTCATGCCTGAATGGGTGTTTGACTCTGGATAGTTTCTCCTCCTTTCTTCATATACACACACAATGTCTCAAGAGATTATCAAATCCTCATCCTCATGGATGTGTTACTTTTTGTGAAAACACAAGGCCTCGGGTTCTTCCTCTTCATCTAAAACAGGATGGTACAACTATTAATCTTCATAAAAACTAGGTATCATGGGTTCTTCATTGTTCTCAATTGTCCCAAGGATTACTGAAAATAAAATGCACCAATTATGATGTTATCGTGGTTATGGATGTGCCACAAAAATAGGGAAGCTTCAATGAATTGTTCTCATTTGGTTTCACAAAACGGATTCTTCACATGACACGATGAGGGTTTGTTTAAACTGATTGTGTCTGTGGTTCACTTCACATAGAAGGTGAAGATTATTTTGTTATTCACATAGAAGGTTCAAGAATGTGTACCACATATTGAACCCATATGGGGTACTCTTCTCCTTTGCGTAGCGGAGTTGAGAAAATGTATATTTCAATGCTCAATTTTTTAAAAATGATAGCTTCTCTCATTGTTTTTGCAACACCCAATCCTCGGTTGGGGACTCTTTTTTTATAATTGAGGAACAACCAATATTTTTGTGTTTTTATAAGAATATCTAATTACAATGATCGGGGAATTCAATACTCAAGATCTATGGCATCAATAATTGGAATTTATGTTTCATGGATAGGCCGATAATCCTGGGCTCTTATTTTGAATGCTTTCTTCTTCTCTATTGTAAATTCCTCACATGCATGAGTTTATGATTGCATGAAAATAATCTTAATCATTAATGCTTGTTCATGGATCTTTATTCCTAGCCTCTTCATATTCCCATTGCCATGACCTCATTTGAAATATTTCTCTCGATGCATTAATGCATCATTTAATGCATGTATGATTTGAGTTCTTCCTTACGATCGTCATGCACTAAATTAGAGATTCAACGGTGGTCGAGAGTGATACCTAGGAGGATTAGCAGTGGCGATGGCATACTGGTTCACGTCATGGTCGGAGGATGAAGACGGCGTGGCTGCCTGAGAATCAGATGACTCAGGTTGAACCACGCAATCTATGAGATGGATGGATGGTGGAGATTATATCGAGAACTGTAGATTTGATGTGGTGTTGTGATTACACGCGGGATCAGATGGATGGTCAGGATTAGTTCCACATTTTTTAAAATTATTTCTAACATAGAAACGAACACAAAAGTGGTCGCAGTTTAAATATCACACCATGGGGGAAATCGCTCAGAATTATCCTCTCCTTCTCCCCCATACCCCCTATACCATGTTCACCATACGAATGCGCTCTTATCACCCACCCTACTCCTCATAGGTGAACCTAGTGCCAAAAATGCATGTTGCCACATGGGTTGATCACTATGTACACACTTGTGGGCTTACACAAGGAACATGCGCACCCAACCTCCTGGGGGCTGTAATTGACGGCTCCCCTCATGTACGGTTGACCCCAAGGGTCTAGAATGTGCTTTAGGATGAGGTCCTCTGATGGTCTCTATTGTTGGCCCCTTATTTTTATTGTGATTTCATATATACATGGTTAAAAAAATGTGTATAATACTAATATAGATAATAGTTTCCACATTTTTTGTACTCATTTAAATTGTTTTAGTCATCTCAAATAATCAATTAGAGCTTATATGAATCAATTTTGGATTTATGATGTGTTTTGAACAAAATAGTGAAAAATGCCTAATTCTGGATTTTAGACAGATTTTTACATCAAGGGTATTTTAGTCATTGAATGAAAAATATATTTCCAAATTTTGTGATAGAATTTTTTTTTGAATCCTGATTTAATTTCCTTCAACTTTGTCTTCTGGACCAGGAGCTGATTCGGCCATCTAAAGGGCTTAACAATTCATTGAAGCTAGACATTTTTCTGGGCAGACAACATGGACTCCACCACTGTAATAGAACTCAAACGCGGCCTACACATATTGAAATGAAGCGTTTAAACCTTTTATAGAACTAGTACAGATATGAACAACTCTAGAAAAAATTTGGGAGAGTTTTGAAGTCATTATGGCAACCATTTAAGGACGTACCTTTGGAGGAACCTTCTTGGAAGCTTTTCCAAAAAATAGAAACCGCGAATGAAAAATTCATAACTCCTAAAAATGGTGGCCCAATGTGCTGAACTTTGGAGGAGTAACTGAACACATATTAAAGAACAACATTTAAGAAGGATTCTATGTGTAAATCTATCATTTATGGGGACAAAAAGGTGAAATATTTCGGGGTCTTGAATTATGCCTATAAAAGGAGGTCGTCACCTCCTTCCCAAATCATCCAATTTTCCATCCATTCCCTCAAGGAACCTAGGAGGAGATATCCACTGAGGGAGGCCAGCGGAAAATATTCCCCCTTTCTTTTAAATTTATTTCGTTTATTTAATTTTGTTTTAGTTTTCAAATGAATTCTAGATTTCTAATAAAATTCATCCATTTTTTCTATGTCCACCCATCCACCATGTTTTATCCATCCTCTTTTCTCCTTCATTTATTATTTTATTTTTCTAATATTAACCATTGTGTTCTCTTACCCACAAAAATGAGGGGTTAACTAGAGACTTTTCTAGGGATATGTATGTGGAAATTTCGTTTATTCTGTTCTTAAATTATGATGTTTTATTAATTTTGTGATGAGAAAGAGTGATGTGCACGGGTGTGGTGATTATCCACCACGACACTGATCTCAAAATCATTTATAATGTTTTTTAAAATATTTTACCTCCCTTCTACAAGATAAAAGAACTTTATATGATGGAGTTGGGAAATTAAGTGGTTGAAATGGCATACGATGGAGCTAGGTCTTAGGAGATGTCACACTCTCGATCGAGGTGTGACATTAACCTTGATTATAGGAGGAGGTGATGTTAAGAATTCTAAATGCATTAAAGATTTCATACCAATAAATAAAAGAATAGTAATTCATTAATGAGTTCTCATAATTGAATTATAAAATATAACTTAAATACTGACTAGGAGAATAATGGAACCCACAAACCAACCCATAAAGGCCATGTTCTTTCTCAATTAATTTCATTTTTTCATTTCTAGTTAGTTTTATATTTTATTTTAATTAAATTTTATTCCACTCATAGATAAAATAAAAAAACAAAAGAAGTAGTTTAGTAAAATTAGATTAAGTGAGTGAACTTCTAAAAAGGCACCTCAAGAGAGATGACCCTAGTCAGCCTCTATGTTGCACGAGGAAAATTAAATTGCTTTTGCCACACCCTAAGAGAGGGGTGCGTCAAGTCAATGAATAATGCATGGCCATATTATTCATTATCTCTAGAATTCCAAACCACCATCCTTCTTCTCTTCTTGTTCATATTCTTTTTGGAATAATAATTGCAAATATCTTCTCTAAAACATCATCACTCTTTTCTTAAGATCATGACTCCTGAAGATCTATAATATTCATTTAATCAGACCTTGGATGATGCATGGATAATTTCTTCATGTTTATGCATTAAATCATAATGCATGTCCTCTCATAATTATAGGGGATGTGTTCTCCATTAACACATATCTTGGAGTTTGAGGACTAGCTCAAACAATGGTCTAATATCTAAATATTATCAATTTAAGTTCAGTGGAGGGATCTTCAACACTTCGTCAACTTAGTGAATATAGATGGATCATTACCTCATTCCTCCTTAAAATTATTATTTCATGGATTTCATCCAATATATTTACAAAGTTTCTTCTAGTGAAACATGTCTTGGAACTTAGGATCTGTTCTACAATTGTCAGATTTATAAACTCTTAGAGAATTAATCCAACGTAGTATTCAATGATTTGAATCAAAAACAATTCTCCAATGCTTCACCAAAATCTCCATCAATTCCTTTCATTCACAAATTGAATTCTCATTGGTAACTTATTGACAAGTTATTGACAAAAAATTACACACCATTCTCAACACAATCATTAATGATGGCTTTGTGAAAGGAAGTATGTTATGATCATGGAGATAGTATGTTGTATGTACACATGAGTAATATCCTATTTATTAACGATCATTATTGAAAAGAGGTAAGAAATATATTATATTTCCAGAGTAATCATAAAAAATAAAATAAAATATTATTTCTTTATATATACTAATAAATAATGTCCATGTGGCTCGGGGTTTGATAGAGAGTCACATCACTTCGTGAATATGATAACACACAATTACACAAATAACATTATCATCTTTTAGTGAGTGAAATGTAAGAAAAAAATATGATATATTATCTTATCATAATGAAAATATATCATAAATAAAAAACTTATTTCATTTATATCAAAAATATTAAGGAAAATGAATCACATCACTTTGTGAGACCAAAGTCTGTCGTACACATAGGCGAAATTATTGTATCCTCTGCTGAATGGAAAGTAAAAAATATATATATTATATATTTAATCCAAAGTTATATTTTTGTATAAATAATATATATATATACACACACTTTATATCCATCATCATAATCAACCATGGTAGGTGGTATTGAAAATACGAATGACATAGGCTCGTGAGGTTGTAGTCTAATGTACACATGAATGGTTATTTCATAATCAATTTGATGGAAGTGGAGATAGATGTACATAATTATATAAAAATAACAACTTATTTTTATATTTAAGATATGTATTTTATTATTTCATAATACATTAATAATAGTTGAATTAGGTTTATGAAGAAATAAAATAAAAGTGATCATTGAAGAACATTACCCATTCTTTGGGTAACTTCTATAGGTTTCCACTCAAATCCTTCATAGTTTAGATTTATTAAAGAAATATGGCTCATAATATGAGATAATTGAAGTTATGAAGTGTTTTCTTAAGTTAGTTTTTGAAACAAAATGGGTTTAAGGTGCGAGGAAAGTTTGGGAGAGATGGAACCATTATAAGTGATGTGAGTGCCACACTTGTAATTATATTAAATAGAAAATGCGTACACATGTTTTCTAAATTTTAATGGATAAAAAATAGAATATTATCGATCCATATGAATGATATTTTCAAAATCTGTCAATAAAATATATTATTGACATGTTTTTAGGTCATTTTAATCCATCTCATTTATTTTAACCCCTAGTAAACATATTTTTACTTTAACACCAATGATTAATTTTTTCCTGTTGTCATGGTTAATTTTGGTCAAAAAATAAATTGAAATTATCAAAAAAGGTAAATTGTTCTGATGAAAAATTTTTAATCCTTTTTTGAAAAAATCATTTCATAAATGTGGAAAATTTATATTTTAAAATTATTCTCCCAGATGCGATCGAAAATAGGATTTTTAAAGAGAAGTTGTTCAAAAGTACACCATGATTTTATATAATTTCAATTTGAAATTGATTCCAATGAAATATGTCTGATTAATATATTTTTCAAACTAATTTCTCTTTAAACCAAATTGAAAACGTAATTAAAATATATAAAATTTAAATGAAAAGTCATTTTTCAATTAAAATTCTATATTTTACACATTTCATAATAAATTAATCTTTTCAAAAAAATTATGAAAAATTACTATAATATAATTTTTAAATGATGATATTGGAAAATAATTTTTTTTAAAAATTAAAATTTAGAAAATTTTCTTTTAAATTGAATCCTATAGAAGCAATGGAAAAGAAGGTTTTCAAGAAGCATGTTTTTTCAATCACTATATGTTGTTTTATTAATAGTATTTATAATATAAATCACTTTCTAAATATAAATTAATATTTTTTGACATATGATCTAGCCTTTTAATTTAAAACATCTCTTATTAGATATTATTTTATAACAGAGAATTATTATGCACTTTAAAACTGTTTTGGACAAAAGCCAATTTTAAACTAAAAATTAAACTTTTACTAAAATCAAATATAATATCAATTGAAACGTAATTAATTGTATTAAATATTAATAAATAGTACTAATGTTAGTTTGAACCAGAGTTTTTAATTTATATCAATTAATTTATTGAAAATAAATTATTGCATTATAAAAATCAGTATGTTCATTATTCACTGAAAAGAAAATATTTTCAAACAAAAATCCCAAAATCACAAATTAAGTTAATTTAGATTTGATAATTTGAAAAAAAAAATTAATTTTATAAGATAAATTTTCTAAAATCCATATAATTTCATTATATTTGTTTCAAAAAATATAATAAATATCATTTTTATGAATATATATTTTTATAGAATATAATTAAGTTACTTAAACATGATTTATTATTTAGAAAAAAATTATAAATAAATTTATATTATATAGTAAATTTATATAAATTTTTTATAAAGTTGTTTGTAATTTTATCTCCCCATTATTTAATGATTGGGTTATGACTATCATGTTTATAATAATGTTATTTCATGCATCGCTATATATCGGTGTCTCATTTCATTCACGATATAAAATTAACTCATTGTTGCAAGTAACACAAGGTAATCTTGATGGGGTATATAACGAAAGCTATCTTAAAATTTATCGAATTTTTTAAAAATAAATCATAAAATCATGGAATGTTACACTTCTTTATCATTGGAATTCGGAGGATATACATTAGGTCTAATGTTACTATTTAAAAATGGATCAAGTAACAAAAGTGAAATAATTTAATGAAACAAAATAAAAAAACATATAAGAGATATCCTTGTGTAATATAATTCATTTTTAACAAAAACTCGTCCATAAGGTCTCACACCTATGTCATCAACCAATAGGCCTGATATCTCTTTCATTCACTATCTAAAATAATCTCTTCATTAAAACATGGACATGAATTTAGTGTGAAGGTTCCATTTCAATCAAAAGGATGAGATATCAACATCCATAAATATGGAAGGAATAAGTCCTTCCTCAATATATTCATGAATAACCTTCCATTCATGACATTCCCAAGGTACCTTACATCACATGAACATATGTCGTCGTTATTTTTATCAATAAATATATTTATTCAAGTCATTATATGCCATGATAATAATCTTAATATATAGGCACCATTTCAAAAACTCATTAAAATGAATTTATTATGAAACATAAACAAGTATAATTCCTATTGGCATGTCTATTCTCATAATATCTTGTCTTAGAGGTTACCACGTGAAAACATCCAAACACGATTCCTTGTATTCCTATGAGTACTCACACCAATAAATAAAAAAAATATGTTCCACATAAAATAATGTATCCCAGCCATATAACTCAGATTAATAACATCATATTAAAATATTGAGGTCCTCAACATAACAGGGAACTATTATGAACTTGAGACAGATACTCATTAACATTATCAAATTAATGTTTTCCTAAAAATAAAAAGTATGTAATAAGATATTTCAATAAATATTCACTCATTTGAATATAAATTAAATACAAAGAATATATTTTTTTCTCTACAACTCCAACTTTAACATGGCTAACACATTCCCTTGTAAGCATATAGAAATCATTGGGAAAAATATTGAATCCACAATGGTGACATAAAAAAAATTTATAAAGGGATTTATATGTGTTGGAACTTATTGATACGTAAGGATGTCATTTTAATCAAACTGTGATGTTAAATATTCAGAAAATGTAGAGGGTTATAATTCTCAATCCATTCCCTAAAGTTTATATTCTTATGTGTAAATGAATATAGTAATGAATTGAGTTCATATTACATGTTGAATAAATTCCCCATGGTTAAGGGAATGATAAATTGGTTATATGGAGAGACAATATGTGAATAATAATTCCTTCTTATGTTCTAATGTGGGCTACACAGGAATTTGAAACCATATTGGTTGGTAACAAGGAATAATGTTATACAACTAACCATTCCATGAGTTTTAAAAAAGAGAGAGTTTTGAAATTGATGCCCTCATAATTGGATTATAAAAAATTACATATAAACTTATTAGAATAAATAATTAGCAATTAAATAATAAATAAGTAAATTGAATAAATGAATGATTTAAACTAAAATTTACGAGTTAAACTATTTAAATATATAATTAAATAAATTTTTTCTTAAATAATTATGTTAAAAATGGAGATAACAATTATATACTGAAATTGGAAGTATTTTTTTATTAAAGTACATATTTTAAAAAATATATTATCAACTATTTCATTAAAATAATATAATATTTCCTATATTGGCCTTAATTATATAATAATATAGCAAACAAATAGTGAAAAATGTTTTCTCATCACTCCCCACATCGAAAACAACTATTTCATGAAACACATACTGCAAAATTATTACAAAGTATATCACACCATAACATGGATTATAATTACACAAAATATAACAAAATAAATAATGATATTTCATTACTGTTAAGATTAATTATAATGAACCCTCTAATTCTATTACATTGGAAATAAACATTATAAAAGTTAGAAAAAGATACCCAATTATAATATTTCTCCATAAATATTTAGTACATATTGAAATTTTAATTCTGTATATGTTTAATACCCATCTAAATCATTCATTGAACCATATTATTGGGCATGAAGACACCACCATATTTTAACTTATATTTTCATTCCATTTGGGAAATATATTTGTTCAGGAATGACTTATAATAGTTTAGAACAAAACCACTAATATAATAAGGCATCCCTCAATGTTAAGTGTAATAATCATGGAATTGAAGAAACATTATAAAATCACTTATCAAAAATACCCTTAAAAAGTACGAGTTCGATTAATCTAGAGATTAGAAATTCAAATAGTATTTACTCCTAAGACTATTTTGGACTGTCAATGTGTATATGCATAACGGATATCCCTCCATCAATTTTCCTTTAAAACTTATTCATTTTTTATTTATATACAAACTATTTCTATATATATATTCTTTATCTGTAAACATTCCAATGTCATAATTATTATTTTTATTTAAGTATTGTCACATTAAACCTAAAAAAATATATAGTTCCAATATATATTAATATTTTTAATACAAATATCAAATTATATTCATTGAAAGACATATCAACACACTCATATTAAGATTTTAAAATATAAAATATTCTGTATATTTAGAAATTTAAAAATCATCTTGTCAATTAAATACGTCAATAATATATAAAATCAAATCCAAATCATTAAATTCCACCCTCATTAAGGTCATAAAGTAAATGTCAATGATATGTGTAGACTACTATCAATCAATCTCAAATATATTCTAAAATATATGTTTAATTAATTTCTATATGTACGGTAAAAAGGGAATAATGATATAAATTTAATAACATGAAAGGATATTAATATAAGATAAAGGAATGAAAATATCACATCATGTCCCTCTTCCACTATAAGAATAATTTACACATTGTTCACTCATTATTTGAGGCTCCAATGAACTACATGAGTAATGGAATCCCTTAACATATATGGTTTTTATAACAAAAAAATGATAGTATTTTATACTGTACTATAAACTATAATAATAAATTTTGAGTACTCCCTAAATATTTTTTGGTTTCCCACCATTGGGTACTTATGTTTAGAACCCATTAACCAAGCCATCTTGTTAAAATATCACTAATATATTTGGGTTTGTGGGTTCCTCAGTCGGATCCATGACATTCAAGTCACTCTTCCGCTCAACCAGTTCAAAAATATTACATTGAATTTAAGAAGCTACGAGGAATAGTCCATCTCAAATGTATGAATTCTCCATTATAGTTCCCCTTTTCAATTGAAATTCCATAAACTATAAAATCTCCCGGTAATATATATGAGGTTTTATAAGAGTATAGATGGTAGAATTTCGGTGGGGATATCCTCCTTAGGTTGTTGAGTCAATAGGGGTTTTTATGAATTTTTCATTTTTCTACGTTTTGAATATCAAAACACTTTATCTTAAGGAAAATTATATTTTCCCTAAGGATTATTTTTATAAGGAAAATTTATATTCTCTATAGAAATTTTTATTCTTACATATGTTTTCATTTTTCATTTTATCGTCTCTTTAAATGAAACTCTTTTTGTTACTACGAAAAAACTTGGATTCATATGATAAACCTCATAATCCTATAAATACTTGGGTATATAATTATCTAAAAATCAAACATTGAATTCTATGAAATTTAGACTCTGAATTCTCTGAAATTCGAACTCTGGATTTTCTAACACTATGACTCCAAATTCTCTGAAATTTAGACACAAAACTACATGAAATCCAGACACTGAATTCTTTGAAATTCAGACTCTAGATTCTCTGAAATTCAGACTTTGAATTCTATAAAATGGAGACACTAAATTCTTCGAAATTAAGAATCTGAATTCTATGAAATTCCAACTCTGAGATATCTTTAATTATGACTCCGAATTCTCTTAAATTCCAACTCTGAATTCTCAAAAATTTTAACTTAGAATTACTCTGAATTCTGACTCTGAATTTCTCAAAATTCTGACTCTGAATTGATTAGAATTCAGACTCCTAATTACTCATAATTTAGACTCTGAATTCCTCAGAATTCTGTCTTCGAATTCAACAAAACTCAGACTCTAAAATCTATTGAATTCATATTCCTAATTCTTTTTAAAATAGAATCTGAATTTCCCTATCTTATAGACACCGACTGATTATTTTGCTACACTCTGATTTCTATTTTTCCATAGAATCCGAAAATTACATTTTGTTAAAAAAATTGATTTTCCTTATACATGTTATGAAATTATGTCATACAAACTGTTTCAAATTAACCGTTTCTTGGCTGACACACGTATAGGTCCCTCTCAGATACAAGGAATAATATGATTATTAGAGGAGAGAGCTAACTATTGGGAATATTCCTATAAATAAAAGCTCATTAGTAAAAGCTCGTTAACACGTTCTATCAATCTAGAGATTGGATGTAGCTGAAGTGATTTCTACAGAGATATACTCTCATGCTTTGTGCAGTTCTAATCATCTTGTTCAAATTGCGTTATGCGACTTTGATTTTTGCTGAGTACAATCGATGGCGTCAAGGGATAGAAAGAGAGAAGTTGTGAATACCTTAATGTTTGAGGGCTTCCAGGGATAGAAAACATATGTTTCAACTTAGTTAATGTTTGAGATCTTGTAGGGATAGCAAGACAAATTCCAATATTCTTATAGAGGGGTTACCCTGGTGTGGGTAAGACCGACTTTTTTTGATAGCATAAATCAACGGACCTTTGTCCAATGTTGTTGGATACCATACTCATTGGGTTAAAAGATTTTCTACTAGTTACTTTTCTGTTTTCATGTTTATTTCCAATGTATTTGGATAAAGGAATTATGTATAATCATCTTATACTTTCATGTACTTTTGTATACTGTGATAAATAATATATTATAATGTACAATATTTTCATTGCAAGCATTTCATAATTTTCATTTCTGGAATCATATTTCTAAAACATAGAATTTTTGTCTAGTTAAACTAAATGTGGCTGTGTGAATTTACCTTGTTTAAAATTGTTAAACATTGTTTATCCTAAGGTTAAAAACAAAAGTTTTTAAACATACAATTAACCCCCACCCTCCTCTTATAATTGAGCATCTACATCATTATTAAATTATATAATTGGAATCAGATGTGGTATTTGAAATACTTATATTCACATATAAGTTTCCTTTATCAAGTATTCCCTGTTCAAAATTATTTTTATAATATTTTTCATAGAGGCTTTTACCATTGTTTACAAACATTCTCTTTTAACAAGTATTTGTGGAGAGATATTTTCATATAGAATTGCAGGAATGAATGTTGGTTCGATTGACAAGTCTAAATCTTACTATACCACCTATATTTAATGGTAATTATTGTGAGTAGTTGAGATATCTAATGAAGTCATTTGTTATTAATATGGGAGTAAAAAATTTCGTATTTCTTTTGAAGATTATAAAATTCCTGAAAAGTAAGTCCAAACCTCCACTAACCAAGAAAATTCAGAATAGAAACAATATTAAAAGGTATGAAATACTTTTTTCAATTCCATGACCAGGAATATATATAGTAAGATTTATTCATATGAATCAGAAAATTGTATTTGGAAGAGACTTGAAGTTACTTATTTTGGAACTTCTAATGTTATAGAAACTATAAGAGCTATGCTTGGAGAAAAATATCATGGATTTCTTTATCGAAATGGAGAACATGTCTGCAATGTACATCAATGATTTCTGACAATTGTCAATTGTTTACAATCTGTGGGAGAGAAAGCTTTATATGGTGATTCTCTTGTAGACAAGATTATTGATATTATGCCTAATGAGTGATAATCCAAAAGAATAACTATTGGTGAGAATTGAAATGTATCTGAAATTACTGTTGATGAGATTTTTTGAAGTCTTCTTCAACATGATACATGAATGAGCATATATGATGATATGAATAAGATAAAAAATGGTAATGGATGTGTAGCCTTTTCTACTACTAAATCCAATAATATTTAAAGGGTTTCAAGATCCATGTCAAAAAACATTACCATTTTATGTAAATCTAGTTAAAATTAATATTCTGAGAATGGGATATCTAGTCTTTCAAGAAGGATGAACATGATAGTTGGAAAGAATGAATTTCAAAATAGATATATGATAAAAAGAAAATACAAGAAATACTCAGAAGTCAGTTCCTATAAATGCAAAAGAGTAAGGTATATAAGAGAAAATTGTCCTTGGCTTAAAAAAGGGATAAAAAGGAAACTAAATCTCATAGTAATAGAATGATGTACTACAATGCTAAAGAAAAGAATTTTTTAAATGCTAATGACACCTAGAGTGCCAGTGGAGGTGACTCTTCTGATGAATCCTCATAGTATGAATCTTCTGAAGAGAAAAATATTGGTCAACGAGCCAAAAAACCCATTGAAAATCATTATCTAATGGCCAAGGTGTACAATGTCGAATCTATTAGAAATGTATATTTGAATGAAAATTATACTTATGATAAATACTATGAATAATCAGATGATGAGTCCTTCTCATTAGAATATAAAATATTACTTTATTTTGAATACCTTTCTAGGATTGCTAAACTTCTTGAGAATGAAAATTCAAAATAAAAAAAAATCTTGATATGGAAAATTCTAGATTATCTATTTTAACCAGATAAGTATGAAATCTTTCTAAACATATTTATTAGAAATATTTTTATTTTAAAGTTATTTCCAAAAAAAATGAGGAAGTAAATTCAAATAAGGATATACTTTCTAAATATCTTAAAAAATTAATATATAGGAAATATATTTTAGAGGATATGTCTAGTGCTAAAAACATTTTTTTTAGGATACAAATCTAGTTTTTAAACTAAAGTTAGAAATAATATCCTTAAATAAATGTCTGTAAAATTTTACACTAGGTAAGAATAAAAATTTACATGATTTATTCCCAAATTCGATCTTTAAGAAATAGTTCGGGACTTGGTTATACTCATTCTAAACCAGTTTTTAGTAACAACTATTTTGTTCCCCAAAGTTCTATATTTTGTAATTAATTTAAGTGTGGTGGAAATTTTGTGATTATTTTTTCTTTAAACTAAACTCAATCTTTAGTTTTTCAGAAAGTTTATTTTTCCATGAAAATTTAGATACCTAAAATTTTGATTTCTGACATTCCTATATCCAATATTGTTTGGATTCTGAAATTATAACTCTTTTATTTTCAGAAATGCAAGGAAAGTACCAACAACAATACACAGTACATAGATATGGGACGTTCCCGGCATATGACGGGTAACAAAAATTTCCATAAAGCGATTATCAAGATGAAAGGAGGAAAAATAAATTTCGGAGATAATGCTCACAGAGAAATTATTTGTATATGTAACATTGTTTTTCTTGTAAACATTGTAAATTCAAATGTATTATTTGACAAGGGTCTTAAACACAACCTCATTAGAATAAGTCAATTATCTGATGAAGTTTACCCTGAGAATTTTAGGAATTATAAATGCTTAGTACACAATTCCAATGATGAGTTTAGTTTTCTACCCATAAGCAAAAGAATGTATACACACATAATATAGAAGACCTTGGGAGCCACGATCTACCATTCCTTAGTGCAAGTGAAGATCAAACATGATTATGGAAAAGAATGTTAAAAAACTATAACCTCAAAAACATTTGTAAACTTTCAAATAAAATACTAGTTAAGGATCTAATAGATGTTATATCTGATTCTTCAAATGTTTTTGATCCTTATCAATTTAAAAAGAAACATAATTAAAGTTTTAAATTAATTAGCGATGTCTCAACTCATGATGAATAATAGTTAGTGTATATGGATCTTTTCGGTTCAACAAAAACTAGATGTATTGGAGTCAAATGTTGTGTATTTGTCTTAGTTGATTATTACACTATAGTTTCATGGGTCTATATTCTAAAAAAAATGTTTAAAGATTTTTCTTATATCAAAATTTTCAGAGACCAAGATAAAAATAGGAAAAACCTTCTATTTATAACACTTCATAGTGATTATGTAAGATAATTTCAAAATTCAGATATTGAAACTTTTTGTAGTAAAAAGGTATTACCCATAACTTCTCAACTCTAAGAATTCCTCAATAGAAAGGTGTTATAGAAAGAAGAAATTGGCTTTTCAAGAGATAACTAGAACCATTTTGAGTGAATACTATATAGCTAAACACTTTTTAGACTGAATCAGTAAGTACTACTTGTTATACTATAAATCATGTTTTGATAAGACCTTTTCTTAACAAAACCCCTTACGAATTGTGTAATAGTATAAAACTCATACTTTCATACATCAAGGTATTTGGTTGCAAAGTATTCATTATGAATACTAATGAAAATATATATAAATTCATACCCAAATATGATTAAGGAAATTTTCTAGGCAAATCTACAACTTCTAAGACTTTTATAGTTTTTAATAAAAATACATGTACAGTTGAAGAAACAATGCATGTTAAATTTGATGAAAATAATCCTTTTATTTTTTAACAAACCCAACCTACATCCTCAGAATTGTTTTCAAGAATTATTTATCAACCATTGATAGATGGCCCTTTTGACAAGGGAAATATTCAAGAAAATATTTCTAAATCACATACCACATAATCTTTCCTACCATATATTGATGAACAAGTTTTACAAAACCCAAAACAGTTGTTTCTAAAGAATCATCCCAATGATAGTATCATTGTTGATTTAAATCAACTTTTAAGGACTTGAATATCCTTAATAAATGAAGTAAAACATCCAAAATTACTTTCTTAATTAGAACCAAAAATAATTGATGAATCATTAGTTGATGGTGAGGGGATAAAGGCCATACATGTTGATCTAAATGAATTCTAAAGAAACAATGTCTGGACCTTGGTTTAAATACCTATGAAAATTTCAGTTATTGGATTACAATGGGTCTTTAAAAATAAGTGTGATGAAAATGGAGTCATTGTATGAAATAAAGGTATATTAGTGGATAAAGGATATAATTAACAAGAAGGAATAGACTATGAATAAACCTATGCCCTTGTAGCTATAATTGAATCTATTAATATTTTATTTTCCTTCAAACCATTCTTTTATTTAATATTTTTTCAAAAGGATGTAAAAGGTTATTTTCTTAACAAATATGTTCAAGAGGAATTTTTTTTGAACAACCTCTAGGTTTTAAAGACACAAAACATCATGAATATGTTTTCAAACGTATAAAAGATTTATATGGACTTAAAGAATCCCATAGAGCCGGGTATGATACACATATATAATTTTTACTTCAAAACAATTATGTTAAGGGAACCGATGATCCAACCATTTTTATAAATAAAGATAATAAAAATGTTTTTATTGTTCAAATTTTCATTGATGTCGTTATATTTGGTTCAACTAAAAAATCTTTAACTGATTCGTTTGAGATTCTAATGAGAACTATGTTTGAAATGAGTATGATGGGTGAGTTTTCATTTATATTGGGTTTTCAAAATTCTCAAAAACCAAAAGGAACTTATATATATAAACATATGTATATTAAATATATTCTTATAAATTATGGACATGAAAACAATAAAAGTACACGTACTCCAATCAGTAGCACAAATTATCTAGATCTTGATGAAACTGGGAAACCTGTATATCAATCATCTTTTAGAAGTATGATAAGAAGTTTATTATACATGATAAATTGTCATCCAAAATTAATGTTTTAATTATTATTATTGGAAAGATATCATTTCAATACTGTGGAATCTTATTTAAAATAAGTAAGAAATAGAAATTTTCATATTTTAATGGGAACTGTTGATTTAGGACTCTTATACTTTTCAAAATGATTTTGTTTTAAAATTTTCTTTAGATGCTGATATTCGTGGGTGTTGAATTGATAGGAAAAGTACATCTAGAACAGGTAATTTCTTAGTAGATTCATTAGATTCTTGGTCATGTAAAAAGATACACTCAATAGCACTTTCTACTGCTGAAACGTTATATGCGGTAGCTGGAAGTTGTTTTGCTCAAGTGTTGTGGATGCAACACACACTCACAGGGTATGGAATGTGTTTTACCAAAACAAAGATATTGTCTGAAAACACTAGTGTCATTTCCCTCAGAAAAAATCCTACACATCACTCTCGTGCAAAACACAGAGAAAGAAGGCATCTCTTTCTTAGAGATCACACAGAAAAATTAGATATCATTCTTCAATTTATCGGAATGAAAATTCAACTTATAGATATTTTCACAATATGTTTACCATCTAATTAATTTGAATGCATTAATAAAAAGTTAATATTGATAACCGTAAGGTAATATTATATATTAATTTTTTTTGAAACCTATCTCTTTACATTAAGAAACATCTTTTGAAAATGGCGATACATTTTCTTGACAGATAAATTTTTCACAGTTAAAATTTTTCGTAGTTAATTTGTTTTCGTAGTTAATTTTTTTTCATATTTAAAATTTTTCTTCATTAAAATTTTTTATTGTTAAAATTTTTGTGTATTTAAATTTTTTTCGAAGTTAAATTATTTTTCATAGTTAAAATTTTTCATTGTTAAAAATTATTGTAGTTAAATTTTTTCATTGCTAAATTTTTTTCGTACATAAAATTATTCTTAATCAAAATTTTTGGTGTCTAAAATTTATTAATATCAAAAAAATATCATTTATTTAATAATATTTTTCATAATCTAATGTTCTCATGAAGAATTATTCTTATTACTAAAAAAATTTCTAACAATCTAGAAGATATGTTTCCATACATAAAATTTTGTAATCCAATATTACTTGTAGGTATTTTAATATTGTTTTAAGCAAATTTTTTGGATTCAATTTCCTTAAATCAGATGTATTATCTTAAAAACCTCAAAATATTGGAATCTTATAAAATCTTTCATTATCATTCATCTCAACCGCCAGATCATATCGAGCCAGTTTTTACCATTACATAAATCAGGGAATATGAATCAGCCCCTCATCGTCTATATAATGACCCCCTAATGGATTTCCAATATCGGTTTTTGAGCCCTAGCATGACGATGCTCTGCCTCTCCACATAAGAATTGTTCGGTATTTCTGATCTTCTCAACTCTGAATGTCTTTGGAAAAATCCGCGTAGATGAAAATTTCATCAACTAAGGAAATTTCTAATTGAAAATTATTCAAGGAAATGTTATTTTATGAGAATTTGAATTCAAAGTATGATTCTCTCATTTTAAACTATATCAAGGTGAATGGTTTAGAAAGCATGTGCGTAGAAAAACCAAAAGGATAGGATCTAGTTTATATGTAGTTTCTTATAAAGTTCTATAAATCATTATGTTTTTTATGATGGTGGGAGAGATAAGTTCTCATTTAAAAGTTGTGGAAAAAATTATTCTCATTCCAAAAGCAAGGAAGATAGAATCATTAGAATATCGTATGAAGGGGAAGCCATTTTCTGCACCCACAATCTACCCGATTATGTAAGAATTTTTTATAAAGAAAAGGATATACAGTGTATTAGATCAAATTAGTTAAAATTCCAAAGATCAACCATATATATACTAAATTCAAAATGTCGGCTTTTTGGGATCAGATATTTCATATTCCGAGAAAAGAAGATAGAGACTCCTTAAATATAAGTGAAATCTATGTTTGGGACTGTCCAGTCAACCCGAGAATGGTAAACATAGTGGAGTATATCTTTTAGCCGATTTAAAATATCAAAAATGGAAACCTTAAATTTAAGATCATTATGTATCAACCAATCATATCCAAGATCATTGTATTATGCCTAGAATCCTTCAAAATACCATTTATTTCAAAGACCATATCCTTCCATGGCATGTTTCTCAGTGATGATACATTGTGGTGGATGAAGGACAATTTCAATGGAAAATATAGATAATTTTATGACAGTTCTAAAAGTGAGATAGGATACTTATCCAAAAAGTCGAAAGTAGTCGAGACTTCCAAAAAGGGTACCAAAAAGAAAAAGGTGAATGAACTGGAAGTAAAAAACTCCCACAGTTCTGTAATCCCTATCATATCCTCCAAAATCAAAGAAAAAAGGCATATCTAAAAGAAGTTGTTGCTATGTGGAGGGAAGATAAAAAGAAAAAGAAGGAAGGGGATCCTAGCATTGGCTTGGATCCAGTAGAGGAAAAAGCAGTAAAGATTATGGGTGAAAAGGAATTTGAGAATCAAGAATAAGAGAAGGGGACAAAGAAGAAAACTTATGGAGAAGAGATTGTTCAATCTCTTCTCAAGGCTACTAAGAATGATTCTGAGCAGTTTTAGGTACCAGAATCCTTTCTCAATGAACCCATACAAGTAGTGACTCTAGGAAATAAGATAGTCATTCTGGAACCAGATTAATAGGACGGGATTTTTCAGGAAGAGGATGTGAAAGGTGATGAAGAGGAAGGATGTGATGATACAAATGATATGATTAGAAAATTTGAAGAATATCGTGAGATGTAGAGTCCTTTTGAGAAATTATTAATCCGTACATTCCTAGCCATATCTTCAAAACTTTCTACCTTAGGAATAGGTGATTAAGGTCTAGATGAATTTAACAAACCATCACATGAATATATCTACATCAACGAATTTTTTAAACCATATGATCGGGTCGCAGATGATGAGAAGGAAGAAGATGGGAAAGATAAGATAGTCTAACTATCAGATAATGAAAAAGAATCACCCAAGGCTTTTGAGATCATTTCGAGAGATGAAAAAGAAAATTAGGGGTAGCTAATATTCCTAAAAAGGAATTGGTGTATAAAAAAGATGTTGGTGGATCCTTAAAAAAACTTTTGAGATAGCGAGGTAATCCTCGCCAACTAGAGAATCTGATTCAGGATCATCTTCTATGGGTCACAATTTTTTTGTTCAATCCCTGACGAAATTGGTTGATACAATTCCTCTGTTTCTAACTATTGACTCAAGATGTCAGATGCTTCAGTATTATTATATAAGAAATCAGATTATGTTTCCATTCTTAATAAAAAATTTGTTAGGCTTCAGGCCTATTTTAAATTTTTCAATATAGGGTATGATACTCTCATGAAGTCATTCAAGGAAATCATTAAGTGGTCCAAGAGGAAAATTGAAGAGCTGAGAATCTATTATAATATTTAAGATAATGTGAATGATACTTTTGATACCGAAGATATCATGATCAAAGCAATTACAACAAGTTTTGAGGAGATGCTCAATATTGAACAAATAAATCAGAAGCAGGAAGACAAGGATCTGAATGGGAAAAATAATCTAGATTCCTTTGAATCTGAATATGGAAATAGATTGCCAAATTGAGTTCGAAGAAATTATTTATAAGCATAAAGAAAATATGAGGACTGAGGAATAAATTATTAAGGCTTGAAAAGAAAAGACAAAATCATTTTATAAGAAAAATAAAGATCAGGATTAACTTCTCAAACATTTTCAGGAGGATCATATGGAGCTTAAAAAGTTGAAGACCATTGTCAAGAAGCTTATGTCGAAGGAAAAACTTATGATGCTTTTTTTCTTAACTCTGATATTTTTTTGTATTACCTTTCTTGTACAAAATTTTCCAATCATAATGAAGATTTTATGTGTTCATCAAGTGTTTTGTTGTATAGTACTAATATTTTAGATACCATATTTGTTTCCATTCTCTCAATTCCTTTTTGAAATTCAGAAGGGGGAGAATTGAAAATGTAAAACTAATACTATGTAAAGAAAAAAATTTCGTAAGGGGGAGTATATCTATGGGGGAGTTTTATCAAATAATATTTCCTTATGCAAGAAAAAATGTCTCTTTAATGAAGTCAGGAATATATTCCATAGGGATTTAAAAACCTATGGGGGAGTTAGTCATATTCATCATGATTCATCAGTAAATGGATATAATCTTTACTTTTATGTTCAAAAAGAAAAAATTTATGTCCTCATATTCATTTTTGTAAGGTTGTTTATGCTTTCCAAAAAGAGAGATATTGGTGAGTCAATAAGGTTTCTTTATGAATTTTCTATTTCTCTAGGTTTTTAAAATCACAAACACTTTATCCTAAGGAAAATTAAATTTTTCGTAAATATTATTTTAATCAGGAAAATTAACATTTTTTATGGAAATTTTTATTCTTACCTATGTTTTAATTATTAATTATATAGTATCTTTAATTCTAACTTATTTTGTTACTAATGAAAAATTTGGTTTCATATCTAAAACCTCATAATCTTATAAATCAATGGATATAGAATTCTCTAAAATTCAGACTCTGAATTCTCTAAATTTCATACTCTGGATTATCTAAAATTCAGACACCGAATTCTCTGAAATTCAAACACCGAATTCTATGAAATTCAGACTTTGAATTATATGAAATTTAGACTCAAAATTCACTGAAATTTAAACTCTGAATTTTTGAAATTCAGACATTGAAATCCTCACAATTCAGACTCCAACATCCTTAGAATTCAAACTCTGAATTCCTCCAAATTCATACTCTGAATTCCTCTGAATTAAGATACCAAAATCTATTGAATTCATATTCCAAATTAATTGTAAAACAGAATCTAAATGCCCATATCTTATAGACTCTGAATGATTATTTGGCTAGTCTCTGAATTCTATTTTTCTTTAGACTCTGAAAATTAGATATGGCTATAAAATTTTATTTTCCTTGTACATGTTATGAAATGATGTCGTACAATCTGTTTTTAACTGGCCATTTTTTGAGTGACATGTGTTTAGGTCCCTCCGAGATTCATGAAAAAATGTGACCATTGGAGGAGGCAGCTAACCATTAGAGAAGTTCCTAAAAATAAGATCTTATTTTAATGAGCTCATTAACATGTTCTATCACTCTAGAGATTTCATACTGCTAATAATATTTCTATAGAGAGACTCTCATTATTTGTGCGGTTCTAAACATCTTGTTCAGATATCATGGTGTCACTTCAATTTTTACTAAGTACTATCAAGGGCTTCTGGGGATAGAAAGACAGAGGTTCCCACTACAATAGTTCTCGAGGGATTCCAGGGATATGAATACCAAGGTGCCGACTACCTTAAAACTTGAGGGCTTATGGGGATAGAAAGACAGATTCTGATTTCCTGTTAAGGGCTTACCCTGGTGTGGGTAAGACAGAATGTCATGAAATAATAAATCTAGGGATCTTTATCCAACGTTCTTGGATACCCTACTCATTGGGTTAAAATATTGTCTACTTGTTACTTGTTATGTTTCAATTTTATTTTTGTTGTATTTTGATAAAGGAAGAATTTATAACATTATTATATATAATTTTACTTTTGAATACTCTCATAAGTAAGATTCTATACACATTAAGGTTGAATATTTTCCTTTTAAAATTTCATTAAGTTTCACTTCGGGAATCATATTTTTGGAACCTAGAATGTTTGTTTAGTTGAACTAAAACTGGCTTAATGAATTTACCTTGTTTAACTTTATTAAACATAGTTTTACATAACTTTAAAAACAAAAGTTTTTAAACATACTATTAACCCCACTATAATTGAGAATCTACCACATTATTTCAATCATACATTGGTTCCATAAATTCTCTACTGTAACATGACATATTAAATGTTTCCACCCCTTCCTTTTCATACATCTGGATATCCACTTTCACACATAGTTATGAGTTTTGGTCTCAGCCAATTTCCCACACTCCTCCTTCTTTTTTTCATTATAATAAATATATTTTCATGTATGTATTAGATTTCAAATACATATTCTGTAAAATTAACATTATATCCATCATTCTTGTATTTTATATTGGTGTTATGTTCATCTGATTTCTCTCACTCCTCATATGGTCGTTGTGCTCTACCAGGTGGAGATCTAGGCTCATGTGGCTCCTGATCTCAGCCCCTCGTTGCTTTTTCCCCCTTCACCTCCTCATCCTATTGTCTCAGGGTCGAATGGAGTGGGTTCGCAACCTGGTGTCTCCATAAATGTTTCCATGTGTTGTAACATACAATATCCTATATTGGTGAAATTTTATAAATCGGTTTTTAATTTTTTTTACACAAAGGATAGGGTTAATAGTTTATTGAAAAATGGATCTAGAGATATGTTGACCCTATTGATTCTTATGACCTCAGAAAGAAAATTGAAAAGGGTTGATGCATCTTGTGAAAGGTTTCTGAAGGAAGAGTAAACATCGTTCACTCTTCCAGAAGATTTTTAAAAAATAAATTTTGCTATATATGTATATATAATTAACTATTAAAATAAATATTAACAAAAAATAAATATTAATAAAATATAATAAAATATAAAAAATTGTCAATTAAAAATTCATCAATATTAATAAAATATCAAAACAAATATTAATTAAATATTTTATAAAATTTCAAAAATATTTAAAAAAATTAAAAATATTCTTAATAAAATAAATATTTATTAATATAGTTTAAATATTAAATAAATATTAATAAATACTTATGGGTATTAATAAATGTAAGTAAATATTATTAAATAAAAATAAGTAATCATAAATAATAAATATTAATTTAATATTCAAAAATATTTATAAATATTAACAATTATTAAAAATTATTCCTAACTACAAAAAAATTTATTAAATATTAGCATTTATGAAAAAAAAATTTCTTAAATATTAATTAATTTTTTATAAATATTAATCAAATAATCACAAAAAATTAATATAATATAATTAGGTATTCATAAATACTAATAAAGATTAATTAAATATCAAAAAATTCCAATTAATATTAATTAATATTAATACATATTAATTAAACCTTCATTCATATTAATAACATAGTAACAAATATTAACAAATATTATTGACATAATTTTAAATATTTATAGATATTATAAATATTATTTAAAAATTAATATATACTAATAAATATATTAAAAAATTAATACATTCTAATAAAATATGAATTAATATGAATAGAAAATTCATAAAATATTAATAAAATATCAATAAAATATTAAATATATATATATATATTTATATTAAAAAATATTAAAAAGTACTAAAAATATTAATAAACATTTGATAAATATTCATAAATATTAATAATTTAAATAATTATTAATAAATATACATTTAATAGAAGAGAAATATTAACAAATACAGATGGTTATAAACAAATTTAAATAAATATTACTAAATATAAATAATTAGTAATAAAATACTAATAAATATTAATTAAATATTCAAAAATATTATATATATTAATTATTATTATTAATTTTTAGAATATACTAAAAATATTAATAAATATTAAATAAATATTCATAAATAATAAATATGTTTTAGAAAATGTTAATAATATTCATAAATATTACCAAATTTTTATAAATACTAATTAAATTTCTAAAAATGTCAATAAATATTGAAAATTATTAATAATTATTCATAAATACTAAAAATATTAATATATATGACTATTTAAAAAAATATTATTAAATATTAAATACATTTTCATAAAAATTAATTAAATTCAAATAGATATTAATAATATCAACAAATATTAACAAATTTAAATAAAAAATTATAATTCTAATAAATATTAACAAATTTTATTCAATATTTATTAAATATTCATAAAAATAAATGAATATTAATATTTATTAAAATTTATTGATAGTTAGTTATCATTTATTAATATTTAAGAAAATTTAATTAATATTAACTAATATTGATTTATATTATTAATTTGTAATTAAAATTTGAAATATTTATAAATATTAAAAATTATTTCAATTATATTTATTGATATTTGTTATTATGATATTTATATAAAAGAATATTTAATAAATATGTATTAATATTTACTTATATTTACACATATTTTTTGTATTTTATTGATATTAAATTAATATTACTTCTTATTTATTAATATATAATTATATTTAATTACTTTTTAAAATATAATATTAATATTATTAATGTCTATAAATATTTAATTAATATTTATTAATATTAATTGAATATTAATTATGATTTTTTTACTAAATACTAATACTTTTTAATATTTTTATAATTTATGAATAATTATTAATAATTGTCAATATTTATAAATATTTTAAAATATATTTATTTATTATTTGTTAGTATTTTTTTCTACTTATATTTTATTATTAATATGTATATACATTTGTTTATATCCATTAGTATTTTTTAATATTTATTTAATACGTATTCTATATTTATTAATATTTAACACAATAATTAATTTTTATTAAATTTGTATTAATGTTTTCTAATGTTTTTTAAATATTATTTTATATTTTTTTCATATTAATAATGTTTTAATAAATATTTTATTGATATTATATTAATGATGATGTATTTTAAATTAATAGTTATTTGTATTTAATTACTATTAATTAATATTTATTTTAATATTGAATTTTATATACATATATAGTAATATTTATTTACAAACAATATCTAATAAGAGTGAACATGGTTCATTCTTCCTGCAGAAATCTTACACAAGATGCGTCAACCACGTTCATGATTCTTACCGAGGGTTGAAGCATCAACGGGGTTGACGCATCTCGAGAGCCTTTTAAAAAAAACTAACAATCCAATGCCTTTTATAAAAAAAATTAAAACCCATTGAAGAATTTTGGCCTCTACTATCGCCCTGCTTCCCAGATACTCTCATGGATACTCAGTTAGTATCATGAGATAGTCTGTGGCCGGTCTTAGAGATCACAGACTCGGTGTATGATGATGCTTCTGCCAACCTCCAATAGACCCTAGTGGCAAGGTTTGGATTGAACCAACCACTACCTCCATCTTATCAAATCATTGTGGAGTCCTAGAATCTGGAAACACCAACCAAAATATTTATTTTTCACCACAAATCTTTTTGCATGTTCATAGCATCAGATTCAAACATATTCTTGGCTTAGAGTAGAGCCCATTGATCCTTGGGGAATTGTTAATTCAATATATCCTGTTGGTTGAACAATCTTGATAAAGCTATGGAGGGACCTCATGTAGTTGTATTGGTCTATTTTTCTAGACTCTTACTTCCATTCCAAAACGGTACCACTTCAATGATATTAGAGATTTTCTATGGAGTTTCCTATGAGCAGATGATCACACAATATGCTTCGAAGAAACATCAGTAGTCGTATCTGTGTGGAAATGGACATATGTCTCCCATTCCTGAATTAGATATTTCTTTAAGTGGAAGACTCTTTTTTCTAAAATCATGACATTATATACCTCTTAGATACCATGTATTGTTCATTCTATCATCTACAATATTGTTTTTAATATGTTTTCTAAAAAAATAGCATAGGTTAAAAATATTTTTAAAAAGAGGCCTTAAAGGAAGCATCGGTGATGCAACCTTCCATCCCATGTGTTTCCTTTAGCCCGGATTGATGACTTGGAAAAACCGATGGGTGGATACTCCCTTTGCCTTTTCTCCGTATTAAAGATCCCCCCTTCTCCTCACATCAATTTTTCCTTATCTCTCCTAAATCCATTTCTTCTCACAAAAAAAATATTTTTCTGTGCAGAGTAGTCGGTGGTCCAAAAGATGGTTTTTTTAAGAATCATTTAAAGGTATTTTTTATTTAATTTAATATTTTTTATTTATTTAATTGAATTGTTCTTAGTTCTAAATAGTTTATTTTTTAGTCATTATTGTTACTTCTAAATATTTTGTTTGGTAGGTTGTTTATTTGGTTATATAATGTTTGTAATAATAATTATTCTTATTAATGATTAAGTATAGATTCAGTATAGAATAACTTAGGATTATGTATTGTGATATTTTGGTATCATAAATATTATGTGGTTATCTGAGCAATCAAATCCATGTCTGGATAAAAAAATTGGATGCGGCTCTTGCATAGATGTATCTAGGGGTAAAACCCGAAAACACAGCTTTGTGATAGACTCGAACAAGAACTGCTACATGACAATGGGACTTGCTACACTTCTGGTTTGACACTCCGAGGGTATATGCTTAAGATGAATCATATTGTTTTTTTTAATAAAAAAATAAATAAGAAAAGAAAAATCATATCATAATCTTTGTCAATGATAAAATGATAATAATGATGTTATAGAATTAAACAGATAAGGAAGAGGGCATTAAAGAATGAATGTTATTATTAGTAATTGAATTATTTTTAGTTAGTTTTAAAGATGTTATTTATTAAGAGGTTTAATTATTTATATATAGTTAAAAATAATAATTTTTTTAGTAATTATTAATTATAGATTTATTAATGATAACTTAGGATGAAGAATGAATGCATATGATTATTTATTTATAGTTATCTAATTAATATGATATTACTATTGATTAATGAATAAAATAAATAATTAAATAATGACTTAATAATGATTAAATAGTGATTAATGAATGATTGATTAATAAAAAATGTACTATGAAACATTTGTATCACTATTTCAGATATAACAGGATGTTATAAAATTATAGTATCATAAATTTGATATAGTTTTGAAATAATAGGTTTTCTTCTTAATGATTAATTATAAATTAATTACATAATAACATAGGATTAAAATATAAATACATGTAATGATTAGAAAATAATAATTATAATTTATAAAATTACAATTATGATTATATAAAATGAAATAGTCAAGAACAAACACATTAAATTTCACAAAATGCTTTACAACATACACGAAATATCTTCGCATTTTTCAATTAAACATTGTTCGGATGAGATGAGCGTGACTTCATAAGTGACATAAAATACAGTTTAGATTTATATGGTAGATTTATGAAATCATCTAAATAAATTTAATTAATAAGTTATGTACATACTTGTAAAAATATGTTATTATTCTATAATATAAAAATCAGTTTGGTTTTACCTCACTTCCAAAGTTAGGCTCATATCATCAAAACCATGTTTTGTTAAAAAATGTTGGTATTTCTGGTATGTTGTAATGAATTCATGTGTAATTTAATGTGTTTGTTCTTCTATATTATAGAGTGATAGAAATATGATTAAATAATTATTAACTATTTATTAATTATTGATTAACTTAGTAACAATTAACTAGTGATTAAAAAATGATTAATATATTAAAAACAGTATTAAGAAACATTTTCATCAAAGGTTACGATATAAGAAAATGTTTTAAAACATTAGTATCATAAAATTATATAGTTTAGAAATAATCGTTATTATTACCAATTATTAATTATATTTTAATTAATAAATAACATAGGATAAAAAATGAATCTATATTATGATTAGATAACGACAATTATGATCATGTAATGTAAAATGATGGAAAACATTAAATAATGCATGAATGATTTATTAAATACCATTAATTCGTTGACATTTTTCAATAGAATGTGGTTTGAATGAGATGAGTCTCACTTAGCATATGTGTTAGATCCAGCTTATTTTTAATTGGAATCTTAATATGATCTTCGACATATATGAACTCCACTTTTGAATGATTAGAAGTTTTTTCCCTTTTAAATACATTTATGATGACATCTATAATATTTCATTAGAAGGTAGGAAGATTTTGAAAGCTCAAATTTAAAGTACATATCTTTTGAAGATGTTATTATGGTGTCAATAAATAATAATAAGTATTTTACCATATCTAAAGTGATACTCATCTCATCCAAACCACATTTTTTTTCAAAATGTAAATGAATTTATTGTATGTTATAACTCATTCATGTATTATTTAATGTTTTTATTCTTTTTCATTTCATTTTTAATTTTCAATCTTGTTATTTTCTCAATGATAAATAAACCAATTTGATGTTTCCACTTTTTTTACCTTCATTTCCAAAAAATTCGGTGACTTATATTCTAATAAACTTTTATATAACAAAATATCCATCGGATATTTTAAGGTATAAAAATGAATCCTAAAAATAAATTGTAATAAGTATTATATAGTCAACAATCATTGTTAATATTTGTTACGCTATCCTAATTTTGATCAATAAAACATTTTTGACGTAGAGAGTCATGTTTGCATATGTGTACTACTATGGGAATGTTATTCAAACTAAGAAAGGGGCTTCATATCATACACAACCAATAATTTTGGTAAATAGAGCTAATTTTGTAACCATAAGTTACCTTCAAGTGAGTATTCATGCTTCCTTAAATATGCAACTTGATCAAGAGATCTTGTCTATGATCAATAGACATATTCCATCCCTAGAAACACTATAGCATCTAGCATGTCCATTGGATGTTGATGTGTAATGGGTATATGAAATTAATTTATTTTCACAATAATTAGAGTGTTCATGATGCAGTCATGTGTTGATGTTTCTACTATACAATAACAACGTCCATTTATAAGAAGATGTAGATATACAAGTGTGGTTGAAGATAGTCTGCCACATGAAATGGATTCTACTCCAAATGATGTAGAACAAGAAAAACAAGATTATCTCTTAGATATACAAGTTAATCTGACATCCAACGAAGAGTTTAATAATGAGAAAAAAATAGTGAAAACAATGCAGATTAGGAGGGACCAGCAGAAGTTTTGGAGGAGGTTTTGAGAGATGCATTAGTTGTAAAGTAGCCTCGACCTACAATAAATCATCCACCACTCTCAGCATCATGGTCAGAAGCAATTACATGTCTACATGAATTCGACAATATTATTCTCACACCAGTAATAGAGTTCCCCATAGTTTTACTAGATTGGTTTAGTGAGCAGAAAAAAACCTTATATGTTGGAAAAAAAATTATATTTAAGATTCATTAAAAAATGAAGCTAAAGAGATTTTACATGGAGTGGCACTACTGCTATATATTTCATGTATCCAGTCGTATTATATATCTCATATGGTGTGAGAAGTATGGGTATGATTATAGATTTCTATTGAGGGTGATTCTAGACATTTCATTTGGTGGTTTGAGATTCTTGAGGATTGATACATATCATATATGCATTCAACCATTATAGAAACAATATCATACCTCACTGGATAATGAATTTGTTTCATCCACTATTGTTGATATGATTTAGACATGGAACAATGTTCTAATATCCCTTGTGTAAGAGAGGATACAAAATACATTTGGTTATAATATTTCCTATAATGAGGCATATATGTTAAAAGAGAAGGAAATTGTGATGGTCTATGGTGATTAGGTTGACTCATATCATTTGTTTCCCCAATTTATAGTCATTGAGGGATTGAAACCATGTTGTCTTCCATCATGATTCAAATGAAAATGTGTCTCGAAATAACTAAATTGATCCATCGTGTGTTCAATTTCATTAGTTTTTCTATTCATTCCTCCCAGGTATCTCCGCATTTCCTTTCTTCATTCTATTTATTAAGATTGATGGTGCGATTCTATATGGAAAATAAAAAGGTGTATTGTTGACTACGGCATCGAATATGGAAACTATTCACCTCTTCTACTTGCCTTGTCCATTATATTATGAATCATTGAGTTGGTTCCTGGCATTTATCAGTAACCATTTCATCAACATTTGGGGTGTTTGTTTTATATCTCATCACCATTGGGTGATTAATGAGGAAATCAATTTGGATCTGGATATATAGAGATACCCAAATGCACATAATCAGTTCTGCATTAGACACATAGCTAGCAACATGTATAAGCAATTTGACAATGACATGATGAAGATGGAAATCAAGAGGCTTGGTACACATTGTATTTGTTATTTTTTACCACTTCAATATAATGATAAAATCAAATTATTTAAAATATCATCTATTCTATGTTTCATATGATTAGGATCAATGATAGATTGAAGAATGTTTCAAACTAATCTTCCATGGATAATCAATAATTTTATGATTATATGACCCATATTCCAAACAAAAAATGGACATTTGCATATGACGGGGGGGAGGTATAGACACATGGCCAAAAACATTGTGTAATGCATAAATGGTGTCTTCAAAGGGATTTGTAAGATAAATCCAAATTCTCTAGTTCAAGATAAATTATATTGTTTCATTAAGTACATTATTGATAGAAAAAACTACCATTGGACGGAATAAAACATCGTCTAAGGTATGGAAGACTTTTACAACGATAGATTGAAAAGAATATTGATGATTATTCTGGTTATCATTTATACCTTTTTTAGGATAAGAATCTTAAATTTACATTTTAGATCATTTAGACCCCATCACAAATCGCATTAGTGAAAAAATGGTGGTTTTACTCAAAACAATGCAATGTCAATGTGGAAACTTTTAGGCCTTACGGTTTCTATGAACACACACCATTGTATCATTTTCCTCTGTGAAAATATTATAAGAAGAATATATTGATCTGGTGTACTAGATGGAACCCATTTCTAATTGCTATGTTGTACTGTGGATGCATATTTGGGAGTTTCGTTTATTCCCAATGCCTGATGGCCAGCCGATAGTGATACCTGACATCAATCGGTTGCATCCTCGTGGGAGACCAAAGGCCATCAGAATGTGGATTTAGATGTTCTAGACTCAATAATAGGGGTAGAGTTTGAGATGTAGCATATTCCCTAAAGAATTTCATAAAAAGAAACAATTCCCTAATAATGTTGAATCGAGTTCAGAACCTCATCCACAATGATATATTTTCATCATTGTGAGATTCACATTTTGTAAATTTTATGTTTTTATCTCTTATTTATTCCCCATGCTTCTAAACCCCAAAAACCAAAATTAGAAAACAAGATGCAAGAACATTTCGTCCATATCGTAATCTCTAGATTCGAAACACTAAACCATGAAACCTAAAACCTAACCTTGAATTCATAAACCTAAACCCTAAAACCAAACAAAAATTTCAAAAACCTGGACCCAAAACTCAATATCTTTAAACCTAATCTCTAAATCCTAAAACATAAAGGATGAACTGTAAACCCAAACACATATTCCCTATAACTTAGTTTCCAATCATTATGTGACTGATATTTTAATAATATTTTATATGTAGAAGGATGAAACCATAATACTCACTTAGCAGTGTACCCATATTTTCCAGGTTGTTCTAGAGGGTGGTGAGGATCGACCAATATGGGTGCGTTGAGTGCACCATTTCGATTAGAGGGAGCCTCCACATGCCATTAGACTATACAAGCATTGTGTTGGCTTTTAGGGAATTTCCTTATTAGATTTCACATTTTTAGACTATCACCTGCTTGCTACCCAGATAGAGAAGAGTAGACCAATGACAAACACATTCAACCTTTCTAAGGGAGAGGTGAACCTCACCCACTAGGATGTTGCAGTGCTTCTTGGTCTTCATATCCAGTGGGAGTTTTTATTGGACCCACCCATGCATCAGGGCGCAACCTTGATCAGTGATTATTTGGCGTCAACATTTTCTATGACTGTAGGGCTACAGATGGAGTGTCGATATTTATTGCATGGTTAGAGGCACATATTCCACAATTTCCCAATGATGCTGATGAGAAAATTATCATGTGTTATCCCATGAATATATATTATGGATCATTGGAGGGACCATGTGTACTGATCACTTGGGGATGTACACGAAAATAATGTATCTAACTCTACTAGAGGACTTTGATTAGGTATGGACATATATATGGGGATCCACCTGATTTACATACAGGTACATAGAATTATAAAGGCTACCCACAGGGACTGCACATGTCCTGGGGATGTGTCATCTATATTCATATTGGGGCACAAGAGTGCATCCCCACATTCCGCCCTAATTTTTCTGTTCCACCAATCGATATAGGGGTGCTGCATGACACTCCACAAGGATGCTATTATAATCAATCATTTATATTGGTTTCTGATGTTACTAGAAGTTATTTATTTTAATTTCCCATTTTTTATCACTATAAATGTTTTATTATATGGGTAGTGTCAGAAAAACAATTTAGATGGGGTTCCAAGACACCATTTGGGCATATAGAAGCTCCAATTAGACTTTCTATAACATTCCTTGGTAGGTATATAAAATCCATCACTTTTTAAAAAAATTAAAAATATCATCAATTTTGGTTTTAAGTTAAGAGATTATTTAACAATGGTCGCATATAATTTCAGATTTCATGGCTTCTATACTGAACTATTGTAGACCAGTTTCCAGCATGCTTATCTGTTGGGATTGGGGATGTTATGGATGTAGTGTCGCTCATTCACTTCCACATTATTGAGTGGAACAATCTGAATAGAGACATGCACCTATTTTTCAGTTCTCAACTGATTCCATTAACACCGAGACAGACATAGCAACTTCATGGGATAAGGCTGATAGATAGGTAGGGTGAGGATAGGGTCCAAGTACATGCCTACTTTCTCGACTATTGGCACAGATGTACAGAGATTTGTATTCAGTCAGTACCTATGAATCAATTATTTATAATATAATAGGTTGAGTATCAGCCATGGTATATACTGAAGTTTATACTGTATCTTACCCAACACAATAGAGATATGCATCAGATGGTATGTTAATAAGTTTCCATTAGTTTGGTTATTTAACTTTTTTACAATTAATTTTCAATCCCTTTACATGGAAGTCACTCAGAGAATCTTGTTTTAATGAGTGATGAAGAGGAGGGGGGGGGGGGGGTATTTAGTCAGATAGTCATCCATGCTGAAGCACTAAAGCTAAGGTCATCTTATTGTGTGCTTTTTGATGGAATCTTCGAGCGTCCTTCCTAGAGAGATGAGGTTCATCCACTAGAAGAACATCATTTTGTAGCTGGTGATTTTGAGGAGAAAAAACAATGGTGACATATACATCATCATGTCACACATGAGGCCTCACATGTTCCACAGGTAGAGGCTATCCATTTAGTAGTCCGACCTCAGCTGATTCACGATGTGCCTTAGGTGGCAGGGGTCCGTCTTTCTTAATAGGATATCCATATTCCTCTCCATCTTAGGGTACAGATCCATCACAGACATGGGGTATAGATCCCTCACAAACTTTTGTTCTAGATCAATCGTAGCCTTTGGTTCATGATCCATCTTAGCCTTAGGGTATAGCTGCATCGCTAGCTTGGTTTCCCATTGCGATGATGGGGCATCCTTCTACCACCCTAGTGAGATAAGGATCAGTAGGGCAGTATGATATGCAGTTGAAAAATCCTCCCACTGACTCATAGATTGCAGATTTGACAGTCGACATTCGAGTGTCGGAGGATCAACCCTCTCCAGGTCATTAGACTCCATTGTGAACTCGACATGGACATCACATTCACAGACCACCATGTGGGGCAGAGTATCCTCGCCATAAACATAAACATATATTGTTCTTGTTTATTTATAGGTTTTATGTCTATTGAAATTAAAATACTACTATTATTGTTATACTGTCATATATTTATCTAGTATTTCAGTTTTCATTTATATTTTAGGCATAATTTTTTTTAATAGCATTCAAAGTCGACTACTTAAAATATAGCAATAATTATTAAATTTAAAGTTAATAACATTAAAAGTTAATAAAATATACCATATAAAAAAATTTAAATAAAATTTAACATATATCCTAAACATCTAAAAAGTTGTTGAAAATAAATAGTTTCATCAATAAAATAAATAAATGAAAATGAGAGGAATATATGAAAAGTAACTCAGAATTGAGAGAGAAAAGAAGGAATGTTGAGGAGGATCCTATGCCACCTACATGAATTTGAAATCCAATATAATATAATAAAACAATTTAATATTTTATTATTATTTTTTTACTAATTATATATCTTTAATCCATCTTTAAATTTCATTCAAATTGGTCTTATAATTTATATTTTATAGGATATAAATGTCACGTACTTGAAACATTTTTAGGTTTCAATAAGGTGGATTAGAAAGATAATAAATTATTTTTTATCAGCATTTATTAAGATATTATTTATATTTTATAGTACATGTCATATTTTGAATAAATGTTTAAAATTTCATTTATATTGTTCTTATAGTGTATAATTTATAGGCACGCAAAGTCACTTACATGAAACATTTCTTTTGTTTCAATTAGGTTGATTACAAAGCTTATAATTTTTTTTTTCTACAATAGTTTTTAAAAAATTCATTTTATTTTTGGCTACTTGTTTTATTTTTAATAATTTTTTAAAATTTCATTCATATTTGGCTAGTAGTTTATGTTTTATAGGATAGAAATGTTATAAATTTGAATCATTTTTATAATTAAAGTAGGTTGATTAGAAAGCATATAAATTATTTTTCATCAATATTTTTTTAAGAAAACATTTATATTTTATACTATATGTTATATTTTTAATCAATTTTTAACATTTAATACATATTGGTATTATAGTTTATATTTTATAGACCAACAATCTAACATACATGAGACATTTTTATGTTTCATGTTTTTTTATTATAAATCTTATAAATTATTTTTCAAAATAATTATAAAATAAATTATTTTTATTTCTGACTAATATTTATATGTTTAATCAATGTTTAAAATTTCATTCATATTGGTCTTATAGTTTGTGTTTTATAGGTCTGAAAAGGCATATACCTAAAACATTGTTATGTTTCAAGTAGGGGGATTAGAAACCTTATAAATTATTTGTCATCAACTATTTTTAAGAAATAATTTTCATTTTTGACTACTTGTTATCTGTTTAATGGTTGCTTTAAAGTTCATTTGTATAGGTCTTATAGATTATATTTTATAGGCTAGAAAAGCAATGTACTATAATAAGAGATTAATTATTATGACACATTTTGTTTAATATATATATATAAACATAAAAAGTTATAATAAAACATCAATATTTTAAAAATATATATAATAATAATTACAATTGAAAAAAAAATTGTTTTAGGGGAAAACTGGATTCCAGGATGCTGCCTTTAAGGTGTATTTTTAAAAAAAATTATCCTATGCTATTTAAAATAATTAGAAAACATATTAAAAACTGTCTACAAGGGCATTATTTTCTTGTTTTCAAGAAGTGTAGTCAATGTGTTCATAGTTGTTAAGAGGTTTTATTCAAGTAGCAACTTGGATTAGTCTCCACCAGAAAAAATACACATCTCAGGAAATTTATTATCTTAGTGGGGTGAGGGAGCCCCTATCACGGTTAATCCTATTGAGGGTGGCACTCTAAGTAAAAATCCCAAACATATACCCTCGTCTTTATAGGTTGGCCAAGAGTCTCCTTGATAAACCTTGGTACCCTATAAGCAGATGGCATACTTTTCCTCTTTTGATGAGGATCTAGTTTATGTTAGTTACCTTATTCAGTTTTTCCATGGGAAGTTTTTTTATTGAAAGTCCATTAAGGTGATACCCTCCATTTAGAGGTCCTCATCCACACTTCTAGGTGGCCAAAATACTATATTATCACATATCTATAGATCCCAAATTGATGGATTTATTTATCATACAATGGAACTGCTAGGGGATTCAAATAAAAAAATAGACATTAAGCTCCTCCTTCATACAAATGTTGAACAAACAACATCCCCATGCAGTGTAGGAAAAACCCCAAAAACTCCCTATAGTGGGAGAAAGGGGGAAATCCCATTGGAATTCCATCTAAAATCTAGGATATTTTCTTCTTTTATTTAATTTTAGTGGTGATTTCACAGTATCTCAGAAAAGAGATAATTTGGAATTCTCTTCATCTCAACTGAAAGTGTCTAAGATTTCTGAGTCTAAAGCAATGTGACATCATATTTATGGATCCTAATCCTAATCTATAATTCTCAGGGCCTTGGTACTTGGGTAAAAATATATTTTATAGCTAAATATGTTCATAATTCTAAGGTATCCATCATTACAGTTCTTAAACACAAGAAAAGAACCGAGAAAATTTGTGAGTTTGCTTGTAGAATCATAAATCATGCTTACATTCATGACAATACCTCTATTATGAATATTCAGATATTTTGGCATAATAATATTTCCCTATATCTGATTCAATTTCATGAGAATCTTATCCCTACAAAAGTGACTACCTTTACTGAAAGTTTATTTTTCCCTACATCTACAGTAGCTGAGATGTTCAAAGGAATGATTCATTATGGAATTGTCTCGAAGCCTTCCACCCAGATGGATCCATGTGGATAGTTAGAGTGGAAATTAATTTTATATAATGCTTCGATGAGATTAAAGTTAGATGGGACCTTCCGATGGAGGAGTAGTATGGATTTTTTTCAATTAATGGCCAACACAAGGCTTATGGATATGGGATACACAAGTGACCAGTTCATGTGTTGTAATAAACAAAGAGGGGGTCACTAAACATAGTGTAACTTTGATTGATTCCTATAAAATGTTCATGTCTTATATTCCTAACACAGTGCAATGTTCTCTCACCTAGAACTCGGTATATCTGATCATTCACCATTGTCGCTCTTATTATCTCCTACACACATCAGCAGTGATCACTTCATATTCTCCCACATATGGTCTTGAATTCTAGGTTATCACCAGATTGTTAGTAATTCTTAGTACAATCCTATATAATGGAATTTGTGGATGGGCTACACAAAAATTTTAGGAGTCTCAAAAACACCATATAGTCGTGGGTTGGGGAGCACCATCCCCACTTATATGACATAGATACGGTAAAAAGGAGATAAAAATTAGAATCAAGTATTGAAGATGAATGGAATGGACTGGTATTTGAGGAACTCATTAAAAAAATATATGCTCTGAAATAAATGATATTTATACAAGTACATGAAGAATGCTGGAAATGAAGAATAAGGTGGATTCAAGAAAGAAATATGAATATGGCTTATTTTCATGCCTTTATAAATGAGAAACGACACATTAGTGAACCCAATATATTTCTTGGGGTGGATCATATAGTAATGAACAACATATCATTGGTGGTATGGATCATTCACATTTTGAAATGCTTATTGCGTGGCCTAACACCTGTATGCTTAAAGGATACCCTGGAGGAAATGATGAGTTTCTTGAAGTGGTTACCAACACAATCTCGAGTGAGGAAAATGTAACCATGAAAAAATTAAATATTAAAAAATAATTTCTTTGAGGATACAATGGAACTCAATCCTGAGAGTGCTCCAAGACCAAACTACCTCCCCTTATATTTTTATAGAGATTCATGGACAAAGGATAGGAATGTAATGATTATTTCCATAGAAGACTTCTTCCATGGGGGGAGTCTTCCATGTTTCTCTTATGCAATGTCTTCAGTTCTTAATCCCAAATTCCAATACCATTACTCCCTCTATCATTATAGATCAGTGAGAATGTCTAAATTTCCTTATAAATACATTGGATGATTCACTAATAGATGTATATCACTACTTCTTCCCTTCTGTATCGTTGTGGGAAAACATGGATTCATCAATTTCCGATCAATCAAAGAGAATACCCTTGACCAGAAGGTAATTGGTGGAGTTATCCTCAAACCCTATAGATAAAAATTCGAAATTAAAATTTATATGGATAATGTGTATGATCACATTGAGTAAATCTTTATCAACATTGTTCTAATATGTTTGGGTTTCTCTTCTTGGGCTTCTGAATTGATTTTCATGTGTTTTAGCTCATCCGGGATGGTAGTTTATTATATGGAGAGGAATCAGTTCATAGACATCATAACCCATGGTTTGATACATAGAGATCCTTAATCCCTGATTATCTTCATCCTTTCCCAATATGATCTAATACACCTTATTAATGGGAGCATTCTCATGGGACACATTCTTACTTATCGAAGCCATCTAAGTCTCCAATGTGTATCCCATCTTACCATTGTAAATTATATGATTATTTGATTGAATGGTAATAGTATGTAAATATGAGGCACCAATATAGTTCATCAGAAGTGTTTTCATTAGAGTGGATAGATCATCAACATGGAAAATAGACGTCTTTACTTATTAAAAATTTCTCAAATAGGTAGGCTCATTTCATTGGGAATAGACCGCCCATGATGAAAGGAAACATTGAAATGGAGTTCCTTGGTGCCCCCATTTCTTCATGTATACTGGGTATTTATCATTCTGATCATATTTTATGTAGGATCACATGTCGGGTTTTGAACTAGAAAATTTGTGGTTAATTCTTCTGAGGTAGGATCACATTGGTTAAAAGTGTTCTATTATCCATTCATATTCATTCAATCTAAGCCATTAAAATTTTTAAAATAGTAATATATAATATTAATAGGATATTAGAGGGACTTATTTGGGATTCTCTTTCAGTGGAGAAAAACACTAGGTGTCCTACGCCAAAATGGAAAGGCCAACCCTTGAAGGGTGTATCAACATTATAATTTTTTTGACACTCTTCATTGAATTCATGAAAAATTGGAATGTGAGATATTGGTGGAGCATACCCTTCGAGGAATGGACATTTATAACTAATGTACATGGGGTGAAGAAGTGTATGGGAGGATTCCCCCCCCCCCCACTGTGGCCCATGAGTTTACCTCATATATCATCTTTTCAGCCACTATCCTGAGAGATAACTGGGAAAGGGGACATTATCTTTTGGTATCACAACAGGACTAGGTCATAGATCATTTTCCCTAGGTACCTGACTCCATGTATCACCTTTAAGGAGGCCAGATCAAACCTGTTGTTCATCCATAGTAGTCACGGACCATAATCAATGAGATGTTTTAGATCTTATTGACTTTAACAAAGAACGAGATAAGTAAATCATTACAAACTCTAATTCAAGGGTCTTCTCCATGATGGATTTTTGAAGGGAGAAATTTTCCGCGAACAATACTCAAAGTTGGAATGTGATTCTGTAGTAAACTATGATTCCTTCTAAAAAATATTTCTTCGTTAAGAGAATAACGAACCATGCCATTTAAAATGAGTACAACATCAAAATAATGTCTACATACCACTATTCTAGGTGTACATGATTCAAGGACCACCAGGAGGAGATATCAATCTTGAAACTTTTTAAAGTGATTGGGATATCACAATTTGGAGCCCCTTTAGAGATTTTACTGCTTTCTCTTCACAGGAGTCCCAATTTACACCTTCCCTAGACCGATGGATTCATGTTGTCGGTGATTCTGGTACACAAAAAGATGTCATGGGATTTTTTGTTGATCATTGGATGTTGGTTTATTTTGTATGAATGAAAAATGTCACATCCTGATTAGGTTTTTATAACAAAAAAGACTCTAATATTATGAAAACCAGATTTGTTGCTTGTTGTGGGTAAACTTTTTATGAACTGTCATGAGTCGCCAACATCGACACCACTACATGTTAGTAACCCTCCCAATCATTTCATAAATATTATTTCCCAGGAAGAAAAACGATTTTATTTTCATCAATTGTTTGGTGTTTCTTATGTGAAGGACCCATGTAACATCTTAATGAGTGATTATTATCGACAAAAATATCAAAAAATAGTTCCAACAAATCAATCAACCAGAGGTTATTCAGGTCCTACATATTCAAGACATATATATAATTAAATATTACATAATTAAATGTTTTTTAGATAAAATAAAATATAAATATATATAATATATATTATAATATTTGTGTTATCAACGAATTCCTCGATGAAAATTTGTTATTTTTTAATTTTTTTTATAATTTGTATTGGGAATCAATTTATTTCAAAAATATATATATTTAAAAAATATTTTTATTCAAATCCCAAAAAATGGTTAAAAAAGTTCATGATTTAGAATATATAGTACTACCTATAAAGGCCTCAATAACTATCACAAAAAAATATTTGAATTATACCAACATAAATTTAGCAACATACAATATATCTGTTGGAATAAATGAACAATTCGAACATATATTATGTTTTATTGGTATTATATTCATGTTCCAAAATTTATTTTTAACAATATATATATATATATATATACATGTTGTTATTGATTGTTTAATACAAACATATGCATTACTAACAATTACTTTTGTTGTTATGTCTTATTAACACAGAAATTTATTTTTACCAACTAATGAATCTATTTTTATTAATTATTATTACTAATAGTTTTCTTCAAAATAAAAATAAGCTACTAATATTTATTCACTACAAAATATAATTAAGTTTATTTTTTATAATTATCATTTTTACGGTTTAGTAAAAATATTATATTGATATAAAAAAAGTATGTTGATAAATATTAGGAATATGTCACATGTTGGAATCCAAATCCAGCTATTATTTTAATTGTTTTTTTTTGAAAAAAAAAATATGATATTTGAAAAACCATTCACATAAAATTGAAATAAAAATTATATAAAAATAATTAATTTAAAAAATGTAAAAAATAATAACTAAAAATAAAATGAGAATAGGTTACCACCTATGAATACACTTTCCCCCAACATCTCACCTCTTCCATGGTCACCTTCCCATCTACCACCCTCACTCTCCACCACATTCTCCACACATCCAACTCTTCGTCCCTTCCTCCGCCTCTAGCACCCCACCTCTGCCTCTGTCTCCCTTCCTCCACCTCTAGTGCCCCACCTCCACATGCGCCTCCCTACCCTCACCTCCTGCTCCCCTCCTCTTCCTCCACTTCCACCTCCACTTTCGTCTTGTCTCCCCCATCCCCTCACATCGACCCATGATTCTCAATCTCCCTTTCTGCTCCCCATATAATGGCCTTTGATCCCTATCAGTCTGTGGAAAGTATCCATTTTGTTTTCTTGGATACTGGAACACCTGATTCAATACCATAATTCCATTTAATTTTTAGGCCCATTCCCTCTTTTGTGCATAATTTTTTGGTGTCACTTCTACATTTCATCTAATATACCAAATCATCATTTCATCATGCATGTGTTCATTTTCAATTTCATCCTGAAGAAAATCATTTCCTTCTAAAGCCAACTATTTTTCATTTCCTCATGAAGAATCATTAAATAAATATTTGATTCCACCATGAGGGTATTATATTATGATGGGATAGGGGCATGGGCATCATCAAAATGGGTCTACCAAAGAATTAGGTATTCAATCCATCATATTCCACTTTATTTATATATTTTTGAATGATTTTTCAAATCATATGCATATATGATTTTGATGTGTAATTGGATACTCATTTATTTTTTCATTCATATATATTGTCATTATATTAAATATTTGGTTTTTAAAGACACTTCATCCACTAGCTTCATATAATATTTGGTGAAAGTATATATGACTGTTATGGCCTCATGGAGCTCAATTGAGAGCTTCTTCTTCATCAATCCCCTGAGGTCATCCATTTCCCACGTATTTCTATTACCAATTAATTTTATACATTATATATTTGATAATTTTCTATAAAGGACATATGTGATATTAACTTCTTTGGAAACACACTTTTTCTATTGCAATGTTAATTTTTCACAAGCTGATGGCCACCAATTATCCTCAATCAAGTAGAATTATTCCATGGAAACATGGATCATCTTAAGTATTATCTTCTAAATAAATCATTTCAATAACAATCATGACTATTATAATATTTTAAATGTATATATTATATTCAGTTAACTAATTCTTTGATATGATTTATATTCAAATTTTGTTTCAATCTTTCTATATCTGCTAATATTTTATAAGACAGTAGCTAATTTTTTAGACAGTTTTGGACATATCACTCTAATATGATTATGTTTTATGTTTATATTATTCATTGTTATTATTAAAATAGTAACTACATTTAAATTATTCATGTGGTTCAACTCTTACTTCATTTAATATGTAAGCCCAGATTTTATACATTAATTCTTCAACCCAAAATTTGGAATCTGTTAGATATATATTTTTTAATGATCACACCTATATCTTAGTGAAAGGGAAAGTTATACATTTTCAAAGAGTACATCATTATTATACTAATAAATAACATTTAAATATTATTTTATAATGTTTGATGTTATACTTAACATTTTTATCCTTAATATATAAGTACAACATTTCATTTAAACATGTCTTTCTTAATTAATCCTCCACCTTTAATTTTATATTAACCTATATAGTCATGAATCTATTTTATTATTCTTTGGTTTACATTTTTGTAATTTGTCTAAAAATATTTATTATTTTTATTTTTATAAATATTCTTATGCTTTCTAATTTATTCCATTGAATCAAGGATTCTTCATTTCATTACATCATGTTACATCTATATTTTTTATATAAATGAAAATAAACTTTTTTATTATGGACATTTTCAAAAAAATGAAGAAATGATAACAATGGTTTTTAAAATTCTTTTGCTTCCCTATCATTTTTTTCTTTTAATTATTTTTTTTTCGCTCCTATAATTGATGGTTCATATCTTTTTTTTGAAAATATTTCCACAAAATGATATTTCACTTTCAGGTTTATATCTACAATCATCTTACTAATCTTTACAAAAACATTGATACTTTCCATGTATGCATTGATTTTAGTTTAAATAAAACATTTCTTTAATTTGATTATGATTCAAAATTTAATCGAATCTTTACATTTATTAAAATCGTATATAAAATTGGGTTGTTTTGATTAGTTGTCTGATTTTATAGACCAATAGTATCTGAAATTCTTGAAATAATGACATTAAATTTTCAAATTTTTACTCTCACTGCATATCTTTTGTATTATGTTACCATTATCTATTGTTTTTTCATTTATTATAATGACATATTTATGAAAAATATGATTAATATTATAAATGATCATGGAGAATGAATCAATTTTGAACTCTTATTATTGTCACCATAGAAGAAATATTTACGTCCAAATTATTATATCATTATTAATGATTAAAATTTTATTGGATGTTGTTGGTCTGGTCATCTATACTATATATAGATTAGTTCAACCATGTTGCACAAATGCAAGAACATGATATGAGAGATATGTGTTTCAAGCATACTATCTGAATGATAATACTGTTCTTTGGTTACTAGATTATATTTTTTATATTTTACTATATTGATTATCAAGGGTTGTGCTTAGATGGTTGTGGATATTTTTATTATATACCACTTGATTCAGAGAAACTAGTTTATGATATAATATTCATTTCATATGAAACATAGTGCATTGTTCAAAAAATCAAGTTAGATCTCTATTCTAAGAACACCCCCTTCGGTTTCTATTATGTATCATATATGCACAAACTATTATGCATATTATTGATTTTTTCATACTAGATTCATCCATATTTATAATTTGACTTACTAGACTTTTGAAATTTGGAGGCATCAATTATTCATTTCTCACTTTCAGACAGTCCTTCCAATGAAATTCAATTGTATCCACGACATTGGTTTTGGCTATCCCAAACACCTCAACTACTTTGTCATCCAATATTTAAATGTGCACCATCAACTAGTATAATATTCTATCACAAGCCCTATAAATAAATATCTTTATGGACACTAAAATATCCTATGACAAAAATTCTTAAATTTTACTTTTGTAAACAATATTGAATCTATAATTTTTTTATTATGAAATATATTGTTTTGTATTTATATTATTGTTTAAATGGATCCAATACCATCAATAACCCACTAAATAAATCGTTTTATGAAAAATAATTACAATAGCATTCCTAGATTTTTCAATTATTAATATTCCATTACAATAAGCAATATATATTTTTCAAGTGTAATTTTTCAAAAAATTCAGTAATATACATTATATTTCATTTTATTTTTAAATTCATCATATATACTTATCCTGTATTTTGTTTTTCATAACTATTAATTTTCTGAGATGAATATTTCTTTTCATTATTGGTTATTTTGTCTTTTTTTAATTAAATGTTATTTATATTTATTGTTTTTGCTATATTATACTTTTTCTATTATGATATCATATTTTAACATGTATTAAATATTATTTCTTATCAATATTTCACTTTATTTTCTGTTATTAAAAATGTTATGTCGTTGATATATATATTTTGTGTTTAGTGTAATAGATTAAATTATGCAGTCTCGATATTAATTATACATCTTTTTCTCTTATCCTTTTATTTGAGGATCATTTTGCCTCGCTTCTATCATCCTTTCATGTAAAGTTAGTTCAATCTAGCTTGTAGAGTTTGGTTTAATTTTTTCTTCCTGTTGTTTTTGGATTCTCCATCATTGTGTTTATAGTTTTTCTTATTATTACCTATTGTGTTTGATTCATATTATTTTTTTGAGGAGTTCTAATATTCAGTTATTTTTTATCACAACTCCTTAGTTTTCTTATAAAAATGATAAAAAACAAAGAAACATAACATGCTTTTTTTGTTGTATATATTTTTTAAATATATTAAATATTATGTCACTTTTTGTGATGTATTTTTATATTTTATTTTAATTTTTAATCCAAAATTTTGTGTCACATTGAGAACACAAAATAATAATAATAATAATAATCATCATCATCATCATCATATTAAAATCAAAATATACACAATTTCTAGTATAAGCTTATAATTGGCCAAAATGTTTGAGTATTTTCACGAGTAAAGTATTAGTTATAAATAATCAAAATAGAAAAATTTGTATATAGACCCTTATCATAAGTGGTATGCCCAATAATTATACTTCATTAAGAGTTGTCCAATGAATTTAACGCAATCTAGAAAAATTTTACCTAATCAGTTATTATTATTGTTAATTAGTCATTATAGTTATCAATAGTATCTATTAATGGACCCTTAATATTATTTATTAAATTCATGAAAATGTGTGTAATATATAACATGAATATTTATCTAAAAATATATCATTTTAATTTTACCTTTGAAATTGTGTATGATGTTATTTAGTTTTTTATTTCACATCATATGGATAGACCACCTATTTTCTACAAGATATGAAAAATGTTTTCTTTGTTCAAAAAAGTTATCACTATTTTAAATCCAATTTACAAGGTAACATGTTTTATTTTTTTGCAATACAAGTTTAAGTATTTAATTTAATTTATGCCTCATACAAAAGACAACATCAATTGTGAAATTGAATATTTTTAAATATTGAATCTTATATATATTTAAAAATAATTAATTATTTAAGAAGAATTTATTATGTCCAACTATTTTAGTTGATTTTGTTATTAATGGTAGAACAATTATTTTTTATTTTATTTTTTGGTATTATGTTTTTATATAATGTGTAGTTTTTCAAGGTATGTATTGGAGGAACTATAATAGAGTGTGAACAACAATAAATTTATGCATACAAAGAATATGGGGAAGACAATAAGGGATTTGAATGTTATTCGGTGAAAACCCAAATTCCCCTTTTGTTTATGCATGTAGTGGTATATGATATGTAAGCTTGGATACGTGATCCCTACTATTGTGGACATGTCATCACTATGCAGTGAATTTCATGTGTCGATCACGCCACTTGGGAAAACCATGATAGTGAAACACGATGTGTGAGAGAGGAATAGTGTGGATGATGTGTGATGGAGTAACATGTAAAGTCTCTTGGAGTTACATGTAAAGTCTCATGGGGTCTCATATCATGGTTATGTTACAATTTATTATTTTAAACCTAATTCCAAATCTATATTTTTAGGAAGAAACTACTGTATTTGAATGTTTAATTCCATGTTTTGTAGGCACTACCTTTGATTAAAGTCAAAAATTAATTTCAACACATGTGCAAGATGTTCAGCACAATTGTGTATTCCTTATTGTGAAGGTACCACCTTTATCCCTACGGGGTAAGTGTATTTCTATCACGTGTCTATGTACCTCCCTCAATTCCATATAAGGTATTTTCTCATTTTTTATCATCTATTGTTGCATAGACTAAAGCTGGCATGGATGGGGATGCAGCTGGAATGGATGGGGTGGAGTTGGAGCTCGTATAGACTGGAGCTGGAATGAAAGAGCTAGATGAGCTAGCACAGACTAGAGCCGGCATGGATGGAGAAAGATCTGGTATGGTTGGTCTAGGGTTGGATCTGGCCTAGATTGGATTGAGTTACTAGTGTTGGAGTCACTGGTGATGATGGGTTGGAGCTGCAGGGTTGTCAAGTGACAGAATTGATGTGGGTAGAGTTTTCCAGAATTGTGGAACAATCCTTCAGGTATCAAACATGTTATGTTTGGAATGAATTTAATTATAAATATAATTATTTCTTTTCTATTTTTACACATGTGTTAAAATAATATTATGTTTTATAATAAAAACATATGTATTATATATGATAAATTAAGAAATATAATATGAAATTTTAATGACAGAAAAAATTTATCCTTTTTATTTAAATTTAATTTACAAATATATATATATATATATATATTTGTAATATTCTTACCAATAGATAAATTTGTCACTAGAGCCTATTTCTAAACACATTAACCAAAATATATATTATCTATTGGTATTTTTATAATTTCAATATAACTATTTTGTCTATTACAAAAACATTTAAAGATATTGTTTTTACCAGTAGTTTAGTGATAGAGACATATATGTTCATAAACCATTTTACCAACAGAAAGTTCACTTTTACCAAAATAAATGTCCCAATTGGAAATAGCTATTTACTTTCATGTATATATACGGTTATCAAAGAATATTTTTGTATGTATCAAGTCTTATCTATGAGGATTGGAGTTGGGTAATAAGTTCATCCAATGGGATATGAATATAAATCATTAAAACAATTTAGGGAAAATGAGTTTGATAAGTGGGAAAATGGTGAATATTATATAAAAAAAATGGAATGAACCTCCGCAGGTGTGGTTACATAATTTAGGAAAAATAACATAAATTAAAATAATTAAGAAATTTATTATTTGAGTTATATAGTAGATCGACCACTACTATTAATCTCAATTATGCTTTCTCATGTAATTTGATAAAAAATATATAGATTCATTGGGTATCTATAATGTTTATTTTAAATAATTAGTTAGGTTTATGGAGTTATTGGTCTTGTTGATTTTCTATGTGGCCACCATTTTAGGAATAAAATCTTTTAGTGTGGGTTGTCAATACCCCCAGATGTGATTAATCCAGTTACATAACCTTTCCTTTATTTCATGTTTCTTAATCCTTTCAAAGGATTAAAACATAAACATAAAATCCATTATTATAGAATATTTATTAATAAATCATTAACCAATTTAGTGAGTAGTATGTGCATGTGATATGGAAAAGATAATAGAATAATAAATATAAAAACTGACAATAAAATTAAATAAATTCCCTAAAATATTTCATATTTCCAAATGGATAAGAATAAAGAAATAAATATATAAAAATAATAAAAATAATGAAAGGGTAGAATACTATGAAGAAAAATTCCACTAGACTCCTATAAATCAAAATTTATTCCTACATATTATCTTTTACCCATTGAATTATATATTTGGTTTATTTATATCTCTTGTACTCTCTCTAAATAGTTATTTGGCTACCAAAAAAACTAATCACCCTGATTTTTAATGTCTTTAACTTACACAAAATATAAAATATTCATTTACAATCTATCATTTATCTAAACAAGTCTTAAATGATAGGATAAATCACATCCATGTTGAATCTTTTTTACCTTACTTATTAAGGGATAATTTTGCAATAAATATTTAAAATCTCTCTATTAATCAAATCTCCTAGTTGTAATCTCATGGATCCTTATCTTCTCATTTGAGCTTCTTTGAATTTCTAATACAAATGATATCGATTCTTTGAATATTTTTTGTAATGACCCAATATTTTTCAATGGAAAATTTCCTTCTTATATTTATGTCATAGAAACACAAAATAATGAACTACTATGTGATAAGTGACCTTTAAACATAAGTTTGTCACTTCTGTGGTAGGAATTTTGAAAATATGACATACACGGTTGTGTTCAAGATGGTTTTTAGAGTCTAATAAAACAAAAATAATTTTCGGTTAATATTAACATACCATTAAGAATAGTAAAATACCCTTATGAATAGTGATGTGACCCTTTGGAATAGTAAATCATCCGACATAAGAGTAACATTACATATGAATAATTAAATAAAATTTAGACATCTTTGAATGTGACCATTTGACCTTAGTAAACATTTTGGTATTTTGTAAGTCATAAATAATTAATTATAGTTAATTAATTAATTTAAAAGAATATTTATTTCCCTAAACTGTATTCATAAATTATCAAATCAATGTCTTATAGTTTTTAGATAATTTTATAAGACCCTACGTTATTTGTGAATGCACTATAAATTAGTTTTAATCTTAAAAAATAATTTTTTAAGTAAATTATGATTTTATTTAAATATAAATTTTATAGTATTTAGAAAAATATTTTTGAAAAATGGAAAACATTTTTTTTTATTCTACACGTCGAATAATGGTTTGGGTAAATTTTTGGGATTTTTCTGAGATACTTGAATTTTTGATGAATAGTGAAATACTATAATTCACAAAATAAGCTAAATAAGCTAATTATAGGGTCATGTGTGATATTATGCTGATGTAAGCCCACCTGATTCTGGATTACATTATAAAATTACTATTCTCGGTCTTTCAAGTCTCACTATTCCTTGTCATGTGGGGAAATAATAAACTAATGAATTTTATATTAAAGAAACCCCTCTCCACTCCACTATAAAAGCCACCCTTCACACCGTCATTTCCTTACACCTCTTAAGAAACAAGACTTCTCTAAACTCTACTCAAACACCTTCCCAAGCCCCTCCCCCACGTCCAAGAGTTTTTGGTCTCATCAAAATACCACGCTTAGGCCCTTAAGGAGGTTCTCAAGAGAAGGATTCAAGAGGTAATTTCCCTCCCTCTTCTCCTTTAATTTCCTCTCAAGTTCAAGTTCATTTCTTGATCTATCTCCACCTATCTTCATCCAAATTGTATTTTAACTCCATTATTATACAAATGATATAATTTTATGATCCTAATGAGAAATTATATCATCCATACACCTTTTCCCTCTTCCTTTTATTTTATTAAAGAGAACGTTGTTCGTGAGGTGTTAATTTATCACCTTCAAGAACGACATGCTTTCTTCTTCCATTTCTACGTTCAGATCTAGTAATGAAACCATATTTATTGTTGAACCATAATATGTTATATGTGTTATTTACTATTTAATGTTATGGAAATAACCTATGGCCATATTACTAATTGATAAGTTAAAACAAGTTCATTGTGATCCAAAAACCGCCCAAATTTACCCAATTTACCATCATTTAATTCTTATATAATTATTCATCCACATGGATATAATATAATTAATTATAAGATAAATAAAACGCCTTTAATATCATTAATTACATGTAATATAATTTCTGTATGTTTACCCATGTTCTACTCGAACTTCAATTTATGAATACAAGTGAATAACACAAGAAAAACCATAAAAACAAACATCCCCGAACAATGTTTTTAAACTCTATAAGTCATCCAAATGAACATAAAATGACATAATGAAACCAGAATTAACCTCTATTAATTTACACATGCTTCTAGATTTTAATTAATGAATATAATTTTATTATACAGGACATTAAGGAGAAGGAAGCATTCTGGTATATGGTAAGGGGGAATTCTCGAACCCAACTTTCATCATTCGGGTTCTACCTCTTTCACTCCATTTTTTATATGTTTACTCATTAAATATAATTTTTACATAATTGTCATTCCATTTCTGGGATATTCATGTTTTATAATGAAGTTTATGTCAATCCAAAAAAATTTCGAAAGAACTCTTCTCTTAAGAACGCAACAGTTATCTCTCATTCAAGGTTGATGGTTCTTATATCAAGAATGTTGTTCCCTCTTTCTTTTGGGAACCCAATGTTTATGAATGTGTTCTTATGAGATGAAACTCATTCCTTTTCATTGTTTAGTTATGTTCATTTATGTTATATGTTCATTGTTCCATGCATGGTAAATGATAATGTTATGATGTGACGGGTTCGCCCGAAATTATATAGCACAATATGAATGTTTAAATGTGTCGGGTGCACCCAGAATTATATAGTGCTCCAATTCACTCGGTAATGTAATTAATGTCATGAGTAAATGTGAAATGATGTGTGAAAAAGATGATAGCTTGGTTCATTAGTATGTGTGGTAGGTATCCACTAAGACATGATGTTTCATTTTTATGCTTTTCCACATTTCAAGTATTTTATTTATGTTCCTCTCATGTTCATGATCTTTTGTCTATGTTTTGATTATGCTCACCCCATGGTATATTTTTCTTATCTATCCTCTTACTGGGATTCTAGCTCACCCCTTTTGATGTATATCCGCAGGAGGATATATGTACTAAGAAATGGAAAAGTGCCAATAAGAAGCTAGAGAAGAAGAAATTAAATAAATGTTTATGAAAGATGTTGTATTTGTTATGTGTGGCCCTAGTTTACCCAAGAAACTAAGCCTTCGGATCCTCTTTCTATAATACTATTATGTTTTTTATCATTGAAATGATGAAATCGTAATGTAAGAAAAGGCTGGGTCACTATAGTTGGTATCAGAGGTAAGGTTTAGTTAATTTAGGAATTAGGATTAGTGAACCCTAGAGAAAACTTCTAGTATGAGACTAAGTAAAAATACACACAAAGAAATTTACCTAGTGATCCCATATGTTAAGTTTTTGGAATAAATTGTTTAAATGAATAAGTTATTCATGAATTTTTTACCTATGTTTTGTTCGAACATTTTCTATTTTAGAAAATAATGGGAACCTGGAGAAATCAGGCCAACAAATCTTGCGGGGGCCAATGCAACGATTGCCCAAACGACATACCCGATGATTTGGGAGGTGGAGTTCAAAACTTCATTGAGATTCATACCCAATTATCTCATGTTATGAATAATAACCATAATAATGGGGAACATCCTCCTTCACCAAAGAGGGATCAATTAGCTATCGAATTTTTTATGCGGCAATGACCACCTATGTTTTGTGGATCTTCCGATCCACTAGTTGTGGAATAGTGGGTCACATCCATGGAGAAGATATTTTTTTGTGCTTCACTGTTCTGAGACAGAGAAGGTGACTCTAGCCATTTGTCATCTAGATGGAAAAGCTGATCAATGGTGGGATTTGATTAAGAACACCAATGCAAGGGAGGAAATTGAAGAGATCGAATGGGAAGACATTAAGATAATGTTTCTTAATAATTATTTCCCACGAACTCTTCGCATGAATATAAAGATAGAATTCACAGAGCTCAAGTAAAAAGAAGGAGAATCTGTCACAAACTATGAAGATAATTTCACAAGGCTCGCAATGTATGATTTGGGTTTTGTTATCAACAATGATAGCAAAATTGATCGATTATTTAGTGTATTAAAACCATATCTTCGAAAGGCTCCTGCAATTTGAGACTTTGGGAGTTATTAATAAGTTTTTCGATGTGCTCTCAAAGTGGAGATGGATTTCGGAGAATGGTCCCATGGCTATGTATAAGGCCCCAGCCTTAAACCTTACTTAATCTTGAGTTATTACAAGATTACACATTGATGATCTTTTCGGGTTTAGAGTTTTAGAGAATTTGATCATAAAACATGCATTACATTCCACATATAAACAAAGTGGTTACATTAAGATATTATTCTTCATTCCCATCAATGGAAACACATTTAAAATAAAACATGGATTAATTCTTGACACATCCTTGACTCTATCATCTTATCATGTACCTTTCCATTGACCTGTGAAAAACATTTCAAAAACTTGGGAGGAGCATAAAAACTCAGTATAGGTTATAAAAAAACATATAAAGGAAACATGAGTTCATATATACATAAGAATGAAATCATACTTTACCCATAAAACATTGGCACTTTAACATACCTCATAAAATCGCGAATAAATCATTGAAATCATAAGACATAAAAGTAACTTGAGGCATTCATAACATTCTTACGTAGGGAGTAACCCTCTTGGTTACGTTTGGAATACCCATCACAGTATATTCCCTAAAATCTCTTTGGAGAAACCTTAACGTTTCACTCCTTCGCGTTACCCAATGCATTGGAGAGCTATAACGGGCTCACCCGCCCTTAGTTTATCACGGAACCACCCGTCTTCATAATAATGCCCAAGAACCATAACATAATCATATCACATAAAACATGTATAAAGGAGACATAAAATTTCCACATTTCAATCACGAGATATCAATACAACACATTGATATAATAAAAACATTATGAAATCCATTTTCAATACCAAATTAAAACATGGTATTTATTTTTCTTTTAAAAAAAAGAAGGTATGGCTTGTAGAGAAAGCCGAAATTCAAATAACGGTCACGACGGCGGAGAAGTCATTGTCGCCGCATACGTACGACAAAAACATTCCCTTTTGTCATTTAGTAAACGCTTCGTATAAAAAAAATATTCCTTTTGAATAAACGTAAAAGTCAAAGGGGGTTTATACACCGTATAAAAGAAATTTGTGTATAAAATAAAATATGCCTCAACGAAAGGAGATTGAGACGAAGTCCCATACCTCGTATCCGACTTAACTCGACCGTTCTTTAATATCCTGAATAATAAACTTGAGTTAATCTCTACTTGATTATGAATATTTTTCAAGTTCATTATTCCTTTAATACCATGTTATGAACATCATGTAATCAGTTAAGTTAATAATGTTCATTTTGTCAGTATTTGGTTCTTAAGTCAAAAATAGACATCTTACACTTACATGTTGTTAATTTGGTAAAAGGCTCATTATATCCAGAATGGTATTCATGATGTAGATATCATATATGTCATATATATCCAGTACATACATGCATTTATAATATTACATAATCATTTAGAGGTAAGAAATGAAATGCACCGTTCATGGAGACGGTAAGCCGTACGTACACATGAACGCTACTTTCATTTCTTTTTCGTATTTTATAGAATGGAATCATAATTATATAAAGGTATATTATAATTCCAGTATAATATCATATATAATATCATAGTTCCATCCTTTATATGTCCCACATATGGTATTTAACGAATCAAATCACTTTGAGGGGGCGGTAGTCCACACTTCCTAAAATGAAGATATTGTGTTTACCCATAATGGAAACCATAAAGGTATGCCCAAAATGAAAAAAACAGAAGCTTAAGGAAAAAATAAACATATTATATATCATATATAAAAATAGTGACATCATAATGGCCACCTTTGAAGGTGTTAAATGAGTATTGAACAATCATCGTTTCGGGAGGCAGAATTTCGCCACCCACGGAAACTGTATGTTGTTTAACCATTTGATGAAGTTGTGTGAGAGTTTAGCTCAAATAAATATTATAACAACATCCTAGTATATTGAAGATACTTGTGTTGTTACAAAAGAATTAAATAAAAAGAGTTTAGGGGGTTGGAGAAGCGAAATAAAACAAATGAACATGAGAGAATGAATTACCTTAAAAAGTGTAACTCCTTTTGATTTGAGTCTAAAGGCTTCCTTTGATAGGATTATGCCCAAATGGAATCCTCTAGGATTAGGAGAGGGATGTGGAGAGAGTAAATGGGTAGGGGTTGGCCGAGCCAAAGGCTTGAGTAGTGTGTGAAATGAGGTAGAGGTGGGGGCCTTTTATAAGAGGAGAGGAGGGGCTCTTTTGGAAAGTAAAGAAATATTTCTTTATTTGAAAATGTGTTTCGGTTTCAAAAGGTCCCACATTGATATAATTCGTGGATAAGGTGATAAGGCTTCTAAATACACTCATCCAATAAGTTTTGGACATGTGTAGTTCATAGATTTTACATTATCTTTCCATTTTATTTAAATCGTCAAATAATGATGTCATCGCTGCATCATTATTATGTCATAAATAATAAAATTTATTTAATGTCTAAAAATCATAAAAAATATACTATGATATAGGAAATCTTTTTATCTTTCCAATGACTATTTATAATCAAATATCGGATCTTTATAACCCCATGTAAAAATTGTTTTCGTAAAACATCTCTTGTTTGTGTCATTTTCACTTTAACATTTAATAAAAAGTTATTTATGTCATTACCAAACCAAAGTGTCTCCATGGGGTCCCCAAGTTGACCCATGGCTTTTCTTGGTCTTCCATGACACAACCAATAAGGTTGGGACATGTGTCTAGGTCATTTCATATTATTAATGCATTATTTATACCTTAAACTACACTAATTACCACTAATCGTGATTAAGAACTTAATAAGTTACTATTCACCAAAAAATATTATAATCTCATTGAACCACATTTTACATACTAATGACAACCATGTATGTCGGATTTTTAAAATTTAATACACATTAGTGGTAAACTTTCATTTAACAAAAAAATCAGTTTGCTTGATTACCACTTAGTGGTTTCACTATTCATCAAAAATTGAAGTTTTTCAGAAAATTACAAAAAATTCACCGTAAGATATATTTGATATTCCGAATTCAAAAATGAAGTCCATTTTACAAAATTCAAATCATATAAGTCACATTAATTAATTCAATAATTAATTCCCGCTGCCAGAGCAAATAGCGTGTTTTTACAAAACAATATGTATCAAAAGATTGACACCAGTTTAAGTCTAATTTCAAAGTGAAATTGATTCCAATGACCACCATTGGATAAAATGGTAAAAATATATTCTAATTTCACTTCAAAACCAATTCAAAACATAATCAAATCATATAAATAAATTAGATTAAAAAGCAGTTTTGATGTAAAATGCAGTATTTTTCACTATTCATTAAAAAATGAACATTGTCAGAAAAATACAAAAAATCCACACAAGGTAAATTTTGATGTCGCAATCATAAAGGATAAGTTTATTTTGACAAACATAGTCTATAAAATTGTCAAAATATAGATTCAAAAATGGTTTGCCATCAAAAGGCAGTAAAACAATCTTTTAAGAATATTAGTGTATTCCATGCATAAGATTGTATTTATTTTCTTTTTAAGCCTCTATAACACTATCTTAATCATTAATAGACATAGATAAAAATATCTATTATTCATTACTTACTTGGGATGTTACATCCTTCACCCCTTTAGAAAATTGTGTCCCCGCAATTTATTTACTTATCAAATAAATGAGGGTACTTATCCCTCATTGCATTTTCATATTCCCATGTTGCCTCTTCAATCATGTGGTTTTTCCACAAAACCTTTACCTGATGAATCACCTTATTCCTTAACACTTGCTCCATGTGGTCAAGAATCTGGACTGGTTGTTCCTCATAAGATAGGTTCTCTTCCAGCTGAACTACCTCTGGGCTCAAAACATGAGATGGATCTGGCATATACTTTCTCAACATCGAAACGTGAAAAACTTTGTGTACCTGAGATATACTCGGAGGTAAAGCCACTCGGTATGCAACTGATCCAACTCTCTCCAGAATTTCGTATGGTCCAACAAACCTTGGACTCAACTTTCCTTTCTTACCAAATCTCACCACGCTTTTCCATAGAGAAACCATGAGAAAAACATGATCACCTACCTCGAAAGATAGATCCTTCCTCCGGTTATCTGCATAACTCTTCTGCCTGCTCTGAGTTGTTCTCATGTGTTTCTGAATCAGCTGAACTTTTTCTGCCATCTCTTCTACCAATTCTGGTCCCATAAACTTCCTTTCACCCACTTCATCCCAGAAAGCTGGAGTTCGACACCGCTTCCCATATAATGCCTGAAATGGTGCCATCTGTATACTGGAATGAAAAATGTTATTATATGAAAACTCACCCAAAGAAAGATGTTGGTCCCAACTTCCCTAATAATCCATAGAACATGCTCGTAGCATATCCTCCAATGTCTGAATTGTTCGTTCTGACTGCCCATCTGATTGAGGATGGAAAGCTGTACTAAAATTTAATTCAGTACCCAATGACTTCTGAAGGCCTTTCCAAAAGATAGAAGTAAACCTTGGATCACGATCCGATAAAATGGAGAGAGGAACTCCATGTAACCTAACTATCTCTTTAAGATACAAACGAGAAACTTGATCAAGAGAGAAAGTATCTCGTATAGCAAGGAAATGTGAAGATTTGGTCAAGCGATCAACAATAACCCAGATTACATTATTACCTCGAGATGTCTTCGGTAATACAACAACAAAGTCCATGGATATATTCTCCCATTTCCACTCTGGCACTGGTAAAGGCTAAAGCATCCCTTTCGGTAACTGCCGCTCTGCTTTAACCTGCTGACAAGTCAAACACTTCACAGTAAAATCAGCAATGTCTCTTTTCATTCCATCCCACCAGTAATACTCCCGCAGATCTCTATACATCTTAGTACTGCCCGGATGAACTGAAAACGGAGAAATATGAGCTTCACATAACAGCTCTCTCTTCAACTGTGAATCACAAGGCACACACAATCTCTTCCCAAATCTCAAAACACAATCACTATCAATGTTGAATTCAGGCAACTTACCTTTCTGAACCAGCTCTACCTTTTTCTGTAACTCACTGTCTTGCTTCTGTGCTTGCTTGATTCTATCTGATAGAGAAGATCTCACTGATACCTGAAACAAAACAGAAGGACTTCCTGCACCAACAACTTCTATGCTAAAGTTCATCAAATCTTTAACCAAAGGATCACGTTCCAAACGCAACATTGTTAATGAAGCATTAATTTTTCGACTCAAAGCATCAGCCACTTTATTTTCTTTTCCCAGATGGTAATGAATTGTACAATCATAATCCTTGATTAATTCCAGCCATCTCCTTTGTCTCATGTTTAACTCTTTCTGAGTGAATATATACTTTAAACTTTTGTGATCGGTATATATTTCACAATTTACTCCATACAAATGATGCCTCCAAAATTTTAAAGCAAAAACAACAACAGCTAGTTCCAAATCATGTGTAGGGTAATTTACCTCATGAGTTTTCAACTGTCGTGAAGCATAAGCAATTACCTGATCATTCTGCATTAGGACGCAACCAAGTTCTTTTTAATGAAGCATCACTGTATATAACAAACTCACCATTCCTGGAAGGTAGTGCCAAAACTGGAGCATTCACCAATCTTCTTTTCAATTCCTAAAAACAATCATCACATTCTTTTGTCCAGATAAACTTAACACCCTTCCGAGTTAGCTTAGTCATTGGACTAGATAACCGTGAAAAATTTCTAACAAACCTTCGGTAATATCCCGACAAACCCAAAAAGCTACGAATCTCGGTTACATTTGTGGGTCTTGGCCATTCTTCCACAACTTTTGTTTTTGCAGGATCAACAGTTATTCCATCTTTAGAAACAATGTGACCAAGGAAAGAAATTTGTTGTAACAAAAACTCACACTTGCTGAATTTCCCATACAGTTTCTTTTCTTTTAAGGTTTGCAAGATAACCCTTAAATGTTTTTCATGCTCCTCTTTACTTTTAGAAAACACCAAAATATCATCAATGAAAACCACCACAAACTTATCCAAGAACGCATGGAAAATTCTATTCATTAAGTCCATGAATACAGCAGGTGCATTGGTTATCCCAAAAGGCATTACTACAAATTCCTAATGGCCATATCTCGTACGGAACGCGGTCTTCGGAATATCTTCCTCCTTAACCTTCAGCTGATGGTACCCCGATCTCAAGTCAATATTTGAAAAAAACTGAGCTCCTTGGAGCTGATCAAACAAATCATCGATATAAGGTAAAGGATATTTGTTCTTAACAGTGATATTATTCAAGGCTCTATAATCAATGCAAAGTCTCATAGAACCATCTTTCTTTTTAACAAATAAAATAGGATCACCCCATGGTGATGTGCTAGGTCTAATGAAACCTTTCTCTAATAAATCTTGCAATTGCTCCTTCAACTCTAAAAGTTCAATTTGTGCCATTCAATAAGGGGGTTTTGAAATTGTCTTAGCATCAGGAACTATGTCAACAGTAAACTCAACTTCCCGATCTGGTATTATTCTAGGCAACTCATCAGGAAAAACATCAGGATACTCATTTACCACCGGCACATCATTAATCTGAACAGTTCCTTTATTTTCAACGACATGTGTAAGGTAACATTCATTTCCATCTTTTACAAGTTTCTCGGCCTCTTGATATGTTATCAAAAGTAAGGGTTCATTCTTGTAAACAAACTAAAAGTCTTTCTGAAAAGAAACTTCTTTAGCTCTACAGTCAATCTTAGCATGGTAAATAGAGAGCCAATCCATACCCAGGATAACATCAAACTCTACTAGAGGTAGAACAATAAGGTTTTCAAGTATGTTCTTTCCACAGATAAGGATTGGAAGATTCTTATAAATTCTTTTTGCCTCGACACTTCCCCCAGGTGTTTTTACCAAAAGTTCAGGAGTCATTTCTTGAGATGGTATTCCCATTTTACTAGAAAAGGTTTCAGAGATGAAAGAATGTGTGGACCCCGAACCAAACAACACACTGGCATAATCTGAAAAAACAAACAAAGTACCTGATACAACTTCATTTGATGGACCGACATCTGCTGAAGTAGTTGCAAAGGATTTCACCACCCCTTTCTGCTTGTAGTCTAACTGCTTCCCATCACTCAAGCTCCTTGTCGGACACTCGTTTTCATAGTGACCCATCTCATTGCACTTATAACATTTCACTAACTGTATGTCAAATTTGTTCTTACCTTCACCTTGATCCTTTTCAGTGCAATCACGAGCCTTATGTCCCATCTTACCACATCGGTAGCACTTTCGAGAATTCAGAAAACATTCCCCAGCATGCCTTTTTCCACATTTATCACAAACTGGAAACTTAGTTCTCTTACCATCAGACTTTTTTGAAGAATTCTTACCTTTCTCCTGCCACCTCGGTCTCTTCTTATGTTGGTTGTTATAGAAAACTTGGTCATCGGCAAACTCCATTTCCACCTTCTCAGCACATCGAACAAGCTTTTCATAACTTTTAAACTCACGAGAATCTAATGCCCTTCGATACTTTGGCTTTAATCCTGAGTAAAAACGATTGATTTTACTATCAAGGTCCCGGATAAAATTTGGAGCATACCTTGCCAATCGAGTGAACCTTTCTTCATAGGCAGCCACTGAGTCTTCCTCTTGCCTCAATTCCAAGAATTGCTTTTCCATCCTAAGTCGAACAGCCTTAGGAAAATACTTCTCAAGAAACATACCTTTGAATTCATCCCAGTAAACAGCATCAATCTCATCGGCGTCCCTGATATTTTTAACCATAGACCACCACTGATCTGCTTCACCCTCCAAACGGTAAATAGAAAGACTAACCTTTTGATTGTCTGAACACCCCATGACATCAAAAATCTTCTCCAGTGATTTAATCCACCCTTCAGCTAGAACAGGGTCAGATGATCCTCTGAATGATGGTGGATGTTGCCTCATGAAATGTTCCACCACTGACATGTTCCTGTACGGTTGATCTGGCTGATCTCATGCATGGATACCACCGCCATTTATCGCTTGAGTCAACTGCACCATTACTGCAACAAACTGTTCAGTTCCAATTCCGACCATTTCTGGATGCTGATTCGGAAGGTTATTTCCTTTTGTATGCCTTCCTAGCACTGCTTCCCTGTTTTCTCTGCGGAAAACCATTCTGAACAAACATGTCTTAGATGAACCAACATGGTAATCTTTAAATGCTATATCATTTCGAAAAAAAATATTTTTGGATAATCATTTAATAGAATTCTAACTCCTAAAGTTATCTAAACCGACCTCTGATACCAACTATAAGGCCCCAGCCTTAAACCTTACTTAATCTTGAGTTATTACAAGATTACACATTGAGGATATTTTCGGGTTTAGAGTTTTAGAGAATTAGATCATAAAACTTGAATTACATTCCACATATAAACAAAGCGGTTACATAAAGATATTATTCTTCATTCCCATCAATGGAAACACATTTAAAATAAAACATGGATTAATTCTTGACACGTCCTTGACTCTATCATCTTATCATGTACCTTTCCCTTGACCTGTGAAAAACATTTCAAAAACTTGGGATGAGCATAAAAACTCAGTATGGGTTATAAAAAAAACATGGAAAGGAAACATGAGTTCATATATACATAAGAATGAAATCATACTTTACCCATAAAACATTGGAACATTAACATACCTCATAAAATCACGAATAAATCATAGAAATCATAAGACATAAAAGTAACTTGAGGCATTCATAACATTCTTACGTAGGGAGTAACCCTCTTGGTTACGTTTGGAATACCCATCACAGTATATTCCCTTAAATCTCTTCGGAGAAACCTTAATGTTTCACTCCTTCGCGTTACCCAATGCATTGGAGAGCTATAACGGGCTCACCCGCCCTTAGTTTATCACGGAACCACCCGTCTTCATAATAATTCCCAAGAACCATAACATAATCATATCACATAAAACATGTATAAAGGAGACATAAAATTTCCACATTTCAATCACGAGATATCAATACAACACATTGATATAATAAAAACATTATGAAATCCATTTTCAATACCAAAGTAAAACATGGTATTTATTTTTCTTTAAAAAAAAAGAAGGTATGGCTTGTAGAGGAAGCCGAAACTCAAATAACGTTCACGACGGAAGAGAAGTCGTTGTCGCCGCATACGTACGACAAAAACATTCCCTTTTGTCGTTTAGTAAACACTTCGTATAAAAAAATATTCCTTTTGAATAAACGTAAAAGTCAAAGGGGGTGTATACACCGTATAAAAGAATTTTGTGTATAAAATAAAATATGCCTCAATGAAAGGAGATTGAGACGAAGTCCCATACCTCGTATCCGACTTGACTCGACCGTTCTTTAATCTCCTGAATAATAAACTTGAGTTAATCTCTACTTGATTTTGAATCTTTTTCAATTTCATTATTCCTTTTATACCATGTTATGAACATCACGTAATCAGTTAAGTTAATAATGTTCATTTTGTCGGTATTTGGTTCTTAAGTCAAAAATAGACTTCTTACACTTACATGTTGTTAATTTGGTAAAAGGTTCATTATATCCAGAATGGTATTCATGATGTAGATATCATATATGTCATATATATCCAGTACATACATGCATTAATAATATTACATAATCATTTAGAGTTAATAAATGAAATGCACCGTTCATGGAGACGGTAAGCCGTACGTACGCATGAACGCTACTTTCATTTCTATTTCGTATTTTATAGAATTGAATCATAATGATATAAATGTATATTATAATTCCAGTATAATATCATATATAATATCATAGTTCCATCCTTTATATGTCCCACATATGGTATTTAACGAATCAAATCACTTTGAGGGGGCGGTAGTCCGCACTTCCTAAAATGAAGATATCGTGTTTACCCATAATGGAAACCATAAAGGTATGCCCAAAATGAAAAAAACATAATCTTAAGGAAAACATAAACATATTATATATCATATATAAAAATAGTGACATCATAATGACCACCTTTGAAGGTGTTAAATGAGTATTGAACAATCATCGTTTCGGGAGGCAGACTTTCGCCATCCACGGAAACCGTATGTTCTTTAACCATTTGATGAAGTTGTGTGAGAGTGTAGCTCAAATAAATCTTATAACAACATCCTAGTATATTGAAGATACTGTTGTTGTTACAAAATAATTAAATAAAAAGAGTTTAGGGGGTTGGAGAAGCAATATAAAACAAATGAACATGAGAGAATGAATTACCTTAAAAAGTGTAACTCCTTTTGATTTGAGTCTAAAGGCTTCCTTTGATAGGATTCTGCCCAAAGGGAATCCTCTAGGATGAGGAGAGGGATTTGGAGAGAGTAAATGGGAAGGGGTTGGCCTAGCCAAAGGCTTGAGTAGTGTGTGATATGAGGTAGAGGTGGGGGCCTTTTTTAAGAGGAGAGGAGGGGCTCTTTTGGAAAGTAAAGAAATATTACTTTATTTGAAAATGTGTTTCGGTTTCAAAAGGTCCCACATTGATATAATTCGTGGATAAGGTGATAAGGCTTCGAAATACACTCATCTAATAAGTTTTGGACATGTGTAGTTCATATATTTTACATTATCTTTCCATTTTATTTAAATCGTCAAATAATGATGTCATCGCTGCATCATTATTATGTCATAAATAATTTAATTTATTTAATGTCTAAAAATCATAAAACATATACTATGATATAGGAAATCTTTTTATCTTTCCAATGACTATTTATAATCAAATATCTGATCTTTATAACCCCATGTAAAAATTGTTTTCGTAAAACATCTCTTGTTTGTGTCATTTTCACTTTAACATTTAATAAAAAGTTATTTATGTCATTTCCAAACCAAAGTGTCTCCATGGGGTCCCCAAGTTGACCCATGGCTTGTCTTGGTCGGCCATGACACAACCAATAAGGTTGGGACGTGTGTCTAGGTCATTTCATATTATTAAAGCATTATTTATACCTTAAACTACACTAATTACCACTAATCGTGATTAAGAACTTAATAAGTTACTATTCACCAAAAAATATTATAATCTCATTGAACCACATTTTACATACTAATGACAACCATGTATGTCGGATTTTTAAAATTCAATACACATTAGTGGTAAACTTTCATTTAACAAAAAAATCAGTTTGCTTGATTACCACTTAGTGGTTTCACTATTCATCAAAAATTGAAGTTTTTCAGAAAATTACAAAAAATTCACCCTAATCTATATTTGATATTCCGAATTCAAAAATGAAGTCCATTTTACAAAATTCAAATCATATAAGTCACATTAATTAATTCAATAATTAATTCCCGCTGCCAGAGCAAATAGCGTGTTTTTACAAAACAATATGTATCAAAAGATTGACACCAGCTTAAGTCTAATTTCAAAGTGAAATTGATTCCAATGACCACCATTGGATAAAATGGTAAAAATATATTCTAATTTCACTTAAAAACCAATTAAAAACATAATCTAATCATATAAATAAATTAGATTAAAAAGCAGTTTTGATGTAAAATGCAGTATTTTTCACTATTCATTAAAAAATGAACATTGTCAGAAAAATACCAAAAATCCACACAAGGTAAATTTTGATGTCGCATTCATAAAGGATAAGTTTATTTTGACAAACATAGTTTATAAAATTGTCAAAATATAGATTCAAAAATGGTTTTCCATTAAAAGGTAGTAAAACAATCTTTTAAGAATATTAGTGTATTCCATGCATAAGATTGTATTTATTTTCTTTTTAAGCCTCTATAACACTATCTTAATCATTAATAGACATAGATATAAATATCTACTATTCATTACTTACTTGGGATGTTACACTATGGTGATAAGAAAATAAAGATGTAGTTTAAAGATGGGGGATCGAATGATAAAGGTGGGAAGAAAAATCAACGACCCACATGCAAAAAATGTGGGAAGTTGCACAATGGGAACTGCCTCAAAGGGAAGGGGAAATGCTTTATGTGTGGGAAATAAGGACACCATGCTAAAGAGTGTCAAAAAGACATGAAAAGGAAGGAGAATTTATCCAATTAAAGGAGATAACCACCCATGGTTTAATGCTACAACTGTAGGGAGCTAGGGCACTATGCAAACCAGGGCGATAAACCTCGAGCTCTCATAGGTAATCAACGTCAGCAACCACAAAAACCAAAGGAACAAGGGAAGGCTTATGCCATAACTACTGTGGAGGTGGATCATGATAATGAAGTCATAAAAGGTACACTTTTTATTAAATCAAGAATGGAAAATGTTTTATTTGATTCTACTTCTACTTATTCCTTTATATCATGAAAGTTTTCTAGAACTATAGAATCAAATCCCTGAAACCTTTAAGTATAGATATCTATATAAACACCATGTGGGGAAATCATTACAACCCAAGTGTTTTACTCTTCTCTTTTTAGCGTATGTGGGAAGATTCTTCCAGAAACTCTTGTAATACTTCCCTTGTTAGAATTCGATGCTATAATGGTAATGGATTGGCTCTCATTATATAGATCGCATATCAACTATAGGGAAAAGGAATATATTTTCATATTCCGAACCATTCCATGATCCTCTACAAATGCAAGGAATATCATGAATCTCCATTGAAAAATTAGTTAATGGTGTTGGGGTTGATTCCATATGAAGAAGCATACCTCACCCAAATGGTTGAGTCGAAGGAAAGTTCCAAACCTGAGGAAATTCCCATAGTGAGGGAATACAGTGATTTATTTCCTGAAGAGTTACCTGAAATTCACCAAGATCGTGAGTTAGAGTTCTCAATTGAACTCATACCCGGAGCTACTCCTATCTAAAAAGTGCCCCTATAGGATGGATCCTATCGAACAGGAGGAGTTAACGAAGCTGCTGCAAGAGCATCTGGACAAAGGGTTCATATGCCCTAGTGCATCACCATGGAGTGTGACAGTGCTCTTTATAAAGAATAAGGATGGAACCATGCGGCTGTGTATCGATTATTAGGAACTCAACAAGGTCACCAAAAAGAACAAGTATACTCTCCCAAGGATTGATGACTTGTTTGAGCAGTTAATAGGATATCAGTACTTCTCAAAGGTGGATCTTCGTTCAGGATATCATTAGGTAAAGGTGAAGAAGTAAGATATTCATAAGATTGCCTTATGTACAAGGTATGAGAACTATGAGTTTTTGGTGATTCCCTTTCGAATTACTAATACCCCTGCAATATTCATGGATTTGATGAATAGAGTCTTTAGACATTACCTCAAAAAATTTATGGTAGTGTTTATCGATGATATTCTCATCTACTCCATGAGAAAGGAGGAACATGAAGAACATCTAAGACTTGTGTTGGCGACATTGTGAAAGTAGAAGTTCTATGCCATGTTCAGAAAGTGTGACTTTTGGATGAATCAGGTCACATTATTTGGACATGTGATCACAAGTGAGGGAATATTTGTGGATCCTTCAAAGAAAAAGGCCATTGAGGAATGACCCAGGCCCTCTAGTGTCACAGAACTCTGTCGGTTTCTTGGATTGGCTGGGTACTACCGACACTTTGTGAGAAACTCCTCACGATAGTCAAGCTCGATAACTAAGTTAACAAGGAAAGGGGTAAGGTATGTCTGGACGAAATAATTTTAGGGAAGCTTCAAGGAGCTAAAGAGAAGGTTGATCACTACACTTGTACTCACACTACCAAAAAGTGGAGAAAGTTTTGTGATATAGAGTGATGATTCAAAGAAAGTCTTGGGTTGTGTACTCATGCAAAATTATATTGTGATAGCCTACACCTCATGACAGTTGAAGATCCATGAGCAGAACTACCCGATGCATGATCTAGAGTTGGTAGCCCTGATATTTTTCTTTGAAAATCTGGAGGCACAACCTTTATGGTGAGAAGTGTGACATATAAACCAACCATAAGAGCCTAAAGTATATATTCAAACAAAAGGATCTCAACATGAGTCAAAGGAGATGGTTAGAGATAAACAAGGATTACAATTGCTCTATTCACTATCATCCAGGAAAGGCGAACAAGGTAGCTGATGCTCTAAGCTGAAAAGAACCTATCTTTCCATGTTGCAGATTGAGAAAGACCCTATCATAATGGATATGCAAAGAATGTTTTTGGAAATCATAATTCTAGGGGATACATCCTACCATGCCCAAATGATTGTGCAACCATCCATCTAGAATAATATTTTGGAATCACAGAGGGATGATGTAGAGATACAAAAGAGGGTGAATGTAGTAAAGGAAGGGAAGCTGCAAGAGTTCCATATCGAAGATGACAGTGTGATTTGGTTTGGAACACAGCTTTTTGTTCATCACCCGGGATAAAGAAGGAGATATTGGCACATACCCCAACTTTTTCTATCCATCCTGGGAGTACCAAGATGTTCCTTGATCTCCGAGAACACTTCTGGTGGGATAACATGAAGAAGGAGATTGCAGAATATATATCAAGGTACTTGGTATGTCAACAAGTTAATGTTGAGTGACAAAAGTACAAGGGTATGATGCAGCCATTGCCTATACCCATGTGGAAATGGGAAAATGTTACTATGGAATTTTTCACAGGTCTCCTGAAGACGTAAAAGGGAAATAATGCGATATGGGTTGTGGTTGACGGACTCACCAAGACTGCCCATTTTATCGCTATTCGATAAGACCTCTCGCTTGAACAAATTGAAAAGATATATGTGAAGGAAGTGGTGATATTTCACGGTGTTCCACTCTCGAGATTCTCTGACCATGATCCACGGTTCACATCTAAATTATTGAGCAGCCTTCAACATGGTTTGAGTAATGAATTAAATTTCAGAACGTCCTATCACACCCAAACTGATGGCCAGTCTGAAACGACTATTCAGATGCTTGAAGATATTCTAAGAGCATGCTCTCTTGAATTAAAAGGTGGTTGGGATCAGAAAATCTCATTGGTTGTGTTCTCATACAACAATAGCTTCCACTCGAGTACTCAGATTGCTCCATATGAAGTTCTATATGGAAAGCGATGTTGAACTCCAACATGTTCGGATGAAGTTGGAGAAAGAAAGCTACTTGGACCTGATCTTGTTCAAGAGATGATAGAGATGGTTCAAGTCATCCAAAAACACATCAAAGATGCTTAAAGTCTGCAAAAGATCTATGCTGACAACCGTTCAAGGGACTTGGAGTTCGACTTTGGAGATAAAGTCTTCCATCGAATATCTCCATGGAAGAGAGTCATGTGATTCGGGAAGAAAGGGAAGTTAAGCCCAAGGTATATTGGCCCCTTTGAGATCCTTGAACTCATAGGATTTGTGGCCTATCGTCCTTTTCTTCCACCGAATATGGCTCAAGTTCATGATGTATTTCATGTATCACTACTGAGGAAGTACATACCAGACCCCTCTCAATTACTAAACTCAGAGGTGGTGCAGCTTAAAGATGATCTTTCCTATGAGGAACATGAAGTAAAGATTCTGGATCGGAGAGATAAGATTCTACGCAACAAGACAACCCATATTTTCAAGGTGTTATGGAGAAACCATAAGTTTGAGGAAGAAACTTGGGAACCAAAAGAGGCAATGAAGGAGAAACACCCTCACATGTTTGTGTAAAGTGAAATTTCGGGGGTGAAATTCCTTAAGGGGGGATGAATGTAACGACCGGATGTTTTTCAATGGAAAATTACCTTCTAATATTTATGTCATAAAAAACAAAAAATAATGAACTACTAAGTGATAAGTGACCTTTAAACATAATTTTTTCACTTCTGTTTTAGGAATTTTAAAAATCTGACAAACACGGTTCTGTTCAAGGTGATTTTTGAAGTCTAATGAAACAAAAATAATTTTCAGTGAATAGTAATGTACCCTTAGGAATAGTAACATATGCTTATGAATATTAATGTGAACATTATTAATAGTAAATCATCCAACATAATAGTAACATTCCATATGAATAATTAAATAAAACTTAGACATCATAGAAAGTGACAATTCGACCTTAGTAAATGTTTTGGTATTTTGTAAGTCATAAATAAATAATTATAAATAAATAATTAACTATAAATAATTAATTAATTTAAAAGAATCTTTATTTCCGTAAAATGTATTCATTAATTCTTAAATCAATGTATTATAGTTTTTAGATAATTCTATAAGACCCTACGTAATTTTTGAAAGCACTATAAATCAGTTTTAATCTTAAAAACTGTTTTTTTTTTGAGAAAATTATGATTTTAATTAAATATTAAATTAATAGTTTTCAGAAAACTATTTTTGAGAAATGGTATTATTTTTCGGATTATACGCATAAGAAAATGGTTGGGGAAAATATTTGGGATTTTTTTTGAGATACTTGAATTTTTTATGAATAGTGAAATACCGTAATTTACAAAATAAGCTAATTAAGCTAATTATAGGGTCATGTGTGATGTTCTGCTGATATAAGCCCACATGGTTTAAGATAAAATTACAAAATTACTATTATTTTTCGTTCAATACCCACTATTCTTTATCTTTTGGGGAAATAATAAACTAATGAATTTTATATTAAAGAAACCCCTCTCCCCTCCACTATAAAAGCCACCCTTCACACCCTTATCTCATCACACCTCTCAAGCTCCAATACATCTCTAAACTCTGACCAAACACCTTATCTATCCCCTCCCCCATGCCCAAAAGCTACTGGTCTCATCAAAATACAATCTCAGGACCCTAAGGAGGTTCTCAAGAGAAGGATTCAAGAAATAATTTCCCTCCCTCTTCTCCTTTAATTTCCTCTCACTTTCATGTTCATTTATTGATCTCTCTCCACCTATCTTCATCCAAATTATATTGTAAATAAAGTATTATAAAAATAATGTAATTTTATGATTCTAATGGGATATTATATCATCCAACCCCCTTTCCCTCTTCGTTTTATTTTATTAAAGAGAACGTTGTTTTTGAGGTGTTAATTTATCACCTTCAAGAACAACATGCTTTCTTCTTCCATTTCTAGCATCAGATCTGGTAATGAAACCGTTTTTATGGTTGAACCAGAATATTTTATATGTTTTTTTTCCTATTTAATGTTCTTTAAATAACCAATGGCTATATTAATAAGTGATAAGTTAAAACAACTTCGTTGTGATCCAAAACTCGCCCAAATTTACCCAAATAACTGTCATTTAATTCATATCTAATGATTCATCTTCATGGATCTAATATAACTCATTATAAGATCATTAAAACTAATTTAATATCATTAATGACATGTAATATCATTTTTTTATGTTTACCCATGTTCTACTAGAACTTTAATTTATGAATACAAGTGAACAACCCAAGAAACACCATAAAACGAACATCCCCGAACAATGTTTTTAAACTCTATAAGTCATCCAATGGAACATAAAATGACATATTGTAACTATAATGAACCATATTAATGTACACATGGTTCTGTATTTCTAATTAATGAATATAATGTCATTATAGTGGACATTAAATAGAAGGAAGCATTTAGGTACAAGGTAAGGGGAAATTCTCGAACCCAACTTTCATCCTTCGGGTTATACCTCTTTCACTCCATTTTTGATATGGTCACTCCTTAATCATAATCATAACATAGGCAAAAACCATAAAAATGAACATCCCCGAACAATGTTTTTAAACTCTATAAGTCATCCAATGGATCATAAAATGACATAATGTAACCATAATGAACCCTATTAATGTACACATGGTTATGGATTTATAATTAATGAATATAATTTCATTATAGAGGAAATTAAATAGAAGGAAGCATTCAGGTTCAAGGTAAGGGGAAATTCTCGAACCCAACTTTCATCTTTCGGGTTCTACGTCTTTCACTCCATTTTTGATATGGTCACTCCTTAATGATCATTTGTTCATAATTTTCATTCCTTTTCTGGGATATACCGGTTTTACAATGATGTTTATGTCAATCCAAATAATTTTCGAAAGAACTCTTCTCTTAAGAACTCAACTTTTATCTCTCATTCAAGGTTGATGGTTCTTGTATCAAGAATGTTGTTCCCTCTTTCTTTTGGGAACCCAAAGTTTTTTAATGTGTTTTTATGAGCTGAAACACATTCCTTTTAATGGGTTAGTTATATTCATTTATTTTATATGTTCATTGTGGCATTCCTGATAAATGATAATGTTATGATGTGACGGGTGCGCTCGGAATTATATAGTGCAATATGAATGTCTAAATGTGACGGGTGCACCCAGAATTATATAGCGCTCAAATGCATTATTTGAAGTGATAAATCTCATGAGTAAATGTGAAATTATGTGTCAACTAGATTCTATCTTGGTTCAAAAGTATGTGTGTTAGTTAACCACCAAGACATGATGTTTCATATTTATTCTTCGCCACATTTCAAGTCTTTTATTTATGCTCCTCTCATGTTCATGAACTTTTGACTATGTTATGATTATGATCACCCCATGATATATTGTTCTTCTCTATCCTCTTACTCAGCTTCTAGCTCAACCCTATTGATGTATATCCTTGGGTGGATACATGTACTAAGGAGAGGACAAGTGCCAATAAGAAGCTAGAGAATAAGAAATTAAATATATGTTTATGCTAGATGTTGTAGTTGTTATGTGTGGTCCTAGTTTTCCCAAGACACTAAGCATTTGTAACCTATTTGTGTAATTCTATTATGTTGTTTATCTTTGAAATGATGAAGTATTAATGTAAGATGAAGTTGTGTCGCTATAATTTTACTATTTTTTGTTCTTGCAAATATTAATTCGAGTTTCTATGTAACTCAAAATCAATAATTGGATGATATTTTTTCTCAAGAATGGAAACATACGGTACAAATTGGATACTTTAGTTTTACACATAGGTCTATATATCATATAAAATTTTTCTCCAATAATCATTAATGGATCATTTTTTATTTCGTAGTGGATTCTTTGTCAATTATCACTTATCAAAATGTTAGTTTCTTTAAAAAGATATCACTATCATGGTAAATAAATTACAAAAAACATAGTGTCTAAACCTTAATACATTCCCATAATATTTCTTTCTTAATTATTATTTCATATAGAAATTCATTAAATTGAATGAATTCATAGGCTATATAACCCACATTGAATGGAATTTTATCTTAATTTATAATGAAAGATATTCTTTATACTCGTTCCTTCTTATGTTTTGATACAAGTCATATTAACATGTAATTATTTATTAGTAGATAATGCGGGGGAGAAATATTTCCTTGATTCTTCGTTTAGATAAATATATTCTAATGTTACTAAAAATAATTATGATGTTAATAATGAATAAATCAATATATGAAATGAGGGAAGTTTTCTAAAACAAATATATAATAAGATTAAATTTAAAATTTAATCTACATGATTTTGAAACAAGTATTTTCAATAATTGGGGACTCAAATATACCCCATTGATGACTTAAATTTTGGCTTAATGTAAATGATTTATAATAATAATGTTAAAACTGGGAAAATGTTTTTAATCAATATATTACATTGTATTTCTGAATAAAACCAACTAAAATTATCATATAACTATTAAATCAATTAGTGATAAATTATTGATAACATGTGGAATTTAGATAAAGGGTGATTATATAATAATTTGCATTAAATAGTGATGGATATTGGTTTCATTTGAGAACCAATAAAATAAATTTATAGGAAAACAATTTTGAGAAAATAGATTCACCCATTATTGTAATACATGATGATCTAAGAACCATAATAGGTATCATCATTCTATCCTTAAAAAATTATAAGATTTAATTAGAAGTTTTTTCTATTATAAAATTATGTTTATTTAATTTAATATGAATATATGGATTCATATATGTTGTTTAATATAAGTTTTATATTCCAATAATGGTCATTATGATGTGAATTTTGATGATAAAATATTTTCATAAATAATATATATTTGTTGAATTTCATTATGTGTTTTCTTCTATGATGAAAAAGAAGAGATAAATGTTTTATAAAATAAATATTTAGAGACCATTTTTATTGTTGGATTTACTATCAATCATAACTAGGTAAATCTGACACCCATTATGAACTAAGAACATTATTATGATTGAGTATGGATAATGGAAAATGTAGTAATAAAATTGAGGGTTTCATGGATGATAATATAGTGTACTGAAAAATTAAATAATTTTCACCAAAAATAAAATTATTTTTTAATAAATTGATATAAATAATTCTTATAAATATTCAATGAAAATTTTAAAATGTCCAAAGAAATTGTTTTAATGTAAAAAAATATATAAGAATAATGTTTTTCTTATATTTTTTATATAGATTTTTACTATTCTAAATTAGTTAAAATAATATTAATTGAACATGAAATCCACCATAACAAATATATTCCTTAAATTTATAATGAATAAATAATATAGAAGTCTTAAATTATGATAATTATAGTGAAATGTGAATGTTATTAAAAGATAATAATACCTTCAAAAATTAAAATAAAATACTATGGGAATGATTAAATATTTAGGAAACAAATATTTAACCAACACTATAGGATGGGTATGACTGTATGGTTTAGATTATTACTAAAAGATCTTCTATAGTTACTCACATAGTAGAGAATATTAAAAATATCACAAAGAGTGTTAAACATATAGAGAAATTTATTATAATTACTAGGGGAAAGCAGTATAGGACTGAGTTGAGTTGGAATGTCTGAAATAATTTATTTATTAACGTGTCATTTTTTGATTACAAGGATTACAATGAAGGTAATATAAAATAATCATGGTATAAGTCCGAAATTTTAGAAAAATAATGTTTTATCATTTAATTTCAAGGATAAAAATAATGGGTTATGTAATTTTTTAATATATAAGAATACAATATGAGGAATCTCGAACTATAGTGATCACACAAGATTCAATGATGGACTTAACCAATGAATATATATTCAAATCTATTTTAGTAAAACCCTCACTCCATGAATTATTAATATGAATCAATATATATGATAAATTTTAATAAATTCATTCTATATGGGAGATCTTACCTGTTATCATATTATTTCCAGTTAATCCAAAACATTTCAACAAAATTTATCTTCCATAATCGATACCTATAAAAATATTTATAAAACAGAAAACACTAAAAAATTAATATACGATATATAAAAAATTGAATTACAATTCTAACATCAATATTTAATCACTAAATATAACCAATTTGATCAACCTTTATAATTTTAAGAGATTATTATCAGAAATAAAAATATATAAATCTCGTTTATATACCATTTCATTGTTTGATTACCTTTTATAACATCCCCTTCTAATATGTATAATTCTTAACTCACTATATTTTAATTGAAATATATAATATATTTCAATAAAATTATATATGTAATAAATCACACTGTAATTCCCCTTTTTATAACACATTTCTGTTTGTTATAAAATAATTAAAATCAGCATTAGTTAAAAAATATATAAAAATGTAAATTCATTATGTTGATATATATCATATTATAGAATATTTTATTGTTATATTATTTAATCCAATTAAAATCAAGGCCTAATGGTATCCCTACATCAAAGAACCTAACAAAACATCTTATTAACTCCCACCATGTAATAGTTATCAATAAACACCATTCAATTCCAATCCCAAATTCAAATCCATAAAACCATGGTTCAATTACAGTATGGTATCCTCCCATACAATGAAATATTTTTAATTTATTTTTACATTATATTGATCCCCTTTATATTTAAAATTGGCTATATATCTTTATCACTACCTATAATTCATTATATAGAAATTAATTATTTCATAATGATATATTTTCCATAAATTATTTTTATTCCTTAAATAAATATTAAAATTAAATATATATATATATATATATAATCATAAAATCAATGATTTTATACCTTAAAAACAAAATCAATATTTTCTGAAGAACATTAAAACAAATTTGGGACTTTGTAAGAACCTTTTTATGAATATTTATAATCTAATTGTAATAACTTGGCCAGAATGTTCCTGTTCCAACCAGTATACCACGTGGCCCATGCACAACTCCTTATATAAAAGATGGGGTTGCATCATAGTGAGAGTTACAATACCATCAGTGGGGATAGTATGGAATCAATATCAATAATGAATATTATAAATAATAAAATTGAACAATGCAACATAAAAATAATCAAAGTTATAAAAATGGGAATGGAATTCATCTCATGTAATATGGTGCAATAAACAAGGACCCCCAATGTGGTTATTTAAACAAGGGCAAGATAAACACATGTATGTAATTAAATAGACCAACATCACTCTTGATTCCATCCTAATACCAACTATAAACACCATAATCTGCCTTGTAGCTTGCTATCACTAGGACCTTACCTTTTCCTATATCTTTGATCATGATATCATAACCTGGATCAAAATTACACTAAACGATGGGAGTATAAACTCAATATGACAACACCAATTCATCCTTAATAAGAGTTCACATTAATAAGATTGTATTCCACTGTAACACATAAAATTTTAATAAATCATTCTATCACGTACTTAGAAATCATGCATTGAAATATACACCAACAAAAGATGGTTATTGAATGAGACTCTAGAATGAATAAATCCATAGGGTATAACAAACAATTTTTATAATGACTCTGGTTTTTTCTTTGAAAAACATTGGAATATTTTAAATAATAATTTTAATGCTAGGAGTTGAGTAAGGATGGAATTCTGAGGGTTTGGGTTCCTTGGTGTATTTGTAAAAAAATATTTAATATATTATATCCCGCACATGAATTTTCCCTTAAATAAGAGACAAACTCCAATATGGTGTCCTATATGGGAAATCAGATACATCGGTTAAATATTTGATGTAGTTTTTACCATATCTGAGACATAACCTTTTTCTGCATTAGGTGTTAATTTTAAGAGAATCCATGAGTGAATTAATTAACACATGAATTTTATAGTTTATCATTTATTAATTGTACCACGCATAATCTTACATAATTAAAACTGTGCTATAGAAAACCCCAAGGTTGTGTTTAATAAACCTATGCATTTGAGATGACCTATGGAATAAAAATTTTAATGAATAGTGGCACAATTCTATAAGAGTGATCATTTTTCCAAAAAAAATTGTTTTCAACACAGATTATCTTGGATATGAACAATGAAAAAGGAATTGAATTCCTATTCATCCGTAATATAACTAATCGTTAGGTAGTATTTTTATTATTCATTTATTGTTGTCTAAATTTTGATTAAACCTTTTTGAATGTTAATTAATTTTTCTAACAAATGGATTCACATGTCGATTGATGATTCATTGGTGTTCATTTGTCTTCCTAGAATTATGAATTCATAAAGTTTGTTAATATTTCACTATTAATATCATTCAATTCAATCTCTGTCAATTCATTGATGAAAACTAGAATTATAAAAAATATATATTCCTCACATTTATGGTTATTTCATTTCTCCCAATTTTCTTCAAATGATCATAAGAAATGATTATTTTCAATGAAAACTGAACAATACCCACCATTAAAATTTTTTGTAATCAATATATGATGAAATAGATAATATCAATGGGGTTTTTCATGGGACCAAATGTATGGTCATGGTTTGATGACGATGATGATGGATGATCATTGGGTGGTAAAGAGTTTCCATCCATGGTTTTTTTATGTGGTCATGTGACATAATGAGATGCATTCCCGAGTAGATTGGGTGTTTCAAATATGGAACCCTGTGTCAGTTCGGGTCTAATTAAACCATGATCCCTATTATATGGAATATTTTGAGGTGTAAAAATAATTAGAGGTGGTGTAGTAAAAGACATATGAGAGATAGTGACTCGCTGTAAAATCATAAGTTACATGTAACGTGGTTTAGATAAACACGCACATTTCATTCCCCTCTAGTAGTGAGGGTTCCATGCAGGGTTAAATATCCCATGTTGTGTCTTTAAAAAACACATAATGTGACTCGATGTGGGAGACTGGGTGTATACATTGGGGTATATGAGCAAGGGAACATCCTGTTACATAAGTGTGGGTAGTTAAATGGGAACAAATAGTTATATGGGAGTACCCACAGCCAAGGAACCCAAACATGCCTAGAGCACATAGGAATTTTCAGAGTGCATTAGCACAACCAAAGTACATTCCCATAGAAAAGAGTGAGTTAGCACTATCTAGATTACATGGGAATTCACTTACCAACCAAGAAATGTTCTATAATCTCTACACACTCCTTTCACTTTTTATAGGGTTGGTGGAGGATCTCATTCTATTAATTGTAGATGAGTATAAGTATTGTAAGTTCCTTTCTTCATCATTATGGGGGTACAAGAAGGCATCCTATCCATTGTATAGGATGAGTGATCTCCTCTATGGGTTAGTTTTTGATAGAGTCATGTATCCTTCCATGTGGCTAGGGGTGTGGCCTTATATCATTCCTCCCTTTTTGGGTTAGGAATCTCATTACCATATTCAAGTTAATGGGATACCCATACTAGTGGTTTATAATACGTCGACGTAGGTATCCCTCGTAGTGCTTGTTTGTGATCTGATATTTTTTATCAATATCGTCTGAGTTCTAACATTCAATTATTTTTGGAATTGCCCAATAAGCATGAAATATAAGATGAGCTCCATCAATGTTATTAGACCCCAAGAGTGATATCTCCTAGGAGATAATTACATTAATGAATCAAGTGGATTCCAAGGATGACACTATGGTTGTTATCTTATGTTTAGATTATTTTCCATTTCATCATATATAAGTTATTTTTTCTATTATGGCGTATTACTATTGACATAACATTATGATGATGAGAATACTTCTCATTGAGGCATTATGTAAATTGATTTTGTCGTGACCTACTAGGTCTTTTTATACTCACCCATGTATCAGCTCAGACGTTACATGTGATATATTATATAGAAGACATGAATTTGGATGGATCCCTTGGTGGATGAGGGGAAAGTAGAGTGTAATTGAAATAGACAGACCATATTCAATTCATGGAGTCTCATTTGACTGTAGTCCCCTCCATACTAGAAGGTGGAATTCATTTAATATTTTAGTTAAATTGTATTTTAATCTTTATCCATTTCGATATCATTGTCATACTATAGTGGGGGATAAAGTGTATCCATACATTCTGGTATGACAAGTATCTTATATTTTTTTCATTATACTGATGATTCGAGATGTGTGCATATATACTGGTACCATAATCTATGGTCTCCCATGTGCATGATATACTTGGATTTTTCACCATCTCCTATCCTATTTATGGTGGACTTCCGTGGTCACACATATCTTACCTCTATCCTGGAAGGCCCCATTGTCTTGGGTCGTGACACTTACTCAATATAAAACATTGATAATGGATTCCATCAAATTTGATTGATAGAATGAGTATTTTCACCACTCATGGATACTGAAAAGAGAGGAGATTCATGGATAACACGAATATAGATAATTAAGAATAAGTTTGAATCTCCCAAGGTATTATATTCTATAAATGTCTAGAAAATAGGGATAAGAATATTGAGGTTCTCAAGGTTAGTAAACTCAATGTATAGGGAACAGAACTTATAACACAAGAAAACAACATATAATTAGAAAAAAATATTATATCTCAATACAATACACACTAGAATTGCAATGGTTTTTTATATTTATAATATTATATATATAAACAATTACTATATGAATGATCTAAATCAACACCCAATATGTTCCTTAAAACTACAATGATTTTTAGACATACCATACATAAAACTATTCTTCATAACTGGGAAAAGTAATCATAATAAAGGGTCATATTGAATTTTTAGAAGTTTTTATCGTAGAAGATATCAATCGTTGATAATAATTTAGAGTAAAATAAGGATATGGGTATGAGAACATGATCACACCTTGAAATAATAATTCCCAATTGTTCAATTATCATTAATCATGAATCATGGAATAATGTATTTTAATAAAAAAACAAGATACCTAAGAGAGTGTAATCATAAATAATCAATCATGATCCATAAGAACATATCATAAGAATAAAAAAAATGTTTTTTATAATTCATATAAGATATAAAATTACTTCCTTTGTCAAGAATAACTTCAGAGACTGTCATTTTGGACAACGCCCCATAATGGAAATTCTTATATGATGATTTCAAATATTTTGTTCAGAGTAACATTAATTTTTTTAACTCTATATTCTCTTATATGTTTCTAAACTCCATCATATATTTGGAGTTTCTCAAATCCATCATCATTAACTAATGCATTGTAGGCCTATAACAGACCCATATGTCGATGGTATATAACATAACCACATGTCATTATTTTATAATTGTAACCACCCATCCTTTACTTATAACATATCCACTCTTCCATGGCTTGTAATGACTCCATATATCAAATTATCATAATCTATTCATATTTAATCCTTTAGATCAAAAAAATTAAGAATTGCATCAAATATTAAACTGTGGATAAGAAAATAAGATTCATCAATATTTCACAATCATAATTAGAAACAATCCATATAAAGAGTAATGATGGTATAATTGGATCATATCCAGAAGAAAATCAGTAGAAACATCAATGAATGTTGTTATGGATGAAAATATATTTAAAAGATCAGTGGATAATTTCTTAGGGAATGTAAAATTTTCAATTTAAAACACGTATTAAAAATAAATAAAATTACAAAATATTATAGAAACAAGTTCTTTAAAAATTACCATAGAAATTTTTTAATTAATCATTATATAAAAAATTAATAAATAATTGTTCGAATATTAATTCATATAGGGTCTATAAATAATAATATTCCTTTAAAATTTTTGGTTAAATTATTGTAGTACATCTTTTAGGATAGGATAATAATATTACTTTAAAAAATTAATATAATTATAATCATGGGTCAAAAATTATTTAATAAATCATTATATAATTCTAAAATCATTCTTGAATTTTTTTTAAACAAAATATAGACATCTAATAAAAGATTCTCATATAAGGATGGAAATATTGTTAGTTTTTTTAAAAAAATTATTTCCGTATTTTGAGTAAAAGGGGAGAGGAAAATTAAAATAAAACATGAAATATATAGAACTAACTAATATAGAAGAAAATAGATAATATTAGTGAATGATATATTTTATAATTTTACCATCCAAATTTTAGGTATAAACAATTCAGATAAAAATGAAATTGTAACATAAAACCCTTAAAACTTTAGTATCTTTAGAATCATATCCCCCATAAAAATAACATCAAATGAAAAATTAAATATGATTAATATTAAGATATTCATGATATAAAATATCAATGATCTAGTAGATGAAAATCATAAATCATGATAAGTGTACAACATAACATATGTCCCAACTAATAAGATTTTAAAAGACAAACCCTTAGTACATTGGTAATTTTCGATTGAAAATACATTTTATGAAATAAATTGAATTGAAAATTTTAATACCAAGAATTTAGAAGTATCTTGATTTAATATGTCATGTTGGATGTCTATATACCACATAAGAATATATAGGTTCATAACATCGAACATGTCTCAAGGAAACAATATTAGGACGAAGAAACCTCACCTTTTGTCTCAGTTAGTTAGTAACCACTATAACCTTATGTATAATAACATAGTATTTATTAAATTTATATAAAAACAAAAAATTTATTATAATATTATATATGATTCCTTTATAACTTTTCAATTATGGTATATTGATAATTATTTATTAAAATATTTGTCTCTTTGTGTAAGGTGTTTTATTTTTCATGTATATTTTAATTATGTGGGAGGGGCCTTGAACATTCATCATTGGTTCATCATATAAAGAAACATAATCATTTCACAGGTATCATATCTTATTTTTATATAAAATTATATTAAAATTTATGTAAATTGGTGATTAAAAAAGAATTACATCACTTTATGGAGACAATAATTTGTATACACACACGGGTAATGCTTCTACTTTTCTATGGATGGAACGAAAGAAATTTAAATGACAATTCAACATTATATAACATTTAATATATCATGAATATTATGATTTTCTTTAAATAATTCCTTATTATCAACCAATTAAATTTTAGATGAAAAATATTTTCACATTGCTTCTTGGTGGTGGTGGTCCACACATATGTATGAATGACGTTATCAATTCCCAATGGATTAAATTGTAAGAAAGAAGAAAATATATGAAAATTTCATTTTAGTAAATATGTAATAAATATCATATTTATAGATTAAATACAGTATAATAACTATCAATTATTTTTTTATTGAAAATGAATCGTATATCTATATGGTGGTGGTAGTCTACATGTTTTCATGAGTGATACTTTCATATCTCATTTAATGGAGAAGAGGTGGGAAATTTTTATTACATAGTCATAATAACTTATTAGTATATATATTATACTATAATAATCATGTTTATATAGATAGAATAATTTAATAGAATATGGATGAATAAATAAAATTGAAGGATCTCGATTTGGATTTATACCACTCATTAGAGACAGGTCATTTGGATTACACCTCAGAACTTGAATGATTGGTCATAGAATAAGACAAAAAAATAATTGATGATGGGAATAAATATATGATTTTTTAGGTACTGTATTGACTAATATATATGGTTTATATTATATAAAAACTGGAGGTAAATATGTTCCATTTTATAATTTAAGGGAGGGATACACAAAGAATTTCTTAAAATATCAAAATGATGCAAGGTCACATTCATGTGAATGTGGATTCAAATGGAAAATTTTTCATAGGTGGGATAATATAATGTTTAAATTCCATCAACCCATAAGTATTTGACAATGGTCAGTGGAATCCAAACAATTATCCCTCATTTTAACACCACATTGCCTTGTAGAGCCGTTATAACCATAACTGTGGTAATAATATTTTTTGTTATTAATATTCTGTTAACCACAAATTAATTTTACCATAATAAATTACATTAATTATTTTTATTATAAATCTGGAATCCATTTTACCATATTAAATTTCCATAAGTTCTAGAATTAATTTTTTTATAAGTGTATAAACTATAATAAAAACTAATTTTAGATTCATATATTTTTTAGTCTTACATTATAATTTACATGAATTCATTGATTTTTTGGAACAATAAATTGAATTTCAACATAAATTATTGAATATATAATAAATAATTTTAATTAAAACTTTAAATAAATGTTTTTAAACCTAATTTGTAATTCTGAAAATATAATGCGTGCTAGGAAACAATTTTATGAAAACATTTACATTAAACCGAAAAATGAACATATGAAAAATTAAAAATAATGATTATTCCAATAAATATAAAAATATAATTTATAAATAAATGCTTCTTATGTTATTTTAATATAATATTGAAATTTTAATTGGAATTTTTACTTGAAAACGTATGACTGCCTTTGAAAGAATCAATATTTTTTAGTATTTATTGAAAATTTTATCTTTTTAGAAAATTACTAAAAATTCAATAGAAGAAAATATTGACATTGTGATTCAAAAAATTATATTAAATCCCCCAATCTGTTTTCCAAAAAATGTTAAAATAGATTATATTTTTTCTGAAAAATTCAATAAATATCAATATTGGAAGAAAAAATATTTTTGAAGCATTAAAAAACATAATAAAATTGTGTTCTTATTTAACATTTGTTAATAAGTAATTTTGAATTGTTTAAAACAATTATAAATTCTATTAATAATATTTTTAATACTATTTTTATTTTTAATTCTACATCTAGGTTATATTGGTGGAATATAAAAAACAATATGTGTCATAATATATTATGGTTCATTTAAAGATCAATGTTTCATTTTAACTGACCTATCGAACCAATAAAATTTGTTTAATGATAAATATGTTTTAAAATATATGTGTAATATATCCAGTGAGTCATGGAATTGAAATAAAATATGATTTAGATTCTATCATGGTAATTAGTTTCTATATTATTAGTAGGAAAATTAGTATTTCCAAATTAATTAATTATAAATACAAGTACGTATCATAACAAGAATCATGTGTTTCCAAATACATAACTTTATAGTTGATATATATTTTAAACATAATAGTCAATTGATTTATCTTCCTTATACATGTGTTTAAGAGATAATTTTCCATTAATGTAGAATATACAGGATAATATATAGACTTGATTTCATTCCATCATATAATAACAATTTTATCCATTGGTTATTAATTGATCTATTTCAACTTTTATCTCAAATATAATTAAAATAAATTAATATTGAAGATGAATTTTCATGTATAAAGTGCTAAAATTAGTTTTTAACACATCATAAGATCCATAAAATAGTAATAATTAATATCTTTTTTCACTAGATATTTACCAAAGTCAAAATGGTTAACCCTGTTAATCCAATCTAGGTACATCATTATTTTATATAATAATACATTTATCTCTAAAAACTCAACAATAACACCCAAAGATAAACATAAACCATTCTTTAAATAGTTATGCTTAAAAATCCATCAGAATATGTCAGACCATATAAAAACAAAAAAATTATATATTTGATCACACATTTTTTCAATGTATCAAAAACATGTAACCCCCACACAATATAAAGTATTTCATAATTTCACACCTTAAACACATGAATAAAATTATCAAATATTCTTATAAAACAACCAAGTATACTAAATCACCATAAACTCTTAAGGTAAACTTATATTCTTCCAAAAATTAACCCAATCCATATTCCAAAAAAATCGAATCATAGATTATCAAATGTATTCCATAAATACCAAAATGCAATAAATTTCATTATGGGTAGTATAAATCTCTCTTTTATTAAGTAAATAAATATTTTTTAGGTCAAAAGTAGTATTTAGTTTACATTATCAATATATGTAAACCCTTCATCAATAAAAAATATTATATCAACATCATTATTATATTTAGGGGTTTCCCTCATTCAATAATGTGTTCTTAAAAAATATCGTATACCACTAACTCAATTTTATTGGTTATCAGTAATATTCAACATATTATTTATAATACAAAGGAAAAACTATTATAAAATAATCCATGTATCTTTAATTATTAATATAACAAAATTTTCATTAAAAAAATAGTTCTATAAAATATTATTAAATCTCATTTCATAAATAATCAACCATTCCAAATCCTCAATTAACCATTAACTAGGAAACATCATCATATTCATTAATACTTGATTACTATAATGTGTATTATACATCATGAATTAATATTCATCAACCTCAATTTAATCATGATTCATACTTTTGACATCAGTAATAATATAATGATAATACAGAAACTTTATATTTCATTCATTATATCTTCATCATCAATAGTAAAACCATCACTCAAACAACCCTTTTTATCCTCTTCTCAAGTTTTCCCTTGAGGATATCAATTTTTGCAATGCCAATACTTTCTAGATTTGGAATATTTAACAAAATCTGATACATTATTGAAACCCTTATTCCTATATATTTTGTTAACCAAAAATTTTATTTTTCCATGAAAATTACATTCTCATCGTCCTTCTTTTCAACACCCAAAACATATTCTTTTCCATTTGAGGTATTTTCACGTGTGATTCATTCCAAATTCAAATCATATAGAAGGAAGAATATTCTTTACTCAATGATCTTTATGAAACACTATTTTTATATTATTGGGTTAAATTTGAAACTCAATTATGTTATGGTTGTTAATAATATATTGAGATATCTTGTTATGAATTATAAAAAACATTCATATATTATCTCATGTATCAATTGTATTCTCATGAGGAAAATAATTACATCACCAGTCACATTCAGTATTAAAATAATTCCTTCCGATTCAAATGAGGGACTAAAACCAAAGAGCATTTTCTGAGAAATAACAATCATTATGATTAATCAGGTAAACATGAAGAATTATTCATAGGATATCAAAACAAAGATGTTGTATTTTAAATCTATGAAAACTTATTTTTAGAAAAGGTCTTTCATAGTCATTATCAATTGAAATAATTCATAATAGTTCATATATAAAATTTTATTTAACCGAGGAATATAATTTAAGAGCATATAGCTAGGATTGCCTGCTAAGGACCCCTCATTGTACACTACTGAAAATTGGATTAATAACAAATCCATCCAATTCAAAATTGTTACCCCTAAGTACATATGTTCCGTAACAACATCAACTTTATAGTATATATATAGGGGTCTATTAGTTAGTAAAATAAACCCCCTTTTACCGTAAATTATGATATTATTTTATATGTAGGCTTATCCAAATGGTTATCACCAAAGCCTTCTCATCATATTATTTGAAAATACATAAACCATTCTATGATACCGACTATATCAACCCCATAGTTTCATATATAAATAATACATCATTATATCGTAATATTCATTACATATCATTAGGACCCACACCTAACAATAATGGATTAGTGTATTTGGGTACTCGGGTACATAAACAACTAGTACATAAAGGATCAACATGTTCTCCCACTATGTTCTTCAGAACTATAACCATTCTTATACTTACCATACTAAAGATATTTATTTACAACCAGGGTAATGGAAAACTAATAAATGATGAGATCGGTTTATCAGTAACATTAAATATTTGGTATGTCAATAAATGATCATAATTCAGCATAGTATAAGAATAAAGATAAGATATATTGACAAAAACATATATAATCAAACCCAATCTATCGAATATCCATAATCATGGATCATGGAATAATGTTTTTTTAGGAAATGAAATAAGAAGAAATATTTTGGAATAATAAATAATCAATAATGATCTATATTAACATTTAAAACCCTAAGACACGCATTTTTAATATTCACATAATTATAGAAATTCACTATATTTTATAAGGATCACTCCCTAGAATATTATTGTGGACAATGTCTGATAATAGAAATGTATAAACCATCATTTCCCACATTCCCTTATGGAAAATTACATCCAATTCACTATATTATCTCATAGAATTTTATTAAATGAGACATCTCTTAGGAGTATCTCTACTAAATTATCATTACCCAATGAATATCAATGCTATAATGGACCCACATGTCCTTCATTTTGAATTTAACCAGTCATCCTTTATTTATAACATAAACATTTATCTTTCATTTATAATGTTACCACTAGTATTTTGTTTACAATGTAACCATATATCATTCGTTTAAAACATGACCACCTATCCTCGGTTTATAATGTAACCAAACCGTCTCAGTTTATAATCGAAACACCTAACATATAATCTTAATATATTCTTATGTATTTCACATGATTATTAAAACATTTATCAATTTAGAAACTCAAAACCCATACAAAAGAAAATGGGACTCATCAATATTTCACCATCATAACCATATAATATAATATTGTATCATATCACTAATAATGTAGAATAAACATCAATGGTTGTTGTTATATATGTAAATACCTTTAAAATATCGCTGAAACTTTTTTTGAGGAAATTATTCATTCATTTTTAACTATCTTATTTAATATATAAAAATCTACAACATATTCTGTAATTGTTTTTGAATAAAACCTATGATACTTATTAAATAAGATTTATATCAAATAGAATATATTAATTCCAGAAAATTAATTCTTATAGTGAACATAAAAATGAATATTCCTTTCACATATTTCAATAAATTTCAAAACTACCTCATTTGATAAATAACTAGAAACATACATATAAAGGTAATTTATAAATCTAATACTTTTAAAAAATTAAATTAATGAACAATCTAATAATTTTATAAAAATTATTGAAAACCTTTTCAAGAAAATATCGACATATAAGAAAAAACATCAGAACGAAGAGGAAAACAAGTTTATCTTCCCTTAAAATGAACATTAAGACATTCAACTACATAGAAATTGGAAAATGAATGTAAAATATGATATACATTTTTGATGGGTAAGTATATACACCTCAGGAACCAAACATAGTTCATAAGGAATACAATTTGAGATGACAATCCATTAAAACATTGGTTATTTTCAAATCAGAATCTCATAGATAAAATAATTTTAATTGTAACATTAAATATCATTGATCATGAACTATCCATGATATAAATTTTCAATGGGTCAGTATATACACCCTAGGAACAAAAATAAGTGCATAAAATCTGACATGACTCAATTCAAAAATGTTTAGATAAATAACCCTTACCTTATTCATAACTATATTCGTATATGATGTAACATTATATATAATAAATTTATACTTATTAAAAATGTATAAATGATGATTATATATAAACATATAATATCATATGTGGTCCACATATATTATTTAAACACAAATTTATTAATAATTATTTACTAAAATCATTATTTCTAGGAGTTAGATATTTTATTTTTCATATGTATTAAGGTTATTTATTTATGGAATTTATATATTGATAATGGTTACAAAATCTCAATAATAATAATAATGTCATTAAAATCATATTTAATTATTATATAACATTTTTAACAATTAAATTAAAGTGGGGATGAAAAAATAATTACATATCTTTATGGGGACAGTACAATGTATATACACATGAGTGGAGTTTCTACTTTTTGATGGATAGAACAAATGAAAGTTAAATTATAATTCCATATTAAATGATAATAATTATTCCATAAATATCAAACATATTAATTATATCAATCATTATTACTATCCATGTAATTTATAAATGAAAAACAATTACTATCACTTTGTGGAAGTCGAAGTCCATATGTACGCATGAGGGACACTATCAATTTCCAATTGAACAAAATATAAGAAGATATATAAGATATTATAATTCAAGAAGTGTAATTCTATCATATATATCATATATAATAGTTAAATATAAAAAAATAACCATATATGAATTGTGGTTATAGATAATGAATCATCTCACTATTTGGATGTGGTAGTCCACATGAATACATATGTGATACTATTATCTCACATTTGATAGAAAATAGGTCGGGAATTATTGTCCCGTCATAATAATAAAAATAATTTTTATTTTGATACTATAATAATAATGCTTTTATGTATAAATTAGGTTTAAAATGGTGGAATTTGAAATAAAATTGAAATATATTGGCTAAGATTCATACCTCACCTTTAATATACCTCATTTGGCTTACACCTTGAACCATGATGTATTGGTATTAATAAAAGAAAAAAAATCCTAGATTAAGAGAAATATTCTAGATATTATTTAGTGTAGGTCTTGTAAGATAAAAAGGCTCATATTTTGATAATAATGGAGGAGAGGAGGTCCAAATTTATAAATAAGGGGCGGCACATTCATGAAAGTTTTTAAATGATCCCAATGATATAAGGACGTTTTCATGTGAAAATGGCTCCAAATAAGAAATAATTTTACATTAGGAAAATATAAGGTTTAAATTTTTTCAAAAAATATTAATTCAAAAAAATGGGTGAAATTCCAACCAATATCTCTTCATCTAACCCCTTTCTCCCCAATAAACCCTTTTTAACCTAAAATGTAGTAAGAATTTTTTATTGTTTTTTATTCATTAAGACCAAATTTTATGTTAAATGTACTAATTTATATTAATTAAATTTATTTAATATATGGAATCAATATTATAAAATTAAATTTTATAAGTTTTAGAATGTAATTTTAAATAAGAATTCAAACCGCAATGAAACCCTATCTTAGAATAATGCATTTTTAAACCTAAAACAGAATTTAATTCCATTACATGATGTCTAAAAACCATAAAATGAATTATAAATTATTAAATTGAATAAATAATCAAATAATTACATTAAAATATTAAAAAATAAATACTAAAGTAATTCATAAAAATAAAAAAGACATTACACACCTAAAAAGCATTTTTAGAAAATATATGGTTTTAAGCACAACAATTAGCTTATACAAAAAATAAGTATCAAAAAACACTGATATAATTAATTATAATATTAATAATTTAAGTGGTCTTGTGTGACATTAATATCGAACAAAAAAAGAAAGGGACTTTTATTATTGTGATGTGACTGCTTTTTCAAAAAATGGTATTTTTCACTCATTACTAAAAATAAATATTTATATAAAAATAATAAAAATTCACAGTATGATAATATTGCAATGATGATTTCAAAAATAATATTCATTCCCCAAAAAAATTGTTCAAGTTGTAGAAGTTAAATATATTTTATATGTAAAATATTTAATATGAACCATTTTTTGAGGAGAACATATTTTTAAATCCAAAATTGACTTTACTAAAAATTAAATAATTTTTATTTAGGAACTAGTAAATAAATTTTCAATATTTAAAAAATTTATAATTATTTTTTCATATTTTTATTACTATTTATACAACCAATATAATTGTGAGATTGCGTAATAACATTTAAATAATAATATTTTTCATATTAATTTTCAGCTCACTAAATGTTTGGTGTTGTGTGTAAAGAAGGCTATCAAACACTTTTTATTTGGATATAATTATATTATAAAATATTGGAGTGTTACATATCATAAGGAGAGTGAAACAAACTCATCCAAGGTTCCTCTGAAGAGCATTTATATTTAATAAATGGTCACGATAGGTGTTTCAATGGATTAATATATGTAATAATCCAATTAAAATCACATTGAAGTCCCCTCACAAATTTATCAAATATTTACCATTTGAAACACTCAAGAAATACAATGAACTATAGTCCTTCCAACCATTTAAATGAGCTTGGGACTACCATAATGGCATCTAGCATGGTCAGGGTTCCCTTGAACTCTCTAACTTAGGTATCCCAATATGGCCACCCCTATAGTATGTTCTTGATATCTAGGATGTTTTCCATACCCATGGCATCTACCATGGTGGTAAGGGGGTTTCAATTTTTTATTCCAATAATGTTACTAATAAATATATATATATATATATATATACCATATATTAATTCAAACATTATTCAAATAGTATCACAACCCAATGACAAAATTAATTAAGGCCTTGTACACATGAAACTAAAAAAACATTTTCTGTATGATGTAAATATTTAATTGTAATCTAAATATACTTCAATAAATTTTTTGATACATAATAATCTTAGAATTAAATGGAACACAAAACATAAGAATGGGAGAACTCAAATCCTTGTCAAGGGATAACACAAAAAAGGCCATAATGGTTTGATCATAAACATATAGAAAATAACATAAATAAGGTAAATTTTGAGATTTATAATAAAATGGATTGATAATTTTTAATCAAAAGAATAAAATATATAAATAAGACTTAAATATACGATATTTTTACCTTATAAAGAGAAACTAAAACTTGAAACATATAATATGGTTCATGAAACGCTGGAAAGAACGTGGCACAATCATAAAAAGAGGATTTCTTACCCCTATAAACCTGGAAACCCACCGACCTATTGACACATAAATGTCGAGTAAATTTAATTAAAATTACACTCACCCTTAATAAATCAAGATACTAAAAAACCTATTCAAAAACATTTCATTATCATTATATGTAAACATTTTCCCAATGAATTTGGCGAGATATTTGTATCACCCATCACATAATCCAATCATTTGTGTTCCATTAGAAAATAATCATTATATCATAAAATAACCATTATAAATGAAATTGGATTCCTATAATTTCCAAACCATCATATAATTTCCCATTGAAGTTAAATGTGTTTTATAGAACATTAAAATAAAAATATAATTATTTTGAAAAAATAAATGACTGAAATAATAAGGTTTTCCAAAAACATTCAAATAACATCATTAATTAAATCACTGGATATGAGAAACTTAATAACCCAAAATGACCTCATAAATATATAGTGAAACTAGGATCATACTCGTCTTATAGATAGATCATTTAAAGATAACGAAAATAATGTCCTCAAACAATATTCTCTAAAATATTGTATTCATCATTGTAAACATCATGCTTATGAGTCCCATTTGAAATTGTTTCATTTTTTAGGAAAAATTAAAAGAAAATCATTTATGGAAATGCATTTGGGTCAAAAAGTTTTTTATATCAGATTTAAAAGAGAGAAAATATTTTTAAATTTATGGTCATAGAAAATGAAGTTTAGTAAGAATTATTATTACATAATCTAATGTTTTATATTTACCAAGTCCCTTATGGATTTAATATTTCATTGAACAAGTGAAATAGAATACATTTAAAAAACTTATTATAACCGGAGCTAAATAAAGTATAAATGAAAAGATAAACTGAATTCAACAAGGATAACTAAAAATACATTGCAAACTTTTACTCTATAAAAGTTTATTTAATAATGATGCCTTAAAAATGACATAATTTTTTCAAAAAACATGCTGTGAAAATATATTAAAAAATATTTACTTTAAGAATAATATTTAAAAATATAAAAATAAAAATTATTACGTTTTATTAAAAAAAATAGATAGGAAGATAAATATTTTTATTTTTAATGAATAGAAAAAATCATTTGAATATTTTGAAACAAAATTGTGGAAAACCTACATTGTTAAAAGGGTGATTATTAAAAGGGTGATGAAGCCATTATTTTAAAATGAAAAATATGTGGAAAATTTTCCAAATAATATGAATTAAATTTAATTTTCCACTAATGAATTATGAATTGGTAGGAATTTAATAAATGAATATAGGGGAAATTCCATAAAAATAAGAGGGGAATATTTAAAAAATATAATTTTATCGAAAAAATATTATTATATATGAATAAATCATTAGAACAAAATGAAAACCTCCATAATAAACTTCATATAGATTGGTAGTATTTTGGAAAGAAAACCTAGGATTGTTCCTTGTTCAACTTGTTGAAATGCCCTTGAAAATAGTGGCATTGGTATAAAAATTATAAAATACTTCAACAAATCCATTCAAAAAATACTCACTTGGAATTGTTTTCTTAATACTTCTAAAGGTAAAACCTTTCTCAAAAAAGGTTTCTTGAAAAACTTAAATGTGAAATTAGAATTTCATTAATTCATCAATATGACCTTCTTTCAAATACTCCATTACCAATATTATGAATAATTCTAGATAGATGGTCCCCAGGGACTCCTCTTTGAAATTTTGGTTAGATAACAAGACAGAACGCCTTTAATTTACATGATATCTCCCAATCAAGCTCTTGATAACACTAATATCTCAATCATAGACATTTTAATCTCTCGTCATTATCACCTCCCTAATATTATTATAAACGTCATTGAAAACTACTCTTTCGCTCACACTAATGATTTCTTAATATAGGAACCTACATTAAATGGTATTATTAACTAAAAAATTAAAATCATTATTTATGTAACTCTAAGAGCAATTACAGTTGGTTAAAACATTTCAACAACCCTTGGATAAAACCTTCGAGATTCAATCTAACTTTTCGTCTTTATCAAATGTAGTTCCCACTGAATTTTTCAACCAATATTTTTTCGATGAAACTCTATTCTAAGTGAAAAAGAGAGTTCCCACTAAATTTTTCATCCTATCAATCTTAACTATTTCATCACACATGTTTATTGAAAAGAAAACATAGTTGCAGAACGTCTGGACAACATGGGAGTAAATCAGGACATTTGTTGGTTCGAAGACCTTCATAGTGCTCTTATTTCCTTTTATGAAAACTATTGTAATTTGATACCATATTTCTTACTCTTTTAAACATTCTTTTATAATAGTTGTGATTTTATCATTTTGTCCCAAGTAATCACCTGTTTAAAAATAATATGGTAATTAGATCCTAAGAAATATAACTTATTCAGGAATATCCCTTGTGATTATTTGTATTTTTAAATCAAAACCATTGAAATATTTAAAATAATATTTTTTTATATCTAATTAATTAAATCTAATATTATTCCAGAATAAATTTTGGTGAATTATAAGAACCATAAAAATAATGTATTGGTACATAACATTAAAATATGTCTTAATGAAGAGAAGTTGACATGGAAAACACATACCTTGTTTCCTTGATTAGTTTATCACAATATAACCTCATATAGAAAAAAATAATAACTGGGTTAGTAACCAATTATATGTCTTTAATTACAAATATATCCCTTTTATAATCCTTATTATAATGTCTTATCATGAGAAAATTAGTTAGTTATATCATATTATTACAACCGGGTGTTAATGACTTTTACTTTTTGTACATGTTTTAGAATTTTGAAATAATTTAAAAAAGTACATTATTTATATATAATTTATGATTCTCTAATATAAAAAATATATTTATATAAAAATTTCTTATTTCATTTAACATGTGATTTAAGTAAGTTATGTTAAAATTGAATTCATGATGGTTTATTTTGGTAATTGTTTTGATCCAAGATCATTTATTAATAATAAATCTTATACCATCAATAAAATTTTACAAAACATACATATAATTATTATTTTATTATTAATATAAAATAATTCCTATATTTATATTTCCATACTAATCCATGATCATGTGTTAAAGCATCGTTTCTATAGGTTGTAAAATAAACCCAAACATGAACATTCTTTAACTCGAATGCTGAGTATGGTTTGGGAGGTATTTATTTCAAAACGATATCATTATAAAAAAATAATAATGATAAAATATTTTTTTTTATGTAGAAGTATATTTTAATTTTTTTAAATAATGAAAAATTATAAGATAAATAAAAAAACTATTGTTCATATAGGTGGTAGTATACGGACCAGTACAGTTAATGTTCCATTATTTTCTAAGTGGATGGAAATGAATAAATAAGATCTATAAACATAATATAAAAATAATAAAAAATAATAATTATACTTAAATAATAATTTTATTATGAAAATAATATATTTGGAAGAGTACTATTTATAAGAAAAAATTATGAAAATAATAATTCTTATACTAGAGGTTTGATATTTCCTTAGAATTCCCCTTGAAATTTTAGTGAATAAAGTAACTATGAGTGACAAGGGGATTATTTTCATATGATATGTTAATATGTATAGTATAATAGTAGAAATTAAAAGAGTAATTATAAGGTTAGATGAGACTTAAAGTAGGGTAATTGTTACATTTTATAAGTAAATAGAAGGGTAGTTTTGGATGTATCCACAACACTCAAATGTTTTTATGAAATTTTTTTTTTAAATAATTTAAATTCTTCAATAGATTGCATTTCAAATAATCATGAGTCTAATCAAACTATGAGACACCCTTAGTGAAAAATGACTATTTCAACATATCAATTAGGTTTTCGGGAAAAAATATAACTAACTTACGAAAATGTATGGTGAAGTCATTCACTCCTAATTGGTTATGAAAAATATATATCAATTATATTTATTTGTATTAATAATTTCATTTAATTACTAATAGTAAAATAAATTAATGATATAAATGTTATGCACATAATAAAATATATTATATAGTCATCCAATAGATATTTTTTGTCATAGAGTATGAATAAACCCTATTTGATGAATAAAAATCTATATTTTTCAAAAGGGAAATTTTACACCATTTAATAGACAACCAATTTTAAATTACAATTTTGAAAAATTAATAATTTTTTATGAAAACATAAACATGTTATTTGGAATTGATATATAAATATTTATTTTGGATTAAATCTTAATATTTTTCGGATAACATTTAAATTTTGATGAATAGTAAAAATACATTAAATTTATTTGAAAAACAATTTCCACAAAATAATTTATATCGTCAAATTATAATTTTTAATGGTTTAAAAGTATAAATATAATATATTTTTATCGTTAATTAAGGGTAATAATATTATTATAAAATTACCCCCAAAACTTGTTATAATACCATTTTATGAGTTTTTTATGTAAATTGTCCTTGGTACGTAATGGTGTCTATTGAAAGCCACCTAGATTTGATTAGAACATTTAATTTATTTTTTTATTTAAAGAAAAGTAAAATATGTCTCACTCAAAATTTAATAAATAAATATGCTTTATATATTTTTATATAGAATGTAAATCCTATTATAAATAATCATTTTAAATCTAAATTTTATACCATTATCAATGAAATTTATTTGTTATTTTTAAGAAATAAATAATTAACTTATGGACTTGAAATTTGATGATGTAAACATTAATTAATTGATGAGAAATCAATAAAACAATATTGGTAAAAACTATAATAACAATAATAATTCCTAAACACTTGGAAAAATATTATTGAATGAGTATATCTTAACGATAACCATCAAAAGATTCATGTTAATGACTATTTTGACCCTTATAGATGTGATTGTGACAGTTATATTATTTTGTTCAATGTGATGTTAATGTTGTCACACTCATAAAATAATAAGTATAACATTTTGAATGTTGGATTTTACATAATATAAATTCAACTAAAAATATACTTCTATATAAGATAAGATTTAGCTTCATCATAGTATTTTATTTTTAATTTTTATTTAAAAAAATAAGTATGTTAAATAATTACACCAAATTGATGTAGTGAATTTATTATTAATAATGATATCATATAAATGTTATTAAGAATATTAAAATAAATATATTTTGCACTGATTAATATGTATAATTAATTTTATATATGAATTTAATCTATTAGAAATATAATATAATATTTTTTCTAAGATAACATTTTCTCTTAATATATTTAAAAATAAATGAATTGAATGGTGTCAAAATTGACACTATTGTTTTTTTATGAACATAATCGTTTATTAAAATATTTAAAAATCATAAAATATTTTTAAAAAATATTTAATAATTATTATATTGTCTAAAATGTTACAGGGGATTAATTTATGGTCTAATTGATATCAAATAAGTAAATTTTTCACTGTTTTAATATTCAAATATTTATCACCCTAGTTAAAACATAAATAGAATAACTAAGTGTTAATTAAAATGAAATTATTTAAAATGACATGAATACTTATCATAAATTTATTAGATTATTATATTACAACCCTATCTTGTCTCATCATTGAAATTGGTATATTTTCTCTGTTTTTGTTTGGGGTTTTATTTTATAAATAATTAATATATTTGGAGATCCCAAAAGAGACCCTCAGCTAAATTATAAAAGGGAACATCATCCATCACCTCATAACATAAATTTGGGCCATAAATTTAATCCATACCCTACCCTTTAACCTGTTCAACATCCCTGGTTACAATATAGGGGTTCTTTTCTTCTTCAGTGACCAACACTTGTGCTCTAAGGGGAGATTTATAGGAAGCATGTTGAAGAATAGGTAATCTCCTAGACTAATTCATTAATACTCCTTTCATATTATACATCCTCTTCATGAGTTGGTTAATTATAATGTAAAACTCTAGTTTCACTTATATATAGATATTTTATTATTATTATGGAACAACAATATTCCAATTTATATAAATCCTATAAAAATGAAATCACCACGTATGTGTACGAATGGATTATCGTCTCCACGTCATGGTGTAATATGTTTTTCACCACTAACACACTTGGATGGGTATAATGATTGAAATAATTAATATGTATTATATTTATAATAATATATTGATTTTAAAATATTATAAACCATTCACTTCAAGAATATTTTTCAATTAAGAGAATGATATCATCGCTCGTTCATAAGTACGACCTACTATCTCAACGATGTGATGCAATTAATTATAGATGATAGTAATTAAAGAATTATTATATAAATGTTTAAAGTGAATATATATGATATATATATATTGTTAATGTCAATTTTTAATGATATAACGATGACCTATGACAGAGAACTAGAACTTATTCGACAAAACATGTATAAGAAAGTGAGGTAGTTAATACCAGAATAACAAGTAATAATTAAATGTTATTGACAAATGGATGATAATATAGTCATATATGATATCAAAAAAATGGTTGTGATTCTTCCAGAACACAATGGAATTATTTAAATCATTATACATGAGTTTTGGAAACATACTAGTGAAATCATTCCTATGGTAAGTTATAATCTCGCAATTCCATTATTATCCAAGCTTATTTATACATAAGTATTTATTGAAATATATTAATAATACATGTCCATTTTTAAAAAAATATGCAATATTATTTATATTCTTATATAATTTTTTAAAGTCAATTTCTCCCATTGGTGAATTTTTTTAAACCTTGTGAAAGTAATCATTTCTCATTTTTCGATATGAGGTAAATTTTGACCTTTCTGAAAAAAGTATGGGGAAAAGGTTATTTTATCTTATACAGCATGAAAATTATTTATCTTTTAATAACAACTTATTTTAATTAAGCTTCCACTATATTATTTCAAGTTTATTTTGATATTAATTAATTTTTTTAAATTATTCGGTATGAAAATGTTTTTTTGAAGAAGAAATGATACATTCCTAAAAAAATAATTTTAAGTGATATATCAAAATTATTTTTCATCTAGGAATGAATTTTATAATAGAGTTATGTATCAAGTGTAAGGTCTTCATTTTTCTTACGATATTATTGTGTTTATGATTGAATTATATTTATGAAATCCATTTGTTTTACATTATTTTTGTTATAGTGGAATTATATTTAAAGAAACGAATTTTATTCCCATTGTTATGATAAATAATATATGTTATTTTGGAACAAATAAGAATTATTTCATTGTGAGATGGGTGGGACCTATATCTCCACTCAATTCATTGGGTAATGATTTATTTCTCATGAGATAGACATGGATAGAATAGGAAAAGATCTCAGTTCGGTAATATAGGGATGGAACGAGGAAGGGACTCAGTTCAATAATAGAATTTGTCTATTATAATGGCCTTTGAAATGAACCTTGGATAATAAGAAATTATGTTGTACACTTATGTGTATTCCACAAAACGTCATGGTTATGTTAAGACTTTTTGGGTTAAATTAATTAATTCTTATGAATATTGTGATTTATCCCCTGGCATGATATCACGATCTTCCATATGTAGGATAAGAATTTGAAATGTTATATTCTTAGCTGTTATGATTATGATATGATTGATATCTCCCTCATTTACCACTACTAATCAAAAAAGATCACACATTAATTTGTTTCTCCTCCCCAGGTCATGAAGAACGGTATTAAGTAAGCTATGTCAAAAATGGGTCTTTTTATGAATAAGTAAGTGGGAGACAATAAAGATGCCTTATGAACCAGTTGTCTATTATTCCCAATTTTTAAAGGAACTATACCTATAAAATCTTATTATAAATTTGATATATTTTGTAATTAATATCCATCCACATTGAAATAATATAAATTTATGTAATGTATGATTCATTATAGTTGGTATAATATGAAAGGTATAGGAAACCTTTGTAAACTATTATGATAAAACCTTAGTAAAAACAAAAAGGATATGTTGAAGTATATATGTTACAACCCTATTGATTTATAAATTATCATGAATAAACTATAATAAAACCTTGAGTGTTTGAAATTAAATTTTTATTCTTGATTAAGTGGTTTTCCAATTATGATTAATGTTTCTCACACTATGTTTCTTGGCTTAATTCAATGGATGTAACTTGAAGTAACTATGTTAATGTTGAATGAGACATGTGATGAAATGGTTGTCCTCCTGAGTTACCAAATGTTACGAGAGATTGAATGAAAAATCTTATAGATATTCTCATGAAACTTTCTGAACATATGAATCATTAAATAATTCCAAACAATAAAACGAGGGAACAATATTCTATTGATTTCATCAAGAGGTAGTTTCCACCTTATTTTAGCTGCTATTTTGATCCATTGGTAGCTGAACAATAGATCTATACCACAAAAAAATGTATTTTTAGTTCTACAATGTTTTTAGATGATAAATTCATCTTCGTAGTCTATCATTTCGAAGGTGAATCTGATCAATGGCAAAACCTTATTAGGAATATGAGTAAAAGGGATGAAATCGAATCCATGGAATGGGATGAATTCATGAACATATTTTTCAATAAGTATGTTCCCCGCATTCTTTGTACTAAAATAGGGAAATAGTTTCTTGATGTTAAGAAAAAAGATGATGAATATATTGGTACCTAAATAGAAATTTGTATAGGGCTTTCATGGTATGCATCTAGAATTATTATCCCACATAAGAGTATAATTGATTGAATATTTAGTGGCTTAAAACCAAGTCCCAATGTTAATTAACTGTTAGGTACTTCAATAGCTATGAATAAATCATTCGATGTGCTCTCAATGTTGACATGGGTATTGGAGTAACCCACCAGTCATATGGAATTGATAAGAAGAGAAAAATGGAATTCATGGAAAATTATAAAGGCTATATAAAAAAAAGATGAGTTTTACCTTAAGCTCAATGTTTAGAAAGAACCATGGAGGAAATTTTATTAATTGCATAAGTAAATGGTTTGATTATAGAAAACAATGTCATCGGCAATTTGAATACTGAAGTGATTGTAAAAGATTTATAATGATGAAAATTGAGAAAAAACACTATAGAATGAACATCTTACATTTAAATGTTACAAGTGTAATGTAATGGGGATATTATGGAAATCAATTCCCTAATTCTAGAGTTATTTATGATGATCGATGTTAGAAAACTCCTAAGGCCAATGATAAAGGAAAGTCACATTCAATCACTATCGTGGATTTAGGGTACTACAATGAGGTGCTGAAAGGTACAATTACCCCCCACTATAAGGTTGAAAATGTTTTCTCTGAGAATAGAGCCACCCAATAATTTATTTATAAAGAATTATCTTTGGTTATATCAGTATTACCACTACAATTTGTTGTTTAGTTAGCTATGACAACTCTTAATGGAATAACGACCTCATAAAATTTTTATAATCCTTCTCTAGTTGAATTTTATGGGAAAGAAATTACTATAAATCTTGTGGTCCTTCCTATAGTGGACTTTATGTGGTTCATAGGATGGTTTTAATTATTCTATATATAGATCATATCAATTTCCAAGGATGGGAGGTCTCATTTCATATTATATATGAATCTATGATCATCTATCTATTCAAGGGTGGATATAACCATCTAGTTGTAATTTCTTCTATCGTATGGGTCTTGATCATTATAAATGAAGATTATATATCTTAAATTGGAATAAAGAAATTCAAAATTATGAATAAACCCATTGTATGAGATTTTTATCATGTCCTTTTAATAGAATTTATAGGTCTTCCATAAAATCATGAATTTGAGTTTTCAATAGAACTCGTACCAGGTAATATTCCAATTTCAAAGGAACCTCATAGAATGGACACAATTGAGTTATAGAAATTAAAAAAGAAACTCCAAGATAATCTTGACAAAGGTATTCATATTCTGTGGTGCATAACCTTGGAGAAAACTAGTTGTGTTTATTAATAAGATATATGGATAAGTTAGTTTCTTCATTGATTATCATGATCTTAACAAGATCACTATCAAAAAAAATATTCTCTTACCTACAGTGATGACTTATTCGACCGAATATGAGTATCTCGATACAAATCAATGATTGATCTTCCTCCAGATATAATCAATTAAGATACAATAAAGAGTATATATAAATACAACATTTTGTACAATGTATTGACATTACGAATTTATAGTGACACATTTTGGACTTATTAATGCACATATTGTCTTCATGGATATATTGAATAGATTCTTTAGAGATTATCTGGATTAAGTTTTGTTAATATTTATAGATGATATTATTTTCTATAATAAAATAAAGTAAGAGCATGAATATCACTTGATAATTGTATTGTAGTCATAGACGAAGGATAATATTTAGGTAAAACATGCCAAGTGTGATTTTTGGCTTCAAAAGGTTTCATTTTTGGGTCATATTATCTAGGGGAGGGGATATCCATGGATCTCGAAAAAATAGAAGTCATTGAATGTTGGCGAAGACCCACAACGATAACTGTGATTCAATGTTTTCTTGGATTGGATGGATATTAGCGGCTTTTTATGAATTATTTATCATAAATATCTAATAAATTCAAAAAGTTGACTCAGAAATGAGTTTAGTTCATGTGGATGGAGTAATTTGAATATAATTGAAACTTTCTAAAAAGAAGCTTAGCCTGTGCAATCATGATCACACTACCCTTTAGAGGAGAAAAGTTTTTGATCTACAGTGATGCATCCAATAAGAGGATGGATAGTGTTCTCTAGAAAAATAATATGGTGATAGATTTAACCTCATGAAAACTGAAAATCCATGAACAACATTACCCAACTCATTATTTTTAGTCAGATGTGGTAATATTTCCACCCTATATATGGAAGAATTATCTTTATGGTGAAATGTGTGATATTTATACTGATAATTAAAGTTTAATGTATATTTTCTCACAAAAGGAGCAGAATATGTTTCAAAGAAGATGGTTGGAGTTGATTAATGATTACAAATGACCAATAAATTATCACCCTGGGAGTGAAAACAAGGTGTAAGATGATTTGAGTCAAAGAGACCATGATAGACTTTCCATTAAGAGGATCACAAAAGATCAAATATTTATTGATTTGAAAAGGTTGGATCACGAAATTTTAAAAGAATGGGAGAAATCTTATCTTTCCCATTATATTGTATAACCTTCTAAGGAGGTGTAGAAGTAACATGTAGATCAATAAAATAAGTTGATAAATTTTCACAATTCAACCTTGATTGTGATAGAATAATAAATTTCAGGATCCAGGTTGTATTCTTCCCATAATAAAATTATTGAATGGTCTATTGGATGAGGCTCATAGTTCTTTATTATTTATTCATCCTTGAAGCACAAATATGTATAGGTTCTTAGAAGAGTATTTCTGCAAGGATGGAATGAAAAGATATGTTTCTGAATATGTCTCTCGTTTCATGTTTTGTTAGAATATTAAGGTTTAGGGATAGAAGTCTAAGGGGATGTTACAACTAGTACCCATACGAGAATGATAATGGGAAAACATCACTATGGACTTTGTCATCAGACATCCCAAAACATTTAAAGGCCATAATGCAATATGGGTTAAAGTTTATCACCAAATGAATTTATCACACTTCATTTCTATTATATAGGATTTCTCCTTTGATAACATTTCCATGATATATGTAAAAGATGAAGTAAGATTACATGGTGTACCACATTACATTATTTCTGATCAAGATACATGGTTTACCTCAACATTATGGTGTAGTCTTCCATAAAATCTAGATACAGAGTTATGTTTTATCACAACATATCATCCTCAGACAGATGGTATGTCTGAGAGGACAATTCAAACCTTAGATGACATATTGGGAGCCTGATCTATGGATTTCAAAAGTTTTTGGGATCAACACCTACATTTGGTGAAATTTTAATAAATAAATAGGTTTCACTCTAGAATTAAAATGGGTCCTCATAAATTCATATATGAAAAAACGTGAAAAAATCCAACTTACTGGGATAGGGATGGGGAAATATATCTATTAGGACCTAATCTTCTTGATGAAATGCAAGAAAACATCGGATCTATTCAACAACATGTAAAAGAAGTTCAGAGTCAAAAAAAATTATTTTGATAATGGAATGAAAGACCTAGAGGTTGAAGTGGGTGAAAAGTTGTTTCTATTAATATCTCCCTAGAATAGAATAACAAGATTTTTAATGAAGTGCAAGATGATCCCTAGGTATATCGGTCCTTTTGAAATTCTAGGTCGTGTTGGGAATGTAGCATACCGATTGGAACTTTTACCGAATCTCTATCAAGTTTATGATTTATTAAATATTTATCTCCTAATAAAATACATATCATATCCTAAACATGTAATAAACTCATAATTTGTACCATTGGAGAATGATATTTCTTATGAAGAACAACCGATAGAGATTCTAGATCTTAGAGAAAAAGTTTTTGGGATTCAAGACCACTTGATTGACTAATGTTTTGTGGAGGAACCACCAATTAGAGAAAGTTATATCGGAAAATGAAGATATAATGAGTGATATATATCCTCATATTTTTATATCCATGTGAAAAATTTCATGGGTGAAATTCATTTTAAGATGGTAGAATGTAACTCCCGAATGTTTTTATGATATATTTCCTTTAAATAATTTTAATATTTCAACTGAGTACATTGCACGGAATAATGAGTTAAAATGAACCATGACACACCCTTAGTATATAATGAGCATTTTAACCTAGCCATTAGGTTAGTGGGAATAAATATAACTAACTTATGAAAATTTAGTGTCAAGTCATTTGCTACCAATTATTTATGAAAAATATAAATCAACTATATATTATATTTTTTTAATAAATAGTGTGAATTAATATTAATAAACAAAATTAAGGAAATATATATTTTATATACTTAATAAAATATTTTTGATATTCATCTAATAGATATTTTTTTCATAGGGTATGAAAATAAACTACTTTATGTATAAAAACATATATTTGTCAAAACATATATTTTCAACCATTTAATGGGGAATCCCTTTTAAATTCATATTTTGACACATTAATAATTTTTATATGAAAACAAAAAAAATCTTTATATGTGGGATATAAAAATTTATTTTGGTTGAACATTTAATATTTTTCTGATAACATTCAAATTTTGATGAATTGTAAAAATAAAATAAATTTTAATTGAAAACAACTTTTTTCATCGAAATAATTTGATTGGTTAAATTAAAATATTAAAAGGTTTTAAATTATAAATATAATATATTTTTATCATTAAATATGATATATTTCATTAGCATTAATTTTCTTTTGAATTCCAATATAAAAATATTGTCATATTTTACATTGATTTTACTTTTAAAACTCATTCTCTCTTTCCGACAATGAGATTAATTTGTAATTAATTACGGAATCTTTTATGTATTGAATTTTTAAAAATGGATTTCATTTTAATATGAAGTTGTTCAAAATTATGTAAATATATTTATATTAGTTTTGGGCATTATAAATAGCAACATTAGTAATTTTTATTAATACAGAAACAGGGTAAATTAGGTAATTAAGTGTAATAATACTATCATAAAATTACCCTAACACTTGTAATAATATCATTGGATTAGTGGTTTTTAATCTAAATCCTACTTGGGTAAAAATGGTGTCTCTTGGCTTCCACTATGATGAGATTAGAACATTTAATTTATTTTTATTTAAAGAAAAGTTAAATATGTCCCAATCAAATTTTAATAACCAAATAATTTTTTATATAAGGTTATACAAAAGATAAATTCGATTATAATTAATCATTTGAAATATTAAATGTTTTTAATTATCAAGATAATTAATTTTAAATTTTGATAAAATATTTCTGATTCCCTTAAGGACTTATACTTTGATAGTGTAAAAATTAATTTATTGATGTGAAATCAACAAAACATTTTTTAATAAAATGATAATAACCATAAAAATACCCAAACACTTGACCAAATAATATTGGATTAGTATATAGAAACAAAAAAATCCAAGGGCGGAGTTAGAGACCATTTGGATCCTTATAGAAGAAATTGTGACACTTATATTATTTTATTTAATGTTATATTAGAGGAATCACATTCATAATTTAATAAATATAACATTCTAAATGTTTTATTTTTTTGAAGATATATTTAGATAAATAAATTAGTATGAAACACAATAGAGTAATATTCATAATAGTATTTTATTTTAAATATATAATTAATAATTACATATTTTAAATTATTACACAAATTATATGTGGTAGTTATTTTATTTGTTGATATAAATTTTTTTTTATTAAAATATTAAAATAAAAATAATTTATTCTAATTAATATGTTTAAAAAATTTTCAAGATGACCTTTACCTCTTAGAAATATTAAGAAATAGATTTTTGGAGTTAAATTGTTATCTAAATAGTTTTAAAAATCAATGAATTGAGTAGTGTCAAAATTGACATTATTGAATGTTTATCAAAATAATGTTTTATTAGATTATTTAAGAATAAAAAATAATTTATAAAAAATATATAATATTTATTATCTAGTTTATAATTTTCTATGGTATTTATTTATTGACTAATTGATATGTGTAAATATTTCCCCCATTTTAATATTGAAATATTTGTTACCCTGGTTAAAAAATGAACTTGAAAAAGTAAGAGTTAATTAAAAAGATAAGGTTCAAATTGAAAAAAATAATTGAACAAAATATATTTTTTGATGATCTTACTACCATATCACATCTTATATTCTAAATGGTGAAATTTTGGAATTTTTTTTGGGATTTATTATAGTATATGTTAATATTTTTGGAGGTCCCAAAGTCCCCCTTGCCTCAATTAAAAAAGTGAACCACCTCACTCACCTCTTCACATACCTATAAACATTCTAACTCATCCATCCCCTACCATTTTACCTTATAAACATCCATAGTAACATTATTTAGGTTATGGTATTCTTAATAGACCAACTCTAGTGATGTGAGAGGGGATTTAGAGGAAGCACGTCGAATAAGAGGTTATCACCACTACTAATTCATTCAAAATTCTTTCTTCTTCTAATTCATATTCATGAGTTCATTAATTATTAAATAATAAATTAAATATCATATATATACTAAGATTTTTTTATGATTACATAACAACAATATTCTACTTTCTATCCATCTTAAGAAAAATGAAATCACTACATGTGCGCACGTACTACATACCAACGCCATGTCGTGGTGTAAAATGTTTTGCACCACCACATTACATGGATGGTTATACTGATAGAAATTAAATTATATATGATTACTAAAACAGTATATTTATTATTAAATATTATAAACCCTTCACATCAATACCATTCAATAATTATGGGAATGATATCGTCACTTGTGTGTATGTATGACCTACCATCTCCACAATGTGATGCAATTCATTATACATGATTTTAATTAAATAATGATTATATGAATGTATATAATGAATAAATATTATATATATAATGTAAATATAAATTTTAAATGATATAACTAGGAACTAAAAAGGAGTATCAGAAGTTATTCTACGGACATGCATAGGCAAATTAAGTAGTTAATACCCGAATAACAACGAATAATGAAATGTTATTAACAATCAGATGATAATATGTCCATACAAGATATCATAAAAATTAATATTATTATGAAATAAGTCAATGAAATTATTTAAATCATTATATAGGTGGTTCAGATACATACAAAGTAAATCAAATCTTTGGTAATGGATAATTTCGTAATCACATTATTTTCATAGATTGTCTATACGTAAGAATTTACTGGGGTATACTTATCATCCATGTCCATGTTTCCTATATAGGAAATATTATTTATACTATTATCTATATTTTAATTTAAATTTCACATATTTGTGAATTATTTTCATATAGTATTAAATTAATCTTTTCTTATTTTTCGATACGAGGTACTTTTTGACTTTTCCAGAAAAGTATGGGGTGAATGGTTTTTTAACTTATACAGCAGGAATAGTTTTTATAATTTTATAATTCTTTATTTCCATGATGCTTCCACTACAATATTTCAATTTTAGTTTCAAATAAATTCTCCTCTTTTATAATTGTGTGGTAAGAAAACGTTTTTTAAAGAATGAGGGATATTTTCTCATGAATTAATTTCATATGTTATATCAAAATTATTTTCATCTAAGATAGAATTATTTAATAGGGTTATGTTTCAAATATAATATCCTTATTGTTCTTATGATTTTTTTTTTTTGATAGAATGATATTTATAAAATTTATATGTTTTATCTGGATTTTTTATAGAGGAATGATGTTTCAAGAAATGCATGTTATTCCTTGGGTTATAATGAATGATTTATGTTATTGTGTAACAAGTAAAAATAATTTCATTATGAGATGGGTGAGACGTATATCTACCACCAATTTGTTGAGTAATGATTTTTATCTCATGTGATATTCATGGTTGGAATGGAAAATGTTCTCTGTTTAGAAATATAGGGATGAAACGTGGAATGAAATTGGTTCAGTAATGGACTTGGTCTACTTTTATTGTCTAGGTAATGATCCCGGACTAATATAATATGATTTTATATGCTTACGTGTATGTAAAAAACATCATGTCTTATGTCATGAAGTTTGGGATTACGTTCATTGATTCTTATGATCTTTTATGATTTCTCCCAAGGCATTATGTCACGATCTTTCATATGCAGGATAAAATTTTTAAATGTTATGTTCATATGTCTCATGGTTATGATATGATTGATATACTCGCTGTTTACTATAATATCCCAGGTAATTATAGAAAAACAAATTCTCATTTATATTAATAATTTTGAATTAGATATTAATTTTACATTAAAATTATGAAATTTTCTGATAGAGAACTTGACATGCAAGAATGGGTTTCTCCAAAATCTTATGTGTCACACAAGACTAAGATATACACAAAAAATAAATATTATTAATATTAATATTTTTAATGGTAGTTAACACCTAGTTGGGGTATTGTAATGAATGAACAGAACTTCCTATATTATGTTTACACATGTTTATTAAATGTTTATTCTTTCTTATAATAACATTTATAGGGTTAAAATGAGAAAAAATTCAATTTTATGCATAAAGCACTCAAATATATTAAAAAGGTAGTTTTACAACATTTTGAGGGAGGATAATTTTTTTATATATTTTTTCTAAACTTTTAATATTCTTTTTAACAAAATATATGTCTTACTTAGAAGTGGGACATCAAAATTAACTTTGGTTGAAGTTTCGATATTTTTTTGAAAAAAATTCATTTTTGTAATGAATAGTGAAAAAATATAGCATTTTAATTCAAAACCGCCTTTTCATCTAATTTAGTTATATTGTTACATTATCCTTTTACTTGGTTTTAAGGTATAATTAGATAATTTTTTATCATTTAATACAATCATGTCCAATTTATGTAATTTTAAATTTAAATTTGATATAAACTCATTTCAATATTTTGATAGTTTTTACTTCTTAAAAACATGTTTCCTCTATCTATCAACGAGGTTAACATTAAATTAATGTTAGTTACATTTGGGGATAGAGTTTTTCCAAATGGAAATACATGGTTGTAATTATTATGAAAAATATGATCTAATATGATCGAAATAATTTTCAGTGGATAGTGACTTTACTATTTCATTTACCACACGGTAAATTTTGTAATTCAATGTAAAAAAATACTATAAAAATTTAAAAGAACCCTAAACCTTTTAGTAATATTATTGGAAGATTTATGGCCGACTGAGACAATTCATTGGTCAAAATGGTGTCCTTTAGAATCCACATGTGATTGATTAAGACATTTATAACATTTAATTTAAAATAAAGACCAAAATGTTATAATCATGTCTTTTCATACTAAAACAATTTAAATATGGGGTAATATAACGAATCAATTCAAATACAAAGAGTCATTATAAAGATAAAAATATAACCTACATCATTTTAATTTTTTACTATTTTTAGGAAATAAATAATTAAATCTAATTAGGACACAATGATGATACAATTATAGATTTATTAATTAAAGAATCAAATAAATGATATTATATTTATAAAAATAAATATTATTTTTCAAACATTAAGGCATCCTCGAGTGTTCTATTTGACTATGATATGTTATAATTCTATTAAATGATTTTTTTTCAAATATATTACTCTATATTTATTTTATTGAAATTCAATTAAATTAATAGAATAATAATTTACATAATTGATATTTTATAAAGATAATAATGTATTAAATTATTTAAAAATACTCGAAATATTCTATAATCACCTAGGGACTATTATGTGGTCTAAAAGTTCATTATCTTTCCAATTATGGTAAATTTACCCGATATAAGTAAACTTTATAGCCTCTTAATATTTAAAATTTTGGACCACAATTAAAAATAAAAGAGAATAATTAAGTGAAAATTAAAAAGATAAGGTTTAAAATAAAATCAATACATCTATAAAATTTACTGGATTAGAGGATTTATAAATATCATCAACATAGCTAATATATATATATAATGTTGGATCATTTGATTGAAAAAATAATTTATATTAATTTAATATTTTAAGATTTTTCAGGGGTGCCCCTCCACTCTCTTATTAAAAGGTACCCACTTTTCTAGGGGTGCCTTAGTTTTGGCAGAGCACCCATCTTAGTGGTGTTAACGTGTTCTTTAAAGGCGGTCAACAAAATAATATGTATTTTTTTAGGTGTTCCTCTTTTATTTCTTCTTCCACTAACTTTAAATATTTTTCTTCTAAGTTGAAATAATAACTCCAAAATCCAGAATATATTTCAATATTATTATACTAATATCATCACCTAAAACCATCTCCAATTTCATCAAATGGGAAATGACCATTTCGTTCATGTGTATGGTAGCTACAGCCTCGTGAACCGATGTAGTTTGTTTTTAATTATAATCTATGAAGACACGTTATACTAGTTAAATTAAGTCTTATCTGTTATATTGATGAATTATTTACAATTTTAAAAGATTAATATTTCAATTATGTTATTATCTTCCATGCATAGAAAGACTATATTGTCGTTCGTGTGTATGTGTAAACTATCACTTCCATGAAGCGATGTGAATCATTTTTATTCATAAAATTACTTGTATAAAATATATAAGAATGTGTTAATGATTATTATTATGTTTATAATATTATGATAATTTTGGAAAGATAAAATAATAATTATAAATTTTCCATTATGATATATGAAAAATGGAAATGTAACTCATTCTTCTGTATGCCCTACTATCTCCATGATTAAAATGTGGTTCTATTTTCATAACATAAATGAATGGGTTTGTTTGAAAACTGTAATTTATATATATAAGTGATTATTATGTAATTAATTTTATTTTATTATTTTATTATGCTCGCATGGACAATATACATCATAATAAGTTCATTTTTCACTCAAGTGTCGAATATCTACAAAACTTTTGAATATGAACTTATGTAATTATTTAATTTGTATAACATGGTAATATGTGATAGAAAAGAAATTAGAAACATGAAAAATGTTCTCAATCAAATATAAAAAAAATATAATTATTATATTCAAGAATATAATGATTGTACGCGGTGAGTCGGACTCAAGGTAACAGGCTTTTTCTCAATCATGTTTCATCGAGGAATATATTGATAATATACACCGCCTTCATTTATACGGTTTATAATTAACCATTTAAATTTTAATTTAATTCAAAGTATTATAAATGGAATATTTTTCTATGACGTGTTTTTCAAAAAGGCCAAAGCATTGTTTTTTTATTATACGCAGTGAAAATGACGTTTTCGCAACTATTACCATTATTTGATATTTGGATTCCAATATATTCCTTAATTATATAAAAGGGAAAATAAATATCATATTAAATTTTCAGGATTTTTTTTATTTAAAATGGTTTTGATAATAGATTTATTATTTCAATATCTTGAAATTAAATCAGGTAATTGCAATGTAGAAATTTTTTTTCCATTATTCTTCTAAATGTGTAAAGATTATGTATTAGTCCTTCATCATTAATTATTTATATAGGTTGTTCTATGAATAAATGAGGGGGTGAGCTCGTGATAGCTCTCCAATGCTTTGGTTAATTAGACAGAGTAAAATTACAAGGCTTATCCTAAGATATTTAAGGAATACACTAGGATTGGTATTCCAAACGTTGACATTAGGTTACCTTTATGTATATGTGAAAGCTATAATGAAAGTATGATATGGATTCCATAATTTTACTATATGATTTATGATTAATATGAATCTTTTAATGAATCGTATGATTTCATGAGTTATGTTAATGTGTTTATTTTTTATTGGTGAAAAGTGTGATTTTGTGAAAACAATATCATGAGTTTAAGATATTCATGGACTAACTATTTCATTCCTTATTTTGTATTCCCTTACGAATCTTTTTATTCTCATACCCTTTTTTTCAAACTTTTTCCATAGGGTATAGATATGGGTATGGGGAAAAAATAAATCAAGATGAATGTTAGGAATATTTTTACACAGAAAAATAAATCTTGTTTTATTTTATAGAGTTTAATTTAGTCAAAAAATGGATAGTGAGTAAAATTTTCTACGTTGTAATATATGAGATGCTATGTAATAGTTAAGGTGATATTATCTAAAACTCTAAACCTGAATATATCCTCAATTTTATTGACACTTTTTCTGATTTGGGGTTTCAATGAAGTAATTTGGAAAAGTAAAACCATAGTTACGAAGCTGAAATTTAAAATTGCGAGGATGCAATTTCCATAAGGGGAAGAACATAACATCCCAAGTAATTATACATTAATAATTTTTAATATTTATTAATATTTATGAATTATATTTTAACTTAAGATGACTCTATGTTATATATAATACCCCAAAAATAATAATGGGCTGAAATCAAACATTGCTCCCGAGACAGAGTTGTACCAAAAAATAAATTATTTTTTTTAACTTGAAGTTATTGAATATTTGTAAGGATTTAGGTAATTAAAGATATTAACTAAATTATTAAAATATGGTTTACTCATGTTTATATGATGATTCACTGGTTTGAAAATTAATTATAAATAAAAATAAAAACCAATTGAATATAAATGATGTGTTTTCCGAAAAAAAGTCATTTAAATACAAATAAGTTAGTACATCACTCTTTATGGATATTAATCATTAAATATACATTTAATATATTCAATTTAATCTTTAAAATTTATCTTATATGTTTTATGGACATGATATACGATCAAATTTAATTTCTTGAATAAAAGAAATATTTTTAAAAAAATCCAGTTTTACCGCCTTTTGATGGTGAATCCCTTTAAAATATTTTTTTCATTTTCAATTATTATATTTGAAAGAATAAATTTATTATTTTAAATTGGAATATTATAATTTACGTTTATTTAATTTTTGGTATATTTATAATTAAATTCTTATTTTAATTAATAGTGAAAAATATTGCATTTTTAAATTAAACTGTCTTTTCATTTAATTTATTTATATTTTCATATTTTTCTTTTTAATTTGTTTTAAATTATAATTAAATTAATTTTTAACATTTAGTACAGTTTTTTTCATTTAATTTAATTTCACATTAAAATTATATATAATCACATCTCAATCATTTAATGGATTTTACTTTTAAAAAACAAGTTTTCTCATTTTGACTTCATAGATTAATATTAAATTAAAAACATAAAATTATATGTTGTGAATTTTAAAAAATGGAATCTATATTTTATATTATAATTTCCAAATAATTTAAATAGTTCCCTTTAAATTGTTTCCATTATGAATAGTAACTTTAGTAATTATTTTCATCACCACAGTTAAAGGTAAATCAAGTTATTAAAGGTAACAATAACATTATAAAACTACCTGAAAAGTTATCCTAAACTAATTTTATGAGTTTATTCTAACTATTAGCATCCTTGGGCCTATTTTAGGACCACATAAATCCACTTGAATGACTTTAATGCATTTATAATGTTATATTTAGTAAATAGTCATTTTTGTAAAAGCTTTGTATTCAAAAATATAAAGTGTTTTATTATGGAGTTATATATGGGATATATTAGAATATAAATAGTACATGGAAATATAAAAATATTACCTAAATCATGGAAATTTATTTATAATTTTTATAAGTTAAATAATTAAATTTAATTATGACATAATAAAAATGTAGTTATCTCTTAAGTAATGGAAGAATGAAGTAAATAAAATTATAAATATTACAAAAATTATTATTGTAAAAACATTAGGTCGTATATTATTATTTTTGGATATATTTAACGAAAATTTATGCATTAAAGTATTTTTTTCAAACTTATCTTACTATTGTGATATTTATTAAAGATCAACTAATGAAGAGTTTTAGAATTGGTACTATTGGTTTTGTTAAATATAAAGCAGTTTATTAAATGTTATAAAATTACTAAAAATATAAAAAATTTCCAAATATATAGGATATATCCTGATATGTCCTAAATGACACATTTTTAAGTCGTTTTATATTTTATGGTAATTAAATTAACCCACAAATTAAAAATAACATGATATCATAGTAATATTTAAAATGTTAAAATAAGGGTTAATATAAAAATATCAAGATTAAGAAATATTCAAAAAATGTATAATATTAATTGTATGATAGTGATTCCACCCAAAAACATCGTATCAACAAAAAGAATTGGGCTATTTTTAATCAAAATTGAATATAAATTAATTTAATAATTTTAATAATTCCAATGGTGACCCTACCCTCCCCTATAATACGAAATCATTCGTCTCTATTACCAACACTTAAAAAAATTGTTTGGAATATATCATACCAATAAACTCCCAATAATCCTTACCCATATTCTTGAGGCCTTTTTGAGGCAGAACACCCGCCATAAAGGCATTAAGGTGTTCTTGAAAGGTGACCAATCGAAGAAGAGGTATGGTTTTTATTTATGTGTTTCTATTTTACCACATTAATCAATGAGGAAATAATAAAGACAATATCCTCAACATATTTAGGAGTTTTATGTCAATATCATCACCTAAATGAATCACCAACTTCATCAAATGGGAAATCAACATTTCGTTCGTGTGTACAGCAGACTACCAACTTGCGAACCGATACAGTTCATTTTACATTATCATCTCTCAATACATGTCATAATGATGGAATTAATGGTTATATATTATGTTAATGACATATTTATAATTATAATTAAATAATATATAAATTATTTTCTTACATTATATGCACATAAAAGTGACAACATCGTTTGTGTGTTCGTGTGAACTATCATCTCCACGAAGTGGTGTGAATTGTTTTTATTCACCCGATCACGTGAATGATATATATAAGTATATTTAAATGATTACTTTGATTCCAATTATATTATAATCATTATGTAATGGTAAATTAATAATTATCTTATTTTCAGAATGATCAATTAAAAATGGAAATGTTACTCAAGCTTACATACGGCTTACCATCTCAATGATTATAACATTGATCATTTTTCATTCCATAAATGAATGGTTTTATTTAAAAATAATAATTTATTTATAAAATTTATTCTTATTTCATAAATTTAGTTGTAGAGATGATATACTTCTGACAACATGGACTATAGACAGTGTAGTAGGTTCATATTCGACTCAAGTACAAAATATCAACAGAACGTCCGATAAAAACATAAATAATTATTTCATTGTTATCACATGATAATAGGTGACATAAAAGAAATATTGAACATAAAAAGGTTATGATAAAATTAGAAAGTAGCCTATGTTTATTATTCATGAATATAAATAATATATGAGACGATTCAAACTCCAGGTAAGGTATTTCATATATATCTCCTTTCACTATGTCATTTATTGATAATATGCACATTTATTGTTATAAAATGTGTATATATAGCCACTATGACATTTAATATTCATATTTTATCTTTACTGATGTTATTTATTATTTTGGTAAATTTATTAATTCATGTATACTAAGATTTAAAAGTTCAAAGGGGTAAGGGACACCTTGAAAGTTTAAATATTTAATTATCAAATCTTTTCTTCGTGATAATAATTTACATATTTATTTATATAGATATAAAACAATTATACCAAAAATTTTCTATCTATCTAGAGTTTAATTCATTTTTTTCTAAAGGAATTTTATTATAAGAATCATTTTAATTTTTTTACCAAATGACAAAATGAACGTTTTCTTGTATACGATGACAACAAATCCAGAACCACCGAAACCATTATTTGATTTCTAGATTCCTCTATAATAATTAATGTTATTAAATTGAAAATAAATAAATTATTCTATTTTTTGGGTATATTTTTATTTATAATGGGTTCCCAAATGAAAATTGTATTTTTAAATGGAAATGTTTTTTATAAGGGAATAGAAGACGTCTTCAAAAGGGTTTTTTGATGAACAAGTTTTATTCATGAAATTTTACTCAATAATTACATAAAATAGGTGAGACTAGAATAGCTTATATGAAGGTTTAAACACCATTGTATCTCATGGGTGATCCTGTTATATCTTACATGAAGGGTTGAGCCCCGTTATAGCTCATGGGTGAGAGATATATAACTTATACAAAATTGATCACCATCACAGTACTCCAATTTATTAGGTAATAATAATATTGGAAGTCATCCATATGGTTATTCCAATTGAATGGGGACTGAAAGGGTTTTATGTATAATACTCTCTAATTTAACTAAAGTAATTATAAACTCTTTCTATTTGTTTTAGTTTTTTCCATAGAAAAAATGTATGAGTTTTATTCATGTGAAAATGTTATGTTTCATCTACTCAAAAAACATTAAATGGGTTGCCTTGTTTTATCTAGACTAAATGTTTTCATTATTTTTATGTCACTTACTGAGATTTTTGTCCTCATACCATGTTTTTAAATGTTCTCATAGGACTTCAGGGAGAATAGATTCAAGGACGGAATCAAGGAAATGTTATGATGATAAATATGAAAATAAACCTTGTTTCTATTTAATTTTTTTATTATGGAATAAATGGATACTATTTTAAGTGTCCACTTTCTATTTCCATGCATTTGTAATATTATAGTAGTGACCTTATTCTCGAATGTTATAAACCTAAAATGACTCTCAATGTGAATTCTTTACTTAAATAATGATTATGTAATTTTTAAAGTTGGGGATTTCAATGAAGTAATTTTAAAAAGTAAAACCTTTATAGACACTTCTATTCACTGTCTATTTTTTTATGAAATAAAACTCCCTAAAACAATTATTTTTCATCATAAAAATATTCATAACATTAATCTTGATTTTTTCATTCCTCTTACCTATCCTTAGATTTTGTGAAAAAACATATAAAAAATGTGTTCTGAGCATAAAAAGGATTGTAAGGGAATATTAATTAATGAATGAAACTGTTAGTAAATGAATATTTTAAACTCTTGAAAACATTTTCAAAAAATCATACTTTTCATCGCAAAAACAAAAAACTCATGAAAATAACTCATTAAATCATATGATTCCTGAAAAACATCATAGAAACCCTAAATCATAATGGTATCCTATGGAATCAACATCATACATACATTTTAACATTCAAATCCAAATAATGGTAACCTTGATGGCTATGTTTGGAATACCCATCACAATATATTCCAAAAAATATCTTAAGGTAACCCTTATCACTTAACATCATCTCACTGCCCAATGCATTGGAGAGAGATCACGGGCTCACCCACCCTTATTTTGTAATGTAACTACCTCTATACATAAGTAATCCCCAAGATCCCATACATAATCATAACACATTAACTAGAAAAAAGGAATGATAACATTCCCACACTGAAATAACTAGATATAATTTCAAGGTATTGACACAATAAATCAACTATCAAAACCATTTTTAATAAAAAAATATTTGAAAATGGAATACGGTATTTATTTTTATTTGAAAACATTAAATCTCATTGTGGAATCCAAATATCAAATAATTTTCATGGTAGCGGAAACATTGTTGTCACCGCATATGTTAAAAAGAATTCCTTTTGTAACATAGTGAAATGGTTAATAGAAAAAACTATTCATTTTTAAAACCATTGAATGAAATTAAAAGTAAAAGTGGTTGATTATATAGAGTATAAAAGACGGTGATGTTTATTATCAAAATATGGCTCAATGAAAATAGATTGAAAAAAATACCTTTACTTTGAGTCCGACTCGTTGGGTAAAATCATTAAATTCATCGATAAGAAAATTTGGTAAATTTTAAAATTCATTACAATCCTTTTCAATTTTATTATTCCTTTTAAGTCACTTATTACCATGTTATAGAAATTTAATAATTATTTATGTTTATATCAAAAGTTTTATCGACATTCGTACTCGAGTAAAAATTGAACATTATTTGACGTAAATTGTCTATGTGTTCATAATTCAACCATCTCTAAGAATAAAAAACTTGAAATAATAATCACTTTTATACAAAAATTATTCTTTTCAAATCAAACCATTCATTTATGGTATAAAAAAACAATAATATAACCATGGAGATGGTAGGTCGTACATACGCATGGGTAATGTTTCCATTTTTCATTTATAATTATGAAAATAAGTTAATTATTATTTTACATTTCCAAAATTATCATAATATTATTAACATATTTATTAGATTTAAATATTTACATATATATCATACATGTGATGTGGTGAATAAAAACGATTCTCATTGCTTCATGGAGGAGACAGTTCACATGTATGCATGGACGACGTTATCATTTTTATGTACATGGAAGGTAAGAAAATTATTGAGATATTATTATAATGAAATTATATATATTTCATAGATATTTTATATAAATATTTATTCCATAATTTTAAAATTTCTTGATATAAGATAATGAAAAATGAACTATATCGGTTTGTGAGAAGGTAGTCTGCCATACGGACGAGCGAAATGATTATACCCCCTTTGAAGAAATTAGTGATGGATTTAGGAGATCATACAAAGATAATTACATCTATGTATATTTATGATACATTATTTATTATTTAATATTATATGAATAATATTTAAAGAAATTTGAATAATAAATAAAAAACACTTAACAAAATGACACATCTTCTTCAAATGATCTTCTTTGAAGAATACTTTAACACTTATAATATGGGTGTTCTGCCTAAAATAAAGTGTAACTAATGTTGGTAGGGATTATAGGAAAGGGATTGTGTTATATATTTTTCTAACTAAATGATTTTTTACGTGTGGGTATTAAATAAGAGATGGTATCGTTTTATAGGAGAGGGGAGGTGCACCCTTGGAAATTTGTAAGTATTAAACTAATGTAAATTAATTTTTTCAATAAAAATGACTCCAACTTGTGATATGTAAAAGTTAAGATGACTATAGTTATAAATAACATCATAAAATAATTTCATGATATGTATTCAGTTTATTTTATACCTTATCTTTTTGGTTTACCCATAATTATTATCTTTTAATTACTATTGATGGACAACATTTTTAATATAAAGAGGCTATAAATCATAGTTATATGGGGTAAATTTACCATAATTTGAAACTTAAATTACTTTTTGAACTTATAATAGTCATTATGCAATTTTAAAATATTTTTAGGGTTTTTAAATAATTTATTATTTTATTATTTTTAAAAAATATTAACTATGTCAATTTTTTCAATATTAATTTAATTGAATTTAAATAAAATCCAAAAAGAGTGATAACTTGGAAAAAAGTGAATAGGCTTATAAAATTTCATAGTCACCTATAAATTCATGTATGGAAAAAATTGCGTCATGTAATAATTATTTCAATATTTCTAATATCATATCTTTTTTTTAATTAATAAATATGTTATTACATCCTAATTGCTTCATAATTAAATGTAATTATTTATTTCAAAAAAATTAAATAAATTACCATGATTTAGTAAAAAATTATATTTCTAATTTATTTTAATATTATAAGGTATCACTTTTATATCCCCATATAAAAATTGTTTTAGTAAGAAGAGACATCATTATGACTATTTTCCTTTACATTAAATAAAATATTGTGAATGTCATAATCACACACAAATGGATTCCGAAGCCACTATTTAGACCAAATGATTGTATTGGTTATCCATAACTCATTCAACAATATTAGGAAAAGTGTTAGAGTAGTTGTATATTATTATAATGTTATTTTAACCTTTAATTACTCGATTTACCTTTAAGTGTGGTAAAAAAATTACTAAATTACTATTTCCCAAAAAATATTTTGATCCAATTAGAAAAACAATTTCATAATAATATCACCATGTATATCCATATTTTAAAATTAAATTTAAAAAAGTCGCTCAAATTAATTTATAGTTTATCTCATTGATAGATTGAAAAAATGGGTTTTGAAAATGTACAACTATCAAAAGATTAATATTAGTTTATATCCAATTTAAATGTGAAATTATCTTCAATGAAAAAATATATTAAATGATAAAAATAGCATCTAACTATACCTTAAAACCATGAAATCTAATAATCTACAAATATAATCAAATTTGATGAAAAGTCATTTTTAAATTAAAATACAGTATTTGTTCACAATTTTTTAAAAATGAACTTTATGAAAAATATCAAAAATTCAGCCAAAGTTAATTTTAATGACATATTTCTGAGGAAGAAGTTTATTTTTCACAAATATGACATAAAAAGTGAAAAATATATATTTAAAAAGGGTTATATATCAAAATGTAATAAAAAACCTTTAAAAATATTATTGTGATTTAAGAATAAAATTAGATTTATTTGTATTTTCATCTTTTAAATTTTAATAGAAGAAAGTAAAAACATTTAAAAAAATTAATCATAATATTGATAGTTCTGTTAAATCACACGAATACAATTACTTGGCATTAACTACAATTTAAAATATTAAAATAAAAAAATTTATTGTTTTTTGGTATATCTGAGTCTTCTGTAAAGCGTACGATTTTAGAGAAACCCATTTTTTCTTATCGAGTACACTATGGATAAAATAATTCATTTAAAATTAATATTAATATCTAATTCCGGAATATTAAGGTATATATGAAAATTTTGTATTCTATAGTTAAATATAATTTTACATCCTTCCTCTGTTTTAGAAATTTCATCCTTGTAATTTTTATTTTGGGCTCAGAAACTAAGGTTCCACTTTTCAAAATTACTTCATTGAAATCCCACATAATAAAAAATGATTAAATAAATCATTTCATTTAAAATAAATATGTGAAGTATAAAGGTCACCCGATTTTAGACCCAATAGGATTCTATGTAGGAAATCATTAATATGAAATAAAAACGAACCATCGTTTTTTGATGGAGAGTGATAAAAAACATTATCAGAAAAAAAAGTTAAAAATAAAAAAACCACAAACTTTTGATGGGTTAAATGCTCTATGGTTTCATAGTAGAAAAAGTAAATAGATAAAAAAATATTCTACGATACCCATCACTGATTTTTTGAATTATTTTACTACATATAATAATAACATAAGGATATATACCTACTTTACTAGTAGAGTTTCATCGACTAATAGAATTCAACCCTAAAATCATCATTCACTCAAACTGATGAGTATTCAAGTTGAAATTTTCACGCCTAAAACCCAAGAATCTACTTCTATATAATTAAATAATCTAAAAAATATTAACTATATATTTCTTCTATCTTGAAACATTAACCAGAACCTATATGTTTATGATAAGATAAACTAATTATCCAAAAAGAATAAACCATTGGATAATGAAAAAATTATTTTAATATCCAAAATTTCAACTCTACTAAATTTTTTTAAAAGAGAACATATTACCAAATTTCGAATATACGATTTAAAATTTTAAAATAGTTTTATTGAATAAAATTTCAGCAAGTACGCAAATTTAATTTTAGAACAAAAAACACTTAAATGTGAAAACTGTTTTTTCTGAAAAAATTAACATTATTATGATTTTAAATTTAAATATGATTATTTAATAATGGTTATGAATTTTATCGACTTAAATTGATATATAATTAACATAATAAAAGGTATAATTATTTAAATTCAATGTAAAACCAAGTAATACATTGAAAATACATGAATTTACAAGAGGGATAAAAAATATGTTAAAAAAATTTACATCAGTCATAAAAATATTTGGCATAGGTTTTCTATAAAAAATTAATATTAAGAAAAGAATAATATTATCCATTTACTTCAAATTTTATTACTTTAAGGGTTTTAAATTATTTTATGTTGTGTGTAACTTCTTTATATTTTAATAATTCATCTCTTTTTAATATTATTTTGACTGATTGTCTTTCACCCAACCGCTAGTTTAGACAAACCACATAACATTATTTAAATATTACGTGTTGGTTTTCACCTAGATATTTTATTAGAGTGTATGAATAGTAATACTTAAAAAAAATTATATGGTATAAAAATTTGTAAAATGTATTTATTTGTTATAAAATAATTGAAATTGAAAAGAAAAATATATTTTTGAAACTAAAAGTGATGTTTTTAAAGGAAATTTATAGGTGTAATGTATTTTAATGTTAATTTAAATATTCAATAAATACTGGTGAATTAATATAATTAAAAATATTATTTAATTGATCTAATATTTTATACATTTAAAATGTTTTCTAGAAATATGATATGACTAAATCTAGTTTTATGCTTAAGAATTCTTTTTTAAAATCAATTTTGTACTCATTTTAAGCAATCAGTTTTAAATTATATTCTTCAATTTATATGTTTTTACTTAGAAATAATGAATAATAAATTTGGAATCATGTGTTTCAAATTTGGAAATTATTCTCCTTTTTCCAATATGAATAGTTACAATGATAAAATTTAACACCTTCGTATATTGTAAATTTTGTTAGTCTAGGTTTCAAATAAGCGATAATTCCTAAAAATTTTATCCTAATTCTTACTAGATGAAAGTAACTCCACCTTTATCACATTAGGCTGAAAATGTATTTGTTTAGTGGACACATATCCATTAAAATAAATTATATATTATTTAATTCAAAGAATGTTACAAAGTGTGACTATTTATGATTTAATCTTATTTTATCCAGTAAATAGAGAAAAAATATTTATAAATGAATGTTTATTTTAATTCTAAGATTAATGAAATTATTTTACAGATATAATTTTATTTTTTAATTTTTATTAATTATATAATGATAGTAAATTATTATGAAACAGTTATGCGGTATTTCTCAAAAAAATAAAAAATATAATAAATGATTTTAAAATTATTAAAAGTAACATTATTTGTGTAATTTTACATCTTTCATTAATTTTTTAGATTGATATTATATATTTGTGCAATGTTAAATAGTTAAATTTGAAATATAACTCTCTTTATTCCTTTAAAGTCAAATTAAATGAATAGTAAAAAAATTGACATTAATGATAGTTTAACAAAATAAGACATTATTAATTATTTTAAAATCATAATATATTAAAAGTGTAAAAATAGGATAAAATATATTATAAATTTTTATCCCATTTTAATTTAGTGTCCCCTTATAACAACTTTTCTTGAAATGATTTAGTTATATTTTAATCATTTATAAAATTAGAAGTGTGTCCTTCCCCTCCCTTGCTAATGTACAAACTTTCATTCTCTTCTTCACACAACTAGGAGGTTTATGGCTCAACTATACCATTAAAAAATAACATCTCAACTACCTTATCTACACTCTTTATTTTCTATTTTTACCAAAAGTCCAACCCTATAGCCCTTAAGTGGAAATCTAAAGGAGTTGTTTCAAGGTACAGGTAATAACATTAACTAATAAATTTTTATTTTACTCTTGTTGCAACCCATATATTTATGTTATATTATTCATAAAATAATAAATTAATTATTATTAATATATTGAAATATTATTGGTATTATTACACCAATTTTATTCAACCTCTTTCTATAAAATGGGATGTGAATTTTTCTCTCATGCTTACCTATGGTTATCATCTCCACATAGCGATGCAATTAAATTTTCATCCCCATATTTCATAGGCATTTAATATGATGGGTATAATTTTTATGTATTATAATAATTAAATAATTTTTTTAATCTAATTATATTATCATATCATCCTTTTTATCTCCAAAAACTATCAAAAATGATAACACTGTTCATGCGTACGTGTGGACAACCACCTCCACGAAGTGATGTGATTTTTTTCAATTCAATTTTACTTGTAAGGTAAACAATTATGGATATGATTAATATACATGATTTCAATGATATCATAATTATTATTTAAAGGTTTGTTATTATTTATCTATATTTTTTCATCCGTTTAAATAATGAAAATGTGGTTCATCGTATGTATGGCTTATAGTCTACATGAATAGTGAAATTCATTTTCTATCTCTATCATTATAATAATTAACATGATTTTGGAATATATTTATGATAAATTTAAATTTATTATATATTTGTTTAGAGACATTTCAAAGAAATTTGAACACGAGGTTAGGGATTTTCATATCACTTTTATTTCTATAGGACTTAATCAATATTAACTACTAATTTATTTTGTGTTGTTTATGTATTTTACTTAAAATAATATTTTGATACTTATAATTACTTTTATTGGAATTTAATATCCATAAATTGTAATTTATTTCCTATGGATTTTGGTTTAATAGATACCAAAGTATAAAGGTTTTATTTCATAATCTCATCAACATTCAAGATTTTTAAATTTTAGGTCTCCACTAGGGAATGATTCTATTTGAAAATATTTATTATCTAAAAATAATTTTATTTATTTAAATTATCATCCTATGATATTTTAAATTCCTTTTTAAACATGTTATAATTTTTAAAAGTAATTTTGAAAAGAATTTTCTTTTCATTTTCTAAACATGGTAGTTTGTGGGTTTTCTAAAAAAAATATCAAAGGAATGTTTTTAACTTATACAAAATGATTATATTTTCCTAACATTATGAATAATATTTTCATTAAAGATTCACTTATAACATTAAAAGCTAATTTTCAAATAATATATTTTTATTCCTATGTGCACATGTTTCTAATTACGTGATTTCAAAATAGAAAGCATATTTTATTCAAGAAATTTTCCAAGAGATATTTAAATTTAATTTTACTTCTATGTTATAGTCATTTGATGTTACATAAGAACTAATAGTGGTATTATCCAATGATACAATCATTACTTTTTCTCTATATTGATAATTTTTTGATGGAGAGATTATTTTGAAACACTTTTCTTATACATGGGTTATTCTATAAAGAAATGTTTATAAACCCCTTTTACTTATGATGGGTTTTGATATGATGAATGTTTTGTGATATTGTAGTGAACCTCTGTATGGATTTCATTCTATGAAGGTAGTTATGTTATAAAATATGATGGTGGTTACTTTATAATCAAGTATTGTGGTAATTTTATAACCATTAATGGTGGTTGGATTATGAGCAATGATTTTGGTTACATTATAACTGAGGATGGGTGGGAAAAAAATCTCCCTCCAATTAATTGGGTAATGATAGATATGTAATGACATAAATAGGGATGGAATGGGGTGTGAACCATATTAAGTAAGTTAATTCTTCCACTATGATTTTATTATGAGTGAACATAAATAACTATGAAGGTTTGGGGAATAAAATCAATCTATTAGGACAGTTCTGTCAGTGATCCTTGACTACTAATGAAATGATATTTATTACACTAACTCATGTTTTATTATTATGTTATTTTATCATGGTTTATTTTCTTTGATTCCACTATGATTCATGTATAATATTCTGTAAATTGTTTTATGATTCTATATTTTTGTCTTTCACTTGCAATGTATAGTTTTCAAATTTATATCCATTCTCTCATACCCTTATTCACATGTTATGTTTAATTTATCATTGATATATCATTTTTTTCACCTTTCTAAGAATAAAATCTCACCATTTATTATTTTTATATTCCTTAGGTAATGAAAATTGGTATTAAGAATGATGTTTCTTAGAAGGGTTTTGCTTATGAATAATTATCTTGTAAATGATATAGTTAATTTTTGAACCTCTTGTTTATGGGTCCTAATTTCCAAAGATATTATACCACTACAATTTTGGAATATATTTTAATGTCATTTAATTAATATTCATATAATAATAATTAATATATATATATATATATATAATTTATGGTTAATACATTATTCTTACATGGTGATAGAATCATTGAAATTATAATTTTTGAAAATCCCCTAATTTTTGACTAAAAATAATCTCTTTTAAGAAAATACTCACAAATTCATCTTAACATACTATGTAAATCATATATCCAAAAATGATATTATTTTTTCAAATTCAAATAGTTATATTTGTTAAAAAATTATTTAAAAAATTATATTGTAAAAAAAATTATGGAAATTGATTTTTTTTAAATTTTCTTTATTTTTTATAAATTATAAAACATGAGTTTTAATATATGAACTTATGTGTTTATAAATCATTTTATATTAATTATTGTATAGATTACTATGTAATTGATTTGACATAAATTTTGTGATAATAATAAAATGATTATTTTAAAAAAAATTGCTTCACATATGTATTAGAGTAATTAGCATTATTATTAACAATATAAATTTTATGCATAAAAAATATTGGAAATATAAAATATTATATAAATTATTCTCTCAAATAAAATAATAATTTTGTTAAATTAGATATATATGGTTTTATTTATCAATTTTAACTTTACCGCATCTAACGTGTAAAAACATGCTTTTAATTAATTTCTATTTTAGGAATAATGTTTTTGTATAGGAATATTTTAATGATGTTATTTATTCTAAAAACATTGAGAAGATTAGTATTATTTTTTGTAAAGTTATATAAAATTAAAATATTTCAGAATTATAATTTACCCAATCATAAATTTAATTAAATTAATAAATAAAAAATAGATTTCATAAACTTTTATTTTACTTTTTTGAAATTATATTCATGGGTTTTATAAAGTAAAATTTTTACCTTTAAATGATTTATTTTAATTTATAAATATATATTTTATATATAAAAATGTTTCAAAATCATATAATTCATATAAAACTAACGATATTAGAGAAATTGGTAATTTTTAACTATTAGCCTAAAAATTGATAATTTTTTAAAAATCTAAAAAATACAACATAAGAGAATTTTTTTTGTGGTGATTTAAAAAATTAAATTTCAAATTTTAAATTTTAACTTCAAAATTATTAATTATTAATTTTTAAATAAAATAAATAATCCAAAAAATGATATTGATGAAAATCATTACAATAAAAAATAATCTTAATTATTTTCCTTTTAAATGTAAGAACAATTAATATTTTACTGTTGTAACTTTTTTTATTAATTAATATATAATGTCTTCTTAGTATTTCATGGTTTATTAATGTTTTTAGTAGCATGTGACACACGTTATAGATCATATTATGTTCTTTAAAGGATCTAAAATCATGGGTCCTTACATCCATTAAAGGATAACCATTACTCTATTTCCATGCACATTCCTCTGACTCCATCATTTTACTTTTACCATTTTTTTATATGGATTACAAGGGAAAACCATGGATTACACCACAATAATAGTGTATACTAGGTTGAGCAAAAGTTGTTCCCAAAAAAATAAAGAGCCTCTCAAAATCTCAAAAGGGTTATACAAGTGTAGCTTAACAAAAAACATAATGGAGAATATATAAACATATATTTAAAGGTTATCAATAAAATTTATATGGATTTAAAATATCCCCCTCATTTTATTGAGTGATTGAAATTTGAATTATTTTTATTATTTTAAAGAGGAGGTTGAGGAGGGGGGGAATCCCTACCAGCAACCCAATAATAAGATTATCTCTAGGGGCCTAAATTATTTTATTCCAATGTAATTTCCTAAAATAATGTTTCTACTATGGATAGAGAGAAATCCAATACATTAGTAAAAGATAAGAGGCTTGCATGCATAAGCACCTCTAGATAAACCATACGAAGAGAAATTTCCTTCCCTTTAAATATGTCTCACTACCACCCCCAGAACCAAAATCCTTTTACAACCTCAAACCAAATACACCATTTCCCAATTTCTGTAACACCCCAAGATTCCAAGGTACGTATCTCTTTGAAAAATGCAATAGTCTGTGATGTACGCAACACTGAGTTCAAACGCACCACAACCTATCAAACTAACTATTTAAAATTCGGTTATGAATATAAATAACCAAATTTTAAATTTAATATATATCCTATATTATTTTAAAATTCGTCTTCGTTATTTTCTAGTCACAATATAAGTATAAATTTAATTTTTGAGATAAATTAAGTATTTTTCAAAAAAATCATTTTTCCACCTTTTAATGGTGAAGCCTTTATAAATCAAATATTTGACACTATTGTATATTCAATTTTATGAAATTTAATTATTCTTTAAAATCGGGACATAAAAATTTATTTTGGATAAATTTTTGATTTTTTTCTGATAACATTCATATTTTGATAAATAGTGAATGATACTAAATTTAATTGAAAACAACATTTTTAATCAAAATAATTTGTAGTGTTAAATTATACATTTGTCGGATTTTTAAGTATAATTAGATTATATTTTTTTCATTTAATCCAATTTTTTCATCAAAAATAATTTCACATTTAAATTGGACATTAACACACATCAAACATTAGATAGTTTTTACTTCTCAAAAACCCTCTTTTCAGTTTTCACAATGTAATTTAATTTTAAATTCATTTCTTAAACACTAATATTTTTAATTTTGAAAAATCTATTCCATATTTGGAATTAGAAGTTCCAAATTTTTTAAATAAGTAACATTTATTTTTAGACATTATGAATAGTTACTTGAGTAAATATTTTATTTACCATGGCTAAATGGCATATCTGGTAAAAAATAGTAAAAAAATAATATTATAACAATATTAAATTACCCTAACATGTGTCTTAACCTTATTTGATTATAAATGTACTACCATGGTCATCATTGGGTCGATTTGGGACTCCATGGAACCACTTGGGTGTGATAATGGCATTTTATATTAATTAATTTAATGTAAAGACAAAATAAACATAAGCATGTATATTTTAGTAAACCAATTTTTATATGGGGTTATATAATTTATCTTAATGACTATAAATATTCATTTAAAATAAAAAAATATTTCCTTCATCATGGTATTTCATTTATAATTTATATACATTAAATAATTAAATTTATTTATGACACAATGAGGACGATGTAATTAACTTATTAATGAATGATTAAAATAATTGATATTATAATAATTAAAATAAATATAAATTGATACTTCTGATCCATTAGACTAACTATATATGTTATTATTTTATTTTAGGGTTTCTTAAATAAATTTTATCGGAGTGATAATATAGTTATGACTTTCAGAAAAACCAAATACTAAATATTGTCAAAATTGACCTAAATGCGTTTTTTAAAACAAATACATTTTTATTAAATCATATAATATTCTTAAAAAACTATTGTTTGGAAAAAGGACTCATATAATTATATATAGGTCAATAATGAACCATATTATTTACTTTTTCCATTTTATAGTAAGATTATTAACTATGTAATATAAAAATACAAGAAGACATGGTAAAAGTGAAACAATTTAACTATGTTTTAAATATATAGGATAAGGATTATATGGGGAACTAAACATGTATAAAACATGTTTCTTGAGAATATTTCAACCCAATCCCACCGTATCTTCGAAATAAATCAATTTTTATCCATTATAAACCAAAAATGCTTTTATAATAAAATAATATTTTAATCTTTTCCTAAAGTGACCCTCACCTCTCTTGTTAAAGGGTAGTTCACCTCTCTTAATTTCAAACCTCCAAATCCAATTGGATCATCCAACCCCTACTCAAATATTCTCCCAAATACCCTTCATTCATTTTATATTCCATAATTTGATCATAAAACCAATATACGGAGCCCTTTTGTTCAAATCAAAAGGAAGAACCGGAAGAAGAGGTAATTATTTAATCAGCTCTTTCAAAGTTCTTTTCTTCTTACACTTCATCATTTTTTGTTAATTCCTTACCAAAATAATAATTCCAGTGCCTAATACATACTAATATGTTATTTTAAATATTTTACAACCATATTTATTATTCTACCCATTCTATGAATGACAATGTCACCATACGTGTGTAAGTACGGCTTACCGTCTCCATGTCATGGTGTAGTTTCTTATTCAACGCTTCATTATTTGTATGGGTATAATATTGAGTATAATTGATATTAATAAAAAATATAACATTTTATTGATTATTTATATATAATATTACATCCAATTATATAATATTTCTACATCAATAGAATGATATTTTCGTTGTGCGTACGTACAACTCACCCTCTCCACGACACGATGAAATTTCATTATGAATCATAACCACTCAAAAATAATTTTATTTTGATGATTAACAATAATTTTTAATGAACTTAATATCATTATGGATATTAATCAAAAACATCTTATCCATAAAAAAACATGACTTAAGTAACAGAAAATATAAATGAAAACTAATAAGTTAACACCCAGAAATATGATACTACTGAAATATTATTAACAAATAAATATTACAAGATCATATATAATATCATATTTATTATTGTGATTTCTTGTATAATTAAATTACAATTATTATACCATTATACTGGAGGTTAATGTACCCTCGACTAAGGAAGAATACAAGGTGAGGGTTAATGTTACAATATTTTTATTATCTGAGGATGTCTATACGTAAGTATCTACTGGGACTTCTTTATCATCTACTACTGTGTTTCTTAAAAATGTATTTCAAAACGTTATTACTATTTCGTAGACCATGGTGTAAAGTCATTTATACACTTGTTTTATTTTTTATATTATTTTTTTGAAATGAATCTTTCTGTTTCTTTCCAAACAAGGTACCTTATCACCTTTAAAAAAATTCAGTAATGAATGTTTTTTTAACTTATACAGTTGGTGGAGCTATTTACTACCATTATAAAACCTTATATGCATTCCATAAAATCTTAATAGAATAATTTTAGAATAATATTTTTATAATTACACAAATTATAAATGATTTCAATGTATAAGGAGATATTCCTCTCATATAGTTTCTATCTTTGTCAACATCCTTTTTTCATTTTATGGTTCTTGAAATTTATTTATAATGATAAAATATTTCATAATGTGTTGATAGTTTTGTGATATGTTTTACTATGGATGTTCTATTTTTATTCCATTCAAGGATTATGGTTAATGTATTAACATTATGTATTCTAGTTCTAATATGAATATTTATATTTTGTTTTAACCTTTTTATATGAGGAATGCATTGGACATAGTATGTGATTGGTGGGGACCGCTATAGCCCCTCTATGCATCGGTAGTTCTAATGAGAGAAATTGGTTTCCTAGCACAATGCCTTGAAAAAATCTTTTTTCTAGTACTTGTACAAGGCCAAACCAATGTGGTTATGATGTCTGACATTATGCATTTTATCATTATGAAATTAAATATTGATATTATATGTGATTATTCGTCTAGTATAATATCCATGTAAATAAGTAAATAAGATTATTTTATTTATATTTTAAATATTATTCTCATTTTTTAGTTTAAAATGCTTGTGTTTTAGTCTTATACATTTCCTTAAATATTTATACTTATTTATGAAAGTTTCCTATGTACAGTTATCATTAATGAGCATCTGAGCTCACCGCTTTATATATTTTATTTTTCCCTAGATGTAAATATTTATATTACGAATGAATTTTATAGATATGATAAGGGATATGAGTCTGTTCAAAGGAGACACAATGTTGTTGTTTTTTATTTCATAATGTAACGTAAAACATATGTATGTATCAAGTACTTACAAGCCTACTAAACTAATCGGTCATACAGGACATGATCCCTTTTGATCAATACAATGTTTTGTAATAACGAACTGACTCTGGATAACTAGGGTCAGGGTGTTACAGTTGATATCAAAGGAAGTTTAGTACACACCTAAGAAACGAGATTTTGAAAAACTCTGATAAGAAGACATTACCCTAAGATAGAATTCGAGGATTTGTATATAAGAAAATCCTAGAATTTTGGTAATGTAGAGATTTTGTGAATTTTCCTGGAAATACATCCATGTATGGATATGAGTAGGGAGAGGCGACTCTGAAAAAATATGTACCAAGGAGTGAAAACTCTGACACTGAGTTTCGTGTTTGAATCAGGTATCTGGGTCAACCAAAATGGGCCTTACTGCACTCTTAGTTACGAAACTCCTTGGGTATATGCTAGGGATAATTCACATAATATTTAAAAACAATTAGTAATTATTTATGAGTAAATACTTCCTCAATAAAAACAAGTTTTTATGATTATAGATTATATGCATAAACTGTACAATTTATGTTATGTATTTTACTAGTTTGGAATTATGTATTATGATTCATAAAATAATCTATTCTATGAAATAGTTTTAAAATGGTCCCTAGGGGAAGGAGGGGAAATAATATCAATGCATGTAATACATGTAGGTATTTCTATCCAACTCAGGATAATTATTTTGGAGCTGGTGGTGCAAATAGTGTCGATTATCTTATAACAATACGTGGAAAAATCACTCTAGTTATGAATAATAACATTACCATATAGAGAACCCTAATCCACAATGTGTAGGATCAAGGTTAGATTGCTTCATGATTCAACAATATCCCATATTAAATTGGACTACAACTATTTTTGTAGCTGAGAAATGGATAAGTTCCTTTGAGAAAATATTTCATGATTTGGGGAGTAGTGAAAGGGAAAAAGTTGTCATGAAAGTTGATCACCTCATAGAAGATACAGATCAATGGTGGTCCTTAATTGAAAACTCAATGTAGGATGATGAAGTATCAAATATGGATTGGAAGGAGTTTATAGAGATTTTCGTAGAAATATTATTTCCTCATGAACATCGTGTGGATGTGGAAATAAAATTTCTCAGTCTGAGGAAAAAGGAGGATGGGAATGTTGAAAAAATATGAGGCAAACTTTACATGTTAACAAGGAATGTTGAAGATTATATATGTGACCCTAAAATTAATATTGGTCGATTCTTTGATGGGTTAAAACTGTTTCTCCATTGATCCTTTGACTCACAATCTATCCCATCGTATGAAGATATAGTTTTTTGTGGAATCGTGATTTAAAAGGAATTCTCTATGTCTTATGGCATTAAACTAAATTAAGATAAGAATATAAAGGTGGAGAAAAGATATAGATAAAGGGAAAAAGATAAAGAAGTATTTTTCCTTATGTGATAATTGTGGGAAAGAACACACCTGTACTTGCCTAAAATGAATGAGAAATTACTAAAAATGTGGAGAAAATGGTCACCAGGCTCGTGATTACAATGGAAAGAGAGAGGATGTCAATGTTGAATGCTAAAATTGTATAGAAATGGGTCATTATTAAAATTAATTTCATAAGAAACAAGAAAAAATATATTAGAAAATTCTAAGAGAGCAAGGCCATGTTTATGTTGTTACTACAGTTGAACTGTCATAATTTATCTATTTGTGTTTTTGGATTCAATAATTATATTCTGGTTATAAGAAAAATGATATATATATATATATAGGATTGTGTTGTAGTGGTTTTTTTAAAGGATAAAATATGATGAAGGTAAATATATTTTCATTATGAGACAATAAGTGAAACTTCACATTGTTTGTGGAATCAAGTGTTACATTTGATTTTGGAATTTAGAATCCTTTTAAAGAAGGTTTGGATAGAAGTATTTTGGATAACTATAATGGTTGGAATGGATTAAGTTATAAATTGGATACGATAGTTTAAGGTTAAAATATTGCTTAATATTATTTTGGGATTCATAGAAAATGGACAACCTGGAGGTTGGGTGAAATCATGTCGCATCCGACAAGGTCGAGAGACATGAACCCACAACCAAAGGGAGACAATGGTGCATCACCTACCACCGGACAACGTGATTCCCATGTTTGAATAATGTATTCTTTAAATTTCTTGAAAGATGAATTATAAATATAATTTTTTTGGAATGCTATACGATTTGGATAAATAGAATATTTTTGAATTCTATTATTTTTTGGAGTGAAGGATGAGTTCTATTAATTTTTTTTTAAAGGATAGAACTCTACTTGTAAAGTATTCTTTTTTCTTATTCCATGAATAAATTAGTATTTAAACGTTAGGGAATGGATCTGAAAACCAAAAATAGGATACCCCAATACCTTATGTTTTGTTGAACTGGCGATATTTTTAAATCATCATAGATTAATGGCTTTGAGGCCCCAAATTTCTTTTCACTTTTTTTTGATTGATGACCTCATTCAAACCCCATAAATATTTACATTTTTTCACCAATTTTAATTTCCAACAATGTTCTCCTATTAAAAATCATAATTTGGTGGTGACTTTTTTATTTCTCTTTTCCTCTTATTAAGACTAAAGTTTATTAATCCTATTTCTGATGTGGATTTTCCATAAAGGTGTTTTCACTTTTTTTAACATTTTTTTTAGAATAAAATTTTCAAATTGTGACGCCACAATTTATTGAATGTTGGATGAATGTAACACCCCAAACCTTCATGGTATGTTTCTCTTTGAATAATAAAATAGTGTGTGATGTACGCAACACCGAGATAAGAGACCAAGACCTCTCAAACTAGCCATTTTAAAAGAGGATATAAATATTAATAACCACATTTTGAATTTCATATATGTCCCATATAATATTAACATTCATCTATTTTATTTATTAGATATAATATATAGAGAAATTAATTTTTTAGATAAAAGAAGTATTTTTAAAAAAATGCAGTTTTTGGGATTATTAATGGAGAACCCTTTTTATATAGAATATTTTACACTTTTATATATTAAATTTGATGAAATTAAATTATAATTCCTAATTTTTACATAAATTTTTTTTGGATAATTATTTGGTGTTTTCAGGTAACATTTATATTTTGATGAATAGTAAAAGATTATAAATTTTAATTGAAAAAAATTGTTCTAATAAAAATAATTTATAGTGTTAAATTATAAATTTTATTGGTTTTGAATTATAATTAGGTTATATTTTTATCATTTAATCCAATTTTGGTCATTGAAATTAATTTCACATTTATATTGGATATAAACACATATCAATCCTTTGATAGTTTTTTACTTCTCAAAAACCTACATTTTGGTTTTGACAACCGGATTTAATTTTAAATTAATTTTTGAAACATCAGTGTTTTAAATTTGGAAAATTAGATTCTATATTTTTAATTATGAGTCCAAATTTTGTAAATAGGGAACTTTTATTTTTAGACATTATGAATAGTTATTTCAGTAAATATTGTATTTACTAGGGTTAAAGGGTAAATCCTGTAAATAAGAGTGAAAAATAATATTATAAATATATTAAATTACACTAACATTTTTATTAACCTTATTGGCTCATACATGTGCGACCATGGGCATTCTTGGGTAGATTTTGGGATCCCATGGGGCTCTTGGGCGTAATAATGACATTTTATATTAATTAATTTAAGGTAAAGACAAAAAAATAAGCATGTAACGTTTTGTAAAACAATATTTATATGGGGTTATATAATTTATACATTAGAATATATATATTAATTTGAAATATGAATATATTTCCTACATAACAGTATTTAATTTACAATATTTAGACATTAAATAATTAAATTTATTTATCGAAAAATGATGATGCAATAATTACATTATTAATGAATGATTAAAATAATTGATATTATAAATACTAAAATAAATTTAAATTGATACTTTTGATTCCTTCCCCGAATTTCCTAGGTTAATATGAGATTATAGGGTTATTTAAATAAAATTTGATCGAAGTGATAAAGTTTTTACGACTTCCTCAAATATCAAATACTAAATAGTGTCAAAATTGACAATAATGTTATTTTTAAAACAAATACTATTTTATTAAATGATATAATATTCATAAAAATCTATTGTTTGGCCAATAGAATTATATATGTTTAGATATGTTAGTATTAAACCACATGGGTTTCTCTTGGAATTTTATAGTATTCTTAATAAACATGTAATATAAAAATACAAGAAGACATGGTAAAAGATAAACTATTTAACTGAGAGTTAAATCTAAAGGACAAAGTTAATATAGTGACCTAAACTTGTCAGAAATATATTATTTAAGAATATTTAGACCCATCAACCCCTTATCTTAGATATAAATCTATTTGTATCCATAAAAACCTGAAAATTATTTTATAATAAAATAATATTTCATGCTTTTCTTAAATTGACCCTCACCCCTCTTATAAAAGGGTACTTCCTCTTCTCTTAATTTCACACCTCCTAAGCCATTTTTCATAACCAAACCCTAATCAAATATACTCCCAAAAACCCAAAATTCCACCTTGAGGCCTTCCATTGATCAGAAATCCAACCTACGGAGTCCTTTTGTTCAAATCAAAAGGAAGAACCAGAAGAAGAGGCAATTTTTTCATCACCTCTTTCAAATTTATTTTCTTCTTCCACATCCTCCTTTTTTATGAATCCATACCAAAATAATGACTCTAGTACCTTCTATATACTGAGATTTTATTATAAATATGGTACAACTATCATCATTATTCTACCAATCATGTGCATGAAAAAATCACCAAAGGTGCGTACGTACAGATTACTGTCTCCACATTATGGTGTAGTTCGTTATTCAATGCTTCGTTATTTGGATGGGTATAATAATGAGTATAATTGATATAAATAATAAATATAACATTTTAATGTGTTTTTATATATAATATACCATCAAATTACATAATATTTCACCATCAATTGACTAATATTGTTACTCGTGCATACGTACGGCTTACTGTCACCACGACGCGATGCAATTTCTTTCCCCATCGTAACCATTCAAGAATAAATTTCATTTCATGAAAAACAAATTGTTTACAGAACTTAATATCATTAGTGATATGAATCTAATACATCTTATCCACACACAAAAACATCACTTAACAAACGAAACATATAAAGTAAAATGCATTAGTTAACACCAGAAACAATTATACTACTGAAATATTATTAGGAAATAAATATTAGAAGATCATACTGGATATCATATTTATGTATGTAGATTGTTTTATTTTTTAATAAAAATTAGTTAACCATCATATATGAGGTTAATGTACCATACAAATAGGATTAATATAAGGTAATGTATAATTTTACAATCTCTTTATTATCTGAGGTTGTCTATACGTAAGAATCTACTTGGACATCTTTATCATCCACATTCGTGCTTCTTAAAAATGTATTTAAAAAGATTTTTACTATTTCCTAGATTATGGGTTAAAGTAATTTATACCCTTGTTTGAGTTTTTATAAAATAAATTATTTAAATCATTCTGTTTCTTTTCAGACAAGGTACTTTATTAAATTTTAGACAAATTTATGAAAGTATTTTTTTAAAATATATTATGGGTGCCACTATTTTTTTCTATTTTAAAACCATTGAAGCTTCTCGAACAATCTTATATGAATATTTTAAAATAAATGATTTATTTTATATTTATGTGACTTTTAAATGATTTCAAATTAGAAATATATATTCAAATAATCATTTTTCATCTATATAAACATCCTTTGTTGGATTTTACGATTGTTGAAGTTTATTTATTACACCATTCATGGTTTATAGTTAAATTATTAAAATTTTGAATGCTAGTTTTAATAAAAATGTCTATGTTATGTTTCAACCTTTTCATATGAGAAATGCATTGGACTTAGTAAGTGACGGGCGGGGCCCGTTATATACCCTCGATGCATCGGTACATCTCATGAGACAAATTAGTGTCATTTCACAAGGCGTTGACATAATATTTTTTTTATTCACACGAGGCCATGACTATGTGGTTAGGATGTACGACATTATGCATTCCATCATTATAGAATTTTCTATTAATATTACATGGGATTTTTGGACTAGTTGAATATTCATGTGAACAAGTAAATGGAATTATTTTATTTATATATTCTATATTATGATGATGTTTCTGTTTAAAAGGATTTCCTTTAGTCTTATATATTTCCTTAAATATTTATACTTATTTGTTAAAGTTTTCACTATATTGTTATCCTTAATGAGCATCTGAGATCACCCCTTTCTATGTTTTATTTTTCCTAGTTTGTGAAAAGTATATAATGACAGACTTGTAGGGATATGTTAAGGAATGTTAGTACTGTTCAAATGAGACACAATTTTGTTTTTTTCATTTCATAATGTATTGTAAAACTTATATATTTATCTAGTACTTCCAATGCTACTAACATGTTTAGTTTTTTCAGACATGATCCCATGTGATTATGCCAATGTAATGTAATAATGAACTGACTCTGGATAACTCGGGTTGGGGCCTTACAATTAAAGTCCACCATCCCAAGAAGTATATTCACCATCACCTCTGAGCCAGATTCAACCACCTTGACATGATTAAGAAAACTTCTTTACAATGATAACCATGCATGCATTACCCTCATCTCTGCCCCCAAAGAAGAGCTTGGGCTGAAGAAACCTCTAAAATAAAAGACCATCGATCCCATATGATCTCTAACCAGAAAGCCCCCTTTAATATTCTCATACAATAATGTTCCATCCATATTGATCTTCACGAAATTGCATGGAGTGGACCAACTCACCCACCAACCCTAAGGCCCAGGGCCAGCAATCGGCCTATTGAGAAAATTGCAAATAGGCTGGGAACATGAGACACCAATGATCAGCGAGCATAATTAGATCAACCTGAGATGCGCTTTAAGATGTAAGTAAACCATTTAATTATACACACCTAATATGGCTTGATTCTTTTAATCCCAAATATTCCCTCAAACTAAAGAAAAAATGACGCCATCAATATTTCCTTCGATGACCTTATACTCTACTTTTTAAACCATAGTCCAATCACCACTAACATGGAGTCCCCATTGGACAAAACCTTGTGCTTTGGTTTCATCCTACCCAAGGACCTCTGACCCAATCACTCTTGAAGAACACATGTAGAACCGACTCGCTCCTCGAGTTTTCATAACACCAACATCATAACGTGAGGGAAAGGCCTTATTCTGGATATTTTCCTCCAATAAAATAGCATGATTACTAATCCTCCACACAATAAAGATAGTATTTGATTAAGTCTCACTACACCATAACATCTTTTCCCAATCTTCCCAAACACTATCTATATTCATAATTTCCCTGAAATCCCATCCTGAAATTCTTCCTGTACAAGAGACTGTAAAACAACATCTATCTTGATATTCGGTGATGAAAATATTCTCAAAACCTTCCACCTGCTCTATTCTCATAACTACATACATAAGCCTATGAAATTATTTGGCATCCTTGAAGGTTAGATCAGAAACTAGGTAGCCTAGGAAGAAAAGCATCTTTCCAACCTAGTTATCACGCCATATATTAATGTAACCATTTTCCAAAATCCATCTTGTAGAGTCTTCAAGATCCCCTATGTTCCTGAGCATACACCTAGAAAGGCAAGATATACTTTTTCTTATATTTCCCCAATCCTCCCACTGAGCACCATATTTAGTTGTGAGGAATGATTCCCATAGAGAATATCTTTCTATAAAATTCCATGAATGTTGAGAATGCATGGATCTCATTACCTCAGAAAAATCCAGAATGACAACCCCACCTTCCTCGATCTGTATTTCCATGCGCTTTAAGGTGGCCTAGTGGAAACACCCAGAGGAGTATGAATCCCAAATAATTCTTTTGAGGATCCCCTCCATATAGGTAATGATACCCATGGTTGGGTTTCTGATAGAGAGAAAATTCACTAGTAATGAAGTTAAAAAACTTTTAATATGGGTGACTCAACCTAAAAATGAAAGAATATTATGCTTATAATTATATATCATCCCTAAAATCATGTTGATGATATCATTCAATAACTATTTTTTGATTCTCCCATTGGTCACTATATCACAAATGTATGACATTGGAAAATGACCCATTTTCACATCAAAAGTCTCTTGGATGTCCCCACAACACCATCCCAAGAACTTATTTGAGATTAAGACCTTACTTATAAAAGAGTTAATTATATGGCCACTCATACACACATAGGTGAAAATAAACCTATTAAAACCACAATTTGACCTGCAACTACCATTAATAAAAATAAGGTTATCGTCTGCAAACATTAAGTGAGAAATGATACCATTCATATACATATTATGATAGGTAAGAGTACATTGACACTCCATGTTAGATATAATATTTTGAGAAAGAGCTTCAAGTGCCATGATGTACATAAGGGGGTTTTGAATTCCCTTACCTAACACCATGAGTGTTTATGAAGTTCTTATCTCTACATTTCACAAAAATCTTAGTCCATTTCAATTGAACATTAGACTCCCACTCATTTGATTCCTCTTTTATTCATCTATTCTTCCATTAGACATGACAAAGTGGAATTATCCTTCACAATATCAGCTTCTCGATTTAATATATAATTTTTAATGGGTTATTCAAAAAATATATAGTACAAAATCAACATCCCCACAATCAATCACATGTGTTGGATCGAGTATATACCTTTGATGGCCAGAAATTTGGGACACAACATGCACGCCTTGATAAAATAGGGGAAGGATTAGTTGGTAATACACTAATCTAACACATAAATTAATCTTCAATATTTCCAAAAATAGTAACATTGCTTCCCTTGTTTCTTTAAATGATTATACCCAGGCTAAGGTAACATCCTTAATAAAACACATATGACCACAAAATCATTAAAAAGGTCATCTCCTCGTATTAGAATATGATCACTTCCTTTTTTGAGTGATAAGCACCAACTTCTAGATCTATTGTAATCTACGAAATGTCTCTAATTACACACACTTCCCAATAACTATTAACCCACCTCATGAAAAAGTTGTGCTGAGTGTCATGATCATCCTTAGAGATCACAAAAATGTGTAATGTAAATAGAATCATATAAATTATTCATGTATGAAAAATACAACATCGAAATATTCTCCTCCCTTCTTACACCAAACCCCAAGATGTATGCCCAAATAATATCCACATCGATCTGAATCGTTATATCTAATAGTCCATCATTCTTTGGGTGATATTTTGTACTCAACCTCAATTGAGACCCCAAATACATCTGCAATACATTCCAAAAATATGTTTTAAAATATTACCCCCATGTAGAAATGATACTAAAAGGACTCCATGTAGTCCTAAAACCTCTTGGATATTCAGTTGTCCCATCTCTTCCATCATTAGGAGTTGGACTACCCAAACTATATTATGTAAAATTTCCTCTTATGTTTTAATTAAATGACATATAATATAATATGGTTATCGAAAAAACATTCACATCTCTGGTTTTATAATAACTAATCAGTTTCAAAGGATTGTTAATAATCATTATCATTGGTACTATAGTTGTTGAAGTGTGATCCCATGATTAGTATAAATATTGGGTTTTAACAAATCTGAATAACACAAAAAAAGGAACTGATGGACTCATCCAGTAGGATAGCACCCTATGAATCGAGTTTATTAGAGCTTTCATGGGAGATTTCATCACGAAGAGTTTACCTTTTCCAATAACAAGTTGAGATCCAATATCTTAATTATGAGTAAATCAATCCATGTCAGAAGTCCACACTCATTGAGATCATTATCCAAACCATGTACGTCGAACAACCCCATTAAAGTCTCATCAGTACACACCATATTCTTAGGGAGTTTGTTGGTTTTATAAATGAATATGTATCAAGACCATCTCAATTTGACTATGTAAATTATTTTTAATATAATTATGAATATATTTTCATCCATTATTATAACATTACTAGTTATTTTAATATAATAAAATAAAAATAATATTTTTGGGTAAAATTAAAATTTAATTACAGAATTTGTTTGAAGAATTAATGGATTTTAAAAATAAATAAAATTTTAATAAATTATTTATATTAACTAATTTATATTATATTTTAATGATCATATAATTGTTTTTAACACTAATAAAATTTTTATAAGGGTTCAAAAACAGTTATTGTCAAAAAAAACATAGAATTTATCAATATATGACGATTATTATTTTAATATTGAAAATACACATATTTAGAAAATTATTTTAATAAAATGAATATTATTTTTTCAATGAGAGTAAAAAAATTATCTAATGGTGAATTTTTCATAACTTTCTGAGACGGTAACATTTATAGTTAAAAATTAAAAACCATATAATTTTTGTTTGTTTATTATGACATCATAATTATCCAAAAGTTATGTGTCAAATATGGTAAAAGGTATCAATGAAAAAAATATTTTTGAACCTTTAAAATAATTTTAATTTATGCTTAGATGAGTTATTTTATAAATCCATTATTAATCCTCCGCAACTTATAATAAATTTTAGGGTTTTTGAATCTTTTCTTTAAGAGTATAGCTTACCTCCACCTAAGAAAGGGCATGATTTATTTATGTTTCAAAAAATTCTATAAAAATATTAAAATCCACTCCCATTATATAAAATCCATTGGAAAGTCATTTTATGGTTTGTGGTTTAGGTTACATTATTATATAGAGTTGAAAACCAAAGATTGATAAGTGATAAAGAATTCCCCACTAATTCCATATATAAACCCACCCAATATCCCATTTTTAATCACTCAAATACAATAGAGAACATCCTTACTTTGATCTCCCCACTCAATAGTCCTCCCCTATTTCCCACTAGATCTCAAGAATTTCACCCCAAGCATTTCATCCCACACTCTCAAGGAAGGGATCCTCTTCTACTCTTCTTTATTCAGGTTTCTTTATCTATATTATGTCGTTTATTACCAATAAACAATGTTTGGATATGTATTTACATATCCATATTATTAACTCTTTTATTACCAAATTATAATAGACCACTTTATATATATTATCCCATTTATGAATTTTTAATTGAAACTGTTATACTACAGAAATTTCACAACATTTTCCATGCCAAAACAATTGTGCAGTGAATATCATACCCATATGTTATCAAGGATGTTAACCATTATCAACATATACCTATTTTAAATTGAAATTAAATTTATTTATTCCTTAAAACATGTTCTTGGAACAAAATTTTAGGATAAATGATTCCATGTTGAATAATATATATGGCATACATAAGCGTGATAATGAAATGAAAATGACAAGTGCACTTAGAATTACATAGCTCCATAAACATTGGGTAATGTCTAGTCTCATGAGACATCATGTTAGGATAGGGAGTGAACCTGAATTATTTGTTGTAATTTTTTCATCATGGTTTCACAGAATCTATCCTTGACCTATGATTATGATGCAGTGTTTCAAGTTGTTGTCACATTTCCCATGTTATAATTAGCGGGATATGTCATACTTTATTATTCATGTTAATGATTCTAGATCCTTTTATTTACAATTGTTAGGAATATTGTCTAAATTTATCACCTTAATCCATATTTATTCCCAAACTTGGATTTATTTCTCACCGCTTTCTGATTTAGGTCCCTAGGATATCTAGTGCGGTTTTAAAAGCCATGTAATTTTAGAAGAATGTTAAGGATGTTTTTTAAAAGGATGTTGTGTCCAATGCTCATGATGTTGTCCAATATAAATAATTCCCAAAGACACTTGATGTATAGATATTATATGCAATATTATGTTTAATATTATGTGTTATTTTATGTAATAAATCTTGTAAAGACCCGTAAATTCCAAGGAAATTTTTTTCTTAATTTTCTTTGGAATTTTACAAGAACGTAGTTCCTGACGGTGCCTGATTCCGAGGCCCGGTGTGCCCGGAATCAATTTCTGAAGTTTGGCTTGGGTACGTTTAGTGAACGGACGAGCGGGTTATTCTAACTTTTGAACCGGTGCCCGGAATCGAATTCTGAGGGCACCGATGAAATCGCAACGCCGGTATTCGCTTAGAAACGCCTCTTCCGGAGTTGCGTTTGCTCGGGTGTGGTTTTTAAATTTTCCGGCTTAAGGTTAAGAAATAAAATAATTTTTCGACAACTTTGTTTTATTTCACTTAACCCACTTGGAAGCCACTTGAAGCCACTTAAAAGCGGCTTAAAATAAGTTGAACCGGATAGGGTACTATCCAGAAATATCCTACCCTCTTGGTAGGATATTTGTGAGGTGGGGCCCGCACGAGCCCCGCCGTTTCTTTCCACTAAGTAACGCACCCGCGAAAAACCGTCATTATGAAAGTCAACTGACGCGTTTTCTTAAATTCTTAACAGACCATTTAATTGGGCGGTTTATTTCGCAAATTAAATGAGTTGTTTCTTTCGTTGAATTAATTCTACGAATTAATGGTTCGTTTATTATGTTTTGAAATTCAAATGTTTAGTTGTGCAAATAAAATAAGGCTTAAGCTTATTTTATTTTGGGTTGGTCTCCTTTGCCACCTTGAGAGATTTTGAGAATCTCTCTCCATCTTCTTCAACCTTGACGAAGAACACGAAGAACAATTAAGCTCCGACGAAGAACGCCGCTTCTCTTCTTCGTAGCCGGTGTGTTTCCGAAGATCGACGACGCCGCTTCTTTGATCTTCTTCCTGTGTCAACGAAAGGAGACGTCGTTTCCTCCTCGGACTATCTCCGTCAGCTTACGAAGCTTCTCCAGCGACGTACCTCTTCGGACGCACCTCGAAGTCAACGGAAACGACGTTCGATTTCCGCGACGCCCGACCTCCGCGATGCTGGTCTTCCGCGGCTTGATTGGCGTGCTCCGCACTTGAATACGAGGTAGGGGATTGTTGATATTTTATTTATTTATTTTCCATTCTTGATTCTAGAATGTCGAACTTCGAGGATAAAGGATTAAATGTCATTGTCTAATGAGAGGGGGGCCCGGACCGCACCAACACGGCCGAACCCCCCTCCTATGTTCATAATTGTTTCCTTGCGGATGGAACGGGATAGCGTGGTGTCGTCGCACCACGCGGGAATCGCACAGCAATTATTGCGCGGCGCCGTCACGCCGCGCCGTGGAAAGAAATCTAAGAACGTGACGCCGTCGCGTCGTGTCGAAAAAGTCAAAGGCACCGCGGCCGGAGCGGGGTCGTGGCGGAGGGAAGCGATGTCGTCTCATCGCGCCGGACGGCATAGGCCGCGGCCGGTTCCGGGTCGTGGTGGAGCAAGACGACCGGTGGCCGGCAACGGGTCGCCGGTGTCGGCGGAGGAAGGACCGGCCGTCGACGGTCCTTGCTGGCGAAACCGGCCGGCCAGTGCGGGCCGGCCGGACAGTGGAGACCGGGGGAATAAATTTCCCCCGGTCGGGTCTCAAAAGCGGCCCCAATTAAGGGGCCGCGGTTCTCAAAGGGGTGAGGGGGCTTTGCCCCCCCGCGCGCGGCACCCGAACGGCGCGCAGGCCGCGCCGCCGTGCCGGTCCGCGCCGCCGTGTCGGTCCGCGCCGCCGCACCGGCCCACGCCACCGGCCTGGCCGGGTTTTCCGAGCCTGGCCGGGTTGTCGGGCCGGGTCGCCGCCCGGGGCGGGTCGACCCGGTTCGGCCGACCCAGGGGGGGTCGGGCTGGGTCGGCCCGGGCCCAGACCCCCCAATTTCGGATCACTTTCGGTCAAATGCCCGTATCTTGGGCTACGGGCCTCCAAACGACTCGCCGTCAGCAGCAACGCGATCCTTGGATCGAGACGGCCGTTTCGATATACTATACTCAAGGTGCACCTTCCTTTTCGGGAGCCTACGTGGTTAAAACTCTATAGTTAAGCGTGCTTGGCCTAGAGTAGTTATCAGGATGGGTGACATCCTAGGAAGTTTCCCAGGGTGGGTGTGAGACAGAAAGGCCAATAACTAACAGAACGGGCGTCCGATTGATGCGCCGTGTGTTTCGTTGAATTCCTCTTGATGAGACGAATCTTTTGACATACTCCGCCCGAGGTTTGGACGCAGGTGGAGTACGGTCGGGTTGGTTTTGCCTTAAAAACCAACCGGGCCCCTGGAACGAAAAAGCCAATAACTCTCAGACCGGGCGTCCGATTGACGCGTCGTCTGTTGCGTTGAGTTCCTGTTGATGATACGGAACTTTTGGCATCCTCCGCCCGAGAATTGGATGCAGATGGATAGTGGCCGGGTTGGATCGCACCGAAATCCAACCGGGCCCCTAGAACGAAAAAGCTGATATCTTTCTGACAGAACGTCCGTTTGACGAACCGTCAGCGGTGTTGGTGATATCGTTGAGAAACGGTCCCTATGAGTATACCATATGAGAGTTCGGGGTACAGATGAGATACGGTCGGGTTTGGTTCGCTCACGAAACTAACCAGGCCCCTGGGACGAAAAGGCTAATAACTCACAGACCGGGCGTCCGATTGACGTGCCATCTGTTGCGTTGAGACCCCTATGATGAGGTGGTCCTTTGAGATACTTCCATGGGGAAATTTTTGATACATGGAGTATCGACCAGTAGCTCGTGGAGCGGACCCTCCCGGAGACGAGCGTGCGGAATACGGAGACCGTGTAGCCGGCTGAGACCTGATGACTGCTTGACCGACTCGACTTGGAGTGAGTCGACAAGCCTAGTGGACGGAGCACCCGGTATTTGGCGACAGACCCACGGCGGACGGAGCGCCCGGTTGTGGGCCGCAGACCCGCGGTACTTGACAGGAGGAGTACCTCTGTAGGCTATTAGGGGGAGCACCCGGTATTTGGCGATAGACCCTCAGCGGACGGACCGCCCGATAGTTGGCCGCAAACCCGCAGTACACGACAGAAGGAGTACCTCAGCAGTCTTAGGTTAGTGAGCAGTACCTCGAAGTCGTGCAAGACCACTGTACACTCCAGAGACGGAGCTCTTCAGCAGTTATGGTTTCGATAATGAAAATCCTGGTTTGAGCTGAGACCTTTGACCTTGTGTTTACCTCATGATAGAGATGGGTCACTTGATAACTTAGGTATATGTATGGGAATATACCTGGGTAGTGGTTATCCGTTGATTTCACAATCCTTGTGTTTCCTCGTGATTTAGATGGGTTACTTGATAACTTAGTTATATGTATTGGCATATACCTAAGTAGAGGTTATCTGTTGAGATCTTCTTGTGGTTATCCTTTTTGGTTTTAGTGAGTCCTTGAGGGTTTCGGGGTCCCTACTGAGTATCGTTATAATCACCCCTTGCACGGGCTATGCCCGCACCTCGTTGTGTTGGTTGCAGACGACAAGCAGTGCTGACTGAGGCCGAGTGTTCGAGGACCGGACGGTACCCGGAGGTGGACTACACGACGTGACGACTCACAGAGGAGGTTGACGGACGAGAGCATGGAGGAGGCTATCTGTACCTATCCTTCATGTAGGATCCGTGGTGGATGACCCGGGAGCTGCTTCCTTCTTCCAGCTGTTTGTCTTTTTGCTGTTGTACCTTGTTTAGTTGTAGTCGTACTTTCTTTGGGGTTTGTATTCTGGCCCATTTACTTTTCGGCATTTCTTTTGTACTTAGTGTTTTGCTTCCGCTTGTACTCTGGGTTCTTGTTTTCTTTTGTAAAGGCAATTCCTTCCTTGTTATCGGGATTTTATGCCTTTGGTGCTAGTCGCCAGCCCCTGGCCTATGGAAGGCGGGCTTGGGGTAGTCACGGCACGGGCCCCGAGGATGGGTCGTGACAAATTGGTATCCGAGGAGTTCAGTTCTACCGCAGAACTTATAACTATGATGTTTCATTCTGTGAAGCAATAGTGTTAAGAGTACCGAGTGTGGTTTTCAGTTCAGGGAGTCCAGTGTTGGTGCGGGCGGCTGACGTATCCATACACGAGGACCCTGAAAACTGATTTCCGACATTGTGAACGAAAACACTGATTGCGTGTGTGTTTCCAGAAGTTTTTAAATGTCATCTCAAACCAGGTCATCTCACCAGGTATAATCGTTTGACCGTGTTACGTTGTTTCTTTCAGGATGCCTTTTCACGAACGACCAGCTAGAGCCCAGAGGGATGTGCGTACTGACAGCCTGTCGAGCGACGAGGCTTCAGTACAGGGCCCTCTTGCAGTTGTGGCACCAGCGGAGGCACCAGCGATACTACCATATGTTGGGCCACCACTGCCTCCAGCCCCAGTAGTAGGCGATGTAAGCCACTTGAGTGCGCTGCACGAGTTCCAACGCCAGAGGCCACCTAGGTTCCGGGGAGAGACGGAACCGCAGGCGGCTGAGGATTGGCTGGAGGCTGTGGTGGGAGTCTTCCGGCTAGTGGGGACGCCGACAGAATTTATGGTGATCTTTACTGCCAACCCTCTTCAAGCAGCAGCAGGCAGGTGGTGGAGCCACTTGTTCCAGTTTTTCGATGGGATGGCCTTCACAGGGGAAGACTTCGAGACCTTCATCAGGGTGGAGTTTGTGCCAGTATATCTACACCCCGAGCGTGCACGGGAGCTTCTGCCTTTGCCGCAGGGTTTTTGATTAGTTGTCGAGTCATCTGTGGGCAGTATACAGACGATGCAGAGGTCCAGGAGGACCAGACCAACAGTTGGATGATATCGGGTTTTAGGAACGGTGTTGCGGGGCACCCGGGGTGGGGTCAGAGCCAGGCGTGCCAGAAGCAGACTGTGTTACTCGTGCGGCGGAAAGGGTCACCTGGCACGTGACTGTATGACCCCCCGTACGGTTGATCAGCGGGTGTTCGAGGAGCCACCGAGACAGAAGCAGCGGTGGGTGCTTGAGCAACAGCCGAGCAGTGGACAAGGCAGTAGAGCTCCGGGAGCAGGTGGACAGGAGTGGAACTAGTGGATACGTCCTTTGTACTTCTAGTTCCATGTTGCTTTTGTATTCGTTTCTTTGTATTATGAGCTCTAATAATAAAAAGACACTTATCTTGTGATGTTTTCTTTCCTGTCCTTTTTGTTTGGTTGATACTGAGTGGTCCCGGTTAAACTATTGACTTGACCCTCACTTTCGAGATTTCTACAGGAGGAGACCCGGTGACCTCACACTGATGCCGACAATGTGACTCGACCCTTGGAGGCGAGAGTGACAGTTGGATCTCTTGGTAGTTACGTCGAGGCCTTACGACGTCATCCATGGCATGAATGCATCATTTATGTCAGGATTGACTGTATTAGGCAACGAATGTGGTTCATCCAGGGGATGAGACCAGATTTCTCTTATCGGGAAAGAAGAAATCATAGCAGATCTTGTGAGACTAAAGGAGGTGCAGTTCATCCAGGAGTGGATGAAGACTACACAGTGCAGTAAGAAACAGGAAACTGGTGCCAGTATTAGAGACTCAGGCGTGTTACATATTTCATGAAGTGGAAGCTTTAAGGATAGATGAGTCTGCGAAGCAGCAGTCGTGGAGGTAGAGCTAGGAGAGCAGTATGAGGTGGTGTACATCTTAACATGCTACAACCACCCGACTTAGTTATCCCCACCTGGCTCAGGGAGCTGGAGGGCGGTGGAAGAGTGCAGTTGCGTGCAGTCCAGGAATGTGACCCAATGGCTCTAGAAATGATTCAAGGGACAGTCTGTGTCCACTACTAGCTGCTGTAGTAATGGACGTCGATATGAATCATTCCTTGCTTTCACAAATCGTGTTCCAGACCTAGAGTTTCCGGTAAGCCGTGGACTTGACCCTCACGTCTGGAGATACCTTGGGTGGAGACTCGATAATCACACTTACGCCGACGGTGTGGTCAGACCCTCGAGGCGAGAGTTCTGGTTGGAATCTCATGGTGGCAGCGTCGAGGCCTTATGTCGTTAGTTTGAGTATGGAATGGGCAATAACTATTCATACTCAAATTGACGGTTTTAGGCAAGGGTCGGGATGGGTTTTCCTTGGTCGGTAGAAAAGGAAACCCCAGGCAGTGCAGGGTAACCCTTGTACAGGAGGGTGCGACCGATCACTCTTGAGTCGCTCAACCTTACCCTCGTAGCAGCAGTCGTTTTGAGTTTCAGTTCTAACAGAAATGGAGACCTCTGGAGTTCGAGGATGATGACCACGTCTTCTTACAGGTCTCACCTCGACGAGGTTTATGGAGATGTGGCCAGGGAGTCAAGTTATCTCCGAGGTTCAATTGACCTTTCTAGGTCCCCAGCTGGGTAGGCGGGGTGGTTTACCGCTTGACCCAGTCACCGCAGTTGCACCAGGTGCATGATTGCTTCCACGTATCTCAATTGAGGAGATACGTGCTCGACCCCTTCGCATATCATCGACCATGAGGTGCTGGACGGTGGCGATGAGGTGACTTCTATGGAGGTTCCTGTGGGGATTGATGATCGACAGGAGCGGATCTTAGGAGGACGGTTGATTCCTCTTGTGCACTTTCTTTGGCAGTGCGGGAACCTCCAGGTGAGCACATGGGAGCGGAAGGCTCAGATGCGTGCTCAATACCGCTTTGTTTTCTCTATGTTTGTGGTGAAGCTTTACGGGGACGTAAAGCCCTATGGTGGGAGTAATTTAAAGGCCCGTAAATTCCAAGGAAATTTTTTTCCTAATTTTATTTGGAATTTTACAAGAACGCAGTTTCTGACGGCGCCTGATTCCGAGGCCCGGTGTGCCCGGAATCAATTTCCGAAGTTTGGCTCGGGTACGTTCAGTGAACGGACGAGCGGGGTTTTCTAACTTTTGAACCGGTGCCTGGAATCGAATTCGGAGGGCACCGATGAAATCGCAATGCTGGTATTCTCTTAGAAACGCCTCTTCCGGAGTTGCATTTTTTCAGGTGTGGTTTTTAAATTTTCGGGCTTAAGGTTAAGAAATAAAATAATTTTTCAACAACTTTATTTTATTTCACTTAAGCCACTTGGAAGCCACTTGAAGCCACTTAAAAGCCTCTTAAACTAAGTTGAACCGGATAGGGTACTATCCAGAAATATCCTACCCTCTTGGTAGGATATTTGTGAGGTGGGGCCAGCACGAGCCCCGCCGTTTCTTTCCGCTAAGTAACTCACCCGCGAAAACCCATCATTATGAAAGTCAACAGACGCGTTTTCTTAAATTCTTAACAGACCATTTAATTGGGCGGTTTATTTCATAAATTAAATGAGTTGTTTCTTTCGTTGAATTAATTCTACGAATTAATGGTTGGTTTCTTATCTTTTGAAATTCAAATGTTTAGTTGTGCAAATAAAATAAGGCTTAAACTTATTTTATTTTGGGTTGGTCTTCTTTGCCACCTTGAGAGATTTTGAGAAGCTCTCTCCATCTTTTTCAACCATGACGAAGAACACGAAGAACACTTAAGCTCCGACGAAGAACGCCGCTTCTCTTCTTCATAGCCGGTGTGTTTCCGAAGATCAACAATGCCGCTTCTTTGATCTTCTTCCCGTGTCAACGAAAGGAGACGCTGTTTCCCCCTCGGACTATCTCCGTCAGCTTACGAAGCTTCTCCAGCGACGTACCTCTTCGGACGCACCTCGACGTCAACGGAAACAACGTTCGATTTCCGCGACGCCCGACCTCCGCGATGCTAGCCTTCCGCGGCTTGATTGGCGTGCTCCACACTTGAATATGAGGTAGGGGATTGTTGATATTTTATTTATTTATTTTCCATTCTTGATTCTAGAATGTCGAACTTCGAGGATAAAGGATTAAATGTTATTGTCTAACAAGAGGGGGGCCCGGACCGCACCAACACGGCCGAACCCCCCTCCTATGTTAATAATTGTTTCCTTGCGGATGGAACGGGATGGCGTGGTGCCGTCGCACCATGTGGGAATCGCACGGAAATTATTGCGCGGCGCCGTCACGCCGCGCCGTGGAAAGAAATCCATGAACGCGACGCGGTGTCGGCGAAGGAAGGACTGACCGTCGCCGGTCCTTGCTGGCGAAACCGGCCGGCCCGGGGGGGGGGGGGGGGTCGGGTCGGGTCGGGTCGGCCCGGGCCCAGACCCCCCAGTTTCGGACCACATTCGGTCAAATGCTCGTATCTTGGGCTACAGGCCTCCAAACGACTCGCCGTCAGCGGCAACACGATCCTTGGATCGAGACGGCCGTTTCAGTATACTATACTCAAGGTTCACCTTCCTTTTCGGGAGCCTACGTGGTTAAAACTCCATAGTTAAGCATGTTTGTCCTAGAGTAGTGATCATGATGGGTGTCCTCCTGGGATGTTTCCCAGGGTCGGTGTGAGATGGAAAGGCCAATAACTAACAGAACGGGCGTCCGAATGACGTGTTGTCTATTTCGTTGAATTCCTCTTGATGAGACAGATCTTTTGGCATACAACGCCCGAGGTGTGGACGCAGGTGGAGTACGGTCGGGTTGGTTTTGCCTTAAAAACCAACCAGGCCCCTGGAACGAAGAAGCCAATAACTCTCATACCGGGCGTCCGATTGATGCGCCGTCTATTGCGTTGAGTTCCTTTTGAAGATATGGAACTTTTGGCATCCTCCACCCGAGAATTGGATGTAGATGGATAGTGGCCGTTTTGGATCGCACCTAAATCCAACCAGGCCCCTGGAACGAAAAAGCTGATATCTTTCTTACAGAATGTCTGTTTGACGAACCGTCAGCGGTGTAGGTGATCTCGTTGAGAAACGGTCCCTATGAGTATACCCTATGAGAGTTAGGGGTACAGATAAGATACGGACGGGTTTGGTTCACTCACGAAACCAACCAGGCCCCTAGGACGAAAAGGCTAATAACACACAGACCGGGCGTTCGATTGACGCGCCGTCTGTTGCATTGAGACCCCTATGACGATGTGGTCCTTTGAGATACTTCCTTGCAGAACATTGTGATACTTGGAGTATCGACCAGTAGCTCATGGAGCGGACCCTCCCGGAGACGACCGTGCGGAGTACGGAGACCGTGTAGCCGGCTGAGACTTGACTACTGCTTGACCGACTCGACTTGGAGTGAGTCGACTAGCCCAGTGGATGGAGCACTCGGTATTTGGCGACAGACCCACGGTGGACGGAGCGCTCGGTAGTGGGCCGCAGACCCGCGGTACTCGACAGGAGGAGTACCTCTGTAGGCTATTAGGGGGAGCGCCCGGTATTTGGCGACTGACCCTCAGTGGACGGAGCGCCCGGTAGTTGGCCACAAACCCTCAGTACTCTAAAGAAGGAGTACCTCAGCAGTCTTAGGTTAGTGAGCAGTACCTCGGAGTCGTGACAGGACCACTGTACACTCCAGAGACGGAGCTCTTCAGCAGTTACGGTTTCGATAATGAAAATCCTTGTTTGAGCTGAGACTTTTGACCTTATGTTTACCTCATGATTGAGATGGGTCACTTGATAACTTAGGTATATGTATGGGCATATACCTGGGTAGTGGTTATCCGTTGATTTCACAATCCTTGTTTTTTCTCATGATTTAGATGGGTTACTTGATAAATTAGGTATATGTATGGGCATATACCTAAGTAGAAGTTATCTGTTGAGATATTCTTGTGGTTATCCTTGTTGGTTTTAGTGAGAACTTGATGGTCTCAGGGTCCCTACTGAGTATCATTATACTCACCCCTGCACGGTCTATGCCCACACCTCGTTGTGTTGGTTGCATACGACAGGCAGTGCTGACGGGGGCTGAGTTTTCGAGGACTGGACGGTACCCGGAGGTGGACTACGCGACGTGACGACTCACAGAGGAGGTTGACAGACGAGAGCATGGAGGAGGCTATCTGTACCTACCCTTCAGGTATGATCCTTAGTGGACGACCCGGGAGCTGCTTCCTTCTTCCAGCTGTTTGCCTTTTTGCTATTGTACCTTGTTCAGTTGTAGTCGTACTTTCTTTTGGGTTTGTATTCTCGCCCATTTACTTTTCAGCATTTCTTTTGTACTTAGTGTTTTGCTTCCGCTTGTACACTGTGGTGCTTGTTTTCTTTTGTAAAGGCAATGCCTTCCCAGTTATCGGGATTTTATGCCTTTGGTGCTAGTCGCCAGCCCCTGGCCTATGGAAGGCGGGCTTGGGGTAGTCACGGCATGGGCCTTGAGGACGGGTCGTGACAAATCTAGTAATAATGTGTCATAATGGGCAGTGTTGTAATAGTTGGTGTGAAAGGATAAGTTTTGTTATTTTGGGGTATAAGATTAGAAAACACCAAAGAAATAATTTGGGATAAGGATAATTATAATAAAACTACCCAATTTTTTTTTATTATAGATTAAGTGGTTTATAATTCAACTAAATCCATGTATTGATACTACAAGTGGATGTGGTTCTAGCACAAATGAAACTAGGGTTAACCACTTAAACATGGTGTGTTGGACATGACTCAGCCTAACCTGGTAAATGAAAAATGGACTCACTACGCACCTATTTGGACACTATTGGGGGATAATATTTGTTAAATTCATAATCTCATTGTGAAACATTATTAAGGGAGTAAACAATTCATATAATAATATATGACATGAAGTAGATTAGGGATACCCTATATTCAGGCCTAAAAATTTATAATTTAGGGTAATAAATGTAAGTTATAATTTATCAATTAAATGTCATTAAATTACCATTTTTCTATAAAAGATTAAAATTATTCATCCCAATGTTTCCCTTTATTCTCACCAGTGGTCAGAAATAGTAAGACCCTGGTAAACAATCAGTGAGATGTGAAATGTGATACTACCCCAATGATATGTGCAACCCGAAGAGACTAGGATTTTATAACATTGCAATGATACTCTCTCAGATGACTCAAGTTATAATTGTAAATGAATATTAGGATGACCTCCCCAGTCCACCTAAGAAAAAACAAGTTGAAACAAACACCTTTATACAAGAAAGGCCTCTGACTTTAAATGGATCATCTGGTCCCTTAATTGTGGAACAATAGATCCACTCCATTGAGAAGATCTTCTCTATCCTTCAATTTTTTGAGAAAGAGATGGTTTTTTTGGCTAATTATCTCATGGGGCTTGAATCTAATCAGTTCTGGAAATTGATCAATAATATGAAGTCTGAGAAAGATATCAAATCTATTGGGAGGAAGGAATTCCAGAAAATGTTTTTCGATATATATTTTTCTCACACACTCTGACTATAAATGGAAATGGATATTTTTTCAACAGTAAAAATGATACAAACATATGATGGAGTATGATGAAATCATCACAGTATTTGAAAGATATTATTCTTGATTTTTTGTTACCCCTAAATGAATGGTTTACCACTTTTTTAGTGAGACAAAATCAAGTTTACGGAATTTCCTGGTGATCTGAAACATTGATAGCTAAGAAAAAATTATATGATGATCCCTCAAGGTATAAATGGAGAACTGAGAATATCAATGGTATCACAGGGATACGAAGTGAAAAGTGGAGTTTTATTTTGGAGGTCCTATGGAGAAATATAATGGTGAAAATAAATTTCAACATCTTGCTAGTAAAAGGTGAAGAAAGATGATCCTTGGAAATTGCATAAGGGGGAGACGATATTCTTTAATAGCAGGATGTAAGGGAACCTGGATAGTGATTTATGATAGGATAAATTGACTAATATGATAGAGTATAAGAATGATCTAGTCAATCCTCAATGACATGATCATTTCAAAAATGACAAAAACTAGGGAACTTTGCAAACCCATGCACTAAGATAGGGGTTTTGTGAGACAACCAACAACCTCTATGGATGTAAGGGAGGTTTTTTTGCATCATAACCACTATATTTTATCCGAAAATTGAAGTGATTATGGGAAAAAGTATTCATTAAATAATAGTGAATGCAATTTTTTATTATAGTTCTACGCATTCCTTCATATATTTAATGTTTTAGTACATCTATTTAAACACTAGCACGAATCATGGAAGTAGAATTTTCAATGAACTGGATAATGTGAAAATTATTTCATCCCTATAATATAACGCCTACACATTCAAAACTGGCATGATGAAAATTCTGTAGAACCTTCTCATACTCCCTTTGGTCGAATTTGATACATTTATGTGAATGTATTATACTTCCTCGTATAGATCCTTCATAAATTTCTATGATAATAATATCACTCTCTCTATTGAGAATCATCCTTCTATTCTATTCATTTATAAATATATGGATGAATCTTATTTATCATAAACATATCATGAATGGATATTATTTCCCTATAATCAAGTAGATCATTCTCAAAGGATTGAAACTAATGAATGAATCATCCTTGATGGCATAACCATTTTGAGGGAATAGATAGATGTGTTTCACGAGGGATTTCTTAGTCTTCCTCCTAGGTGAGAGGTTTAATTGTTAATATTTCATATACCAAGGGAATTTCCATTGTCCCAAAATTTATATAGAATGTATGTTGTGTAATTTTAGGAGATGAAAAAACAACTAGATGATAATCTGGATAAAGGGTTTATATGACCAAGTGTATCACCATGGGGTGCACCAGTCCTCTACATTAAGAAGAATGATGGGTCAATACACATTTTTATTGATTAATGTTGAATCAACAAGATCACATTAAAGAAAAATAATCATGTTACATGGGTTGATGACCTTTTCGATTGGCTACATGGATCAAAATACTTCTCCAAGGCAGATTGGTGGTTAAGAAATTACCAAGTCTGGGTGAAAGAGTACAATATCCCCAAGACTACTTTTTGTATAACTTATGATCACTATGATTTAGTAGTGATTCCTTTAGGACTCAAAAATGCTCCATTACTCTTCATGGACATGAGGAATATAGTCATTATAGTTTGACTCATAATGATTTGGTTAGTCTTTTTAGATGATGTTATATTATTACCCAATACAATGAAAGAGAATGAGAAGAATCGAAGCACTATTCTAATTACCTTACTAAAAGAGAAGCCTTATTCCAAGTATAGAGAGATTTAATTTTTGGATGATGGAAGTCTTTTTATTGGGGAATACCATCATAAGGTATATGATATCTATGGACCCTTCAATGATAGAAATATTTTATGGATGGTAGAGGCTGACATCTATGAAAAATATTTATATTTTCTTGGGGTTAGCTGCATATTATTACTGATTTGAAAAAATTTCTCAGGATTTTCACACACTTTTAACAACCTATCTCAGAAGTGAATCAAGGTTTTTTTGGAATGATTAATTTTATGAGAGATTCGGGGAGGTGAAAAATAGGCTGATCACTACCCTTATAATCACACAATGAAAAAGTGGATATCTTTCCATATTATTCAACAATGATTCAAATAAGTGCATGGGTTGTGTGTTATTGAGGAATGAAAAAATCATAACCTATGATTCATAGATGTTGACAGTTTTTTAATAGAACCACATGATTCATGATATGGATTTGGCCGTAGTGATCATTGACTTCAAAATTTTGTAGAATTGTCTCTTTGGGGTGTAGTGTGATATATATACAGATCAAAAAACTTATAAGTATATATTCACATAGAAAGAGCTAAATATGCGCCATCAACAATGGTTAGAGCTGAAAATAACTATGGATTCTCAATCCACAACAATTCTGGTAAGAAAACAATTTTTTAGATGTTCAAATTGGAATGGATCGAATATTTTATCACTGATATGAATTGAGATGGGTCTTATATTATTATACATGGAGATAATATACAAGTTAATCATAAAGGAAGGAACATAATCAATCCCTTCAGAAATTATTACTAAACTATGTCTTTTTTAAAAGACAATATATTTTCATATAAATGATATGGGAATTCATAATAATGTGTAAAATTTAATAAAAATATAAATACCATGAGTTTAATGTTAATGAAGAAGGATTTTAGATATTTTGGTAAATACTTTTTGTTCCATAAAATTTTGAGTAAAATATGGAGTCGTTGGATGATTCACATAGATCAACTTTCTCCATCCACTATGGAAGAAAAAAATGTATTGCTATCTCTGATAATACTATTGATGCGAGAATATAAAGAAAAAGATCATAGAATAGACATCATGATGTCTTATATGTCAGCAAGTGAAAGAGGGAAGTAAAAAAAATCAATGTGTGTGAAGAAACTATTACATATAACTATATGGAAATTGGAAAACCATACAATGAAAATTTATACCATACAACCAAATTCATCCATGAGAAAAATATCTATATGGGTTGTTGTAGATTGTATTAATTCATCATGAACATTATATCAATTATAGAAGATATCTCACTTGTTCAACAGGAACAAATATACACCAGAGTAGTGGTGAGGTTACCTTGAGTACCACTATCGGTTGCATCTAATCGAGATCCCATATTTACCTCAATATTCTAGAAAAGTATGTAACATTCTCTAAACACTAAGATAAACATCAGTATGACCTATTTTCCTCAAACTAATGGCCCGTCTAAAAATACTATTCAACCACTAGAAGACATGTTGATAGAAAATTCTATGGACTTCAAAGGATGATGGGACCAACATCTTCCTCTTGGTGAGTTCTCTTAAAAAACTATTTACACTGAAGCATCCAAATGGATTACTGTAAATCCCTTAAGGGGGTGATTTTATGAACACTGTTATATTAGGATGATGTTGGGGAACAAAAACAAATAGGTCCTCAAATTGTCTACAAAATGATGGAAACTTTTAAGACTATTCAACAGGACATATAGATAACTTAGAACTAACAAGGAGCTATAAGGAAAATCATCAATGAGAGCTAGAGTTTAATTTTATAGACATTTGGTTCCTCCCAATATTTTCATGTAATAAAGTAATGAGATTTGGGAAGAATGGAATGCTTAGTCTAGGATAAATCAGCCCATTAGATATCTTTGTCTCATCGGAGTTGTGGCCAACCGACTTGCACTCCCACCTAATATATCTCATGTACGTGAGGTATTTCATGGTTCCCTCATAAGAAATTACATACTATACACCTCACATGTACTCAATCCAGAGGTGGTACCATTGGATAATTATCTTTCCTATGAAGAGTAGTTGGTGAAGATCATTAATCGTATAGACAAAGTTCTATGAAATAATACTATTCACCTATTAAAGTGTTATGGATAAACCATAAGCTTGATAAAAAAACATGTAAAATGGAGGAAGTGGTGAAATATATTTACCCTTATCTATTTTAGTGAGGGAAATTAAAATTTGTAGGCACAAATTTAATTCGGATTGAATATTGTAATGACCCAAACTGTTATAGATAAAATTTCTTCTTTTTTCAAATTAAATTTATTATTATGTAATATGGTTAAAGAAAACACATGAACATATTTGTTTTTATTATATACTATAGTTTTAAAATTACATTAAGCATAATTACCATTGTTAATATAGTCATTTAATAGTGATGAAATGATTAGTATAAATATAGGGTTTTGAAAAATATGATTTTCATAGAAAAAGTAAGTGATGGCATCATCCTGTAACATCGTAGAAAATGAATCCCATTTATCAACATCCTTGAGAGATAACATCATTGATATTTTGACATTAAAAAGTCAAATATGAGATCAAACAACATTAGCATGAGGAAAACCATTTATGGTAGAAGTTCAAGCCCATCGAGATCGTGGCCCAAACAATGTATATTGAACCACCCTCTGAATGTCTCACCACCACACACCTTACTCAATTGGTGTTTTCTGGTGTGTTAAAGGGATATGTATCTGGACCATATATATATATGAGTATTTACATTTTTTCATAGAATAAATGATATATTTACACCATATTATTATTAGTTTATAAATGATTTTTATATAATGAAAAACAAATAGTATTTTTGAATATTATTAAAATTAAATTAAGGATTTATATTGATGAATTAATGGATTTAAAAATAATAATAAGATAAAATTATTATATGATTTTTATTAAATTAAAATGATCATAATTTTTTTTGAATTCAAATACGATTTTTTATGGGTTCAGAAATTGTTACTATCAAAATACCCACCATTAATTAATAAATAGTGATTATTATATTAAAATTCATAATAAAAATATTTAGAAAGTAATTTTGTTAAAATTAATATTATTTTTTAATCATAATTTCTAAATTATATAATGGCTAATTTTTCATAATTTTCTGAAATAGTTAAATTTTCGGATAAAATTTAAATACCATATAAATTTAAGATGTGTATTATGACATCATAATGACACAAAGTATTTTAATAACCACTAAAAGTGTATCCATGACAAAATATATGTTTAACAGTTAATTTAACATGATTTTATGTTTATTTTATTTATTTTATAAATCCATTATGAATCCTCCAAAACATATAATATATTTTAAGGTTTTATAATACAGTATTTAAAATTGTGACTCACCTACGTATAAGAAATGTTATTATATTATTTTTTTCAACCCTTTTCCTAATATAAAATTCAAATCATCTCACACTTGGTTGAAACCATAGGAAAGAACCATGTAAACATCTGTGGTTTTGGTTATTTTATTATTTAGAGTCCAAAACCTATGTTTGAGAATTAATAAAGATCTACCCTCTCATTTCCTTCATAAACCCACCCAATATCTCATTTAACCTCATTATAAATTTTTAAAGAACAAACATACTCTTCCCTCTCCTCTCTAGAGTCCTACCAAGGCACCCCCACATTCACAACGTGCTCCTTCTATGAATTTTTATTCCCAAACTCAAGGGATCTTAATCTTCTATTCTTTATTCATGTTTCTTTTTTTTTCTTATGCCTTATATTTATAGTTCTTAATGTTGGGTTGTTTCTTTCCACATCCGTATTTATGCCTATTTTATGTTGAAATTATGAGATAACACTTTCACTCTAATAAACCCATTTTAAATATTTTTAAGTGGTGTTGTTATCCTACTAAACAGTCCTTATTATTTTCCATGCCAAAATAATTTTCTAGTGAATACAACACACATTTACGTTCAAGGGTGTTCACAATTATAAAATTATTCCAATTTTTCTAAGGAATTACATTTATGTATTCCAACCTAAATGTTTATGGAATAAAATATGATGATATACGATTCCATGTTTTATGATCTCTATGGAACACATATGCATGATAATGAAGTGAATATGATCAGTGCACCCAGAATTATATATCCCTATAATGCATTGGGTAATGTGTACTATCATGTGAAATACTGTTCGGATAGAGGGTGAACTTGTTTCATTTATGGTACTTTTTCCATCATGTTATCTTTATAGTTTTTCTTGACCTATGTTTATGATGTGGTGTATTTAGTTGTTTCTACATTTCCCAATTATTATTATCATTCTATATCATGTTGTATTATTCGTGTATATTATTCTCAAAAATATTATTTCCTGTAAATATTCTTATTGTGTAACATATATGACCTTATTACATGTTTATTCCCTTATTTGTATTTATTTATCACCGACTTCTTATGTATATCCACAAGTTATTCCATGTATTTTTAAAATCCATATAAGTATAGAAGCAAGTTAATGAAGTTTCTAATAATGTTATCGTATCCCATGTTCAAACGATAATCTACATTCGTTATCAAATCAACTATTAAAAAAATAAATTCCTCGGAGATATAGGAAAGACTTAAATGAATCTCATTTTTACCTCATCCCACATCTATATAGAAATTAGTATTGGATAAAGTAAACCCCATGATACTTATGATAAACAACTATCCTTTTTAAGGTAAAGCATCATGGAACAAAAATGGTGATGTCTCTCATCATTATAGGCTAAAAAAATGATGTTCAATGTCATGGAACATCTCCTTCATCCCTGGATACTCAACCAATTTCAATGAATATGATTCAATCTTCAGTTATTTTCTCAGGCTAACAGTCATAGTTAACATAGCATGGATAAAGATTACAAAATCATCATCTAAATACCACCCTAGAACAGATTCATCCCCTATCAAATATTCAAACATCACTATGAAATATGTTTCTAACTCTCAGCTAGATTACATTTGTTCATCCAATAATGATAATAAAAAACAACACATATCATTAATTCATGATCCTCTAATTTATCCACTAGCCATTTAGACATCAATATCATATGACAACACTCCTCCTATGAATTCCACTCTCCAAAATCAGGTGTCACCAATGATCACCTATAGATAGAATATGAAATTAAATTTACATTCCCTGGAGAATAGTCTATCTCAATGATGAATTTCTCTAGATACTCCACCCAATGAGTATGTCCCATGTTTATATTATGTTAATAGAATATCTATCAGAAGATCATATGATCCTAACTAATTAAAGAGCTATCACTAAAAATATTAGGTCACCAACATTTCGGAGTGTGAACCATAGCATCTATCTCCACGTTAAGCATTAGATATTTTTTAAGGGGGTCATAGCTGGTGAGACCCATAATCTACTACTTGATCAATCATTATCGGTACAACTCCCAAAACAACAACTGATTCAATTCATTGAACTAAATAACCAATCAAATTCTCAATAAATGATGAATTGAAGATGTATTAAATTGTCACATCATATCCTGGAAATCCTTTTTGAAAATATATATTCATTCAAACCACATTCCCTTCACTATAATACCTCTCATAGGCAATGTTAAATGTAATAGGTCTTGCAGGAATTTTCAATAGACCTAGATACAATATGGAATATCCTAATCTCAAACACATTCTTGAGGCCTTACCAAATAATTAAATCCTCTACAATATTTGGGTCCATAAAAATTCCTACCTTAGAAATTTCAAGCCTATGGAATCACACCTCTTTAATACGAAAGTGAAACATTGATAGGTTATGATAAATATGATGTTCTTGAATTGTATTAATTATAATCCCCAAGTTCTTATAATGAATATCTAAATTCCTTGAATATATTAGTATAAAATCCATGAAAATAGAAGTGAAATAGTCAATATATGCCTGGAAAATCCAGTATATGAGGTTCATGAATAGTTATTGTTATTTTTTCAATCTAAACGGTATGAATGGGAACTCAAAAGCGTTACATAAATTCCAGATAATTGTATTTCGAATATAGTACTCTCAAACCTGATGTTGGTGGTATATTGACCAGACATTGATCTTATAAACCCACAATGATCTGTGTAACTGGTCAAAAAATTAATTGATCTTCAACAAGGGTTATCAATTCTTCATGGTCACTTTTTTTAGTTTCTTCTACTCCACATAAAATTGAAAACTATATTACCCCTTATTTTATAATAGAATTAGAGCGTCCAAGGGAGATGTTATAACTTAGATAAAAAGTTTTTCTAAAAAATATATGAGACATATATTTATTTGCTGCAACTTATCTATATTTATAATATATAGGGGAATAGATATAAGCTGTTATCATAGCTTGAGTTAAATATCAATTTTAATTTTTTTTATCTAGATTAAGACCTAAATAGTTGGTTGGGAAGACATCCCGATAATGTCCCAACATCGGACAAGGGGAAGAGGATGGTAATTTTCCTCCATTTGAAGATATAAGACTCATATATGCACATAATATCTCTTATCAGTCTTAATTATTTACTAATTCTTTATGATCCAACATTTTATTCACTTTTCAACATGAACTTCTCCAACATTGGTGTTTTAAAGGACACACATTTCTTGTAATAGTTGATGAGCACCTGAGAACAATTCAAGTAGATCATTCCGAAGACCAAAATGAATTTATTCTTATCATGGACCATGAAATACCATAGATGAAAACATCTACTTACTACTATATAAAATCATTGACACCACTAATCATGATTCACTTTCATCCCCATGTGTGTATCAAGAGATAATAATTTATAAAATAACTATATTAATAACTCATCCATACAATAATTTTAGTATATATAAATGAATGGAAAGAACCTGTATCAAACATGGTAGTAGAAATTATATATTTAATCAAGACTATACCATAGTTATGGTCCTTCACCACTATTATTTGGAACAGGGTCTACTTCATACATCCTTCCTTTATTCAAACAACACCCATGTCACTATAGTGTGTGACTCACCTGGGTCACTAAATTTTATGGGTTATAAAGAAACTACTAAGAACCTTATCTAGACTCATGTCTCACAACCTATGTCATTTTTAAACCCAATGAGAATCTATTTGTAATTCCATCATACATAATTATTCAAGAAAATCTATCCTACGACACCAAGGAAACGTGATCGGAGGCCTTGAAAAAACATTCCAACAATGACCACTCTTTCCATAATTGAACCATTAAGGACCTCTTTATCTCATATATTGTCATAAAGAACACCCAATCTACTCTGAATTTCTTCTTCCTCTCTTGTGTCAATCCTTTACCTTACCCTTCCTACATCTATATGTTCTACTAGGATGGTTTCTATGGGATGAAATAAGACTCACATCTTTATCCTCATCCAGAATCTTCTTGATTGTCAGGTCCTTGTGAAGAACCTCTATGTATTTCTTCAGGTTAATTCTTATAAACAAACACCTCAACTCCAATCATAGGCTAAACTTAAACATGCTATAATTTTATACCTCTATCCTATCAGGTAGTATAGCTAAGTATATAAACTCAATGAATTTTTTTGAGTAACAAAATTGTCATTTTGCATTTTTGAACCTCCATAAACTCCCTATCATGATCTTTCTTCAGTATACTCAGATATAAATTCTAAATGAAAAAACCATTAAAGGTCACCCAATTTATATCATCATGTACCCCAACATATGTTTTTCAAAAAACACCTCCATGATGGTCCCTATAGTATAAAACAAACAGTTATTACACATAGATCCTTTAGAGTCCCCATTAGATTGAATATTCTTTAAATGAAATTAATCAAGTCCTCTTAATCTTAAGGGCCTTTTTATTATTATAATGATAGACGGTTCTTGATATAAAAGTCTAAAAAAATTTCACTACAATCATGGGAAATTCTCTTCCATAAATATAAACAATGAGAATGACTCAGTGTAGAGACCCAGAGCTTGACGAACATAGAAATTACGCTACATTTGCGGAATACATAGTACATAACAAAAACACACACACAAGGATCGTAAAAGTTTAGTGTCTTTGGAAACTCAGAATATAATCTTCTAAACGTGGTGAAAGATCTTCAACATCTACCATAAAGATCTTCCCCCTTTTTTTACCTAAAACCTTTCTTTATATCTTGGGGAAAAGAAAACATAGAAGGGTGAGCTCAAATGCTCAGTATGGGTAAACAAAAGAAATATTAATCACATCATATTCTTAAGAAAATAACATTTTGGAAATCTTAACCTGCAAAAGAGTGCATAATTTCATCACATGGGATAAATCATGGCAGTGAAATGTAATCACAATAATCATAACTTAAAACATGAAACTTTGTGGCATACACACAAATCATAGAGAATCATTTCTTGTTAGTCAAGACTCATTGGCAAGACTATCTTAGTGGACAAAGTCCCTTTCTGAACCGAGTTACCCTCGTTTCAGTCCTGTTTCACTGAACCGGTATAACCTACCGTTCCAGCCATGTCTATCTCATGAGATATAAAATCTTTACCCAATGCATTGGAGGGAGATATAGGTCCCACCCATCTCATAATGATACCAATCTTATGTGTGCCACAAAATCATAAGTCATACATCATTGCATAACCCATGTAATACAAATGGGAATCTTAAACATCATGACATCATAAAACAATTCATATAAGATAATGGAATTCATAAAAATATTTCCATCACAACATAATCAAATCAATGTAATAATAGGGATAAAAACAGAACCCTTTATTATCTTAGATGGAAAATAATTTTGATAAAACACTTGAACTCCATTCTTGAGGAAAATATCCTTTCTACTTCAAAAACATTTTCCTTTCTTAACATGTCTTACAATTTGAAAATAAAAGAATTTGATTAAAAATAAACATGAAAACTTGTAAAGGAAGCTTCTTGGAAATAATGTTTTAAAAACCATTCATGCCATATAAGTTAAAAAAACATTTTTCGTACTTTTGTCGGAAAATTCAAAAAGTACCTCGTACGAAAAACGACAAAAGATTCCTTTCATATCTTTTACTAAAAACTCACGGAAGGGTAAAATTGGATTTAAACAATTGTAGGTGGATGTAAATAATATTACATATTGAGGGAACATGGATGTGGATGATAAAAAACCCCCCAGTAAATGCCAAAGTAAAAACAATCTCGGATAAAAATGAGATTGTGATATTTTCCCTTACCTTAGGTCCGATTTGCTTCGTAAGTGTCCTAACCTCCTATATAATGATTTAAATAATGTCATTGACTTATTACAGAATCATATTCATTGTTATTATATCATATATGGTTCAATTATGACTTTATATTACCCGTGCTTTTGTAAATTCATGTTAAAGTAGTGTTTTGGGTAAAATCGTTTCATTTGTCATTCGTGTTTTAACTTGTAATTATTCATATGATTACTTAGATCATGATTACTTAATTCCAGAATATAAAACATGATTTATATATAATATATATTCATAATATACATATATATAATGGATTGATAAATGGAAAGAAACACACCGTTCATGGAGACGGTAGGCCATACGTACGCATGAACGTTGTTTTCGTTTCCTTATTGAATTGAGTGGAATTAAGTAGATGACATACATATATATACACATAAATCCAGTAGCTTTATAATGTCATATATTTCATTATTATTGCTTATAAATACTTTATAATCATTCTTAAATGGTTAACATGGAGAATGAATCTCATCGCGTCGTGGAGACGGTAGTCCGTACGTACGCACGAGCGATGATATCATTTCCATAATTATTGAATTGAATTGGAGTGGATGATACAATATATTAGAATCATTATGATGTTATAATAACTATGTATAGTTATTCTTTACACCATAATACCCATCAATGTAAGGTGTTGGTGGAAAAACAGATTACACCACGTCGTGGAGACGGTATTCCGTACGTACGCACGCGCGGTGATTTCATTTTCCGTAGGATGGATAGATGGTGAAATAGGGTTTTTTCATACATATAATAACATATCAGTATTTTAGTGATACTTATGTTATTACTTCATAATGAAACAACCTGATAAGAAGAAGTGGAAGAAGAAATAAAGTTGAATGAATCGGTAACGGAAATTACCTCTTCTTTGAAGCGCCTCTTTGAGATCTCCTTTTAGGGCACTAAAATTGGTCTTTGAGGAAGACCAAAACCTCTACGATGTTTCTAGGGAAGTGGAGAAGAGACTTTTCCAGGGTTGTTCCGAGCTTGAAGGCTCAATGTTGTGTGAGGAAGAGAGGTAGGGGTGCCCTTTTATAAGGGAGGAGAGGGGCACCGTTGGAATACCTAAAAATATTATTTTATTTTAAAGTCAAGTTCGGTTTTAAATTGCTCCAAATTGATTTATTTAGAGGATAATGTGGGGATGGGTCGAAATACTCTCATCCAATAGAATTTAGACAAGTTTAGGTTCCTATTTTAACCTTATCAATTATATTTAACATTAAGTTAAATAATTTTACTTTTACCGTGTCTTCTTGTGTTCTTACACTATAAGGTTAATAAACATTCTATAAAAATCCAAACAAACCCCAAATTGTTTATTATTAATATATATAACCTTATCTAAGTCATTTGGCTGAACCGTAGATTTTTAGGAATAAAATAACAATTAATAATATAATATTTGTTTTAAAAACTATTTTATGTTAATTTTGACACTATTTATTAATTTATTTTTGAGAAAATCATAACAGAATGATAAGTTCGAAAAAAGTTAATTAAATCAATACTAACATGTCATATTAACCTAGAAAATTAGTTTAATTCATAAAAAGTCTTAAATTACATTTATTTTGGTATTTATAACATCAATTATGTCAATATTTCATTAATAAGATAATTACTGCATCATCATTGTGTCATTAATAAATTATATTATTTGATGTCTAAAAATTACAAATAAAATACCATTATGTAGGAAATATTTTTATATTTCTAATTAATATTTACAATCGAATTTATCTTATGTATAACCCTATATTAAAAATGTTGTGGTAAATAAACTTTGATTTTAACTCTTTTAACCCTTCTTTAAATAAATTAATAATAAATGTCCTAATCTAATCCAAGTGGGCCTAAATGGTCATATTATATTCCTACATTTGTTTTTGGTCGAATTAAACTTGTCCAATATAATTAGGACATGTGTTAGGGTAATAATAATATCATTTCTACCCTTAATTACTATATTTACTTTTAACCGTGCTAAATAAAAATAAAAATTTACTATTCACCAAAAATTATTTTCATCTCATTGAACCACATTTTACTTACTGACATCAACCGTGTCTCTCGGAATTTTTAAATTCCACTCACAGAAGCGGTAAAATTATGTTTTATGAAAAATTCAGTTTTTTTTACTACCACTTAGTGGTTTCACTATTCATCAAAAATTGAAAGTTTTCATAAAAATACCAAAAATTAGGCCTAAGATATATTTGATATTATGAACTCAAAAATGATTTCTATTTTACCAAATTCAAAACATATCATTTTCATTAATTAATTTAAAAATTAATTCCCGTTGTCAAAACAAATAGCGTGTTCTTAAGAGATAATAACTATCAAAAGATTGACATTTGTTTATGTCTGGTTTAAATGTGAAATTACATCCAATGACCAACATTGTATTAAATTGTAAAAATATATTCTAAATATACTTTAAAACCACTCAAATTAATAATTTATCAATATTAATTAATTCGATTGAATTTTTTTTTTAATTAAAATTTAGTAATTTTCACTATTCACCAAAATATGAAAGTTATCCGAAAATCACCAAAATTTTACACTAAGCTAATTTCGATATTATGAATCCAAAAATGAATTCCATTTTGAAAAATAAAATAACAAAATTTCAAAAGGTGGTTATTACTATTCATAACGGCTAGTTTTAATAATATTTTAATAGCATATTGTTGTTTAGTGAAACTCGTTATTGCGTACTACACATGCTATCGAGGAAGGTCGCGATTGCGTGTAATGCAACGCAAATCAAGGATGCATGTTGTGCAAGCTCTTTTTGGTGTAGCCTACAACACAATACATTAGGGAAATTAAAAAGAATATTTTTCATAAAATCTCAGGGTGTTACATTCTACCCCCCTTAAAATTAATTTCGCCCTCGAAATTCGTCGGGGTTATAAATGGTTTACTATTCGAAAGTTTCATTACTAGAAACCGACATCGTAAAAAGGAATACCAAAACCAATCTTTAAAAACAAAAGTATGAAACATAACGGTTACCCAAATAAACTAATCACTGGGTTTCCACATAGGTGAAAATATGGATATGGAAGAAAAATCTAACCATCATGTTCTGATGGAGAGTGGTAGAGAACATGGCTATGGAAAATCCAACAATCACAAATTCATAAATTTGTGACGATCTAAGGTACCATCCGATTAATCAGATATAAGAGTACTAGGAAAACATTTTTGGTTTTCAAGATCATTTCCCTAAAGTTGAAGAATTTGAATTAGAATAATTACTTACTTTATTTTGGTACAATCTCACTGTTGTTCGTGCCTTGAACAATTTCCACTTCATCTCTTAAATAAATGAAGTTGAATTTGTTATTTGTGAAGTTTTAGCAGATCATGTGATAGAATGACGGGTCATTCCATATGTCTCAAACAAAAGGTTAGCAAAAGTTATTAAATATACATAAGTCATTCTATAGTGAGATTAATCATATATGGTTCCTAAAATGGACTTATACTTCATATATCATACCGCTTAATAAAATGAAACTAGTTTCTACTAACCAGGGACTTCCTGTAGGCCAGTGGTAGGCGATAAAGGCCAGTCGCACTTCGGTTGGGGGTTCGATTCACACAGCTTTGTCCGACGCGATGGGCTATCGCCCGTCCTGCAGGTTGTCCTTTTTCTAAAGCTATATTACTATAACATCCCATCAATAATATCAAAAAACGTTTTATCCTAACTTATGTCCAACATAATCCATTCTAATCTTTAAGCTTATCTAAAATACTTCGGTCCAAGCTCATAGTATAATGAAAATGATTACTTGAAATGTCATAGAACAATCACGTGAATGCCACCATTTATCCCCCATATATCATAAGATATATCTTGTTGGTCAAATTACAAACATGTGAATACCTTAATCATGTATTCTCTTGAATAATGAATACCCATTGAACCTTAGTGAAAACATGAATGTAGTTAAATGTTAACACTTTCCACATACCAAAATCCTCAAAATTCTATATACTCAAACCATGATATCACTTAGTCCTTATATCAATCATGAGCTCATGAATACTGTTAAACATTTCATTTTCTCGTTTTCCCTTCATTATGCGCATATCATCTTATTTCCAAAAATATCTCAATCACTTTGAATACCACATTAGACTAATACATAAATATTCCAATACTCCATGATACAACAATATTTTGGAATCCCATTACATAAACACTTAATCATTACACCACATCGTTGTCATATTCAACATCGCCAATAGTGATCGCATGTGACTTCCCTTTGTCCTTTTCCTTAAGCGGTTGCTCATGTCGATCATCACTAACCCTTGGATTAGGGCATTTATTAGCATAATGTCCCATTTCCTTGCACTTGATGCATTGAAGTGTTGGTGGTGTGTTCTCTGCAGTGTTTGCTTTGTTCGCATCATTAGAAACCCTTTTTCGATTACTTCGACACTCAGATGCTCGAAGACCTTCTTTTCAACACTTAAAACATTTTCTAGTCCCTTTAAGACATTCTCCAACATGCTTCTTTCCACACTTTGAGCATAAGGAAACATTCATCTTATTTTCACCATTATTCTGAGATTTCTCCTTGAACTCCATCTTTCGTTTCTTGTCAAAACCATGAGATGGATATGTAACATCAAATTCCATTTCTACCTTGATAGCACAACGCACAATTTCTTCATAGCTACTGAAGTCTCTTATAGCTAATGCCCTTCGAAGACTTGGTTTTAAGCCACTGAAAAATCCATCAACTTTACCTTCAGGTTGGATGATATTGCCAGATGCATACCTTGCAATTCTTGTAAAATTCGCTTCGTATATACCAACAGATTCATCATCCTTCTGCTTCAGCTCAAAAAACTCCTTTTCCATCTTTGTTCGAAGAATATGAGGGATGTACTTACTGAAAAACAAGTTCTTGAACTCGTCCCATTCCATGGACTCAATTTCATCTCTTGGCCTCGTATTATTGATAAGATTCCACCATTGATCAGCATCACCTTTCAAACGATATACTTCTAAGATGACTTTATCATGTTCAGAACATTGAAGAACTGAAAATATCTTTTCAGTGGTACTGATCCATTGTTCAGCAACAAGTGGATCAGAAGACCCACTGAAAGAAGGTGGACGTTGCCTCATGAAGGACTCAATATAATATTGTTCCCTTCTCTGCTCATTTGGAAGTCCAGAATGATTCATAGCATGTGTAAGTATAGCAATAAGATTTTTCACTCCATCTCCCATAACATTTCTTTGTTCAGGAGGACAATTATTGCATTGTCCATTGCATTGATCAACACGGTTCCTTCCGGTTCCACCCATCGTCTAAAACCCAAAAAGAATAGTGTGAGAGGAAAAAAAATAATGCTAGGGAAAACAACATAATAAAGGGGGAGTACCTTCAATATCTAACATCTTAGGTTTAATTCTTTGATCGTTAGCATAATTATATTACTATAACCTATACGTATACTTAACCTTAGGGACATCTCTAGACATACCTTAGAAATATCTCTAGAGATCTCACTAACGTTTTCGCATCCTAGTTTCCAAAGGTTGACTAAACCTTTCCTCTGATACCAACTGTAGAGACCCGGAGCTTGACGTACATAGAAATTACGTTACATTTGCAGAATACTTAGTACATAACAAAAACACACACACAAGGATCGTAATAGTTTAGTGTCTTTGGAAACTCGGAATATAATCTTCTAAACGTGGTGAAAGATCTTCAACATCTCCCATAAAGATCTTCCCCCCTTTTTTTACCTAAAACCTTTCCTTATATCCTTGGGAAAAGAAAACATAGAAGGGTGAGCTCAAATTCTGAGTATGGGTAAAAAAAAGAAAAATCAATCACATCATATTCATAAGAACATAACATTTTGGAAATCTTAACCTGCAAAAGAGAGCATAATTTCATAACATCGGATAAATCATGGCAGTGAAATGTAATCACAATAATCATAACTTAAAACATGAAACTTTTTGGCATACACACATAATCATAGAGAATCATTTCTTGTTAGTCAAGACTCATTGGAAAGACTATCTTAGTGGACAAAGTCCCTTTATGAACCGAGTTACCCTCGTTTTAGTCCTGTTTCACTGAACCGGTATAACCTACCGTTCCATCCATGTCTATCTCATGAGATATAAAATCTTTACCCAATGCATTGGAGGGAGATATAGGTCCCACCCATCTCATAATGATACCATTCTTATGTGTGCGACAAATTCATAAATCATACATCATTGCATAACCCATGTAATACAAATGGGAATCTTAAACATCATGACATCATAAAACAATTCATATAAGATAAAGGAATTCATAAAAATATTTCCATCACAACATAATCAAATCAATGTAATAATAGGGATAAAAACAGAACCCTTTATTATCTTAGATGGAAAATAATTTTGATAAAACACTTGAACTCCATTCTTGAGGAAAATATCCTTTCTACTTCAAAAACATTTCCCTTTCTTAACATGTCTTACAATTTGAAACTAAAAAAATTTGATTAAAAATAAACATGAAAACTTGTAAAGGAGGCTTCCTGGAAATAATGTTTTAAAAATCCATTCATGCCGTATAAGTTAAAAAAACATTTTTCGTTCTTTTGTCGGAAAAGTCAAAAAGTACCTCGTACGAAAAATGACAAAAGATTCCTTTCATATCTTTTACTAAAAACTCACCGAAGGGTAAAATTGGATTTAAAAAATTGTAGGTGGATTTAAATAATATTACATATTGAGGGAACATGGATGTGGATGATAAAATACACCACAGTAAATGCCAAAGTAAAAAACAATCTCAGATAAAAATGAGATTGTGATATTTTCCCTTACCTTAGGTCCGATTTGCTTCGTAAGTGTCCGAATCTCTTGTATAATGATTTAAATAATGTCATTGACTTATTACAGAATCATATTCTTTGTTATTATATCATATATGGTTCAATTATGACTTTATATTACCCGTTCTTTTGTAAATTCATGTTAAAGTAGCATTTTGGGTAAAATCGTCTCATTTGTCGTTCGTGTTTTAACTTGTAATTATTCATATGATTAATTAGATCATGATTAATTAATTACATAATATAAAACATGATTTATATATAATATATATTCATAATATACATATATATAATGAATCGATAAATGGAATGAAATACACCGTTCATGGAGACGGTAGGCCGTACGTACGCATGAACGCTGTTTTCATTTCCTTATTGAATTGAGTGGAATTAAGTAGATGACATAAATATATATACACATAAATCCAGTATCTTTATAATGTCATATATTTCATTATTATTGCTTATATATACTTTATAATCATTCTTAAATGGTTAACATGGAGAATGAATCTCATCGCGTCGTGGAGACGGTAGTCCGTACGTACAGACGAGCGATGATATCATTTCCATAATTATTGAATTGAATTGGAGTGGATGATACAGTATATCAGAATCATTATGATGTTATAATAACTATGTATAGTTATTCTTTACACCATAATACCCATCCATGTAAGGTGTTGGTGGAAAAACAGATTACACCACGTCGTGGAGACGGTATTCCGTACGTACGCACGCGCGGTGATTTCGTTTTCCGTAGGATGGATAGATGGTGAAATAGGGTTGTTTCATACTTATAATAACATATCAGTATTTGAGTGATACTGATGTTATTACTTCATAATGAAACAACCTGAGAAGAAGAAGTGGAAGAAGAAATAAAGTTGAATGAATCGGTAACAGAAATTACCTTTTCTCTGAAGCGCCTCTTTGAGATCTCCTTTTAGGGCACTGAGATTGGTCTTTGAGGAATACCAAAACCTCTAGGATGTTTCTAGGGAAGTGGAGAAGAGAATTTCGTAGGGGTTGGCCGAGCTTGAAGGCTCAAAGTTGTGTGAGGAAGAGAGGGAGGGGGTGCCCTTTTATAAGGGAGGAGAGGGGCACCTTTGGAATAACTAAAAATATTATTTTAATATAAAGTCAAGTTCGGTTTTAAATAGATCAAAATTGATTTATTTAGAGGCTAAAGTGGGGATGGTTCAAAATCGTCTCACACAATAGAATTTAGAAAAGTTTAGGTTCCTATTTTAACCTTATCATTTATATTTAACATTAAGTTAAATAATTTTACTTTTACCGTGTCTTCTTGTGTTCTTACAATATAAGGTTAATAAACATACTATAAGAAGCCAAAAGAACCCCAAATTGTTTATTATTAATATATATAACCTTATCTAAATCATTTGGAAGAACCTTAGATTTTTAGGAATAAAATAACAATTAATAATATAATATTTGTTTTAAAAACTATTTTATGTCAATTTTGAAACTATTTGGTAATTGATTTTTGTGATAATAATAACAGAATTATAAGTTCGAAAAATGTTAATTAAATAAATACTAACATTTCATATTAACCTAGAAAATTAGTGTAATTCATAAAAAGTCTTAAATTACATTTAGTTTGGTATTTATAACATCAATTATGTCAATATTTCATTAATAAGATAATTACAGCATCATCTTTGTGTCATTAAGAAATTAAATTATTTGATGTCTAAAAATTACAAATAAAATACCATTATGTAGGAAATCTTTTTAGATTTCTAATGAATATTTACAATCTAATGTAACTTATATATAACCCTATATTAAAAATGTTTTAGTAAATAAACTTTGATTTTAACTCTTTTAACCCTTCTTTAAATAAATTAATAATAAATGTCCTAATCTAATCCAAGTGGGCCTAAATGGTCATATTTTATTCCTAAGTATGTTTTTGGTCGAATTACACTTGTCCAATAGAATTAGGACATGTGTTAGGGTAATAATAATATCATTTCTACCCTTAATTACCCTATTTACTTTTAACTGTGGTAAATAAAAGTAAAAAGTTACTATTCACCAAAAATTATTTTCATCTCATTGAACGACATTTTACTTACTGACATCAACCATGTCTCTCGTATTTTTAAAATTCCACTCACAGAAGCGGTAAAATTAAGTTTTATGAAAAATTCAGTTTTTTTAACTACCACTTAGTGGTTTCACTATTCATCAAAAATTGAAAGTTTTCATAAAAATACCAAAAATTAGGCCTAAGCTATATTTGATATTATGAACTCAAAAATGATTTCTTTTTTACAAAATTCAAAACATATCAGTTGCATTATTTAATTTAAAAATTAATTCCTGTCGTCAAAACAAAGAGCGTGTTCTTAAGAGATAATAACTATCAAAAGATTGACATTTGTTTATGTCTGGTTTAAATGTGAAATTACATCCAATGACCAACATTGTATTAAATTGTAAAAATATATTCTAAATATACTTTAAAACCACTCAAATTAATAATTTATCAATATTAATTATTTCGATTGAAAAAGTTTTTTTAAATTAAAATTTAGTAATTTTCACTATTCATCAAAATATGAAAGTTATCCGAAAATCACCAAAATTTCACACTAAGCTAATTTCGATATTACGAATCCAAAAATGAATTCTATTTTGAAAAATAAAATAACAAAATTTCAAAAGGTTGTTATTACTATTCATAACGGATAGTTTTAATAATATTTTAATAGCATATTGTTGTTTAGTGAAACTCGTCATTGCGTACTACACACGCTATCGAGGAAGGTCGCGATTGCATGTAATGCAAGGAAAATAAAGGATGCGTGTTGTGCACGCTCCTTTTGGTGTAGCGTACAACACAAGACATTAGTGAAATTAAAAATAATATTTTTCATAAAATCTCGGGGTGTTACACTCAGGGTTAAATTTTCCCTTCTATATGAACCACTTGAGGGGGTTCAGGTGGATTCTCAACTACATTAACCTACATGTCCAATGGAAAAACCAAGACATACCCCATTACAAGAGCATCCTAGCCTTATTCTCTAGGTTATTCCATAATATTGTGTTGCAGTGGAGTTTTTTTAAACTAGAAACATATTCTTAGAACACCTATAGATGCTTATCAAGATAACATCCTATAAAAAATAATTACAGATTACATATTTTTATGGAAAAATATCTTATGAGGAAAATGATAATGAGAAATAACAACCCTATTTGAACAAAACGTGGTTCAAGCATAGTGATTCATACGTATTCATTAGTTACAATCATAAATATAGCAACAAATGTGATAATGTTAAAGTAATCAATTTGGGCATAAAAATATAACAAAATCATAGCATACATATATACTACAAAGAAGATGGAACAAATAATGGAATTTAATTAAATAAATATTAAGAAACAATCATTAGGCATATATATATATATATGATAAGTTATCATTTGTGCCTTCCCATGAAGCATGAATTAACCCAAGTCCCATAAAACAATAACATAAATATCATCAACAAAAAATTCGAGGTTGATTAGACTTCATCTGTCTATGGAAATGGAAAATCCCCTACATGATTTCCACATGGATAACTCATTTTAACCATATCCCCCAAATAAAATAATGGAAACACCCTTTGATACAATTTTTTAATTTTAAATCCTGAATCAACTAGTCTGAGCAAGAGTGACACATGTCCTCATGCACGTGTTGTAACAACCCAAGTCTTTATTACACATTTATGCATGATTTATTACATTGATTTGTACTTAATGCAACATAGAAGATTGAGATGTCTAGAGTACTGGTAAAATAGGAACATTAAATAAAAATGTAAGACATTAAATACAACAACTTTATTTAAAACATCATTGACATGACCAACTCACTCCTTTATACTTTACATTGCATGGGATTCTGTGAGGACATACATAAGAAAAGGGTGAGCTATAAATCCCAATAAGGGGGTATGAAATAACATAAAGAATAAAATACTTTTTAGGAAATAGAAATATCATTGGATCATAACATAAACTTGAACTTAAAGGCCTGACATGCTATGATTTGTATAACATGGAAGTATGACATCAACTTAAAACACCACATAATTAACATAAAAGAGTCAGGTAAACCACTATCCCAACATGGTGGACAAATTCCCTAAAAAGAATCAGGTAAAATCATATCCCAACAAGACATATCACTATAATAACCATTTTGGAATTAATTGGAGCACTGTCAGGGTGTGCCCTTTATATTTATTTCAATCCAATGATTAAGTGTGCCACTTGGATCATATAACATGGATTCATTCATAATCATGATTTTTTACATGAGAAAGAATTTGGAATAAATAATTTTATATTCAATTCAATAAATATATGTTCATAAAGGTGAATAACCTTGATAAGGAAATGGGTATGGTATTCACTACATGATGATTCTGGATTGGAAAATTGTGGCACAATTTCAGCAGCATAACGACGTTATATAAAGATTCTAAAAATTGTTTTGACGAGAGATAAAGGGGAATATCATCATGTATAAATGAAATATACATTAGGGGAATCATGGAACATAATATCCCAAGATATAAAATGTAATTTAGATGCATAATATAGAAAAAATTCTTGATTGTAAATAAAAAGAGAGAAATCCCTTAAAAATATTCATATGGTAACAATTGTACACAGAAGGCATTAAAGAGAGAGAAAATGGTATCTCATCATTCAAACATAAGGAGGGATGTATGGGGGAGGTTTTAAATAATACCCGAAATTTTTGAATGGAAAATAAAATGGTATAGAAACATAAGGAAACATGGAAAAAATGAGGAAGGATGGAATCTGTTACTTGAATGTGTTCTACCAAAGTCTTCGAATAGGCTTTATAGAGGCTTATTGGGAGATTGGGGCAACATAGAGGGATTATATATAGGGGAAGACATAGTTGGGACGTGATCCAAGGATTTTTAGTGGAGAGGACTGGAATATTGGGTGGTTTTATAATGGAAATGACAGGGGAATTCTTAATATTTCACAAACATAGGTTTTGGAACCTATAAAATTAAATACTCAAACCCACAATCCTTCCCATGGTTTTTGAACATTTTTTTTAATAGGAGTGAAAAACATTATTTTATATGTCTAATAGCCAAACATATTAAAATATTATCATGGATTATGTGGATGTGAGTCACATTATTGATGAAAAGAATTTAAAATCCTAAAATATATTATACATTATGGAGGATTCACTAAGGGTTTATAAAATATGTTAAACAAATATAAAATCAAGTTATTTTAAATTTAAAACATATATTGTCAGAATATACCATTTATTTTATTTCATCACATCACTATTGGGTCATTATGATGTCATAAAACACATTACACACTTATATAGTATTTAATTTTTACCCAAAATTGGATACTGTCAGAAAATTATAAAAAACTCATCATTGTAAAATTTTGATGTCCTAATTCCTAAAATATATATTCATATTTCCTAAATAATATTTTAAATATTTGAATTTTAACTTTTAAAATAAAAACCGACAATTATAAAAAATTCACGGGTTTTGAGAAATATAGTTTTCAAACCTTTATTAAAATTACATTTGACTTTATAAAAAATATACACTCATTTATTATTCAAAAAATAAATTTGATAATAATATTTTATAAAAATATTAATTCATTAAAAATTCATTAATTCTGTAAAATAAATTCATTAAAAATACGCTTTTTGATTTATCATATAAAAAAGATAACTCTTATCAAACTAATTACCTTATAATTTATAGATAAAGAACTTATATAATCATAATTTATAAGAATTATTTTAACAAAATATTTAATAAAATACTTTAGTTAAATATAATAATGTATATATTTCTCAAAATCACCTTTTTTACCCAAAGAATCAAACTGTTAAATTTATCCTTTTGTTTTAAGAAAGGATATTCTCCTAATGGAATTTATAGAATATGAATTTTATATATAAAATTGTATTACACAATAAGTAACAAATTTCTTATTACATAATCTTATATAACACCCGCATAATACTTAAGGGTATGGTGTGGAATAGTGATAAACTCTGGGGGATGCTCGGATAACATCACCTGAGTGGTAATCTCTATTATTGTGAACTTCCCCCATATATGATTTGATATAAGATTAACATATTTAAGAACTTCTTGTGCATGGTCAAGAGTGAAGCCCAATGATTCTGCCATCTTCCCAAGCTCGGAAAAATGAGCTTCATGCAGCCTAATTCTACTGGATGAGGCCATCCTCTCTTTTTTCAATGTCAAAAAGATTTGTTAAAATCATATATTGATATTATTCTTGTGATCATTATTAAATGGCTATATTGTCAATGGTAACAGTACATAATTGTAATTTAAACCCAAAATTAATAAAAAAATATCGCATGTGTTTTCGTTATCCATCAGATATTGAAATAATGAAAAATTTATTCATAAAAGATTGGTTAGTTAAACTAATCCTCATAGGATAGTGGATCTTGACTATCGTCGAGGGTTTGAGAGACATCATTGGGGAGACTGTACACTCCATGTCAATAAAGGGAAGCATAAATAATAACATAGAATAATAGAATTAAATAAATAAGTAATAATATAACAAATTGAATAGAAATTATCTTATCTAAAATATTAGAATAACTATGGACCACTAGATTGGTTGGTCAAAGAAGGCCATTAGTAAGAAAAGTAAATAAAAAAATTATTGTATTAATCTATTTTCTATTGGAGTATGATAAATGAACACCCTTATTTATCTCCTAGATTCTTATCATTGGGACTTTTCCCTTTCTATTATCCAATATTAGGAGTCCTATACATGAATCCAGTTTCCCATGTTGTGTGAGAGTATATAACCAATAGGACACCATCAATGGGTTATTAATGTTAATTTTTAAGAATAATATTAATTTCCATGATAATAAATAAATTCAATAATAAACAACAAACAATCTTTTATAGAGAGGTCATTCACTAACCAAGATACCACAAGTAACAAATTACACCAACTGTGACTCTACGACAGTATGATAATTATATTGAAGGATCATATCTAGAGTTTTCAAAAAGGTCACCAAAAATATCCCAGAATATTCATGAGGATAATAACTTTCATCAGCTGCCAGAATAATAAATATCTACGCCCTCAAGGATAATGATTCTCTATATCCAAAAAACCCGTGAGTCTTTGGTAGAGGAACAAGACCATTGAGACTGATCTTTATCGTGTGTCATACCCTAAGAACATCATATCTGGTTTCTATTCAACAGATCCTTGGGTCATGTCCCATGATTTTCTTATCCCTACCCTATATCATGTTATACCATCATCACTGTTGTGTGTCATCACATTACCCATATAAGGGATCACATATCCAAAATGGTGCACCTTCCATTTTCTACCGAAAAAGAACACTAACTTCTATAAATAAATCAGGATCATCTGAATCTATACTCACACACACATGTGATCAATCTCAAACCTAGGTCTCAAAGGCTATGTAGGCACACAAATGTGGTCACATGTCAACCATGGCCACACATGCTACCCAGATACACACATATGAAAAATAATAAAACATTTTCTAACTAATATAAGAACAAAAAATCATATCACTATAAATATCATATACACCTCATTGATATGGTAAAGAATATCCTACCTCAAGATTGTTAATGTCAACATCAATGTTCATCAACATTATCATCACCTGAACGAAGTTTACACACCAACAAGAAAAAAAATGTCACAGCAATAGTTCCTAGAACATATTCCAATACCATAGGATGTGTTCAAAGAATCATACTCAATAATGAACCATGAGATGGGGTAGAACTAACACTTATCTAATGTTTAACACCAATAATGGTAGTCTTTATATCCACTTGAAGGAAGGTGAATTTTCCCCACACATGGGAAGTTACAAGAGAATACATATAAAGATCCCAGAAATCAGTTTCAATAATAATAGGTCTCATTTTTAAAAGTAATGGTCATCTAGAGAGGTCAAGAAAAGCATATTGGGAAGATCTAGGTTCTTTACGGGAGACAAATCAACAAATTGAGGGTTGAAAAAACTCACGCTAGGTTCTTCCAAATAGATTATTGATTAATGGAATGATTAATACATGATAATTAGTCAATCAATTGACTTAAGAATCAAACTAAAATTACATTCATGATCTATAATTCATTTTTTTTCATTTTTCCAATTTCAAACAATGTAGATCCATGCAGAATCGTGGCTATTTCAATTGTTTCAAAAACAATGTGACTATAACCAAGGTTATGGTGTCCTAAAACTCACTGAGCCATATAAAACTATATATCCACCCCTACAACATATTTCCATGACTTTAACTATTTTCCATTAGCTAGGCCTCTACCATGGGTACGGTGAGGTATCTATGGTCCTAGTCAAGGATGTTCCATGGCCTCACCAAATTTATTCTACTTTTTCACATGGACCTCTTAGTACAGGGACAATGCCTTGAACGTTACATAATATTGAGTTAGTTAAATAATTTTACATTATTTCACAATGAGGATATTTTCATGTTTATATTTCTTGAGAATTAGGTCATAGTTATTATATAATAGACCCAAACATTACATGTGAACAGTTACACTCAATATCCACTTTTCCCACCAAAGGAAACCCTATAAACAAAACATGATTCTTTTTTCTTGATAAAAATCATCTTGAACACTTCCTTTCTCTTACCCATCCATATACACTATGAATGTTTTTTAAAAAACATGGGATGATCATAAAATGCTAAGTATTAAGTATAAATTATGGATTAAAATTGTTAGGCCAGGAATATTTAAAAGTCATGAAAGCATTTTCAAAAAATCATTCTTTTCCCCAATAAATCATAAAAATTTTAACATATCTTATGAAATAATATCATTCCTTATTAAACAATAGAAATCAGAAATCATAAAGGTAACATTATGCATCCATAACATGTGTACAATATAGCATTCACAACTACATAGGGAATAACATTCATTGTTACCTTTGGAATACCCATCAAAGTATATTCACTAAATATCTTAAGCGAAACATTATTTTTTACCACTATCATGTTACCCAATTCATTGGAGAGATATCACGGGCTCACCCACACTTGTTTTATCATAGAGCCACCTGTATACTTAAGAAATTCCTAATAACCATAACATAATCAAAACACATAAACCAAGCATAAAGGAAAAATAACATTTCCACTTTGATGTCACATCTCATCATTAAAATCCATGCACTCATAAATGAAAACACATTATTTTAGAATAAAATTATAAACATGTAAAGTAAAAAATAATACATAATTGAAATATAAAAGTGAGAAATTCCATTAATGACGTATATATAAAACAAATTCAATATTATTGAAATAATCAATCCCCTTTTAAAACACAATTAGAAAATTTTGAAAGAAAGTTTTTGAATCAAAGTGTCTCATACCACATTGAATCTTTTGAAAGGAATTTAAAATTTTAAAAAGTCATTTCGAAATAAATAATCCTTAAAATCATTTAGAAAACACAGACATGAAGTTGATGGATTTAAAAGATTAAATATTTAAAACAATTAAAATGAAATTTTTGATAATGAGTTTTGTACAATTTTTAACATTTAAATTATATGCCACATCAATGAAAAAACATTTACAAGTCATTAAATATTAGGATTATAGATATAATATGGAAAAGTAATTTTAATGGGGATTTATATACACTTTATAATGAAATAAATGTGTATATCATCATGAAATGTCTCAATGATAGGATATTTTTTTAGAAAAGTGAGCCTTGAGGCCCTTCCAAAATAAGAACATAGGATTACATAATTTGAAATAATGTAGTCGAGTGTTGGCATCCTTCCACATTCACTCCTTTATTAGGAAACTCATTCACAATATAGTTTGCCTCCCTGTACGGATGGGTGATAATGTAATTTTGAGAAGAGAGCATGTCCAGAAAATTCACACATTTAGCAGCCAGCTTCCATGAAAGATTCCATTGTCCCAATTTAATAGCCTATATGAGGGTTGTGGTGTCACATTAGAACCATATATTATTCTATTTTCATATGAGTTTAGTATCAACCACCTTTATGAGGCCCATCATTTATGATTAAATTGTAGTGAGGATTCCACAAGGTCCATATAAGCATTCGACGATGACCCTGTTCTCATCTCTAAAAATAGATCCATAACCCAAGGGGCTTGTGTTACCATGAGAGGCTATGTCCATGTTGCACTTGATCCATCATGCAAAAGGTGAGGTCTAGAAAAAATCCATGGCCTGATGGGGTTCAGGAAAATTACCAGTGATATTAAGCCGCTGAAGGATAATCCATTCTTCAATCAAGTTTCTGCATTTTCTAGAATGTAGGTAATTAGCTTCATCCACTGCAGTGAGTATGGAGGTCATCCAACAGCCAGCATTGATGTTGCTCCTACCAGGCACCACTATATTTCTGCAGCTCCAGATCCAGTGTAAATTTTTAGTTCATGCCACTTAGAAGAGGACTTTGATATACTTGAAAAAATTATTGTTGAACAAATATTTTATATAATGTTGAACAAAACCCGATCACAGGATTTGGAGACCAAAAATATGATGTACTGCTACCCACACGGAAGAGGTAGCCTTGCAACTCAGAAAAAGGTGATCAAAATCCTCTCGGTGCGGCATGCAAAGAGGACATCTCAAGAAAAGGGGAATTCCAACTCATTGAATATTGGTATCAACAAGAATTTGGCTAACAATAAGCCTCCAAAGAAGTGGAACTGGGATGGTGCCAACCATTATTTTCTCAAACTACCAATAAAATGTTCCTTAGACTCAATTAAATTCTGATTGAATGTTTTTGGGTCAAGAACACCATTAGCTGACCCTTCCCAGATCAGCGTGTCATCATGATTAATAAAATCATTTCAGTTAACAATATTGAAGTCATCCTTTGGAATCATATCCATATTTTCCACCTGCTCTTTTATTGGTATGGTATGATAAATGTGATATTCCTCTAGATTTATATGAGAGTTATGTGGCACTCCAGTCCAATTTTCATGCCAAAGGAATAGGGTGGAGTTTTTACTCACCATCCATTTAGAGTGGCTGAGAATATTTTGGAAAGTGACCTTAATCCCAGGCCAAATGGAGGATTCCAAATAACAGGCTTTTCCAACTATGAGTCTATTCATAAATCTATTCTACATGTTGTCTAGAGAATAATTTTTTTGATTGTGAAGTTTTCATACAAACATGTCTCTCAAAGATTGGTTGAAGGCTTTCAGATTTTTAACACCTAATCCTCCCAAATAATTTGGCAAGCAGCATTTCATCCAATGGTATTAATACTCTTTCTTTCCATGATTTTTCCACTCCAGACAATGTTCTTCATCATCATGTTAAGATTTTTAATAATGGAAGTAGGCCATGTATAAACCATGAAAGAGTAAACAAGCTTCGAAATAACCATGTTCCTTTCTCGGAAAATACGTCCATCCATAAAGAGGGATTTACCCTTCCAAGAGGTGAGGGTTTTTCTAATTTGACCCATTTCATTTGAGAAGTAAGATTGTCTGTGATTTCCCCAAAACATTGGGACACCCAGATAATTAAAAGGCAATTCTCCCTCCTTTATTCCCTTGTCAGCTGTGATGTGTGCCTTTTTATAGGCTAATAACCCCTTACCAAAATAAATAGATGACTTTCTACAGCTGATGGACTTTCCAGAAACACTGTCATAATGTTGTAAATACTTTTTAATATTATAAATGTTCCTTTTCTCCCCCTGTGTGAAAATAAAAATTTCATCAGCAAAGAAAAGGTGAGTGGGAGCGGGGTTACCTATTCATACTCTCGTGATGGAAAGATCACCCTTGTTATCCATGTCTAGGAGAAGTATTCTCAGGTAGTCCTCAGCTAGAGTAAGGATGATGGCCCAGAGGGGGTCTCCTTAACGTACCACCCATGAGAAATTAATGTAGCCCTCTAGGGAGCCATTAATAAGTATGGATACTCGAGCTGAGTTGAATAAAACAATAATAAAGTGAATGAATTTAGCATTGAAACCAAAATTATTTAGCATTGTGCTGATAAATCCCCTATCTATGGTGTCAAAAACCTTGGTGACATCCAATTTGTGGGCAATCTTCCCACCAATGGTTGTTTTTCTTAGTAATCTGACACATTCTGAGGCTGTGAGAAACCGATCCTGAATATTTCAACCTTTCACAAAGCCAAATTGATTCCAGGATATAATTTTTTCAGAAATACGAGCGATCCTAATTGATAAAATTTTAGTGATTACCTTGTATATGGTGTTCACAAGAGAAAACTGCCAAAATTGGAAAATCTCACTAGCGTTCTCATCCTTCAGGATGAGAGTTTGGAATTGTGAATTGAAACCATAAGGGAATGTTCCGTCTTTGAAGAAGTGTTGAACAAGATGGCAAAAGTCATTCTGAATTATTTCCCAATATTTCTGAAAGAATTCATTGCGGTACTCGTCGGGCCTTAGGGAGATTTATTTTCTAAGACCAAAGACTGCCTCTTTGATTTCAAATTCTATTGGAATAGTGGTGAGGAGGATGTTATCCTCCATAGTGACTAGGATAGGGATGATTTTGTCCCTTATTGAATCAGTTTTTGGTGGACCATTGAACAGATTCTAATAGAATGAGACAATATGATCTGAGAGTTCATGCCTTCCTTCGAAAATCTGATCCCCCTCCCTGAGAAGAGCAAGAGGCATGTTGGCTATTCAATCCCTCTAAAGGTAATTAATTAATTTAGTGTTTATGTCCCTGTCTAAGATCCATCTTGATTTAAATATGTCTTTTTTAAAGTTGTCTCGAAGTTTCAGTAGGCTGCTTGGCCTAGAGGAAATATCCTCATCTTACTTCATGTCTCCACTAAAGTGTTCTTTCGTAGAGGTATCCTATAAAGTGTGAAAAATGCATTCAAGACCATCACTTTAAGCATCCATTGTGCTAAATATGTCTTTTCTCCACTTTTTTGGATTATGTTTCACTAGTTTGAGCTTCGTAAGACATATCAGAGGGTTGGCTCCATTAATTCCTTGGAGATTGAGTAAAGATTTCTTTTAACTCAAGTCTAACTTGTCTCGTTCATTACTTATATTCCTGAATAATAAACATATGTTAATTTATACTTACTTATGAACCTTTTTCAGTTTTATTATTCATTTCACATTACATATTACAATGTTATAGAATGTAGTTAATTATTTGAGTTCATATCAGACGTTTTGTTGATGTTCGGTACTTGAGTAAAAAATGAACTTGTTTTGATCTAGATTATCCATGTTATCATAATTCCATAATCATCAAAATTATATTCATGATTTAAATATCATATAAATCCATAATATATGTAATTATAATAATCCAAACTATTTGGAGATAAGAAATGAATTGCATTGTTCATAAAGATGGCAGGTCGTATGTCTGCATGAACGCTAGTTTCATTTCTTCATCATATTAAATGATTTAAAACTAAATGATATATAGGTATATTATAATTCTATTATAATATATATGTTATATATTTTACATATGTTCATTAAATCCATCCTTTATACGTTCCATGTATCGAATGAATGAGTTATATAACTTTGTGGGGGCAGTAGTCCACACATCCTCAAATGAAATTCTTATATTTAAAAATTATTAAATTCATAAAGGTATGTCGTAAATGTTGGATCAATAATGTTTCCTTATGAATTCTTCATTAATATAGGTTTTGAACATCGCAAACACATTTTCTTATGAAAAATTATCTTTCTACAAGAATTATTTTCTTATGGAAAATTTTCTGTTTCTTTGCAACATCTTACCCTTTCCTTGGTTTTCATTATCTTATTCAATGTGTTCTCAAAACCAATGTATTTTTATACAGACCAAAATTCGGATCCTTATCAAAAACCTATTAATAATTAAAATTTAAAAACTATCATGTCATAATATTTTAATTATCCTAATTATCTGAAATTCGGACTCCGAATTCTCTGAAATTTAGACTCTGAATACATTGAAATTATGAATCTGAATTCACTACAATTTGGACTCTGAATACCCCATAATTAATACTCCAAATTCCTCATGATTTAGACTCCAATTGTTTTAGAATTTAGACTCAAAATTAATTGAAATTCAATCTCTAGAAACTATTGAATTCATATTCTGAATTCTTTGAAAAATTAAATCCAAATATCCATTTTTATATAATCGAATTGTTTAAATTTTTTGAATCCAAATTATATTTTTTTAAACTCCATTTATCTAGATTTCATTAAGCTACGTAATTTACCCTACATATGTTTTTCTTATAATGAAATGATGTCAAACTATCTATTTCTAAAAAACTATTGGTTGAATGACATGTGTATTTATACTTATGAAATTCAAGGGAAAATATGACAGTTGGAGGAGGGATTCAACCATTGAATCTATGACTATAAATAGGATATCATTTAAATGAGCTCAAGAGATAGAAAGATATTACATGATGTGATGTTTGAAGTAATTTCTAGAGAGAGAAGCTTTCGTTCCTTGTGTGTTTTGTGAAATCCTTGTTCAACTGTGAAAAACCTTTACATCTTTCTTTGTGCAACTCTAACTAAGGTTGTGTACAATCATGGACTTTTGGGGATAGAAAGATAGTGGTGATGACCACCTTAATGTTATAAGGATTATGGGTACAGAATGAAGATTCTGATATTCTTATCGAGGTCTTACCCAAGTGTGGGTAAGACAAACATTCATGAAAGTATTAATCTAGGGACCTTTATCCAAGGTTGTTGGATACCGTAATCTGTGTGTTAAAATATTTCCTACTTGTTACTTGTTAATTTTTCAAAATTTATTTCCACTGTATTTTGATTAAGAAATAATTATAACTTTCTTATACATTCTTGTACTTTTACATGCTATGATAAATAATATTCTCTACACTTTAAGGTATAATCTTTCTCAAAGAAAATTTCTCTTAATCTTCTTGTTTGGATCCATATATGTAGAACCTAAGCATGTTTTTTTCACAGTTTTGGACCAAAGAGAGTTTGTGAATTTACCGTTTTTAACATTTTTAAACATATAATTATTTCATAAGGTTAAAATCAAATGATTTTAAACCTACAATTTACCCCACTTATAATTGAGAATCTGTATACACTATTTTGATCTTACAATTGGTATCAAAGGAGGTATCTGGAATACTTATACTTATATATAAGTTTTCTTGCTCAAGTTTTCCTTATTCTAAATATATCTCGATTCACTTTTCTTTTTCATCTATTGCTTAAATTTTTTTCCTTTTTTTGTAAACATTTATTATTATCAAAGTATGTGGAAAATATTTTATTATATAATGGAAGTCATAAATTTTGGTTCCATCGACAATCTTAAACCAACTAGACCAACAATATGTTATGGAAATGATTATGAGTACTAGATAGATAGAATGATGAAATTTTTTATTAACACTGGATTATAAAATTCTGTAATGCTCACAAGAGATTACACAATTCTAGACAAGGAAGTCAGAACCATTACCAATCAAGAGAAACAAAAATATCAACTAAATTACAAGGTACGGAATACATTGTTATGTTCTATGACTCGGAGTATATATAGTCAGATATGTCCTTGTGAACCATCCAACTGCACTTGGAATAAAATTGATGTTCCACATTTTGGAACTTTTAAAATGATAGAAACTTGAAGGGCTATGTTAACAGATGAATATCATGGATTCCTATTTCCTTGTGGAGAACCTTTTTACAAAGTACAATAATGATTTATGACCATTGTCAACAGTCTTCAATCTATGGGTGTGATATGTATTGATGATGAAGTCCTTTTAGAAAAAAATAATTGATATTATGCCAAATAAGTGGGAATAAAAAAGGATAGCTATTAACGAGAGCAGAATAGTATCTAACATTAACCTTGATAACTTATTTGAAAATCTTCGTCCACATGAAACAAGAATGAAGATACATTCTGATTTCAACAAAAGAAAAATGGTAACAAAAGTGTAAGATTTACTACTACATCTAATGGCAAGACTCCAAAAAGGATAACTAGATCTGAATCCAAAAAACTATTGTTATATCTGAATCAAGTGACATAGGTCATTCAAAAAATAAATAAGCCAATATTTCTTGAAGAATGAACTAGACTATAGAAAAAGAAATATTTTCAGTACAGTTATTAAAATAAAGATATAAATTATAAGAATGATTCAGAAGTAACTTATTATTGATGTTAAAGTGATGGATATATCAGACCCGATTTCTATATGCTTAAGATAAAATACGGGATGGTCAATAATTCTAAGAGAGACAAAATGAAGTTTTAAAAGTCTAAGGATATGAATGTCTTTGAAGAAAATGAAACATGGTGTGTCTGTGGGGGTGATTCTTTAGATGAATCTTCATAAACTGAATCTTATGCTAGATGGATATTGGTCTTACAGCCATAGTGACTATTGAAAATCATTCTCTAATAGCTATCGTACACACTGCTGATACCCAAACCAATATATCTTTAAATACAAATTTTTCAAATAATGAATATTATGAATATCCCGATGACGAATCTTCATCATCAAAGGATAATACTTTTCCTTCATTTAATGAATATTCTAGATTTTCTAAATTACATTATAATGAAAATAGTTAGATAAAAAATATGTTATAGAATGAAAATTCACAAATATCAATTTTAAGTAAAGAAGTATCAAATATTTCTAAGGATATTGATAAAAATGATTTTTTTGAATGTGTTTCTAAAAACCATAACGATGTTAATTCCTAGAATGATAAACATTCAGAGAATCTTGAAAATGTTATTTCAAATAAAAGTATTTTAGAGAGTATCCAAATATCCAAAACTAATGACTTTCAGGATAATAATTTAGTCATCATACTAAAATCATGAATTATTTCCTCGAAGAATCTTTTATCAAACATTTCCTATAGTTACAAAAACATTTATAAAATGTATTTACTAATTCCTCCCTATAAAAATAGGTCTGGATTTGGTTAAACTCATCCAAGACCTATTTTTAGTCATAATTATTTTATTCTACAATGTGCTCCCTTTTTTGCTAAGTGTCGATGTGGGGGACACTGGGAAAAAATGTTTTTTTAAATAAAACTCAATCCTTATGTTTTCATATAGCTTATTTTTCTAAAAAAAAATGTAGATTCTTAATATTTTAATTTCTGAAATATCTTGATAGAATCAAGTTTGGATTCTGAAAGTCCAACTTTTTCAGTTTTGAGAAAATAAAGGAAGTACTAAAAATAATACATGATAAATGTATAGTGGATGTTCTCAACACAATATTTCTAACAAAAACTACTTTGAAATTTTTTTCAAGATAAAAGGAAGAAAATTAAATTTCGAAGACAATGATCTGGGAGAAATTTTAAGTATATGTAAACTAGTTTTTCTTAGAAAACATTAATTTCAAACATTTTATTTTCAAAGGAGATATCATTCTTTAGTTTATCAGAAATCAAGATCAACTTGCTTTTATTTTTACAAAATATTTACCCTCTGATTGATTTACATTCATGAAAAAAAATTTATGAATGATAACTAAAATGTAATATTCCATATTAATCTTGTGTTGAAATGTATATCATTACATAAATAAAATACTTTTCATAAGGGGAGTGCATTTATTTTTGACCAAAAAAATTTCAAATTTTTCGTAACCAAATTACTTTAACCATTCTTTTAGAACTCCAAATTCTGTATTAAAAAATTTGTCTTCCTTCAAAAAATTCTAGAATCTAAGAAAAGCGTTTTTCATATCAGAAAATTATTTCTATGAAATCCCAAATCTATGTTTTCATACATAAATATTTGAAACCTTATTTTTTACCTGTTTGTATTTTAATCATTTATACGAAAACTTTAAAGGATTCATTTTCCATAAATCCAACTATTTCTAATAATATCAAAAGACCGGAACCTACCAAATCCTTTATTGGCATTTATCTCAACCATCAGATCAGATCGTGCTTATATCAACCATTGGATCAAATGTAGAATTTGAAGCATGAGCACAAATACTGTATACTGGCCCCCTAATCCATGTCCCACTTCGGTTTCCAAGACATTGTGCACTAAATCTCTTATTCTCTTCAGAAATATAGTTCAGTTATCCATGTTTTCTTATACATGGGATGTCGCTGGAAGCCTCCTTGTAGAAACATATGTCTTTAAATAAGGAAATCAATGACTAGAAAATCTATAGGGAATGGTTTTTTGATTCAAAATTCTTTTCTAAGTATAATTCATTGATTATGAATAACATCAATCTTAATTGATGGTAATGTGTATGTGTAGCTAAGATGAAGAGTCAATATCCAAGTTATCCAGACTATCTTATAAAATTCTACGATATATTATGTTTTTTTGAGAAAGTTGGAACGGAGATGTTTTAATTCAAGATGAATGGGAAACTATTCCTTATCTTTTAATATGGCAGCAAATATTTTTGGAATTCTGTATAATGGTGAGGCAATTTTCTACTCTCACAAGTTACTAGATAAGTTTATAAGAATTGGGAAGGAAAATGAAATTGAGTGACTTGGACTCAATGGATTAAAATCACTAATGATCTACCATCTATCAATAGATTTTTGTATATTATCCTTGTTTGTATAGGGTTATCTGATTTCTAGAAATGGAAATAAGGACTCTTTGAGAAAAAAGTGATATTTTTATAAAAGATTTTTGGTTAACCTAAGAATGGTAAATATTGGGAAGTACATCCTTCTGATAATCACCAACATTAATAATGGAACTCAAAATTCTCATATCATCATGTATCTGGCGATCTTGTTGAATATCATAGTACATTGCTTAGAATCCCTCAAAATTCCCTTTAGTTCAAAATCGAGAACTGTAAAGATTATGTTGATGACTGATGATACTTTGAAGAGGATGAAATTCAGGTTCCAAAACAATCAACTGAATTTTATAATCTTCCCGAGAGTGAAGACCGTGCTTTATTTAAGAAAGGGAAAGTAGGAGAAATATCAAAGAAATCTGAGAAGAAAAGGAAAGACAAGTAACTTGAAAAAAAATATTTATATAGTTCTGGAAAGCTAGTCAGCACCACTGAAGCCAAAAAATCATTCCCTAATGAAGTGGTAGAGATGTAGAGGAAACATAATAAGAACATGAAAAAAGGAGATCCATGCTTTGTGTGAGATCCTACTATGGGAAATGCCCTGAAAATTCAAGCAACTGAATAGTTTGAAAGGCAAGAAAAATAGAAGAAGGTTAAAAATAAACTATTTGAAACTAAAATTGTTCAATTACTTCTCAAGGATACTAACAATTCCTTTAACAGATTTAGATACTGGAATATATTCTCCAAAACTAGTACCACTATAAACCCAAATAATGAAACTTCTATTTATGGAACTTTTAATGGAAGAAGATATAGTTCAATAAGAAAAATTAGAAGAAGTAAAATTGGAATAAGATAACGAATGTGATGATGCGATTAAGAAAGTAAAAGAATATTGTGAGAAGGAATGTCCATTAGATAAGCATTCAATTCAAACATCCTAGGTTAATTCAACCAAAAAAATTCTCAAGGGAAAGAGGGTGATGGATAGTATGAGGTTGATAAACCATCTGATGATCAGAGTAGAAACCATTATTTCATATAACCTTATGTTGTTAAGAAATATGCTAGGAAATAAGATGTTTATAAAGATTAGATAGTCTAAATTTCGGATAGTGAGCATGTGTATCCAAGGGATGAAGAAGAAATTTCCAATGTTGATAATGAAAAATATAAGATTGAAGATCAACTAAGAGGGATGTGATTGTTAAGGATAAGAAGTATTTTTCTAGAACATCTAAGTGGAAGACTTAAGATCGAGAAAAAATAATCCTCTACTACAAAGGAATCAGATTTGGAATCTTCATCATTAATAGGTTGGGATTTCATTGTTTAGTCTTTGAAGATGTTGGTGAACACAATACCTTTTATCCCTATTATTGATTCAAAATGTCATTTACTACAACACTCTTTCAATTAGAAGTCATATTCTTTAAACATGATCATGGAAAAGATTATAATACTTGAAGAAGATTTCAAAACATTCCATATGGGTTATGATTCTCATTGGATATTGATTAAGGACATAAAAAATGTCCTAAAATAAAAACTTATGACATGAGAAATTTTTTTGACTTCCAAGATTTATAAATAGATGATTTTGATAAGTGAGATGATATAATCATAAAACATTCAACAAGTTTTTCAGAAAATTTAAATCCTAATAAAGTAGCCCTGAAACAAGTGGATAATGATCTAAATGGTAACTTAAATTCAGTTGCATTAAATTTTAAGATAGAAAGGGAAATTGGGGAAGAGTTTCAAGAAAAGTTAAATCAGCAAGAATAAGTAGTGAAGTCTCAGGCAGAAATCTTAATGTCTCATGCTGAAAACATCATGTCTATGAAAAAGGGTAATCAAGATCACGAATAGTTGCTCAAGATGTTTTGTGATGATCATAAAGATCTCAAGAAGTTAAAGGCTACCTTGAAGAAGATCATGAAAAAAAATAAGGATGAATCTTTTGTCATGAAAATCTGATATTTGGTTGTAATTTTTTTATCCTGTTACAATATTTCTTATCATAGTTAAAATTTTGATATCCATCGTTTTTTGTTTATAGTACTAATATTTCAGGTACCATTTTTTTCATTCAATATATTTATTTTCGAAAATCACAAAGGGGGAGAAAAGAATGATCACATGAATATTAATTAAAAAGAAGATAATATTCTTTATAAGTAAAATCCACTTCTCTAGTTATTAATAGAATATGATCCTTAGGGATTTCAAAACCAAATGGGGAGTTAATTGTATTCATCATGGTTCATATGTAAATGGAGATAAATATTTCTTTTAATTTTCAAAAAGAAGATTCCTTATTTCTTGAATTTTTTCAAAAGTTTTATTGCGCTTTCAAAAAAGGGGGATAATTTTGAGTTAATAAGGATTCCTTATGAATTTTCCACACATTTATGTTTGGAAAATAAAAAACACATTTTCTTAAGGAAAATTATCTTTCTCTAACAATTATTTTCTTAAGAAAAATTTTTTTTCTCCAAGAAAATTGTTATCCTTAGTATGGATTTTATTATATTATTCAATGTCTTCTAAAAATGATGATTTTTTTCTAAAGAGAAAAATTTGGATCCTTTTAAAATACTTCAGAATCAAACAATTTCTTAAACAACCAAATCTTTATATTTTCAGACTCTGAATTCTCTGAAATTAGGACTATAAAATCCTCATAATTATGACTCTTAATTCATAAGAATTCCAACTCTGAATTCCTCAGAATTTCAACTCTGAATTCCTTAGAATCTAGACTCAAAATTCACCTGAATATAGAATATTAATTCATCAGAATTTAGACTATGGAATCTATATAATTCAGATTATGGATTCTCTGAATAACAATATCCAAATATCCATCTTTATGGAATCTGATTGTTTATATAATTGAAGTCTGAATACTATTTTTTCCTTAGACTCCTTTGTGTAAATATACATTATTTTCCCTACACGTGTATTTTTTACAATTAAAAAATATCGTACAATCTATTTCTAACTAACTTTTGGTTCAATGATATGTGTATATGTCCCACTAAAACTCAACGAAAAATATGATTGTTGGAAGAGGGATTTTACCATTAAATTATTAACTATAAATTGGAGCTCATTTGAATGAGATCAAGAGATAGAAAGAGATTACATGTTCTTATGTTATGAAGTAATATCTAGAGAAATAATATCTCGTTCCTTGTGCACTTTTGGATAACCTTGTTCAACCCTGAACAACATGTTCAACTTCCTTTGTTCTACTCCAATTGTTGCAATGTAAAATTGAGGATTTCTGGGGATAGGAAGACAAAGGTTCTGAAAACCATAATTTTAGAGGACTTACAGGGATAAGAAAACATATTTTGATATTCTTATTGATGGATTACCCTAGTGTGGTTAAAATAAAATTTCCAGAAAGTATAGATCAATGGACCTTTATCAAACGTTGGTCGATACCATACTCTTTGGGTTAAAAGATTTACTACTTGTTATATGTTCTTGTTTCCAGTTTCTTTCAACTATACATTAATAATCAAAGAATGTATAACATTCTTTTTCATTATTTTACTTTTAATTACTCTGATAAATAAGATTCTATACGCTTTATGATAGATTCATTATCTAAGAAAATTGTTCTTAACATTTTCTCTCGATCTATCTTTCTGGACCCTAAGAATATTTTTTTAGTTAATGACCAAAGTTGGTTTTTGAATTTTCCTTAATTAACTTTGATAAACATATAATTCTTTTTTAGGTTTAAAAGTGAATGTTTATAAACCTATAATTCACCCCCCCCCCCTCTTGTAATTTAGCATTTACACATGATATTTTGATCATTCAGTGAATATAAATTATAGAATAATTTATACAATATAAAATAACACATATAATGTATAAATATATTTCCATCATTATAGCCACCATGTGAGGGGTATAAGAAAATTGATCAGTCGTCATTTTTTTAGGAATTACTTCACCGTACAGAGAAAAATTATGTTCAACGTCGAATAGATAGAGGTGTGTGTAAGTGTAGGTAGAACCCCTAATATAAAAAATCACAGAATATTTATGATATTGGTGTTTAAATGTAGTCATAGAATATGTATAGAATTGGGAGTAGAGAAGAAGATAATGTAAAGTATTTTGAGAGAAGACATTTCCTCTAAATCAGGCATCTCTTTTTGATTTAATCCAAAATGATTTCTTCAATTTACATCTTACGAAGGTTAGGATTATAGGTGGTATGTAAGGATATTTGGACTTTATCTAAGTACAATTTGGGTGAGCCAAAGAGCTTGATAGGTGTGAGTAAGCGGGTAGAAGTGGTGTCATTTTATAAGGGGGGAGGGGAACATTAGGAATGTCTTGAAATATTATTTTATTATTAATTTATTTTCGAATTATAATAGCTCCATAGTGATATATTTTGAGTATATGATGTGGATGGGTGAAAATACTCTAAAAATATAGGTTTTAGATAAGTTTTGGTAAAAAATTTGACCTTATCTATTGGCCTCAACCCTTAGTTAAATAAATTTACTCTTACCATGTCTTCTTGAATATTTTCACTATATGGTTCATCTAATTACTATAAAATGATAAGGGAACCTCATGTAGGTAATTAATGACATTTGAAACATTATCTATGTTATTTCTCTAAATCAAATAATTTTATGACTATTATATCATTTTATAAAATATAATTTGTCTTAAAACTCATTTTTTAAAATGTTTACACAATTTAGTAATTGGTTTTTTTAAAAGACATAATAACTTGATTAATTCAAACCATATACATTAACATAACTGTAACGCATCTTAGTAATTCATAAAATTCATGGATGGAATCAAAATTTTGATATTACATTTATTTAAATCTTTATAACATTATTTATTTGAATATTTCATTAATAAGGTAATCCCTACATCATCATTGTGTCATAAATAAACTTATTTATTTAATGTGTGAAAGTTATAAATAATATACCAGGATATAGAAAATCTTTTTATATTTCGAATTAATATTTATTTTCAATGTTATCGGTTATATAAACCTATATTAAAATTGATTTAGAAAAATGATACATGTTTATGTTATTTTCATCTTTACATTAAAATAATTATTCTGACACGTCATTATCACACCCAAGTGGCTCCAAAATTCCAATAGTTCGGACTAAGGGTTATTTAGGTAACCCATGACTCATCCAATATGATTAGTATATGTGTTAGTGTAGTTTTATGTTATTATAAGATTATTATTACCCTTATTTACCTAATTTACCTAATAATCGTGGTAAATAAAAATAATTATTGAAATTACTATTCCTAACATACAAAAAAATGTACCTATTTGCACAATTTAGACCTTATGATTCCAAATATTGAATATATTTTCTTTATTTTTAAAACATTAATTTTCTGTAATTAATTTAAAATTAAATTCCATTGTCAAAATGAAAATGATGGTTTTTTAAAAGTAATAACCATCAAAAGATTAACCCATTTTTATATCAAATATCAATGTGAAAGAACTTAAAATGAATATAATTTGATTAAATTATAAAATCATAATAGAATTACACATTAAAACAAAATATAATTATAATATATCTATACTAATAAATAAAAAGAAAATGTATTTTTGAATTAAAATGAAGTATTTTTCACTCTTTATTAAAAATGAATTTTATAAATAAAAAAAAGCATCAACCAAAATAAATATTGATATGCCAATTCGAAATAAGAATTTTATTTTTTCAAAAATAACATATTAAAGATTAAAAAACTAGATTTAAAATGGGTTCTCCATCAAAAGGTGGTTATGATGAATTTAAAAAATGATCATTCTATCTGTAAAGTTGAATTTTTTCTTGTATCATGTGTCGAGTATATATAAGATGAATTTTAAAAAAGGTATTGAATATATTACATATAAATTTCATAAATCAAAACCCATTGAAATTGATTTTATTATTTTATAAAGTGACTTATTTGAATTTAAATATTTCTTTAGAAAAAACATTCCTTTTAATTAAAAATGGATTTATTTTCATTTATAAATAATTTTTCACAAAAATAAATAATTAAATGCATTTGTAATTTCTTTTCATAAATCAAATAATACTGTTCATTACCACTATTTTAACAGCTGGGTGAAAAGGTAGCATAATAATGCTTAAGTTAGATGTGGTGTATTATGTATGCTAATAAACACACTATCTTTATTTAAATTCATGGGATCTTACATCCTTCCCCCATTAAGAAAAATTCATCCCTACAATTTTAAAATTTGGCATGGTAACTTTATAGAAAATATCACATTCTTAAAAGAGTCAATAAAACATTCTCATTAAAATAATGAAAGATAAGTACAAAGGTTACCCCAAGATAACAAATACTAGGATTCCATGTAGGAAAACATGGATATGGAAGGAAAACTAACCATATTGTATTGGTGGATGTTGATAGAAAACATGACTAAGATAATGTTAATAGTCAAAGAACCACAAACATGTGATGGGAAAAATGGTATTTGATTACCTAGAAGGAAAAGTAAACATACAACCCTTTTTTAAGGTTCTTTTCATAATGTTTAAGAATTATATTACTACTTAGAATAAGAACATAAAGAAATTTACTTACATGAAAACTATATTTCTACCCTTTAATCATATTCCACTACAAACACATCTTTTCCCCAAATGATGATTATTCAGGATAAATCAACATATTAATCCACAAAAGATTAACTATCTATTTATCCTATCATGAAGAATTAACCAAAACCAAAATGGTTAGTATAAGATCAAACAATCCCCCAAAATAATAATCCTTTATAATTATGAAGGCTACTTTTAATCTCCAAATTTCAATAGTAAACCCCAAAGTTAAACATATACCATTTAGCAAAAAACATTCTATAAAATTCCTAAAAATAATCCAATAGATATTGAAACCCAAAACTCGGAATTATTTGATAACTTAGTCTTCCAAGATAAATTTTAACATGCATCTTCATATAAAATCGATCTATCTTAAAACCTCATTCTGATATATAATTAAACTTATCACATATTCTCCATTATATGATAATCATTTTCATAAATAACATAATTCCCATAATTCCACAATTAAAATCATAGATTCTTCAAAAATATAATTCAATCGTTAATCCATTATAATACCATAGTGTTTCATTCACCTTAGTCATAAAATGATCCTAAAATAGTGAACATCTTCCAAAATATCATATATAACATAATCCAAAAATCCTTTCCAATACTAAGGATATCCATTAAATAAAATATATGTCTCTAAAATCAACTTATTCTTAAACCATAGATCAATTTTACTAAAAATAATGTGTCATTCTATCCAAGGACTTCTTGTAAGCTAGTGTTAGATCATAAAGTCTTGTTGTAGTCTAGTTGTGGGTTCGATTCATGAAGACTTGTCTGACATGACAGGTTGTCACATTGTATTCATGTTGTCCCTTTTAAAAAAATATATAATTTTTTTCACATTAAATAATGAGATAAAATACTCCAAAATAATCATAACAGGTTGTATCCTCCAAGGTTATTCTATACCATTCATTTTTCGTCCCCAAAAGTACTAACCCATAACTACCTAAAAAATATATGTCTCCAAAAATACCATTAATTACATTTAAATTTCATAACATAAGACTAAAAAGGGATTAATAATACATAGACGATATGATCAACCATAAATTTATAAACCCCTGATGATATCCCTAACTATTTAGTGAATATCCTAATCTCCAAAGTTGTTTAACCCATCCTTTGATACCAACAATATGGCATCAGCCATAAAAATTACATAATATTATGTTATGTTAATAATTTTACCATATATAAAATTGAGTATCCTTTCATTTTTATAGTTTTATATAATTAGTTCATAATTATTACATGACAGAACCATAAATTACATGTGGAAAGTTACACTCTATATCCACTTTTTCAATCAAAGGAAGCCCTTTAAACAAAACATGATTTTATTTCATTATAAAAATCATCATGACTTCTTCCATTCTCTTAACCATCCTTATACCCAATGGAAAACATTTCAAAAACAAAGTTTGAGTATAAAATTATCATTACGGAATAAAAAAGAAAGAATAAAACCACTGGTTTATGAATATATAAAACATATAAAAACATTTTCTAAAAATCAAACATTTCACCCACAAAACATAAATAGTTAACATACCTTATGAAAAAATTATATTTATAATAAACACTTATAAAACATAAATAATAAAGGTAACTTGAAGCATCCATAACATACTTACATTTTATCTTTCACAACTACATAGAGAGTTACCTTCATGGTTATGTTTGTAATACCCATCACAATATATTCCATAAATCTATTTGGGGAAAATTTATCATTTAACCTCGTCACATTACCCAATTCATGGGACTGATATCACGAGATTAAATGCCCCTTTATTATCATGGAACCACCAATATACTAAAGAAATTCCCAATAACCATAACATTATCATAACAAATAAGCCAAGCATAAAAAATAACATTTCCACTTTGAAATAACATTTCCTCTTTACGAGTCAAACACTCATAAATGAAAACATATTATTATAAAATAAAAAGTTAAACATGTAAAGTAAAAATTTAAACATATATATAAATAAAATTGATAAATTCCATTCATTATGTTAATGTAAAAAACATGAAAATTATTTGAAATAATCAATCCCCTTTAACAAAACAATTAAAACATTTTAAAAAAATATTTTTAAATCAAAGTGTCTCATACCACTTTAAATATTTTGAAATTAATTTACACATAAAAAAGTTAATGTCTTTATAAATAAGTTCTTAAAATAATTTTGAAAACATGGACATGAAATAGAATGATTTTGAAGATTAGATATTTAAAACATTTAAAATGATGTTTTGGATAATGAGTTATTTAAAATTTTGAACATTTAAATTATATACCACATGAAATTAGAAACTTTTATAAGATATTAGATATCATTTGTATAGATATAATATGGATAAGTACTATAAAATGGGATTTATATACACTTTATGATGAAATAATGGTGTATATCATCTAGAAATGTCTCAAGGAAAAGAGATTGAGATGAAGTCCATTACAAAGATCGCACCATTCGATTAAGAATAAATCGATGACATAAATATGTTTGAAAAATATAAATACACCCAAAAAAGTGGATATTAAGTGTAAAAAAATCAGAGTTCATTCACACATATTCATTGAAAAACAAAACAAATTACATGGATATTTAACACAATGAAATTAGATTGGGTTATGATTTCACTTCCCTCGAGTCCGACTTGTCTTCTTCGTTCTTTATATTCCTAAATAATAAACATAGGATAATTTATATTTTCATAAAAATATTTTTTAGGTTTATTATTCATTTTAAATTACTTATTAATATTCTGTAACAATTAGTTAATTATTTGAGTTCATGTCGGATGTTTTGTCGATGTTCGGTACTTGACTCAAATATGACCTTGTATTGATGCAAATTATCAATGTTATCATAAGTCAATAATCCTAATAATGATATTAATTATTTAAATTATATATATATATAATATGTATTTTTAAAACTCCACAATATTTGGAGATAATAAATAAAATGCACCATTCATTGAGATGGTAGGCTGTACGTACGCATGAACGATTTTTTTCATTTCATTGTCATATTAAAAGAATGAAAACTAACTGATATATTGGTATATCATAATTAATGAATAATATATATGTTATATATGTCAGAGAAGTTCATTAACTTCTCCCTTTATACATTCTATGTATGGAATGAATGATTCATATCACTTTGGGTGGTGGTAGTCCAAACTTCCTAAAATGAAACTATCGTATTCACTCATTATGGAAATAATAAAGATATGTTTTAAATAAAAATTAAAGAAGAATAAAAACAATGTAAATATAATATATATCATATATAAATATTTTCCATCATTATGGCCACCATGATAGGTGGTATGGGAAAAATTAAACAATCATTGTTTTGTGAGGCCGTAGTTCACCATACACAGAAACAGTATGTTCTATAACAATTAGATAATATGTGTGTTTAAGTGTTTGTCAAGACCTTATCATAAAAACATTCTATAATATTTATTATAATGGTGTTTTTTTAATCATAGAATTAACAGATCATATGAAGTGGAGAATAAAAATAAAGGAAAGGATTTTTAGAGAAAACTACCTCAAAATGGGGTAACTCTTTTTTATTAGAGCCAAAAAGATTTTCTTTGAACTACCTTATGCCCAAGGTAAGGATTATAGGAGGAATTTTGGAATATTGGGAGATTATATTAGTTTAATTTAGATGATATAATGAGATTGATATTTGTGAGTATGTGGGTAGAGCCGGTGGCCTTTTATAAGAGGTAGGAGGGGCACTTTAGGAATGCCTTGAAATATTATTTTATTATAAATTTAGTTTCGAATAATAATAGATTAAAGTGATATATTTTGAGGCTGACATTATTATGTGTCTAAACCCTATCAAATAATATGTTTTAGACATATTTAAATCACAAATATAACCTTATCTTTTGTCTTTAACAATTAGTTAAATAAATTAACTCTTACCACGACTTCTTGTATTTTTATAGTATATAGTTAATATAGTTACAATAAAATGCTAAGAGAAACTCAAGTGGATCATTAATGAAATTTTTAACATTATATAAGTAATTTTAATGAATCAAATATTCCTACGACAATAATTTCATTTAGTAAAATGATATTTGTTTTTAAAACTCGTTATTGTCAATTTTTAGACTATTTGGAATTTGATTTTTTTAAGTGTGAACAACTTGACTAATTAGAACCAACAAAATTTACTAAAATATAAAATTTCAAAATGATATAGAAATTTTTTTATGGAATTGAAATTTTCAAATTACCTTTTTTTTAATATTTATAATATCATTTTTTAATCTTTTATTAATAAGGTAATTACTGCATCATAATTGTGTCATAAATAAATTTATTTATTTTATGAATAAAAATAATAAATAAAAAACCATGATGTATGACATTTTTTATATTTAAAGTTAATATTTATAGTCAAATATATCAGTTATATAACCCAATATTAAAAAAAAATTAGTAAAAATATGCATGCTTATGTTATTTTCTTCCTTACTTTAAATTAATTATTATAACATGTCATTACCACACACATGTATCTCCCAAATGAAAAAGGTTTTACCTAAGGATTTTTTGGTCTCCCATGACTCATCAAATAATATTTGTACATGTGTTATGGTAGTTTTATATTATTATAATATTATTTTTACCCTTATTTACCCAATTTACCCTTTAACTTTGGTAAATAAAAATAATTATTGAAATTAGTATTCACAATGTCCAAAAATAAAATCTAAATATATATAAAAAATAACATTATGATTATAAATAAGGAATCCATTTTCTTGAATTCCGAAGACATAAGTTTAATAAATTAATTTAAAATTAAATATCATTCTCAAAATGAGAAAATGGGATTTTAAAATGAAAAAACCATCAAAATATTGACACATGTTTATATCAAATTTTAATGAAAAATTAATTCCAATAACTGTTATATTATTAAATTATGAAAACTTAATATAATTACACTGTGATACTAATTACTAGTATAATCTATCTGTATAAATAAGTCATATGAAAAAGTAGTTTTTAATTAAAATGCAATGTTCTTTATTATTCATTAAAAATTAATTTCAACATGAATATACCAAAACATTAACCAATGTAGATTTTGATGACCCAATTCCAAATAAGAAGTTTATATTATCAAATATACCTTATAAAAGTGTAAAAAATAGTAAAAATGGGTTCTCCATCAAGATGTGGTTAAACTGCATTTTAAAAAAAATGATCATTGTATCTATAAAATTGAATTTGTTCTTATATCTTGTCTATAAAACATATTAGATGAATTTTAAACACTAAATTAAATATATTGAATATAAATATAATTATTAAAACACATAAATAATGATTTTATTATTTTACAAACTAAATTATTATCATTTAATGTGTTTTCCAGAAAACAAAAATATTCCTTTTAATTAAAAAGGGTTTTATTTTCATTCATAAATAATAGTTCACAAAACAATTAATCAAAATTTTTTGTAAACCAAATTTCCCTAAATCAATTAATACTATTCATTACCACTTTTTTAATAGCTAGTTTATATGGTAATATAATAATGCTAAATTTTGATGTGGTGTATTATGTATGCTATCAAACATATTTCCACATTTCAAAAACTTGTGATGTTAAACTAGGGACCACCACAACTAACATAATGGTTTTTGGTGTTTCTTGTGTTGGGCCAATTTAGATCAAAAAACACATAATATACTCTCAAAACACAAATTGTTTCACCAAATCATGGCTCAAGACTATCCTAAGAAGGATAAACGGAAACAAGACTTAAGATATAAGAGAAACTATCTTGAGTATTTACCCTAATTATACTATATATATCACTATTTTAGTGGTCAAGAAAAAAACCCATTTTTAGATATTTTAATAAATAAAAATAAACTAATACAAGAATATATAAATAATTTAGTAACTTTAAATTACTTTAACAGTTATAACAAATGGTCTGCAATAATCTCCATTATTGATTTTATTAAAGACCACTGAATAACTCATGATAAATAACTCATTTTTCTCTTTGATCTTCACCTTTATTAATTGATATGGTACCATATTAAAATATAAATCATTGATTCTAATTTTATAATAAAAAATTCAATCCTATGTTAAACAATATCTACACATTTAAATAAACATAGTGAGAACTCAAATCAATTAACTTACTCATTGAAATCGGACTTCAATTCGACTAGACTAACACAACTTGATATATCCAGGTGTTGGAAATTAGAGTGACTAAATAAATTAACAATGTTGTAAGTCATATAAAACAAATAACACAGTTTATACATAACTATATAAAAAATTAATATCAATTTTAATAAAATAATATCATTAACAAATAATGAAAAAAATTCATTCATGATATTTTATTGGATAACTCTCAAAAAAAAATTCATCGAATCAAAAAAACATAATTTTATTTAAAACATTAATATATAATATTGATATCATAGTATCAAACATGGTAATATGGATACTAAAAGTGAAGTATCCCATATTAAATTTTTCATTGGATATAATTTCTCTAAATGAAGATAAATACATATTTCATTGGATCCATGTTCTAATGATCTCATTTTTGAATAGAGAAGTGACTTCTAATTCAAGATATTTTCTCCCTCATATTCAAATACATTCCTCTAAATAATTGATAATGGAATGAAATCCATTCCATATCTTTGAAATATAGAATAAATAACTCGCAACAACAACCTTATTTTATAAAATGTATTATTATTGAAAAATTAATTGAAAACTATCTATTGTTTTTTAGTTTTAGAAAGATGACCATATTTAGGATTACATAATCATCCACTTAATTTATAAATTATTATTTTATTCCTTTGTAAATTTATTGATAATTTTGAAATGGAATTGTTACTAGATTAATGTTTCTTTGATTATAACTTTGTAATAATAATGGAAACATAACATCACTTTATGTTTTTCGATTTTAGTACAAGAAAATTTTGAAATATTATTCTCATTAGTCACAATAAATACTATATTAAAATTGTTTATGGTTTCAGTTAATTATGCATCATCATTCCTCAATATAGGACTCATTTTTTCTAAGAAGGAAACTCAACCTAAATGTGTTTTTAATTAATAACACGTATAGATAATTAAAAAAATAAAAATCATATGTTACCATTGTTTCCTTTTCAAAATAAATTCTACCCATAATCAATAATACATTTAACATTACTAAGGATTATATTAACTATAAAAATGCTATATTCCATTAGATTAATTTTATTCTGATGACATAATAAGACAAAATATATGATGTATGTTCTTAATGTTTTCATAAACGAAAACATATAATATATTTCAAAAAATACATTCATTTTATTCAAGTCCCAAACAATATTATATATGTTTTACTTCCAGATTTAATTGGGTACAAATAACATTAAATCCTATCATTCAAAGTTTTTTCCAAACTTCTCAAGAAAGTATCTTCTAAATTTTTTTTCCTTAAGTGACTTGTAATCTATATTATTATATCATTTCATCAAGATTTGAAATATCATTATTATTATTATTCTATGAATATTACTCTTGTAATAATCATTCATCAGTTTTATTAAAAATAATAGTATCATTTAAAAAATGACAATTTGTTATTTCTCTTAATACTCTTAAATGATGGTAATGTCTCTTCCATTCTTATGAATTCTGTTCAATTAATAAATTCATTTACCTTCAACTAAAAACTCTCAATTAATTAATTTAACATATAATGAATTATTTTTCTCACTGAATAGTAAAACACAATCACCTATAAAAAAGATATCAAGTGTATCAATTGAGTCCATTTTTTTAGTGACTCAACATAAATACTGTAAACATGAAAACCAGTTGAAATTTTATAAATATTAATTGATAAAAAATTAAAAATAGAATATTTTAATTTCCTAAATACATTATATATGATTAAATATCATATAAATGTAATATCTTAAATTGAGAAAGTATATTTAAAAATGTAATTTCTTATTGATTATTTCCTCCTAAACATTTTCAATATATTCCTACATTATTTAAATAAAAATAGGTACAAATATGTGCCAATATCCATGTGTAAATATTTTATATACTAGAAAACTATTTATCAATATACTTAATATGTTATTAAGTCTTTAATTATTATTTTCCATCCCCTGTTTTATCGTGAGAAATAAAGGTTTTATGGTATTTTTCAATCATATATCTCTAGATATAATGTATTTCCTCTTGATCATAGTTGATGTCTCAATATTGAATATATTATATAAATAAAGGATATATAAATTTGTTTAACTCCTATTCACATAAAATTTATGGGACTTCATCAATTCCCTATTCAGAGAAATAAATTAGTATCAACTAAAACAATATATTATCATTTACCTATTTTGTGGGATTATATTATTCTTCCCAGTGAATAATCCACCTTCTACATGAATCAAAAGTTTATTCAAACACATCAATATTATAATTTTGGAAAATTATATGAAATTACGATTTATAATTTCAAAAAATTACCTCTACATAATGAATATTGAGTAAATATTCCATAAAGACTATACCACTATTATTTTCTCATATTTTGGATGTTAACATTTTTAACCCAGGGATATATGAATACCCTAATATATAGTAGATTTTGGTTTTTATTGATATATATAATATTTTATATATGTTTTAATTTGTATTAAATAATGAAACATACTTATTTCCACAACATAATCTTAAAAATCTTTTTATTATAATTATTATTACATACAAATCATCAATTGTTTCATGGTATATAGTTCACTAAATTAAAATTAAATTCATTATTTTGTTTATTGGATTCTAATATAACATTAAAATACTTCTTGCTATTATATTATTATATATCCTTTAACTGTTAGAAATATTTATTCATTTCAATATAAATAAATCTCTTACATTTATTTTTCAGTATCAAAATTTTGGGAGATAAGCATAATCGATGTCATCTGAGTGTTATAAATATAAAATATATGAAATACATGTCATGATGAGTTGATTTTTAATTTATCAATATAAATATATTATAATAAATCATCTCTTATAGAAAATTCATTTGAATATCTACATTATTTTATTGATAATTTAATATCATGCACTTTTGAGTTTAAAAACACATCTATTACATCTCAGTTATCAATATTTAGTATCTTTTAAATTAGTTTTTCAAGTTATCTATTTCTTATCTCTCTTCACAATATGATCAGGAAGATCATATTTCTACCACATTTTGTCAATCAAATATAGATTATAACAGCTTTAAATTTTACCAACCTGATATATGTTTTTACAAATACAATATCACAATTTAAAAATATGGTTTTTATTATAAAATAAATACATAAAAAAATTTGATGATTGCATCATTTAATACATCTAAGAGATGAAAAATATTAATAAAATATTCTTTAATATTTCAAGGAACAAATATTTTATAGATTTTATCTGTATTTCATTTATTTCTATTAAGACACATAAATATATTTTGAGGCATCCATTATTTTCACGTGTAACAACACCCTATATTCAGTACTAAAATCATCTAAAAAAATACCTATATCATTTCATATGTGATGAATAGAAAATTTTCAATAAAATGGTATTTTTAAAAAAATTTATATATTATTGAGTATTTAAAAATCATAAAAAATCATTTCATTTTATTCTAAGACACTTTTGACCTTTTTTAAAAATTAAAATATTATAGTAATATAAATTAGGAGTCATCATCAAAATTAAATTATGTCTTAGTCCTTCCATAATATATATTAATTAATTAAAATATATTCCCCAGAATTACGTATAATAAATATTAATTTTGAACTTATTTTTATATAGTGAATTTTCTCCCCTTAAACTACAGACTTCCATGCCATGACATTATAGTAATTTTTGGTCCATTCAACGTGTTAATTCATGACCCAAACAATGAAACCACTAAAATTTCCATAATAGACATAATAAGAAAAATTTTATTATAAACCATCTCTACATTTCCTAAAATATATTTTTAAACTTTTTTATAGTACCATTATTGTTGAATCAGTTAATAAAATCAACGTAATGAGATATTAAAAATTTGTTGTACTATTGTGTGGATACATTCAAAAAAATAATATCTCCACATTTCATTGTAGTGATTTAATTTAAATTTTCATTTTCACATAAACCAAATTTCTATGAAGTTACATTTATCTCTTAACGTTATGAAAATTTGAATCCTTTGATTACACTCTTACTGAATAAATTATCACTATAATTCTCTGGAATATAACAACTATTCCAACTTATCATTAAACACTAACTAATTTCCTACACATATTTATAACAATTAAATGAGAATTTATTTAAATCACTTCAATCCACCAATACATTTTACTAGTGAATCATGTTCCATTTGATTTTCATCGAATATTTCCATAGTTTTTTGTCTCATATATTTTCCCTACTATGTGAAACTTTCAAACATTAAATGATATTCACCAATGAAAAACATTCATTTCTCCTTGTTATTTATTAAATTAATCATTTATTTGAGTTAATTTAACAAATTATAAAAAACTCATTATTTAGTTTAGATATATTTATAAAATATTCTATGAAATCACTCATCAGATTAAATTATTTGTGGAAATAATCTCAATAATCATTACAAGATATATCCCCATCATTCAATGATGTACTCTATGATTTTTCCACATTTTAATAATATAGTAACAATTCATCACATTATTTATAATCACTCTTTTCATAACCCATTTTATATGGAATTGGAGTCTTTTTTTCTATGGAATTTATTTTGTTAATTTAGAATATACATTCAACTTCATAGTTTCCCAATGACTCCTTCCTTATAAACCTTCCCGATGATTAAAAACAAGCATCATTTTCATATTTATTAAATTTTGGAAAATTTATAAAAGACTAACCAACTACCCAAAAACGAAACAATTCAATAGAAACACACCATGATAGTTTCCCCTCCATTTAAAAATTCTATTAATATATTTCTTTACATTATTAAAATTTACCTTAATATCATCATCCAAACCGAAATATCTTTGTCTTATTTGGATTCCTTTTTAGGGGTTTTTATGGCTCTATATGTGTATCCCACTTATACTTTTATGATTCCATGTTATTTTTCATCAATAGAAGGTAATGATCCATCCTTACATTGACCATTTTCATAGATGAATATGGAAATCAATCATGTAGAAAATAAACACAAAAACAATATTTTTTAACATACTATAACATCCTAACCTGACAGACCTTTAAATTCATAGCTTGATTGATCATCACATGGACTCAAGTGAACTTCCCCAAATTCCAAAGGCTACCAACTTATAGTGAGGGTCTAATGGTTGTGCATCTGGGAGACAATAACCCCATGTTCAGATTCACACAATGATCTATTAGGTGTAAAATAATTCACAATTGAAAAATAAGAAATAATAAATGGAAAATATGTGAAAAAAATAAAATTACCGAATAAAAGTAAATGGGAAACACCAATATGTACAGTAATGAATTCATGTACATATTATGCTAAGAGGTACACAAAAAAGTTAAAATAAAAAGTACAATACAATAAAAAAATTCCCAAATGCAAACTCCACAAGTATCATGAGTACTAGCTCAGTCTTATGCTCCCTAGCTCCCAAGTAAACAACACAACACAAGCAATAAATTTATGGAACTAAAAATAGGATGATCAAATCTGGTAGCATAGTAAAATTGTCATTCGATTTCAGTGTGACTTAAAATCTTATAGGACACCACCAATGGTGTCTAGATAAATCTATTTTTTGTACTATAAAATAAACAAATTTTTAACTTATGTAAGTACTATGTGATAAAAAAATAAAAAATTAACACTTTATTTCATGTTACTAAATTGATAAAAGATCAATTCAACCTACTTATTCCAATGTCACAAGTCTTAAGAAAGGTAAATTATATATGTGGTATTGTATATATGTGGAATCATATATGATTAAATATAAGTGGGTTGGAACCATTATTTTTCTTTGTATTGGACATCACACCTCTAGGGCATCACTAAAGAATTATGTTATTGTAATCATAGAAATAATAATAATAATTCACCATAAGTAATCCATGGAAATCCTTCGTTAAATCATATAGTGGCATCCTGATCTCATCCAATGTGACCCATAATGTAATCCCAAAGGATTATACATGTTACCTCAATGTGACCAATATTAAAGATTCAGTATTAGGTGACACAAAATGGAATCCCTTATATCACTCTTGTTATGGTTTACTCAGATTTCATACAAGGTATCACATATAGGTGACTGAGTATCACACAAGGCAACGAGTATACATCTTTCCAATGATTCCATCCATGATTTATCTCCTAGGGAGTTGATGTCACTCAAGATTATGAATAAAAAACCTAAATTTTTTTTCAATGTAAGATAAGTATCTCTCCTGATGTGTCGTATCATACCAGTCCAAGCAAGATGAGTCTATCCACGGTGTCCTAAAGTTCAGTATTGTGTTCTCTCCTTGGATCTAAGTACAAGAACAAATCTACAAGGTAATGAACACATTACAATATAAATATGCACAATGATTTAATAATAATAAAAATTCATATATCATTGGATATTATGCACAATTTATAAGACATATGTAATAAGTAATGATAGATGAATCATATGTCCCAATTAGTAAGTACATGGTATATTTTAAAATGTATTAAACGTAAATCATAATGGTTAATCAATTAAACATAAAGGATGAGACATCAAGATGAAGGGAATAACTCTTGGACTATATTCCATCTCTATTCAATTGATATATGTAAGGCCTTTATCAAATGTGTTACAATCACACATTGTTGGTAATATCTTACAGAATGGGAAAATAGGTTATTCGAGGTGTGAACACCAAAGTGATGGCTCATGATTGTGAGAACACCACTTGAATGGGTTTCTCTAAATGATATTTCAAATAAAATACATGATAATACCATTAAATTAATTAATTTATCATTTTAGGGGAACCATCGAAATATTATGGCACACGACACAACAAAGAATCAAATAGAAAGAAATGAAACATACGGAAAAGAACTATTCAACTTAATTAAGGCCATGGATTCTTCACTTTTCCAATAACATGATGTTATTTCGTTTGGTTTGAGATAAACTAATGAAAACAAATAATGACTAGAAAATAGGGAAAATTATTTCACAATAATATAGTACAGAGGGAGAGAATATTAATGAATTAATGAAGTTATAAGATTCATATACTTATCGATATTTATCCAACACACTTGATTCCACTCGAGATGGAGCCTTAATGAGGGACATAAAATTATCCCTAGAGGAGGTTAGGAGGGAGAGCTAGAGGGGAAGTGTTTTGTCACATGGTGGGGAGAAGGAAAGTGATTTATAATTTAAGAAAATTAATGGGGAAATTGTATATTCACCCAACAGACATGGACACATGGTTAGGTCGCACGATTGGCCAAACCATGCATTCACCATGGTATAAGACACTACCTAGGAACCCCATCACAGGGGTTGGCCACATGGTTTGGAAAATCATTCGAATCCCATCTAAAATACCACTGCCAAAAACCATCAAAATGTTTCATGGTTATGTTGCTCCTCCCATATAGTTACACAATACCACAAGACCCCTCTTATCCAGTAGAACATACCATATTGTTTCCACTAAGGGGTCCATGGTTTCAAAAAAACCATGTTCCCTTCTTACTTCTCCCTTGATGTATGATTTTAGGACTTAGTGTTCCTAAAACATGAATAAACACTTGTGGGACCACTCGGTCAATAAAATAAATATAAAAATGACACATCTAAGTGTTATAACTCTCATAATTTCATTTTGATGATAATTTCTTAGAACATCCCATCCACTTAATTCCAAATTCATGATTCTAGTGGAATTAAATCTGATTCAAAAAACAAGATTCTACAATCTCCCAACTATAAAAATTCAATCCCTAATAATGATTGTGGAAATGAAGAGAACATCAATAAACATAAAAGGTCAATAATTATTGTTCAAATGGTCACATTGAATGTACATATTCTAACACAGCACCAAAAATCATCTTAACCACTCAGTATGTAAGCATTAAAAACATGTTCCTATACTTATTTTGTAGACTCTAAAATCAAGATGGTTCTTACCTGGTCCCATCAACACATAACACAAGCACATTATCATATATTCCAATAACCAGTCTATAGTTCTTTCAACCACAGGTACCTCCATTTATAGTCTACTATTATGCTACAAAATTCCATTAATTGTACAATCGATTAACACATGCCCTTAACACACTAAAGACAAACTAGGTATGATTCTTAACATGATAGGTTGGTCGAATCCCAATAAAACTCAAAGACCTTGTTGAGTTTACTCTTTACAAAAATTATAATATGATACTCACCACACATTCCTCGACCAAAAAAACATATCATTAAGTTGTTCCATAATTACTGAATAAGAAAAGAGAGAGGAAAAACTAATCGAACCATCTATGGTCATCTAATCTCAAAATATGTGGCTTATAAATACAATGTACTCCAAAACAATGATTTGATCCTTTTTGAGAGAATAACCTTTTGATTTCTTGAAGAATTGTCACGGAATCCATTAACCAACTTATAGTGATGTATCGAGCTAAAACACCAGCATTAATGTTTTGGGTCATGGAACAAACCTGGTTGATTACAAAATCCAACACTTGGACCATTGGCACATTTAAATTACATATCCTATAGTGACAGAGGATAGAGGTAGACTTGAAATCATGAACTCGGGCCTAGAGATTTTGTTTTAGGAAAACCATAGATTTGGATTTACAAGTGAGACATATGTAAAAAGATTGACATACAAATCCTATGAACACTCGCTATTCCCAAATCAGAATCATCATATTGATCAAATCAAATAAAATTGGCTACTGTCTATGAGACTGACCTTAAAATTACTAAATGGGAACCCATTTATAACTCAAAACTAAGCATTCATCTATGGAAAACCACTCTTCCACGTCACACTCTGATAGAAACCACATGTCACTCCCAATGACTTTTATACATTGAATTGGTGTATACCATTCATTCTCTCAGTGTACCTAGAAAATGTTATGATAGGGGACATGTTTTCCATTTAACCAAGAGAATGCCTAGAGGACCTGAATGGTTTATAAAAAGTTCTCATGAAACTGCCACTTTCAATAGGTAAAAGTGCATGGTGAGGTTTCAAAACAACCATGAAAATGAATCCCTGTTAACTAATAACAATTCTTTAACAACCAATGGTATCCCATGATCTCTCAAGCATAACCAATGGTGTATTCATATATTATTCATACATCCAAAAACCACATCGGTGCGCTCCCCTGAATGAGAAGACTTAGAAAAAAACATTACCAACCACGAGGAAATTTTATGCAACATCACCCATTTTCAAATGGTGTTTCACTATTTCACTCCCTCTACTTGGATGATTCCATGATTATTTTGACATGAAACTCCCCACCATAGGAATTTCCTAGTCATTGGATCTATTGATAAAGGGTTGTAATTATATGGTGTAAAATCCATCAACCACTGATAGTGGGCCCAAGCGGTGGCCATCATACTTTAATAAGAGTTAAAAAAAGAGATATAAAATCATCCACTTAATATCACTAGAATAGATTCACATTTTGATTTTCTAATGACTCTTCTCCAAAGTTACATCATTGTTCAACATAGAATCAGGGTTAAAGCCAAAATGACTAACCAGCATGTCAAACACCTGATTCTCTCAAAACATCATCCCAACCATTGCGGTAAGAAATATTTCCCTGGTGCTTTGATCAATCTAATCATGAGATAATCTATGATTGTTGCCTCATAAACCAAGGATTAAAAATAATCCACCAAATAAAAATGGTTGACTTTAGCTTTTATCAATTTGATAGTATCATGTATTCCAATGCATACAACACCGACATCACCTGATAAAATAGCACATCCCTGATACTATTCATAAGCTTATCATACCATTGTATTCATGTATATGATGTTCTGTGAAAAATATCAATACCAAATTCACATTACTCTATACAAGTATAAAACAATCCCACACCCTCCAGTGTCGTCCAACACCAAAAGGAAATGAAGAGAAGGGGTCACATGACCTAGTAAGTGGATAAACATGTCCTTGGTTGGTCTAACGCGATTGAAATGAGAATATCTTAATGTTTACACTAAAATAAGAGGTTAAAAAACATTTTAACTCCCATAAATCAAGGTTATATTTTGTGAACCAATATCCCTATATGTAAAATGGCATCCGAATAGTACCACTAATCATAAATATCATAGTATTAATAGAGACTTGTAAGGATCTGAGGGTGATTTATACTATGGGATATCCCCTCACCAAATCTCAAATAATTGACCCAAAATGAGTTCATAGTTATGAAACGGCCCTAGTCATAAGATTCTATCATTTAGGATGAAGTTGTATGGACAGAGGCCTACAGGTAATTCTCAAATTCTCATTTCAAGGAAGAAACTCAAGTAAATACTTAGGTAAGGATTAAACCTCCCTTACCCAAGTTTTAAAAATTAACATCACTTAAAGTTACATATTATATAATACCTTAATTAAAATATAATTGTATAAGTATTTTAAATGATAAATTTAACATAGATTACCATATAGGAAACAAAAAATGACACAAGGAACTTCATTTCGAATAAGCCATAATGAAAAATAGGTGTGTTATATTAAACTTCTCTTTATCATTATTTATTTTACTAACATCTTATCATAATGTGGTGATTGATTACCTAAACCCATTTCAAAAAACATTGATCAATTTATATGGCCATACATTTGGATTTATCAAATAAAAAGTCAATTTAATTATATAGAGGAAGTAAACCTTTAGGTTCTAACAAAAATTTTAATTAACTAAGGCCCCATAAAAATAAAAATCCTAAATATTAGAAGAACTTTTATTAATTTAAAAGGCACTGGTCAAGAATGATTTCACCATTAAAATATATTTAAATTCATATAGTATGTCGTAGTCTTGTTAAATAACACTCACTGTATAGAATAAGAGTTAGCCAATGGGATTAATCCCTAAGGCATAAAACAAAGAGTAAAGGAAACATACAGTGGTACCACTAAATAATTATAGTTTAATCTAAAAAACCCTAGAATTTTAACCATTTAGTTTTAAAAAAACCCTTAGGGGGTTCGTTATATAAGTACTACATCCCGGCTAACCTACATAGGACCTATAGTTTTTTAATAAAAAATTAATCATATATTTCAGTAATCCTATGTAATAGAGGAACAAGACATAATGGGGTGGCCTATTCATTTAATGGTCAAAAACGTTTATTTCATTCCTCAATCTCTACATAGAAGGCTCATAACATATATTCTTTTTAGATGGGTTTCCACTTATCAATTAAAAATATCACATAAACTTTACAAATTATATGCACATCCAATCTAACCACAACCATTTTATCTATGATTAAAGGAAAATAACATATCCTTAACATTTATTAAATATAATTTCAGTATATAGTGTTCATATACAGTGCTAAAATTATAAGTCTCACAATTTTCCAATTAAAAAATGACCCATACACATTAAAAATTGGACATTACCCACATTTAACATAATCCATAAATATTTTAGCCCATAGAAATAGTGGATCCTAGATTAAAAAAATGTCATAATTGATTAATGAGGTTTCTCCAATAATAACGAATTTCATACTTTAAATATTATAAATATGAAATCTAAACATAAAAGTTTAATACAGTTTAACATGGTTAGGAATCATGGAATCTTAAAAATTAACCACACAATGATACTACATAAGTAGGGAAATACAAAAAATATGCTAATCATAATACTCAAATCGTGGAATCAAGGAATAAAACTCAGGTAAATCATACTAATTAAACACTTTAAAAAAATTTATACAAGATTGTAATGAATTACCTAAGCAGATAAAAGGAAACAATATTACAAAATAACCTATTATAGAATAGAAAAGGCCAAAAAACAACACATAAGGCATGTCAATGATTTCAAATTGCTAGACTGTGTAATATAAATGGAATGGTATATGAATGGATTTTGAATTCTTCTGTGCCTATCATGATTTATGTAATCCTACTTCATTTTAATACATAGACAAGAGAAACTACTATAAATCCTAAAAAAATTTAAGCATTAAAATGTAGTCAAATCACTCAATGTCAAATAAATATGAATTATAATAAAAAACATCTCAATAAATAGTTCTATCCCAACCCACTTAGACACATCCACATACATCAGTTGATCAATGCTAGGACCAAATATTCTCCAAACATCGACGCATTCCTACACTCATGTTTACTAGCCAAAAAAGACAAAGAAAAAAAATCATTGATAGCCTTATGTAACATCTTAGACCAACTAACCATTACACTTATAGTTAAACTGGTCCCAATAATGCCCCATGCATGAAACCCTATACGCCAAAGGCTACTACGTAGCACTAAGGGTCAAATTACGATATCATGGGGAGAATATAGCCATATCTTCAGAGATACACTTCAATATATCAGGTGTTAAAAAAATGGACAACAGTTGTAGTAGTAATAATAATGGTAAATGTAGTGAATATCTACACAGGTACCCCCAATGAAATGGCATCTTGAGTAGGGTGTGAGATAATATCCCAGTATGAAACCACCAATTGTGTCTACATGAATCCAGTTCATACACTATAAAATAAATAGTGTTCCAGTGGAGGTGAATACCTAGTATTAAACAAATAAATAATTAACACATTTGTTCGTGTTCCTAAATTGATACCTGACCGATTCTTCCTACTTTGTCCTAAGATGGATGTCTAAACCAAGAGGGAATGTATAAGTGATGTGCTATGTATATCATCATATATGAAGAAAAAACTTGGTCTACCCAAAGATTGTGATTATTTGGGAGGTCACACCCTTAGAACATCATTCAGGTATTCTCTTACTATAATAATAATAATAATAATAATAATAATAATAATAATAATATATCACCACATGTAATCCATGAATAGAATCAAATACAGTAACAGTATCCTTATCCAATCCAAGGAAATTCATAGTGGAATCCTATGCCTCTCTGCAGCAAAAATCGATAAAACCAAAACCACATAGTATGTCCAAGGCGACCCATAAGAGTGTCCCTCATATCAATCATGGTATGATAAATCCAGAGTTTGTACAAGGTATCTCACATAAGATACTGCATATCGCCTGAGGCATGGAGTATCCATCATTCTAATGATACCTTACACGGGTTCAATCATATGGAATTGATGTCACCTAATAGTATGGATAAACCATTATGAGATCATGTACAAGGCAAGCCATGTATCAATCTAGATGTGTAATGTAGTACCAGGCCGTGCACAAAGATTCCATCCACGGAGTCCTTATTTCAAGACCAATATTCTCCCTTAGCCTGAAAGTAGATTAGGCCTATAATTTTTAATCACATATCATAAATGAGGCAATCATTAATATAATATAAACATGCTTACATGCTCATTTTATAGAATACAATATATTATGGAAAAAGGATAATGATAATTGACATGGTTTCTAAAAATAAGGACAAGGCTACACGGTAGTGCCCACATGAAAATAATAATAATCTCATTGATTTAATCACCAAAATAAGTAATTTAACATATGGAATTAGGCACAAATGTGAGAAGTAGACAATAATAAATGAGACAGAAATAATAATCTCAATGTATTATGTACATGGTGTATGGAACAATGCATCAAATATAAATAATAAATCATAAGAAATAAAATTTAAAGCATGAGGCATCAAACTCAAAGGCCTAACTCATGGCTTACAATCCAACTCAATTAAATTTTAGATTCATGGAATTATTCAAAGGGTTTACATGCACACATGGTAATTAATATCTCAAGGCATGGGAAAATAAAGAATTCAAGATGGGAACACTAAAGGGGTGGTTTCTAATTAGGTGAACACCCCAAGGATGGATTTTACAATAAGAGTTGGTCATAAAAGATAAGATAAACCTTTTAAGTTAAATTAAATATAATTTTAGTTGGAATTATAGAAGAAACTAATGTGTGGCATAATGGAACATAATATAGAAAGAATCTAAACATTTATTGAAAAACTAGAACTCCTCCCTTAGGCCAAGGAAACATCACTCATTTGATAACAAGATTTTATTTGATTTGATTTTAGAGAAATTTAAGGAATATAAGAACATCCTAAAAATTTTGTGATTTACATTACAAAAATATAGTAAATGTGTAGAGAAGATAAATGAAGAATGGAAGTAAGATAATTTATGGACATTCCAAGATTTATCTAATTCAAATGATATCACTCAAATCAGAGGTTATATGAGAATGATACAACTATAACTATAGGATGGGAGGAGGAGGAACTCAAGAATGGGGGTTTGTGTATGTAGAGAAGAAGAAGGAAAGGGATTTAGAATTTATGTAAATTATGGGTGAAATTATAAATTTATCCAATAGATAATGGTTCATAGATTAGATACAAAGTTAGACCAACTATAACCAATCATGCACTAACTCACAATCCAAGCACCCCCTCATATTAGATGGATGCATAGTTTGGAAAACCATCAACAACCCAAGAAAAAGACCAGTATCAAAATCCAATAAAAAGACAAATTTTCATATGGATCCTCACACAATGTTAGACAATAAAATAAATCACTTTCTTCTCTATTAGATGAGGCCTCACAATTTTTTCTAAGGCCCACACTGTTTAGAAAAAATAATGCACTGTTACTGCTTCTGAATTAAAGTTGTATTTTAGGCCTTGGAACACCCAAAACTTAATGAAATGTTTGTGGGACCCCTAAGACATTAAAAAAAGTCTAAAAACAACACATCTAAGAGCTAAAACTCTCATAATTTCATTTCGAAGATCATTTCAAGGAACGACCCCTCCACCAAACTGTAAAATTAAAAATTCCATTGTATTTTAATCTAGTCGGAAAACATGAGATGCTACCTCTAACCTTCAAATATATCCTAATATATTCAAAACTGAATGAGGATTGGTTGGGTATTGGGAATAGAGAATTTATCCCTGAATATTTAGGGCTACCACTATCTCTTAGAAAGGTCTACATCCATAACATTGATATTTATTTTAAAAAGATCACCTCTTGTATTTAAAATTAGAAAATAAGGATTCTATTGTATATTAATAGAAAATTATTGGTTAATCATGTTCTACGGTCTTTTCCTATTCATGTTCTCTTGGATTTTAATGTTCATAAAAGAGGTTTTTTAGAATTGAGCAATCTGTCAATGACTTTATCTGGTATTCTCACAAAAATAAGAGGGAAAACTGGACAATATGGGAGATTCTATCCAAACACATTCACAGATAGATGAATTGGAATTAATAATTTTCAAGATCAAATGATTTCCCTTCGTGGAAATCCAAAATGGGAAGTAGTTGAGAGGGATATTTTGGTAAATGACTATTAATGCAAGATATGGAATTTATAAATACTCTTATATTATGAGAAAATGTACTCATATGTGGAATAACATTTAGTTTTTTCTTAAGAAATAAATGAAATCTATATATGAATAATTGGGTGATGAGAAATCAATTTTTAGTTAGATAATTAGTCAGTTAATTATAATTAAATCCCTAGATTCTCAAGTCCCATCATTTCATTTATAAAACCCACTCCTACCAAAAACATTTCTTAGTTACACTCAATAACAGACAAAAAGATATTGATTAATATATTTTATTCTATAATTAATAAGATAAATGTGTAATCAGGGTGTTCTCCCCCAAAATTTATTGGGTGGTAAATTTTATATAATCATTCAACTCTAGAATCCATATTTCAATCTTGTCAAAAATGTATTGGACAAAGTTATCCCCTAAAAATTAAAATTTTCATGTTTAGAGGATTCACAATGATACACTTTCCAACATTGAGGACGGGTAATTTAAAAAAAAATTGATAAAAATTCTCTAGTTTTCTCAACTCCAACTGGATGAATATCTACTTCCTTTTCATTGAGGGAGATTGGGTTACCTATGTTTGGGGACATCTTGGGAGATATGTGAGAATCGACCACTAGCCTGTCAATATGGGGGATCTCCTCTCTTGTTGGTTTCCTGATCTTCTCATTGTTTCTATTGTGAATTAATATAAAATTATGATTCTTGAATCTAAGAGTTGGGTCTTTTTTGTTATCCATGTATGGCACCTAAAATAAGGGAAAACAATTATTTCTTAACAATATTGAAGGATAATTTATATTACATACAGTAGATCTAAAGAATTTATTCACTATATGGGGTTCCACTATGACACTATATTGACTTGTGTTGTCATTGTGCATGGCATGCCGAGGTAGGATGAACTATGTTCAATGGGTGAGATAATAGGCCCCTTCATCTGGGATTAATCATAACATTAACAGACCTTGTATCTAGGGTTATATGATAGGATGTTGAATCATATTGTGCTAAAGAGGGTCTTTTATATAATAATTAATCCCATTTTATGTCCATAGAAATCCTTTAACAGAATATCTAAAATCCATTATTATCGGTATTTATCTATGATCTCTGAATAATATTACTCTTTTTTTATTGGGATCAGAATCGGTTAACCCAGTTAACATTTTATTCATTAAGGGATTAGAAAAATATCTTATAAATTAAATAAATAAATTCATGTACGGTAATGATCAAAAGAATCATTAAGATCAATAATACTTGGTGAGATATAAATAGGGCTTCTGTTGTGCTTGCTTCAAAAAGAATCCTAGATGATAGGTTCACCATCTACAACATCACTGGTTTAATCAACCCAAAATTCATGAACATAATTATAGTAAATCCCCTTAACTATCATTACTTTAGTCCCCCTTGACTGAGACCTCCAACTTTTTCATTTTTCCTTTTGTCTACCATCCGTATTTCTTAATTAAAAAATTCATTTTTAGTTTGTAATTATTATTAGATTCAAAATAATTTGTATTTTAACCATCACAAATATTCGTGGAACACGTTGTTTTTAAAGTATCATAAATCATCAAAACATACTAAATTTTTTTAGCGGAAATGTATTGAAATCAATTTTTTATGAAATAAAACATTTTCATCATACTTTTTAAGTATGATATAATGTATTGTTTTTCCCATAATTTAATCATTAAGAGTTTTAATATATTTTTTCCAATATATTAATGTTTTATTAACCCTATAAATTAAATTAACCATTGTTTATCTTAATGAGTAGTAAAATCTAGATGAATTTCATTCTAAATTTATATAATTTCATCAGTCAATATAATATTTCGTCTTTTAATATTTTTAAGCCTATCCCAAACTAATATTATTATCATGACCCTAAAAATATTTATAATTTTTTTAGGATAATTTTATTAGACAACTTAATTCGTTTTGATTTTCAAGAATACAAATAGGTCCATCAATGAACTATCTATAACCTAAGTGAAATGATCTTTTATAATATCTACAATATTTATAAACAATTTTATTATATTTAAAATTATGATATCCTCCGTATAATATTTTTATCCATAATAAATTTAAGAACACATTTTCGATTAATTTAATTAATATGATGAATTTTGTAAATTATTTTCACCACAAAAAACACTTCTTTTATATTATGTATTAAAAACAATAACCAAAAAATGTTTTCAAAATTTATATACACCAATCAGTTAAAAATTCACCTCCAATTTGTTTTTTTTACATCTCAAAAAAACATTTATAGGTTTAGTGTAATCTCATAGAAAAACAACCCACAAAAAACAATAATAAAATGAGGCATCTATTCACATTTCCTTCTCCATAAAAAATAAAATTAGAGATATTTGACCTTAGAAATGTACGTTCACTAGAATAATCCATCTACTCCCATTAATGATAGTGTATAGTTATTGAATTAAAATAGACTAGATGATATTTCTAAAATAAATTTTAAATATCTATGTCATGATAGAGTTTAAAACTATTGTAAATTTATATAATGATAATGTTATATACTACAATATAGTCATCACATTGAAAAAAAATTCAAACCACAAATAAATAAATATCAATTTATGAGAACATCCATAATATATATCTTCATCCAGATGATCATATTTCCCTCAACACCCACACATTGAGCTCCACTTTTAGAGTAATCTCGACATCAAATAACATGGTATTATTATTTATTCGTTTGATGTCTCACCAAACAATAAATACATCTCTTTTAGTTTATCCAAGAAATGAGAGGGGGATAATTACTTAGATGTATTATTAGATACAGAATGATTTTCCAAGACATATTCAAATATCAACGGATCCTTGTAGATGAGTAATTTATGTTTCTCCATTTCATGTTAGGTTGTAACACCCGTATATTTTATTTTATACACTTTATTTTAAAACCAAATGTGTTCAATATCTTTCATCACATGTAACAACAATACAAAATGACCAATATAACATTATTCAAATTTTGAAATGTAACTGTCAAATTAGTGGGTAAAAATAGTGGAAACCACATTATGAAATAAATAATAACAGCTTTAGAAAATTTTTAACTCAAACTCATTGAAAATTTTAATGTCGATAAATAATTAATAAGATCATTTAATATTAAAAACATATTGTCCTATAAATTTATATTTTTATCTAATGTATTTTAAGAAATTAAATATATTATAGACAAGGAAATTTTTTTTATGATTCATATATATTATTTAATTAATTATATATAGAGAAATGTTTTATTTTTATTCAATAAAAAATAATTAAAATAATAATTCTTAATAATTCAAAAGGATATTTTCCTATAAAAATTCATTATATTTTATGATTATATATAAATGTTAAATGATCAATTAGTAGAATTTTAATTTCAAAAATTTTATAATTTTTTTATAACAAAAATATTATATTTGGATTAATTTTTTTATTTTTCTAAAATAGTTGCCTTTTTGATGAATAGATAAAATATAATTTTTACTAAACTATTACTTTATAATTCTTTAATAACGAAGTAGAATTGGATGAATATTTTTAATTATTATATTTTTTTAATCAATAAAACAATTAAATTTTAAATACCATTATTAATATATAAAATATATGGCTATCATTTCATAAACATAATTAGTATTTTTAATGAAAAATTCTTATTTGATGTTTTTAAATTAAATATTATTTTTTATTCAATTTGTATCCAAATTAATTTAAATGTAATCTAAATGTAAAAATTTTATTATTGATAAATTTATATCATGAAAATTTAAATCATACATAATTTCAAAAAATACATAATGTTTATGTTTAAAAATACATATTTTTTTTGAATGTTTACACATTGAATTCACTAATCGTAAAATTTAGTTTACTTAAAAACATATTTTTAATGATAATATTGATTTAATATTTTCAATAAATAGTTAAAAAATCGATAATAAGTTCCATTTTAATTTTCAAAATTAAAAATAAATTACTTTTATAAAAAATAGTTACTATGTAAAACCAAATAATGGAAAAGGTGGAAATTTTATGAGTAATAAACTTACAAACATCCATACAAATACTTTTAAAATTTATTTTAAATTTTTTCTCACCGATATCTTATCCCCTAATACATTATTTTCCATTTTAGAGTCTACTTGACATGTGAAACTTTTTCCCACAATATATTAAGATGACATATTTACGAAAATGTTTTCTCCCCAATTATAAAAGAGGCCTCTCACAACCCCTTCATGAACACAATAAGAATTAATTTTCTCCCTTAAAAACTTCAATTTTTTCAAAACATATATTATTATTCATTTTAAATGATACATTGGTAATAATATATTGCATTAAAATAACTATTTACAATGATATTTCCTAGTGAAATACCATATCCCCAAATGTGGGTACTTTTTTCTGAACATAGTTTCTTTTCCTTCTTAAATTCTAAAATATTATTTTTCTCATTAATATATGATTAAATAAATATTTATTTTATAATTAATTTTACGAGGATCATATAATAACTATTATCTTCCCTTCCCATTTTCTTTTAGGAAATTAATTTTTTTCATAAATGCCTTATACAGACTACTTCCACCATGAAGCGATTACTTATGTTTTTTTTAAACAAAAAATATTCACTGATTAACTGTGTGAAACTCATTAAAGAAATTATAATTATATAATATTATTAAGTTTATTAAAATACATATTATAATGTAATGTTCTTCCCTCTCATTTTCATGAAATTGAAATGCTAATTATGTGGTTTGATTACAACCTCTATAAATTAATATGTCTTCTTTATAATATAGAATATTTATCATATATTAAAATATTTCATACTATGATTCAATAACTTAATATTATATAAATAATATTAATATAAATCCAAAATAATACATTTTTTTAGTTTTAATCATCCATTAATTTTTGGTACGCTCATGTTTGGGCCCATTGAACCACCTAAATGAACAAATATATAAAATAATATAAGGGTTGACAATTGTATCTTAATTATTGATATAATATGATATATATAAGTAAATATTTTCATTATTTTAGTTTTTTAAAGTAAAATTAATATTAAACTCATTAATTAATATACCAACATTTGTTCATCAAAAACACAAAATTATGTTTGTCTCCAATTTCATATTGAATAACCATGAATAAAACTCTCATTGAATTAAATTATAACATTAATAAAAATTAAAAAATATAAACTCATGTAAATTGTATTATCTTTGAATGATGAACATTTACATACGAATTATGAATAATTCCACTATTAAAAAACTAGTCCAAAATGATCTAAATTACTCACTCCTGATATTGAAGAGTGATAATCGCTAGCTATTATACATGTAAATAATACTTATATATAAATCTTATAAAATGTTATATATTTAAATTACATTTATAAAGAGGTGTTTAATGTAGTAAATTCTTATATAGTACATTTAATCACTTTATCGGAATTCAGTATTTATATTAATGGGTCATTTGTCTCAAATTTAATTTCTTGAGACATAATTCCTATTTTTCACCCACGCATATTTCATATAGTGTTATTACTACCTCATGAATTTATTTCACAATATTCATATATATCATGGGGATTGAATATCTATACCAATTTCTATATTTAAATGGATTTTGAGTTAAATAATACCAAGGATGTAAGGTTCTTTGTAAACTCAACTCCCTTAATTGAGTTTGAGTATTTCTTCCTGAATTTCATTATTCAATGTTTGTTTCGTTCCACGAAAAAAAAATTCATGGTAATATTTCATTATATCTATGAATAATGGAATATTTCATTTAAATATTACTCCTTCTTGAATTTATTCCTCATAAAATTTATATCTTTATTGAGAAAAATTCTCAACCTCTTTAATGATGGTATCCCCTTTTATCATATTTTCTTTTCCCAAAAAGGTTCTTCTTTATACATGAACCCCAATTATGTGTATTTTCATGTTACCATTATATTTTAATTTTCATATATTTAAAAGGAAATGTTGCTACACTTTTTACCATGAGGGTTATCAACAAAGGTATTTCAAAATATTAAAAAGTCTTTTCATCCTTTGAAAATGAAATGTTTTATCTTACACTCAACATTTCGTTTTACAACCATTATGACACATCAATTATATACTATTGATGTTCCATTTTTAAAAATTATTATTTTTCTAAAACATTCACTTCAACTTTTTAAAACTTTTATTTATTTTTTAAGGTTACATTTTTTATGATTCTTTTTAAAATTATAATTTATTGTTATATTTTCCAAACACCATTCTGAAACCACTATGTCTTTTTGAAGTATTTTTAAATAACTATTTTTTAAAATGTTAATATTTTCATAAAAAAAACCACTTTACCTTTTTTACAAATTAATGTAAATTTCCAGTCTTTGTTATCATTATTTATTTCCCAATATTTATTTTTTAAATTTTTTATTTTCAATTTCATAAATGTGATATTTCAAAAATTAAATTTTAATGTGGCTATAGGTGTAAATCATCAACCCTAGTTGCCCAGAGTTAGTGCATTATTACATAACATTGGAATGATTTAAAGAATCATGTCCCAAAAGACCAATTCGTTTAGTATCTTCAGAAGTACTAGATACATTCATATTCTTTACATTACATCATGAAATAAAAATATCAACCACATTTTGTCTCCTTTTGAACACACTTATATACTTATCTTATCCCTATAGGTCAACCATAAAATACTTCTTCACATCCTGGAAAAAAAAACATAGAAAGGGGTGAGCTCAGATGATTAGTAAGGATTATAATACAGTGGAAACTTTTATAAATAAGTATAATCATTTAAGGCGATGTATAATAATAAAACAAAGTCCTTTTAAAATTAAACTTCAACGTAATATGAAAAAGTTAAATTCAAACAATTTCATTTACTTATTCATCTTGATATTCTACTAGTCGAATAATCACATGTAATATCAATATCCACTTTTATAATGATGGAATGCATAATGCCATACTTTATAACCACAGAGTCAACGACTTGTACCAAGAATACAAATATGATATTTTCAAGGCCTTTTTCCAAGACACTTGTTTGTCTCATGAGACCTACCCATGCATCGAGGAGCTGTAGTGGAATTCACCAATCACTTACTAAGTCCAATGCATTCCTCATATGAAAAGGATTAAACAAAACACAAACATTCATATTAAAACTATCATAGACAATTTCAATACTTAATCCATAAACCATGAATGGTATAAAAATAAAATATTTACATTAAAACATATCACAAAACCTTCAATACAATATGGATGTTTTGTATCATAATAAATCAACTTCAAACAAGCTTAAAATCATCAAATGATGTTGACATAGATAAACAAAAACTTTTTTAGAGAAATATCACTTTCTATTATGAAATCATTTAAAATTAATATAAATATAAAAGAAAACATTTATTTTTAAAATATTCTTATATGATGGTATGGGATGTTTTGACGATGTTATAATGGCAGAAAATAACTACACCCACCGTATAAGTTAAAAAAGACATTCTTAACTTAATTTTTTTCAAAAATGTCATAAACTACATTGTTTGGAAAATGATGGAAATATTAAATTAAAAAACATATATGGTAAAATAAGAGTATAAATGAATTTAACCTATAGTATATTAAATATTAAAAATGATTAGGATTACATTTTTAGGAAAACAGGGATGTGGAAGACAAAGAGTTCCTAGCATATACTTATGTATGAATAATCTCAGATATGTAAAGAGATTGTTGAATTAACCATTACCTTATACATGTCCTTATTTGATAGTATTTAAACCTCTTTTATAATAGTTAAAAAATATTTATTAAATTATACAATAACTATATACATTAATATGATATCATATATGATTCTCTAGTATTGCTTTGTTAATAATATTTCAGTAGTATCATCATTTCAAGTTTTACCTAATTGGTTTTACTTTATATGCATGGTTATATAAGACATGTTTGTTATTGATAGGATGTATTTGATTCATATAAATAATTTTATTATGTTCATAATCCTTATTTTTAATCATAAATTGAAAATTATTCTTGAATGGTTACGATGGGGAATGAATCTCATCCCATTCGTGGAGACGTTAATCCGTATGTACGCACGATCGAAAATATTATTATATTGATGGTTAAATCGTACATAATTGGATGGTATATAATATATACATAGTCCTTAACACGATATATTTATTATTTACAACATTTATACTCATTATTATACCCATCCAAATAATGATGTGTTAGAATAACAAACTACACCAAGACGTGGAGACAGTAAGCCGTACGTATGTGCGTTTGGTGACTTTTTTATTCATATGATGGATAGAATAGTGAATATGGTTGTAACATTTTTATAATAACATCTCGTTATATATAATATACTAGATTTATCATTTTATAATGTAAAGTTGAGAGGATTTTTGGGCAGGTATAAGACGATAAAAATTTCTTTGGAGGTGGGAAATTAAGAGAAGGGGGTACCCTTTTATAAGAGTGGTGAGGGTCACTTTAGGGGAACCTCAAAATACTATTTTATAATAAACTCATTTTCAGTTTCAAATAATTAAAAAATATTTTATTTTGAGGATAATTTGGGGAAGGGTCGAAAGAATCTCATCCAATAGGGTTTAGAAAGGTTTAGGTCACCATATTAACCATATCTTTTAGATTTAACTCTTAGTTAAATAGTTTTACATTTACTATGTCTCATTGTATTTTTATATTATATGGTTAATAAACATACTACAACAAGCCAAGAAAACCCCAAGTGGTTAATTATTAATATATATAACCTTATATAAGTCATTTGGTTGAACGTTATATTTTTAGTAATTTTATATTAATTAATAATATAGTATTTGTTTTCAAAACTCAATTATGTTAATTTTGACACTATTTAGTATTTGGTTTTTGTGAAAATCATAACAACATGATTAATTAGAAAAACATTTATTTAATCCACCCTAAAATGTCATATTAACCAAAAACATTAGTGTAATTCATCATAAGTATCAAATTACATTTATTTGGATGTTTATAATATCCATTATTTTAATCTTTAATTGATAAGGTAATAAATGCATCAACATTGTGTCATAAATAAATTAAATTATTTAATGTATAAATATTATAAATAAATAAAAATTCTTTAGGAACTATTTTTATCCTTCTAATTAATATTTATAGTGTAATTTATCTTATGTGTCACCCTATACTAAAAATGGATTAGTTATTAAACTTTGAATTTAACTATTTTAACTCTTCTTTAAATAAAATAATAATAAATGTCATTATCTAATCCAGGTAGACCAAAGGGGGGTATTTTATTCCTATTATTTTTTTGGTATAATTACACTTATCTATTAGAATTAGGATATGTTTTAGGGTAATTATAATATCATTTTTACCCCGAATTATCCTATTTACTTTTAACCGTGGTAAATAAAAGTCACAAGTTACTATTCACCAAAAATTATTTTCTTCTTATTGAACAATATTTTACTTATCGATATCTACTATGTCTCTCTAATTTTTGAAATTCAACTCACACATCCGGTAAAATTATGTTTAATGTAAATTTGTAAATACACCCACACGGTGGGTAAAAGACGGTAAAAAGTTCAATAAAAATTTATATGTCTAAAATTATTATAAAATGAGACTAATGAATTACATTGGAAATATATATGGATTATGTATCTATTTCTACATAAAATAAATTATAATAAAATAAATAATTATTTAAATAAAAATTCTATTTTAAACAACAACGTAGTGTTTTTCACTATTCATTAAAAATTGAAAGTTCTCAGAAAAATAACAAAAATTCACCTTAATAAAATTTTGATATTATGAATCGAAAAATGAAGTCCATTTTGAAAATAAAAATGTATAATTTTTCAAAAAGTGGGTATTAATATTCATAACGACTCTTTTCCTTGGTCGTGGTGTGTTAAAACTCCAAGCTGCGTACAATGCACGCTACTGCATTTGCCAAAGGGAAACGTACTATAGAGCCTTGTGGTGTTACATTCTCCCCTCATTAAAATACTTCATCCAAAAAATTTCTAGAATATTATTTCATAAAATTATTCGTGTGGTTCTTCATTATCAGTTCCTTAGTTTCCCACATTTCCACTTCTATCTTATGGTTTTTCCATAAAAGTTTTACCATACGAGTCATTTGGTTTCTCAACACTTGTTCCCTCTTATCAAGAATTTTGATAGGCTCTTCACAATAAGACAGATCATGTTTGAGTTCAATTTCCTCCTTGGTGAGTACATGCGTTGGGTCGGGCATGAATTTTCTCAATAGTGATACATGGAACACATTATGAACATTGGAGAGACATGTGGGCATTTCCAAACGATAATCTACAACACCAATTCATTCTAGAATTTCGAAAGGTACGATGGACATGGGACTCAAATTACCCTTTATACCAAAATTTGTAACACCCTTTCATAGAGAAACCATCAAGAAAACATGGTCTCTTACTTGAAATTCCAAATCCATCCTTCAGTTATTGGTATAGGTCAATTTTTTACATTGGGCTGCTTTGATGAGGGCTGGGATAATTTCCACTTTTTCCATTGTTTCCTCAACATGTTCACGGACTACGAGTTTTCTTTCACCAACATCATCCCAACAAGTGGGTTTGTCACATCTCATTCTATATAATGCTTCATATGATTCCATATGAATACATGAATGGAAGCTATTGTTATAGGAAAACTCTACCATAGGTAAATATTGATCACATATACCTTGAAAGTAAAGTGAGCAATATCTCAACATGTCTTTTATGGTTTGAATAGTACATTCAGGTTTTCCATCCGTTTGAGGGTGGTAGGCCGTGCTCAAATGAAGTTCAGTATACAGGGACTTCTGAATACTTTTCTATAATCGTGATGTAAAATAGGGATCAAGATCAGAAACAGTCAATAAGGGTACTCCCTGAAGTCTTAAATGTTAATTAGTATATTGTATTTTCGTATATTCAAGTAGTAAATCTTCTCTTATAGAAAGAAAACGTGATGACTTGGTTAGAAGATCAATAATGACCCATATTGCATCATTCCTTCCAAGAGTCCTTTGTAGCCCAATGAAAAATTCCATCATAGTATTATCTCATTTCCACTAAGGTGAGGAAGAGGTTTCATGACTCATCTAGGCTTTTTTCGGCTTTCACTTGCTGACAAACATTACATCTTGATACAAAATCAGTAATATCCCACTTCATGTTGTCCCACCAAAAATGTTCCTTCAAATCTATTTACATCATGGTGCTCCTTGGGTGTATAGGGAAATTGGAGCTATGAGTATCATCCAATAATTCCCTTTTTAGATCAGGTGTGTTAGGAACACAAAGTCTCTTCCCAAATTTAAAAATTCCATCTTCATATATAAATTCACTCAATCTCCCATCAATCATAGATTTAATCATCTTTTGATATTTCTAATCATTAGTCTAAGAACTTTTTATCCTTTCTTGTAATTATTGTTTGGAAACCATTTGAAAAAGAATTGATTTTTCACCTTCCATGGCTATTCCCATATACATCTTTAATAGAACCATGTATATAGGATCCCTTTCAACTCCCATCTTGTTCAAAACTCCCTGATTGTTTCTACTCAAAGCATATTCCACCTTATTTCCCTTCCTAGGAGGTAGTGTATAGTGCAATCATAATCCTTGAGTAGTTAAATATATCATCTTTAAATCATGTTGAGTTCATTCTGTTAAAAAGATATACTTCAAACTCTTGTGATTAGGATAAATCTCACATTTCTCAGCATAGTGATACGGTCTCTATATTTCCACAGCATAGATTGTAGTTGCTAACTCAAGATCATGAGTAGGATAGTTTTTTCATGAATTGTTAGTTGTCGTGATGCATAGGCAATGACTCTATCATTTTTCATAAGGACTCAACCAAGTCCTTTTATTTGAAGCATCAATATCAACTGAAAACCCATCATTCCCCGATGGTAGAGTAAAGATAGGAGCATTAACTAATCTTCTCATCAGTTCTTAAAAACATTCTTCACACTCTTTTTTCCAAAAAAATTTACCCCTTTATGAGTCAGCTTGGTTAATGGGTTAGATAATTGGTCAAAAGACCAAACACTAATAATAACTTATTAAACTAATAAAACTATGTACCTTAGTTATAATCATCGGTGTTGGCATTCTTGGGTTTCCATGGTCTTTGAATGATCCACAGAGATTCCATCCTAAGAGACAATTTGGCCAATAAAAGAAATCTCTTGATGCTATAATACACACTTGAAAAATTTCACATAAAATTCATTTTTTCTAAGAGTGCTTAGGATAATGTGCAAGTGATTTTCATGATCTTCATAGATTTTTAGTATACGTTTTTCCGACGCATTCGTCGGGGCATGCTTGTCCATCTCATTTGGGGATAAGAGGCATTGTTTTTGATTCCCCACATTCCCACTTTCCAAAGGCTGGCGGCATCTTCTCCTTGTTCAGGGATGTTTACTCCTTGATCGAAACGGGAAGATGGTATGTTGGTTATTCCTTCCGTGGATTCCTCCTCGGAACATGTCACCAACTTTTGGTCTCCCTCGTAGATTTAAGACGTTGTTTGTGAAACTCTTCTTAGTGCCATATCTTCATGGACACTAATTAATTACACTGCTTCTGTCTGGACATTCTAAGGGGTCCGGTCAGGGCAGAAACCTTCAGTGTAGGGATTAGTCACGTTGGGCATCACTGGCATGTCTGGATGCTGGGGGATTGGCGTGTCTGGGTTTCTTCCCATTATTATGGGTATTCTCAAGGGCTCAGAATCCCGAGGCATCCCACATCCAATGTGAGGAATTATATGCCATAGAAATGTCTCTAAAGTTTTCCTTATCTTCCCGGGCTTAACACAGGGTATGTCGCAAGTTTAACATCCACCAGAGACAAATCAGACTGATCAAGACACCGACTAGAGTGAATCATGTGAGTGCAACCACCGGAGGGAACACTGATGTTGAGACCAACATGTGGGTGACATCCCTATTATAGTTAAATGGAATGGGGAATGGGGTGGCATGATCCTACTAGGATTTGGCGGTCCGGATAAGAATCAGGACGGATGATGGGTGGATGAATGAAGTGAGTGGGCAATGAAATAGGACCATCGCAAGGGCGAAGGTTTAGTCAGGCTTGAGCCTTGAAGAGACTTCTAACGTACCCTACCTTGGAAGGGATCAATGTCCATGTAGTTCATGATAGCTTGGGTGAACTGATGTGTAGGGGGTCAGAGTGACTGGGTATTGGGCTTCAACCTCGTGGAGGCTTCATATGCACCCTACCTTGGCCGGGATCAATTTCCATGTAGTTTGGGATATGGGGACTTGGTTCACTAATGTGATGATGGTTGGGACCAGTGGAAGGTGGTGGGATTGAACCTCAGGGAGGCTTCCTACGTTCCCTCCCTTGGAAAAGATCAAATTCCTCAAAGTTCGGAAGGGTTTATACAGTTTAACATCTTGTGGGACGAAGGTTTTGGAGAACTGATGCGAATAAGGACTTGGGGTCCAGGTGGATAGTGGGATTGAACCTCAGGAAGGCTTCCTACATACCTTGACTTGGCAAGGATCAAAGACCACGTAGTTCAGTATAGGGTGCGAGGCTTACCCTCTAGGATTCCTAGGGTGTCAGTGGACCGATGTGAAGATGGTCAGAATGACCGGGGTGGTGGGATTGAACCTCTTGGAGGCTTCCTACATACCCTACCTTGGCAGGGATCAAAGTCTACATAGTTCAGGATATGGTGTGGGGCTTACACTCTAGGCTTCTCAGGGTGTTGTTGAACCGACGTGAAGATGGTCGGAACGACCGGGGTGGTGGGCTTGAACCTCTTGAAGAATTCTTATGTACCCTACCTTGGCAGGGATCAAAATCCACGAAGTTTTGGATATGGGGGTTTCATGGTCGATGCTTATTCTAAGCCCATGTTAGTCATGCTCGGTGTGAGAAACAAGAGGTATTAGGGACATGATGATCACGTCGTGAAAGGTGAGTCCATGGAAAGTGAAATGGGGCTTATAAGTGGTTAGTGACCTAAAGGGGAAATAGGGGCTTATGCATGGTTCACAGCCCAAATAGGATGGGACTTACGCTAGGATGGAGGCCCATTGGTGAAAAATCCCAGTGGTAGTGGGATTTGGCCCCGATGAAAAGAGGGGAACTATTCCCACCTCATCATTTGCCAGCCTTTAGCACTGGAAAAGAAAGGAGGATAATGGGTATTACCTCCTGCATGAAAGGTTAGGGGCTTACAATAGGGTGGTTTCCCTTTCCCCGCATAAGACTCATGGGGGGTAGTCACAGTTTAATGTCATGTGATGAGGATGATGGTGCTTGGAAGTTTAACAACCTGTAGCTCGGATGAAGGTGGGTTCACTCTGCACCCCAAAGACATACATACCTGGTACCCTCTAAACCCTTGTGAAGAGTGGGGATGGGCAACGCCATAGCTAGGGGGTGTTGAGTAGTGATCCCATTGGGGGTCCACGTTAGCGTGGCTATGCAAAGAATAAATAGCCGTTAGCATGCCTAGGTGCCACTAAGGAGCGGTAATGGTGGATGGAGCTTATGAAATGAAGTTGCTCGTAATTCCTTCCTCATTTCTGGACATTAGGGCATCCTAAAAAATTTTCCTGTATAATTATATTATAAACTATTTTTTGTGATATTTAGTGGTCTACACAAGAGATCATATATATAGAAAACATATTTAAAACCCCTTCAATAGAAAATTTTGATTAAGTGAATTGATTTTTTTGATTTGTGTCTTGGTTTGAGATATATACTGTAGAAGATCAATTATTATAACATTAAAAAAATTATATTTGATGGAGGGACAATGTTAAGGAGTAAATGTTGAATATGGTGAAAAAAAAATTAATGAGTATTCTCAGATCATTTGACCTTTATTTCTAACTATTATAGAGAATGATTAACATTTGTATCCCAAAATTATTTATTGAAGATAATTAATGATGGGTTGTGATTTTAATATGTTTCCTGGAGAATATTTCAAAAATGGGATATATAATAGCTTTAGAGGAACTCTATAAATATTTACATTTGAAACAAAACATACGTCATATAAATGGTACTATATAACAATTCATTATAATTATATTTTTAGAGATTATTCAAAATTAAATGATGATAATGAAAATAAGTTAAATTATAAGTTAATATATTATAAAGACTAATTTAATTGCTATTTGGGATATTTTCACTAAAAAATGTTAAATCTGTTTATAATATTTTGAAATTGATATAGGATAAAATTAAATACTTTATTTTTGGATATTTTCTTTTATATTTATAATGATATTTAGAATTTTATTTTTCAGATAATGTTTGTAAAAATCATTAAGGATTAAAAAAACTAAATTCCCTACGCTTTTGGGATATAATTTAGAAAAACAAATATTTAGCATTTTTCAAAGAAATTAACTAACAAAATTATTTTTTTCATTTGGATTTTCGTAATTAATGTATTATTTTATTTCGTTTATATTCATTAAAAATATTAAAAATAGACAAGATGATTTAAAAATATTAAAATTCAATAAATAAAAAAATTATTAAATTTAGATACCATGTTTAGAGAGATATTTAAAATAGTATAAAATTGTTTTGTGATGAAAAAACATGGTGAATGTGTGTATAATCTATTACATAGATCAATGATGAAGAAAATATGGAATGTAATGATATTTAATATTTATAGTCTTTAGATGATGAACTGAAGTAAAATTTTAAATGAAATTGAATATAAAAGAAGAATGTAAATAAATAAATGAGAAAATAATTATGAAAAACTATTATTGAATTAATATTATGTTTACATGGATGATATTAATTATATATTTAATACATATATGATGGGTTTGATATTTTATTTCTTCCCATTGTAATTATAAATAAATTTTTACTTTAGTAAATAATGATTCTCCGTCATCTCATAGTAAATGATACCTAGAGAAATTAAAATTTGACATTCTTTTAAATATGCATATTACATATTGATTTTCCTTGATGGATACTAAATAATAATTTGGGATACTATAAATTTATAATAAGATTTTAATCCATCAACTATTGATAGAATAATTTCTTAAAAATCCTTATTATATGTATGAGAAAACGTTAAATAATCTATGTTTTCAATAATTCTATGGACAAGAAGGATTTACTCATCCAAAAATATTAATAATTATTGTTCTAATATATGGGATTATTTTATTTTATTTTTATTCATTAGTAATGGTGACATCAAGTAGAAACATCGGGAGGGCATAATTTTAGTTAAAAGGTGATAAAGTGTTAGATAATTTTAATAATCACAAAAAATATATTAATATTAATATAAAATTTATTGAAAATAAATTCATTCCTAGTTTCCATATCTATGGAATATGTGCAAAAAAATCATATATTGGAAATGGTATGAATTTGTTCAGTCGGTATCATGGTATGTTTTTTCTATTTTTTAAACTTTTCTAGGTAAACCTTATATAAAAATGTTCATTTTCACATAATTTGATTATGTTATTCTATAATATTATGTAGTTTTTTGTAATTTATATTTTACCCCAAAATGTTTTTATTTTAAATGATTTGTATTAGCTCACTAGAATAATTTTCTATACAAAGTACTAGTTATAATATATATTTTCACTATGAATCTATTTTACAAATATAATAGTTTATATCACCAAGAATATTAATTTGAATTACAAACTATAGAATTGTAATTTTTTGTTTATTTATATTAAAAAAAATCATAGTTTTATTATTATTTCAATTTTGTAAGATTTATAGACTATGTACATATAGTAACTTATACAATCAAAACTAATTTTGAACTACTAAAATAATAAAATAATGATATTTAATTATTTTCAATTGGATAAAGTGAATAAAATTAATGTAATTTATAGTATTTGTATTTTAATATAAAATAAATTTTCTTGGTGTTATTGGGTAATATAAAATATTTTCACCCACTCACGTTCAAGCCAACCCTGCGGCACCTGGTGAGAGAATATCAACTGGTAAAAACTATTTTATTTCACGTATTATTCTTCCTAAAGTTGCACAGCCATGGAAACTTGATGATTTGATTCACAGAATCTCACCTTTGTGGGGATTCTCTAACTGGAAATGGGTTTCTCTTGGATGATTATGTTTTCATTGAATTTTTTCATCTGATGATTTGAATCTTCAAGCATTGATCATGGGAACCCTATTTCTAAAACATGGTTGGAATCATTTTCACAAATGGTCTTTGTATTTCAATGTCTCTCTTACAGGAAATTCCTTTTCATAGCTCTGGATTCATCTTCATTGACTCAATTGGGTCATCTGGCATCCAAAATTTTTTCATGATATTGGCATGGCAATTTGGACTCTGATTCGGCTTGATGAGGAGACTGAAAATGTTTGGTTTGGTAACATTGCTAGGTTGTTGGTCGAGTTTGATCATAGATTCACTTTTATTGACAAGTTATCTCTTTCCATCTATTCTGAAAACATTCAAATAGACATCGATAATGAAAAAAACCTCTTTTCTACAAAGAATGTATGGTTGTTGGACACTCTTTAGGGTTATGCTAGAAGATTGTTTATTGTGAGGAATGTGGGGTGAAAGATTATTCAATTGCTCTCTATCATGACAAGTCTATGGTGAAGCACTTGACATTTTAAAATTCCCATGATGGTGGTTCATTAAAAGTGACAGTTCCCATTGATGTAGATGTGCCAATTGTTGTGAAATCTGACACTAGAAAAGGGTTTCTAGTTGATGTATCTCTGAAGGAGGCTCATAGTGGCCCCTCGAATACTCGGTCTGACAAGGTTAAAGAGGTTACTCTAGTTGAGGACACCCACATATAGACTCTAGGATTGAGGAAACCTGATACCTCCCAGGTTGATGTCTCCAATCAGAATGATGCACAACATCATATTGGTTTCAACCAAAAAATAAAGAAGCTTTTACAAGTATCTGAATTACCTAAGAAATAGGGAAATGTTTCTAAGGATGAATAGAAGATGGTGGGTACCCCGATTAGAGTCTCTGGTAGTGGTGGAAACATCTCTTAAAAGGATTCAATATTATGTAGTGCGAAGAACATTAATAATGGATAGTTTACCTCCATCCCCTCAAAGAGTAGACCGCATAAGGATTATTCTATTGTTCCCAGAACCGTGTCGACAAGATCGACATCTAAGGTAATGGATACAAATATCTTGAAAGTCGTAAATCAGGATAAGTCTCAATCTGAGTGGGAGTCTACTGGTGACTCTGATTATGGAAATTATATGTCATACTATGATCCTTAGAACTGTTCCTGGTGGTTGAGGGAATTTCTATTTGTTTGACCATGTTCGTTGATCTGGTCTACTTTTTCTTTCTTTTTAATAATTGTTCAGAATCTTTGATTCTAGCTGGCCTAATCTGGTAAATATATTTTTATATATATTGAGAGGAATCATACAAAATATTTATATATATATATTAAATCATTTATCACAATTATATATTATAACTAAGAAATCGGGAAAAAATTACCAGAACCTAATGGTTTTATGCAATTATAAATTAGCTAAAAATGAAAGACATTATTTATTTATTATCACTTATACAATTTTCAACATGTGACTTTCTCAAAGGAATTGTTCTTTGTTTATATTCCTTCAAAAAATTTAAAACATAACATTGAGTGAGATCAAATTTTTATTATGTGATAAACATATCAAAAATTCAAAACAGATTATATCATAAGAAACTTATAAAACATGATCAACAGATAAACACCTGATTAAAAAGATTTGGAATCCATAGAGTTGTATATAAGGCATTAAAGAATATTATTGATCATGAAATAAATATATTGAAGAACATATGGGTCAACATGAAAGTATATAATATATCCTGAAATATGAACATGGAAGTATAAAACTATAATCATGAGCCACGGATTATAACATATGCAAGATGAACAAACCTAATCATTGAAAGTAATAACTTATGTAAGGGATAATAATTTGTACAATCATGTCTCAATGAAATTTTCTAACCAACTACTAATAACATATATGACTTGAGATACCCCATGTGTCACAAACCACATTCGAGTTAGTATAACTATTTGTTCCTCATCTTGATCAATAGATAAATAATTCTTTTCTGAAGGAATTAATGGGTTATATCAAACCCACCCATCAAATTATATATACATATATATATATATATATATATATGTCTGTGTGTGTGTTCCTAAAAAATCAATCACGAATCATATCTTGAAGAATCGCAAGAAAAGAAAATGGTTTACATAACATTTCTAGAGCTCATTCATGCAAGGAATTTAAGTGTGAGACTGGAAGATAACCAAATTTTAATCACCCAAATGATATATAAAAAAGTGTACATTGAGGGGATTATATGAATCAGTAATTCATAAATGATAGCTTTTCTGTAGAATAAGATGAAAATGGATATATAATCAAAAAATCAATTTTCCTTAACATTTGTAATAATTTCTTCCAAAATAAATTTACATTTCATTGTCAAAATAATTTTCCCTAAATTGAATTCAAGTATACATTGAAAATATTTTACTTAAATAAAGTTCATATAATGTAACCTTGAAATGTAATTATGTAGATGAAGAATAAATTTTTAATGAAAGATATAAAATGTATAAAAGTGGTAAGAAATAATTTTTTTTAAAAAACATTTATTTAAACCCACATCTATAAAAGAAATATAATTTTTTTAAAATTAAAATATATAGATATGTGAATGGTTTATAAGATAATACATATTTTTCATACAATATAGGCAATGGATACCCTTTTGTTAAAGAAAACAAATTGATATAGATGAAATTAACTAAATCAAGGATGAAAATCCTTCTTAAGTCTAAAATATTTTTTGAAATTAATAAATTAATGAAAAGGAATTATTTGATAAGAAAATACAATTTCCCATTTAATTAAAATAATATAAAATATATAAACTGGAATGGGAATAATATATCATACATTTAAGTATATAATCCAAGAGAAACTATTATGACTCAATGAAAGAAACATCAATTAACAAATTCTCTTATCTTGGATTCCATATAGTTAAAACACGTTTTAACCTTCTATATTAACCAATATGGTACATTAATCATTTATATGATAAAAAGGTAATTTTTTTACAAGATAACATTGTTTTATGATTTTATATTTCTCATTTACAAATCATAATTTTTCAGAAATAACATCATAAAGTTAATCATATTTTCTGTTCTACAGTCACATACTTATGACAGTTAAGATGACCCAAACATAACATAAAATGACATTAAATCCTTTTACATGAATATTCATTCCATATTATAGTTAATCACTCTTTTAAAACAATATGTTTTGTCTTTTCTGATATTATATACTTAAAAAACATTATTTTACATCACTATGAAAGTTTCCTTATAGTCACACAACATCGGGCCAAATTTTATACATATAGTTTATATTAAAATTCATCATAAATTGGTGGTGGATACATAAGATAAGTGCAATCTTGGATTCATAGAATTGTTAAACATAAAATATATCATTAAAATATTATAAGTGAGTATAAGATCAACTTGTGGGTATCTTACCACAATTAAGGAATGTCAAAAAAAACATAAGAAAATAATTCCTAATAAATAATAGATTATAAATAAATATTCATGACTAGTGGGATTTAGAATAACATATGAAATTATGTATAAGAGTATGGGAGCATCAGTCTATAATAATGTTAAATATATGTTATAAAACAGAAGAATGTAGTGTAAATATAATCATAGAAATAATAAAACATATCAATGTTAACCACAAAGACAGCCATATCAGAATATGTTAGTATAACAACATAACCATAACATAGTGTATGTGGGATAACGACTATCAAACCATAACCTTTTAGACATGGGATAACCACAATAGTTGTATATTCTTTTACACATGGCATAACTACTTTTGACTTATAAGATTATGGCCTTAGGCTGACCAACAATGCCCCAAAACCATTTTTTATCTGGTGTAGCCACCCTTCACTAGTTTCAATCATGGAAATATTCTAATTAAACAACTATAAGTATCACATCTATAATCTATCTATTGATGAAACACTTATTGAATGAACCCCATGCAAGATTCCTAGTACTTTGAAGAATCATAACCCAATTCACTACAACATAACATCGCATTGGTGGAATAATAAAGATAAAAATATGAGACACAATGATTATATTAAATAATAAAAGGAAAAAATACCACAATGAGATTTTGTGATGCAATCTTGTTCCCTAATCCTTGGGGGATGTTTCTCAACATTTTTGAAAAAAATAAGATGAATTATATAATAATATTTATATCATGATTGAATGAAAGTAAAATATCCCGACTATAACTGATCCACCCTTACATATATATATATATATAGGTTTCCTTTAATTTCTTCTAGTAATCACCACCATCCGATCCATATGGGTCAATGTCCACCCCTTCTGATATCCATAAAGCAACCCTTTGTGAGGTAATTGATTTCCACCACCTCAACTTTTCTAGTTGGTCGACTATTCCCCTTCAATATATATCAAAAAATAAAATCCATCATATATTATTATAAAATCCAAATAAATTAAGAAATGGTTCTCTCTAAATAAATTTGATTTATTTAGTATATTTATTTACATGAAACTCCGTGATTAAATGAATTGTGGTATACCATTGAAATAATATTATTTAATGTAAATATTATATACTCAACATTGGATTGAAGATAATGAATAAGAAAAAGTAAATTATGAAAATATATGGTTTACGCATGGTTAAAATTAATTCATTAGTTATCAATTGATTATAAATTAAAATAAAAAAAATTTCAATTACAAAAAATGTTTTTTTTTGAAAAACTGTTATTATGTACTTAATGTTTGATAACAATAGTAAATTAAATTAATCTCTATTGGTAAATTATTTTGATGGAAGTTATATATTTTATACTCAATAAATTTTCATACTACTCATGTAATGGTTTTTATTGGCATTGGGATTATAATAAATAAATTTTTATGCTTAAATTGTATTTTTCTAAATAAGCATTTCTCATCATGTTTCTCACACATATTTTAAAATTAATTACTAAAAATCATAAAATTTTAATATATAAAAATGGTTAAAATATTTTTAATTAGGATATTAATTTTTTTTAAATAGATTCCTTTTATTTTTCATCATTATAAATAGTAACATTGGTAAATTTTGGCCATATTGGTATGGGTTAAATGGGTAAAACTAGTTTTAAACAGTGGGTTAATGCATTAAAAATCCTCTAGAAAATTCTGTTTTCCTATTGGATGAGATTATTTCAACCATTATTGGTAAAGACTCAAAATTATGTCTTCATGGTTCCATTTATCTTTTATTATGGTCTTTATATTATTTTAAGAAAATAAAAAATACAAAATGTCACCCTCTTGAAATTAATTTCTCTAAATATTTATTTGAAGGATAAAAATATTAATAGTGACATTCTAAAAGTTTACATGAATTATGAATTAATTTTTTATCGTGGTCTTTTATTTCAAATTTTTAGATATTCAATCATTACATTAAATGTGTACTAAACCCCTAAATACTATTTATTCCATACATAAAAACTATTTTTAAAACTAAAATTAAAAAAAATGGTGAATTATTGTTTTAAATGGATTTTATTGATAAAACATAAGAGTAATTTTTTAAAATTTTAGATTAAAATTCTTAGTGTTTATTTAGTCTTGAAATTCAAATTAAATTAATAGTGGAAAAATGACATTAATGATATTTTAAGGAAAATAATATTATATTGAACTATTTAAGAAACATAAAATAATTAATGAGGATAAGTATGATGAAAAATGGTCTAAGATTAGATGGATTTTACATTTATGAACTTGTTTTCACTTCATATGAATAAGTATTGCGCTTTGAAATTAAAAAAGTAATTCCCACGATTAAGAATAAAATTGGTTTCATATTTTGTTCAACAAAAAGATATTGTTTAAAAAAACACAAAACCTAGTATAAATTTAATTAGATTATGATATTTCAACATTATCCAAATTTTATTCAAATCTCTGTCATTTGGAATAATTTGTCTTCATAGTTAATTTATTATATATTAATCTTTTTTAAATATAAAGTGTTTTTATTCCCTCCCTTATAAAAGGATACCCCTTATCGATTTTCTTTACACAAAGTTAATCCATATATCATGGAAACCCATGAACAATTACCTCACCAAATTCCATAACCACAAATTAGAGGTCCTGTAATAATTTATAATGACCCATACATTACATACATTTTTATTAGTTCAAAACTGATGAATTATAATTATAACACATTACAAAACCATGATAGGATTGTACAAGTGTCTTTAGAAACTGGGAAACATAAACAACTGGTTTAAATTCATCTACATTGTCTCCCATTTATTTCATCATATCTAGATTCTCTTTTGGAATATCATACTTAATACCAGTTTTCCTAGCCTGGGGAAAAGAAAACATACAAAGGGTGAGCTCAAATTCTCAGTAACATAAAACAATGTAAAAATAAATCATATCATATTCATAAGAAAATAACATTTTGAAAATCTTATCCTGCAAAAGAGATCATAATATCATGATAGGGGATAAATCATAGTAGTGAAATGTAATCCCAATATTCATAACATAAGAAATGAAATTTTTTGGCATATTCATATAATCATAGAAAATCATTTCATATTAGTCAAGAATCATTGCGAAGACCATCATAGCAGACAATGTACATTACTGAACGGAGTTCACTCCTTGTTCCAGTCTTCTATCACTGAACCATATTAACTTGTCGTTCCATCCATGTCTATATCATGAGATATAAATCCTTACCCAGTGCATTGGAGAGAGATATAGGTCCCACCCATCTCATAATGAAACCATTCTTATGTGTGCCACAAAATCATAAATCATACATCATAACATAACCCATGTAATAAAAATGTGATTCTAAAACATCATGCCATCATTAAAAAATCCATATGAGATAAAAGGACTTGGTAAAAATAATTCCATCATAACATAATCTAATCAATGTAATAATAGGGATAGAAACAGAACCCAATATTATCTTAGATGTAAAATAATTTTGATAAAACACTTGAACTCCATTCTTCAGGAAAATATCCTTTCTACTTCAAAAACATTTTTCCTTTATCAATATGTTATAAAATTTTAAACTAAAAAAAGATAATTGAAAATAAACTTGAAAATGTGTAAAGGAAGCTTCATGTAAATAATGTTCAATGGAATCATAAAAATCTAGTCATTTCGTATAAGTTTTAAAAACAGTCTTCTCGTACTTTGACTGGAAAAGTCAAAAAGTATCTCATACTGAAAACGACTAAGGATTCCATTCATAATTTTTTTCTAAAAATTAACCAATAGGTAAAATTGGATTTAAAAAATTTTAGGAGGATAGAAATAGTATTACATATTGATGAAACATGGATGTGGAGGATAAATATTCCCCAATAAATTCTGAAGTATTAACAATCTCGGATAAAAAAATGAGATTTTGAGATTTTCCCTTACCTTAGGTCCTATATGATCTGTACGTATCTGAACCTATTTTATAATGATTTAAATAATTCCATTTAATTATTATAGCATCATATACATTTTTATGATATCTTATATGGTCATATTATTATCTTCTTATTACTAATATTTCATTGCTACTTGTTATTCAGGTGTATATTGCTTTAAGTTCTTATGCGTGTTTTGTTGAATAAATTCTTATTACTATTTTTAGGATATAGCTAAATCATTTACATAATGGTATTAGTATAATATATATCATATTTATTCATTCAATTCATTTATATAATCATGGTTTAATGAATATCATGTAGAACGAATCAAATCACATAGTGGAGAGGGTAAGCCGTACATATGCACGAGCGCCGATATCATTACCATAATTAAAGAATGGTATTTTAGTGGATGATAGAAAATATCAGAATTATTATCATGTTATAATAATCATATATAGTTTTTCTTTACACCATTTTACCCATCCAGGTAAGGTGGTGTTGTAAAATAGATTACACCATAACGTGGAGATGGAATTCTGTACGTACGCGCGTGCGGTCATTTTGTTTTTCGTAGGACGGATAGAAGGTGAAATAGGGTTGTTTCATATTTATAATAACATGAAATTATATTAGTGATACTTATTTTATTAATTTATAATGAAACAAATAAATAAGAGGAAGTAAAAGATGAAATAAATTTGAAAGAATCGGTAAAGGATATTACCTCTTCTTTGAGGGGCCTCTTCTAAACCTCCTCTTAGGGCACCAAAGTTGGCCTTTGAAGAAGACCCAGACATGTATTATGTTTCTAGGGAAGTGGAGAAGATAAATGGACAGGTTTTGGCCAAACCTGAATGCTCCAAATGTTGTGAGGATGAGAGGGAGGATGTTCCCTTTTATAGGAGAGGAGTGGGGCACTTTTGGAAATCTCTAAAATATTAATTTATAATAAACTCAAAAACCACTTAGAAACCTCAAAAAATTCCTCAAATCAAATTATTAGATAATATAAGGTTGTAATATCATCAACAAATTAAATTTAGACATGTTGGGAATTTATTTTAAACTTTATTAAATTGATTTATTCTTTTTTATTCTCTTTAATTTTATTTTTGGTAATAATATTCTAAGTTTTAAATTGTTCTGAATAATTTCTTATGTGTTGTTAATTTTCCCTAATTTGATACTTTATGATATTTTAGATTATATAAATTACAATTTATAATTTTCACATATTTTTTTGATTTTTAAACAACTTTATAATATGTTATTTTTATAAAATAACAATAGTTTCAATTTTGAAACAATTCATATATTATAATTTAAATAAAATCCACACAGAAGATATATTTGAACCAAAATATTTAACAGATTCCTAATATGTCAAATTCATCTAAATTTTTTTTGAGAACATTAATTATTTCATATAATATTTATTTTAATATTTTTAAAACAATTTATAAGATATTTCAATCAATAAAATAATTTCTACATCACTATTGTGTCACCATTATTGATAATTATATAATACCTAAAACTTATAAATAAATTATCATGATGTAAATATTTTTATTATAAATCTGGATACTACTGATATTAGAAGTTTTATGAGCTTTATCACTAAATTAAAATTATTACACTTATAAGATATAAGAGCGTCACATGTTGTCACTTTCTTTGGTTTTAATAATAATTATATCATTTTCATGGTCAAAAGTCCATGAAATGAATATATACCCACCCTTAAGTGATATGGGTCTACTTTTCTTCATCCAATATAATCTTTCCATGTGTTAGGTAAATTTTATAATCATATTTTTACCCTTAATTACCAGATATATGTTTAACTATACTAAATAAAAATTACCATAGTTACAATTCATAAGATCAAAAAATTAAAAGAAACTGATTAAAAAAATTTGGACCCACTGAATAATAATATGGAATCCATTTTTCAATATTCAAAACACATAATTTGTAGTAATTAATTTAAATGTAATCTCGTTGTTAAGAAAATGGTTTTTTAAAAGTCAAAACATTGTCAAAGATTGAAAGTTTTTACCTATCAATTCAATGTAAAATTAATGTTAATGACATAAATTATATTAAATGGTAAAAATATATTATTTTTATACTTTATAACCATTAAAAGTTATCATTTAACCATATAAATTATCTTGATTAAAAAAAATTTAATAAAAAATTAACTTATTTTGATTATTCATCAATATATGTAATTTATCAGAAATGTGTCAACAATTTATCCAATGTAAATTTTTATATCCTAATTCAAAAAAGAAGTTTATTTTGTAAAATTGAACTTTTAAACTTTTTAAAAATTATATTTAAAATGGGTTCTCCATCAAAAGGAGGTAAAACTGTATTTGGTTAAAAATAATTCTTTTATTGAAAAATTGATTTTGTTCTCATATCTCATTCTAGAAAATGTGTAAGATGAATTATAATGTTATAAATTTCAAAATTCCGTTAATACTATTCATAACGTCTAGTTCATTATAATAATATATAATTGTTAGTAAAATTCGGTATTGTGTACAATGCAAGCTATCGAGGAAGTTTCCTCTTGCGTGTAACACAAGCCAAGCCATTGTTGTGTGTAGTAAATATTCCTTTGGTGTTTCATATAACATAAGACATAATAAAAAATATATTTTTTCTCATAAAATCCTTGGGTGTTACATTCTAACCCCTTTAAAATGAATTTCTCCCTCGAAATTCGTCACTTCGTAACAAATAGATGAGGATACCTCGCCCCCATCATATCCTCAAGTTCCAATGTAGCTTCTTCTAATTTTTAGTTACTCCATAAATCTTTAACCAAGCGAGTTTTCTTGTTTCAAAGAAATTTTTTTCTACAATCCATTATCTCTATCAGCTCTTCTTCATAAGAAAGAACATTCTCCAGCAGAACAACTTCTGAGCTTAGTACATGTGAAGGATCAGGTATGTACTTTCTCATGAGAGATACATGGAATATATCATGAACTTGAGAGAGATTTGGTGGAAGTTCCAATCATTAAGCTACCTTCCCAACACGATACCATATTTAGAAAGGACCGATGTACCTAGGGCTCATCTTTCCCTTCTTTCCAAATCTCATTACTCCCTTCCAAAGAGATATTTGTAAGAACATTTTATCACCCACTTCAAACACTAGGCCTTTTCTACAACTGGCAGCATAACTTTTTTGTCGACTGTGAGCTTCTCTTATGTTTTGTTGAATAGATCTGACCTTTTCTTCCATCTCATGAACAAGATCAGGTCTTAATAGCTTCCTTTCCCCAACTTCATCCACACAAGTCAGAGCTCTACATTTCTTTCCATAGAGAGCTTCATAACAAGCCATCAAAATACTGGAGTGAAAGCTATTTTTATCAGAAAAGTCCACCAAAGGTAGGTGTTGATCCCAACCAACTTTGAAATCCATAGATTAATCTCTCAACATGTCTTCCAAAGTTTGAATTGTCCTCTTATACTGACCGTCTGTCTAAGGATGATAGGTAGTGCTAAAACTCAACTCTGTATCCAGAGAAAGTAGAAGACTTCGCCAAAACTTCGAGGTAAACCACGGATCCCGATCAGATATAATGTAAAGTGGTACTACATTCAATCTTACCACTTCCTTTACATATATATTTGCAAGATGATCAAGATATAAATATTCTCTAATACCAATGAAGTGCGATGACTTCGTCAGACGATCAACTATAACCCAGATAGAATTATTTCTTTTAGCTGTTTTGGGAAGTTTGATGACAAAGTCTATACTGATGTTTTCCCATTTCCATTATGGTATGGTCAATGGTGGTAACATCCCTTTAGACTTCTATCTCTCGGCATTAACTTGCTGACAAACCAAGCATCGAGCGACATATTCGGCGATATCTCTTTTATTGACATCCCACCATATGTACTCTTTAAGGTCCTTGTACAAATTTGTACTTCTAGGATGAATAGAGAGTGAAAAACTATGAGCCTCATCCAGCAGAACCATATTTAATTCTTGTATGGTAGGAATACAGATATGGTTCCTGAACCATATTATCCCATCACATTAAAGGTTGAATTCAGGAACATTTCTCACCCTCATTTGTAACTCTACATCTTCTTTTTATGCCTCTTTAATATTCACATGTATAGATAGTTGAACATTCATTTGATTAAGATAAGACTTTTCTCATTCAATTATAATTCCAAGATCTATCCTTTGTAAATCCATAAATATTGGATCTTTTGTGATCCTCGTCATGGATAAGATTGCATGGTGTTGTCAACAAAATGTGTCTTCCACCTTGTTTGCTTTCCAAGGGTGGTAATGAATTGAGCAGTCGTAATACTTAATCATCTCCAACAATATTCTTTGGCGCATATTCAACTCCTTTTGTGTGAAAATATAGTTTACACTTTTATGATCAGTATAAATATCACATCTTTACCTATAAAGATAATGCCTCTAAATCATTAATGTAATGATTACCACCGCTAACTCCAAATCATTTGTTGGATAATTTTTATCATGGATTTTTGACAGTCGTGAGGCATAAGCTATCACTATGTCATGTTGCATGAGAACACATCCCATCCCCTTCTTGGATGCATCACTGTAGATCACAAACCTTTCTCCACTATAAGGAAGTGTGAGCATAGGTGCACTGGCTAACCTTATTTTTATCTCATTGAAATTCTCTTCACATTCCTCTGTCCAAACAAACTTTACTCCTTTCCGATTCAATTTGGTGAGTGGGTCAGATAATCTTGAAAAAAATTTCACAAAACATCGATACTACCCAGATAAACCAACAAAACTTCATATTTCAGTTATTGTTGTTTCTCTCGACCATCTTTCAATAAACTCCATTTTTGATGGATCCAGAGATATCCCATCTTTTGAGATTATGTGACCCAAAAATGAAACTTTTGGAATCCAAAAATTCACACTTGGTAAATTTGGAATAAATATTATCGTTTCTCAGGGTCTTCAATACAATTATTAAGTGATCTTCATGTTATTCCTTTACCTTTGAATATACAAGAATGTCGTCAATAATGACTACTACAAACTAATCAAGATAGTCACTAAATTCTCTATTCATTAGATCCATGATGATAGCATGGGCATTAGTAAAAACAAATGGAATCACTATAAACTCATTGTGTCCATACATTGTACGAAAATCCGTCTTTGGTATATCCTCCTTTTTTACCCTTAATTGACGATATAATGAACGAATATCAGTCATGGAAAAGCAGTGAGCTTCGGGTAGTTGGTCAAATAAGTCATCAATGAGTGGGAGATGATATTTGTTCTTGATAGTGTTCTTGTTAAGTTCTCGATAATCATTATAGATTCCAATTGAACCATATTTCTTCTTAACCAATAGAACAAGTGCTCCCTAAGGTGATGCACTAGGGAATTTAAATCCCTTATCAAGATTCTCTTGGAGTTTCTTCTTCAATTCCTACAACTCAATTGGGACCATTCCTTAATGTGTCTTTGAAATTTTAATAGCACCCGGTATGATTTCTATTTAAAACTCAACTTCAAGATTAGTTGGAAAACCTGGAAATTACTTTCGAAAGACATCATCAAACTCTCTTACAATGGACATATTCTTAATCGTGTGTTTCTCTCCAACCATTTGAGATAAATAACATTAATTTATGGGAATCAAGACCCATAAGATGGAATAAATTTCCACTAGAAGGTTATATTCATCCTTGCATCGATAGATGATAATAGATTGATCAATAATATGAAACGTGACTTCCCTTATTTGAAAATTGATATGAGCTCCATATAAAGAAAGCCAATCCATACCAAAAATTGCATAAAATTCCACTATAGGAAGGATCCCAATATTTGCAGGAAGCACTTTCCCAAAAACTTAAATTGGAGAAGAATTGTAAACTTTTTCTGCAACTATTGTGCCATTTGGAGTTGTCATAGCTAACGCGACAACTAATTGTGGGGTTGTACGTCAATACGCTTAAAATATTCTTCATAAATAAAAGATTGGGGGATCTATAATCCAATAAAACATTTTCTACTTTATATTGGATGGTAAGTGTACCTTTCACCACTTCGTTATTATACTCCACATCACTGAGAGAAATTGTAGGTGACTTTCCTTTGTCATTGGCCTTAAGAGTTAGTTGACGCCAATCATCATCAACAACGCTTGGATTAGTGAATTGATTGGTACAATGCTTAATCTCCTTGGACTTGTAACATTGAAGTGTAAGAGGTGAATTCTGTGTAGCCTATTCTTTGTTGACATCACTAGATATCTGTTTCCCATAACTGTGGCATTGAATTTCCCGAGGACCTTTTCCACACTTATAACATTTACTTGTCTTTTTTAGAGAATTCCCTCCATGTTTCTTTCCACACATTGAGCATAAGGTAAAACTAGTCTTCTTTTCAGTGTCATCTTTAGATTTTCATTTGAATTGTATTTTCCTCTTGTTGTCAAACCCATATGACTTATGGTTTATTCGAATCACTATCTCCACCTTGAGAGCACATCGAAAAATTTCCGTGTATCTATTAAAGTTCCTTATAGCTAATTCCCCTTGGAGACTTGGTTTTAAGCCACTAAAGAATCTATTGATCTACCTCTCAGTTTGGATAATAATCACAGAAGCATACCTTGAAAGCCTTGTAAAATTTTCTTCGTAGGTACTAATAGATTCATCATCCATTTGCTTCTGTTCAAGAAACTCCTTCTCCATCTATGTTCGAAGAATACGAGGGAATTACTTATTGAAAAAGAAGTTATTCAACTCATCACATTTTGTGGACTTAATTTCATCCCTTTGCCTTGTATTATTGACAATATTTCACCATTGATCATCTTCACCTTCAAAACGATATTCTTTTAAGATGACTTTATCTTGTTCAGAACATTGAAGGACTGAAAATATATTTTTAGTGGTACTGATCTATTGTTCAGCCACTAATGGATCTGAAGAACCACTGAATGAAGGTGGATGTTGCCTCATGAAGGATTCAATAAGAAGTTGCTCCCTCCTTTGCTCATTTGGAATTCCTACATGATTCATAGCTTGAGAAAGTTTTGTGAGCATGGATACATGATTTTTTATTCCATCTCCCATACCATTTGGTTACTCGGGGGGGACAATCATTTCATTTCCCATTGTATTTAGCATTAACACATTTCCTTCGGGTTCCATCCATTGACTAAAACCAAGAAGCATAGTGTGAGGAACACTAGTTACAAAAGGGAAACCACAAAATCAAGAATAAAATTTCACTCTTTAGGTCTTATCATAGTTTATTCATGGCCATTTCTAAAACACTAAGATTTTGTTCTATGCTTAGAAATATCCTTAGGGTTCTTATAAATGCTTTCACATCCTAGTTTCCAAATGATGACTATACCTTTCCTATGAAACGAACTATAATGACCCATACTTTACAACATCATTATTACTTAAAAATTGAAGAATTCTTATTACAAAACATAACCAAACCATGATAGGACCGCATAGGTATAGTGTCTTTAGAAACTAGGAAACATGAACAACTTGTTCATAAATCAGCTACATTGTCTCCCATTTATTTTATCATATATAGAGTCCCTATTTGAATATCCTACTGAATACACTTATTCTTGACCTGGGGATAATAAAAAATACCAAGGGTGAGATCAAATGCTCAATAAGGGAAAAAAAGGAAATATCAATCATATCAAATTTATAAGAACATAATATTTTGGAAATATTATCCTCTAAAAGAGATCATTATATCATGACAGGGGATAAATCATAGGAGTGAAATGTAATACCAATATTTATAACATAAGACATGAAACATTTTGGCATAAAAACATATTCATAGAAAATCATTTCATATTAGGCAAGACTCATTGCCAAGACCATGAAAGCGGAAAAATTCCATTACTGAACCGAGTTCACTCCTCGTTCCAGTCCTGTATCACAGAACCAGATTCACTTTTCATACCAGCCATGTCTATCTCATTAGATATAAATATTTACCCAATGAGTTGGAGGGAGATATAGGTCCCACCCATATCATAATGAAACCATTCTTATGTGTGCCACAAAATCATAAATCATACATCATAGCATAACCCATGTAATAAAAAATGGATTCTTAAACATCATGCAATTATAACATAATCTATATAAGATAAAAGGACTTATAAAATTAATTCCATCATAACATAATCAAATCAATGTAATAATAGGTAAAGAAATATAACCTTATATTATCTTATATGGAAACAATTTTTATAGAACACTTAAACTCCATTCTTGAGGAAAATATCCTTTCTACATCAAAAACATTTTACCTTTCTCAATATGTCATACAATTCTAAACTAAATGAATTTATTTTAAAATAAACTTGAAAATGTGTAATGGAATTATCATGGAAATACTATTCTATGGAATCATAAAAATCCATTCATGTTGTACAAGATAAAAAACATTATTCGAGTACTTTGGCCGGAAAAGTAAAAAAGTATCTCGTACACAAATAACATAAGATTCCTTTCAAAATTTTACTAAAAATTCACCAATTTGTAAAACCGGATTTAAAATATTTTAGGAGTATATAAATAATATTAAATATTGAGGAAACATGGATGTGGATAATAAATATGACCCAGTAAATTCTGAATTATAAACAATCTCAAATAAAAAATGAGATTGCGAGATTTTCCCGTACCATAGGTCTGATATGCTCTGTATGTATCTGAACCTCTTGTATAATGATTTAAATAATGTAATGGAATTATTCTAGAATCATATAAATTTCCATGTTATCATGTATGGTCATATTCTTATCTAATTATGAGTAATATTTCATTGATACTTATTATTCGGGTGTTCATTGCTTTATGTTCTTATTTGTGTTTTGTCGAATAAATTCTTATTCCTCTTTTTAGGTTATATACAATAAATAAAAAAGAATGGTATTAATACAATATATATCAGATTTATTCATTCAATTATTTTATATAATCAGGATTTAATGAATATCATGTACAACGAATCACATCGCACCGTGGAGACGGTAAGCCATACTTTCACACGAGCGACGAGATCGTTCCCAAAATTATAGAATGGTATTTTAGTTGATGATAGAAAATCTCTAAATTAGTATAATGTTATAATAGTCATATATAGTTATTATTTACACCATCATACCCATCAATGTAAGGTGGTGGTGGAAAACTGATTACACCACGATGTGTAAGTGGTATTCTGAACATACACACACGTGGTGATTTCATTTTCCATAGGATGGATAGAAGGTGAAATTGGGTTGTTCCATATTTATAATAAAATATAATTATATGAGTGATACTGATGTTATTACTTTATAATGAAACAAATAAAGAAGGTGAAGTAGAAAAAGAAATAAATTTGAAAGAATCGGTAAAGGATATTACCTCTTCTTTGAAATGCCTCTTCTAAACCACCTCTTAGGGCACTAAAGTTGGTCATGGAAGAAGACCAGGACCTCTAGTATGTTTCTAAAAAACATAGAAAAAAGAAATGGATAGTTTTTTTCCAATTTCAAAGGCTCAAAATGTTGTGAGGAGAAGAGGGAGGAGGTGCCCTTTTATAAGAGAGAAGAGGGGCACTTTTGGAAACCTCTAAAATATTAATTTTTAATAAACCCAAACCCCACTTAAAAACCTAAAAAATGACTCAAATATTAATATTAGATGATATAGGGTTGTAATCTCATCAACCAATAAAATTTAGATAGGTTGGGAATTTATTTTTATCCTTATGAACTTGATTTGTCGTTATTTATTCTCTTTAATTTTATTTGTGGTAATAATATTCTAAATTTTAAATTGTTATATATAATTTCTTATGTGTTGTGAATTTTCAATAATTGGATACTTTATGACATTTTGGACCATATAAATTTTAATTTAATTTTTCTAAATATTTTTGTGATTTTTAAACAATTTTATAATATGTTATTTTTATAAAATAACAATAATGTCAATTTTGACACTATTCATTTATTCGAATTTAAATAAAATACACACAGAGGATATATTCGAACCAAAATATTTAATATATTCCTAAAATTTCATATTCATCTAATAAAATTTTTGGAGAACATTAATTAGTTCATATAATATTTATTTTAATATTTTTAAAGCTATTTTTTGATATTTCAATCAACAAAATAATTTCTACATCACTATTATGTCACCATTAAGGATAATTATTTAATAACTAAAAATACTAAATAGTTTCTCATGATATATATAATTTTATTATATTTCTGGATACTATTTATATTTGATGTTTTGTGAGGTCTATCACTAAATTAAAATTATTACACTTATAAGATATAAGAGAGTGACATGTTGTCACTTTCATTGGTTTTAATAATAATTATATCATTTAAATGGTCAAAAGTCCATGAAATGAATCTATTCCAACACTTAAGTGATATGGGTCGACTTTAATTTATGCAATATAATTTTGGCAGGTGTTAGGGTAATTTTATAATCTTATTTTTAAACTTAATTACCTGATTTACCTTGAACTATAGTAAATAAAAAATTACTGTAGTTACAATTCATAATATCAAAAAAAAAAGTAACCTATTAACAAAATTTTGACCCACTAGATCTAAATATTGATACAATTTTTCAAAATTCAAAACATAGAAGTTGTAGTAATTAATTTAAAACTAATCCCGTTGTTAAGAAAACAGGTTTTTAAAAGATAAAACATTTTAAAATATTGAAATGTTTTTAAGTAGGAATTCAATGTAAAATTAATGGTAATGAAATACATTATATTAAATTGTAAAAATATATTCAAATTATACTTTAAATAATTAAATACTATCATTTATACATATAAATTATCTTGTTGAAAAAATTTGTTTTTATGAAAAATTTAGTGTATTTTTATTATTCAACAAAATATGAACATTATCAAAAAGTGAAAAATATTTATCCAATGTAAATATTTATTTCCTGATTCAAAAAAAGAAGTTATTTTGTAATATTTAACTTATAAACTTGTCAAAAAATATATTTAAAATGGGTGCGCCATGAAAAGGCGGTAAAACTGCATTTTTTAAAAAATACATCTTTTGTCAAAAATTTGTTTTTGTTTTCTTATCTCATTCTAGAAAATGTGTAAGATGAATTATAATATTATTATATTTAAAATTAGGTTAATAATATTCATAATGGATAGTTTATTTTATTAATATATCATTTTTAGTGAAACTTGGTATTGCGTACAACGCAATCTATCGAGGAAGGTTTCTCTTGTGTGTAACACAAGCCAAGCCAGTGTTGTGTGTAGTGAAAGATTCCTTTGGTGTTGTGTATAACATAATACATAATAAGAAATTATATATTTTCTTCTCATAAAATCTCATGGTGTTACATACTTGAATCACCATTCTAATGGTCCTTAAAAAGTATTTAAAGAAGATCGAGCGAAAAAATGGTATTCATCCAACCAGACCTATTTCAAATTATATCTTCCTATTACACCTCTAAATATTTAGTATTCAAAATTAAATAATAAATTCAGTATAATTAATATACTAAAATTTTATTATGATCATAAATCCTCCATTATTTACCCTCTTCTCCATCAAATGGTAATTGATAGTATCACTCATGCGTACATGTCGATTATCGCATCCACATAGCGATAGAATTCATTTTCCATCACAATTTTTCATGGATGGTTACTCTAGTGGGTTTCATATTTATATATTATATTTATTATATATATTATTTTATAATTATTTTTAAATGTTTAATTATTATTTATATTCCATTCTTTGAATTAATCAAAAATTGAAACTAGTGTTTATGTATACGTACGTCCTATCATATCACTCAATGATATAAATCATAATTATAACTATACTATTTCTGGATAAATATAAATTTTTAAATAATTAATATATATTATATCAAAACCATTAAAAAAATTATGTATATTATGTAACCTTGATCAATGTACAAGGAACGAAACAATATAACTAAGTTTCACATAAAAAATGAAATAGTCAACACCCAGAATCGATGAATTTAAAACATAAGTATTAATAAATTGGTGTTGGGATGTTATAAGTGTATCACATTTGATATTTTAAATATTCAAATGATTATATAAAATAAAAATAATAAGTATAATTTTATTATACTTGTATTTAACAAACTTTTGAAGCAATTTAAACTCTAGATAAGGGCATATGATCTCAAATTTATTTCTTTGGGACATTTTTTATGTTATATACCAATATTATTTTATGAGTTGTAAATAAATACCCATTTCCATTAAATATAATAAGTCAAATTATGTTTATGATATTTAATTGTTCATTTCATTTAATTCTTTCATGTGGAATTGTGATCCAAATATTACTAATGTTGCATGGGATTGTGATACAATCCCATTGTTTATCAATAATGATTATGATTAAGTTTATGATGTTGAAATTTCATGATATATCTCTTTGGAATGTCATTAATTTTATTTTAATCCATTTATTTCTTCATAATATATGTTTTCCTTTCATTTTTCTCACATTCCCTACTTAATATCCAAAAAGAACATTTTTCTGGAAACTAACATTATTTATATCTTCTAACAACAATATATTTTCTTGAACATCTATATTTTCTAAAAATGTTTTCATACATTTTTTCTATTATCATGTGGTTTTTTAAATTCATTTTTACCCATTTTTAACATTTGACAAAATGTTTTAAAAGTTATCTTATTTTCATTTTGCGAAAGAGGTACTTTTTTCATTTTACCTAAAATGTATTTGAAATATTTTTTATCGTATAAGACTTGAATAAAAAATAATTATCATCACTCAATGAATTAAATTTTACTACATACTTATCGAAGTTTTTATTCTGGGAAAATATTTTCCTTAATATATGGAAAGTTTTATATTTTAATAAGTGATTTAAAAATGCAAAATCATATTTTCCCCATGAAATAATATGGAGATATTTTAAAAGATATTGTCATTTATGATAAAATTATTTAATTTTACTTATGATTTAATAGTGATATGATTCAATAATACCATCTATATTATTTTTCAAGATGGTTTATCAATATAATTATAAAATATTGATTAATCTCATTTTCTCTTCCATGAGATAAGTTATGTTTAATGTTTTTATGATATTGGGGCATACATATGAATGGAGTTTTGGTTATTTGATTGGTGGGGCTAGAATTTTATATACCAATGTTGAATTTTTGAATTATTAAAGCTATAAGAGATTAAATGGTACACATGAGTTTATCTTAATCCTTAGAAAAAGCCTGACAACCCTACTAGATAACATCATCGTACCCCTAGACAATCCTCTCAATGCACACTTTTTCTGTTGGCACCATCATGGACAAACACCCAGCCTATAATCATGTGTGAATACCCCTATCCCCACACCCCTACGTCCTTATTCCAGTGTAAAAATGCCTCACCCAGGATTTAAAATCAAGATCCTATAAAGTGTATGAAGCATCTAAAACACCATTCCACATTATGATATGATACTTACAAACATTAAATTTTATTTATTTAGATAATATATATTTATATAAAATTTAATTGTTTATACTCATTGTATACTAATATATTTTTGTATATATTATGTATTTGTGTATAATATTTTTATATAATATATATTTGTGTGTAATATATAATAATATATATTTGATCATATATATATATATATAATATATGTAGGTATAATATATTTATATATATAATTATATTTACATATATAAAAATATATTTACACATATAATTATAAATATGTTTATATTTGAATCTTTATGTGTATATATTTTTATATTTATATAATATTTATAAATATAAATAATTTTAATTACTTTTTGTTTACGTAAAAATAATATTATTAGTTATTATTATTATTATTATACGTATTTTTTAAACTATACAAAATATATGTTCGTTTTATAAACATTATACATTTTAATCTTTTATAATTTATGATATACATAAGTTGTTTTAGAGCCATTTATATTATATCATCTGTAAATATATATATATATATATAGACAAAAATAAATACATTCATATAATTTGAGAAATATAATATAATTAAATGATACATATATATATACATATTTACTAAATTAATTTATAATTAATATCTTATACTATAATATATATATATAATATTTATATAATTTATATAAATTTATATATAATGATATATTTGTTATATAATATTTCTATTAAAATATATATATATGTATATATATTCTTAAATTTATCTATATTATATATATTTGTATACGTAATATAATATAAAATTATTTATACAAAAAATATATAATTAAAATGTATTTAGTATAGTATATGTATAAAATGAAATAGAATATTAATGTTTAGTATTCATAAAACCATATATAGATTTTAAAAATATGAATAAATATATTTATAATTACACTTATATTATGTATATAACTATATATATTTGTATAGATTTTTATTTATATGTATAATTATTAATTTAAATTAAATTTTAATTTACATGATATTTATTTTTAAAAAAATTTAAATTTGAAGGCGGTTTAAAATCCCCTCTAATCAATGGGATTTGCAGTTGTTCCGGACCCCCAACCAAATTATTGAAATAGTGGGGGTTAAAAATCCTCTCAAATTTCATAAATTAATGGGGGTTGACAACCCTCTATTTTCATCAATTAAAGGAGGTTCAACCCCCCCCCCCCTCAAATTTCTTAAATTAGACGGGGCTCAAAACCCCCTCTACTCTAAGGGATTATCAGCAGTTCATGAACCCACTATGATGTCTCAAAATAGAGAGGGTTGTGATCGCCAACTATTTCATTTTTTAAAAATCAATTTTATATATATATATATATATATATATATATATATATCCAGAGGGATATTTTATATATATCTTCTATACAATCCAACCAAAAATATAGAACCATTAATTTTAGAATCAGCAGAACTTTTAGCAAAACCACCTCTAAAATCCAACCCAATACTAAAAAAAATCATAACAATATTTAGAGGGGGTTGTGAACACCCAATAAATTTTAATACTAGAGGGTCTTGTGCATATACCCCATTAAAATTAATTTATAGGGGTTTGTGCATAACCCCCTCTAAAAATCGGTGACTAATGTGTTGTCGTTTCATGTAGTCTCCCACGCTCATAATATAGTACAGTGGATGTTATCCCATTCCCATAGAAGGTACACTACAGGACAGCCTAATCATAACATGTTATGAATGTCTTTGTTGGTATCCTGGACAATATATTTATATGATTATGATTATGACACACTATACTACAATCTTTTATGGCACGAGATTCTGCCGGTGTTATGTTCTAGTGGATCATTCTCTTTGATCCTTTAATGATTTAGGTCTTATAAACTTCCAAAATTTATGTTATGACTCCTGATAATAATCTATGGTATGCATGGTATGGTTTCAAATATTATTCTCATGTCGTAATACACTTATTCTCAAGTTATTGTTAAAAAATGATTGATATCTCCCTTATTAAACCTTACTGTGCTTCTGAGATCAACATTTCTTAAGTGAGAAACCTAAGGACAATCTTCATCATCATTTTGGTTCATGATGATTGTGCCCTTTCTATGCACCTAGTTTGACACTCCTAGTGGATATCCCTCGGTTGATTGAAAACAAATTATAAACCAACATGAAGTGTTTGAGTAGATAATGATTAAGGATGACATAGGTTAAATATATGTTATTATGATACTGATATCCCATAAATTTTATTTCACGATTATGTGTTCTTCCAATATAATTATTATTTATCACAAAATAATTTTTGTTTTAGTAAATGGATAGAATAAAAAAAAGTTTCAAAAATGATTTTTTCAAACAATGAAATTATATTACTCAAATGAGATCAAATTTAATGTGATCATAAATTCAAAATCTCATTTTTATGCTTACATAGCTTTCTTAAGTCATGGATCATGCGAATTTGCAAAAATATAAAATGAGTGAATGAAATTATACAGATTCCATCATCAGAAAATATCAACTTTCTTTTAGTGGATCTAATAATCTAATAATTTCAGAAAAATAGATCTGTATCATTGTAAATATATATTCTATTCATTAATTGTCAAATAATGAAACATTGTTTTTTGTTATCTGTCATTTGGAAGGTGAAGTAGTCAAATTGGGCATTCTCATTAATAACAAGAGTCAATGTAAAATAAATTACTACCTGTAGTCAAATGAGTTTAGAATATTTTTTTGACAATAGGATTCCAAATATTCTTCAAAGGAAAATGGTTAAGGAATTATTTGACATAATTCAGTTGGTTATTGAATCCATTAGTACATATGAGATAAATTTTAAAATACTTGTAAGGTATGCCTTTGGTATTAGTATACAACCTGAAAGTATGGTTCATCAATTATTTCATGCCTTTAATTCAAGTTTCCAAATTGTGTTATCCATAATGTAATTTAGTAAATATCAATAAATAAATTGATATTCTACAAAGGTGGAAGTAGAAATTGAAGTTTCCCATAAATATCATGATTTTTAAAATGAAAGAAAAATTTAATTAGAAAGAAGTAATAATAATAATAATAACCAAATAGGGAAGAAGATAGTCTTTCTATTATAAAAGAAGTATAGAAGGAGGCATAAAGGAAGTTTTCTTAATCGTGCTAGTAAATGATTTAAGTGTGGAGAGGAAGGTCATCAGGGATACTATGACTAATGTGATGGCACGATGTAATCCAATGATGGAGTGAAATCGCAATATAATACACCACCAACAATCCAGTGTTTCAAATTCGAGGAGAATATGAAATATTATAACAATTTATTAGACCTGTAGGTAAATGGTAATAATCGAATTCAGTGACCGCTTAATCTTAGATATAAGGAGAAATATCATTCGATCAATACTGTTGATGAGGGGTATGATAATGATGTGGTAAAAGGTATACCTACAATACACTCTAGACCTGCTAATGAATCATTTAATTATATATCTAACTACACTTTCATGTCTGAATAATTTTCAAAGGGTATCCAAATACTACCTCAATGACTATATATTGAATTATTAGGGAAACCCCATAATATTATGATGATTTCATCTGATCTCTGTAAATATTATCCCATTTTTAATGGAATGTGATTCCAAAAAAATCATTTTTTCTACCCCTAGTTGAATGTCATGATGTCTTAGGAAGTTATTGGTTTTATTTTCCAATCCCAGATATATTTATCAGAAAGTGAATTCATATTTGATATTCAATACCAAAACTTGATCATTCCTCAATGTAGTGATTAATATGAAATCTTATGGAAATATAATCCATTATATATTTCTTTACTCCTTATTATAAGGAATTTTTATTTCATAAGGTTCGAAAGATACACTACCTTGAAGATACGCCTATTGTGCAAGAATGTTTTTATGCCAAGTTATAATAGTTTCTTAGTCATTTATCAAATCATTATGTTTAGATTTTAGAAAAATACATACCTAGTGATACACCTATTTCATAGATATTATATAGAATTACACTGATTCAGTTGCATGAATTAAATAAGTAAATCTAGAAGAATATTAATTTGGGATAGATTTAGTCAAGGGCATCATCTGGGGGTGGCCCTATTATTGTTGTTAAGAATAAATATGGCTCAGTGAGAATCTGTATTTTTTATCTCTAAGTTAACAAGATCAATATCAAGAAAAATAATTATATATCTCATATTGATGATTTTTTTCATCAATTACGCATAGATATGTACATTTACTAGATTTACCTTCATTATGGATATCATTAATTGAGGTTTAATAAGGATGATATACTCCGAATAGCATTCCACTCAAGGTATAGATACTGTGAAATTATTATGATGGCATTTGGTCTTTCTAATTCCCACACTATCTTAGTGTATTTAATTAATGGAGTCTTTAGAGATTAGGTTTATTGGTTTTTTGTATTCCTCGTAGATGATATTATAATATACTCAAATGGAATGGAAATAAACAACATCATTGAGAATTAAACAGAAGACCCAATTGAAATAGAATCCATAGGAAAAAATTTACAATGTGTGGATTTTAGTTACATAAAGATTAATGTTTGTATCATATAATCCCATGAGAGTATATATCAAAATATCTATCAAATGACGGTAGTTATTGAACATTGGCCTAGGAAAGACACTTTGAATGAGATATATATCTTTCTTTTTTTGGGTATATATTATCTACACTTCACGAAAAAAAATTCATGGAATCTAATCTACCCACCAAATGAACCCAGAAAGGATAAATGATTATTTGTATAGATGAATGTGAATAAAATTTCAAGTAACTGAAGATAATATTAGTTAGTTAACCTATTATTACATTAACCTATACTATATAAGGATTTATGATCTATCGTGATTAATCAAAAAATATTCTTGGAGGCATCCTAATCTAGAATGACATGGTGATAGTTTATGTATCACACCAATTAATGGTTCCTGGAAACAATTATCCAACCCATGATATAGAGTTAGAAAAAGTAATTTTTTCATTATTGATATGGAGGTATTATATTTTGGTATAAAGGTGTGATGTATATACGTATAATAGGTTTTTATAGTATATATTCAATCAAAAGGAGCTGAATATGAACCAAGAAGATGTTTGGAGTTGATTAATGATTATAAATGTTTGATACATTACCCCAACGGGATGGTAGACAAGGTGGTAAATGATTTGAGTCAAAAGGAACATGCTAGATTATATATGACAAGGATTAAAGAGATCTAATATTTCTGTATTTGAAAATGATGGATATATAAATCATAAAAGAAGGGTAGAAATTTTATATTTATCAAATGAGTTTTCAACCATCTATCCATATAAGTATTAAAGAGGAGAGAAAGGAAGATGTGGAACTATAAAAGAAGGTAAAAAATGTTCCATTATTCCCGCTTGATTATGATTGAATAATATGGTTCAGGAACCACGTGTGTCTTCTATAAAAATAATATTTTAATAAGGATATATTTGATGAGGATCACACATTATCATTCATTATTCATCCTTTAAGTAATATGATTTATAGAGATTAGAGAAAATATTTCTTGCAAGAAATCATAAAAAGATATATTAAACGGTATATATCTCGGTGAACATTCAATAATAATATTTATGCTGAGAGATATAATTCTAATGGGATGTCCTGACCATTAACCATACCACAATAAAGTAAAAACATCACCACGTATTGTTTGTCATACTCCCCAAAACATCTAAAGTCCATATTTATTTTTGGGAAGTAGTATGTCACATTACAAAGTCAGTACACTTCATTTCTATTAGATAATATTTCTATAATTGTAATATTTCCAAAATATATATTAAATAAGTTGTAAGGTTTCATAGAGTAGCATATTCTATTGATTCTAGTTGGAATCAGAGGTTTTACTTTATGTTTTGGAAAATACTTATGTATGATCTGGATATAATGTTATGTTTTAGTACATCTTGGCACTCTCAATCAAATGGTAATCCAAAGGGAACCATTATAGCTGTATATTAAATATTGATATCTTTTTGTATAGATTTCAAAGGTGGCTGAGATAAACAACTTTAAGTAATCACATTTTTATACAATAATCTATTTCACTCGACCATTCTAGATAGATCTTTATGAAGCCTTATCTAGAAAGAACTATATAAATCCAATGTTTCGTGGTGAAGTTGGAGAAATGAAGAAATTTGAACATGATCTAGAATAGGAAATAGTAGAGAAATTTGGATCCATTCAACATCAAATCAAGGTAACTTAGAAAAGATAGAATATTTACACTCACAACTGTCAGAAAAATCTAGAATTCTATTTTTGTAGGAATATATTTCTATTAATTTCACAAGGGAAAAGGATATATTATTAGGAAAGAAAAGAATTTTGGGACATAGGTATATTATACCCTTCATGATTATTGATTGAGTATAGAAGATATTGTATCAATTGGAACTTCCACCTAACCTCTCTCAAGTTCACGATGTGTTCCCTATATCTCTCATGAGGAAGTACATACCTGATCCATCACATGTACTGAACTCAGAGATTATTCCACTGGAGAATGATGTTTTCTAAAAATAAACACCATTAGAAATCTTGGATCAATTAGATGAATATATATAAAACAAGATGAATCACGTGGTTATAGTTCTCTATAAGGTAAATAAATTTGACGAAACTACTTTGAAACTTGAGGATGTGATGAAGGAGAGATATCCTCATTTTTTTTATGTTGGAGTGATGGAATTATGAGGGATAAATTCATTTATGGTGGGTATAAGGTCAAACACATAGATTTTATGATATATTTTTAAATATTTAAATTTTATTTCATTCATATCTTTCATTACACATAACACTAAGTATAAACATATAGTGGTATACTAATGAAATATAATTATTTAATATGATAGTTATTCCCTAGCCATGGTATTGGAGGGATTTAATATGATTAACAACGTTATAAAACATGTATAGTTAATACTTTCATAAATTAAATTTATTGGATATAAATTTATTCTGAATGAATATAAAAACTATTTAATGTAAAATAGAATTTTTTCTAGGAAACAATTTTAATTTGCACAATGTGTTTTTATTAAAATAAATTCATTTTTTAATTATTAGTGAATGATTTTAAAATAATGAATATATCATATATTTAAAAAAATTACCATTCATCATATTTTTTATAGGCGTGGGAGATGAAATAATTTATTTTTAAGCTTACAAATTACTTTTTCTAAGAAAAATTTTTCATCGAGTTTTGTGGTGATATTTCAAAATGACATTATTCCAATTTAGAAATTTAATCCTTTAAAAACGATCATATATTTAGAATAAAAATATTCAAACTTTTTATATAGGTCCCTTCTATTTTTTGTCTTTAAGAATATTGGACTAGGTAAATTTTTGTCACCTCAGTAATGGTAAAACAGGTAAAACAGGGTTCAAACATAGGGTCAGTTATTTTATAATACTCCAGTACTTGTTTTTATCCAACAATTTTGGTTCACTTTTACCATTATCATCCATATATAAAAAACATATCCATTTGGTGGAATTTTTATTTTATTATGACCTTGTTATTTTGAAAAAAAAATTTAAAAAAAATGTCACACAACTGAATTTAAAAACAATAATATTTTGTTATAAGGAAAAAATGAGGATATAATAAATTATAAATATAAATTTAATATATTATTTTTTTATCATTGTAATTATTTATAGTTTTTTTTATTGAATAATTACCTTAAATACATATGAAATGATGACATGGTATTTATTCAATTAATATAAAAAAATAATACATTATTTTATAAATATTAAAAGTTATAAAATTTGTGTGAATGGTTGTTTTACAAAATAATTCTAGAAAAATATTATATATTCTCACTTTCTACAAGTTGTATATTAGAGTTCCTTCTCTATAATGTTGTCTTTAAAGTCAAATTAAATGGATAGTGTCAAAAATTACATTATTAATATCTTATGTTAAATAATACTTTATTAAATTATTTAAAAATCATGCGGAGAAGTAGGATGAATATTGTTTGAAAATTTCATTCATTATCAATTTATAAACTAATTTTTACCTCGTAAGTCAAATTATAACCCAATAATTTTTAAAATTCATTACCACGCTTAAGATTAAAATTAGTTTATCATGGGTTAAACAAAACAAAATGTTTTAAAATGTCACCAATTCTAGTATAAATTTCATTGGATATTGAAATTTGTTACTTATAATAATTTCTTCTGACAATATGATCATTTGGAAAAACTTTCTTGAGAATTAATTCATTATATTTAAAAAAAGTATTCCAAGTGCATCTTTTCCATCCCTTAGAAAATGATACAACTTATATCTTTTCTTTTCAGCACATTAAGCCACCTAGATAAACCAAACACTATATAGTTCAATTCTTAAATTACATAACCATGATTTATAGGTGTTTTTATTCTAGAAATTCCATTCCAAGGGTCCTTAAGAAGGGATCTATGGTAGGCATGTGAAAGAAGAAGTAATTTTCCTACCCAACCACTTTCAATTTATTTGTATTTATGCTTCTAAATATGTGAAATTCACATTAAAATAAAAAATATTTATCCAAAATATACATAAAAATGTGATCATGAAACCACTATTATCCACTTGTTTTTGTTAAAAGTGAAGTGATCGTATCACTCTTACGTACGTGTAGAATACCGCCTCCACATAATAATACAATTAATTTTCCATCACCATATATCATGGATGGTTATTAAGGTGGTTTTAGTGTTTATATAATATATTTATTATATGAGTTAAATAATAATTTTTTTATTTTTATGTGAATTAATATTTACAATTCTTCTATTCCGACCATCAAAAAACAAAAATTGTATTCTTTTGTATGTACTGCATATCATCTCGTTGAATGGTGTAAAACATTTTTATAACTCTACTTTTTTAGGATGAATAATAATATTTATATAAGGAATATATATATTATTTAAATCAATACTAATATTCTATAGATAATGGAAGAATCGTAAAACTATAAGCACTGGATCTACCAAACCAAAATTCTCATTAAAAAAGAAATAGTTAACATATATAAATGATGATTTTAATTAGTAATTATTAATGAATGGGTTTTGAAATGTTATAAGTGGTTTCTATATGATATTATAATTATTCAAATGAAACTATAATATAATTATAATAAATATAAATTTATTATGCAGACGGTTATTATGATTTTTAAGCAATTTGAAATCAAGGTAATGGTTTATCATCTCAATTTGTCTTCTTCGGGATATATGTTATATATATATATATATATTTATATATCATATTTTACAATGTGAATATAAATCCAAATGGAAAATTTATATCATGAATATCCATAGGATAATGATACATAAAGATCCATTTGATGTTATTATTTCCTGGGGATTACGGCACAATATTTACCAAAGTGGGAAGGGATTATGTTACAATTTCATTGTATATTACGATTATTTATGATTACGTTTATAGTAATGGAATTTAATGATCTATATCTCAAAAAAATTATAAATTATTCTTATATTTATTTATTAATAATAAATTTTACCTTCATTTTCATCACATTAAGTACTCAGGAGACTGAAATAACATTATTAAGGAAAACCCACATTATTTCTCTCTTCGGTATAAAATAATATTTAATTTATATCTATATTTTTTTAAAAATGGTTCAATGAATTATTTTATTATTTTCTAATGACTATTTAATGTAATTTTAAACCATGCTTGATTTTTTACAAAAATGGCTTAAAAGGAAACTTACTTTCATTTTCTGATTGAGGTACTTTTGGACTCTTACCAAAAATGTGGAAGAAATATGTGTCTTAATATACATGAAATGAAAATGATATCCTCATGTCATTACTACATGATTATATTTATAAAACATTATATTTTTCCAATTTTATATACAAAGGAAATGGTTTCTTTAATATTTATGATAATTGTTTCATCTAGTATAACGATTAAAATTTAAAAAGGCATTTTCATCAAGAATTTTTCTAGTGATATTTGAATAGAATATTTCATATATGATAACATAATTTGAATTATAAATATAATTAAATAGGGGTATAGTCCAATGAACCATATTTATTCATTATCTAGATGATTTATTTAAGTGATCATAAAATATCGATGAAACTCATTTTATTTTCAATTGGTAAATATTTTAATTAATATTTTTATGATATTGTGGAATACATATGAGTGGATTTATTATTATATAATGGGTCAGAAAAGAGTTATATTTCTGTAAAATTGATTGGGTCAATATTAATGACAAATGAGATTAATGGGTATATATGAGGTTTTCTCAATCATAAAAAAGGGGCACATGAGAGGTTATTCTCTTATCGAAAAAGGGTACAAGGGAGTTTATCTCAAGCCTAATGTTGGTAAAAAAATATATTAACCCATGCCCAATAGGTTGTGAGTGTATTAGTGGGTAGCCTTGAAATTAGATTTATTTTTATATTTTTAAATCACACATTATTACACTCTTTTAGGACATGGTATTATGCTAGTTTTATGTTCTCAGGGCACATGTTCTTGGATCCCTTTATGATTTAGATATTATGTACTATCAGGATTTATGAAATGACTCATTATTTTGATTTTTTACATACACGGTATGGTTTTCAAATGAAAACATACTATTAGAATACACTTATAATCATGTTATTCTTATTTTATCAATGATATCTCGTGTTTTTTCCCATACTGAGAATCTAATCTTACACTTTCTTATGTTTCCTTTACCTAGGTAACAAAGAATTATTTTTAGTTTCATATGTCTAAAAATAGTGATAGTTATGAAGAACAAAGTGGTAGATAATTTATATATCTTATGAATAATATTTTTATGTATCCATGTTTCTAAAGAAATAGAACTTATAGGGTTCTAGGATGGATCATAATGTTATGTAATGAGTATTCATTTGATATGATGGAATATTTTTTTATGAAAAGTATCAGCCTCTATAATTCTATTGATTGAATTTATGATGGTCAAACCTATGCTCTCCAAAATTCATATTCCAATATACCAACACTCATCCACTATCTATACGTCCCCATGAACTCTACAAAAATATGGTTTCTAAATATCCACATTATTGTTAACTAATATTCTCTCTTTCTAGTGAAATGAATCTCACGCCTCAATAATCTCCCTTAGGAGATTCATTTTAGTTTTTTGAAATTAAGTCCTTAACATAACCCATGAAATCTTATTTCTTTAGATATCATAAATCACCTAAATGTACCCCCTATATGCCTCCCTTTTGATCAACCAAGACTTATTGAGGCACAATACCACCTTAGATCATCCTAAGTTACAAATTTATTTAAAATGTTGGTTAGATTATTTTTCCCATTATATTTCTTCAATATGTTTTACCTTATCCTAGAAATATTCCAATGAAGAGTTAATTCAGAAATATGTGCTTATTATATTAATGATACATTTAATTTCAAACTAAGTAAACCATGCTCTCTGAGTCACAAAAAACCTCTCTAATTTTTGGTGTTTCTGTAAAATCATATATAAATACAATCAGAAATACCACCTCTTTATCTACTTTTATCAATGAAACTTACTCTAATTATATTATAGAAAACCCAAAAATAAATGTCTTTTTTAAAAACAGAAACCACCCTAAAATTAATGGAGTTATAAAATGATGAAAAATCAAAGCACAATCACTAATAACAATATTACAATAACAAGGTAAGTCCCCCGATCTATAATAAATAATCTTACTATAATTTGATCTAACATTTCTATAAATGATGTCAGTAAAAAATTTCACCTTCCACAAAGTGTGAGTTATATCTATTTAATTTATAATGAGCATTTTTAACATCCCAATTAAATAGAAAAAATACCATGGAATATTACTCTTTTCATGAATGAAGCTTACCAAGAGTTTTTAAGTTGATTCAACCTATGTAATATTGATGTCATGGATTATACACAATCAATTTCTAGTTATAAAAGATCTAGTCAATACCTTAATTTTTTCCATGAAAAAATATGTACTAAATTGGACTATGAATGATCTATATTTTTCTTTTAATAGACCTCTTCCATGCAAAATCCCATCCTTTTTGGAACCATCTACATTATGTTTACTCCCTTTTTTGGAAGGTTACACTTTATCTTCTGTAAATGAGAGTCCATGCCTCCCAAATTGGGACATTGAGATATGTGGCCTTTTTCTATTACCAATTTCTTCCCCCAATAAAATAAAGTACCAAGCTCAATTACTAGCAACATGAACCTAATCCTTATAATATGATAAGAGATTTTTCTTCCTTGATGAATTTTATTTTTCATTTCCCATATTTCCGAACATAACTTAACAAAAACAAAAAACTATGATCTTTACCTATTGTGGACACAACTCAGACCCATAAATCCAATGGAAAGAAAAGTCAAAACATCACCTACCTTCACATTGATACCTAGAATACATCTGACCAACTCCCAAGGAAAGAAATATATATCAATATCAAAAAATAAATTACCGATAGTTTTAGTATTGTGGTTTGGCACATGAAGCAGGATGCCAAGGTTATACATTTATCTTGAAAATTTTAATCCATTGAAATAACCTAATTATGGATTCTTCATAAATGTTTGTTGTTATTTCCACTTACACAATGACGTGAATTGGGGGTGATAGTAAATCTCCCTCTCTTAGTCCTCTCACTTATTTGAAAAATACAAACCTCTTGCCCAAAAAAGAGTCTGATATCCAAGGAGAAACAAAGCTTCTAAATATTAACTAATGAGACCACTCACTGAGAAACATTATAGGGACTCAATTGTTCCAAATAAATGTCAGATGTTTTGGAACACTTTATATACTGATAGATCCATTTCCTAGCCTCCCTTTATTCCCTTCTATAGCTTTAAATGAACATTGTGGCAAGTCTCTCTTTATGTTAAATATTTGGAAGAGTATACACCATGGAATTTAATAGGATGCAAAAAAACAACTAAAAATGGTAGCTTATCTATGAGATCATCCCAGAATTCTATATTTTGATACTTTTCATTAAATAGATTGAAATTTATATCAAGGGGTTTGGTCACTATTTCCACTTTTGAAAAAAATTCTACAACCTTTTGGATGTAGTCTTCTTTAGTTGCGTATAATGTTCTAGAACATTTTCTAATGTCATCCTCATCTATAGAATTATTTACATCGTGCTAAGATTATTTATGTCTAATGGTTTTTATAACTCATCATTTATTTCAATGACCATTGCTTTCACTAGAACTATTATCTTAATTTTATCCACATAGAGAAGATGGATGATGAAACTCCCATCATCAATCACATTAAGGTAATAGTAATGGCTAACATTACTTCATATGAGCTTATATTCCATTATAAAATTATTTAAATTCTTATTCAAAACCCCCGGTGTATTCATTAAACCATAAAAACATCATTTGAACTTACACACAATTCCCTAGTTTTGTTGATCCAGAATTCCGAACAACTACTCCATATAGATCTCTTCATATAAATCCATACAAAAGAATGATGTCTTGACATCTACCTTACAAGATAAAGATCTTATGATGAAACCATACACAATCGTATTTGAGTTGTCATATGTTTGATAACCATATAAAGTATATTAGAGAAATAAACTCTTTATTTCTATAAAAATACCTTTGAAATTAAAATTTCCCTAAAATTAATCAAACAAACATTTTCATCCTCTGAGAAATAAAAAAAATTTAGAAGAATCTTCTTTACAACATTAATTAACATTATTTATAATTTTTTAAACATAGGGTAAGACACAACTTCAACTATCATGGATATATCACATTCTTTTAAAACCATCAAAATGTTTTCCTCCCCTCTATATGTTCATAATCTCCATCATCCATTAGAAGTAGAAAATTAAAAGAACCATCACACATTTTTATTGGATTCCTTTCACTAGTAAATCACAATAGTTTTCCCTATTTATATTCTATTTGTATTACTGTGACTTCAATGGTGTGGGTATATGGTGTTATAACATTTGTTTGCTTTGAACACTCTGGTACATAAGGCCTCAGAAACAGTATTGAAACATGACCATGATCTTATGGATACAACACTGGTTAGTCATTATTACCTAAATTATTTCCATTCATGAATTTTCAATAAGATTTATATCTTTCAATTATCTATATATGTAAACCTCATCTTATGATGACAGTTTTTTTCATTACAATTTTCCACCAATTTTAAATTCTTCCATTGGGTCTCTTTGTTTAAGATTACACATTGACCACTCATGATATTTCAATAATAATTATCCCATTGATTAAATCCAAATTCTTCATCATCATATCCAAAAAAGTAATATTCTTGAGATATTTCATCCATATTGTCTCATTCCTTAGTATCAACACAGTCAATGGAAAGTGCAGTGAAGACTTTCAGGTGGTCCAAATCAACCATTCATATGGACTAATAGTTCTCTAGAAGTTCTTACCCAAATGGTAAGGATAGAATTTGACTGACTAATTGTGTTATATATTTCACTACCTCTACCCACAATAATTTACAAAACCATGTGTGAATACTCTTGTTCCTAGACTTCTCCAACAATGTAATATCCAACCTCTCTATATATCCATTCTTATCCTCAGTTGTTGGAAATATTTTTCCAAAATTAATACCCATTTACCATTAAAAAAATATGTAACTCCCTGATTACATCTTCACCACCATTTTCTATTTTTAATAAATTCAACTTACTTATAATCTACATATTCACTATTTCCATCCATTATATAAGAGTCGAGAATAGTTCATAATTTTCCTTGTTAAAGTACACCCATGTTATTCTTGTGTAATCATTGATACATATCATCTAATATGGTGAAACAGTGTGATAAAGTTCAATATCTATCTCCCATGCATTAATTATAACCCACTTGATCTTCTGATACATTGAAATTTTTCCTTCTATTCGAAACGACCCATTCGATAATTCTCAAAATGTTCAATCACTTTAAATTCCATACTCTATGCTTCTTTCATTCAATAATCCCTTTGAATCCAAAATCATTGTCCCCTTTTATCCGATTTGGACTTAACTATAATTCCAAATTTTATAAAATGTAATTTCTCTAGTTTTAATCGCTCCATCAAATAATCTAGTGATATACATGATTATTTTATTCACAGCCTTTAATAGAATTATCAGTCCACCTGAAAATTTTCATATTCCATCCATGAACATAGTAAAAAAAACCTAATTAACAAATTTTTTGATTTAAATTATTCTTTACTTAAATTTTTAAAGTTCAATATTCCTTGAAAGATTAATAAGAATTCAGTCCTCATTTGTATACATACACCTCACAAGCTAGAAATATCAATATCTTTCTCATCCACCATATATACTATTTGAATATTTTAAATATGTAACTCTTAATAATATCACTCTCATATTTGGTATCAAATGAATCTTTATTTTTTATCAGTCAAGACATAATTCAGCTACTGGTACATTGGATAAAAACACTCATTTCTTTTCACCGAGGGTTCAAGGACTCACTTGGGAAAGGATATATTCAATATTTATCCCATTGATCACAATAATTTTTTTAAGTTGGACTTTATTCTCATAATTCCAACACCTAGAAGCACTATATACCAAGATACTACTGCTTTGACACCAACGAAATTTCTCTTTATTAATCAATTTCTATTCAAGAGTATTCCCGATTTATTCTACACTATAATCATTTTTGGAAGTAACCTAAACTTCCTTTTATTAAATTTTTTTGTTTAATATTAGTTAGTATAAGTCAAAAATCAATGTGATTCAACCCAGAACCAGTGACCTTAGTTGGTCTGTAGCAAGGCCTGATAGGCATTCCTAATCATTCTTGGTAGGAAAATAGTGTCTGGCATCAATCATAACCGAATTTGTGAATGATTTCTCCCTTGAAAATCAGACAAATAGAAATGTAAAAATAGGTAAAATAAAACTAAATATTCATTAGAAAAGAAATAAAACTTGACATACCTTGTTGGGAGCTTGTGTTTCAACACAAAATATGAAATCACTGACACTCTAAGAGAAAACCAGATCTTGGAGATCTAGAATTGGGAAATAATAAAGCGTGTTTGTGTGAGAATAAAAATGACAAGTAGAGATTATAAAAGAGAACAAAATCCCTATGAGTTAACTATTAAAATACATCCGATCATGCTAGTTGGAAAATATGACATATTTAAAGTTTTTTTACTCTTTTATAAAAACATTTAACTATATTTTATTTTTACGAAAGCTACCTCCATCATATTTTCTAAACAGATTTCAAATCCAGAGATTTATTTTAGAAAAAATCCTTATGAAATATAACTAATACTAACACACTTGTTATTATATTGGAACAAAACAAAAAATTAAATTGTAAAAATAGTTCCCATGAAAATAAGAGAAAAATATTTAAATCATCCTTGGAAATCACTACGTATCTAGGTTAGTTGGTTCCCTATGGTTTTCATACTCTTTGTGATTGAATCATGTAATTTTTTCTAATACACGATACACTTGAGGGTATAAATCCAAAGTAATTTAAATTTATAAAGAATATTCATATTTTTTAGTTAATGTTTTAGTATAATCCTACTATGGAGCCTAAGATGGGGCCCTACTGACTCATCTTTCATAAAAGTCCTTAGTTCACACACTACGTACCCAACTTTCCCAAGTAATTCATTCAAATAGAGTGAATTTTTTTATAAAGATATAATATACACATATATCACATACTTTACTAAAACTTCTATCAACCTTCTCACCTTTATCCCTCCATCATAGTTGAACCCACTTTTCACATCACACAAACAAACAATTAAAACAATTATCACATACACACATTTCCATTCCTAGGGGAAGCCTTGAGAGGTTTTTTCCATATAAAACATTTCAAAGTGCCAATTAGGACTCCTGACATTAATATTAACACTTTACTTCTATTGAAAACATGTTATAATCACTTATTTTATGAAGAAACCCATTTCAAAATCCAATTAATCATTATGAAGGATTCCCAATTGAAACCAAACAAGAAAACATGCATAAAAAATCAAGACATATTGAGATCCTATAATATATCTTAGAAAAAAGTGGGAATACATTTCAAAAAACCATAACCATTTACATAGAATATAATTTTCATATGAAACGAATATAAATCATTAAAAATATTATGAAATCATAATTTTTAAATTAATTTTTTGGACATATGGAGCCTACCTCAAAACATAAAGCCTTTGGGAATGTAAACTTGAATCCACACTTTTATGCTTACATGAATATTAACCTACACATATATATAAGAAACGTTTTCCCCAATATGCATATTCATACTACTATGAGGGAATATGTAAATGTTTTTCCTTATATATTTGCCTATAATTTTATATACATTTAAGTACCCATCAAAAAGTCAGAAGAATACAAAAATACAAATACAAAATAACACACACACACACACACACACACACATATATATATATATATATTGATGTACATATTCCTATAATCATGTGGAAATATGAAGAAATTAGGTGTATATATATAATTATAGATGTATATCAGTGTAAGTCACATCCAAGCAGACACAGGGTTTCGCCATCACCAATGGTTGTCCTAATACACTTTAATGATGTATAAGGTGCACTATAAAATTATATGGGACCCAGAATTCCCAAAATCAATAATTAAATTATTTTTTTAAAGAATTAAAATTAGGTAAATCTTACCCAAAACTAATTTTGATCCATCTACATTAAACAACAGTGGCCAAAACGAACCACAGTTAAGCCTCATGAACCATAAGAACCAAAAATCAATAAACAGTATACCCAAAATTGAGTAAGAGTTACGATGGTTCATGCACACCCCATGGAAAAGGAGTAAAAATAGAAAGAATTTGAAAGGTGAATATATTAGAGGTAGTAGAATTATTATCAATGAAGATCGCACAAATAAATCATATGTGAAAATATCAAAATCAAAGGTACGAGGATAGTGTGTGCATGGGTAGGAGAGAGAACGGGGTTGGGTCACATAATGACAGAATATGGGTAAGAACGAACACTCCTTTATGGGTTTTGGATAATAATAATAATAATAATAATAATAATAACACACTAGTGATAATAATTATAAACCAATAATAATAAGAATAAATAATTTTTAAAAAACCAGGGCAGACCACATGGTTTGGCGGCAAGGTAGTGTAAACCATGTTCTGACCATGTAGTTCCCATTATCTAGGGCTATAAGAGCTATAGGGGAAGGGACCATGGTTCTGCACTGAGTCAGCTGGTCTGGACAGACCCACTGTCTAGGCCATATTCTTTTTTGGGGGATAATGTAAGGTTTCACCTAATTGAGCTCCAACAATGTACCACCCTCCTACCTCCCAAAACCCCAAATTTTTAGGTAAAATGCCTTCAAAAATTATTGAACAATTGTAGAAACAACAAAAATATGAATCACATAAGACCACCACACCTATGGTGTAACATTTTTCACCACTATTATATAATTTATTCCCCCATAATGTCACCCATCTTTAATGATGGAAAAATGGAAATATCCAACCCCACAGAACAACCTATGAAACAAAACTCAAAAATCCAACCTAAATCTAATAAAACCCCAGATCTCATTTAAGGAAACAAAATTAAACTATAACATTAAACCCGAATGGATAAATTCTAACACATAACCTCCAAACTAAAACAATAGACTATAAAGATCTAGTGTTACATTTTAAATCCACAAGTCACACTCGAGAAACATTAGAAAAAATTATAAGGAGAATATCCCTAGTGGGAATCCCCGCCATTTAATAATTATCTTAGTAGAAAATTAGGAATAAAATTATTTATCAATTGATCCAAAAAACCACATGATAAGGGTTCAATAATAAAAACTCAAATAGGGAACTTGCTTAAGAGAAAAATCATATTTCCCCAAGGCACATGCATCTCCAAATGAGAACAATCCAATAACTATTACCAATCCAACGGAAGGATAACCATTTTAAAGAACTCGTCTATAGGGAAAACAACAGAAACCTCATGAAAATGTGTCCACCAAAATTCATATAAAAAATGGTTAAAAATGGAAACAACAACAAGTAAAAACATGAACAGTTTCCACTCTAATGCTGGAAACAACAAGACGAATCATTATCCTCCACCCCTGTCAACTCCTCCACTACATGTATATCTTTTCTCCAATACCTTTATATGGATCCTTCATGTAATAATAAATATTCCTCCCCATATTCAAGGGATAATATTTCTTGGCCGAAACAACCTCTTTTAGAGAGAAAACTACATAACTTCTTTAGGAGTCCCAAGCAGCAACACCAATGAAATTATTTCATAGGATTAAATAAAGATGTCTTAGAGTTCCCAAACCAACCATACTAGTACAAATAAATCGATTGGTCCTTCAATAAAGATAAAAGAACTAATGTATGATAATTTTCTAGGATAGTTTCTTCTACATCACAGTCCTCATTGTATGGGGATCCTTCATATGAACTAAAAGAAACTAGACTATGAAATTCCATGGGATACCCTCTAAGACCATATCTGCTATAAATGAATTATCCACCAAATTAATGAGAAATATTTTACCAGATGAAAGAACATGATCATTTATCTCTAGATGGTACACCATATAGAATGAATATCCTTCTACTGATCACTCAAAACTATATCTAGGGAAAAGGAAACATGCTCAGTGAAGTGGCCAACATACCCATTCACCAACCGTTGACCTTGTAAAAAAAACAATGAGTTTAACCAATTTATTCTCCCTCACTTGAACTAGAATAAACAATCGTAAAAAATTGGTCATGAATATCACCCAGTACATCCCAAATCACAATGATGAATGAACTACTAGAATCCTTTGGTCCAATTTTGTTCCATCAAATAAAACAAAATTAAAATCACACCCTCATGGAATCTAGAGTTACCAAATACTTAAATACACTCTCAGATACCTCATTCCACATCATATCCACTAAATTTACTCGATTGATTTAGAATATAGGCAACTATTGTGAAGATCTCATCTCCATGGATCCATTTTAGAGTCTAGGTTGGGTGACTGATAGGAAGAGGCTCCTTGGAAACCATATGGATCCTTCTAGGAAACGTACTCTAAAAATTATAAATCATGAAATAAAATCAATATCAAACCAAAAATCATCCTATTAATATTTAAAAAAAACACCAATATCATAAATTAACACATCTCAAAAACAAATCAAATCCAAATATAATCTCATTCGAAACAAAACCAAAAAACCATCACAAAACAATCTATGAACCCCTATTCAATCCCAACATTTTAAAATGCATGCATTTCCAAATTTTAGTTCCCTGTTTTGAAATAAAAAAAAATTCCAATTCCAAAACCATCTCAAAAAACATATCTCCGTTTTAAAACCATTTTATAATATCATGTACTCTTGGGATAAAACATTTCCAACATATACACTTTACAATCCAACATACCACTTCCACCTACCAAATGAAAACATAAATTACATTATAAAGGAAGAAATTTTGAATAGTTTCAAAATTAAAAAAATATTCATTATAAACCAAAACCCATTTTCCTTTTAAAATAACCTCAATAAAAACCATTCCATAACTTCAGTCACACCCAAACCATGTAATGGGGAACTAGTGGTCTTACATGGAATTGCCACATAGTTTAGAAAATAATGATCTAATCTTTTAATAACAACTGGAAGCCTTTGGTCAATGGAATCGGGCCTTGGATGATTATAGACACTATGTAAACTCACTTTGTGACACCACCTTACCTCCATTATAATACCACAATATTCAAATGTTCATTGAACCAATAAAATAATTACAACATGAACCAAAAATAAAAATCAAAGACTCTATGACTGAGTATCCCTTATAACTCAAATATCTGAATGATTAAGTGTTCACGATGGTCTTTCCACCCTTACCTATAGAGTTATGAATGTAAAATATCTATTCTACCTGACACCCAAATAAAAAATGTTCCACCCTCATACCATTTTATCATGAACCGACTCAGGTTATCCACAAAAAAATCACCAGAGTTGGCCAGAAAAAAGGTCCAAGAGGTGTTCATGATCCTCTTAGGTGGGAAACCAGTTTTCATCATAATGAATAACTCAATTTACAAATGATTTGGACAATTAAAAAGGAAAAAAAAAAAAAAATTAAAATTAAAACTAAAATTATATTAGAAAATAAATAAAATTGGATATATAACTTTTTGACCTTACGGGTCACAACAACCACATAACCAAAGTCACACTAAGAGAAAACCAAGGTTGGGAGACCTAGAATTAAAAATTATAAAGGGTAATTGAATGAACATAAAAATATATAGTATGTATAAAAAAACATAAACAATACCCTATGTAGTTCCTTTAAAAATAAATCCAATCATACTATTTTAAAATAAAACATATTAAAATAGGGGTCACTACTCCTTCATAAAAACAAGTAACAAGCGTCCATTTTTAAGAAAATGAATTTCTATCATATTATCAAAACATTATTTGATGAATAAAAGTCATTATAAAAAATCCTTATGAAATATAGTTAATGATAACATAGGGTTCATGGTATGGAATCATAACAATATAGTCAATTGTTGAAATAGTTTCATGGAAAATATAATCAAAAGATATCAAGAACCTTGTGAAATCCCAGAGTATATTGGGTAGTTGGGTCCTTAGGATCCTAATAATCTTAGCGATCAAACCATATAATCTATTCTCATACACAAGATACTACAGTGGTATGACCCAATTTTGTTTTGGTTCTAAAAATAATCTCATTATTTAGATACTGTTGTAGCGTAATCATGTTTGGGATCCCGTACCAAGGTCCTGCCGACTCTATCATCAAACTTGTCCTTAGTCCACCCACCTAGGTAGCTTGGGTAGACATGGGATTTTATAAACTGCAGTTGTGTTTTTATCGAGAAATGAGATATACAAATATCACATAGTTGACACAAATTCCCATCAACCTTCTAAATTTTATATTTCTATCATAATTTTATCCCCTTCTCAAATCACACAAAGAAACATTTCACACATTTATCACATACACACATTTCCATTCCAATTTCCTTTCCTTTGGATGGGTTTCAACTTTCAATAAATAATTTAAAATATCTAATTTTTCATCATCAATTATGTGAATCATATTCCTTTTACAAAAGTTCTTTGGGAATCACCCATTTAGAAATAAACTAAACATTTATAATGATGAACAATTAAAAACACGATTGAAAATAAGAATAAACCAAAGAATCCCATATTTGAATCAGAGGATATATCTTTGAAAACAAGTGTGAAAACATTTCCAAAAACTAAAAAAAATTACTTAGAATATACATTTCGTATAACAGGGAATCAATACCTTAAAAATACAAAACAATCGTAGATTTCAAATATGAGCCTTGATTATTGGGAATCGACCACAAAACATGACACATTTGATAACATCCACTAAAATCAAACCTTTTTCTTATACACACATATTCAGCATCACACACACATATATATAAGAAAAACTATCACTAATATACATATTCACGTTACCATGAGTGAATATGTGTAAGTGGGTCCTTAGATATATGTTTATATTTTCATATATAGGTAAGTCATCTTTAATTAGTTAGAATAAAACCTAAAAAAATTATTCATTGATATATATATACCCCTTTTGGATATATATATATATATATTACCATATAGATGTGGAATGACATAAAAGTAGTAATATATATATATATATATATTACTATATATGTATATGTGTTCAGTTTTCCTTAAAAGAGCCATAAGGAATAAACATCACTAATGGTGGTCTAAATCCTTGATAAGGAGGTATAATCCACACATGAAAAATATAAGGAACCAGAAAGTCACAAAATCTCTAATTAAAATTTATACAAAGAATAAAAATTGAAGAAACCTTATCAAAAACAAATTTTGAACCAAGTTCCTTTAACAGTTGTGGAGATAACAAAACTTAGCCAATCCCCGTTAAACCAAAGAATAAATAATAAACAAATAGAGTAAAAAAAATTAGGTAAGGGTTTGGATGGGTCATATGAAATACATGGAAAATGGGGTAAAATAAGAATAAAATGGAAGAGGAATAGGGAGGGGTAAGAGGAATGGCTATTGGAGATTATCGCACCGAAAAATGATAGGTCAAACAAATGAAATCTTAAGGATGAAGAAGTTTTGTGCATGATTGGGAGATGAAAGTGGCCTAGGTCACACAAGAATGGAAGTGGGGTGGGAGAGAATATCCCATTAGGGGTTTGATAATAATATAACAATACAAGAATATTAATAATAATAAAATCATAATAATATTAATAATATTAATAATAAAATATTTTCATAAACTTGGGAATGTTATATGGATTACAAGAATTGGATATAGGGGAGGGTATTATGGTCATTCGCATAGTCATGTGGCCTAGACAGACCCTCTTTCTTCGCCGCACTATTTGTTGGGGCTGGCATTCGGTTTCCCCTAACCATGCACCAACCATGCACCACACTTCTACCATCAAAAACCCACAAATTTCATGGAAACATTCTTCTAAAATATGTCAAAAAACTGAGATCTCGAAATAAAATTAAAAACCTCATAAAACCACACCTGGGGTGTGAATAGATACCTCAGTGAATATAAAATCTATTTTTCAACTAGAATTACTCATATCCATGACCATTTCATCCCATGAACCCAAAAAAAGAGAAAATTTAATAAACCATGTCCCTAAATTCCATCATTAATGATTTTATTTTATTTCAATTTGCATTGACTACATTCATATGATTGGGTATAAGCCTTCATTCTCACATTCACATGGTGAGAAGTCTCTTAAAAATAAACACATTTTACATCATTGTGGGATTATAATATATATTAGTTAGGTTCTTACTGAGTTCTTATACATTCTTTAACTCCCATATGATGAATTCACAATTCATTTAAAGCAAAAAAATTTGATAATACTATTTATTTCTTATCAATCCATTATCATTACTCCTTTTTCATTTCTTGAAACTTATATCTAGTAAATAGAAGAAAGATGTATTTTTTTAGAAGATAGTCATCTCTCTACCGTTTCCAAAACCTAAAATCCGTTATCTTGAACTTCTCTAGCTATACTTTTCTCTTTCTTGACTCAATTCCATACGAAATTTTTAACTCCAACAACTTTCAGTTAATGTAAAACATGCTATCACAAATTATTTATGGAGTTTATCCTACAATGAAATGGATATAATATTGCTACTGTACAAAGTTATAAAACACTTTTTCTAGGGATTGATATTAAGGAATCACTCCAACGATGATCTATAATACCATTTCCATCATTTTATTAAACCCGTTATTGAATGTCTTTTGATACATAAATTATATGAACAATATAACTAGAATGAACCCCATGCATAATTCCTAGAACATAGAATAATGATCACAAAAGTCAATATATTGTAATTTAAAAATACTTGAATATTTCAAATAATTCTATAGGAAACAAATTATATAAAAATCTTGAATGTAAAAAAATGACACACACTAATTATTTTAAGCTTGTGTCCAAAAACATAAAGGACCGCTACATTACATTACATTAAGATTCAACATGAGGAGTATAATAATCTTGATCTCACAATCACGTGTAATATCATCCTCTCAACCAAAATTAGTCCACCCTAACATATATATTAGTGTTCTTCATCTTCATCCTATAGGTTCCATTATCTCATCTAATTGACCTAAATTCCATATATGTTTTCATCCATATTGGAACCATTAATTTGTCCAATAATTTTACATCCTAACATTTCCTAGTTGGTTAACTAATCCTCTTATAAAGGTATCATGAATATGTAGTCCTAAATATGTTTAAGGCATTGAAATTATGATGGCCTCACTTCTACTCACCAACAGTCTTCTTTAAATGTACTAACACTATATCATTGACACACCCCTCCCAATGCATTCATCCGAAATATAGTCACCAAATTTACACCTTTTAGTGAAATGAATCTCATACCTCAACATGTCCCATCAAAATCTTAGTAGATATAAATCATCACTCGCTAATTTTTAATACTATATCATACCCACCCTCCACATAATGGTAAAAGACAAACTTAAAAAATTCATTATCCCATTGAAGCTCAAATGACCCATGAAAAATAAATGGGTTGCTTAAATATTCTTAGAAAACATTATCATTAGACATGTAGAGAAATAAGGTGGATTATATCCTAAAAGAATAACACCAGTGAATCAAAAGAAACCTTAAAGTATGTTAATAGATGAAATAGATTTTATAGTATCATTAGTATTCTTTTTAAAAAATATAATGAAATTCATTTAATTAAGATAAAATTTATTTTAGTTTAATATTATTTATAAAACAATGGGAATATAAATTTCTTTATAAATACATGAAAACATGGAATGTAATATTCATAATGAAAACTAATGGGTATGTAACCAAAAGGGGTTCCTATAGAAAATGATAAAAAATTAATTTCATTCTTTAGTAAATAAAGACAAAATAATAGAAATTTACCAAAATGGAAACTGTGAAAAAAAATTAATTACATTAATTATTTTATAAATATTTTATAGTTCAGTAAAAATTGATTAATAAACCACTATTAAATATATTAGGAAAACTATATTTCAATATAAATAATATCAACATGGAGGTAAAAATAGTTCAAACCAAAAAAATAAGATATATGGTTGGCTCCACTAGGAAACATATTTTGTGTCGAATAGTGTACCAAAGGGAGGTGAAATTCTAAAGGGACATTTAATTCCCATAAAAAATATAGGATAAGAAAATTCAATATGTTTTATATATAAGGTTACATTATTTCTTCCATTGTATGTTTAAATATAGACAATATCGATTTGAATGTGAGATTTAAAAATAAACCCTTTCATTTACTCCAAACATCCATGAAAGCGCGATAAACACCAATAAAATTAAAATAATTATACAGATCACATATTTTAGAAAATTTTTGTTATATATCACCTTTTTTAACAATCAATTATAATCATTAATTAAAAAAATATTAGTACATTTTTTGTTTTTATCATCAGAGGATACTAATTTTTATTATTTCATACAAGTTTCTTAATGGAAAAGTTAATCCCCATTACACGATACTAAGTATATCTTAATGGATTTAGTGTTATAGAATCCAATTTTTTTAATAAAATATATATTTAAATATTTAAATATTAATAAAATATCCTATAACATATTGTTCGATTTTCATTACATTGATGTAATATAGTCCTAGGGTATCTATCCACTGATAAGGTCATAACAGTTCCCAGCTATAATGAGAACCTTGAAGTTCCATGATAATATAAATAAATATAGTTCTATTGTCAGATAATGGACTATGATATGAAATATAGTTACTAGAAAATCAAGTATATGTACTCATTTGTGGAAGGGACTTATTCTCATGATGTTCAAACATAGAAATCTCCAAGATGGGAGATTATTGGAATATACCCACTAGTAGTAATTCATCATGTTTTTGTGTCATAATACATTCTTATCTATGATAACTATTAGTAGTCCTTAAACATTAATATTATCATTAATTCATGTCATGACTCAGACTCTTAGATTTAATGACCAAAATCTTGATTCTATATGATAATGGGAAGTAGGGTATCTTGGGTGCATTGTGATTGAAATGTTGTTAATGGATATGTTAATGAATGTTTTTTCCTTCCATATTTATACAAGTTGATATCTTGGACCATGCATTGGAATAGAACAATTTAATTAAATTCCATGGATATTTGGTAGTGATGTGTTTATTTCAAATAGTCAAAAAATTATGTATTGACTATATTGGTTGACAACATGGTTGTGCATCCCGGTAGATGACAGATTGTGATGACTGAATTATATTACATAGTGATCATTGGTATATAGTTGTTGATGTTGTGACATTAAGTTATTTTATTTGGGTGAATTGACCCATTACTAGAAATTAATCTTGGGCTATAGTACGACAATATTTAATTACAACAAGAATGAATCTTATAGGGTCACACAGAAGAGGTTTTTGTTGATCTAGATTAAATTATATTTGAATTAAATTAGTGGAATAAATATTATTCTCAAAACCAAGAATTAAATTTATTCATTCATTATCGATCATTAATATTTATTGGTGAATGGAATATTTAATAAAATATTTATTAATTTATCAAAAATATTTCAAGTGCTACAGTGGATCAAGATCGTTTTTTGTGATGAATATTAATTTTCAAGCCAGTAAAAAAACATTTATAATTTATTAAGTGGTTGTATACTATAAAATAACAATAAAGTTATTATTATAATATATCATGGGGTTCAATAATTATTATTATATTATTTAAATGTTGGTAAAAAATTAAATAATAATTTAACCTAAACCCTATCTTTATAAAGATGTGGTCATGTCTATTGTGTAAGGTTAATTGTTAAATAAGAATTGGGAATCATTGCAAACGAAAAACTTCTCTCTCAAATTCTTCCCCTAATGTTCTCATTAATGATAATAACTTCTTCAATATAAAATTATCTTCAAGAGATCATGAAAAACAATTTAATAGTACTAAAACATTGTGCTAGCACCTAAAAATCTATCAATGTCCTTCATAGGTTAGTGGAGCATATGTGGATCACAATTAGAGGGATTCTACAAATGAATCCTCCAAATGTAATGAATTTGATATGAGAAAAGTTTTCATAGTATCAATATATTCATCAAATAAGGTTATTTCATGAGCTAAGCATTTATTCATATCATAAATTAATTAATTATAAATTTAACATGAAAATATTCTCTTTGGGTTTAAGGTTTTTCATTAAGTCCTTATTTAGGGGAAATTTTAATTGTTTTTTGCATTCATGTCATGTAAAATACATTGAATGATCTATCAAATCTAAAATGCCATAAATTTTAATTTCTTCAACCTAGGTTCTCTGAATATTCCTAAAAGAATCAAGTACTTTAATGTGGTCTTATTTTAAATTTATAATTTTTTTTGATTATTCATCTATATGTACAATAGTGTTTAGATGTAAATTTACAGAATTATTCTATTTTTATTCCCATTTCAATTAACATAATATTGAAATTTTTGTTATAATTTTTCAGAATTTTAATTAATTAAAAGACAAAGAATATATGAAGAAGGATTAGAGATACTATCAGGAAGTGCAAAAATTTTGGTTGGTAAGACTGGGTTACACAACATTTTTCCAGAGTACATGTCGTACACCCACATAAATTTCATCGGGTTATGTCACATGATACAAGACACGTTAATAATAAATAAAGCATGATTAATTCATTACACAATATGTCTAGACCAAGCTAGTCTAGAATAGGGAATTTCGGGTTACACGATATGTAGATGGAACAAACATCATGTAGTTCACATAGTTTTGCTGAGATATTCATGAAAAATATATGAAAAAATACACAGAAAAAATTTCATTACACTGATAGACAAAACAAAAAATGACATAAATAATGTGTTTCTATCATACATGGCATGTAGCTCATTATTTCCCCCATAAAAATTAAACATTGATCAATTCATAGAGCGGATATGACACATGAAAAGCTAAAGACGTGGATTGTAGATGGATTGTGCATCCTATAGTCCCACTTCTAGGGAATACACTAATCCTTTCTAAAAAACATTCTGACACACAAAATGTTTGATACATGGCCTCTAGCTGGTTGGTACAAGTCATGGTGTCTAGTAGAAGAGCACACTGAATCCCTAGGCATGTATTAATAGTATATGAAAATCAAGGTACACAGTGTGTAGCTCGTAAATAAATGACATTTAGTTTTCTAATAATGGATAGATTTAAATTATATTAAATTTAATATTAGATCATCAAAACCATATTATAATTATTTCAACCTTTTATAAAAATTTATCAATGTTTTTAGTGAATTATTAAATAATTTATTTATTTATTTTAATTATCTGTAATTATTGGTTCTGCCATTTATTTTCCATCAATACATTTATGATGGGTATATCTTAGAGATTTTATATGGTCACTAAGATAATAGAGAATTAATTAATTAATGAAATAGTGTTTATCTTATAATAAATAATTAAAATAATTTAATGTTATTCATTGTACTATTGTATAACTATTTCTGGTGTACGACTATTTCTGATCTTGACTAAGACTTGTGTATATTTTGGATTTATTTAATTTTATTTATTTTATGGTTCATAAATTATTAATTATTTAGTTAGATATGATGGAATATGAGTTTCCCCCTCCCCACATTTATTTCTTAGGATCTCTCTATCTAATTTGATTTATATAATTCCCATTAACTGACCCTTTAGATTACCTCACCAAATATGAGTAATAAATACTTGTATTAAATGTAGTATCCTAATTAACGTGGAGATGGTTATTGACTAAAATAAGACAATTCTAACTCAGGTGATACATAGGTAAATAGTTGGGATGTTCTAATTAATTCCATTATCAACATAAGGAGTTTCCCCTAGGTCAATTATTGATTTATTTTCCTCTCAATAAATCAACTATTTGATAATTTCATGTTCAGGTCATTTATTTTTTTGTTTCTTTCTTTATTTTTCATTATTTATTTTATGGATACAAGACCAATATAACATAAATTAATAAACAATGTGTAAAAATGGAATATAAATTAATATAATATGAATAAAATGTATTATCATAACATGGTAAATCACTTAATTAAAATCCTCTTGATATTAACAAGACATGTAAAAGATAAAACATGAAAATTTTACAGAAAATAATTAAAACCCTCAATAAAATATTAATTCTTACTAAGACTTCCAAAACATGATTGATAATGAAACCAATAAAAATACTTGTTTTACCAACCATTTTTGGGAAACTTAATTTTATAAGGTAATTTCATCTAGTGTTTCTGGGTTGACTAAACCATTTTACAATAAATGGAGTATCTATTTATAAACATAGATAAATTTGGAGAAAAGTGTTGGGGAAATAAAATTTAGGGTTTTATGACTGAGGAACCCACTCAATGGATCAAGTTGTTGCAACATTATAGTTGTAAATGTTATTTTAACCTAAATACCTTCATGTGGCATGAACAACCCTTTTTGGGGATATATGAAGGGGTATATAGATCCATTTTTCTAATATTTTCAAGAAACTAGACATTTCGTGTTGAATGGAGGTGGTTACTAAGACTTGATAAAATAGTGAGAGATTTAATAAAAATAATATTAAAATTATGTGTCACATAATTTTTAATAAAAAATAGTACTAATAATATAATCTTATATAATTGTATAATAATGGATATCTTTTCATCCACATTATCCATGCATTAAACATTAGAGAAATACCATTTTATTATGAGCTGTAACATCCCGTAATGGTTCATATTCCTTTGGGTTATGTTGCACCATGAATCGAAATATTAAATTCTAGAATTCTCATTACCTGATATGCTAGCGAAGGGTCTGAGTGATGAAGAGTGTTATTTTTCTGATAAAAAAAAGAATAATGTGGACAATGATGAGTTTTTAACGCATTATCCCATGTCATGTGAATCTATGAAGTCCCATAAAAATATGGAGTATTAAATAATTCCTGAGAATCTATATAGTCTTCATTTGGGGAGTGATAGCCAACAATTATTTAGGAAATCTGGGGAAAAATTTCAATGTAATCTAGGATAGTGTGTGCTAGATGGGCCTCCCAGAGTCAAACATCATGGATACATTGATCACTTAAAGTATTATGTGTTTAAACTAACCAATGAATTGCATACCAATATCATTATTCCAACACTCCCTCAGATATTCCCAAGATTGTTTTGTAAATATTAATATAAAAAACAATGAGAAGACTATTACAAATATACTCACTCTTATTATCTATGTAAATAAGTAAATACATCTTGAAAATCCATCCATCCTAATGGTGAATAAACAAAAATTCCTAGAGAAGAGATCTAATACCAAACCTTGACACTCCCTTGAAAGAAGAGAAATATTAAAGGGGAATCAATGGAGAAAGATGATATTTGTTTCAAAATTGGAAAGAATGATTAACAAAAGAAAAAATGAACCCATAGAAAGAATCATATAGAATATTCTTTTGTTTTTTTAATAAATTACAATTTATTTGTTTCTATAAATTGGGTATTATATACAGATTTTGGTGCTCACATATATATTCAAATATAGGAATTAAATAGGTCCAAAAAAATTAACAGAGGGGAGGTATCTCTATGAGCACAAAATTAATGCTAATAATTAATAGTGGCTATTGGAGATTACCTCCTCACATTGTTGAAAATAATGATCTTGGTTTTAAAGGATTGTTATTTTTTATTATTTAAGACCAAATATTATATTTCTGTCTCCATACAAGATACTAATGCATTTATTTTTAAATTTGGGATGAAAATTTTCTCATTTATTAATAATAACATTTCTTATGGTAAGGAACATTTATATAATATTCTTCATGTGTCTGAATACACAAACTAGGTAATGGAAATTGATAACAAAAATAATTCACATGACTCATACCACATCTAAAATTAGCATCATATAATAATTCATTTAAAAAATTGACTAAATAAACCAAAATGTATATTTTGATTCTTTTTAAAAAAATACACTTCACGTATGTCATGTTAATTTACAATTAAAAATAATTAATTTCTCATTTATTATGATATGTGAAAGTGACAAAGGTATTCTCAAATTAATTTCTACCAATATGTATGGACCATTTCCTTTTAAATAATGAGGTGGGTACTCATTCATTACAACATATACAAGAGATTTTTGTAGATATGGATATGTCTACTTGATGATGTATAAGTAAGACAACTTTGAGACTTTTAAGGGGTATAAGATAGAAATTCAGAACCGTCTGGGTATAATGATTATGAAACTACACATAAAATGTGTTTGATACTGTCTTAATAAAAACGTCATTGATAATTTATGTTATTTTTGGATTCTATCCCTACTCACTTTTTCTTATACCCCTCAATGTAATGTTGTAAGGGAAAGGAATAACTAAACCATTTTGGATATGGTGAGATTAATCATTATGCATGGAATTCATCCATTGTTCGATCAAATATGGGAATTTGAAATAACAGAAAAAATACTAAAAACTTATCAACAAAAGTAGTGGATGGTACATCATACCAATTTTAAAAATGATATGATCATGTGTTGTCATAATTAAATGGGTGTGTTTTCCAAGAGTTTTTTAAATCATATTCAAGTAACAAACATGAAACCCAAAGCACAAATGTTTCCTTTTTATGATACCATAAAGAAACAAGGGGATATTACTGGTAAAACCCATCAGAATGAATGGTAAAAATGGAATGCCATTTCATATTCCTCAAGACGGTGACCATATCAAAAATAGATAATGGGAGTGATATTGACTTAAATAAAGTCAAGGATTTGGGTACACAAGAGTTGGCATAGGAATTAATTTCACAAAATCGTCTGGAGGAAGAATTTTTCGACACTCAAATACTATGTAGGAGGGTAAGAGTGGTCAGGGAACCATAACTATAAGGACCAAAAAATTTATAAATGAAAATTCCACTTGGTCTAATTAAATGTTTTATTATGTAAAAGGGATATATAAAACATATAAACTTCCTTGGTTTTGTGTTATTGGGTTTTAAAAATACCATTATGAATTTTTACCATTGCTAATATAGTTGTTTAATAGTGATCATATGATTAGTATAAATTTAGGGCTTCAATAAATACAATTTACTCAGACAGAGGAAGTGATAGCCTCATCCTATACAATTGCTCCATACGAAGCCCATTTGTTGGATCTTGAAAAGGAGGTAGCATCATTGTGATTTGATATTAACCAAGCCCAAGCCAGGATTTAACATATTATGCTTGAACGAAATTTCCTATGGAAGAATTGGATGTTAATTGAGATTACCACTTGAGTGATGTTACCCTAGGAACCACAAGAGTCTGTCACAATCACACACCCTCCCCTCAGTTTTTATTTTTGTGTTATAAGGGGTTCTGTAATAAGGCCCTAGAACTTTGATCATGTGAATTATTTTTTATAAATAATATACATTCATTTTATCATTTTTACTTTGTAAGTGATTTTAAAGCACAAATAATATTTTTAATTAATATTCAAATTCAATTGAGTGGTCTATTTTGAGGAATAAATGGATTTTAAAATTAAATTTTATTTTAATAAAATATTATTATTACTAATGAAATTTTTATTAAATATAATTTATCCTATAATTTTTCTGAATACAATTGTAATTTTTATTAAGGTTTGAAAATATTTTTTGTCAAAACCCATGGATTTTCAATAAATAGCAGTTTTTATTTTAATACTGAAAATGCACATATTTAGAATATTATTTATATAAAAGGAATATTATTTTTGGAACCACGATGTCGAAATTATCCAAAGATTAATTTCTTTTAATTTACTGAGAGAGTCGGATTTTTGGGTAAAAATTATATATTGTTTAAATATATAATGTGTTTTATGACATCAATATGACCCTATAGTTATGTAATAAAATAAAAATTGAAGGAATTTTCAGAGAACATATGTATTACCTTCAAAATAATGTGACTTTATATTTTTTTGATTTATTCTACAATTCCATAGTGGACCCTGTAAGACTTATACAAAATTTTAATATTTTTAAAATGATTTTAATGAGTTTTTTCAGCCATTTTCCTTAGAAAATAATTTTTTCCACTCCACTTTGTCAAAACACATGGGAACAACCACAGGATGGTTTAGGGTTTTGATTTGTTTAATGTGTAGTGTCCAAAATCTAAATAATAAATAATTCCCTCTATTTTCCTATAAAACCCACCCAAGATCCCACTTCTCTTCACTAAAAACCCTTAGAGCACATCCCTACTCTTCCCTCCTCTCTCTAGAATCCTCCAAAGGTGCACCAGTCTCCCAATAATCCTCTCTCAATTCTCTACCAAACCTTTGGGATCAGACTTCCATGTAAGGGATTTCTTCCATCCTCATTTTTCCAAAACAATTTATGTTGTTATACACTTTTATTTTCAATTAAATATATTAGGGTATGATTTTTCACCTCCACATACTTCCCTAGTTTTGTTTTTATGATGATTGACCATCTTCTCTCGCATTAATTCCCACATGAACACCCATTACCATTCCAAAATTCCTTAAATAATTTTTCTTTTCATATTTTCATTCAAGAAATTAATTAATATTATTCATCCAAATTACATTACATATGTTGGGATGTTATTTTCCACGACATCCACACTATATATTTCATGTATAAATGATGATATACTCATTTCTCTCCTATAAACCCATCGTAAAATTTCTATTTGACATCGTTATATTGTGATAATTTCCCATGCCAAACTAATCATGTAAGTGAATACCATACCCATTTATCTGTCAAGTGTATTCACATACATGCACATATACTTTTTGATTATAGGGTTTCATGTATTTATTCCCCATTCCTTTATCATGGAATAAGTGATGATGTTGAATTATTCCTTTTATTATGATCTATTTGGGACACTTATGCATGAAATGAAATGTTTATTATGGGTTCCACCTGATTGTGCTCCAATGGATTGGGTAAATATTAATACCATGATATATCAAGTGAAATGAGGGTTTACTCATGATAATTCAAGCGAAATGAGGTTTTACTCATGATCTATGGGAAATGAGCCTTTGCTCATGATAATATCATGTTAAGTGTTGCTACCACATTTCCAATTAATGATAACCATGTTATTTCATTCCATTATGTTCAGGTTTCTCTTATGCTCCGTTGATATGAATATTTACTAACATGTACTATATTCTTCATGTTTTTTCGTGTTTACTCCTTTCTTGGATTTATAGCTCTCTTTTTCCTTATGAATGACTTTAGGTTATCACATGAAATTCTATGTACGAATGAATTTTTTGGTCATGTAATATATATTTTTGTATAAACATGTTGTGTTTTATGTTATAATTCGATCTTTAATGTTCCTAATTTTCCAAATAAACTACCCATCTCGATCCTTATATTTTTCTTAACATCAATTTTATTTAATAAATCATGTTTCTGTTAGTAATAAAGAGCATGGTTGTTCTATTTGGAATCAGAGGGAGGTTTAGTTATTTTAGGGATTATGACTAGAGATCCCTATTGAATGCCTTAGGGATAAGACTAAGTATAATAAAAACGTCCCTAAATTTTTTTGAGTATAGAGAATGTGTTTTATCAATAAAATACATCTTTATCTGGATATGAACAAGTATAGGTTGCTCTTACACAGATGTATCTAGTGTTAAGACCTGAAAACACCACTTTGAGATAGACTTGGACAAGAAATAGTGCACAACAATTGGTCTTTCTACACTCTTTGTTACGACACTATCAGGAGATATGATTTGATAAATTCATAAACACAGTTTGAACCATTGTTAAGGGAATAAAAAAACTCCCCTAAGAATATATTTTGGGAAGTAGATCATGGATAGCATATATTGAAGCCTATAAATTCATAAATTAAGGAAATGAATGTAATTTATAAGTTATCCCTTTTTCCATTGGAATCCCCTTTATGTGTTACCCCTATCTTTCATTTTATTCTAGTCAATGGTTGATAATAGGAGGACTTGGGAAAAAACTGATCTGAAGCTCAATGTAATAATTTTTCTAAAAAGATGACCAATATGATGGGATCGGGAACCACAAGCATTGTCACGACACTCTCTCAATTAAATCAAATTTTGATTAGAAACATGGTTCAAGAGGAGCATCCAATCCCTTCTAAGAAAAACATTCCTCAATCGAGAGCTTCAGGAGATAAAGGCCTCTTACTTTTATTGAATCATTTGATCCCTCAATCAACAAATAGTGGGTCAACTCCCTTGAAAAGATTTTATCCATCATTCAATGCTCTGTAGAAGTGAATTCTCTTCTATATTCTTATCGTATAGTGGGTGAAGCTGATCAGCGGTGAAAATTGATAAAAAATATGATGCTTGAGGAAGAGATCAAGGCATTTGAATGGAAGGATTTTCGGAAAATGTTTTTTGATAAATATTTTCCTCGAACCCTCCGACATAAGATGGAAATGGACTTATTTGTCCTCAAGAAAAAGGATTATTAATCCATCAGAGCGTGTGAGGTAAATTTCACAAGGCTTAGACGATATTCCTCTGTATTTGTCATTACACATGAATGCACGGTTTACCACTTCATTGGGGGGATAAAACCTGGCCTTTTGGATTCTCAAGTGATATGTGACATCGATAACTATGAATAAATTTTCTGATTAGCCTCAAAGTCAATATGGTGATCGAAAAACCGTAGTGGTATAATTGTTATAAGAACCATAAGGTGAACATTAATTCTAGTGGTTTGATGGATAAATCCAATGGTCATAAGAAATTCTAGCACCCCACATTATAAATATGCAGAAAGAATCAACCTAGAAATTTCCTAAAGGAGACAGGGAAATGCTTTGGGTGTGGAAGAGAAAGGCACCGAGATATTAACTACTAATAAGAAAAACACGGTGATGTGACAAAGTAAATAAACACTCTATTATACCCTCAATTCATTTTTCTTAACTTCAACTACAAAGAACCAAGGCACATTGAAAACCAATTCCCTAATCCAAGGGTTTTCAGAGGTATCCAACAATTTCCAAGGCAGCAAGGGTGGTCCTTTTCCATCACTACGGCCAATGTAAACCTCAAAAATGAAGTGGTGATAGGTATGATAGATATTAATTTAATAATACTGAACGTATATTTTTATTCTAGTTCTACACATTCTTTTATATCTCAAATTTTTAGTAAAAATATCCAAACACCACCAAAAATCATGGATGTAGAGATGTCGTTGAGAATGGAAAATGGGGAAATCATTGTATCTAATGAATATAACTTATCCCCTAACACAATTTGTGGTATGAACTTCCCAAAAACCCACTTAATACTCCCTCTGGTATAATTTTATGAAATTCATGGCATTCATTGTCTTTCCCTGTATTGAGCCATCGTAAATTTCTATGAGAAGGAAAATCACTCTCCATATAACTAATTGATCCCAAATTCTGTACAATTGCAAGGAGGAGGATGAACCTTCTTTATCACCATTAACTCATTCTTAGATATATACACCCAATGATCATGCATATATTTTCCAAATGATTAAGTCTAAGGAAGCAACCATCCTTGATGACAAGCATATTGGGAGGGAATTTTCTAAAGTGTTTCCTGAGGAATTTCTTAGTCTCCCTCCGAAAAGAGATTATCCATTCTAGATTGATATTATACCTGGGGAATTTCCAATATCCAAGACACTCTACAGAATGGTTGTTGTGGAGATTTAGGATCTAAAGAAACTACTACCGGATAATTTGGAAAAAGGTTTTATACACCCTAGTTCTTCACCTTGGGGTGCACTAGTCATCTTTTTCAAGAAGAATGATGGGGCAATGCTCCTTTGAATTTATTATCTTCATCTCAACCAAATCATGATAAATAAAAATTATCCCCTACAACAAATTGATAACTTATTCAATCATCTTTATGGACCACAATACTTCTCTAAGGTGGATCTACGGTCGGGATATTACCAAGTAAGGGTATAAAAGGATGATATCCCCAAGATTGTTTTTTGTACAAAATACAGGCAGTATTAATTCATAGTAATCCCTTTAGGACTCACTAATTATCCATCAATATTCTTGTAATTGATTAATTTAGTCACTTGGTATTACCTAGAAACTTTTTTGGTAGTCTTTATAGATGATATTCTAATATACTCCTAAACCAAGGAGTGTCATGAAGAGCATCTAAGCACTGTACTAGAGAACTTGTGAAAAAAACAATCTCTATGAAAAGTAAAAAAAAGTGTGTGTTCTAGTTCATGGAAGTATCATTAATGGGTCATATCATCATAAGAAATGGAATATCTATGGATATATCCAAGACAACTAAAATTGAATGATAACTGAGGCCAACATCGGTGATGAATATCCGTAGATTTTAGGGGATAGTTGCATATTATCACAGATTTGGGAGAAATTTCCCATGATTCAAATAACCTCTTACCAAGATAACATAGAAGTGAGTCAAGTTTTCTTGTAGTGATGAATGTGAAGATAGCCTCAAGGAGTTGAATAGGAGGCTTATCACTGTTCATGTTCTCACACTACCAAAAATTAGATAAATTTTTGTTGTATTTGGTGATGCTTCGAAGAATGGACTAGGCAGTCTGTTGATGAAAAATGAATAGGTCATTGCCTATGTGTAATGGCCCGGACCCTCCTGGCCCATTACTTTGCCAAAAGTGAGGCTCCACCAAAATAGTGGCACCGTGAGGGTGACACTGTGACGGTAGCACTGTGATGGTGGCCTCGTGAGGTTGGCACCGTGAGGGTGGCACCGTGAGGGTGGCACTGTGACGGTGGCACCGGGACGATGGCACTGTGTCACCTTGCTGAAATTTTCGTTCTTTTTCTAGTACCTGACTTTTTTTCTCCCGCAATGTAAGTTTCGACGTAAATTAATTCTTTTACTCTATTTAAATCCCATAATTAATTCCTAAAAATCCCGAGAGACCTTCATGTGTAACTTCCCAGCCGCATGGTTAACCCATGACCCCTGCGCCATACGCGGTTTCGCGTTCTCACCTCAACTGTCCACGGCTCTTATAAACTAAAGGATAGCTGTGGTTTCTCCTTCCCTTGATCATGGCTTTTCACGAACAGCTTCTGGTGCATCGGGCGTGCCGCATCGTTATCCGTAAAGTTTCGCACCCCGCCTAAACGTTGATCATCTATCAACAGGTAGGGAATTTCCCCTCCACCATTCTCTTTTGTGTATCATGTGGGGTGGGCGTGCTTTTGATTTTGTAGAATTGGATAAACCAGATCTAATTAAAGATAATGAACGAATCTTGTAAAGAAAGAAGGGGGGTTGTGATCGTTGATGCTGTTTTATATTACGATCTTATTTCTGAGTTATGCTGGATTACGCCTTCTGAAAATCGAGGTCGATGGTGGTCGTTGTGTGTGCACTAATGAACCCCTTGTGGTGTTTTAAATGGATTCTTTGAAATTGTAAACTCCTGTTGTGAGAAGTAAATTGGTTAATCACGTATACCCGGGAGAATAAATTGAAAGCACCAGGATCAATCCATGTTGTGCTAACCCTGGTCAAAACATGGAATTGAAATCATGGAGTGTGTCAAATATTATAAATCTGAAAATATAGGCATGGCCCTACTTAGTATTAGTGATAGTGGTTTGGTTGTTTTCTTTCGCGGCCGATTGGTGGAAATGTGGGAGGGGATGGGATCCCCTGTTTTTTTTGGATTCGGTGGTTGTGAGTTTTAAGATCGGGTGGGTACTTGTTTATATCACAAATTGGGGTGGGATCCTCTTTTGATGAGAAACTATTTCGGGGGACACGGGGCAGTGTCTCGAGGTTGTTTGGTTCTAGGACTTCGAGGGTTCTCACTTTTCCTTTGTTGTTGTGACTTTACAAGAGAACCGAGTGTGAATGTTTAAATTGACGATTGGCTGGATTCCTTTCCTTGGTTAAGCTTATGTTGTTAGTTTCCCACTAGTGTATAAACTTTTGAAATTTATTACTGAACATGAAAACAATAATGGGACAAATGGGTTTTGTTGGCGAGAGTTGTGACTCGGACTTGAGAGATTTTGTAATCTGTAGGTCGTCTGAAGAAAAACCTAGTTTGGGGTGAGTTCTTGTTACCTATATATATACTTTTAGTTTTGTGTTTCATATTCGCGCCCCACCCAAGTTGAGCACTTAGTGCCGAACACCCCCATTTCATGGGGGGAGGGTGTTTTTTCCAACACTATTCTTAGTGGATGGTTATTAGATCCTTTTCTGCTCCCTTTCCTGGATAGCCCATGTTTCTTCGGGCAGGCTGTGATGGCCTGAGGTCCATTATTAGCTCAAGATCCTTCGGGCAGGGAAGTGTGGGGGTTGGTCAGGTGTGTGCGACCGGTGTTTTCCCAAGTGTCTCTGGGATGATACCCAGGTGTCTTCGGGAGTGGCCGTGGATTTTTCTAGCCCAGGTGTCTTAGGGTGTGGTGGTTGTTGTTCTGGCCTAGGTGTTTGAAGGTGTGGTTACATGAGATAGTTGTGGCCCAGGTGTTTGCGGGTAGGATTCGGCAGTGGGACTGTGTGTGGTGGTTGTGGCCCAGGTGTGTGCGGGCGGGTGTGGTAGTTGGACTGCGGTGAGAATGGCGGGATTGGTTCGATGCGTAGGGTGTCTCAATAACCAGTGGGAATGTGGCACGGGGTACCCAAACATCGAAGTGCTATGATTATATATATTACTTGACTTTCATTATTTGGGGAGTGTGCCTTGGTGAGGCCTGGGGTGGATAGATTACCCTGATAGGTGTTTGGTTTACTCTTTTTTTTCTCACAGGACTTTAGTACGTTCCCCCACTTGTGGACGAGAGTCTTTCGTTTTCCCTACTGAGTGTACTTGTATGCTCACCCTACATATATAAAACTGCATTCAGGTTTCCAGGAGGACTTCGAGGGTCACGTAGGACCGTACTAGCTCGGACATTTGGGGCAATTGCAGTTGTTTCTTTTCTTCTTTGGTACTTACCTTTGTAGTCACCTTTTGTACTTTGTGGCTTTACTTTTGGAACATGCATGTGGGAATGGTTTACTTTTGGCTTTACTTTTCTTTTACCTTGGTTTTGATGAGTTTCATCAACTTACCTATCGATCTTATAAAACAAAAGGGGGTAATTCCTTCCATTTGTGAGAAATTTCTATACCCTTGGTGTTAGTCGCCACTACGGGATCTAATGAAGGCAGGTCTCGAGGGTCATTATCTCTCCTTCAACTTAAAGAATGAAGGGCCTGCCAATCTGCTAACCCTTCCCTCCTTTTGGTGAAGGTGGGTCGTGACAGAATGGTATCAAAGGCGGAGGTTGAGAGATAGGATGGAGTCTGAAGTTAGGCACAGTGAGGATTTCATGGGATGGTAAGGCAATAGTTTTGGGTGACATTGGCACATGAATTAGGCCAGGGAAGACCGGCTAGGACACGGGATTTTTAGGGCCCCCTGTGATCCGAAGAGAGGACACTAGACCTACTGAACAACCAAGTGAGGCCACGCTGATTGCAGGGTAGAGACCCTAGGAAAGGTACATGCATCATAATGACTTATGTTCTAGTGTTTCTGGGATGTCTTGGGAATTAAGAATAAATTAATGTTTTAAGAAGTTTTGAAGACAATGTTCTGCACTACATGGGCATAGGCATTCCTTGTTTACCTTGCAGCTATGGCACCTGGAAGGCGACCACGTGTGGTATAGGAAATCGAGGCCCCGGAGACTACGTTGTCCAATCGGCAAAGAGATGATCAAGAGGAAGAGGATGACCAGTGGAAGAAGACTCTTCGGGCCTTCCAGCGACAGGCCCTTGAGAAGTATGAGGGAAGCACCTCCGACATGAAGATGGAAGGCTGGATAGAGGAGATAGTCATAGCTTTCGGCCTGATTCGGGCCCCGACCGAGTACTGGGTTCCTCTGGCCATCATCCAGATGTGGGGAGCGGCACGTCAGTGGTGTACACTTTACCTAGGGGAGAGGAGAGAGGCCGAGGTGGCTTGGGTGGATTTCGAGAGGGAGTTCTGGGCAGAATTCCTCTCTTCGACGATGAAGGCGGAAAAGAGACAGGAGATACTCTCCCTCCAACAAGTGAGTATGTCCGTGAGGGAGCTAGGGAACAAGCTCAAGGACCTCCTACGGTTTTCTCCGGACCTCTTTCCCGAAGAGGAGTCTCGGGCGAGGCGTTTGGAGGAGGAGCGCTGACCCTCCATCCAGTACGATGTTACCCCCTTCACCCTGCCGACATACTTAGAGGTCCAGAAGAAAGCCAAAGTGGTGGAGAGAATGATTGCTCTAGGAGGTGTGTCAGGAGAGGGGATCCAGCTGGGACCATCAAAGGGGAAGGCTGTCAGCACCAGACCTCCAGCGTTAGGACCCTCTAGGTTCCGACCCGCAGGGAGTAGGCCCCAGCAGTTTCCGTTTCGATCCCCTGGTCCTCACCCCTTTTCTTCTGGCCCAGGATCGCGGTGCTTCATCTGTGGGAGCCCTAGACATCTCCAGAGTCAGTGCCCGAACCAGGTGCAGCACGGTGGTGGTGGACAGCTCCACCATCCACCCCAGCAGCAGTTTCTAGCCAGACCATTCCAGCAGTAGCAGCAGTAGGGACAACGAGCTCCCACTCCTCCGAGGGTAGACGTAGGAGGTGGAGGCCAACCTCAAGGCGCACCTCAGGGGCCTCGACTGGGGCGTGGTCGGGGAGGTGGCCGACGTCCGAGGGGAAAAGGAGCTGGGCGTGGACAGTTACACGCCGTAGAGGATGCAGTTTTAGCAGGGCCAGAGGTTGTTCAAGGTACGATCAGTTTGTTTAGCACTCTTTCTTATGCTTTGTTCGATACCGGAGCTTCGCACTCCTTTGTTGCACCTAGTCTAGCCCGTGCCATGGGTCTAGATGCCGAGAGACTTTCGGAGCCCCTGGTGTTGAGCACAGCACTTGAAGGCCAGACCAACTTGTTGTTTGTCTTTCGTGAATGTAGACTGATGAGGGGTCCACATCAGTTGGTTAGGGATCTTCTTCTACTACAGATTCAGCCATACGATGTCATCCTAGGCATCGACTGGCTATTCTATGTGTGTGCCTTCATCGACTGTTTCCGATGAAGGGTGGTGTTCTCAGACTCGGATGGCTGGCATGTTACCTTCACCGGTGAGCGAAGCAGTCATAAGGGAAACAGGCGAGAGGAACCCCTCCTCTCCTTGTTGGCTGAGCTGACAGTGGAATCAGTAGATGATGAAATGGTGGAAGTGCCAGAGATCTTCCATGAGTTTATGGACATCTTCCCTGAGGAGGTGACGACTCTACCCCCTCAGCGTGATATCGAGTACGGGATAGACCTGCAGCCCGACGCTCGACCGATCTCGATGGCTCCTTACCGGATGACACCTTCAGAGCTAGGAGAGTTGCGGATTCAAATTGACGATCTGATGAAGAGGGGTTATGTTCGCCCGAGTGCATCACCATGGGGTGCTCCAGTCTTGTTGGAAAAGAAGGCAGATGGTGGTATCATGTTGTGCATAGACTACAGGAGGCTGAATTAGGTGACGATCAAGAATCGTTACCCTCTTCCCAGGATAGACGATCTTTTTGACCAACTAAAAGGAGCAGGATGGTTCTCGAAGATCGAACTACGGTCTGGGTACCACCAGCTGAGAGTGAAGGAGGGCGACATCTTGAAGACGGTGTTCAGATGCAGATATGGACACTTCGAGTTCGTATTCATGCCCTTCGGTGTTATGAAAACCCCGGATGTGTTCATGGGGATTATGAACTCCATCTTCTGGGAGTACATGGATCGGTTCTTGGTTGTGTTCATCGACGATATCCTGATCCATTTGAGTTTAGAAGAGGACCATGCAGAGCACCTGAGGACAGTTTTGGAGTTCCTCTGACATCATTAGCTCTATGGGAAGTTGTCAAAATGCATGTTCTGGACATGAGAAGTGCACTTCCTCAGGCACGTGGTGTCCGAGCAGGGGGTGGCGGTGGACCCATCAAAATTTTAGGTGGTTGTTTCTTGGGCAGAACCCAAGAATGTGACAGAGGACCGTAGTTTCCTTGGGCAGGCAGGTTACTATCGGAGGTTCGTCCCCAACTTCTCCTGAGTAGCAGCCCCTTTGACAGCCCTTACCAAGACGGACCATGTTTTCGGGTGGAGTGAGCAGTGAGAGTCAGCCTTCAGCTATCTAAAAGAGAAGTTGGTTAGTGCCCCATTGCTGATATTACCAGAAGAAGGGGTGTCCTATGAGGTGTTATGTGATGCTTCAGGACAGGGTATGGGATGTGTGTTGATGCAGCGACAAGGGGTGATCTCTTATGGGTCCAGGCATCTATGCCCCCATGAGCGTAATTATGCCACCCAAGACCTGGAGCTTGCATCGGTCATTTTTTCACTAAAGTTAAGGAGGCACTACCTCATCAGGTAATGCTTTGTAGTATTCACGGATCAAGAAATCTTGAGGTATATCTTCTCCCAGCAGGACATAAACTTGCAATAGGGGAGATGGGTGGAGTTCCTCTTGGATTATGACTTAGAGATCTCTTGTACGGAGGGAAAGGGCAATGTAGTGGATAATGCCTTGAGCAGGAGGATGCAGAAGGATGCGGCCCGAGAGTCGACGGACTACTGGAAGTCAATGGAGGAGTTGGATGCCTTACACCTAGATGTGAAGATGGATAGCGGTAGAGGTTGTCTATATCATATGCAAGTGAAGTCATCTCTGTTTCGACAAGTGGAGGAGTCTCAGTGGGGAGACTCGGAGTGCAAAGTGATGTGTGACCGGGTTGACCAGGGCAATGCTCCGGAAGGATGGACAGAGGATGGTCAGAACCAGATGCTTTTCCAGAAAAGGTTGTTTGTTCCAGAAGTAATATGTGGAAAGGTTCTCAGTGAGTTCCACAACTCACCCCTGGCGATACACCCAGGAGTTTCCAAGATGTACCAGGGAATGAAAGGACAGTTTTGGTGGCCAGGAGTGAAGAGAGCTGTGGCAGTGTTTGTGGCCAAGTGCTTAGTTTGTCAGCAAGTGAAGGCTAAACACCGAGTTCCAGGAGGCCTACTACAGTCTCTAGATGTCACCGGGTGGGAGTGGGAGGTCATCTCGATGGATTTCGTCATGGGACTACCCAAGGTCCTAGGGGGATACGACGCAATCTGGGTGGTAGTTGATAGGTTGACGAAATTGGCTCATTTTCTCTCAATCAGGGAGTCGAGTGCAGTGGATACTTTGGCACGAAGGTATGTGGATTAGGTGGTGTGGTTTCATGGAGTTCTGATGTCTATAATCTCGTATAGGGATTCATGGTTTACCTCGCGAGCCTGGAGCAGATTTCAGCATTCTTTGGGCACCCAGTTACGCCTTAGCACTGCTTTCCATCCCCAGACAGATGGACAAACAGAGCGCATCATCCAAACCTTGGAGGATATGTTGCGGTCATGTGTTCTAGACTCAGGAGGATCATGGGTGGGACACTTTCCCCTGGTAGAGTTCGCCTACAATAATATCTATCACTATACCATTGGTATGGCCCCGTTTGAAGCCTTTTATGGGAGGCCATGTCGTTCACCTATGTGTTGGGCCGACGTAGCAGAGGCAGGAATCCTGGGCCCGGAGGTGGTGCAGAACACGACAGAGAAGGTTCAGCTCATACGGGAAAGGATGAAGGTGGCCCAGGACTGACAGAAGTCATATGCTGGTACCAGGAGGAGGCCCTTGGAGTTTGAGGTTGGAGACCACATGTTCTTGAAGGTCTCCCCTCGGCGTGGGTAGCATAGGTTCGACAAGGGGAGTAAGCTTTCTCCCAGGTTCATCGGACCCTTCAAAGTGTTGCGGCGGGTCGGCGAAGTGTCTTATCAGCTAGCATTACCACCGCCGCTATGGAGGATACATGATGTCTTTCATGTGTCCAAGTTCCTTCGGTATCTGCACGACGATTCACACGTCCTTGATTGAGGTGAGTTGGACATCGAGGATGACGTGACCTTTGTGGGGAGACCATTGATGATCGAGGATTGCAAAGAGAAGGTGCTTCGTGGGAGAACCCTTCTCTTGGTTCGTGGGTTGTGGAGACATGGTGGGCTTGAGGAGAGTACGTGGGAGAGGGAAGCACAGATGCGTACCCAGTACCCAGAGTTGTTTTTAGTTTTGTTCCTTGTTGTACCTTTTGTGGTAGAACCTTTTGTCTTTTGTCTCTGAAATGTACTGGTTTTCTTTCCTCTGATTGTGTGTGAAAAGCCCTGGCTATGGGGGAGGAGAGAACCCGACCCCTAATCAAAACGCATTAAGGTGGATGCGATTAAACCCGTGCAGGTGAGTCAGTGCTACCCAAAGTGGATAATATCTTGACATGGAGGAGGAGACACCCCAACCCACATGCCCGGGCAGTTTGGTTGGTTATCATGGGTTCACTTCTAAGTGGTATATTCGAAGTGGTTGTTCGGGCCCTCTCTTTCCTTCTTGGTTTGTTTTAATTCTCGAGGATGAGAATCGTTTAAGAGGTATCTAATGTTATGGAATAGACCCTCCTGGCCCATTACTTTTCCAAAATAGAGGCTCGACCAAAACAGTGGAACCGTGAGGGTGACACCATGACGATGGAACCGTGACGGTGGCACCGTGAGGGTGATACCATGACGGTGGCACCATGTCCCTTCGCCGACCTTTTCGTTCTTTTTCTAGTACCTAACTTTTCCGCTCCCGAAAAGTAAGATTCGATGTAAATTAATTCTTTTCCTCCTTTTAAATCCCCTAATTAATTCCTAAAAATCCCGAGAGACATCTGTGTGTAACTGCCCAGCCGTGTGGTCAACCCATGACCCCCACGCCTTATGTGGTTTCACGTTCTCACCTCAACCGTCTGTGGCTCTTATAAACTAAGGGTAAACCGTGGTTTCTCCTTTCCTCGATCGCGGCTTTTCACGAATAGCTTCTGGTGCATCGGGCTCGCCGCATCGTTATCTGTATAGTTCCGCGCCCGGCCAAAATGTCGATTATCTATCAACAGGTAGCGAATTTCTCCTTCGCCTCTCCCTTTTGTGTATCATGCGGGGTGGGTGTGCTTTTGATTCTATAGAATTGGATAAACCAGACCTAATTAAAGATAATGAACGAATCTTGTAATGAAAGAAGGGGGGGCTATGATCGTTGATGCTGTTTTATATTACGATCTTATTTCTGAGTTATTCTGGCTTACGCCTTCTGAAAATCGAGGTCATTGGTGGTCGTTGTCTGTGCACTAATGAAGCCCTCGTGGTGTTTTAAATGGCTACTTTGAAATTGTAAACTCTTGTTGTGAGAAGTAAATTGGTTAATCACCTATACCCGGGCGAATAAATTGAAAGCACCAGGATCAATCCCTGTTGTGCTAATCCTGGTCAAAAAATGGAATTGAAATCATGGAGTGTGTCAAATAATATAAATCTGAAAATATAGGCAGGGCCCTACTTAGTATTGGTGATAGTGTTTTGGTTGTTTTCTTTCGCGGCTGATTGGTGGAAATGTGGGAGGGGATGGGATCCCCTTTTTTTGGATTCGGTGGTTGTGAGTTTTAAGACCGGGTGGGTACTTGATTATACCACGAATTGGGGTGGGATCCTCTGTTGATTAGAAACCATTTCGGGGGACACAGGGCAGTGCCTCGGGGTTCTCTGGTTCCAGGACATCGAGGGTTCTCACTTTTCCTTTGTTGTTGTGACTTTACAAGAGAACCGAGTGTGAATGTTTAAATTGTCGATTGGCTAGATTCATTTCCTTGGTTATGCTTATGGTGTTATTTTCCCAGTAGTGCATAAACTTTTGAACATTATTACTGAACATGGAAACAAGAATGGGAAAAATGGGTTTTGTTGGCGAGAGTTGTGACTCGGACTTGAGAGCTTTCGTAATCTGTAGGTCGTCTGAAGAAAAACCTAGTTTGGGGTGAGTTCTTATTACCTATATATATACTTGTAGTTTTGTGTTTCTTATTCTCGCTCTACCCAAGTTGAGCACTTAGTGCCGAACACCCCCCATTTTATGGGGGGAGGGTGTTTTTTCCAACACTATTCTTAGTGGCTGGTTATTAGCTCCTTTTCCGCTCCTTTTCCTAGATATCCCATGTATCTTCGGGCAGGCTGTGATGGCCTCAGGTAAATTATTAGCCCAAGAACCTTTGGGAGGGGTAGTGTGGTGGTTGGCCAGGTGTGTGTAGAAGGTGATTTCCCAAGTGTCTTCAGGATGAGGCCCAGGTGTCTTCGGGCGTGGTAGTGGATTTTTCTTGCCCAGGTGGCTTCGGGTGTGGTGGTTGTTGTTCTGGCCTAGGTGTTTGCAGGCGTGGTTACATGTGATAGTTGTGGCCCAGGTGTTTGCAGGCGGGATTCGGCAGTGGGACTGCGTGTGGGGGTTGTTTCCTAGGTGTGTGCGGGCGGGTGTGGTAGTGGGACTACGGTGAGAATGGTGGGATTGGTTCGATGCGTAGGATGTCTCAATAACCAGTGGGAATGTGGCGCGGGGTACCCAAACATCGATGTGCTCTGATTATATATATTACTTAACTTGCGTTATTTGGGGAGTGTTCCTTGGTGAGGCCTGGGGTGGATAGTTTACCTTGATAGGTGTTTGGTTTACTTTTTTTTCTCACGGGACATTAGTACGTTCCCCCACTTGTGCACGAGAGTCTTTGGTTTTCCCTACTAAGTGTACTTGTATGCTCACCCTACATATATAAACCTGCTTTCAGGTTTCCAGGAGGACTTCAGGGGTCACATAGGACCATAATTGCTCGGACCTTTGGGGCAGTTGCAGTTGTTGATTTTCTTCTTTGGTACTTACCTTTGTAGTCACCTTTTGTACTTTGTGGCTTTACTTTTGGAACATGCATGTGGGAATGGTTTACTTTTGGCTTTACTTTTCTTTTACCTTGGTGTTGATGAGTTTCATCATCTTACCTCTCGATCTTATAAAACAAAAAAGGGTAATGCCTTCCATTTGTGAGAAATTTATATACCCTTGGTGCAAGTCGCCACTCCGAGATCTATTGAAGGCGGGTCTCGGGGGTAATTATATCTTCTTCAACTTAAAGAAGGAAGGGCCTGGGAATCTGCTGACCCTTCCCTCCTTTTGGTGAAGGCGGTTTGTGACACTATGCTTCATGGAAATTGAATTTTCATGAGAAAAACTATCAAACACATGATCTGGTGTTGGCAATAGTAATATACACTTCAAAAATATTGGGGACATTACCTAATTGGGTAGATGTGTGAAAAATATATAGATCACCAAAGACCAAAGTATATATTCATGCAGAATGAGTTGATCATGCACCGACGAAGATGGTTAGAGGTAGTCGAAGACTATGACTTCTCAATCCATTACCACCCTGGAAAGGATAACATGGTGGTAGAGGCTATAAGTAGAAAGGACTCAGTGATTCTATCATTGATGAGAATTGAAAATAATCCAATATTATTATATTTGATGAAGATGGACATGGGAATCATAAATAAGGGAACATCATCAATCCTTTCACAAATTATTTCTCAACCATCACTTTTTAAAAGTTAAAAGGATTCTCAAAAGGGTGATGTGGGAATTTAGAAGATAGTAGAAACTATCAAAAAAGGTAAATCCTCATAACTTAATGTTATTGAAGAAGTAATTGTTAGATTTGGGTCATGACTAAGTGTTCCGTCAAATATGGAGTTAAAGAAAGATATTTTGGATGATACACATAGTTCAAATTTCTCCATTCACCCCATAAACACAAAGATGTGTCAAGATCTACGAGATCATTATTGGTAGGATAACATGGATAAGGAGATCGTTGAGTATAAATAAAAGTGACTGTTATGTCATCAAGTGAAGGTTAAGATGGATATGTCAAAGTGGATGATGCAACCATTACCCATAACAACATGGAAATGGGAGAACATCACCAAGGACTATATCACCAGACATCTAAAGACATCGGAAGGAAACAATGTTATCTGGGTTGTTGTGGATCATCCTACAAATACTTTACACTTCATTTCAATTTGAGAGTATTTATCATTTCATCAACTGGCATAGATATACATCAAAGATGTGGTAAGGATGCATGGATTTCCACTATCTATTATATCTGATTGAGATCCAACATTCACCTCTATGTTATGGAGGAGTCTCCAGCATGATCTATATACTGAGTTGAACATAATTACGACATTTCATCCTCAAACTAATGGAAAATCTAAGAAAACTATGTAAACTCTTGAGGGTATGTTGATATCATACTCAATGGAAATCAAAGGAGCATTGGATCAACATATTCCCCTGGTTGAGTACTCTTACAATAACTTTTTACACTCAAGCATAAAAATGGTTCCATATGAAGCACATTATGGAAAGCAGTGATAAACACCGATATTTTGGGATGAAGTTGGGGATGGAAAACTTCTAGGTCTAAAATTTTTCGAAGAAACGGTGGAGAATGTTAACACCATCAAGAAACACAATAAATCTGCTCAGAGTAAAGAAAAGAGTTATGCTCATAATCATCAATTAGACCTATAGTTTGTGGTTGGAGACATTATATTCCTCCACATATCAAAGTGTAAGAGTGTTATGATATTTGGGAAGAAGGGAAAACTTATTCCAAGTTACTTCGTCCCTTTTGGAGTCCTTGACCGCATTAGAATAGTGGCATATCAACTAGCACTCACAATGAACCTATCTCATGTACATGATATATTCCATGTATTACTCTTAAGGAAGTACATAACTAAACCATCCCAATTACTCAATCTAGAGTTGGTACCAATATATAATGACCTCTCTTATTAATAAAATATGGTGATTATCTTATATCATAGGGAAAAAATCTACGAAATAAGACAATGTCCCCCATTAAGGTATTTTGCAGAAACCACAAGATTGAAGAAGAAACATGGGAACCAAAGGCAGTGATGAGGCAGAGTTATCCATATCCATTTTATTGTGGGAAAATGAAATTTCAAGGGTGAAATTTCTTAAGGGGGGATGATTGTGATGACCCAAACTTTTATTAATGATAATTCCTCTAGATCTAATAAAATGTCTTATTATGTAAAATGGATATATAAAACATATGATCCTCCTTGGTTTTCTTTTTTTTTGTATTTTTAAAACACCATTAATAATTGGTACCCTTTCTAATATAGATAATTTATAGTGATCACATGATTAATATAAATATAGTGCTTTAACAAATCCAAATTTACTCAGAAAAAGGAAGTGATTAACTCATCCAGTAAAATTGCTCCATACGAAGCTCATTTTTCAGAGATCAAAAAGGTGGTACCTTCCCTAGGATTCTCTCTTGAGAAGACCAAGTTGAGCTTCATCATGTTAAGCTAGAATGTAATCTCTTAATGGAGAAGTGGAAGTTGCAAGAGATTACCACCCGAGTGATGCTATTCGAGTTGCCCCAAGATTTTTTCACCATCACACAGCTTACCCATTGGTCTTATGACCATGTTATAAGGGGTTATGTAACAATACCCTAGAACTATGATCATGTGCATTATTTGTTTATTAATAATATACATTCATTTTATCATTTTTACTTTGTAAGTGATTTTTAAATTCCAAACGGTATTTTTAGTTAATATTCAAATTCAATTGAGAAATCTATTTTGATGTATTAATGGATTTTTGAATTAAATAATATTTTAATAAAATATTATTATCACTGAATTAATTTTTATTATATATAAATGATCGTATAATTTTTATTAATATAATTGTAATTTTTATTTATGTTTGAAAACTGTTTTTGTCAAAGCCCATGAATTTCCAACAAATGTCAGTTTTTATTTCAAAAGTGAAAATGAAAATATTCTGAAAATTACTTCGATTAAATATATATTATATTTGGAATCAGGAAGTAAAATATATCCAATGGTGTATTTTTCATAACTTTCTGAGACAGTTGAATTTTTTGGTAAAAACAAAATACCGTTTAAATATATAATATGTTTTATGAAATCATAATGACTAAATAGTGCTGTAATAAAATAAAATACAAGATATATTTGGAAAAAATATGATTTACCATTAAAATAATGTGATTTTTTATTTGTTTGATTTATTTTACAATCCCTTAGTTTACCCACCAAGACATACAAAATATTTTAACTTTTCTAAAATTATTTTCATGAGAGTGTGACTTATCTCCATATAATAAATCCTATTATATTAATTTTTTTAGGAAATTGGACATAAGAAATAATTTTTTCAACTACACTTTGGAAAAAAAACTATGGGAATAAACCATGGGATGGTTTTGGGGTTAGATTTGTTTAATGGGTAGTGTCCAAAACATAAATAATAAAGGATTCCATCTCTTTTCTTATATAAAACCACAAAAATCCCACTTCCCTTCACTCAAAACCCTTAGAGAAAATCAGTACTTTTCCCTTCTTTATCTATAATCCTCCAAAGATACACCAGGATCCAAAGAAGCCTCTCCCAATCCTTTCTCAAGCCTTTAGGATCACACATCCAAGTAAGGGATTTCTTCCCCTATCATTTTTTCCAAATTATTTTATGTTCGTATACCCTTTTATTTTCCATAAAAATTTTTGGGGTATGATTTAAAACCTCCCCCATACTTACCAAATTATTTTTTAATTATTAGAGACCTATTTCTCTCTCATTAAGGCCTCCCTTGTACACCTGTTACCATGCCGAAATTCCTTAAGGAATTTATCTCTTCTCATTTATATTCATAAAATTATATTATATTATGAAATTAAATTACATTACATATATTGTGATATTAAGTTAAATTAACTCCTTACAATCCATTTCATGTATAAATGATGACATACCCCTTTCTTTTCCATAATCTCATTTTATGATTTCTATTTGACGTTGTTATGCTGCAAAAATTTCCCAGGCCAAAATCATCATGTAAGTGAACACCATACCCAATTATCTATCAAGGGTATTCACATTTTTTAACATATACTAATTTATTTTAGAGTTTCATGTATGTGCTCCACATTCCATTATCATGTAATAAATGATGATGTCGAATGAACCCTTTTATTATGATCAATGTGGCACATTTATGCCTGAAATGTAATTTTTATAAAGGGTGTGCCCTGATAGATCTATAATGAATTGGGTAATGACTAATATAATGATACATCAAGTGAAATGTTGGTTTAGTAATGATAATTAAAGTGAAATGAGGGGTTAATCATGATCCATGTTCAAGGGGCCTTGGATCATGCCAATTTCATGGTAAGGGTTGGTTTCTCATTTCCACGTTATGATAATCATGATATATCATGCCTTTATGTTCATGTTACTCTTTTGATACATTGATATGCCTATTTCCAAACATGTAATATATTCTTCATGTTATTATTTTTTCACTACCTTACTGAACTTTATAGATCACTCTTTTCTTATGCATATCCTCAGGTTATCTGATGAAATTCTTGGTACAAAAGAATGTAGTGGTCATGTAAAAGAAGTTTTCAATAATGATGTTGTGTTTTATGTTCTAAGTTGTTATGTCATGTTCTTAATTTTCCCAATACACTAGACCTCTCAATACTTAGATTTGTATTAAGTGCAAGTTTATTTAATAAATCATGTTTATGTGTGTAATAAAGAGAATGGTTGTTATAATAACTATGTTGTTTTCAAGTCCCAGAGGATGGGCAATAATTATTAGTTAATAATGGTGATATTAAAACCTACAAGAAATTAATTATTCAAAAATATATTTCTGAATAGAAAGAAGCTATGAATTCATCAATGGATTCAATTTTCCAACACTAATTCTTGATTTTATTGGATCCTCTATTGGATGTAAATAATGTTGGTGATGAATTTCCTTTCAGAGATAAATTTGATGCATATAGAAAATTTGGTAATTATAAGGAATAGTTAGTTGCAAAAGGTTTTAAACAAAATCATGTCCTAGCTTATGATAAAACCTTTTCATTATTTGTAATGTTGAAATCCATTATATTTATTCTATACATCGTGTCTTACCATGATTCTGAGAATTAGAAAATGAATGTTGAAATTTAATTCTATAATGGAAGACATTAGTTAGATTTTTGTATGAAACAAAAATAATGGTTTGTGACTCCAATGATTAAAATATTGTATGCAAGTTTCAAAGATCCATTTGGGGATTAAAACAAGAATCCAGGTCATGAAAAATTCATTTTTATGAAGCAATATTATAATTTTCACTCATAATGAATGAATTTGATCCTTCGGACTATGATCAGTTTAGTGGTGGTGTGGTAATTTTTTTAATTGTATAGGTTGATGACATATTACTTATATGAAATGAAATTCTAAACTTATAGTTTATATTAGGTGTAGTTGAATAAATGTATCTCTATGAAGGAATCAGGTGAGGTAACATATATTCATGGAAAAAATATACATCATGATGAATCCAATAGGCTTCTCGACCTACGTCAAGGTACATATATTGATTTAACACTGAAGAGATTCAGTATGGAACAATTCAATGGTGGATTGTTCCCGATATCACATGGAATTCAACTATCCTAAAAAAGTGCCCTTAAACACATTAGGCAAGAGAAAAAATTAAAAATAACTCATATACAAGGGTTATTGGTTCATTCATGAATGATATGTAACATACAATGCTAGATGTCTGTAACACCCCAAAATTCTAAAGTAAGAACAGTGTATTTAATAGCGTGTCTAACGCACAACACCAACTGTGTAAGGGAATATAAAATCATGAGATATTATAATTATTAAATACTTTAAATAAATTCAATCTATTATGTATATTTCAATACAAGAAATACTGAGCTATCTTTCATCATACTCAACAAGTACTTTCTTTGATGACTTGTGTTACATGTGAGACCGAGTTTTACAGAACCAAAATATATTAATAAAAAATAATTATTTAATATTATTTGATATAACATAGATGTTAAATTAGTGGATATGAATAGTATTAAATAGAACATAAAAATATTTTTTCTACACTAATATAATATGAATTAATAGGTTACCAATTTATTAGAAATGAATTTAAAACCCCATTGAATATAAAGGAAATGTTTTTATGCTAACATAGGTGTTTTTTTATAAAAAATTAAATTTATTAAAAATATTGTGTGATATTAATTTAATAAATATTTTAGATGTTTTAAAAAATATTTTTTACATTCATACAATATATTTTAATGTAATAAGATAATATCAAACCATTTTTATGCATAGTAAACAATGTTTTCCTAAACTGGATATTAACACCTTTTAATGGAGAACCAATTTTAAATAAAATTTTTCAAAAATTTAATAAATTTAAATTTTAAAATAAACATAATTTTTTATGTAATAATATCAAAATCATTTTAGGGATTAATTTTTGGTATATTTCTAAAAAATTTCATTTTTTTCGGAATAGCAAAAAATTCTGAATTTTAATTTAAAAGTGCTTATTCATCTATTTATTTATAACGTTTAATTATATTTATATTTGATTTTAAAGTTTATTTATATAAATTATATATCAATTAATCCAATATTTATCATTGTAATAAATTTCACATTGAAATTTTATATAAAAACATTTCTAACATTTGAACATTTTTACTTTAAAAACACGCTTTGTCATCATTTCTGAGAGATTAAATTTAAAATAAATTGTTCTAATTCTATGATTGAAATTTTGAAAAATGGATTCAATGTTTTTATTGATAATAATTTATATTTATAAAAATTTCTACATATTTTTGGACAAATAAAATTAGTGAATGTAATTAAAATTAATTATAGTGATTAAGAGGAAAATTAACTTAAATGGGACTAAACCATAAACGTAAGAGCCCAAATTACCTAAAACGTTTTCCAAAAGACATTTAATAGACATATTTAGATTCTATAAACCATTTTATCAAATTATGTTCATTATTGGACCACTTGACATGTTAAAAGCATGGGAGGAATTCCCTTTTCAAAAATTTAATAGAATGTCACTCCTCCTCCACTATAAAACAGAACTCAACCCTCCCACTTATTCACACCACTATATACCTTTGTATCCAAAAAATATCTACTAATTTAAGCTACCAAAACTTTAATCCTCATCCTCATTATCCTATCTGTCGGCATAAATCCATCTATGTAATCCCTTTTGTGCATACCAAAATGAGTTACCCAAAGAATAGGTAACATCTCTCCTCAAGTTATTTTGTTTAATTTTATCTATACACTCAATAAAATAATTATATTTTATCAATAAATAATATCATTATAATATTAAATATACTAATATACCTTTAATTTAATTTTTTTACCTACACTTACACCCACTTTCATCAAATGGGTAATGGACGTTCCGTTCGTATACTACAAACTACAGCCTTGTGAAATGAAGATTGTTAATTTTTTAATTTATTTCCACTCACATGTGTAATTATGAAAGAAAAATTTTTTCTATATAATATACATGATATTTATTATATTTTTATGTGTGTATAATTTTTATATTTCTCATACCTTCAATATTTCCATTTTATGGGAATACGATAACATCATTTGTGGAAGTGTGGACTACTACCTCTTCAAAGCGATGTGATTCATTCACACTATACATGGAATGTATAAAATATAGTTTTATTAAATATATGTCAGTTATATGAAATATATATTATAATATAATTAAAATATAAAGATACATATATATCATTTATTTTTAATTATTTTCAGTACGGTAAAAATTGAAAGTAACATTCATGCATAAGTACGGCCTATTGTCTCCATGAATGGTGAATCTCATTTCATATCTCCAAATTTTATGGATTATTATAAATACATTTATAATTAATATATATGATATTTAAATAATTTTTTATATTATTTATATTCTAAAATAATTATCTAATTAAAAGGAACAACAAGTAACAATTCAAAACATACTTGAGAAACAAGGAAATTAACGCTTGAAATAATAAAAATAATGAAATATTATCAAAAATGGCTAATAAGATACTATAAGAAGTAAATATATGATATGATAAATATTAATATGTCTCTGGTATAAGTTGGAGACATGTTTAAAACCATTATCCAGAAATTAAAAGGATGTTCACCAAAAAGAAAATACAAGTTATGCGATTCTTATCTCACTTTTCATTCGATGAGGCATACAACATTTTCACCACTTAGTCCATTTATGTTTTCTATAAACTACACATTTTTTCATAATATATCTTAAATTGATTTATCTTCGTGTTATTTAATTCAAAATTTTAATTCATCACTTTCATGGGGATTTTGATTCAAAAGTTAGTATGTTGTAAGGGGCATCATCAAAACTTTTATTCATTGAGACATAATTGTTGTGCACAAAATTTCTTATATATGATGTATATACTAACCCTTTTAAATTTAATACCATGGTTCATTGAATCTTAATGGTCTATTTAGTTTCAACTAAAATTAGTTATTCTAAGGGGATTTAAATTTATTGTTACCATGTGATGTAGAATTTCATAACCCAATTCCTTTTAATTGGGTTATATTACATCCTTGTTTTCACTAATATTGTATTATTATGTGTGTAATAACTTCTTACTATATATTTTTTTATTTCTAATTTTTTTATCTGGATTAAAATTTTACACAGAATTTATTCATTGATTCATTCTTACATAAATTTAATGGCCTTTTCAAGGGTTTATTTCACAATCTCATTTTGATGGGCATTATTTACAATTGAATTTATATGAGAGGAAGTAATTAGATCATTTTTTAATAAATCATTTAATTTTATTTTTATATTGTAAAAAAAACCTTTTCCAAGTAACAGTACCATTTTTTCACTTTTTATTACTCAAAATGTTTTATAAAATTATTTTTTAAAAATCTAACATCATTTTCACTCTTTATTAGGAGAACATATTTCATATAAAAACCATATTTTATTAAAAAAAATTAAAAAATAATTTACCTTTTCATAATTATTTAATAAATATATTTTAGTCATTTTTTCGTTTAGAACTCTTTTCAATGTAATGTTCCTTTATGTTTCCAAACAAGTGACTTTTATAGCCTTATTACCTTGATAAAGGAATGTTCTTTTTTCCATATATGACATGTATGAATTTACCCATCATTAATTTTTAAAAGATTCCTTCTCAAGTTTAAAAGGGTAATTTTCAATGAATTTCATTTAAAAGTGATTTTCAATGAATTGGTTTTCCAAAATATTTTTCAAAATGAAAAGTATATTTTCTTAAAGAATTATTTTAAAATATATTTTTTAGTATTTCCATTCATAAAAGACAATAAAATTTTATTTTGAACCACTTTTTTTATGTTGTATTGATATCATAATTATTCATTCTCTATATGGTTATGACTCCTTTGACAAAGGATACTATTGACATTAAAAACTTTTATATTCCCCATGAAATATTCAATTTCTTAGGGTTATTGATCATTGAATTTCGCCTAAATATATATATCATTAATCATGAATATAACTATTTCCTAATTCCCGTATCATTTTTACATATGGTGTTCCCATTGAATGTTATTTGATATATTGGGAAATATTGATAAATACGTGTCCTTTACTCAATATAGATATTTGATAGGGCACATTAAACATGAATTAAATAGATTATTTGATATATGAGTAATTCTTGGGATAGGTAATACATGGGTGGATCCCCCATTAAAGATAGCCCCTCAATTCATTGGCATCCTCATGGGATGAATCAGTTGGATGAGCTATGTTAACGGGTTTTTTACCGAGTATGTTATAAATTGTCTTTGAAAGGTCTCCATGGTAATGTAAAATGTTCATAGGAAATAGAACCTCCAATAATTAATCATTGCCTTCCTTTATATTCAGTTATTATTAATCCATGGTATTTTGTTTTCACATATCCATGGATTCATTTAAATCATATTTCCTTGATTAAATGTCCTATGTTTCAGTTATTTTCCATTCCACATTGATTATTCCTTTTATAGTTATTTTGATGGAATTTCTTTTTAATAATTTCCTTGAAATTTTATTTATCCATTTAGTTTATTAATTATATGGAATGTGCGTTCAGTTATTACCTTTTCCATATTCATTATTCTCATTGATTTTTTATTTCTTTTTGTATGCTTTACCCTTACTAATAATGGGATCTCACTCTTATTTTTTTTCTTTCCCCATTAATACAATAAGTTTACTAAGATAGATATAAAATAATATGATATATGAAATAAATTTGTAATCCAATAAAGAAAAAAATATTCTGATTTGTTTCTTGATTTTTTTTATATAAGATTTATTTATGTAACTAGTTTACCAAGACGTCTAAACTCTTCAATCCTCTGGGATTTCATTTCTTGTAACCATATTTATATAATGGTAGTAGACACCAACTATGGCATTAATGGGTTCAGGTATCTACAGTTGGTATTAGAGGATGTTTAGTAGAAACCCTAGGTAAAAGACTTTGGGAAAAAATAGATAAGAGAACATATCTTTAATATATAAATTGAGGATAAGTATAGAAGAACTTCCTACAATTTAGGTATAGTATAGATTATATAGGTATTCTATGTAATACAGCTCTATCTGGACACTACAAATAAATGAGGTTTTGAAACAGTTGTGCCTAGGGGAATGAATTCTGAACTGGTTTGTCGATCCTGACTCAAGCATAACCTGGTACACAAAAACATGCCTTACCACTCACCTAGTTAGACACTTCTAGTAGATATTCTTAGGATAATTCAAATTTCCTCTACAAAATATTATGATGGAATTGACTATGTGATAAAAATATATAACCTAGGTTAAAAATAGGTGTTTTAGATTAAAAATAAGGTTTCATGATTAAATATCCTATAAATGATCAATCAATTTTCTCACTATGACTATTGTTACACACACTATGCATTCATGTCTTATTCAAAGGATAGAACACAAAGGATTAAAGTTAACAATGAACATGCAGGAAAAGGTGGTGATAGTGATCAACCAAATGGGGTGTTGATATAAGTGAAATATGTCATGTTTATTCCTAATCATTTTTCCTACGATATGATTAACAACATATACTTTAACCAACTCCCAAATACCCCAAAGAAGAGAGAGATCGATTTTTCTACGTGCTTGAGAGTTGGAGACTATAGATAATAGAAGTCTAGATTTCCAACATGCATGAAATGTGGAAAGATACACCCATTAAAGTGTCTCAATAGAAGGGATAAATGATTTTTTTGTGGGAATGTTGGACACAACGCAAATAATTTTCAAGGAAAAATGAGGTTCATGATGGAAATAAATAATAATCATCCTAATGATACATTGATAGTTCATTACCTCAAATTTGGGTAACCTAGGCATTACTAAAATCAACTCCCTATTAAATAGGATAAACTCTATACTAAGTAAGTAAATATGTGAAAATAAACAGATTAAGTATTTATGTATTGGGATAGTATTTAAAATCATAGTAAAAGTGTTATTTAGTGATTAACTATATTTTAATGGGTTTCCAGAATTTTTATTTTGGAAGTTATATTAATATTATTTTAGATAAGAAAAACATGTATTCCAGGTGAAAACACATCATGTATAGAGATACCAAGACACATTAACACAACACTAAATGATTATTAGCATTTAATATCAACCACTAACCTACACAATTTACATGTAAATTTTTTATTATTTTTAGTTAAACAACCTAATGAATAAATTTTAAGGATGAACTAGTAGTATTATTTTTTAGGTTTATAGATTAATGTTTTGACTATATAAGTTTTTGAAAATAGGTAGAGAATAATGTAAATACTTTTTTATGGTCCTTATGATCGGTTAAAATATTATTTTAGTTCTTTAGGAATTAAAGTAAATTTATGGATATACATTTCATGATGTAAGGAGTGAATTATATTTTGATTGCAGTACAACTAAAAGATAAAATTGTTCCTCCGAAATCAAAATTTATCAAGTAAATATTTTTCTTTATATTAATGGTCAATAAAATAATTCATCAACATTAGGAAAATGATCTTGAGAAAAATGTTTTCCTAACACCTTAATTTTTGTTGAACTGATGGACTTTTAAATCAAAAAAAAATTATGGATTTGAGGCCCTCACCTTTAAATTGATCATTCACTTATTCATGATTGATGTATCAATAACTCTCTATATATATTTATTCTTTTCCTCTATGTATGTATATCCACATTCCATTAATGTTCTCTTACAAAGAGACCTTGTTGTATGTTATTTTATGTGGCCTATGTAATTCAAATTCTCTCTTTTAATGGTTAATTTTTATAAACCCTTTCCATAATGTGGCATTTAAACATAGTAAATATCAAAAAATATTACCAATGTTGAGTTTATATTTTGTGGATGAAATTAAATTACAGTGGGGAGAATTTATTACCCCAAAATTATAAAGTAAGAACATTATATTCAATAGTGTGCATGACATACAACACCAAGCATGTAAGGGAATATAATATCCTATGATATATTTACAATTTTTTATAAATTAAATCTATGAAATAGATTTTCATTCATGAAATACTAATTTATCTTATGTTTCTTTCAATTGATACTTTCTTTGACGACTTACGTTACACAGAAGACTACTTTTACTGAATGATAATATATTAATAAAACATTATTATTTAATATAATAATATATAACCTAGAAATTAAATTAGTGGTTTGGAATTGTTTTAACTAACTTATGAAAATATATGTTTTAGAAAAATATAATATGAATTCATTGTCTACCAATTAATTATAAATTAGTATTAAAACCAATTAAAAATAAAAAAATGTTTTTATGCTCCAAAAGGTGTTTTCTAACGGCTGAGGGTTAGGCCTCCTTTATAGAATGAAAAGTAAAGAATCCATTTTTATTTCATATATATATACATATTAAATATTCAAGAAATATATTTTTAACATTCAACTAAATTATCTTATAGGAATAATATTAGAACAAACCTAATATTACATATAAAAAATAACATTTTTAAAAAGGTAATTTTACCACATATTAATAGTGAACATATTTTAAATAAAATTTATGAAACATTTCTAAATTTTATATTTCAAATTAAAATTTATTTTTTAAATTTAAAAATCAAAAATATTTTAGGGTAATGTTTTGGTATTTTTCTGAAATATTTCATTTTTTTATAAATAGTGAAAAATACTTATTTTTAATACAAAACTATTTATTCATCTAATTTATTGATAAGGATAAATTATATTTAAAAATGGTTTTGATATTTATTTAAATAAATTAAACATTATTTATTCCAATTTTTTTTATTAAAATCAATTTCTCGATGAAATTTTATATAAAGACATATTTAACCTTTAAACAAGTTTACTTTAAAAACCCACTTTGACGTCTCCTCTACAAGATTAAATTAAAATTAATTTCTAACAATTTTGTGATTTGAATTTTCAAAAATAAATTAAATATTTGTAATATTCATAAATTATATATATTATTTTTTAAACATAGTGTATGACCATAAAATGTTAGGGAAAATAATTAAAATTAAATATAGTGATGAAGAGAAAATTATCATTACAATATAGTAAACCTTAAACCTAAAAGCCAAAACGACATTGAAACTTGTCCAAAATCCATATTATGGATATAATTGGACCCTATAACACAATATATCTAATTGTATCCATTACTATATCCACATGAAATGGGAAAAACGTGGGTGGAATTTTCTTTTCATAAATATACAAGAATGTTAGTTCTCCTCTACTATAAAAAGACACTCACCCCTACCACTTATCCACATCTCTAAAGCCATTTAGATCACCCCAAATATGATAAATAATTTCCCAAAATCTCTAGAATAATCCTATAATCCTCTATTTGGGTATAAATGCTTCCAATTAATCCCTTTTGTCTGAATAAAAACAAGTTTCCCAAAGAAGAGGTAACATCCTTCCGCAATATTTTTTTTTTATTTTCATTTCTCTCACCCTAAAATATTCTTATTACATGGTTAAATTATAAAATATATACACTAAATATACTGATATGTTTTTTATTACTGGTTATACCTACACTTATACCCTATTCAGTCAAATGGGTAAGGAACTTTTTGTTCGTGTATGGTGATTTGTCACCTCGTGAAACGATGATTATTTATTTTTTATTTTCCAACTCTAATGGTAAAAATTATAATGGAAAATTATTTATATAATATATTTGTTATATTTATTATGTATTTTTACTTATTTAATTTTTTTTATAACTCATACCATCATGATTTCTATTTTTTGAATATTATAGCATCGTTTAACGAAGTATGTTCTACCACATCTTCAATGTGATGAGATTCGTTCACACTATACATGAAAAGTATAAAGGTTGGTTTTATTAAACCTATATGAAATATAGGAATTAAATATGATACTTTAATTTTAATATACATATAATTTATATCATTTACATTTTATTATTTTAAATATATAAAACAGATAAAGGTAGAGTCCATGGATACGTGTGGAATACCCTCTCTATGAACGGTGAATTTCATTTACTACATAAAAATTTGATTGATTATTCTAAACACGCATATAATGAATATATATTATATTTAAATCACGGTTTACATGATATGGTGAAACAATGATCCAATTAATAGGTATAACAACAAACAAGAGAAAACACATTTGAGAAACAATCCAATTAACACCTGAAATGGTGAAAATAATGAAATATTTTGAACTAAATATTAATTAAATATTATAATAAGTTAATGTATGATATTATAAATATTATTATAGTTATGGAATAAATTATTTATATTTTTAAACCAATTATATAGGTTGTTAATGGATGTTCACCCAAAATGAGACACAATGTAATGGATGTTTGTCTTGGTTTTCCTTCTATGAGACATACACCATTTTCGACATGTACTTAATTTGTGTAGTGTATCTATAGATAATTTTGATACATTATATAATTAATTAATTTAAAATGATTTTATTTAATGTTTCATTTGATGTTATCTCTTTCAAGTGGCTTATGATTCAAAAGTTACTGTATTGTAACAGACATCGTCATAATTTCCTAATTTGAGACATAATTTATTGTTGTGATCCTATTTTCTTAAATATGTTATAAAAGCATCCAATTTTACATGAAATTTCATGATTAATTTATTATTAATGTTATTTTGAGTTAAAAGTTTAATTATTTCTTCTAAGTAATTTTGAATTAAATTATACCAAGTGGTAAGGAATTTCATTACTCAATTCATTTTTATTGGGTTATATTAAATCCTCATTGTCATTAATAGTCTAAGAATATTTGTGTGGTGACATATTAATATATATTTGTGTATTTAAAAAATATTTAAGTAGATTTATATTTGAGACACATATCCATCTCTTGATTTATTCTCACATCAATGCTATGGTATTTTCAATGGTTTACATTAAAATATCATTTTTTGGGATTGTTTACACTTGAATTTCCATAAATCAAAATCATATCATAATTCTTTTAATAATTTATTTTATTTTATTCTCTTATGTTTATTCATGACCTTTCCCATGTAATAGTATCTTTTTCTATACTTTTACCCAAAATGTTTTAATTTTTTTTTTAAAGAAACCAGACTTCATTTCCCCCTTTAGTTGGAGAACCTGTTTTTTATTTAAAACATGAATTTTATTAAAAACAATGTTTTTAACCATTTAAAAATAATTTATCAAAAAACTTTTACCCCTTTTTTGAGAAAAATCAAAGGAATATTTTTGTATCTTTTAGAACAAGTCAATTTTCGAACCATTTTACATTACAAATGGAATGTTCTTTACCATGTACAACATGTGGGGATTTTCCCATCATAATTTCTTCAAAGATTCCTTGTTATGTTTAAATGGTTACATGTTAATGAAAATATTTTCAAAATTTATTTTCATTGAAAAATGGTTTTAAAAAGTTTTTTTAATGAATACGATACTTTCCTCATGAATTTTTTTAAAATATATTTTTATAGTATTTTCATTCATCAATAACAACCACCATATATTTTACTCCACTTAGGGTATATTGTATTGATAATATCCTTGTTCTAACTATGGAAGTTTTATTACTTTTTTGACCAAGTATATTTCTTAAATTCACTTCTTTTATTTCTTTTCTAATCTCATTGAAATATTTAATTTCCTATGGTCATTAAACATTAAAATTACCATAAATACCCATATAATTTTTTATAGAAATAACTATTGACCAAACCAAATAAAAATTTTACATATAATTTTCACCATGAAATTAATTTTATATCTTGGTAATTATTGATAAATTTTTATCCTTTACTCAATTAAGATATTTGATAAGGAACATTGTTCATGAATTGAATAGATTTTTTGATATTTGAGGAATTATTTGGACTAGTATGACATAGGTGTGGGCCAATTATAAAGAGTCCCTCAATGCATCGGTAGTCTCATGGGAAAAATTCTTTGGCTAGCCTATGATATTGGATTTTTCACCTAGTATGTTATGAAATATCTTGTGAAAGGTCTTGGTGGTAAAGGTACCGTGTACATTCAAAACATGGAATATAATAATTAATCATTACCATAACATAGAATCACTTATTATCTATCTATTATATTTTTAATTGACATATATATATATGGATGTATTTCATTCCCCTCTAATTGATTAAATGACATGTGTTCTAGTTATTTTACTTGACATATTTATTAGGCCTTATCTAGTTATTTTAATGGAATTTATTTTTATATATTACCACTTCATATTATTTATCCATTTAGTTTATTGATTATATTGAAAGTTTGTTCAGTTATTACCATGCCATATTTTCTATTCTCAAGGATTCATTATTGTTTCTTCTGTACCAAACCCTTAATGAGAATTTAATCTCACACTTATGTTGTTTCCTTTCCCCATGAATCCAAGAAGCATAAGAAGAGATATATATAAGGATATGCTAAATAGAATAAACTAATTATCCATGTAAGAAAAAAATTAATGTTGTAATTTTTATAATAATTTGTAATAAAATACTCATGAATGTTTCTGGTTTACCAAGAATACTCTGCTCTTTAGTAATTAAATATTTTCTTCTTTGTAATCATAACAATGTAATGTTAGTATAAAATGACTCTAGGTTTATTGGGTTTGTGTCTCTACAATGTCGTTTATGCCTTGAGTGTGGTTGGAAGATATCAAGTTGTCCCAAGAGATCGCTATTGGATAAAATTAAAGACTATCCTTAAGTATCTAAGGAATATAGGGATTATGTTCTACATCTAAAGAGGATGTAAGGAAATAGTCATCACAGGATATAAATATTATATTTTCCAAATAGATCTAGATGATATGAAATAACAGGCCGGATACATCATCACATTCAATGGTGATGTTGTTAGTTGGAAGAGCTCAAAGAATGTTGATGTCACATATTATAATGTCTGAGAATATTGTGGCTTATATGGTATCTAATGAAGTAGTTTGAATAAACAACATCTTCTATGGAATTTATGTGGTTCATGTTATTAAAGATTATATCACACCCTATTATGATAATACTATAGTGGTGGCCCTTGCAAAGGATCCATGTTTACTTCAATGGATGAAGCACATATTTTGAATGTATCATCTATTGAGGTATTTTTATATAAGATTTAATGATTTAGTTATATGAATATACATGTAAGACAACTTGGAAGACCCCATGACTAAATCTCCAAATCAATAGAAAACTATTATCTTGTGAGTTCTAGCAGACTTAAAGCCATAGGTTGTTATCTCTATTCCAAGTGGGAGTTTTTTAGAGCCAGTTTTCTATAACCAATTGTTTTTACTTTGATTACTTGTATATTAGAATTTTTTAATATTAATATTATATTTTATTATATATTATTATTTGTCCTGCAAGACATTGTTCTACTATTTTCCAAGGGTATTTTTCACACATATAAATATATAGATGTTTCCCTCTATTATGGGATGGTTAATGCTCCATTATGATATTCATGTATATGGTTCTATAGTTGGATAACATACTATGACAGGGTCGATAGTAAATAGACATCCAAGTGATAGTAAAATTAAGAATATGATATTTCTTCTTTGAATTTTCATCATTATAAATCACCATGATTGGATATTTTGGAAAAAGACATATCAGTATGAATTCCTCACGTTTTTTATGTCTATGGATATTCCTATCTATGGCTATATGTAAATTTCATTTTAATTTAAGATTATAATTCATAAATTTCATGACCAATTTACTTAGACTTAGTAAAAATAATTGTGACACAATATATTCATGGGAAGTTGGGTATATTGGGTGCATCATGATTGACATATTATTAATGGATGAGGCGAGGAAGGTGTAGAGACCCGAAGCCTGACGTACATTGACATTACATTACATTAGCGGAATACTTAGTACATAACAAAAACACACACACAAGGATCGTAATAGTTTAGTGTCTTTGGAAACTCGGAACGTAATCTTCTAATCGTGGTGAAAGATATTCAACATCTCCCATAAAGATCTTTCTCTTTTTTTTTTACCTAAAACCTTTCTTTATATCCTGGGGAAAAGAAAACATAAAAGGGTGAGCTCAAATGCTCAGCAAGGGAAAATAATGGAAATAAAAAACATATCATATCTTTTTGAAAATCAAAAACCTGCAAAAGAGATCATAATATCTTAACATGGAATAAATCATAGAAGTGAAAATGAGATCCCCATAATCATAACATAAAACTTGAAACTTTGTGTCATGCACACATAATCATGGAAAATCATTTCTTGTTAGTCATGACTCATTGCCAAGACTATCTTAGTGGACAAAGTCCCTTTCTGAACCGAGTTCACTCCTCGTTTCAGTCCTGTATTACTGAACCGAAATAACCTTCCGTTCCAGCCATGTCTATCTCATGAGATATAAAATCTTTACCCAATGCATTGGAGGGAGATATAGGTCCCACCCATCTTATAATGAATCCTTTCTTATGTGTGCCACATAATCATAAACCATACATCATAGCATAACCCATGTAATAAAAATGGGATTCTTAAACAACATGACATCAAAAAACAATTCATATAAGATAAAGGAATTCATAAAAATGTTTCCACCACAACATAATCAAATCCATGTAATAATATGGATAAAAATAGAACCCTTTTATTATCTTAGATGAAAAATATTTTTGATAAAACACTTGAACTCCATTCTTGAGGAAAATATCCTTTCTTCTTCAAAAAACATTTTTCCTTTCATAATATGTCATACAACTTTAAAATAAAAGAAGTTGATTAAAAATAAACTTGAAAACTTGTAAAGGAAGCTTCTTGGAAATAATGTTTTAAAAATCCATTCATGCCGTATAAGTTAAAAAAAACATTCTTCGTACTTTTGTCGGAAAAGTCAAAAAGTACCTCGTACGGAAAAACGACAAAAGATTCCTTTCATATTCTTTACTAAAAACTCATCTAAGGGTAAAATTGGATTTAAACTATTGCAAGTGGATGGAAACAATATTACATATTGAGGGAACATGGATGTGGATGATAAAATACACCCCAGTAAATACTTACGAATAAACAATCTCGGATAAAAATGAGATTGTGATATTTCCCTTACCTTAGGTCCAATTTGCTTTGTACGTGTCCGAAGCTCCTGTATAATGGTTTATATAATGTTATTGACTTATTCCAGAATCATATTCATTGTTATTATATCATATATGATCCACTTATGACTTTATATTACCCGTTATTTTGTAAATTCATGTTAAAGTAGCGTTTTGGGTAAAATCGTCTCATTTGTCGTTCGTGTTTTTAACTTGTAATTATTCATATGATTACTTAGATCATGATTACATAAAACATGATTTATATATATATATATTCAGAATATACATATATAATAAATCAGTAAATGGAAAGAAATACACCGTTCATGGAGACGGTAGTCCGTACGTACGCATGAACGCTGTTTTCGTTTCCTTATTGAATTGAACGGAATTAAGTAGATGACATATAAATAATTCCAGTATCATTATTATGTCATATATTTCATTAGTACTTATTATATATACTTTATAATCATTCATGAATGGTTAATCATTGAGAATGAATCTCATCGCGTCGTGGAGACGGTAGTCCGTACGTACGCACGAGCGATGATATCATTCTCATGGTCGTGGAATTGTGTTGAAGTGTATGTATACTATTTCAGTATCAATATAACTTTATAATAATCATGTATAGTTACTCATTAAACCGTTATACCCATCCAATTAAGGTGGTGGCGGAAAATAGATTACACCACGGCGTGGAGACGGTATTCCGTACGTACGCATGCGCGGTGATTTCCTTTTTCCGTAGGATGGATAGAAGGTTAATTAGAGTTGTTTCATATTTATAATAACATATCAGTATATAATAAATACTTATGTTATTACTTTATCATGAAACAACTAAAGAAGAAGAAGTTGAAGAAGAATGAAAATTGAAAAGATCGGTAATGGATATTACCTCTTCTTTGGAACGCTTCTTTGAATCCTTCACTTAGGGAACTATGATTGGTCTTTGAAGAAGACCAGGACCTCTAGGATTATTCTAGGGAATTGTAGAAGGGATTTTGGCAGGGGTTGGCCGAGCTTGAGTGCTCAATTTGGTGTGAGGAGGAGGGGGAGGAGGTGCCCTTTTATAAGGGAGGAGAGGGGCACCTTAGGAATATCTCAAAATATTATTTTATATTAAAGTCAAAATCGGTTTATAATGGTTCCAAAGGGTCTTATTTCGAAGCTAAAGTGGGGATGGGTCGAAATCCTATCAACCAATAAGATTTAGACAAGTTTAGGGTATTATTTTAACCTTATCAATTAGATTTAACTCTAAGTTAAATAATTTAACTTTTACCGTGTCTTTTTGTTTTCTTTCACTATATGGTTAATACACTTACTACAACATGCAAAACGAACCCCAAATTGTTTATTATTAATATATATATCCTTATCTAAGTCATTTGGCCGAACCTTAGATTTTTAGGAATAAAATAACAATTAATAATATAATATTTGATTTAAAAACTATTTTGTGTCAATTTTGACACTATTTGATATATGATTTTTGTGAAAGTAATAACAGAATTATATGTTCGAACCAAGTTGAGTAAATCAACACTAATATATCATAGTAACCTAGAAAATTAGTGGAATTCATAAAAAGTCTCAAATTACATTTATTTTGGTGTTTATAACATCAATTATGTCAATATTTCATTAACAAGATAATTACTGCATCATCTTTGTGTCATAACTAAATTAAATTATTTGATGTCTAAAAATTACAAATAAAATACCATCATGTAGTAAATCTTTTTATCTTTCTAATGAATATTTACAATCGAATTTATCTTATGTATAACCCCATATTAAAAATGATTTACTTATTAAACTTTGATTTTAACTATTTTAACCCTTCTTTAAATAAATTAATAATAAATGTCCTAATCTAATCCAAGTGGGCCTAAATGGTCATATTTTATTCCTAAGTTTGTTTTTGGTCTAATTACACTTGTCCAATAGAATTAGGACATGTGTTAGGGTAATATTAATATCATATTTACCCTTAGTTACCTTATTTACTATTAACCGTGGTAAAAAAGTAAAAAGTTACTATTCACCAAAAATTTATTTTCATCTCATTGAACCACATTTTAGTCCTTGATATTAACCGTGTCTCTCGGATTTTCGAAATTCCATTCACAGAAGCGGTAAAAATAAGTTTTATGCAAAAATTCAGTTTTTAACCTACCACTTAGTAGTTTCACTATTCATCAAAAATTGATGTTTTTCAGAACAATGCCAAAATTTCATCCCAAGCTATATTTCATATTCCGAATTCAAAAATGAAGTCTATTTTACCAAATTCATAACATAAAAGTTTCATTAATTAATTTTATAATTAAATCCCGCTGTTAAAACAAATAGTGTGTTTTTAAGAAACAATATCTATCAAAAAATTGACACTTGTTTATGTCTAGTTTAAATGTGAAATTACATCCAATGACCAACATTGTATTAAATTTTAAAAATATATTCTAAATATACTTTAAAACCACTCAAATTAATAATTTATCACAATTAATTATTTCAATTAAAAAAGTTGTTTTTTAATTATAATTAATAATTTTCTCTATTCATCAGAATATGAAAGTTATCCGAAAAGTACCAAAATTTCACCTTAGGCTAAATTCGATACTCCGAATCCAAAAATGAAGTTCATTTTGAAATATAAGATTTACAGAATTTTAAAAAGTGGTTATTACTATTCATAACGGCTAGTTTTAATAATATTTTAATAGCATATCGTTGTTTAGTGAAACTCGTTATTGCGTACTACACACGCTATCGAGGAAGGTCGCGATTGCGTGTATGCAAGGCAAGTCAAGGATGCGTGTTGTGCAAGCTCCTTTTGGTGTAGCGTACAACACAAGACATTAATAAAATTAAAAAGAATATTTTTTTATAAAATCTTGGGCTGTTACATTCTACCCCCCTTAAAATGAATTTCGCCCTCGAAATTCGTCGGGGTTATAAATGGTTTACTATTTGAAAGTTTCTTTAATAGAAACCCACATCGTAAAAGGGAATACCAAAACTTGGATTTAAAAACTAAAGTATGAAATGTAACGATTACCCAAATAAACTAATCATTGGGTTTCCACATAGGTGAAAATATGGATATGGAAGAGAAATCTAACCATCATGTTCTGATGGAGAGGGGTAGAGAACATGGCTATGGAAAAGCCAGTAATCACAAATCCACAGATTTGTGATGATATAAGGTACCATCTGATTCATCAGGTATAAGATCACTAGGACAACATTTTTGGTTTTCAAGATCATTTCCCTAAAGTTGAAAATTTGAATTAGAATAAATACTTACTTTATTTTGGTACAATCTCACTATTGTCCGTGCCTTTAACAATTTCCACATCATCTCTTAAAGAAATGAAGTTGAATTTTTCATTCGCGATGTGTTAGCAGATCATGTGATAGAATGATGGGTCATTCCATCTGTCTCAAACAAAAGGTTAGAAAAGTTATCAAAAAATACATAAATCCATCTATAGTGAGATTAATCATATATGGTTCCTAAAATGAACTTATACATCACATATCATACTGCATAATATAATAAAACTAGTTTCTACTAAACAGGGACTTCCTGTAGGTCAGTGGTAGGCGATAAAGGCCAGTCGCACTTCGGTTGTGGGTTCGATTCCTACAGCCTTGTCCGAAGCGATGGGCTGTCGCCCGTCCTGCAGGTTGTCCCTTTTTCTAAAACTACGTTACGATAACATCCCATCAATAATATCGAAAAAAAACTTATATCCTTAAATAATACTAACTTATGTCCGACATAATCCATTCCAATCTTTAGGCTTATCCATAATACTGCAGTCCACTCTCATAACATAGTGAAAACGATTACCAGAGATCCCCATATATCATAAGATATGTCTTGTTGGTCACATTCCAAACATTCAAAGTCCTTAATCATGTATTCTCTGGAATACCTTAGTGAAAACATGAATGCAGTTTAAATTTAACACCTTCCACATACCAAAATCCTCAAAATTCTATATACTCAAACCATGATATCACATAGTCCTTATATCAATCATGAGCTCATGAATACTAATAAACATTTCATTTTCTCGTCTTCATTATGCGCATATCATCTTATTTCCAAAAAATATCTCAATCACTTTGAATACCACATTAGACCAATACATAAATATTCCAATATTCCATGATACAACATTATTTTGGAATCCCATTACATAAACACTTAATCATTCCACCACATCGTTGTCATATTCAACATTGCCAATAGTGATCGCATGTGACTTCCCTTTGTCCTTTGCCTTAAGCGGTTGCTCATGTCGATCATCACTAACCCTTGGATTAGGGAATTTATTAGCATAATGCCCCATTTCATTGCACTTGAAGCATTGAAGTGTTGGCGGTGCGTTCTCTGCAGTGTTTGCTTTATTCACATCATTAGAAACCCTTTTTCCATTACTTCGACACTCAGCTGCTCGATGACCTTCTTTTCCACACTTAAAACATTTTCTAGTCCCTTTAAGACAATCTCCACCATGCTTCTTTCCACACTTTGTGCATAAGGAAACATTCATCTTCTTTTCACCATTATTCTGAGATTTCTCCTTGAACTCCATCTTTCGTTTCTTGTCAAAACCATGAGATGGATATGTAACACCAACTTCCATTTCTACCTTGATAGCACAACTCACAATTTCTTCATAGCTACTGAAGTCTCTTATAGCTAATTCCCTTCGAAGACTTGGTTTTAAGCCACTGAAAAATCGATCAACTTTACTTTCAGGTTGGATGATAATTCCAGAAGCATACCTTGCAAGTCTTGTAAAATTTGCTTCATAGGTACCAACAGATTCATCGTCCCTTTGCTTCAGTTCAAGAAACTCTTTCTCCATCTTTGTTCGAAGAATACGAGGGAAGTACTTACTGAAAAACAAGTTCTTGAACTCGTCCCATTCCATGGACTCAATTTCATCTCTTGGCCTCGTATTCTTGATAAGATTCCACCATTGATCAGCTTCACCTTCCAAACGATATACTGCTAAAATGACTTTATCATGTTCAGAACATTGAAGAACTGAAAATATCTTTTCAGTAGTACTGATCCATTGTTCAGCCACAAGTGGATCAGAAGACCCACTGAAAGAAGGTGGACGTTGCCTCATGAAGGACTCAATAGAATATTGTTCCCTTCTCTGCTCATTTGGGAGTCCAGAATGATTCATAGCTTGTGTAAGTATAGCAATAAGATTTTGCACTCCATCTCCCATAACATTTGTTTGTTCAGGAGGGCAATCATTGCATTGTCCATTGCATTGATCAACACGGTTCCTTCGGGTTCCATCCATCGTCTAAAACCCAAAAAGAATAGTGTGAGAGGCAAAAATCATGCTTGGGAAAACAACATAATAAAGGCGGAGTACCTTCAATATCCAACATCTTGGGTTTAATTCTATGATCGTTAGCGTAATTCTATTACTATAACCTATACGTATACTTATCCCTAGGGACATCCCTAGACATACCTTAGAAATATCTCTAGGGATCTCACTAACGTTTTCGCATCCTAGTTTCCAAAGGTTGACTAAACCATTCCTCTGATACCAACTGTAGAGACCCGAAGCCTGACGTACATTGACATTACATTACATTAGCGGAATACTTAGTACATAACAAAAACACACACACAAGGATCGTAATAGTTTAGTGTCTTTGGAAACTCGGAACGTAATCTTCTAATCGTGGTGAAAGATATTCAACATCTCCCATAAAGATCTTTCTCTTTTTTTTACCTAAAACCTTTCTTTATATCCTGGGGAAAAGAAAACATAAAAGGGTGAGCTCAAATGCTCAGCAAGGGAAAATAAAGGAAATAAAAAACATATCATATCTTTTTGAAAATCAAAAACCTGCAAAAGAGATCATAATATCTTAACATGGAATAAATCATAGAAGTGAAAATGAGATCCCCATAATCATAACATAAAACTTGAAACTTTGTGTCATGCACACATAATCATGGAAAATCATTTCTTGTTAGTCATGACTCATTGCCAAGACTATCTTAGTGGACAAAGTCCCTTTCTGAACCGAGTTCACTCCTCGTTTCAGTCCTGTATTACTGAACCGAAATAACCTTCCGTTCCAGCCATGTCTATCTCATGAGATATAAAATCTTTACCCAATGCATTGGAGGGAGATATAGGTCCCACCCATCTTATAATGAATCCTTTCTTATGTGTGCCACATAATCATAAACCATACATCATAGCATAACCCATGTAATAAAAATGGGATTCTTAAACAACATGACATCAAAAAACAATTCATATAAGATAAAGGAATTCATAAAAATGTTTCCACCACAACATAATCAAATCCATGTAATAATATGGATAAAAATAGAACCCTTTTATTATCTTAGATGAAAAATAATTTTGATAAAACACTTGAACTCCATTCTTGAGGAAAATATCCTTTCTTCTTCAAAAAACATTTTTCCTTTCATAATATGTCATACAACTTTAAAATAAAATAAGTTGATTAAAAATAAACTTGAAAACTTGTAAAGGAAGCTTCTTGGAAATAATGTTTTAAAAATCCATTCATGCCGTATAAGTTAAAAAAAACATTCTTCGTACTTTTGTCGGAAAAGTCAAAAAGTACCTCGTACGGAAAAACGACAAAAGATTTCTTTCATATTCTTTACTAAAAACTCATCTAAGGGTAAAATTGGATTTAAACTATTGCAAGTGGATGGAAACAATATTACATATTGAGGGAACATGGATGTGGATGATAAAATACACCCCAGTAAATACTTACGAATAAACAATCTCGGATAAAAATGAGATTGTGATATTTCCCTTACCTTAGGTCCAATTTGCTTTGTACGTGTCTGAAGCTCCTGTATAATGGTTTAAATAATGTTATTGACTTATTCCAGAATCATATTCATTGTTATTATATCATATATGATCCACTTATGACTTTATATTACCCATTATTTTGTAAATTCATGTTAAAGTAGCGTTTTGGGTAAAATCGTCTCATTTGTCGTTCGTGTTTTTAACTTGTAATTATTCATATGATTACTTAGATCATGATTACATAAAACATGATTTATATATATATATATTCAGAATATAAATATATAATAAATCATTAAATGGAAAGAAATACACCGTTCATGGAGACGGTAGTCCGTACGTACGCATGAACGCTGTTTTCGTTTCCTTATTGAATTGAACGGAATTAAGTAGATGACATATAAATAATTCCAGTATCATTATTATGTCATATATTTCATTAGTACTTATTATATATACTTTATAATCATTCATGAATGGTTAATCATTGAGAATGAATCTCATCGCGTCGTGGAGACGGTAGTCCGTACGTACGCACGAGCGATGATATCATTCTCATGGTCGTGGAATTGTGTTGAAGTGTATGTATACTATTTCAGTATCAATATAACTTTATAATAATCATGTATAGTTACTCATTAAACCATTATACCCATCCAATTAAGGTGGTGGCGGAAAATAGATTACACCACGGCGTGGAGACGGTATTCCGTACGTATGCACGCGCGGTGATTTCCTTTTTCCGTAGGATGGATAGAAGGTTAATTAGAGTTGTTTCATATTTATAATAACATATCAGTATATAATAAATACTTATGTTATTACTTTATCATGAAACAACTAAAGAAGAAGAAGTTGAAGAAGAAAGAAAATTGAAAAGATCGGTAATGGATATTACCTCTTCTTTGGAACGCTTCTTTGAATCCTTCACTTAGGGAACTAAGATTGGTCTTTGAAGAAGTCCAGGACCTCTAGGATTATTCTAGGTAATTGTAGAAGGGATTTTGGCAGGGGTTGGCCGAGCTTGAGTGCTCAATTTGGTGTGAGGAGGAGGGGGAGGAGGTGCCCTTTTATAAGGGAGGAGAGGGGCACCTTAGGAATATCTCAAAATATTATTTTATATTAAAGTCAAAATCGGTTTATAATGGTTCCAAAGGGTCTTATTTCGAAGCTAAAGTGGGTATGGGTCGAAATCCTATCAACCAATAAGATTTAGACAAGTTTAGGGTATTATTTTAACCTTATCAATTAGATTTAACTCTAAGTTAAATAATTTAACTTTTACCGTGTCTTTTTGTTTTCTTTCACTATATGGTTAATACACTTACTACAACATGCCAAACGAACCCCAAATTGTTTATTATTAATATATATATCCTTATCTAAGTCATTTGTCCGAACCTTATATTTTTAGGAATAAAATAACAATTAATAATATAATATTTTATTTAAAAACTATTTTGTGTCAATTTTGACACTATTTGATATATGATTTTTGTGAAAGTAATAACAGAATTATATGTTCGAACCAAGTTGAGTAAATCAACACTAATATATCATAGTAACCTAGAAAATTAGTGGAATTCATAAAAAGTCTCAAATTACATTTATTTTGGTGTTTATAACATCAATTATGTCAATATTTCATTAACAAGATAATTACTGCATCATCTTTGTGTCATACCTAAATTAAATTATTTGATGTCTAAAAATTACAAATAAAATACCATCATGTAGTAAATCTTATTATATTTCTAATGAATATTTACAATCGAATTTATCTTATGTATAACCCCATATTAAAAATGATTTACTTATTAAACTTTGATTTTAACTATTTTAACCCTTCTTTAAATAAATTAATAATAAATGTCCTAATCTAATCCAAGTGGGCCTAAATGGTCATATTTTATTCCTAAGTTTGTTTTTGGTCTAATTACACTTGTCCAATAGAATTAGGACATGTGTTAGGGTAATATTAATATTATATTTACCCTTAGTTACCTTATTTACTATTAACCGTGGTAAAAAAGTAAAAAGTTACTATTCACCAAAAATTTATTTTCATCTCATTGAACCACATTTTAGTCCTTGATATTAACCGTGTCTCTCGGATTTTCGAAATTCCATTCACAGAAGCGGTAAAATTAAGTTTTATGCAAAAATTCAGTTTTTAACCTACCACTTAGTAGTTTCACTATTCATCAAAAATTGATGTTTTTCAGAACAATGCCAAAATTTCATCCCAAGCTATATTTCATATTCCAAATTCAAAAATGAAGTCTATTTTACCAAATTCATAACATAAAAGTTTCATTAATTAATTTTATAATTAAATCCCGCTGTTAAAACAAATAGCGTGTTTTTAAGAAACAATATCTATCAAAAGATTGACACTTGTTTATGTCTAGTTTAAATGTGAAATTACATCCAATGACCAACATTGTATTAAATTTTAAAAATATATTCTAAATATACTTTAAAACCACTCAAATTAATAATTTATCACTATTAATTATTTCAATTAAAAAAGTTGTTTTTTAATTATAATTAATAATTTTCTCTATTCATCAGAATATGAAAGTTATCCGAAAAGTACCAAAATTTCACCTTAGGCTAAATTCGATACTCCGAATCCAAAAATGAAGTTCATTTTGAAATATAAGATTTATAGAATTTTAAAAAGTGGTTATTACTATTCATAACGGCTAGTTTTAATAATATTTTAATAGCATATCGTTGTTTAGTGAAACTCGTTATTGCGTACTACACACGCTATCGAGGAAGGTCGCGATTGCGTGTATGCAAGGCAAGTCAAGGATGCGTGTTGTGCAAGCTCCTTTTGGTGTAGTGTACAACACAAGACATTAATAAAATTAAAAAGAATATTTTTTTATAAAATCTTGGGCTGTTACAGAAGGATTTTTCCCTTCCAAATTTATGGTGGTTGATATCTATGATTTTTTATTGGGTTAGATCCTTCAGAGTAAATTTCATGTCCATAGTGTAATGGGATTTTAATTTATATAGTAAAATAAATATGTATTGAGAATATATGTTGATGACATGGTTGGGAAACCTATTTGATAAGGTATTATAACAATACTAGTATGTTACACAATGAGTGTTTTTAGGTTATTATCAACATTGTGACATTATTTTATTTCTTATGTCTGCCTTAACTCATTGAATTGTAGAAATGTTGGACATTTGGGAAACATACCTAATGCTAATGAGAAATAATCCTAGAGGGTCACACACTAAGAGTTTCTATTGATATCAACTAAATTATACTTGAATTTTATCAATGGAATATGTATTATTCTCAGGACTAATAATAATTTTATTAATTTATTATAGATATAAAATATTTATTGATGAATTAAATATTTATTTAAATATTTTCTTTGGGTATTCAGTAAATTTTGAGGAGTTGGGGTGGTACATGTTTTCCTTCGGTGATGAACAGTAATTAATAATATTATAGAATAATAATTATCATTGCTCTAGTTAGTGCACGACATAAAATATTTTTATTATTATTCCTATTAATATTATTATATTGAATGTGGTTTGATAATTATTTTTATTTTATTTAGGGTCTAGTTCTCAATTAAATATTATTTTAATTGAAACCCTAAATAAGAATTATGGGTTATCCTTTTTCAAAATTTTCAATGGGAAAATTTTGTGGTTCATAGTTTCCATGTCACGTAAAATATTATTAATTATCCATTGAATCGATAAAACCTTTATGGATAATTTTCCATACCATGGTTCTTCTGATATTCCCAGAACATTCCTATCAATCCTAGATTAGTAAAAGTTGTAGAATCATTATTAATAAAGGAATTATTTTAAACAATATTCATTTTATAGAAGGTATGGGAAAGGATCATGATAAACGATTTTATGATGAGCATATTTATGGTAGATTTTCTAATATAATAAATTTATATTATCATGAACACTCATTCTTATGCCATCCTTACCGAACCATATTCATATGAAAAATTAATATTTGAAATCATATATTACCACTACAAATGTATTGATATTAATTCAGGTTTAAAATAATTATGACTTTATAACATCGTTCATGTATGTGGTTGAACTGACCCGAACAAGATCATATTATACAAATGATGAATTATAAATTTAGAGTAATATAAAAGTAATACCATTTTGTATAAATATAATGAATTTATGTGAATATAAATAGTTATGATAACGAAATTAAAAAATGTATTATAAGTTTATTGAAAAATATATTTAAGAACTAAATACTGGCAGTGATGAATTCACACCATTTCGAAATATTTTCCTTCATAAGAAAAGAAATAAGATTCATGTGTCCCTAACCAAGTTGGGTTTCCATAATACCTGAAACTTGTCCCAAACTAAGGAAAACCCTAAAGGGAATTCCCAACTCTAGCGGGCTACAAACTAGTTCATGAGAATCAAACATCACATTTGCGAATGTTGTCACTCAAAATAATCGATCATAAATAATCCTCGTGAATAAAACGTCACACCATAGTCCATATCCATAACCAATAGAAATACAACAATCACATGTTAAACAATTTTTACTTTTTACCAAAATACAAATTACCAAAATATGGAGGGGACCAACTATACAACCAAACCTCCATGATATAAGAGGTCAAGACCACCATGCCACCACCACCCAAACTTACAAGAGTAGGAAACACTAGAAACTAGATCCACCATCACTTCCATGAAAAAACATTCTTCTACCTAGTTTGAACATAACAAGGTCTAAATACACTCAAGGGTGTCCATATAGTATAAGATAAAGTTCCCAATAGGATGTCACAAAAATCGATTCCATGCTATAACATTATAAAAAAAATCATCATGCTAGTTTTTGGAAAAAATAAAGACACAATTTAAAGAAACATGATTTGAAATTAAAAGGGAAAGTAAATATGACATCCGTCCAAAATATAAGCATATAATCACATGATAACGATAGGAAATCACTAAATAAATAGTGTTAATGGGATCCTATGGTCCTTGTACCTTGGTGATAGGATTATACAAAACCCAAATTATCCTCATGAACAATATACTAGAGGGGAACCACTTCCAAAGGTATAGTGGATTCATATAATCATAATACATTTAGTTAGTGTTGTAGTGTCAATATTTCTTGGCATATTTGAGACTCTGCCATGCTAATCTACATAGTATACTAGGAATATAATTCACACCTAGATACCTAGGTATCCCATATGATTAGTTTCATTCCCTATGTCATATGAACCACCTCTTTCACATACACACATCCAATATTAGAAACACAAATGAAAACCTAGCATTTTCAATATGAAACCCCATTAAAAATCCTTAGAAAACAAAAATCCTATTAAAACATGATTCAAAACACTCACACATTTTATTTAACCCATTTAAAAACCATAAAAAGCATACAAAATCACACAAAAATGTAAATCCCAGAACCACCTACCTTTCACATGGAAACATTCAGCAACTGGTTGAAACCCTTAATTGCACCATAGAGAGACCCTATAAATGAATGAACACACTATAACCATCATTATTTAACCCAAATATTTAATAAAAATTCCATATTGGGTCAACCGATATTTTAGTGAAATGATAACAAAAGAAATATGAAGGAGGAGGCTAATAAAAGGAATAAAAAGAGGAAAGGAGGGACTTAATTTATTTATTATTGAAGATCCAAGGGAAAACCACCCAAAAAAATAGAGGCTAAGGGAGTAATGGGAGGGAGGGAGACACTACCTAGACTAGAGGATCAAATAGGGTGATAAATGAGGTTATTTATTTTTAAATTAGAGGTGGGTGAAAAGGTAATTCCAACATTTGTAATGATTTGGAAGGCCGCACATTTTAACTGCACGATCAACCAGACCATGCGCGAAACATGTGTAACCTCAATCCAAAGGTAAAAGAGGTTGAATGGATTTCTAGGGGAGGGAACATGCCTATGTGGTTGACCATGAACCTCAGATAGGGACACCTTCTTAGGATCTCGGTTTTCCCATACAGTTGTATAGTAGACTGGGTAGCATGGACAGTACCACTATCCTGGGTGCATAGTTTCCCCAAGGATGGATAACATTTTTGACCAACCATGTGCTAGTGGTGTTCCTCCTTATATCGATCTAAATAACACCATTTAACCTAAAAAACACAACGTAAATTAAATAGATAACTATACAGCAGAAAACAGTAGATAAAATTCCTCAAAATGACATCACGGATTGGACAATTCTCCCCACCATTAAAAAATTTTGTCCTTAGAAATTATTTATGATGTTTGATTCAAATAAATTATGTACTACTCATATACCCAATATTTCCACCCCCATGTATTTTTTTCATCATTATCATGCAGTTAAAGAACCCATACCTATGGTATGGACTTCCCTTCTATCACTTTCACTTGAGAGTCCACAATCTTTATAGGCCATTCAAATATAGAAAAATTAGACTATAGTTCCAATTCATTCCAGTTCACCACATGATACATTTTCATTTTATACTTATTCAATTGAGATATAGGGAACACTTTATAAATATATGGAAAAAGATATGGAATAGATAACAGGTATTCCACATTACCAATTCATGTAGTAATCATGTAAGTTCCAACATAAATCAGTGTCAGTTTCCCTTGAATACCAATATGACGATGACCCAAATGAGAATCCCCCTTTATAAACACCATATCACAAACTTATAATTCCAAATATCAACTGTAGTGATCGTAATTATACTTATGTAGTCTTTCCACCAAAAAAATGATGCACGATCAACTAAACATTATTGGATGTCTCTTACAAAATGGAAGGTCCTAGAATATAAGTAGCACCCACTTCTATCTTTCACAATGGTGACTGGCATGACCGACCATAAATCACCTCAAAGGGAGACATTATTATTAAGTATTAGTAGCTATTATTATCACAACCCACCCTAATAGGGCCTATCCTATGACTCCCCAATGTAGGCCACCAATAGGCGAGGGGCTGGAAACTAGTCATGAGTAGGAATATCACTAACATGGGAGGCCTTATCATAAGTACATGTGCACATGCACATATCTCTAGTCTTATAAAATGTTGAAATTTAAAGAATAATGAATAGACATTAGTGAATACATCTAAATCCCATATCCAAAGTATGACCAGATGTAATGGAATGTAATTAGGGCCAAATACAATACCACCACAATGATTCAGAAAACAAAACCAACCAAAATATAAAATTGGGACATCAATAAAGATACCACAGTAACACAGCTTTTTCAGTTTTGTCTCACTAATCAACATTTGGTTATGGACCATCATGGACTCTTTCAAAAGGTCATCCATTTGTACAAGACATGACAGGTATGGTAAAATCCTATGTAGGGGTAAGTATAAAAAATACTAAATAGGACCCCCATGAAAATAAAAAACATACCACAAAATAATACTGTTAGCTCTACATTGTTATATATATAAATAAAATATAACAAGAATATCTAGATATACTCAATAAATCACTCAGTCTCAATAGTAATTCACAACAATAATATGCTAGCCAAGGATTCAACTGTGAAGGATCCACAAAGAAATCATCTGGGAGAACACTATCCTAAGTCTGGTAACACTGATGAAGTATGTCTAAGAGGTAATTCTTTTTAGGTCTTGACAATAGAATTACAGGCAAATTGTATGAATATATAATATACATATATGAGGATCACCCCTAAGGCCATGGGTTCTACCGACAAATCCAACTAGATCAACCCACTAAGTAGAGGATCGACGCCCACGTAATTTTGGACATAGAGATACCAAGAACTTCACCTATCTTATGAAGATTAATAGAAGAATTTGTTATGGGACTCACAGAAGGATTCCAACAACTCTATCCACAAATTCATTCTGAAGTGATCATTATCCTATAAGTAGGAGGTGATTCCATACGAACCCTCAGAGAAATGAATTTTGGAGTGAACACTAATTATCATTATCCAATACATAGAGGACAATAGATCCAATTCAAAATTTTAGGAGTACATGGAATATAGTAGGTTTATACGTTGTGTCTATTTTCTTTGGGTTCTTCCCATGTAAATAGCTCATGTCTCTTTTTGTGTCGGTGTAACTGCACACAGTGTTTGGTTTTCCTGTGTACTATGCTTGTGTACTAGTACACATGTTATCCCATGCACTTGTCTATGGAATGTCTTTGTAGGGTAGTATATATTGTGCTCCAACTCATGTACATAGGCTCTTGTTATCATATCCTCTTTTCTACACACCGAGTTTCCAGGAAGGGTTCACCCGACATGTGATGCTTATCTCCTTCCCAAAACCCTATATTCTATTGAGGGGGGTCCACACAACATGTGGCTTCTCATTACACATCGTGTAGTGTTTAATTTTCCAAATTCTATATCTTGTTCCATGCATAACAGTTATTCCTATAGCCTTTAATCTAGTGGTTTTTCCACAAAATCATGAATCGTGGCTCACCAAGTCATGCCATCATTGAAAATAAGATCATTCCATTTGATTCATTCAGAAAAAGGTATAGTTTGTCATTATTCATTGCATACCAAAGAACACAAAATCAGGCATTCAAAACCATCTAAATCACCACTACCTCCATCGGCACACCATCGTTATGTCGTACTGATCCCATATCTACAGTATTAAATCATTTCACCAAGAGAGGAGTGATAAATGATTGATTTATCATGGTATGTAAAACCACAGGCCAAAAGAATAATGCATGTGATGAAAAAATAATTAGGGGAGAAATGTAAAAGAACAATGATGAAGAATGGTCCATGGTTGATGTTTATTTCAACCTCGATTAATTTTCCATATAATTTAAAATAATAATCAACTATCACAATGTAATTCTCCCAAAACCCAATTAATCTAACCCATCATGAAAGACGACTGATCTATGAATCAATGCATTGGTAGATTTCTTCATGTTCATTGTAAAAAATTATAATGGGGAAAAAATCAAATCAAAACAAACATTTTACCTAAATATGGACTGATTGTTGATGAATAATGAGCTAGTGTCATGATTGTTAGTGATATATGTTGATTCCATATTGTACAAGGCAGCAACCATTAATCTAGTAATGGTTAAAAATAGATTCCTCTTTCATGCTTTCCAATATCTCTCCTATGATTTGAAGGGATAAGTGGCTAACCTTGAAAAATTTCCATAAGTGTGTAGTTAAAATAAACATTAGGTCACTACCTCAACAGATCAATAAGATAATTATAAATAATTATTTTATTTATTTTAGTCCCATGATGAATTTTCCAAAAAATCACCGTGCCGGCCAATGTTACATCGCACCTCAGGTAAACCCAATGTTTTCAACTATAGAGTTCCCTAATAATACTAATATGGGGCCCCATTTAAAAGTTATTTCACTTATTCATAAAAATGTGTGTGCACACTATTTAATATATTTATTATATTTGAAAACATTATTCCATGAAAATTGGGCCTCAGAATCGCACACCCTATCATCGCCTAGCCTTTAAAATAATATGTACAATATCCAGAAATAATACATGTACAATCTGAGTCACTATATTCTCCTCAACATAGGGATTTACATCCCAAAAAACCAAAACAAGGGATACATAAAGAGATAAGGGTACTGGGCATGAATTTGTGCCTACCTCCCCCATGTGACCTTCTAGAGATTCTCATATTCCTCCTAGACACATACTAAATGAACCCATCACCCATGAATGATCCCCTCATGATGATCCTCAATCGCTAATGGGTACTCACCAAAGGTATCTCTATCCTTGATGTTCATCTTGCCCCAGTCAATAATGTGTGGTGGGTAATTCATCTTCCTACTCAGCTTCAACATGTAGAAGACTTCATGTACCAAGTCTAGCTATAGAGGTAGAGCTCTGTAATACACCACCTTTGCAACTCTATGTGGTATCTGAAAAGGTCTAATGACTCTCGGAGATAGCTTTACACCCCATAAAAATCTCTACAAACCATGTCGTGGGGAAACCCATAGGTACATGTGGTCTCATAGACTAAAATCTAAAGGACTCTTTTACCTATTTGAAAAAGAATTATGAAAACTCTATGCATTCCTCATCTACACCTATATGGTCTAATACTTCTTGGTAGTTCCTCACACCAACTTCGGTCCCATGAGTTCCAAATCTCCTTGGTCAGTCTTGTAAAGTGGTGACTTGTAGGTTCACTTGTACAAATCCATAAATGGTTCCATACCAATGGTGGAATGGTAAATGATGGTGTATTCAAACCCTATAAGACATATGTTATTCTCCCAAAATGGATAAAATCCAACATGAATGCTCACAATAGGTCCTCCAGAACATGAATGGCCCACTCAGTCTGGCTATTAGTTTGGGGCTGAAACATTGTGCTCAAGAGTAACAGAGTTCCAAATTCATCTTTAATCCCTTCCAAAACGTTAAGGTGATGTGATCATAATGGACTAAATTGATAATTTATGTAAATACATGGAGTCATATAATCTATTTCACATAGAGGTGTAATAATCTCACTACATAACTCTTCTCTTGAACGGCAAAGAAGTGGTCCAACTTGGTGATTTGTCCTATGATCACCAAAATAAAAACGTTTCCCCAGTAAATATGTTGTAATACCATCAATATTTCGATGTATATCACATCCCACATAAACTCTAGAGCCTCTAGGGGTTGAGATAAACGTTCTGGAACTCAATGATTAACCTTCACTAGCTGACAAGTTGGGTTGCAAGAGACAAACTTTGTAACTCTTGACTTCATCCTTTACCACCAAAACAGACCTCAGTTGTCAAAATACATATTTTTAACACGTAGACATACCACTAAATGATATTTTTGAAACTCTCTCTAAAAAACCTCCTGGAACATCACTGGTACCATCGTGATTCCTTTGAAAATTATAACCTTCTCCCCGCCGTTATAAAACACATCAAGAGCAAGCCAAGTGGATATCTTAGTATGTAGGGTCTCATAGTAAATATCCTCAAACTATTCCACCCAAACAATTTAAAAAATTTGAGGGGTAACAACCATTAAATAGAAGAATGTTTACCCATTTCCATCTATAAAGGATCACTGCAGTAAGGCCAATTTCTCTGATGCATCTTTTAGTAACAACGAAGAATATCTCTTTCAAATATAATATTCTACCATATTCCCCTACCCAGGAGTATTGAAAGTTTTTAATTCATAATCCTGGACTAATTCTAGCCATCGCCTCTTTCTCATTTAGATATCCTTCTGATTGATTATATAAATAAGACTCTTGCGGTCATAATATATGATAAACCACTTTTCTATTATGTAGTATCGCAGTATATTTTGGGTAAAGACTACTACATATAACTTAATATTGCGGGTCATATAAATTTTCTCACATGGTCTCAACTAACATTATCCATGGTAAATCACCACAATCCTATAAATTAGAACACAACCAACCTCCATTCCTGATGAGTCGGTGAACACGAAGTACTCTACACATTCCTCATATAGTCTCAATATTGAAAAATTATTAAAACTCTGTCTCAAATGATAAAAATCCTACTAGCCCCTTGTTTCCTCATAAAAGTCTTCCCCTTTGTAATTAAATATATCATGGGTGCTATATCATGGAGAAATAAGTTATGAATCTTGAGTAATTTCCTTTGAAACCAAGTAGGCTCTACACCATTTCCATGCCCTTAGGTACCTCCAAAAGTAACACTACCTCGACCATAGGTGGGTCGAATACTATCCCATTTGATGAGATAACATTTCCTATAATGTGGAATACCTGAGTCTGAAACGTTCAATTTGAGAACTTTCCTTAAATTTGGTTCTCTCAAAGTATGTCTAGAACTATCCTCAAGTTTCTTACATGCTCCTCCAATGAAACCAATTACACAAGGATATCATTGATGAAGACAACAAAGAACTGGTATAAGTAAGGCTGGAAGATTCGGTTTATGGGTCCTATGAACATTGATGGGGAATTCCTCATGCCAAAGTGAATCACAAATTAGTCAAATTGACTATAGAAACATTTTAATTTTATATATTGTGAATCCTTTCCCCGTACATGCAATTGGTGATAGTATAACCTAAGTTAAATCTTGAATGGCCATCATGACCCTCTCAACTAATCAAGGAGGATATCGATCCTAGGTAGTGGATATTTATTCTTCAAGGTCAACTCATTCAAGAATTGATATTACACACACAACTTCAATCTCCCATCCACATTCATGGGAAATCAAACTCGGGCTTCCCAGGTTGAAACACTAGGTCTGACAAATCCCTTCCACTACAAGTCATCCAACTGCACCCTCAACTCATGATGCTCTATGGGGGTCATTCAATTTTATAACATAGAGATCAGTTCCATCATATAGTGTAGATCAATAAATTATTCTATCTTTTAGTTGGGAGGTAAGCTTGGAATATCCTCATGAAATACATCCTCGTACTCTACTACCACAAAAGGAAACATGGAACTCATAAAATCCATTACACCAAGGGTCATGGAATCAACCTTGGGTGTAATAATCCGCACCCTCTTGTGCATGAGTACATATTACACTACCTGGGTTTCCATTTAATTTATTAAGGAGAACATAGTTTCATCATTGCGGACACACCACATTATTCACCTGAAAGAGACAATTTCATCATGAACGTTGGATAACTAGTCCATACTAAAGATGACATCTTAGGGCCTCATTTCTAAGACAAATAGATCCCAATAGAAACACTCAACTTCAATATTCAAGTCATATTCTTGACATGTGTGTGTGATTATTGAGTCATCTCCACTATAATTCTCTACGTATAAGGGTTAAGCCAAGGGATCAACCGAAATATCGAAGTCTTTAACAAGATATGCAGAAAGAAAGGAGTGACTAGATCCTATGTCTATCAGTATTATTGTTTTGGTATAAAATACACATATCATACCTCGAATCAATCCTAGATCCCCTAGATTGTATGATTTGACCACCTTCAGTTGTCCCCAAAGCTATTCTCCAGCTCCCGGAGCCTGGTGTGGACCACCTATTGGTGGTTGAGGTAACCAGTCAAAGATTCTACCACTACCTTATAATCTATCAACTCCCCTGCCATGTCCACCACCTTGCATACCTACTTGTTCCTTGAATTTTCTTTTCCTTAGTGACCCATATAGGGTTTCTCGGTTACCTATATGGAAGTTAATATAATCACGGAAAATGTGTCTCGTACAATTATAGGAAAAGCACCGCCTCTCCCTGTGATTACTGCACCAATCCTATAAGCCATGAATTTTACATCTTTTATCCCAAGACCTCAATCTAAGACATACCGCATGTCTAGGTCCATGGGAATGATGCCATCTCCAAGATAACGAGATCTCTGCTCCTTGATGCCCACTACTTGAAACCACTGGCTATGTTTTATCGTCCCACAAATGTTCAACCACCAAAGCTCTCTCTTGCACCCCAGCATAGGTAGGAATGCACTGAGGGATTAAACTAGCTCAGATATATCTATACAGGTCTTGATCTAAGGTTGTATCCTTGAATAAATTATCATTAACCATATACACTTCATACATAGAGAGGTCATTAAACCTCAATTAATAATCTTCCAATATCGTGTTGCCCTAATATTGGTGAGGAATCTCATGGATACATAAATCCCTCAACATCATTGGAGAGAACTCCTCTCTGAAGGGGATCTCAAAATATGACCATAGAAGTGTCACCCCATCATAATACTAGTTCATTAACACCTGCCATCATCTTGTTGATCCATGGAGAAATCACTCTACCAGGACCACCATATGATATGATAGTGTCCTGACCAGACAAAAAACATGGGTCACCTCTCCAAGCCTATCCTCAGTTGTTTGTGGGTCAAGCTATCCTTAGAACATAAGGGGTGTCTATCACTAAAATTCAACAAGTAATATTATTCTACAGACCTCATATATTGGTACAATGGGTACCATGTTCTTTTCTAGATGTGATGTTGTAGTTGGTGCATCACTTGAAGGTAACATATTTGGAATAGGTACTTGTATTAATTACTCTTCACTGAGGGGGTCATCCTTATTATCCTGATTATAAATCCTAGCAAGAATTCATCATGGAGGCATCTTAAATGTAAACAAGATGTACCATGATCATTGAGTATATTTGGAGATATGACTCGCTATGGACATAAAAACCACAACTCATTCATACAATAATCATGTAACATTTTTTACCACCAACAAATGTTCCCATATAATAAACAAAAATTAAAGTTACTAGAGTCCTACTGTTTGGATGTGTTAACCATCGCAATAACACTGTAGTCCCTTGCCTGATAGATGAACTCAAAACAATTAAAACCATTACACCTAACCAATATCATATACTCTATTTCATATGGTATAATTGAATCTTAAGATACTACCCTTTCAAAAGGTTGGTCATTTTCACAATACATGATATGTCCAAGAAAAACTCTTACAAGGGTGAGTGGAACCATACCCAATAGGACACCCAGAAATAACAAATCATACAACAAAAGAATACAGTTACCTATAAATAGGTATATTTCTAGAGGACAAAAAACAAGAATATCACCATACACTCAAAAAAGAAAAAAAGTATCATAGGTAATTCACAATGGTAATATTCCAACCTAGGATTCCAATTCAAAATATCCACTAATAAATCCTCTTGGATAACACACTCCCAGGTCTAAAAACACTGATGAAATCTATGCATGAGGTAATTATCATCGGGTCTGTTCATTAGAAGTACATGCTGAAAGTTTTAAGAGATACGATACACATATGAGGATCAGACCCAAAAAACTTGGGTTATACCAAAAAACCAAAGTGGATTAACCCCATGTGTAGAGGATCAGTGCTCGCATAGTTTTGGTCGTGATGATACCAATAACTCCACATAGGGAATGAAAATTAATAGTGGATCTCACTTCTGGATTCATGGAAGGATTCCAAAAGCTCTATGCATAAATTTTTATTGAGTGGTTAACTGTACTAGGAGTATAAGGTGATTCCATAATAACCCTCAGAGAAATTGATATGGTAAATTCACTCTAATGAAAACTTCCCAAGATAGAGGGGAGAAGAGATCTAACTCAACATTTAAGGAGTATATGACATGTAGTAGGTTTACACATTTTCCCTCTGACCCAGGAACCTAACCATGTAAATGGTCCTTTCACATCTTGTGTCCATGTACTCCTCCCATGTACCATTACATGGCTTATCCCATGTACTTATCAAGGTCGTGTTCAGTTAGAGGATTACACGGTGTGCTCCAACTAATACACTCCAACTCATGTTTGTTTACACTCAATGGTACACACTGAGTAGCCTGGATGGGGTCATATACCATTTTATAGTGTCATGTGTTTGTGATACGCATCTCCTTCCCAAAACCCTATCCACCTTTGAGGGGGGCACATGGTGTGTGGCTCTACATTACACGCTGTGTAGTATGTAATTTACACAATTATGGATATGGCTCAACACATCTTGTCATATTACTTTGACCTTCGATCTGATGATGTTTTTTCTGAAAATTATTGAGTGAAGCCTTGTTACCTCATGCCATCACTGAGAAACAAGATATGGACCTTGTATTCATTCATAAAATTGGATAGTTCATCATCCATTGTTGTATATGGAAGAATGTTAAATTAGGTATCCAAACCAATTAAATTTATAACCACTTTCATCAAATCACCACCATTGTTTCATTCCCATACCATGTCTACAAAATCAAATTTTTGTGTCGTGAAACAGTTTTGAATTGATTGATTTATCAGGATCAGTCGAACCACAGTCCAAAAAAAAGATTTCTCGTGTTAAAAAAAAGAATCAGGTGATAAAATCACAAGAAAATCCAGAGAAATATACCTCATTTGGTGTTATTGTAGACATTGATTCATTTTGCTGATAATAATAATAAATAATCTATAATAAAACATAATTATCTGAAAACCATATTAATCTAACCCATACCGCAGGACGACTGATCTATAAATTAATTTTTTGGTCGATTGATTACTTTTCATAATTGAAAATAAGAATAGGGATGGAATTGAATCAAATAAAATGTATTTACTTTAGTTTTATTAATGACTGATGATGAAAAAACTTTTATCATGACTCCTGGTGAGATCCATAGATTCTGTCTTGCACTGGTGGTCGATCTCTGACACGATTATTCTCTGCCCATGGAATCACTTTCCACACTCTCCAATGGGTATCCAATGATTTTCAAGGTCATCTGAATAACCATGAATTTTTTTCATAAGAATGTATTTAAAAAAAAACATTAGGTAATTGTATCATCATATTAATAAAATAATTTTTCTTAATTATTTTATTTATTTTATACCCACGATGACTTTTCTGAAACACCATATGCTGAAAAATGTTGTGTTGCACCTAGGGTAAATCCCATGATCTGGACTCACAAATGACCTCATATTTATTATCTAAGCCCCTGTTTAGAAGGTATTCTACTTTTTCTAGAAAACTATGCGCACATTATATTTAGTATTTTTAATATATTTATTATATTTAAAACATTAATTTTGGGCACAATGAGCCTCATAATCACAGGCTGTATCCACACCTAGTCTAAAAAATAATCCACAAAATATCCAAAAATAATATATGGTAAATCTGAGCCATTTAAATTTTTATATAAAAAATTATCCCATCATATATTTATATCCCATCATCCTCTAAAATACAACCCACATTGATTGGATCATATCCTCCATAATATAAATCACTCTCTCTGTCTGATCATCCACTAGAGGATGGAATTTCGTACTGATACTGACCTATAACCCCATGCCCTTATAAAGTCCTTCCCATAATTGAGAGGTAAAACATAGTTCCCCATATGAAACAACAATTGATGAATACCATTAATTCTCACTCACTCATAAATGATTAAGTGACTGAACTCATACACCTTGGCTAAGCCCCTTATCGGAATGAAATGGTACTTTTTGGTCATACGGTCAATCACCATCCAAATCATGTCCCTACCCTAGGGTGAATGAGGTAATAAAATGATAAAATACATGGAAACCTTGTCCCACATCTAGTTAGGAATAAGAAGTTGTTGAAGCTAACCATAGTTCATATGGTGATCAGATTTAACTTGGTCAAAAGTGTAACTCTTGGATAAAAATTCATATATGTCTTTCCTCGAACCTAGAAACCATAGCTAGAAAAATACATCATAAAACATCATGGTGGTTTTGGGAGAAAGGACCACTTAAAATGGTTTATATCCAACATCACCACCATTCACATCAATGAAAACATCCCAAAATAGCCCTTAAAATAGTTAATTCCTTCAAAATATATGGACCACTCACTAAGAACCTCCCCTCCATGGGGAAGCATCCTATACTATTGAAATAGTGCATCACTAGGCTAAATTTTCCAGAATTAACTCCACAAGGGAGGGTATTAGTGGAGGATTTTCCAAAAACATACCTCTATTAGCATCTCTATTTTTAAGTTGCATCTATTTTAAAGCCCCCATCAAAGTCCACTCATCACTAGACTCTTTTTCTTATTTCACTGGAATCATCATTCTCATTAAATCTTCTATCATTTTTCACTTTCCTAGTGTGTAAATGATATTAGAATCGAACCATAAAGAAACCCGACCCAATGTAACCTCCTCAAATTAAAATCCTTTTATGATAATATGTATTCCAAGATCTTATGATCTGAATAGACTTCCAAATTTCTCTATAAAGGGATAATAATGACACATCTTCAAGTAAAGCATCGCTACTACCATTTCAATAACATGGGTTATGTAGTTTCTTTCATGTGTTCATAGTGTGAAAGAACCATACCCCACTACATTCTCATATTTCATCAACTCACACCCAAAAACCATACCTTACACATTAAAAAAGATTATGAATCCCTTTCCAAATTCTGACAAGATCAAAAGAGGGGCAGTGGTCAACCCCTAAATGAGATCCTAAAAAGAAGCCTGATATTATTGGCTCCATTAAAACCTTACCCCCTTCTGAGTATGTGTTCCTATGGGAGAGTTAATCTAAGATAAGTCTCTATGAAACCACCTATAATATCCTACCATGCCCAAAAATCTCTTTATTTCAAAGACATTCCTCAAATTATCCTCTACATCACTACTTTTATCTTCTCAAGTTCCACTAAAACCCCATGTTCCAAAACAACGTGGCCATGAAAATTTACCTCCCTGGTCATAAAGATACACATGGAGTGATTATCATATTGAAAATTATCTTAATGAGTTCTAAGAATAATCCTCATGTTCCACTCATGCTCTTCCTCAGTTCCAGAGTTGACCAGGGTGGCATCCAAAAACATCCTGATGAAAGAGTCTGGGTATTGATGAATCACATTGTTCATAAGAGACATAAATTCCACTATATAATTCATCAACTAACACTGAATGAAAAAATACTCAAATTTCCAATATGTTCTTTGGAAGGTTTCCTTACGAACATCCACATCTCTGACTAATACCATATGATAACTAGAACACATGTCGGTTTTTTGGAACCACCTTACCCCCTTGAGTTGATAAAAAAATCCATCAATGTGGGGAAAGGGGTATTTTTTTAAATATGTACATTATTAGGATTCCAGTAATTGATGAAAAATGGTAGAGATCCATCAAACTTCTTTTCAAATAGAACTGGGGAAGCCTAAGGTTAAATGCTCTAGTGAATGAGTCCTTCTGATTCCTAATCATATGTTTGTATATTTAATTCCCATTAATTAGTGGGGGTCATATGATATGGGAGAAAATATTGCAGATATGTTCTCAGGGCCAAATTGATGGTAAAATCTACCTCCGACCCTAGCATAACCCTTTGAAATCATCTATAAATCCCCTAGGAAATTCATCCACCACAAGTGGTAATCCACCCTAAGAACCCATGTAATCATTCTCTAACATGAGAAATAATCAAAGAAAAAAATTCACAACTTCAGTAGTGGTTCTCTACCATTTCCTAACCATGTATCCCATTCATCCAAAAAACATGGGTACTTCCGTCATGTTCAAAAAATTTCACTCACCTATGAAAAAAATCTATGTGAACCTAGAAATGTAGAATCTTCTCTATATTGAAGATAACATCAAAGAGGTCGATTTCCAAAACCAAGAAATCTCATTCTAGCTCAACCTCAAGAAATTTGAGAGTGAAATACGAACCCCTAAAACCATACACTTTCTTTTTCCAAGGGAAGTTGAATAACTACATCACATAAAGCCTGAACCCATTCAGTAACTTCAACAATTCCAAAATAAGCGAATAGATAAGGGAGTTATAACCACTTATATCGAATAAAGAAACAACTATGAAGGATTCAATAACTATCATTCCTCAAACCATCATTGTCCTTGCATATTATTACATAGGTTCTTGATCCATTTAATGATGGTCCCTGGTCTCCACCTGGGCCCAATAACTTCTACAAATGTGCAACTACACATTATGCTAAACCTTTTCATTAGTGTATCCATAATGATCGCCACATCTTCCAAACTAATAACATGTTTTACTGGATGATTCTTAATGGGTTTTCATACCCCCGGTGGTTATAGAATATGCACCACCATGATAAGATCATGAAACATATAAAAACCACTGCAAATTCCCCATAAATTCACACTGATGGATAGTCTAGGTGGGGATGTACATATTGATCACACTTAACATGGATTTCCAAAATGATGTAATAGGACTAATACAATATATAAATCTACATATGAAGATATTCTTGAAGGATGTACTGAGTTTCCACCTCCCCTTGTTTATTTTTCTTTACATTTCTTCTTATTTTAGATGAACCACTACTTCCATGTACCATAGTCGAAACTTCCTTTGAAAAAACAGACCTTCCACCATGATATATCTCCACCATCAGGGCTCAATACACTCTCTCATCATAATTGTTTAACTAAAAAACAAATAATTGGGAATGAATTCATGTCTGTGACCCCATTTCAAACTATTGATCCCTAATATGCTCATTAGAAACAGCATTGGGTGCAAACAGATGCAACTATTCAAGGAAGTTGATATATTTCAATATGGTCCAATCCCTAGGGTGGAGATCAATAAACTCCCAAATCATATAAAAGTCAAAGGTAATAGTAAAATAATTATCATTTATGATGACCATAAAGTCCTTCTTACACACTTGTTCCTAATTTCCAACCTGAACCAAAGATCCCCACCACCTCTAAATGAGTCATTCCAATAAGAATGAAGCACATTTCACGTTAACTTCATCAAGGTTATCACAGATCTTGAAATTACTGTCCCTGTTTTCTACCAAATACTCAAATTTTAATGGGTCTGTGCTGCCCTGGGAGGAAGGAATCTTGTTCTTGATGAACTACTAACCCTTGCTCATTTTCAGACCTGGTTTGGATTCCTTAATATGAGAAGGACCAGAGCTCACACCCAGATCAAATGAAAGGATCCCCCGAGCCACTGCCTTCACTAATATTTTATTAACTCGTAAGGGAGAACTCTCTCTATCCTCTTCTCGTTATTTTACAGGAAGTCTCTAGGGATTCATGATGCTACACCAACATATAAACACAATGAAACAAACAATAATTTTCTAAATATGTGAGTTCCCAATTTTAAAATAATAATCTTCATTTCTTTATAAATGTTAGGTTCTTTACATTTGAAATCATAAAAATTAAATGATAATTTATATTTAATAAAAAATATTTAATATTAATATTTTCTGAAAATATATTTACTTCAAAAATCCACTAATTCATCAAAATAGATTCCTTAATTGAATTTGAATATTACCCAAAAATAATATTTTTGTTTTATTGTATAAAAAAATTATAAAGTAATAATAATATAATGAAAAAATATTCTTTATTCTATGAAAAATAATGTATATTCTAATATTTAAAGGGTCATAATACATCTCCCTTTATTACACTAGTGAACACCATAAGAGTAAGGTGTTTGATAGTAAGACGTTCATGGGGTGGTTCGGCGTACATGGTTTGGGTTGTGATCTCGATAATCTTGAACATACCTTGAAAACAATTTTGGTCATTCTTAGTTTTTTCGATCTTATATTGGGATTGATTAAGGAAAGATCACATAGATCCTATCCCCCTCAAAACCTATGATAATTGGGCTTCAAAGGGTATGATCTTGTTAGTTGATTCCATTAATTCCTTTATATGTGTCAATTGAGTTTGGTAAAACCCTGTATTTTTACTAATCATGTGGTCACTTTTCAATGGATATATGATCAATAATTATAATTATTAATCTTATTTTAAATCTAATTATATATATTACCACCAATGAAGTGCATTTGTTTTTTATTACCATAATATGTAATAAGATATTTAATTAAAACACAGGAGGTAATTTTGTTTATAAAGGTTTGGGTCTTTATAATCCTCCCCCATTATGAAATTTCACACAAGAAATTTTCATTTCCCACACTGGAATATATAAGGGTCACTCTGTTTCATTACCACCTCTAATTCCTACATTTTTTAATCCAACATGTGGTCTCTCTATATCAAATTGACAAGGTACATTGTCTAATTTCGTAGAAACTTTTCTCTATTATCAAAGATCTTGTCTGGCTACACTTCATATGATATATCATTCATCAATGGTACAATATCTGCATTGAGTACATGATATGGGTTTGGTATGTACCTTCTCAATAGGGATACATAGAATACATCATGTACTAGAGATAGGTTAGGTGGAAGTTCTAGTCGGTAGTCCAATGCTTCGATGTGATCAAGGATCTAAAATGGGCTAATGTATATTGAACTAAGATTTCCCTTATTATAAAATATCATCACATTCATCCATTGAAATATATGGTGTCACACCATCTATCCGACTTCAAACTATAGGTTTGGTTGAAGATTCTCATAATTTATCTTCTATCAAATCTGATCAGCCTTTATGTGTTGCAGATGGTCCTAAAATTTTCCACCGTTTATTCAACCATTTTAGGACCTATAAGTTTTAGTTCCCTAATTAAATACCATCATGCATGTGTTCTACACCTCTTCCCATAAAGGGATGCAATGGGGGTCATTTGGATTTGTGAGTGGAAAATATTGTTGTATAAGAAATCGACCAGAGTAATATGATGGTACTATCCTCCTTTATAGTCCATAGAACAGACTATTAACATGCCTTCTAGTGTCTGAATAGTCTGGTTAGTCTATCCATCAGTTTGAAGGTGATTGGTTGTACTAATGTTTATCCCAATTTCTATAGCTTATTAGAGATATTTCCAAAACATGGAGGTATATCTCATGTCTCGATCAGATGCAATCAATAGTGGTAATCCATGTAGCCTCACAAATTATTTTCTGTATATCCATGGATGTTGGTCGAGTGAAAATTCCTCCCAAATGGTTATAAATTAAGTTTTCTTTATACGAAAATCCAAAATAACCCATATATAATTGTTTCCATTGGATGTCTTTAGATGTCCATTGAAAATGTCAAAGGTGATATTTTCCTATTTCTTTATTGGAATGGGTAATGGTTTCATCATCCCCATATAATGATTCCTTTTAGAATTAACTTTCTAATATACCAAGAACATTGATATATATTCAGTGATGTCCTCCTTCATATTGTCTGACCAATATTTCTCTCAGTGATCTCAATAAATCTTTGTAATACAAAGGTGAATAAGGAAGTCTGATCTTTTAGTATCATTAGTAAGCTCTATCTTTATCTTTTATTTGTATGGTACACATAATTATGACACAAATTACACAAATCCCTCTTCATTAAAATTCAACTCCAAGGATTTCCCTTTTCTTGATGTTTCCAATTTCTTCGGAATTCCCACATAATTTCTCTGTGTACCCTTAATCTTTTCCATAAGAGAAGGTTGGGAAATCATTTATGAAATTATTGATGATGTTCCATCCATTATGATTCCCATGTACATCCTCTTCAATTATATGAACATTAGATCCCTATAATTTCTCATTAATGATATAAATTTTGGATGATATCTACATAGATAATCTTCCACATTATTTTAATACTAGGATGGTAGTGGATTGATGAGTCAATCCTTAATTAGCACTAACAATTTTCAATGATGTATATTTATCACATTCTGTGTGAATATATACTTGAGTATTTTATTATCAATATATATCTCACACTTCTCTCGAAATAAACAATTCATCTAGATTTTAAATTCAAATATCACTATATCCCACTCTGGATCATTTTTTAGTTAGTTCTATTCATGAACTATCAAATTCCTTGAGGTATAGGTTATGACTCCGTCAGTATGAATTATCAAACAACCTAATCCCTTCTTAGAAAAATGTGTATAGAGTGATTATAGGTGTAGTGATAGACCTCCATTTCAACTACTTGAAGATGTATTCACATTCATCATTCCAAGAAAAAGTCACTCCTTCTGAGTTACCTAAGTTATAGGGTTTGAAAATCATCATAAATTTCACAAAAAACAGAAATAATTCCTTGATAACCCAAGGAAGCTATGAATATCAGTCACATATTTTGGCATCATACATCCTTCTATTTCTTCAGTCATTGAAGGTTCTACAAATATCCCATTGCTTCTGATGATATTTTCCAAAAATGATACTTCCTTAAACCAAAACTCATATTTTCTATACATGTCATAGATTTTCTCATTTTTTAAGGTCCTTATCATAGAACTAAAATGATCCTCATGCACCTCCCTGTATGATGTGTATATTAGAATATAATTTATAAATACTACCAAACAAATTTCCTGGTAATCTCTAATGACACTATTTATTATGTCTAGGAATATTTGTGGAGAGGTTTTGGGTATGAATGGTGTTATTATGAACTCATAGGTCCTGTAACTTTTATCAAAAGTTGTCTACAGGATCTCCTCCTTATTTACCCAGAATTGGTAATATCCAAATCATAGATCATCCTTGGAGAAGTATTTTTATCCACATAGTTGATCGAAAAAGTCTGTAATCTGATGCAGATGATACTTGTTCATATGGGTTATCTTATTGAGATCGTGATAATCAATACAAAGTTTCATTGACCCATCCTTATTCTTGACGAATAGAACTATTTCACCCCGTAGTGAAGCACTTTAGTGTATAAAACCTTTACCCATATTCTCCTCTAGTAATTCCTTATTAACCTTATGTTCCAAAACATCCATTATATATGGATAATTGGATAATATAAATTCCCAAGGAATAGGCTCAATTGAAAATTCAACCCCCAATCTATGAAAAATAAAAGGAAATTCTTCATGTACCACATCAGCATATTCCCTCATAATGGGTATGTCTTTAAAGATGATTCTTTCCTTACACTCAATCATTTTATATATATATGTGTTTGATCCTATGGAAATAATATCCATGTTGGAGATGTTGGTGCTAAAGAATATTTATCCTCCACCTTTCACATGTAAATAATCAAGGGTTGATTCATGATACGGAGATTGATTTCCTTATCGCTAGAATTTAGGATAGATCTATATATGGAAAACCAATCTATACCTATAATTGCATCAAATTATAAAAAAGTATGAAAACGTTTACTAGGAAGTTAATCCAATAAATTATGATAGGTGAGGATATATATACTCTGGATATAGTAATTTCACCACTTTTTGTTTTCAGCGATATCTCAACGTCCATGAATTGGGGTGGTGTTTGAATAGTATTATTAAATATTCATGATTTATAAGAATGTTTAGAACCAAAATAAAAAATTATGTTCACTATTCATGAATAAATAACTAGTGTACCTATCACCACATCATTTTCAGGATCCATCTTAGTAGTTTTTATGGATGAATATCTCCTTATCTTCCTTGGAGGTTGTTGGTTGTCTCCAAAATCCCATGGATTAGTGTTTTTTTTTTGCAAAGCTCCTTGGTTTCTTGTAGTTGAAGAAATAAAAAATATACTGAGGCTTGATAGGAGTATTCCTTTCCTCCATCCCATTAGTGGGTTTCTGTTGTCGTAAACCACAAGCTAGGTTCCTTTCCTTCCCGCACCTAAAGCATTTTCTGGTTCCTCGTAGGCGATTTCTGATGTAATTCTTTCAACACCTTTGACATGTGGGATGTTTAAATTTATTAGCACCGTTATATTTCTCAATCAGACCTCAAAAATTAAACTCAAAATCCACTTCTTATCCTCTTGATACCTTTTAGATTCCTTGATATCCATTTTCACCTTGAGGGAACGTTGGACAATTTCCTCGTAGCTATCAAAGTCACTAATCACCAGGGATTTTCACAGACTAGGTTTTATTCCAACAATAAATCTCTTAACTTTGAATTTTGGGGTAAGGAAAAATTTGGAGGTATATCATGTAAGACTTTTGATTTTTTTCCTCATACGCGTAGATAGATTCATTATCCTTCTACTTGTGGGTAAGGAAATCACTTTCCATTTTATGTTGGAGAGTGCAAGGAAAATATTTATTAATTGTTTTCCATAATTACTTCTATCCAATTTCATTGATATCTTCCTAAGGATTCTTATTCTAGATCATTTTCCACCACAGATTAGATTCTACCTTATTATGGTAACCCTCTAGTACAACCATTTCTTGTTTGTAACATTGATGGATGGATAATATCTTTTCTATGGAGTTGATACATTATTATGCGATTAAGGGGTCAGATTATCAATTGAAAGTTGGAGGCCATTGTCCAATGAAGAACTCAATTGTAGCTTGTTACTTATTAGTAGGATATTTTCTCTCCTCCCAATCCAAATTTCTGTTATAAACATATGTCATTTGAGATAATATAGTCACAAAGTTTGGGATTCCCTCTCCCATCGGGTTTGAAATCTCATTGGGGTAGTCATCACATTGCCTGTCCCATTGATTTTTTTATGAGATTCCTCCTATTTTTGGTCTTTAGATAGAATAAAGCTAAAATTTGGGATGATTATATTTAAACTATTAATCACAAAAAATGGAATCGACAGAAATTAAAGGGATAACTTTTAAATTATAATTATGTCCTTAACTTAGGAATTTTTATGCTTCAATCTATTTTATGCAATATTTGTTTACTAAAATATATTCTTATGGGAATTTCAGGTTCCCTTAATAATGATTCATAATAAGATTATAAATTTACCAAATCATATTCCCCTAGTTTCTCAAACCAAGTGCGAATAAGGCCCATTGTCGTGTATTAGGTTACGTCGAGTCAGGCCCAACACACCTTGCTGGAGTTGATTCTCATGGGTACATCAATGCCAGAACCACATCAACTTATAGTATCCAGATATATATGTATTTTATTGATAAAGAACTTAATCTATAATTACTTAAATTTTTTTATGTTTTATTATACATAGACTTATCCCTAATCCTTTCTCTATATTTTTATATTCCAAATCCCAAAAATTACTTAACTTTTCTTTTGATACCAACTATAACAACCCCTATCTTTATTACACATTAATAAATGATTAATTACATAAAAGTGCTCATAATATAACCCAAATGATAAAAAAGAACTGTGTCTTTGGGAATTATTCATATTACATAAATACTTAAAATAAGAAAACATCAACTTTATAGAAAACCGCTTTAACATGCACACACTTAAAACTACATCAGGTAACATGGGGAAAACCATAAGAAATGGGTGACTTATAAATACCAATAAAAGAATAAATATGGAATAAAAATAATAATATAATACATGTTATACAATAGGAATATCAATGGGATATAAAATGTGGGAGAATCGTAAACATGAAAAATAAGTTAGGATATAACATGATAATCATAAAATGGGAAATATGGAAAAAAAATTAATATATTGCATCATAATCATAGATCATGGTTATATTCTAATACATCATGATAGAAAAATTTCCATCAAGTAATTAGGTTCATTTCATGTCCCAAAATTACATCTCATTAGACAAAACATTAACCAATGTATTGGTGCGTTATATAATTTTGCACAAAGCTGTCACAATCATTTCATTCTCAAGCTTAAGTGTGCCAAATAGATCATACAAAATGGAATTATTTTTCTCCAATTTTATTCACAAATAAATTAATGTGGAGTAAATACATTTAATATCATATTATAATAATAATAGGTGCATAAACTTGAACACCCTTGATAGGAATTGGGTATGGCTATTCACTACCCTTTTTTTCCATGGAATCTCGTGGTGTAATTTTTGCAGCGTAACAAGGTCACATAAATGTTTTTGGGATGACTTAATAAGAGTAAAACGGATATATGATAATTTATAAATCTTTCCGGTAGTATGGGTAATTTGTAAAACACACCCAAAATTTAGGAATTGAAAATAAAAGGGCATAAAATTAAGAAGATTCTTGAATATGGTGTAGAAAGAGAAGATCCCTTACTTGAGTGTGTGAATTGAAATTCATGGGAGGAGCTTCTTGAGGTAATGAAGGTTCCTTAAGAGAATTTTAGATATTTTGAGAATGTTTAGGGACATGATCCAAGTATTTTGAGTAGAGATAAATGAGATCTTGGGTGGGTTTATGTAGGAAAAGAGTGTGAAATTCTTTATCAGATCTCAAAAAATGGTTTTGGACACTATATAAAAAAATAAACAAAACCAAAAACCATACCATGGTTTTTTATAATGTTTTTTTCTAAATGGTATTGGTTTTAATTATTTTATAATTCCAAGATCTCAACATAATAAAATAATACCCATTCTTATGGGGAGTTCAATCATCATCTTAATGATTGGATTTTAAAACCTTAAATTATATTATAGGTTTTGGATGATTCATGACAGATTTATAAAAGAATAAAATAAACATATAATCACATTTTCATTAAGTTAAATTATATATTTCGTTATGTAATCCTTTTATATTATTTATTACATCACTTTTTGTCCATTATGATGTAATAACACACACTGTATATAAATATTATATTTAATTTTTACCTAAATATTTGAGTATATCAAAAAATTATTAAAAAATTCACCATTGCGTAATTACAAAATTATGACTCTGAAAAAAAATATTAATTTCCTCAAAATAAATTTATTATTAGGTGCATTTTCACTTTCAATATAATAATCGTTGTTTATTGATAAATTATGAGTTTCTTGACAAAATAGTTATTTAACCCCTATAAAAATTACATTTGACATCATAATAATTTGATGGTGTTTTATATTAAATAAAAATTATTTAATAAAAATATTTTATAAACATATTAATTACATCAAAAATCTATTAATTCATTGAAATAAATTCCATAATTGAATTTAAATATTACCCAAAATATTATTTGTGTTTTATTTTATAAAAAAAATATATAAATTAATAATAATATGATCAAGATATATTAATTATTCTATGGAAAATAATGTATATAATTAAAATTATAGGTTTTTGATACATATTCCTTTAATTATCCTACAAACACCCTAAGAGTAAGGTGTGGGATGGTGAGACCTTGATGGGGTGGTTCGGTGTACATGGTTTGGGTCATGATCTCGATTAGCTTGATATTTCCCTATAAATGGTTTCAATCATTCTTAAATTATTGGATCTCATCTTTCGATTGGTCAAGGGAAAATCTCATAGATGCAATATCCCTTAAAAGCTCTAATAAATGGGCTTCCTAGGGTACGACCATAAGGGTTAAGGTCATTAATTTCTTTTTCTATGTCAATTATATTTGTTAAAACCTTATATTTATAAAAATCATTTGATCACTATTTAACGACTATATTATCAATAGTTATGATACTTAAAGGTATTTTAAACCTGTTAGTATATAATAAAATCGAGTAAGTTTGTGTGGTTTATATAACCATAATAAATAAAAATACATTTAATTAAAAAAAATATGAAATTTTATTTATAAATGTCTAGGTCATTACACTCAAAGGTAGGGAATTTTCATCATAGAACTCCTATGGGCCCCCACTTGTCTTCACCTAAAATAGAGTGATCCTCATGAAACTACATGTAAGTCTATTTGGTTTAATTCTAAGAAAATATTTGTGTGAAACCCAATTCTATGTACAATAACTGACCACAAATCTATATGTTTTTCTTATTTTATAGTCCTCTCCTCAAGAAATGTTTTTCTGGAAACCTGTCCTAGTTGCAGGAAAAAATTTCCTAGCCCCCTACATGATGTCTGTTATACCTATGGTGCAACAATTTCCTTACCTCTTTCTTCTAATCATAGCTAATGTAACCTATTTTTCTTCTAGGCATATGGAACATAATTTGGACCTAGTAATTGGTAACTCCTTTATAGAAGTTCCAATTCCATGGAACACCCAATGTTTCACGAGCAGTAGTCATCTAAGAAATTTGGGTAAGGGGTTAGTACCCCCATGTCCAAGCTGGATGATGTAAAACTACCTAGCTCCACATTGTATTCAAATGATATAAATATTTATGACAAAATCCTCATCACATGATGTAAAACTATAGTCATATCCCAAGAAATGAACATGTGATTCCCTCTGATTGGTCATCATGGGATTCCACCTTCTCACCCACCATGGGCTGAAACACATACTATGGTCGACATTCATGTGTAAGACCCACACTTTTCTCCCTCTGGGTGGGATGAGACTCTGTCCACAAGAATCTAACGTGCATAATATTCAAAATTTCTCCTTCAAATAAGGATTAAACTCCCACCCTTTTGTGGCTTCCAAGCATAATCTCTATTCTATTCCCCTGAGATTAATCCCCCTGTGAAGTTTAGCTTCAATGTGTTCATCCAATAACATCCCATATTGACATTCCTTTCAGGACACTAGTGTCCTTACCAAATAATATTAAAATTCATGGATAGGTATTACCACAATACCTAAAACTACAACATCAAACTATGTGGGATTTGATCCATATTTTCTAAGAAGGGTATGCTGGAAGCCTCTATAAGGTTCAATCCCAACAATGGTAAACTCTGGTGTTCCCTCCTTGGGACACAACACCAAGATCATCCTATGTGGGAAATTCATATCCATTGGTAAACTATCCCGGTGTGATATCTTCCCTTATAGGGAAGAAACCCTTTAATTAGAATCCATGGTGAATTTTAATCAAACAATCTCTCTCACCAATACATTAAACTCATTCCATTATCTATCTCAACCAAAAGTTTGGATCCATCTCCAGAGGATGTAGAACATCTGACCTATACCAAACACATAATTCATGGACTAAAAATTGTATTCCTAAGGTAAAAATCCTTGGATGAATTATTCCCTTGACATCAATAACCTCCTGATCGACATGGGATTACTTAGGTTATGCACTTAAGATTCCTCATATGAGATTACCTCCCAAGATGATGATTCACAGGTGACGGATGCGCCCAATGTCTAGAAATACCCAGAGTTTCCAAACAAGACTACTCTCACGACTGAAAGATGTTTCCCATTCATGATAGAGAATGTTTAATTAATATGTGTGCATAAAGAGATGGCAATAGAAATGAGTTCAATGAACAGAAATTAATCTATTAGGGAGACCCAGACTAGGAAACAACATCCAAGGAGGAATCCATAGAAGAATGAACTAACATCTCATCATCCCATTTTTATTAGGAAATAGAAATCGCCAATAAAATTGATGATATCCACCTACCTTTGGAATGTGGTAATGCAGGACAATCGAAATCCATCATACTCTTTCATTTTTAATACACGTGCAAGCCCTGGAAAAGTTCTGGAAATAGTTTACAAGGAATGAAACTCTAATATTCAATAATGGGGACTTGGATAATTTGAGAAATAAGAGAATTAGAACTTAAATGGATTCATATATATGGAACCATGTCCCACTAAGGAAATTGTAATCCCATCATGGAGCACACTAGAGAATTAGGGAAGTTTGCAATGAGAATCCTCAGTCTGTGACATTATCAGCATGGATATCAATCCATCTTTAGAATATTGGACGATTTTGGGGATTTTGGAATCACTTTCCATTTACCATTACTAAAAACTGAATACACCAGTTTTATAGGACCCCAAATACAAGAATTTAGAAACCCAGTTCCCGCAGGTGTCGAGGCATGAGGAATGTTGTTTAGCCAAACCCAAAAACTATACATCTTCCATGACCTCCACCACATAGTTAGATACCAGAAAAAAAGCCCCATAACACCGTTTGAAATTATCTAGAGGAGGGTAATCAATTCCCTCAAACATCAGTACAAGAAGGATGGGTCTATTAACATAAGGTTCATGGCCCTCCAGGACAACAGACATCAGTGCCTCACCAAAACCACTTTACTGAGGGTTGAAAATATGGAAACCACTCCTATTCCAACCATGAATCACTTAAAATATCTCTTACTAGAGTTGTCTAATGGATTTCTCCCTTATAATAAGGATGTGTGGGATTCTCAAGCCACCCTAGCTAAGAAAACTTCATGGAAGACACCTAGGAGGGTTCCCATCGGGCTTCATTAATGCCAGCAATGACTGGTCCCTTGGGATGATGAATATATGGACATTAACCATTATATTCTTGCCCCAGACAGAACCAAAAGACACTAATGCATGGGGGAGGCACAAAAAAATATGAAATAGGGGCATCTTCCACAGCTCCAATGGCCCCTACTACTATAGGCTCATATCGTTGGATCACTTTAGAAGTCAAATTGGGATCTATATTCGCTTGATTGGGATCAAGACCCTAGCCACCCAATATGTTGTTTGGTTTAACCCTTTAAATCGAAGATATAACTAAAATCCATTATAGTCCAACCTATGATGGGGAGACCTTATGTGGACATCCTACCTACAAAATCATCAATCCGAATGAAATCACTTCTTCCCTTTCTAGAAACAAGAATAAAGATTATCCTAGTTCCCCTAATATCTAGAACATAGGTCCTACCCACTCCAATACCAACCAATGTAGATATGTTCCCTTCTTCATCGATAATTAGAGTGGTGGTCCTCCCAACACTTTAAATGACCAGAATATGGGCCTTCCCTATAATCTCAATTCTCAACATGGACTCCACATATTACCACCAAACAACGCAGAGGTCCTCCCTGTATTCCTTCTAACAAGAGTGGTGGTCCTCCCCACTCCATCACCAACCCAAGTGGAGGCCATCCCCGCAACAATGATAACTGAAATAGATGCACTATATAAGTTCTAACTTACCAAAGAGTAGGTCATTCTGGAATTACCCCTCAACAACACAATGTTCCTCCCTATGTAGAAGTGGTACCCTACTCTAAAGAACCATCTTCGGTAAGAAGGTTGAACACTGTCTGTTGAAGGAGAAATCCTGGGTAACCCAAAGTTGTAATTGAACTCGTCGACCACTCAAATTTTTAGGGTACTGATGACTCGATGATGGAAACTTCATCCCAATCATCATACTCTAGGTAATGAGATCTAAAGTTGATTTGTTCCATCCAATAAGTTGAGTTTCATTGGATACCCATATCCCACCACATGTATATGCAAGTAGAAGAAGTATTATCTCCCTTCCATGAGATCATAGTGTAATTCCTACCATCATTGGATACCCCCTCTCTACCACTACATAATTTTTATGATATTCATTAAGTTCTAGACTGGCCCCTTCCGATGGTTATCACTCTATTGATACATAGATGAGTGATGTTTCCCTCACACACGAGGAAGGGGTGAATAGCCAATGCTTCAAGGATGTGATTATATGGTTGGTATATCCCCCAAGATATGTCCTAGTGGTAGGTGAACAAGTTACTTTCATAATTCCCCTTCTCCCAGCTGAGTAACCACCAAAATGATCCACATCAGTGCAACCACCCATCTCTCATCCAACACCAGTCATATTTTGGGATAACTAAGAACAAGTTCCTTCAACCGTGAAAGAGGGATTTTGGGAAGTTCTATCCACCGACCAGCTATCAGTGGTGTTCAGGACACCTAAAACACCAAACCTCAATATCTATAAATCTCTTACCAATGGTCAATATATAAATTTCTTCCAAATCATCTAGGTGACATTCCACCACCATCGTGATCATCACTTGTCCTATCTAGGAATCCAACAGCTCCTCAAAGAAATTGATAAGTATTTTTTAATGGTTTGAGATTGAATATGTTTTAGTGAATCACTGCCCCAAGTCATTTAGCTAAAAAAAGAACCTCTAACAAAGAAGTTTCAAGATCCTCACTGTGGTTTTCTGAATTATTAAAGACGAATCTCCCCACTTATATATTAGAGGTTTGGGATTGTACACCATTATACACTTCATCACTAACAAGTGACAACCTGACTTACCCACAGACTATTCAGGTAACCCTATGGGTACAATCATGATAAACATGGGTTCTCTATATCTTTACAATAATAAGAGCCATGACATAGATCTTGATCAAGAAAAATCTCCTCAAGCTACGGGACAGTAATAGGTAGACTCTAAGGTATGTGTACTTACCTATCTGCCAAGGTAGGCATGTGGTCTTGATGATACCTTAAATGAAACATTACCTCCTAGCTAGTATCTCAATAAAAATAAGGATCTTATTGGACCCTTTGATACATCTGAGGTCCGGTTAAATATATAGAAATATCCCATAGTACCCAACTTTATCTAGTTACTTAAATAGTATAAAAGGGTAATACTTGAACTCATCTATGTTCATTGCCCAAATTATAATTCCACCCTATGGGATCCCCTTTATCCTCTAGTTAACCAGAAATTATTCCATGGTCAGATACCCCCTATTAAATCTTGGTAATATTATGAATCTAGACAGAGAAAATGTAGGAGTATATGGAAATCATTAGAGGTATGAGTCACTGAACCCGCATGGGCAATGCTTTATCCTCACCAGGATCTCGATGGAGATTCTCCTCAAGTCAGTGATCTTAATCCATGAGTTAATGATAATGTCAACACATAGGTAGTTAAGGATCTACTTCAAGATCAATACCCCCACCAATATAACCTAACAGCTACTCTGACGACTCTCTTTTATGTCGTTAAAACAAAACAGGTTGTGATCCAACTTGACAGAAATCCACACCCAGCATGTGTAGACAACATCTGAGAACTATCAGAGTTAAGTAATCCTAAATTAACCATATTCAATAGGATAGGTGATATAATGCATAACTTTACCACAACATATAATGGTGTGGACCTATTTTGGGAATTACTAAATAGTTAGAGGATTTCAAACATCAATGTTTTCTTTAATCTTTATAAGAAACCACATTTGTTTTATAAAGAATATTTCTAAGGGGTTCCATCATTGGTTGGGAAGAACTTCACAGGAATTTCGTCTACTAGTTTGGCTCCACCACAACATAGAAATGCATTTTTAACCTCTTTATGAGAAAAAAAATCCTAATCAGTGAGTCACAGACATTGTTTCAAGATGGAAAGGCCTCAAATACTCACTTTAAAACCCACTAACCCAATAGAAGATGATAAAGATATGTGTAGGGAAGGTACCTACTAGTCTAGTCTTTACCTTAATCACACATATCTTTCTAGGTGTATTGTATGAGTTTTTCAATAACGTATAACATCTAGAGTAATCCTTACAATTTAATAAATTGTCACACTCTTTTCCTATTCCATATCCCATGAGAAGGCTTGAAGTTAATGATATTATATCAAGATTACATGTAGTGGCCCCTCAGTTGGTAGAGGTTTTGGACCCTTTTCAAGATATTCCTGACCAATTTTCATCCATATCAAGTGTAGCCTTGCCCAACACAACCCTATCAGGGGCAGCCCCACCCAGAATAGAACTTTCAGAAACATCCCTTCCATATGCATCCACCTTGACAAGAATCTATGGCTATAGAACCTCATCATGTCTTGGTTTTATAGTTTCCTTCCTAAACATAAGTAATATTAACTAATCCTTCAATGATGAACATGTTTTAGGCTACTTCATATATTCCCTAGAGATGGGAATTCTGAAGCAGTGAGAGTGTAAGAAGCCCCAAGAAGATAAATGTACTGACCACCCTGACTACTTCTCATACCATAAGAAACTTATACATCCCATCAACGAATGATATGTGTTCATATATTTTCTTCATACCAAGTGGATCATGGTTTGGTAAAACTGGGTGATGTTCTGACAGATGTGACACATACCTTTCCCAATATTGGAAGTGGAAGAGAGGGTTTGGGTGAATGGAAGTAGGCTTTCAGTCATGGGACATAAAAGTATAATGACTTGTTGGAACAAAGATAATTCTCTCGCACCCATGATTCCATCCTTTCTCTTTTAGGTACGATAAAACCTCTTATAGATGACACACCTTCTGTTGATATTCCTTCTACATAAACATCATATACATCCAATTTCCAAAAGAATAGGCATTGATAACTCTATAGGAATTAGAGTCCCCTGCTGATGCTAAATTCTTCATGCACCTTTGGAGAATTCATGACCCTGAGTTAGAAGACTCAAATAGAGTGTTACTAGATTTAGAAGGCCCCTATATTGAAGAGAAAGAGTATTCCTTCGTGAATGAGGTCAATTTGTTAAACCACATCATGCATCCCGAAAGTAAAGATTTCCAATTAAACCCCATAATATATCTTCCCAATGTCATTGAAGATAAGTTCAAGGAAATATGAGATTCAAGAATACTTAGGTTGGCTCTTCAAACCATTTTGTGCATGCTACTAAGACTAGGTAGTATGTTTTTTGCAGAGCTTTCCAAGCATAGTATACCCAATCTACTCTTTTAGATACACTGAAATTGTAGAATGTGTTAAATGACCAAGAAGATGACCCACGACCACATTATGATCATCCATGACCATCCTATGCTCGGACTCAACCAACTTATAGTCATCCAGTTGTGGTTCAAATCAGCTCAACTGATCACCAATAGGATATTTCCAATACCATCCATAACCATGTGGTACAACTGGAAACACCCATTCTGGATCATGCTAAGGAATTCCCCCTATATGAAAAAAACATGCCTTTGGCATGGATGTATCACATGTTGAAGCACCTATCTAGAATTACCATGAGGATCTTAGTTCTTAAATCCATCTTTTTATTGAAATAAATGTGTGACACACTAGCAGAATTCTGGAAAAGTGCCCTCTAGTTTATAGTAGAGGTAACTACTATAGAGACCTACTACATGGAGGATCCCAAGCAAGGGGAGTACCAATCCATCTACAAATTCTTTTGGGAATATGAAGGCACCCTTGTATAGGAGTACATATGAGAATTGTATATTATAGGCCAATTCAATGGCATTGAGATCTTTTGATGTCAAATGGAAACATGTTTTGGGATTAACAACATCCTAACAAGGAAACTCGATAAGCTAGGACTGACCGAAGTAAATCAGACTCCCTCAAACCTACAAATTTTGGGTTATGAAAGGGGAAAGTATAAACCACATGGAATGGTCTAGATGAAGACCTAGTTTGGTGGATTAATAATAAGAAAAATATTTATGGTAGTCTCATGGAATAATATATACAAAAATCTTTCGGATGGGCCTTGGTTTCAATTTCATGCGGTAGTCCCCACCTCATGTCACCAATGCCTCAAGTACTCCCTGGATGGTCAAATATAGATAATCTATAGTGATTCATCCCCCTTTAACTCATTTGAGGATCAATACATGGATTATTGATACTATAAAGGGGGAAAATGCTATACCTATGGGTCTATTTCGATGTCTCCAAGAATAAGGGTTACTAAATCCCGAAAAAGAAGTAACATCCAGCATTAACTCATACTCTTACACTAGATTGGATGGTTGATATGAGGAGATCCTAGCCTAGTGAAGTACTGAGGTGTTCTCCCTATGGCATCCATTTCGTGGCATTCTCTTTTATTCCATAGAGCAGGATTGAATGGATTGAAACCGAAACCACCACTATTTATTTTAAATAAATAATAAACCTCATAGTCAGAGTCTGGATGGGATTGATTTGAAATCCTCTATCACCACAATCATAGTATCCCTCTATGAAGAATCCTTGTCTGCCCAACCAAACACTAGATATTTCCTTGAGTTAGATGGCTTGGAAGATCTCCCTCATCCTAATGGTTCTCTTGCATTGGATAATGAATAGGATTTGGAAGATTCCCCTCTTGAATTTGAAGAGGGAGTATCCACCCCCTTCGATGAGTTGATTCAGGTGAACCTTGCAATCATGGAAGACCCGAGGCCAATTGTAAATTGTGAATCGATGTCTCCAAAGGACCAGAAGCAATATTTTCCCTTACCAAAGAAGAATCAAAATTTGTTTTCTTTGTGCTATGAATAGGTTACAAAACTGAACACTCATGTTGTCATCCACTATCTCAGCCTTCCAATGAGTCATCACAGGTTCAAATAGCCTCCCAGGAAAACACACCCTAGGCATGGATCTATGGTTGGGGCTGAGGTTGATAACCTAATCAAATCCAACCTAAACAAACATATCTAGAACCCCATATATACAGCTAACATCATACCATTTAGGTAGAATTGCGTACACATTAGTGTCTATGTCAACTTCTAGGACCTAAACCACCATTTTCCAATAGGGGATTTTCTTATTCCATTAATAGATTTGTTAATCGATATTAATGTTGGGTCCCATACCTTCTCCTTCATGGATGGATACATCAGGTACAACCATATCCATATGGCCCTTGAGGATGATAAATTTACCGCCTTCAGTTCACCCCATAGTATATATTTCTATTATGTAATTATCTTTAGCAAAAAGAATGCATGAACCACATATCATTAGGCCAGGCATCAAATTTTCAACCAAATTCACGGGACATGGTGGAACTCTATGTGCAGAACTTCAAATTAAAGTCTCTCCTTCAAGACTACCCCAATGATCATAAGAAAGTGTTTGGATTCCTCCTATCTTAGTATTAAAAGATGAACCCCTTAAGGTGTTCATTTGAGGTTCCCTATAGATATTTTCATGGCATCATCTTCAGATACATTGGCATTGAGATTAACCTAAAGATAATCAATGAAATCCATCAAAATCCAACCATAAAATCCATTGGGAGATGCAAGGCCACCAAGGTTAGTTATCTTACATAACCAAGTTCAATTAGAATATAGACTTAAAGTGTAATAACATCTTGAGGAACATGAATAGAGGCACTATCTATAAATGAGATGAGGAATACCATACCACATTTGAGGAAATCAATAAATATTGACTAGAATCATTGTTTCAGATACCACCCTTCTCCAGGAATCCCTTGGTCCTCTATGTGACATCCCTGGAATGATCCCCCAACACCCTTATTTCCCAAAGTAACAGTGAAGGTAGAAAAACAATTTTTCATACTCTCTCAATTTCATTCTCCTCGACATAGAGACCATGTTCTCTCATATCGAGAAGAGATTCCTCACACTAGTTTTACAAGTGAAGAAGTAGCAGCATTATCTATAGAATAAAGTGATATAGTTGGTGTATAAGGTGGACCCATTGAATTATATCATGAAGATACCCATACTGAAAGTATGTCTAGCATGTTGGGTAGTGATCCTGCAGCATTTCGACATCAGGTTAATTCTTTAGAAACCCATAATGTGTTAGGAACTAGAAGACTAAATGGATTTCCATCCAACCCCTAAGTAACTACCCATGGATTTCAATTTCCCATACTAGTCTATTCCATCATTAGATCATGTTGTACCATGATAGAAAATTCATTTTGATGGAACCTCCCAGAGCTTGACCAGTAGAAAGCTCAATAATCCCAAGCTCAATAGAGCAGGTCTGAGGATTGTCTTTATCACTCTAGCATGAGTATTCTAGCATACTCGTTCCTATTTTCAGAAGGATACACCATAAATGAGGTAGAATATCAGGATCTCATTACGGGTCTTGATATTTCCATAGAGATTTATTTCCACCACTTTCATGTGGATGCAAAATCGAAATTATTCATCAAAAAAATTAATTGTGGTTACATCATTAGAAATATAGGGCTAGTTCCCCTACTAAAGTGAACACCATTAATTTCATATGATGATGGTAAAAAACATGAAAACTATATGACTACTAAATATTCTACATCAGGACCTTCAAGGTCCTCCATAGTATGGTAAATTCCTTATTGGATTACTCATTTCATTGAATATCTTCTATGTGGCATTTTTCTGACAAATAGAGCCTATAATGAGAGAATACATCTTTGTGCAACATAGTTCACACTCCGTAGTGAATCTAAATTGGAATCAACATTCTAAGTATGTGGGTTTGATGGAATTCTCCTCTGATGCATCATATGAGAGGAGATTCATATGTTTATGTAGGAGGTTCTTGCAGGGTCATGTGCTGCCCATTAGGAAATATTGTAGCTCTCCTATTATATTAAGAGGTTGGGATACTTCCATTACTCCATGGACATGATTGAATCAAGTATTCCAAGATGTTTCGTTCATGTTAGATCCATCATAACTATGTACATCAACTACAAGTTCTTCTCTTCACAATCATGTATTCTTGGGCTTATGTTGTGTAGAGAGTCTATGTGGAAGGGTCGTACCCAGCGATGATAGTTCTCTAGTGTAGATTCATTATGAACATGACTAGTTTCTTATCCAAGTGGGAATAAGTAATTCCCCTCGTGGAATTAAAAACATGTTATATGATATAGTACTTTATCTCTATATTATCCATTTATTTGGGATTCCTCATGCTATTCTCACTAACAATGACACCAATTTATGGGACACTTAGCTGAAGAGTTTGTACACCAAGTTCAATATTCAGTCCAACTGTACTTCTTGCTACCATGAACATGAAAATGGAAAAATAAAGGCATTTAATAAGACCCACTCTAATATTCTATAGGATATAGTGGGTTAGAACAAAAAATATGGTCATACGAGCTCCCCAACGACATCTATTCTTATTGGAATATAACTCAGAATTCCACCCAAGTGAACACATACACCCAAGTAAATGGAATAGAGGAATTACTTCCCATTAATCTTTAGTTTCCACCACTAAAAAAATCTATCTATAACTATAATATTCCTGAAAAAATGGATTAATACCATCTAGATGAGATGGAATCCCTAGAAAAAAAATAGGCTTCAGGCCTTGTACAATTGATAGTGGAACCAAAACATGATATCAAGGGTGTTCAACATGAAGGTTCACCTTCGTTCCTTCCTAATGGGTGAAATTGTATAGGATATTACAAAAATTATGATACCTGATATGTTGCCACCAAATTTAGAGACTGTGTGTTAAAGGCCTTATATAATTCATTTGTTATATTCCAGTTGATTGTACTCTTTGATCACTATAGACAGAGAGTGTATCCCACCTCCCACCAACACCAATTTTCTCAAGAAATATGTCACATAAGGGAACCCTAGTAAAAGAATCATGACATTACAATTGATGAGAGACCTCTTAGGAATTTTTTTCACGTCATTGGGCCTCATTGGCCCTCATTCGCATTGGGTTTTTCATTCCACCACCCTACACATATCTGTTTGAGATGCTCAACTAAAGGGTCCAAACACTATGAGGTTAAACTAAGAAACCATGTCCAAGCTTCACAACCTTAAACTTTGTTTTACACTTCTATGGGAATGTTTTGTGTGATGTAAGAATCCTCCTAGGCCCCTTCAAGCATTTTATTTTGTTCATGTCATGCCAAGCATATCACTTTTGGGATGCTCACCTCATGGTCCAAACTCTATGACCGTAAACTAAGAACTTATGGTCCAAACGAAATGATAGTGAACTATTTGTAAAATGTGAAATAGGTCCAAGCATTATGACCATAGAATATTTTCATCCCCTATAGTCTAAACTATATGACTTTAAACTACCAAGATAAACATCATCAGTGTGTGACTTTAAATTGTGATCTTACCCCACATAAAGTAAGGATTTTCTTAATTATTAATGATATGTGGTAGTTACCACATCCAAAATAGGGATTCCTTATTCGATAATTTCGATGTGTTCAACAAAACATACACCGTACCTTGAACATGGGATTCCCCACAATAACTGTGGGATGCCTCCAATTCCTTGGCTAAAGAGGATCTCCCTTGCTGACATCGGTCTTATACCATGTTATGTTCTGGAAAAATGTATAGCTTCATCCCAAAAATATTGGGATATTTACAAACTCTTTAATTTTTTGACTCTAGGCTGAGTAGAAAATTCCCCAATCCTCTGTCTTTCTAGCCACATTTGTGGTCCAAGCATCATGACGTTAAACTGTTTTCTTTCTTTGCCATGGTCCATGCATTATATCCATAAACTATATATCATTTTATTTATAATAATTATGTGGTATGGGATCCTCCTTTGGATGTATTCACATCAAGTTTTACCCATTTCATTCAATACAAGTATGCTTGAAAAAAAACCTTTCCATATTCTAAATATTATGACCTTAAACGATTTCCCCTGGTCCAAGCACTATGACCTTAAAATGTGTGAATTCACCTCTTATATGTATGGTCTATTACATCCCCAGTGTTCTAGTAAATCTATTCCATCAACCTTATATAACAATGTGTGTATTGATTCCCACATACACTAGATACATAGTGACACTCTGAAATTTTTTCTTGGGTACATTCCCTTCATTCACTCTCAGTGGGGCCTCTCCTCCCCTGGTGTGATAAAACCATTCTAGGGTATAGTTTTTCAGGGTTATATGTGGATTTGGGCCTCATTTTTCCTCCAATAATTCAATTTTTGAGATTAAGCTGTCATGAGAACTGTTTTGGGACACCCATTCCCCCTTGGAAAAAGATATGAAACAATAAACCCGCAACCATTACTATAGTCCAAGTTGTATGACTTCAAATTGGTTACAATCGCTATATTCTAAAATATTCAACTTTAAACTAAAAATTGAAATGTCCAAATTGGATGATGTTGAACTAAAACCTTATCATATAAGAGTATGGGATGCCTCTTAATAGGAGATTATTTTTCTCTATATCAAATGAGGATTCCATATATAACAAAAATGGGGTGAAAAAACACTAACATCCTCCCAAAACGATGTTAAACTGTATCCTGGACCAATATAATTTCATGATTCATCATTCCCAACTATGAGAAGAATCAATACCCTCATTCAAGAGGGTATACCCTACCGTTTTCGTACTTCTAAAGCATCATGATTTCATATCTTCACGTGGCTTGATTCCCATTCATAGGGAATATATAGTGATACCAAGATATTTTATCACGGATCTTTCCCTTCTATATACTCACCCATTATACAACCCAAACGTTTTGATCTTAAAATGAAATACAACATCCTAGTATCAGGACCTTAAACTATTCATGAACTTCCACTTATGTTTTTTCGGGCACATGGTATTTATCATCCTTCCATTCGTGTTGGGTTACTACTCCATCATGCCATGTAAAACTCTTTAATGTGACACATGGTCCATATTCTATTTCCTTAAACAAATATTAGAGACCAAATATGATCATTATCGAATTAAATTGTTTGAAAATCACCCCAAGAATGTTTTGTATAACATTGGGCCCCCTTTTAGACCACTATTCATGTTGGGGTTTTACCCATCCTTGCAACATATATCCTTACGTTGTACCTAGTTAAGGTACGGGATTTATGACCATTAAATGGAATCCATGTTCTGAACCTCACAACCCTAAAGTATGTATGAGAATTCTTGGATATGTTTTCTTATATAATTAGGTGGCCACCCAGGACCCTCTCTTCACATAGGGTAACTTTTCTCATATATTGCACAAAATTCTTCAACACATTCCCACCCTTTGGTCCAAGAATTTTTACCATAAACAATTTTTGTAAGGTCTAAGCATCACGACCTTAGACTGTCGACATACAAACCATATCTAGGATATTCTATAGACTAGGTCCTCTAATTCCAACCATACATACAGGTTCACACATCTTTTCACATAACATTAAACTGTAAACCTACATGATAAAATGGACATAAGATTCCCTCTTGACATGATATGAGGAAGGAATGATGGGAAGCTCAGTCCATAAGTCTAATGTGCCATGTCCCGTTCATATGATGTCAGATTGTATAAATTTATCAACCTCACCTTATCATGTTAAACTATGTTTTCATCATCTTCGCCATACAAAGTTAAACTTCATGTTTCTCATCCCTGTTTCATGACCTAAAATTATGGATCATCTCAGGCCTTTTCCCAATAACCACTTTCCCTCGATTCAGTAACCTACCATGTTGTCCATCTTATTCAACCATTGTTCAGCATCTACGATGATGCTCTTTTAGAATATGATTTTTAAATTGATTCAGAATGATACCCCTTTTAGATGTGATTCAAGTAACAGTGTAGTAATTCTATGATTTTTGGAATCCATTTAAACATTCCATCACTTCATATCCATTCCTCATATGCTTCTTATTTCGATCCTCATGCTTTTTTATGTCTGAAGGGACCCCTCACGATAATTGTGCCTAGCCAAAATGACTCACCTATCATCATGGTCCAATTCTCTAAAAGAAATTTGGATGGAATTATAAGATAGGTTCTGTGTTTCAAACATGTTTAGCAGTCAACCCTTGATCTTGTGTCCCCATTCCAAGATAACTGTATGGATGTTTTGCATTGAACATTTTTAGAAATTATCATGTATTTCCATGCCACTCACCTTGTGTTCTATATTTTGTCCATCGTGATTCACACTATCCATTCCCAATTTTTGGTTTTAATTCAATGCCCCTAATTTTTTCCAATTCATTCACTAACTCACATTTGAAAAGAATGTTCACTATTAAGAAGGACCCTATCTCCATCCATAGACACTCTCTTCCCAAACACTCTTTGTGGTTATTCATAAAATGTTGAACCTGAGTGTCAGATGATTATATTAAACTATCATGTAATTGAGAAGTAGTATGATCAACCCTTTATTATCACATTGAGAAAGACTCATGTGATCTTAGGGAATAATCATTATACGTTTTAAAAATATTATTGAATTTTAATAATTGATGTAAAAAAATATGTTTCAATGCATAAAATAATTTTTAAACATAAAACTATGATAATGGGTAAGGGTCGTCCAAACACTAGAGCCTCTATTTTGTTTTGGCTAAAGTTTCCTCTATAGGTCCAACCATGGGATTGAGCACTGAAATTCTTCCATCCTCTATAATAATTCTTGAAGGACATACTACCACCTCACAAGCTCTGATTCCTCATCATCATTTGTAGGTAAAATCTCATCTTCCTTGTTCAACACCTGGCCCCACTCATCCTAGAGATTTTCTATCTAAGATATCTCCTACTTTACATTATTCTCAAACTCATAAAATTTCACCCATAGTTGGATGATAACGGCTGCTTGGGAATCAAAGAAGGTAGAAAATTCCTTAGGCTATACCTCTAGGTATTGAATTTCTTGGTTGAACTCTTGGATATTTTGAGTAATAGAATTCTTCTATTTTGTTCAAGAAACATCCAAATGTATACATTATTTATTCACTCACTTAATAAGGATGTTTTGGAATAGTTCATGAGTATCGCAAGCATCCACAACCCCAATGCTCAGGTTGTGCATCCAGTGGTAAAGGGATCCCATTTGGAACACCAAATGTGATTCTCAGGTTAGGGTGATGAGATTTTCTATGCAACTCCATGACCTAGACCAGAATATGGATTTCACCTTCTCAACATCAAAACTAGAGTATTCTATATCTCTAATTGGAAAAGGCTCATACAAAAGGAAAATCACAAGAATGGTAGCAATAAAGTCCTATATTATGATTATCTAAGTTATGATAGGCTCTAGATCAAGGCGTTAGTCAAATTAATTTGAACCATCCTCAATAGAATTTCCCCTTCCAGTCTCGAGCTCTACCCCTCTAGTTTATTACCATGTTATTATAATAGACTATTCTCTCATAGCTAGAATTGTTTCATACTAAATGGCTGGCTCCTGAATGGTTGGTGTAGAGAACGAGAAAGGGACCTCGAATGCTCCAGTTGTAGCCACTTTTTGAGCGTGTTCCCTTTCATATTATACATTAAACTGAATCATTTATCTCAATTTGATCAATAAATAATAGTTGATAACATGTCATAGTTAAATTCTAACATCGGTTGATCATATTCATATTTTTTCCATGGATCTCTATAGGGAGTTCACCCACTGGTGACCCATATACTCTTGTTGCTACCTCAGTAGTTGACACTTGGTCTCCCATTGTTTGTTGAGAATGTGAATCATTAGAATGGAAACATATATTTATGAATAGTATCCATGAAATATTGATATGGGAAAGTGAATTTTGATTTAGTCATTCCCTGAGGTAAGGTAATTTTGATGTTGAGCTACCCCAAGAGAAACATTTCCCCAGTAGTGGATGTCACCATTGGAATACTAAGGAATCATACCCAATAGATGATAGGGAGGGAATAAAGATCTTAGGTCTCCATGATAACCTCTTCAAGGGGTCCACTAGTTTATCCCACATTGAGAACAAACCCCATAGAATTCCCCTCATTACCCAATGGAACACCATCACTACCTTCAGTAGTGATCTGTGGCCAATTTTTAGTTTTCCCTTATATAAGAAAATTTTTAGTTAGAGCCCCTGAAAAAAGTGGAAGGGCTGAAAGACTAAGGTATGTTAAAAGACATACCTCAAAAAATATGACAAGTTCTTCATCTTAAAACTCAATTTCACCACTCTCTTGGGGGATTTCCTAGTTTATAGCTGACCCAAGGACTATTCATCACTCTAACTATATGTACCATCATTCATTGATGCCTCTTAACTTGAAACATTTGTGGGTGGTGTCTCTTCATGTATCTGATCCTAGCCAAACGTAACCCAAACTCGGGTGGAAGGAATATCATTTTCCACTTTTTGGAATGATGAGCAATCCAAGGTCATTATTTATACATGTTGATCATGGAATCTCACCATTTTTATGATATGAGAAATCCTATCCTCTAGAACATTGATCCCATTATGGATTAACTTCATCCATAAAACCTTTATAATAATGGACATCTAAAGCATCATCCAAGCCATCAAGAGCATGGGAAGGAAAGAATTAGTAACTAACTATAGGAGGCACATAATATTATTCCATGGAGCCTCCCTAGATTTTCTCATCCTATACTAAAAACCCCCTGCTTGCTACCAAGACAATTTCTTGTTTCCCTCTCCATGAGGCAGGGGTAGTAGCGCCATGTGCCACCCCTTCTGTATCTCTAGCTTCTACTTCTCTAGATATATTATGTATACCTCGGTACATATCACACCTTCCTCTATACTTCTTTGGTTCCTCACTCTATGAAATGATCACTTTTATGTTCATTTTAAAGAATACATATGGGTTTGTTCCTACAAAGTTGTTGGCATAATCCTAAGATAGGTAATCGTTTAGATAGGAAGGTAGAAGTACCATCAACTTTATTGTTCCATTACCTATTAGAATCTACTACAATTAATGACTTATATAGATATTTCACTCATCACATATAAACATGTATACTCTCTTTGAAAGTAGATAGATACACGTGTGTTCCTTGGGTAACTAGGATTTTGTGTACGGATCACAATATATGTTTTCATCAATCATGTCCATTTTCACTCCACCCTAGAAGGGCTGAAGGTATTCCCTCTACTTTAATTCCCCTTCATGTTTTTCCACCCTTATTAAGACTAGGGATGGTAAAGGATAGAATATAATGTTTTCATTATTTCCAATACCAACCATGACCCCATTCTCCCTAAGCAACACTAGACTAAACCCATATATATTGATAAAAGAGGGTTGAAATCTAGAGTTAAGATGTAAAATGTCATTTTTAAACTCATATCCTCTAAAGAGATATGTAATACTACAATTATAAAAGTAAAATTGGTTGTAGATCCTCTTTTTCCCACCTCCTCTCACCATATTTCCCAACTGGATGTATAGAATAGCTAGGACTAGTATGTCTGAGTTCAACATGTGTAATGCTTCTACGATTGTTTCCATCACCATCAACCCTGGGCACAAGATGATCTAGGTATCTATGACTAAATGCAACTTTCAAATAAGATATGTGGAGAAAAATTATGTGAATAAGACTAGTGGCTACTAGACTTCTACTATACTGAAGACCCACTATTTGAGTTTCCCCTCCTTCAGAATTAGTTGAACTGACATTGGCATCTTCCAATATGGTGTCGTTAGATAGTGATTTGGTAACCCGTTCATCATCACAATTGGGTCCTTCTTCAAGAACATGATGATCCATGTCTTGAAAGTGACATCCTTTTCAGAAGAGGGAGTGGGATCCAAAAATTCCTTCAAAGATTCTAGGAAGTGTTGGGATGAGAGGGGATTCTACATCCTATTCAACCAAATGATCAAGACTATAATAAATTGGTCATATTATAATTCATTTAGTGGGATTTCACAAAAGCGTTGTACATTACAAAAACTGGTATCAACCTCCCCATGATAAAGATAGAATGTGTTGGAATCCGGAGACCAATGGATGTGGGGCTTTGGAAGATACTCATGTTGATGGTAGTTGATTAATTTGGAAATCCACACTACCTCATTTTAGTCAATGTGATTAAATTTAGCCCTATGTTCCAAGAAGTTGGAGCATACCCAATACGCCTAGGACCACTCGTGAGTGATGTTACTTCCTACCCAATGTCTCATTCCCTATACCAGACATTGATGTTGTCTCGAATTCTAATCTAGAATATATTATCATATTAGGCCAGGTATTCATTGGCTTCATGTCTCTCCGAAGTAACTATCATCATTCTTTAAATCATTGTGCTGATAGTGGTGTCCCCATTCCCCTGGACAGGTTTTTTTATGTATGGTGATGTTTTAGTGGGTGAGATCATCCCCATGAGTGAACCAAGAGCATTGTGTGTTAACCTTGATGCATGGGATGTTCACTTCATCCATCATCTCAAAGTCACACAATGGAAGGTTTTTACTCCATTTTTATTTTATTTGAGATTTATTCAGCATTCTTAGAATAATCTAGTTATTAGAGATAACCCTTATTGCTCGATGAACCACTGGTTTTCCCACCATTGTAACTCTCCGGGTAGCAACAAAATCATTGATCTCAACTTGAGTCATTTGATTGGCCATTTTGGTTGAATTTGGTGGATAAGAGGCATATTTCCAAAAATATAGGATTGTGGCGTGCAAAATATAGGTCAGCATGAAAATTTTAAAACATGTGCCCAAAAGGTCCCATATATCATAGGAGTATTTGTGTCGAAGGTTGGATTGTGTCAAAGTGCGGCTGAAGGATTGAATTTTCATGAAAAATGAGTTACATGAATGAGAGTGAAGTCCTATAAGATGAGAATTATAGGTTCTATAAAATTCCCCCTAGAATTGAACCCCATTTTTGTGCAGCGTGCCAACCCAGTTATGTATATCAAACCTGATGTTGCGCACAATGACAGAAATGAGAGACTTTATTTAGTGTTACCCTTGGAAATAAACCATCAAATACCCTATCATAAAAAATTATATAGGGTATTTTTGTACTTATTTCTAATGAAGTTCCTCTAATAACCATTTTTAGTGAATCGAGCTAAAAACCCACCAAAAAAGTCTATTTTGGGGTCAATGAATAGGTTGCAACCAAGATTCGATGAGTTCGTAAAAAGATAAAATTTCTAACACAACTAATTTATGTGAAAAAAGAAAATGTATAGTTACATGAAATCCCCATACTCTGAATAAATTCATTAGTTCATTGTGAACAAGAAATCGTTCATGCAATCAATAAAGAAGTATCGCATGTAACCCCACATGAAACCACCCCCTTTGATCACCAACGAAGACATCCACCTGAGAATTTTTTGTGTCCAATCCCCAGTGAACAATAAATGGGATGTTTGAAACCCAAGATAAATTACAATGATGTTTTGTTCCAATGACCACTGATTTATTATATAAATAGAAGCTCTTTGCTCCCTCCAGAAGGCTCTTCTGAAGAAGAAGAAGTGACACTATGTTATGAGCAACTTATGTTCTTCCATGAAAGAATGAACAAATAACCTAAACAAACCTGCAAATGAAGGTAATATGCATGAAAGACCACCTATGGGACCAAAACTGGCATGGCCTTCTATAGAGTGATCCTTGCGCAATTATCCCTATGGATAGTCTGTTGTTCACAATGAACATGTATGCGCACAACCGTGAATTTCTCACAAGCCTGAATAGTTGTGCACAACTATGCCCTCTGACTCTATTAGTTTCTATAGTTCTAAAGTCTTATGCTCTCTTAGATCATCCAAGTTGATTTCAACAATTTCCCATTCACATAATTTATGTCCTCTATTCCTCTAGTGCAACCATTGTCTTACATCTTGCTTCTAAGAATTGTTATTGTCATTCCTTTTTCTTCTAAGCATATAGACCATAATGGTGAAATAATTATTGACTACTCCTCCATTCAAATTCAAATTCCGTGCTCCACCAAAAGGTGCATGATTGGTGGCCACAAAATCCCTAGGGTAGAGGAGTGAGTACTCCCACATCTTAGTAGTTTGAAGAAAATCTACCTAACTCTATGTACTAGTCATACATTGTTAAACTACAATAAAATATCCTCCATAAATGATGTAAAACTTTAGTCATTCCCTAATAAATGCACATATTATTCCTCATGTATGTTTTTCATGGTGTGGCACTTTCCCTCCCAGCATGGGATGAAACTCCTACTCCATGACGTTGTCATGCATAATACCCACACTATCCCCTCTTTAGGTGTTATTAGACACATTCCATGAGAAGACCCTATACAAAAAACCTCATTTTTTATCCACCAACTAAAGATTAACTCCCACCCCTAGGAAACTTCAATGTGTAATTACCCAAACATTCTCTCCTAAGATAAATTCTCTTGCGAAGGGAATCTTCTAATTATAATCCACACATTATCCATTGTTGGTGATCCTTTCATGACATGATCATCCTTACTTTGTGACGTTAAATTTCATGGATCGTTCCTATCACATGGACTTAAAATATAGCATTTAAATATGTCATTTTTGATCCATATATTTGATGAAATAAATATAGGATGCCTCTTTGGGGTTTAATCCTAGTAATAGTAAAATTTGATGTTCTCTCCGAGGAATGAACCTCCCAGATATACCTATGTGGGGTATTCTGATCCATTAGTAAACTATTTTGGTGTTATGTACCCCCTCAAAGAGTCACACCTATTATTTATACCTCCATGGGGTGTTTTGATCAACCAATTCATCACCACAAGATGTTAAACTCATGGCTTGGTCCGTCTCAACTAGACATTCTCATCCATCTCCATAAGATGTAGAACCTATGACCTAATCCAATACACAAACTCCTTGCACTAAAAAAGTTATTCCTAAGGTAATAATCATTGGAAGACATACACCCATGGAATAAATTACCTCATGATCATCATGGTATGCCTTAGGATACATTCCTGAGATACCTCATATAAGATACTCTCTAAAGGGGAAGATTTATATGTGGCTGATGCAACCAATGTCCATACATTCCATAAGAAACCCCACATAACTAATCACTGGAATGATAGTCTCTACCATACCAAGATATACTTATTGTAACTAACCAACGTCCAAAAACTGAAGGTACTATGAATGAGTTCCCTGAATACAACTTAATCTACGAGGGAGACCAGGACCATACACTAACATACAAAGAGGAATCCATGGAAGAACTGATATCACATAATCCCATTTTGATAAACTATCATACATCTATAATGAATGCAATGGAATTCACCCACCATTGTAAAGTGGGAATGCATGGAAATTGAAATCTAGCACACAAATTCTTTCACAATGTACTAGTGGGCCCTGTGAAAGAATCAAAAAAAAAATATTTTAGGATATCCTCTAGTCATGCTATGAAAAATACCCAATATATATTTTTATTGCCACCATTATTTGGAAGAAATAATTTCCATAATCTTACCTATAAGGAATAAATTTAGTGAAGAACATGGAAACAGAAAATTATATGGGAGAGAGGATATCTCGCATTGAATCATGGCATAAATTGAAGAACAATATACCCTATGATGAGGGAGTTGAAGTGGATAGGAAGGATGAAACCATCTAGGTTATTTCAACCATGAGATAATAGAGGTAAAATAGTTTTTAAAAATGAAATGGGGTAAATGGTATATTTCAAGAAAAAAATGTAAACCGCACAGAGAGGAACCATGAAATTGATAGACCATGGTGAACCTCTAAGAAACCCCTAAAGAAACCATACATGCCCATACCATTGACAAGGTCATCTCCCCTCATCTCACAATTTTTTAATGGTTCATACCACTCTTCACCAAGGAAAACTCCACAATGTGGATCTTAGCAAGGTCAAGACCAAAATGCGAAACACATGCCCCTATGAGAATCATAGCCTAGTGGTCATTGGATGTTTTAGATATATCCTAGAATGACATACACCTTTACGTGATACTCCATGTGGTCCCTTAAACTGGGATCCATGTCTTATCATGACGTAGTATCCATGATTTTATGAAAAATAACATCTCTCTTGTTCTACAAACATAAACGAGGAACCACACCACTCTACATGAGTCTTTCACCCTCCACCATTATGAGCTCCTGGTTGTATTTATCCCCATAGTGCATCACATGAACCTAGAATAGTTATAGGTCCACTCAAACCGTCCCAAAATTCATCCCAATCACTTGAAACACCTCATGTTCTATGAATCATATCCAATAAAACAACACCTCAGGACAATCCATGGCATTGAATTTAAATCTAAATCCCAGATTTAAAAATGACCATTTCCTTGGAAATCCAACATTAAAATTCATTCTAAATTTCATCACCCTTCAAGGATCAAGGTTTTACAACCACCCCACTATTACACTTCTTAACCTCAATAGGTATCTATTTTCTTTAAAACGCAAACTCAACATGTCTTCCACATTAATTCATAACCATCTCATCGCATTACACTACAGATCAACAAGTGATATTCCATTTCACAACTCCAATCACAAGGAACACAATTCATCAAAAGTTATTATATCACTCTCCATTATATTTAAATATCTAATATAGTTCATAAACAAATTTTTCTATCATGACTAACCACAATAACTTCTATGAATTCATCCCAAGACACATGTTTCTAGCCACCATAATCTTCTTCTCGTAAATGCCAATTCCAATAATTGGTGATCCCAACCATCAAATTTTTTATTGAGATTAATTATATGTAGTCTAATGACACACTCCACGTTTTTTCAATATCATCACACCCAATATCACATAAAACCCCATTTAGGATTACCGTAGATAGATGTTTCCAAAAACACTTAGTCACAGTGCTGACATGCTCACATGTTATTTTTATATCATGATAACAAAATCATTAGAGGAATTATGTGATACTATATTACCCACAATGAATTATGAACACAACTATTAATAAAAATCCATGGTTAGACCCTGAACAATCGAAATATTTCATCATACTCTCACCTAAGAGCCGGCACACAATCAATCCAAATCATTCTCAGATCACACCCAAAACTATCTTGAGCACAATTCCAATTCAAGAATTCCACCCAATACCATATCTAAATATCAAATATGATATTTCCAATAGAACCAAGTATAATAAAACCCATATATACATGGTCATATCAATTATTTCTCGATCATCCATTGATTGGTCCTAGAATAAGCATGAATCAACCCATTTGAGGGTCATTCATCCATAGATCACACTTTATACATTACCACACACAATGACTAGATGTTACCATCCCACTTATAATCTAAAACTAGTATCAATCATAAAATGTAACCAACACAAACTTATAAGAATTTTTTCCATGAATCTCAGGGAATTTCTATAAAAATGAATGTTTCAAACACTCATGGCCATTAATGGACTCCCCACCATATTAATCCATTTATACCCCTCATCAAATAAAACCTAAATAGGTTTGATCATCATACACATGTCACTCCTCCAAAACCATTCGTATACATCATTTTGACTTCTATGACCAAACTATATACGATGTGATCATTATCCCATAAGTAAAAACTATATTGGGAAAAATTCTCCCAAGATTTCATTTCAGTATTTTTAGGTAAGTTGTGTTTTCTAAAAAACCAGTTTATAGGGTTACTTATGATGTCCCATCATGGTTTCTAAAAAAAATGTTGAAAATGCTTCTGGCTTGTGGAACATTCCCTAGAAATGGTTTAATCTATAGATGAAAGGGGTTTATTGAGTTATATAATCTCAAGAAAGTGTTTCTGAATTTTCAAAAATAATATTGTTTCATTTTATAGTGTTTTAAAATAAATTAGTTTCCTGTGTTTAGAGGATGGGTAACGTTTTTTGGAAGCAAAGGAAATATTTTAATGCAAGTGGAAAATCTACGTGAAGTGTTGAAAGAGTCTCCTGAAGTTTCATGAATGTTAATATTCTAGGATTCCTTGTTGAAATAAAGAAAACTCACATGTTACATTAAGGTTTTATAGTTTTAGAAAATTCATATTTATACAATATATAAATGTTTCATGAACCCACAAAAATAGAGATTTAATTTTCACATTGATAGTGGGTTTCAAGATAAAAGGGATTAAAAATTATTGATGTTTAGTGAAATTAGATTTTTTTTTGTAAGGTTAGTGGAACATAAATAATTTTCATGAAGGTTCTAAAGATACTATAAATGGGACACTACCCATCTCATTTAGCATATCTCACCCTTAAGGAATATAAATGATGTAAAATAGCATATTATTTCATAAAGAATTGTCTTATAAGATGAATTAATTCAAAAGATTGTTTGTGTGAAGAAAATGTACTTATGTCTATATGATATAGTAAGATCCATAAGGATATGAAATTTATGTGAGAGATTTGATCTCCCTAAAAAATAAAAAGTTTCAGGAATATTGTGGAGTTGCTTGAAAGTTGAAAGTGAATGTTTCCCGAACTAGAAGAAATTGACCATATTTCATTGGGAAAATTTATATACATAACGAAGTTGTAATTTTTGGCTTCATGAGTCACCAAAATGGGATGTGAACAACCTTGACTCAAGAAATAAATAGAATGATATTCTAGTAGAGCAATGAGAACCCTTTAGTTGAGAGATCAGTGTTCCTTGAAAGTGTGTGGGTAGTGAACCATGAGGGACTGTGAGTCTACTCCAAACTTTGTATAATCATTGTGTTATTGTAGATTTGGTACATCTACACATTTTCATTGCATTCCCCTTGGACTATATAGATTTTTTTGAACCAAGTAATGTTGATGCTTCTCATGTATGTTTGAATTTATTCACATACATTGCTATAGGGGAGAGAATGTTGTTTTATTTATGACTAAATAAAATCCTAAGAACAATGTTTATTAATATATCATAACCTAATTCTCCCCCACCACCCCACCATTTATTAGACCTTGAGGGCCTAACAACTGGTATTTTAGAGAAAGTATAAAGTGAGTAATTCAATCACAGCTGAATCCATGGTTGTCATCAACCATAAATGGATATTAATCTTCCGAAGATACAATTTTAAATTGTGGAAGAATGTGATAAAATGATAATATCAATCATTAGGTATGGTTGTTTATATGATAATGATTCATGGGATCTCAGTCTAAATAGATAATAAAGTTTTATAAGACTATTAATTTATATAACTCAATAAGGTTTCTGGAGGACTCAATGATTTAGGGAGGATCCCAATCCAACACAATCTACATAAAACGTTTATCCAGTAAATCCTCACATTCCATGTGAGAAAATTTGTAAAATAACTAACAAACCGATTCCGTAAATTGAAAAACAATGTTTAAAGTTATATGGAAAAAATATGAGGACCATTGGATAAACCCTAATGAATCTATTATTTCATTTTTTAATGAGTGAATATGATTATAGAAGAAATTTATGGTCTTGGAGAAATATTCTTTGATGTGGAAATAATTAAATGAATCATGAGAATATTTCCACCTCATTTTAGTCCAAAAGTCTCTAAATTAAATGATAAATACCAAAAAGCATATGATATTTCATAGTTTTCAGAGTATTTTTGTCACTTGTGATATATGGAATAAAAAATACGATGTTGTGTAAAAGGTAAAAAATGATGTTTAATGGGAAACTTCCACCAATTTATTTTCAAAGTGGAAAGTTTGGGTGTGTTGTATTAAATTTTCCATTGATGTTAAAGGAATAAGATGATGTTGGTGAAATTCCCATGAATAATTTTTCAGCCATTGTGAAATGTAGGAAAGGTACTAAGGAAAATTACATAAAAATAACATTCTTTCATATGAAACTGAAGCTTATAAAGAGTATGAGATATAATAAATTGAAGATTAAGAAGAACACAAAGAGATTTATATAGTGCAAGTTAGGGAAAATTCATTGACAAGGTAATAGGGTGATGTTGATGATGGAAAATAAGAAGAATATTTTATCTCCAAGTTAAGCATAAGGATACCTTAGAAGAAATAGATATTTTGAGAGAAAAAATGAATAAATCCAAAAATGTTGTTCATTTTTTCAAAATATATATATAGTAGTAAGAAGAAAATAATTCCAAGCTAAATGAAATAATTGAGAATCTCACATTTTAAAATCCATAAATCATTGAGAAGTTCATTGAGTACAATATTAATATTTAAAAACTCCAAGGTTATCAATTGTTTGATTGAGAAATAAATGATCGAGTAAAAAATATAGAATAAATAGAGTTAGTTATCAAATTTCCATGAAATATTAAAGTTCAAAAATGAAATTTGAGTCTTATTATGACATTGGTAAAATATATTATACAATAAAAGTATAAAGTAAATTTGGATCATGAATGTCTAGAAAAGTAGAAATAAGAGTAACATATAAATGAAAAAGACGGAATAAGAAATCTTGAATTTCATAAATATATATCACATCTTAGTATAATTTTATTCATTAAATAACATAAAAATAAATTATGTCATGTTACGGAATCTAAGGATCAAATAATACTCCCAGTGGCGGGAAAGGTCATTGTTAATGCTTACGTTAAAAAGAAACATTCTATTTTTGTTGTTTAGTACAAAACTATATAGAAAATGGATTCCCTTTAAAATAAATGAAAAGGATAATGGGTTTATACACCATATAAAATAAAATCATGTGTAAATAAAAATATGCCTCAATGAAAGGAGATTGAGATGAAGTCCATTACCTCATGTCCGACTTCACCCTTCGTTCTTTAATCTCTTGAATAATAAACTAAAGTTAATTTTTACTTGCTTAAGAATATTTTTTAAGTTTATTATTCCTTTTATATCACTTATTACCATGGTATAAACATTATGTAATCATTTAAGTTAACAATGGTTATTTTGTCGATATTTGGTACTTAAGTCAAAATGAACTTCATATAATTAAAAGTTTTTCATGTGGATAAAATTCTATTACCTCTAGAATTATATTAATGATTTAGATATAAGGTATATAATATCTATCCAATATAAATATATATGTATGTATTTATAATAGTACATAACATTTGGATATAATAAATTAAATGCATCATTCTTGGAGATGGTAAGCTGTACGTATAGTTGAATGCTACTTTCATTTATATTTTGTCTTTAATGGAATGAAAAATTAATGGTAAATATGTATATTATAATTATAGTATAATATAATATATAATTTCATTAACTTCATCATTTATACATTCCATGTATGGCATAAACGAGTCATAACACTTTGAGGGGAAGGTAGTCTGCACTTCCTCAGATGAAATTATCTCATTTACCCACTATGGAAACCATAAAGGTATTCTATAAATTAGAAATACAGAAGCATATAAACAATATAAATATAATATATATCACATATAAATATATTTTCATCTTAATTTCCACCATAAGATGTGGGAGAAAAATATTGAACAATCATCATTTTGTGCGGTAGTAGTTCTCTATCCATAGAAACAGTATGTTCTTTACCCATTAGACATAGGTGTGTGTAACTGTAGTTAAATTAATTCACATAGAAACAACCTAGTATTTTGAGGATACTGTTTTTTTTTATAAAATAAACGAATAAAAAGAGATTAGGGGGTTGGAGAAGTAAAATAAAAAGAAAAGAACTTAGGAGAAGACATTACCTTTAAATCGAGTAACTCCCTTTGGTTTAAACCAAATGGCTTTCTTAAAGTGCCTTATACCTAAGGTAAGGCTACAAGGAGGAAGAGAGGAATGTAGGGAGATTATTTAGACTGATTTTGTATGATCCAGTAGTCTTGAGAGGTGTGAGTAATGGGTTAGAGGTGAGGGATTTTTATAAGGGGGAGGAGGGGCTCTTTAGAAATGATTGAAACTATTATGTTATTATATAATGATTTTTGGGTTTAAAGGTCCAAAACTCATTAAATTACAAGATTATATGACTCTTTGTTCAAAATGAAACCATACAATAAGAATTGGACTGGTTTTAGATATTGTTTTATTTTTTATAATCTTATTTATTATAATCATTCGTTAATGAGGTAAACATTGCATCATTATTATTTCATAAATAATTTTATTTATTTGATATCGAAAAATTATAAAAGAAATATCATGATGTAAGAAATATTTTTAGATTTTAAATTAATATTTATAGTCTAAGAGATAACTTATATAACACTATGTAAAAATTGATTTACTAAAAGATATATGTCCACGTGATTTTTGTCTTTACATTAGATTAATTAATATAATGTGTCATTATCACTCCCATGTGGCTCCATGGGGTCCCAGAATCGACCAAAAAATTCCCATGGTCGGACCTATATCAACCAATTAGATGAGGACATGTGTTAGGGTAATTTAATCTTTTTATAATGTTATTTTTTACCCTTATTTACCCAATTAACCCTTTAACCTTGGTATATAAAATATATACCGAAGTAAATATTAATAATGTATAAAAATAAAAGTTTTCTATTTACGAAATATTTAACTCCTGATTCCAAATATGGAATCAATTTTTTCAAATTTAAAACACATAATTGGCATAAATTAATTTTAAATAATTTCCAGCTGTCAAAACAAAAAAGCATTTTTTTTAAAAATAATAACTATCAAAAGATTGACATTTTTTTATATCCAATTTCAAAATGGAAATACAACCACTGACCAAAATTGAATTAAATGGTAAAAATTTAATCTAATTACACTTTAAATCCATTTAAAAAGATAATCTAATCATATTAATAGATTGGATTAAAAGGTGTTTTTTAATTAAAATGTAGTATTTTACACTATTCATTAAAAAATAAATATTATCAGAAAAATACCAAAATTTCATCCAGAAAAAATATTTAGGTCCCCATTCTAAAGAATAATTTTATTAATTTAAATAGAAAATATAAAATTGAAAAAAACCTATTTAAAAATGGGTCTCCATCAAGAGGTGGTAAATCGACCCTTTAAATTATATAGGAGTATTTATGCTTAAAATTGGATTCTTTCTTATTTTAAGAATCTAAAATTTATTGGATAAATGTAAAAACATTTAACAAACAAGTATAATAATATTTTAGTTAGTTAGTTTAATTCCCTCTATTACAATTTCTATGCGTTTACTACTATTTAAAACAATAATATTATATTATTATTTTTTAGTATGAACCAACGTTGTGTTCAAGGTAAGATTTCCAAAACACATGTTGTTGTGTATCGGGTACGCCCTCAAACATAGCATCCCCTTTAATTAAAATTAAAATTTAATTCACTAATATTTATAAATATGAAAATGTATTATTCTTTATTTACCTAGGATGTTACATCCTTCCCCCATTTTGAAAATAGCGTCCTCACAATTTTATTAACTTATCAAATAAATGGGGTATTTATCGCTTATAGAATTTTTAGATTCCCTTGTTACCTCTTCACCTATATGGTCTTTTCACAAAACCTTTACCTAAGGAATTACCTTATTCTATAACACTTTCTCTCTTCGGTTACGAATCTGGACTGGTTGTTCCTCATAAGAGAGATTATCTTCTAACTGAACTAACTCTAGGCTCAAAACATGAGATGGATCTGGAAGATACTTTCTCAACGTTGAAACATGAAAAAAAATCTGTACCTGGGATAAACATGGATTTAAAAACACTCTGTACGTAGCTGATCCAAATTACTTAGGATTTCATAAGGTCCAAGGAACCTCAGACTCAACTTTTCCTTCTTACCAAAACAAATTACACTTTTTCATAGAGAAACTTTGAGAAAGACATGATCAGAAACATCAAAAGAAAGTCCCTTCATCTGGTTATCCACATATCTTTTCTGTATGATTTGAGTTGTTCTCATGTTCTTCAAAATCAACTGAACTATTTTTGTCATATCTTCTACAGATTATGGTCCCATCATATTTCTTTCACCTACTTCATCCCAAAAAGTTGTAGTTTGACATCGCTTCCCATATAATTCCTGAAATGGATCCATCTATATAGTGGAAAAAATACTATTATTATAAGAAAACTCAACCAAAGAAATATTTTGGTCCTAACATCCCTGGTCATCCAATTAACAGGCATGTATCGTATCCTCCAATGTCTGAATTTTTTGTTCTGACTGCCAATCTGATTGATGATGAAAAGTTGTACGAAAATTTAATTCAATACCCAATGACTTTTGAAGGCCTTTCCAAAAGTTAGAAGTAAACCTAGGATCACAATTAGATACAATAGAGAGGGGATCTCCATGCAACCTGACTATCTCTTTAACATACAACCGAGAAAGTTGATCTAGAGACAAAGTATCTCGAATAGGAAGGAAATGAGCAGATTTAGTCAATTGATAACCAATAACCTAGATTGAATTATTATCTCAAGATGTCTTTTTTAATCCCACAATGAAGTCCATGGATATATTTTCTCATTTCCACTCCGGCACCAGTAAATACTGAATCATCGCTTTTGGTAACTTTTGCTCTGATTTAATGGGCTAAATGCCCACTGGGCCTTTGGGCTATGTAATGGGTCTCCCTCTACCCACTTAAATATGTATTTGATTTGCTTTAATAATAAATAAGTCTTTGGCCCCATCTTTTAAAAAAACTTCTAAGTAAAGTTAACAATATCTCTTTTCATTCCATCTCCCCATTAATACTCCCTAAGATCTTTTTAAATATTAGTACTTTCTGGATGAATTGAAAACGGAGAACTATAATATTCACATAACATCTCATTATTCAACTGTGAATTACAAGGGACAAAAAATCTCCTCCCAAATCTCAAAACACAATCATTATGAATGTAAAAATCAGGAAACTTACCCTTGTGAACAAACTCTACCTTTTTCTAGAACTCACTATCTTTCTTATGCGCTTGCTTCATTCTGTCTGATAGAGATGGTATCACTTCCACCTGAAGCAAAATTAAATAATTTCCTGAAAAAATAAGTTTTATTCCAAATTTCATCAAATCATTAATAAAAGGATATTTTTACAAAAGTAACATGGTTAATATAGCATTACATTTTCGACTCAAATCATCAGCCACATTATTTTCCATTCCCGGATGGTAATGTATCATAAAATCATAATCCTTGAATAATTATAACCATCTCCTCTGTCTCATGTTTAATTCCTTCTGATTAAATATATACTTCAAACTTTTGTTGTCAAAATATAATTTACATTTTACTCCATATAGATGATGCCTCATAATTTTTAAGGAAAAAAATAACAGTATCTAATTCCAAATAATGTGTAGGGTAATTTAACTCATGAGGTTTCAACTTATGTGAAGCATAAGCAATTACCTAATAATTATGTTTTAGGACACAACCTTTTACTTTGAACGAATCATCATTGTAGATAAAAAACTCACCATTTCTAGAAGGTAGTGCCAAAACTAGAACATTCTCCAATCTTCTTTTCAATTTTTAAAAACAATCATCACATTATTTTGTCCAAATGAACATAACACCTATTTCAGTTATCTTAGTCATTGGGCTAGATAACTGTGAAACATTTTCAACAAACCACCTATAATAACCTGATAAACCAAGATAACTAAAGATCTCAGTTATATTTATGTTTATTGGTCATTCTTCAGCAACTTTTTTTATAAAGATCAACATTTATTCCATTTTTTAAAACAATATTACCAATGAATGAGAATTACTGTAACCAAAACTCACACTTTCAGAATTTACCAAACAATTTATTTTCTTTTATGGTTTTAAATACAACCCTTAAACGGATTTAATTCTCCTCTTTACTTTTAGAACAAACCAAAATAATATCAATAAATACAACCACCTTTTATCACCTGATTCAACTGAGCTATCACTAACACAAACTAATATGTATCGATTCAGAACATCTCAGAATGTTGATTTGGATGTTCATTTCCATTTGTATGAAATTCTATATCAACTACTATGTTTCCTCTATGAAAAAAATTCTGAACCTAGAAATATCTTTGGTGAAGCAACATGGAAATCTATAAATTCTATATTATTTCAATATGAGCATAAATTAATTTATGGATATAAATATAACAATATCCTAACTCCTAAATTTGTCTTAACTGACCTATGATACCAACTATAAGGACTCGGCCTTAAAAAATTACATAATATTTAATGACGTGAATAATTCACATTGAGGATCTTTTCAGGTTTGGAGTTCTATAGAATTAGCCCATAACTATTACATTACATCTCAAAAATTACAAAGTAGACACTTCTACTTAGTTTCCATTTTTTTCATAAAATAAAAAATCCTGAACAAATATTCATGTCTACTTCCATGTTTTAGACATCATGACTTTTCCTTGATCCCATATTTGACCCTATTCATCTTTATGTCCTGTGAAAAACAATTCAAAACATGGGATAAGAATAAAGATCACAGTAAGGGTTATAAAAATAAATAATGATAACATTAGTCTATAAATACATACCAAGAATAAGCTCATACCTCATGAAATCATAAGATTAATGAATACCCCATATGAATCATAAATCATAAAGGTAACTTGTGGCATCCATAACATACTTACTTTTTAGTTTTCACAACTATGTAGGGAGTTACATTTGGAATACCCATCACATTATATTCCCTAAATATCTTAGGGGATACATTCGTGTTTACCACTATCACATTACCGAATTCATTGGAGAGCTATCTCAGGCCCACTGGGCCTTGTTTTATCACAGAACCACCTGAATACATAAACAATTCCCAAAACTATAACATATTCATAACACATAAAACAAATATAAAGGAAATATATCATTTCCACATTTCAATCACAAAATATCATTTATATATATTGGTATAAAAAATCCATTTTCAAAACCATTTTCAATACCAAAAATATATAAAAAATTATATGGTATTTATCTTCCATTTAAAAACATTACGGCTTGTTATGGAATCCAAAGATCAAATAAAACATGATGTGGCAGAAAAGGTCATTGACACCACATACTTTAAAAAGAAAATTATTTTTTGTGGTCTAGTAAATTGCTACGTAGAAAAAAGATTAACTTTGAATAAAATTAAAAGGAAAAAGGGTTTATACACCCTATAAAATAATTTCATTTATAAATAAAAATATGCCTCAATGAAAAGAGATTAAGACTAAGTCCCTTACCTCTTGTCCAACTTGACTCGTTCATTCTTTAATCTTCTGAATGATAAAATAAAGTTAATTTATAATTTCTTAAGAACATTTTCTGAATTTATTATTCCTTCTATATCACTTATTACCATGTTATAAACTTTATTCAATCATTTAAGTTAATAATAGTCGTTTTGTCAAAATTATGTACTTGTGTCAAAAATTGACTTCTCATAATTACAAGTTGTTCATGTCATAAAAAATCTATTATCTTCTGAATGATATTCATGATTTATATATCATATATATCATATATATCTAATATATATATGTCTTAATAAAAGTACATAACATTTGAATATTAGAAATTAAATGCACCATTCATGGAGATGGTAAGCCGTACGTACACATAAACACTACTTTCATTTCCACTTTGTATTAAATGGAAGGAAAAATCAATGATAAAATGGTATATTATAATTATAGTATAATATAATATATAATTTTGGTAACTCCATCCTTTATACGTTCCATGTATGTCATGAACTTGTCATCTCACTTTAAGTGGGCGGTTGTCCGCACATCCTCAGATGAAATTATCGCATTTACACACTATAGAAACCATATAGGTATTCTCTAAATAAAAAATTAAGAAGCATATAAACAATATAAATATAATATATATCACATATAAATACAGTATCATATTAATGGCCATCGTAATAGTTTGTAGGAGAAGATTTAATAATCATCATTTCGTGAGGTAGTAGTTCGTTGTCCACGGAAACAGTGTGTTCATTACCCATTAGACAGTGGTGTGTGTTACTGTAGTTTGAATACTTCTCTTAAAAAAACCTATTATATTGATTATACTGTTTTTGTTATAAATTAATGGAATAAAAAGAGTTTATGGGGTTGGAGAAGTAAAATAAAATAAAAGAACTTAAGACAAGATGTTACCTTTAAATCAGGAAACTCCCTTTAGTTTGAACCAAAAGGCTTTATTGAAGTGAAATATGCCTAAGGTAAGGATTCTTGGAGGAAGATAGAGATGTAGGGAGCTTATTTAGGTTGATTTTTTATGATAAAAAGTCTTGATAGGTTTGAGTAATGGGTTATAAGTGAAGGCTTTTTATAATGGGTAGGAGGGGCTCTTTAGGAATGTTTCAAAATATTATCTTATTATATAATGATTTTTTATTTCTAAATGTACAAAACTAATTAAAATTGAAGATATGATTACTCTTTATTTGAAATAAAATCATCCAATAATAATTGGATAGGTCTTGGATATTGGTTTAATTTTTTTAATCTTATTTATTTAAATCATTCATTAATGAGGTAAACATTTCATCGTTATTGTGTCATAAATAATTTAATTTTTTTGATATCTAAAAATTATAAAAAAAATCATGATGTAAGAAAAAATTTTATCATTCAAATTAAAATTTCTATTCAAATAGATAACTTATAAAACCCTATATAAAAATTGATATATTAAAAGATATATGTTTATGTTATTTTTTCCATTACTTTGAATTAATTAATATAAATTGTCATTATCACTCTCAAGTGGCTCCATGGGGTCCCAAAATCAACCCAATGATGACCATGGTCATCCATGTGTCAACAAATTGGATTAGTACACATGCTAAGGTAATTTAATATTATTATAATGTTTTTTGTTATACCTTATTTACCTGATATACCCTTTAACCCTGGTGAATAAAATATTTTCCGAACTAAATATTTGAAATGTCTAAAAATAAAAGCTACCTATTTACATAATTTGGTCCGCATGATTCCAAATATGAAATCCATTTTTCAAAATTCAAAACATAGAAGTGGAAGAAATTAAATATTAATTAATTCCCGCTGTCAAAACAAAAAAAATGCTTTTAAGAAATAATAACTATTAAAAGATTGACCCTTGTTTATGTCCAATTTCCAAGAGGAGTTTCATAAAATGACCAAAATGGGATTAAATGGTAAAAATATAATCCAATTAAAAATTAAAACCATTTAAAAAGATAATCTAATCATATAAATAAATTGAATTAAAATACAGTATTTTTAACTTTTCATTATAAAATAACCATTATAATAAAAATACCAAAATTTCATCCAATGTAAATTTGGATCTCATGATTATAAAGAATAATTTTATTTTGTTAAATATAACATATAAAAGTGACAAACACTAGATTTAAAAATGGTTCTCCATCAAAAGTCAGTAAATAGACCCTTTACAGAATATTAGAGTATTTATACTTAAAATTAGATTCAATGTTATTTTAAGCATCTAAAATTTATTGTACAAATGTAAACACATTTATCATACATGTATAGGCATATTTTTGTTAGTAATTTTCATTCCCACCATTACAAAGGCTGGGCGTTAACAACCACTTAAAAGAGTAATATTATATTATTATTTTTTAGTATGACCCAATGTTGTGTGCAACGTAAGATTTCAAATAAACCCATTGTTTTGTATCAGGTACACCATCTAACATAGCATCCCCAAGAAAAATTAATATTAAATTCACAAATATTAATAAATCTGAAAATGTCGTAATCTTTATATACATTGGATGTTACAGGTTCACTTCGTAAACCACTATAGTAGTCAAGGTTCACTCCGAATAATATCATAGTGGACATATTCCCTTAGTAAACTTGGTTCACTCTCCATTCCACTCTTATTTATCCCATGATATATCAATATTTACCAAACACATTAGAGGTAGATATTGGTATAACCTACCAGAAAATGAAAATAATATACATGTTGGTGCCAAAAAATCATATAAAATTTATCATTTTTGAACCCATGAAAATAAATTTGTTTTATAAAGATTTCATCATAGAATGACCCATAGAAAATTAAAACGTTAAATAAACCATTCATAATTTCATCAATTCTTAACAAATAAAAATTAAATGGGTTTTATAAAAATATTTTCATAAATGTAAAACATATATCGAATGAATAAATCGGGTATCCTTGGATAATTTCCCTAATAATGCATAAATGAAATCAAGTTTTTTGTCTTATATGAATAGAAATACCATTAAATTATCCTTAAAATATTCTTATGGAAAATAATTTTTCAATTTTAAAATTAATTTTTTAAAATATATAAATTTAGCAAATATTTTAGAAAACTGTCTCTTTTAACATAACACTGAAATGTTTTAAAGTAATATTTAAATCATTCATAGGTCATGATAGAGTGAAATTATTTTCATTGTATATATTTTAAAATAAGACATTCCTTTTACACTTTTGAATGAAATCAAAAAGTACCTCGTTTAGAAAAAAATAAGAAAATTTCAATTCCACTATATCATAAAAATTTAAACATAGTAAATAATTAATTAAAAAATCATATGTGATATATAAAACCTTATTTAATTTTTTTTTGGAAACATGGTTATGAAATAAAATTTTGTTTTGACAAAAGAGAAAAATAAACAAATTCTTCCTTTTAAACATATTTTTGGTCTCTTGAGCACTTAAGGTGGGTAAAATGAAATTAAAACATGTATGTTCTAGAAATAAATGTAAATGAAGAAAATTACTATGTTTCTAAATAGTTATATCATAAAAATATATCATCCTAAACATAATTTTAAATAATACCAACAAATAGTGAGATTGTAACACACATCCCATACCACTTTGGTAAATTTTGAATCATAAGTTGCATGAAAGAAATTTCGTTATATGGATATGTAATTACAAATAAGATTCATTATAAGAGTCAAAAAAAATTCATGTAAATACACTATTCAAAATAAACAAGTGGTTTATAAGGTATTGTCCCCACATAAATTAACATGAGATTAAAATCTATTACCTTAGGTCTGACTTCCTTGGTATGCATTGGAATATATTGTATAATAAATATAGTATTATTATACATATATTTCATCACCATAATCATATATTTCATTCCATATATGATTCATTTATATCATTTTATCACGTCATTATTATCAATTATTTATTAAAATACATGTTCTCTGTGATATCTGCTACGTTTTTCAGGTATGTTCTGGTTTGGTAGTTTTTGTCCTTATATTTTGGTCATGGTTATGTTATATCATATTGTTATTCATTATATAAATAATATAAATATTTATTATACACATTTTTATATTCAATAATAAATTTAAAGATATAAAAATAAATTACGTTGTTTATGGAGATGTTTGGTAGTATGTATGCATTAATGTTATTATATATTTTTCAAATGATCAAAAAAATAAAGGTAAATAATAAATTGAATTTTTATATTCTTTAATTTATCCTATATATAAAATATATTCATTAAATTCATCATTATTACTATAACAACTGAAAAAAAATTAAAAAAAATCACAACGCTTTGAGGAGGCTGTAGTCCACACGTACGCACAACCAATGTTATTGTTCTCAAATTGTTTAGAATGTATGAATATATATATTATATTATCATTATATAAGTAAAATTATTTCATATTTTTCATATATATTTATTAAATAGATAATAATATCTTTCTCTAAAATATGGTGATGAGAAATGAATTTTATCCCTACTTGGAGACAGTTAGTCGTATGTACGCACAGGCAATATTTGCACTTTCCATTTGACGGAAAGATGTTCAAAAATTGTGGTTTCATAATCAAAATAACATTTATTTATATTTAGGATATTTAATTTATTATTTTAGGAACAATATTAAATATTTATAGGAGTTAAAAGAATATTTAAAAAGAAAGTGATCTATTAAGGTTTTTACCTCTTTGAAATAACTTCTTTCGATTTCATCTTAAGGGATTTAGGGTTGTTCTTTTATAAAGAAAATAACCTCTACAATGTTTCTATTATAGTTTATAATATAACTTAATAGATTTTGGTCAAGATAGAAGGCTCAATATGGTGTAAATATATGAGGTCGTAGGTATCCTTTTATAATTAAAGTGATGGACGGTTTTAGAATTTCTCAAAATAAAAAATTATAATAATTAGTTTCCCTCCAAATCACTCAAAATAAATAGATATTTGAATATAAGAAAGTATATGGTTGTTATCACATCAAAAAATTGAATTTAGAAAAAAAAATTCATTTTAATCATTATATTTTTCATTGAGCCTTGGTAAACAAAATTAAACTTTAACTAGGGTAAAAAAAATTTCAATATGAATGGGTATTAATTTTTAATTATAAACTGAAAATTCGGCTATAAATGCCCATGTTATGAAATTTTCAAATATATAATTTCTTCCCTGTACTGTTTTAAGATTTTTATAATTTCTAAATAAATTAAAAAATATATTATTTTTATAGAATATACTTATTTTCAATTTTGACACTATTCATTTAATTTGAATTAAAATCCAAAATGAAAAAGTATATGTTTGAACATAATATTTTAAAAAATCTAATATCTAATATTCACCAATAAAATTCATGTAAAACTATAAATTACTTAAATTATTTCACTTTTACAATTTTTAACATCATTTATTTATTTTTCTGTTAATTGAACAAATATTTTTTCTATTGTGTATTAATTTAAGGTGATTAAATAAAACCTAAAAATAATAAATAAATTAACATCATGTTAATAGTTTCATTATTAAAAAAATGAAAATGAAAATTCAATGATAACTTGTTTTTCTTTTTATGTGAATGCATAATAGATATTTAAGACTAAGAGAGTGAATTTTTTTAACATTCATTGATTTAAATAATATAAAAGTCATTTTCATAGAAAAGTGTCCATTAAAAATAATTCATAACAAAGGTGATAATTTTATAACTATCATTATCAAAAAAAATAAATTATAACAAACTTATATGGCTTTATCACTTAGTCTTCACATAAATTAACCTGATTTTCCATTTAGTAGGGTGAAATATTTTACCACAATTACTATTCATATTGTTAAAAAATAAAATGTAACTATTTTAAAAAATTTAACCTCATTATTCCAAATGTGGAATCTAGTTTTTTAAATTCAATACATATAAGTGGAAAAACTAATTTGTAAACAAGCGCCCAAAATGTAATGAAATCCAATTTTTGGAAAATTACATTTTTAAGAGTAAAACATGGTTTATTATTATCCCATGTATTGAAAAATACTTAATGAATTATAAAACAATTATTGGATATATAATATATAAATTTCATTAAAATAATTCACTAAAAGTTTATTATTAAATTTATTAAGATAAAAATACATTATGCACACAAAAACTATTTTTTAGAAAAATATTTATTTTTCTTTTAAAATATTTTTTATAAAAAAACTCATATCCAATTAATCAATTTTATAAATATGTAACCATAATTTTTTAATAATTTAGTTAGTCGTATTCCTACCTGAAATCGAACAACTAGGTGATAACTATAATTTAATTGTATATTTTTGTTTGTTTAAACTCATTGTTGTGTTTAATCCAAGCTATCAAAGAAATTAAATATATCTGAAAAAAATTCATAATATCTCAATATGATACATTATAACCACATTAAAAGGAATTTGTCATGAAGTTGATCACTCTAATATGAAAAAATTAGAATATCTTTGTTTCATTACATCCTTATGTTTCTGTGCATCTTCTTTGAATTTTTTATTTCTCTAGAGAACATTCACCCGGTGAGTTGTATTATTCCAAATCACATTAGATATTCGATCAAAGATTCCTACAATTTCATCCTCATTAGAAATATATTATTCTATTGGTATGACATCTAATTTCAGATCATTTGATGGACTAGGGATGCACTTCCCTAGTAGAGACATATGGACCATAAAATGAACTTGAGAGAGGTTTAGTGGAAGTGCTAAGTGAAAAACTAATGTTGGGAAAAATCCATCATGGCGTCATTGAAGCATTTTGAGGAGATTGTGTTTATTGACAAAGTGGGCCTCCATGTTGTGATTGTTAACAAAGCAAACAATGATGTATGAGTGTGTTGACAAAGCAGACAATGATGTATGAGTGTGTTGACAAAGGTGGTTTACATGGTGATTTTTCGGGTTCATGGGATGCTTTAAACAATCTATGATTGATTGAAGAACCTCGACAAAGCAATGGATGATCTGGAAGATGCACGCAAAAGAAATATGGTAAGAGAAATATTGTGTGGTGCATGAAAAAGGAAATTGGTGCATGAAATATTTGTGGGATGCACGAAATAGAGGTATGAAGTTTTTCATACAAGAGGTATTTCGATGTCCGAAGCTCGAAAATTGGAATAGGCATGGGGTGCTTTAAATATTGGAGTGGTGCACGAAAAATGGTCTTGTGTGAATGATGTGTTTTTCACGCTCGAATAGAATTACATGCTCAAGAAGGTTCTTTCACGCGGGGTTAGTTTTTCCTTTAAATATGAAGCAACCCCTCCCCATTTGATGTAGCTCAAGATGATGAGAGTATCTGAGCTCTAGAGTGCGAAATTGAAGTGCACAAGATATTTGCGAGAAAACAACAAGTTTGCGCGTAAAAGAACTATTTTCACGCAAAGCAGAGGTTGTGCGAAAAGAATATTGTTGCACGAATAGTGAATTTCATGAAAAAGAAGAAGAATTATCCGCAAGTCATTATAGAGATTGCGTGTAAAATTATTTGTTGCGCATAAAAGGGGTGTTGTGCATAAAAGGGATTTTGTGCGAAAAATGAATATCACGTAAAAGTATAGAATTATGCACAAGGTGCAGCAAGGGATGCGTATAAAAATTGTAGTTGCCTAGTACACCTGGTGAAAAGTGAGATTCATCTGATGGTGATAGTTGGACATCAACAGAGCATCTGTCAATAGTAAAGGATGTAGATTTAATTAGACATAACCAAGATAGCCACATGTCTATAAACTGTGATTAAAACTTCTGAAGAAGCAGTGAGCACACTTCAGTTGAGAGAGTAGTGTGCTTTCATATTGTGAGTGGTTGTAAACCTAGAGGGACAGGGAGTTCACTCTGACCATTTAAACAGCAGTGTGCTTATAGTAGAATTGGTACATTAGCATACTACTGGTGTATGCTCCTTGGACGTATCCCAGTGAGGGTGAACCAAGTAAAAATTGATGTATCATGGGATGCTTTAAGGTTTATTCATACTCTGCAATGGGAAGGATAGAAAATAGGGTTTTGTCTAACAGAAAAATAAGATCAAAAGGGGAATTTGTTTAAATCTATCATACCTTGTTTCACCCCCACTCGCATGGTATATAGCCTATTGGACCTAACAACTACCATCCCTACTCAATCAAGAATATCTAAAGGGTAAATATACCTAGATCTTATAATTCCCTTATTTATGAAAATCATAAACTCTTTAATGTTGATATTTATAAAAAATCATCACAATAACATTAAATTCTAGGTCACTCGGATAATTTTCATCGTAACTTTTTATCCAGACTAACTTTTATGGTTGTGTTGTTGAATGGCTCAAACATTTTCTATCATTTCCTTTACTAGCATTGAACATTATATATTTATCTATCTAATCTCATCCCAACATGTTGTATCTCTAAAATTATATTTATATAGGGCTTCATAAGGATCCATTTGAAGGCTTGATTGAAATCTATTATTGTAACAAAACTCAACTATAGGAAGGTGTTGATCCCAACAGCATTTTAAATCCATGGAAAAAGATATCAGCATATCCTCTAGGGTTTGAACCGTTATATGTAACTGAAATTCTATTTAAGGATGACACTCTCTAGTGAAACTCAACTCTATATCCAGATCATGCAGAATAATTCACCAAAACAATGATGTAATCCTCAAATCAAGATTAGATATAATATAATATAGTACTACATACAACCATACCCCTTATATAATATAAATTCTATCAAGATTATATAGAGTTATATTATATAATTGAAAATAAGTGTGTTGAATTCATAAATATATAAACTAAATCCCTAATAATATTTTTCCCTTTTAATGTTTTTTGATGTCCAATGACTAAAGACATGGTGATGTTTTCCCATTTCTATTCTTGTATGTGTAATAGTTTTAACATACACTTAGATTGTTTTATCTTATCCATAACATACTGATATACTATGAATTGATATAAATAATTAGAAACATCTCTATTCAAGTTCTCCCACTATAAACATTCTTTCATTTATTTATACATCTTTGTACTTTGAGGATGTATGCATAATAGGGAATGGTTAGCTTCATCCAACTCCTCTTTCAAATTTGATATGGACATAACACATACCTTGTTCCAATACATTATTATTCCATCACAGTTAAGTTTATACTTAGAAACATTTATCATCATCTACTATAATTTCATATCTTCCTTTAGTTCTTCCTTAATATTCACATGGATAGGCGTTTTAACAGTCATTTTTTAATGATAAGATTTCTCCACATTCATCATGATTTGAAGATCTATCCTTTGAAAATATAGAAATATTGGATACTATTAATCATCTTCATAAATAAGTTGTAAATATCCTTCTGTCTCAAAGCTTGTACAACCTGATTTTATTTCCTATGAGGGTAATTTATTGGGAATTCATAATCATTAATTTGGTCTACCCATATTCTCTAACACATATTCAACTCTTCCTGTGTGAAAATATACATTGTACTTTTATGATCACTATATATTTCACACCATTTTCTATAATGATAATTCCTCAATATATTTAATGAAAACGAATTTACAAAGATAACTATAAATCATGAGTTTGAAAATCTCCTCGTGAACCTTCATTCTGTGAGTGGCATTAGCTGTCACCATATGTTTATTCATGATAATTCCTCCCAATACTTTATTTGATAAATCACTATAGATCACATATACCTCTTCAATTTAGGGTAATATAAGAAGAGGTGTACTGACTAACCTTATCTTTTTTTCATTGAATTTTTTCACATTCATCTATCCAAATGAACATTTTCTATACCCACATGCATGTGTCTAAAGTGAAAATGATATGGAAATTATGCTAAAAAATTCTCAAAACTATCAGATGGATTGGTTACACCAATCCCTATAACCACCTTGAGGGAAAATACAAATATTTCTACAAAACTAATGAAGTCCATAATTTCTAATTTTCCTCAGATAATTCATTTTATTCCATTGAAGAATCGGTCAGCCTCACATTCTTATTAGATGAAAATTCTATATGCGTAACTCACATGTCCTGTAAAATGTTTTTCATTAGTACTAATGGATTTATCATCCTTCATTTTATAATCATATAATTCCATCTCCATTTTCCTATAAAGAATAAAATGAATTTATTTATTTAAAAATAATCCTTTATACTCCTCACACTCTATGGAGCCAATTTTTGTCATCTTGTATTTTTTATAAGAGTTCACCATTGATCCACTACACCATACAAATTAAGAACAAATAGAATACATTTCACTTGTTTTGAACATGGTAAAATGGGAAATATCATTTAAATGTTACTTATCCATTTTTCACTAACTATTGGATCAGTGGATCCGCTAAAAGACGTTTGGTATTGCCTCATGAAGGAGTCAACAAAATTTTTTCCTTCATTTTTCTATTTTGTGGCTCATAATGACTCATAGACTGAGAATGTTTTCTGATCATAACAAAAAAAAATTCATTCCATCTCCCATAAAAAAAATTTGGGATGAAAATCATTTAATTTTCTATTTCATTAATCATGTACATGTTTCTTTCACATTCCAACCGTCAACTAGAATGAAAAACTAAAATATTAGTAACAATAATTATAGTAGAAACTATATAATCATGAAAAATAATTTATGTGATGTATATATCATGACACCTTCTTCTATGAGGCCTTAGGTTTAACCTATGTCATTAGTGATAGTTACCAAAACCATGGTATTTGTTTTCTGTACTTAGACTTCTCCCTGGGGTTATCACAATAGTTTTGTTATCTTAGTTTCTAAGGGATTACTAAACCTCAGTCAAATACAAACTATAGTGACCCTATATTTTTCATACAAAGATAACATATGATAATTCATTATATAACATAAAAATACATGCCAAAATAATATAGGCCTATAGTTTTTGGAAACATGGACACATGAAAACTTGGTTTATTAAACATCTACATTATATACCACTAATTTCATCATAACAAGATCCATTCTTATACATATCATACTTAGTACCTTTTTTCGAAACCTAGGAAAATAAAATAAAGAAAATGCGACCTCTAAGGATCAGTAAGGGTAAACAAATGATATATAAATGATCACTTGATAATAAAATGAACATGAGGGTGAAATAACATGAACATGATATTTTTAAATCATACCCTTCAAATCATAGATCATAATATTGAGTCATGGAATAAAAATTGATAATTTAGAGGACATGAATTAATATGTAATCAAAGAAAATGACCTATGAGATCATAACATTAAAATAATAGATATATTTGGTGAATAAACATAAGAATATAAAATTATTTCCCCAGTAGTCATGGATTTCTGCCGAGGCTATCATAGTGTAATGGTTTTAGTCCCTAAATCATTAAAGTAGTTAAGTTTCACTCCCAAGTATATAAAAATGGATAGATTCCATTACTAAATTAGGTTCACTCCCCCATTAATATCATGTTTAACCCATGAGATATCAATATTTACCCTGTTCATTTAAAGACGATATAGGCCACACCCATCACATAATGAAAATCAGACACATGTATATCAAAAGATCATAAAAACATGTATATATCATAATCCATGATAAGTAATGGGTTTCATAAACATTTCACCACATCATACCCAGAGATGATGAATAGGTTTCATAATCATTTATTCTTTTTATCATTTTATAACCCATGGAAAAAATAATGGGTTTCATAAACATATTATCATAAAAATAAACCTTCTATAAAAATAATAAGGATGGTACCCCTGGATAACATCCCAAGTAAATAATAATTGAAATCAAGTGTTATTGTGTTTGATGAATAGAAATCCTATTTAAATATCATCAAAAAATTCTTAAGGAAAATAATCTTCTCATTTTATATAATATTATTTAAAAATTTTGATTTAAAATTAATGTGGAAACATTTAATTTAATATTCTCATCATTTAATACACGTGATAGTGACAAATTCTGTAAATGTTGTATAAGTTAAAAAAATTCCTTTTTCACTTTTCTAAAAGAAATAAAAAAAATAACTCATTGATTAAATGACAATAAGATTCCTTTTGAATAATTTTTTAAAAAATTTTAACATTGTTATGAATGAATTTAAGAAATCATATAATATTATTAAATACCTTATTTAAAACATTTTTATAAGACATGGATATAAAAATAAATGGTTTATTGTACAAAGAGAGAAACAAAAAAACCTATTTTTTGCCTCTTAAGAATTTATAGAGAGAAACATGAAACTAAAAAATTATTTTTAGAAATAACAAGTGGAAAAAATATCACAAGGTTCATGAGTTGTAGATCCTAATATTTCACTATTATAAACTTAGTCATAAATAATCTACATAAATAATGATATTGTAACATAAAATCCAAACCACATTAGAAATTTATGAATCCTGGTTCCCATGAAATAAATATCCTTATATGTATATGTAAATATCCATATTTTTAAAATTATAATCATAAAATACATTCACATGAATTATGTACACTACACAGAATAATTATGTGGTGTCTAAGTCATGTTTACTATAGAAAACAATTGAGATGAAAACCCCTTAACCTAGGTATGACTTCCTTCGTAGGCATTGGAATCTCCTGTATAATAATTATAGATTTATTATAAATAAATTAAATAACCATACCCATATATATAGCACCAAATATTATTTAATAATAATATTTTATTACAATATTATTAATAATTATATATTAAAATCATTATTCCTGGTGATATCATATTCATTTTTCACGTATGATTTTGTTAGATAGTTTTTTGTCCTTGTATTTTTATCTTGGTTATATGATATCCATAATTTTAGTCATTATATAAAAATAATAAATATCTATTATATAATTATCTATATTAATATATATATAATTCAACCAAAATATTCATGGAGATAATAGGTTGTATGTACACATGAGCATTGTTTTCATTTTTTTTACAGATCAAATGAATGAAATGTAAATAATAATTGACATTTAAATTGTAATTACTTTATCATATATATATAATATATATATATTCATCAAATACATCCTTAACATAATCCATGTAAAATATAAATTAAAAAGAAATAGCATCACTTCGAGGAGGCGGTAGTCCACATGTACGCATGATCGACGTTATCATTTTCCAATGGTTTTGAAGGTAATAAAATAGATATAGTATTATAATTATATAAGTATAATGTTTTTATAATAATGAAATATAAATATCATACCCATCATAATACCCATCCATAAAATATGGTAATTAGAAATGTATTGTATCACTACATGGAGATAGTAAGTCTTATGTATGCATGAGGGATATTTTTACTTCCCATTTGATTGAAAGAAGGTGAATAAAAGCTTTTTAATGATAATAATATCATATAATAATATTTAGGATAAATAATTTTTTATTTTAGTAAAAATAAATAAGATTTAGATGAATTAGAATAATTATTTAAAAATAATGTGATCGAATACGGTGATTACCTATTCTTTGAAATGACCCTTTAGATCTCTACTCAAGGGCTCTATGGTTGGATATTTATGAATAAAATCACATATAAAATGTTTATAATGGATTTTAGAAAATAAATTGATATATTTTTCTCAACGTATAAGGTTCATTTTTATATAAACAACTAGGGTTTGAGGTTCCCTTTTATAAATGAGATGAGGGGCAGTTTTAGAATTTCTGAAAAGACTAAATTTTAATAAATTCATTATTAATAAAAATGCCTCAAAATTTTAAACTATATGAATATAAGATACTATATTTTTGTAATGAAACCATCCAATAAAATCTAGATATTTTTTTCTATCATTTTAAACCTTATTTTTTTATTGACCCCTGGTTCACCAATTTTTATTTTAACTACTATTAATATTTTTTCAGTATTCAAGAGTAGAAGTTTTTAATTATAAGGAAAAAAAATTTACATAAATAAAACATTTATGAAATATTAAACCATATAATATCTACATTATCTTATTTCATGATTTTTATCACTTATTAATATTTTAATAAAATTAAATTTTGATAAAATATCATTATTGTTAGTTTTAACACTATTCATTTAATTTTACTTAAGAGGCATAATGAAAAAAATTTAATTAGAATATAATATTATAAAATAGAGCTAATATGTCATATTTACCTATAAAATTCGTGAAACACTATAACATACTCAAAATATATTAGTTTTAATATTTTTAGTATCATTTATTTTATTTTTTGATTGATCCAATAAATAATTTTTGTCATTGTGTAAGATTTCGATGTTATAATATAATAACGAAAATTTTGAAATAAATAAAAAAACATATATAAGTTCATTATTAAAAAAATTTACTATTAATATTCATTCTTAACTAGTTTTTTCCAACATTAACATGTAGTGGATATTTAAAACTAAGAGAATGACATTTTATAACTTTCTTTGATTTAAATAATATATAAGAATTTTTTTTGGAATAGTTACCATTAAACAAATACATTTCTATACTGAGTTAATAATGTTATAGTCAAATTCATCCAAAACTAAATATTATGAAAAAATTACTACCTTATCTTTTATTTTTATACAAGAATACCCTGATTTACCCCTTTTTAAGGGGATAAATTTTACTACGGTTCTTATTTATATTGCTCAAAAATAAAATAAAAATATTTAACAATTTCTAAATATTGATTAAAAATATTTAATTTATTTTATCAAATTCAATAAATATATGTTATAGAAATTAATTAAAAAATACACTTGTAAAATATAATGAATATAGCTTTTTAGAAAAATACATTTTTTTAGCATAAAACATTTTCAGTTATTTTCCCATCCCTAAAAAAATTTAAATTTACTTTTCGAAATTTTTATTGTATATATTATATATTTATTTCTTTAAAATATTTCAAAAAAATAAAATAATTTAATTCATTAATATAAAAATACACTGTGATCCAAAAAATGTTTTTTAAAAAAAACTAATTATTTTTCTTTTAAATGGTTTTTTTATAATCAACTGATAACTAAAGAATTAATATTATAAAAATGTAACCCTGAATTTTTCATAATTTTTTTTCCTTATTCATACTTGATAATCCATCTTCTATGACATAACTATAATTTAATAGTATATCTTGGTCAGTTTGAACTCGGTGTTCCATTAAATGCAATTTGTCAAAAAAATCACATTTATTTAAAAATATATATTTCAAAAAATATTAGGGTGCCACATTATACCCACCTAAAACCAACTTTGACATCTATTTTCATACCAATAATAAAACATGATTATATCTTTGATTCATTACAGCCTCAGGTTTCTATGTAGCTTCTTTAAATTTTTTATTTCTCAATACAACTATCACCAAGTTAGTAGTCTTGTTCTTTAGAAAATTATTTATATGATCCAAAATTTGAACTAGTTATTCCTAATAATTAAGTTATTATTTCATGAGAATAACCTACACTTTTAGTACATGTGATGGATCATGTATGTACTTCCCCATGACAGGCACATGGAACAAATTGTCAACATGAGAGAGGTTCGGTGGAAGGACCAAGTGATAAGCTACCATCCCTACTTGATCAAGAATCTAAAAAATACCAATATACCTTAGTATCATATTTAAATTGTTTTTTAAATCTCATAACCTTATTTTATATATAAATTCAAAAAAAAAACTTCTCACCAACTTCAAATTCAAGGTCACACCAATGATTTGCAGCTTAAAGTTTCTGTTAAATTTAGGTTATCTTAATATATTGTTGAATGGATTTGACTTTACCTATCATGTCTTTATCTAGATAAGCCCTTAATAACTTAATTTATCTAATATTATGCCACTATTTTTTATTTACGCACTTCTTTCTAGACAGGTCTTCATAATGAGTCATCTTAATTATCATGTAAAAGAAATTTTTGTATGAAAACTCAACAAGAAGATAGTGTTGATCCCAACTTCATTTGAAATTCATAGAACAATATCTCAAAATATAATCTAGGGTTTGAATCATTCTATAAAAATGACCATTTTTTAAAGATGTTACACTATAATAAAACTCAAATCTATAAACAGATCCTTCTAAAGACTTCCCCAGAATATTGTGGTAATATTTAGATCCTAATCTGAAATAATATATTGTGGTACTCCATATAAACATAACGCTTCCTTATTTTAAATTATAAAAAATTTATCTAGAGAGAAATATTATCTAATGTAATCTAATTGTAATTAATTCATAATGTGATCGACTAAAACCCATATAGAATTGTTCCATTTTGATGTTTTTGGGAGTCTGATGATATAATTCATTGTGATGTTTGTCAATTTCCTTTCTGATAAGGTAAATGGTTCTAACATCCCCTTATACTTTTATCCCTTGAACATAACTTATTGACATACCCATAAATGAGATACAAACTTAGAAATATTTATATTTATGTTTTCACACTATAAATAATCTTTCTGATCACTATACATCTTTATAACTCTATAATGAATAGAAAATGGTGACCTATGGGATTTATCCAACTACTCCTTCAAATATTATATTGATGGAAAACATATAGAGTTCATAAACCTTTTAATTCCATCACAATTATTGGTAAAATCATGAAAATTTATCATCTTCATGTGTAGTTTTATAACATCCATATATGACACATTAATATTAAAATGATAGATAGTTGATCACTCATTTGAGAAAGATAATATCCCTACCCTTACATTAATGTTTCAATATTCATCATTGAAAAAATCGAAATATTTGATATTTTTCTTATCCTTGTCAAATACAAGTTATTATGATCCTTTTATCTCATAGAATATTACACCATATTTTCCTTCCTTAGGTTATAAAATATTAAGCTATTCCTTAACCAGCTCTAACCATATTCAATAATATGTATTCAACTCTTTCTATTTGGAAATATACTTTATACTTTTATGATCAGTATATATATCAGACCTTTCTCTATAATTATAATGCCTCTATATATTTAATGAAATTATTACCATATCGAACTCCAACTCAATAGTTGGATACTTTTTCTCAAGTAACTTTAATTGAGGATCAGCATAAGCTATCATCATATCTTCTTTCCTGAGAACGCATCATAATAATTTCATTGATGTATCACTGCAGATTAAGAATCCTTCTCCACTACAGATTAATGTATGCTTAGGTGTAATAAATATCCTTCTCTTCATTTACTTGTAATTTTCATCACATTCATATGTCCAAAGGAACATTGCTCTATTCTAAGTTAACTTGGTGATTTGATTAGAGTTTCATTTTAAATTCTCCACAAAGAACCGATAATATCCTGATAAATGAAGAAAAATACATATCTTAGTCATAGTGGTTGGTATAGGTCAACATTCAATAACGCATTTCCCAAAAAGATATACTGATATACCCTCACATGAACTTATATTACCAAATAATGAAACCTTACAAATTCATAATTCACACTTGGTAAATTCATTATATATATTAACCTTCCTAAGGGACTTTTGTACAATTCTAAAGTGATTGTCCTACTCTTACTTACTCATTGAATATATAAGGATATCATCTATGAAGGCTACCAAAAACTGATCAAGGAAATTTTTAAAGACAATATTCCTTAAATATATAACGATGAAGGGGGAATCATTAAGACCAAATGGAATCACAATATATTTATCATGTTTGTATCTTATGTGTTAAAATTCCTTGTATATATACTCCTTATTAACACTATATTGATGAAATATATAATGAAAATCTATATTATAAACTTATTGAGATCTATGATGTTGATTAGAAAAATCCTTATTACAGGGTAGAGGATACTTCTTCTTGAATGTGATATTGTTATGTTCTTGATAATCCATATAGATCAACATTAATCAATATTTCTTCTTAACAAAGAGAGTTGGAAAACCCCATGGTGATGCACTTGGATGAACGAATTCCATATCAAGAATCTCTTGGAGTTGTTTCTTTAGTTATTCCAACTCAATCAAGGTCATTCTATAGAGAGTATTTGAAATAGGTGAATAACTAGGTATGAGTTCTACTAAGAACTCAACATCATTATTCGGTGGAAGACCAAGAAATTATTTAGGAAATACATATATAGACTCTCATAAAAAATTCATATCATTAATGTTTGTTTTTTCTTTAAACTTTGATATAAACGTCCCTTTTGAATATGGATCATGACCCATACAATGGATGTGATTTCAATTGGAATTTCATGTCTGTCAATGCATTAATATAGGATCATGGTTTAGTTTTGGAATTCAAATGTAACTCCCCTTATTCAATAATTGAAATGGGATTGATGTATAAAATATAATCTAGGAACAAATTAACATCAAATTCAACCATATTAATAAATATGAGATTTTATAGAAGAATATTCCCATAAATATAAATTAATCAATAATCATAGAAATTCAATGTGATCATCAGATCATTGGTGGTTTTTACAGCTAATAAAACATCAAATAATTGAGATGGTACTATGATACCCTTTGAAAATTCATTAGATATAAAATAGTGGATATATCCAAAATCAAATGGGATTCAAATTTAACTCCATTTCCTTAACAATTGAAATGGTATTTATGTATAAAATATAATCTCGGCCCATTTAACGTCAAATTCAAGCATAGTAATGAATATTATATTTGATGTAATAACATTCGCACAAACATAAATTAGACAATAATCATATAAATTTAATGTGATAATCATATCGTTGGTGGTTTTACAGATAATAAAACATCTAATCATTGAGGTGGTACTATGAAACCTTTTAAAAATACATTAGATATAAAATAGTGGATATATACAAAATTAAATAAGATATTAGTAATTATAGAGTAGATTGTAAGAGAACATTTAAACATTTCATAATCATGCTCTGCATTTCTAAAAGTGATTGAATGAGACTTCTCATTTTTTTTTGGATTAATATGTTCTTGAATAGGATCATCATCATTTACCTTCATATTTGGGAATTTGTTATCATAATTCCCATATTCCTTTTATTTCAAAAACTACAGTGTGGGTGGTGAATTATATGGATTATTCTCTCTATTCACGTCATAAAATAACTTCTTCCCATCACATCATAATTTGATTTCGTGATGACCTTCCTTCCCAAAAATAAATAATTTACTAGTCACCTTAAGAAGATTTCCATCGTGTTTCCTCACATGTATTAATTATAAATGAAGGCACATATTCTTCCCTCCAAGATTTTTAGAATTCCCATTAAATTGCATATTTATTTCCTTCTCTAAACTATGATATAGTTAGGTTACTATAATATCTATATCCACCTTGATCACACATTAAACGATTTCATCATATCTATTGAAGACCATTATGGATAACCCCCATCAAATATATGGTTTTAAATCATTGAATAATAATTCAACCTTACTTTCATGTTAGACCATAATTCAATAAACATACCAGAAAATATATTTTTAAATTTTTTTCATAGTTAACCACATATTCATTATTATTCTATTCAAGTATATGGAATTCCTTCCCCATTTTCATTCAAAAATTATTAGGAAATTATTAATTGAAAAATAAGACATTATACTCATCCCCCTCCATAGATTAAAATTATTCATGTTTCCTCGCATTCTTGATAGGAGTCCTCCATTGATCTACTTCGCCATAAAAATGATAAAAAAATAATAACTTTCTAATGTTATAAAAACTAAATAATGAAAAATATACATTCTATGTTATAGATCCATAACACAGTTACTAGTAGATCAGTTGATCAAATAAAATTTGGTGGATGTTTCCTAAATAAGGACTCAAAAAACATTATTTTCTTCTTTTATTCTATTTAATCTTAGAATAATCATATCTTGAGAAAGTTCTGAAAGAAAAACAATGAGATTTATCATTCCATATCCCATAAAAATTATTTGTTCGAGTGGAAAACATTTCATTTTACATCACATTTAGCATTAACAAGACTCTTTATGGTTTTATCCATTAGCTAAATCCAAAAATTACAATTTGGATAAAAATAATCATTATGAAAAACCACATAAGTAAGAAAATTTACTTATATTATGTCTAAATTATTTAACATTCTTCTACAAAGAATTATATTAACCTGGGTCATTCATGATAGTTACCAAAACATTATGATTTTTCTTATACTTAGACTTATCCCCAAAGTCATTACTAAATTTTTATCATCCTAGTTTCCAAAGGAAAACTAAACCTTTATCTAATAGTAACTATAGAAACCTAGGATTTTCATACATACATATCACATCTTAGTATTTCATTATTCATTAAATAACAAAGAAATCTATTCCAAAATAACATAGGACCAGTTCCTTGGGAAACATTGACTCATAGAGAACTATATCATAAAATATCAACATCATCTACCACTAATTTCTTTATAAAAAGCACCCTTTTATAAAAATCATATATAGTGACTTTCTTCATAACCTAGTAAAGTAAACATAAAAAGTGATCTCGGATTCTTAGTATGTGTAAAAAATGGAGATATCAATAATCACATGGTAATAACATGAACTTAAGGGTATCATAAAACGAGAATAACATTATAAAGTCATACCCCACGTAACATAGATCATAATTTTGATTCATGGGATAAAACATGGATTTTTATTACACCTGAATCATAATGGAATCAAAAAATATGATCTATTAGAGCATAACATTGTAAGAATACATAATTTTTTTGCATAAACATAAGCATATAAAATCATTTACTTAGTAGTAAAGGAATACGAAAAAGGTTATCATAGTGGAATGAGTTCAGTCCTTAAACCATTATAGTATTTGTGTTTCACTTCCAAGACTATCATAGTGGATATATTACCATATTGAATTAGGTTCACTCATCATTCTAGTCCAATTTATATAATAAGATATCAATATTTACCCAAATCATTAAAATAATATACAGGCCTCATCTATCATGTAATGAAAATAATACATATGATACAATATCATTAAACATTCAATATATCATAACCCATGTAAATAAATTGGTTTTATAAATATTTCATCATACCATAACCCATAGAAAAGGAACAACATTCATAAAAATTTAATCATTTCATCATATCATAACCCTTGGAAAAGGAATGGGTTAAATAAACATTTTATTAAAAACATAAAACATCCAATGAAGGGATAATAATGGTATTATTAGACCGTATCCCTAGTAAAGAATAATTTAAATCACATTTTTTTGTCTTTGTTGAATAAAATTACCATTTAATAATCATTAAACCATTCTTGAGTAAAATAACCATTTCATTTTACAATCAATTCTTCTAAATATAAAATTTGTTATAATATTGTAGAAAATATTTTTATTTAAATTAAAAATGGAAATATGTAAAGGAAGTTACAGATCATTGAGCAGTCATGATTGTGGGAAATTATTTTCCTGACATATAATTTAAAAGAAAACATTTAATTTACACTTTTTAAAAATAAATAAAAAAATAATCATTAAGAAAATGGAAGGAAAATTTATTTTGATTCATTTTTTAAAATTTAAAACATGGGTAAAACTGAATTTAAAAAATCACAGGATAATAATGAAACCTTTCTTTAAAACATTTTTAAGAAACATGATTATGGATAAAAATTATTTTCTGATTAAAGAGAGAAATAAAGCCTATTTTCCTTGAAAAAAAATTTGTATCTTGAACACTTAAGGTGAGGAACATGAATGAAAACCCATTATTTTCAAGAAATAGCCAAAAATAAAAAATTACTAATTTTTTGAGAATTAGATCAAAATATTTCAATACTAGAAACTTAATCATAAACTATCCCGACAAATAATAATATTGTAACATAAAACCAATACCAGATTGTTGATTTTTGACTCATAAGTCCCATAAATAATATCATTATATTTATACTTTTATTCCCATAATTTTTATAATAATAATCATAAAATACCTTCTTGGTAATTATATACACCACATAAAAAACAAGTGGTGTATAAGGCATGTGTCCCAAATAAATAAAAGTGAGATAGAAATCCATTACCTTAGGTGAAAATTCCTTCAAGCGCCATGGAATATATTCTATAATAAATATATATTTGTTATAAATATATTAACTAAAGATACCCATATATAAAATACTGTATATTAATTTCTTATATCCGTTTATTAGCTGATTATTAATAATTTTTTACTAAAATAAATGATTTGGTTGATATTTGTTTTATTTTTCATATATGGGTTGGAATGGTAGTTTTTTATCCTTGTATTTTTGATAATTTTAAATCCTATAAACATTTATAATAATGATGTAAATAGCATAAATATTAATTATATACATATTTATATTCTTTTATAATTATTGATTTAGAAAAATGAACTACAACATTTATTGAGAGGGTAGGTTGTAAGTACACATGAACATTGTTTTCATTTTTCTGAAGGATAGAACGAAACACTAGTAAATAATAAATGAACATTAAATAATGATAATTATATAATATATGTAATATATATTCATTAAATACATTAAAATTAATATTCAGGAAAAAAATTGATAAACGAACCACATCACTTCGAGGAGGTGGTCGTCTACATATATGCACAATCATCATTATGGTTTTCCAACAGTTTGTAAGGTAACAAGGTATATATGATTATATCATTATAGAAGTAACATTTTTCATAATTATCATATATAAACATTAAACCAACCATAATAACCATCCAAAAAATATGGTGATGATAAATGAGTTGTGTCATTATATAGAGGTGCTAAGTCATAGGTATAGATAAGTAATATTTTCATTTCCAATTTGATTGAAAGATAATGAATAAATTTGGATTAATAATTGTATTACAATTTAATTATAATAATTATTCTTATTTTATTATTTTCTAAAGAATAAAATAGAGCTAGGGGAGGTGAATGAATAATTAAAAATAAAGTGATCGATTAATGGGATTACCTCTTCTTTAAAATAACTCCTTTAGATCTCTACTTAAGGGATTTAGGGTAGGTATTTTACAAATAAATTCACCAAATAACTTTTTTCTAGTGCAGTGAAGAATAGAACATGGTATATTTTGTTCTATATATAAGACTCACAGTGGTGTAATGAAGTGAGTTTAGAGGTAACCTTTTATAATTGAGGTGAGGGGCATATTGGAATTTTGAAAAAGATTAAATTATAATAAATTAATTATAAATAGAAATGCATCAAAATGGATATGGATTCGAAGAAACGATATTATAGGGTCTTGTTCCTATCAAACAATAAAATTTAGATAATCTTATGGGTCATTTTAAACTTTATCCTTTTTATTGAACCTTAGTTAACGAAATTTAATTGTAACTATTTAACAAATCTTTCAATGATTAAGGGTAGTCCTTTTTAATTATAACACAAAACATAGCCCTTAAAATGAAAAGATATGACATTTTAGACCATATAATATAAAACTTGTCTTATTTTTTGATATTTATTATTTCTAACTAATTTAATAAATTATTATTCTGATAAAATATAATTATTTACAATTTCGACACTATTCATTTAATTTTACTTATAATACATAATGAAAAATTTGGTTTTCTATTATATTCTTTTAACAAAAAAATAATATATCGTACTCATCTATAAAATGCTTTTTATATTATAATATACTCTAAATATAACTCTTTTAATATTTTTAATAACATTTATTTTTAGTTTCCTTTAACTAAATAAATAACGCTTTGGCATACTGTAAGTATTTGAGGTAATTATATAATACATAAAAAATAGAAATAAATAATGATAAAGAAGATAATATCATTTTAAAAAAATGAATATTAAAATTCATTATTATCTATTTTGCGTCCTGATGTGAACACAATATGGATATTTAAAACTAAGATAGTGACATTTTCTAACATTCATTTATTTAAATAATATATAATTTATTTTCATGGAATAGTTCCAAATAAACAACTAAATTTATACATAGGGTTTTTAGGGTAGAATTTCTGTTGTCCAGTCTGTTCTAGGATGAAATAGATATGGCCTTATCACTTAGTTTTAACCTAGACTAACCCAATTTACCCTTTACAGAGGAGATAAATTTTACCACGATTTCTATTCATATTGGTCAAAAATAAATTCATCCTACTTAAGAAAAATTAATCTCAAAATTCTAAATATATAATCCATTTTATCAAATTAAATATATATAATTGGTGGAAAATAATTTTAAAATAAGCATGCAAAACATGGAGGAACTAGCTTTTTGAAAAAAATATATATTTTTAAGCATTAAATTCTTTTTATTAATATCCCATTTTTGGAAAAATGTTAAATTAATGTCAAAAATGTTATTAAATATAATATAAAATTATAAATCATTAAAATAATTCAAAAAAATTAAGAATCTAATTTATTTAGATAAAAATACATTAGGTGCACAAATACTATTTTTTAGAAAAATTATTTATTGTTCTTTTATATTCTCTTTTATTATCTATTGATAACTATTGAATTAATTATATACATATGTAACCATAAAAGATTCAAAATTTAACTTCACTTATTTATACTTGATAATCCAATGGCTAGGTGATAATTATAAATTAATATTATATCATGGTTTGTTTAAACATGGTGTTGGGTGTAATATAAGCTATCAATGAAACTAAATTTATATAAAAAATTAATACTTCATTAAATATATAGGTGTTACATTCCACCCATATAAAAATGAATTTTACCTCTAAATTATTCACACTAATAAAATAAAATGAGGATATATATATCTTTCAATGAATACATTGTTTTCTATGTAACTTCTTTGAATTTTTTATTTCTCCAGAGAACATTCACTCGGTTAATAGCTTTCTTCAGTATCACATTATCTCTACGATCTATGATATATACTAGTTATTACTCATAAAAAAGGTTATTTTTTAGGGGTGTGGCCTATATGTTAAGTACATGTGATTGATCATTTATTTACATCCTCGGGAAAGATTAATGGAATATATCATGGACTTGAAATAGGTTCAGTGAAAGTGATAAATTACCCTCCCTACTTGATAAAGAATATAAAAAGGGAAAATATATAAAGGGATCATATTTACATTGTTTTTGAATCTAATAACCTTATTCTATGTAGAAATGTAACAACCCAAACTATTATAAATAAAATTTCCCTTTGTGTTTTAATTTAATGTGTTATTATATAATAAAGCAATTGAAATCACATGCACTCATTTTGTTATATTATATACATTAACATTAAAAATTCCATTAAAAATAATTAACATTGATAATATATCCATTTAATAGTGGTAATATAAATAGTTTAAATATAGGGTTTTAAAAATCTAATAAACATGGAAAAAGTATGTGATGGCCTCAAAAAGTATGATTGTACCCAATAAATTCCATTTATAAAAAGCTTATGAGGGAGGTAGAATCATTGGTATTTTCTCTCAACCAAGACCAAACTGAAATCCAATGACTTAAGGATGATAGAAATAGTTTATAGGACAATTTCAAGCTCATCAAAATCGCAGCCGAACTATGTATGTCGAACCACCCAACGAAAGTCTCACTATCACGCACCTTGCACTTTTGTATTTTAATAATATATTAAAAACATATGTATCAATAACACAGAAATATGTGTATGTAAATTATTTTTTTTAATAATAATTAAGATATTTTCATCCTATTATTGTAACGTTATAAATTATTTTTATTTTGATACAACAAAACACAAATAATATTTTTTGGTTAACTTTAAAATTAAATTAAGGAATTTATTTTTATGAATTAATGGATATTTTAAATAAATTTTATTTTTCTAATATATTATTATTAAATAATTCTTATCAAATTTTAAAGAACATATAATTTTTTTGAAGACAAGTGACATTTTTAAGAAGGTTCGAAAACTATTATTTTCTTAAACAACTCAACATTGCTCTATAAAGGTCAATTATTATTTTAATAAAGAAAATAAAATTATTCATAAAATTATTTAGATAAAATGAATATTATTTTTTGAATCATAATGTTAAAAAAATTTAAAAGTGAAATTTTCAAAATTTTCTGGGCCAGTCAAATTTTCATGTAAAAAATAAATACTATATAAATATATGGTGCATATTAAGACATCATAATGACCCAAAGTCATGAAATAAATCATATAAATTGTATACATGAAAAAATATAGGTTTTAAATTTAAAATAATTTTATTTTATGTTTTTTCATTAATTTTATAACGCATTTAAGAATCCTCCAAAAACAGGATTATATTTTCAGGTTTTAAAATAATTTCTCTAAGAGTATGACTCAATCCCACAGAATCAAGGCTGATATTTTATTATGTTTCGAAATTTAAATGATAAAATAATGAAAACCACTCCCATTTGGGAAACCTTGAGGGTAAAACCATGGAAGGTTTTGTGGTTTTTGTTATTTTTTATATAGATTCCAAAACCAATGTTTGAGAAATAATAAATAAATTCCCACTCATTTACTATATAAACCCACCCAAGGTCCCATTTATCATAACTCTAAAAACGTTTGGTATGCCCTTACTTTGTCCCCTTCTCCATAGAGTCACCCCAAGGTGACCCCAAGCTTTAAAAAAGATCCTCCAAAACATTTGTATCTATACACTCAAATAAGGAATCATATCCTTCAACCCTTTATTCATGTTTCTTTATTACCTTGTGACTTCAATTTCCAATTCCTAATATTAGGATATATACATACTTATCACTATTACTACCCATTTATTTTTCAAATTATTATTAAATACTTTTTATATCATTAACCCATTTCAGGAATATTTAATTAACATCGTTATGCTTCCAAAATTTCACCGTGATTTTCCGTGCCAAAACAATTGTGTAGTGGATAGAATACTCATTTCCTATCACTTGTATTCACTGTTATAGACTTATAATTATGTGAAATGGGAATTAAAAATATTTATTTTACATAATTCAATCATTTAATAAGATATTATGTTGAATTAATCTATGTTTATGATTTATATGGCTCACTCAAGCATGAGAATGAAATGATTGTGACGGGTGCTCCCAGAATTATATAGTGCTCCAATACATTGGGGAATGTTTAGTCTCATAAGATATCATGAGGGGATAGGGATTGAACCAAATTCCATTATGGGATTTTTTCCATCATGATTTCTTTTCATTAATCCTTAACCTAGGTTTATGATGTAGTGTTTTAAGTTGCTTCCACATTTCCGATGTTGCCTTTATGATTATCATGTCACGTACCATTATTCATGTTTATGATTCTCACTCTTTTTATGCCCAATGATATTCCTATTTTCTAACATGTATTACTTTATTCAATTTTTCTCAATTTTATTCTATTACTATGTAGTATAAATCAACCCTTTCATATATATGTCTCTATATTATCCCATTTAGTTTTAAGTGCGAGGATGTTAAGGAAGTTTTCAATAAAGATTATATTTTTTGATATTTTTAACTGCTATGTAATGTACCTAGTTCCAAGAGAAAATATAACAATATATCTTCTAAGTTTTATTAAGTGTAACCTTATTTAGTAAATCTTGTATAAATGTGTAATACATATCAAGGTTTTAAAAGTTTGTGTCAAAGGAAAATGTGAGTAATTGTTTTGTTTAGGATTAAAAAACTATACAAAAAGCCTTACGGACAAGACATAGTATTAGAGAACATCCCTAAATTTTGGTAAGTATAGATTAATTAGTTTATAATTAAATTAAATCCATGTATTGAGTCTACAAGTGGATGTGGGTTGAACATCGATGTACATAGGGGTAAAACTCAAAAACACTACATTGAGAAAGACTCAACCCAGAACTAGTGCATGACAATGGGGCTAATTGCACATCTGATTTGACACTACTAGGGAATATGCATTGTTAAATTCATATTCACATTAATAACCATTATTAAGGGAACAAAATATCCTCATAATAGTGTCTGTTAAGAAATATATTATGGATAACATAGTATAAAACCTTTAAATTCCTTTGTTATGTAAATATATGTAATTTATACGTTATCAATTTAATGTAATTGGATTATTTTTTATCTGTTTAATTATTTCAAGATACTCATACCTAATTTTTCTATTATTCATTTTAATGTCCAAAAATATGTGGAATTGGAGTAAACAATTAATGTGATGGAAAATGGGGTAACTACCCCCAATGAGATGTCCAACACAAAGGGAGTGAAAACCACACAATTTATAATGATATTCTCCCAATTGAATTAGTTTCTAAAAAGAAACCTAGATCCATAGGATCATCAAAATACCCCTAATAGATAACAAGCTGTGATTGATACTTTTATATGATAAAGGACTCCAAATTTCAATGGATCATATAATCCCCAAATCATGGAACAATGGATCAAATCCATCGTGAATATATTCTCCATCCTGCAATCTTATGAGAAAGATAAGATTCTATTGGATATTTATAACATGGAGGGAGAAGCTAATTGGTGTTTTCCATTGATAAAAAATATATAAATCTAAAGCGATTGATCGATATAATGGGGTGGAAGGAATTCTAGAAAAAAACTGATAAACATTTTCTTCGCACTCTCCACCTTAAAATGTAAAGGGATTTCCTTTCCCCAAACTAGAATAAAGAAGAATCTATCAGGGAATACATGGAAAACATGAAAAGACTTTCATGATATGCCTCTATCATTTTTTTACTCCAACATACAAGGTTCACAGCTTCTTTGGCGGGATAAAACTATTTCCATGAATATAAATTTTGATCCGATATATTGATTTCTATGATGAAATTGTCGAATGTTACCACAAAAGATAAAATTAATATTAGATAATCACAAGGTTATCATGGGATTAATAATTGGAAAGTGGAGTTCAATTATATAAGTTAAATGGATAAATCTAACAGGGACAAAATTTTTCAACATCCCACTTGTCAAATGTGTTTAAAGAGGCACCCTAGATAATTCCTAAGGGGGTTGAGGAGGTTCTTTTGGTGAGTACAAGGAGGAAACCTAGATATTTATTTCCGAAAAGAGAAACCATCTAATCCAATGGAGGTATAGAACGATCTAGTCAACCCTCAGCGTATTGTTCATTTCATTGATTGAAATTAACCATGGAAATTTTCAAACAAATTCACTGTGTTAAGGGTTTTCGGAGACAACTGACTACCTGAAAGAAATAAAGCGTGATCTTTTTTCCATCACAAATGTCACAGTGGATCCTAAAAATAAATTGGGTAAAAGTATTCTAGTTATTCACTCAGGAATTGAGAATTTAATTTTTTATTATACTTGTATGCATTCCATTATTTCATAAAATTTTAGTATAACTATTCAAACACCAGCATAAAGCATGGAAGTAGAGCTGTTAGAGAAAATAATAAAAATGGGGGAATTATTATATCCCAAGTATATAACCTTTTCGCTATAAAACATTATGAAAAAAACTTAAGAAAAAACCTTTTAGTACTCCCTTGGGTAGAATTTTCTAGGAATGAATTATCTTTTTCTATATAGAGACAACATAAATATTCATGAGAAAGAAATCACTCTTAATATATAGATTCAACCCCTGATTCTATTCAATTTCAAGGAGGAGGATGAATATTATTTATCACCAAAAAATGAAGCATGGATATTATTTCCCTATGAGCAAGAATATCTATCTTAAATGACTTACTCTAAGGAATGAATCATCCTTGAATACATTCACATTGTGAGGGAATATGTTGATGTGTTTCTAAAATAATTTTTTGGTCTCCCTCCTTACTGACAGGTTCCAATTTAAATCAATATTATACTCGAGGCATTACCATTATCCAAGACTCAGTATATAATGTACTTTCTTCAGCATGAGGAGCCAAATAAACTACTACAGGGGAATTTGGTTAAAGGGATCATATGCCCAAACACTTCACTATTGGGTGCACCACTCCTATTTTTCAATAATATGGATGGTTCTAAATGCCTTTAAATTAATTATAAAGAGTTAAATAATATATCAATAAAAAATAATTACACACAATCATAGATTTATGACTTGTTTTATCTTCTATGTGGAGAACAACACTTCTACGAGGTGGATCGGTGGTCTAGATATTACCAAGTTAGGGTGAAGAATATGGATATCCCCAAGACTTCTTATCACACATGGTATTGAAAAAATAAAGACACAATAATGTCGTTCTGACTTATTAATGCTCCATTAATCTTAATATACATAAAGAATATAGTCGTTATAAATTACCCTGATTTTTTTTAATATTTATAGATGATATTATAATATAATCCAAAGTCAAGGAGTATCTTGAGGAGTATTTGAGAACTATGATAAAGACCTTAAGAATGAATAATATTTATACAAAGTATAGAAAATTTGAGTTTCGGTTGAGGTAGGTCTCATACTTGGGGCATATCGGTAACACTCATATGTTTTTATGAAATATTTTATTTAAAAAAATTAATTCTTAAATAGCTTTCATTATGCACAATCATGAGTTTAAACAAACCACGAGACACCCTTTTTATAAAATGACCATTATAACCAATCAATTAATTTATCGGGAAAAAATATAACTAACATATGAAAATATATGGTGAATTCGTTCGCTAACAATTATTTATTAAAAATGAAAACCAATTAAATTTATAGAAAATATTTTTATCTTGGTATTAATAAATTACGTGAATTGAAACAAAAAAATGAAACTAATGATACATAAATTTTATATATTTAATAAAATATTTTTCATAATCATCCAAAAGATATTTTAGTAATAGTGTATTAATAAACCCTATTTGATGTATAAAAACCTATTTTTTTTAAAGGGTAATTTTACCACCTTTTAATGGAGAACCCTATTTAAATTAAAATTTTGACACATTAATAATTTTCATATTAGAACTTAATACTCTTCTTAGGATGTGGGACATAAAAATCATGTTATGATGTATTTTTGATATTTTATGATAAATTTCATATTTCGATGAATAGAAAAAAATATACTAACTTTTAAGTGAAAACAAATTTTTTCATTAGAATGATTTATATGGATAAATTATATTATTAAATTGTTTTAAAGTATAAATAGAATATATTTTTATCATTTAATATAATTTTGGATTTTTTTTATTACTATTACATAGAATTTAGATATAAAAATGTTTCAATCTTTTGCAATTTTTTAACTTTCAAAACCATTTTATTTTTTCATTCCAACAATGAGATTAATTTTCATTTAAATACTTAAAATTATATGTTTTAAATATGTAAAAATGGATTCCATATTTGGAATCAGTTTGTCCAAATTATTTAAATAGATTTACTCTATTTTTTGGCATTATGAATAATAACATCGATAATTATTTAATAATACAGTAAAAGGGTGAATTAGGTAATTTAAATTGAAAATATTATTATAAATTTACACTAAAGTTTTTCATAATATCATTATATGAGTTTTTTTCAACCAAAATTAACCTTGGGTCAAAATGGAATCCATTGGAAGCCACTTGGATGAGATTAGGATATTTAATTTAATTTATTTGAAGAAAAGTTAAATATGTATTACTCAAATTTTAATAACTATATAATTATTAATATAATTTTATATAGACTATTAATTAGGTTATAAATAATATTTTTAAATCTAAAATGTTTTTATTTATCATTTTAATTTATTTTTAATTTTAAGGAGATAAATTATTACATAAAATGATAATATAATGATGATGGAGAAATTATTTAATTAATGGGAAATCAATAAAATAGTGTTCATTAAAATGATAATAACCCTTACATGACTGAAACACTAGATAAAATATTATTTTTCGAGCATATCATGACCATAATCATACATGTTTCTAGTTATTGACCATTTGGGGCAATATGGAAAATATTATGACACTTATAATATTTTATTTAAAGTGATGTTAAGGATTTCATATTCTTGTTTTAATAATTATAAAAAAATTAATGCTAGATTTTGGAGAAGATATATTATACTAAAAGTATTCTTATGAAATATATAGGATTTTTCTTCATATTATTATTATTTTTATTTTCATTCAACAAATAAGTATATTAAATAATTATATAAAACTGATGTAGTAATTATTTTATTAATGTAAATAACAAATATGTGTTATTAAAAATATTAAAATAAATACAATATGAGATAATTATTATATCTAATTAATTTTCTAGAATACCTTGACATCATAGGAATATAATAAAATATTTTTTTTGAGTTTAAATTGTTATCGTACTATTTTTAAAAATCAATTAATTGAATAGTGTAAAAATTGATACTATTTATTTTCTATTAATATAATGATTTATTAAATTATTTAAAAATCATAAAAACATTATTTTGAAATATAAAATAATTATGATATGGTCTATAATATTATAAATTATTTATTTATAAATTCATGTACATCAATAAAAGTAAATATATCACCCATTTAATATTGGAATATATGTTGCCTTAGTTAAAATTAAATAGAATAAATAACTGTTGATTAAAATGATAAGGTCTAAATTGAAATAAAAACATGTCTAAAATTTATTGTTTGATGATATTAAAACATTATCTCACCATATATTCTAAATATGTTAATTTTTTATTTTTTTAAATTTTTTTTGATTTTATTATATATTAATATTTTGGAGATTCAATAAGTGTGCCTCACCTAAAATATAAACAGAAACAAACTCCCTTAATTATTCACATAATTTTAAACCATAAAGATCTTTCAAACCATGACTATTTTCCTTACAAACTTCCCTAGTCACATTCTATTGGTTTTTGTCTTCTTCAAAGGCCAAACCTAGTGCATTGATAGGCAATCTAGAGGGAGCTCATCGAAGAATATGTAAGCTCCTCTACCTATTCATTAAACCTTCTTTTCTTATTCTACTTCCTCTTCATGAGTTGTTTACATTATAAATTAATAAATCCAGTATCAATTTTATATTTATATGTTATTATTATTATCTAACAACCATATTCCGCCTTCTTTTAATCCTAGGAAAAATGAAATCATCACACATGCGTACGTACGGCTTATCATCTCCACACCGTGGTGTAATATGTTTTTCACCACCACCTTACTTGTATGAGTATAATGATTGAAATGATAACTATATTTGATTATTATATAATTATTCTAAAAACAATACCAACCAAATCCATACCATTTCAAAATTATTATAATTATACGGTCAATCATGCGTACATACGGCGAACTGTCTCAACAATAAAATGTGACTCATTCTACAAGATATCTATTAAAGTATAATTATTAAATGAATATAATGAATAAATATGGTATATGTTATATAAATATGAATTTTTAATGACATAATTAAGACCTAATAAAGAGAATTGAAGCATATTCGACAAAACATGCGTAACAAATTGAAGCCATTAATACCCAAATAATGAGTAATAATTAAATGTTTTTAACAAACTGATGATAATATGATCACATATGATATCATAAAAATGACTATTATTCGGAAATAATTCAATTAAATTATTTAAATAATTTTACAGGAGGATTATATATATTAAAATGATATCATACCAAGGTAATGTATAATTTTTCAATCTCATTATTATCCGAGATTGTTTATATGTAATTATTTACCGGTGTATAGTTATCATCCATGTCCATGATTCCAAAATATGTATTAAAAACATTCAATATATCCTTCTAAAATTGTTCAATTTAACCATTAGTGGATCTTTATTAAATGTTCTAAAATGAATCTTTTTTCATTTTCTATATGAGGTACGTTTTGAACTTCTGACAAACATATGAGAAGAATGTTTTCATTTATCTTATAAAACATGAAAAGTTTTTTATATTTATATAATCCCCCACTTATATGTAGATTCATTTAAAACTTTTTAAGATTATTTTAAAATAAATTCTATTCTTTTAAAATTGTGTTGTATTTTGAGAAAATAAATAAATATATTTGGAAAAAGAAAGGATATTTTCCAAAAAAATCATTTTAAGAGTTCTATCATAGTTATTTATTTCAAATATGGAATTCAAAGGACATGTTTCATGTATATTATCCATATTGTTCATGTGGTTTTGTTGTGTTTATTATTGATTTATATTTTAGAAATCCATTTTTTTTACCTAGATTATTTTTTAGTGGAATTATGTTTAAAGAAACTCATTGTATTCTTTAGTTTATGATGAATGGTTTATATTTTTTTGTAGAACACATAATAATGATTTTATTGTGAAATGGGTGGGACATATATCTCCCTAAAACACATTATAGAATTATTTATATCTCATGAGATAGAGAGGGATGGAATGGGAAATGATCTTGGGTCAATAATACTGGGCTGGAACAAGGAGTCAACTCAGTTCAGTTATAGGCTTTGACCATTATGTTGGTCTTATAAATGATCCTTGACTAATATTAAATTATTTTTTATACTTAATCCTATTCTAAAAACATTTATGTCTTATATTATGACATTTGAGATTATTTTCATTGATTCTTGTCAGATTTTACTATTTATCCCATGACATTATATCTTGATCTTTCATATGCATGATTATATTTTCAAATTATATATTCTTATGTCCTATGATTATGATATGATTGATAAATCCATTTTTTTCATTACTGGTCATTTTTGCTCAACCTTTTATATGTTTTCTCCTCATGTCATGAATATTGGTATTAAGTAAGATATGTCAAAAAAGGGTTCTAGTTATGAATAAATAAGTTGTAGAAAATGTATATGAATTATGAACCAGTTGTTTTTGTTTCCTAAATTCTATATAGACTAGACCTATATGAATTTTTTGTGTTTTTGTTATGTTTTGTAATGAATATTATTCAAATTTTGAAGTAATATATATGTATGCAATTTATGGACTATTATAGTTGGTATCAGAGAAAAGGTATAGTTTACCATTAGAAAATAGGATGAAAAAACCTTAGTAAAAACCCCAAGGATATTTCAAAGTATTGGTTACAATCCTAGTTTTCTACAACTGATTATGAATAACCTAGAATAAAAACTAATGTGTCCCAAACAGAAATTTTATTCTAGATTATATGCTTTTCTCGTAGTAATTAGTGTTACTCATGCTACGCTTCTTATTTTTCATGAATAGTTAGAACCCAAATAATTTTATGGGTAATGCAATGATTTTCCTCCAATGAAACCAAATGTTATGAAAGCTAGATTGGAAAATATTGTGGTTATGATCACACAACATTCTCAAGCTATGAATCATAAAAGAAATCCAAAGAAGAAAATGGGGGAACAAAATTTTATTGATTCCATCATGTGGAAGCATCCACCTTCTTTAATAAGGTATTGTGATCCACTAGAGGCTAAACAATGGATCAGAACCACTAAAAAGATATGTCATTCCTGCAATGTTCCTAACATGTTAAATATATCTTAGCAGTTTTTCATTCGTAAGATTAAGCTTATAAACTGTGGAACCTTATCAAGAATATGAGTCATAGAGATGAAATTAAATCCATGGAATGGGAGGAGTTCAAGAAAATATTTTCGAATAAAAAATTTCCTCATATTCTTAAAACAAAGATGTAGATGGAATTTCTTGATCTTAAGAAAGAGGATGATGAATCGGTTTATACCTATGAAAAAAATATACTAGACCAGCAAGGTATGCTTCTGGAATTATTATCCAACCAGATAGTAAAATTAATTGATTCTATAGTGGCTTAAAACCAAGTCCCAAAATGGAATTATCCATAAAGGGCTTCAATAGCTATGAAGAAATTATTTTATGGGCTCTTAAAGTTGAGATTCAGATTGAAGAAACCCATCACTCTTATAGGTTTGATAAAATAAGAAAAATGGAATTCAAGGGAAAATGTAAAAACCACACTGAAAAGAAGATAGTTTCCCTTATGCTCAAATTGTGTAAGGAAACATAGAGGAAATTGTTTTAAAGGGGCTAAAAAATGTTTCAAGTGTGGGAGATAAGGACATTGGGCATTTGAATTCTGAAGTGATGGGAAAAATATGTCTAATGATGCGAATAGAGGAAAGGATACAAAACATTCACCTCCAACACTTCACTGATACAAGTGAAAGGAAATTAGGCATTGTGGAAACCAATTACCTAATCAAAGATTTATTTATGATGATTTATGTTTTAAAACTCTTAAGGCCAGAGACAATGTCACATCACATGAGATCACTATCGGTGATGTGGAATACGATAATGAAGAAGTGAAAGGTCCACATGTCATCCTCTCTAAAGTATAAAATGTTTTATTTGATTCTAAATCCACCCACGATTTTGTTTCTAAATAATTACTTATAGGTATCCCTATAATACCACAAAAATTAAATGTTAATCTAGTTGTGAAAACTCATAATGGAACAATGGTAACATTAAAATTCTATAATTCTTCCCTAGTCAAGGTTTGTGGGAAAGTGATTCCTAAAAATCTTGTGATCCTTCCTTTAATGTTATTTGATTCGATTCATACACTGCATTTCCTTTCTTTATATGGATATTATATCAATTTCTATGGAAGGGAAGTCACATTTCATATTCTAGATCAATCTATAATATTATATCAATTCAAGGATGAGTGTGACCTTCAAGTGGGAAATTCATCACTCTTATGGGTCTTGATTCCTGTAAATTATGGTTATCTATCTCAAATATTTTGGTAGAATTTCACCATTAATAATAAACCACTTTTATGGTAATTTTTAGATGTATTTCCAGAACAATTGTGAGGAATTCTACCAAATCGTGAAGTTTATTTTTCAATAGAAATCATATCGGGTACTATGCCTATTTCAAATACAACTTATTGAATGACCCAGATTGAGTTGAATGAATTGAAAAATAAACTCCAAGATATTATTGGAAGGGGATTCATACACCCTAGTGTGACATCTTAGGGTGCACGTACTATGTTAGTTAAGAAGAAAGGTGGATCATTGGGACTCTTCATTGACTATCAAGAACATAAAAACATCACTATCTATTAAAAATATTTCCTTCCCCGTATTGATGAATCATTATACCTACTACTCAAAGATCAAAACATTTATAATATTGATCTTTGTTTAGGATATAATCAATTAAGGGTAAAAATGTAAGATATACCAAATACATCATTATATAGAAGGTATGGACACTATGAATTTATAGTGATGACTTTCGGTCTTACTAATGCCCTCATTATTCTCATGGTTCTAATGAATAGAGTCTTTGGGACTATCTTGATCAGTTTGTGGAAGTATTTATAGATGATATTCTTATATATTTTATGTGAAAGTAAGTGAATGAAGACCACTTGAAAATTGTACTGACGACTCTATGAAAGGAGATGCTTTATGCAAGATTTACCAGGTGTGAGTTTTTTATTTAGAATGATTCATTTTTTGGGTCACATAATCTCATGTGGGGAAATCTATGGATCTAGAAAAATTGAAGTTACTGAACGTTGGACAAAACCTACATTTTTAACTAAGATACAAAGTTTTCAATTTTTGGTTGGATATTATCAATATTTTGTGAAAGATTTTCTTTCACTATCTAATACACTCATGAATATAATAAATAGAGTCCTTAAAAATTTAGAGTTGATGGAGGAATGTGAAAATAACTTCAAAGAGCTAAAAATTATGTTAGCCAGTGTATCTATTCCCACACTACCTTGTAGTGGACAATGTTTTCTGATCTACAGGGATGCATCTAAGAAGGGGTTATAATGTGTTCTCAAGAAAAAATATATGATGATATCTTAAGCCTCATGAAAATTTAAAATGAAAATGAGAAATTACCCAACTCATGATTTGGAGTTAGCTGTGATAATATTTTAATTTAAGATTTGGAGGCATTATCTTTATGGAGAAAGGTGTAATATTTATAATGATCATAAATTTTTAAAGTATATTTTCACAAAAAAAGTATCTGAATATGCACCAAATAATATTGTTGGAGTTGATAAATATTACAACATTTAAAGACATAACCACCCCGGGAATGAAAACATGGTGGAAGGTGTTTTGAGTTGAAAATAGCATCCTATCCAATTCATGATCAAGATCATAAAAGATTCGATACTTATGGATTTGTAAAGGATGACTCTTAAAATATTAAAATAATGGAGGAAATATTATCTTTCACGAATTAATGTTCAACAATTTATACAAGTGAATATTAATTAATTGTAGAAGGAAGGTGTAGAGATACAAAAGAAGGTGAAACATTTTCCAAGATTCTACAATGATTGTGATGGAATAATAATTTTCAGGTACCTTGTTTTTATTCCTCCCATACCATAATTAAGGAAGGAACTATTGGATAAGGCTCATAGTTATTTGTTTTCTATTCATCCAGAAAGCACAAAGATATATAGGGATCTGAAAAAGAATTTCTTGCGGGATGACATGAAAGGAGATGATGCTAAATATGTCTTTTGGTGCTTCGTTTTTCATCATGTTACGGGTGATAGATAAAAGTCTAAGGGTTTGTTACAACCATTACCCATACCGGAATGGAAATAGGAAAACATCACTATATGCTTTTTCAAAAGACTTCCCAAAACATCTAAATTTTATAATGTTATATTGGTTATAATTGATCACCCTACATAGTCACCACATTTCATTTCTATTGGAGGGGATTTCTCTCATGATAATCTTTCCGAGATATATATAAAGGAATTGGTAGGATTTCATAGAGAACCACTTTCTAGAATATCTGATCTGGATTTGAGGTTTACCTCAAAGTTCTTCTAAAGTCTTCAGAAATCTCTGGATATAGAGTTATGTTTTAGCTCTTATTATCATATTTAGATAGATGGTCATTCTGACATAACAATTCAAACTCTATAAGACATATTGAGAGATTTCATTATGGATTTCAAAGGTGTTTGGGATCAACACCTACCATTGGTAGAATTTTCTTATGATAGTAGATTTCACTCGCATATTCAGATGGCACTTTAGTAATCCCTCTATGTAAGGAAGTGATGAACTCAAACTTTTTGGGATGAATTTGGGTAAATAAAGATACTAGGACATGATCTTGTTGATGAAATTATAGAGAAGGTCAAATCTATTCAACAACACATAAGATAATCATAGAGTTGAAAAAAAATGTTATGTTGACAACTAAAGAAAAGGATTATAATTGTTAGTGGGTGATAGGGTGTTTCTATTCATATCTCCTTGGAAGAGAGTAATGAGATTTGGAAAAAAAAAGATAAATTGAGCCCTCGCTATATCAGCCCTTTTGAAATTCGGAATCATGTTCAAAAGAGAGCTTATCAATTGGTACTACCACCAAATCTCTATCATGTTCATGATGTTTTCCATGTATCTCTCCTATGAAAAAACATACACTCTCTTTAACATGTAATAAACTCAGATTTTATATCGCTAGAGAAATATCCTTTTTATAAGGAACAACCGATTGAGATTCGGGATCATAGAAAAAAAGTTCTCTGAAACAAGACCACTCACATAGTTAAAGTTTTTTAGTAGAACAACCTATTTGAGGAAGCTCTGTGGAAACTTAAGGATATGATGATTTAGATGAATATTCATCTTTTTGTATCCAAGTGACGAATTTTGAGGGAAAATTCAGTTTAAGGGGGTATAATGTAACACATGGATATTTTTTTGAAGTATTTTCTTTAAATAAATTTAGTTTTTCAATATCTTGTATTGCATGAAATTGTGATATTAAATGAACAAAAATATGACCTTGATATTAAATGACCATTATAACCTAAACATTAAGTTTGCGAGAATAAATATAACTAATATAAGAAAAAGATTGGAAAGTTCTTTAGCTACCAAATATTTATGAAAAATATAAACCAATTAAATATAAAGAAAATATTTGTATTTTTGTATTAATAAATTAATTGAATTAAGATAATTAAATTAATTTAATGAAATATATATGTTATATTTTTAATAAATTATTTTTTATATTCATCCAACAACAATTTTAGTCATCGGGTATGAATAAACCCTATTTGATGTATAAAAACCTATATTTTTTCAAAAAGGATAGTTTACCGCCTTCTAATGGTGTACCCTTTTTAAATAACAATTTTTACACGTTAATAATTTTATATGACAACATAAACCTTTTCTTTGGAACAGGGATATAAAAATTTACTTTGAATTTATTTTTGATATTTTTCTGATAAATTTCAAGTTTTAATGAATAGTAAAATTATACTGAATTTTAAGTGAAAACCAATTTTTTCATCGGAATAATTTATATGGTAATATTATATTATTGAAGGGTTTTTAAGTATACATAGAAAATAATTTAATCATTTAATATAATTTATGTAATACAGTGAATTTAGATATAAAAACATTTCAATATTTTGTAATGTTTTAATTTTTAAAAAAAATTTCTCATTCCAATAACAAAATTAATTTTAATATAATTACTACAAATTCTATGTTTTCAATTTGGTAAAATTAAATCTGTATTCTTAATTATTATTTCCAAATTATGTGAATTGATTTATTATTTTGAGAAATATGAATACTGACATTGGTAATTTTGTATTAATACGGTAAAAGGGTAAATCGGGTAATTAAGGGTAAAAATGAAATTATAAATTTACAATAACACTTGTCCTAATATTATATTATGAGTTTTTTCAACATAATTAATACTTGGGTATAAATGGTATCCTTTTAAAGCCACTTGGTTGAGATTAGAACATAAAATTTATTTTATTTATGGAAAAGTTAAATATGTCTTAATTGAATTTTAATAACTATATCATTTTTAATATAATGTTATACAGATTAAAAATTCGATTAAAATTTATCTTTTTAAATCTAAAGTGTTTTTATTTATCATGGTATTTTATTTTTAACTTTTAGGAAATAAATAATTACCTTAAAGTATAATAAATTGATGATGGAGAAATTATTTAATTGAGGAGAAGTCAATAAACTAATTTTTATTATAATGATAATAACAATTAAAATACGAAAACACTTAACAAAATCTTATCTTTCTAGTATATCATGACCAAAATCATCCATGGGTTGATTTATTGACCATTTGGATCTATATGGACAATATTATGACACGTATATATTTTATTTAAAGTGATGTTAAAATAGTCATATTTGTGTTTTAATAATTATAACATTTATAATGTTGGATTTTACAAAATATATATTCTACTAAAAGTAATATTATTAAATATATAAGATTTAACTTCACCATGGTATTTTATTTTTAATGTTTATTCAAAAAATATGTATATTAAATAATTACACAAAACTGATTTAGTAGTAATTTTATTAATCGAGAAAACAATTAATGTTAATATAAATATTAAAATAAATTTAATTTTATATAATTAATATATCCAACTAATTATATAAATTATATTTTCCTCTTAGGAAGATAATAAAATATTTTTTTTGAAGTTGACTTGTTATCTTAATATTTTTTAAAATCAATGAATAAAATAATGTTCAAATTGAAACTATTGATTTTTTTATCAAAATAATGTTTTAATAAATTAATTAGAAATCATAAAAATTTAATTATAAAATATATAATAATTATTCTATATTATAAAATGATCTAATTTATTTATTCATGCTCTCATGTACAAGAATTATGTAAATATTTTACCCTTTAAATATTGAAATATTTGTTGTTGTAGTTAAAAATTATATAGAATAACTATATGTTAATTAAAATGTTAAGTTATAAATTTATAGAAAATATTTTATAAAATTTATTAGTTGATGAGATTAAAACCTTATACAATCTCATATTCTAAATTAGTACATTTTGGATGTTTTTTGATGTGGTTTTATTTTATTATAAATTTATATTTTTAGAGATTCTGTAACTACCCCTCACCTTAATTATTAAAAGGCACCTCCTCCCTCACTTCATAAATTTATTTTAAACCTTCATGCTCAGCCATACCCTAAAAATTTACCTTTCCAAATTACCTATTCACATTCTCCTGGTTATGGTCTTCTCCAAAGACCCACCCTAGTGCTTTAAGAGGTGATCCAGTGGGAGCTCGTCAAAAAAGAGATAATATCCTCTACCGATTCTTTCAAACTTCCTTCTTATTCTACTTACTCTTATTGAGTTATTTCTAGTCTAAAGTAATATATTTAGTATCACTTATATACTGATGTTTTATTGTGATTATGGAACAACCATATTATAACTTCTACCAATCCTATGAAAAATAAAATCACCACACATGTGTAGGTAAGGCTTATCGTCTCCACACTGTGGAGTAATATATTTTTTCACAACCACCATACTTGGATGGGTATAATGATGGAAATAATAAATATATTTGGTTATTATAACATGAGTTTGGATCAATATATCAACCACATCTAATCAGTTTCACAATTTTTAGAATTATATTTTCACTCGTGCATATGTATGGCCTACCATCTCCATGGTGTGATATGATTCATTCTACATGATATCCATTAAATCTTGATTATATAAACCTATCGAATGAATAAATTTGGTACATATAGTGTTAATATACTTTTTCTAATGATATAACTATTACCTAAGAAGGATAACCAAAACTTATTCGACAAAACATGCATAAGAAAATGAAGCCATTAATGTGAGAATAATAAGTAATAATGAACTTTTATTAACAAATAGATGATAATATGATAATATATGATTTAATAATATTGAATATTATTCTATAATGTGTCAATGAAATTATTTAACTAATTATATCGTGGGTTCATATACATACAAAGGATATCAAACCTAAGTTAAGGGTTAATTTTCCAATCTCATTATTATCCGAGATTGTTTATACATAAGTATTCATTGGGGGTATAGTTATCATCAATATCTTTGTTTCCTATATATTTGTTCAAAAATATTATTTCTTTAATTCTAAAATTTTGTAAGGTCAATTTTACCCATTGGTGAATCATTTTTAAATGTTATTAAAGGAATCCTTTTATCATTTTTTATACGAGGTACTTTTTTAATTTCCAAAAAAAAGTATAAGAAAAATGTTTTTTTAACTTATACAGCATGAAAACAATTTTACATTTTCATAACTCCTTACATCCATGAATATTTATTTACAATATTTCAAGTTTATGTTCAAATAAATTATTTTCTTTTAAAATTTATCATCATTTTGATAAAATAAAAAAATATTATGAAGAAATGATATTTTCCTCAAAAATTCATTCTATGTGTTCTATCAAAATTATTTTCAATCTAAAACGGAATTATGGGGTTATTTTTCAAGTATACTTTACCTATTGTTTCTATGGTTTGATTGTGTTTATTATGGAATTCTATTTATGAAATATATTTGTCTTACATGGGTTATATTTTTATATAATGGTGTTTAAAGACACCAATATTATTTCATGGGTTATTATAAATGATTTATGTTTTTTTGGAACACCTAAGAATGATTTAATTATGAGATCGGTGAGACCTATATCTCCCTCCAATGAATTGGGTAAAGATTTATATCTCATGTGATAGATAGGTATGGAATGCTAAATGATCTCGATTCAGTAATATAGGGCTAGAATGAGGACTGAACTCAGTTCAACAACGGACTTTATCCTCTATGATAGTCTTGGAAATGAGCTTTCAATAATATGAAATTATTTTTTGTGCTTAACTATATGAAAAAAAATATGCCTTATGTTTTGACATTTGGGATTATGTTTATTGATTCATATGATCTTTTAATATTTATCCCATGACATGGTATCTTGATCTCTCATATGCAGGATAAGATTTTCAAAAGTTATGGTCTTATGTATTATGATTATGATATGATTGATATCTCCCCTGTTTTACCTTACAGAGCATCTGAGCTCACCCTTTTATATATTTATTATCCTCAAGTCATAAATATGTATTTAAAATAGATATGCCAAAAAGGGTTCCAGTTATGATAAAAAAAAGTGGGAGAAAATTTATATGTCTTATGAACCAATTGTTTATGTTTCCTAATTTCTAAAGACACTAAACATATACAGTACTAGCATGGTTGTTTAATGTTTTTAATGAATATTACTCAAATTTTGATGTAATATCTATGTATATAAAAGGGATTATTTTTTTCTTCTAAAGATGAATGTGAAGGGAGAATCAAAGAGTTTAAAATTAGGGTTATAACTACCCATGTTCTCACACTACCCATAATTTGAGAACTTTTCTTGGTATTTAGAAAGGCTTAGAAGAAGGGATTAGATTTTTTGCTAATGCGAAATGAACTGTTCAAATCTTATGCTTCAAGAAAGTTAAAAGTTCATGAATAGAATTTCCCAACACATGATCTAGTGTTTTCTATAGTATTCTTCACTTCGAAAATATAAAAACATTATCTATTTTGAAGATGTGTGAAATCTATATAGGTCAAAAAGGCCTCAAGTATATGTTCACACAAAGACAGCAGAATGCTCACTAATGAAAATGGTTAGAGAAGATCATGGACTATGACTATTTAATTCACTATCATCCTATGAAAACGAATAAAGTGGTAGATTGTCTAAGTATAAAGTATCCACCAATTTTATCATTGATGAGAATTGGGAAGGATCTTATCCGATACAACTTGAAGAAGATGGAAATTGGATCATAAATTAAGGAAAATCATTATTCCTTTCACAAATTATTGTATAACCATCTCTTGTGAAAAATATAAAGGCTTCTAAAAGAGTTTATGTGGTAATTTAGAATAAATAGGAAACTATGAGAAAAGATATATCCATAAAATTAAATGCTAATGAAGAAGGATTTGTGAGATTTGGGCCACGACTGTGTTTAACTTTAAATATGGAGTTAAACAAGGGGTTGTTGCATGATGAACACAGCTCATCCTTCTCTATCCATTCTGGAAGCACAAAGATGTATCAAGATCTCTGAGAACACTATTGTTGGGACAATATGAATAAGTAAATAGCATAGTATACAATAAGATTTCATGTATGTCAGCAAGTGAATGTTGGAAGGAAAAAATATAATGGGATGATACAACAATTACTCATACCTATATAGAAATTGGAAAACATCACTGTGGACTTTTTCATCGGAATTCTGATGAAATACGAAGAAATCAATGTTATTAGGGTTGTGGTGGATCATATTAAAAATATTTCAAACTTCATTGTGATTCTAAAGGACTTCTCAATGGATGAACTTTCACATATAAAAATCAGAGAAGTGGTGAGACTACTTGGAGTACCACTACCGATTGTATCTTATTGAGATCACTAAGTTTTTTGAAAGTCTCCCAAATTATCTTAAAACTAATCTAAACAATAGTATGTCCCATCATCCTCAAACTGATTGTTAATTTGATCAGAATATTCAGACACAAGAATAGTTACTTAGAACATTTTCTGTGGACTTCAATGTAGGATGAGATCAATATCATCCTATGGTCATGTTCTCTTAAAATAAAAGTTTCCACTCAAACATCAAAATGGCTCCCTATGAATACCTTTATAGAAAGATGTGTATAACACCTTTATGCTCGGATGAAGTTGAGGAAAACAAACTCCTAGGTCCATAAATGGTCCAGGAAATGGTGGAAAAGGACAAGACCATTCGTCATCACATCAAGGGTGATCATAGTGAACAAAAACTTATTTGATGAAAATCATCGATGAGACTTTAGTTTGATTTTAGTGAAATGTTTTTCATTTAAATATCTTCATAGAATAAATTCTTGAGATTTAGAAAGAAGGAAATGTTAGTCCAAGATACATCGTCTCCTTTGAGATCCTTGACCGCATCAGAATAGTGGCACATCGACTAGCACTCCCACATTACCTACCTCAAGTACATGATGTATTTCATGCATCCCTCTTTGAGGAATTACATACCATACCCCTTACATGTAGTCAATCCAGATGTGGTTACATGGGAGAATGAACATTCCAATGAAAAGTATTTGGTGAATATTTAGATCATAGAGAAAATGTTCTACGAAATAAGACAATAAACCTATTAAAAGTGCAATAGAGAAACCAAAAGTTTTATTAAGGTATATGGGAACCAGAGGAGTGGACGAAATAAAGTTACCCTCATCTGTTTTGGTGTGAGAAATAAAACATTTTTTAGTGGGAATTGACTTAAGGGGGGAATATTGTAACAACCAGAACTGTTACAAATAAAATTTCCCCTAGAGTTTTAATTAAATGTCTTATTATGCAATATGGTTATGGAAATCACATGCACTCTTTTTATTATATTATATCCTATCAGATTCAATATACTGTTATGAATCATTACCATTGATAATATATCTATTCAATAGTGATCATGTGATTAATATAAATATAGGGTTTTAATAAATCCAATTTAAACTGAAAAAGAAAGTGGTGACCTCAACTAATAGGATCGTAACCTATGAATCCCATTTATTGATTATTTAGTTGGAGATAAAATCTCAAGGATTTTTCTGTGACCAAGCCCAATCCAAGATCCAACAAATTAAGTATAAGTGAAACTATTTATGGTGGAATTTCAACCTCATCGAGATCAGGGCCCAAACAATGTACATCAAACCACCCTATGAAGTTTTCAATGTCACGCACCTCAATATTAGTGATTTTGTTCATGCATTAATCGTATATTTATAAAGACCATAGTAATATGAGTATGTAAATTAATTTTTTTATAGAACAATGAATACATTTTCACCCTACAAATGTTTCTTAATAAATTATTTTTTATTTTGATACAATAAAACAAAAATTTAATTTTATGTTAAAATTCATATTCAATTAAGGAATTTATTTTTATGAATTAATGGATTTATGAAATAAATATTACTTTAATAAAATAATTTTATTAAATAAATTTTATCAAATATAAATACTTATATCTTTTTAATGAATTGAAATGTAATTTTAATATCAGTTCAAAAACTATTATTGGAAAAAAACAAACATTTCTTAATAAATTTTCATTCTTATATTGAAAGTGAAAATAAACCTATTTTTAAAATTATTTATATAAAATGAAGATATTTTCTGGAATCAGAACATCAAGATTATCAAATTTTGAATTTTTAATAATTTTCGGATGCTGTCAAATTTTCAGAAAAAGATTAAATACTATATAAATATATGGTGTGTATTAGGACACCATAATGACCCAAAAGTGGTGTAAAAAATACTATAAATTGTATCAATGAACAAATATATGTTTTACCTCTAAAATAATTTTATTTTATGTTTATTTTATTTTTTTTATTAATCTTTTGTGAATCCTCTCAAACCATTAATATATTTTAAGGTTTTAAAATAATTTTTTAAGAGTATGACTCACTTCCACATAAACAAGGGTTAATTTTACTATGTTAGGACCATGGACTTATAAAATAATTAAAACCACTCCCATTATTTTAAATCCATGTAAAAAACAAGGGAATGTTTTTTGTTTTGTTTATTTTATTTTATAGAGTCCAAAACCTAAGAATGAGAAATAATAAAGAAATTCCCAGTAATTTCCTATATAAAACCTCCCTATCTCCCATTTATCTTCACTAAAAATCCTTGTATCATGTCCTTACTCTTCTCTAACCTCTATAGTGTCCTCCCAAGGTTCCAAAAATCTCTTAATAATCTCCTCCAAGGAATTTCTATCCACACTCTCATGTAAGAGATCCTCTCCTTCTCCTCTTTATTAAATTTTCTTTATTATATTATTCCTTTTATTTCCAATACCTAATGTAGGGATATTTCTTTACATGTCTCTATTATAGAAAATTTAATGTCCAAATGATTATATTACCCTTTATCTATCATTAACACATTTTATTAATTATTAAGTGATGTTGTTATGCAGTCAAAATTTCAATCTGATTTTCCATGCCAAAACAATTGTGTAGTGAATTCCATACCCATTTAGAATCAAGGGTTTTAACCTTTAAAAAATTATATATCTATGAATTGGTACTTTTATGTATGTTTCCCATAGTCCATGATCATGTGATAAAATATGATAACGAATTATTCTATATTGTATAATCTATGTGGCACACTTGGGTATGAGGATGAAATGAATGCGATGGGTGTGCCTAAAATTATAAAACTTTTTTATTTTTAATCTCATTTAATTTATTTTTCCATTTAATGAATATGTGTTTAATTGTTTTTGTGTAATAATTTAATGAAATTTTATAATACCTAAAAATTAAGAATAAATTACCATAATCTATAAAAGTTTATTATGCACACCATGATTATAAAAATTAATTAATGACTAATTTTTTCCCTTTGTAAAGACATGATGGATATTTAAAACTAAGAGAGTTACATTTTGTAACTTTATTTGATTTAAATAATATATAAGTCATTTATAGGGATAATTTTAAATTAAAACACTTTGTTTATATACTAAAGTGATATGGGTAGAATTTCCTTCATCCATTAAGAGTTATGATGAGAAACATTTTTCTTTATCACTTAGTTTTAACATAGATTTACTTGATTTACCCTTCATTGATGTGATAAATTTTACAGCAATCACTATTCATATTTATCAAAAATAAAAAAGGCCTATTTTCTCAAATTTAAACCTATCGATTACAAATATTGAGTCTATTTTAGAAAATTAAATAAATATAATATATAGAAATTAATTTCAAAATAATCATGGAAAATGTGACGAAATTTTTTTTTTATAAAAATACATTTTTAAGGTTAAAGTTTTGTTTATTCTTATCCAAGGCTTAGAAAAATATTAAATTAATGTTATGAATTTTGATAAAATATATCATACATTAGTTTCCAAAAATTAATTTACAAAAACATATTAATATAATTTTTTAAGATAAAAATATTGCCCGCACAAAAATAGATTTTTAGAAAAAAAATTATTTTTATTTTAAATGATTTTTTATAATAAGTTGATAAGAAATGAACAAAGTTTATACATATGTAACCATAAATATTTTATAATTTATTTAGTCCTGTTAACATAGAAAATTCCAATTTATAGGAAATAACTATAATTTAATAGAATATAATGGTTTTTTTAAACTCGAAGCGTGTAACGCATGCGGTTGAAGAAATTAAATTTATTTGAAAACCATTTTTCATAAAATATAGTGATGTTACAACTGGTATGGGGATTGATCACAAGTATAAAGTTGTTAAGCTTTATTCTTCACCATAATCACTCACTCTAATGTCAATGTATGATTTGGCTACAACTCATAATCTTAAAACACAAGGTACAACTAGTCCTACAGTAATAACACACAATAATGAACCTCTTATTAGGTGATATAATTGTAAAAATATAGGGAATTCTTAAAAATGCATGTTCTATATCCAAGAAAAACTGAATGTAATTACAAAAACAAAGAATGTTAAATAGAATTCAATTTTTCACTGATTATTTTGATTGTCACTATTTCAAGTGTGAATAATTTAGATATACAGCAAGTCACTGCTCATAAATAATGAAGAGGAATATGTTAAAGAAAACCCAAAGTGGAAAAATGATGTATATCAAGAAATCATCAAGTCAGATGAGAATTTAAAATCGATTTGTTGCTAAGAATGATGAATTTATTCTATCCTAAAATAAATAAGATTAGTTATGTCAATCAACAGAGGGGTTTAAACAAATTACATAGATAAAAAAGGTAAGAAGTGGGCATGGATTGGTTATAGTTATTTCTTTAAAGGCATTAGATCATATTGGGGCATGGATCCTTGATAGTGGATGCAGCATTCACATGATAGGAAAAATGGATCTCATCAAATAAATCAATAAATATAATTATAATGTATTAAAATTTAGTAATTATGAAGGAATAAGGATTACTAGATCTAGAATTTCCAATTTAAGAGGAAAATATATTATATGCATAGATCTCTCAGTTTTTGAAGGTCTCAGTCAAAACATATTAAGCACTAGTCAAATGTGTGACTCGGGCCTTTCAACAAGCTTTGATAAGAAACTGTGTCTAATCATAAGAAAATATGGTGTTGTGGTTATGCAAGGGAGGAATTTTAAGGGTAATCACTACCTTATGAGTGAATAAGAAGTTATGTTATTTCTATCCAATGATGGTGAGAAACGTTTGAGGCACCAAAGTTTGGTTCATTTGATCCAGCCATTAATAGAAGATCTATTGAACATTTATGTAACCTTATATCTCAATATACTATCATGTGATCATAAAATAAAGATAAATTCCTCCCGATAAGGGAATATATCTCACAATAATTATTAGTAAAAACAATAAAAGCCAACAATAGTACTAGAAAAAGTGTTTATTGATCTGTGAGGACATGTTTATCCATGAAAACCTGATGGAAAGAGATACTATGTCATATTAATTGATGACTATAGAAGAATGTAATGTTTATTCATTCTCACTAATAAGGTTGAGGTTTTTAGTTTCATTGCACAATACCATAGGGAGGTTGAAATATTTCTTGGTTAAAAATTTTGAAAGCTGCAAAACAAAAATGGTATGGAGATTACTACCATACATGTGGAAGATTATCTTGAGAATCATAGGATAAAGAACCAATTCTCAATAGTGATAACTCCCCATAAAAATGGAGTGGTTTAGAGGAGAAATCGGATAATAAACAACTTGGATAGAAGAATTAATATAGGGAATTACATACCAAATATGTTTTCGAAATTAATGGATTGGGAATCATTAAACATTTCTAATAGAGCCTTATTGTATTTTAGGGAAAAGAAAATTTCGTATGATCTTTGGTATGAAAATAAGTTGATGTTGAAGTACTTTTGAGTCTTTATAAGTAAAATTTTCATTCTAAATAAGTATAATCATATTAATTTTGATTATAATGGATATAAATGGATATTTATTGGATATTAAATAAAAATCATAGCATATAAGTTATTCTATACATCTCTTGGAAAGGTTATGGAGAAAATTGATGTCGTTATAATGTAGAATGAGGATAATCTTCACAAAATCAGTGAACAGTACCATGTGGATTGTGATGATGATATGAGAAGCTCAAGGAGACTATATGTTCCTAAAGAATATTCACAAGAATACACCAATAATGAGAAAAATGAATTCATGTCTAATGCCACATAATATGTAAGTATAAAAGATAGAATTTATAATAAGAGTATCATTAGTGATTATTCAGTGCTATTACATATGAAGAGAATGAATTCTCTATAATAAACAAATTTACAGTCACAGTTAATGATTTATTTTGAAAAAGATGATGGAGATAAGAATTTGGTTCTGGAGATGAATGAAGAACTTGTCAAAATCGGAACAAAAAAATTAGATGTGAGATATAATTTTGTTGTGGGTGGATTAGTATTTTATCTAGGACAAATGGATCTTTCGAAATAAACAAACTTAGGGGGAAATGGTTATTAGAAATGAATCATGAATAGTGTACAAGGTATACTTCTAAATCAATGGAATCAATGAATATTAGATATTTTTAAAAATAAAAATGGTATAGACTATTCACCTATTCATATCCATAGTTGAGAAACGTATGATCAAGGTTTCAAAAAATGGTTATAATGACTATATTTATGAGTGTATTTTTTAAGTAAGAGGTTTAAATTGAATAGCTATATATTTCCCCTTTCCATGAAGCTTAGAACCATGTTTTTTATCTAAAGATAAATTTATATGTGTTTAAGTATGCACTGATGGAATGGTATTCAAGATTTGATTAATATTTGATAAATCTTGATTTTCAACACGGTGGATTTAAATACAATATCTATGTAAATAATGATATTAATAAATATATAATGGTGTTTTTTTTGACGACATAATTTTTAGTGGGTTGAGTGAAGTCAAATAAAAACAGTTTGTAGAATTCATTAAATTCATCTTAAAATACCAATGATTAGTGAGCTAAAGTTTCTTCTTTGTTTACAAGTGATGTATGGAAAACATGGTATATTTATTTTTCAACATAAATATTTCAAGGAGGTTATGTAATTATTTATAATGGATAATTCTAGGAATATGAAAAAACTAGACACTAACCGGATGAAACTGTCAGAATATAATGAAGACAAAGTAGTCAATGTCACCGAATATCAGCATATAATTTAGATCATATTATATGTAATTGTGGAAAGGGCCAAAATTATTTTTACTACATTCTAGGTGGAATTGTCTAAATTTAATAATAATTAAATCCATTTTCTTATAGTAAAATTAGTAACTTGGTATATCTTGGGCATGGTGGATTTCGTTTCTTTTTACAATGGAAAACCACAATAAGAGTTATTGGGTTATATGGAGGAATATTGGGTTAATTTAATAGATGACTAAAGTCAAATTCGTGCGCTGCATTCTTTCTTGGTAGTTTTTATATTTCATGGCTAAGAAAGAAAGAATATTTCAATTCTATAAGAATTACAAAATAAGAATATACAATATATTTTCAAGATTGTATGAAATTACTAGGGATGTAGAAGCAGTTTAAAGATATGGGATTTGAGGTGAAGTCTCTGATTGAAATAAGTTGTGACAATACAAGTGTTATAAATATATTAAAAAAATCCATCACTCACAAAAATTATAACATTAAATTCACTTAAAAATTTATCAAGGAAATTTTGGGGCATGGGTTGGATAATTTAGAGTATATGCCTATAAAACTTTTGGTTTTTGACATTATAATAAAAAACGTAACCATATAAGGATTTAAAATACATTGTAAGGAACTAAGATTCCAGCCACACCCCCATATATAAATAGTTCATATGTGGAACCCTATCTCCCTAAGGTATGATTATATCTGTTCTTTACCTTGTTGCATATACTAATTGAGTGGACTTCAGGTTCATTGAAGGGGGGATATGTGTTCCAAAAAGCGAGAGAAGTTATAAGGGGAAAAGAAATAGGGGGTGTTTAAAATATGATAATTTTAAAGGAATTTGGATTAAGTAAATATATCAGAATAGTTTAACCTATGAGTTCAATATGAAAGAAGGTGGTTTCATAGATGGTCTAAAGAGGTGTTTTTATCATGTTTTATCTCTCCTCATGGAAATGGAAAAATGGTTTTATTATAAAAGAAAAGTCTTTAGAAAAGTAGTTTCAAGAATGAAGTTGTTCATTTATGTAGTTTTAATAATAATACTACTTCTTATACTTATCAAGGCTCATGTCACCCTATATTATGCAATGAGTAAATATTTTATCTCTATCTAGAGTCATAGGATGTGATTTTTAGTAAAAGAAAGAAGAGAGTAATGTTTTTTCAAAAGGAAATAAAAATACTGATTAAAGGGGTTTAAAAGAGTGAATTGTCATAAAAAACCAAAAGGTATATATTTTTAGGAAAATATACCTCAAGGATCTATTGTGTTGCTATTTTTTGGGTTATTTTTATTGAAAAAAAATCAATTGATATTCCCGATAGTGAAGTTTTATGCGGCTGTGGACAATGTATGATAACAAATCCTTAGGGTAGTAGAAGTTTCTCTATGAATGGTTGAGGTTATTCATTAAAGATGAGAATTAAGGAATGTAATATTTATAATGTGTTGAAAAATTCATTCCAATAAGGTGGTAGTGTTTCCATCTATTTTTTAAAATTACGGGGTTCAAAATTTATAGGAATGGAAAAAAATTGAATTAATGTAAATATTTTTCAAAATGAAAAAGTTACATGAACAGGTGGAAGATTTTATTAAATATTTTTTCAAGTGAAGATTTATGGATAACTCATTCAAATTATGCAATGGTATGTGTTTTTCAAAAGTTTTGAAATTTTATGGAAGTCATATTTTCATAACACAAACATATTTTCATGAACACCCAAAAATATAGATGGAAGTTTCATGATCGAATTGTGATATATGATAAAGGTGAAATAAAATCCTAGAAGTAAAGTGAAACTGGAAAGTTGTTCATAATATCATAGTGTTAGGACCAAGTTGATGATGAAGGTGATTGCTTTCAGATGTTGTCTTTTGTTGTCAAGAATGTTTTTGAAAAAAATAAAATCCCCAAACATTGTTTTTTGGTGAAATTTTTTTTGATCACCATATTCAAAGAAACTAGATTCACATTGCTTAAAAAGTTCTATCATATTTAGATGAAGTTGACTAGATGAAAAGTCTAATTAGATTCACACTAAATCTAGAATTAAAATGTTGATCATTTTGAGGAAGAGTCATGCTTGAAATAAAGGGTCATCATATTCATTTTGGATCTAGTATGAAAGATGTGATCATATTGAAGAATAATCAAACGATACATGTCTATGATAAACCAAAATTTACTATGCTTTTCTAATCATGGAGTTCTCATAAATCATGAGTCTGTGGTAAAATTTTTGATGTGTGGTTTATGAAAGAAAGGGGTAATAAAATAGTTACTGAAAAATCATATTCATACTAATCGAATCTAGATGGTAAAGTCTGTAACACCCCACGCTTCTACGGTACCCTTCTCTTTGAATAATGCAATAGCGTGTGTTGTATGTAACATCGAGTTCTAACACACCACAACCAATCAAACTAGCCGTTATGAATAGTAATACCCACTTTTTGAAATTTGTAAATTTTATTTTTCAAAATGGACTTCATTTTTGGATTTGGAATATCGAAATTAGCCTACGGTAAATTTTTGGTATTTTTCTGAAAAACATCATTTTTTTATGAATAGTGAAACCACTAAGTGGTAGTTAAAAAACTGAATTTTTCATAAAACGTAATTTTACCGCTTCTGTGAGTGGAATTTCTAAAATCCGAAAGACACGGTTAATATCAATAACTAAAATTTGGATCATTGAGATGAAAATAATTTTTGGTGAATAGTAACTTTTTACTTTTAGTTACCATGGTTAAAAGTAAATAGGCTAATTAAGGGTAAATATGATATTAATATTACCCTAAAACTTGTCATATTTCTATTGGACAAGCTTAATTCGACCAAAAACAACCTTAGGAATAAAATATGATCATTTAGGTCCACTTGGATTAGATTAGAACATTTATTATTATTTAATTCAAAGAAGAGTTAAAAGAGTTAAAATCAAAGTTTATTTACTAATGCATTTTTGATATAGGGTTATACATAAGATAAATTCGATTGTAAATATTCATTAGAAATCTAAAAAGATTTATGGCATAATTGTATTTTATTTATAATTTTTAGACATTAAATATTTTAATTTATTTATGACAAAATGATGATGCAGTAATTACCATAATAGTGAAACATTAAAATTATTGAAATTATAAATACCCAAATAAATATAATTTGAGACTTTTTATGAATTAAACTAATTTTCACGGTTAATATGACATGTTATGGGTGATTTAATTAACTTTTTTCGAAGTAATCATTCTGTTATGATTTTCACAAAAATCAATTTTCCAAATAGTGTCAAAATTGACATAAAAGAGTTTTTAAAAAACAAATATATTATTAATTGATATTCAATTCCTAAAAATCTAAGGATCAGTGAAGAAATTAATATCATGATAGGTGTATCAATAATGGACCACTTGGGGGTCTCTTGGAGGTATATAGTAAGTTTATTAACTATATAATATAAAAATACAAAGTGACATGGTAAGTGTCAAACTAATTAACTAAGAGTTTAAACTAAAACATAAGTTTAATATAATGACCCAAACCAGTTTAAATTCTATTTGTTGAGTGGTTTTCGACCCATACCCACCTTAACATTTAAATAATCCACTTTTGAGCCATTAGAAACCGAATATGAATTTATTATAAAATAATATTTCTAACTTTTCCAAAGGTGCCCCTCACCCCTCTTATAAAAGGGCACTCTCCCTTCTCATTACTTCACACCATGAAAGACATTTGTCTCGGCCAAAATCTACCCAAATAATCTCTCAAATACCCTAAATTCAACCTAGAGGCCTTCCTTTAGTCAGAAATCCAACCTAAGAGCCCTTTTGATCAAATCAAAAGGAAGAACCCGAAGAAGAGGTAATGATTTCACCACCCTTTTTCAAGTTCCTTTCTTTTTCCACTTATTCTTTCTTTGTTATTACCATTCTAAAATAATTACTCCAGCATCTTATATATACTATTATGTTATTATAAATATGGTACAATCATATTCAGTGTTCTATCCATCCTTTGAAAAACATGTCACCATACGTGCGTACGTACGGATTACCGTCTCCACGTTGTGGTGTAATTGTTATTCAATAAATTATTATTTGGATGGGTATAATAATGATGTGTAATTCATGTAAATAATAAATATAACATGATAATGATTCTGTATATATAATATACCATCCAATTATAGATTATTTTAATATCAATAGAATGATATTGTCGCTCGTGTGTACGTACGGACTAACGTCTCCACGAACGCGATAAGATTCATTCTCCATCGTATCCATTCAAGTCCAATTCTCATTTGATGATTAATAATAGTATCTATGAACCTTATATAATTCTGGTTATGATTATGATACAACCTATCCATGAAAAACACGGCTTACGTAACAAAACATGTAAAATAAAGTGAGTAAGTTAACACACGAATCGACAATAATACTAAGACATTATTAACAAATCAATGTTAAAAGATCATATATGATATAATATTAATGTATATGATTCATGTATAATTTAAAAACAATTATTTCACCATTATATAGGAGGTTAACCTTCCCTCAACAAAGGAAAAGTACAATGTAAGGGTTTATTTCGCAATCTCTTCATTATCCGAGGTTGTTTATATGTAATAATCTACTGGGATCTCTTTATCATCCACATCCATGTTTCTTAAAAATTCATTTCAAAACATTTTTACTATATACAAGAATATGGGTTAAAGTCATTTATACCCTTGTTTTACTTTTTATAGAAATTTTATAAAGGAATCTTTACGTTGTTTTCAAAACAAGGTCTTTTTTAATCTTTTCGACAGAATTATGGTAAGAATGTCTTTTTTTTAACTTATACGGCGGGTGCGGCTATTTTCCACCGTTATAAAATTTTTGAATCTTCCCTTACAATAATATAAGGATATTTTCCAAGTAAATATTTTATTTTATAATTATGTGACTTTTAAATGATCTCAAAATGAATATTTTAAGAATTTATGAAAGGTACTCTTTATCAAAATCAGAATTTTAGATGTTTTAAATATTTATCTTTCTAAATATTTTTAATTAATGTCCATGTTTTCAAAATAATTTTAAGGATTTATTTATATGGAGATGAATGTTTTGAAATGATATTTCTTTTCAAAAGTTTTGAAGTGGTATGGGACACTTTGATCCAAAAATCTCTTTTAAATTACTTACTTAATAAATGTGTGACTTTTAAATGATTTCAAAAAAAGAGATATTTCTCTCAAATAGTTTTGATTTCATCTATGTCAACATCATTTGATGGATTTTAAGTATATTTGAAGTTGATTTATTATGATACAAAACTTCCATATTGTTTTGACGTATTTGTGATGTGTTTTACTTTGGATGTGTTATTCTTATACCATTCATGGTTTATGGATGAAATATTTACATTTCGTATGCTAGTTTTAATACAAATGTTTATGTTATGTTTGAACCTTTTCATATGGGAATGCATTGGACTTAATATGTGATGGGTCGAGCCCGCTATAGCTCCTCGATACATCGGTAGGTCTCATGAGACAAACTAGTGTCTTGGCCAAGGCCTTGGCAAAATCCTATTTGTAGTCTTGGCACGAGGCCTTGGCTATGTGGTTATGATAGTCTGGGATTATGCATTCCATCATTATGATAGTGGTTATTGATATTTCATGCGATTATTCGTTTAGTAGAATATCCATGTGAATAAGTAAATGTCATTATTTCATTTTATTTTTGCCATACTATGTTGAAGTTCAAATTTAAAAATGCTTTTGTGTTAGTTATACATTGCCTTAAATGTTTATTCTTATTTATGAATGGTTCCGCTATATTATTATCCTTACTAGGAATTTGATCTCACCCCTTTTCTATGTTTTATTTTTCCCAGGATGTGAAGAAGTAAATTATGAATGACCTGCAGGGAGGGTATGAGGGGATAAGAGTGTAGACTATGGAGACTATGTTGTTATGGTTTTCATTTTTATGATGTAATGTAAAACTTTATAAATATATCTAGTGTTACCAAGGCTATTAAACTAATTGGTCTTTCGAGATTTGATCTTTCTTGTGATCATGCCAATGTTATGTAATAATGCACCGACTCTAGGTAACTGGGGTCGGGGTGTTATAGTTGGTATCAGATGAATTATAGTACAACCCTTGGAAGATAGATTTAGATAAACTCTGATTGGAGCACATAGATTTAAGATGGACTTTGAGGATTATTATAGAAGAACTTCCTAGAATTTTGGTATTGTTGAGATTTTGTGAGTTTTCTGAGAAATAAATATCTATCTAGATTCGAGCAGGTAGAGGCGGCTCTAGCATAGATGTATATAGGGGTAAAACCCAAAAACAAACCTTTGAGCTAGACTTGAATGGGAACTGGTGACAGACAATGGGCCTTGCTTCGCTCTTGGTTATGACAATCCCGGGGGATATGCTTAGGATAACTCTCATTTTCTTTACAAATCATTATGAAGGGTTTATAAGTATATACTTCCTCAAAGAAAACATTTTTATGATTATGGATTATATCCATAAATAGTTCAATTTTTGTTAAGTGTTTTATAAGTATGGAATTATGTATTTTGATTCATAAATTGATCTAGTTTATTCTATTGTTTAAAAATGGCGCCTAGTGGAAGAAATGGAAACTGTATCAATGCATTCACTCCATGTAGGGATTTTCATCCTGCTCAAGATAATTATAGTGGAGTCGGTGATGCAACTGGTGTCGATCAGTTAATCACCATACTGGGACAACTCACTCAGGTTATGAATAATAACCTTACCCGTATGGAGCACCCTGATCCGCAGCGTGGAGGATCAATGTTAGATCTCATTATGACGCAAAGAAGAGGTAATGATTTCACCACCCTTTTTCAAGTTCCTTTCTTCTTCCACTTCTTCTTTCTTTGTTATTACCATTCTAAAATAATAAATCCAGTATCTTATATTTACTATTATGTTATTATAAATATGGTACAATCATATTCATTATTCTATCCATCCTTTGAATAACATGTCACCACACGTGCGTACGCACGACTTACTGTCTCCACGTCGTGGTGTAATTGTTATTAAATAAATTATTATTTGGATGGGTACAATAATGATGTGTAATTCATGTAAATAATAAATATAACATGATAATTATTCTGTATATATAATATACCATCCAATTATATATTATTTTAATATCAAAAGAATGATATTGTCGCTCGTGTGTACGTACGGACTAACATCTCCACGAACGCGATGAGATTCATTCTCCATTGTATCCATTCAAGTCTAATTATCATTTGATGATTAATAATATTATCTAAGGACTTTATATCATTCCAGATATGATTAAGATACAGCCTATCCCTGACAAACATGGCTTATGTAACAAAACATATAAAATAAAATGAGTAAGTTAACACCCGAATCGACGATAATACTAAGATATTATTAACAAATCAATGTTAAAAGATCATATATGATATCATATTAATATATATGATTCTTCTATAATTTAATAAAAATTATTTCAACATTATAAAGGAGGTTAACCTACCCTCAACCAACGAAAAGTACAAGGTAAGGTTTTATTTCGCAATATCTTCATTATCTGAGGTTGTTTATACGTAATAATCTACTGGGATCTCTTTATCATCCACATCCATGTTTCTTAAAAATGTATTTCAAAACATTTTTACTATTTACAAGAATATGGGTTAAATTAATTTATACCCTTCTTTACTTTTTATAAGACGTTTATAAAGGAATTTTTACATTTCTTTCAAAACAATGTCATTTTTAATCTTTTCGACAGAATTTTTTCAAATGATATTTCTTTTCAAAAGTTTCGAAGTGGTATAGGAATATTTGATCCAAAAATATCTTTTAAATTAATTCCTTAATAAATGTGTGACTTTTAAATGATTTAAAAAAAAAGAGATATTTCTCTCAAATAGTTTTGATTTCATCTATGTCAACATCCTTTGATGTATTTTAAGTTTATTTGATATTGATTTATTATGATACAGAACTTCCATATTGTTTTGAAGTTTTTTTCATTTGTTTGACTGTGGATGTGTTATTCTTATACCATTGGTGGGTTATGGATGAAGTATTTACATTTCATATGCTAGTTTTAAAATGAATGTTTATGTTATGATTGAACCTTTTCATATGGGAATGCATTGGACTTAATATGTGATGGGTGGAGCCCGCTATAGCTCCTCGATGCATTGGTAGGTCTGCTGAGACAAACTAGTGTCTTGGCACAAGGCCTTGGAAAAATCTTATTTTTAGTCTTGGCACGAGGCCTTGGCTATGTGGTTATGATAGTCTGGCATTATGCATTCCATCATTATGAAAGTGATTATTTATATTGCATGTGATTATTCGATTAGTAAAATATCCATGTGATTAATTAAATGTCATTATTTCATTTTATTTTTTCCATACTATGTTGAAGTTCAAATTTAAAAAGGCTTTTGTTTTAGTTATACATTTCTTTAAATGTTTATTCTTATTTATGAAAGTTTTCACTATATTGTTATCCTTACTGGGAATTTGAGCTCACCCCTTTTCTATGTTTTATTTTTCCCAAGATGTGAATAAGTAAATTATGAATGACCTGCAGGGATAGTATGAGGGGATAAGATTGTTGACTATGGAGACTATGTTGTTGTAGTTTTCATTTTTATGATGTAATGTAAAACTTTATGAATATATCTAGTGTTACCAAGGCTACGAAACTAATCGTTCTTTCGAGATTTGATCTTTCTTATGATCATTCCAATGTTATGTAATAATGCACCGACTCTAGGTAACTGGGGTCGGCGTGTTACAAATACAAAGATGTACTAGAGATCATATTCACCCAGATTGTATTATGCACAATCGTATTTAGGTAGAATTGGAGAAGAAATATTTTCAGTGGAAATAACGGTAAGTTCAAAGACATTCTATTTTAACTCATACAATTTTAAACTTTTTCTAAAATGTATTTAAAATCATGAAGTCATTATACAAGAAGAATTTTATGAGAGACAGAAATTTTCTGATCAAACTTGGGATACCATCATAATTAGAGGAATATGTTCTTAAGACTGATGATTTCAAAGAATAGAAAATAATGTGACCAATAATTTAGTCAACTATTTAAAAGGGGTTGATTTAATTTTTTTATCAATCAAGTGGATAAAGAGAATAGCTGAAAATAATTATTGGATGTGTTGTTGAGGGGAAGATTGATATTCAAAGAATTTTTCATTTCAATTAGTATAGAGCATTAAATTTATGAAATTAAAATGTGAAATCAAATATAGACTCACATATCAAAAGATATTATAAAGAAGAAACAAAGATTGAATAATATTTGAGAATAGTCAAGAAGTGTTGATAAAGTTAACGATTCACCTAAAATTCAAGGAATCATGCAAATTTTGGTGAATTTGGTTGAGCGGGAAATATTTGGGGATTCCCACAAAAACCATCCTTGGATCCATTATAAAATGTAGATGTACGTTTTACTTTCTATGTGGTCTAACACGGAGGTACTGTTCACTAGAAGAGTGAGAATATCAGAATTTCTAGGGGGAGAAAGGACGTTTTGTATTGAGCTATGTTGAATAAGTTTTAACACATTCAAGTGAAAATATAATATACATTATTGGGATGTTATTCAGTTGATCATTTAATTTAGTGACCAACGTGTTTAGATATTTATCATATTCTTTTTCTTATTGTATTTGGTTGATTATCATATTGAGCTGAATAATAGGATATGGATTTCCATATTGGGATTCTTGGACTGGGGAAGGAATTATTCTAAATTGTCTCAATTGTATTTTGGCATAGTTATATCCATTATATTAGCAAATCGGATTTGGAGAATTAGATTGGAAGAATCAGACTAGGCAATTAAATTGTATATCAAAGTCTTGATGTTTTACGATCTTATGGGTAAGAAATTGAAGAATTGTTTTCCCAAAGAGTGAATTTTGGTAAGTCGAAAAGAATCACATGTAACATGAGTTATTACAGAAACATTTTTGTATCCTTTTTTTATGGGGGTTCACGTGCACTATTGTATTGCTTTCCTAGTCCTACATTAGAGGAAGGGTATCTCCTACTCTTTGTATTCTAGAAAAATAATTGATTAATAGTGGATAGTGTATTATTGGATTATCTCTAAACTATACCAAGAATGTAGCTATTCTAATTGAATAGTGAAACTTGTAAATGCTTGATTTCCTATGGATGTGTGCTGAAAAAAAATTTAGCAGGGAATGAAATCATTAATATGAGGCCAAGATTATATCGTTTTTAAGGAAACATGAAATAAATTTTATCACTGATTCACCCCTACCCCTCTTAGTGATACAATTATCATGACTGAGCACAATGAAGTGGTATTAGAGCTTAGTTTCCCTTCACTTATTCTTTGCTGATAGATAATTTGTACTGTGTGAATAGTATATGTAATCCAATTTTCGATGGAAATAATTGTTATATCTAGAAAGATATAATGTTACCTTATTCTATGTTTATTGGATATGATGTTCTTCAGGCTAAAATAGATGGGTTTTCTCTTACTGATTATAGTGTTCCTCTTATATTTGTTGATAAAATGAATCTTGAGAATTATGGAATGGAAAATAATTCTTTATTATCATCACTTTCTAAAAGTTAAATCCATAGGTTGAAAGGTGTTACCATAGCCAAACGTAAATGGGAAAAATTAAAAAAATATATATGAAGGAAATACAAACGTCAAGGGGGAAAAATTACAAATATGGAAATAGCAGTATGAAGACTTTAAAATAGGTTAATATGAATCTATTGAGGGTTTCTTTAACAGGATGAATGACATTTTCAGCACTATCAGATGTCTTGGAGAAAATTAATATGATTATATATTTTTTTAAAAGATTTTGATAATCCTTCCAGACATATTTTATGAAAAAAATTCTTTTCTAGATGAAAAATTTCATGAAACATCTCCTCTAGATTATATTCATAGTAATATCAATACTTATAAAATGAGAAGAGTTAAAGCTATGAAAAGAAAACCAATGATGTATAGTGAAATGTATTTCCATGATTAGAAAGAAAATTCAAAGAAAATTGAAGATGAAGCTGGTGAATCCAATTCTAAAAATTAGGTATGTAAATTTTTTGATGATATTTGATCCTTGTTTTCTAAATATGATAAAATATGAATGTGTAAATACAAAGGGTAACATCCCTTGAAATGTTTTGAGTGTGGATCTATTATAAATGTTCATCTAATTTTCTAAAAAAGAAATATACAAGAGGATAGTTATGAAGAAGAACAAATTCTAAGAAGATCGTGGAAGAAATATGGAGATGTTGGAAAAAAAATTCTATAGGGAAAGATAGAAAATTCATCAAATTCAAAAGAATAAGTTTCTTATCTAAAAAGGAAGAAGTTGAAGGCAATTATGCTAAATCAAAAAAGTCTATTGAGTATGGTATTGAGAATACCTTTATTTCAATAGTGAATGATGATGATTTTGGAAGTAAAAGTTCCGAGGAAGAAAAAACCCAACTTGAATTTTATTTGAGGGAACAGTTGAAACAATGTTTTATAAGGATCAAAAGGCTTGAAAAGTAAAAAAAATTGGAAGATGAATATTCCTTAAAAATCAATCAAGAATGTATTTTTTATGATAATGTGAAGTAGGTGAAGGAAATTGATGATCTAAATAAATCTCTTGAGGAAGAAAAAAATCATAATGATCATTTGGAAGTAAAGCTGAAAGAGAAAAAAGATGAGTTGGAACTTGTCCAAAAAAAACATTATAAAGTTGAAGAGAAACAAACATGCTTCAGAAACTCTATCAATGAAATTTTTGAAAGTTTTTGTATTGAGGAAACAAAAAAAATAACAAAAAAATTATCTTCAAAGGTTAAGAATAAATATATAATTGTTTTTAAAAAATATGAATAATGGGAAAGTAATGTATGTGGCCAAGACCAATAAAGTTAGGGATCCAGAAGTTCCAAAAAAAACCTAAGTCTGAAAATGATTTAACGGGATCCAGAAAAGGCTCGAATACTTCCTATTATATTAATGATGAATAGAAAAATATAACTATTATTGACAACATAAAGGTTTATGGATTCTAATAGTACAAGGTGGTTACTTAGAAACATATTCACAATTCAGTTTAGTATGGATGTTCTAGAGGAAAATACTCTTTTTGTTGATATTGTTGGTATTTTGGTGGATTTGGACCCACAAATAACATGTATTCGTTCAACCTACAACATTACTATTACTCTAGGGGTTATGAAAGGAATAGGTTTTGGGGGACTAAACTCCCTCGGAACAAAAAAATATGAGAAGGATGTTCTAAATAAGTCTTCGAAGGTTGGTCGGAAGATTGAAAATCATTTTCAATATTTAGAAAAAATTTGTAAATGTTGTGAACAACTATGAATCCTTGAAAAAGGATGTATTGTATTGTTACTGGCACAAAAAAATATTCTTAACAATTATCAGAAGCTAAATATGAAGAAATAATGGAATAAAGAAAAATATATTGTTGTAGAAACTGCTCTGAATTCTATAAAAGGAGAACAACCATGGATTCCTGATAGTTTTTGTTCCTCTCATATTAAAGTAGACTTGAAATTTTAGAAAATTGTGAAAAAATTTAAGGTGGGAATGGTTACATTTGGAAATGATGAATCCTTGAAAATAAAAGTTATTAGGTGAGCCATCATTGGGAAATAAAATATTAAATTGAAGAAAACATTGTATGTTTATGGGCTAGAAAAAACTTTGATAATTGTTTCAAAACTACATGATGAGGGTAAAAAAACATATCATTAGAAAAGATTAATATTTTAATATTGATGAATATGGAAAAATAGTGACCAGAGGCCAACGTACAAATGGGAATATTTTTCAAGTTGGAGAACTAAAAAACTCTTGTTACTTAAGTTTAGTAGAAGAGAATCAATTGAAAAATAAAAGGCTGGGATACATGTTTCAAAGAAAATTTAGAAATTTATCAAAGTAAAATAGAGTTTGATAAATTCTATATTTTTTATGAAAAAGAGATTGATGTCTTATTAATTGTAAGAAAGAAAAGATTACAAATGTTGTGCCCAATAAAGTTTATATTTTTCCAAAACATCCCCTGGAGATTATTCATTGTGATTTCTATAGTATAATGATATATCAATAAAAAATTGAGATAAGAATTTCATCACTTTCATTAATGATTTTACTCACACTTCTTTTTTTGTTTATATGAAACATAAATTAGATTATTTAAAAAAATTAATGTTTCTGAAGGAAAGCAAAAAAGGAATGTGAGTATTTTGTAAAAAAGATGAGAACTGAAAAAGGAGGTGAATACATAAGTACATAGTTTGAAAGTTATTTGGAGAAGCACAGAATTTGGAATGAGTATAGTTCAACATACACTCCTCAACAAAATGTAGTTTCTAAAAGAATGATTAGATGTTTGGTGGAATTTAAAAGAACTACGTTACTTGAACATAGACTTTCTCATTAATATTATAAGAAATCTATGAGTACTTCTGTTTATATTCAAAATAGAATTTTCAATAGGATAAGATTATGTATAACTTTGTATGAATTTTTTATCAAAAAAATCCAAGTTTGAAACACATTATTGTTTCCAGGAGTCTATGTATTGTAAATAATAAAAGTGGAAACTATGGAATGGATGAACAGAAAGTTGGAGATGGAATTTTTCTTAGCTATTCTCTAGAAGTAAGGGGATATAGATGATTCAATAAAAATAATAAGAATTGTTCATTCAGTTGATGTGAAAGTAATTAAATGATCTATGGAATACAACTCTATTCTAAAAGACAAGGATGTTGAGAAAGATAAGGAAAGTTTCCAAAAAAAAATTGATAGGGATACCGACAATTGTTATCCTCTTAAAGAAGAAGAATCATACTCTGTTGTTTCCAGTGATGATGATGATACTCTATAATCCCATCGTAGAATGAAGTAGATTGTGGTAGGCTATAATATAATTGGGTATCAATTTCATATGGTTTAAAAAATGAGACCAAAAAATTCTACTACACATACTTCTTTGTATTCAAAAGTGGATCCAAATGATGTGAAATATGCTTTTGTGTATATAGAATGGGTTTAGGCCATTAATGAAGAGCTGGATCAGAATGAAAAGAATGATACATAGGAAATTGTACCTAATATATAAAACAAAACATGATTGGTACGAAGTGGTTCTTTTAGAACATGATTAATGAAGAAGGTGAAGTGATAAGAAAAAAATAGATATTGGAGTGTAAATGGTATCCACAAGTTGAAGTTATGGAATCTGATGAAGCCTTGGCCCTTGTTGAATGATTATAAAAAATTAACAATTTTTTATGCAGTTACTATACAATGGAGTTACAAGATCATTCAAATGGATATTAAATCCACATTCTAGAATGGTGATCTTAATTAGGAAGTTTACATTGAACAACCTAGTGTAATTGTTTTTGGGAAAGAAGAATGTTATGTATGCAGATTGAATAAGTATTTGTACAGGCTAAAACAAGCTCTGAGATCATGATATTCAAAACAAGATACTTCCATAAGGATATTGAGTTTTAATAAATGAATATTTGATGAAAACCTATGTATCACATAAATTAAAGTTTATAACCTCAAAAAAAATTATGTTTATCAAGTTATATTTGTAAGGGATGATGTAATATGCTTTGAAAGATTTGCTGAAGAGATGATTTTTTTTGAAATGTCCATGTTGGGGGAAATGAAATACTTTCTGGGGTTTAAAATTTTACAAAAGAATAAACATATCATTATTTACCAATAAAATTATCCTAAGTAACTTCTAAAGAGGTTTGGAATGGAAAACTCAAAACATGCCTTGATGAAAAATGTCAGTGGGAATAAAGTAAAAAAGGAGAAGGAAGATAATTGGATCAGAATGAATTTTGAAAACTAATTAATTGTTAATTATATTTGACTACCTTGAGACTCATCATTTTTTATGTTGTTACCTTATGTGCAAGATTTAGGAGTGTTCCAAAATAATCACATTTAATTTCTATAAAAATAATTATCAGATACAACAAAGGCAGAACAAATATTGGAATCAATAATGACAGCACAGTTAGTATTGATTTGTTTGGATATTCATATACTGATTAGGTAATAAATGATGATGATAGAATATTCACATATGGTGGAGTATTCTTTCTAGTAAATAGTTTTTTTATTCTTTGTTCAAAGAAATAGAATTCAGGAACTCTCAGTACACTTGAATCTGAGTATGTGTCTTCCACTCAAGTCACTACTCAACTTATGTGGATGAAAACTCAATTAGAATACTTAATTGTTGAAGTGAAGTTACCCTTACTATTTGGGTGTGGGAATCAAAGTACAATCAATCTCAATTGGAATAAAATTCAACATTATCACAAAAACATATTATTAACAAATATCATCTTATCAAAGAGCATGTGGAGAAGAATGGATTAATGCTAGAGTATGTTCCAATAATAGAACAAGTTGTTGGCATTTTTACAAAACCTTTAACAAAATAATGATTTTCAAAATTGAGGTAGAACATGGGTGTCCATTATTTTTAACATTAATGATAAGGTATGTGTTTGTGTCCCCTCTCTCATCTTACCTTTGGATAGTGTTTTCAAGGGGGAGAATTGAATTTTTTTATAAATCTGTCCATAAAAGGAATGTAAAAATGGGGGAGTTTTGGGTAAGCTGTGATTTCAACAGTGTATTGTGTGTGAACTATTATAAATATTTTTTATAGTGGTTTTAAGAAACAATTTGTATTTATTCATGTAAATTTTCAGATCTAAGGAGAAAGGACAATGACGGTTCTCATAATCACTACTTTTGAACAGTATGATTTTTCTATCAATGATTCTTCTTTCCTAAAATGAGTGATCTCAAGAATGAATACAATTTTTGATAAGTAATACATTATTTATGGATAAAAAGTTCAGTGATTTATGAATCATTGTACATAGAAAAGTTTTAAAGGGGGTATTTTTAGGACAAATCTGACGATGAAGGTGATTGTATTTTGATGTTGTATTTTTAATGTCAAGAATGTTTTTAAAGAAATGAAAATCACCACACTTTATTTTTTAGTGAAAATTGATTTTGACCATCATGTTAAAGATATTTCAAATAAAATTACATGAAAAGTTCTATTTTATTTAGTAGAGTTTAGATATAATAAAAGTCTCATAGGATTCACACTGAATTTGGAATGAAAAAATCCATCCTTTAGAGGAATAATATTTCTGGATGTAATCGGTTATTAGATTCACTCTGTATCCATTATAGATGATGTGATCGTGTTGAAGAAGAATCAATGTTTTCGTAACTGTGATAAGTAAAATTTGACGATGCTTTTCAAATCATGGAGTTCTCACAAATCATGTGTTTATGGTAAATCTTTTGGTGCAAGATTGATAAATGAAAGGGGTAGTAAAAGATATGTTGATCTATTGTATTCAGATTGAGAGAATCTTGATCAAAAATACATAGGTATGTTGGAGATCATATTTATCTATATTTTATTCTAGAAAATATAATTTAGGCTGAATTGAAAAATAAATTGTGTTGGTGGAAAGGATGGGAAGTTGAAATAATCTCCATTTAATGTCAGACGATGCTGAATATATTCACACATATATTAAAAAAAATTAATTCATGAAACAAGATCATGTATGTTAAAGAAATGAAGTTGTTTATAGGACTCGGGATGTAATCCTAATCAGAGGAAGAATTTCTTCAAACTGATTATTTCAAAGAAGTGAAGAGAATATAATCAATAATGCCATCAACTGTTTTAATGCAGTTGAATTACATTGTTTATCGACCAAGTGGATCAAGAGAAGATATAGAGTAAATTGATAGATGTGTTATTGAGTGGGATCTTGAAATACAAATAATGTTTCATATAAATTGGTATATAGAATAATAATGAAGAAAATAAAATGAGAAATTAGATAAAAACTGACATTTGAAATGAAATTCTAAAGAAGATAGAATCTTTGAACTTTCAATTCTAAACTGAATTGAACTCATTTGTAATTTCTGTGTGGTCTGACATGGAGGTACCAGTCACTAGAAGATAGAATCTTTGAACTTCTATGCAGAGAAAGAAGTTTTGTATTGTGCTATGTTGAAGAATTTATATGGATTAAAGTGAAAATATATTTGATTATATTGCATAATTATTTAGCTGAACTTTTTATTCAGTGATCATCATATTCTATTGTTTACCATATTCTATTTGTTATCGTATTAATTTTATCATCATATTAGGCTAGATAATCAAATAGGAATTTCCATACAGGGATTTTAGTACTAAGGAAGGAATTTATTTTAATTGTCTCAATTGTACTATTTCATAGTTATATCCATCATATTTGGAAATCATATATAGTGAATGGGATTTTAATAATTGGATTGGGCCATCAAATTCAATATCAATGTCTTGAAATTCTTACCATCTACTCAGTAAGAAACTGAAAAAAAATTCCAAAGAATACATTTGTGGAAGTTGATAAGAAGAACATGTAAAATTAGTTGTTGAACATACATTATTCTACCTTATTTGTGATAAGGGGGTGCACATGCACTATTGGATTGTCTTAATAGTCATACATGAATGAAAGGGTATATGTGACCTATTGTATTCCCTGAAAATTAATGATTACTTGTAATGGATCATTTCCAAACCATAACAAGGATGTAGCTATGCTTATCTAATAGTGAACCTTGTAAATTATTTTCTTCATATGGATGTGTATCTGAATTTTTTTCAGTAGTGAATGAAATATTCAATAGGAGGTAATGGTGTCTTCATATTCAAGGAAACCTAAAAGATAAGTTATAACAGAATTTCCCCTCCCCCTCTCAGTGATACAATTATATTTACTGGGCACATTGTAACACCCTAAGATTTTATGAGAAATATTATTTTTTATTTATTTGATTCCTTGTGTTGTACGCAACACCAAAATTAGCTTGTGTTATACACAACACTATATTATCTTTTATTATACACAAACAATATTCTTGCATTGTGTTGCACGCAACAGCAACCTTCCTAAATAGCGTTTGTTGTACGCAACACTAAATTTCACTAAACAATAATATATTGTTATAATATTATTATTAACTAGACATTATGAATATTATTTCCCACATTTTGAATTTTATGACATTGTAATTCATCTTACACATTATCAAGAACATGGTATGAGAACAAAATAAATTTTTTGGGTAAAATAATTATTTGTCAAAAAATACTGTTTTGTCACCTTTTGTAGTCACACCCACTGTAAATATAGTTTAAACACATTTATATGATCAATTTGACGAAATAAACATATTTATTTCAATAAGGATATAATAATTAACTTTGGCTAATTTTTTAATATTTTTCTATTATATTTCAAATTTTGATGAATAGTAAAAATATGCTAAATTTTAATTAAAAACAAATTTTTTAATCAATATAATTTATATGGTTAAATTATAATATTTAATGGTTTTAAAGTATAAATAGGACAATTTTTTTCTATTTAATATTATGTATTTCATTATCATTAATTTTACAATGAATTCATTGGTAAAATCATTTCAATCTTTTGCAATGTTTTAACTTTTAGAACCCGTTTTCTCAACAGCGGGATTAATATTAAATTAAATACTTAAAAATATGTGTTTTGAGTTTGGAAAAATGGATTCCATATTTGGATTAAGTAGGTAAAAATTATGTTATTAGACTACTTTTTATTTTTAGACATTATTAACAGTAACTATGGTAGATTTTATTTACTACGGTTAAAGGTAAATCGGGTAATTATGGGTAAAAATAATATTCTAAAATTACCCTAACACCTAAAAAAAATATTGCATGAAACAAAGTTGACCCATATCACCTATGGGTCGGAATATATTCATTTAAGGGACTTTTGACCATGAAAATGATGTAATTATTTTTAAAACCAAAGAAAGTGACAACATGTCACTCTCTTATATCTGATAAGTGTAATAATTTTAATTTAGTGATAAACTTCATTAAACAAAGAACATAAATTTTCAAAAAAGGATAATAAAATTATATAAATCATGTGAATTTATTTATAATTTTTAGGGATTAAATGATTATCATTAATAATGACACAATAATGATGTATAAATTATTTTATTGATTGAAATATCAAATAAATGGTTCTAAAAATATTAAAATAAATATTATATGAACTATTTAATATGATCCTCAAGTTTTCTAGATAAATATGACATGTTATAAATCTATTAAATATTTTGGTTCGAATGTATCTTCTATGTCTATTTAATTTTAATTCAAATAAATGAATAGTGATAAAATTGACACTATTGTTATTTTATAAATATAACATATTATTAAATTGTTTAAAATTACCAAATTATTTTAAAAAATATAAATTGAAATTTATATGTTCTAAAATTTCATAATTTATCCAATTATGGACAATTCATAACAAATAAGAAATTATTTATAACAATTTAATATTTAGAATATTATTACCAAAAATAAAATTAAATATATTTAATAAAGATAAATCAAGTTGATAAGGTTTCAAATAAATTCCCAACATGTATTAATTTTATTAAATGATAATATTAAAACCCTATCTCATCTCATCTTTGATGTTGAGTCATTTTGGAAGTTTTTTTTGTGGGGTTTGAGTTTATTGTAAATTAATATTTTGGAGGTTTCCAAAAGTGCCCCTCTCCTCTCTTATAAAAGGGAACTTCCTCCCTCTCTTCATCACACCATTTTGAGCCTTCAAGATTTCCCAAAACTAGTCCATTTCTCTTATGCACTTCCCTAGAAACATACTAGAGGTCCTAGTCTTCTTCAAAGACCAACTTTAGTGCCCTAATAAAATGTTTAGAAGAGGCGTGTCGAAGAAGAGGTAACATCCTTTACTGATTCTTTCAAATTAATTTCTTCTTATACTTCCTCTTATTTTTTTATTTCATAATAAAGTAATAACAAAAATATCACTCATATAAAGATATGTTATTATATATATGAAACAACCCTGTTTCATATTCTATCCATCCTACAAAAAAGGAAATCACCGCATGTGCGTACGTACGGCTTACTATCTCCACGTCGTGGTGTGATCTATTTTTTCCACCACCACCTTACTTGGATGGGTATAATGTTGGAAATAATAACTATATATGATTATTATAACATTATACTAATTATTAGATATTATATAATCAACTCCAATACCATTCAACAATTATGGGAATGATATTGTTGCTCCTGCGTACGTACGGATTACCGTCTCCACGACGCTATGAGATTCACTCTCCATGTTAACCATTCAAGAATGATTATAAAGTATATAAACTAAATAATAATGAAATATATGCAATAATAATGATACTGTATTTATTTACATATATGTTACATTTATTAATTCCATTCAATTCAATAAGAAAACGAAAACATCGTTCATGCGTACTTACGGCCTACCGTCTCCATGAACGGTGTTTTTTATTCCATTTATCAATCTATCATATATATTTATTTGCTGAATATGTATTATATGAAAATAATATTTTAAATTCTGGAATTAAGTAAATCATGATATAAGTAATAATATCAAGAACAAAAATTCCAAACATGTATGATAAATGAAACGATTTTACCCAAAACGCTGCTTTAATTGACAAAAGAACGGGTAATATAAAGTCAAAATTGAATCATATATGATATCATAAATATTATTATGGTTATGTTACATGGTAATAATATGTTAAAACCTACAATACAAGAGTTTTCAACACGTACGGAAGAAATTGGACCTAAGGTAAGGGATAATTATTCCAATCTCATTCTTAACCGACATTGTTTCTTCATAAGTATTTAATGGGGTTATATTTATCATCCATGTGGATATTTTATAAAAATGTTTTCATGTACGTTTAAAGTAATTTTTACCAATTTTTGAATTTTACTACATGGTATGTAAGGAATCTTTCTTTTTCTTACCATACAAGATACCTTTTGAATTTTTCGACAAAAGTATGAGAAGAGTGTTTTTTAACTTATACGGCATGAATGTATTTTTACGGTTTCATAATGCCTTATTTTCATGAATCTTCCTCTACAATATTTCATGACTATTTTCAACAAAATCCTTACTTTTAAACTTGAATGACATTTTGTGAAAATAAAATGATTTTAATGAAGAAAGGATATTTTCTTCAAGAATACATTTCAAGGGTTTTATCAAAACTATTTTCCATCTAAGATGAAATTATTTAGTATGATTATGTTACAAGTATAATGTATCTATTATTTACATGGTTTGATGAGGAAATGATATCCATTTGTTTTATATGGATTATGTTATTATGGGATGCTGTTTATGAAACCCATTTTATTGTTTGGGTTATGATGAATGATTTATGATTGTTTTGTGGAACACATAAGAATGATTCCAATATGAGATGGGTGGGACCTATATCTACATATAATTCATTGGGTAAAGATTTATATATCATGAGATAAACTTGGATGGAACAGCATGCAAATCTGGTTCAGTAATACAGGGCTATAATGGCATGTAAACTCGGTTCAGTAATGGACTTTTTCCGCTATGATGGTCTAGGAAGCAATGTCTTGGCTAATATGGAAATCATATCATGTGCTTAATGGTTTTCCATAATTACAAGTTTTATTATCAAGATATTTTATCATGATTGATGTTCATTTATGTTCTATGCCTTATGAACTGCCAAGATTTATTTCACAACTCAAGATTTTGATGTTTAAACTTTATGTTCATGTTTTTGTGTTCAAATGTATATGGTTTGTTTTATTTTCTCTATCCTTACCCTTATGGTGCATTGGAGATCACCCTTTATATGTTTTATTTTCCCCAGGATATAAAGAATTGTTGTAGGTATGAAAACAAAAGTGGAAGATATTTATGGGAGATGTTGAAAATCTTTCACCATGATTAGAAGATTATGTTCTGAGTTTCCAAAGACACTGAACTATTACGGTCATTGGGTGTCTATTTTTGTTATGTATTAAGTATTCAGTAAAATTAATGTAACGTCCATGTATATAAATATTTGGGTCTCTATACACATTCACAAAGGTGTTTAGGGTATTTTTATGAAGGGCCAATTGTGTCTATAAATAGGCCTCTACCCCCTTAATTTACTATGTCCAATCCATAGATTATATCGGGTCTCTGGAATCATGTAAGTGTTGTGAAAAGGGATTTCTTCTATGAAGAAGTAATGGAAAACATAATTTGTGAAAAGAAAAATAAGTATGTCTATATGATTGTGAGAATTCCCCAAAGAACCAAATTTTTGAAGAAAGTTTGGAATTCCATGAAAAATTTAAAAGCTTCAAGAAATTTATAGAGTTTTATAAATTTTTGCAGTTGTTGTGTGAAAGTGAAAGTAGCAGAAACTAAGAGGAATTTCCCAGAAATTGAAAGGTAAATTAATATTCATCAATTAGAGAAAAAAAATTCTTCATATTACACTAAATGGGTTGTAAAAAATATTGATTTAAAATCTCTATAGAATAAAATTTTAGAGGAATGGTGGGCACACATTGCTTGAGAGGAAATTGAGATTTTAAAGTGTGAAAATTAGTGACTTATGAGGGATAGCGAGTCTTCTATGAACATTGTAATAATAGTGTGATATAGTTGATTTGGTAAGTAGCAACATTATCATTGTATACTTATTATAAAATCCTAGTTATGATTGATTTGAGTAAAATTGTTCGGTCTCATTCCTATTTTCATTTCTCGACATACTTTAGTATAGAAAATAGTGTGAATGGTATTTTGTTTAATGATAAAACAATATGGAAATTGTAGTGTGTTTTAATATTTCATGTCCAAATTCATGCCACCGGTTTATTAATACTATTGGGTAAAGATACTTCTTATTCACATCAATCATCCTAGTCCCGCAATATTTCAAATGTCCCATCAAGACCAACAATTATTGACTTACACATAGCTTCTCAAAAATTCACATCTCAAATGAAACAATGTGAAACCAACAAGAATGTTACCTCAACCTTAACTAAGACCCAATTGGTGTATACTATTGTACCACCCCATCAAATAAAATTGATACACACTTCTCTAAGTCACACAATATAAATTTTAGACTCACATGCCTCAAAAATTGACCATACTATATAGAATTTAAATCTCATCTATCTAAGATCATTTTTAGAACTCTTCTCCATAGTTATTGCATTTTTCTATTACCAAGGTCTATCGCATGATTTCCCACCAACCTAAACGACGTTATAAAATTAGGAGCCTATATTAATTCATTATCTATCCTACATCCAACAATCTAAAATCCTGATATTTTTCTTAATGGGAATCAAAATTGAAATAAATAGGATTAGGCATCACATGGATCCTTCCCTCTGAAACCAAAATTTCATACTAAAGAACCCATTGTGTTTTATATCATGAAAGCTTATGGGATCACCGTACCTATAATAAATTCTATAGAGAATATATCAAGAACCAATACATTAATTTAAAGAATCCCTCTATGCTTCTCACTTATGAGGCACTCACAATCCTAGTTAACCCCTCACTCAAGTTACCCTCTAATAGAAGAAACATCTTGAGCTGCATCTTAAAATAATTTTTCTCTCCCCCTATCCAATTATTCATATCTCTTGTTGAACATAACTCATGGGGAACAAACATTAATCCCATATCACCATAAAATGGGAACCCGTCAGCCAAAATGCCTATCTTTATGGATCTGAAAAGCGCATATTAGATATCACGTTCCAAATAATTATCCAACTAGGTCACTAATCCCCATCAAAAATAAATATATTGTAATACACCCCTCAAGGACCACAATCTATTTCACAAACACACACACACGTATATAGAAATATATACATATATATATATATATAATGGCATCATCCTCTGATGATATGTGATGAGAAATTCATATTCATATGGTATCATTTAGTAAAATTTCACTATGTATCTATTTGGGAAAATTAAATATAGGATATTACTCAAACATTAAAAAAATGAACCCATTTTATTTTTTCAACTAGTATTATGATCACCCACTTGATGTTTAGTTATAATGCATCAGATGTCTGTACTGACCTACAAGGGTCAATATACTTCCCTCACATCGTGGAACTGAATAGTCGTCAAGGAAAATATATCAAAAGGCCTGATTTTTTAGGAATTATTTTTTTCAAAAAAATTTAATTTTATAGATTTTATTACATGAAATTACTATTTAATCTAGTGTTACTTGCAACACTGGGTTATCTTGCATTTCACGTGACACTGACTTTTAACAAAACCACATTATATTAATAATATAGTTATTTAAATCTGAATGTTATAAACTATCAATTCAAAATAGTTATATAACCATAAAAAACTACTTCTTAAATATTCATTAAAATTTCTTTACAAAAATTTATATTATTAATAAAAAAGAACATAATTTTTACTAAATCCTTTATATGTTTCAATAAAATATTTTCTAAAAAAAATAATTTCAATTATTTTTGTGGAAAATAATAAAAACTATTTTTTGGAAATTTTATAAAATTAATTTTATAAAGTAAAATTTTTTAAATTTATCATTGGATAATTATCTTTGGCTATTTTTTTTGTATTTTTCTGCAAAGTTTCATTTTTTGATGAATAGTGTAAAAAATGAATTTTAATGGAAAACTCCCATTTATATTAATTTATTTACAAAGATGAATTATATTTTAAATTATTTATATAGTAAAATTAGTTCAATTATACATCCCTTAATCAATTTTAGATCATTATAATCAATTTTATGTTGAACATTGAAATAAAAACTTTGTAAACTTTTGAACATTATCTCCTTAAATGCCTACTTTCTCATTACGCCTGTGGGATTAATATTAAACTATATTTTACACTAATGTGAATGTAATTTCACAAAAATTTATTATATATTTGGAATAATCATAATTTATAATATAAAATAAGTTAAACTAATTTTTTTAACAAAATAAATAGTAAAAATAGTAAAAATTATTTACCAGGATTGAGGTAAAATGGTCTTATGAGGGGTTAAACTAAAAAGATAAGGGTTAATAAAAACTAAAAACATGTAAAAAGACCATTTTATGAAAAAAAAAAATAGACATTATATCTTCTTTTATCTATAACGGTCCATTACTGAATCCTTTTTACATGAAAAAATGTGGGTGTAATTCTCTCATTCCAAAAAGTTACAAGTGTGCCACTCACATCATTTATAAAAGACCACCACATCTCCTATCCCTTTCACACATTAAAAACATTTTGGTTAAGATAATAAATAACTAGATAAATTTATAACTTCTATAATATAATACAAGAATCATTATTTTTTAAATAAATACAACCTATGAAGGATTTTGGTGAAAACCTAAGGAGGGTACCCGAAAAAGAGGTAACGTTCATCGATGAGAATTTTTGTTTTATTTAATCATAAGCCTCATTATATAATTATTATACTGTAAATATAAAATAAAATATAATTCTTATATATACTTAGATATGGATTTGTTAATTAAATTACCCCGAACAATTTCCACTTCCATCAAATGGGTTTCAAAATCATTAATTGTGTATACGGAGGACTACCACCTTGTGAACTGATGTCATTCATTTTTTCATTAACTACTCCTAATGATAGTTATATTGACATATTAAATATTTAAATAAGAAATATATGATATTATCATACTTATAGAATTATTATATTATCCATACCTTCATACTTTCTATTTTCTAAGAATATGAAAATGTTGATCATCTATATGGCTGACTATCACCTCAGAAAGAGATGTGATTCATTAACCCTTTACATAGAAGTTATTAAGGATTTATTTAATAAAAATATGTAATATATATGAAATAAAAATATTTTATAATTATAATATTTCATTTACCTTTATTTCTCTCAATCTAAAAATAAAATGGAAATGGCGTTCCTGCGTACGTACGCCCTACCATCTCCATGAACGGTGTATTTCATTATCTATCACAAAAATATTATAGATTAATGTAAAAAAATAATATAATTAATATATTTGAGATTTATATCATAATTATAATTCTATATATTTGGGAACCATGAATAAACCAATAGTTCCAAAAATAAAAAAAAATAAAAACATATAAGAAATACAAAGCGGTTATTACCTGAAACGTAACTTTAACATGATGATGTTAGTAAATGGGAAATAAAAGGTCATATGAAAATAATATATACTATAATATATATATATATATATATTTATATAATATACATAAAATAAACTCATGGTTACTATACATGATTTTTTAAGATATACTATGGAAATCCTGTCTTAATGTACGGGATTTCTTGTCTCTCTTTTATTTCCAGGATACATGTAAATTCACCACTTATTTATTTTAAGTGGTGTATATACTACCCATTTGGAATGTAATATCATGAATACAATTATTTTAATGATATTTAAAGTGTCATTTTATGTTATATTTTATTTTTCATTATAATTCAAAGTACTATTAAAATGTAAAGGGGGTTGGTCTCAATTATCCATCTTTGATGTGTAAATTATATTATGCCCCTGTATTCATTCATGATATGTATATATAGCCCCTTTCACATGTTATTTCATGAATTTATTTATGCTAATTATATTTTATGTTCCATTTTATTATATTCCATCATGGGGCTTCTAATGAAAATATTCCAAAGTGGTAATGATTTCATGTTACAATCTTACCGTTTATCAGGATTGTTTATGATAATATTTATAATGATAAGATATTATTATCCATATCCAAAGAAACATATGAATTTTGTTATAATATAGTTATTCAATATATTTTCATGTAACAGTACCACTCTTCTAATATTTTTTAATTAAAATAATTTAAAAAAAATAGTATAAATAAAAATAATTTTTTTATCTCCTCAGTCGAAAAAAATTTTCATCCAAAAATCTTGTCTTATCATAAAGTTTTCAAAAAAATGTCAACTTTAAAAAATAATTTATTAAATACATTTTTACCTATTTTTTAATTTTATTGAAAATTAATGTAATATTCATGTCATTTTCTAAACAATTCTCATTTGTCTTTAAACACAAATGTTAAAATAATCATTGATATTAACATTGAGGATATGAACAAACATTCTCCCTATCGTGAATACTCAAATATTTCATCCATACAATACACCTTTTAAAAGTTATTTTTAAAAAAATCCCCTATATTTAGAAACATTTTATATTTTAACGAAATTGTTTCAAAGTAAAAAAAAATTGATTTTGAAAAGGTGTTAAAAGTTGTTTTTTCAAGTGGAGACATAAAAAACTGGTTAATAAAAAATGTACATCATCTACCAATAAGTTATTCATAATAAGGATCCTTCCTCGGCATAACATAATTACTAATTTTCTTCATAACTTATGGAAAGGAAACTAAAAAACATGATTGTATATACACAGTAATGGAAAAAAAGAGATATATTAATGATCATGTGAGGATAACATGAATATAATGGTATGATAACATGAGAATAACATTTTAAAATTATACGCCACAAATCATAGATAATATTCATGATTCATCGTGTAAAACTTGGTAGTTCATAAGATATGAATTAAAATTGAATCAAATAACATGATTCGGAGGAGAATAACATTGGAATAAGACATAAGATTGTGGCATACACATAAGAATATAAACTCATTACCTTAGTATTAATGGATTACTACCAAGTATGTCATAGTGGAATGGGTTTAATATCCAAATTATCATACATTTCAAGGTTCACACACAATTCTATCATAGTAGGAAAATTATATTACTGAATTGGGTTCACATTCAATTCAATCCATATTTATCACATGAGATATCAATCCTAACCCAATGAATTGAATGAAGATATAGGTACCACCCATTAAATAATAAAAATCATGAATATTTCTTTAAAAAGATAATAAACTCATCATATCTGAGCCCTTCAAAATAATTTTGTTTCATGAACATTTCATCATGGAATAACCCATGTAAATGGAACATGTTTTATAAACATTTTTCAATTTCATCAATGCATAAATCATGTAAAATGAATAGGTTTCATAAAAATATTATCATAAAGATAAACCATTTATAGAAAGAATTAGGATGGAATCCTGGGATCATATACCCATAAAAGAAAAAGTAAAATCAATGGGGTTTTCCATTGTTGAAAAGAAATACCATATAAATATCATTAAACCATTCTTTAGTAAAATAACATTTTCATTTTGAAATCAGTTATTTAAAATTTAAAAAAATATAAAATATTATGGAAAAAAAAATTTTAAAATAACTAGGGAAAATTATAAAATAATCTTCAATGTATTGAGTATTTATGATGGAGATAAATTTCATTCTTGTTGTATAAGTTAAAATAAAACATTCATTTCACACTTTTGTAAAATAAATCAAAAAAACTAATTCAGAAAATGATAAAATGATTATTTTGAAATTTTTTAAAAAATTATAACATGGATAAAAATATATTTAAATTATCATAACAAAATATTAAAACCTTATGAAAATGTTTTTTTATAAAAAATTGATATTGAAGAAAAATGTTTTTTATCATAATAGAGAAATAAATTCAATTTTCTGTGAAAAGAATATTTTTTTGTATAGTGAACTTTTATGGTGAGAAAAATAGAAATTAAAACAATTATTTTCATGAAATTACCAGTGGATAAAAAAACTCATAACTTTCTTGATATTTTGATCACAATATTTCAACATTAGAAACATAATCATAAACAATTCTGACAAACAATGAGATAGTAACAAAAATCACATTCCACTTTGGTAACTTTTGAATCATGAGACCCATGAAAGAATTAACCTTTTATAGAAATTTAAATCCCCATAATTTTCATATGAATCAAAATTATATACCTTCATTTTAATTATATACACAATATAAAAGAAACAAGTGGTTTATAAGTAAAGTGTCTCATAGAAATAAAAGTGAGACAAAAATCCCTTACTTTAGGTCTTAATTAATTTGTATGCATTGGAATATCCCTTATATAAAATACATATTAAATATAAATACATTAAATAAATATATTAATATATATAATAACATAAATTAATTACATGTAGCCTTTTATCACTCGATTATTAAAAATTCTTTATTAAAATCACAATTTTGGGTGATATCTTCTTCGTTTTTCATATATGTTTTGGTTTGGTAGTTTTTGTCCTTGTATTTTGATAATTTTTCCATAATATACATAATCTTAACAATTATCTAAATTTCATATAAATTCACTATATTCATTTTTATATTCATTCAAAAAAGTTGATATAGGACGGTAGGTCATAAGAACACCTGAACGGTGTTTCCATTTTTCAACCAATGGAACTAAAGAAATTTAAATACTAAATAACATTTAAACAGTAATTATTATATCATATAAATTAAAAATGAATCACCTCACTTTTTAAAGGTGGTAGTCCACACGTACACATGATTGACATTATCATTTTCCACTGATTTCAATGGTAAAAATATAAATATGATATGATAACAAAATAAGTATAATTACTTCATAATTTATATATATAAATATTAAAATAATCAACATACCCATCCATTAAATATGGTGATAATAAATTAATTGTATCGCTACTTGGTGATGGTAAGTTATGCATACATACAAGAGATATTTTCACTTCTTTCTTGATGGAAAAAGGGTGAATAAAGGTCTATTAATAATAATAACATTAATGTATATTTGGGATACTAGTTTTAATATTCTATATATATTAATGTATATTTACTTTAGGTAAAGTAATAATTAAAAATAAACCAATCGATAAAAGTGATTACCTTTTCTTTGAAACAACTCTATTAGATCTCTCTTATGGGATCTAAGGTCAGTATTTTTTCAAGACCCTAAAGTCTATAATATGTATACAGGATTGAATAAGATAACATGTTTGATTATGGGAGATATAGGATTATAAATGTGGTGTAAATACGTGAGGGAGGAGGTTCCCTTTTAATATTGATGTGTGGGGAACTAATGGAATTTCTCAAAATAATAAATTATAATAAATGAATTCTGAAGAAAAAATTCCTCACAATGGATATTTATTAAAAGATAAGATCTTATATGTTTATAATCCCATTGACCAATATAATTTAGATAAGTTGGTGTGTCATTTTAAAACATAGGATTTTTATTGACCCTTAGCTAACCAATGTTGATTTTAATAACTTTTAATTATTTTTCAATATTAAAGGGTTGTAATTTTTAATTATAAGGAAACAATTATCCCATAAATAGACAATTTATTTTATTTTTGACCATATAATATATACGATATCTTATATCAATATTTTTATGATTTTTAAATAATTTAATAACATATTATTTTGATAAAATATCATTACTTTTAATTTTGATACTATTTATTTAATTTGAGTTAAAAGACCAAAATAAACAGTTTAAATAGGAATATAATATTTTAAAAAACCCTAAAATGTCATATTCACCAATAAAATTAATTTAATGGGATATATTACTCAAAATATATGACTTTTTATATCTTTAATCTCATTTATTATTTTTTCATTAATTGAATAAATATTTTTTGGCATTGTGTAAGAATTTAAGGCATTTATATGATATCTATAAATAATAATAAACTACCATAATTTATATAATTTCATTATTGACATCATGAATGTTAAAATTATTTTATAACTAATTTTTTTCGTACGTGAACACGTAATCGATATTTAGAACTAAGAGAGTTATATTTTGTAACTTTCATTAATTTAAGTAATATATAAGACATTTTCAAGGATAATTGTCAATTAAAACACTAAATTTATATACTAAAGTGATATGTATATAATTCCCTTCAACTATTAGGAGCTTGCACAAGAAACTTTTTGTCTTATCAGTTCTTTTTAACATAGATTTACCTGATTGACCCTTTATTAGGGTGATAAAGTTTACCACAATTACTATTCATATTGGTCCAAAATATAAGTTTCTTATTTATCGAATTTGAACTTCATTATTACAAATATTTAATCCATTTTAAAAAATTTAATAAATATAATAGATATAGATTATTTTTAAAATAATTGTGACAAATGGGATGAAAACATCTTTTTTTGAAAAATAAAATTTTAGGGTTAAAATTTTGTTAATGTTTATCCTAGGAATATAAATATTTTAAATTAATGTCAAAAAATTTGAAAATATGTATAATATATTAATTTAATTAAAATATCTCACTAAAAGTTCTAAATTTAATTTATTAAGAAAAAAACATTGTGAACAAAAAAAAAATTTGAGAATAATAATTATTTTCATTTTAAATTATATTTTATAATCAGTTGATAACAAATAGAAAACATATTATACATATGTAACAATAAATTATTTATAATTTAGTTAGTCCTCTTAATAAACACCAATATAATGTATATGTGACAACTTTAATTTAATATTACATCGTTGTTTTTTTAAACTCATTGTTGCATGTAACACAAGCAGTCAAAGAAATTAAATTTATTTAAACAAAATATTTCATAAAATCTCAATTTGTTACAACTTATATGTGGATTGATAATAAATATAATGTATTTGAGGTTTATTTTAGAAGATAAGAACTAACTCTAAAGTTGAATTATGATTTTGGTACAACACTAAATCAGAAAACCCAAGATCATACATCCCCTTCCATTGTTCCTTCTCAAATTCCCATAGTGCCCCTCACCACAATTATAAAAAGAAACGTCTTCCCTTGCCTCTTCACTTTACATTGAGCCTACAAGATCACCCATCCCCTTCCATTGTTCCTTCTCAAATTCCCAATTCACAATATAGACGATCTTATCATCTTAAAATATCAACTCTAGTATTCCAAGAAGATATTTAGAAGAAGCATGTCGATGAAGAGGTCACCTCTTCTGCCGATTCTTCACAACATCTTTCTTCTTCTACTCCCTATTCATTATTTTTTTCATTATAAATTAATAAAATAAGTATAAATAATATACTGATATGTTATTATAATTATGATACAACTATATTCCACCTTATATCCATCCTAGAAAAAAAATCACCACATGTGTGTATGTTCGGTTTACCATCTCCACATCGTGGTGTAAGCTTTTCTTCACTGCCTCCTTACTTGGATGGGTATAATGATGTAAAAAATAACTATATATTATTATTATAACAAGATAAATATTAAGAAATATTATACACCATCCACTTAAATACCATTCAATAATTATGGGAATGATATCGTCGCTCGTGCATACGTACGGCCTACCGTCTCTGCGACGTAATGAAATTCATTCAACATGAACTTCCTTAAACAATGATTTTATAAATGAGTAAAATGAATAAATATGATATATATTATAATAATATAATTTTTTAAATGATATAACTATAAACTAATTAATAGTAACATGATATTATCCGACAAGACGTATATAAGAACATAAAGTAGTTAATATCCAAATAAAGATAGACATCGAAATTTCACTAATAAACGGATGATAATATGATCATATATTATATCATAAAAAATATTATGATTATATAATAATTCAATAAAATTATTTAAATCATTATATAAGAGGTTAGAATACATATTAAGGATATCATACCTAAGGTATAGGATAATTTGGAAATCTCATTATTATACGACATTCTTTATATGTAAGTATTAACTGGGTTATATTTATCATATTCATCCATGTTTCCCAAGTATGTAACATTATTTATATTCATATAAAATTATTTAAAGTAAATTTTACACTTTGGTGAATTTTTATTAAATGGTATGAAAGGATTCTTTTGATATTATTCGATATGAGTAACTTTTTGACTTTTCTGAAAAAAGTACCAGGAGAATGTTTTTTCATACAGCATGATCATATTTTTTACATTTTCATAACGTATTATTTCCATAATTCTTCATTTAAGTGGTTTCATGTTTATTTCCAAATAAATTCTTTTCTTTTAAATTTTTGAGTCATTTTGAGAAAATAAATTGTTTTTGAAGAAGAACGGATATTTTCTTCAAGAATTAATTTCAAGTGTTTTATCAAAATTATTGTTTTTCTAAGATAAAACTCTTTAAATAGGTCTATGTTTCTATACTTGTTATTATTATGATCTTATTGTGTTAATTATGGAACGATATTTTCTATGGATTATGATATGATGGAATGATGTTTAGGAAACCGATTTTATTTTTTTGGGTTATGCTATTTTTAATGATTTATGTTTCTGTGGAACACATAAAAATGATTTTATTATGAGATTATTGGGACCTATATCTCCCTATAATGCATTTGGTAAATATTTATATCTTATTAGATAGACATGACTAGAATGGAATGTAAATCTAGTTCTGTAATATATAGGGTAGGAGTGGTTAGTAAATCTGGTTTAATAATGGACATAGTCCTCGATGATGGTCTTGACAATTAGCCTTGAATAAAACAAAATTATTTTCAATTCTTATGTGTATTCCAAAACACTTCTTGTATTATGTTATGAATTTTGGGATTTTGTGCATAAAATCTTATGAAATTTTATCCTATGACATGATATCATAATATTTCATATGCTAGAAAAGGCATACAAATGTTATTTTCTTATGTCTTAATATTATGATAGGAATGATATTTCTCTTGTTTACCCTTACTGATCATTTGATCTCACCCTGCCATATTTTTCTTTTCCCTAGGTCATAAATAAATGTATTAAGTATGATATGTCAAAAAGTAGTCTAGTTGTGAATATATAAGAGGGAGACGACGTAGATGTTTTATGAACCAGTTGTTTATGTTTCCATATTGGTAAAGACATTATACTTATATAGCATTTTCATAGATTTATTATATGTTGTAATTAATATAATTCAAATTTGAATAAATATCAATGTATGTAAAGTATGGGTTATTATAGTTGTTATCAGAGTAAATGTAGAGTTAACCTTTATAAATTAGGATGAGAAAGCCTTTGTAAGACCGCGAAGCATATCTATAAGAATATGTTATAATCCTAATATTTTATAAATTACCACGAATAATGTGATATAAAAACTAATGTGTCCGAAATTGAAATTTTATTCTTGATTGTGTGGTTTTTCTCGTTATGATTAGTGTTTCTCATGATATGCTTCTTGGTTTTTGTCAATGGATGGAGGTTGAAGGAACCACATTAATGAAAAATGCGATAGGAAATCAAATGATTATCCCCCTAAGAAACCAAAAATTATGGGATCTCAAATTAAAAATATTATAGTTATGATCACACAACTTTCTCAAGCTATAAATCATGCAAGACTTCTAAACAAGCAAAGGAGGGAGAAAAATTATGTTAAGTCCTTCATGAGGTAGCATCCACATTCTTTAAGAAGTTCATTTGATCCATTGGTTCCAGAACTATGGATCAGTTCCACTGAAAAGATATTATCAGTTCTATATTGTTCTGAATAGTATAAAGTCATCTTATGAGTCTATTGCTTGGAAATTGAATCTGATCAGTGGTGAAATATTATAAAGAATATGATGAAAAGATATGAAATTGAGTCCATGGAATGGGATGAGTTTAAAAACATAATTTTTTCAATAAATACTTTCCATGTATTCCTCAAATAATGATGGGTAATGAGTTTCTTGAACTGAAGCAAAAGGATGATTAATCCATTAGTAACTATGAAGAAAATTTTACAATACTTGCATGGTACGCTTATGGAATTATTATTCAACCTAAGAGTAAAATTGATCGATTCTTTAGTATATTAAAACCAAGTCTCCATAGGTAAATAGCCATAAGAGACTTCAATAGATACAAGAAAATTGTTTGATGTGCTCTCAAGGTTGAGATTGAGATTGAAGTAACCCATCAGTCCTATGGGTTTGATAAGAAGAGAAAATTTGAATTCAAAGTACAATTTAAAGACCACACTGAAAAGAATATAATTTTTCCCTTATACTCACAGTGTGTAAAGAAACATGGAGGAAATTGTCTTAAGGGGACAAGAAAATGTTTTAAGTGTTGCAAAGATAGTTATCAGGTAGTTGAGTGCCGAAGTGATGGGGAAAAGATGTTTATTGATGAAAACAGAGAAAAGGCTAATCAGAATTCACCTCCTACACTTCAATGATACGGGAGTAAGAAAATGGGTCATTATGCCCATTAATTCCCTAATCCATGGATTATTGATTATGATTGACATCAAAAAAATCTTAAGGACAAATATAATGGAACATCACATGAAATCATTATCGGTGAAGAGAGTCTTTAGAGGCTATCTTGATCAGTTTTTTATAGTCTTTATAGATGATATTCCTATCTATTCAATGAGAAAGGAAGAACATGAAGACCACTTGATAATTGTAATGAAGACCCTAATAAAGGATAAGATTTATTCAAAATTTACTATGTGTGAATTTTGGCTTTAGAAAGTTTCATTTTTGTGTCACATAATCTCAAGATATGGGATATCTATGGATCCATCAAAAACAGAAGTTGTTGAATGTTGGATGATACCAAAATTGGTAACAAGGATTCGATATTTTCTTAGTTTGGCTGGATATTATCGACATTTTGTGAAATATTTTTCATGATTATCTAAACCACTCATAAAGTTGACTCAGAAAGGAATTAAAATTATATGGACGAAGGAATGTGAAGAGAATTTTAAAGAGATAAAAATAAGGTTAGTCAGTGCACCAATGTTCAGACTGCCTTCTAGTAGAGAATGTTTTGTGATCTACAGTGATGCATCCAAGAAGGGGTTGGGAAGTGTTATCTTGGAAAATGATATGGTGATAGCTTATGCCTCATGGGAGTTAAAAATCAATGAAAAAATTTATATAACTAATGATTAGAGTTAACTGGGATAATCATTGCATTAAAGATATGGAGGCATTATCTTTATGGTCAAATTTGTGATATTTATAGTGATCATAAATGTTTAAAGAATATTTTCACACAAAAGGAGAAGAATATGAACATAAAAAGATTCTTATAGTTGATTAAAGATTAAAACTATGCAATAAATTACCACCCAGGGAAGGTGAACATGGTTGAAGATGCTTTGAGTCGATAAGACTATACTAGCCTGTCCGTGATGAGGATCACAAAATATCCAATAATTATGGATTTACAAAAAATTGATCATAAAATTTTAAAGGAGGGGAAGAAGTATTATCTTTCTAAAATGAATTTTCAACCATCTATACAAGTGAGGATTAAGGAGGTGCATAAGAAATATTTTGAGCTATAAAACAAGGTGAGAAATTTTCTTGAATTCGACCATGAACATGATAGAATGACAAGGTTCTGGAATCGGGTTTGTATTCCTCCCATATCAGAATGAAAGAATGATCTATTAGAAGAGGTACATAGTTCATAATTACCTATTTAGCCTAGAAGAACAAAGTCTTATAGGGACCCGAATGATTATTTTAGTGGGATGGCCTAAAAATAGATGCTTCTGAATATGTCTCTGGAAGTTTGGTTTTTCATAAAGTTAAGGCTAAGAGACATAAGTCTAGGAGATTCTACAACCATCACCCATACCAAAAACAGAAATGGTAAAACATAACTATGGACTTTTTCATTGGACTTCCCAAAACATTCAAAGTAAATAATTCTATTTGGGTTATATTTGATCTCTTTATGATGTTGGCACAATTCATTACTGTTAGAGAGGATTTATCACTTGATCATGCTGCCATGATATATGTAAATGGAAGTGGTAAGATTTAATGGAGTAACAATTTACATTATATATTATCGGGATCTGAGGTTTACCTCAATGTTTGGGAGAAGTCTTCAACATGCTCTGGATAAAGATTTAAGTTTAAACACTACTTATCATCTTCAGACAAACGACCGGTCGAGAGGATAATTCAAATTCTAGAAGACATGTTGGGATATTTCTCCATGGATTTAATAGGATATTGGGATCAACATCAACCTTTTGTGGAATTTTCTTACAATAATAGATTTCACTCTAGTATTCAGATGTATCCTTATGAATCCCTCTATGGAAATAACTATAGAACTTCATCTTTTTGGGATGAAGTTGGGGAAATAAAGCAATGAGGATCTGATCTTGTTGATGAAATGGCCGAAAAGATCTGATCTATTCAACAACATATAAGAGATTCTCATATTTGACTAAAGAGTTTTGTTCACAACTAAAGAAAAGACTAAGAGTTTAAAGTGGGTTATAAGGTGTTTCTATGAATATCTTCCTATAAGGGAGTAATGATATTTGGAAAGAAGGGAAAGTTGATCCCTAGGTATATCAATACTTTTGAAATTCTGGAACGTCTTGGGAAGGTAACTTACCGATTAGAACATACAATAAATATCTCTCAAGTTAATGATGTGTTATATATATCTCTCCTGAGAAATTATACACTTTATCCTTAAAATTAACTAAACTTTGAGGTCATACTGCTGGAGAAATGTCGTTCTTAAGAAGAAAACCCAATAGAGATTCTATATCATTGTGAAAGAGTTCTATGAAACTGTACCGCTCACTTGGTTTATGTTTTATGGTAGAACAACCTATTTGAGAAAGATACCTAGGAACATGAAGATATCATGAGGGAGAGGTATCTTTTTTTTGTTTCCAAGTGATGAACTTTGAGGGAGAAATTCAGTTAATGGGTCTTATAATGTAATACAAGGATGTTTTTATGAAATATTTTCTTTAAATAAATTTAATTCTTCATTAGAATGCATTGCACACAGTCACAAGATTAAATAAACTTTGAGACACCCTTAGTATAAAATTATTGTTATATCCTAATTGTTAGGTTAGCAAAAATAAGTATAACTAACTTGTGAAAATGCATTGTGAATTCATGGGATATCAATTATTTCTGAAAAATATAAATCAATAAGATATTTTATTTTTGAGTGAATTACTATTGGTAATCGAATTAATGAGGTATATAGGTTATATAATTAATGAAATATTTTTTATATTCATCCAATGGGTATTTTAGTCATAGAGTACGAATAAACCCTTTTTAATATACAGAAATCTATTTTTTTAAGGGTAATTTTAGGCCATTGAATGGAGAACCCCTTTTAAATTCAGATTTTGACACATTATTAATTTTAAAAGTAAAACATAATAATGTTCTTCTGAAATGGGATATAAATATTTACTTTGGATGAATTTCCAATTTTTTCTGATAACTTTTGAATTTTGATCAATAGTAAAAATGCACTAAATTTTTTGAAAAAACTATTTTTATTGAAATAATTTATATGGATAAATATTAATATTGAATGGTTTTAAAGTATAAATTTAAAAAATTTATCTGTTAATATAATGTATATCATTTTCCTTAATTTTATGTTGAATTCAGATGTAAAAAAGTTTCAATCTTTTGCAATGTTTTATCTTTTAAAACTCATTCTTTCTTTCCGACAGTAGGATTAATTTCATATTTTTTACTGCAACTTATATGTTTTGAATTTCAAAAAATTGACCCTATATTTGTAATCAATAGGTTAAAATTAAAAATATATTTATTTATTTTATTTTTTTGAATTACGAATGGTAACTTCAGTAATCTTTATTACAATGGTGAAAGGATAAAATGTAATAATTAAGAGTAAGAATAAAATTATAAAATTACCCCAAACCTTGTCTTAATATCATTTTATGAGTTTTTTTTACCTAAATCATTCTTGTGTCGAAATGGTATCCATTTTAATCCACATGGATGATATTAGGAAATTTATTTTATTTTATTCAAAGAAAATTTAAATATGTCTCTCTCAAATTTTAATAACTAAATCATTTTTAATATAAGGTATTACCAAATATAATTTCTATTATAAATTCTCATCTAAAAGATAAAATTATTTCCTTTTTCATGGTAATTTATTTTTCATTTTTATGAAATATATAATTTCCTTAATAGCTTAAACAATAATTATAGAGAAATTATTTAATTGATGAAAAATTAAAAATATTGTTTTTATTAAAATAATAATAATCATTAAAAGATCAGGAAACTTTCCCAAATCTTATTGTTCAAGTATATATATACTATATTCATACAAATGTTGAGTTTATGGAGTATATATAGCCTTATATAAGGGATTCTGACACTTATATTAATTTATTTACTATGACATTAAAGTTTTCACAGTTATAATCTAATAAGTATAACATATTAGATATTGGATTTTCTAGCAGATAAATTTTACTAAAAGTATACTTATTAACTATAGTATATTTATATTCATCATAGATTTTTATTTTAATTTTTTATTCTAAAAATAATAATATTTAATAATTACACAAAAATATGGTAGTAATTGTTTTATTAGGAGAAATATCAAATAAAAGTTATTAAAAATATTAAAGTAAATTTAGTTTTGGATAATTAAACTGTGTAATTAATTTTATAGATGAAATTAACCTCCTTGTAATATAATAAAAGTTTTTTTTTCATATTTATCTTGTTATATTAATATTTTTTAAAATCAATCAATTGAATAGTGTCAAAATTGATACTATTAATTGTCTATCAAAAGAATGTACTATTAAATTTTTTTAAAATCATTAAACATTTTTAAAGAATATATAATAATTATGATGTAGTAAAAAATATCTAATTTATTTATTGTTAGTTTCTTTTAAATCAAATAAGTAAATATTTCTCCCTTTTAATATTGAATTGTGTGTTACCTTAGTTAAAAATTAAATTGAATAACTATGTGTGGATTAAAATGATAAGGTTTAAATTTTTTTAAATACTTTTCAAAAATTTATTTTTTTATGATATGAAAACCCTATAACATCTCATAATTAAAATTATGACATTTTGGAGGTTTTTTAGTAGGTATTTTTTATTATAAATTATTATTTACTAAGTTTCCAAAAGTTCCCCTCACCTCAATTATAGAAGGGAACCTCCTCTCTATCCTATTCACTTCAGTTTGAGCCTTAATTCTAGGTCATCCCCTTCCATTTTTCCTTATCAACTTCTCTTTTTACATTCCAGAGATTATTTTCATCTTCAAATTTTAACTCTAGTGCTCTAATAAGATATTTAGATGAAACATGTCAAGGAATATGTAACCTCTTCTACATATTCCTTTAAACTTCATTTGCATCTACTTTCTATTAATTAGTTGTTTAATTAAAAAGTTATAACATAATTATAACTCATTTAATGATATGTTATTATAATTATGAAAAAATCATATTTAATCTATTATCCATCCTATTAAAAATGAAATCATCGTGCATTCGTATGTACATCTTACCGTCTCCACATCGTGGTGTAATCTGTTTTTCACCACAACCTTAATTGGATGGATATAATGACATAAATAATAAATATATATGATTATTTTAATTTCATACTGATTTGGAAATATTATACACCTTCTAATTTAATACCATTCAATAATTATGTGAATTATATTGGTGCTAGTGCGTACATACGGCCTACCGTCTCCACGATGCGATGTGATTCATTCTACATGATCTTAATTGAAACAAGATTATGTAAAAGATTAAAATTAATATATATAATATATATTATAATAATATAATTCTTTTAATTATATAACTATAATATAATATGTATAATATGAACTTATCCTAAAAAACATGAATAAGAACGTAAAGTCGTTAATATCTGAATAATGAGAGACAATGAAATGTTACTCAAAATAGATGATAATATGATCATATTTGATATCATAATAATGACTATGATTCTTGAATAAGTAGATAAAATTATTTAAATCATTGAAAGTGATGTTAGGATACATATGAAGGATATCAGACCTAAGGAATGGGAAAATTTGTTAATCTCATTATTATTCGATATTTTTGTATAAGTAAGTATTTACTGGGTTATATTTATCATCTATGTACATGTTTCCCAAGTATATAATATTATTTCTATTCTTATACAATTTTTCAAAGTTAATTTTACCCTTTTGAGTAATTTTTATTAAACATTATAATGTAAATATTTATTCATTATTTGATACAAGGTACTTTTTGACTATTCTAGAAAAAGTACAAACATAATGTTTTTTAATATGGCATGATCATATTTTTACATTTTCATAACATATTATTTCTGTGAAGCTTACATTACACTATTTTAGTTTATTTTCAAATAAATTCATTCATTTTAAAATTTTGAGGCATATTGAGAAAAGAAAATGTTTTTGAATTAGATATAATAAATGGTTTATATTTTTGTGGCACACGTAAAAAATGATTTTATTATGAGATGGGTGGGACCTATATCACCCATCCAATGAATTAGATAAATATTTATATCTCATGAAATAGATACGATAGGAATGGAATAGAAAGTAAATATGTTTTAGTAATATAGGTATGGAATGACAAGTAAACCCAGTTCTGTATTGGACATTATCTGTTATGATGATATTGGAAATAACCTTTAACTAATATGAAATGATTTTCTATGATAATGTGTATTCCACAAAACATAAGATCTTATGTTATGAATTTTGGGATTATGTTAATTAATTATCATGAACTCTTGTCCCATGAAATGATATCACCATATTTCATAAGAAGGATAAGACATCTTAATGTAATGTTCTTTTATCTTATGATTATTATATGAATGATATTTCTCTTGTTTACCCTTACTGAGAATTTGAGCCCACCCTTTAAAATGATTCATTTCCCCAAGTCATGAAGAAGGGTATTATGTAATATATGTCAAAAATAATTCTAATTATAAAGATATATGTGGGAGAAAATATAGATGTTTTATGAACCAGTTCTTTATGTTTCTCAGTTTTGAAAGACAATATAAATATATGGTGTTGTTGTGTCTTTATTATATGTTGTAATGAACATACATCAATTTTTACATAATATCAATATGTGTAATGTATAGATCGTTATATATGGAATAACTGGAAAGTGTGGAATAAATTGGGAAAATAATTTGGTGGTGTTTCCCTGTGTTTTCAAAAAAAATTGGTTTCAAAATTTATCGTAATCAGAAAGCTATTTTTTAATCAATGAAAATATTTTTTGAGGGTCAAAATTTTGGTGTTCAAAATATTTTTTCACAAATGAAAAAGTAACATGAAACGGTGGAATATTTTATAAAATATTCAAGTAAAGATTCAAGGATTCCGCATTAAAATTATGCAACGGTAAGTGTTTTTCAAAACTTCTGCACATTTTGTAATTACGATTTTCTAGGCACAAAAAAAATTTCATGAACACAAAAAAATATATATAAGGAAGTTTCATGGTGAATGTTTGTTACATAAAAAAGGTGAAATAAAATCATTTAAGTTAAGTGAACCAGGAAAGTTGTTCACAAGATAAGAGGTGTTTTAGGTAGTTTTTTAAGGGTTAATCGCTTTTATAAATAGGCCACTACTGACCTCATTTTGTGTGACTAACCATTAGAGAATATATTGGCTCTAGAATCACACAAGAGTTGTGAAATGTAATTTTTTCTATGAAAAATTTATTAAAAACATCATTTTTTAAAGAAAAAAGACTTATGTTTATATGATCGTGTAAATTCTATGAAGAACAAAATTTTGGGAGAAAGTTTGGTGGAATATGAGAGACTAGAAATAAATCAAAACATATATGGTATGATATATATATATCAAAAAATATATTAAAAACAAAGCGGTTATTACATAAAACATAACTTTAACATAGAATTGTTAATAAAAAGATAATAAAAGGTCATAAGAATATCATATATGGTGTGATATATATAAATATTTTTCTATAATATATGAATAATAAACATAAATTTATTATAATATAGGTTTTTACATATATCATGGATGTCCATACTTAAGGTAATGGATTTCTAGTCTCCCTTTTCTTTTGGGGAGATATATGAAAATTCACCCCTCTTTTTTTGTGGTGTATATACTTCCCCTTTGACATGTTATATCAGCAATACCATTATTTTTGTGATATTTAAAGTTTCATTTAATTTTATTCATTATTATATATTACTATTCTAAATATTACCAAAGCGGTAAGGGATTTCTTGTCTCAATTTTCTATATTTAAGACATACATTATGTTATTCACCTATATTATTAAATGATGAGTATATACAGCACATTTTAATAGTTATATCATGATGTTTTTTTATCTTAATTTTATATTAATCTCTAGTTTATATAATTATTTTATTTGTCTTTCGAATCAAAGATAAATATTGGTAATGATTTTATGTTTCAATCTCATAGTTTATCAAGATTATTCATGATTATGTTTCTAATGACAAAATTGTTTGATCTATCTCTTAAGAAACTCTTGAATTTTATTCTACTTCGGTTATTCATGATATTTTTAAACAATAGTACCATTTTTAAAGTATTTAATAATTAAAATAAATGATAAATATTTTCAATAAGAATTGGCATTGTTTATCTCTTTGATCAAAAACCCATTTTCTTCTAAAATCATGTATTCTAAAAAAAATAAAAAAAAATTTAAACATTAAAAAGTTATTTATTAAATAAAATTTTTACCCTTTTTTACAAAATATTTTTAAATGAATATACATGTTGTTTTCAAAACAATTCCCATTTTTCTTTTAGTTAAAATGTAAAAAGTATATTTTTCTTAACATACACAGTATGAATAGTATTTCTCACTATATCGACTCGTAAAAGATTATAAGATTCCCTTACATGATTTTGAAGAAAATTTCAAATAAGGTATTCACTTATATTGGAGAAATTATATGATTTTAATTAAAGTTTTTCAAAGTAAAATGGGATTTCGAAAAAAAATTAAATGGTATTTTTCAAAGTGGAAAGGTTATTTTCCCCAAGAAAAATTATAAATAATTTTTCAATATTTCATTATAAGTGTAAAAGTTTAATTTCAAATACAACAATTTTTTAAATATAAATTGTTTTATGAATTAATTTTTTTAAAAAAATTGTCTTCATTAATAAATGTTCTAAGTTGTCTTCTAAGATCATTATCCACCTAATATAATATCCTTTGATATAACTTATGATTTGTAGTGGATATTAACTAAGGATACCATTCTTATAATTTCTAAAAATGGTTTATCATGAAAATATTATTATGAAACCCATTTCACTTTCACTGGTTATACCAGGATAAAATTCTTATGAACCCCTGTTCTTTTTCAATGGGTTACACTATGATAAAATGGGTACACAAGAGGTCATCCCAATCTTGACACTAGTACATGGGTGGTTACCCCAAACCTAACAAGTTATGAATTTCGTGGTGGGTTTCCTTGACATAAGATTCCCTATGCTTATGTGTATTCCACAAATCTATGTATTATGACGATGCTATACTCTCATGGCCATGTTATTTTATTCCCTTATGAATAATATTCTATAAACTGATAATATTTATTCCATGAATCAATATTGTGATATTTGATAATAAAGTAATGGTTTTAAAATTTTATTGTCATGTTATCAAGACCTTTTTGGGTTAGGATTATATATCTCCGTCATTTACCCTTAAAAATATTTTAAGAGCCCCCTTTCTTATGTTTCATTTCTTTAGGATATAAATAAATCTATTTCTTATGATATGTTTAAGAAGGGTGGTAGATATAAATATCATAGTTGTAGTTGGTGATGTTTACCTATGGACTAGTTGTTTATGTTTTCATGTTTCCAAAGGCACTATACTATTAGGGTATGTAGACATGTGTTTGTGTAATATAATGAATATTCATAAAAATGATGTAATATTTATGTATGATAAGACTGGGTTTTATAATATCACTATCAATCCACAAGAAAATTAGTTATAGTAAATAAAATGTGGTTTATCTGAGTAGAATACCACACAGAAATTATGTATTTAGACATTATTTAAATTGATATTGACACTATAATTAGTTGAACCATCTTCATCACTACTATCAATTACAAGGAAGACCACATTAATTTCATTTGAATCCTACATTCAAAATATAATTTATCTATACAGGCCTCTTTCTATCAAGATAAGATCTAGACCCATAATAAATAATTACTCTAAAATATAATTGTTCCAAACTAGGTGCATTCATACAACCATATAATCAGGAAAAAAATTCAACCCAATATCCCTAGAAAACTGCATGTATTACCAGTTATATACTAGACCAATATCCATAAAAAGCCTTTATAAATCCCTAATCATTATTTATTATATTATAACTAGTAATATAAAAGAAAATGAACCTCTGTTACTGCTTGTTAACATCCATCCATTAATGATTATTCTACTAATGTTGGAACTAACAGTCACTACTTGACCTTGGGAACACCTCCCCATAAGAAAGAGGTTTTCAACTAGAAGAAATGGCTTAGTGTGGGTCCGTATGGTGACCATACCCCCATATTAGAGTGAGAAACATCAGAAATAATAACAAAACAACATCCATAAAATAAATAAAAACCATAGTGTATCTATAATAATCCCTAATCTATATCTCAATCTCAATATCCACTCTGGATCAAGTTAACATTCTCAACCATGAAGCATTAGGCCTCATCCAAAATTGGACCTTTGAATACTGAGATATACTCAATTACCCTTGTTTCAAGTCATCCTAAGAATTTTGTGAGTACAACTCTCTTAATTTCCACCAATGGGGTATTATACATAACTGCTAAATTAGTGTATGACCATGTGATATTCTTTTCATAATTATAAATATACTATGGAAGAATAAATAAATAATAACTATTGATTTTTATATTCAAATCTGTCACCTAGGATTGACCATTACTACTTCATCCAATTTCAATATATCTCTGAACATGTCATATATCTAATGAGGGGATTCAATTTCTACCTTAAATTCATTTAGAAACAGTGTTAATGGTCAAATCCTAGGAGGTAACATAAGGAATTCCAAATATCAGGCATAAATCAGAATCTTAGGGGATTTCCTAATGTATTATGAATAGTTAGGAATCAAATATAAAAATGAGGTGGGTGACCAAGGCATTCAAAATAGATGATTAGATCTTCCAAATATGAAGGGTTTTCATAAAGAATTCATAATATATAGGCATCATATCCAAATCCAAGGGAATTTTCCAAGGCATTCTAAAACAATATGCATCACATCTAGCGATGACATGGATCCTAATAGGGTCAACAGTTCTTCTATTAGTGGTACTAGAATTTAGGGTCTAATGGACATTCTTTTTTGAATTTAAAACGCTTTGATATTTTTGAAAATTGAAAATTAAGGAATATGTAAGGTTCACATTGAACTAAAATGTTTTTTAAAAAAATCAAAAAAAAATTGATTTCGAAATAGGAATATCAAATAGATTTATGGTAAACACCAAATAATTTAGTATATAATTAGGAATTCAGTTATAATTACTACATTAAAATAATAACTCCAGTAATATGTCATATTAATAAAAAAAAATATGTTTTATCCAACCATCAACATCCATGATTCAGAATAGTGATCGTTCTCTTGTGTGCATGACCTGTCATTATGAGGTTTGTCATATCAAGCTCCTACAGCTAATTTGGGCTCTAAGGTAGCACCTTTAATCATCACTACACATTAACAAATGAACCCACTTAGGGGTCATTTTATTATTTCATACTACGATCCCATGTGTCATGGAATAGAAAAAACAACCTACATGGGTTACTCAACCTATGTCATACCTCTCGAGTCATTATCTGTCACTCATATAGAATCACACCACTCGAAAATGTCATAATAAAATCAAAACCTAAATTAACTCGTAAGTAATCCATATAGTAACTTCTTTAGATATATATAATGAATCTCACCCTAATACCCAAGTCATTTAAGGATGTCCCTCTTACCCATCCTATACTTATTATACTGAGGGCAAGCCTACCCTTGTAGTCACATTCTAATAGGGAAGGCACACTCATCCAATTATTATATTAGCTAATCATCTACTATAATGGTATCTCAATAGTCTATGAAGTATTACAAGTCCAAAACACTCCAACCAATCACATTCGTCTACTAGAAGGTTGTCGAGAAACCCATACTAAGGGCCACTATTTTCACTTAATTCATTTATTTTTTCACCCCTCGTTGTTTGCATATCAGATAGAAAAAAATTATAATCAAGACCTCATCCATCAGTGGTTAAGGAATCATGATAATGAAAAAGGATCTGTCATTCCCCTTGGAACTATGTTTAACTAATTCATAAGCATTGAATTTCTAACTAACAAAATATTTAATGTTAGTGTCAATCACCCATACTTTAGAGACCATATATCGTAGGCCATATCAAATACATATAACAAGGGATGTCCTCCAGGGACCAACAACCTCAAATTTGTAGTTACTTACTTTAGGCATAGACAAGCTACTCTCTCCTAAGATCATCCTAGTTTGTATCATTTTCAGATCAACAATCTCTTTACATAATGATAAATAATTAATAAAAATGAAAAATTTAATTAATTAAACAATTATGATTAATTTTAAAATTTAAATACATTAGAAATAATTATATAATAAATAATTGAGTGACCTTGTTGCATAGAAACCATGACCAACCACCAACAGAAGTCCCATGGGGTCCTCCTGACACCATCTAGGGAAAACCCCTATCTTCTAGAACTCGTTCAATAGACAATTTAATTTTTTTTTAAAAACCATAAAAAATATGTAGGGTGACTTACGACCATACAAATATTGTGTTCTTATCATCTCAGAACAACATCTATGAATGTTGAGAAAAATCCCCAACATATCATCTAACTTCCATCATGTTATGAGAGAAATCTTTACAAAACCCTAACCGAGGCAATTGATAATCAATGGAGAAATTGTAAAATGAATAAGAAAGGGGAGAATGAATATATCATCTCAAATCATTACTAAAATCACAAAAATAAACAAATTCTTCACTAAAAGAGACTAAAGAATAAAAGAAAATAAAGATTATTTAGGTCTGTTCATGCGTAATAAAAAAAATACGAAGAGAGATATTAAAAATCCAAAGGGTACAATAATACATTTCCAAAAAAATAAACCACATCAGGTCGTACCATAGATTAATACATTATATGGTGCACCGCAAGATAGAAATTGAATACCTATATCAATAACATCCCAATAGAAAGTCCCTCTACCCTTAGATCTCCTTTTCAAACATGGGATCCCCCCTAATATAGAAATCTCCATGAAATGGATCTTTTTATGGTCTGGAAACAAACAGAAGAGACATTCCATTATTTGAACTATGGCTAAGTGATAATTGGAAATTTTTGATATATTACACCTCACCATGAACAACTGTTTGGTGCTCCCCATCATCCCATAAAATGCGCACCATATATTCACCATAGCATTTTTTCCTAGGAATTTAAGAAAAGGACGAGCCTCAGTCACCATGCACTCAACAAAAGCGCCAAAGTTGTCCGCTTGGGAATTTTTCCCTTCACTATAGAAAACTAAAAATCATGGTTCTATTAGTGGTAAAGCACCTATAAGTAATACCTAAAATGGTTGTTGGCCCATGAAACATTTCCCTAATATCCACCTAAGAACTGAAAACACCATCTCTCCTTGATCAAAGTCCAAAAACAATACCTTAGGATTCTCTAACACACATAATTTATATTTGAAAAATAATTTTAAAAAAAACCTACTTAGGAAGTCCAAATTTAAATTTCCTTTTGAACTTCATAACCCATAAAGGATCAGGGATTTACAAAATTTCATAAGGTGATAAAAAATAATATCAAAACACATATCACATAAAAACATTTTTTAGGAAAATATATTTTTTGCTAAAGAGGGATTTATTCTTATTACATACCTTGTAATAATCATTATAGGAATTAAAATTTATTTGATTGTATATAAGTAATACATTTATTTAAAATAATTCTTATACAGTGATTAATTTAAATAATTAAGATAAAAATTCCTAGAATATTGAGAAAAAAATCATTGAAAATATCTCTTTTTGATATAAAATGATTTTATTCCTACTACTAACCAAATAATAAACATTGTTTGAATATTGATTCATTTTATTATACATATATATAATAAATTTGAAAATCCATATAAGGTAAGTTCAACATTAAAAAATAAAATATATAATAAAAATTATTTATTTAGATAAAATATATTTTGCTAGACATGAATCATTAAATTTTCATTTATTTTATATTCATTTTTATTTCATGTATGTTGGGAATTTGTTTAAAAAATAGTTATATCTATTCCATAAATCCATTTTATTCAAATCAGTCCTTATAAGTAAAAAATTTAATACAAATTTATATTTAAAAAAATTAAAATAAATGGTATTTTTAAAAATAAATTATTTCATTTTTATAAAGTTATTTATTTTATTTGAAATATATTATTTATAATATATATATATGTTTTTTAACATCTAATTAATCTTTATTACTAATAACTACTTACAATTAATTCTAAATAGTTAATATGTTTACTTTTATTATACTCAATTAATATATACCCATTTAAGACAATCAAATAATTAAAATTTTACCCCTATAACATTTTATAAAAAATAAAATTCTCATTACAATAGTTTTCATTTATTTATTATAAAAGGGATTCTCTATGCATGGTATTTTTAGAATTGTAAGTTTAATTCTATAAACAGTGATCCATAAAGGTGGATATTTTCAAGTAGTTATATTTGTTTTAAATATATGATTAATTATATTTATTACCCCATTTCATTTTATTCACTTTTAAGATATGTATTCATCCATGTTATGTGGTAATTCATGGTATGTAATACTTGGTTTCAATTACTTTTTTTATAATATGCTATTTTTATAATGTAAAGTATTATTATTTCTTGTTCTGAATTTGCATGATTTATAAAATATGAATGTTTCTATTTAATATAAAGAATAAATCATGATAATTATGAAATTAGAATACATGGAAAAATATTGGATGTTAAATCCCCCCAAGTAAATCAGGTCCTTATAATTTACATTTTTATGAAAAATGAAAATAACTAAAAGAAACCATATGATTTTCATGACTAGGGATATAATTTTTAATGGAATATCCCCCTCAAAATCTTGGTTAAGACAATAAAAATTAGTTATTCACGTATAATAGGCATATTTTTATATTTTAATTTATCTGAACCAATTATGACAAATATTTGTCATTAATTATTAGAAAAAGAAGTTTATAGATAAATCAATCACATGAATTAGATAAATCAATCTTATTTTATCTTATCCTAAGACTCTATTATTTCAATTGATGAAACTTTCAATTCAAATATGACTTTATTGGTTCAAACTATAACTATTTTTGTTCATATGAGGTTTATTAGAATTTTGTTCTATTATAATTATAAAACCAATCCATAAAATAATTAAATAACACTATGAAAACAACAGAGATTAATCTAGAATAATATAAATATATCATACATTATTTCACATAATTAAAAAATAAAACTCATAAATTAAATAAAAATTTATTATACCGAATGTTTTAACGTATTTGGAAATAAGTATATAAATGTCTCATTACATATTACTACTTAAATACCTCCAAAATCAATTCCCATACATGTATTCCTCAAATATGTATTCCTGCACATAGTTTCTTAAGAAAATGACAAAACATAGGAAGGAGTGAGCTCAAACACTCTTTTGGTAAATAACATAACAATCATTCATGTAGGATTCAATCATAATCAGATGAGAAAACATATAGGGAAAATATATTACTAAAAATTAGAATTAGAATAGTTGTCCATTACAATTTATATTATTTTACATGTCTATAAATAAAAATATAAAACCATAAAATTATCATCATGAAATCATAACATATACCATAGAAAAATAATGTTTAAGAATGTGGATATAATCATTATCCAAGAAGCATAAAATATTGTTGAAGAATATACAAAAGAATTGAAAATAAAAACATATGTTATGGTCAACCACCAAGGTAGTAATCTCTTAATGGACTATGTTATCTACATAACCATAACATAGTAGAATAGAATTAAACACTGGTGTCCCATAAGATAGTGGACTGCTGATAACCACTGATTTCCTATCTACATCTCATGAGACAAAAATATTTTCCTAACATAATGAAATTTGATATCATTCACTTTAATTAATGAATAATAAACCATATATATGTAATCATTATGAAATCAATCACACATCATATCTTGAAAATGTACGCATGCAAAAAAAATTGTTATTCAAAATATTTATTATGTATTTTATAAATATAATTCATGGGTTTGATTAAATGATTCCCAAAATTTAATCACCCAAACGAATAAAACAAATATAAAATATTGAGGGTGACACATGAACCATAACTCTATAGAACATATATCCATTAGATATGAGATGAAAATTAAGTGAAATAAAAAATCATAAATATTTTGTAACATATCGGTAAAAAAATATGTTATATGTTACAATTATAATGGTTTTCTCTACAAGAAGATTGAAGGATATATTAAATAATATAAACATAATGTATTTTAACATAATGGAACCTTCAAATTAAATAATGATAATGAATAATACATGTGGACTAGAAGATTCCAAATTTACAAAAATCATAGAAAACAGATTATAATATTTTTGAATAACATATAGGGTTTCCACATAAATAAAAGAAACATAAAATTTCCCTTGAAAAAAGATATTAAGAAATAATAAATTTTTAAAGGACAATAAATTTTTATATTGAAAAAATAAGAAAAAACATTTCTGATAAAGAAGAAACATTGGGATAGTGGAAAAATAATCAATATAGAGGATAAGAATTATTATTGACAATGTCATATTTTTATGAATTAAGAAATTAATCAATGGATAAATTGTTGAAATGAATATATAATTTCAATAGTGAAGAAAATAATATACAATATTCTAAAGGTAATTGAAGGAATATCTCAAAGTTAAAATAAAGTAGTTTAAGAGGAAAACATTTGAATCAAAGAATGAATTTTGAATTAAGAAAAATCATTACCTTAGATTCGTTATTGGTGGGATGCATTCTAACCAACATTATAATCAATATAGGTAAAATATTCATCTATATCATAACAATTTTTAAATTTATTTCCCTTCATACCCATAATTTATAATTTATTACCACACATTTTTTAATCATTCTATGTAAAAAAGATGAATTTTAGTGTTAATTTTTCTATTTTTTATATGGTATCTTTGGTATGGAGCTTTCAGACTATGCTCATTTCTCATGTGTTCATTACCTCTAGCATGGTCATTGAGATTATATAATAGTATTTTTTTTAGTTAAAATTACAATAGTCATGTTATGTATATAATGGTGATGGTTCATAAAGAAAAATTATAAAAACCTTTTCTTAATTTTCAATTCAATAGTAATAATTGATTTAATGAGTGAATATAAATATTCATATGACTATTCAAGAAATATGAAAATATATTATATTTATCATTATTATAATATATTTCTATTATTTTATGTTTTCTGAATCCTTATTGATGAAAAAATTATAACATCGCTCATATAGGATGTCAAACTAACCCAAATAAAAATATGTTATAATGATTGAATGAGTAATAACATATTATTATATAGTTATAATATCACAATAATATAAGTTAAATGATTTCAAAAAAAAATATTTAAATGATATGTTATTTTGAAAATAGGTGGTTGATAAAGTTAAATAGAAAATATTATGGATAGAATAATAATTATATTAAGGAAAATAATCTTATCTCGAAGAGAATCATGGAAATGAAGGGCTTGTGTTCGATATTCTAACTAGAAGTTACCATATATCATGATCCAACACCACCAGTATACCTCCAAGTCTATAAGTGAAGTTGTCTTTTACCCCTAAATCTCACCTCTAATAGATCACCTCTTGGAAAATAGAACTAAGTGTGTTGAACACACGCATATGGGAGTCGTTGCCCTAATAACTTGCAATCAATTATATTTAAACACTAATAACCTCCTTAAAAATCGTAATATTATCTGATTTTAAATGTTCTTAAAACCCTATTTATAATATAATTACTATACTTTTCTATGAAAAATTTAAAAAAAACATGTAAATTCTTACACTTAGACAACACATATGATTTTCATAAGGGTAAGATTGGTTTTAAAGACACTATGTAGGGGCCATCATAGAATATTATGAGTTTGATATAGGTAACTCGAAAATTCAATGAGTTTTGTAAGGGAAAGTGGTTTTTCCATTCACTGTGTAAGGGTATCACTCTGTATGTGTAAGGTTAATACACTATTTTCGAATGATGCATATGGGTAGAGATTTTTTTTATAGGTTGTTCAAGGGTAACCCTAAGATTATAAAGGTTGTTTAAGGGTAACTTATACATTGTGTAAGGGTATATTGGAATCTCTATATTCCATATAAGGTTATCCTAGTAGGTGTTTAAGGTTAATCCATATTTTTTAAAGGATTTAAAGAGTAATTTTTGGGATTCATAAGGGTAACTTCAATATCTTAATGATTTTTTATAGGTCAAAAAGTGCTAAATAATGGTAGTTCCTACAATTTGTAAGGGTGGAACCCAAATTTGTTGGGTTATAGAAGGGTAACTCATAGTTTAAATAGGTTTTGTAAGGGTAAATAATTACTCTTAAAGGATATCTATGAGTATCATAAGGGTAAACCATGTTACCCTTATCAAAAACGCTTTCAGGGAAAATGCTTTAAAAAGTGTTTTTTCACTTTATTCTTCCAAACTCAAGCTGGTAACCCATTTGATCCATTTCAAATAAGAGAATCATGTAAATTTATTTCTTTGACACATTAAAAGTTTTAACCACAATTTTAAAATATTTAAAACCTTTTCAATTGGGAATCCTTTCAAAAAACAAATTAAAAGATGAATTAAATTTATTAATACCAATGATGTGAACTAGAATCAAACTTTTCTTATAAAATAACCTAACCTCTCTTGTAATTGTTTTTTATAATTATTTATGTTTGCAATGTTCATAAATTTCAGTACATGAGATTTGTTAAATGTTCTCTAACCAACCCAATTTATCTTATAGTTTCCAGACTAGATTGAACCAATTGTTCCTCTCTTTTGTTAGGTGTGGTGTCTTAAGGAGTAAAAAATACCAAGGTAGGATATTTTACAAAATTTATTTCTATTTTTTATTTTTTATTTGTCTAGTTTTTCTTTTTCTTGTGTAGAACTTGGATAATTATCATGAACATAATAATAATTTATAAATTAGAAAAAAGTTATAAATAATTATTATCATATGTTTATCCTTGGTTATTCTGGTGATAGAAAATTAATATCACATAAAAATTATTTTATTATCTAATTGATAATTCATAATCTCATGATATAATTTAAAATTATAATTTGGAATTATCTTATAGTAATAAATATGTTATCACACATAATGTTTATATATCTTCAGTAAATTAAAAAATTGGAATTGGTTATAGGAATCAATATCAAGAATTTTAAACCAACTAATACACGGATGTAATTCCAGAAACGATTCATTGGAGAACCTTTATGTTGATGTTGAAAGCCTTGAAGTAGGAAGTTCCTTGGTATTTGGGGACCTCTTAAACACTTGTTACATGGTATGATTCATGTGTTATCATGGTTTTTGTTCTCCATTGATGGTGATTTCTTAGGGGTGTGTGCATTTTCTTGATAATCATAAATATCACTTTATTCAAGAGAACTATTAGAATATCATGATTTCATACTTGATATTGATTCACATGTTGATTTAAAGAGCTATTATATATCTAATAATTTTATTTCATGTTTTTCTATCTTGTTGTACCTTGTTATGTATTATATTTTCTTTGGAGGTTTAGTTCTTGGAACTCTTAACATGTTGTTTTCATGGAATGATTTCCCCTTATAAGGGGAGGGAACATTATGTGTAATGATAATGATTGTGGATCATGATATACCTATGGTCTTGACATAACATGATGCATCTTTTGGATAACGAGTGATTTCTAGAAACTTGATTCTTCTTGTGGATACTTTGTAGTAATTTCAAAACATGATGTGCCTTGTGGATACACAGTAACAAGTTGATACTTGATACACCTTTTTAATATTGAGTAGAATTTATACACTCAATAAACCCTGTAGATAATAATATTTATATTTATATCCATGTGGCTAGTTCATATCATTTCTAACATCTCTCTTTATCCTTTAGGCACAGACCAAGAGTAGGTGAGGGTAGGGGTTTGTTGTAGTAGGGTTCGTACATGATGACTTGATACAAGATTGTGCGATGATATACTTATTACACATTTATTATTATCATTTAATACACATGTTATACATGTGAACATTTTTTAACGATGCATTGGTGGTTTCCTACTGGTTTTTAATACTCACACTCTACATGAGAATCATGATGCACGTGTAGACTTCATGTTATAGAATATGAGTAAGGACAAGGGGACCATGGATGATCATTATGTAGTGGAAAATGCTGCAAGTGGTGAACCAATATAGATTCTATAGAACTCTTTAGTTTTTTATTTATATACCTGCAACACTTTTATACTATGGTTTTCTTTTCCAAATTGGGTTCCAATATTTTAATTCTGTGACATGTATTTTATCTTTCTATTTTTTATTATTATTATGTTTATTCATTATTTTTATTATTAAATTACAATTTTTTCTATGACATGATACTCAGGGTATAGTATCCCCACTAATGGACTTAGACACTTCCTGGTTTTCGGTAGCAACTTGTATATGGGGAGGCATTAATGATGTCATGTGAAACTCAAGATCATACCTAGTGGTTGGGGATGGGGTATTACAAAATGTAATCAGAGAATAGTTTTCTACTTTTCTTTCGATAATAATTTGGTGCATGGAAGATTGGATATATTTATGTGTGACTCTTCTATGGGAGTGTCCATGTGTTTAGCCAACCCATGTGTAGTGTACCTTCATGTTATCTTTAATATAATTTTTGTTATATTTTTTATAAGATTTTTGGGTTTGTTCTTTCACCATCAGTATTAATTTTGGTTCACATACCATAAATATACCTATTTCTGTATTGTTTATTTGGTCATAAAAGCATTTCCATGTTGAGTGCTATCTATTCTGAATAATTTCCCAGTTGATTAATATATCTATGTTACCTTGTCGTTGTGATATATCTTTGTTGGAATTATCTAATTAAACTAAGAATGTCGTTATGTTGTGTTTGTATAAATATTACTATGACTGATGGTCATGGATGAGACCTCGGTTATTTCTACAAGGGGTATACCTTAGGTTCTGGGTAGACTCTTTGGTGAACATTTATGTAATACCATGGATTAATTATGATCTTCTTAATTTATTTAGACATTATAAATTTTTCCCTTTTTGTTTTATAAAAATACCACCTCAAAGACATTTGAATAGACCACATAGTGTAGTTGTCCAGAATACTCCTCTAAGGGAGGATGTTCCAGTTATACCTCTATTTGTTCAAGAGAATGTAGAAAATCATGCTCATGCACCCATTCTAGTGGTACAAGTGAAAATAACACTTCAGTAAATCATCTTCCTATCAATACATGTTCAAGGTGGTTGATATTACAAGAAAATTCTCAATAGTTCTTGGGATATTTTTCCCATGTATCCTTCATCTTACTAGAGCACTAGAAGACCTTAGTATATTAAGGACTGGACTGAAATCATTAGGGAACTATTTAGCTTAGTGCTGAATCCCGTGGAATTTTGTGTAAATATATAGGGTATTCTATTAGCCTTTAGTAGTATGAAATAGAATTTATAGTTTTTACTCTAGGGTGGTGGAATATTGATATACTATATCAGGGTTTCATCAATACCTTATATGGGAGAAAGTGGTCCATAAATCATCAACTATAGACATATTCATTATCACAAATTATTTCCAAATCCTCAAATAATGTTGATTCATTGTTGTAATATAGGTCATATTCAGTAGTTCTTCTCTAAATCTTTGAGTTTGTGGTTCTGTAATAGTATCATACTTTTTCGATCTGTGACCCCAGGGATCAAGGCATGGGCCTTAGAAATGAAATCTAAAAATGATGACTCATGTTGGTCTTGTGTCTCATGGATAGGGTCATAAAGATAAAGAATACCATGTGTATGTAGTGAAATAGACTCTAATAGATGGTAGCGAGGGACCATATAATATTTTTGGTATGATCATGATAATATATACTTTATACAATACCATGTTTGATATTGGTGATTCCCATTACTTCATATATTTTCAAGTAGTTACTAGAATTCACTTACTAGTCATTTTATACTCTATGTAAGGTTCCTTTAATATGTCATTGGGAATAAAAATGGACCATTATATATGATTCCCAGTGTTTCCTTTAGTCATTTCTTGTTATGTACATATGTGGTATAGTATAATACTGTAGATAATGCACTCCAATGTGATTTTTAGTATCAAATAGCTGACTAGATTCTAAGATCACATTTATTACTGTTAGATATGGGTATCATTTACTTTGAAAAGGGAGAAAACTACAAAATTACTATATGAAGTCAATTGGGAGTAGGTAATATTGTCCTAGACTCGATTCGGATTTATAAAGTCACTGCACAAATGGTGGGCTTGGCTCATTCAACTACATCACTATCTCCCCCATCATTTTTCTCTATTCGTGGATTTATATCATGATATTTTCACATAAAAAAACATAATACTTATGCCAGATAAAGTATTTGACCTTGACATAGGGACCATGATAGTCATGCATCCCATTTTGATTCCCCCTTATTGTATTTCACTTAATGTGCTGAATGATATCGATGTGAAACTCTAGGACTTTGAGCAGAAGAGTTTTGTCAGGCCAAGTACTTCACCATGTTGTGCACATGTCTTGATCACCAATAATGTGAAGATAAACATGGTGAAGGTGAATAATGTAAATCCTTTTAACCTAGATTTATGGTCTTTTAAATCACTTATGTGAATCTCATTAGTTCTCCAAGATTGATCTTTGATCACACTACCACTAACTATGGATTATAGAGGAGGAATCCCAAATATGAAATTTTGTATGAGCTATGGAATGTACAAGTATCTAATGATGTTTTTCGGTTTAGCCAATATGATTTATATCATGAACAAGATATTTCACCTATTTATAGACTTTTTTATTATGGTGTTCATTGATAACATCCTAATCCACTCTTCAATTCTCGAGTAGTATACCAAATATCTTGAGATAGTTCTAAGTTTTCTTCAAGAACATTAACTTTATACAAAACTATCAAATTGTAACTTCAAGAATCATTAGGTCAAATTATTAGGGAATGTGGTTTCTAAGGTAGGTATATCCATGGATCTAGTGAATGTGGAGGTAGTGATGTCTTGGATGTGACCTATAATTTTTCATGAGATTAGGATATTTCTAGGTTTAGATGGATACTACTATCATTATATCCATGACTTTTCCATTCTATCAGCACCTATCACCATGCTAATAAATAAGGTAGTAAAGTTCTCGTGGATGAGTAGTGTGAAGAAACATTTCATGATCTGATTAGAAAATTGACTACAGGTACAATGTTGATACTTACCAAAGCAGGGATCGATGATGTTTTATATTGTGATGATTTAAGTGTAGGTTTGGGAAATTAGTAACACATAAAAGGGTGGGTAGTAGTTTATGTGTTGCACCTACTCATACCCATATAGTAGAACTATCATACCCTTGAATTAGATCCAAAAGCCTTTTTCCATTCCTTCATGTGTTGAAAACACTATCACTTTGGACATAGGTTTTTAGTTTAAATTGATCATGAGATACCCTATTGTATCTACACAACTTGAGACCTAAAAGTAATACATAGGTGATGGGAACAATGTCTATAGATTTTTGACATTGAGATTTATTATTCACCTAGTAAAGGTAATTTCATTGCAGATTCTATTATCCATAAGACCTAGATGAATTGGCAGTTTAGAAAATGGACTTCAGCTCCTAATGAGATTTTATGCCAATTAAAGAATAAACTATTTTGGGTATGTCATTATGGACATTGTGATGGACTTACCCAGAACCCAAGCAGTTAGGACCCTATCAGGGTGATCATCTTTCAGCTAAAGGGGGGTTTTCACTTATTATAGATCTAACACACTCACTCAGAAGGTGAGTTGGGAAAGCTATATATTTGTAATATTTTACACTTACATAGAGTTCCCTTAATCGTTTTATTTAATAGAGATACATTTTTTTGAATCATGGTTTTGGTAAGGATTATAGAATGACCTAGGGATTCAATTGAGGTTAAGGAAAATATACAATAAATTGATGGACAGGAATTCTAAGAGGATTATTTGTATACTATAGGATATTCTCTGAGCTTTTATTCTATACATAAAAGGAACTTTGGATAAGAACCAAGACTTGGGAGAGCTTTTATACAACAATAGTTTCCAGAAAACTATTCATATAGAAACATTTCAGTCTCTCTAAAGACATTCATAGTGCTCACCATTGTGTTGGAATGAGGAGGGTGAGGTAGCAGTTGTTAGACCTAGTGTGTTTTATGTAAACTCAATTATGTTTTAGTTTATCAAGAAGTAGTTGCTAACCATCATATAAGGGAGTGATCATATACAGACCAAAGGATATGACCTTTAGAGTTCATTATTTACAACCTGAATTTCTTGTGAGTGTCACCTAGGTTGGTTCACTGTCATTTATGGGAGAAGGGGAAACTATAACCATGGGTTTTTTTACATTTTACAATCATCAAATTGGTTGGGATAGTGGTATAACATATGATACGACCCATATGTTATTGAGGCAAGAATTATGTGTTTTATGATTCTTAACTTTAGAGGTACACTCCCAGTCCCACACATGTTATAGATTATGAGAAAATTTAGTTGGATTTAGAGGCATTTTAAGAGGAGTTCCCAGTGTGAATTATTGACTAGTGTGAAAAATTAATTCTTTGAAATGTGGTTCCACTTTTCCACATTTAAAGGTATCATAGACAGATCCAAGAGGAAATATAGCAGCAGGAGTGATATTTCCATGCTCAGTTTCCTGATTTGTTCGATAAAACTATCTAGGGATATTTCTCAAGGATGAGAAGTCATTAGAGGGTGAGAATTATAATATGATAAATTTTTAAAAAGATTCAAACCCTTTTATTAATATAATTTTTAGTTAGATTTATGAAAAATTAAAAAAAATCTTGTAACTTCTTGACCTTATGAAAAACATATGATTTCTAGATGTGTATGGAGGGTTTTAAAGATCCTTATTAAGGTTAATATCAATATTTCATAATCTATGTAAAGCTATCTATGAAATTATATGAGTTTCATAAGGGTAAGTGAGTTTTTATAGAGTCTTGTAAGGGTGTTACTCTACATGCGTAATGGTGTCACCATATATACAAAATCTATATAAGGGTATAAACATTTTTATATGGGTTGCGTAAGGATACCCCAAATTTTATAAAGGTTATGTGCAGGTAGCCTATTCACTACATAATGGTATGTTAGAATCTATATATACAATTTAAGGATATCCTAGAAAGATATTAAGGGTGTGAAAGAGTTAATAATTTCAATTTAAGGGTAATTTCAATTTCCTAAAAGGTGTGTAAGTTTAAATTAGATATGTATAAAGGTAGTTCCAATACCACATAAGCATAACACCTTTATTATAAGTGTAACATAATGGTAACCAAAAGATTCCATAGGTTTTGTAAGGGTAAAACATTACACTTATGTGATTGATATAACCTATGTAAGGATAAACCATGTTACCCATATAAAGTTAACTTTTTAGGAAAAATGATTTAAAAAATAATTATTTAGTTTTCATTCACCCAGTTCAAGAATAAAACACTATTCATGAATCTAATATTCAAAAACCATGGGTATCAATACCATTGACTCATTTAAAGTTGTAAACCCTATTTTAAAATATTAAAACCATTGTATCATATAATAATTTCCAGGATAAAATTAAATGTCAAATTTAATTTGGGATTATCAATGCTACAACCCACACTTATCCTTTTATTAAAAAATACATTGAGTTTCTCCTATATTTTTATATATTACTTTGAGTTTTTTAGGTCAATAGATTCATTATTATATGGTCTATAATGACTTATTTGACTAAAAAAATTTATTGTCCCGTCTCTAGGAAATCCAAAACTCATTATTACTCTCTTATATTTTGTGTTGTGTCTTATAGAAAGAAAAATACCTAGGTATGAAATTATTTTTATTTTTCCTCTTTTAATGAGAAATTATTAATCTACTACTTATTTTCCTCTTAGATAAATTTTATAAAGATCATTTCAATGATAATAGTCCATAAATTATTAAAGGTAAATAAGGAATTATTATATCAATTTTATCTTGGATTGTTATAGAGATTGAAAATTATTATCACATATAAATTATTTTATTCTCTAGGAAAGAAATTATGAGCTCTGACTATAGTATAAAATGATAATTTATAATTATCTATGTGAGAGAAATAAATTATCATATATAAATATTTTATTTATTTTTGAAATAAAATAATCGCAGACCATTATTTGATTCATTGGTGTGTGTTTTAAAGGTTACTAATACACAAGTTTAATTTGGGTAATGCTTCCTTGGAGAACCATTAAATTGGCATTGATAACCAAGATTATGAGCTACTTTAGAATTTTGGGCTCTCACTTACAATGTTTTCATGGTATGATAAATGTGTTATCATGGTTTTTGTTCTCTATTGATGGTGATTTATTGTTGGTGTGTCTATTGTCATGATACCCTTATTTGACCTTTGTTTATATGAGAACTTTTATAATGTATATATGTCGTGATTTATTCTAATCCACTTGTTGACTTATGGAGGAATATTATTATATTGACCAATAATTATTATACGTAGATATTGAATTTTATTTGGGGAATATCCATTACATAACATTATAATCCATTACAAAGTCATATATGTCTAGTATCTTTTGAAATTATGACACATAAACAACTCGTTCATAAATGAACAACATCGCCACCCACTTAGTTCATCAACACTAACACCCTTGTTAGACACATTATACTTAATATCATTCTTCATAACCCAGGGAAAGTTAACAAAATGAAGGGTTAAACTAGATTCTCAGTGTAGTTAAATAAGGGAGATATCAATGATCACTTAAACAAAACATGATAATTAGGGTATGAGAACATGAATATAAAATTTGAAATCCGTACCCCACATTTCAAAGTTCATAATCTTGAATAATTGAATAAAGATTGAAAATTCATTAGAAATGAATCATAAATCATAGAAGAACGTGAGACATAATAGTATAACGTAATAATAGAGCATGATTGTTGGAATAAAAAACATTTCCTTAGTTTTCAAGGATCATTGAACAAACTATCATGGTGGAATGGGTTCTCTCCAAAAACCATAATAGTAGTCACGGTTCACTCTTAAGGCTATCATTGTAGAAAAAGTCCCTTATTGAATATTTTTTCTCCCCTATTCTAGTTAGGGTTGTATTATGAGATATCAATCATTGAACAAATCTTTGGATAGAGATATAGGTCACACCTACCATTGGTTATAACATAACCATTTTCCTTTACTATGACCTAACCACCAAGCTTTGTTTTAACATAACCTCTATCCTTGGTTATAACGTAACCATTTTTATAATTTAAACCATAACCACCATCACATAATGTAAATAATATGTATTTGTTCCCAAATATCATAAAAAATTCATCATATCTAAACCCATGAAATGAGTATGGGTTTTATAAGTATTTGAACATAGCATAATCCAAGGATCTAAAATGGGTTTTATAAAAATAATCCCATCACAAATATAAACTATCAAAATAAATATTAATGATGGTCTAATTTGATCATATAACACGTATAGATTATGTAACATCAATGTATATCATATTATATGTAAAATTATTTTGAAAGATCACATGGAATATTTCTAGGGAAAAATAAGACTTCAATTTTTAAATCACTTATTTAAATAAAACTACACACATACGAATGAAAATATTTTCTTTAAAGATACCCTTTTAAACTTATAAATGAAGTTTAAAATAAAATAGTATTCATTACTATGGAAAAATATATTCATTGAATATAAGTAAAAAAACATTCCTTTTATTTTTTTAGTAGAATCCATAAAGTACCTCATTTGGAAAATGACAAGAATATTATTTTCATACAATTATATTAAAATTAAAACATGGGTAAAAATGAATTTGAAAAACTATAATAGAATAGTAAAAAAATTGAAATAATTTTTTGAAAACATGGATATGGAATATTAATATTCTACAATTGATACTTAATCAAAAAAATCTCAAATGTTAATGATATTGTGTAATAAACGTTCACCAATTTGATATCTTTTGAATCGTAAGGTGCATGAAATAAAGAACCCTATATAGATATGTAAATCCCAAAAAATAATATTTATCATAAAATTTTTTAATGGGAAGTATATATACGACACAAAATAAAAAATTAGTGAATATGGCATGTGTCCCACAGAAATAAAAGTGAGACAAAAATATTGTTCCTATAGCTCAGCTTACTTCTAAAGCTCTCTAAAATTCTATATAATAAATTAAAATGTTTTATATTTATATAATAAAATAATTAAAATTTTATTATATCATAAATATTTGATATATATATATATATATTCATGTATAATGATAGAGATAGAAAATGAATTACACCAATCATGGAATCAGCTGGTCATACGTAAGCAGGACAATTGTTTACATTTATAAAATATAGGGGAAAAGAAATTTAAATAATAATTAACCTTTTAATAATAATATTTATATCATATAAATCCAATTTATTAATCATATTCATCCTTATTACTATCCAAATAAAATAGTAATGAAAACAAATTGCATCCCTTCATAGATATGGTAGTCCACACGTATGCACTAACGACATTATCATTTTCCAATAGTTTGAGAGGTAAGAAGGTATATATGGTAGAATCACTAAAGTATGATAATTATATCGTTAATATCATAATTAAATATTATACCCATCATAATAACTAACCATTAAATATGATGACAAAAATGAACAAGATCTCTATGTAGAGACGGTAAACTTCACATACGCACGAGCGATACTTTCACTTCCCATTGGATAGAAAGAGGTTTAAAAAAGGTGGTTTCATAAAAATAACAAAATTTTATTATATTAATTGTACTAAAGATGTTATTTTATTATTATTATAATATATTTACATGTGGTAAAGGAATAATAAAAATGGTATCAGTTATGACGAGTACCTCTTCTTGGAATCCACTCCATTATATTTCCTCTTAAGGGCTTCAAGGTTTGTTTTTGATAACAAAAAACATCTAGAATTTGGATAAGAAATATGATAAGAGAGTTTTTAAGCTTTGTTAAGGATACAAGTATCAAATTTGTGTTAATAATAGAATGAAAGGGTGTCCATTTAAAAGGGAGGGGAAGGACACATCTAGAATTTCATAAAATATTAAAATATAAAAAGGTCATTCTCAATCCAAATGGTTCCAAGTGAACTATAAATGCATAGTAGATGAAATATTAGACCATTTATTATCAACTTTTTGATTTTTTATTCTTTTTATTATTTTAAATTACTTTCATAATTAATTATTTTTATTTAATATCCTGAATTTCAATTTTATCACTATTTATTAATATTAACTTAAATGACATAGAGAAAAGTTTGAATTCTAATATAAGTTTTTAAGAAAAAACATATTAAATATTAATCTAAAAAATTAATTGAACACATTAAATCACTCCAATTAGATTACTTTTAATATTTTAAAAATCATTTATTTTATTATTTTTTAGTAATTAGATAAATATTTCATCAGTGTTGCATAAGAAAATAAGGTTATTATATAATTACTAAAACATAAAATTAAATTTCTATAATTAAATTATTTTAACTAAGATAAAAATTAATATCAATATTTGTTCATAACTATTTTTTTACCCTACGTGAATACATAAAAGATATTTAAAACTAATAAAGTGAAACTTTTTAACTTTATTTGAGTAAAATCATGTATAAGTCATTTTCATATAAAAGTGTCAAATAAAAAATAAACTTCAAGAATAAAGTCATAAGGGTATAATTAGATTCATACAATAAGAATTCAGATGAAACATTTTGGCCTTATCACTTATTTGTAACCTATATTAACAGGATTTACCCTTTACCGATGTGATAAATCGTTCCACCATTACTATTTATATTAACCAAAAATATAATGGCCTATTTAACAAAAATGAACCTCATGATTCAAAATATTCAATTACATTTATATAATTAAAAACCTTTAAACATATGAAATTAATATAAAATTAATTTTGAAAAATACTACAAAAACTATTTTTTGGAATGAAATCATTTTTTAAAATTAAGCTATATTTATTCATATCCTATTGCTAGAAAAATATTTTTGAATGTTTTAAAATTTTGGTCAAGTAAGTAATGTATTTTATTAAAATAATTCACTAATAGGGATTAATTTAATTTATTGATATAAAAATAAATTGTATTCTTAAACAAAATTTTCAAAAAAGAAACATCACATTTATTTTCAATTAATTGTTTTCTATTTAATTATAATAATTTTAAAAATAATTGATTCATATAATAAATATGTAAACTATATATTTATCATAATTTAGTTATTACAACTCATAGTAATCAATATAAGGGCTAGGTGATTATAGACACATTATTTATTAATATTGTTATGTGGTTCGTATGAACTCGTTGTTGCATCTAATGCAAGCTATTAAGGAAATCAAATTATTTAATAGAAATATTTCATAAAAAATTAATGGAGTTACCTTCTACCTCCATTAAAATGAATTTCAAACACAAAATTCCTTACTCTGATATAAATAGATGATGATTCTTCCACCTCATCATATCCTTAGGTTACCATGTAGCTTTCACAAATTGGTAGTATTTCCCAAAAACATTGACCATGTAAGTGGTCTTGATTCATAGAAATTTAACTCTACGATCTAGAATCTCTATTGGCTGTTCATCATAATAAATATCTTTATCTAGAGTTTTGGCCTCTAATTTTTTTTACATGTGAAGGATATTTTATGTGATTCCTTATGATAGATACTTGGAACACATTATGAACTTGAGAGAGATTTAGATGAAGTAAAACATCATTAATCTACTCTCCCAATATGATCAAAATAATCAGAACTAACAATACACCTATGGATTAAATTTCCCTTATTTCCAAATATCATCACCCACTTACACTGAGATATTCATGTGAATACCTTGTCACCAACATCAAACTCTAAATCCTTTCTATGATTGTCAGTTTAACTTTTTTTCAACTCTCGGTATCTCTTATGTGTTGTTGAATAGATATAAACTTCTCTACCATTTCCTCTTCAAGGTCAAGTCCCAATAAATTTCTTTCTACAAATTCATTGTAGAATTTTCGAGTTCTACACTTCCAACAATATAGGGATTCATAAGGATCCATTTAAATGCTATTGTGAAAGACATTTTTTGTAAGAAGATTCCACTAAAAGAAAGTGTTCATACCAACCATATTTTGAATCTTTAAAGATATCAATAAAAGTGTATTCAAGAGTATGAATGGTAATATAACGCTATCCATATTTCATAGGATGATATAAAATGTTGAAACATAACTCTGTATCTATATCCTACTAAAGGCTTCTCTATAACATTATGGTAAAAATCGGATCCTAATCAGATACAACTGATATCGATACTGCATACAATATTACCACTTATTTAGTGAATAATTAAGTAAGTTGTTCAAGATAGAAATTTTATCTAAGGGAGACTAAGTGTGATGACATCATAAAGTGATTGACTAAAACCCAAATAGTATTATACACTTTATATTTTTTGGGTAATCTGATGATAACATCCATGGTGATGTTTTCTAATATCCATTCTGGTATGGGTAAGGGATGTAAAATCCCATTACACTTATATCTCTCAACCTTAAGTTTCTAAAATTCTAATCACTAAGAAACATATTATTCAACATATCTCATTGATCCATCCTACCATAAATACTCTTTGAAATATCAATACATCTGTGTACATAAAGTATGAATAGAGAATTGAGAACTATGATATTCATCCATCATCACCTTCATAAAAATGGTACTGAAGGGAAACTTATATGGTTAATGAACCTTGTTATTCCATTACAATCGTGGTTAAACTTAGGAACATTTCTCACATTCTTTTTAAATACTAAATCATCCTTATACACCTCTTTAATTTTAATTTTAATGGACATATAAACACCCATTTGAGCTAGATATGATTTTTCCCCTCCCTTAAAGATATCAATATCCATCCTTTTGAAATACATAAATATTGGCTTATTTTTTAACCTTAACATTGATTGGATAGCATGATCCTTTTAACTCAAAGCATTCTTCCCTGGTGTTTTCTTTACTAGGGTGATAATATACTAAGAAATAATAATGCTTAATAAAATCCAACCATCTCCTCAAGGTCCTATTTAGCTCGTTCTATGTGAATATATACATTAAATTTTTTTATCATTATATGTGGCCCACATTTCTCAATGTATATAATGTCATTATATTTTTAATGAAAAACTTAATGTAACTAAATCCAAATCATGAGTTGGGTAATTTTTCTCATAGACCTTCAATTTTAAGGAGAAAAATCTATATCAATATATTTTTTCATGAGGAAACATCCAAATCCCATATTTGATGCATCACTATAGATTAAAAACACATCTCTGGTGTAGGGTAGTGTAATCATAGGTGAGATGATCATCCTTGCCTTCACTTCCTTAAAACATTCCTCACATTTATCTATACCATGGAGCTTGGATCCCTTTTTAAATAACTTGGTGAGTAGATTTTATTATCATGAATAATTCTACACCGTGTTTTGATAGTTTCCAACCAAACCAAGAAAACTAAAAAGCTTATTCATATTGTTTTCTCTAGACTAATGTTCAATAACTTATATCTTTAAAGGTTATACTAATATCTCCTCATCTGAGATAACATGATGCATAAATTAGACACTTAAAATACCAAATTCAAACTTGTTAAAATTTTAATAAATATTATTCTTCATTAGGGTCTTTATCACAATCTTCAACTAATATTCATTCTCTTCTATTTTCTTTGAATATATAATAATATCATCCATAAAGACTAACGCATCCTGAATAAGGTAATCTATAAAAACTCTTTTTATTAAATCCATAATGATAGTGGGGTATTGGTATGACTAAATGGAATGAATATATAATAATAGTTTCCAAACCTTATTTTGATTGATTTCTCGGTTATATCATCCTTCTTGACCCTCGGTTCATGATAATCATAATGAAGTCCAATGTTGTAAAATTATTGAGATCAAAACAGTTGACCAAACAAGTCATCAATATAGGGTTGTGGACACTTGTTCTTGATAGAGATCTTATAAAGTTCTCGATAATAAATGAAGAGTCAAATTGTTCCATATATATCCTTAAAAAGTAGGAAAGGAGAAAAAATAGTGATGACCAAAGATAATTGAATCCATTTTCAATATTATCCTAGAGTATATTCTTCAATTCTTATAACTCAATCAGATATATTCTATATAGAGTCTTGAAAATAGGTGTTTCACCGGGTATAAGTTCTATTGAAAACTCGACATCATGATTTAGTGGAAGACCAAGAAACTCTTAAATAATAAACTCCCACACAATAGGTATATCCTTGTTTTTTAGTTTCTCTCCAACTATCTAAGATAAACACCCATTCTAAATAGGAATCTTAACCCATATGATGGATGTAGTTTCCATCATAAGTTAATTTTTTTCATCACACTTAAAGGTGATCATAAGTTGGTTCATAATATCAAAGGAAACTTATGTTCATTACATATAGATGTGATATTTACATTGATAAATCCAAACCATTTGAAAAATAATATCAAACTCAACCATAGGGATAATAGAAAGATTTATAGGACGTAAATTCCAACAAACATCAACCAGGGAAGAAGCATAAACTTGATAAGTGATCATCATAAGATTAAGGGTTTTTACTACTAACTCAACATCAAATATTTGAGGAGGTTTCATCATACCCTTATAAAATTCATTATATTTAAAAGTGTGGTTGTTTCCAGTATCAAATAAGACGATATATGATCTAGATTAGATAATAAGTGTGAATTTCACCACGTCATTCTCAAAACCCACTTCAATATATTTGATCACATGATATTTTCATTTAGATTTTGCCTTTGGAGGTTATTTATGTTGATCATCAAAAACTTTTGGATTCATGAATTGATTCTCATAATTCCAACACACTTTGAGTTTGAATAACTGGATTATTAGAGGTGAATTATTTGGCATCCTACCTTCAACCATTGTATAAACTCACCTTTTCACCAACGTTTGGAATTCACTTTCTCTATAACCATCCTTCCCACATATACAACGTTTACTAGTTCCACTCAATAAATTTCCATGATATTTCTCCCACATTTCTTACATGTAAGTTAACATAATTTCTTTCAATCATTTGATGTATTCGAGTTCACATGAGTATTAATCTTAATTTTCTTATCAAAACTATGGGAATGGTAGGAATATCCAATTTCTATTTCTAACTTGATTGCACATCAAATGATTTCTTCATATCTACTAAATTCAATTATAGCTAGCATATTTTGGATACTTGGTTTTATGCAACCAAAAAGTCAATCAATTTTTCTTTTAGGGTTGATGGTTAAACCAAAAGCATAACTTCAAGACCTGTAAAACTGTCTCCTTATGTGCCAATAGATTCATCATACTTCCACTTGAGTACAATAAATTCCATCTCTATCCATGTTTGAAAAAATATGAGGGAATTAATTATAGAAAAATATACCATTAAACTCATCCCACTCCATATATTCAATTTCTTCCAATTTTCTCATATTCCTAACAAGAGTACACCATTGATCTTCTTTAACTTCCAAATGATAAATAACCAGTATATATTTTCCATATTATAAACACAGCAGAATAAAAAATATATTTTACAATGTGAAAATCAATTGATCAAGGACTAGGGGATCAGTAGACCCACTTAAAGACGTAATGAATTGCCATATGAAAGAATTAATAGAATATTGTTCCCAATTTTTCATGATTGGATTATCAATATGATTCATATTTTGGGAGATTTATGTAGTAATAGAGGTATGATTTTTTCTTCCACCCCCTCTCCCATAACATATATTTTCTTATAAATAAAATCATTGCATTTTCCATCACATTGAGTATTACCACAACTTTTTTGGTCTCTTTCCAGTGAATAAAACCAAAAACCATAGTGTGAGAAATAATAATCATAGAGGGAAACCAAAAAATCATGAAATATCATTTATAGGATGTATAATTCCTGGAACGTTCTTATTTTAAACCTAATGTTTAACCTAGGTCATTTATGAACAATACTAAAATATTAGGATTGTATCATATAATTAGATTTCTCCTGAGGGTTCTTAAAAATGTTTTTCATCATAGTTTACAAAGGTTAACTAAACCTTTTCTCATACCAAGTATAGAGAACCATACTTTTTATAAATATATATCATATTATAATATACATATTCCTTACATTACATTAAATTACACGCAATAATCATATAGTTATAGTACCTTTAGAAACTGGGACACAAAAAAACTGGTTAGAAAATGAACTACATTATCTCCCAGTTAGTTATTCATAACTAGTACCCTTATTAGACACAATATACTTAATAAATTTCTTCAGAACATGGAGGAAACATAAGAATGGGTGAGCACAAATTCTCAGAAAAGGTTAAAATGGAGATTTCAATTATCACATATACATAACATTAAAATAAGGGTAATAGAACATAGAAATAACATTTGAATATAATACCTAGTATACCAAAGATAATAATCTTGAATCATAGAATAAGGCATGGTAGTTCATTATACATGAATCATACAGGAATCAAAGAACATGATCTATAAAAGGATAACATATGCATCGATCATGATTTTATGGTATAGAAATTACTTACTTATTAGTCCTGGATCATTTCCAAAACTATCATAGTGTAATGGGTTTACTCCCAAACCCATCATAGTAGTCATGTTTCACTCCAAGTAATATCAAAGTGGAAAAAGTACCTTACAAAACTGGGTGTACACCTCATTCCATTCCTATTTATATCATGAGATATTGATCATTACCTAATTCATTAGAGGGAGATATAGATATCATCCATCCTTAGTTATAACATAACCACCGCCATTGGTTATAACATATACATCATCCTTAGTTATGACCTAACCACCATCTTTGGTTATAACTTAACCACCTTCCATTATTATAACTTAACTAATGTCACAAAATGATAACAATATATATGTATTGCATAAGATTATAAAACAATCATCATATCATAACCCATGAAAATAACAATGGTTTCATAAACATTTCAACATAACATAACCTGTGGATAAGAAATGGGTTTCACAAACATCTTGTCCTCACAAACATAAAACATCCTGAGAAAGAATAAGGATTATATCATTGGATCCTAATATCAAAAGAACTTATGTAATATCAATGTATTTCATCATATATAGAAAATTATTTTTAAAGATCACATGAAATATTTCTTGTGGAGAATACCCTTTCCATTTTAAAATTTATTATTTAAAAAAAATTATGCACATACAAATGAAAATATTTTCTTTGAAAAAAAAGATCTAAACTTATAAAGGAAGCTTCAAATAAAATATTAGTCCTAGCTATAGTAAAATAAATTCACCCTATATAATTTTAAATATCTTCCTTCTATATTTTCTCCTAAAATTAAAAAAGTACCTCATTTGAAAAATGAAAATAATATTCTTAATATATTTTCAAGTTGTTTGTGAAAATAATAAAATCTCTAAAGAAAATGTTGAGTTATCCTAAAAATCAAAAGAGAAGGGTGATTTTGAAAAATTAGAATCAATAATTAAATATTTTAAGAATAATAATTCAAATTTAACCCAAGGTGAAAATTTTTTAAATAAACTTATTCGTTCATAAGGACCTGTAAAAAAATTATTTTAGTTTATTAAATCAACCGTGAACCTCTAAAAATAGAAATTTTGTAAAAGGGTTCTCCCAAGATAAATTTTGTGATTATTTTCAAAAAACAAAGAATATTATTTATGAAAGTGGTTGTAAAAATTCTCATTATGGTATCCCTATGTAAATTTATCTCTCCTATAATATCTTTTTTATAAATTATTTAGAAAAATAATTTTCTAAAAATGTATAGATTCCATAATCTCTTTTTTGCTAACATGATTAGACCCAAATTTTAATTGATAAAGTGTTTAGTTTTTTTATTTTTTATAAAAAATAGACTCAAGAGAAAACCCCAAGGATATACAAGGTACTTTGATAGAGGGTGGTCAAGTCACAATTGTGGTGACTGCCCTGAGTTCAATAATCATAAAAATCTCAACGATGCCACATCATTTTTGGTGATAAATAATTGAGTAAGATCTATAGTACATATACTATTTTTTCAAATTATTTTATTATTAATTTTTTTTAATGATTTAAAACATAAATTTTAAATTATTACTTAATTATGTGATAATAGTTTTAAGGACTCTTCTGAAAAAAATAGTAACCTTTTTTATTTCAAATGAAAAAATTTATTTCAAACTTCTCATTTATAAAATGTTTATGTCATTGATATAAAATATAATTAAATTCAAAATGATAAATGTTTAATTGCACAACATTGTGAGACATGGATTTTCCATAGGTTCCTTGGTCATTATAGCACACACACACTCTTATCAAAATCAACTAAAATCATCTTGTATGGGAATTTCAAAGATGTAATTTTAAAAATAACACTATTTTTTAACCTTGTAAACTCAGTAAGAAATGCCAAAAATAGTTTCAATCTAAAAAGTAAGTATCCACCTCTAAGTAACATTAGTACATTCATATTTAAATTTTTGACCAAATATATTTTCAAGTATTGGAGGTAGATATTGCACTTTTTTTATTATCTATGATTAGTAAATATTAAAATGGGTTTACATCATGTCTTCTAAAAATAAGGATTTTAAAGATATTATTAAATATTCTAATAAGTTCATAAATTAAAATGGTTATAAGATCATATCAATTAGATGTGATCATGAAGGGTAGTATTATAATAAATATTTTGACGAACTTTGTACTTCACGTGATAATAATCAATTATTTTCTCTAAGGAGTCCACAATAAAATGGGTTTTTTAATAGTTGGAAACGATCTCTTCATGAAACTACAAGAAATAACTTAAATTAGTTTAACCACCCTTAATATTTAGGGTAACGGAATTTAATACCACTTATTATAATTTGAACTATGTTCTCATAAGAAGCTTCCCTAAAAACAACCCCTATGAACTTTTAAAATAAAAAATTACCAAATATGAATTTTATAATGTGTTTGGATGTGAATTCTATATTCATAACACCAAATAAAAAATCATGAATTTAAACTAAAAATCTAATGAAGTTATTTTTCTTGGATACTCTAACTCAACTAAAGTAAATTGAGTCTTTAATAAAAGGGCCAAGATTATAGTGAATTAAAATCAAATAAAATTTGATAAGAATTTACATAAACTTCTTTCCCAAATTAGTGGCGTTGAGGTTAACCCAAAAAATTTAACCCCAAATGACCCACTTATATATAAATAAATTCAAATTCTATAAATAACTCTGTTTGTAAATTTACCAATGGAATGGGTAAAATATAAATACCAATCACGTAAGAAATGATATCGGTGATTTGTATGTTGGTACTCATACTAAAAATTAAATTTTAAATAATCTTGAACATCATTATTGTTTTTCACTCCTAGAACCCCTAAATATTATTTATTCTATTAACAGTGAAAATGGGGTAATATCAATGCAAGTGTAATTACACAAGTTTACGACAAATAATGTTTTGACTCATTGAAATACCTAATGATCACCCCATTATTAGTACTAAATTGGGTTTTAGAAATAAATTAGATCAATAAGGTAACATTAGTCATAAAAAATCCGGACTCATGTAAAATGCTATAATCAAGAATAATGGATTGATTATATCGAGACTTATTCACCCATTATTGGGCTTGAATCTATCTAAATCCTACTGAAATTTACCACACATTTGAAATTTAAGATTTTCTAAATGGATGTTAGAAGTAATTTTTGAATGTTTTTATTTCTAAAAATGTTTCTATTGAAAACCCTCACAGTTTTGAAGATTCAAAATTTCTAAAACATGTTTTTAATTTTCAGAAGGTTCTTTATTGTTTAAAACAATCCCTTAAGGTTTGATATGAATGGGTGACTAAATTTATTTTTATAAAATGATTTTAAAATGAGAAAAGCTCATTAATATTTTTTCTCAATATTTTTCAAATGATTTATTAATTTCAAATAATTATGGTGATGATTTTATTTTTTATAACTAACGAAGAATCAATTTTTATTGAATTTTCATATTTTATTATAGAATAATTTGAAATAATTTTTATGGGAGAAATTAAATTTTTCCTTGGTTTAATAATTTCAAAAAATAAAGATAGAATTTTTCTATGTCAATGTAAATTATGTAATAAACATTCAAAGTTCTTTGGAATGGATCATTTAATGAAAATAAGTACACTTATGTGTAATTGTGATAATCTATAATTGGATGATGCAGGTAAATTGACTGACAACAATATTTTTAGAGGCATGTCTAGGATCTTTCTTTTGATTACTATGACTCGGAATGAAATATTGTTAATTGCATACCTCTGTGATCATTTTCAATCAAATCAAAAAGAATAACATTTTAAATTTCTTTCAATATTTTTTAAATATTTAAAAGTCTGAAAAATATTGGCTTATTTTGAAATCTATTTTAAAAGTAGAATTTTTATAATGATAATTTTGGTTGTTTTTAATGAGATGGGAAAACTAAAAGTGGGAATTTTCACTAACTTTGACCACAAAAACTCTTTGGGGGTATTAAGAATTAATATTTTTTTCTCTTTCTATATCTAGAGAATAACATATAGTCATGTAGAGTTGTTCAACTGAAATTATTTGGATGAAACACACTCTCAAATATTACGGCTAAAATAAAATCATGTTCTTATTAATTGTGACAATACTAATTCCATTAGTATTTCTGAAAATAATATTCAACACTCTCACATTAAGAACATTGACTCTAAACACAACCTTTTAATATATCAATACTTAAACAATGATATCATTCTTGAGTTAATTAGTACCAATCTTATATTGGACAATATTTTTAAATATCCTCTTTATTTAGGTCATTCTGAAATTATTAAGGGTGAGTTAGGTATGGACCCCTTGTGATTCTTATTTATTAAATTTGGAAATCTTTATTTGTTTTAAATGTTTTAAATATTTTACATTAAAACATTTTACAAATAATATGGTAATATTTTAAATCATTTTAAACCATTTATTTTGGTAAAGCAATGTGTGAGTAATATTCATAGAGAATTTTGTTATCTAAATAAAAACAATAGGATGTGGTTCCAGTGAAAATGAATCTTGAGTTTATAACCTCAAAAAGTGATGGTTGTATTTTTAATTTGATAATCACCCATGGCATGAGGATTGGAACATTACTACAATGTTTTTGAGACATCTTGGGAATATGCCCTAAATTATTCCAATAAACATTATTAGACTTAAAAATTGAATGGAATTTATAATGTATATAATTATTTTTCAATTTTATTTGAATTCAGTATTCCATAAATTTGTTCCTGTTTTAATGTTTTATTTGAAAAATATTCCATTGATTTTAAATATTTTATAACTTTTTATTTATATCTGGAATTTTATGGTTCTATGGATCTTTATATTTACTAAAAAATTAATAAATGGAGAGATTATCTCGTTAATTCTAAAAATTTTCTAGACGATAAAAACTATTTCAATCATGAGCTTATTTAAGAAAACATTTTTATATTTTGAATTCTTATCTCAATTTTGAGCATACTCAATAACTACTTTTAAAATAAAATTTTGAAGTCTGTTTTATATTTTAATGTTGTTTGTTTGATTAATAAAAATATGTATTTTTTAAAAATTGAAAAGCTTATTAGTTTTTTTGAAAAACAATTTATGATTTTTTCCAACTTTGATAATCATTAATGATGGTTAACATAATTTAGTTATTTTTTTAAAATTTTACAACCCTGTTTAAAATTTATTTTTGAAAGTAAGAAAAGGGAAAAAATTTATAAAGGTATGGTATAATTTAGTTTTGAAGTATTATAGTTTTTATGTATTTTTTAAAATGTTTTAAATGATTGTTTTAAATACCTTTTAAAAAGTAATTCTTTTGAACCAGTATTATGTTCAATCATTTGAAAATCATTTTTTATATTGAAAGTGATCTTATTATCTCATTTGAATTTCATTATGAAATATTAAAATTCATTTTTAAAATTTTATTTCATATGTTCCAAGATCTTGTGATCATTAAAAGGGGGGATATTATTATACCTCACTCTCTTTAATTTTTCTAATGAACACAATAAAATTTTGGTGTTATAACAATTTCATTTAAGTGTTTTTTCATCCTCTATGATTATACAACATCTAGTGAAATCAATGGGATGAACAAAGGCATAAAAATTGCGGATGAGGGACACTTTGAACACTCCCATTGTGAAACTACAACAAAAAACTAGTAGATGATCACCATCCACCAAATAGAACAAAACATAAGCTCCATAACCTTATAGATATCACTTACTACCATGTGTGTGGTAACATAAGATCATGGAAGAACAAAGAGGTGGTGAATAAATGATTTAGAAATTTTATATTTTCTCACTTTTAAAATAACCTTATTCATTGGTTAGAGTGAATTTTTATGTTAATCCTAACAGAAGAACATATAGAGTGTGTATAAGAAATCTACAGGGTTCACTAATCAATAGGATTATAAATTTCTTGGCATAATCCAGTAAAGACCGTGATCATGCAATCCACTAATAAATATTTTTATACCACCACATGCATTGAAAATTATTGTAAATCACTTACAAGTCTCCCAAATATTTGTAAATAACACCCTAAAATAGAATTTAAAATAAAAAGAGACACTAAATATGTAGTCCTCTTATATATACTAATATAGTATTCCTAGTTTATAAGATATTCTATATATTCTTCTCTTCCTTCACTAGTGGGACTTAAATTTTATTTATATGAATAAAACTACATGTAACCACTCCTCCTTTACACAATCTTTTCTCTCTTACGTCACTATACCATTTATAACACTCCATAGAGTTGAGATTTTTCATATGATAATTTATTGATCCTTGATGCTTAAACTTTTAACTTTATTCTTAATTAAAATATTTATGATACTTACTTTGTCAAAAAAAATATTTATGATACCATGTAAATATATTTTAATTTATATTCCAAGAAACATTGGATCTAGTCAAAGTAATAACTTCCATCAAAAGAAGATTCCATAAATATTCATAATTGAATCATGTTACGTAGAAACAACCTATTCATTATTCTTAAAACTTGTGTTTCATTAATATTAAAATCACATATATGTATCAATTTATACTTGATAAAGAGATATTTTTATTCTAGTATCAATATAGGAATTGTTCCTCTTAAAACCAAACCACCTTATATCTTGGAAATATCGCCTTGTATGTAACATCTTATTACCCACTATCAGATTATTCTATTCTTTTTTCTAGTTCACCTAATTAGTTGGGCATGTCATGGGTCTCCTGAGGATGGAGGACATTTGTTGAGAAAAATGACATAATTTCCAAGTATGTATGTTTGTTTTAATCAATGGAGTCTGCGTATGAATGTGTAAGTGGCGTTGTGAATTTCTCACTGAGTTTAGATAATTCCCGAGTTGGTCTAGGGTTTTGAGTAATAATATATAGTCTATTCAATGTATAGAATAAATACACATCGTTTAGTGGCAGTACAAGACAAGTCATTTCTGCAGTGTTGATGTCATGAACATAGTACACAATGTGAAGGGATTAAACACCATGTATATATTACATATTGTGTAATGTTAAAATTTCTATTTTTAATAAAAAGTAAATTTGTTTTTTGGTGTATCCTAATACAATGTATTACACAATTTATAAAGGTTTTACACGTCATATAACTTTCAAGATGCCTTTTTTAGGGTCTTTTATTTGTTTATTTTTCATACATTATTATATATCCCTCCAACATCTTAACATAGAGACCTTATCTAGTGATTTTTGGAGTCTTCATTCTAAATAAATTGATTATTTTAGCGATTTATCAACATTATGGTTGTATTTTGTCTTTCTGGGTGAGTAATCCTTTCTACTTCTTCATTTCATTGATCATGGTAACATTTTTGCATTTTTTTTCTCATGTTTTTTGACCCATGGTGATGTTTCTTCTTGTTTCTATATATATCCATTGTGGGATCTTGTTTCAGGAGTCATTTCAATTCATTGTTGTGATACTGAAGGTGTGTGTTCTTGAGATACATGTTGATTCCTCTTCTCTACCAACCATTTTTGTAAATTGAATCAATCCTAAGATGTGTAGATTTATTACAGTGCCTCTATTGTCATTTTTTGTTTCTTTCTATTGGTGGATCACTTAATGGAATATGAGACCTGATTTCTGAGGTATATGGTTTCATCTCTAGACTGTGTTGGTGAACTAAATTCCTCTTATTTTTGATAAATTATTTAATTAAATAAAATGGTGTGATAGACATATTTGTTTGTGTGTGTAGAAATTGGATTTTATAAAAAATGATTTTCTCCTAGATTTGGTAAATGGAAAAGTGCTTTCAATGAATTGATAAATGGTTTTCAAAAAATGGTTTTATGTAAATAGTTTGATGAACGTGTTGGGAAAATAGAGCACATGGGAAGATTTGGGTACTTAGGTGGAAGGTATATTAATATGTCTTATTGATTTTCAGTGGATTTTCTAATGGGGATTTCCTATACTCCTTGGACCTATTATTCAAGGGGCTTGTTAGACCTTTTGGGAGTTTTACTTTATAGGGTGTTATTATTCTATCTAGACATGATGGATATGTAAATAGGTTTCATTTGTACATGATTTTATATATTAGGTATGATAGTCCTAGTAATCCTGAGATAGTGTGATCCCTATCATATTTTTACATGTGCTTCTAATTTTGGTTTGTATTATTTTGTTATACTATCATAGATTTGATATGATATGCGATGCATGATTTGGCTTGTTTTCGCATGATATATATATTATGATATATGGTGATGAAATCATTTTAAACTAATTTACCATATTAATTTGGAAATGTGGAAAAAGGGGAAATTAAACTATTTTTTTGATGATTTTGATATAAAAAATATTAATCTTTTACCATGCCTTATTTTCATTAAAGTTGAGCATAAATGGATTACTTTTTATAGATATTATATAGAACAAGTAGGTGAGACCCTACTGAGCCTATTATCTCAAATCTTGTGTGCCCCTTTAGTGGTGTGTATACTGGGTTATGTATTTCAATATAGAAAAATGCATTGCACCACTGTGAATCTAAGAGATTTTTTACAACCATGTTTAGTAGCTGGTGATGAGATGGTGGGAGTCTTTCCATGCTATCAGATGGATTATTTAGTTTTACTATTTTGGTTTTCCTTTATAGTTAGACCTGTACTTAGATATTTTATCAACTCTTGTGTCTTTTGGTATCTACTTTTGGTTTTCAATTATAGAATATATCTATCTTTTCTAATGTTTTCTATGTTTTATATAATTTTACCATGTTTTTGCATATGGTTGAGATAAATTGTTCCCTCTGGTTATTGATTGATGCTTGGGTGTTTGTTTCCAGTCTATGGGGATTAAGAATTCCCTTCTGGTAAGTGGAGTATTGTGTTGGGTACTAGTTTCGACGGGTATTCTGTTTTGTTCATTACATTGCATGTGTATTATGAATACGTTACGTGAAGAAAATAAACTACATCATTAAGGAAGAATTTTTGACAAAAATGGATACATTGTTGAAAATGGATACGTTATTGGAAAATACTCCATGGTACCCATATATAATCATTATTCTACATGGTACATCTTTATTTATATAACTTCTTTTTCCTTAACTATAATCATTCTTCTTTTATTCAAACTTCATTAATGAATATTTTACATTAATCATGACAGCTTTTATAATGACATGTAAACACTTGTGGAGTGATTCACTATCCATTGAAAAGATTTAAACAACCATCTTCTTCTATTTATTTTATAAATAGTTTTATTTTCATGCAACTTTCTCTTGTTCACTTGAACCTACCGTGTATGTCCATGTTTTCTCATGTGGTCACTTCCACAGGATCACTTGAACTATAATGTGTGTCTACATTTCTTCATACGGTCACTTATTCATGGTCACTTGACCTACTGTGTGTGTCAATATTTCATCATATATTCACTTACACATGGTCACTTCATCATGGTCGCTTGACATACCATGAGTGTCCCCATTTCTTTATATGTTCACTTCATTATGATCACTTTACCTACTATGAATGTCAACATTTCATTTGTTGGTAACATTCTTATAGTCACATCTTAATTCTAACTTAACTATTTTAAATTTGTTGAATACAAAATCCAACAACATAACAAAAACCATTTCTTTTTTACCAACAAATTCTCCTGAACTAACAAAACACAATCTCTTGGGCTCAATAATTTTCCCATTTCGAATTTTTTTCATACATGGAACATCAAAGATTGAAGCTATATAAACAAAATTATGAATCAATATCAAATGATTCTAATCCTACATGAACATACTTAGTGTAGTAATTAAGAATTATTAGACTAAATTTTATTTTTTTCAAAAAAAAAGTGATTAAAAATTAAATATTCTTCAACACACCATCATAATAGAAATCACTATAACATGTGAAAAAATAATTCCTACATCCGCTTCAACAAACTATTAAAAAACTTTATGTGTGAGAAAATTATAGCTTAACCATTTTAAAAACTCCAACTAAATATATAATATCCTTAATAAGGTAAAACACATATAAATGGACAGATTATATTATCATTTTTCTCCCCCATTAAAAACAACATCCAAAGAGAATAAGAGCGAGGGGACAAAATAATACATACCATATCCATGTACAAGGTGAGTTAGAACACCAAGATTCATCCACAAATTTTTAAACACATCATTAGACAATATAATGGGGAATATATTAGAAATCCACTCCTTTCTTAGAATAAATTCCAACATAAATTCATTTCTCTCCACAATCTCCTTGATCATGTTATATTTAATATCAATGTTCATTATCCTAGAATTGTGAACAGTATTATTTTTTAGATTTATAGAATAAAGATTATCACATCAAAGAATAAGTGTATTTTTCACAACCACTGGAAGATCTACCAATTGAGTTTTCATCCACAAAATTTGAGTAATAGCATGAGTAGCTACCACATATTCAACCTCAGTTGTACTAAATGTTATATAAATTTAATTTTTTGTTTTCTAGAACACACATATATTACTATAAAAACTAAACCAGATGTAGATTTTCCTTCATTATAACAGCATTCCCGATCTATATCATCATAACCAAAAAAATACAATATTTTTATTAGGTAATATTTAAATTCAAAACATATTTTTCTTTTTATATACCTAATAATATTTTTTCCTCAAACAAAATGGGATTTTTTTGGGTCACATGATATGTAATACATAGTGTGATGGTGTATAGAATATGTGGTCTTGAAGTTATAAGATATAAAAAAATTACCAATCAACTTTCTAAACTATATTTGATTAAATTATTTTATCTACTAAACTTTTGGATTCTTTTTTCCAAAGGAAATTGGTGTATAAATAGATTTTGAGTTCTCTATGATATATCTTTTGAAGAATTCATTTAGATAATTCCCTTGAGAAATAAAAATGTGATCTTTATTTTGAGATATTTTCAGACCACGATATTACATCGTCTCTTTATGCATGGACATTTAAAATGAATCCTTTATTTCTTTAGAAAACTTATAACAGATCTTTTTATTTTTTCTTGATAAAAAAATATCAATTATATAAATAATAATAAGGATAGATACTTTTAATCATCATTGATGTATAAATTGTTTCTCACTCTTATTTCTCCAAAATTCAAAATATGAAATTATGTGTCAATCATAAAATAATAAAACCTTGGTTTTTGTTTCAACCAAAATAAAGAATTATTTACCATTAAAATAAAATTTTCATATTACCCAAGTAGAAATCCATATGGTCGTCTAATGTATTCTTATTCCCCAAATTCTCCATTGAGAAATATAGAGTTGATATCAATTTGGTAGATCTTTTATTGATTTAGTGCATCAATAACTGGGAACATTTGAATAATTTCAATCCTCAAAATGGGTGAAAATATCTCATCTAATTCAGCTCTGTTTTTATTAAAATAGCCTTTAGACACCAATTTTTCTTTATTCCTCACCACTTTACCCTTTTCAATTAATTTGTTCCTAAACACCATCTTTTTCCCAATGAATTTCTTATTTTTGAGTTTATAAACAAGTTCCTAGTTATCATTCTTCTCAATATGATGTACTTATTCATGCACTGCAAGAACCCACACTTAATGCTCTATAGCTTCCTCAAAATAATTATGATCAAATTGAGAAAAAAATGAAATATGATATATCATTCATTGAGTTCTTCTAGTCTGCAACTATTGTTCATAATTTATATTGATTTTTTGAATTTTAAACTATCATCATAGCCTAGGATGAGTTGAATTTAATTTTTCCTCATCAATTTATATGGATGAATTCTTTTCTTTTATCTAACCATCTTAAAATTTTTATTCTTGTTATACCATTTCTTTAGGATTTTCAAATTAATTTACCGAAATATCATGTCTATATTTATTTTCATCATAAAAAATTAACTACATTGAGAATTTTAGGATCTTCACGTCATAAGTGTCAACAATTCTACGATTCTCCTTGTTATTGAATTGAAATCCTATTCCATTTTTAGGTTAACCAAAAAATATTCTAGTAGCTCCTTTTTACATTAATATAACCATATTTTCACATTTAATTTGGATGATACAAGGTCTTCCAAACACACTAAGATGTTTTAATCTTGGAGGATTGTTTTAGTAAATATCACATGGATTTATATCTAAATATTTTCTAAATTATCAAATATTTTGAACATATACTTCTACTCTAATATCTTATCTCCCAAAAATCCTAGTGATGTCTGTTTTTATCAACATTATTCAATCCATATATACTAAGATTCATAGACATAATTCAAAAATATAATTCTATAAAAGTTCAATTCTTCATCTACCTTGAATAGTTTTACCTGAATAAAATCATTCTATTTTTTAAAATCCTTAAAATATTCTATTATCTTGATCCCAAATTTCTTTTAATTAATTATAAATTTCTCAAAATTATCATCCTCCTTCAGTAGCTTATATTTTCCTTCTTTATGGGTTGCTACCAATCTATTGGTATTATAATCGTCATTCTTCAACATCACATTTTCATTTTGATGTTTTAAAATCTTGTAGGGACATTATCACAAATAGTTATTATGTATGAACTATATTTGAGTTTCTTCATCTTCAATTCCAGTGTCACTACCTTCTTCACTATTGAATTCTTCATCATTAACTTTAGCAATGAGAATAATTTCACTGGCATTAGTTTCAATCTCAACCTCTAATTCGTCATTAAAACATTCACATCACTCATATTTTGATAAAAATAATATCCTTTTTCTTATAGATTAATTCTTATCCATTATTTTATGAAGTAAATTTTTTTCAGGATAATTATTCATTAAAATATATTTAGAAATATTCAACTTCTTATTAACTAGACTCATCTTCTTTTTGGTGATTTTCTACAAAATTTCCAACAGCCACACAATTAACTAATTTAAGTGGTATGTTACCTTTAAACCCTCCTATTACTATACTCACATTTATCTAGGTGTTACATATAATCTTAGAGAATTTTATATCCATATATGAGTCTGTTATTTGAGATTGGGCTTCATCATCCTCATAAAAAATTCTTTTTTATGATTTGGAGGCTTTAAAAGCAATTTCTTTTTCTCTCATTACCTTTTTTATAGCATCATCTTCCCCAATTTCATAAGAAATTATAATACTATGTAGATTATCAAGAGGAAAATCATGTAGCCTATTTTCTTATAGATCTGAGACTTTAGTATCAAATTTATCTACAAAGATACATAAAATATTTTCATTAATAATATAATATTCCAACTTCTCATCAGAGCCTCTAATGGTACTCATAATTTTAATTACTCTTGTAAAGAATCTATCAATAGTCACATCATCATTCATTTTAAGATATTCATATTTGAGTCTCCAAAACTACAACTTATCCCACATCACCTTATTATTTCCATCTAAGATATTCTAGAGTTTATGCTAGATATCTTTTATAGTTTTCTCCCTTAACATTTAAAAATTAACATTCTAAAACAATATATAAAATTAAATTCTTATCAAAAACATAATTTTCCAAGTTATTATTATCTGTTACTATTATCATAGGTAAAAAATCCAACACCTGTCACTTCAAGAACGTCATAAAATATAGACATGGGATAAGGTACAATTATTTCCTTCCACATATGAAAACACTTCCCATCAAACATGGTATTACCATTTATATTTACAATATTTAAATTGTCTAAAAATTATAATATAAAAATAGAAACAAATTTATATCTTCAATAGAAAAATACTAATGAAGTAAATCAAGTTTTGATTCAACTTTTAGGAACATCAAATCAAGGAATCACATAGAAGGGGGTGAATAGGTGATTTATAAATTTTATGATTTCTCTATTTTAAAACAACATTTTCCACTCTTTAAAGTGAATTTTGATGTTAATCCAAACACAAGTCCACATAGAGAGAACAAACAATATTTAAAAGGTTCACTAGTCAATGTGAGTAGAAATTTCATGGCATGATCCGATTAAACATGTGATCTTATGATCGACTAATAAAAATTTATAAACCATCGTGTGTAGGAAAAATATCTAGAAAACACTTACATGTCTCCCGAATGTATGTGCATCCAAAACATCAAGTTCATTCTACAATAATGAAAAAATTTAAATGATAAGATACCCTAGTTACATCTTCCTATATTATATAGTAATCTAATTGTCTTGATTGTTGTGATATTCTCCATCTTCTTCACTTCCTTCATATTCATGACTTCACTTCAATTTACATCAACAACACTATATATAACCACAAATCCATTACATTCTCTTCACTATCATTCATTATTGTCCATTTTTTAACACTCCATAGATCTAAAAAAATTAGATGATAATTTATCGAGCCTTGACTATTAAACTTTTCTCTTTCTTAGAAATTCAAATATTTATAATACCGCATAAATATTTATGAATTTAAATTCTTAAAAACATCAGATCTTTTCACATTAATAATGTTAATTGGAAATGTATTTCATAACTCTTCATAACTCTTTTGGTTTTGGTACAAAAATCCTATTCATTCTTCATAAAACCTATATTTCATCAATATTAAAACCACTTATCGTTATCGATTTATGTATGATAAAGATATGTTGTTTTTCTAGAATTAATCATGGAATAATTCCACCTAAAATCAAGCCACAATTATTCTTATAAACTTCACATTAAATATAAAAAATAAGTATACTATGTGAGTAAAATAAGTTATGTTGCTAATAATATATATGTGAAAACATGGCTACATAACTGAAAATTGTTACAGTACTAAAAATGATTACCTAGTTCCCTTATGTAACCATTCAACTACATGGCTCTTTATAATTCTTGGAACTTAATCTTCCTCATGTATAATCCCACTTTCTTTATTAAATATTAATTAAAAAATACATAATAGTAATCATTAAAAAAATCATGATATTTAAAGATATGAATAGTGCTTCTCTTTTCATCAATAGATTTAAAACAACCTTTTTCTTATGTCGATTTATCAAAGTGGTTGATAATGTGGTCAATTTATCACAATCACTTAATCATGTTCACTTGAACTACCATGTATGTTTATATTACATCATGTGTTCACTTCTCATGATCACTTCCTTGTAGTCACTTGACCAATGGTGTGTGTCTACATTTCATCATGCGATCATAAACTTGCGGCCACTTGACCTATCGTTTTTGTGAACATTTCTTCATGTGGTCACTTCCTCATGGTCACTTGACTTACTGTTTGTGTCTATATTTCTTTATGAGTTCAAATCTTCATGGTCACTTCTTCATGGTCACTTGACATACCTTGTGTTTCTACATTTCTTCAGGTGGCCACTTCCTTATAGTCACTTGACTCTTTAGAATATGTTGATAAAAAAATAAAAATACATAAATATCATTTCTTGCTTATCATATTCGTCACCTAAACTAACAATACATGGAATCTTGGTCTCAATAAGGTGTAGTTTTGTCAGCATGGTTATGGAACTTGACCAAACCTCCCAAGCTTCTGGAATTCAACCAGCTACACGAAGAAACTCACCAGCCAACTGATGAGGTATGGACATTACATGATTCCTCCATATAGCTCATTGACTACCTAGATAAAGCTAATAACTACTCGGTGGAGTTTTAAGTTTCCAAAAATCCTACAAAAATTCCACTAGCAGGCTAGGGCAATCAGATGGCTAGTCGGTGGTGTCGACTCAATGTGTAAAAGGGTTCTTTTATGGTGGTCTTAAATGGATTCCTTAACCTAATATATCCTAACAATCAACCAAGATACATCCATATACAATAAATAAGACTAGTGGGAGGCATAAAAAGCTACATTATTAATCTTCAATGAGAATTATCGATCTATTGAAAATGGAAATTATCGTTGACTATAAAATTGTTCCAATTTTTCCTCCTCTTGAGATATATTTCTAATTATTTATTAAAAATTTGACCTCCTATATTTATCTCCCACTCTAATTATCTGAATTTCATATTATATATATTTCTATAGAATTTATATAAACTCTTCAAAGGTATTTGGAATAACAAAACCTAATATTTAACTCTCTATTTGAGTTTTGGGTAAACTTCTAAAACCGTGGCCTTTCTCTGGGGGTTCTTGGTGAACTGATAAAACTATGTTCTTTTCTGGGCTTCTTGGATAACAATAAATTCAATCATTTGTATTATTTTCAGTTTTATAAGAAAATTATTATTTAGAAGTCTATTATTTTATAAACTTTTAAGGAATTTGGGTGGGAGATGTATGAGATCTTATTGAGTTATTGATGAACTCCATTATCAAATTGTGTTCGTTATTCTTTATTTTATTTCCATATATTTAAATTTTCAATATATTTCATTTAATTAATCCATTAGCCTCTAATAATGTCAATATCTTAATCTATTAAATTAAATAAATCAATCTATCAATTTATTTATATTTTGTTTCCATTATGATTTTACTTTTTAATTTCAACACCCATATCAATTCCATTATTCTTAATTTGAGTATTTTATTTCATCCTATAATTTGATAATTTTATCACATATTTTCACTTAATATTTTAATGTAAATTCACCCCTACCCCATCCTGTTATCTTACACTGACCAACACCTTGATCTTGAAAAGGTGTTGGTCCCCTATATAATTGATGGAGGTAGAAAATTCCCAATTGAAGGGTCGTAGATGCTTCACCAATGGAGTTGACAATACCTCAATCGATGTGATTTTATCAATTATTCTGGATTCCTATATCCTAAAATACCCCAATACGACCCCCCCCCCTAAGGCCTTTGGTAAAGAAGAGAGTAACCACTAAGGCCCACATATAATAGACCTCGTGTTAGAGACTTTTTCATATGGTAAAAATTAGATAAATGGAAGGTTTTAACCTCATAAATCCACGCAACGTAATAAGAACCCATCCGAAAAAATATCGAGAAAGTTATGATATTTCCTGAAAATAAAAGTCCCCAAATTAAAATACCAAAATTTCACTCCAAGGAAACAACTCCAAACACAGCTCCAATCTTGAGCTATTACAATCTTTCTTAGTTTCCATACTCACCTTGGAAACCTAAAAAGTATTTTATATATAGATAGGGGTTAGTGTACATGTATACTCATTACTAACATCCTCAAGACCACTCATAAAAATTATAAGGAACTATATTAATTCTTATTGAACAAAATTCAAAATCAACAAGCACTTATCAGGTCAACGAACACATGAATTCACCAAGTATTACTCCCCAAATACTGTATTGAGGTATTTTAAAATAATATCATATCATTTTGAAAAGGGGGACACCATAACAAATTCCCAACTTGTTTATTTCTATCATTCCCTACAGAAAAATTTCTTGTTATTATATGACTTATATATTTATAAATCAAATAACTAATATATATATATATATATATATATATCAAGTCACTACTAATGTAGATTAGACCATATCCCTACCTATCACAACCTCTCATGGGGTCCAACATCTCATATTGGCATATGTACAAGTACTCATGTCGGCGAATATAAGGGTTGGACCATATCCCTAGTTATCCCAACCTCCTATAGGTTCCAAAATATCATATTGTAATCAACTCACAGCCATAACCCCATATCCATATCTATATTCATATTCATCATAGTAGGGTGCCATAATCATGAATGACATTGACATCGAATACTCATTCTATGAATGACCCCCACAATCACATATCAAACTTTTCCTAGACGGGACAGTAGGAAAGAATTATTAGTCTGTCGTGTGTTCCCTCACTAACCTAGAAGTCCAGTAAAAACACTCCGAACACAAAAAAAAATTAGGCAATAGTGAGGTTATCCTATTCAGGTGGGGTGTGTATGAAAAAAATACAAATATATATAACCACGCACAACCTGAACCAAATAAGGTTCCTACCAATACATAACTACTACACATATCAGAACCTTTAAATCATTCCATAGTGATTTATAAACTTCTTCCATCTGTAGAACTATATCCAATCCCTTCTTTTACATAAAAAACACATCATCATTCATAATTTCTCATTTTGGTTTCATCCCTTTACTATTACCCTCATTACTATTTTACCAATAATATTACATTAATTATACCATTCATTTACCATATTGAAGACCAATCCATTCAATAATTTATATTCTCATTCCCAAATATCTTATATTACATCAGTTACAACCATCCCAGTAATTAGTCATTCACTTTACCCATTAAAATTATTAAAAACCATTACACAATCAATTCTATACCATATCAATTATAAATCGATCATTATCAATAAATTAAATTTAATTATATCTATTTACCATTTCATTTAATACCTTCCGAATTTATTAACATCCATGTTCATTTATTTCCATCCCATTATCACCAATTATATCCATTCCGTTATCCATCTATATCAGAATCAAAACAGCAATGTAACCACAGGATCACTATGTTAATAACCACCACACATTCCAAATAAAAAATAAGGATATCCCATATAACCCCTTTTTACATAAATCAAATAAGACAAACCACCACAAAATTATTCTGTTAAAAAAATATTTCTTTATTCAAATATCATACTAAAAAATCAATGTTTCCATATAACCAATTTTTTTGAATTCTTTACGTGGTTTATCTAATTATAAAGGTAAAAACCACACCATTAGTAGTTTCAAATATTATAAGAATAATATACAATATTCAACTATATAATAATATAAACAAAATACAACAACACATTATGTTAGTAGATAGTCGTCCCAATAAATCCTTGTTTAAACCATTCTTTCCTAAAAAATTGTGTGTGGTCATTGAAACAACATTATCATTGTAATAGGTTCTTAATAATATATTTCATTGAAATATTTATATAATTATAACTTTATAAAGGGTGAGTAAGATTCTTAAACACAGTTAGGTATATAATCCATAGTAATAATAAAACTTTCAATAATAACAATAATCAAACATTAACCACATGAGGAATAACATAAAACATATAATCACATGTAAATCACTCATCTTAATTAATTTATTTTAGTATGTTTCGTTGTTTTTATTAATTTAATAAATATTATCCACAAAATAAAATTAAGGGAATGTTAATTTAATAGTTTTATATAAATTTAAGTGAGATAAAACAAGAATCCCCTACCTCAACTATAACTTTACAACCAATTATTCAAGAATGAGATAAATATAAAATCGTAAGAAGAAAATAACATAAGGGAAACCCTAATAAACCAATATCACATAAAACTCAATCAAAAAAATGAATCAAGTCCACTAGAAACAAACCCCAAAAATTATCATAGACTTCTAGGATGAATAATATATAGAAAACTAAGAAGATAAGGAAAGAAAGCATTCCTAAGATCATGAATGTGGGATCTCCTAAAGCTAAAGACCATGACTAAGGGCTTTGAAAGTTCCCACAAAAAAGATACACCAAATTTTTCCCAAGGTAAATAAAAAAAAGGGAAAATAATTTAATTTATAGGATAACATTAATTTCTACGTGAGATAAAAAACACTACACTATAGAAAAGCATTCGATCAGTATGACACAATGGGGTTATCTCAAATTTCCCAATGAAAATCATGTCATCAATCCCCTATATCTATCTCTTATTATACTTAGACATAAAATTTTAATTTTATATCATTATTTATGGATATGGAGACAATTTTATCACCACACCATGACACAAAACTAATATAAACACATAAACCATCCCTATCAGGTCATCATATCAAATTTAACCATTATGCCACATTCATCAAGTAGAAGCCTAGAAATACACACATTCAAATTTTTGCGGTGAATGTAATAAACCATTCCCTGACCATAAATTAAAAAAAACTATTTATATAACTCTTTGAATCCTTAAACTATGACAATTGATCTACACACTGTGATAGTCACATATAAAAACTACCCTGACTATAACCAATCACTTATCTCGTTCCCCACGTTCCCATGTCCGGATTTATCCATTCCAACAAAATCTAAAATTTAAATATATTCCATCTCCCTTAAATATCACATTATCATCTCCAATACCTAAAAACATAATTTAATAGTTCATAAATGGTCTAATAAAAGAGATTATATACCTCTCAAATTATTCTTATGGATACACTACAGTTCATTGGCCACTATCATAAAAAATTATAAATTGAAAATATTTTTGTCATTCGAATATCCTATTTTTAAGGATTATGTGTTTTGATAGGTTAAAATTTGTTTTTAAGGAAAATTGTATTAATTTGGGATGTATGGGTCATTTTATAGGAAAGTGGAGGTATTAGAGAAGTTTTTCTGCTATGAAAGGTTTTCACCAAAACTAATAAACCATGTAACACAACCCAAGAAACTCAATGAGGAATATGATCAAAAGAATGTGTATCTCCCATGGTTCCATAATAGTTTATCAAACCATGTAGGATCACCGCGGAAAATGTGTGAGAAAAAAATACAATTACACTTTCATGGTCTCCTCATATTTAACCAAATTATAAATATTTAATCAATAATTATGCAACATAAATATTATGTGTATAGATCCGCCCACATGGTTGGCACATGGTTTACCAAAAATTGTGCCTTTTTCATGTTTCTTGGATAGAATATCCAACCACCTCTTATCTAACCACTGAATAACCAATTAAACATTTATTTGAACACTTAACAACCCATAGAACATGGAGGTAGCTAATTAATTGGTTAACAAACCACTTTATGAGGGGTAATTATGTGGGGGAGTACACTTGGCTAGAGGGACATGGAAATTTATTAGAAAAAGGAGTTCCTGGATATTTATTTCCTATTTTATTTTTATTCTTTCTATCATGAACACCTACTTTATGTATAGATTTTTTACTATAATTTCCATCATTAGAGTCTAAATCTAAAACTATTTAATAGTTTTGGGTGATAGGAGGGATTCATTTGTGGATTTAATTAGTCGTTGATGTGTTTGTGAAGTTTATTTGAGTCTTTTAAAATTTGTTCATGATAAAGTTAATTTATTCGCTAAATATGTTGTATCAGACCAAGGATGATGCGTTCGAAGATTTTTTTAGATAAGTTTCATGAAATCATCCATGATCATGGGATGATTCATCATCACCTTTTTTATGGTTTTATAAATTTCTTGAAAAATTATTTATCAGACCTAGAAAAATTATTTCAAATATATTACTCTTAATTTTCAAACCAAGTATGTTACCACATCATCAAACCCTATTGTTAAAACTAGTAAAAAAATGAAGAAACGTGAAATAAAAACCTCCATGACCTTTTTAAAATCCCAAAAACCTGATTTACATTCATAATAAAATCCTAAAAATACTATTTTTTATTTCAAATTTTTTAGTAACATTTATATCTCAGGGGATTTAGGGTAGGGTAAATATTAAATTTCACATGGTTTTATTTTAACTAAATAAAACATTTAATAATTTAACAAGGGTTAAAGTTCAATAATACCCTAGGATTTCTATGTATTGGCCCTACATTTTGGTGATACTTATTGGGAGTTAGATATAATTAAATTTAACCTACCCAGAAATAATTAGTCTAGAAGAATGACACCAAATTCTAGTTTCATTGTTAGGGACCCTTAACATATTGTATTGTCAATAGATTTTTGGTAAATTAATTTAAAAATTAAAATTAAAAAATCTGAAAAATATATTTTCAAGTCCATTTATGCATTTATTTATTTTTTATTTTTCTCATTCATGCTTGGTGTTTTTTTTATGACTATATGGGATCATGGGAACATGAACCAAAACCATTCTAATTTTAAGAGTATTAAATTAACATAAAACTTCTATTTGATCCATAAATTGAACAAAATATTCCAAGGAAATAATGATCACTTATAGGATATCATCTATCAAACGCTCCCATGTTAAATATGAAATGGGAGACTTGTTTATATTCCATGGGTTAAGGAAATAATTGAATCATTTGGGGGAACAAATAGCCTTCTCCATTTTTATACAAATTCAATCCAAAAAAGAGAACCTAAATTCAATTTTCAATTCTATTTTTTCAACAGGAGTAGCAGGAATACAATCCAAAATTTCCTCATGTAAAATTATTTCCCTGATACACTCTTAGAAAATACAGATTTTTATCTATCCTTAGAGAAGATATTGGAATTTTTCATACACCCATACAAGAAAAAAAAACTTTTAAATAAATATATAAATCATAAAACTTATTTAAAGCACTATACAATTTTTGGGTTTACCAAGTGATAACCCAACTGCTCACCTCATCAAATTATTATAAATTTGTGACATTTTCTTTCACAATAGAATGTTATAGGATTCAATAAAACTTAACATATTTACATTTCATGAAGAGATAAGCAAAATAATTGGATTAGTGTGTTTCAACAAAGATCTATCCTCCCATTAGAATCTATATCTGTAGAATTCCTAGCTAAGAACTTTCTCCCATCCAAAACTTTTATACTAATAAATGATATCCATAACGTCCAACAGTATGAAATTTAATCCCTCTACGAATCACTAGATCACTTTAAATATATATTTAAGAAGTTCCTAAGTCATGGGATACCATTATAGATATAAGTATGGAAATTATATAGATTACATAAAATGGTAAAAGAGTTTGTGGAAGATATAGAAACTCAAGGAATGGTCATGTTGAAGGCTCCCAAATAATTTTTTAACTTCTTGGAAGATATACCAGCCAACAATTCCCAATGGAACATATAATTAGGGATAGAAAATAGGAAATGCATAATGTGGATGAAAAAACAATTATATATGAAAAAATATATTCTACTTTAAATAAAATTGATGCACTCTATCTTAAAATAATCATGTTGGTAAAAGTAGTGTTGCGCAATGCATATAGTTAGAGGGTGACAAAATTTCCATGGGTAAGTGTCCAAACATAACTATTAAACCATTATCTAGTAATATGTGTTGTGTATAACAAAATCGTGGGATTAATATGTTTTTTCCCAATAAAAATCTTTTATGTAAGGGAAACAAAAATTCTTAATTGGGTGGATTCGATAAAAAATTCCATATCCAATTCCCTAAAGACCAACTAGGTATGACTAACCCGAATTTTAAAATCCCTTTAACCAACAAAATCATGTATCTCATCAAAAAATATTTCAATACCAGAAATTCCCCTATCAAAAACATGCATATTAAACCCATTATATAGTATAACCCCCTCACCAACAATAATAATTCACTCAAAAACTACAACAAAAACTGAAGAAAATAATGGAATAGTTGATTTTTAAGATTATCATTGCCAATGAAACTAGGTTTAAAAATACTAGAGTCACTATCTAGAGCCTCTATTAACAAATTTGGTATCTCTAGAAGCAACTTGTAGTGAGAAAAATGGGAAATTTCCTAGAAACACTGAAAAGAACCACTAGTAAGAATCCAATGTGGAGATATTGAGGAGGGATAAAGTGCTCTTAAACCCATCCATGAAAAAGAAAATGATGGTTCAAGGATAGAAGAAATATGGTACTACACAACCTCTGGGATATGTTATGACTTGAATGGTTCCACTAGAAAAAAGTGGCATCTAATGAAAAAGATGACAATCAAGAAAATGAAAAACGAAATCATAAAGTCTTATGTTTATCCTTTACCTTTTATACAATGTTAGAAAAAAATAAATGGGGAAATTTTATAGAAGTATTTTCGAAGCTTTAAATCAGTATTACCTTTGTCAAGGAATGGACTCAAATGCACATTTATGAAAATATTATGAAATAAATCCCTTAAAAATGGAAAATTAATATGTTGGTCAACATAACTCTCAGTAAGAAATTCTTATAAATGGTTGGACTTTTAATCATACCAAAACATTGAGATCTTGAGAGTTTATCTACCCTATGAGTAATCAAGATAGGTTAGTTAGATAATGATCTATCTGACTTGAGAGCTATCATTTACCTTATTAATTTTGAATCCTTCAACATGTTATTACTAGATGAATTTAATCCCTCCATGTGGTGCTCTAATTTGATAACTTATTAATAAAATACCCAATGGGATGCTAGAATACGTATTAGTGAAGGTTCATAATTTTATTTTTCCATCTGACTTCCACATTCTTGATATAGAGGTAGAAACCATAGGACTACTAGTTTTAAGGAGACCACTACTTTCAATGGGGAAATGATAGTTTAAGTTCATCAAGGAGAGATCGTATTCCATGTGGGAGATTTTAATGTATCATAAAACATACATAAGGGTATAAAAAATAATCCCTTGTATAATTTTTGGATTTATACACAATATCCAGCTTTTAAAATTGCTTGGGATGCAAGGAAATTGACTTGAGTTACTACCAATCAATTTAAGAACAATTTTTTGAAAACTCTAACTCGTTTAAGAACAAGAGGTGATAGAGTGTGTATTTTTACATAATGGATGTTAATCGAACTCTAAAGAAACATTATTTTTCATTTAAAGAGGGTGGACTAAAAATTTCAGTGCCTTATATTCTAAAGGTTCCTCAATTATAATTGATTACATTCCCTTGTCACTAAAATACAGCTACTTTGGTGAGAAAGAAACACTATTTACTATTAGGATTGATTCTCTAACCAATGATCAAAAATTAATGTTGTTTAAAGTGTTCTAAATAAATATGAAATCTTGTATGTGGACTATTACTGATATAAAATTCATTATCCCTATTATTTTCACCAACAATTTTCACATAAAATATGGATCCAATACATCTAAGAAACAGTACTAAAAGGTGGAATCTACCCATTAATTAGGTTCTTAAAAATCAATTGATTAGACTTTTGGGTTTTGGAATAATATATCTAATCTTAGATATCCCTTGGGTGAGTCCCCTATAAGTATTACTAAATAAGGGTGGCATTATAGTGATCACAAATGAGAAGAATTAGTTAATTCCTTTATATATGATTTTGGATGGAAGGTATACTTGTACATTTAAAAACTGAATGATGCTACTTGAAAATATAATTTTCCTATTCCCTTTATTGATAAACTTGTAGGAAATTTATCATGTAATGATCTATATTCCTTATTAGATAGTTATTCATGATATAACCAAATATTTATTTCTTCTGAAGACCAAGAGAAGAGTACCTTTACATGCCCTTATGGGAGATTTTATTATCATAAACTCTCATTGGATATGTGCAACGCCCAATCCAAATTCTATCTTTTCATGGTGGAAATATTCAATGATATTGTAAAACATATATTAGAAATCTTGATGGATGATTTTCCTATATATTAAAATTCATTCAAAACATTCTTTAGGAATAAAGAGAATGTTCTGAAGAGATGTATGAAATCTAAATCAACGTAAAATTAGAAAAAATTCCACTTTATAACGCATAATGGTATAGTTGTTGTCCATAATCTTTCAAGGAGATTAATTGAATTTCCCCAAAAAAATAAATTATTGATCACTAATTTACACATCCTAACATTAGATTAGGTTATTTGAATCTTTCTTAGTAATGTGGTCTTATACCTATTATTTAGGAGGTATTTTTAAACAATTACTCGACCGTTAATAAATATTTTTAATTAATATGTTATCATTAAGTTATATGAGATGTGAATCTAATTCTTTTAGTTTCTAAAATAAATATTAGTAAAATCCCCAGTCGTGATTGACTTGGATTGAAATGATCCATTCAATCTCATGTTTAATATTAGTGATTATGTCATGGGATTAGTTCTCAGGTAGCACATCAATCATATATTTTGGCCAATTTATTATGTGTGTTGTGCATAAATGAGGATAAAATAAAATATATAACTATAGGTAAATATATATTTATAGTTTTAATTACCCATAATTTTTTAATGATATATATTTCTTGAGAATGTGTTTTATATAATATTGTATATAATAAAACCATATATCATTAATAATGAAGTGAATGTAAAAGGAAACGTGACCATATGAATTTGACCTTTATATGACCATTGGTCAAAATGAAAATTGGTAACTATACACTTGGTAATAATTTTAGTGTTATAATCCATGATTATAAGTAAAAATTACAATGGATAATAAATACATAAATGAGAATGGATTTTCATAATCAATAGATTCATGCTATATAAACCCATTTTGCAGAACCTGAGAGGTAGGAAGTATCACAAGGGTTCTCCCTTGACAAATCTGAAGCAAATATTCAACAAGTGAAGCAAGAAGAAAACTATATATGGGGGAACTTTAGGTAAGTGGAAATAATCACTCGGTTGATATTAGCTAATCCACCGTATGAATATATCATTCTCGCACACCCTACCCGTAGGTCATACTTGGGTTTTATAAGGTGTTATATGAACTAGCCTTAGTTACTTAAAGTGTAATTATTTTTTATAAATAAACTTTTAATTCCATCATTCTCGTTTTAAGAATAGTTTTTCTTAAATATAACAAATATTGATAAATTGACTTTTCAAACCCAAAATGTACATTTCAAAAAGATATATTTTTTAATAAAATAAATTATTATGAATAATAATTATTTTAATTAAATTGTATGATGAAAACAATTATATAAATATAAATTATAAAATAATTTTATTATGTCCTTAAACATTTTTAAGTTTTTAAAATTTTACTATGCATATTTAACTCACTATTTTATTAATTAATAAGGTTTTTTTAGTTAAAACATAAATTTATCATATTTAGATAATTATTATGATAAAATAAACATACTTTTTGGAAATAATCACTTCGAATTTAGGTTGTGGTCAATTTATGATAATTGTCTGAAATAATTTATTTTTTCCAGAATAATAAAAATGAAATTTCAGGTTTGGGGTATGTTTAATGACTTCATAATTATTTAAAAATTATTTGATAATTATTTAACCACCATAAATTACCCAAAAATATTTTATCTTATTAATATTTTTTATTTTGATAAATTTTAGTCAATTTGAAAATCTATAAGTTAATTTCCAAAGTCTAAAATTGAACCTTTTTCTTTAGAAACATTGTTTTGTTAAACAATTTACTTTTCATTACTAAAATTATTAATATAATATAATTTTTTGTTATTGTGGGTCCAAATAACAAAACATATGTCCCAAATTTCCATAAACATGGGAAAACCCCATGGTAAATCCCATGGTTTATCATTTTCTCCAACCTAGATTTCATGGCCCATATTTGGAAATTATTAAATAAATCCTCCACTTTTTTTATATATACCCACACATTTCACTATTTACATTTATTAAAAATACATACTCCTTGAATATATGGATATTTTTGATTTCAAGGATCCCCCCCAGGTTTCCCCAATTCCCCAAGGTTCTATTACCCAGCATCTAGGAATAACTATTCAACGTAAGAGAATTATCCTTCTTTTCTCTTATAATCAAGAACCTATTTTCATACATATATTATAAATTTTATGGTTAAACTATTATATTACACATTTTATAATACCCTTACTAAAAAATTATTTTTTATCAATGGGATACCTTTGTCCCCTCTCATTTTACCCTTTTTTAAAACCATGTTTTATTCTCGTTATGCTTCCAAATTTACTTCTCAAAATTTCACTCTTATCCTCAAGAAAATTTCATTCATTTTATTTTTGTGAATACCCAAGCCTCTTTATTTTCCTAGGGGATTCACCTATATTTAAAAATTATTTATTTTATTCAGGTATTAACATACTTGAAACCAACATTCCCTTCTCATGTGCTAAAAATGACATAATGTGATGTTCTTAAGAACTTTTGAAAAGGCTTGATTTTGATATGAAACACTAATTTTTACTCTTCATAGTTTGTTTATGAAATTTTTGATTATTATCTATGTGGTTAATATTAAATAAGAAATTTTATTCTGATATTAACATACATGAAACCCACATTTCCTTTCAGTGGGCTAAAAATGACAAAAAAACCATGTTTTTAATCACTTTTGAAACACCATGCTTTTGATTTTAAACCTATTTTTATTCTCTAAGGTTTATTTATGAAATTTTTTATTATGATATATTTAGATAAAATAAAATAATAAATATTAATGGTTCACTCTGTTATTACTCCAATGATTTGGGTAAAGAATTTAATCTTTAGATATGACAAGTTTTATGATACCTTGGTGAATAACCTAAGTAATTTTTCATTCAGAACACCTTGGTGATTAACCTTGGTGATATTATTAAGAATGTATAAAATAAAAGTTTTAGACACATTTAGATGTAAGGAATCATGTTATTTTTATTAATATATTCCTCTTTTCCCATTTCTCATGCCACAATGATATTCCTCATGTTCTTATTGATATTCCTCACGAATATATTTAAATTTGTTTCCTTACTGGGCCTTATTCACACCCATTGTTTTTGAAGTATATCCCCAGGTTATGAGAAGTACTAAGCCTATGTTTGGTTATGTTTTAGTAAAAGAAAATAAATGATTTTCTAATTCATAAATGAAAATAAAAGAAAATAAATGATTTTCATTTCCCTTAATTTTGTTTGGATACAAAATTTAGTAAAAGAAAAGAAATTATTGTATTTTCTCTCCATATTTTTTGGTGAAAATTTATAAAATAAAATAAAATAAATGTTTTTAAAATATGACAAAAATAACCGTTATATATACAACATTTTTTATTTTAACCAATCATTATTTTTCATGTCACCAAAATTAGCTAAAAATTATTAATTCAAAATTATCATTAATTAAAAATAAATATTAATTCAAAAATATTAACTAAAATTTTTTATAAATTTTTTATATAAATTATTAATTTAACATAATTAAAATTTTTTAAAATCAAAATTAACTATAATAAAAATTAACTATAATCAAATTTTTTTACAAATTACGTTTAAAAAATATTTATATGCACATGAAAATGATAACTATAATTATTAATAATCACAAAGACGATAATTTATATAAATAATAATTTAATAAAATAATAAATAAAATAAAACACCCCTAAAAGTATTATATGAATCTTCAAAAAAACGTCAAACGTCAATCTCATTTCTCTCAGAATCACCCCGATTTTGGGGTGATTGTAAAATTTCAACGGAGGGAAATACATTTCTCGTCATTTCCCTCATACATCATTTCCTTCGCTGAACCATTTCCACACCAAATAGTGGAAATCAATTTCCATCCCCGGTTTCATTTCTTTTCCCCCCATTTCATCCATTCCAAACGAGCTGTAAATGTATTTAGGATACACCCATAAAAAATCTTTTCAAGTGGATTAGAAGAATTTTTTATTTTTTCATGTATTGTGTTCCTAATTTATATGAAACTAAACATAAAAAGATCATCTATCTATACTATGTAAATGAATATTTTATGTAATGAAATGGAAGGATGTAATAGTTGGTATAAAATGAAAGTATAGTGTTTTTTGAAAATTATGATTCAAAAACTTCAAAAAAACATTAAGAAATTTTTAAATATTGGAAAACATCTAGGTATTTTTGTGAAGTATTAATTAATTGGTTTCTAATAAAATAAATCCATATCTGGATAAAACCAAGTGGATATGGATTTGACAAATATTTATCTTAGGGTAACACCCAAAATCACCATATTGAGCTACACTTGAATAAAAACTAGTGCATGACAATGATTCTTTCTCCACTCCTGGTTTGAAAATACCGGGGGATATGTATAGTTAATCACAAGGTTTTTATGAACAATTAAAAATTATTTATAGAAAATGTAATTGATGTTAAAGAATAACATAGTTAAATGTGGTTTTTTAAGACATAAAATTACATTATAATTACAAGATTATTAAAATAAATGTATTTATCACTATTGTTTTCTAAACATGGAAAATGGAAGGAAGTGGTAGGAACCATGTAAATGATGAGTGAAATGGGCCATGTATTGATGGCCCTATTATAAAATATAGAATGGAGAACTTCATGAGAATGATAAATTAACTAAATTAATTTATGAAAAATAACTTGAATCAAGCTAGGAAAATAGATTCGCCTTGAAGGTAAAACATTTCCATTGATTCCTTCATGAATCAATGAAAACCTTATCTTAGTGGATATACTAACCCATTTATTGTTGAAAAATTGAAAAGATAGATATAAAAGTTATTTTTTGTAATCAATTGTTGCAAACAATAGAAATTCACCCTAGCTATTTACTACATAGAGGGAGAATCTGATAAGTGGTGGACATTTATCAGAAACATGAATCCAAGAAGGGAGATTGATTTTATGGAGTGGGAAGAGTTCAAGGGATTATTTTTCAATAAATATTTCGTTAATTTGATGTGAAAAAATGGATAAGGAATTCATATAGCTGAAGTAGAAGGAAAAAAAATAATATGTGGGAATCTATGATATGAACTTTACAATACTTTCTTGTTACACCTCTAGATTTGTTTTGGATTCAAATGGAAAGGTTTGTAGATTATTCAATGTACTAAGACCCCATATATTGATGAATCTATAAAATTGGGATTGTGACAAGTATGATGAGATAGTGTGGAGTGATATGAAGGTCAAACTGGAGTTCAGAGAGATTCATTGGTCACAAAAATAAAATGAAAAGAATGTATCTTTTGAACCAAAATTAGGGAGAAACCTTGATCAATGAAAAGGATGTATGTAAGTGAAACTTCCTATATGAAGCAAATGTGGGAATAAGAATTCAAGAAACTGATTTATCAAGAGTGTAAAATGCTAAAATTATGGAAGAGATAGACATATATCTTGGAACTATCATAGTGAGATGAAGTCTCAACTTATCAACAATAATGAAAAAGGGGAGATAGTGAAGTCCCAGCCTGAAGTCCAATTAAATTCATTTGGAAGAATCAGGAACTTTTCCAATCACAGTTCAAATAAGAAATTAATGGAGGGGAATCACCGTCAACCATAGCTTGGGCCAAGGGAGAAAGGTCAGAAATTTTCTATTAGAATGGATGAAGTAAAGGTTCCAAATGATTTAGTGGAAGATAATTTCATTATTCTATCATATATATCAAGTACATTATTTGATTTTGGTTCTACACATTCCTTTATTTCCTCCGAGTTTTCAAAGTATATAGAATCAATCCCCGAACTTAATGAAGTTGAGTAATCAGTAATGACTCTTTGAGGGATTATCCAAGCATCAACAGTGTTTAGAAACTCTAGTCTTGACTTTAGTGAGCACAATATCATCGCACATATATCAGTCCTTCCCATCCTAGAATTCAACATTATATTAGGGATGGACTTGATCTCAAAGTATAATGCTATAATCAAATACAGAAGAAAATAAATCTCATAAGTCTTGACTTGAAATCTAATAGTTATTTTTAATTGAGGTATATTGTGACCTAAGAATTGTAAGAAGCACCTATGGTGACCTTCTTTATAGAGATTATCAATGATGATGATGAAGGAAATTAAAGTATAATAATTGAAAATGTCCCCATAGTTCATGACTACATTGAAATCATTCTTAAAGAGTTACCTGGACCTCCCCCAAAAAAAGAGGTAGAGTTCTCCAATGAACTCATATCTGGATCAATGATGAAAAGAAATACCACTTATAGAATGAAAAATGTTGAGATGGAGGAATTAAAGAAACAATGTTAGGATCTTTTGGAGATTGGGTTTGTCCGACCAAGTTCATCTTTTGGAGGAGAACATATTCTCTTTGTGAAGACTAAGGATGGATCAATATGGTGTGAATTTTTTATAGAGAACTCAATGGGATAATAATAAAGAAAACTTAGCTTATCCCAATCATTAATGGTTTATTTGAACATATTCAAGGGGTAAATTATTCTCCAAGATTTATCTTCAATCTCATTATCATTAATTGAGGGTGAATAAATAAGACATTCTAAAGACCTCCTTTAGATCATGATATGGGCATTATGAGTTTTTTTTGTGCCCTTCGACTTGACTAACAATCCTTCTAAATTTATGGATTTGATGAATATAGTCATTGAGGACTACCTTGATAAATTTTTGGTAGTTTATATTGATGATATTCTGATATAATCGAATGGTTTAGATGAATATTAGGATCATTTAAGGGTTATATTGAAAACCTTGAGGAAGGATAGGCTATTTAGAATGTTCATAAATTGTGAATTTTGGTTATAATAAGTTTTCTTTTTGGGTAACATTTCAACCAATGAAGGAATCTCAGTTGTCCCTTCCAAGAAAAAGCTTGTAGAGGAGTGTCCTCATCCTACAATAATAATTGACATTTGTAGTTTCCTTAGTTTAGTAGGATATTATAGGAGGAATTTGAAAAATCACGACCTTCTAATCCACTAACCAAGTTAACTCAAAAATGGTCTAAGTTCATCTAGACAAAGGTGTGTGAATAAACCCTCTAATAACTAAAGAATAAATTTTTTACTACACCCATGTTAACTCTACTTTATATCAAGGATGAATTAATTAGTTTAGATATTCATTTTTGAAAGGTATTGGGTGCTTCCTCATTCATGACAAGGTGATTGCTTTTACATCTCGATAGCTAAAGCCTAGTGATATCAATTATCAAATGCATGACCTAGAGAAAACTATGGTTGTTTTTTCTCTAAAAATATAGAGTCACTATCATTAAAGTGAGAAATGTGATATATACACACACACCACTATTGTTTTATGTATTTATTCATAGAAAGGGAATTTAACTTGAGACAGAGAATATGGATGGGACTTCTTAAATACTACCACTATTCAATTCATCATCACCCTAGAAAATAAAACAAATCCACTGATGCATTAAGTAGGAAATTAACTATTATGCTGGAAATGATTAGGATTCACGGAGATCCTTTGATCCAAGACCAAATAAAACTGGGAATGTGAATCTTAAGGTAAGGGCAATCATCAAACCTATCCCAAATTACTTCTCAACCGTAATTACTGGATATTATCAATATATATTAGGTAAAAAATACCTATTTACATAATAATATAGAAGCTATGATGAATAGAAAGTTTCCTAAGCTCAATACGGATCAAGAAGGTGTACTGCAAATTCATGCATGGCTATGTGTTCCTTATATTAGGGATATAAATATGGATATAATAGATTAATATCATAGATATAAATTCTATATACATCTTTTAATCACTAAAATGTATAGGGAGATTCATGATCATTATTTTTGGGATAATATAAAAAGGGATATTTTTTACTACACTACAAGTTACGTGATGTGTCAACAAGTGAAGTTGGAGTGATAACTTCCTAATGGGGTATTAAAACCACTAACCATACTATCATGGAAGTGGGATAATATCACTATGAAAATTTTCACTTGTCTCTTGAAAACAACCAAAGGAAACAATTTGATATCGGTTATAGTGGACTGACTCACCAAGACATCCCATTTCATTTATATTCAAGAAGATTTCTCTCCTGGTCAACTTTCCATGATTTATGTCAAGGAAGTGGTGAGGTTGCATTGAGTACCACTTTATATCATTTCTGATAATGATCCAAGGTTCACATAAAAAATTTTGAGAATTCTTCAACATTATCTAAGTACCAACTTGAATTTCAGTGCACCTATCACCCCCAAAATAATGGCCAATCTAAAATGACTATAAAAACACTCAAGGATATGATGAGAACATGCTCAATGGAATTTCAAGTTTGATGGGATCAAAATATCCCATTAGTTTATTTTTCATACAACAATAACTTCCATTCAAGTATTCAAATGCACCCTATGAAGATCTATATGGGAAACGATGTAGAACTCCTACTTGTTGGGATGGACTTGGTGAGATAAAGATTCAAGGATATGATGTTGTAAAAAAAGATGACAGAAAAGTTTCATTCCATAAAATAACATATAAGGGATGATTAGAGTCACTAAAAGAGCTATTGTGATAAATTTAAAAGGTACTTGGAGTGTTATGTTGTATACAAACTATTCCTTATAATATCACCATGGAAGAGAGTCATGTGATTTGGGAAGAAAAGGTAGCTTAACCCCAAGTAAATTATCCCCTTTGAAATTCTTGATCACAATGGAGTAGTGTCCTATCGGCTTGCACTTTCACTAAATATATCTCATATTCATGATATATTCCATGTATCTCTCTTGAGGAATTACATACCTAATCCCTCACATGTACTAAATCTAGAGGTAGTACAACTGGAACATTACCACTCTTATGATGAGCAGCTGGTGGAGATCTTAGACCATAGAGATAAGGTTATACGCAACAATACTACCCTCCTTATCAAAGTGTTGTTCATGAACCATAAAAATGAAGAAGCAATGTGGGAACCTAATGAGACAATGACATGGAAGTACCCAGAGATTTTATTTCAACTGAGATAATGATTTGAAACATTGAGTATGAAATTTCCTAAGGGAGAAGAATGTAACGACCCAGAAATTTTGAATGATATTTGTTTTCTAAAAATGTGTGTTATATTATACTGTACAAAAAACCCCAAATATCATTAATAATTAAGTGATTATTATGGGAAATTTTTCCATCTAGATTATAATTTTATATGAGCATTATTCAATATGACTATTGGGAACTATACACTTGGTAATAATTTTAATGTTGTAATTAGTGTTTAAAAGTAAAAATGAAAAAGGTTAATTAATACATAGAAAAGAGGAGATTTCCTAAATGTGTAGATCCATGCCGTATGAATCTTGTATTTCATAACATGGGAGGAATCATTATTGGGGTTGACCCTTGACCAATCCCAAACTAAGCTTTAATAAATTAAGCTATAACAAAATCTCTTAAAGGGGGAGGTTCAAGTTGGTGAAAATTACCACTCAGTTGATGTTAACCAAACATCCCCAAGAATATATCACTATCACAAACCTTAACCATAGGTCATAATTGGGTGTTATAATGGGTAAATTTTACTAGTCTTAGTTACTTAAAGTGTAATTCCTTTGTATAAATAAAATTTTTATTCCATCAATTTCATTTTAAGAATATTTTTTCTTAAATATGATGAATTTTGATAAATTGACATTTTGGACCCAATTATAATTTTTATAAAAGATATAAATATTTATAATAATATAATGTATTATAAAAAAATACATATTTTAATAAAATAGAATGATAAAAAATACTTTTATTGTAATATAAATGATAAAATTATGTTATTATGTCGTTAAACATTCTTAAGTGTCAGAAATTTTATTATTCATATTCAACCCTCTATTTTTTAATAAATAAATACATTTATTATTAAACTTTAAAGCTTTCATATTTACAGGATTCTTAGGAAACATTAAACATAATTTTTTAAATCATTACAACAAAATTATGTTATGGTGAATTTATGAGAATTTTCTAAAATACTTTTTTTCTGTGAATAGTTAAAATACAGTTTGCGGTTTGAGGTATGTTTAATGAATTCATAATTATTTGATACTAATTTAATAATTATTTAACCCCAATACAAGTCTCAAAAAAATTATTTATTAATATCAATTATTTTAATATATATTAATCAATTTCCAAACCTATAAGTTACTTTCCAAAGTCTAAAATGGAAGCTTCGCCTTTAAAAACATTCTTTTATTAAAACATTAATTTTCCTTTAAAAAATAAGTAATATAATATTATTTTCGGTTATTACACGTAATCATAATATGAAATATGTCCCTAAGTTTCCAAAAACATTATCAAAACCCATGGTCAAGCCCATAGTATTTTATTTTTCCTAACCCGAATTTCTGAGGACTGTATTGGGAAATTATTAAACAAATCATCCACTTTTTCTATAAATACCCACCCAATTATCCATTTAAGTTCACTAAAAAATCCTTATTCAATGAATATATAGTATTTTTACTTCACAAGGACTCCCCCCAAGGTTTCCTCAATCCCACATGGTTCCATTCCTCAAGATCTATGAGTAACTCATCAAGGTAAGGGAATTATCCTTATTTTCTCTTTGATTCCAGAATCTCTTTTCGTATATATATTCTAAATGTTATTGTTACTCTCTTATATTACCCTTATTAGCATAACCTTACTAAAAATTATGTTTTATAAATGGGATACTCATGTCCCCTTTTATGTTAACCCTTTTCAAAACCACATTTTATACACATTATGTTGTTGAATTTACTTCTCAAAATTTTCCTTTTCTCCCTAACAAATTCTATTTCATTTTCATTTTTTGAATAACCAAGACTCTTTATTTCCAAGTTTATTCACATATATGTAAAAATGATTTAATTTATACAGTAGTAACTTACAATAAATCCTTATTTACTTTTTATGGGATGAAAAAGATATAATGACCATGTTTTTATGTATTTTTGAAATGCAATGATTTTTATATGAAACCCATTTTTTTAATCCCAATGAGTTAGTAATGAAATTTTTTACTATGGCCTATTTTTATCACATTAAATAATAAATTTTATTTTTTTATTAACATACATTAAACAATTATTTCATTTCTATGGGGAGAAAATGACATGATGATCATGTTTTTAAGCATTTTTGAAAAGTCGTGATTTTGATATTAAACCAATTTTTTTATTCTCCATGGGTTATTTATGAAATTTATTATTGTAAAATATGTAGATAAAATGAAATAATACAAATTAAGGGTTTACCCTGATAGATATATGATGAATTATCTGAAGAATTTAATCTTTAAAGATAGCATGTTTTATGATACCTTGGTAATTTTTCATTTATAACACCTTGGTGATTAACCTTGGTGATATTCTTATAAATGCCTAAAAGAAATGCCGTAACCACATTTACATTTTATTAATCATGTTCATTTAATTATTATATTCCTTTTTTTCCATTTCTCATTCTATACTGATATTTTTCATGATCATATTCATATTCCTCACGAATATATATAAATTATTTTCTTACTAGGCCTTATTCTCACCCCCTTCCTTGGATGTATATCCACATGTTATGGTATATAGTCAATATAATTTGTATGAACCCATAAATAATCCTTTAATCTGTACTAAAATAATGTTTTATGTTTTCATGTACTATATTCCTCATTTTAAAGAAACTAAACTTTAAAAGATCCTCTATTTGAACTGTGTAAATGAAACATTTATGTAATGAAAAAATGGATGCCATAATTGTGGTATTTAAATTTGATAGATTTCATTCATATTTGGTTATTTCAATGTTGATCATCTATATGGAAAATGACACCCTAAAATATCACTTGAATAAGAAAAATATTAAATTTCAAATAATGAGGTGGGTAATACTAACAAAATAATTAGATCTATAAACCCTGAAAATAAATGAACAAATAACCAGATTTTGGTTCACTTATCGCACTTGGAGTTCCCTCATCTTGAAAGATAATGGGATAGAGAAATATGGAATTATTTCCTAGATGAAAACATATTTATGGTGATGGGGAAACCTCGACCCTGGCTTGATGATATTGTTATTTACTTGTACATGGTAAGTGTGTACCCTAATTTCTATTTCCAACAACCGAATCGATTATTTCCTACTGTGAAGAAATATTTTTGGGAATAACCACTGATATTTAGATATTACAGAGATGAAATTGAACATTGTTGTGCATAAGAGTGTGAAGAATGTAAATTTTAGAGTTTTTCACTCTTCCCCATTTGAGGGACATCATATCCAAGACTGAACCATTTAAAAAATCATATTATCTAGGGTATTTTATCCCACTAGAAATAAATAATATTGGGACTTCATCATATAGTGTGGTAAATTTCAATGTACTGGAAACACTAAGAATCAAGTGTAAATTCAACAACATCCTATTATATAAGGGTAAATATTTTACATATGGGGTATTTATTTTATAGGAAAATTCCTTCCTTCTTAGAGAAACTATTTTATTCTAAATTCTGTGGACTACAAGTCAATGTTAGTTTAATCCACAAAAACCAAGCACAACATAGATAAAGTCATTATTTTGTTTCTTAATAAAATAATCTTCATTTGATTTTCAGTTGACAAGGTTTTCTTTAATGATAGAGGTACAAATTTTTATAACTCTATTATAATAAATGTCTTTCTTAAATATAGAAAGAAATATAATTATATCATAATATATCATCCTTAATAAAGTAGTCAATATGGGGTTTTAAACTAAGAGAAAAAACCAATTCGAGAAAATATGATGGGTACCACGAGAAAAGGTCTAAGGAGGAAGCTTCATGATGCTTTATGGGAAAATTAGATTCCCTACAAGACTCACTTATCCATGTCTCCTTTTTAGTTTTCTTAAAGAATTATTTTTCAATTTCTTTTTAAACTCAAACATAAAGCATATTGGGTGGCCAAAGAACTCAATTTTGATAACAAAAATTCCAAGGAGAAATTCAATTTATGGTTTATGAGCAACATGAAGTTATAAGATATGCATTTGAAAATGCCTTAATTTATAAGGAGGATAAAAAGGTGCTCCATGATCTCATGATAACTCAAAATTCATTTCAATATAGAGACACAATATTACTTTTTAACTAATGATTAAGGATCTTTATAGATACATTTTAGTCTTAGTGGCCTAAGACCATTATTATGATTATATCCTTCCACCATAGTGTGGTGGAGAGCACAGCAGATAAGAGGAATGTATTCATAGTTAAAGGAAGGAGTTTAAATCCATATATCCAAATAGTGTACAATGTTTGAATAATTTCCACAATAAATTTTGGATTTCAAAGAGGCACATTTATGCATAGATTGACACATTAAATGTACTACTCAAAAATATATAGTCTAATATTTTATAAATTTTCATAAATATTTTATTGTATTTGCGTATTTAATATATTTTTTACTTTATATTGGTCTGATTTTCATTTTTGTGAGTTTTATTTTCATAATTAATATAAATTAAGCAATTTATTTTTGAATTTTATCATTTAAGGGTTAAGATAATATTTACGTAAGACATAATATATTTTAAAATAATTAAGGAACTAAATTTTTCATTCAATGGGAAGAACTTCTTTTTAAAAACTAGCTGGGTAAAATATTCAAAAAATATATATAAAAACAACCACAACTGGTGCATAGATTACCAAACCATGAATTATTTCCATGTGCGGTTGGAAATATTTTATGGTAATATCACATTATTTGTTGATAGATGTCGAGATATTAATCCTTATACATGTGAAGGGGTTCAACCAATTTCCATTTGAAATCACATTTAATATTTATAGTTTAACAAACCATGAAGAACAACTATGTAACAATATAAAACCTGTTTTTCTATTCTTCACATAAAACATAAAATTTTTAATCACAAAAACCAATCCTCTAGTATGTTCTCGACACTCCCCCTCCTCCTCTCTATCTTATCCTCTCTTTTTCCCACTAACTCCCTTCAACCACTTGTTTCAATACAGAAGACCCTACATAAGTAATTTATCTTCTTCAACTTCTTATTTTTCATTGCCACTTTCCTATTCTCCTCTTTATTTACTTTAAATTTTAGTTTAGGTCATCCTTTCTCTCCCCCCACCCTTTTTTTATTTCCTTTCTTCCTTTATTTTTTAAAATTTTCTTCACAAATTTTTCCAATACCCCAGTATGAACATACATTTCACTGTAAATTTTCCAAAACCCCCAATTGTTTTCATAAAATTATATGGGCTCATGGTTTATATAAAATTATATTTGGGTTTACAATCATTAATTCAATTTCAAATTTTTTGACTTTTCAATTGTGTGAACTTTTGTCTTATTAAATGTGTGTAGATACTTTCCCTAATGCTTAATCCATACCATGGACAATAAATCGTCTAAAACCCAAATGGATTTATTTATAAAACCATATTCTACCCTCATATTAGATTCTTCAATAAATAATCTAATGCTTTATTGAATTCTATCCACACTATTGATTTTTGAAAATTGATTCATGGAACCACTGAATATCTCTACCCTATGAAATGAAGGTGAACTAGAAAATTACCAATAGATGGTCAAACGTGATTAATCTCATTGATTTTACAAACTGATGTACAAAGATATGGTTCTAAAATTTATAGCCACATTTCACCATAACAACCAGTATCCAAATGATATGTAGTAAAAAATGTGGAAAATGATTATGATGTCACATTCTTCCTATGAAAGCACTGTTATAACCTACCCCTTAGGAAATTTTTGACTTTACTGGGGTTTATTAGAATTATTTTGTGAAAAAACATTGAATATAATAAATATTAATTTTCTAAGGAAGTGTATGCTAGTTTTGGGGAATAAATCACCCCTTAAGGCCCCTTTACAATCCACAAACTCTAAAATCTTTTAAAATTATGAAACTGATGCACTAGGTCCTTCATCAAATACTCACCACATTTCTCACCCTGTACTTAGACAACATGAATCATATCACCCTATGAGACCTATTTCTTCAAAACTCTCTAATTATAGTCCATATGATCAACATAGAATTATTATTAACCATTAATTCCTAAAAATGTTCACCAAGTTGAAATGGGGTATTTTTAGAGGTGTCAAGATGATGCTATTATCTAAGTATTTGAGGATGAATTTTGATAGAGTATCTTTCTCCAAAGTTGACCTACTTCTCCCTTTTAATCTTGTCATAGTACGTTGTATGTGAATGATCACTTCAAAGGAAAGTGGTTCCACTTTTATGGATCCCATGATACCACCTATGGAGATGATTAGTATCTCTCCGCCCCCCACTTATTTATTTTCATGATATTCTAAAGGAGATTCACCACACCCCACCTCATGTTTTCATCACACCCCCACCCAGTCCTTCAAATCTCAGGTCTCCACCACCATACAACCCTAACACCACCGACCAAAACCTGCAATACACACCATATGATGATCCTAACAACCATTATAAGTCAAAGAAAGATCGGTATGTCATAATAAACTAACATATTCAGTATATTGCGCACCATTTGAAAGGATCAAGTCAATAAGACTTTTCTCCCCAAGATTGAGTAGACTAGAAACAATTACCCAGACACACATTTCAGAGTGCACACTTCCATTCTAAAGGCCCTCGCTAACCACCCTCATTCTTTATAATAACATACATTCTAGGGGATATTTCAATCTTTTCCTTGTGCACTTTAAAATTTTCAATTCATTCTCCTCTACCAATGCATGCACATTTCCAACTCACCCATGTCCAGTAATACGATCATGGGGGACGATGCTTGATCTTTAGTATGGTGGATTTGACTTCATATTTGGGTACCCCACTTGATCTTTACCTTGACATTTCCAAGTATTAAATGTTTTCTTTGGATATAGTTTGAGGTCTGGAATAAATATTACACATTCATTTAGATAAATCATTTTTTCTTTTGGTGAATTATTTCAATATTTTTTATATTCATGGATTGATAAGACTTTATTTCAAGTGATTTATCATAATAAAATAAATATAGATTTCTTTAAATTTTCATCTTAAATAAATTATTCAAAGTTGATTTTTTGATGGAATAATTAAAATTAATGAAACTATTAAAATGAAAATTCCATTCTAAATTATGTGTATGTGAATTTTTGTTCTTTTTGATATCTCACAAATGGTTATTACATAGTCTTAATTTCATGATCTATTAATTCAATTTCAAATTAATCAAGGTGAATAATTTGAATAATATGGAAACCAAAATAAATTTTTAATGTCTCACTACAATAAAAAATTTAATATAAAAAATAAATACCCAAAAAGTTGATAATCTGCTCTAATTATTCAAAGTATCAAGTTGATGAGATTATGTGACCAAGAAAAGTGATACCCCAAATTTATTGTCAAAGAAATATTTGATCAACTTACCTAAGTGTATGATGAGTTGTAAATGGATAGATGTGATATATTTTAAATAATGAGGTGAAATTCCATATTTAAATGAAAAATGATTTAAATATGAAAATTGTAATGACTCAAAGTGTTATAAATAATATTTCCCCTTTTGTTTAAATTAAATGTCATATTATGTAATATGGTTATAGAAAAAACCTAAAATTCATTGGTTTTATTATATCCTAATAGTTTTAAAATATCATTATGAATAACTACCATTGGTAATATATCTGTTGAACAGTTATCATGTGATTTGTATAAATATAGGGTTTTGTCAAATCTAATTGACATAGACAAATGAAGTGATGGCCTCAATTAGTAGGATCATACCCTAGGAATCCCATATATTAAAGCTTTTGAGGGAGAAAGTATCATTGGTATTTTCACTTGACCAAGCCCTATCTAGGATTTGACAAATTAATTATGAGCCAAACCATTTACAGGAGAAATTCAAGCTCATTGAGATCACATCCCAAACCATTTATGTTGAACCACCCCATGAAAGTCTTACCATCACACACCTTACTCTTAGGGCGTTTGATGGTTTATTAAATGGATATGTATTAATACCCTAAAAATATAAGTATTTATATTATTTTTCATAGAATAATGAATCTATTTTCATCTTATTATTGTTTCTTTAAAAATGACATCTATAAAATAAAACACAAATAGTATTTTTGGGTAATATTCAAATTCATTTAAGAAATTTATCTTGGTGAATTAATGTATTTTTTAAATTAATAATATTTTAATAAAATATTATTATTAAATAATTTTTATTAAATATATATGATCGTATAATTTATATGGAATAAAACGTACTTTTTATAAGGGTTCAAAAACTCGTATTGTCAAAAAAAACCCAAAATTTATCAATAAATGATGATTATTATTTTAAAAGTGAAAATTCATATATTTAGAAAATTATTTTCATAAAGATAATATAATTTTTATAATCAAAACATCAAAATTATCCAATGGTTAATCTTTTATAATTTTCTGAGATGGTCGTATTTTCTGGTAAAAATTAAATTCCTTGTAAATATACGGTGTGTATTATGACATCCTAATGACCCAAAAGTGATGTAATAAATACTATAAAATGTATAAATGTTGAAATATATTTTTTCAATTTAAAATAATGTTATTTTAAGTTTATTTAATTTATTTTATAAGGCCACTATGAATCCTCTTAAACTTATAATATATTTTAAAGTTTTAAAATCCTTTCTATAAGAGTATGAATCACCTCCACATAATAAAGGGTAATATTTTCTTATGTTTGTAAATGGTAACTATAAAATAATTAAAACCAATCCATTTATTAATAAACCATTATAATTTTTGTGTTTTTGTTTATATTATTATATAGAGTATAAAACCTAAGTTTGAGAACTGATAAAGAATTTCCTAATCATTTCCCATATAAACCAACACAATATCTCATTTATATTCACTAAAAATACTCGGATCATGTCCTTACTCTTACCTCACATCTCTATAGTCCTACCAAGGCACCACTAGTCTCTCAAGAAGCTCTTACCAATCATTTTGATTCAGACACTCAAGTTATGGATCCTCGTCTTCTCTTATTTATTCAAGTTTATTTTTTTATCATACGACATATATTTCTAATTCCTAATGTTGGTATTTATCTTTAAAAATACATATAAATTCCTATTTTATTTTCAAATTATGAGATACCCCTTTCACTATCACCAACCCAATTTATGAATTTTTAAGTGATGACATTTTGCTGCCAAAATTTCACCACAATTTTCCATGCCAAAACAATTGGCTTTTAAATACCATACCTGTAGAGAACCAAATCTTGACATACATGGACATAACATTACTTTTTAAGAATACTTATTACATAACAAAAACAGACACCCAAGGACCATAATAGTTTAGTGTCTTTGGAAAATCGGAACATAATCTTCTAATCATAGTGATAGATCTTCAACATCTCCCAAAAAGATCTTCCCCTTTTGTTTTCATACCTAAAACCTTTATTTATGACCTGGGGAAAATAAAAAATATAAACGGTGAGCTCAAATGATCAGTGTGGGTAAACATGGAGAACATAAAACAATCAATAAACATTTGAACGTAAAAACATGAACATAAAATTTAAACATCAAAATCATGAGCAATGACATAAATCATGGAAGTATGTAAGGAATGGATCATAAAAGAACATCAACCATGATAAAATAACATTGGAATAATACATGTAATTGTGGAAAACCATTAATCACATGAAATTATTTCCATAGTATCCAAGGCATTACTACCAAAACCATCAAAGTGGATTAAGTCCATTACTGAACCGGGTTTACTTGTCTTCCAGCCCAATATTACTGAACTGGATTTACATGTCATTTGATCCATATTTATCTCAAGAGATATAAATATTTACCCAATTCGTTGGAGGGAGATATAGGTCCCATCCATCTTATATTGAAATCATTCTTACGTGTGACACAAAACAATCATAAATCATTCATCATAACCCAAAGAATAAAATGGGTTTCATAAACATCATCCCATCATTACATAATACATATAAAAAATCATATCATTATACCATAAAACCATGTAAATAATAGAGACATTATACTTGAAACATAATCATACTAAATAATTTCATCTTATATGGAAAATAGTTTTGATAAAACACTTGAAATGAATTCTTGAGGAAAATATCATTCCTTCTTTAAAATCATTTTCTTTTCACAAAATGTCATGAAAGTTTAAAATAAAAGGATTTTTTTGAAAATATTCATGAAACATTGTAGAGGATAATTCATGAAAATAAGGTGTTATGAAATTGTAAAAATCCATTCATGCCGTATAAGTTAAAAAACATTCTCCTCATACATTTCCCAGAAAAGTCAAAAAGTACATTGAATGGTAAACAAAATAAATATTCCTTACATACCTTGTAGTAAAAGTAAAAAATTGGTAAAAATTAATTCAAAGGTACATGAAAAAAATTTTAGAAAACATGGACATGGATGATAAATATAACCCTAGTAAATACTTATGAATAAACAATCTCGGTTAAGAACGAGATTGGAATAATTATCCCTTACCTTAGGTCCAATTTCTTCCATACATGTCCGAAACTCTTGTATAGTGGGTTTAAAACTATTATTAAATTGTAATAGAACCATAATAATATTTATGATATCATATATGATTCAATGTTTACTTTATATTACCTGTTCATTTGTCAATTAAAGCAGCGTTTTGGGTAAAATCGTTTCATTTATCGTACGTGTTTGGACTTGTTGTTTATGATATTATTACTTATAACCTGATTTACTTAATTCAATAATGTAAAACATGATTTATATATAATATATATTCAGAATATTAATATATATAATACATCGATAAATGGAATTAAATACACAGTTCATGGAGATGGTAGGTCGTACGTACGCATGAACGCTTTTTTCGTTTCCTTATTTAATTGAATAGAATTAAGTAGATGAAACATATATGTACATAAATATAGTTTCATTATTATGTCATACATTTAATTATTATTTATTATATATACTTTATAGTCATTCTTGAATGGTTAACATGGAGAATGAATCTCATCGTGTCGTGGAGACGGTAATTCGTACGTACGCACGAGCGACGATATCATTCCCATAAAGGTTGAATGGTATAGGAGTGGATTATATAATATCTCAGAGTTAGTATGATGTTATAATAATAATATATAGTTATTATTTACAACATTATACTGATTCAAGTAGGGTGGTGGTGGAAGAACAGATTACACCATGGCGTGGAGACGGCAAGTCGTACGTACGCACGCACGATGATTTCATTTTTCGTAGGATGGATAGAAGGTGAAATATGGTTGTTTCATATTTATAATAACATATAAGTATATGAGTGATATATATTTTATTAATTTATTTCGAAACAACAAAATAATAGTATGTAGAATAAGAAATGAATTTGAAAGAATCGGTAAAAAATATTACCTCTTCTTCGACGCGCCTCTTCTAGACCTCCAGTTAGGGCACTAAAGTTAGTCTTTGAAGAAGACCAGTACCTCTATTATATTTATAGGGAAGTTTATAAGATAAATGGAAAAGGTTTTTCCGAACTTGAAGGCACAAAATGTTTTCAAGAATAGAGGGATGAGGTGCCCTTTTATTAGAGAGGTGAGGGGCACTTTTAGAAACCTCCAAAATATTAATTTTCAATAAACTCAAACCACACATAAAAAATTTCCAAAATGACTCAACTTAGAAGATTAGATTATATAGGGTTGTAATCTCATCAACCAATAAAATTTATACATGTTGAGAAATTATTTTAAAACTTATCAATTTGATTTATCCTTATTAAATCTATTTAATCTTAATTGTGGTAATAATTTTCTAAATTTTAAATTCTAATAAATATTTACTTATGTGTTGTGAATTTTCCATAATCGGATAATTTATGACATTTTCTACCATATAAATTTTAATTGATAATTTTTAAATATTTTTGATATTTTTAAACAATTTAATAATGTGTTCTTTTTATAAAATATAAATAGTGTCGATTTTGACACTATTAATTTATTTGAATTTAAATAAAATCCACAGAGAAGATATGTTCGAACCAAAATATTTAATAGATTTATAACATTTCATATTATTCTATAAAATTCGTGGATCAGATTAATTAGTTCATAAAATATTTATTTTAATATTTTTAAAACCATTTATTTTATATTTATCTTAATAAAATAATTACTACAACATTTTTGAATGATTATTTAATATACTTATTTGTTTCATAAAAATTAAAAATGATATACTATAATAAATTTAAATCTAATATTTTTCCTAAGAATACTTTTAGTCGAATTTATCTTCTAAAACAACCAACTTTTAAAATTTTATCATTATTAAAGTATGAAGTTGACAACATTGACATGATTTAAAATAATATAATATAAATATCATAATCTCTTTTATAAGGCTCAAAATGCTCCACATGTAGACCCTTGAATTCTTATGCTAATATAAACTCGACCAAAAAGGTTTGGTCAAGTTTATCATCCTTTTTATGGGTATTATTATTTTGATAAAAACTATATTATCGATTTTCTCTAAATAAATAATTTCTCCATCATTAATGTATAATCTATAAAGGTAATTATATATTTCTTAAAAATCACAAATAAATTACCATGATGAAGAAAAATAGTTTATATTTCAAATGAGTATTTATAATTGAATTTATATTTTATATGACCATATATTAAAAATATTTTAATTATTAAAGTTTGAGTGAGACATATTTCACTTTCTTTAAATAAAATAAATTAAAGGTCTTAATCACATCCAAGTGGGTTCCAAAATATATCGTTTCTACCCAAGAATATTTTAGGAAAAAATATAGTCATCCAATTATATTAATACAAGTGTTAGGGTAATTTTATAATATTATATTTACCCTTAATTACCTTATTTACCTTTAATTGTAGTAAATAAAATTTACCGTAGTTACTATTTATAATGTCTAAAAATAAAAAGTAGCCTATTGAAATAATTTAGACACAATTATTCCAAATATGGAATCAATTTTTCAAAATTCAAAACACAGAATTTGCTGTATTTAATTTAAAATTAATCCCACTCTTGAGAAAACGGGTTATAAAAGATAAAACATTACAAAAGATTGAAATGTTTTTACCTATGAATTCAATGTAAAATTAATCATAATTACTTTAATTATATTAAATGGTAAAAATATATTCTATTTATAATTAAAAACCATTCAATATTATAATTTTTCCATATAAATTATCTCGATGAAAAAATTTGTTTTTAATTAAAATTTAGTGTATTTTTACTATTCATCAAAATATGAAGGTTATCAAAATAATTTCAAACATTTTACCAAAGTAAATTTTTATATCTTGATTCTAAGGAAGAAGTTTTATTTGTCAAATTGAACTTATAAACATGTTAAAAACAATATTTACAGCGGGTGCGCCATCAAAAAGTGGCAAAACCTCATTTTTTGAAAAATACTTATTTTACCAGAAATATTTATTCTGTTCTCATACCATGTTCTATATAATGTTTAAGATGAATGATAATGTTATAAAATTCAAAATGTGGTTAATATTATTAATAACGGCTATTTTATAATAATATTATAACAATATATCATTGTTTATTGAAACTCAATATTGCATATAACACACGCTATTGAGGAAGGTTGCTCTTGGTGCAACACAAGCCAAGAATAGTGTTTATGTATAATACAAGGTAATACGGTTTATCATATAGTGAAAGATACTTTTTTTAGTGTACAACACAAGACATTAATGAAATTATAAATAATATTTCTCATAAAATCTCAGGGTGTTACATTCGACCCCCCTTAAAATGAATTTCACCCTCAAAATTCATCGAGGTTATAAATGGTTTACTACTTGAAAGATTCTTTCATAGAAACCCACATCGTAAAAAGGAATACAAAAACATAATTTTAAAAACTAAAGTATAAAATGTAACGGTTACCCAAATTAACTCATCACTAGGTTTCCACATAGGAGAACATGGGTGAAAATATGGATATGGAAGAGAAATCTAACCATAAAGTTTGGATGGAGAGTGGTAGAGAACATGGCTATGAAAAAGCCAACAATCACAAATCCATAAATTTTTGATGATCTAAAGTACCATCTAATTCGTCGGATATGAGGGTACTAGGACAACATTTTTTTTTTCAATATCATTTCCCTAAAGTTGATGAATTTTTTCATAAGGATAAGTACTTACTAGACTTCTTTGTAATATCACATTGGTCATTCCATTAACAATTTCCACTTCATATCTTATTTAAATAAATGAAGTAGAATTTTTCCTTCTTGAAATGTTAGTGGATCATGTGATAGAATGATCGGTTATTCCATCTATCTCAAACAAAAAGTTAGAGAAAGTTATTAAATGTACATAAGTCCATCTATGGTGAGATTAACCGTATATGATTCCAAAAATAGACTTATACTTCAACTATCATACCGCTTAACAAAATAAAACTAATTTCTATGAACCAGGGACTTCATGTAGGCCAGTGGTGGGCGATAAAGGCCGGTCTCACTTCGGTTGTGGGTTCGATTCCCGCATCCTTGTCCGACGCAACGGGTTGTCACCCATCCTATAGGTTATCCATTTTCTAAAACAATAATATAAAAATGTTCTAGCCTTAAACAATATTATATGATGTCCAACTTAATACATTCCAGTCTTTAGGCTTATCCAAAATACTTTTTTCCAATGTCATAGTATAAAGAAAAATATTACTAGAGAGGTCATATACAAAGCATGTGATTACCATCATTTATCCCCCATATATCATAAGATAAATCTTTTTGGTCATATTCCAAGTTTGTGAATACCTTAATCATGTATTATATTGAAACATGAATTACCGTAGAACCATAGTGAAAACATGAATGATGTCAAAATTTAATTATTTCCACATACCAAAATCCCAAAATTTCTATATACTGAAACCATGATGTCACTTTGTCTTTATATCAGTCATGAGCTCATTAATAATATCCAACATGTTATTTTCTTTGTAACCCTTAATTATGCGCATATCATCTGCTTTCCAAAAAAGATTTAAATCACTTTTCATGTTTACCAGTACCATTCAATATATACTTTCAAATACTCTAGGAAAAACAACAGTGTAACAATCCTTATATTTTTCTTTATTCTGTAGTACCATACATTATTCTTGATAAACATGCAATCATAATACAAACTTCTTAAACCATGGACTGAGGTTCGTCATTTTATTCCTCAACACTTCTTTCATCTCATATATCATTTGTAGTATCTTCATCATCATCAACATAATTTCTACCCTATGACCATGCTAATTATCTTTATGATATTTTCCCTTAGGGGATTGGTTTGCATAATGCCCGTACATTCCACCTCCAAATATTTGTTTTTGATTTTGAAAAACACTTTTAAGGAAAAGTGAGAAACCAATCCAGTACATTGATGGGTGATCAGTCAACATGATATGAAATAGCTGAATCTATGAGTTGCAGTTTTAAGCCTTTTCGATACCTTACCTCTGAGGAGGCTTCAGAGGAGACCAGAATCCTTCTCATCTGGAACGTCGTTGACGATGTTTTCGAAACTCTAAACCATCTTTTCCCAAGTTAGTATGAACTCTTCCATAGTATTATTCTACCCGTTGAATCCACGTGCTAAAATTCAAAGTATTTTTTGGGCCAAAGAGCCATTCTCCTTAGAGAGGTTGGCCTGGAACTGCCTCCTAACTACTCTGTCAAACTTCACTTGCGCAGTGGTGACCTCTGAGACCTTGTCCATGAATTTTTCATTGCATTCGATAATAGTTTCCCACTCATCTCATTCCATCAATTCTTTCCCACTTCGGTGGATATCTGGAACTATTGGCTCCTTTAATGCTTTCACTTGGTCAGTGGAAGATGACTTCCCTACAGGTGATTCCACCTCCTTTGAAGAAATTTTCCCCACCTACTTGGATCCCTTTTGATGGGGCTCCCCTTTTCTTGAAGATCTGGTGACATGAGGTCTAGGTAAGAAGGAATAATCTTTTTTCTTTTGTGGCCTCTGAGAGTGCTTTATAAAACCTTCTAGGACGATGATGGGGTTCTTCCCATTATTTGAAGTAAATATGATATATTCCTCCTCAAGTCCAACTTCTTTTGGCTCAACCGGGGAATCCGAATCAGAATCTCTATCTACCGGAAGACCCTCCAGGCGCGAAGTTATGATCTTGCCATGGACAGCCTCCTCTTCATCCCCTTTCTCAACCACATGAAACTCTTCATCTTCCAACACTATAAAATGATTAAGAGAACGGGTAGACATTCCACCAAACTTCACCTTGTCTGCATAGGTTGAAGTGGCCTGAAAGACCTGCTCAGAAAACTCTAAACCACTAATCTGATCAAAACCATGACCCATATACTAAGTTTGTTTGTTTGTGTCTTCCCAAACCACACATTGAAGAAAATCTCCAGCACCTGGAGAAGAAACCTTGTTCACACCAGGTTCATTGGTTGGGATGGAGGGTTCTGGAAGACTGGCTGAGACAACATCCCGGGGGGATCCTCTCCTCAAGCCCATCCTCATGCACCTGCACGGCCACCCCCACCTCCCTAGACAAGTGACTAACACCCAAATACTATCTTAGATGAGCAAAAACGTCCGAGACGTAAGGCCCTGATCCGGGAGGAAAATTTGTCTCCCCTACGCCCACTACTACAAAAACGGGCAAGGGATGCGCTTCACTTTTATCAGCGCTAAAAAAAAGTGCTCATAAAGGGTGGCTTTTATCATCGCTAAAAAAAGCGCTAATAAAGGCCCCCTTTTTCAGCACTTTTTTTTAGCGCTGATAATGGTTCCCCTTATATCAGCGCTTTTTTTAGCCCTGATAAAGGGGACCCCATTATCAGCGCTTCTTTTAGTAGCGCCGATAAAGGGGGGATTTATCAGTCCTTTTCGAGCGCTGATAAATTTTATGTTTCAAAAATATATATTTTTTCAAGAAAAATAATATTTTGTTATATAAGTATATTTATATTGATATAAATACAATATATATTTTTTAAATATGTCATAGATACGTATAAATAGACTATTAAATTTAACATATAAGAAATTTGGTGAAAATAGCTTCAAAATATTTTAAACAATATTATTAATTAACAATTTTCCAATTATTATCTATTAAAAATAATTTAATAACAATTTGAGGACACAAAAAATCAAAACAATTAATAAAATATCTAAAATATGTTAAAAATGTAACTCAAACTTCAAACGGCCATAACTTTTCATCTGGGTGCCCGTTTGAGCTCTACAACATATCAAATCGATGCCAATGATGATATCTATGCTCTAATGACCTAGGAAAAGGCTTTATAAAATTTTTCGAGCCCAATAAAGGCCCAGAAGGCCTCTAAAACTTAGTTTTTAGTCAGGATACCCCGATTTTTAACATTCAAACAAGTATAACTTCTGATCCGAATTTCTATTAGGCCTGTACCACATATCATATCGAATATTGTTTCATTTTCATCAATTTTACTGGTTGTGGTGTTGAAATGGAATTCTAGATTATAATTTATGATCATTTTAACATTCTATGGCTTTTCAAATACACATATATATGTATTTACTCGTAAATATATATGTGTATGTGTGGGTGTGGGTGTCTATGGGTGTGTCTATGGGTTGTATATATGTATATATGTATTTATTTATTTATTTACATATAAACACACATCAAAAACATATCTTTTCAAAAATTTATTTAAAACTAATCTAATAAGTACATTCTATGGCTTTTCAAATACACATATATATGTATTTATTCGTAAATATATGTGTTTGTGTGTGTGTGTCTCTCTGTGTGTGTCTGTGTGTTGTATATATCTATGTATGTATGTATTTATTTATTTATTTATAAACACACATAAAAAATATATTTTTTCATAATGTATTTAAAACTAGTCTTATAAGTATATATTAATGTACAAATAATTATATGTATAAAAATTATAACTAAAAATATATATATTAATATATTAATATACAAATTATTATATATATATATACTAATATATGAATAAATATATTTATATTAATATGAATCTATATAAATATATGAATAAATATAACTATATATACAGATATATCATTAGATAGAGAACAAAATGAAATGTCATAGTGGTGAAGGTGCAGCCGCGAAATGGGGGAGGTCCCGGGTTCGAGTTCGGGTGGAAGCGAAGGGGGTGCGTGCGTATGAGGATTCGCAGGAAGGGAAGTGTGCAAGAGACCTCATAGCGCTGATAAAGGGGGTGTGAAGCACTGATGAAAGCACTCCCCGCATTTTTTTTTTTTGACATTTATCAGTGCTTTTTAAAAGCGTTGATAAAGGCCCCTTTTATCAGCCCTAAAAAAGCTCTGATAAAGGGGCCTTTTATCAGTTCTTTTTTTAGCGCTGATAAATGAAAACTTTATCAGCACTTTTCGGAACGCTGATAAAAGGGACCCCCCCCCATATTAGCGTTGATCTTTACAGTGCTTTTTTAGCGCTGTTAAAGCCTGTTTTGAGCACTAATATAGGTCGTTTTTGTAGTAGTGTCCTGAATAATCTCCCAACCCCAAACCAGAAGGAACCTCCACATGGTGTAGGAACTTATTGGGGTTTTCCTCACCCGAAGATTCAGGGGCCACACGCCCCTGGACACCCGAGGTCTTCTCACCATTGGAGGGCTGCGATAGGGGGATACCTATTCCTCTTGAGGCATCACCGAACACCATCTTATTCCTGACTAAAGCAGAAGCACAGACCGATCATTCCTCATTGATCATGACTGGAGCTACAGGCCCTACAGATGTAGAAGTAGGATCAACCAAATGAACACCTGGAGCCCTTTTACGGCCCTCCAGATGACAGTGGCCCTGCCAGAAATAGATCGAGCAAACTTTTGTCCATGATTCGTAAACAATGGGTTAATCATACCTCTATTCTTCCTCAATCATGATCCACACAATTTCAGGCGGAGGCCGCGAGAGTTCCATTTCAACACAAATGTGTGCCACAACTGGGTGCTTCAGGGTATAGGTCCTCCAATCGGTGCACAGGAAACTGCTGATTGAGTTGCCCATTGACCGTAGAAGATACTGATTCTAGAAGGGCAGTGGAAGACCAAGAAGCTAGAGCCATATTTCGGATGTAGATGGGTCCCAATTCATGTGTAGGTCAAACAAAAAATGAAGAATATGAAAAGGAAATCCATGAACCAATTTCCAGGATCTAGACCGAGCCTACGCCAAATCATCCTCATCGGCAAAACAAATAAGAATCTGTCATGAACCTAGGATCCTGAATAACACACACTATCATAAACCCCATTCCTCATTCACATACTGATCAAACATCTCCATAGGAGGTCGTCACAGAACTAACTTCACCACCAGAGATGTAGAAAGTAGTGTGGAGGCTTTAGTGAATTCTTGCAGAGAAATCGGAACCATTGGTTAACGCTGAAGGATCCCAGGAACCTTCCGTGAGACATTGATGATGGGGAAGACCAAGAGAAATTAGACTGAAGAAAGTGAGAAGAAGACCCTACCCCCACCCCGAGAACCCTGAAAATGAGCACCGAGAGACAGTTGACGCCCCTCCCCAGTAGAGGGAGGGGCCTCCAGAGCAGCCATCAGTGCTAGGGCATTGCTAATTCGAGAGGGTGAGAGGGAAATTTATGTGGGAAACCTGCCCATACATTCTATATTTAAAACATTTAACCATTTTTTATGTCTTAGAAATACCATTATCTTTATTCATTGGGTTATCTAAACCTTCTAATTTGTATTTACTACCTTTGTGTCCTTTTCCACAGCCAAAGCATCTTCCAGTTCCTTTTAAACATTCTCCTTGATGTCTCTTCCCACATGATTTACATGAGAAAAATTGAACTTTATTTCTTTTATGATCATTATGAAACTCCAAATTTCTCTTATTAGATGAGTCAAGAAACTTAACAAAGTTGAGATTATTGATCAAATTATGAGATTTTTGATTAGGCATAATATTGATGTTTCGCCTTCCAAATACCATTTCATTTTCCTGATCAAGAAGAATATTATTCCATTTTCCATCGTATTCTCCATTAACATTAATCCTCCTATTTCCAGCCATTTTCTAAAACCCAAAAGAATAGTGTGAGAGGAAAATATCATGCTAGGAAAACAACATAATCAAGGGGGAGTACCGTCAATATCTAACATCTTAGGTTTAATTCTAAGATTGTTTCCATAAAGGGGGAGTACCATCAATATCCAACTGTAGAAACCAAAATCTTGACATACATGGACATTACATTACTTTTGTCGAATACATAATACAAAATAAATAGACACCCAAGGACCGTAATAGTTTATTGTGTTTGGAAACTCATAACATAATCTTCTAATCATGGTGAAATATCTTCCACATCTTCCATAAAGATATTCCCCTTTTGTTTTATTAACTAAAACATTTCTTTATGTCCTATGGAAAAGAAAACATATAAAGCATGAGCTCAAATGCTTAGTAAGGGTAAACATGGAGAACATAAAACAATCCATAAACAATTGACCGTAAAAACATGAACATAAAATTTAAAAATAAAAATCGTGAACAATGACATAAAACATGGTAGTACGTAAGGAATGGATCATAAAAGAACATCAATCATGATAAAATAGATAGGTAATAAACTATGTAATTTTGGTAAACCATTAAGAACATGATATGATTTCCGAAGTAGCCAAGGAATTGCTTCTAAGACCATCATAGTTGATGAAGTCCATTACTGAACCAGGTTTACTTGTTGTTACAAACTTGTAATATTGAACTGGATTTACATTCTGTTCCATCCATGTTTATCTCATGTGATATAAATATTTAACCAATTCATTGGATAGAGATATAGGTTCCACCCATCTCATATTGAAATCATTCTTACGTGTGCCACAAAATAATCATAAATCATTCATCATAACCCAAAGAATAAAATGGGTTTCACAAACAACATCCCATAATAATATAATCCATATAAAACAAATGGATATCATTTCATCATCAAACCATGTAAATAATAGAGACATTATACTTGAAACATAATCATACTAAGTAATTTCATCTTAGATGGAAAATAGGTTTGATAAAACACTTGAAATGAATTCTTAAGGAAAATAACCTTTCTTTTTAAAAATCATTTTCTTTTCAAAAAATTCCATGCAAGTTTAAAAGAAAATGATTTTTTTGAAAATAGTCATGAAATCCTGTAGAGGAAGCTTCATGAAAATTAGGTGTTATGAAACCAAAAAAATCCATTTATGTCGCATAAGTTAAAAAAACATTATCCTCATACTTTTTCCGAAAAAGTCAAAAAGTACCTCGTATGTTAAACAAAAGAAAGATTCCTTACATACCATGTAGTAAAACTAAAAAATTGGTAAACATTACTTTAAATTTACATGAAAACATTTTTAGAAAACATGGGCATAGATGATAAATATAACCCTAGTAAATACTTTCAAATAAACAATCTTGGTTAAGACCGAGATTGGAATAATTATCTCTTACCTTAGGTCCAATTTCTCCTGTACATGTCCAAAACTCCTGTATAGTGGGTTTAAACATATTATTAATTTTTAACAGAACCATAATAATATTTATGATATCATATATGATTCACTTTTGAATTTATATTACCCGTTCTTTTGTCAATTAAAGCATCATTTTGGGTAAAAGCGTTTCATTTATCGTATGTGTTTGGACTTGTTGTCCTTGATATTATTACTTATATCCTGATTTAATTAATTCCATAATGTAAAAAATGATTTATATATGATATATATTCATCATATAAATATATATCATAGATTGATAAATGGAATGAATACACTGTTCATAGAGACCGTAGGTCCTACGTACGCATGAACGCTGTTTTCATTTCCTTATTGAATTGAATGGAATTAAGTAAATGAAACTTATATGTACATAAATATAGTATCATTATTATTTAATATCTTTCATGATTACATATTATATATACTTCATTATCATTCTTGACTGGTTAACATGGATAATGAATCTCATCATGTCGTGGAGACGGTAATCTGTATGTACGCACGAGTGACGATATTGTTCCCATAATTGTTGAATGGTATTGGGGTGGATTATATAATATCTCATAATTAGTATCATGTTATAATAATCATATATTGTTATTATTTCTAATATTATACCCATCCAAGTAAGGTGGTGGTGGAAAACAGATTGCACCTTGGCGTAGAGACGGTAAGCCGTACGTACGCACGCGCGGTGATTTCGTTTTTCATAGAATGGATAGAATGTGTAATAGGTTTGTTTTATATTTATAATAACATATAATTATATGAGTGATACTGATGTTATTACTTTATTATGAGACATCAAAATAATAGGAAGCTGAAGAAGAAATGAATTTGAAAAAATTTGTAAAGGATATTACCTCTTCTTCGACACGCCTCTTCTAAACCTCCTCTTAGGGCACTAAAGTGGGTATTTTAAGAAGAAAAGGACCTATAGTATTTTTCTAGGGAAGTGGAAGATAAATTTAAAGGGTTTTTCCAATCTTTAAGGCTCAAAATTTTGTGAAGAAGAGAGGGAGGAGTTTCCCTTTTATAAGAGGGGAGAGGGGCACTTTTGAAAACCTCCAAAATAATAATTTACAATAAACTCAAACCCCACAAAAAAACTCCAAAATGACTCAACATCTAAGATGAGATGAGATAGGTTTGTAATATTATCAACCAATAAAATTATGACATGTTGGGAAATTATTTTAAACATTATCAATTTGATTTATCCTTATTTAATCTATTTAATCTTATTTGTGGTAATAATTTTCAAAAATTTAAATTGTTATAAATACTTACTTATGTGTTGTTAATTATCCATAATTGGGTACTTTATGAAATTTTAGACCATATAAATTTCAATTTATAATTTTTAAATATTTTTGTATTTTTTAAACAATTTAATAATATGTTATTTTTATAAAATATCAATAGTGTCAATTTTGACACTATTCATTTATTTGAATTTTAGTAAAATCCACACAGAATATATGTTCGAACAAAAATATTTAATAGATTTATGAAATTTCATATTCATCAATAAAATTCTTTGAGAACATTAATTAATTCATATAATATTTATTTTAATATTTTTAAAACCATTTACTTGATATTTCTCTTAATAAAATAACTTCTACAACATTTTTGTATGATTATTTAATATACTGATTTGTTGCATTAAAATTAAAAAAATACTATTATTAAGATAAATATAAAATATTTAATAATAATACTTTTAGAAAAATTTATCTTCTAAAACAATAAACTTTTAAAATTTTATCTTTATTAAAGTATAAAGGTCACAACTTTGACATCATTTAAAATAATATAATATAAATGACATAATCTGTTTTATAAGGATCCAAATGGTCCAAAAGTATACCCTTGGATTATTATGGTATAGATAAACTCTACCAATAAGTTTTGGTAAAGTTTATGGTCCTTTTGATGGGTATTATTATTTTAATAAAACTATATTTTTGATTTTTCACTAAATAAATAATTTCTCCATCATTAATGTATAAGCAATTAAGGTAATTATATATTTCTTAAAAATCACAAATAAATTACCATGATTAATAAATAAATTTTATCATTCAGATTAGTATTTATAATTGAATTTATATTCTGTATAAACTTAGATTGAAAATACTTTAATTATTAAAGATTCAGTGAGATATATTTCACTTTCTTTAAATAAAATAAATTAAAGGTCTTAATCACGTCCAAGTGGGTTCCAAAAGATACCATTTATACCCAAGTATATTATAGGAAGAAATATAATAGTCAAATTATAATAATACAAGTGTTAGAGTAATTTTATAATATTATTTTTGCCCTTAATTAACTTATTTTCCTTTAATTGTAGTAAATAAATTTTTCATAGATACTATTCATAATTTCTAAAAATAAAAGGTTGCCTATTAACATGATTTGGAAATATTAATTCCAAATATGGATTCCATTCTTTCAAATTAAAACTACATAATTTTCAGTATTTTATTTAAAATTAATCCCTCTATTGAGAAAATGGGTTCTAAAAGTTAAAACATTGAAAAAGATTGAAATGTTTTTACCTATGAATTCTATGTAAAATTAATGATAATGACTTCAATTATATTAAATGGTAAAAATATATTCTATTTATACTTTAAAACAATTCAATATTATAATTTAACCATATAAATTATCTCGATGAAAAAAGTTGTTTTTAATTAAAATTTAGCGTATTTTTACTATTCATCAAAATATGAAGGTTATCAGAATAATGTCAAAATTTTATCCAAAGTAAATTTTTATATACTGATTCCAAGTAAAAAAGTTATATTTTTAAAATTTAACTTATAAACATGTCAAAAACTATATTCACAGTGGGTGCGCCATCAAAAGGTGCTAAAACTGCATTTTCTGAAAAATACTTATTTTACCCGAAAAATTATTTTGTTCTCATACCAAGTTATATATAATGTGTATGATGAATGATAATGTTATAAAATTAAAAATGTGGTTACTAAAATTCATAACGGATAGTTTATAGTAATATTATTACAATATATCGTTGTTTAGTGAAACTCAGTATTGCGTACAACACACGCTATTGAGGAAGGTCGCTCTTGCATGCAACACAAGCCAGGAAAAGTTTTTGCATATAATACAAGATAATATGGTGTTGCGTATAGAGAAAGATAATTTTGGTGTAGCGTAAAACAAAATACATCAGTGAAATTAAAAAAAAATTCTCATAAAATTTCGGGGTGCTACAATACCCCTTTCCTATCAGGGTTATTCACCTATATACAATTATAACTCTTTTACTTGTTAATTAATTTGATTCATTCTGTAATTAAATTTATTATACTAAAATTTGATGATAAAATATTTCATATTTTATTATCTATGTGGCACAATTGAGCATGAGAATGAAATGAATACAATGGGTGTGCTCAGAATTATATAGCACTCCAATGCATTGGGAAAAGTTTTGTCTCATGATACATCATGTTGGGACAGGGAGTTAACTTGAATCCTTTATGATAATTTTTCTATCATGATGTAGTGGCTTATATACTTGGACTATATTTATAATGCAGTGTTCTAAGTTGTTTTCAATTTTCCAAGTTATGATTATCATGATATATCATTCTGTATTATTCATTTTTATGATTATCACACCTTTTATTTCCCATTGATATGCCTACTTTCTAACATTTATCGCCTTATTCCATTTTTATTTTTTATTGGTCTTTATTGCTCACCCCTTTCTTATGAATGTCCATAGGTTATCCCATACAATTTTAAAAGTAATTAAATTTTATAATCAGGTTAAGGAATTTCTAAAAAATGTTGTTGTATCCCATGTTAGATGTTAAAATATGTATATAATTTTCAAATACAATAGACTTCAATATCTTCTTATTTTTATTATGTATACTTTTATATAATAAATCAAGTATAAATTTTTAATAAAGAGAAGGGTTGTTATAGTTGGAATCAAAGGAAAAGTTAGTTATATTGAGGATTAGGATTATATAACTCTAGAAAAATCCTTAGGGGAAAGACTAAGTATAATAAAACGTTCCAAAATTTTGGTTATTATAGAGTAATTGGTTTATCAAGAAAATATATTCATGCCTGGATACTATAATTGGACATGGTTCTGGCACAGATGTACTTAGGGGTAACAAATATGAAAAGGTGCATCGGGCCTAGCTCGAAATAACCTGCAACATGACAATGAGCCTCCCTGCACACCCAGTTTTACACTTCTGGAGGATATTCTTTGGTAAATTTATAATCTCATTATAAACCATTATTAAGGGAACAAAAAATATCATTGGAATATATGTATGTAAATATATCATGGTTAACATAGATTGAAGACAAGAAATTCATATGTTAATAAAATAAATGTAAGTTATGAGTTATAACTTAAATGACATTAAATTCCCTTTTACGTGTTTGATAGTTTATAAATATTCAACCCCAATTTTCCCATTATTCTATCCAATGGCTGGAAATAGGAGGAATTGGGTAGAAAATCAATGCGATGTGAAATGTGATGACTAAACCAATGAGATTCCAAACCTAATGGAAGAAAAAATCTTAAACATTCTGATGATACTATCATAACTGACTCGGGTTCTAAATAGAAACCTAGATTAGGATGATCACTCAAATACCCCAGAAAATAACAAGATGCAATTGATTCCTTTATGTGACAAAGTCCATCGACTTTCAAGGGATCATCTAAGCCTTTAATTAAGGAACAATGGAAAAACTTCATTAAAAATATCCACATTATCCTTCAATGTTCTAATAAAGAGAATGTTCTACTATCTATTTATCATATGGAGGGATAATCTCATAAGTGGTGGATACTAATTATGACTGCAAATCTTGAGTAAGAGATCTAAGAGATTGGGGTGAAGGAATTCCATTAAATGTTTTTAAATAATTATATTTATTGCACTCTCCTACTTAAAATGAAAATGGATTTCCTTTCCCTCAAGAAACAAATATGAGGAATCTATCAGGGTGTACATGGAGAACTTTACAAGACTTTCATGATACATCGAAAGATTTTTAATTACCCCCGAATGAAATTTTGACCACTTCTTTGGTGGTCTAAAAATTTCCAAGGAGATCCGAGACTTTGATAGCTACAAGGAAATTTGCCAATGTTCCCTCAAAGTGGAAATGGAGATTAGTTAATATCATGGGTATCACAGGGACAAGAAATTTAAATTTGAGTTTAATTATAATATTCCAATAGAGAAATATAACAGTTCCATGAAATTTCAAGATCCCACTTTTCAAATATTTGCAACGAATTACCCCAGAATTTTCCTTAGGGGCATGATGAAATTATTTAGTTGTGGGAAGTAAGGGAACCTTTCTAGTGATTAGTGATAAGAGAAACCCACTAATTTGATGGAGTAAAGGAATTCTCTAGCAATCCTCAACACATTGTTCATTACTTTAACTATAAAGAACCTATACACTTTTCAAACCAATGCACAAAGCTATGGGTTTTTAGAGATAACAAACTAACAATGAGGTAGAAAAGACATGCTTTTTCCATCATGACTACTAAGGTGGATTGTGATAACAAATTGGTGAGAGTTATGCTAGTTATTTGTTCGAGAATAGTGAACAAACATTTTTATTATGGTTCTACCCATTCCCTCAAAGAAAAAAAAAATTTAGAAGACTATTCAAACAATGCTGCCAAACATAGAAGAAGAGTTGTTGGTGTAAACAAAAAATAGGGAAATTATTTCATACTAGGTATATAACTCTTTTTGGTTGAATTTGACACAATTCTAGGAATCTATTGGATTCCCCTATACAGATCCAACACAAATTTAAAATGTAATGAAATAACTATCTATATTGAGAATAGTCTTTCAATTCTACACAAGTGCAATGAGGTGGATGAATCTTATTTATCACCAAAATCTCAATCATGGATGTTATTTCCCTACAATAAATAGTATCTTGATCAAATGATTGAGTCTATGGAAAGAATCATCCTTAAAGACATACCCATTATGAGGGAATATGCTAATGTGTTTCCCAAGAAAGTGTCTGATCTTCCACCTATCTAAGAGGTTAATTTTCAAAAAATCATATACAAGGTGAATTTCCATTATCCAAGACTCTATATAGAATGGATGTAATAGAACTTGAGGAGATAAAGAAACAATTATAGTAGAATCTGGATAAAGGGTAAATATGCCCAAGTGCTTAACCATGGGGTGCATCGGTCATCTTCATTAAGAATAAAGAGGGGTCAATCAGTATTTATATTGATAATTGTTAGCTCAAAAAGATCACAATAAAGAACAAGTATCCTTTTCCATAGATGGATGACTTTTTCAATCAGCTACATGGAGGAAAAAACTTATCCAAGGTGGATCTGTGGTCAGGATATTACCATGTAAGGGTGAAGAAGGAGTATATAACCAATACTATTTTTTGAACGAGGTAAAGTCACTATGAGTATATCGTGATGCCTTTGGGGCTTAATAATGCTCCATAAATATTCCTGGACTTGATGAATATATTATTTAGAGTTTTCCTTTAAAATAATTTTTTGTAGTCTTTATAGATGATGTTATAATGATCTCTAAAACAAAAGAGGATCATGAGAAGCATCTGAATACCATGGTAGAGACCTTATGAATGGAGAGAATTTCTGCCAAGTACATCAAATGTGATTTTTGGTTGAAGGAAGTCTCATTCTTGGTAAATATCATCATTATCAATGTTATATATATGGAACCTTCAAATAAAAAAGTAATTAATGGTTGGATGAGGCCAAGATCTATGAAATATATCCATAGTTTACTTTGGTTAGCTAGGTATTATCACTGATTTCTGAGAAATTTCTTGCGATTGTCAAACCCTCTTATCAAGCTAATTTAGAAGGGATTGAATTTTTTCTAGAATGATGAATGTGAGGAGAGTATCAGTGAGTTTATAATGAATCTTATCACTATCCCTAAGCTCATACTATATAGAAGTGGATAAATTTTTATATTATTCAGTGATGCTTTGAAGAAGGGATTAGGCAGTGTGTTAACGCATAATGACAAATTCATGCTTCAAGGTAGTAGAATGTTCATGAATACAAATAACCAACACATGATCTGGAGTTAGCTATAAAGATCTTTTCATTGAAAAACTTGAGGCATTATATCTTTGGGGATAAGTTTAATATTTATATGGATCAAAAAATCCACAATTATGTACTCAAATAGAAAAGATGAATATGCACCAGTGACGATTGTTAGAGTAGATCAAGGACTATGGCTGTTCAATCCTCTTCCATCCTAGTAAATAAAATAAATAGGAATAGTCTCTAAGTAGAATGGATTCATAAATTCAATCATTTATGGAAATCAAGAGTGATATAATATTCTTAGACTTGAAGAAGATGGACATCAGAATTATAAAGGAAAGAACATCACCAATCCCTTCAAAAATTATTACTCTACCATATATTTTGAAATAGATAAAGTATTTTTAAAGAAATGATGTAGGAATTCACAAAAGAAAAAGTGAAAAAATTAAGAAAATGGAAATCCCCATAGTTCAATGTTAAAGAATAAGAAGTTGTGGGATTTGGGTCAAAACTATGTGTACCATCAAATCCTAAGTTAAAGAATTGTCTATTGGATGATATGTATACCACGACCTTCTCTATCCACCCAAAAAGCACAAATATGTATATAGATATCTGATAACACTATTGGTGGTACAATAAAAAGAAAAATATTGAAGAATATACACCAAGATTCTTGAATTACATAATGTGAAATCGGAAAGGAAAAAATAAAAGGGAATGATAAAACCATAACCCATACCTACATGGAAAGGGAAAAACATAACCAGGGAAATTATCTCTAGACTTCCAAATAAATCCAGGGAAACCAATGCTATACGGGTTATTTTGGATCGACTTACAAAGACTACATGCTTCATTTCAATTCAATATCATTTTTCACTGGATCTACTTGCACAAATATACATCAAATAAGTGGTGAGGATGTTTGGAGAACCAATGCTGATTGTATTTGATCAAGATATAAGATTTACCTACATGTTTTGGAAAAGTCTCTAAAATTCTCTAAACACTGAAAAAAAAATTAGTATGTCTTATCATCCTTAAACTGATGTCCAGTCTGAGAGAATTGTTCATACACTAGAAGACATGTTGAGAGAATGTTCTATGGACTTCAAAGGAGGATGGGACCAACATCTTCCTCTACTATGTTTCTCTTACAACAACATTTTCCACTCAATCATCTAATTAGATCCATGTAAATACCATTATAGGAAGAGTTCCAAAACCCCTACATATAGGGATTATGTTGGGGAACAAAAATTGCTAGGTCTTGAAATGGATGAGGAAATGTTAAAAAAGGTTATGAACAGTCACCACTACATCAAGGTTGCTCATAGTTGAAAGAAGATTAAGGATATCAATGGTTGATGAGACCTACAGTTTGATATTATGGACAATTTATTAATTTTAAAATCTTCATTGATGAAATTGATGGTATTTGTGGGGAAGAAAATTCTTAAAACATGATACATTATCCCCTTTTAGATTCTTGATTTCATCTTAGCAGTGGCCTACCGACTAGTACTCCCACCTAACTTATCTCAAGTGCATGATATATTTCATATATCCCTTTTGAATAATTATATAAAAAACCCCTCACATGTACTCAATAAAAAAGTGGTACCATTATAGAATGACCGTTCCTATGAAGAGTAGCTGATGAACAACTTAGATCATAGAGACAATGTTTAATGAAAAAAGACAATGCACCTAGTCATAGTGATATGGAGAAACCTAAAGTTTGAAGAAGTAATGTGGGAACCAGAGGAGGTAATGAAATATAGTTACCCTTATCTGTTTTAGTGTGGGAAATGAGAATTTTGAGGGAAACATTTCTTTAGGGGGGAATATTTTAATGACACAAACTATTATAAATAAAAATTAATCTCATGTTTTAATTAAATGTATTACTATGTAATATAGTTATATTAAAAACATTCACATATTTTGTTTTATTATATCCTATCAGTTTTAAAATACCATTAAGAATCATTACCATTTGTAATATAGCCATTGAAAAGTGATCACATGATTAGTACAATTATAGGGTTTTGAAAAATCCAATTGACAAAGATAATGGATGTGATGGCCTCAAACTTTAGGATAGTACCTTATGAAGACCATTTATTAGAGCTTATGAGGGAAATAGAATCACTGAGCTAAACCTTTGACCAAGAACATGTTGAGATCTAACTACTTATACACGATTGAAACCATTTACTAGATAATTTCATGCTCATTGAGATCACAGTCCAAACCATGTATGTCGAACCACCCCATGAAAGTCCCACTGTCAAGCACCTAACACTTAGGGAGTATTCTAGTGTATTAAAAGGATATGTATCAAGACTATATAAATATGAGTATGTACATTATCATTCATAGAATAATTAATATATTTTCATCGTATTGTTGTTACTTTATAAATTATTTTTATACAATAAAACTCCAATAGTATTTTTGGGTAATAGAAAATTTAAATAAGGAATTTTTTTTGATGGATTTTTTTTAAATTTTTAAATAAATAATATTTTAATATAATATTATTATTAAATAATTTTGATGAAATATAAATGATTATATAATTTTTATGAATTCAAATGTAATTTTTAAAAGGGTTCAAAAACTGTTATTGTAAAAAAAACCCAACATTTATCAATAACTAATGATTATTGTTTGAAAAGTAAAAATGAACATATTTATAAAATTATTTTGATAAAATGAATATTATTTTTGGAATAAAAAAAATTTAAATTATCCATTGGTGTATTTTTCAAAAAAAAAATTGAGACAGTCAAATACTCAGGTAAAAATTAAATATTTTATAAATATAAAATGTGTATTATGACATCATAATGACCAAAAGGTGATGTAATAAATACTATGAAATATATACATGACCATATATATGTTTTAACATTAAAATAATGTGATTTTATGTTTATTTTATTTATTTTATAAAGCCATAATTTATCTTCCAAAATTTATAATATATTTTAAGGTTTTAAAATCCATTCTTTATAAGAATGACTCCCCTCCACGTGATCAAGGGTATTATTTTATTAATTTCAGACCGTGTTCTTAAAAAATAATTAAAACCACTCCAATTTTGTAGAAACCATGGTATAAAAAGTTAGAATTTTTTATTATTATTATATGGATTCCAAAACCTATGTTTTGGAAATTATAATGAATTCCACATTCATCCCCAATATAAACACACCCAAGTTCCCATTTCCCACAACTAAAAATATTTGTATCATGTCCTCAATCTCCACTCACATCTCTAGAGTCCACCCATGGTTCCCCTAATCTCTCAATAAGATCCTACCAAGCATTTCAAGTCACACACTCATGTAAGGGATCCTCATCTTCTCTTTTATATTCATGTTTCGTTTTTTATCTTATGCCTCCTATTTCTTATTCTTAATGTTGGGATATGTATTTATATATCTATATTAGTGCATATATTATTTCCAAATTATTAGACACCCAATTTAATCTCAAAAAACCATTATATGAATTTTTAAGTGACGTCGTTATGCAGCTGAAATCTCACTGTGACTTTCCATGCCAAAACAATTGTATTGTGAATACTATACCCATTTCCTGTCAAGGGTGTTCACCTTTAAACACTTATACATATTTTACTTATTACATACATGTATTAGTTCCATAATCCATGTTCTATGAATAAAATTTTATGACTATTGATTCTTTATTTTATGATCTATATGGCACACTTAAGCATGGGAATGAATTGAATGTGACGGGCACGCCCAAAATTATATAGAGCATCAATGCATTGTGTAATGTTTAGTATCATGATATTTCACGTTGGTATAGGTATTGAACCTTATTCATTTATGGGACTTTTCCATCCCGATTTCTTGCTAGTTAGCCATTACCTAGGTTTATGATGAAGTGTTTTAAGTTGTTTCTACATTTCTCATGTTATGATTATCATTTTATATCATGCCTTATTATTCAAGTTTATGAATCTCACACCTTTTATTTCCCATTTATATAAATATTTCTTAACATATATCACCTAATTATATTTTTATTCCCTTACTAGGTTTTATAGCTCACCCCTTTCTTAAGTATGTCCCTAGGTTATCCCCTGTAGTTTTAAAAACCATGAAATTTTAGAAGTAATTTACGGAATTTTTTGATAGTTATGTTGTGTCCCATGTTTAATATGTTATTATATGTACCTAATTCTCAAATTCACTGGATTTATTTATCTTCTAGGTTATATTATATATACTTTTATATAATAAATCAGGTATTAATGTGAAATAAAAAGTAGTGTTTTTATAGAAAATTGAAAAATTAAACTTGAGTCTACATTTAATTTTTCTTTAAGGATTGGTAAGTCTTAAAGGGTTTGTGTAGGATCTTAAACAGTTATTTATTCAAAACTTAGGATCATTTGTTTAGTATAATTTGTGATATTCTTACCTACTTCTTTGATATCCTCTTAAGATTGATTGTCTATGTTATAATTTCAGGACAAGAAATTTATTATATGTGATAGAGTTTGATGCACTAGTGTATATATTCCACTATTACAATAATTTATACCTTGACAAAATACATTTTTTATCATTTTTTATGGATTTAATGTTTTATGATTGGTGAAAAAGGGAATTTATTAAAAAAATTAATGAAATTGGCATGAACCGAGTGTCTTTTTGATAAAATAGAGGAATTCAGGAACATTTTCTAATGTTCATTGTTTCTAATAAAACTATTGAACCATGAACCCCAAACTATAAAAAATGTAAAGAAAATTATCACGAGACATCACCTCTCACATGGTTCCTGTATAGTATATCTAAAAGTGTGGTATCCCACAAGAAACTATGCATGACCAAAAATAAAAATATAGTGCCTATTGCATAGTCTCTATATGGTTAATCAACCCATGTGGATTCACCTAATAACTATTCTCATTATTTAGTAAGTGGGAAGATTGAACCTTATGGTTTGTTCATGGTTTAAAAAATATTACGTCGAAATTGTGATCCTTATAGATATTAGAATCCCACATAACAAACATGTTTCTTATTTCACATTTAAACATGATTTATTACATAAAATTAAATTTAATACAACCCAGAATATCAATAGGTCTATTTTCTTTGGGAAATTGGGTACATTATATAATAACTTAAAAAATGAAAAATAAAATCTTTATTGAAAACTTCTTTAACATGTCTAAAATGTTCCTTCGTACTTAGCACTGCATGGGATAAACTGAGGAAATACAAAAGAAAGTGGTGAGATATAATCCCTAGTAACTTAATAAACAAGTAATATCATGAATAATACAATACATGTTAGACAATTGGTATATAAATAGAGGATTTTAATAATAAGGCATGATATAGCATGATTATCATAACATGGGAAATGTGGAAACAACTTAAAACACTCAATCATAAACATAGGGCAATTCTAAACCCACCCATAATTTATTTTTGACATATTCCCATAAATGAATAAATTAAACCACATATCCCAACATGAACTATCATGATACTAAATATTACCCAATTCAATGGAGGGTTATCTGGGTAAAACCATCATAATCATTTCATTCTCATTCTTAAGTGTTCCACATAGATCAATCGACGTGGATTCATTCATCATCATAATTTATTCCATAGCCAATAAATGTATAATACATACATGTATGTCCCCAATAAAATAATTATATGTGTATAAAGTCGGGTACCCATGATATAAAATGGGCATGGTATTAACTACATAGTTATTCTTTAATAGAAAATCGCAGTGCAATTTCAACAGCATAACGAAATCACATAAAAATATATAAAATGGGTTGATGATATAGAAAGGGGTAATTCATCATTTATACATGAAATAAACAGTAATATTTACATGGAAATACATTTCCCAACATATGTAATTTGAAATAGAAGGCATAATGTAATAAAGAAACATGAATAAAGTGGATAAAGGAAAAAAACCTTACATCAATGTGTGATTTCGAAGGCTTGGGAGAGGCTTCTTGAGAGATAGGGTCACCTTGGGATAACTATAGAGTGTGTAGGAAAGAATATGTATGTGATTAAAGGAATTTTAGTGACGATAAATTGTATATTGGGTGGGTTTATATTGGTAATGAGGGGGATTTTTTTATTGTTTCTATTTTGGACTATCGATAATAAAATATCCAAAGCCAAAAACCATCCCATGGTTTTTTCCCAGGGTTTATTAAAAATTGTAGTGGTTTATATTTTTTTAATAAGGAAAATTGAAGAACTTATTAAATTATTACCCTTATTTATGTGGAGGTTAGTCATACACTTATTGAAATGGTATTAAAATTTTAAAATATACTATAATTTTTAGAGGATTTATAATAGATTTTCAAAATAAATAAAACAAAATTAAAATCACATTATTTTAGAGGGAAAAAATATATTTGTTCTTGGATCATATTTATATTACTTATTACATCACGTTTGGGTCATTTTGATGTCATAAATCACATGTTATATTTATACGGTTTTTAATTTTTACCAGAACATTTGACTGTCTTAGAAAATTATGAAAAATTAACTCTTGGATAATTTTGAAATTTTGATTCCAAAAAATAATATTAATTTTATCTAAATAATTTTCTAAATATTTGAATTTAAACTTTTAAAATAATGGATGATATTTATTAAAAATTGTAGGTTTTTGACAATAATAGTTTTTGAACTCTAATAAAAATACATTTTTCATCATAAAAATAAAATGATCATTTATATTTGAAAAATGTTATTTAATAATAATATTCCATTAAAATAATATTTCTTTAAAAAATCTATTTATTCAATAATTCATTAGTTGAATTTGATTATTAATAAAAAATATAGTGTGTGGTTTATTGTATCAAAATAAAACATCAAAAGGGTGAAAATATATTCATTACTCTATAAAAAAATAATGTACATACTCATATTTCTATGGTATCGATACATATCCCTTTAATACACTAGAATGCACCCAGCGAGTAATGTGTGTGATGTCAGGGCTTTCATGGGGTCCTTTGACAAACATGGTTTGGGTCATGATCTCGATGATCTTTAAATTCTCCCATAAACGGTTTCACTCATTCATAAGTTGTTGGATCTCAGCTTGGTCTTGGTCCAAGGAAAATTCTAGAAAACCTATCTCTCTTGGAATCTTCGATAAATGGGCTTCATAGGGTGTGATCCTATTGGTTAAGGTCATCACTTCCTTTTTCTGTGTCAAATGGATTTGTTAAAACCCTATATTTATAATAGTCATCTGATCACTATTCAATGGAAATATTATAAATATTAATGATACATAATGATCATTTAAATCAAATTAGATGCAATAAAACAAAATAAGTGTATGTGTTTTCAATAACCATAATACATTTAATTAAATCCAAATGAGGAATTTTATCCATAACAGTTCGGTTCATTCCAATATTCCCCCCATTAGAAATTTCTCCCTAGAAATTTTATTTTCCCACACCAAATCAGATGAGGGTAACTCTGTTTAATCACCTCCTCTAGTTCCCATGTTTCTTCTTAAAACATGTATTTTATCCCCAACACTTTGACGAGGGTCATTGCCTTACTTCATAGAATTTTCTCTCTTCAACCTAAGATATTCACTAGATGTTATTCATAGGAAATTTCATTCTCCAATAGTACCACCCCTGGATTGAGTACCTGTGAGGGTTCTCATATGTACATTCTCAAGAGGGATACATAGAAAACATCATGTACATTAGATAGGTTCATTGGTAGTTCCAGTTGATAGTCTACTGCTCTAATGCGATCAAGGATCTCTAAAAGGTCAATATAAATTAGACTAAGCTTTCCCTTATTCCTAAATCTCATAACATTCTTCCACAAAGATATTTGGAGGAATACCATTTCTCTAACATCAAACTCTAGGTCTTGGTGATGATTTTCATTATAACTATTATATCAAATCTGAGTAGCCTTGATGTGATTATGAATGGTCTTAACCCTCTATACTATTTCCTCTACCATTTCAAGACCGAGAAGTTTTTGTTCCCCAAATTAATCCCAACATGTTGGTGTTTTACACCTATTCCCCTAAAAGGATTCATAGTGATATATCTGGATGCTCATGTGGAAACTGTTGTTGTAAGATAACACAACCATAGGAAGGTGTTGGTATCATCATCCTTTGAATTAAATTGATCCTGATCTCAACATATCCTCAAGTGTTAGGTTGTTCCACTCATATTGGCCATCAATTTGAGGTTGATAAGATGTACGGATGTTTAGTTCAGTTTGTAGATCATTTTGGGAACTTTTCCAAAACCTAGAGAAAATATTGGATCACAATCGAACACAATTTATAGTGGTTCTCCATGTATCCATGCAACTTCTCTAATGTATATCTATCAAATTAAGTCCAGTGAGAAATACTCTTGAATTATAATTATGTGTGTAGTCTTTCTAAGATGATCCATAATAACCTCAATACAATTTTTTTCATTTGGATGTCTTAGGTAGTCCAGTGAAAAATACCAATGTGATGTTTTCTCATTTCCATGTTGGTATGGGTAATGGTTGCATCATCCTCTTAGACATCTATCTTTCATCCTTCACCTGCAAACACACCAAAAATATTGATGAATATTCAACGATCTCCTTCTTCATTTCACCCCACCAATAGTTCTCATGGATTACCTGATACATATTTGTGCTACTTAGGTGAATAGAGAAATTCAAACATTGTGCGACATCCATTAGTTCCTTATTTAACACAGGATTTTATAGAACACATAGTCTTGACCCAAATATCACAATTCCTTCTTCATTGACATTGAACTATGAGGATTTTCCTTTTTTTATAGTTTCCACTTTCTTATGAATTCTCACATTATCTTTTTAAGTATCCTTTAACCTTTCAAGAATATATGGTTGATAAATAATTTGTGAAAAGATTTATGATGTTCCTTCTTATATGATTCAAATGTCTATACTCTTAAAATCTAATAAGAATTAATCCATCTCAATTCTCATTGATCACAGAATTTATGGATAATTTCTACTTAGAGAATACACCACTTTTCTAACTTTCCCAAGATGGAAATGGATTGATCATTCATAGTGTTGGATGAGATCTAACCATATTTGATGTTCCTTATTAAGGTCTTTTTGTATAATTATATATTTGATGATCTTGTGATTAGTATGTATCTCACAATTATCCCCGTAGAGATAACATCACCAGATTTTCAACACAAATATCACAATATCAAACTCCATATCATGTTTGGGATAGTGTTTCACATGAATTTTTAACATCCTTGAATCATCAATTATGAATTTTTCATTTTTCATCAACATATAGCCCAATTCCTTCTTCAAAGAAATGATAAAATTTACAAAACGTTCCCCACTTGTGGGTAGTGTGAGCATAAGGGTAGTGATAAGCCTCATTTTTAACTCCATGAAGCTTTCTTCACATTAATCATTACAAGAAAATGTGACTCCCTTATAAGTTATTTTTTTAATAGGGTTTCACAATCATGAAAAATTTTTCACAAATAGGGGATAATATCCAATAAACTTAAGGAAACTACAGATATCTATCACAATAATTGGAATCATCCATCCTCTAATTTATTTTTCTTTTAAGGATCCATAGATATCCCATTGCATGTGATGATATTCCCCAAAAATGAGACTTCTTTTAATCATAACTCACACTTGTTGTACTTTTCATAGAGCTTCTCCTTTCACCAGGTCTTTAACACAATGCTCAGATGCTCTTCATAGTCCTCTATGGTTTTCAAATATATTAGAATATCATCTATAAATACTTCCAAAAAAATAAAGTTAATCTCAAAAGACTATATTCATCAATCACATGAATATTTTAGGAGAATTAGTGTGTATAAATGGTATCACTATGAACTCACAGTGCCAGTACCACATATGAAAAGAAGTCTTGGGGATATTCTCCTTCTTCATATTAACTTGGTAATATCCCGATCACAGATCCAACATGGTGAAGTGTTGTGCTTCACAGTGTTGATCAAACAAGTCATCAATTTTTGGAAAAGGTTACTTATTATTTATTGTGATCTTGTTCAGATCATGATAATCAACACAAAGGTGCATTGATCCATCCTTCATCCTGACGAAGAGGACTAGTTCACCCCACGGTGAAGAACTTGGGTGTATGAGTCCTTTAATTAGATTCTCCTGTAGTTGTTCTTTTAGTTCCTCATGTTCCGCAATAGCCATCCAATATAGAGTCTTGGATATTGTAAATTCCCCATGTATAAGATCGATTGAAAATTTGACCTCTCAGATATGAGGATGACCATGAAATTCCTCGAGAAACACATCAGTGTATTACCTCACAACAGACATGTCTTAAAGGATTAACCTTTCCTTATACTCAGTCATTTGAGCTAAACACCCTTTCTCAAAGGCCAATAATATCCATAATTGAGATTATGGTGTTAAAGAATATTTATCTTCCTCCTTGCACATGTACAGAATTGGGGGTTGATTCTCCATAAAGAGAGTGATTTACTTCTCACAACAATTTATGTTGGTTCTATGTTGGGAAATCCAATCAATGACCAAAATTGCATCAAATTAGACTAGGTTAAGTATGAAATGGTTTTCTGGGAAGTTCATCCCATAAACATTTATATGGGAGGAGCTATATACTTGGGAAGTAATAATTTCTACTTTTTTGATTTTCACTGACATCTCTACTTCCATGATTTATGGTGGTTCTTGGATAGTTTTACTAATCCTTTGTGATATGAAGTAATTCATATAACTATATTCAAAAATTACATTTACTATTATTTAATGGATAACTAGCCTACCTATCATCACTTTGTTGTCAAAATTTACTTCGGTGGTAGTAATGGAAAAAATATCACCCTTACTGCTTGGGTGGTTTGTGGTTATATTTCAAAACCATTGTATTAGTGAACTGGTTAAAAAAAATTCATTCTTCATTTTAGTTGAATCAATTAATAATCGAGATAGAAAATGGGAAGTATTTTCACTACAAAATTGTTATGGAATGGAAAATCACGATGTAATTTTGGCAACAGAACAGCATCACATTAAAATATATAAAATGGGTTGATGAGAGATAAATGGCCCTATCATCATTTATAAATGAAATGGTAAGTAAATAGGAACATGAAAATAAATTCCCCAACATAATTAATTGTAAATAGAAGGTGTATCATAAAAAATAAGCTTAATGAATTCAGAGAAAGGAAAAAACCCATACTTGAATGTGTGCCTTCAATAGCTTGGGAGAGGCTTTTTGAGAGATTGGGAAAACCTTGGGAGAACTAGAAAGTGTGTTGGGTATAATATGGACGTGATCCAAGGAGTTTTAGTGAATATAAAAGGAATTTATGTGGGATTATATAGGAAAATGGGGGATTTCTTTCTTATTTTTGTTATGGATTCTACATAATAAAATATCCTAAACCAGAAACCATACCATAGTTTTTTACCATGGTTTCTAACAAATGGGAGTATTATACATTATTTTATAATTCCAAGTTACAAACATATTAATAAATTACCCTCGGTGATGTAGAGGTGTGTTATACTCTTAAAGAAATGAACTTAAAATCTTAAAATGTGTTATAATTCTTAGAGGATTCATAATGGCTTTAAATAATAAATCAAATAAACATAAGAACGCATTAATTTAAAGGGAAAACATATTTTTTTCTGATCCTATTTATAATACTTATTACATCAGCTTTGGGTCATTGTGGTGTCATAAATCCCAAGGTACATTTATACGGTATTTAATTTTTACCCGAAAATTCGATTGTCTCACAAAATTATTGAAAATTCATTATTTGATAATTTTGATAATATGATTCAAAAAATAATATTAATTTTAAATAAATAATTTTCTCAATATTTGAATTCTCAGTTTTAAAAAAATTAACATTTATTGAAAGTGAGGGAATTTTTAAAATAACATTTTTCGAACCCTAATAAAATTTAAATTTGAAATCATAAATATTATATAATCATTTATATTTGATACATATTTTTTAATAATAATATCCCATTAAAATATTTTTTATTTCAAAAATCCATAAATTTAAATGTTAAATAATTGAATTTTAATATTTACCAAAAATATAATTTGTGCTTTAATGTTTCAAAATAAAAAATCATTTACAAAGTAATTAAAATAGAATGAAAATATATTAATTACCCTATAAAAAATAATGTACATACTCATATTTCAAGGGTTTCAATATATATCCCTTTAATACGCCATCACATGCCCTAAGAGCATGGTACGTGATGGTGGGGCTTTTATGGGGTCGTTTGGAAAACATGGTTTGGGTCGTGATCTCTATGAGCTTGAACTTATCTCGTAACGATTTTAGTCATACTTAAGTTATTGTATAAAAACATGGGTTTGGTCTAGGGAAATTCCTAGAAAATCTATCTCATTCAGAAGGTCTAATAACTGGGCTTCATAGGGTGTGATCCTACTGGTTGAGGCCATCACGTCCTTTGTCTATGTCAAATGGATTTTTTAAAACCCTATATTCAAACTAGTCATGTGATCACTGATCAGCAGATATATTATCAATAGTAATGATAATTAATGGTCATTTAAATCTAGTTGGATATAATAAAATAAAATAAGTTCATGTGTTTTTATACCAATAATACATTTTATTCAATCAATAGGGGGAATTTTATTTAGCATAGTTCATCTCATTACAAACCATCTATTATATAACCCCCACCCCCCAACATCCAGTTGAATTTGAATTATTACACTTAATCACCCCTAGACTGTGGAGGCCTAATAATTAAAGGGATAACCAAATATTTAATGAATGGGAATCATCTAAGATAACAATATTGGTTGCAGGGCGTTGTAATCTCATCTAGGAAAGAAGTTCCGATATTTTTTTCTAATGTATTTTCCTCTTATTATTGATGTCATGAGCTCCTGTTATAAGTGTAGACATTATTTCATAATTTAAATAATGATAACATAAATATCCTTTTATTTATGTTTTGTGGGTGAGGATGTGGAATCATTCAAGGAAGTAAATTTTTATTAACACGCTTGTAAATTTTATAATTGTGTTTTATAATTCCTTCATGTTAAATTACATGTGTTCATTAAATACAATGTATCTTACTAAGTAAAACACATTAGGGGGTATTTAAGATAATTTTTAGGAATCATCCCAATATCATTGGATGATTAGTTTTCATCTTTTCCCTTGTTTTATAAAAGTTTTATAAATTTTTTATTGAACCAAGAAAAACAGTTTCAAATAACCTGGTTGTAATTTACCATACCAATGAGGTAATGATATCATTGAATTCTAGTGGAGAAACTAGTATGAAAGAAATAATTTTTCATGAAAAACACAACATATATGACCTATATCAAATCCTATAACCATGATATATATTTATTATAAAAATATTAAAAAACAAGTCAGTTATTTAAAAGACATTAATGAAATATATATATCTTTGATGATTTTTGGGAAGATAAATTTAAAGCTCTACATGGTTTCAATTATTACAGTAAAAACATTGAATAATTTAACATGGTTTCAATCTAGGAAATACCAAATGTTATTTGAGTATCGACCACACACTTCTTCATTATTCATTATTTAGTTGGTTAGAATTCAATTTGGGATGCTCTAAAATAACAAGTTGGGTGAATGACAGCACTCATTGTAGAGAATCAAAAATAAACCCAAAAGGAATCTAATGATTGAAAACCCAAATTATCCTCCAAGAGATACCACTCAAATAGACAAACATCACTATTGATAAATAATCACAACTCAAGGTATAAAAATTATAATCATAATGAAATAGAATAACTCATTTCAATACCAAACCAACCTAGGGTAGGAACCTCTTAAAACTAGATCCCAAAGAGAAATACTTTCCCAAAAAAGTTTAAACCCTATAAATAAGCTACTCCATAAATCCAAATATGACTATAATACTTGTGGTAATATAGATAATTATCATCGATGCTCCCAAATTATACTAATTTTTTAGAAATTGGGTGCTACAGAGTGGTTGTCCTAGGTCATTCTCACAAGGATGGATTTCTTAAAAAAATTATTAAATGTATTATGAAAACAAAATAAATAAAATTATAATAAATATGGGGGGTTTTATTGGTTTTTATAACATAAGAATAAGTTTCTGTGAAGATTATATTTTTTATAATGTATGATGAGGAGACATAATCGATCTAACTCTACCACTTAAATATTTCATTAATCATAGTTTTAATTAAAATTAACTAAATTATAATCCCAAAATTTATCAACTTCTAAACCCTAAGGAAATTAAAACAATCCCTAAAATTAAATGGATAAAACCTAAGTATTACTTCATAATATACAATCTTAACACCCTACCTTGAACTCTACAAATTGATCTCATGATTTTTTTTCTAATTAAGATTGTTTTCTCACAATTCAAACATTTCTCAATCTCGTGTGAAAAGTTTTAATCATTTTAATGATTTTCAAATTAAAAAATAATTTATATATTATATTTATATGAATTATATTTTTCTTATAGATTCAAAACAAATTATTGAAGGAGTTGAGATCTACATTGATTACTTATAAAAACTAATCTTCCATTTGTGAAGTAATCATCATTGAATTTAATTGCATATTAAAACTTCTAGAAAGGGTATAAAATAATCACATTTATACTCTTGATTTTAACCCTAACAATTATAGTTAATAAGAGTAAAATTAAATAAAACATAATGACTCGAAGATAAATAGATAATTTTATTACCAAAAATAAAAGTTACAATGAAAAGAACAAGAGCAAGGCATTGATGAATAAATTATTACTTCAAGAGATGTCCCCCTTCCAATACAAGGATAAATAGAGTGAAACCACTTTAACTCTTTAATAAAAATCCTAATTCATCAACAAACCCATCCAAATGAGAAAAATATAAATTTAAAGTATAAGGGAGGTTATGGTAACAAGATATTCCACGTGTAACTGGGGAATTCATCCAAATATTTAGTATGATGTTATCTGAGTTGTTTAACTATAAAATGAATAAAAATTATATCTTTATAAGGATAATTTTTGATTAATTTGATCTTATATTTATTTTCCAATTTTGATCCCTATACAAGCCCAAATTAATAAGATAAGGCCTAAATGTGATGTTTTTTCATGCGGATGAGTCTGATCTAGATTTAACTTCATAGATTATTTTCTCTCATAAAATTCAAAATTCAAAAAGGATGTTATAAATAAAAAAAATCATATGGAGTGAAGAATTATTTCATAAAATTTCATGATAAATATGAAATATAAAATTAATTATGTCAAAAATACTATTATAATTTAATGTTTTAAAACTAGAATATTTAAAAACATTTAAAAATCATTACATAATCCAACATATCTTGTAAATAAACATATTTATCATAATGTAGAGAAAATATATCATTAATTATCAAAACAAATCTAGAAAATATGGTTTTATCAACTCCTTCACACTTACCCTTTTTCTCTCCTAGGAAAATTCACATGTCATGTATTCTAAAAAAATATGATAAGATATGTGTATTTATATTTCCAATAAAATATAGAAATGTAAGAAAAGAAAAAGTCACATCAAGATTTCACACCCAATAAATTCAAAATTCATTATTTGAATAAATTTTCAAAATTAATCCCCCTGTGATTAATGACACTAATCATGATGAAACATGTTATGGGTCATCTATACCATTATTTATCCATGTGTGTTAGGAAAACATTTAATGAATTTCATTTCATCCATTATTCAATATATCCATGTGACGAACCTGACCAGGATACCTTCTCAAACTAGTAAATGACCCAAATTTCCATATATCCAAAGGGAATTCTCAATCCTCACAAGCTAGAGATTAGCACTCGGGCAATCAAAAACAACTATAGGGAATTAATTTTTTAAATATTAAGTAACAATATGGAATATATATAATAGATAGAAATAGATGAAGAAATAAATATATGCCAAAACTGAATTAAGAAATAAAAAATGATATAACTAAAAAGAATTCAGAACAATCCAAAGTACAAGTCTATTCACCAAAGGAAACAAAATAGGGAACCAATTACTCCATGTGATAGCATGGTCAAAGTCTCATCATCTTAGCACCATTTACCCAGACTGAGATGATAAAAAACATCATCATCTCACTATGATGCCTTTAATTTCCCTTCATTGAAAAACATATAATGGTTTATGTACCGTTGAAGTGATGTGTAGTTTGTGAGCTAAAAATATCAACATCATTCTTCCCATGTGTTCCATATCAAGTCTCTATAAAAAAATCTGATCATACTCAACTTAAAATAAAAAAAGGCATGATTAAAAGTTTATAATTTTTATATCAAAATCATGGAAAACATTTAATTTTCCCTTTAACCACATTTCCAAAATAATCTAGGAAGAATATATTGAAATCATTTCATATACATATTTTAAAATTGAGAAAATAAAGTATCACATATTATATCAAATCCATGGTAGTACAAGATTAAATAGTACAATCCAAATCACAACTAACATAATTCCAAGGATCACTATAGGTCAAGATAGCTAAGAAATTCATACCTAAACAAAGAACATCGCATGAATCAAGCTCATAGATATATGCATCGAATCTATAGTGTAAAATAATACCGTATAAAGTGAACCTCTAAACAATTCTATTGTGTCCCTAGAACAATAGGCCAAAATCACCTTAGAGATATCCTATGTTGAGATAAAAATAGAATGCGGGTGAATGAAACCCAAAATCACTCTTATAGTGCCCAAAAAACACAAACCATGATATTTACACTGTGTTTAATCCCATTAAATATTGTATTATCCATAAGGGCCAAAAATATAGAGAAACTTGTCATATTTTTACAAAAATGTAAATTTTACCAATACACAATTTCAAGAAAATTTACAATGTGTAATCATTTCACACAGTGTACCAAAATCATAACTTTGGCCCATCATACAATGCATGGTGTGTAATCTCATTACATGGTTTTTACTTCTCATGTAGACTAAAAAAACTATAGTATTCAGAAGAAAACTCCAAACCACCCTAGATGTTCTCTAAACATAGGAAGAACTCCAAAAATTCAATAACACATTTATACCCAGACTCAAATAATTCAAACACACATACATCCTTGAATATTAACTCATTTTCCCCAGCAAAATGATATGCATCCTCAGAAGTTCCAAGAGTCACCCAAATAATGATAATGAATTAAAGAGATGGTAAATACCTAAATTATGGTAATAGGATGTTATAAACTCCCCACCATAAGACTTTCTATCCTTGGGAAGTTAAGTGGAAGAATGATTTCTATAAAAGAGATGAGGAAACTGCTTCATCATTAAGGACTCATTCTCTCTAGTCTTATTATAATATGATTCATACCACCATAACACTCTAATCAATAGAATCGATTTCCCCCACAAGTCATTAACTTGAGATTCACCAATATACAATGCATGATCTATAATTGAAACAACTTACTCTAACTCAATCTCATCCCATATCAAAAAAATGAGGGGGTTAGGATAGTATTTTCTATGTTGCGATATGTGGAAAACATCTTGAATTCCTGTCAACTGAACTGTCAATTCCAACTAATAAGAAACCTAACCAATTCACTCAGTGGCTAAAAATTGTCCAACATGACTTAGAGGAAACTTTAATAATTTCCCAAGCTGATGGTAACCCAGCTAAGGAGAATATTTCATGAAAACCTATTCACCTATGGAAAACTACAAAGGATGATATTGCTGATCAACATAATATTTTATTAAACTATGGGATGTAACTAGATATTGACATATATCTTGAAAACATGAAGACATCTATAATGACCCATACTTTACATACATTATTATTATTTTAGAATTGAAGCATACTTATTACAACATATAAAAAACCATGATAGGACCGTATAGGTATAGTGTCTTTAGAAACTGGGAAACATAAACAATTGGTTCATAAAGCATCTACATTCTGTCCCATTTATTTCATCATATCTAGAATCCCTTTTGGAATATCCTACTTAATACACTTCTTATTGACTTGGGGAAAAGACAACATACAAAAGGGTGAGCTAAAATTCTTAGTAAAGGTAAACAAAGGAAATATCAATCATGTCATATTCATAAAAACATAACATTTTCAAACTCTTAACCTGCAAAATAGATCATAATATCATAACGTGGGATAAATCAGAGTAGTGAAATATATTCCCAATAATCATAACATAAAACATGAAACATTGTGATATACACACATAATCATAGAAAATCATTTCATATTAGTCAAGACTCATTTCCAAGACTATCATAACGGACAAAGTCCATTTCTGAACCGAGTTCACTCATCGTTCCAGTCCTGTATCACTGAACCGGATTAACTTGCCATTACAGCTAAGTCCATATCATGAGATATAAATGTTTACCCAATGCATTAGAGGGAGATATAGGTCCCACCCATCTCATAATTAAACCATTATTATGTGTGCCACAAAATCATAAATCATATATCATAGCATAACCCATGTAATAAAAATGGGATTCTAAAACATCATGCCATCATAACATAATCCATATAAGATAAAAGGACTTCATAAAAATAATTTCATCATAACATAATCAAATCAATGTAAAAATAGGGATAGAAACAGAACCCTATCTTATCTTAGATGGAAAATAATTTTGATAAAACACTTGAACTCCATTCTTCAGGAAAATATCCTTTCTACTTCAAAAATATTTTCCCTTTCTTAACATGTCATACAATTTTAAACTAAAATAATTTAATTAAAAATAAACCTAAAAACTTATAAAATATGCTTCATTGAAATAATGTTCTATGAAATCAAAAAAATTCATTCATGTCGTATAAGTTTAAAAACATTCTTCTCGTACTTTGTCCGGTAAAGTCAAAAAGTATCTCGTACTAAAAACGACAAAAGATTCATTTCATATCTTTTACTAAAATTCACCAATAGGTAAAATTGGATTTAAACAATTATAGGAGGATAGAAATAATATTACATATTGAGTAAACATGTATGTGGATGATAAATATTCCTCACTAAATTCTGAAGTATAAACAACCTCGGATAAAAATTAGTTTGCGAGATTTTCCTTTAACTTAGGTCTGATATGCTTTTTACGTGTATGAACATACTCTATATGATTTAAATAATGTCATTGACTTATTCTAGAGTCATAAAATTTGTTATGATATCATATATGGTCATATTCATAGCTTCTTATTAGTAATATTTCATTTCTACTTGTTATTCGGGTGTTCATTGGTTAATGTTCTTATGCGTGTTTCGTCGAAAAAATTATTAATCCTCTTTTTAGGTTATATCTACATAATTTACAGAATGGTATTTGAATAATATATATCATATATATTCATTCAATTCATTTATATAATCATTATTCAATGAAGAGCATTTAGAACGATTCGCGTCACATCGTGGAGATGGTAGGTCATACGTACGGACGAGCGATGATATCGTTCTCATAATTATATGAATGGAATTAGAGTTGATGATATAATATCTCAGATTCAGTATCATGTTATAATAATATTTATATAGTTATTTTTTTACACCATTATACCCATCCAAGTAAGTTGGTGGTGTAAAATAGATTACACCACGGCGTGGAGACGGTATTTCGTATGTACGCATGCGTGGTGATTTCGTTTTTCATAAGATGGATAGAAGGTGAAATAGGGTTGTTTCGTATTTATAATATAATATAAGTTTATGAGTTATACTTATGTTATTACTTTATAATGAAACAAATAAATAAGAGGAAGTATAAGAACAAAAGAAACTTGAAAGAATCGGTATAAGAGATTACCTCTTTCTTGACGTGTCTCTTTTAAACTTCCTCTTAGGGCACTAGAGCTGGTATTTTGAGAAGACCAAAACCTATATGATATAACTAGATATGTTGAGAAAAGAAATGTTCAGGGTTTTTCTGAGACTGAAGGCTCAAAATTGTGTGAGGTGGAGAGGGAGGAGGTGCCCTTTTATAAGGGAGGAGAGGGTAACCTTTAGAATTATAAGAAATATTAATTTATAATAATTCCAACCCCACTTAAAAACCTCCTAAAATGACTCAATTAGAATTTGAGATGATATAGGGTTGTAATACCATCAAAAAATACAATTTATACTTGTTTTTAATTCATTTTAAAACTTATCAAATTGATTTATCCTAATTTAATCTATTTAATTTTATTTGTGGTAAAAATATTCTAAATTTTAAATTGTTATAAATAATTACATAGGTGCTATAAATTGTATATATTTGGATACTTTATGACATTTTAGACCATATAAATTTCAATTTTTAATTTTTAATTATTTTTGTGATTTTTAAACAATTTTTTAATATGTTATTTTTATAAAATAACAAAAGTGTCAATTTTGACACTATTGATTTATTTGAATTTAAATAAAATCTACACACAAGATATATTCGAATGAAAATATTTAATATATTCCTAACCTATCATAGTCATCTATAAAATTCCCGTATCATATTAAATAGTTCATATGATATTTATTTTAATATTTTTTAAAAAATTTATTTGATATTTAAATCAATAAAATAATTTCAACATCACTATTGTGTCATCATTAATGATAATTATTTAATCCCTAAAAATTATAAATAAATTAATATGACGTAGATAACATTATTATATTATTTTAGAATATTCATGTTCTAAGTTTTAGGAAATTTATCACTAAATTAAAATTATTACACTTATAAGATATAAGAGATTGACATGTTGTCACTTTCTTTGATTTTAATTATAATTATATCATTATAATAGTCAATAGTCCATCAAACGACTCTATTCTGACCCATAAGTGATATGGGTCGACTTTTATTCATCCAATATAATTTTTTCAAGTATTAGGGTAATTTTATAATATTATTTGTACCCTTAATTACCCGATTTACCTTTAACTGTACTAAATAAAAATTGCCATATTTACTATTCATAATGTCAAAAAAATAAAAGTAACCTATTAACATAATTTGGACCCACATAATCCAAATATTGAATCCATATTTCAAATTTCAAAACACAGAAGTTGCAGTAATTAATTTAAAATTAATCCCATTGTTAAGAAAACGGGTTTTAAATGTTAAAACATTGTCAAAGATTGAAATGTTTTTACCTATGAATTCAATATAAAATTAATGGTAATGACATGAATTATATTAAGTTTTAAAAATATATTCTATTTATAATTTAAAACCATTAAATTTTATCATTTAACCATATAAATTATCTTGATGAAAAAAGTTGTTTTTAAGAAATATTTAGCGTATTTTTACTATTCATCAAAATATGAAAGTTATCATAAAAGTATCAAAAATTTATCCAATGTAAATGTTTATATCCTGATTCAAAATAAGAATTTTATTTTGTAAAATTGAACTTATAAAATTTCCAAAAATTATATTTAAAATGGGTGTGTATCGAAAGGCGGTAAAATTACATTTTTGAAAAATACTTATTTTATCTGAAAATTTGATTTTGTTTTCATATCTCATTCTAGAATATGTGTAAGATGAATTATAAAGTTATAAAAATAAAAATTAAGTTAATAATATTCATAAAGGCTAGTTCATAATATTATAATAATATATCATTGTTTAGTGAAACTCGGTATTGCGTACAACGCAAGTTATCGAGAAAGGTTTATCTTGCGTGTAACGCAGGCCAAGACATTGAGGTAAACCTCAGATCCTGATCAGATATAATGGAAAGCGGTACTCCATGCAATCTTACCAGTTCCTTTACATATATCTTGTCAAGATGATCAAGAGAGAAATCGTCTCTAATAGCAATGAAGTGTGCCGACTTCGTAAGACGATCAACTATAACTCAGATAGCATTATTGCCTTTGGATGTTTTGGGAAGTCTAGTGACAAAGTCCATAGTGATGTTTTCCCATTTCCATTCTAGTATAGGTAATAGTTGTAACATCCCCTTAGACTTCTGTCTCTCAGCTTTAACTTGCTGACAAACCAAGCATCAAGAGACATATTCGGCAACATCTCTTTTCATGACATCCCACCAGAAGTACTCCTTCAAGTCCCTATACATCTTCGTTCTTCCACGGTGAATATATAATGAAGAACTATGAGATTAATCCAATATTTCCTTCTCTAATTCTGGGATGGGAGGAACAAAAACTCGATTCCTAAACCTTATTATTTCATCACAATCAATGTGAAATTCAAGAACATTTCCCACATTCTTTTGTAACTCTACATCTTCTTTCTATGCCTCTTTAATCTTCACATGTATAGATGGTCGAACATTCATTTGAGAAAGATAATATTTTTCCCCTTCCATTATAATTCCAAGATCCATCCTTTGTAAATCCATAAATATTGGATCTTTTGTGATCCTCACCATTGATAAGCTAGAATGGTCTTGTCGACTTAATACGCCTGCAACCTTGTTTGCTTTCCCAGGGTGGAAATGAATTGAGCAGTCATAATCCTCAATCAGCTCCAACCATCTTCTTTGGAGCATATTCATCTCCTTTTGTGTGAAAATATACTTTAAACTTTTATGATCAGTATAAATATAGCACCTTTCACCATAAAGATAATGCCTCCAAATCTTTAATGCAAAGATTACCACAGCTAACTCCAAATCATGAGTTGGGTAATTTTTCTCATTGATTTTCAACTGTCATGAGGCATAAGCTATCACCATATCGTTTTGCATGATAACACACCCCAATCCCTTCTTGGATGAATCACTGTAGATCACAAACCTTTCTCTACTACAAGGCAGTGTAAGCACAGGTGCACTGGATAACCTTCTTTTTAACTCCTTGAAATTCTCTTCACACTCCACCGTCCAAACGAACATAACTCTTTTTCAAGTCAACCTGGTGAGTGGATTAGATAATCATGAAAAATATTTCAATAATCGTCGATAATATCCTGCCAAACAATGAAAACCTCGGATCTCAGTTAATATTGTTGGTCTCGACCATCTTTCAATAACCTCTGTTTTTTATGGATCCACATATATCCCCTCTTTTGAGATTATGTGACCCAAAAATGAAACTTTTTGAATCCAAAATTCCCACTTTGTAAATTTGGCATAAATCTTCTCCTTTCTTAGGGTATTTAATACAATTCTCAAGTGATCTTCATGTTCTTCCTTGCACTTTCAATAGACAAGAATATTGTTTATATAGACTACCACAAACTGATCAAGATAGTCTCTAAAGAATCTATTCATTATATCCATGAAGATATCAGGGGCATTAGTAAGACCAAATGGCATCACTATAAATTCATGGTGTCCATACCTTGTACGGAAAGTCGTCTTTGTTATATCCTCCCTTTTGACCCTTAATTGATGATACCCTGAACGAAGATCAATATTTGAAAAGTATTGAGCTCCACATAGTTCATCAAATAAGTCATCAATGCATGGGAGAGGATATTTATTCTTGATAGTGATCTTGTTAAGTTCTCGATAATCAATGTAGAGTCTCCTTGATACATATTTCTTCTTAACAAACAGAACAGGTGCTCCCCAAGGTGATGCACTAGGGCATATGAATCCCTTATCAAGATTCTCTTGGAGTTGCTTCTTCAATTACTACAACTCAATTTGGGACATTCTATAATTTGTCTTTGAAATGGGCATATCACCTGGTATGAGTTCTATTGAAAACTCAACTTCACGATTTGGTGGAAGACCTGGCAATTCCTCTGGAAATACATCATCAAACTCTCGTACAATGGGCATATTCATAATCGTGAGTTTATCTCCAACCATTTGAGATATGTAACCTTAATTTATTAGAATCAAGACCCCTAATATAGAAGAAATTTACACTGTAAGGTTATATTTATCCTTGCATCGATAGATGATCATAGATTGATCAGGAATATGAAATGTGACTTCCCTTATTTGGAAATCGATATGAGCTTCATATTAGAAAATCCAATCCATGCCAAGAATCACATCAAATTACACTATAGGAAGTATCAAAAGATTTGCAGGAAGCACTTTCCCACCAACATCAATTGGAGAAGAATTATAAACTTTTGATGCAACTGTTGTTCCATTAGGAGTTGTCAGAGCTAACTCAACAGCTAATTGTTGAGGTAGTATGGCGATACCCTTAGAAACTTCTTCAGAAATAAAAGAGTGGGTGGATCCAGAATCAAATAAAACATTTTCTACTTTATATTGTATGGTAAGTGTACCTTTCACCACTTCGTTATCGTACTCCACATCGCCGATAGAAATTCCCTGTGACGTTCCTTTTCCTTTAGCCTTAAGAGTTTTTTGACATCAATCATCATCAACAACCCATGGATTAGGGCATTGATTAGCATAATGCACCATTTCTTTACACTTGTAACATTGAAGTGTAGAAGGTACATTCTATATAGCCTTTTCTTTGTTCGCATCACTAGATATCTTTTTCCCATCATTGCGGCATTCAAATTCCTGATGACCATCTTTTCCACATTTGAAACATTTACTTGTCTATTTAAGACAATTCCCTCCATGTTTCTTTCCACACTTTGAGCATAATGGAAAACTCATCTTCTTTTTAGTGTGGTCTTTTGATTTCCCTTTGAATTCCATTTTCCTCTTCTTATCAAACCCATAAGACTGATGGGTTACTCCAATGTCCATCTCTACCATGAGAGCACATCGAAAAATTTCCTCGTAGCTATGGAAGTCCCTTCTAGCTAACGCCCTTAGAAGACTTGGTTTTAAGACACAAAATAATTGATCGATCTTACTCTCAGGTTGGATAATAATTCCAGAATCAGACCTTCCAAGTCTTGTAAAATTTGCTACGTAGGTACCAACAGATTCATCATCATTTTTCTTTAGTTCAAGAAACTCCTTCTCCATCTCTATTCGAAGAATACGAGGGAAGTACTTATTGAAAAATAAGTTCTTGAACTCATCCCATTCCATGGACTCAATTTCATCTCTTTTCCTCATATTCTTGATAAAATTCCACCATTTATCAGCTTCACCTTCCAAATGATATACCGATAAGATGAATTTATCATATTCAGAACATTGAAGAACTGAAAATATCTTTTCAGTTTTATTGATCTTTTGTTCAGCCACTAATGGATCAGAAGACCCGCTGAATAAGGGTGTATGCTGCCTCATGAAGGATTCCACGGAATTTTTCTCCTTCCTTTGATTTTTTGTAAGTCCTGTGTGATTCATAGCTTGAGAAAGTTGTGTGAGCATGGCTACAAGATTTTTCATTCCAGCTCCCATAACGTTTGGTTGCTCAGGGGGACAATCATTGCATTGCCCGTCGCATTCAGTATTAATAAGGTTCCTTCGGGTTCCAGCCATTGACAAAAACCAATAAGCATAGTGTGAGAAACACTAATCATAATAGGAAAACCGCATAATCAAGAATAAAATTTCACACATTAGGTCTTATCATAGGTTATTCATGGTCATTTCTAAAACACTAATATTGTATTCTATGCTTAAACATATCCCTAGGGTTATTACTAAGGCTTTCACATCCTAGTTTCCAAAGTATGACTATACCTTTCCTCTTATACCATCTATAACGACCCATACTTTACATAAATTGTTATTATTTCAGAATTTAATCATAATTATTACAACATATAACAAAACCATGATAGGGTCGTATAGGTATAGTGTCTTTAGAAACTGGGAAACATAAACAACTGGTTCATAAAGCATCTACATTGTCTCATGTTTATTTCATCATAGTTAGGGTCCCTTTTGGCATATCCTACTTAATACCCATCTTCCTGACCTGGGGAAAAGAAAACATACAAAAGGGTGATCTCAAATGCTCAGTAAGGGTAAAAAAAGGAAATATCAATCATATCATATTCATAAGAACATAAAATTTTGAAAATATTGACTTGCAAAAGAGATCATAATATCATAACGTGGGATAAATCATAGAAGTGAAATTTAATCCCAATAGTCATAAAATAAATCATGAAACTTTATGTCATACACACATAATCCTAGAAAATCATTTCATATTAGTCTTGACTCATTGACAAGACTATCATAGTGGACAAAGTCCATTTCTAAACCGAGTTCACTCCTCGTTCTAGTCCTGTATCACTGAACCGTATTAACTTTTCATTCCCGCCATGTCTATCTCATGAGATATAAATATTTACCAAATACATTGGAGGGAGATATAGGTCCCACACATATTATAATGAAACCATTCTTATGTGTTCCACAAAATCATAAATCATATATCATAGCATAACCCATGTAATAAAAATGGGATTCTTAAACATCATGCCATCATAACATAATACATATAAGATAAAATAACTTCCTAAAAATAATTCCATCATAACATAATCAAATGAATTTGAAAATAGGGATATAAACAGAACTCTATATTATCTTAGATGGAAAATATTTTTGAAAAAACACTTGAACTCCATTCTTGAGGAAAATATCCTTTCTACTTCAAAAATATTTTTCCTTTCTTAACATGTCATGAAATTTTAAACTAAAAGAAGTTAATAAAAAATAAACTTGAAAACATGTAAAATAATATTCATGGAAATAATTTTCTATGAAATCATAAAAATCAATTCATGTCGTATAAGTTAAAAAAGACATTCTTCTCGTACTTTGGCCGAAAAAGTCAAAAAGTATCACGTACTAAAAATGACAAAATATTTCTTTCATATCTTTTACTAAAATTTACCAATAGGTAAAATTGGATTTAAAAAATTGTAGGAGGATAGAAATAATATTGCATATTGAGGAAACATGGATGTGGATGATAAATATTACCCAGTAAATTCTGAAGTATAAACAACCTCGGATAAAAATGAGATTGCGAGATTTTCCCATACCTTTGGTATGATATGCTTTGTACATGTCTGAAAAAGTTGTATAATGATTTAAATAATGTCATTGACTTATTCCAAAATTATACTCATTGTTATGATATCATATATGGTCATATTCTTAGCTTCTTATTAGTAATATTTCATTGCAACTTGTTATTCGGGTGTTCATTGCTTTATGTTCTTATGCGTGTTTTGTCAAATAAATTCTTATTAATCTTTTTAGGTTATAGCTACATTATTTTCAGAATGGTATTAGAATAATATATTTCATATATATTCATTAAATTCATTTATATAATCATTATTCAATGAATATCATGTTGAACAAGTGGAATCACATCGTGGAGACGGTAGGCCGTACGTACGCACGAGCGATGATATCGTTCCCATAATTATATGAATGGAATTGGAGTTGATGATATAATATCTCAGAATCAGTATAATGTTATAATAATCATATATAGTAATGTTTTTACACCAGTATATCCATCCAAGTAAGGTGGTGGTGGAAAACAGATTACACCACGGCGTGGAGACGGTATTCCGTCCGTACGCACGCGCGGTAATTTCTTTTTCCATAGGATGGATAGAAGGTGAAATAGGGTGGTTTCATATTTATAATAACATATAAGTATATTATTGATACTGATGTTATTACTTTATAATTAAACAAATAAATAATAGGATGTAGAAGAAGAAACAAACTCGAAAGAATCGGTAGAAGAGATTACCTCTTCCTTGACGTGTCTCTTTTAAACTTCTTCTTAGGGAACTATAGTTGGTCTTTTCATAAGACCAGAACCTCTATGATATAACTAGATATGTTGAGAAGAGAAATTTCCAGGGTTTCTCCAAGCCTGAAGGCTCAAAATTGTGTGATTAGGAGAGGGAGAAGGTTCCCTTTTATAAGGGAGGAGAGGGGAACCTTTGGAATAATAAGAAATATTAATTTATAATAAATTCCAACCCCACATAAAAAACTCCAAAAATGACTCAATTCAAATATGATATTATATAGAGTTTTAATCTCATCAACAAATATAATTTAGACATGTTGTGAGTGTATTTTAAACCTTATCAAATTTATTTGTCCTTATTTAATCTATTTAATTTTGTTTGTGGTAATAATATTCTAAATTTTATATTGTTATAAAAAATTACTTATGTGCTATGAATAGTCCATAATTGGATAATTTATGACATTATAGACCATATAAATTTAAATTTATAATTTTTAAATATTTTTTGTGATTGTCAAACAATTGTTTAATATTTTATTTTAATGAAATAACAATAGTGTCAATTTTGAAACTATTCATTTATTTGAATTTAAATAAAATCTACACAGAAGATATATTCAAACCAAAATATTTAATAGATTCCTAACATGTCATAGTAATCTAGAAAATTCTTGGATAACATTAAATAGTTGATATAATATTTATTTTAATATTTTTAAAACCATTTGTTTGATGTTTCAATTAATAAAATAATTTCAACATCACTATTTTGTTATCTTTAATGATAACTATTTAATCCCTAAAAATTCTAAATAAATTCACATGATGTCAATAATTATATTATATTTCTGGATACTATTAATTTTTGAAGTTTTATGAATTTGATCACTAAATTAAAATTATTACACTTATAAGATATAAGAGAGTGACATGGTGTCACTTTCTTTGGATTTAATTATAATAATATCATTTTCATGGTCAATAGTCCATAAAACGAATATATTCTGACCCTTAGGTGATATGGGTTGTTTTTTAGTCATCCAATAGAATTTTGACAGGTGTTATGGTAATTTTATAATCTTATTTTTACACTAATTACGCGATTTACCTTTAACTATAGTAAATAAAAATTATCGTAGTTACTATTAATAATGTCAAAAAAATAAAAGTCACCTATTAACATAATTTGGTCCCACTAAATCGAAATATGAAATCCATTTTTCAAAATTCAAAACACAGAAGTTTCAGTAATTAATTTAAAATTAATCTCGTTGTTAAGAAAATGGGTTTTAAAAGTTAAAACATTGTCAAAGATTGAAATGTTTTTACCAATGAATTCAACATAAAATTAATGGTAATGAAATGAATTATATTTTGTGGTAAAAATATATTCTATTTATACTTTAAAAATATTAAATTTTATCATTTAACCATCTAAATTATCTTGATGAAAATTTGTTTTTAAGAAAAATTTAGCATATTTTTACTATTCATCAAAATATGAAAGTTATCAGAAAAGTATCAAAAATTTATCCAATGTAAATTTTTATATCCTGATTCAAAATAAGAAGTATATTTTGTAAAATTGAACTTATAAACTTGTCAAAAATTATATTTAAAATGGGTGTGCCATCAAAAATGGTAAAACTGTATTTTTGAAAAATACTTCTTTTATCCGAAAAATTGATTTTGTTTTCATATCTCATTCTAGAAAATGTGTAAGATGAATTATAACGTTATAAAATTCAAAATTCAGTTAATACTATTCATAATGGCTAGTTCATAATAATATAAAAATATATCAGTGTTTAGCGAAACTCGGTATTGCGTACAATGCAAGCTATCGAGGAAGGTTGCTCTTGCGTGTAACACAAGACAAGACAGTGTTGTGTGTAGTGAAAGATTCTCTTGGTGTTGCATATAACATAAGACAAAAAAATTATTTCTCATAAAATATCGGGGTGTTACAACATCCCCTGAACAAGACTTAGTCCCACAAATGATTCTTTATCCACATCTACGAAACAAAGTGGTGATCTACGTGGGTGACTACACAAGCCTCGAAGGGAGCTATTATGATCGATGATTTATAGTTATTGTTATAAGAAAACTCAATCAGTTCCATATAGATATCCCAACATCCACCAAAATCAAGGACACATGAATGGATCATATCCTCCCATATTTAAATATACTACCTCATCTATCCATCTATCTATGGATGATAAGTTATACTCATCCTGAACTGAAGCCTCAGGTCCTTCTGAAGACTCCTACATAACCTTGAGGTAAACCTAGGATCCCTATATGAAACAATGGTATAAGTAACCCCATGTAACATCTCAATATTGTGAATATAAATCTTACCTATATCATAAAATTTAGTGGTGTTCCTTATTATTTTGAAATGAGATATATTTCTAAACCAACAAATCACCTCCCAAATAGAATTACATCCTTGGGGAGTCCATGGAAATCCAATAAGAAAATCCATGGATACCTCATCCTATTTCCAAACTAACACTATAATTTTCTAGAGAAAACCCTAAGGTTTTAGATGCACTGCCTTTATATGTTGGAAGGTGTAACCACAAGACAAATGATTCGAAATGACAAGCTTTATACCCAGCCACCATAATTTTTGTCTCATTTAATAATGCATCTTTATGGTGTCCATTACAATTTCACATGAATAAATATGATTATTAAAAAAATTGAGTTTATAATTGATGCTATGAAGATAAAATGACACTCAAAATGTATAATTTCATAGAACCGACATAAAATATTCTCCCCATTATATAGGGTTTCTCTATTTCCTTTGAACTCATCATCCTGGTTCTCACTCTATATAATAGACTCAGTAAGAAATGATGATAACTAAACATTGTTCTCAACTATACCTAAAGAATCATATTGAGTATCCAGGTGTAACTAAGTGTATATACCCCATAAGGTTCAACTATTCTGTTGATTCAAGAAAATCTTATGATGGTACTTTTCTGTTAAGATCATCTACAATTGAAATCCACTTCCCTAGGGTCCACGTGATTTTGAAGTCAAGCGTCTGAAGGTATTCCAACCACTACCTTCATTTGAGATTAAAATCTCTATAAGAAAGGATATATCATAAACTCTTATAGTTAGAAAATACTTTGAACATATCCTAAAAATTATAGTGCCACCAAAATTTAGGCATATGTATAACCATTGAAATATCCAAATCATGAGTGGGGTAATTCTTATCATGTGTTTGTAGCTGAGGAGAGTCTTAATCCATAAAATGATCATCCTATATAAGCACACAACCAGAAAAACACTAGAAGCATAACTGAAAACCACATAACCCATATCAGGCTCATGTAATATCAAAATAGGAGATGATGTAAGAAGTCTTTTCAACCCATTGAGGGAATACTGACACTTTGAATCCCATATAAATTTCACCCATTTCCAAGTAATAGCATTCAATGGTGATTCCAACTTGTAAAAATCTTTGACAACCCATCGATGGTATCGAACAAGACCAACTAATCTTTGAATCTCAAAGATGTTACATGGTTTTAAAAATGACATGACAACCTTCGGCTTCTTAGGATCAACTAATAATCCATGCTCAAAAATCAAGTCACTCAAGAAAATCACTTCTTAAATCTTGAAATTTTACTTAAAGATTTTTCCATTCAAATGATGACCCCTAATGATTTCAAGAACCAAACTCAAATAGTTCTTGTTCTCATGATCATATTTTAAATAAACAAATATATAATCCCCTAACACTACCAAAAATGTTTTGAGATACTGATTGAATATATAATTCATCAAATCCATTAAACTTGTAGGGGAATTATTCATAAAAAATGAAATTACTCGATATTCATAATGGAAAAAACTTATCTAAAGGTCATCTTCAGCATATCAGACTCTCGAAATTTAAGTTGAGGATATCCCAAATAAAGATCAATATTTAAAAGCCCATTTTCCCACTTTTACTGATCAAATAAATCATCAACATCAGGTAAAAGGTATGTATTATTAAAATTTACCCTAATAAACTTCTGATATCCAACACACAATTAGATTGAACCATTTTCCTTATAGGGAAAGATAAATGGGGCTTCCCAAGGTGAAACACTAGAGTGAACAAAACCATTTTTCATTAGGTCATCCAACTAAATATTGTGCTCTTTCAGCTCCACTGGTTCTATATGATAAGAAGGTATAGAGATCAGCTATGTACCTAGAACTAGGTCAATTGTAAACTCTACCTCCCTATATGAAGTAAGTTTGGAGAAACCATCTGGGAAAAAGTCATGAAAATCCTGAATAGCAGTGGGAAGATTGATATTAGAAGAAAATTCATTGGGCTCAACTACTACAGCATTCAAAAAAATTCTGAGCTATGGGTGGAAGGGTCCTTTATAACCAAACCTTGGATCCCACCATCCCTAAAATACATGTGATCTCCCATCGATTATAATAAAAAAATCATGATAACAATTACAATCAACCCCATAATGCTGGTAAAAAATCCAATCCATCTAAGTCATGACATCAAATAGATCCTGATCAATAATGAGGAAATATCATACTAACACCACATCAGTTATCAATAGTGAACAAGAAGAACACTATAAAAATTACTCTTTCCTCTTCCGAATAGTTGTCACATACTCCATAACAAAGGTAATAATCTCTATTGAAGTTTTAATAATATCAACAAAACATTAAGATATAAACGAGTGAAAAGATTCAGTATCAATTAAAACAATTACCACTAAATATCAAATAAAGATGGTACCTTTCACTACCACTGGACCCGCATCTACCTCCTCTGAAAACTCATCTTTGGAATGAAGGTGTTTTACTCTTGAGGATTGTGGGTTAGATCTATGTATTCTTTAAATCATCTAACTATTCCAGAGTAACATACTTGACTATATCAAGGTATAGACAATGCCAGAAAGAAATGTTGTAGATGACCATAACATCCACTACTATTACACATATTTGCAATTGTAAGACAAGATCACCATGTGTTTGTAGCCTTGCTACACTAATAGAAGGTTAGAGGCACACTGCTAGCTATATTCGAAGGTGTATATAAGTCCTACCACCGAGAACCCCCTCCCTCGCTCCTATGATGATCATGACACTTCCTATTTTCCCCTTGAGTGATAATTAATATACCATATTCATCTCTTATATAATTTCCCTACAATTATCCCCACCATGGTCAAAAATTTCAGCATAAATATCTAAGATTGGATATCCGATCGTAAACCCTATAGGTACTATTGAGCTCTTAGTTGGTTATTATTTATAACCTCTGGTGTAATAAAAACTAGCTCGACTAACTAATTGTTGTATGACGACATCAAACACTCTCCATGCTATAAAGGGAGGAACTCCAAAGACTTCACTATCATCAGAGACTCTAGAAAAATCTTTCATAAGAATATAGACTTGAAACCCTTCCAATCAAAGCCCATGTTCTTATTTTACTATATTATAGAATCCCACCATCGCTAACTGGGACCCTTAAGTATGAATGCTGCACAATTCACTATGATACTCTTAGGTGTATCTCAAAAGTTGAATATATGATTAATTTTTTAGATATATTCCTCTAAATTTTGAGGTCCATTCATACCTTTAAAAAGATATTGGATTCTCATACAGGAAGTCTCATAATTGAACTATTCCTCCTATAGGTCCTCGATAAACCTCAAAAATTATGTTCTATACTGGCGGAAAATTCTAATCAACAACATGAACAACCCACATGGTATCCTCGATAAGGATCTGATCTATATTTGTATTTACTTAATGATCATTCACTGCACCCTCTGTAGAAACCCACAGAAGACATTGTAGAGCCATACCACTACACACTGAAATAGATGAAATGATCAGAAAACATGATAATCTTAGTTTAAACCAGAAACTCATAAACAAAATCTAAGATTAAGATCATGAAATAAAAATAGGAGACACACATCCCAACATCCCATGGTAAATTGAGTCTCATTATGATAAGATTTGGCCAGCAACTCACCATAACCAACCTATCAAGTCCAAAAAAGTTTATCTCCCGTATACCAAAAAATCCAAGATAAGGAATCTTGAGTACAAACTAACACCTATGATACCAAAATGTGATGAAATCGACCTAGATACCCTCAAACACTGGTACCCAACCTGAATTACCACATACCCAAAAGGGATTATCAATCCCCATAGTCTGGTGAATACCACAAAAACATCAAACAATGACCAAAGTAAATGATTTTTCCCAACCTAAAGGAACAAAATGGCATATATATATATATAATAGAGAGAAATAGTGAAAGAAATAAGTATATTCCATAACTAAAAAGAGGAATGGAAAATGATAAAACTCAAAAGAAGACAAGGCATCCCAAATTACATGTCCAGACACCAATAGAAAACTAAAATAGGGAATTAACTACTCCATGTGATTGCATGGGAAAACTCCCACCATCTCACCACAAGATACCCAGATGAAATTGACTAAAAACCTCACCTCCTTATTAGTGAAACATACATATACCCTCATAAAAATACATACAGAGTTATATGAATCTCTAAAGGGGCGTGAAGGGTGTGAGCTAACAATCTCAGTAGGATCTCACCTAGGACGTTCCATAATATCTCTATATACAATAATCTGACCTTTCTCATATTTAAATAAACCAAGTCCGGATAAACAGTTTATAGTTTTTATATCAAAAACATGGAAAAAAAATTTATTTTACCTTCTTCCACATTTCCAAAATAATCCAGTTAAAATAGTTTCAAATAATTTCATATACATATATAAAACTAGAGAAAAGTATATGTCGAGTATCATAAAAATACATGGTAGTAAAATCTAAAATAGTAGATGAGAGTGCATATGTAACATCATGCCAAGGATCAATATTGGTCAGGATATCTAGAACACTTGTAACTAAATATAGACAATCACACTCATCAAGCATCCAGATATATGTATCAGATCTAGATAGATGAGGAACAAATAAGTAATTGAACCTCCCAAAAAGTCTATTAATTACCTAGAACCACAGGACTAGCGAGAAGATGAACACCCCATGAGTGACCCCCCCCCCCCACCTATTAATGGATGTGGCCTATTAATACACCTTCCACCTAATTACCCATGGAATACCATGTGATCTATTTTCCAAACCATTTCATCAAATATATGCTTTAAAAACCATTTCATAATCCATTTTAAAATGCTTTGAACCACTCTTTTCATATACCAAAACAATAGAAACCCATATTTTATCAAAAAAAAATCCAAACACACAAATAAATCACTCGGTAATTTAATTTCAATTATAAAAAAAATTATTAAAACTATATCTATGCAGTTCATCCAACATAAGCTAGGGACAGAATTACCTACCGCCACATGGGACACGCATGACCATAATTAGATCCACTAACAAGGAATAATACAATGATGATAATAGAGACCCATGAATAAATCCACAGTTACCAGAATTTATTCAACAAGAATAATGGTCAGTGGACCAGAATAAAAAACCCATACCTCAAGAAACTCACACATTACACCACAACAAAAACAAAGGATATCCATCAAAGGAATATCACACAACAGATCTAGAAAGAATTCATGGGAATCATAATCATAGATCATTAAGTCTAATAAATAAATTAAACTATGCAATCATGATCAAAGGAAATAAAGTTTAAAAAAGTATTAATCACCCTGAGAGATGAAACCCAACTATAATGCATATCAATCACTAAACGAATCGATTTCGATGGAGTGGAGGCCCCCAAAATTTCCTAGGAGAGCTCCTAATTTGAGAGAAAAAGATCCTAAAGGATAACAAAGCCCACAATCACTCATAAAACACCCTAAAAGAAATAACTATGAGATTTACATGACATGTATCCCATTACATATCAGGTAATGCATAAAGTTGGAAAATCCAGAGAACTGTGTCACCTTTTTACAAAAACCAGACTTTTACCAATACACGAGGTGAACCAAATACACAAAATGTAGTACTTTCACACTATAGATTAAACTCACAGATTCTTCCTAGAAGACATTACACGACGTTTAATCCCATTAAATAGTGTTTATTTCTCTTAAAGACTATGAAAATCCTAGTTTTCAGTAGAAAAATCTAAACCACCACAGACATTCTCCAAACTAGAGAATAACTCTGAGAAGTAATTAACACATTTATACAAATAATCCATTAATTCAAAAAGACATACAAACCGTAACTTCATATCATTTTTCCAAAAAAAAATCTCCATCTTTGGGAGTCTAAATATGTACCCAAATAAAGAGGAAAATAAATTAAATAGATGGGAAATATTTGAATGATGGTAAAGGGATGTTATAATCCAGGTTAACTAAAACTTTTCTATTTATATATTTATATTTACAAAAAAAGTTCTACATATTTTTCAATCAAATGTAAAAACCAATTTAGGAATTCTCACATTTAAAAAACTAAGATCTCAGCAAAGATTTCCCCATATGTTTTAAATTTTATCACTCCCTAGATTTTTTTTTGTTTTTTGTTTTTGGTTTTATTTGATTTTTTTAGGATTTCTAATATACAGATATCAAGTACACATGCACATGTGAATTATATACAATGATTAAATTGGTTGAATGAGAAACTAACATATGGAAATACGGTTATTTAAATGAAAAAAAAAATCAATAGATTTTATCTTTAATTTAATATGAAAATTTTCACAATTCATTGTCATGTGTGATTTTTTATATAAAAATCAGATAAAATAATTCACCATAAACCAATATAAAAAATAATGATGTCAAAATATAAATAGTTTTATAATGGTACAATGGGTTATATCATTTAAAAAAATCATTTTTTAAAAATAGTAAACCATTAATAATGAAATTTTTCTCATGCTTAACATGATACCAATGAGATTGGGAAAATAAAACATGAATTTTCTAGACATTCCACTAAGAAATGACCATATTAAAAGATTCTCTTTTTAAAATAATAAAAATACACAAATAAAATACTAAAAATGATACCCAAAATGGTTTCTAATCCCCTAAAGTTAAAATGTTTCATTATTCTAAATGTCTCCAAGTGAAATAATATTTTCTCAAAAAAATGCCAATTTCTAAATAAGTTAAATAACATAAATGTGAACGGTTTAAGGATAACATGATGTTATCATGTAATGATGGTAACTTTAAGTGAGATGAAATTGACTGCATTTGTGGGGATTCCCTCAAATTATTACTCAAATATCATCTGATTAACTATAAAGCTCCTCCATTTGGCCTCTGGTGTGATCTTCACTACACCATAAGGAAGAAAATGAGATACAATATAAGAAACTTTCCATCTAGAATGAAACTTATTGATCATTGTCTTCTATCATGAACATTAGTTGAGTACTTTTTCTACCTCATGAAACTCCCTCTTCTATGTCATCTTGTCATGGGTTACTTTGGAACAATCTATATAGTGACTTTAGATCTCATATAATGGTATCATTTATCTATAAACTCTTTAATTTATAGTATTCTTGGATCTATTACTTAGGAAAAATACTTGTTTCATTTCTTTATTTTCCAAAATTCTTGAGGATTGACCTCCATGGGGAGATGGTAGTCTTTCCGAAATAAAATATAAAATTTAGACATGTCTATATAAGTATTTTTTATCATATTATAATCCTAAATCACATCCTCTAAACACATGATCCAACCCTTTCTATCTGGATGAATGGATTTCTCTAATATCTGATTCAAATCTAGTTTGGAAACATCAGAATGGACAATTGTTCGGGGTGGTATGTAGTGGGTGTTTTCTATGTCACACCATATTTCTTGAGGGAAACCAAATTTTTATTGCAAAAGTGTGACCTTTGGTCACTAATGATCATCTTTGTTATTCTAAACCAATAAAAAATCAAATCCCTAACAAATTCCATTACAATAAAGGAGTCACCAGTCCTTCTGACCTTTGCTTCCATAAATTTTATAACATAATAAATAGAATCCATAAAGTATAAGAAACTGAATAATCTAGGAAATAGACCCATAAAATTAATTTCCCATTCATCAAAAATCTCATGGAATAATATCGGTTATTGAGGAATCTCATGTATCCTAGAAATATTACTAGCATGCTAAAAATGAAATTATGAATTACAAAACACATGGGAATCATGTAACAAACTATTCTAATATAATAGATATTCTAAAGATTTATTATTTGTCTTTTTGGGTATAAATTCTCCACCAAAATAATGTATGTTCCAAAAATTAAATTCAAAATAGAGCTTGTGATCATGAACTCATCTCCTAATGGATTGATCACTCTACAAGAACCATATGTAGGGATCATCTCAAACACAAAACCTAAACTCAATAGTAAAATTTTAAACTTGTTATTTAATTATATTTTTACGTATTTTGAAGGAAACATGATTGTTAACTAAATCATTATACAAGGATTCATATCGTAGAATGTATAAATATTCTCAGTGGAAAATGTTTCCAAAAGTGGTACTTATTTCAAGGTGTAATTGTAACACCCCAAGATTTCATAGTGTGTTATTTCTTCAAAATAATTCAATAACTTGCACTACACGCAACACCGAGTTCAAGCGCACCATGACTTACCAAACAAGCCGTTCAAAAAAGGTTATGAATAGTATTAACTAAATTTTAAACTTTATATAATCCTTATAATTTTAGAATCCATATTATGAGTTTCTTAGACATAATGTAAGAACAAATTCATCTTCAGTATTGTAGTTTTACCAACTTTTAATAGTGAACCCTTTTTAAATAAAATATTTTAAACTTTTTGACTAAATGGGGACATCAAAAAATTTAAAATAAAACATCCCAAGCTTCCACAGTATGCTTTCCTTTGAATAAAACAGTAGCGTGTGTTGTACGCAACTTCGAGTTTTAACACACACCACAACCGATCAAACTAGCCGTTATGAATAGTAATACTTAATTTTTTGAAATTATATATATTTCAAAATGGACTTCATTTTTGGATTCGGAATATCAAATTTAGCCTAAGGTGAAATTTTGGTACTTTTCGGATAACTTTCATATTTTGATGAATAGTAAAAATTACTAAATTTTAATTAAAAACAACTTTTTTAATCAAAATAATTAATAGTGATAAATTATGAATTTGAGTGGTTTTAAAGTATATTTAGAATATATTTTTACCATTTAATATAATTTTGGTCATTGGACATAATTTTACAATTAAACCGAACATAAACAAGTGTCAATCTTTTGATAGTTATTATCTCTCAAAAACACGCTTTTTGTTTTGACAGCGGGAATTAATTTTAAATTAATTTCTGCCACTTCTGTGTTTTGAATTTAGAAAAATGGATTCCATATTTGGAATCAGGGTGTTCAAATTGTGTAAATAGGTAACTTTTATTTTTAGACATTTTGAATAATTGCTGCGGTAAATATTTTATTTACCATGGTTAAGGGTAAATCCGGTAAATAAGGGTTAAAAAATAATATTATAATAATACTAAATTACCCTAAAACGTGTCTTAACCCTATTGGTTGATACAGGGTCGACCATGGGCATCTTTGGGTCAATTTTGGGACCCCATTGATCCACATGTAAGTGATAATGACACTTTATTTTAATTAAGTTAAAATGAATACAAAAATGGCATAAGCTTACATCTTTTAAAAGAACAATTTTTACATAGGGTTATACATGTTGGATTTTCGATTATAAAAATTCATTAGAAATCTAACAAGATTTCCTATATAATGATATTTTATTTATAATTTTTAGACATCAAATAATTTAAATTATTAATGACACAATAATGATGCAATGTTTACCTCATTAATAAATCATTTAAATAAATAAGATTATAATGATTAAAATATTATCTAAAACCTGTCCAATTATTATTGGTTGATGTTATTTAGAATATGAGTCATCTTATCTTCGACCTCAATGATTTTTGGACCATTATAAACCGAATATAATTATATTATAAAGTAATACTTTCACTCTTTCCTAAAGAGCCCCTCCTCTCCCTTATAAAAGGAGACCACTTCTACTCATTCCTCACACCTCTCAAGCCACTTGGCTCGTCCAAACTCTGCCCAACTAAGCTCCCCACATCCCTCTCCTCCTCCTTGAAGCTTCCCCTTAGGAAGAAAGCATTTCAAGAAGTCCTTTGGTTCCAACCAAAGTGAGTTACCTAAATTAAAGGTAACATTTTCTCTTAAATTATTTTCAATTATTTTGCTTCTCCAACCCCCAAAATCTTTTTATTTCCTTTCTTTTGTAACAAAACCAGTATCCAAAATATACTAGGATGTTGTTATAAGAAGGATTCAAACTACACATTCACACAACTCCATCTAATGGATGATGAACATAATGTTTCTGTGGATGGCAAACTAACGCCTCACGAAACGATGATTGTTCAAATACATCTTACCGCCTCTCATGGTGGCCATTAGGATGGAACTGTAATTAAATATGATATTAATGATATATATTTTATATATAAGCTTCTGTAATTCCATTTTATTTCATACAATTATTCGTTTCATGTTGTATATACATACGATAATTTCATTTGAGGAAGTGCGGACTACCGCCCCCTTAAAATGATATGACTCGTTCATACCACACATGGAACGTATAAAGGATGGTGTTAATGAACTTATGTAACATATATAGAATATTATATTTTACTGGAATAGTAATATACCTATGTATCATTTGGATTCGATTCTTTTAAAATAAAAATTAAATGGAAGTAGCATTCGTGCGTACGTACGGACTACCGTCTCCACGAACGCGATGAGATTCATTCTCCATCGTATCCATTCAAGTATAATTATCATTTGATGATTTAAAAATGATGTTTAATGACTTGATACCATTCTGGATATGAATAATATACATCCCATTAATAACGAATATGGCTCACATAACAAAGAATATAAAGTAAAATGAACCCGTTAACACCTGAAATGATGATAATTCTAAGATATTATTAACAAATCAATGTTAAAAGATCATATATGATATCATATTAAAGTAACTGATTCTTGTATTATTCAATAACAATTATTTCACCATTATACAGGAGGTAAACCTACCATCGACCAAGGAAAAAGTACAAAGTAAGGGATTCTCTTATCTCACTTTCAATTCCGTGAGATTTCCATTGTTCGCTACTAAATTATTGAAAGTGGTGTATTGTGTACTTCCATTTGATATATATTATCATGATTCACTTTATATTCATGTTATTCTGTAAATTATTTGGTGGTTATTAACTTTTGGCCATGCGACTCAGTTGATTAACGTGGTAAGGGGTTTCTTGTCTCACTTTTAATTCCGTGAGAATTCCATTGATCACCACTTAATTATTGCATGTGGTGTATTTGTACTACCCATGATTGTATTCATTGTGTAATATACTTTATTTTATGGGTATTTACATCATCATGGTATGATCTTTCTTTCATGGGTGTTTGTTTCTTAAGTTACCTAATCAATAAGGGAATTTGAGATTTCAATTTCCACTCATTTGGCTTTACGCATATTTCATTGATTATATTACCCCAAGATTATGTGTGGAATCACTATTCATTTTATTATGTAATAATTTCCACTCCCCTTCCTGTGGATATACTTTTGATACACATAATCACTCCATTGAAAATTCTCAAGTCATTGATATGAATTTGATAAGAGTAATTTTAACTCTTTCACCATTTGTTGAGTTAAACATCCAATTCGTTGGTGTTGTTTTTACAGGAATATGTGTGAATATAATTTGATTGTTTTACACTGAATATCCAATAATATTTAGTGTATTTATATTTTTCACACATAATTATGTTGTTGATTTATCCTTAACCTAAGGATATGGCCTTTATGAGAGATTTCATCTCAACTTACATTCCATTGAGACTTCTTTGTTGATATACACCAAATCACTTTTATGTGGTGTATATAATGTACTTTGACATAGTATGTCATGAATTCCCTTTATTCTCATGATATTACAAAGTTTTGATTACCTCAATTATTTTCATTCAAGTGTCTCTCTTTTGGTTAGAATCTCTAACTAAAATACCATTTTTAAATGTTTTAAAGATTTATTCATCTAAATCTTTCTCATTAATGTCCATGATTTAAAAATGGTTTTAAGGATTTATTTATATGGACATTAAAGTTTAGAAATTAAAAATCCTTTTAAAAGGTTTCAAAGTGGTATGGGACACTTTGATTCAAAAATCTATTTTTAAATGGCTTCTTGACAAATAGTGTGACTTTTAAATGTTTTCAAGAAAAGGGGGATATTTCTCTCAAATAGTTTTGATGATTATTTTCATCTATGTCAACATCCTTCATTATTCATGATTGAGGTTAATGTGATACAATACAATCTTCCATATTGTATCAAATGAGTTATATTTGACTGTGGATGTTCTATTTTTATACCATTCATGGTTTGTGGTTAAAGTATTGACATTTTTTATGCTAGTTTTAATACGAATGTTTATTTTATGCTTAAACCTATTCATATGAGGAATGCATTGGACTTAATAAGTGACGGGTGGAGCCCGCTATAGCTCCTCGATGCGTCGGTAGGTCTCATGAGACAAACTAGTGTCTTGGCACAAGGCCTTGGCAAAATCTTATTTGTAGTCTTGGCACGAGGCCTTGGCTATGTGGTTATGATAGTCTGGCATTATGCATTCCATCATTATGAAAGTGGTTATTGATATTGCATGTGATCGTTCGACTAGTAGAATATCCATGTGAGTAAGTGAATGGAATTATTTCATTTTATTTATGCCATACCATGTTGAAAGTTCAAGTTTCAAAGGCTTTTGTTTTAGTTATACATTGCCTTAAGTGTTTATGATTATTTATGAAAGCTTCTGCTATAATGATATCCTTACTGAGCATCCGAGCTCACCCCTTTCAATGTTTTATTTTTTTTTCCAGGATTATGAAGAAGTAATTTATGAATGACCTGTAGGGATAGTATGAGGGGATATGAAGACAAGATGTTTTTTTTATGATGTAATGTAAAAATTTATGGATGTATCTAGTTATTCCAAGGCTACTAAACTAATCGGTCTTTCGAGACTTGATCTTTCTCATGATCATGCCAATGTTATGTAATAATGCACCGACTCTGGGTAACTAGGGTCGGGGCGTTACAGTTGGTATCAGAGGAAGTTTAGTACAAACCTTGGTAGCTAGATTTAGATAAACTCTGATTAGAGCACGTAGACCAAAGATGAACTTTGAGGATTAGTATAAAAGAACTTCCTATAATTTTGGTATTGTAGAGATTTTGTGAGTTTTCCGAGCAATACATCCCTGTCTGGATACGAGCAGGTATAGGCGGCTCTGGCACAGATGTACCTAGGGGTAAAACCCGAAAACACCGCTTTGAGCTAGACTCGAACGGGAACTGGTGCACGACAACGGGCCTTGCTACACTCTTGGTTACGACACTCCCGGGGGATATGCTTAGGATAATTTACATTTTCTTTACAAACCGATTTAAGTAATATATACATAAGATGAGAGTAAATGACCTTGGTTAATCCTAATATGTTTCAAATTGAGAATATGGTGACATTTTAATCTCTAAATGATTTTACGACTACTATTACTCACACAATGCTTTCTGGTTTTAGTCAATGGATGGATTCCAAGGAAGTCATAGTGACTTTGAGAATGATGTACAAGGTGGGAACGGTGGTGGAAATGAGCAACAAAATGGAATGTTGATAGGCGTAAAAGATATCGTCTTTATGCCAAATCAGTTTTCCAAAAATATGATCAACAACATATATATTAACCAACTCCCAGACTCAACAAGGAAGAGAAAGGTGATAAATGATAAGATCTTCAGCAATGGAGACCATGGAGAAAAGAAAACTCAATTTTCATCATGCAGGAATTGTGGAAAGAGACACCCAGGAAAGTGTCTCAATGGGACAACGAAATGTTTTACGTGCGGGAAGGAAGGACATAAAGTGAAGAATTGCCGAAGAAAAATGAAGAGTACTCTGGAAGAAGATAAAAATGGTCCCAAGAGTCCATTTTACAGTCATTTGCTGTAAATGTAGGGGACCTGGCCATTACCCGAGTGAATGTCCTATTTTATAGGATATTTTCTTGCTCAAAGAAGAAGCTATGTGGAAATAAATGGTTGGAGAAAAATTTAAAAAGTATTAGCACTCCTTGTTGATGGGTTTACTTTGGAATAATTTTCTCTTGTATTTGTAACCCCTCAGTTTGCCATGTGAGAATGATATTTGAGGAATAATTGTCTCTTCTCTTGTGGATATAGGTATAAATAACCATTTGGTTTTATATGATCATTGGGGTTTGAGAAAATGATAAGTTATTATAATTTGGGATGAAAATGCAAAGTATGATATAACATTTGTGGTTAAATTATGTTATTTTGAAAAATTTATCTCATTTTGGTAATATTATAGAATATATTTTTTGAAAAAGGACAACACGTAGACCGTGTGACAACCCGTCGCGTCGGACAAAGCTGTGGGAATCGAACCCACAACCAAAGTGTGATTGGGATTTATCGCCTACCACTGGACTACGTGAAGTCCCTGGTTAGTATGACTATTTTTTTTTTGTTAAATGATTTTATTGATCAATAATAAGATGATTTGGGTTCTTATGTCTTATCAAATGAATACCCTTGGTATAGGAAAATGATTTGGTGATTAAGTGATAAATGTTATTTTGGAAGATGTTCGTTTTGTTAGGAACACTATATGCCCCAGGAAAATAGAATACAATGAGGTTTCATTTGTAGAGTAATGGTGGATTTTTATCTACATTTTTATTGTTGATTTATAGTGATTTGGGTTATTTATGGAAATGATTAACCTATAACAGAGAATATATGATGATGTTAATTACTTTTAAGTATGTGACTTTAAGAGTATTTGATTTCATTTGGAGATACAATGTAACATGGGATACTACATAATCAAATTCTTCTATGTTTTGGGTTTCAATATTAGTTTGGATTATATTAAAGGATTTTAAGGACAATTGGTTATTGAATGGTATCTATTTGACTTTGGGGTATTGTTGGTTTAATTTTAGAAATTAAGATTAGTGCATATTTATCTCAATGAATATCCTTTTGGGGGATCATTAGATCATTCACTAACCATTTTGGTTTTGATTAATCTTCAAAGACAATGTAAATATATGGTTTATCCTGCATGGATCATGTGATTCTATAGAAGTTTATTCTAGCTCTTCCAGTGTGACCAAGTCTTCTTGAATGCTCATCGTTTAAAAAAAATTGAGTTAGTGGTGGAAATTTATTATAAAAATGAAAATATACTTAAAATTTAAGTATATCTCAGAATGTTCTTAGTCAATATCATAAATGAATTCCTCTTCCTTATGTAATGTAACTTTAAAAAAAATTTTGTCCTAGATGGTACCTTAAATCATCACTAATTTATGGCTTTGGGATTGTTGGCCTTTTCATAGCCATGTTCTCTACCACTCTCCATCAGATAATCGATGGTTAGATTTCTCCTCCATATCCATATTTTTCTACATGGAACCCTAGTATGTGTTATTTTCGGTAATCTTCATACTTTCCACTCTTTCTTTTAAATAGAGGCCTCATTAATTCATTTTTCGATGTGGGATTTCAACTAAGATATTTTGAAATGTAAAAAATGTGTGATCCCAATACCCTATATTTTGTTGAACCGATGGTACTTCAAATCATCATAGATTGATGAGTTTAAGGACCTCAATTTTATACTTTTTTGTGATTGATGACCTCAACCACTACCTATAAATATTTACGTTTTTCCTCCAATTATATGTCTCTAATTGCCACCAATGTTCTCCTAATCGAGATCATAATTTGGTGGTGACCCTTTCATTTCTCTTTTCCTCATATTAAGACTAAATTTTAGTAAACCAATTTCCGATGTGGGTTTTCCCACAAATATATTTTCTATTTTCAACCTTTTATTTTCGAAGAACAATTTCAAATTGCGAGGACGCAATTTATTGAAGGAGGGGAGAATGTAACACCCCAAGATTTCATAGTGTGTTATTTCTTCAAAATAATTCAATAACTTGCACTACACGCAACACCGAGTTCAAGTGCACCATGACTTACCAAACAAGCCGTTCAAAAAAGGTTATGAATAGTATTAACTAAATTTTAAACTTTATATAATCCTTATAATTTTAGAATCCATATTATGAGTTTCTTAGACATAATGTAAGAACAAATTCATCTTCAGTATTGTAGTTTTACCAACTTTTAATAGTGAACCCTTTTTAAATAAAATATTTTAAACTTTTTGACTAAATGGGGACATCAAAAAATTTAAAATAAAACATCCCAAGCTTCCACGGTACGCTTTCCTTTGAATAAAACAGTAGCGTGTGTTGTACGCAACTTCGAGTTTTAACACACACCACAACCGATCAAACTAGCCGTTATGAATAGTAATACTTAATTTTTTGAAATTATATATATTTCAAAATGGACTTCATTTTTGGATTCGGAATATCAAATTTAGCCTAAGGTGAAATTTTGGTACTTTTCGGATAACTTTCATATTTTGATGAATAGTAAAAATTACTAAATTTTAATTAAAAACAACTTTTTTAATCAAAATAATTAATAGTGATAAATTATGAATTTGAGTGGTTTTAAAGTATATTTAGAATATATTTTTACCATTTAATATAATTTTGGTCATTGGACATAATTTTACAATTAAACCGAACATAAACAAGTGTCAATCTTTTGATAGTTATTATCTCTTAAAAACACGCTTTTTGTTTTGACAGCGGGAATTAATTTTAAATTAATTTCTGCCACTTCTGTGTTTTGAATTTAGAAAAATGGATTCCATATTTGGAATCAGGGTGTTCAAATTGTGTAAATAGGTAACTTTTATTTTTAGACATTTTGAATAATTACTGCGGTAAATATTTTATTTACCATGGTTAAGGGTAAATCCGGTAAATAAGGGTTACAAAATAATATTATAATAATAATAAATTACCCTAAAACGTGTCTTAACCCTATTGGTTGATACATGGTCGACCATGGTCATCTTTGGGTCAATTTTTGGACCCCATTGATCCACTTGTAAGTGATAATGACACTTTATTTTAATTAAGTTAAAATGAATACAAAAATGGCATAAGCTTACATCTTTTAAAAGAACAATTTTTACATAGGGTTATACATGTTGGATTTTCGATTATAAATATTCATTAGAAAGCTAAAAATATTTCCTACATAATGATATTTTATTTATAATTTTTAGACATCAAATAATTTAAATTATTAATGACACAATAATGATGCAATGTTTACCTCATTAATAAATCATTTAAATAAATAAGATTATAATAATTAAAATATTATCTAAAACCTGTCCAATTCTTATTGGTTGATGTTATTTAGAATATGAGTCATCTTATCTTCTACCTCAATGATTTTTGGACCATTATAAACCGAATATAATTATATTATAAAGTAATACTTTCACTCTTTCCTAAAGATCCCCTCCTCTCCCTTATAAAAGGAGACCACTTCTACTCATTCCTCACACCTCTCAAGCCACTTGGCTCGTCCAAACTCTGCCCAACTAAGCTCCCCACATCCCTCTCCTCCTCCTTGAAGCTTCCCCTTAGGTAGAAATCATTTCAAGAAGTCCTTTGGTTCCAACCAAAGTGAGTTACCTAAATTAAAGGTAACATTTTCTCTTAAATTATTTTCAATTATTTTGCTTCTCCAACCCCCAAAAACTTTTTATTTCATTTATTTTGTAACAACACCAGTATCCGCAATATACTAGGATGTTGTTATAAGAAGGATTCAAACTACACATTCACACAACTCCATCTAATGGATGATGAACATAATGTTTCTGTGGATGGCAAACTAACGCCTCACGAAACGATGATTGTTCAAATACATCTTACCGCCTCTCATGGTGGCCATTAGGATGGAACTGTAATTAAATATGATATTAATGATATATATTTTATATATAAGCTTCTGTAATTCCATTTTATTTCATACAATTATTCGTTTCATGTTGTATATACATACGATAATTTCATTTGAGGAAGTGCGGACTACCGCCCCCTTAAAATGATATGACTCGTTCATACCACACATGGAACGTATAAAGGATGGTGTTAATGAAATTAAGTAACATATATAGAATATTATATTTTACTGGAATAGTAATATACCTATGTATCATTTGGATTTGATTCTTTTAAAATAAAAATTAAATGGAAGTAGCATTCGTGCGTACGTACGGACTACCGTCTCCACGAACGTGATGAGATTCATTCTCCATCGTATCCATTCAAGTATAATTATCATTTGATGATTTAAAAATGATATTTAGGGACTTGATACCATTCTGGATATGAATAATATACATCCCATTAATAACGAATATGGCTCACATAACAAAGAATATAAAGTAAAATGAACTCGTTAACACCTAAAATGACGATAATTCTAAGATATTATTAACAAATCAATGTTAAAAGATCATATATGATATCATATTAAAGTAACTGATTCTTGTATTATTCAATAACAATTATTTCACCATTATACAGGAGGTAAACCTACCATCGACCAAGGAAAAAGTACAAAGTAAGGGATTCTCTTATCTCACTTTCAATTCCGTGAGATTTCCATTGTTCGCTACTAAATTATTGAAAGTGGTGTATTGTGTACTTCCATTTGATATATATTATCATGATTCACTTTATATTCATTTTATTCTGTAAATAATTTGGTGGTTATTAACTTTTGGCCATGCGACTCAGTTGATTAACGTGGTAATGGGTTTCTTGTCTCACTTTTAATTCCGTGAGAATTCCATTGATCACCACTTAATTATTGCATGTGGTGTATTTGTACTACCCATGATTGTATTCATTGTGTAATATACTTTATTTTATGGGTATTTACATCATCATGGTATGATATTTCTTTCATGGTTGTTTGTTTCTTAAGTTACCTAATCAATAAGGGAATTTGAGATTTCAATTTCCACTCATTTGGCTTTATGCATATTTCATTGATTATATTACCCCAAGATTATGTGTGGAATCACTATTCATTTGATTATGTCATAATTTCCACTCCCCTTCATGTGTATATACTTTTGATACACATAATCACTCCATTGAAAATTCTCAAGTCATTGATATGAATTTGATAAGAGTAATTTTAACTCTTTCACCATTTGTTGAGTTAAACATCCAATTCGTTGGTGTTGTTTTTACAGGAATATGTGTGAATATAATTTGATTGTTTTACACTGAATATCCTATAATATTTAGTGTATTTATATTTTTCACACATAATTATGTTGTTGATTTATCCTTAACCTAAGGATATGGCCTTTATGAGAGATTTCATCTCAACTTACATTCCATTGAGACTTCTTTGTTGATATACACCAAATCACTTTTATGTGGTGTATATAATGTACTTTGACATAGTATGTCATGAATTCCCTTTATTCTCATGATATTACAAAGTTTTGATTACCTCAATTATTTTCATTCAAGTGTCTCTCTTTTGGTTAGAATCTCTAACTAAAATACCATTTTTAAATGTTTTAAAGATTTATTCATCTAAATCTTTCTCATTAATGTCCATGTTTTAAAAATGGTTTTAAGGATTTATTTATATGGACATTAAAGTTTAGAAATTAAAAATCCTTTTAAAAGGTTTCAAAGTGGTATGGGACACTTTGATTCAAAAATCTATTTTTAAATGGCTTCTTGACAAATAGTGTGACTTTTAAATGTTTTCTAGAAAAGGGGGATATTTCTCTCAAATAGTTTTGATGATTATTTTCATCTATGTCAACATCCTTCATTATTCATGATTGAGGTTAATGTGATACAATACAATCTTCCATATTGTATCAAATGAGTTATATTTGACTGTGGATGTTCTATTTTTATACCATTCATGGTTTGTGGTTAAAGTATTGACATTTCGTATGCTAGTTTTAATACGAATGTTTATTTTATGCTTAAACCTATTCATATGAGGAATGCATTGAACATAATAAGTGACGGGTGGTGCCCTCTATAGCTCCTCGATGCATCGGTAGGTCTCATGAGACAAACTAGTGTCTTGGCACAAGGCCTTGGCAAAATCTTATTTGTAGTCTTGGCACGAGGCCTTGGCAATGTGGTTATGATAGTCTGTCATTATGCATTCCATCATTATGAAAGTGGTTATTGATATTGCATGTGATCATTCGACTAGTAGAATATCCATGTGAGTAAGTAAATGGAATTATTTCATTTTATTTATGCCATACCATGTTGAAAGTTCGAGTTTCAAAGGCTTTTGTTTTAGTTATACATTGCCTTAAGTGTTTATGATTATTTATGAAAGCTTCTGCTATAATGATATCCTTACTGAGCATCCGAGCTCACCCCTTTCAATGTTTTATTTTTTTTTTCCAGGATTATGAAGAAGTAATTTATGAATGACCTGCAGGGATAGTATGAGGGGATATGAAGACAATATGTTTTTTTTATGATGTAATGTAAAAATTTATGGATGTATCTAGTTATTCCAAGGCTACTAAACTAATCGGTCTTTCGAGACTTGATCTTTCTCATGATCATGCCAATGTTATGTAATAATGCACCGACTCTGGGTAACTAGGGTCGGGGCGTTACAGTTGGTATCAGAGGAAGTTTAGTACAAACCTTGGTAGCTAGATTTAGATAAACTCTGATTAGAGCACGTAGACCTAAGATGAACTTTGAGGATTAGTATAAAAGAACTTCCTATAATTTTGGTATTGTAGAGATTTTGTGAGTTTTCCGAGCAATACATCCCTGTCTGGATACGAGCAGGTATAGGCGGCTCTGGCACAGATGTACCTAGGGGTAAAACCCGAAAACACCGCTTTGAGCTAGACTCGAACGGGAACTGGTGCACGACAACGGGCCTTGCTACACTCTTGGTTACGACACTCCCGGGGGATATGCTTAGGATAATTTACATTTTCTTTACAAACCGATTTAAGTAATATATACATAAGATGAGAGTAAATGACCTTGGTTAATCCTAATATGTTTCAAATTGAGAATATGGTGACATTTTAATCTCTAAATGATTTTACGACTACTATTACTCACACAATGCTTTCTGGTTTTAGTCAATGGATGGATTCCAAGAAAGTCATAGTGACTTTGAGAATGATGTACAAGGTGGGAACGGTGGTGGAAATGAGCAACAAAATGGAATGTTGATAGGCGTAAAAGATATCGTCTTTATGCCAAATCAGTTTTCCAAAAATATGATCAACAACATATATATTAACCAACTCCCAGACTCAACAAGGAAGAGAAAGGTGATAAATGATAAGATCTTCAGCAATGGAGACCATGGAGAAAAGAAAACTCAATTTTCATCATGCAGGAATTGTGGAAAGAGACACCCAGGAAAGTGTCTCAATGGGACAACGAAATGTTTTACGTGCGGGAATGAAGGACATAAAGTGAAGAATTGCCGAAGAAAAATGAAGAGTACTATGGAAGAAGATAAAAATGGTCCCAAGAGTCCATTTTACAGTCATTTGCTGTAAATGTAGGGGACCTGGCCATTACCCGAGTGAATGTCCTATTTTATAGGATATTTTCTTGCTCAAAGAAGAAGCTATGTGGAAATAAATGGTTGGAGAAAAATTTAAAAAGTATTAGCACTCCTTGTTGATGGGTTTACTTTGGAATAATTTTCTCTTGTATTTGTAACCCCTCAGTTTGCCATGTGAGAATGATATTTGAGGAATAATTGTCTCTTCTCTTGTGGATATAGGTATAAATAACCATTTGGTTTTATATGATCATTGGGGTTTGAGAAAATGATAAGTTATTATAATTTGGGATGAAAATGCAAAGTATGATATAACATTTGTGGTTAAATTATGTTATTTTGAAAAATTTATCTCATTTTGGTAATATTATAGAATATATTTTTTGAAAAAGGACAACACGTAGACCGTGTGACAACCCGTCGCGTCGGACAAAGCTTTGGGAATCGAACCCACAACCAAAGTGTGATTGGGATTTATCGCCTACCACTGGACTACGTGAAGTCCCTGGTTAGTATGACTATTTTTTTTTGTTAAATGATTTTATTGATCAATAATAAGATGATTTGGGTTCTTATGTCTTATCAAATGAATACCCTTGGTATAGGAAAATGATTTGGTGATTAAGTGATAAATGTTATTTTGGAAGATGTTCGTTTTGTTAGGAACACTATATGCCCCAGGAAAATAGAATACAATGAGGTTTCATTTGTAGAGTAATGGTGGATTTTTATCTACATTTTTATTGTTGATTTATAGTGATTTGGGTTATTTATGGAAATGATTAACCTATAACAGAGAATATATGATGATGTTAATTACTTTTAAGTATGTGACTTTAAGAGTATTTGATTTCATTTGGAGATACAATGTAACATGGGATACTACATAATCAAATTCTTCTATGTTTTGGGTTTCAATATTAGTTTGGATTATATTAAAGGATTTTAAGGACAATTGGTTATTGAATGGTATCTATTTGACTTTGGGGTATTGTTGGTTTAATTTTAGAAATTAAGATTAGTGCATATTTATCTCAATGAATATCCTTTTGGGGGATCATTAGATCATTCACTAACCATTTTGGTTTTGATTAATCTTCAAAGACAATGTAAATATATGGTTTATCCTGCATGGATCATGTGATTCTATAGAAGTTTATTCTAGCTCTTCCAGTGTGACCAAGTCTTCTTGAATGCTCATCGTTTAAAAAAAATTGAGTTAGTGGTGGAAATTTATTATAAAAATGAAAATATACTTAAAATTTAAGTATATCTCAGAATGTTCTTAGTCAATATCATAAATGAATTCCTCTTCCTTATGTAATGTAACTTTAAAAAAAATTTTGTCCTAGATGGTACCTTAAATCATCACTAATTTATGGCTTTGGGATTCTTGGCCTTTTCATAGCCATGTTCTCTACCACTCTCCATCAGATAATCGATGGTTAGATTTCTCCTCCATATCCATATTTTTCTACATGGAACCCTAGTATGTGTTATTTTCGGTAATCTTCATACTTTCCACTCTTTCTTTTAAATAGAGGCCTCATTAATTCATTTTTCGATGTGGGATTTCAACTAAGATATTTTGAAATGTAAAAAATGTGTGATCCCAATACCCTATATTTTGTTGAACCGATGGTACTTCAAATCATCATAGATTGATGAGTTTAAGGACCTCAATTTTATACTTTTTTGTGATTGATGACCTCAACCACTACCTATAAATATTTACGTTTTTCCTCCAATTATATGTCTCTAATTGCCACCAATGTTCTCCTAATCGAGATCATAATTTGGTGGTGACCCTTTCATTTCTCTTTTCCTCATATTAAGACTAAATTTTAGTAAACCAATTTCCGATGTGGGTTTTCCCACAAATATATTTTCTATTTTCAACCTTTTATTTTCGAAGAACAATTTCAAATTGCGAGGACGCAATTTATTGAAGGAGGGGAGAATGTAACACCCCAAGATTTCATAGTGTGTTATTTCTTCAAAATAATTCAATAACTTGCACTACACGCAACACCGAGTTCAAGTGCACCATGACTTACCAAACAAGCCGTTCAAAAAAGGTTATGAATAGTATTAACTAAATTTTAAACTTTATATAATCCTTATAATTTTAGAATCCATATTATGAGTTTCTTAGACATAATGTAAGAACAAATTCATCTTCAGTATTGTAGTTTTACCAACTTTTAATAGTGAACCCTTTTTAAATAAAATATTTTAAACTTTTTGACTAAATGGGGACATCAAAAAATTTAAAATAAAACATCCCAAGCTTCCACGGTACGCTTTCCTTTGAATAAAACAGTAGCGTGTGTTGTACGCAACTTCGAGTTTTAACACACACCACAACCGATCAAACTAGCCGTTATGAATAGTAATACTTAATTTTTTGAAATTATATATATTTCAAAATGGACTTCATTTTTGGATTCGGAATATCAAATTTAGCCTAAGGTGAAATTTTGGTACTTTTCGGATAACTTTCATATTTTGATGAATAGTAAAAATTACTAAATTTTAATTAAAAACAAATTTTTTAATCAAAATAATTAATAGTGATAAATTATGAATTTGAGTGGTTTTAAAGTATATTTAGAATATATTTTTACCATTTAATATAATTTTGGTCATTGGACATAATTTTACAATTAAACCGAACATAAACAAGTGTCAATCTTTTGATAGTTATTATCTCTTAAAAACACGCTTTTTGTTTTGACAGCGGGAATTAATTTTAAATTAATTTCTGCCACTTCTGTGTTTTGAATTTAGAAAAATGGATTCCATATTTGGAATCAGGGTGTTCAAATTGTGTAAATAGGTAACTTTTATTTTTAGACATTTTGAATAATTACTGCGGTAAATATTTTATTTACCATGGTTAAGGGTAAATCCGGTAAATAAGGGTTACAAAATAATATTATAATAATAATAAATTACCCTAAAACGTGTCTTAACCCTATTGGTTGATACATGGTCGACCATGGTCATCTTTGGGTCAATTTTTGGACCCCATTGATCCACTTGTAAGTGATAATGACACTTTATTTTAATTAAGTTAAAATGAATACAAAAATGGCATAAGCTTACATCTTTTAAAAGAACAATTTTTACATAGGGTTATACATGTTGGATTTTCGATTATAAATATTCATTAGAAAGCTAAAACTATTTCCTACATAATGATATTTTATTTATAATTTTTAGACATCAAATAATTTAAATTATTAATGACACAATAATGATGCAATGTTTACCTCATTAATAAATCATTTAAATAAATAAGATTATAATAATTAAAATATTATCTAAAACCTGTCCAATTCTTATTGGTTGATGTTATTTAGAATATGAGTCATCTTATCTTCTACCTCAATGATTTTTGGACCATTATAAACCGAATATAATTATATTATAAAGTAATACTTTCACTCTTTCCTAAAGATCCCCTCCTCTCCCTTATAAAAGGAGACCACTTCTACTCATTCCTCACACCTCTCAAGCCACTTGGCTCGTCCAAACTCTGCCAAAATAAGATCCCCACATCCCTCTCCTCCTCCTTGAAGCTTCCCCTTAGGTAGAAATCATTTCAAGAAGTCCTTTGGTTCCAACCAAAGTGAGTTACCTAAATTAAAGGTAACATTTTCTCTTAAATTATTTTCAATTATTTTGCTTCTCCAACCCCCAAAAACTTTTTATTTCATTTATTTTGTAACAACACCAGTATCCACAATATACTAGGATGTTGTTATAAGAAGGATTCAAACTACACATTCACACAACTCCATCTAATGGATGATGAACATAATGTTTCTGTGGATGGCAAACTAACGCCTCACGAAACGATGATTGTTCAAATACATCTTACCGCCTCTCATGGTGGCCATTAGGATAGAACTGTAATTAAATATGATATTAATGATATATATTTTATATATAAGCTTCTGTAATTCCATTTTATTTCATACAATTATTCGTTTCATGTTGTATATACATACGATAATTTCATTTGAGGAAGTGCGGACTACCGCCCCCTTAAAATGATATGACTCGTTCATACCACACATGGAACGTATAAAGGATGGTGTTAATGAAATTAAGTAACATATATAGAATATTATATTTTACTGGAATAGTAATATACCTATGTTTCATTTGGATTCGATTCTTTTAAAATAAAAATTAAATGGAAGTAGCATTCGTGCGTACGTACGGACTACCGTCTCCACGAACGTGATGAGATTCATTCTCCATCGTATCCATTCAAGTATAATTATCATTTGATGATTTAAAAATGATATTTAGGGACTTGATACCATTCTGGATATGAATAATATACATCCCATTAATAACGAATATGGCTCACATAACAAAGAATATAAAGTAAAATGAACTCGTTAACACCTGAAATGACGATAATTCTAAGATATTATTAACAAATCAATGTTAAAAGATCATATATGATATCATATTAAAGTAACTGATTCTTGTATTATTCAATAACAATTATTTCACCATTATACAGGAGGTAAACCTACCATCGACCAAGGAAAAAGTACAAAGTAAGGGATTCTCTTATCTCACTTTCAATTCCGTGAGATTTCCATTGTTCGCTACTAAATTATTGAATGTGGTGTATTGTGTACTTCCATTTGATATATATTATCATGATTCACTTTATATTCATTTTATTCTGTAAATAATTTGGTGGTTATTAACTTTTGGCCATGCGACTCAGTTGATTAACGTGGTAATGGGTTTCTTGTCTCACTTTTAATTCCGTGAGAATTCCATTGATCACCACTTAATTATTGCATGTGGTGTATTTGTACTACCCATGATTGTATTCATTGTGTAATATACTTTATTTTATGGGTATTTACATCATCATGGTATGATATTTCTTTCATGGTTGTTTGTTTCTTAAGTTACCTAATCAATAAGGGAATTTGAGATTTCAATTTCCACTCATTTGGCTTTATGCATATTTCATTGATTATATTACCCCAAGATTATGTGTGGAATCACTATTCATTTGATTATGTCATAATTTCCACTCCCCTTCCTGTGGATATACTTTTGATACACATAATCACTCCATTGAAAATTCTCAAGTCATTGATATGAATTTGATAAGAGTAATTTTAACTCTTTCACCATTTGTTGAGTTAAACATCCAATTCGTTGGTGTTGTTTTTACAGGAATATGTGTGAATATATTTTGATATTTTACACTGAATATCCAATCATATTTAGTGTATTTATATTTTTCACACATAATTATGTTGTTGATTTATCCTTAACCTAAGTATATGGCCTTTATGAGAGATTTCATCTCAACTTACATTCCATTGAGACTTCTTTGTTGATATACACCAAATCACTTTTATGTGGTGTATATAATGTACTTTGACATAGTATGTCATGAATTCCCTTTATTCTCATGATATTACAAAGTTTTGATTACCTCAATTATTTTCATTCAAGTGTCTCTCTTTTGGTTAGAATCTCTAACTAAAATACCATTTTTAAATGTTTTAAAGATTTATTCATCTAAATCTTTCTCATTAATGTCCATGTTTTAAAAATGGTTTTAAGGATTTATTTATATGGACATTAAAGTTTAGAAATTAAAAATCCTTTTAAAAGGTTTCAAAGTGGTATGGGACACTTTGATTCAAAAATCTATTTTTAAATGGCTTCTTGACAAATAGTGTGACTTTTAAATGTTTTCTAGAAAAGGGGGATATTTCTCTCAAATAGTTTTGATGATTATTTTCATCTATGTCAACATCCTTCATTATTCATGATTGAGGTTAATGTGATACAATACAATCTTCCATATTGTATCAAATGAGTTATATTTGACTGTGGATGTTCTATTTTTATACCATTCATGGTTTGTGGTTAAAGTATTGACATTTCGTATGCTAGTTTTAATACGAATGTTTATTTTATGCTTAAACCTATTCATATGAGGAATGCATTGAACATAATAAGTGACGGGTGGTGCCCTCTATAGCTCCTCGATGCATCGGTAGGTCTCATGAGACAAAATAGTGTCTTGGCACAAGGCCTTGCCAAAATCTTATTTGTAGTCTTGGCACGAGGCCTTGGCTATGTGGTTATGATAGTCTGGCATTATGCATTCCATCATTATGAAAGTGGTTATTGATATTGCATGTGATCATTCGACTAGTAGAATATCCATGTGAGTAAGTAAATGGAATTATTTCATTTTATTTATGCCATACCATGTTGAAAGTTCAAGTTTCAAAGGCTTTTGTTTTAGTTATACATTGCCTTAAGTGTTTATGATTATTTATGAAAGCTTCTGCTATAATGATATCCTTACTGAGCATCCGAGCTCACCCCTTTCAATGTTTTATTTTTTTTTTCCAGGATTATGAAGAAGTAATTTATGAATGACCTGCAGGGATAGTATGAGGGGATATGAAGACAAGATGTTTTTTTTATGATGTAATGTAAAAATTTATGGATGTATCTAGTTATTCCAAGGCTACTAAACTAATCGGTCTTTCGAGACTTGATCTTTCTCATGATCATGCCAATGTTATGTAATAATGCACCGACTCTGGGTAACTAGGGACGGGGCGTTACAGTAATATATGAGTAATCCTATTCATATTGCCTAGAACTATGTTCTCTAAACACTTCTTGTTCCATTATCAATATGTTAAACTCTTTATGGTAGAGAATTGAATGAATAAGTCTGGTTTTTGCATCTGGGTTCTTTAAGAGGTTTCTTAAAGGTATATTGTTAGAAAAAAACTACATGAGATCCCAATAAATTAGAATGTAATTTTTATAATGACAATATTATAGAAAAACACTTTTTTAATTTTTTTTATATTTCATTTGGAAAAAAAACCAATTTCTTATAAGTATAAGTGATCACATGTGGACATCCCTCCACCCTCTTTGATAACACCACTCAACTATGGTGTTTCAATCATCACACATAAACTCGAATGGAATCTACCACTATTGGGTTTGTATGACCATTGGGATAGTGAGACACTTATTTATCTCATAAAATGATACCATTTAAGTATTATCGTAAATTAATTCTACATCTGTTTGAATAAATCGTGATAATGGTAATATCTAATTAAACATCGATAAAAAAACATAATGTCTAAGGAATTATCAAACATCACATACATATGTAACATGTGGAAAGGATAGAATAATTTCTAATTTGTATCTATCAACCTCTATACAATGATGTGACACTACATGACCTAGTATAATTCCCTTCTATACCATGAAATGAAGTTTTTCAAAATTTAAAAAAATATTTGTCGTAATACAATGATTAAAAATTTCATCCAAGTAAGAGGGATAGTGAACTAATGAACAAGCTTATATAATAAAATCATCCATAAATAACTCTAAGTAATTATTAAGTTAATTTGAAAATATACTCAACATGAATCACTATAAGGTACATAGGGATTAAAAATTCTGAATAACATCCTTCGATAAGAAAATGTACCAAATAAGAAAGTGAATGTCTTCTTATCTTGGACCCCTACTGTAATGGGAACCTAAAAATGACAATATAAAACATAAAATAAATTATAGTGTGCCTATTGAAAAGTATCTCAAGTCTATGGTTAGTGAAGGTAATTGTAAAATGGTCCTTTTGAGTGGATTGATTTGATTTCATTTCATCTATGCATAGTCACCAACTCTTTTTCCCCTCATGAGAACTGACTCATCATTTTAATTTTTTATAACAACTAAACCAGCTTTATTGGGTAAAACCTGGATAGTTCTAACCCATTGACAGTCAGATATGGGATAAATGATACCATATTTAAGTAATTATTTCAGATCATTAATTATAAATTCGAATTTTATGGGATTAACTCTCCTTTTTGGTTTTATAACCAGTTTATCCTCATCCTCTAAAAGAATCCTATGCATGAAAATGGAAGATTTAATACCTAGTATTTCATATAATTTCCACCCAATTACATTAATATTCTCCCTCAACAAATTCAAAAATATGTGTTTATTGTTAAAAAATAATATTATTAGAAATAATTATAATAAATTTTTCACCATTCAATATGTATGAATATTTTAAATTTGATGTTAATGGATTGAGTTCTAATTTTGGTGGGTTTCGTGTTGGTGAAAATTTACTTGGATGTATGTTGGGATTTGAATGTACATCATTAACATTAGTAAATAATGTATCAAATCTATCTATAAAATCAGTATCCATGTCATAATCAAAAAATACATCCCAACAATCAGAATAAGAATCTATAAAAGAATTAGAACCAAGATTGGATTGATCTTGAGAAATAAGTAGGTAAATTTCCTGATACATCAACCCAACCCCAATACATAAAACCTCCCTAATAATGGAATGGACACCCATTTAAAAATATTCAAAATAAATACTTGGATAATAATTTCACGATAGGTCATAATGGGAGATTAGGAGAGAATAATGGTCTTTTGAGGGTCAATTTATGGAGTCAAGAGATCATATTTATTACCCAAACTAGTACATCCCCATATAATCATGCTCGGTATGTCATGGCCATATTCTCCAATTGCACCACCACCCTCATTAGCTTCAGATCACCAACTGGGGAGGAAGTGAAAACTGAGTGAGTTATGAAATAAATAGAGGCACCCAATTCATATAAAGCATCATAGAAATGAAACTACCCTAAAATTCAACATACTTGAATATATATAAAACCTATTTTTGTATTATTAATTAATCCATATTCTGGGTTTATACACCTCTATTGACAAATTGGAGGGGTTTGAGTGGAATATCGCCAATATTTTATATACCTTTGTCTTTCTGATTTAGGATCTATTCATTAAATATTCAATGGGGATTATAAATGAATGAGGTGGATCTTATTGGACATAAAGGATTGGATGTATTAGTTGTTTTCTTCCCACTTCTCAGAGTGATGGAACTAAAATTCCCCTTAGCATTTGTAGAAAGTTGTGAAAAGTATCTCAAGTGTATGGTAAGTGAAGGGAATTATAAAATGGTCCTAATTAGTGGATTGATTTGATTTCATTTAATCTATGCATAGTCACCAACTCTTTTTCCCCTATGGGAACTGACTCATCATTTTTATTTTTTATAACAACAAAACCAACATTATTGGGTAAAACCTATATATTTCTAACCCATTGACAGTTAGAGATGGGATAAATGATACCATCTATATGTAATTATTTCACCTCATTAATTATAAATTCGAATTTTATGGGATTAACTCTCCATTTTGGTTGCATAACCAACTTATCCTCATCCTCTCAAATAATCCTATGCATGAAAATGGAATGGTTAATACCTAGTATTTCATATAATTTCCACCTAGTTTCCTTAATATTCTCCCTGAACAAATTTAAAAGTTTTTTTTATTGTTAAAAAAGTATATTATTGGCAATAATTAAAATAAATTGTTCACCATCCAATATGAATGAATATTTTAAATTTGGGGTTAATGGATTGAGTTCCAATTTTGGTGGGTTTCGTGTTGATGAAAATTTCCTAGGTTTTATGTAAGGTTTTGAATTTACATCATTAACATTAGTAAATAATGCATCAAATCTATCTATAAAATTAATATCCATGTCATAATAAAAAATTACATGCCAATAATCAGAATAAGAATCTATAAAAGAATTAGAACCAAGAGTGGATTGATCATGATAAATAGGTAGGGAATGTTTCTGATAAATCAAGCCAACCCTAATATATAAAACATCTCTAAGAATGGAATAGACACCCTTTTAAAAATATTCAAAATAAATAATTGGATAATAATTTCATGATATGTCATAATAGGAGATTAAGACAGAATAATGTTCTTTTGAGGGTCAATTTATGGAGTCGAATAATGGTCTATGATTACTGCATAATAATCAATTTTAAAGATCTTATATCTTACCCAAACTAGTACATTCCCATGGAATCATGCTCGGTATGTCATGGCCATATTCTCCAATTACACCACCACCCTCATTAGCTTCAGATCACCAACTAGGGAGGAAGTGAAAACTCAGTGAGTTATGAAATTAATGGAGGCACCCAATTCATATAAAGAATTATAGAAATGAAACTCCCTAATAATTCAACATACTTGAATATATCTAAAACCTATTTTTGTATCATAAATTAATCCTTATTCTGGGTTTATACACCTCTATTAACAAATAGTATGGGTTTGGGTGGAATATCATCAATATTTTATATACCTTTCTCTTTATCATTTAGTCTCTCTTCATTGAATATTCAATGGGGATTATAAATTAATGAGGTGAATCTTATTGGACATAAAGGATTGGATGTATTAGTTGTTTTCTTCCCACTTCTCATTGTGATGGAACTAACATTCCCCTTAGCATTTGGAGTACGTTGTGAATGGTATCTCAAGTGTATGGTTAGGGAAGGGATTTGTAAAATGGTCCTTATGAGTGGATTGATTTGATTTCATTTCATCTATGCATAGTCACTAACTCTTTTTTCCCTCATGGGAACTGACTCATCATTTTCATTTTTTATAACAATTAAACCATCCTTATTGGGTAAAACCTGGATAGTTCTAACCCATTGAAAGTCATAGATGGGATAAATGATACAATATTTAAGTAATTATTTCAGCTCATTAATTATAAATTCTAATTTTATGGGATTAACTCTCCTTTTTTTGTTGCATAACCAGTTTATCCTTATCCTCTAAAATAATCCTATGCATGAAAATGGAAGGGTTAATACCTAGTATTTCATATAATTTCCACCATATTTCCTTAATATTCACCCTCAATAACTTTAAAAGTTGTGTTTATTATTAGAAAAGTATATTATTAGCAATAATTATAATAAATTTTTCACCATTCAATATGTTTTAATATTTTAAATTTGGGTTTAATGGATTGAGTTCCAATTTTGGTGGGTTTCGTGTTGATGAAAATTTCCTTGGATGTATGTTGGGTTTTTAATGTACATCATTAAAATTAGTAAATAATGTGTCGAATCTATCTATAAAATCAATATCCATGTCATAATCAAAAATTACATACCAATAATCATAATTATAATCTATAAAATAATTAGAACCAAAAGTGGATTGATCATGAGAAATAGGTCGGGAAATTTTCTGATACATCATGCCAACCCAAATACTTAAAACCTCCCTAAGAATGGAATGGACACCCTTTTAAAAATATTCAAAATAAATACTTGGATAATAATTTCACGATAGGTCATAATGGGAAATTAAGAGATAATAATGGTCTTTTGAGGGTCAATTTATAGAGTCGAATAATGGTCCATGATTACTGCATAATAATCAATTTGAAAGATCATATGTCTTACCCAAACTAGTACATCCCCATGGAATCATGCTCGGTATGTCATGGCCATATTCTCCAATTGCACCACCACCCTCATTAGCTTCATATCACCAACTAGGGAGGAAGTGAAAACTGAGTGAGTTATGAAATTAATGAAGGCACCAAATTCATATAAAGCACCATAGAAATGAAACTCCCCTATAATTCAACATACTTGAATATATCTAAAACCTATTTTTGTATCATCAATTAATCCCTATTATAGGTTTATACACCTCTATTGACAAATAGGAGGGGTTGGGGAGTAATATCATCAATATTTTATATACCTTTATCTTTATCATTTAGGCTCTCTTCATTAAATATTTTATGGGGATTATAAATGAATGAGGTGAATCTTATTGGACATAAAGGATTGGATGTATTAGTTGTTTTCTTCCCACTTCTCAATGTTATGGAACTAACATTCCCCTTAGCATTTGGAGTAGGTTGTGAAAATTATATCAAGTGTATGGTTAGTGAAGGGAATTGTAAAATGGTCCTTATGAGTGGATTGATTTCATTTCATTTCATCTATGCATAGTCACCAACCCCTTTTTACCTCATGGGAACTGACTCATCATTTTCATTTTTTATAACAACTAAACCAAACTTATTGGGTAAAACCTTGATAGTTCTAACCCATTGAGACTCTGATATGGGATAAATGATACCATATTTAATTAATAATTTCAGCTCATCAATTATAAATTCGAATTTTATGGTATTAACTCTCCTTTTATGTTGCATAACCAGTTTATCCTCATCCTATAAAATAATCCTATGTATGAAAATGGAAGGGTAAATACCTAGTATTTTATATAATTTTTACCCAACTTCCTTAATATTCTCCCTCAACAAATTTAAAATTTGTGTTTATTGTTAAAAAAGTATATTATTAGCAATAATTATAATAAATTTTTCACCATTTATTATGTATGAATATTTTAAATTTAGGGTTAATGGATGGAGTTCCAATTTTGGTGGGTTTCGTGTTGATGAAAATTTCCTTGGATGTATGTTGGGTTTTGAATGTACATCATTAACATTAGTAAATAATACATCGAATCTATCTAAAAAACCAATATCCATGTCATAATCCAAAATTACATGCCAATAATCAGAATAAGAATCTATAAAAGAATTAGAACCAAGAGTGGATTTATCATGAGAAATAAGTAGGGAAAGTTTCTCATATATCAAGACAACCCCGATACATAAAACCTCTCTCGGAATGAAATGGACACCATTTTCAAAATATTCAAAATAAATACTTGGATAATAATTTCATGATAGGTCATAATGGGAGATTAAGAGAGAATAATAGTCTTTTCAGTGTCAATTTATGGAGTCAAGTAATGGTCTATGATTACTACATAATAATCAATTTGAAATATCATATCTCTTACCCAAACTAGTACATCCCCATGGAATCATTCTTGGTATGTCATGGCCCTATTCTCAAATTGCACCACCACCCTCATTAGCTTCAGATCACCAACTAGGGAGGAAGTGAAAACTGAGTGAGTTATGAAATTAATGGAGGCACCAAATTCATATAAAGAATCATATAAATGAAACTCCCTTATAATTAAACATACTTGAATATATAGAAAACCTATTTTTGTATAATCAATTAATCCATATTATTGGTTTATACACCTTTGTTGACAAATAGAAGGGGTTGGTGTGGAATATCATCAATATTTTATAAATCTTTGTCTTTCTCATTTAGGATCTCTTCATTAAATATTCAATGGGGATTATAAATGAATGAGGTGAATCTTGTTGGACATAAAGGATTAAATGTATTAGTTGTTTTCTTCCCATTTCTCAGTGTGATGGAACTAGCATTCCCCTTAAGATTTTAAGTAAGTTGTAAAAAGTATCTCAAGTGTATGGTTAGTGAATAGAATTGTAAAATGGTCCTTATGAGTGGATTTATTTCATTTCATTTCATCTATGAATAGTCACCAACTCTTTTTTCCCTCATGGGAAGTGACTCATCATTTTCATTTTTTATAATAACAAAACCATCCTTATTGGGTAAAACCCAGATAGTTCTAACCCATTGACAGTCAGAGATGCGATAAATGATACCATCTTTATGTAATTATTTCAGGTCATTAATTATAAATTCAGATTTTATGGGATTAACTCTCCTTTTTGGTAGAATAACCAGTTTATCCTCATCATCTAAAAGAATACTATGCATGAAAATGGAAGGGTTAATACCTATTATTTCAAATAATTTCCACCCAATTTCTTTAATATTCTCCCTCAACAAATTTAAAGTTTTGTTTATTGTTAAAAAATTATATTATTATCAATAATTATACTAAATTTTTCACCATTAAATATGTTTGAATATTTTTAATTTGGGGTTAATGGATTGAGTTCCAATTTTGGTGGGTTTCGTGTTAATAAAAATTTCCTTGGATGTATGTTGGGTTCTGAATGTACAACATTAACATTAGTAAATAATGCATAGAATCTATCTATAAAATCAATAACCATGTCATAATCAAAATTTACATGTAAATAATCAGATTAAGAATCTATAAAAGAATTAGAACCAAGAGTGGATTGATCATGAGAAATAGGTAGGGAATGTTTCTGATACATCAAGCCAACCCCAATACATAAAACCTCCCTAAGAATGGAATGGACACCCTTTAAAAAATTTTCAAAACAAATAATTGGATAATAATTTCAAGATAGGTCATAATGGGAAATTAAGAGAGAATACTGGTCTTTTGAGGGTCAATTTATGGAGCTGAATAATGGTCTTTGATTACTGCATAATAATCAATTTGAAAGATCATAACTCTTACCGAAACTAGTGCATCCCCATATAATCATGCTCAGTATTTCATGGCCCTATCCTCCAATTTCACCACCACCCTCATTATCTTCAGATCACCAACTAGGGAGGAAGTGAAAACTGATTGAGTTATGAAATTAATGGAGGTACCCAATTCATATAAATCATCATAGAAATGAAACACCTTTATAATTAAACATACTTGGATATATCTAAAACCTATTTTTGTATCATCAATTAATCCATATTCTAGGTTTATACTCCTCTATTGACAAAAATGATGGGTTTGGGGGGAATATAATCAATATTTTATATACCTTTGTCTTTCTTATTTAGGATCTCTTCATTAAATATTCAATGGGAATTATAAATTAATGAGTTGAATCTTATTGGACATAAAGGATTGTATGTATTATTTGTTTTATTCCCACTTCTCATTGTGATGGAACTAGCATTCCCCTTAGCATTTGTATTAAGTTGTGAAGGAATATTTCCATTGTTATTACAAGTACCTAACCTTAAACATCACATAATCATGAGTTTTAAGCCCATAAATTATTATCTTAAACATGACAATATTTTTAGGTTTTTAGTTTTTGATAATTATATCATAACTCTTACATAAAAAAACCCATGTATTATAAGTCAGATACTTCAACTCGTTATCTATATTTCCCCCAAACAAAAGTTTTAAAAATAAAACATGATTTATTTTCATGATAATTCTTCATAATTTTATCCTTTATCTCATCATGGGACCTAATCTTCCATAAAACACTTGAAAAACATTTTAAAAAACTAGGATGTGTACAAAAATCTTAGTAAGGGACACAAATAAAGGAAATATATGATTAGTCCAAGATTACATATAAATAGTTTCCTTTTTCAAAATAAACATTAGTATCAAAATGAAAATTTTCATACCCAATAAATAACCTGTTCTTCCTAAATATTTTAATAAAACATTTAACAATAATTATCAAAGTAAAAAAATAAAAACCATCAAGGTTTCTTTGAAAAAATGATAAAATCATGAAAACTTTTTCAAAAATTTATAATTTTCAGCCTTAAAAAGAAACAGACAATTTCCATTGAACATAAACCCAATAACTAACCTTATGAAAAAATGAGTTTTATATAGAAACAAAGAATGTAAAAAATAAATCATATAAGTAACTTGGAGAATCATTTTCATAGTTAATTATGATGTAACCCTTATAGCTTCCAAAAAATAACACTCATTGTTATACATGATATAACTCGTGCAGTAATACTTGGAGTAACCATCACAGTTACTTATGGAATAACCATATGGTTGACTTCCAATATACCAAATGCATCGGAGGGATATCACAGAACCACTCTTATTTGGTTTATAATGGAACTACCCATAAATATACATAATTCCCATGAAGAATAATATAATCATAAGAAATGAATACTTGTATCATAAAAACATTCCTTAAGGAAAATCACTTATTTTAAAATAACATTGTTCACATACAATGGAAAATATATTTTAAAAAAATGTAATATTATAAAGGAAACATTAAAATATTAAATTATCATCAAGAAATAAAAATATTCCCATGCCATATTAGTTTTAAAAAACATTCCTTTTGACTTTTCTAAAATGAACCTTTAAAATAGGATTTTAAAAATAAAGTCCCATGCATAAAAACTTAAAAAGGTCCATTTTTCAAAACAATTGAGATAAATCATAAAATTTATTTTTTAAAAAATTTATTTAAATATAAATACATTAATAAAAATAATTTTAAAAACATGTACATGAAATATAAAGGTATAAAAAATAAATATTTAAAACATTTGAAATAAGGTTTTTTAGTTAAAGAGTCTCTTACCTAATGTCTGAATACATTCTTCACTTTCACATAATATCATACATACTAAAATTAGATTAATTAATTAATTAATTTAGAAGTTATTATACATATATTTTATTAAATAAAATATTATAAAGCTCATTTATGGATATTTTGATGAGTTTTAATGATCAAAAACATCATTTTGGGAGTGTTCGTTACACAGTTTCATGGTTGGTTGACTTGTGTGTATTTATGGATATTCATTTAAAATTGCAATAATAATCTAGAAGTAAAATTATATGGTATTAATGCGCTAAGAATTTTAAAATGGTTCCATATATCATTTATCCTTCTAGTAGGAGGATATTTCATTTGATAAAATGTAAATTATAATTGTTTAGTTTATTTTCACTGTTTTTGTGACCATCACAAATTAAATTCATTTTATTTAATATAATTTTTATATATTAGTTTCATAACACGAAATATATTATAATATACTTACAAACATATTATTTAACTATAATAATAATTTTGTGACTAGCCATGAAGGTGATAATAAAAATGAAAACACATTATCCACATAGGCGGTTAATCGTTGTAATTTGAAAAAAGTTTCATTTCTTTGAATAAGGGGAGATGAGAAAAAGTATGTATATAAGATATTATATTAAAAATATTATATTATATTATATTCTAGTTATTATTCCTTGATTTATGAATGAGTTGAGGATAATATAGATGAAGAATATAAATTAAGAGATGTTGTTTATGGAAGTTACCCGTTGAATATTACATCCTTGAAGGATCCCTTAAGAAACCTACAATTGGTATTTTGGTGAGACCATCACCTATAGAATGTGGATATGAAAGTGGAGAAGATAATTTTTTAGAGGAAGGTTGAGATATAAATCTCAATTTGGTAAAATTTAGAGAAGGAAGGGTTTCCATTTTATAACTAAGGTGAGGGGAACTTTAGGAAGTTCACAAAATATTAAAATATAATAAGACTATTATACAGATAAATAATTTCAAATATCCCTTAAATTCATAGGGGATGGAATTTTGGACAATATATTATCCCTTATGTCATTACTTAATTTTTTTATGATTTTCTATAAATTTAATAATATATTATATTCATAAAATATCACTATTTTTAAATTTGATATTATTATTTACTATGAATTTAAAAACATAAAACAAAATATTCAAATTTGAAAAAACTATTTTTTTATATCTTATAAATTCATGAATATCTATATAATTTATGTATCAATTTAAATATCTCAAATTATATTTATTTTAATATTTTTAATATCATTTATATTATTTTCCATTAATATAATAATTATTGAATCATCTTCGTGATAGACTTTAAGGGAATTATTTCTTACCTGAAAATTAAAAAGAAAATAACATGATGAATATAAATATTTTATATTTTAAAATAATATTTTTGGTTAAACATATCTTTGGAATGACCGTATATAAAAAGAGTTATACTTATCCTTTGGGGGGTTATGACCTTCCTTTTTGGCCTTTTTGTGTACTGTGTGTGTGTGTTTAATGTAATATTACCCCCAAACACCTAATATAATAATACTTATAATATTATTTTTACCTATAATTACTTGATTTATCCTTAACCATGGTAATAAAAATTACTAAGTTTCCAATTCATATTGTCTAAAAATAAAAGGGTCTTATTTACTAAATTTGCAACTTCGGATTCCAAATATGGAATCTATTTTTAAAAATTTAAATTACATAAGTAGAAAATTTTAATACAAAATTAAACCATAAAAATTCACTAATTAATGTTTTTTGGAAAAATGCCTCTAAAAATAGAAAATGTTTCTATACTAAATTAAAGTATGAAACCTATTCCATAAAAACATAATTGGATTATTTTAATTAAAAATTAAATTATTAGAATTGAAAACAAATCCAAATCATTTTTTTGTCTAGTAAAAAAAACAATTTTTAACAAAAAATAATATTTTTTCACTATTTATTGAAAAATCTATCTTTTTAGAAAATTATCAAAATTTTACCATAGAAAAATTTTGATATGATGATTTAAAAAATTAAGATAATTTTAGAAAATAAATTTTCTAAAATTTATATAAATTAATCATATTATTTGTACATAATAATTAAAAATAATAATTTTTTGAAGAAAATATGATTTTGATGAATAGGATTTCTTTACTAAAAATATAATATAATGAATTCACTAAAAATCTTGTACTTGTTTAAAAAGTATTAATTTATAAATTACCATTGAATATGACCATTATATTTTTCATAATGTTTTTAATACTATTTATTCCCTTCAATTTAATGGAAATGTTATAATGGTCATATTTAAATAATAAAATTTCATTGTTTGTTTAAGCTCGTCATGGCGTATCATGTACAATATCAAACATAGTATTTTATTTAAAAACATGGGATGTTATTGTATATGCTTATTAGTTCATGGAAGGCTGTCTTGTCTAGATCATTTTTATCTTCATCTCCCTCAACTATGTACCCTACTCTTTAACACAATCAGTTGATTAAGAACAATTTTTTCAGAATATCATCAATATTAAAATATACCATTGTTTGGGCTGACCATTGTTGTTTTGACTTGATGATTCATGTGCTCCAAATATCTTTTGGGGTTTCTTAAAACCCATTGGTAAATTGAATGCTTATATAAGTTTTGTTTAAAGGGGGGATTTTTTGTTTTCTAAATCTATACCTCATGCCTAGATATTTTTTCCATCCAATTTTTTTTATTGGTAAAAGGATATGATACTTATTTTAAAGGGGTGGTTTTTCTTTCTATATAAATGTTCACCTTAGGAATATCACTGAACAATCTTTTTTATCTTTTAATTAGGTTAAATAATCTATAATGTGGTCTTGTTCAGAAAAATGCCTCATGTTCTCATGGGAGTGGGTTGGGATATCTTTTAAGAAAAATAAAATTCTCACTTAATAATAGTCAATTCAACCAGATTATTATATATTAAATGAGTGTGAGTAGTTGAAGGACTTAACCAGTGTCCTCCTCTCCCAGATAGTGTACCTCTATCACTAAAATATTGAGAGTTTTGTGTCATATTGTTAATTCTTCCAAGTGTAGTTGTTAGTGTTTCTTCCATTAATACTTATCCAACCATAACACACACTATTCTCCTCTCAATAGGTGTTTTTCCTTTATATAAGTAATATATGAAGAGTTTCTCACAAATTTTGGTATGCTTAAACTTATGAACTACTTCTTCAATCACTCCAAGTAATCTTATATTGAATCCCCTAATACTTTCCTGATCACTGAGATCTCCTTTGTAATGAAAGTGGTCCTTGATGCTAGAAAAAATATTTCCAATAATACATGTTTCAAATTATTCTGACATATTAACTCTTGAGGTTTTAAATAATACATACTATATTTTATGATTCCATAAAAGGATAATGGTAAATCTCTTAATTTGATTTATTCTATAGAGATATTTCTTATTTTCATGGTTTTGAAAACCACATTAAATTATTTTCAATGTTTATTTGGATACTCACTGGAGAGGCCATAAAATTTAGAAATAAAGGTAATTAACTCATATTTGAGTTCAAATTATTATTCTAAATTTGGGTATTCAATAAAATTTGGTTAATAATTAATTTATGGTGTAGCCAATTCATGAATGGATCTATTTATTTCATTATTATTTTCAAAAAATGAATTTGGTTTTAAATTGCATCGATATGTACTCCCTATTTCAATTTTCCTAAAATAGTAAAATTCTTCAATTTAGTGAATTTTGACATTTCACATTGACCGATACTTTTTTATCCAATCCCAAAGGATATATTCTATATTAGGTTCTACATCAAATAGATCATCATGATTAGATCATTATATAAATCACAAAAAATAGAAATGAAGAAAAGTGGAAAATAATATAATGAGAAAATTTTGTGTTGATGGTCTAACAAACTGATTAATGGGAAATAAGTAGGAATAAAAAGGGAACGAGAAAAATAATTAAAAAAATACTACAATTTAGTTGAAGAAAATACTTTCACCTCTACAACAGTGCTAATTTGAAGAAAATGACATAGATAAAGGAAACAATTCTTCAAGAAATATCCATGTTCTATTGCTTAGAGAAATGAATTACAACCAATTATCCTATACCATAAACCTCATAATGCATGGATAACCTTGAAAATAGTAAAAATACACATTTATAGAGTGATTGGGAGGTTAGGGTTATAAGAGGATATGAGTGTGAATGGTAAATTCAGAAAAATGTTTTAATATAAATCAAACCAACTTGTTGACCTTCAAAACACATGAACCAACTAACCTTTCAGAGGTATTATTTATAAATAATTAGATCCACTACATACTACACAAATTTTATACCCATCTAATCCATAATTCATAATATATGTCCCAAAATGTTATGTGGAATACAAGTTAATGAGTCCAATCCAACTTTGACATCACAACGCATTTTCTCCCAATCAATTTGAGATCTAATAAGGATAGTCCTCATGAAATTTATTTCCCATAGAGTGATGAATACTTTTATGAAATTTTATTTCCAAATAAACCCCATAAAAGTAATTATCACAAAAATAGTATAGTATAATTAAAATATTTAAAATTTTAATTTTCATCAAATTTTTTAATGCAATATCTAATCCTATATTTTCCACAAATAAAAATATTTAGAATAATCTGGGAAAATATATAATATATATTTGATAAAAATATTCAATCAAAATGTGTTTTATCAAGTACCACCTTTTAATATATGGGAATTAATACAACCAAGCGAAAACAATTAATATACACTCACCACCCTTGACTCAAGAATTCAGCCACAACACAAAATCCGCTTTAATATGAAAATTTTTTAAATATATCATTCACCTGATATACCTCTCAAATAAATTAATACACTACCAACACTTGTAAGTAAATAGGTTATTCTAAAACTCCAACAAACATCCAACAATTTAACTTCTATAAATTTAAAAACCTTGTAAAGCACCTATCATACCAGAACCTCATCATTGTTGGAATCCTAATTCATCAAAGGATGACAGCACTAAAAACACTATCCTAAATCACAACCTTACTCTCCCTAACTACAAATCCTTTTACAAGGGTGAAATAAATTTATGTAATTAGGTTTGTAAACCAATTCATTCCCACAAATTATGTCTTTTAGTCTTCTAAAAACCTTCATGAATTTGAGAAACTAGAAAACTATTTCAGCCTTTACTTATGAAATCATGTATATTAATTTAATAAACCATCAAATCAATTAATTTCAAATTTTTTTTACCATTTTATGATGAATTTTAAGAGATCACAAAAAAGGAAATATCTTAAACAAAAAAATATTATCCAAAAAAAATTATGATGAAAGGAATTATGTTACTAACTTAAAACATATTATTGAACTCTCAAACCAAAATTACATCATCTGAATTGACTACCCACAAAATGAAAACCATACCACTGAACAATTCAACCACCATAAATAAAACCAAGAACAATAGAAATAATATAGAACTCAAATTATTAATGCCTCATAGAGTAAAAATGGAAATATATCAACTCAATAAATACTATAAAAATTGAGATACTAAAAATCTTGGCATGAAGGTATACTCTAGCTCTAGAGGATAACCTACATCTCTAATTCGACCTTCCAAAAATAAAAAAAAAACTATAGCTACCATCTTTATACTTCTATAAAACCTAATGTAAACTCTTCTTGATTACCTCATCATAATCCCTTTCATCCATCCAAGACCTCAACTGAAAATTCACCACGCTCTATTGAATCTTCATCCTCAAAGAAAACATGAAATTCCACACATTCATGTATTCATTATCTAAGAGTTCAAGAAACCGGGTGACCAATTAAAAAACATGAATACAATAACAACACACACAGCATTATCTCTGTTAAACATCTATGAGCTTCTTTAAACATTTACACATCCATACAAGGGAAATAAACTTCTCTTTAAGGGATTAAATAATACCTTTCCAATAGACCTCTTCCTTCTAACCATGATTCATCTTCCATAATTCTTGATCCACCCTTTAGAGCAAACCCACTACTAAGGAAACATATAATTTATTTAGATTCCTCATTGATCCAAAAGAAATCTCAACCAATTATAGAAAATTCATTACCTTAGGCCTTGAAACCCCATCAAAAAACATCATCACTTCATGCTATTAAAATTTGGATATCACCTTATCCAAGGACTCCTTCTACTTTCTATGAAAATCAACTTGATGATTCTATAATGAAATATCTTTAACCCAAACATCAAAATCCATAATTTTAATGCAAAAAATTAAACTACATATCAACAATAAGGGAAACACTACCTTACTATAAGAATCATATCTACTCCCACACGCCTAAAATATAAACCGACTCATTATCTATAAAAATATCTCATACTCCTAAAAAATCATTATCATGTTACTCTATAACAATATAAATTCATCATCACCCTTATAACACTGTTCATAAATAAATTAAAAAATAAAACAACCCTTTCCTACTTCCCACTAATCATGTTTAACATATAACAAGTGAAATAATCTAAGCTAGAGGAAGGGAAACAATAATACTCTCCAAGGAAACAATAATTCACCTTTTAGAAGATTATGCACTCCAAGTATTCTTGTAAGGACCTTAAAACAAAACATTAGTTCAAAACATGAAAACTTTTCCTTGAAAACCATACATTTAAAATAAATAAATTTTCAAGGTATTTTTAAAATTCATAAATCCATTCAATTATAAACCCTTTTTATAATAAAACCCCCAACCCATTTATATAGACCACTTTTAAAATTAATTCTTATTAAAATAAAATATGAAACGTATTTAAGAAACCATATTTTCAACACATGATAATCATTAAAGATACTCAATAAAATAACACTTCACATCACTTTATATATCACTACAAAGCATAAAACAAAGTCTAAAAATCATTATGTTAAATTTTAAATTATTTTTCTAGAAATATCCCATTTAAAATTCAACTAAACTCAATTACCCAACATTATAGACAATTAAAATTTTCAATAATAATGGGATATTAATATTTTATCCAATACTATTGAAACATTAACATGATTTCCATTAATCCAACTGAAAACCATAATAAATTTAAATTATAATAAACATGAAAAGCAACATACTATGTTAAAAAATTTCTTCTTTGCAACACATTTGTATAGAATTGGGAATAGTTACATGCCTATATCGTAATATTTTTTCAAAAAATATGTCCCTATAATTATCTATGTCAAATCCATATCTACAATCTTAAATTCAAAACTAAGAAATAAAAATAAACACATAGAGAATTTCAAAAAAAATGATCATTTAACAACTCAGTTTATCTTATTCAAAGGACTTTTGGGTTATTGAAACATTGGTAATTATAAAAAATACACCAAGGTAAATAATAAAAATTTAAAAAAATAATGTGTTAGTTATAACATTAACAAGATTTGCATTTACCATTTCCTTAAAATGAATTTCATTATTCTTTAAGAATTTAAATAAATACTAAATTTTACTCATAATAATAAAAAACACATAATATCACACAAATATAAACATTTATATATACATGTGTACAAATAAATGGAGACAATAACTAATCTAACAACATATATAAAAACTATAATAGTAATATATTGAGGTGGAATAATCAATAAAAATGAGAACTCTAATAATCCAACTTTTAATATCTATAAAACCTAAAAATAGATCACCTAGAAATCCCTATGATTAGTAGCATAGAATTAATTAAAGATTTATTTAACTATATTCCTTTTAAATTACCAAAAATCATCCCAATCCAATCACAATAGAAATCATATATAATTTTTATTCCTTAATTATGTCTTTACCCTAAAATTGGTATTATCTAACCTAGGTTTTTTATTAGGAATAAGGTCCTTAAATCGGTTCATATAAGGATATATTAACTAATTTTTTAGTTGGTATCCCTTAATACATCACACACTAAGTTTGAAAAATATTTTTCCCGACATTACTGATGTAGTCCTTACTAGTTCCTAACTTCAAACTCTATCCTAACTCTTATCCATAGATCTAGTAACACTTTTTCAAGGCCTTACCTCACTAGGAACTCTGCCTGGTCCTATAGCGAATACTATAGTGACACTCGAGGACCACCTCAAATAAGTCACAAATTGGAGACTAACACTAAGGGTATAAAACAAGAAAATGGGAGGAATAACCCTCATAAATCCTAAAAACATAATAAGAGACCTTGAATAAACATTATAATATAAAATAATTTTATATTCCACAATAATTCTTATGGAATGAAATTATACAAAAATATAAGTATTTAAAGTAAAATATCATTAGTAAACTTCTATGAAACAATTTCGGCCATATATCTAAGATCTGAGCTAGTACAGCCCAGCTTAGTCTCCAAACACACCCTAGAAACCTAAAAAATTATTTATATAAAGATAATAGTGATCATACATGTATACTCATTAGGATATCCATTAATACAACACATAAAAATGTGGAAGAAGAATATTAATACTCAGTGAATAAACTAGGTCAAATATCATACAATCTCACGAATACTCACCAAATACCACATCTTGGTATAATAAAATAATAATTAAGAATATATAAAAAAAGGTTACCTCACCACCACTTCCCTACTGGTTTTTGACCCTCACAATTTAAAAAACATTATTGTGCTTCAAACCCTTCTGTATCTATCAATCACATAACAATTATATATATCAATTTAAATCTAGTTTGTGTTCAAATTTTGCCCTACCTATCACAACCTCGAATAGGTTTCAATATCTCATGTCTACGTTAGTAAAAATACTCATGAAATATCCAATGTTGTTCAGTTCATAGCCATATATATCTCAACCTCACATAGGGTCTAACATCTTATGTTGGAATAAATTTATAGCCACAATTACGTATCCATATCCATCACAATAGGGTTTCATCAAAATAAAGGGTATAAGACTCATTCTCTCATCCTTCTATACATGACACCCACCATGTAACAATACCATAATTGTTGGATTTTGTGCCATAAAACCAACTTATTTTTACTTTATGATAAACATTTATTCATTGTATGGATATTAATAAAATCCTTATCAAATCATGATAGTTCTTTTCATGACATTATATGTGATAATGTCCTAAGAGTAGTTGTTTCACTAAAAGGTTAGAGAAGATCGTTGTTAGGATGAGAACCCAGAAGTTCCATGACACTTTTATTGAATATATGTTCTATAGTCATATGATATCATTTGAATGGAAAAAAATGATACAGGCTATCAGGGTTGGAGACTCATATGTCATTGAGATACCTTCTCATGGTGTACGCCCTTCGTAATGTCTTAGAGGATATTATGAGAATGATACTCACTAGTAAGAAATCCACATTTATAAGTATCATTGGATGTTCCTATCTACAGATGTGTGTAATGGTCCTTAGACTTTAAGATTATTATTAATGGGTATTATGACTCATGCACGTAGATGTATTATAGAAAACGGTGACGACATATGTTTGTGGAGAGGTAGGATATGATGGGGGTGTCACGAGTAATATTTCATTAATGGATAATGCGAGAAAGGATTTGTCCCTTCTAGTATATAACAGAATTTGAAATCTCAATTCCTTCGATAGAATTTATATATCCTAAATAAATCCATGTCCATGCTTTTCTATAGGAAAGTTCAATTTCTAGGAAGTCAACGAATGAGAAATCAAGCACATGAGTTGATGGAACTTCCATGCAACCCGATTGATTAGAGATATTGAGAAAAATAGATTATATTACATGGTAAGCCTTCGTATGAGGTGACGTTTCATTATGGCATTAACTACATTCTCTATGGGTTCCATGTCGTATTGTTAAACGCTAACCTTTAACTTTAGGTAGGTTCACGTAATACCATTGAGAAAGAGGCCTAGAGGGTCACATACTAAGTGTATCATGTATCTTAGTTAAATAATATATTATTTATTATTTAACAAGTTGAACAAAGATTATTCTTGGTTGTGTTTTAATAATTATTCATGAATATTTAACCTCTTTTATTTTGACACTAGTTATTCAAGAGAATATTTTGTGGGTAGAATAATTAATAAATATTTATTTTCTATTTATTGAATATAATATTTATATATTTATTAGTGTATAATGCAATGATATTTATTTAATAAATAAATTATCATTAATCAAGGTTCAATAAATATTGTGGAGGATTGGTGGACTGAGATAATTGTCCAGTGATAAATAATAATATGGAATATTATTTAATTACATACTATTTAATTATAAATCACAGGATAAGTGCGTGTTAAGAAATAGTAATGTTGCTGTTATTATTTGACATTGGGGTTTATCTAGGATTTATAATATAATTAAGGTACTTGTGAAAATTATTTATTAATACCCGAGTGAATTAAATACTTGGTTATATTATTTTCTTATTATCCAAGTGCTAGAAAAATGATGCCTATTTTTTGTGAACAACGAATTGGATAAAATCTCACAATTCTAGAGATTATTTTTCTCTAAGAATGATCTCAAGAATGAGAGAGATCATCCTCCACTGGATCAAGAAGAATGCTTTGGAATCGGTTCTCAAGGTGATCAAAGGCATACATCACAAGTGCAAGGATCTTCCATTGTAGCACCCGGAGACTCCTTTAGTGACATCTGGAGATACATAGAACATTCTTTGATCACCAATAGAGGAGATCTACTCTTGATCTATAGAACATATTGATGGTTCGCATGTAGACCAGTGGCCAGATGCATCAACGAATAAATAATCACCTTGGAGGTCATTATTTAATTTAATTAAATTAATTATAAACAAAATATGTTGATCCTCTCTCTTAGTTTCGGGTTTCTATTCCTTTTTCTAAATCTTTGATTCAATTCCATGGATATTGGCATTCATCATCGTGTTTCTCTTGGATTGTTCATTGAATATGTAAAAAATTAAAGTTGGGTATCGTCCCTCCTGTGCTTCCACTGAACCCAAAACCTTCAAGTGGTATCCGAAGTGGTATATTATTTTATATAATTATTTAAATAAATCATTGATGATATAATCTTTAATAGTTTAGTTTTTCAATTCAAGATTATTCATTATTTTTAATCTAAATTATGAGATTTCTTCTTCCTCTATCATTTCTAGCGAATCTAACAAAAGTGATTAATTATTTGTTTAAAATTAAATCGAGGAACTCATATAGAGGTGCCAAGGGTTTTTTCTAGGTAACAAAAATTTACTTAACATGTAGTCGGATATACATGTCATTTAGTTGTGTTCAATGCATCAGGATTAGATTATAAATTACTCAAATCGTGTGCATTAATGACATGTGGTGTAGTTAATTCTTTCAAAATTTGTTGACTAGGATATACTAGTGCACAGTCAGCCGAACTACACGCCATATGGACCACTGGACATGTTATGTAGTCCCTTTCAGGTTCGGTTCAGGTCATGTGTCCCACACATAGATTATATGGCCGGTGACAGTGTAATGTAGAGTCAACATGGAATGTGGCCCACTGGACATGTCGTGTACTACAAAGATTTTTGAAGTACACCACCCACGCCATTTCCCCAGGCATGTAATATGGATGGATGGTGAGGAGGGTATACACCGTGTTGTCGAATCTAAACACTGTGTAATTTTTCCAAATTATACAAATTAAAATTTTAATAATATATTATGTATCCCTTGAGACATGTTCCTTCATGTGGGTGTAAAGTAGGGACAAAACATTTGATAAGTGTTTGATATATATATATATGTGTGTGTATGTGTGTGTGTGTTTGTGTCTTTTTAATTAGCATCTACATAATATTCAACATTTTCACATCATGTAATAGTTTTATTATAGTTATTATTCTATGTGCATGCTAAATGTTAGAATAAAAAAGAGTATACAAGTATAATACATGTTGGGTTGTTTTGGATGGGTATTCATCAGGTTACCTTCAAGGTACAAGTTATATAAAAAGTTAATTTTAAATGAATTTATTAAATTGTTTAAAATTATATTGGATGGGAATCTTAAGGAAATTAAAAAAAAGTTTAAGATAAAAGGATCGATTAATTAAATTTAAAAATTAATCGATTCAAGTGTGATCTATTTTAAATAACAACGATTAAATAATTGAATGCTTGTTTTATTAAATTTATCATTTTTTGTATTCATGTGGATGATCATGAGCTAGACCAGACCTTTATATGTGATTGTTTTCCCTTTTAATTTATTATTAAATTAAATTGTTGGCATGCATTCCTTTCTCTCCTTATTAATATGTAGGGTCTGTGTGCCCATGGTTTCTTTTATGTAACCCCCTTTTACCCCTTACCATTTTTTGAGTAAAATAATATGTAATGGATGGAGATCCTAAGCTAGTATAGATAGTTCAAGTTAGGATCTAAGCCGAAACTAATCCAAGGACATACAAAGGTGGATAGGTGGAAATATTTAAACATGAACCAAATTGGTTCAAGATGTTTCTCCCCTAGCTCAGCTATTAGTTTATCAACCACTAGATAAACTAACCATTAGAACAAGATCATGATCATACCCTTAATTTTTTTTCTGTTAGTTGTATTTTTATTCATTATCAATGTTTTTTTCACGATCACATAATTAATAAATTAACAAGCATGCAAGATGGAACTAAATTAAATTGTATTGTGCATAAATACTATCTAATACATGTTTAAACACTTATGTTTATCCCATTTAATATTAAAAATCATGTGAAAATATAATAAATGTAAATTTACACATAAAGGGTACAATATCACAATAAAAATATTAAGTCAGTATATCCTTCTATTACTTCGGTTAAAATTGAACCATACTTCTAAGTGCTTGAAGAGATAAATTTGGGGTGCATTCAATTATCAGGGAATTATAATATGAGGTTTTGGGTTGTATTGACTTAGTTTAAATCAAGGATCGACTACCAAAGCAGGACTTGGTGTAACTGAGATGCAAAGGTTGTGCAGATCCAACATTAAGTATTTCAGGATTAGGGTGTCCACTTAATAGATCAAGGAGATGCGAGTTAATGCAGTTGGAATTTGGAATTCCTACCTAAAACCTTTTAAATTACTTGACTATCCAAATTTTTGGTAATATGAATGGAAATATGAATCATTTCTACTAGAATGACTAACCAATAAAATATTCTAAATTTAATGGGGAGGTCTATTATATTTTGATAAAATAGTCAGAGACTAATGAATATTTGTTTATTTATTTTTTTAAATTTTATCAGATAAAGTACTAAAACTCTATCATCTTATTTTTAGAAATGGAATTAAAAATGACATCAAAAATATCATTGTGATCCACACAATTGAAGTAAAACCTTCTCATCAGCACTAATTTCAAAGAGTGGAAAATAAACCTTTAGGTCATCCTTCTTCATGAAAGGAAACTGTATATGTTAAAAGAATCTTTACCAGTTGCACTTGGAAATGAGGCGAGTGATGAGGAGCTCTCTATGTACATGAAACATTTAAATGATGTTACGGATGTTCATTTCCTCAAGCTATCATGCATGTCCAATGATATCTTGAAGCAACATGAGGAAATGGATGCTTATAGCATGATTTCTCACCTTTAGGATCTCTATCAAGAGAAGAAAAGACAAGAGAGGCATGAGATCTCCAACGTTTTGTTCACCACTAAGCATAGAGATTCTGCACCAGTTGGGCCACAAGTATTCAAGATTATTGGCTATATTGAGCACATGTACATCTTAGGGATTAAATTTCTGGATGAGTTGCATATAGACCTCATCCTATCATCAATTACCAATAGCTTCTCTAGTTTTATTGTGAATTATAATATGAAAATAACGAGAAGAGTCCATCGAAACTTCTTACTTTAATTTTCTATATGGATTAGGACATGGGGCATGAAAATCCTATATTCCATATGGTGAAAAGGAAGAGGAAGGACAAGGAAAAGAGGAATAAGACTGATAAATAGACTAAATCCCCTGAGCACCATCTGACTAAAAGAAGAAGATCATAAGGTAGGGCAAGGAAAAGGAGGTAGTATGTCTTTACTATGGAAAGTCAAGCCACTGGAAGAAGAAATGCACCCATAGGAAAGGGGAAGCCAAATGAACCAAGTTGATTCCAGAAAATTTCTAGATGAGAGGTGGATATGTGAGCTTCCAATGGGGTGAGGCTGGAAACTCTTTCCATTGGTGACTACCACCTTACATTTCCAATGGGAATGATCTTGTTTTTACGTGGTTTTATTAAATACCTAGTGATACCAAAAACATAATTTTTGTATCATGTTTGGATACAAAAGGGTTTATTTTCATGTTCGGAAATAAAAAATTTTTGTTTATAAGGACATTATATGTTATGGTATGGTGAATTTAAATAATGATTTGTATGTATTAAATTATGAAAACCAATTGTTGGAAATTGATAAATAATCAATTAAAATGACTCATATAACACCCAGTTGTGGTATCACCATCTATATCATGTAAACGAGAAGAGTTTGAAAAATATCTATCAATATGGTTATTTAAATTCTTCTGAGTTAAAACCACTTGATAGATGTCATTGTTCTTTACACGGGAAAATAACCAAGCAGCCATTTGGTGAATAGGGTGAAAGGGGCATAGAGATACTTGGATTGGTATACACGGATGTGTGTGGACCATTTCCAGTTGAAGTTAGAGGTGGATATTATTAATTTATAACTTTCACTGATGACTTGAGTAGATATGGATATATTTAATTGATTAGGTATTAGTCTGAGTCCTTTGATAAATTAAAGGAATTCAAGAATGAAGAAGACAATCATATTGGTAAGAAGATAAGAAACTTTCAATTGGATAGAGGTAGAGAATATCTTAAACAAGAGTTTATCAACTTTCTATGGGATTTTAGGATTCTATCTAAATTCACTCCACCTTATAAACTATAGTGGAATGGTTTTAGTGAAAGTAGTATCCATACCTTGTTGGAAATGTTAAGGTCTATGACGAGTCATTTATGTATTCCATAATCCTTTTGGGTATAGGCATTGCAAACTGTAAAATTCACATTAAAATGAGTATCAACTAAAGTGAAAATTGGAATTCCCTTTGAGCTATATAGTGGAAATAAACCCATTTTTTGCATACATGTGTATGGGGATGTGATGAATTTATTAAAGATTTATTCGGAAACAAACTAGAACCTCAGGGCACACCGTGTATCATTATAGGGTGTTCTAAGGAATCAAATGGATACTATAGATACAAACCCTCAGACAAGAAAGTGATTGTTTCCACAAAATTCATCTTTCTTGGGAGGGAGAAAATCCTCAAAATAATAGTGGTAGAAATATTGACATCAATGAAGTTGATGCTCAAGATACATAGGTGTTGGTACATGCACAAGTTCCATATCTCCTTGTATAAGAAGTGGTTATTAAAATAGAAGTACTGTGTATGAGTGTAAGAGAGGTAAGGGAACAAGAGATATATGGTTTTATAGTCACGGATCTTGGTTTCGCATTATTGTTGGACAATGATGAACGTCTCTCACACAAGGAGATAGTAGATAGATCAGAAGCGAGAAGATGGCCATAATCTATGAATTTTGAGATGGATTCCATGTATCAAACCCAAGTTTGGGTTCTAGTCAATGTGCCAGTTGATGTAAAGCCTATTGGGTGTAAATGGGTATTCAAGAAGAAATTAGACATGGAAGGTAAATTAAGTACCGATAAATAATGGATAATAGTGAAAGGGTTTAAACAGCAACAAGGAGATTCACTAAAATGAAACCTTTTCATCACTTTCCATTTTTAAATCCATCAGAATCATATTATTCATAGTTTCTTTCAATAACTATGATATTTTGTAGATGGATTTCAAAACCATATTCCTAAATGAGAACCTTTATGAAGATTTATATATGACACAACTTGAAGGTTTTGTGACACCAAGTGATGCCAGATGGATTTTCAATTTGCAAAGATCCATTTATGGATTGAATAAATAATCTAGTACATGGAACATTAATTTTGATGGATCCATAAAATAATTTTGTTTCATTGGAAATTAATGTTATCCATGTGTTTACAAAAGGTATAACAGGAATGCGCCCATTATCTTAATTGTATATATTGATGACATATTACTTATTGAAAATGAAATATGAGTCTTACAATTTGTTAAGGACTGGTTGAACAAATGCTTCCACAAGAAAGGCTTAGGCGAAGTTGCCTACAATCTAGGGATCAAGCTCATTCATGATAGAACCAAGATGCTACTTGGACTAAGTCAAATTACATATATTTACCAGATACTAAAGATATTTTGTATCGAATACTCCAAGAGAGGGTTGGTTCTAGCGTCACATGGCTTGAATCTTTCCAAGAAAATGTGTCTCTAGACACAACAAAAGAAATATCGAATGAGTATGATCCCATATGATTCAGTGATAGGATTTATCATGTATTCCATGTTATGTATTAGACTTGATGTTGTCTATGTAATGAAGATGTTAGTAAGATATTAATAAGATCCAGGAGAACAAAATTATACTACTATTAAGACAATCCTTAAGTATATGAGAATAACTAAGGATATGTTCCTGATGTATGGAGAAGATGATGATCTTTTCATTAGAGGGTATGCAAATTTTAGTTTTCCAATATATCAGAATGATTTGAAGTCACAACCATGATTTTTTTTTGTCCCAACAGAGGAGCTTTGAGTTGTAACAGGTCAAAGCAATTAGTTTTAGTTGATTCTAAAGTGGAGTCTAGGTACATATTGGCTTCTGATGTATCCAAGGAAACCCTATGGATTCGGGACTTTTTCTAGGAGATTCATGTGGTACCTAGTAGTAAAGACCCTATAACATTGTATTGTGATAATACTATAGTGGTGGATCTTCCAAAATAGCCAAGTTTGCATCAACGGAAAAAGAACATACTCTGGAAATATCACCTCTTGAGGGATTTCTATCAAAGTGATGAAGTTATAGTGAGCAGAGTATCCATATAAGAAAACATGGAGGACCCCTTGACAAAAGGCCTATCTCAGCCGAAGCATAAGCATCATGTGAGAGCTAGCATACTAAAGGACTTTAGTAGTTGGTTCCCTAGAACAAACTTTTTTTTACTTTATGATAAACATGTATTCATTGGATGGATATTAATAAAATTCTTATCACTTCGTGATTGTTCTTATGCATGACATTCTATATGATAATGTCCTAAGAGTAGTTGTCAAACTAAAAGGCCATAGTGGATCCCTGCTATGATGAGAACCCAAAAGTTCCATGACACTATTCTTGAACATATGTTCTATAGCTAGATGATACCATTTTAAGGGACCCAAATTATACATGCTTTCAGGGGTGGATACTAATAGTTCTTTGGGGAACCTTCTCATGGTGTACACCCTTGGTAATGTCTAGGAGGATATTATGAGAACGAGACCCGCTAGTAAGAAATCCACACGTATATGTTTCATTGGATGTTCCCATATATGGATGTTTGTATTAGTCCTTAGACTCTAAGATTATTATAAATCGGTATTATGATTTTCATAATTAGATGTGTTGGAAAAAATAGTGACAACATATGTTTGCATCAAGGTAGGATATGGTGGGCGGGCCATGAGTAATATTGCATTAATAAAAAATGTGAGGAAGGATTTGTCCCTTCTATTCCATAATTAAAGTTGATATCTTAGGACCTTTGATGGAAATAATATAGCTTAAATAAATCTGCGGTCATGGTGTTCTATAGTAAAGTTCAATTTCCTAGAAGTGAAAGAAGGAGAAATCGGTCACATAGGTTGACGATGCATGCATGCATCCCTCTTGATTAGAGATATTGAGAAAATTGGATTACATTACATGGTAAGTGTTCATATGAGGTGACATGTCATTACAGAATTAAATTCTTTCTATATGGGTGTCTTGGTGTGTTGTTAGACGCTAACCTTGAACAATATGAGGGTTCACCTAATGCCACTGGGAAAGAGGCCTAGAGGGTCACACACTAAGTGTATCCAGTATCTCAGTTAAATAATATGTTATTTTTTATTTAACATGTTGAATAATTATTATTCTTGGCTGTGATTTAATAATTATTTATGGATGCCTGATCACATTTATTTTGACACTGGTTATTCAATAGAATATATTTTAGGCATAATAATTAATAAATATTTATTTTCTATTTAGTGGATATAATATTTATTTATTTATTGGAAAATAATGAAATGGTATTTATTTAATAAATAAATAGTCATTATTCAATGTTAAGTAAATATGGTGGAGGATTGGGGGACTCAGATAATAGTCCACTGAGAAATAGTATATATTTAATATTATTTGATTAAATAATATACAATTATAACTCGCAAGAAAAGTTCTTGTCAGAAAATAACAATTTTGTTGTTATTATATAACATGGGGGTTTCTCTAGGATCAATAAAATAATTAAGGTACTTCTGGAAATTATTTATTATTACCCAAGTAAATTAAATACCCAGTTATATTATTATTTTATTATACAAGCTCTAGCCAAGCGATGCTTATTGGTTGTGCACAATGAATTCTAGAAAAGTTATCAAGCCTAGAGAGTTCTTTCTTCTCTAATAATTCTCTGAAGAATGGGAGGGATCTTCCTCCACCGGATCAAGGATAATTCCTTGGAATCGGTTCTCAAGGAAATTGAAGGCGAACATTGCAAGTGTAAGGGTTTTCTATGATAACACCCAGAGACTCGTTCGGTGACGTCTAGGGATACATGAAACATGTATAGATCACCACTTGAGGATATCTACTCTTGATCTCTATAACTCAAGGATGTTACACCTAAAGATATGTGGTCGAATGCATCAATGAAGAAATAGTGACCTTAGAGCTAATTATTTAATTTAATTTAATTAATTATAAACAAAATATGTTGATCTTATATCTTGGTGTTGGGTTTCTATTCTTTTTCTAAATCCTTGATTCAATTCCATGGATAATCGCGTTCATCATTGTATTCATCACAAATTGTTCATTGATTATGGTAAAAATTAAAGTTGGGAATCATCCCTCTGGTGCTTCTGTTGCGCTCGGAACCTACAACAATAACATCATGTACAATTCCTAGAAGGGAGTTCCAAAATGATGGAGTATACATCCATCCATTCTCTCACTGACTTGGGTGTTTGTAAAAAATACCCGTAACCCAAAGAATTTCGGCATCATTGAGGTTATGTGATTCAGGTAGGGTGCATATTAAGAGATAGTAAAATAAAAATATGTATAGAAATACACAACTCAAACCAAATAAGGTTCCCACCAAAACATCACTACCACACCCATCAAAACCTTATCATCATGCCTCCATTCAATAGCCACTAATTCTATCTATAGAATAATAACCAATCCTTTTCTTTATAAAAAATAGCCACATCAATGTTTATAATTTCTCATTTTGGTTTCACCACTTAAACATTACCAGAATTACCATTTTTTCAATCATATTACATTAATTATTCCATTAATTAACGTTATTTAATACCAATAAATTCAATAATTTATGTTCTTATTCATGTCGCTCTTAACTTGTGTTAATCACAATCATCTTAGTCATTAGTCATTTAGTTTACCACTTAAAATCATTAATAGTTATTACATATTTAATTCCATCTCATATCCAGTATTAATCAGTCACACACCATCAATTACATTGTCTCCAACCCTTAATACTTACATTCCAATGCTTCCATGTTTACCAATATCCACATTCTTTTATTTCCAACCAATTTTTCATGATTCATATTGATTTCATCGGGCATCTATAAAACAATCGCATAATAACCACAGGACCACCATATCAACAGACACTATACATTCCAAACCAACAATCACAATATCCATTACACCTATTTTTAATAAATCTTATAAAACCCACCACAATATAATTTTTTCATTAGAACATATTTCCATATCCAATTATCCCACCATAAATTCTATCTTTCGGCATAACCAATTAATTACCTACATTATGTGATTTATCCAACTATTAAGGTGAAAAGTATACACAAAAAAGATTCTAATATTATCATAAAAACACACATCATTCACCCACATTATCATGGAAATATTAAATAACAACATATCAGGATAGCATCAAGTGGCACCAAGCAGACCCTTTTAAAATAATTATTTCATAAGAATTTAAGTGTGGATATAAAAACATATTTTCCATTATTAAAAGTTCTCAAGAAGCCATTTTATTACCATATTTACATGAATAACCTTTTTATGAATGGATAAAAAATTTCTAACAAAATAAAGGTATATAATCCATAGAAATAAGAACACTTATAGCAGTACGAACAATCAAATATCAACAACATGAGTAATAACATGATACATATAATCACATGTGAATCACCCATGCCCATTAATTTCCTTTAGTATACTTAATTATAATTATTAATACAATATATAATATAGAAAAATTAAATAAAGATCTTGTTAATTACAAAAAAATTATATAAATAAAAGGGATGGAATACAGGGATCCCCACAATTGGTGTTTCACAAGTTGTTACAAAATAACAAAGGAATGAGAAGACATCAAGATAAAACAAAAACAAGGGACTCCTTTATTATCCTAAATCATAGAAAAACACATAAAAAACACAACCCAAGACCACCAAAAATAATCCCCATTCACTCTAATAGAATTCCTAGATGAAGAATAAATATAAAACCAATTAGGTAAGGAAAAAAACTCACCTCATATCATAAATGATAGACCATCTATGGCTAATAACCATGACTGATAAAGTGGATTGAAAAGTTAAAAAAAATTCACTTAATATTTCCCAAGTTCAACATAAACAAGGTAAGAAGAATATAATTTATCGGATCTCTAAAATTTATACATGGGTAGGAAAACACTGCATCACATCCTGACATGCCATCATCACACCACAGCTAGTCTATCTCAAACTTTCCCCAAGAAATCATATCACATATCCCTAATATATCTCCCTTCTTAAAGTTTCTCAGACCTCCCCAAATTGATATCATCAATGAAGTTTCAAATTTTATAAACATGTTATTACAAAAAACTAATAGAACCATAAAAACTATCCCTCCATCAAATCCTTACACCATAAAAAATGCAACCACATCTTAGAGTTTATCAGGAGGAAACTTATTAATCTACTCTTTAGAATTCACACCATGATTACCATAAACCAAATTGTGACCTACAACTATAATAAATTTAATAATATGTCTTCTAAATCCTAGAACCCTGATATCCCTTCAATATGATATGACCATCACCTATAGAAAATCCCTCTACAAATACTAACCCATTACACTACTACCATCTTGGACACTCTAAAACCCATATCTTCAAGCTTAATTTCCAAAACCCAATAATATACATCTTCCTCTAATCTTCTATCATCATCTCAAACACCCAAATCCTATAAACTGATGATCTAAAAGGGTTTGGGTGATTACATCCTCCATTGGGGTGAGTACTCCCTCAACCAACATGCATTTTTGGTCGAGGTATGAGTACCCAAAAATAAATTTAGAGAGGTAAAATGGGGACCATTACTATAGGAAATATAGATCATTTTGTATGATCGCATTTCTCAATAATTGTGTATTTCAGCTATAAAAACTAGGAATCTTCTATGTCCCTATATTTATCTATCATTAAATAATATATAGTTACATTTATATTTCTTATTTGGTGTGGTTTATATGATAACTTATGTTCCATTCCTACCTTTAATTTTCAAGTCATTCAAATAGTTATTATTATAGTCATCACTTTTTGGTTTCTTTTCCCACATGTTTTGTGTCCTATGAAAAATGATAGGCGATTAAGAGTTGATCAAGGTGGATATAAAGTTAGAGAAGTGTAAGTGTAGTGGTTCTCATCTATGATGGTTCTTATTAGTGTTTTTTCTTTAGGCTCGGTGTGTCAGAGAGTCCTTCTTATTGAGTTCTTTAAATTTTTAGTTTACTTAGGATATTTGGATTATGTTTTCCTCGTATTAATATAGTTTTATTTGTTATAATGTAATTATTTTTAGTGTGTGTATCATATATTTTACACTAAAATTGGCTATTATAATTATTTTTTGATAATTGTATTTTGTTTCATAGATTGTGTGATTTTTTTACTTTACTATGGTAAGTGATACTATATGTGATATATGCCCTTTTGGTGTTAATATCCAGCCTTTTTCCTATCAAAGGTGGGATTTGGGTGGAACACTTAGATTACCATCAACCTAAGTGGGGTATCAATTGGTTGGGTCATGTTAGAAATGATCAATCTAAGTAAGGAAATTGCAAAATGGTATCAGAGAATTTTCTTTTTTGAGTCCTTGATATTTTTGAATGTGTATAAAGGAGATTATGAGATGATACTTGGAACAAGGCGATAAGTGTGAACCTAGATAGCACAATTATAGTATAATTCCAAGTTACTTCGGGGAACAAGAATGTATTTTTTTATTTATAAAATCAATATGGGGTTAATATAATTACAATAGTTGAGGTTGATTAGTCTGTTATCCATACCTCAATTAGGAAAGTAGGGATATGTAATATGTGGGTGTCCATGAAATTGATTTTAAAATTTTGTTTCAATTAAATAACATAATTATTAATAAAATAATAAATATATTTCTTAATAGGTTATTAATAGTTGATCAGTTAAATGAAATCTATGAGATAAAATTAGATGATGTTATATGATTTTTTTTATTTGATCAATTACCTTACAACTATGTAAAGAATGTGATTAATGATTTGTTTGTATTACAAACTTTTGATGTTGATTTATAACTAGTGGGTATAATTATATAGAATAATGGTACCAAATAAGAAAAACAATGATATAAATGGAAATCAGGTATAGTGAGAGCATTCTGTCATGGGGAATATAAAGGGAGAGGTTGAGTATGTCTTTTATGTGAGAGAGATCAAGACTCTAGTAAAGAATAATATTGTTAAAATTTATTTTAAATTGATTCAAAACGTAAGGGAGACCATTTTAGAAGGTGGTAATGGTGTCTGATGTAGTTTAATATTTTTAAGTACAACATCCACCAGTCTTCAGAGGAGATGTTGAGGCACATGGAGTGGAGGAGTGGAAATGAAGCATAGAAAATATTTATGAGCTTATTGTTTCACTATAAGTGAATAAAAGGAAGTTCATCATCTTTATGCTTGAGATTTTAATTTATATTTACTAAATATATCATAGTTTAACTGATATAAATATGTCATGAAAAAATGGTCAAGAGTAAATATATTGTATACTTCTGCATGCATAAAAATTTCAAAAATTCCTAAAGAATTATTTAAATATTATATATTTAAATAAAATCCATATTAATGCTTTAAAATAATTCAAATTTCACATGAATCTATTATTTATGTATCATTTAAAATAATATAGACAATATTAAATTCAAAATCCAATTAATTTGTTCACATATAAAGTACACCTTTTCATATTAAAACATACACTTTATTTTAAATATAATTCTTGTTCACTTGGTTTTATGTGTGGAATTTATTAAATTTATTATGTTAATAATTACTATAAATTTCAAATTTAAAATAATGATAAAGAAGTGGTATATAGAATAAGGTTAATGTTAATAAAGTCACAATATTTTTGGTATGATATCAATCAATTTCTTGTGAACTAATATAATTTCATTGTCCTTGGATTTGAGTTTAGTCATGATACATGAAACATATCATTCTTTCATAACCCATCTCTATAATTTTCTATTTTTCATAACTCTAAATAAAGTTGGTAATATATCACATATAATTTTTTAATCATAAATATGTATTTATTCTATTTTACTCAACTAGAGACCCAAATGAATATACTCAACATATGTAGAGCATTCAAAATATTAGTGACCATGTAGGATGGCCTATTATCCCCTAGTTCTTATAGACTTTAGCCTCTAAAAATAGACTTTTAAAAATGTAAAAATCTTTTAGTATGTTCCAAAAAATCCACAATCCATGTAAAACATGCCTTATTCCATCATATATGGTCCATAACCCATATATATATATATATATCTGTGTGTGTGTGTGTGTTATTTTATAAAAATATAGTATTCAATAATAAAAATATAGTTAAAAAGTTGTGATTTTTTGTCCACTTTGACTTTTAATTGATGGTTTTTTTGGGTTTATAGAGTTTAGTTTCACTAGTTTTGAACATTTTGGGTTGGGGTTATCACAACCTATCTCACTATAGATATATTTATTTTATATTATTTAAATTAATTTTAGGTAAATTTAAATTTTTATTAGTTTCAACATTAAATATTTTCTCTATAATTTTTCATTATGTGCACAGTACCCCCCCCCCATAGTTTAAGAGTTCTATAAAATTAAACTAGTACATAGTCCTCACTATTTAATTTTTAATTTTAATGTTTTGACTTATATGTGTATTTCATTGGTTAGATGAATGCTAGTAAAAATAATGTGGCTTCAACCTTATATGAAAATTACATTGGGAATGGCTTGTGAATGGTTATGAAAATCATGTGAAAAGAATGAGATATGGATCTAAAATTAAATTGTGTGATTTTTTATGGTTGGTATACGATTTTTAAAATCATCCATCCAAACCATATAAGTTATTTTTTAATCTATTGAAGCTTACACCATTAGTTCATGGTTTACCAAACAATGTGGTCCAAACGTGTGGTTTTTTCAAGTGGATAAAAATTAGGTTTTATATTTTTTTCACTATTCATTTTAAAGTGATTTCAGCCTCCCATCTCAAAGTTTACATTCATATACCACTAGGGTGCACGGGGATCTCTCATCGTTCCCTATTTTAGAAATTCCAAGCCTCTTTAACCATGTTTATTACAATTTCTAAATATAATACACTTTCATTTTTCTTGGTTTCCTCCTCCTTTCTTCCCCACTTCCCATCTCTCTCTAATAAACCCTAAGAATATTAATGTTTGGTTATAAGTTTGATGGTGTTTTATTCATGGGGTTTTTTATCTTACTCATGTATATGACTCTTTGAGTTTTTCTTTAGCATCCATTATCAAGGGTGATTACCTTCAAAATGATTTTTGTTAAACTAAGGTAGGTATTTTCTTGTGTTTCCTTATATTGTCCTAGAATCATGTGATTAATGATTATAAAGTTTTTATTTATTAAATTTATAGTATATTTTATTTCTTGGTTGAATTTTAAAATGATTTCAAGGTAAATTTTCAATTGGAATAAAGGATTTACTTAATATTTAATGTGGTTTTTAAAATTCCATATATTAATAGAATGTTTAGTGAACTACTTTATATAAAATATGATTCTTGAAGATAATTTTACCATGTTTTGGTCAAGTATAGAATTAAAATGTGATATTTTGATATTTTAGGAGCTTTAATGAAAAGGGGGTTTGTTGATTATTCTGTGGATTTTTAAATTCCTTTAGTGAATTCTTTGGGAAATATTTTAAAAATCAATTTCAATGGGTTAGTTTTCAAAGATTCATTTGAAATAGCTTTTCAAGTTACTATAAAGGAATTGGAATTCCATGTACATTTTGAAAAAATGTATGTTTTTAACCTTTGAATGGTTTTTGAAGGCTTTGGGTGTCACAATGCCCATCACCCAAAGGTACACCACCTCGTCCAGAAATGAAATAAGGGAGATAATGTTGCTCAAAATCCTTCTCCAATAGGCCATGAGTTTATGAAAAGCATTGAGGTTATATCATACACACAAGTGGGAGGAATTAACCTCCAATTTTTTGTGTATGATAAACCTTTATTACTTATTTCTAAATGTGTGTTTTATCAGAGGTGGTATTTGGTCATCATTATCTCCCTTCTCTCACTACTAGCCCAGGTGGGGTGCCTTTGTTAGAGGGACTATGAAAAAGCAGTATCAAAGGTCCAGTTAAGAGATAAGATGGAGTTCAGAGGTAAGAACTGGGGAAAGAAACATTGGTTGGTAATAGAACTATATCATTTGAACTTAGTAAGAGATTTATACAAGGTATACCGACTAGGACATGGGTATATAGGTCACCCACTAATATGATGAATAGAGCATTGAGTTTATTGAGCCTATTGATCTAAGTGATATTGGTTATGGGATAGATATCCAAGAAAAGATCATACATCATTATTCTTTGAGAATTTGTTTTAAATGTGTATTCCTTGGGATTAGGTTGAACCATAATAAATAATTAATGTTAGATATTCTATATTCCATGTTAAGGATTCTATAATATTTTTTTATTTTTCAGGTACGGCTTGAGGTCGACATCCCTAAAGGGTAAATGCCTAGGATATTAATCAGGGTGTGGTAGAAGATCACCACGGATTGGAGGTCAATGATAATGAAACTTGTATGTGGAAACTCTGATAATTTCAGTTCTAGGTTCCACATATGTATAGGGGATCCATTTTGGGCTCAGTGATATATAAATTATTGGAGGATCTAGAAATAGGCTTTAGTTTGATCGGTTATTAAAATGAGAATTGGTTTATTTTTTCAATGACGATATTGTATTTTTTATCCAAGAAGTTGGGTCTCTTATTACTTAGGGATCACCAAGAGTTAACTATCTCATGGAAGAAGTTTCATGACCCATTTGGAGATGATTTTCCTTCTTCAGACATGAAGGTGGTCAGTCGTCTATAACTTCTTATCCTTTGATGGGGGAGTTCTAGTGTATGGGATTTTAGGATCTATTTTAGGAACCTTCACCAATTTGCTTAGAACATCATTCAATAGGAGGAGGGTGAGGCCCTTTGAAGAGATTTTACATCTAGAGATCCAGCACTAGGTCACGCTATTTATGTTGTCACCATAACTAAAGGTGATGGTGAGGGAAGATGTTGTGGAGAGGATTTTGGACCGGACAAGATCATCATGAGAGGGGAATAATCATGACTATCCATAGAGAGAAGTTATGGTATGTGGTTCCCAGTTTCCTGGAAAAAATATATTTTGAACAACTAGGGTTGGTATCATCCCTCATCATCTCATTTCTATGGGGGTGGTGTCTCCTAGATCACTTCAAAGTGATCGAACAAAGGATTCTATTATGTAAGATCTTAAGTAGTGAGAGTAACCAACCATTCTGAGCTGAAATAAGGCAATAGGTGTTTTGTTTCAGGTTTCTCCATTGTAGTTGTTTTAGCCGAGGTAGCACATGTAGGGCACTCCCTCTTTGAACCTATAGAGAAGAGATAGGGTTGGCATAGGATAGCCTAATTATGCTCCTCTTCCTCAGTGAGTAGAGTGAAGACATGGAGGTGTTCATAATCTAGGTTAGAGAGGTTGTAGAGAAGGTTATAGCCATATGAACTCTTTGTAGTTTCCTGTTCTAGGAGAGCTATATTTCATTCAAGGTATACATTTCTTTGTTTTTACTTTTTTTCATGCCATGTTTGATTCAGGAACTACACACTATTTCATATCACCTAACCTAGTCTGTTATTTGGTACTTGAGGTTGAGAGACTTCTAGTACCACTATAATTGACTACTACCGTTGGATGTTGAGTATATCTAAATGAGGTGTGGAGATATTGTGAGATGGTTTTGGGGAAAACCACTCTTGGGGAGACTTAATAAATTTTTGGATACATTGATATGTCATTATCCTTGAAATGGATGGGTTTTATTGGATATCATGGGTTTTTTTAGGATGATGATAGTGTTCTATGATGTTTATAGATAGTACATCACGTTCATTAGTGATAGAGACCCTCGGATAAGTTATAGGTGTTTTATTTCCTTCTCTTACTTGATAGATGAGTTGATGGTGAGTCCATTATAGGTTCATACAAGAGTGATTCCTAGTATTTTGGAAGAGTAATCTAATGACTTCATTAAAAATATTGTGGCACTAACACCTAAATGGTAGATTGAGTTTGGGATAGATATATTATCAGTAGCTTCTGAAATATCAATGTCTCTATATAGGATGAAACCTTCAGAGTTGTGATAGTTATGGGTATTGATTGATGATCTTTTGTAGTGAGGTTTTTTAACTGATTGTATTACCTTGGGGTGCACTAGTTTTTCTTATAAACAAGTTTAGTGGTAGTTTGCATATTTGTATTGATTATCATTTCATAAATCAAGTGATGGTTGAGAATTATTATCACCTTCAAAGGATTAATTATTTATTCAATCAATTGAAAGGAGATAGTTATTTCAAAAAGATCGATATGTGATCAGGATATCATTATATATGGGTAAAGGATGAGGATATGATTAAGACCACATTTCAATGTAATTATGGGAATTAATATGTCATTGTGATTTCATTCAGTATAAAAGATTCTCATGTACTATTTATCGGGTTGATGAACGTAGTGTTCTAAGTGAACATGGATCGGTTAACGGTGGTTTTAATCAAGGACATCCTTTTGTTCTCTATGTTAGATAAAGAGCACTTTGATCATCTGTAAGTAATTTTGGGAGTTCCTCATCATCATCAGCTATTTAGGAAACTGATGAAGTTTTGATTCTTGGTTCATGAAGTTTATTTATTGGTGTAGGTCATGTCCTATCATGGAGTAACAATAAATCCTTCAAATATTTAGGAATTCATTTCTAATATATCCCCAATGACTGTTGTAGAGGTGAAAATTTTCTTTGATCTTATAGGCTATTGTAGAAGTTTCATACCCGTCGCCTCTCGAATAATAACTCCTCTAACAACCTTTATAATGACCTGAGATTTTTTATCCATTAAAATATATACTTTTCTCTATAACTTTTTCTACACACTAAACCCAAAGTAAATAGTAATATATTCAGAATAAATTATTAATAAATCTATAATAAACACTAATATGGTAAGAAATTAATATTTTCAACCTTTAGAGGGTGAGTAATTAATACGAGCTAATATTCAAAAGGTTGTTTTCAATAAAATTTATTTTATTTATATTATATATTGTCTTTAAGAAATAAAAATATACAAATTCTATAATTTAAATTAGATAAATTAAAATTAATTATTAAATTCATCACAAAAAAAATTAATTTTGTATATACATATAATATTTTTCTAAAATAATCAATTTTTAAGTGAATAGTAAAAAAATACCAATATTTATAATGCGGTCAAATTTATATGACTTTGAAGTTATGGAAATATATTTTATATACAAATTATAAATTTATAATGTAAAATAGTCCATTTAAAATTACTATTTTAAATTTATAAATCCCATGATTATCATTTCACAAAATCGGGTAATATTTTATGAAAAAACTATTTTTCATATATTACGTCAATTAAATTTACGCATGGGGAATTCAGGATTTTTATTTATTTTAATGTATTGTAAATATCATTTCAAAAATAATAATCTTATTAATATCATTTTAATGAATAGAATATATAATTCTAACCAATACAAAAACTTTAAGCATAAAAATACAATGTTCTTAAAAATGGGTTTTCACACTTTACATGTGCTTAAAATAATATTACATTCCATAAAAATAAAATATTAATTTGATAAAATTATTCTTACATTTGAGATAATAATTTTCATACAAATTAATATACAAAATATCATTATTATTTATAAAATTTAGATTATTAGGATTAATTATAATTACCAAAATAATGGTGAAACAATTATAGTAAAATTATAGTATTATTAATCTTAAGGAATTTATATCAAATAAATTAAATTGAACACCTATAAATAATGAATATAATATGATTTACAAACATGTAAATAAATATTTAAATATTTTATTAATTTGGTAATCAATACTAAATAAAATTGAGAATTCATAATGGTCAAATGGTTATTTATCTACTAAAATAATTTTTGTACACATTATTTGTTTTAATTTACAAGTTAATTTTATAATTTTTGTCATTTAATAATATATGTTAAATTTAGTTCCATAACACTCGAAAAAATTATATAGTTTATTATATATTCTTTATAAATCATAAAATAACTTAATTAGAAACTAGTTACCAAGTTTAAGAGTAAAAGATTCAAATGAAAAATCTTAATTATAAAAACCTTATAACATGTTTAAAAATGTGTGGAAACACTTTTTTGAGAATTAAAAAATCCAAAAAAACCCCACAATCCACTTTATTCCATTTTTTGATCTATGAACAATTGAATAATATCATTTAATTATTGAAAAATATAAATTTGTCTCCAAAAGTTCCCTTTCACTTATAAAAACACACCGCATTCATAATTCAAATATGACCATCAAATTGGGATTAATCAATTAAAAACTACCATTTATACTCCCAAGAAACATCTCCCAAAAAAATAATCCTCTGGTCACTCATAATTATCCTAATCCCTTCAATTTCAAGGAGACTTCAATGGAAATATCAACTCTCAAAGGTTGGTATTATCTCCTTCTTAAGTTTTTCTTATTAATCTTCATTTTACAAATAAATTATTCCCAAAACAATATGATGACATCTGTATCATTATTATACTAATATATTTTCATATTAATTGTACAGACCATATTTATTTATTTCTATCCACTTAGAAAAATAAAGGAATGTTAATTGTACATGTTCATGGACTACCACCTCCACCAAGAATCGTTCTTTCATTTTTTTTATTCTAGTTTTTCATTATTTATCCGAACAACATAAAATAGGATTTAATATAATAAAAATCAAAATAATATGATTATACTTATTTTATAATGATATTATGTCAAAATAAACACCTTATTAACCATACTCACACATCAAGTTAAAGTGTGATCAAGTTTTGTTCGGTATAACCACCAACGTAAATTATGCTTTAAAATTTGGTCATGGATGACAATGAGAAAATTAATTCTGAAATTATTATAGTTTAATAATAAAATAATGATCATTTTATGGTTTTTTGAAATTTATATTAGGTATATAATTTATTATAAATAAATCATCTTTGACCACCAAAATTACTGAAATAAGTTTTTATCAATTAGGTTTTCAATAACATAACAAAAATATATATGGAATGAAATAAGAAAAAATTAAATAACTATAAGATATATATTATAAAATATTAAAGTATATATTAATAATAAACTTTTTATCAAATTATTGGTAATGATATCAGAATAATTTAACATGTGAAAAACAGTTAAATTTATTAACACTCGATAGTCATAGTACGCTATAACTAATTAATGTAATAAGGATAAAAATCATAATAAGGACTATAAAAGGTTAATATTTATGTTTAATGTCATCAAATATTATAATAAGTTAGTTTTGTTTATTTTTAAATGATTTTATAGTGTGATCAACTAATAAAGGAAATAAGGTATGGGTTTTCATCCCAATTCTTCTTCATTGAGACATGTCTTAATGTTATCCACCATTTTCTTATTTATATGGTGTATATACATCCCAAGAATATATTTTTTTCATGATCTATTATTTAATTCATTGGATTTAAATTATATTATTATTTTCAATATTTTAAATACTTTTGATCAAAAATTACTATGGTCATAAGGGCTTTGATAACCCAATTACCTTTCATTGACATAAACTCTTCTTTTTTGAATATTATTGTTAAAGGTTATCATTAATCATCCATGATAAAATATTATGAAATAATCCTTATTTATTATCTTAGAAATTTTATTTTATATAAATTTCTTCTTCAATGATAATTTCATTTATAAACTATGATATTGCAAAGAATTATTTTTCGAATTTCTAACGAACCATTCATTTCTATGACTGTATTTTATATTTATTCGAAAGTTTTAATTATTATTTGGATAGAAATTATGCTTTATCTCAAGGGATATTTATATTTCCCTTCACCACATTTCTAAATAAATTTTTATTGTTTTTTGCTTTGTGTGGGATTTATTAATGGTTTTTAAATGAATTTTCACGTTTTCCACATTATTAGTTTTTAAAAAGGTTTTTTTTAAAGTAATGTTTTAAAATGATTCAAAATGAAATCATTACTTAAAAATTTAAAATTTCATTTTCAAAAACCTTGAATTTCCTATATAAATTTTTAAAATGAAACATTTTTAAATGTTTACCATATACAATGTTTTCAATAATATAATATCTTTAGTATTTTCCATGTGAACAAAACATTCCACCACCTTTGTAGTTTCATATAAAAAATCCTCTCTACATTTTTAGGATTTCAAAATGAACTTATTTATATTCATGTTTTATAAAATATTTATTTTAAAATAATTTTATGATATTATGTTTTTTTTTTCAAAATTCATTTCCATGGTTCTCCCTAAAAGTGATTTTCATCTATATCTACATAATTCAATATATTTTATTCCTAATTAAGGATATTATTAAAATGATATTATATACCTTATTTTCTAAATAGATTATGTAATGTTCTTTTCATTCAAAAAAAATCTTCAACAATACCTTTTTTACCTAATCATTTAATCTATATAGGCATGATTTTTCTTCTAATACCTTTCCTTTATGAGTACCCTATTGTTGATTCCATTGATTAAAGGGTGTTCACCTAATAAACTATACATCCATTGATATGGAAAATTATTGACCAAACTGTATACCCAAAACTTATATGGTGTAAATACCATGAATTATCTTATTTGAAGGGTATTTTCCTAGAATGGTTCTCGATTTCATTGGATACCAATTTATTTTCCATGGGTTTATAATTATTATTTATGAAACTTTGACTTCTTCCATTATGTTATTCCATTTGAAAAAAGACAAGAAAATCATTCCCATTCCACAAGTTCTTTATATGATAAACTTCAAATTTACCCATTATCTTTATATTTTTTATTTAATGATATGATGATTATTTTCAAGTAAGACAAAAATGTATAGATTATGAGATAGGTTAGACCTATAACAGCCTCAAATATATTGGGTAAAGTCTTATATCTCATGAGATAGAAATGTTATCTTCACAAATTAATGAGTAGTTAGGTTCACAAAGGGTGAGTTTGATGGAGATTATATATAAACACAATGTTTTGTATATATAGGTTGGCGGTCAGCCAGGTTCACAAAGATAATAAATCATATGTTTCTGATTTTCTTTTTTTTCCTATGTTCCATGGCTTGTGATTTATGCTTTATGTTTATGGACTCAGGTTCCCATACTCTTTTGATTCATGTAATATGTTATGTCAATCTATATAGCATGATTTATAAAATACTATTTATTGGGTATGAATCTTCTTATATATATTGATTATATACATATGCTCATATAATGCTCACTTATGGTATTCAATTATTATCACTGATTTTTACCTTTATTAAGAATCTAAGATCACCCCTTTATTATGTTTCCATTTACCTGCATTATAAGGAAAAGCAATACGTAAGTGTCTTATAGAATAACATCTTATGATAAGAATTAATTGGATATTTTGAAGACATTTTGTGGATTAATAATCTATTTATATAACAGTAACTTTTCCATTAGTTGAAAAAGACATGGTCTTTCTAAGTTAATTTATTTTACTAATCCTATTAATCATTAACCATTAATGGTCTTGGGGACGTATTATAATGAAATATTTTATTTATGTCCTAAAATTATCAGACAATTAGGTATGGGTTTCAATAGTTTCTATTAGTATAGGTTTTAGATAACATTATATATTATGATGTTATCGGTTTAGGAAAATTTTGGAGTTTAAAATCTCAAAATATTTTGATAATTTGATGTTTAAACTCAATTTAAAGGTGTAGATGACCATTTAGGTTTGTTGAGGTGATATTAAATATTTTTGGGATTAGGATGATATAAAATTATTGAAAACCAAGTCATAAGTCTAAGGGATAATTTAATGTATATGATAGTATCCTAAAGTATTGGTAAAGTAGTGATTATTTGGTTTTCCAAGAAATAACACCCCTCTCTGGATACTACAACTGGATTAAGGATCTATCATAGTTGTGTCGAGGGGTAATAAACATGAGAAATGTATATTGGGTATTAACTCAATAATCACCAGGTGCATCACAAAGAGGACTAATTTCACACCTAGTTTAACACTCCTAGGGATATGATTTAGTTAATAAAATTATTTTTATAACACTCTAGAAAATATTTATTTCCTAATTACCATGAGGGTTTAGGTTATTATGTATGAGAGAATGCAACTTAAAGTAATCCGGGAAAAACCAACAGAGTTATAAGATTAACCAAGTATAAAATAATTGAAAGGAAAGTGTCATTGGTTTAAAAGAAGGTGTCATTAGAGAATACATATTATATTTTAGGTTTAATATTCATATACTCTGATTCTTTTGGATATTATCATATTCATTTTGTTTTATTTTTTGGTTGACACAGATCCATGAAGATGAAGCTAGGAATGGTATGTATTAAAAAATAACCATTATTTCCTATAACCAAATAAGGGAGCATAGTTAAATAAAATAATCTTAGTATATTCATGTTATGGTGGAAAAGTGTGTTTTTTTAATCTTATCTAAGGTAATGAGGTTGATATGTAAATAGAAATTAAAAATGGATTCTCTTGGATATTTTAATTTGTGAAGTTATATGTATCAATGATATTTTTGTATATTCTAAAATTTATTGAGTATTATGTGAAATATTTAATGATTGTTCTTCAGTGGTTTTTCATTAATGATTTGAAATAAAATATTAAATGGTATAAAAAACCTAGAAAAGTTATTTTGTGATGGGGTTGTATTTTTTGGGATAAATATTTAAGAACATATGATTGAGGTATGAAAAAATATTAGGTTTAATATATTTTTGAGGTTGAATTAATAAAGAGTTGATGTCACGAACCAGCCTGGGTACCCTAGTAACCTAATAACCGAGACGGCCTTCACATAGCCCGAAGGGCGTTCCCGATCCCCATGGGTCAGTGACTAGCACCTGGCATTGTACAACATACAAGTGGGAACGATTTTTCCACAAGAATTTGGAAGTAAGAGTAAAACAAACAGTCTTCATAACAAAAGAAACTCCACAGGGAGTGATGTACCAGAATACAAAGAGGCATGAAATACCAAAGTACTATAACCCAAGTACTAAAAAGGGAAAAACATTCCCAAAGTCCCTAAGGACACAACTCACAAAGACAAGAGATCAATAATAGGATCCACCTCCAAGAGGTCCCTTCCCTTTTCTCGATCCTGGAAGAAGAATGTCTACAAACACCTGAAGGCAAAAGTAGGGTGTGAGCCTAAGCCCAGTAGGATACCACCAAAGATTCCATAACATATTCCAAATATAGATTATCCAAAGAAAAGATTTCAATTTTCAAATAAACAGGTTTAGCAATTCAAAATCATATTCTAACAAAATATGCTGAACATTTTCCAATGATCGGAATAAATATTTCAAGCAAAGGCTTTACAAAAGATGGAATATTTCTAAAACAATGGATTATATAAAACATTTATATAAAACAGTTTATATAAATTCATCAGTCATGTAAAACAGTTCACAAGCATTGGCATACATTTATATATCAAATATAAAAAAATAATTGAGAAACATGGTCATCTGCCAAAAGGTATGATAGTATTAACCAGTTATAGGATTCTGCACTCTCTATGTGAACTCAGCAAAATTTGTATACACACATCCCTATGACATTGGCCAAAGGAGACTAGTCACCAACCCTTCGGGGATGTGACCCTCCACAAGTATGTTTTATAATGTTGTCATAGCGTAGAGTGTATCCAAATAACTCACTAACTACTTAAGGCTTGCATGCGCTCTTACATGATGGGAAAACTATTTTAAGAATTCTTAAAATACGATCAATCCCATTCTCCCAATTCAAAAAAATGAAAATTTCATTTCATTTAAAACCAAAACAGGTTTTATTCAAAACATGCCTTTCCACAAGATAAAACCAATGGGTTTCTATCAAATCCTTTTTAATCCATTTTTATAAGTTTGAAATCCATTCAAAATAAATTCCATCATTACAAAATTCATTTCACAATTAAATTCGTCAATTTAATTGAAATCATTTCCATCAAATCCAAAATTTAAATTTAAACAATTTAAATCGGCCAATTTCCATAAACACACCCAATTTAATGGTATTGGGATTTTCCCAAATTTCTATGCCAAAACCATTTTAAATATCTCAATTCAATGGAATCGAGTTTTTATCAATTAATTGAAATCAAATTTGAGCAATTGAATTTAAATCAACAATTGAAATATATCAAGAAAATACAATGATAAAACAATTTGACAAGTCGGGATGGAACCACCTACCTCGATTTATTGATGGGAGTTTACCCAACAAGAAACCCCAACCACCGAGCCGCACAACGACGTCGATCAAAAACTGGATCTAAATCCTTAAAACCAAAATTAAGATCAAAGGGATCAAGATCTTGCAAAAATAGATCTAGATTCACAATCCTAGATCTATACATCAACTCATAGGTATAGATCCATGGAAATAAAGGAAATATTACATGAAAAGATCAAGGAAAGATATAGGATTAAACGAGATATGCAACAGGATGAAATCCACTTACCGGGAGGAGAGAGGATCTTCAATCCAAGCCTTCAATCTCGAAGAAAAATGTTTGGATCGCCTTGGAATCTCTATAGGAGGCTTTGGAAAGACCTATAAGAGATAAGCTCGTTCCAAGGTTAAAAATATGGAAGACCCGGGGGTTCAGGTGGTTTTAAAAGAAATTCTCAGAATTAAAAACTTTGTGCACAGTTTACCCGGGAAAGGGAGCACAATTTTTCAAACCATGCACACACCGTGCAGACCTCCCTATCTAGAGATACACAGTCCGCACGATTTGGTCGCACTGTTTTTCAAACCGTGCACACACCGTTCATACCTCTCTATCCAGTGTTGCTTTGTTGGCACGGTTTGGTCACATGGCTTGCCATACCGTGTGCAACCCATGCACAATCCATTGCCCTTTTGTTTTACTTAAAATTTCACCCAAACACACCCCAGAGTTTCTACTCCAAAATAGAGGTGCTTAGAAACATAAAAAGTACCTAGAAACGTAACGTGATGTTACAACCTCCCCACCATAAGATCTTTTTGTCCCCATAAATCCTATGAAGAAATATCCACATCAAAAATATGAGTTCATTGATCTCTCATTAGTGCCTCCCTTTCCCACATCTCATGAGAATCAGAACCATGCTGCCATAGTACACAGACCAGAGGTATCGTTCTCCCATGATGTACCTTGGTCTCTGAATCAAAAATCCTGACTGGTCATTCAGTAACAAATAAATCTGGTTCAATCTCAAGATCACTCCACCTCACAACATGGGATGGATCAGAGAGATACTTTTGCAGCTGCGATACATGGAACACGTTATGTATCGACGTCAGTTTTGGTGGTAGAGATAAACGGTAAGAAACTTTCCCCACAAGACCAATAACCTCAAAAGGTCCCACAAAACGAGGAGCAAGCTTCCCTTGCCTCCCAAGCCGTCGATGGCCTAATCAGGGTGAAACTTTCAAGAGCACCTGCTCACCAACTAAGAACTCTAAAATTTTACGGTGATGATCAGCATAAGACTTGTACCGACTCTGTGCTGTCAACATTCTCTAATGAATCAACTGGATCTTAGTTGTCGTCTCTTGGACCAAACTCGGTCCTACCAAAGAATTTTCACCAATCTCCGACCAACATAAAGGATATTTACAAGGATGGCCATACAAAGCCTCAAAAGGATCCATTTTGATCGCAGACTGATAAATTTTATTATAAGAGAACTCAACTAGACCCAGATGATCATCCCAAGAGCCACCAAAATCAAGAACACAAGCGCGGAGCATATCCTCAAGGATATGAATAGCTCTCTCTATCTAGCCATCTGACTTTGGATGGTAGGTCGTGCTCAAACGGAACTGAGATCCCAGTGCCTCCTGAAGGCCTCTCCAAAAGTGAGAAGTAAACTGAGGATCCCTATCAGAGACTATAGCATATGGAACTCCGTGTAGTCGAACGACTTCTTTCACATATATATTTCCCAACTCCTCAACTTTGGTTGTATCCCAAATAGGAATAAAGTGAGCTGACTTGGTCAGCCTGTCGATCACAACCCATATCGCGTTCTTCTTCCTCTAGTTTTGAGGTAACCCAACCACAAAGTCCATCGAGATTTCATCCCACTTCCATGTAGGGACCGGAAGTGTTTAAAGAAAACACAAAGGTTTATGGTGCTCTGCTTTCACCTACTGGCATGTATAGAAATGGGATACAAACTCAGCAATGTCTCATCTCATACCCAGCCACCAGAACTGTCGCCGCATGTCATAGAAAATTTTTGTGGTTCCTGGGTGCACATCCCACTGAGAGTTATGGCAATCCCCCATCACATCCTTCCTTTCCGATAACGGAAAAATGTAAAAGTTTTGATAACACATAACATTCTCTTTGGATAACGACCACTGGCTGTCAGTCTCCCCACCATAAAGAGAGTCCCTAATGTTATGGAAATCATCATCCAGTTGTTGTTCCTGAAGAATCAATTCGAGGAGATCAGAAGTCAACTGAACACTGGATAAAGAAACTTCATTCCTCTTCCACTGAACTGCAATACGCAACAGAGAAAAAAGAGCCATCAAACTCCACTCTTCTGAAGATTCTTTCACATCCTGAGTTGGAAGTTTCATGCTTAACGCATCTGCAATGACATTCCCTTTCCTCGGGGTATAGGAAATGTCAAAGTCGAAAGATTGCAGTTACACCACCCAATTCCTTTGGCGAAGATTCAAATCTTTTTGAGAGAAGATATAACTCAAGATCTTGTGGTCTAAATACACAGTAAACCTTTCTTCATAAATTTAATGTCTCCAACACTTAATTGTGTGCATTACAACTACAAGTTCAAGGTCATGGGTAGGATAGTTCTTCTCATGAGGCTTAAGATGACGAGATCCATAGGCAACAACATGATTACCCTTCATGAGGACACACCCCAAACCTGAACCCGATGCATCACAGAAGACCACATAACCTATCCCAACCTCAGGAAGAGTTAACATCGGCACAGTAGTCAAAAGACGCTTTAGCTCAACAAAAGAAATCTGAAATTTTTAATTCCCAGAAAACATCACTCCCTTTCGAGTCAAAGTAGTCATTGGAGAATCTAACTTTGAGAAGTCTTTAACAAACTGGTGATAATCTCCTTCTAAGCCCAAGAAGCTCTGAATCTCAAAAACATTTCGTGGTTGTTCCCAAGTCATAACATCCCTCACCTTATCAGGATCAACTGATATTCCTTGTTCTGACACCACATGTCCCAATAATTTCACTACCCAAATCTAGAAATCGAACTTCGAAATCTTGTCATAAAGTCGGTGATTCCTTAGAAGACTCAGAACTGTTCTCAGATGATGCACATGATCCTCCTCATACTAGTAGTAGAAAATAATGTCATCAACAAATACTACCACGAAAGTATCTAGGTACTCACAGAAAACCATGTTCATCAAGGCCATGAAAACAGCAGGTGCATTTGTTAGGCCGAAGGGCATAACAAGGTACTCATAATGGCCATACCTACTCCGAAAAGCAGTCTTAGGAATGTCAGATTCCTTTATCCTCAACTGATGGTAACCAGATCGAAGATCTATTTTTGAAAACCACTTTTCTCTTTTCAATTCATCATACAAATAATCAATTTGTGCTAATGGATATTTTTTCTTTATCGTAACTCGATTGAGTTTTCGATAATCAACACATAAGCGAAGAGAACCATCAGCCTTCTTGGAAAAGAGAATTGGTGCTACCCAAGGTGGCACACTCGAGTGTATAAATCCTTTCTCAAGAAGATATTCTAACTGATACTTCAGTTATTTTAGTTCAGCTGGATCCATTCGGTAAGAGGGAATAGAAACTGGTTGAGTACCAGGAATTAAGTTGATAGAAAAGCCAACCTCTCTTACTGGTGGAAAACCATAGAAGTTGGAAGGAAACACGTCTGGAAACTCAGCGACGACTTGAGAAAGATCACCACACATTGAATCTCTATCTAGATCAAAATAAAACACTAATAAAACTTTCCCCAACTCTGAATAATAGGGTCCATCTCTGCTTGACCTTGGGTCCCATTCTCCTTGAAAAGAATGGGGCACACCACTAGGTGTAGTAGGATATACCCATCGAAGAGAACAATTATTCCTGGATTTATTGGCAATGATCCAATCTGTCCCAAAAATGACGTCAAAAGATTTCATTTTGAGAACCAAGAAATTCCAAAAATGATCAACATCTGATAGAGAGAAGACACAAGCAGGACTACAGAGACCCTTCTCTCTCATTGTACCAAGGGGTGTAGTAATATACATCGCACACGATAAAAGTTCCATAGGTAGATTAAGCATATTAACAAGATGGGTTGAAATAAAAGAGTGATATGCACCAGTATCAAAAAGAGTTGTCACTAAAGATGAAGTTATAGTAATGGTACCTCTCATAGTTGCAGGACCTGCATCAGCTACCTCTGGCGACTCTTCCACTATGTGAAGAAGCTTTGTTCTGAATCCCTATGGCTGGAACCATTTTTTACATGAAGCATTTGATTTCCCCGTAGTATTTGGAGGTGATGATGATCCTATTCCACTACACAGAGTATAGAAGTGATGGCAGAATCTCTATAATTTCCCTAAAAGTCCGCAGGAGCTACAGTTCTTGGGTGCCTCATTGCAAACCCTCTTAGAATGTCTTGGATTTCCACACTGATAGAAAGTCAAAAAATCCCCTCCCGTTGTTACCGGAGGTCTATAATGACTCTTCTGTCAAGAACTTCCATAATAAACGTCTCGCTTCCATTTTCCTTCAAAGGAATCGGCACTTCCACTAGGAGGGAAAAGAACCTCCTTCAAGCCTGACTTTCCTTCCAGGTCCATCTCAACCATCATGGCCCTATGCATCACATCAGCATAAGTAGGTAACTTTAGTAAGAAAACCTGAGAATGAATATCTGATCGAAGTCCCAACTAGAATCGTCGATCCTTCGTCCTCTCATTAGATACAATCTCAGGAGAAAATTGTACTAGCTCATAAAAGCGATTTGAGTACTCAGTCACAGTTTTTTTGGCCTGTTCAAGTTTGAAAAACTCCACAGCCTTGGCCAACACCATTGATTTTGGTTAGAACTGTTTAGTGAAAAGAACCCTAAAGTCTTTCCACTCCAAAACCTCATGTTTCCCAGCCGTCACCATTGTGTCCCACTATCTTCTACTTGGTCTCTCCAGTGAAAAGGTGACACACTTCACCTTGATCACATCCGGTGTCTCCAAGAACCCAAACAGACATTCAATCTTACTCAAACATTCCTCAGCATGTTGAGGATTAGTGGAGCCTTTGAAAATTGGTGGCTTCTGGTTTAATAACTCTTGAGAACGACTTCGAAGAATATAACAATGAGGATCTATAGCTGGAGTCTGAACATGAACTAGAGGTGGTACATTCTCAGAGCTTGGACAGTGTGAACAATCACCTCAACCAGACTCGGATCCACAATAAGACTCGCTTGATAAGGTTCAGCAGCAGCCTCCTTTTTGGATTTGATCTCCATATCTTCTCAGACACATGATGTTACACAGCATAAAAATACATAGATTAACACCCAAACCGAGTAACAAGGAAAACTATTCTTAAAATAAGAGATTAACAAGATTTGGATTCCACTCTATCCAAATCAAAACAGGGAAAATACTAGAAATAATCCACAAGTCGTATTTCCCTAACCAACCCTGGTGACTTAAGGTTCATTGTGGTGAGAGCTGGCCAGGAACTCAATCACAACTACCTCCTATGTCCCAACAAGAAAACACAAATGCATACTATCATCGAGGAAAGATGCTTAACTTGCCTCCGATACCACTTTGTCACGAACCATCCTGGGTACCCTGGTAACCTGATAATCGAGCCGTCCCTAACATATCCCGAAGCGCGTTTCTGATCCCCATGGGTCGGCGACTAGCACCAGGCATCATACAATATACAAGTGGGAACGGTTTCTCCATAAGAATGTGGAAGCAAGAGTAAAACAAACAGTATGCATAACAAAAGAAACTCCACTGGGAGTGATGTACCAAGATACAAAGAGGCATGAAATGCCAAAGTACTACAACCCAAGGGAAAACAGTCCCAAATTCACTAAGGATACAACTTACCAAGACCAGAGTTCAACAACAGGATCCACCTCCAAGACGTCCCTTCCCATTGCTCAATCCTGGAAGAACAAAGTCCACAAACACCTGAAGGGAAAAGTAGGGTGTGAGCCTAATCCCAGTAGGATAATACCAAAGATTCCATAACATATGCCAAATATAGATTATCTAAATAAAAGATTTCAATTTTCAAATAAACAGGTTTGTCAATTCAAAATCATATTCTAACAAAATATGCTAAACATTTTCAAATGATCGGAATAAATATTTCAAGAAAAGGCTTTACAAGTTATGGAATATTTCTAAAACAATGGCTTATGTAAAAAATTTATATAAAATAGTTTATATAAATTCAGCAGGCATGTAAATCATTTCACAAGCATTGACATCCATTTCTATCTCAAATATAAATAAAAAAGCGAGCAACATTGTCATCTACCAAAAGGCACAATAGTATTAACCAGTTATAGGATTCCACACTCTCTATGTGAACTCATCCAAATGTGTATACACACATCCCTATGACACTGGCCAAAGGAGACTAGTCTCCAACCCTTCGGGGGTGTGACCTGCCGCAAGTATGTTTTAGAACGTTGTCATAGCGTAGAGTGTATCCAAATAACTCACCAACTACCTAAGGCTTGCATACGCTCTTACATGATGGGAAAAATATTTTAATAATGCTTAAAATATGATCAATACAATTCTCCCATTTCGAAAAAATTCCAATTTCATTCCATTTAAAACCAAAATAGGTTTTATTCAAAACATGCCTTTCCACAAGATAAAACCAATGGGTTTCTATCAAATCCTTTTTAAGCCATTTTCATAAGTTTGAAATCCATTCAAAATCAATTCCATCATTACACAACTCATTTCTCAATTAAATTCAACAATTTAATTGAAATCGTTTCCATCAAATCCACAATTTGAATTTAAAAAATTTAAATCGGCCAATTTCCATAAACACACCCAATTCAATGGAATTGGGGTTTCCCCAAATTTCTATGCCAAGACCATTTTGAATATCTCAATTCAAGTCGGGATGAAACCACCTACCACAATTTATTGACGGGAGTTAACCCAATGAGAAACACCAACCACCGATTGGCACAATGACGTCGATCAAAAACTAGATCTAAATCCTTAAAACCAAAATTAAGATCAAAGGGATCAAGATCTTACAAAAGCAGATCTAGATTCACAATCCTAGATTATACCTCAACTCATAGGTATAGATCCATGGAAACAAAGGAAATATTCCATGAAAAGATCAAGGAAATATAGAGGAATAAAAGAGATACGCAATGGGATGAAATCCACTTACCAAGAGGAGAGCTGATCTTCAATCCAAACCTTCAATATCAAAGAAAGATTTTCGGATCACCTTGGAATCTCTCTAGGAGGATTTGGAAAGACCTAAAAAGATATAATACCGAGCCAAGGTCGAAAATATGGAAGACCTGGGGGTTCGGGGGTTTTAAAAGAAATTTTCAGAATTAAAAACCGCACGCACGGTTTACCTGGGCAGCGGCACATGGTTTTTCATACCGTACGGACCTCACTGTCCAGATATACACAGTCCTCATGGTTTGGTCGCATGGTTTGTCAAATCGTGTGCAAAACGTGCAAACCTCTCTGTCTAATGCTTCTTGGTTGGCACGGTTAGGTCGCACGGTTTGTCAAACCGTGTGCAAACCGTGCACAAGCCATTTCCCTTTTGTTTTACTTAAAAGTTCACCCAAACGTACCCCCAAGTCACTACTCCAAAACAGAGGTTCTTAGAAACATCACAAGTACATGGAAATGTAATGTGATGTTACAGTTGATAGATATTCAAAAAATATGTTGTATTGTATTGATAACCATTATATTGATAATCAATTCATGATACTTTTAGTAAATTTTATCACATTTATGGGATAATATTGTCTAGTTTGTGATTTTATGAACTAGTGATTGAATATAAGATGTGATTTTGGGAAATATATGCTATGGATAATATATTATTAGGGTATAAACAATCAATTTTGTTTTAGAAAAGATATGTTTTTTTATCTAACTTAAGATAATAAGGTAGATTTCATATTGGAAATTTTATCTTGAATAATAAATATGTTCACAATACCCTATCCTACTTTCATTAGTGGGGAATAATTAAAATTGTGAGGATGAAATTTATTTCATATGGATAGAATGTAGTGACCAAATATTTTAGATCCCTTAAAATTCATATTATTTTCTATAACAGGTGTCACATGATATAAAAACTATTTTAAATTTGGATTACATATATATTTGAGGTTTTGAATATTAGTAAAACAACTTTCTATATATTTTTCATTGTTATGAATGAATTTGATGTAATAATTTCCTAGATTATCTATCGCATCGATAAGGTTATAACAGTTCCCTGCTATGATGAGATCCTTTAAATTCCATGATGATATTTTCAAATATAGCTATGTGGTTCGATAACATACCTAATGGTACACATCATATATTGATATTCATGTTTGATTACTCATAAGTGGATGATAGTTTTTCTTATTAAGTATACACTTTGTAATCACCCAGATGGGAAATTATGAGAATAGGACCTTCAGTAAGAATTACACATGTTTTTGTGACATCAAATATTCCTATTTGTGAGCATGTGTAATGGTTCTTATACATAAAGATTATTATTAATGGATTTTATGACATTCAGACTTATATTTACCAACTAAAACCATGATGTTATATGTTTGGGGAAGTATGGTGAATTGGGTGTGTTGAAAATGACATGTTATTAATGGAAAATTCAAGGAAGGATTTTTCCCTTCCATATTTATGGAAGTTGATATCTTAGACATTTAATTGGAATGAAACCGTCGCATTAAATTCCATGTCCTCTGTGTAACTAATTATTTATTTCAGATAGTTAAAGAAAGAAGTATCAAGTATATATGGTCATGACAGAGATGTATGAGCTTGTTGATGATATATTGTGACTGATGGATTATATTACTTTGTGAGAATTTATATATTTAATGAACCAACCCATCTTTCCCTCAAGCCCGACACCTGACCCGATCCATCACATACCAAAAGGGAATTCCCGATCCCCATGGGCTGGCGACCAGCACCTGGGTATCAAACGAAAAAATTGAGGGAATGATTTCTCCCAACCTGAACAACCACATGATATAAATCTATAGAGAAATAAAGTAAGAGTGGAAGTATAACAAATATATATTCCATAACTATATAGAAAATAGTGGAAATAGAAAAAATGTAACAGTACAAAATCCCAAAAGACAAGTCAAACTGCAAAGGACACAAACCAAACTACTACTCTAAACGATGGCATGTACAAACCCCGACCATGTCACCACCAGCTACCCATACCAACTAACATGAAACATGTTTCCTCACTACGGTGCCTTGCCTTTCCCTTCACTAGAAAACAAACAAAGTTCTACGCACCGCCGAATAGGTGCAGAGGGTGTGAGCTAACAGGCTCAATAGGATCCTTCCCGTGTGTTCTATAGAAATTCTATGTATAAAAAATCATGTATTCTCATTTTAAAATAAAACATGGAATGATAAGCAGTAAATCAGTTTTACATAAAACAAGGTAAACATCTCCCTTTTCGACAGTTCTAAAAAAAGATAGTATTACAGTTTCAAATCACATTTTCCATATCATTTTTCACAAGAATCAACATGCATATCAAGGCTAACTCAGAAAGACAAGTTGTAAAAAACAGAAGCATAGGTATCACAAATCCAAGGAATACTATAGGTCTAGGTAGCAGACTACTCATACCAAAATAATCAAGTGTATAAAACTGATCCTAGAACACAGGCCTAGGAAGTAGAGGAATACCCTAGGAGTAAACCCCAAAAAATGTCAATATTGGTACCATAGAACAATAGTCCTAGAAAAGAGAGGAAATCCACAATAAAAAACCCCTTGATAATCATAAATAATAGACGATGGCCTCAAGAAAAACCTTCTACCTAAGTACCCAAGTTAACCCATGTGCTCAATTTCACAAACCAATTTCAATGCTTTCAAAACCACTCAAAACCATTTCACAATCCATTTATCAAAAGCTAGGGAAAATAATTTCTCTTTCAAACCCCTTTTTCAACACACACAAACAATCGTGTCAATTTATAAAATCAATTTTATAAAGAAATATAAATCAAACTAATTATGATTGGGTATATATGGAACCACCTACCTCAAATCTTGGGTCGTACACACCCATAATGGAATATAAGATCAACAAAAACCAACAATTACAATAAAGGCCCTATAATCAAACTCATACATCAAAGGATTGATTAAATTTACAAGAAAAGGGGTTGGTGGATAGAAGAAAACTAACATACCTCAAGAAAGGATATATGATACACCACAACTAGCCAAAGAATGGCCTTCGGAACAATATCTCACAATAGATATATAGAAAGACAACAATAATAATCTAAATTAGATCAGCAGATCTGATAACAAAAGGCCAGGGTGCTATAGTGATCAACCACAACGAAGAACCAGAAAGAACACTTACCCCAACAGATGCACCATATATACATTGAGGATCCAAAGCTGGTCTGATCGATCTAGAAGGTGGGGAACCTCTAAAAACACCTAGAATCATCTTAGGGTCGAGAGAAATGAAGTCTATGAAGAGAGGGTCAAGAAAAACATCCAAATGTGTGACTTTAAGATGGGCATGGGATGAGTCATGATGTGTACCCCTTAGTCACAACATATAGGCCATGCTGGATAAGTTATGTCAAAAAAAACATCTCCTCGGTTAAAAATATTCTATTTAACCCCTATATGACATTTACCTTAGGTAAACGACATGTACCTCCACATAGAGTGATCTCCACATTCTTGACATGAATCCAATAACCAGTACATGGCGTGTACCTCCAGTATATAGCATGTAATTTTAGTACATGGGATGTACCATCTCTACATCCTGTAGAAAATCCATAAAAATACTTCTAAGTTCTTTTAACCAAAAGGGGACTGAGAAAAATGGAAAACATACCTGATCAAGGTAATGGGATTTTACAGTATATGGTAGTCAATATTACGACGTTAAGTTCTTTCACGTGGTTTTCTTGACCCATTATTATACAGTAATCTTGGAATTTAGGTAACCCAACATAATGCTAAACATAAAGAATCCTAGAGGTTAACACACTAACTATTTCTACTGATCTTGATTATATTTTTTTAATTTATTAAATGAAATAAATATTATTCTCAAGACCGATGAATAATTTTATTCAAGTTTTAACAATAACAAATGGTATTTATGAATATATATTTATTTGTGTATTAAATAAATGATGAGAATTATGAGCAGACCAAGATCATGGATATCGGTTAATATTTATTTGAATGTTGGTAAAATAATATTTATCATTTCTTCAGTTAGATAAGGCTATAAAAATATTATTATTATTATATCCAATAGGGACTAGATTGGTTTATTATATTATTTAAGTTATGGTGTTCAATTAGATAATATTTTTTAACCTAAAATATATCTCTATAAATAGATAGTTATGTCTATTGTGCAGGTTTACTTGAAAAAATTGATATTTTAGAATCAATTCAAACAACAAACTTCCCTCTCCATTCCCCCATTCATATTATCAAGAATATGGATATCTCCTTAAATCCATAAGGATATTTAAGTTATTATGATGAACAACACAACACGATTAATATGTTGCGCTAGAACCTGGAAATCAATCACTGTCATTCAGAGATTAAAAGACAGTGTGTGGATCACCACTAGAGAGATTCTACATGAAGATATTATAGGTGAAATGCAGGTAACCTAGAAGGGGTTCGAGATTATCAATATCCTCATAAAATATAGTTCTTAATTTGTGGTAACCTTACTTCAGATATAAATATGAATTAATTATGAATTTAATATAAAAATATGTTATACGAGTTATGTGCTTTCATATGTCAATATTTGGTGGAAAACAATAATTGTTCATGTCATTTAAATCATTCATAATTTTCAAATGATCCATCATATTTGATAAAAAGTTTATGGTTATTTCATAGACTACGGCACTTCCACTGCACCTAGAACCTACAAGCAGTATCATAGGAGTCATGTTTTAAATTTATAATTATTTATGCGATTGTTAATATATTATGTTCAATAATGGTTGGATATTTAATTTTAGATTATTAACTCTTTAATTCAATGTTTTATTATCATGATTACAACATTTTAAATGATTTATTCAAGTCTCAAATTTTTTTAAAGGTTTTGGAACAAATGGTAAATGGCAGGAGATTTCATCGGGAACAGCCAAGGATTTTCGCAAGTGAGACTGGGTTACACATTGTGTAGCCAGAGTACACAATGTTTACCCAAGTGTACTGCACCTAGACATTCCATGGGATACACAGCATTCCAAGAAGTAACTAAACACGGTATAATTATTTCACAATGCATATAGACCAATCCAACCTAGCACACAATTTTTTAGTTACACAGTGTGTATCTGGCATACACATCATGTTTTCTACAAGATTTAGTAATGATATTCATGAAAACCATGTGGTTAAATAAATAGTTAAAACTCGCATGAGAGTGAAATCCTAGAATATTAATGAAATGCATGAAATAATTCCATCGTACATGGTGTGTAGTTTATTATTTCTCGCATCCAAAATATATGTAGAGTTATTTGGCATGTTATGCGAACACATGGCTAGAAATAACATATGATGTGTAACGAGAGTAGACATCATGTGTTCTTGCATTCTAAGAACATGTTGAATCCTTTTTGGGGATTCATGATCACTCAAAAAGTGTGATAAATGTCATGTAGTTGGCTAGTGCGCACTATGTAGTCCTATAGAGGTACATACCAACCCCCAGACATTTATCCTGAGTACACTACAATCAATGTATACCGCATGTAGCATGTAAGTACACACCATTTATCCTCCCAAAAAATTATTGAATTAAATTACAATAAATAATTAATTTTAGTATTAAAATCTAATTACACGGTTGGAACCATATGTTTTTTACTATATAATAATGGTTTTAAAGAATTATTAAATACTTAATTAATTTTTTGTTGTCATTTATAATTATTGTTCATGGAATTTTTTCTATAAAATAATTAATTATGGGTATATCTAAGAGAATTCAGATTGTCATTAAGATAAAATGAAATTAATTAATTAATTAATTAATTAAATCAAGTATGTTTATCTAAATAATAAAGAATGAAAAGAAATGAGTTTTAGATAGTGTACTTTTAGGTAATTTTTGAAAGGGTATAACCAATCATAATCTTGACCAAGACCTTTGTATGTGTTGGTATTATTTAATTTAACTTATTTCTTGGTTTTTCAAATAATTTAATATTAAATTAAAATGATGGCCTAAGAGTAATTTCTCCCTCATTTATTATATTAGAAAATTGTGTCTAATTCAATTTATGTAATTCCCCTAAAAACCATTTGGTTTCCCTCACCTGTGTGTGATTTATAAAAACATTTAATAAATGGAGTATCTCAAGTCACATAGAGGTTGTTCAAGACCGAATCGAGATGATACCAACCAAGGTGATACATAGGTGGAGTGGTGGGATGTTTCAACTCATAACAAGGTCGGCACAATGAGTTTTACCCTAGGTCATAGGTTGATTTATTGTCCATTCAATAAATAAACCATTTGATAAGTTCATGATCAGGTTATTTATTTTATTATTTTTTTATTTCTAACTTATGTAAAATTTATTTTGTGGATTCAAGAACATGATCACATAAATTAATTAATTAATTAATATGAAAATATTGAATTTAAATATATGTATTATGAATAAATGTTTTACCAAAACGTGGTAATAAATTAACCAAGATCTGTTTAATATTAAAAATACATGTAAAAAATAAAACAAGATAAAATTTGGGCATAATAAATAAAATTTCTCAAAAAAATATTAATTAGTACTTGACCTTCCATCACTTGATTTGGAATGAAAGTCCTAGGACTAAGTGTTTGACCAATCCATGTTGGGTTGCTTACTTTTATCATGGAGTTATTATGAAATTTTTGGGTTAACATAACTAACATGTATCCAAATTAGTTCCCCACACTAGAATTTATGTAACTTGGAGATAACTATTGAGGAAATCCATGTAAGGATTTCTGAAATGTGGATTCTACTCAATGGACTAATAAGTTGCAAGCTCATAGTTGGCAAAGACCTACCTACCAAAATACCGTCAAGTATCCAGAAAAACCATGTTGGGGTTATGAGGAGGTACTATAAAATAGAATATCCAAGAAATAAAACATTATGATTCTAATGGTGAGAGATTTTGGGACTTGATAAATAGTAGGAGACTTAAAAAATTAAATTCATTTTTCTTCAAATTAATTGTAATTAAGTGAAGTACTAATGATTTTATATTTTATATTTTTTGAATAATGGAACGTTTTCCATGCACATTATCCATGTGATCTATATTGTGGAAAGATCATCTCCTCACTTGAAGTAACATCGTGGAATGGTTTAGATTCCTTCGGGTTGTGTTACACCATGAATGGAAATTTTACATTTCAGAATCGTCATTACCAACTCTTCTAATATAATAAGTGACTTGAAACACCTAAATACTTTGAATATAAATATTGAATGCATAAAATAATGAGTCTCTAAAAAAACACTCTCTTATACCCTATCTAATAAAAACAATTTTGTCACTTGTGTGATTAGAATTTCGAGAAACTAGCAAACACAGTTACGATCGGTAAGATATTTAGAGTCTGAAAGGATCAACCTATATTTTCAGTGAATAGTAACTTAATCCTTATGAATAGTAACATACCTTTTTGAATAGTAATAAATAGTACATCAGCAAAAAAAGTAGAAACTTTACCCATGAATGTATAAATACAATTTAGACATCTTATAATTGACAAAATGATCATAGCATAAGTATTTGAATTTTTTTGAGTAATAAATATTTTAATTACAATTTTATGATTAATTTAATAATTCAAAATGGAAATTTATTTTCATAAAATCTAATCATAAGTTTTTATTTGATTTTCTTATGGTTATAAGATAATTTTATGAGACCTACGTTAATCTTTTAAGGTGTTATAAAATGAATTATAGTTTTAAATTTATTTTTTGAATAAATTATGATTTTATTTAAATTTTTAATTAAAATTATTTATAAAATTATTTTCAGAAAATGGATTCCATTTTTGAATTATACACATTGAAAACTGGTTTAGTTGAATTTATGGTATTTTTCTAACATTCTTATATTTTTGATGAATAGTGAAATACGATAATTTACCATATATATGCATTATGAGTTTTTTTTTAACAAATGGAGACTTGAATTTGTCAGCAAATTCATGCCACAAAAAATTATTTAATAAAAATTATAATGATATTTTCTTGAGGTGTAATGAGTTTACACCAACACAAAAGTGAGAGCAATACATGAAGATATATCAAAGAAGTGCAAACAGAAGCTCACTCGAAATGTCTGAGACATCATGCCTTCACATAAGAAATCAAATCAATCTAAAAGTGTAGAAACTATGAGCAAGCTCAAAGGCCTCAAGATAATTGTGTGCAGACCATGAAACATCCATCTCAAAGTCAGCAGAATATGCTACTCTTTGAAATAAAATGTTAGTGTTCATAGAGCAGCAACATTCATGAAAGGAGACATGCAGGTATGTCAGATTAGAAAAAAAAGAAGCACTAGTCATTGAAGATTAGGGAGTTTTTTTAGACTCCTACCTCAACCTCTTATTGAATATTATGCATTCGATATCATGGTAAGTCTTCGGAGAAATTTTACCATTTCTAAGCCTTTGATAAGGTATTTCATCTCATTGCTCCATTCGAGATTCCAAATCTTCACTCACCTCCTCAGTATACTGATATGTATACATCACAACCGGGTCAGATTCTTCATTCAAGTTATCATTAGGAGGTAAAATAGAAGAATCAACCCCAATATATGAACGATTATTTATTGACATCTTTCTAGAAGATTCAAAAATGGTTACAATTGGATCAACCACACTTGTTGATGTTGTAATTTTAGAGTTGTCCTTTTTAGAAGCATCAAGTGATCTCGTAACAATTGTTCATTCATGTTGAGAATACTCCCTACGCTTCCTATTTTTTATAAATTATGAGTTAAATACACGATTCCTAGAATTATCATTGTTTTAATAACCCATGGTTAAAACTCACATCCACTTAATACTATTTTTTTCATGGAATAATCACTATTTCTTGTCTTATGGAAAAAATAATAAACTAATGATTAAAATATTAATAAAACCCTCCTCTCCTCTATTATAAAAACCACCCACACTATCATCTTCTCTTCACTTCTCTCAAGCCTTGTTCCTTGTCAAAAATCTACAAAAATAACCTCCCAAGATCCTCCCCCGTGTGCATCATCTCTTAATCCCATAAAAAGTCGGAATCCTCTCCCCTAAAGAGGCTCTCAAGGAATATTAATCCAATAGGTAAGTTCCACTTTTCAAATCTTTTACTTTCTTTTCAACTTCCTTTGTTTTATTTTCTATCCTCACCTATTTTAATCCAAATGTTATGAAAACTCCAATAACTTACATGTACTGTACGGTTTTTATGATTATGGAATAATTTATTATCATCTCTTCTTTTCTCTTCTTTTATTCTAATATTAAATCAAACAATCTAAGATGTGATAATTTACCACATTCAAGGACGATGGGTTTTTAATTTATATTATTGTCTTAAATTATGGACTTGAAGCCATTCTTATGGTTGAACAAGACTATAATATATTTATTATGTATCATCTAAGGTTCTAGAATATTTTTTATGAATGGTTTAGATTTATAAATAAAAATGAGTTTGTTGTATTCAAAAACCACCAATTAACCGGAACGATTATCGTTAAATAATTTATATAATTATTCATCTTCACTTAAAGTAACCATATTAAATTTACAACCATGTAACCTTATATATTTTCACTAATAACATATAACTTCAATTATAGACAACCATCCTCATTTTACATGATTCTATGTTCATGTATATATGTATACTGGTCAGGAAAAAAATGGACCCGAATAATGAAATTGAACCTCGTAACCCATCAAAAGGCCATGAATGAACTTAATAAGGTTATAATAAATCAATTAAATGAAGAGGAGGTTATGTAACTATTAATTAATGAACCAAAATTTGATTATTCAAGTCATTAAGATCAAGTGTATAACACCATCGGACTTAAGGTATGGGTTTCCTCATCTCACTTCCATCTTTGTGAGATATTCTTTATACACTATTATTACTTGATTACGGTTTATATATAATTACCATTAAAGTATAATATCATTAATCTCTTTATTTTCATGATATTCAATGTATCATTTGAATATTATTAATTTGGGTGTAAACAAATCGATTGATTGTAATGTGGTGATGGATTTATACCCCTACCTCCGTTTTCATTCAGGTAACTCTTATTCTATACTTACCTCAAAAAAATTATTATTTATTATTGTTTACTCCTCATAAATTATATTTAAATGTTCTATATATTTTTATAAACCATAATCCTTCTTTATTTTATAGGTATTTACATGTTTTAAAATGATCTTTCAAAAATTCTTCCCGAAATACATGCCGGATTCAATGGAATTTCCCAAATTATTACCTATTTTAAATTGCAATGTATAATATGCTTTAAGACATAAATATATTCATAAAATCACACATTTTAACATGTAAAACTATCTTGGTTATTATATGTTTTTATCAAAGAAAAACAAGCCTTTTTTCTTTAAAATATCTTTACTATTTTCTTTAAACTGCATTAAAATGATTTAATGATAAATCTTCTTTAGAAACTCTTTTTACATGATTTCACTCTTGTGGGACATGATTTATGCCTAAAATATAATTTTAATTTCCTTACCATTATTTTTCTGGTATATACATGTTTAAAACCATATATATGACAAATAAAAATTATTTTCTAAAAGAGCTCTTCTTTCCAAAGAAAAATAGATTTTTCGCACCTCACTTTAACTTTTGTGAGATATGTGCCTTGTTCACCACATATATATTGCATATGGTGTATGTATTTCCCTTTAGTATATCATATCAAGAGTATAATTATTCTAATAATATTCTAAATGATTATTATTTGAATGTTTCAATGTGGAATGGGACACATTGTAATGTTTAAGGATTATTTACTCAAGGATTTTTTGATCCTCTCATTTAAAAGTATCTTTATTTATGGCAACATCCTTTAATGAATATTTTATTTCATATAGGTTTATCACCTGTGATATTATATAAAATATGTTTTTTAAGGGATTATTATTAGTTTGAATGTGGATGTTCTATTTTTTTACCCTTCATCATATTACTCTGAATGGTTAGTATTTATGTTTAATGACTGGGGAAAGTTATTTACATTTCATATGTTAGTTTCAATATGAATGTATATGTTGTTTATATTTATCCCCATTCATAATAAGAATAAATTAAACTTATTATATTATGGGTTGGGCCCACTATATCCCCTCTATGCATCGTTATGTTTCATGAGACAAATAGATATAGACTTGGTTGTGGTGTTTCCCATTTTTAGATATGGTTTTGGAAGAGTCCTTAATCATTTTTAGATGTCTTGGTCGAGGCCTTGACGGTATGTTTCAAAAATTTTGGAATGTGAATTCCCTCAATATAAAATATTAATTGAAATTTCAGGTGGTTATTCAACTAGTATAATACCCCTTATTATGGTTTTTTATGGAATTATTTATTTAGCTCTTATTCCAACCATAATTTGTTCAAGAATATTTTTAAAGGAATATGTTATTTTAGTTATTCACAATGCATAATGTTTCTGTTGATATTATCTCTTGTTTTATTTATTACCCTTACAGATAATATGATCTCACCCCTTTCTTATGTTTCATTTTCTCAGGACACGAAGAAGTTTTTAATGAATGACATGCAGGGATAAACTTTGTAACGCCCCGACCCTAGTTACCCAGAGTCAGTGCATTATTACATAACATTGGAATGATCACAAGAAAGATCAAATCTCGAAAGACCGATTGGTTTAGTAGCCTTGGAAACACTAGATATATTCATAAGTTTTACATTACATCATAAAATGAAAAACTACTACAACAACATAATGTCTCCATAATCCACACTCATATCCCCACATAATATCCCTACAGGTCATTCATAATTTACTTCTTCACTTCCTGGGAAAAATAAAACATAGAAAAGGGGTGAGCTCAAATGCCCAGTAAGGATAACAATATAGCGGAAACTTTCATAAATAAGAATAAACATTTAAGGCAATGTATAACTAAAAAAAGCCTTTCAAACATTAACTTTCAATATGGTACGGCATAAATAAAATGAAATAATGTCATTTACTTATTCACATGGATATTCTACTAATCGAATAATCACATGAAAAATCAATAACCACTTTCATAATGTTGGAATGCATAATGCCAGACTATCATAACCACATAGCCAAGGCCTCGTGCCAAGACTACAAATAAGATTTTGCCAAGGCCTTGTGCCAAGACACTAGATTGTCTCATGAGACCTACCGATTCAATTTTTTTATAAAATACTTACGTTTAAAATTGCTAAAAAATACTCTAGTGTTTTTCTGAAATCATTATGCAAGCTTTTGAAAACAATATAACTAATTCTGAGACTGCTCGACTAATTATAGGCCATGATGGGTCCACTTCCAATCCCTTCCTATCTAACACACTCTAGAGTCAGGTTTTCTGAAAACTTTTTTAAGCTTGCGTTAAATACGTATACATTTGCACTGGATTTTCATATTTTTGAGAGAAATATCTCTTTTTTTGAAATCATTTAAAAGTCACATAATTATAAAATAAAACCTTTACATTGAAAATAATCTTATAAGATTGTAAGGGAAGCTTTTAAGATTTTATAACGGTGGAAAATAGCTGCACCCGCCGTATAAGTTAAAAAAACATTCTTACCATAATTCTGTTGAAAAGGTTAAAAAGGACCTTGTTTTGAAAACGACGGAAAGATTCCTTTATAAAACTCTTATAAAAAGGTCAAACAAGGGTATAAATGACTTTAACCCATATTATTGTAAATAATAAATATGTTTTGAAATACATTTCTAAGAAACATGGATGTGGATGATAAAGAAATCCCAGTAGATTATTACGTATAAACAACCTCGGATAATGAATAGATTGTGAAATAACCCTTACCTTGTACTTTTCCTTGGTTGGGGTAGGTTAACCTCCTGTATAATGGTGAAATAATTGTTATTAAATTATAAAATAATCATATACATTATTATGATATCAGATATGATCTTTTAATATTGATTTGATAATAATATCTTAGTATTATCGTTGTTTCGGGTGTTAACTTACTCATTTTCTTTTATATGTTTTGTTACATAAGCCATGTTTGTTGTATCTTATTCATATCCAGAATGATATCAATTCCTTAAACATCATTTTTAAATCATCAAATGATAATTATACTTGAATGGATACGATGGAGAATGAATCTCATCGCGTTCGTGGAGACGGTAGTCCGTACGTACGCACGAGTGACAATATCATTCTTTTGACATTAAAATAATATATAAATGGATGTTATATCATATATACAGAGTAATTAACATGTTATATTTATTATTTACATGAGTTTCACATCATTATTATACCCATCCAAATAATAATATATTGAATAACAATTACACCACGACGTGGAGACGGTAAGTCGTACGTACGCACGTATGGTGACATGTTATTCAAAGGGTGGATAGAATACTGAATATGGTTGTACCATATTTATAATAACATCACAGTATATGTGAGATACTGGAGTTATTATTTTAGAATTGTAACAACAAAGGAAGAAGAAGTGGAAGAAGAAATGAACTTGGAAAAGGGTGGTGAAATCATTACCTCTTCTTCAGGCTCTTCCTTTTGATTTGATCAAAAGGGCTCCTTAGATTGGCTTTCTGATCAAACTAAGGCCTCTAGGTTGTAGTGAGGGAAGTTGGGAGAGTATTTGGGCAGAGTTTGGCCGAACCAAAAGGCTTTGAAGGTGTGAAGAAATGAGAAGGAGTGGTCTCCTTTTATAAGGGAGAGGAGGGGCTCTTTAGGAAAGAGTGAAAGTATTACTTTATAATATAATTATATTCGGTTTAAAATGGTCCAAAAATCATTGAGGTCAAAGATAAGATGACTAATTTTCTAAATAACATCAACCAATAATAATTGGACAGGATTTAGATAATATTTTAATCATTATAATCTTATTTATTTAAATGATTTATTAATGAGGTAAACATTGCATCATTATTGTGTCATTAATAATTTAAATTATTTGATGTCTAAAAATTATAAATAAAATATCATTATGTAGGAAATCCGTTTATCTTTCTAATTAATATTTATAATCGAAAATTCAACATGTATAACCCTATGTAAAAATTGTTCTTCTAAAAGATGTAAGCTTATGCCATTTTTATTTTTATTTTAACTTTATTAATATAATGTGTCCCTACCACATACAAGTGGCTCTAAGGCGTCCCAAAATCGACCCAAGGATGCCCATGGTCAGGTATGTGTCCACCAATAATGTTAGGACACGTTTTAGGGTAATTTTGTATTATTATAATATTATTTTTTAACCCTTATTTACCGGAATTACCCTTTAACCATGGTAAATAAAATATTTACCGTAGTAATTATTCAAAATGTGTAAAAATAAAAGTTACCTATTTACATAATTTAGACAACCTGATTCCAAATATGTAATCCATTTTTCCAAATTCAAAACACAGAAGTGGCAGAAATTAATTTAAAATTAATTCCCGTTGTTAAAATAAAAAGCGTGTTTTTAAGAGATAATAACTATCAAAAGATTGACACTTGTTTATGTCTGGTTTAATTGTGAAATTATGTCCAATGACAAACATTAAATTAAATGGTAAAAATATATTCTAAATACACTTTAAAACCACTCAAAATCATAATTTATCAATATTAATTATTTTGATTAAAAAAGTTGATTTTAATTAAAATTTAGTAATTTTCACTATTCATCAAAATATAAAAGTTATCCGAAAAGTACCAAAATTTCACCCTAGGATAATTTCAATATTCCAAATCCAAAAATGAAGTCAATTTTGAAATATAAAATATATATGATTTCAAAAAGTAGGTATTACTATTCACAACGGCTAGTTTAATTAGTTGTGGTGTGTGTTAGAACTCGAGGTTGCGTACAACACACGCTATTGCATTATTCGAAGGGAAACGTACCGTGGAAGCTTGGGGTGTTACAAACTTAGAGTTTTGGATTTTACCAATAAAACGTATATGTTATATTTCATTTCAAGTTTTAATGTTGAACCTATGTATGTAAAAGGTTTTCCAAAACTATTAAACTACTCAGTCCTTCAGGATACGACTTTCTTGTAAGCATTCCAATGTAATGAAATAAGGAAGCAGCTCTAAGAAATTGGGGTCGTGGCATTACAGTTGGTATTAAAGTAATTTTAGTAGAAAACTAGGAAACTATATTTAGAAAATGTAGATTAGTGAACAAAACCCTAAGAAATTATTTGAGGATAAGTATACATGAACATCCTATAAATTTGGTAAGGAAGATATTATGTGGATCCTTATAGAAAATATAGCCATATCTGGATACTACAAGTGGATGTAGTTCTGGAACAGATGTACCTATGAGTAACAACTCTAAAAAGGGTTTTCGGGCTTGACTCAGGGTATCCCGGTACACAACAATGGGTCTTACTGTGCACCTGTTTTGACCCTCTCTAGTGATATGCTTAAGATAATTCACATTTTATTTACCCACCATTATGAAGGATTTATGCCACCAAAGTAACCAAATTAGGTGGTTCTAGGATTTATGATGAATTAATTAATGATATGTTTATAGTTATAAAGAGTTCATTATTTTATGATCTAATATATTATATATAATAGATTAGAAATGGATCCTGGAATAATGTTTGAGAAGTTCACCAAAGCACGTGATGCAAATAGGAAGAAGGATCATATCTCTTATGGTCTTAATCCACCATTTCTAATGAAGATATTCTCCCAAGTATCCTCATCATATAAGGAAATAGTATCATGTGTTAACAAGATATGTGAAGAATTCTCTGAGTCTTATGTTTTTTAAGGGAACTAAGAAAAGAAGAGGGTGGCTGAGAAAAACATTAATAATGGGAAGAAGGGAAATAAGGGTTTTTCAACATGTGATAACAATTGAAAGAATCGCCCTGGTAAATGATTTAAAGGAATTGTATTTTTTTATAATTATGGAGAAAAAGGAAACCAATTTATTGATTTTAAGGGAAATAAAAAGGTTTCCAATATATAATTCTTCTATTATAAGGATATAGGACAATATGTGAATCACTATCCACAACGTCAAAGGAATATGCCCCAGATGATGTTACTGGATAATGAGGAAGTCATGATATTACTACAAATGATGTGGAATTATTAATATGCCTCATCAAGAATCATGTCATTTGAATATTTTATCAGCAATGTATTGGTTATAAGAATTATAAAATATATGAGGATTGTGTTGGAACCAAGGTACATGTTGCTAATAATGGAGGTTGGTTTGTGTTTGCTTTCAATATACACATGGATGACTATGGATTTTTCAATGAATAGGGTCATACATTAGACACTGAAAGCATTATTGAAGGTGGCATAGTTTCCCAGTGTTTGCCAATTTTTTGGTCTTCTAAAATCGGAAGTTTGGAAATGGTTTATAGCAACGGTATGCGGTGAAGGCGTGCGATACGCGATGAAGGTGTGTGGTACGCGGTGAAGGTGTTCGGTACGTGGTGAAGGCGCGCGGTATGCGGCGAAGGAATAGGGTATGTAGAATAGTCCATGGAACATAAAACAGTTCGCAACAATGGTACATGGTGAAGGCATGCAGTACGCAGAATGCTGCTAAAAATAGTTCACAGTGATAGTACGTTGTTAAGGCGTGCGGTACATGAAATGATAAAGGTTGGAAGGATTGCTATGGTTCATAAAATAGAAGTGGTATATGGTGGAGGCTAATTATACACAATAGATTTCAGTATACAGTGAAGATTTCCCCACATTAAACATTTGGGTAAATCAGATTAGCAAATTTTGTAGAGGTACATGCCTATTTAAGGAATAGTAATTCCCTTTGTTAATTGATGGGATTGGAGAATAAAATTTCTGGAATAAATTCAATGATGTCTTAAGTGGTATGTGAAGGAGAAGATGATACATATAGAGAATCATTCATGTAAAGAAATATTTCTTTGAAAAGAGTGTGGTTCACGTAGGAAGCTCTCGCAGTACACAACGGAGCGAGGCAGTACGCGAAGCAGGACGGTATGGGGAGGAGCAAAGATATATGCAGAGTAGAGAAGTATGCTGAGAAGGTCAGTTTAGTGATGATCTAGATGGTACATGGAGGAGTTGGATGGTACGCAAAAACAGTAGTGGTACACAGAAATAGTAGCAGTACGTGGAACACCCAAGGAAGCCTAAAAATTGGACAAATAATTCTGTGAAATTAATTTTCATATCATATAAGTGTATGGGAAAATAAATTACATCTGTGAGTGATTATGAGACTTCAAAATATCATCCATTTACATTTTAGTATGCATGATTTAATTTCAAACCATTGAAGTGGCCATCAAGTCATTAAACTGAGTTTAGATTCTTCCAACATAGTGAGTAAGGGGGAGTCAGCGGAAGTAATCTGAGGGATGAAGTGTGCTATCCCTAAAATCTTATAAATTTAGTGCGCCTATAATAGAGTGACTATGTTAACTATTATAATACAAAACTTGTGAATATTAGTAGATTTTGGTATGACTAACACAATGTTGGCATATGCTCCTTGGAAGTATCCCCTAGTGGTGAACTAAGTAAAATTGTTGTGCCATTGATTTGCATGTGATTGTTTATTTTCTTCACTTCCTCTTCAGACAGATTTAATAGAATCCTACCAACGTGGGAACAAGATCCATTAGTTTAAAATAAAAATTTAAAACCATTATTCATCCCTTCCCTCTTAGGGTATTGTGGGGTCCTTCAAGTGGTATCAGAGCATAAAGGTTGCTGGTGTTGAATCTTTCTGTCATGGAGAATCTAGTCAATGTTAGGGGAGTTCCCCTCTTCGATTCAAGTAATTTTCAAATATGTAAAAATAGGATGATATCTCACCTAATATCTCTTAGAATGGAATTATTATTTTCTACTGTGTAGGGAATACAAGTCACTGATCCTACAGAACTGTCGATGATAGATACAGACAAGAAATTCCTTGATGCTGATGAAAAAGAACATAATGCTCTCACTGTAGCCTATTCTGATCATATTTATCTAAAGTTAATGAGTTTCATAGCTTTCAAGTCACTGTGGGATAAACTGGAGAATATTTATGAAGTATATCACAAAGTGAACAAGTAAAAACTTCAAGTACTACACAACAAGTTTGATGATCTAAAGAAGCATCCTGATGAGAATATAGACTCCTTTTTCAATCGAATTTCTAAAGTTGTAGGAGAAATCCAAGGTCTGGGTGAAGAAATAAAAGACATTTAAATAGTGAATAAAATATTGAGATGGCTTCTACCCCTTTATAATGAAAAATTTTCAGCCGTTGAGGAAATAGATCTCTCCAAACTCTCAGTGGATGATCTTCTGAGGAATCTATTAGCTTATGAAATTAAAATCAAACAAGAAGAAGCTATAACTCGTGTGAGAAATAAAATGGCCTTAAAATCCATGGAAAAACTAAAAGTTTTAGAAGATAGTGGGCATGAAGATGGTGAGGAAAACAAAACTCTTTCTCTCATTTCCAAGAAGCTCAACAAGGGAACAGGGTAATTTAAAGGCAAGCTACCTCTGGATTTCTTTCACTGTGGAAGAGTTGGGCATATTCCCTCTCGGTGCTCAGGAAAATTTGAGGATGAAGAGAGCGAAGTTGAAAACATGGAGTAGCCTTTGAAAAGATTCTTCAAAAATAGAAACTTAAATTTTTCAATGAAATTATAGAAGAAGAGTTTTTTCTATGAGAAGGAATATTGTGATAATGAATTTTGTGAGGAAGAAGAACAAGAATTTAAGACTAGAAACCATGCATCTATGATGGATACCATTGAAAAGTCATAACCATTAATAGATAAAGCTAGATATAATCAGTTGACTACTAATACCGATCAAAATTTGAAACATAAGGATGATTCTGGAAAGATTTAGATTCAATGTATGATATGAAATAAGTGGAAAGCAATGGTGGAGGAATCATCAGAATATATTAATCAGCTAGAAACATAAATTTAATGACTAAAAGAACTGGTGAAAGTTCAATCATCAATCTTTGAAATAAATGATTATTTTGTGGAACTAAAACTCAAAATTGAAGAATAGGAAAAAGTCATCAATGAAAATACCTTGATATTGGAGGAGAATCTCAAGACCGTTGAGGGACTCCAAGAAGAATTTGTTAAAAAGTAAACTAGAAAGTGAATCAATTTCAAAAGAATCAAAGAAGAAAATACAATTTGGAAGGTTCTAGAATACTAAGATGCTAGAGAGAGAAAATTTGGTTTTTATGGATTTGAAAAGATCTTGAATGATCAAATACCCACATGCATGTGAAATAGTGGAATTGGTTGTGATGCTGAAACGTCAAATGCTATGAATAAAGTCAGCCAGGATAAAGGCAAGATGACAGTTGATCATATTGAAAAGGAACCATAAGTGCTAAAAAAGAAACCCTTAAATATAACTGAAAGGAGAACGAAAGATTATCCTTGGGTTCCCATAAATGATAGGCAGTCAAACTATTCTCCTAAGTAAGAAGGCATTAATAGGAATAGAAATGAGAATACAGTTCCATTCATGAAGTGTTAGTTTTGTGGCTATCTGGGCCATACAATGTCATACTACGAAGAGTCAAGGAGAAGTATGAATAGAGAAGAGTTAGGAGTTCAACAAAGGGGAAAATATTTATATCGTACTTCTTATAGAATAAATAATTTCTATGAATATTTTTTTCACTTTTCTAACTTTGGCCATAAAGCTTTGTATTGTAGGCGGAGGTATGACAAGAGAAATTCTTTCAATGCTCAGAGATGAGTCAATATTCATCAACCAGACAGTTTTTCTATTTCAAATAGGTTTTCTCTTCTCAAAGAATAATTTGAATATGAATAACCCATGTACACGGAAGTAAAAGTTGAAATACCATCAGTGTCCAATGCTCAATCCAATATCTCATGGAAAGGAAAAAAGGAAAATTGAAAAGTCCAATTTTGCAGAAGTATCCCTTGAAGCAACAAAGAACAACAGCACCTAGATTCTTGATAGTGGATGTTCATCCCACATGAAGGGTAATGCAGACCTATTAACAAATGTCAAGAAAAATGGTGATGGAATAGTGAGTTTTAGTAATGATTGTTCTTTGAAGATAAAAGGTAGTAGAAGTACTAAGGTAGCTAATGGAGAGCTGAAGAAAACTGAATTCCTATATATGGATAGTCTACGTCACAATATTCTTAGTGTGAGTCAACTCTATGAATCGTGTATTATTGTGACATTCAATCAGAATGGTTGTACTATAAAAGGAAAGTCTGGGAATTCTCTTATGAAAGGTTGTGGAACAGAAGGAAACTTATATCAGGTTGATAGAAAAGATAACATTTGTTGAATAATAGTTGGATAGGAAAAAAACTTATGGCATCGTAGATTGGGTAAAATCAATCAGCAAGACAAGGAAAATATATCTAATATGAAGATAGTCATGGATATCCATAATCTAAAGCGTGAATGAGAAAAGACTGGTGATGCTTGCATGTGGGGGAAATTGGTCTATAGTTCCTACTGCTCAAAGAAGAAAAGTGCATTAAATCTCCTTTACCTCATTCATATAGATTTATATGGCCCGATAAATGTTGTTGGAACACATGGAGAGAGGTACTTTGTTATTTTCATAGATGATTATAGTAGAATGACAAGTGTGATAATTATACACAGAAAGCGACAAGTGCTTGATTTTAGGAAAACCTGTCGATAAATCACTGAGAATGATACTGGATGGAAGATCAAAGTCCTACGGTCTAAAAATGGAGGGGAATACACATCTATTGAATTTGAAAATTACCTAGAGAAGCACAAGATATAACATGAGGTGGAAACTTTGAGAACTCCACAACAAAAGGGAGTTCTTGAGCGCAGGAATTGATAGGTAAAAAACATGTCTAGAACTATTCTAATTGAGAGTTGTATTCTCGACATTACTGGAAAGAGGTAGTATAATCTTTAGTATATATTCAAAATTGAACAGGTCTATATATGGGTGAAACAAAGAAACCATACGAATTGTGGCATAGAAAGAAGACCTCTTTGAAATATTTTACTGTTTTCAAAAGCAAATGGTTTATCCAAAACAAAGAAGTAAATAAAGGGAATAATTGGGAAAATGCTAATGAAAGAATATTTCTTGGATACTCAATGAATTGAAAATCCTATAACTGTTTCAATAAGTGCTTGGGAAGAATTGTGGAAATCAGTTATATAAAGATCATTGAAAATAAAAACCCAAATGCTTCAAGGAAATATTATGATGATGTGATAGAAGAGGGGGAAGAATGTGAACATGGAACAAATTATAATATATTGGTAGAGTAAGGTGTGAAATACTCTCAGGATTTACACCATGATGTTGACTCTGAAGAAGAATAAGAAGAGGAATCCATAGCTGGATAGAATTCAGTCGAACCCCAAAGTAGAAATTGATGAGAAAAAACTGATCAGTCCAACATTATTTGGGATTGGAATGCACCTACACAGACAAGTAGAATGAGAAATAATTCAAAATCTATATTTCTATTAGTTGTGGAACATTCCTCATTTAAAGAGGCTGCAAAGGATGAGTCATGGGTGAAATCAATGAATGAATAGTTAGATCATATTGAAAAAAATCAAACATGGGATCTTGTTAAAAGACCTCAATACCATAATGTGATTGGTACGAAGTGGATTTTCAATAATACATTTGAAAAACAAGGAAATTTGATCAGAAATAAGGTGTGCTTGGTCTGTAAAGGATATTCATCAGTTCAAGGGGTTGATGTTGAAGAGACATTTTCTCCAGTAGTGAGACTAGAGTCAATCATGCTATTTCTTTCCATGGAAATACAAAGAGGTTAAAAAGTGTATCAAATGGATTTCAAGATAGCATTATTGAATGGATTATTGGAAGAAGAAGTCTATATTGAACAAACTGTAGGGTTCTAACTTGTCAATGATGAAATGAAGGTGTGCAAATTAAAGAAAGATATTTATGGCCTAAAACAGGCACCACGGGTGTGGTACTCTCAGTTAGAAACTTACCTGAGAAAGATTGAGTTTAAAAGATGAGGAGTGGATAACAATATCTACGTGAAGAACTCTCAATATAATCAGTTCATGGAATTTGTATACATGGAAGATATTATTTTTGGAAGAATCATACATGGATCAGTGGATGAATTTGTTAATCACATGAAATTATAATTTTAAATGTCCATGATTGGTGAACTAGCATAGTTTTGAGGGTTTCAGGAACTTCTGAAAAGTGATTACATATTCATTTATTAAAAAAAGTATGCAATAGAGGTACTGAAGAAATTCAATATGAATTATTCTAAACCAATGTTGACTCTAATTGTAGTTGGTTCAAAGCACGGAAAACATGAGGAAGGGAATTATGTGGATCTCACCATATACAGAAGAATCATTGGGATCCAACAGTACCTGACGGTGACACAGTGAGATATTGTCATTGCAACTTTACTTGTGGCATGCTTTCAGAGTAATCCATAGTAAGAACATATAAAGAATCATGAGATACATTCATGGTACACATAATTATGGGATATACTTTACTGCATGAAGAGATAGTGAAATATCATCATTTTCTGATGCCGACTGGGCTAGAGATGTAGTGGACAGAAATTCTACCAGCAGTGGATCATTCTATATTGGAATGAAATGTGTGGTATGGTTAAGCAAGAAAAAAGAAAATACTTCACTTAGTACTGCTGAAGCTGAATATATATCTGCTACTAAGGAGTACACTCAGTTACTTTGAATAAAGTAGCAACTGAGTGACATAGGTGATGAGGTCAAACAACCAATGGTGATTTACTGTGATAACAAGAGCACAATTGATCTTACGAAGAATCCTTTACAGAATTCTCATACAAAACATAATGAGATCAGATATCAGTTCATCAATGAAAAAGTTGAACAAGACGTGATCAAAATGGAACTTGTGGGAACTGATGAACAAGTGGGTAACATTATGACCAATCCATTGTCGGTGGTTGTGTTTGAGAAACATCGGTTGAACCTCAGTGTTCAGCCACCTCCCAATGCATAAAGAGGTTGCAAGATTCCCATCTCCCTTGTTTTTTTAACTGTGTTAATCGGTTTGTGGAAGTGTTGAAGGTTTATGGGGAGATACAATCCAGGGGGATTATATTATGAGCTCTACAATGTTTACATACTGGTTTTATGGATTATTTATAATGGGAGAGAATGGATAAATTCAATGGAAAAGTGATCAATTTTTTTCATACAGGAAAAATTCAGAACTGCAACAATGAAGGTGGAGAAAAGAAAAGAATGAGAACTCAATTCAAGGAGAAAATAAAAGAATGAAAACACAATTCATGTCATCTATCATGTTTTCTACACCGAGCATTGTTCATGTAGACTTAGAGTGATGGATGAGTTGTTTATTGAAGGTTTTAGTTTTGATCATGCCTGGCGCATCAATGAATTTATCTGGATATTTCCAACAACCCCAAAGGGGCATATTGTTGGAAACAAGGATACTCATAGATAATAATGGAGGTTGTTTTGTGTTTGTTTTCAATCTGGAAATGGATGACTAGAGAGTTTTCAAAGAATAGGGTCATACATTTGAGGCTGAAAGTAGTATTGAAGGTGGCACGGTTTTTCAGTGTTTCCCAATTTTTTGGTTCTCAAAAATATGGAGTTTGGCAATGGTTCGTAGCAACGGTACGTGGTGATGGAGTGTGCTACACGATGAAGGAGTACGGTACGCAGTAAAGGTGTGTGGTATATGGTGATGGGGCGGGGTACGCGGTGAAGGTGCACGGAAGGAATTGAAGTTGTATGTTACGCGGTGAAGGTGCGCGGTATGCGGTGAAGGTGTGTGGTACATAGTGAAGGTTCGCGGTACGTGGTGAAGGTGAGCGGTACACAGTGAAGGTGCAAAGTACATAGTAAAGGTGTGTGGTGCGCGGTGAAGGTGGGTGGTACACAGTGAAGGTGTGTGGTGCGCGGTGAAGGTGCGCGGTATGCAGTGAAGGTGTGTGGTACGTGGTGAAAGAGTGTCGCACTTGGTGAAGGTATATGATATAAAGGACAATGTGTGGAACAGAAAATAGTTCTTAGTAATATTACTCAGTGAAGGCATCCAGTATGCAGAATTATACCGAAAATGGATTGCAGTGATGGTATGCAGTGACGGTGTGTGTTACGTGAAATGATGAAGGTTGGAAAGAGTACTCTGGTTTGCGAAATAGGAGTGGTATGCAGTGGAGTCTAATCATACGTGGTGGAGTTCAGTATACTGTTAATATTGTTCCACATTGAACATTTTGGTAAATAGGATTAGAAGATTTTATGGAGGTAGGTGTCTACATAAGAAATATTAATCCACTTTGGTAAGTGATGAGATTGGAGATTAAATTTTTTGGAAGAAATTCAGTAAAGTCAAAAGTGGTATGTAGAGAAGAAGAGGGTATGTGGAGAGAATCATCCATTGAAGTAAATAGTTCGTGGAAGAGAGTGTGGTTCTCATAGGAAGCTCTCGTAGTACATGACGGAGCAAGGCAGTATGTGGAGCCGGATAGTACGCAGAGGAGTGGAGCAGTTCGCAGAGTAGGGAAGTACACCAAAAAGGGAAGTTCGCAGAGGAGTCGGATGGTACATGGAGGAGTTGGACGATACGTTAAAACAATAGTGGTACAAAGAAATAGAAGAAGTACGCAGAACACCCAAGGAAGCCTAAAAATTGGCCAAATCATTTTGTGAAATTAATTTTCATAACATATCAGTGTACGGGAAAATAAATTGAATCTATGAGTTATTATGGGACTCCAAAAGAGCATCCATTTATAGTATAGTATGCATAAATTGATGTAAAACTATTGAAGCAACCTTTAAGTCATTAAACTGAGTGAGAATTCTTCCAACGCAATGAGTAAGGGAGAGTCAGAAGAATTGATCTGAGGGATGCAGTGTGTTATCCCTATAAACTTGTAAAGGCAGTGCACCTGGCATATAGTGATTATACTAAACTCTCTTAATCAACGAATTTTGAAGATTATTTGTTTTTGGTATGACTGACACATTATCAGCATATGATTCTTGGATGTATCCCTTAGTGGGGAACTAATTAAAATTGTTGTTTCATTGATTTGCATTTGATTGTTTATTTTCTTCACATCCTCTTCAGAAAGGTTTAATAGGTTCCTACCAATTTAGGAACAAGATCCATTAGTTTAAAATAAAAATTTAACACCCTGGTTTACCCCTCCCCTCTTAGGCTATTCTAAGGTCCTTCAAATTATATTGTAGTACTATTTCGTTTATTATTTGAGGTTGTATGATTATTTGTACAAAGGATAAGTGACTCAGTAGAAAGTTAATATCTTGTAAAAGAATATGGTTGAGGGAAATACAACCCAAAATATATTCATGATGATTAAGATAATAATGAATAAATGATTGATTTAGATAAGTACTGACTACCTCATAAATGATTATTAACTTGTCGATAATTGGTATATGCTATCATTTATGGATTTTACAATATTTTTTATATAATTAATATATATAATAGAACGTGTAAGGATGAATTCATGTTTCCAATAAGGTTTTATGGAAATTTGAGTTATTACCATATATCAAGAGGACACATGATGAAGATATTAACATGTTTGGGATGTGGAAATTTAGGGTTTCTTCATATTGATTAAGGGAGAATAAGGTAGCAGAGGCATTGAGTAGGATAGATCATAGAGTTCTAAAAAAATGAGGATTTCCAAGGACCATGTGTACATGTATCTAGAAAGGATGGATATGGGAATGATTCTAAAGTATTGGGACATGATTGTTTGGAAAGTTAAACCATTTATAAAATGGTTTAATTTGATCATTCTATGAGGTTTTATAGTATAATTTCACCACATGATGCAACCTATGCTAAGAGATGAAGTATAGATAGTTGAAGGAATAAACAAATGATAAGATTGAAATTATGAAATAGAAATCTATAGTTATACTCTTATAGAGTGGAATAATTCCACAACTCTAGGAAAAGAGTCTTAAATAAAAAATTTGTCCTATTATCATATATTTTTCCATGATATCAATGAAATTTTTCATAACTATAGTTTATGGTTTTTTGGTAATGATATTTCATCTGAGCATGATCTCTATCATTTTCCATCAGAACAAAATGATTTGATTATTATTCTAGGACCATTTTGTCTAATTAGAATGCGTATTTTTGTAGTAACCGATGCATTTCCTTTACCTTCTTATTAAAAGGATATTTTAACCCTATTCCTGATATGGGATTCCTATAAGGGAATTTTCAAGTATCAACTATTAAATTTCAAAGTTCAAATTAAAATTTTAAGGGAAAAAATTTTGTAAGGACGGGAAAATGTAACACCACGAGATTTTGAAAATAAATATTCAATGCATAAAATAATGAGTCTCTACAAAACAACACTTTGTTATAACCTATCCAATAAACATAATTGTATCACTTATGTGATTAGAATTTTGAGAAACTAACATATATGGTTTCATTTTGTAATATATTTAGAGTCTGATAGGATCAAATTACATTTTTTGTGAATAGTAACTTAACCCTTATGAATAGTAACATACCCTTATGAATAGTCATGAATAGTAAATCATCCTAAAAAAATATAAAATTCACCCATGAATGTATAAATAGAATTTACACATCTTATAAGTGACAAAATGATCATAGCATAAGTATTTGTATTTTTTGTATGTAATAAATATTTTAATTGTGATTTTATGATTAATTTAATAATTCAAAATCAAAATTTATTTTCATAAAATGTAATCATAAATTTTTATTATATTATCTTATGGTTATAAGATAATTTTATAAGAACTTGATTAACTTTTCAAGGTGTTATAAAATGAGTTATAGTTTTAAAGTTTTTTTTTAATAAATTATGATTTTATTTGAAAATTGAATGAAAAATATTTAGAAAATTATTTTCAAAAAATGGATTTCATTTTTTGAATTCTAAACATCAAAAAATGGTTGATCTGAATTTTTGGGATTTTTCTAAAATACTCAAATGTTTGATAAATAATGAAATATGGTAATTTACCGTATATATACATTATGAGTTAAAAAAATTATTCCTAGCATCATCATTGATGTAAGAACCCTTGGTTCAAAATCACATGAACTTATTACTATGTTTGGTCATGGAATCAACATTAAGGCTTTTCTTGTAGAAAAATAATAAACTAATGATTAAAATATTAAGAAAACCCTCCTCACCTCCACTATAAAAACACCCACACTCCCCTCTTCTCTTCACTCTTATCAAGCCTTGTTACTTATATGAATTATACTCAAATATCCTCTAAATCTCATCCCCTACATCCATAAATCCTTGGTCTCCTAAAAATACTGAATTCTCCACCCAAAAGAGGCTCTCAAGGAAGATTAATTCAAGATCTAAATTCATCTTTTCAATTCTTTTACTTTTTTTCAAGTTCCATTATCGTCTTTTCCATACTCACCTATCTTCATCCAAATTTTATAAAACCTCCAGTACCTTAAATGTAATTTAATTTTGTTATGATTATGTAATAATTTTTTATCATCTCTCCTTTATTCTTATTTTATCCTAGTATTAAAATACATTATCCAAGTTGTTCTAATTTAATACATTAAAAAACGATGGGTTTTCAAATTCTATTACCTTATTTAATTCTGGCCCTGAAACCATTCTTATGGTTTATCTAGACTGTAATATATTTATTATGTCTCATCTATGGTTCAGGATTAATTTTTTATACATGGTTTTGATTTATAAAGAAAAAATGAGTTTGTTGTGTTCAAAAACCGCTAATTAACCCAAATGGTTATCATTAAATAATTTATTTAATGATTCATCATCACTTCAAGTAAAAAAATGAAATTCACAACCATGTAACCTTTTGTATGTTCACTAATAAAAAAAACTTAAATTCTAGGCAATCATCCTCATTTTACACGATTCTTCATTCATGTATATAAGTATATTGATCATGAAACAAACTGACCTGAACCATGAAATTGAACCTATTAACCCTTCAAAAAGTCCAGGAATGAACTTAATAAGGTTATAATAAATCAATTAAATTAAGAATAGGTTATGAAATTATTAATTAATAAACCTAAATTTGATTATTCATGTCATTAAGATCACGTGGATAACACCATCGGACTTAAGATAAGGGTTTCCTCATCTCACTTCCATCTTTGTGAGATATTTCTTATTCACTACTATTACTTGTATATGGTGTATGTATACTTCCCATTGACATATAATATTTTTAATATCATTATTTTAACGTTATTAAATGTATCATTTTAATATTATTAATTTTTGGTCATATGAATCGATTGATTATAAAGTGGTAAGGTTTTTCTACCTGAACCTTCATTTCCATTCGTGGAACACTTATTCTCTACTTACCTCAATTAAATTATTAGTTATTCTTATTTACTCCTCATAAATTCTGTGTGAATGTTATATATATGTTTATTAACTAGAATATTTCTTTATTTTATAGGTATTTAAATGTTTTAAAATTATATTTCAAAAATTCTTCCCGAAATACAATCTCGATTCAAGGAAATTTGTCAAATTCTTATCTATTCTCAAGTGCACTCTATAATCTATTTTAATACATAATTATATTTCTAAAATATATAATTTTAACATGAAAAATAATCTTGGTTAATATATGCTTTTATGAATTCAAAACATGCATTTTTTCTTTAAAATATTTTTAATATTTTCTGTAAACCACGTTAAAATGTTTTAATTCTAAAGCCTCTTTAGAAAATATTTTTACATGATTTCACTCCAATGGGACATCATTTACACCTAAAATATAATTTTATTGTACTTACCTTTCTTTTCTAGGATATACATGTCTAAAACCATATATATGAAAAATACAAATGATTTTCCAAAAGAGCTCTTATTTCCAAAGTAAAATGTATTTTTCTCACCTCACTTTGACTTTTTTGAGATATAAGCATTTTTACCACTTATTTATTACATGTGGTGTATGTACTGACCTTTGTTATATAATATCAAGAGTCTCATTATTTTCATGATATTCTAAGGGATTATGATTTGTATTTTTCAAGGTGGTATGGGACACATTGGAATGTTTAAGGATTATTTCCTCAAGAAATTTATGATGGTCTCGTTTAAAAGTATCTTTATTTATGTCAACATCCTTTGATGAATCTTACATTTCATATAGGTTTATCACCTATGATATCATCTAGAATATTTTTTTATGGTTTTCTAATTAGTTTGAATTTGTATTTTCTATTATGATATCATTTATCAAATTAATCTTAATGGTTGGTGTTTATGATTAATAACTGGGGAAAGTTATTTACATTTCACATGTTAGTTTCAATATTAATATATATGGTGTTTATGATTATCCCCATTCATAAGAGGAATTAATTGGACTTATTATGTGATGTTTGGAGCCTTCTATATCCCCTTGATGCATCATAAGGTCTCATGAGACAAATAGATATGGAATTTCCTAATGTATTGCCTCTTTTTAGATATGGTTTTGGTCAAGGACTTAATCATTTTTAGATGTCTTGGTAGAGGCCTTGCTGGTATGTTTCAAAATTCTTATCATATTCATTCCTTTATTATAAAACTTGTAATTGAAATTTCACTTGGTTATTTGACTAGTATAATACCCATGATTATTCTTTATTATGGAATTATTTATTCATCTCTTATTCCTACCATAATGTGTTCAAGTTTATTTTTAAAGGCATGTGTTTTTTAGTTATTCACCATGCCTAATGTTTATGTTTATGATATCTTCCACTGTATTTCTTACCCTTTTTGAGCATATGAGCTCACCCTACTCTTATGTTTCATTTTCTCAAGACATGGAGAAGTTTTTTATGAATGACCTATATGGATAAACTTAGATTTGTGAATGTTCCTTATAAAACTTATATATTGTATTTCATTTCAAGTCATAATATTGAACCTATGTATGTATACAGTTTTCCAAAAATACTAAATTAGTCAGTCCTTCAAGATAAAAAATTCTTTTAGGCATGCCAATGTAATGAAATAATGCCTTGGATCAGGGAAACAGGGGTCGGAGCATCCCATGATAAATGAAGAGTTGATTATATTTGATAAAGATTTGAGTGATGTGGTCAACATTGAATGTTTAATACTTTCATCCATTTCATTTGAACTCATGAAGTCTCATGAAAAAATGGATTATTATATAATGCTAGAGAATTTTGTGTTTTATACCGAAATATAGAAAAATATGAACAATTTGATACATCCAAGGCACTCTTTCTGAGTATTCTTAGAGTAAGGGCACAAGTTGGGCCGCTTGTAGTTAATTGTATTTGCAAAATTGAGCACCTAGTGGTTTTGGGGTTTAACCTATATGATGAAATATGAACCAATCTCATTATTTCTTCACTTACTCATATCTTCTCCATATTTTTTGTTAATTACAATATAAACAACATTGGGAAGTCTTGGCCAGAAATACTCACTCTTATTTACCAAGTAGATAAGTAGTTTAGGCCTGAAAATCCTTTTATCCTTATGGTGAATAAAAGAAAAGGCCAAACACATAGCTCTATGTATAAATCTTCTTCACAATTCCTTTCCAAGAAGAGAAATATCAAGGGGTGATCAAGGTATAAGAATGTTACCTATTTCACATGTGGTAAGAATGGACATTAGATGAAAAATTGTACAGAGGAAAATAATTGGGGGATGATTCAGTTGCATTTGTTATCGAGTGAAATTTATCAATTTTTGTAAATTAGTTATTGGATATATCTTTTGATGCTCACATATGAATTAAAATATTGGAAAAAATAGATTTAGAAATATTGACTGATGAGAGGTAGATATATGAATAGTAAATAGATCTAAACTTACTATAGTGGATATCAGAGACTACCACCTCACATTGCTAATGGGAATTATCATAGTTTTGAAAGAATTTTATTATGTTTCATCCGTTATCAAAAAATTTATTTTTGTAGCCTAGATTTATATAGATGAATTTATTTTCAAATTTTTAAATAAAGTTTCCTTATTTTATAAGGATGGAAATTGTAATGGAAATGAAAATTTAAATAAAGGTCATTAACTATTGGATTACACACACCAATTAATGGAAACTGATAAAGGAAGTAATTCATAGGACTTATAGCACACACAAATTTTGAATCACCGACTAGGTCATGTAAACAAAAAGATTTTGACTAAACTACACTAAGATGGATATTTAGATTCCTATAAAATAAAACCACGTGGGGTACATCATGCATGTTTAAAAAGAAAAATGACCAAATATACATTTAGTGAAAAATGTGAAAGGGTCAAAAATGTTCTTGAATTAGTTTATACCAATTTTTTGGACAATTTTTTATTGAATAAAGGGGTAGGTACTCATACTTCATTAATTTATCTAATGATTTTAGTAGATTTGTATATGTCTACTTGATGTGGTTTAACTTTAATTCCTTTGAGAAATTCAAGGAATAAAGGAAGAAGTTGAGAACGTTCTTGGTAAGGAGATTTAGAAACTCCACTCAGAATTTGGTGGAGAATATATTAATCCAGACTTAATTGATTATTTACAAGAGTCTAGGAATTTATCTCAACTCACAAATCATTATACACATCAATGAGATGGTGTAAGTGAAAGAAATAATCATACCTTGTTGGGCACTATGAGATCAATGATGAGTCATATGAGTATTCCATTATCATTTTAGGAATATATGTTATAAATAGTAACATACTTACTAAAATTATCACCAATTAAAGTGGAAGATGGTATTACATACCTTTTATTGATGGAAAGAACCTATTTTTTAATAATTACATGTGTGGGGTTGTGAATCATTAGTAAGGACTCTCCATGAAATAATCTTGCACCTCGAGGCACAAAGTGTGCCTTAATAGGATACCCTAAGGAAACAAGGGGATTACACATATAAGAACTACCAAAACAAGTTATGGTGGAAGACACATAATATTACCCGAGAGGGATAACATCTATAAAATAGGTAATGGGAGAAAGATATACTTTGATGAAGTCCAGGCTCAAGGAACCATAGAGTTGGTATAATAAAAAATCCCGCAAGGACCCAGGAAAAAAATGTTCCAGAGACACAAGTACCACATTTAAGTACAATAGAGACTATAAAGATAAAATATTGTGGTTTTCTAGTCATCAAGGATAGTTACTAATTATTAGTTGATAATAATGATCTTATAACCTATAAGTAAGTATTAATTTTCACATATATTTCCATGTGGAAAGAATCCATGAATTCTAAAATAGATTCTGTGTACCAAAAACAAGTCTAAATTTTGGTAGATCCTCTAGTGGATGTAATGATTGTTAATTTTAAATGGGGATTCAAGAAGAAACTACACATAGATGGATAATTCAGTAATTATAAGTCATAAATGTTTACAAAATGGTTCAAATAGCATCAATTAATATACAATGAAGACGACTTCTTCTAGTTTCAATGAAAAAAATTATCAAAATTGTACTTTCCATTATGGATTTCATTGATTGTGAAATTTTTAAAATGGATGTAAAAATATATTTCCTTAATGGTATCCTTCTAGAAGATTTATATATCACAAAACAAGATGGGTTTTTGAATCCAAAGGATGTTTATAAGGTTTTTAAATTTAAAAGATCCATTTATATATTAAAGAAATCATCCAAGTCCTAGGACGTTCAATTTAATGAATATGTAACAGAATTTGGATTCATAAAGAATGAATGTGAACCTTGTATCTATAAGTGGTTTATTGGGAGTGTAGTGTATTTCTTAACAATATATGTAGATCACATGTTACTTATTGGAAATTAAATACCATTAATTGAGTTTTTTAAATCCTAGTTGAATAAATTCTTCTATATAAAAAACATAATTGGAGCATCATTTTTTTTTGGGGATCAAGATCCATCATGATAAATCTAAGAGGCTTCTTGGCCTAATTCATAGTACATTTATTCACAATATACCGGAGAGATTCAGAATAGAACAATCCAAGAGGGTATTTTTTCCAATGTCACATGGAATTATTCTTTCAAGGAAAATGTGTCCTTAGAGACATGGGGAAAGAAAATGGATAGAAATGATTTCATACACGTTGATGATTGGGTCTGTCATGTATGTCATTATATGTACTAGGATAGATGTTTCCAACACTGTGATTTTGATAGGAATATATAATGTTAACCTAGGTATCCATAATCAGATATAACTCAAGACTACCCTTAATTATCTGAGGTATATTAAGGATGTGTTCATGGTCTATAGAGGAGATGAGGAACTCGTTATTAGAGGATATGAATATTCTAGTTTCTAAATAGATCAAGATGATTTAAAATCACATATAGGATACACATTCACTCTCAATGGAGGTACTATGAGTTGAAATATCTCAAATAACTTTTTAGTCATAGATTATATAGTAGATTTCAATTATATTATGGTTTATAAGGTAGCGAAAGGAGTACTTTGGATACGAAACCTGGATGTTATGATTATGTCACACACTATTGTGATAATAATACAGTAGTGTCTCTCTCAAAGGATCCAAGGTCACATCAAGGGATGAAGAACATAATTCATAATTATCATCTCTTGATGGATTTTTCTCAAAGAGGTGAATTTGTCATGAGTAGAATATCTAAGACATGTGATTATGATAACTACACTATCTGTGGGAATTATGCATGTTTTTATGTCATCAGATAATCCTAAATACAAGAATGTATAATGATCCTTAGTCTTTAATATTATCAATAATTTATGTTATGACTCAGGGGCCTAGATTTACTTACTAAAACTATGATGTCATATGTTCATGAGAAGTAGGGTACATTGGGTGTGTCATGAAAGACATGTTATTAATAGATAAGTTAAGGAAGCATTTGACCCTTCCATATTTATTGAATTTTATATCTCATTCCTTTAATTATAATATAAATATTTCATTAAATTCCATATTCATGGTGAAACAATGTTTTTATTTTAGATATTAAAAGAAAGATGTATCGATAATATAGTTTAATGATAGAAGATTTTGACCCTATTAATAATATATTGTAACAAATGAATTATATTATACAGTGATCATTTGTATGTGGTTGTCAAAATTTTGATATTAAGTTCTTTCTATTGGGTTCTTTGACCTAATTCAAGGTATTAATCTTTAGACTTTAAGCAAGAACCTCTAATTCCAATCAGAAATAATCCTATAAGTTTACACACTAAGTGTTCTTATTGATCTAGATTACATTCAATTTTAATTTAATTAATGGAATAAATATAATTCTCAAGACAAAATAATAATTTTATTCATGTTTTAATGACTTTAAATATTTATCTAGGAAGAAATATATAATTAAATTTTTATTTTGGTATTAAATAAATAATGAGAAATCTGAGCGGAAAAATATCATGTTCGTTTGATAAATATTAATTTTCAAGTCGATAAAATAAAATTTATCATTGCATCAGATCAGGCATTCCATAAAAATAATAACATTATTATATGGTATGGGGTCGGGATTGGTATATTATATTATCTAAGGGTCGGTACACAATTAAATAATATTTTTAACTTAACCCCTAGCTCTATAAATAGATGGTCATGTCAATTGTGTGGGGAAAATCAAAAAATAAATATTTGAGAATTTTTGTTCATAATAGACTTCTATATCTATTCATACTCATCTCATCTTTCCAATAATGACAATAAATCCTTCAAAATCAAAGCATCTTAAAGGGGTCAAGAAAAACAATGCAAGATGATTGATCAATGATGCCATCACTTGAAAATCAATCAGTGTTGTTCGGAGCTCAAAAGAGCATGTGTTGATCAACACTAAATGGATTCTACACATGGAACCTAGAATCACAATGAAGATAATTCAAAAAGGGCTGCATATGATCAAAATCTTCATCAAAGAAAATTCATAAGATGAGGTAACCTTTCTTTAGATATAAATAAAAATTAATTATAAATTAAATATGAAAATATCCTCTCTAGTTTCCAAACACTATTTTAGTAATATTCAGTGGATAAATTTCATTATTCATGGCATTTATGTAATGCAAAATTTTCAAATGATCCACCAAATCTGAAAAAAAAAACCATTATGTTTATTTCACCCACCAAAGTGCTTCTGCTGCACTAGAATTTGACACACATATTAAATAGATGTTATTAATAAATTTGTATTAAAAACTAAGATGGAAAACCATTAATATTTTTACCTTTAGGAAGATAATATATAATATGAATTAATATTGAAAAGATAATTTTCAATGAAAGATATTTTATTTATATTATATATTTTCTTTTAAAATTATAAACATAAAATTTTTAGAATTTAAATTTTATAAAGTAAAATTTATTTTTTATTTCCTCACAATAAAATTATCATATGAATTATTTTTCAATTTTTTTAAAAATAATTGATTTTTTGGTGAATAGTAAAAAAATACTGATTTTTCTTATACAGTCACATTTATATGACTAAAAAACTTTTTAATAGAAAAATTATATTTATAAAGTTATATAAAGCATTTAAAATTACTATTATCAATTTATAAAACCAATGATTATCATTTTTGAAAATCAAGTAAAATTTCATGACAAACGATGTTTAGTTTGTTTCTTTAATTAAATTTATGCAGGGGAAATTAGGATTTGGATTTATTTTAATGTCATGTAACCGTTTTTTGAACAAGAATAGACATACTAATTTCATTAGAATCAATATTATTGATATTTTATTCTCATACATAATCTTTATGCTTAAAAATATACATTTCTTAAAAATGGGTTTTTATGCATTACATGTGCTAAAGGTAAGATTAATTTCCATAAAAATAGAGTGTTAATTTGATAAAATGATTAATTATATTTTAGATAATAATTTTAATATTACTTATCATAGAAATTTTTATTTTTAGTTATAAAATTTAGATAATTAGGATTAATCCAAATTACCACGATAATGGTGAAATAGTTATTTTTAAATTATTGTTTTATTAATATCAAGGAATTTGTAATAAATAAAATAAATTGAAATACATTAAATAATTAATATAATATTAACACATAAATAAATATATTAACACAAATATTATGGTTAATAAACACTATATAACATTAAGAATCCATAATGGACAAAATATTATATTTCTACAAAAACAGTTCTTCTTCACATTATCTGTTTTAATTTAAAATTGAATTTTATAATATTTAAAATTTTAATTTCAGTAAATATATATTAAATTTATTTTTTTAAAACCATATTTTTTTATGTTATTATATGTTCTTAATAAAACATAATATCACTTAGTTAAAAACAAGTTAACTAGTTTAAAAGTAAAAAAGTTAAATATAAATACTTGATGGTAAAACCCTCATAACATGTTTAAAACATATGTTCAAACAATATATTGATACTATATAAAATTTAACATATTCAATACTCCACTTTTTTCCATTTTTGATTCATTTTCTATTGAATAGTTTTGTAGAATCAATGAAAAATGTAAAGGTGTTTCCAAAAGTTCCAATACATTCAATAACAAAAGAATTCCACTTATACCCTTAAACAATACACTTAAATTTAGAATTAATACATGAAAATATTTTATTTTAATCTCCTACAAATTTATAACCTGAAAATAATCGTTTTTTCACTCGTAATTATCATAAGCCCTTGAATTTCAATGTGACTTCTAAGAAACGATCAAGTATCCAATGTAAGTATTATCTTCTTCTTGAGTGATTTTCTTGACCTTACTCTTACTAATTTTATATACCTTAATAAAATGATTAATTCAGTTTCATTTTTATACTTAAAAATTTTCATATTATGTCTAAAAATCTTATGTTTTCATTTAAATTCACTTGGAAAAATAGAGGAAAGCCAATCGTGTGCATGCACTAACTACAGCCTCTTCAAAGAATCATTGTTTTCTTCTAGTTTTTCATTATTTATCCAAATATATTAAAGTACATTTTAATATCATAAAAACATCAAAGTAATTAGATTATGATTCTTTTATAATGAAATTACTGCAAAATAAATGATATCTTAACCATAACCACCAATCAAGTTAAAGCATGTTCAAGTTTGGCTTTGTATAACCACTAACATGAAAGATGCCTTAAAATCCAATCATGGATGACAATTAGAAACTAAATAATGATATTATTATAGAATAATAATAAAATAATGATCATTCTATGGTTTTTTAAAATTTATATAAGGTAAATAATTTATTATTAATAAATCATCTTCAACCACCAAAATTACCAAAATATGTTGTTATCAATTCGGTTTTCACATAACATACCCAAAACACATATGGAATTTAATTAAAGAATTTTAAAACCAAATAAGATATATATTATATAATATTAAATAATATATAATTAATAAACATAGCATACAATGACTCTTAACGGTATAAAAATTATTAAACATGCAAAAAATAGTTAAAGTTATTAAAACCTGATGATCATAATACGCTATAACTAATTAACGTACTCATGAGAAAAATTATAAAAAGAATTATAAAAGTGAAATACTTATGAGTAATGTTATGAAATAGGATATTAATTTATTTATGTTTTTTTACAGGTGGATAGATTTTAATCAACTAACCAAGGAAACAGGTAAGGGCTTCTGTCCCAATTTATCTTCATTGATACATTTTTTGATGATATGCACCAATTTCTTATTTTAATAGTGTATATAATAACCAAAAATCTATTTTTAAATAATTTATGATTTAATTTTTTGGATTTAAATAACCTAATGATTTTAATGATTTGAAATTAATTTCATTCAAAAATTACTAAGTTTATAAGGATTTTGAGGACTCAATTATATATCACTAAGTTATACTGTTCTTTATTGAATCTAATTGTTAAGGGTTAGATTTAATCATCCCTATGAAGATATTATGATATAATCCATCTTTAGTTTCAAGTAAATTATGGTTTATATCCATTTATTCATCTATGATGATTTCATTTATGAAGTGTGAGATTGTAAAGAATGATTTCTATAATTTCAAATGAACATTTCTTTTACCTGTCCATGTTTTCCCTTTTCACCAAAATTTTTCTTCTTATTTAGAAATCAATTTTTTTATCTAAAGTGAACTTCATATTTCCCTTTACCACTTTTGTAAATAATTTTTTATTCTTCTTCATTTGATGTTGGTTTTACTAATGGTTTTTAAATTACTTTTCATATTTTACATAGATATTGTTTTCAAACATGTTTTCTTTAAAATTAATGTTTTAAAATGTTTCAAGATTCCTTATTAAAAAGTTTTCTTAAAATTTCATTTTCAAATGCCCTATATTTCGAAAGAAAATGTAATATTTTTAAATTATTTCCATATGATTTATTTTTGAATAAATAATCCTATTAATATTTTCCATGTGAATTAAACATTCCTCCACCTTAATAGTCTCATATGAAATATCCAATCTATATTTTAAATATTTAAAAGAAATTATTCCTATTTAAGTTTTACAAAATAATTATTTAAAAAAAATTAAGAGATCAGGTTTATTTTTTTCAAAAAATCATTTCTTGAATTATCTCTAAAATTATTTTTCATATATGTTTAACTCTTTTAATATATTTACTCCTAATATGGGATATTTTAAAAATGATATTATCTACCTTTTTTCTCTAAATATCTTATTTAATGTTCTTTTATTTCAAAGAAATCAGTTTTTGGTGCCTTTTTTTCATTAATCATGCAATCTGTATGGGCATGATTTTTTATCCAATGCCTTTCCTCAGTGAATACCCTCTTATTTATTTATTTTATTTAATTCTTTTCACCTATTTACGTATACATCTTTTGATTGTGGAAATTGTTGACTAAATTATATAGACATTACATATATAGTTTAAATACCATATATTATATTATTTGAAGGGTATTTACCAAAAAAGATTCTTTATTTTATTAGATACCCATTTATTTTCTGATGGTTTTTCAGGATTGTTGATGGAATTTTTATTTCTTCTCTTATTTAATTCTATTTGAAAAAGGACATAAAAACACATTATCTTCCAAAGGGTTCTTTATATGATTATATAAATGTAACGAAATCCATTATCTTTTTACTGGTTTTTTTATGATATGGTGATTGTTTTTAATTGGAACACATATGTATGGGGTATGAGATAGTTGCGATCTATGTCTCCCTCCAATTCATTGGGTAAAGGATTATATCTCAGGAGATATAAATCTTTTGTGAATAGGCTAGTGAGTATCTAGGTTCAAAAAGTTTAAGTTTGATTGTAATTATCTCTACTCAAAAATTTATGTATGAATAGGTTGGATGGTATCTAGTATCATAAAGAAAATAAATCACAAGATTATGATTGTGACACCTTCTTCCATGGATCGGGATTTACACTTCATGTTTTTTGATTCATGTTTTCATACTATTTTTATTCATTACCTATTTTATGCTAAGTACTATTCCATGATTTATTACGTAGGATTTTTTGAATATAAATTTTATAATTTATCTAGATTATATCCATATGATCATATTATTTTCACTTATTGTATTTAATTGTTACCTCATATTATTAGCTTACTAAGAATTTGATCCCATCCCTTTATTTTGTTTCCATTTCCCTGAGTTATAAATAAAATTGATACAAACTGTGTGTTTATAAAAATATATTATGAGAATAATTTATGGGAAATTTTTAAGAATTATTATGGACTAATCAGTTGTTTCTATTATGGGAAAATTTCCATTAGTTGAAAAAGACATGACTTTTTTATTTAGTGTTTTTTTCTAATTCTCCAAAAATATATACCTAATTCGTCATGGGAATATATTTTTAAAAAGTATTTTCTTTGAGAAATGTAAGTAATATATGACTAGTTCAACGTTTTCATAGCCTTTACTAGAAAGTATCAACTGTTCTTGTGCATTGATCAGTGTTAGATAGCTTTCATGTATCTAAAGGAGATGTTGGTTAGTGCTCTAGTCCTTTATTTCCAAAATAGGGAGTTCAGTATGAGGTCTTTTTTGTGATTATTATCCTGTATTGGGTAGTTTATTAATACAATATAGATTTTTTTTAATATGGATATCATTGGTTACATCCCCACGAATTTAACTATGCCACCCATTATCACGAATTAAAGGCAGTCATGTTTTCTTTCAAGTTTCGGTGACATTACCTCACTAGTTAGCGCTTTGTGGTTTTCACTAATCATAGGAGTCTGAGGTATATCTTATCTCCACATGTACTAAACTTTAATTAGTGATATTGGGTGGAATTATTGCATGACTATGAATTTTATAATTTATATACAACAGGAAAGGGTAATGTTGTAGTTGGTGCACTATGAAGGAAGTTACACAGGGATACTATTTGGTAGTTAGGATAATACTAGAGAATATTGGAAGAGAACAATTCAATGCATCTTTATATGGGATTGTTTGGTGGTATAGGGTCCCTTTATAATAAGATGATGAATTTTTATTTGGTGTAGTAAATGGAAGATCCCTAGTTTTGGAATTCTAGGGTAGAGTTCTAGAGAGACCAAGTTGTTTGTAGTGATTCCCCAAATGGTTGGTCTAAGGATGAAAGACATTGAGTGTTGTTCAAAGGGAGTATTTGTGTTCCGTTGGTGATATATGAGGTGTTTTTTCATGAGTTCCACAACTCACCCTTGGTTGTACATCCTGGTGTGACAAAGTTGTATTGTTCTTTGAGAGGTTAGTTTTAGTGGTCAGTGTTAAAGTGTTTAGTTTCAAATTTTGTGTCTAAATTTTTGGTCTTCTAGAAGGTTAAGGTTGGACATTGTTTTCCTAGTGGTTTACTCCAGAATCTAGATATTCTATAGTGGAAGTGGGAGGAAATTTTGAAGGACTCCATCACTAATTTACCTTGATCTTATGGAGGCTATGATTTATATGGGTGATAGTGGACCATTTGATGAAATCATCAGACCTCTTAGAGATCAAGGAATCGATCTTTGAGGAGGTTTTTTCATGGAATTATCTTGATAAAGTGGTTAGGATCCATGGATTCCCAATGAAAATAATCTATAATCTTCATACTTGTTTTACCTTCAAGGTGTGGAGATATGTTCAAAAAAATTAGTTTCTAGTTATGACTTCTCACTACATCTCATCTACATTGGGATGGTCAGATAAATCAGACCATCCAAAGTCTTGGAGACATGTCTCATTCTTGTGTCCTAGATTTTGGATTTTCTTGGATAAGTCACATATCTTTGGTTGAGTTTTCTTACAATAATATTTTTCACTCTACCATTGGAATAACTTTATTTAAAGATTTTTATAGATAGCCTTTCCATTATCCATTATTCTAGACTAGGGCTAGAGAGTCAGCAATTCTCAATCCGAAATAAGTACTGAGAACGATAGAGATGGTTCTAGTGATTTAAAATAGGATAAAGGTAGAATAATATCATCATAATTCATATATTGAGCATTAAATGAGACCTAAAATATTCAAAATTGGATACCAAGTGTTTCTAGGACTCATAATCACGGGAGGAAAAAAATTCATGGGAGTAGTATTTCTCCATGTTTTTTTGGTCCTTTTGAGTTTTTAGATCATGTTTATGTCCTTTCATATCTAATATCACTTCAACTATAGATGATCTAGATTCATGATGTCTCCCATATCTTGTAGCTTCACTATTATCTTCATGATGATTCTCACATCATTTATTTGGTTGAGATTGACATTGATGATGATGTGACCATCAAGGAGAGGCCTGTGTGAATCTAGGAACACCAGCAGAAGAAGTTACATATGTTTATTATTCCCTTGGTTTGTGCATTGTGGAGATATGATTGGGTATAGGATAGTACCAGGGAACATGATTCATAATTACACACTCAGTATCATGAGTTTTTTGATGTGTAGTTCTTCTCTTTTAGTGCTACTGGTTTTGATTTGGTTGAACATTATATGGTTAATCAGATGGTTTTATCTTATTTCATGCCTTGATTGTGTCTTTTATTTTATTTAAATGGTATCTCCATTAAGAGTGTGTTTGGTATATATTTGTTGGTCTTTCGTAATTTTATACCTTGTTTCTCTAAGTGAGGTGGTTGTGATCATATGATGAAGATTTTCTTGAGAGGTATCTCTTAGGGTGGCTATTAAAATGATCCGTTTAATTTTCCTTCTATTCAGGTTTGGCTTTAGTTATTGAGGATGAGAATTATTTAATTGGTGTTGAATGTAATTGTATGTACCTTCCCATATTTTTCTTTTTATCTTATTACGGATCATTGGTGTCAAGAAGGATTTTGGAGACATTTTACAGGATAAGAAGTTCTCTTTGCCTTTCTTTAGGTCACATCACCCAAGTTGTGGGAATGGTGGTTGGAGTTTGGGGTTGGTCATGTAGGGTTATCTCACCACTTCTTGAAAAGTAGTTTTTCAATCTATTTTTGAGGTAGTTTTTGTCCTAATGAGTTTCTGTTTGAAATTGGCTAGAGGAAATTCCCAATCAAGGATATGGTGTTGGTAAAAGTTCCATGAAGGACCACCTATCTAAAACAGGGAAGAGATTCACACCACACACGATTGAGGACATGGTGTTGGGAATAGTGTCATAGAAGACCATCTATATTAAATAAGTAATATAGGAACACCACACCTATAGTATTGAGAATGGTGAGGAGAAAACACCCTATATATGGGAAACACACACTAGCACAAGCCCTTTCAGCTGACATGCTAAAAAACCACCGTAACCATGACTAGGATGTGGTGGATTCCATAGATACAGTCAGGCTATTTTTGAATGGATGAAACGAATTCTGGTCATCATTGGTCTTTATTGATTATAAAGGGGAAACATGTGTGGCATTAATATGGGTCTAAATTGTGGTTTTAGCTCATTATTTTCCTCCAATGACCAATCTTTACACCTCTTTTGAGTGTTTCTTTGATTACCATATGATCTCATTGAACTAGGGCTTGGTAGAGTAATTTCTCTCATGATGGTTTTTTTAAACAAATTTTTTCAATGTAATATTCGTTTTTTCCTTCCATGGTAACTTATGATCAACTCCTTAATATTATAACCCCAGGTTCGTGGATAATCGAATAGTTTTGGTTCAAGATAACTATTTTCATCCTTTGCCTTCTTTTCCTTCAATTTTAATTTTCCTAGGGTGTTAGTTTTGGTAATTCCATTGACATTGAAGATAAAATGCAAGTTTTATTGTCTGTAGTTTGTGGATTATAGGTTTTTTCTATACATCATTTGGCTTGGTGGTGTTTCATCTAGTAGAGTTTGAACTTAATTTGTTTTTTCTTGTGTGAAGCATATTCAAATACTAATATATGTAGGGGATTCATTGATTATCCTAATATTTTATATAAAATCATAAATTTATAAAACCTTTTCTATTTAGTTAATGTTGTAATTAACTTTAATAAATATTAAACCAGATTAAAAAATGAACCGTGTTTTTGTTGTAGTAATCACATGTGTTTTTCACCATTATAAATATTTGTTTATTATTTTTCTAGATATAATGTTATCTATATTAATTATATGGTTATAATATTTTCTTATGATTTGGATTGGTCTGTATTTTATGTTAAAATGGTTAAATAACCTAAAACTAATAATTTTTTTTGGTAAAACAATTAAAGAGGCATGTTTAAATAAATCTCTTTTTTTGTATGTTAATGTAAATGGATATAAAACATGAAGCTGGAAATGATTATTGATTAAATAATGAAGAGTCATGTTAATCAAAAAATTTATTCCTTATAGTCTGATAAAAATTAAAGTTATGATTGAACCCTTGTTTTAATAATTCATAGATTTCAATTTCATATGCCTTAGGTTGTATATTTTTCTAACCTATGATAAATGAATTAGTTAATCCAATAAGATAATAAGTGGGTTATTTGATTAAGATTAATGTTTGGGGTTAAACGATCCCATTTTATCATGAATGTCTGAAGCCTTTTTTTAGGCCCTAGATTCCCTTTTGATTATTAGTTCTTTAATTAATTCCTTTTGCAATACTTTGTATATGAGACTTCTGATATGACATGATGTGAGCCTGAGATAGATGATGGTGGACAAGTCATGGTCAGGGAGTCCTAAGACTCTGGAAGTAGTTGGTGCTGGTGATGGTGGAATGGATGTGTAGTAGTGTTGGGGATGGAATTGGGAATCATGGAATGGGTTGATGCTTGTCTTTCCCATTATTTTTCAATAAGAGATGTTTCCTACTTGTTAATAAATATTCTTTAAAGGTTGGATGGTTGGGTTTCTTATTTTTTTCATTCCTTTCCCAATGCTTGGCATAGCTAATTATTCTTTGTTTTGGAATCTCATTTATGGTAACTTAGGTTGAGTCATATAATACATGGAATTATGGAATGATAATGAATAATAGATGTTTTAACCTATGGGTTTGGCGATTTAATTGAATTAAAAATAATGATAATCTTTACAAATTGTATAATCAGTCGGTTTACACAAGGAGGAAATATAAATCACTTGATTATCATGTTAATGGGAAGATTAAGAAATGGTTTTGGTTAATTGAAATTAATTACATGATTTGAAATTTTTAATGGAAAAAAATAAACAAAAGTCTAATTGAATTCTTTTCTTTTTAAGGGATATCTAGTTATTAGCGACGACGGTTAGGTGTATGAGTTTTGATAGTTTCAGTTGAGATTAAGACTAAATTTATTCCCATTGTGTGGTTATGAGATATATATATATTTATTTATTTATATTTATATCATGTATGTTATGTGATTCCATATTATACCCCACTATTTTTAGTTGGGTGACTGACACCCAGTGGACTCTGGGAGGGTGTTTTCCTCAACATCTAGATTTTTAAGAATTATATGGATGACTACCCCCTTTAGCCCCACTCTCTTCTCTCGGTACTATTACGTGTTGGTATAAACTGTGGATACCTTTTTGTATATATATGTAGATTGTGGTAATAGATTGGGGTTATTTCACACACATGTATCTTTTGATATAGTATCCTAATGATTATTATAGTTATTTCTTATATAGGATGTGGCGGCTTGAGGTATAATACAAGATTTACGGGCTGTTTCAGCACCCAAAAAATACAAAGATACTTTATGAAGATTTGAAATGATATGTTGAGATGATTTTATGCACTAGGTGAATGGTATGTGATTATGAGATGATTTGATTAACCTAGTGTATAGTAGGATACATTATCCAAGGTGTCTTTGGGATAGATTAATTTTTGAGAGAGATGGATTGGGATGTGTGAAGTTTAGAAGAGTGGAAACCCAATAGGGATTTGGTAGTGGAGTACCTTCTTGAAATATATTAGATATTATATTTGTTTCTATGTGATACTTTGTGGGAGAAACATGGTGAGTTTGGTATCTTATCATACCCGACTAGGTGATGATTTTTCATCACTTATTTATCACTAGGATTTAGTATACATTCTTTAACATTTTCATGATAGGATTTACAGATAATCCTATTAAGTGTACATGTTATGATCACCCTATATATATATACTATTTTTTAGGATTGTAGGACCTCGTTGGTGATATGGTTAGACATTAAAATCTCTAAGAGTTGTTTAGGAGTTGTTTAGGATTCAAGGTCACCAATGAGGACATTTTTTTTTAATTGTAGTTTTCTTTACAAATGTACAATTTTTATGACATTACATGAATGTTTTGGGATATATCTTTAATTTTGTTAGAAGTAGGATTTTTTGGGTGTTTATATATTATCTCTCATTTCTCAATCTTATATGGTAAGGCCACTCATTTCATTATATGGTATACACTTGGTTCTTGTCTCCAACCCATTAGTTATTACATGTATTCTTTGGGTATCATTATCTCGCTATTCTTATTGCCATCCTAGAAGGGGTAACTTTGGTGTGTGAGGGTCATGATAGCGGGTGTGTGAGGCCCTCTAGAGCCCCTTGTTATATTATAACCCCTGATGGGGTATTGTTTTCTTATGTGATATTAATTATGGCTTATGGGGCATGATTATTGTTTTTTATTTCTTAAGAAATGAATGATATATGATTGAGGTTATTTCAAATGATGTTATAGAAAATGAGATTAGATATACTACTCTTGATTTATTATTACATGTGATTTCTCACAACCTATTTATTGACATTCATAGGGATACCATGTGTCTTAGTGTAAGAGGTTAGACGGTTACTACGTAGTCCTGATTAGATAAAATAGATCCACTAATTTATATAAAGTCCATAGAGGATTTCCACTAGTTATGATAGTTGAATAAATCCAGCTGGTTATAGACATAGGAATGTATCGATGATCCTATAGATATTTATAAATCTAGTTCATCAAGGATTTCCTCATTACTTTTTTAATAATTTCCTATATGTACTTGAAAATTATCCTTAGGTAACTTTCTCCCTTTTTATTCCATTTCTATTGGAATACATCACACTGTGTCTTCCCCTTTCTTACACTCTTATATTGTGACATAGTTTTGTAGCATTTTATTATGTTATTCTTTCTTATGGTATGTTTCTTTAAAATGTTTCTAAATATTTTGAAACATGTGCCTTTATAATGCGACTTATAAAAAGAGGTTTTAATTGGGAATTTTGTTAAAATGGATTTTAGTCTTGGGGAATTCTTTTCCAAATGATTATTTTCATTTAAGAGGTAATGAATAAGGAAGTTATTAAATAAGTATGCATGCGATACTTGGGTTTCTTATGCTAACCTTTAAAACTCTATTTTATAGTTTTATTTCAAACTATGGTAAAATGAAATTTTATTTGTAAGGAATTTGAATGATGTCTGTGATGCTTACCTTGTGAGATCATTTTTTCCCACACCCTGTATACACCTTTTATATATGAAATTATTATATATTTCTTTCAGTTTTATTAGCCCTAACTTTTATCTACTAGTTTGGGATGTTTGATTTATGTGGTTATGGTCAACTTGGGATGTAAAGAATATCCTCATTTCACATGGAGACCAGTTTGGGGGTTTGGAAGGGTTTTTATTTTATTTTTATTTTGAGATGAATATGTATTGGTATATGATCATGATCTTATTTTATTGATTATTTATTAATATTTATTTTATATATGTAATGTTTCTTCTCTTTATTATTTATATAATTTAATGTCTCTATATTTAAATTTAATACCCATATTAGAAATTTTTTTTGTTATGATTGTTATTACATAGGGTGAAATAATTTCTAATGGATTGGATTTGAGATGCTAGAAGTAGTTGCCAACCCGAGGAAATCAGTAACCTTCCTAGGGTTTTTCACAGATCAATTTGGGTTTTTGGTGTATGGATGACCTAGGTTGGTTCATGATAGAATTGTATCATGGAAAAACCTCTTGTTATTTGGGGTGTTTTGGGTATTATGGAGACTAATATCATCTGTGGGAATCAGGTGGAAGGTCCAGGAAACTACCTGGAAAACTATTTTTCCCATAGAACATTGAGTTACCACATGGTTTTAGGATTCAAGTCTTTATTTTGAGTTTATTTTGGGATTTCTTTAATGGATTTTGATATGTTGTGATTATAATTTGGTCCTCAAAAATTAAGTCATTGATTTCAGGGGTTATATTATGTTTCAAAGGTGAAAATGGTGAATGGAGGGCTACACAGTTATCCCATAGACTAGTAAACAATACAGTGACCATTTAAAATGGTTCTATCTCCAATATAGTGTATTTCACATGGTTGGAATTCAGTTTACCATCTCATGTATCCAAACTATGCACAGGGAAATTTTCTCTCTAGGATTTTTTTTTCCTTCCTTTGTTTTTCTGGAATGATCCTGATGCTATCTACCATTAGTGTAATATTAATTAAGGTATTTTACATGGTAATTTATGCGACTGGATGTGCTTTGATTTGAGTTGTGTGCTTCAATGCTAGTTTTCCCCTTAGATATTTCATATTATATATTTAGAAAATATATTTTCAGATGTAAAAAGAAGTATTAAGAAATTTTGTATCATTAAAACACATTTTCTAATGGTTATAAAAGGATTTTTTTTTGTTTTTAAAATATCATTTTCATAGTTCGAATTTTTTTTATTTGAATTTTGTTTTATTTAAGATGAAATCTGAAGTATTATTTTGTGAGAAATAGGTGTTTTAGTTTAAAGATGTAATTTTTAAAAAAAAAATTAAAAGGGGGTTTTTCTATATTAAATAATTAGAGTTTCTTTAAATAAATTGATTTCAAAATGGGATTTTTAATATACATATTAAGATTAAAAATGGATTTTTTTTGTTAAACAAATTTAGTAAGTGTTTTAGTATAAGCGTGTTCTTATTAAAAGTTTTAGTTTTATGATTTAAATTTTATAGGTTTGTTCTGATTTTAAGTGGGGTATTTTTAAAATTTAAACTATGGGCGGTTATTTTAAAAGGTTTTTTTAAGAATTTGGGTTTTCTAAAATGGGATTTTTTTAAATTTGTTCATTTTGAAAAATGGGTTCTTTTAGTTTGCTGCATCGGTCTTGGGACTACTATATTTGATTTAGGGTAATGAGAAGCTTAGATCATGTTCTTTGTTATTTTCTATATGCCTCCTTGAAAGCTCATGATTCATTATAGGGTGTTTTTCTTACTTCAAGGTACATTCCTGTAAGTTGGTGTCTCTGCCCAGACTCTAAGCAGAGTGGTGGACCTAGAATTTATTTTTTCACTCTAGTAAATTTTGGATTAGCATCCCCTTTCTCCTTGTATTTTGGATTGGATCATTGGTAATAGTGTATAAAGAGTTTCCTATAAGAGGCTTGGGTTTTTTTATGTTTGGTTTCTTACTTTGGAAATTTCTTTTCAGTTGGTATTGAATATTTCCCAATTTATATTTTTTAGATGGTATTAAATTTTGTATTGATGTACTGTCATTATGGATTTTATGGATTTATGTCTAGTTGAGGATTCCTAATGGTTGTGATTTTTCATAGTGTTGGTTTTTTGTTATTTTTTTCATGCCTTTTTCTTTTGGGTTGCCTTATCTTGGGGATTCCATTGTTCTCTTTACTATGGTTATTTTGAGGTCAGTTTCCTAATTAGTTAAGCGTGGGTGAACTTAGGTTGATACTTAGATAACTAGGATGGTTATTAACTTTTCTATGTTAATAACTTAGTGGATTTATATTTTTTGGGTTTTTCATGGGATGGTGATCCATGAATTAATCCCTGGCTTACCCACTATGTATGGTGACCTGGGGTCTAGAGCCTATGGTGTTCCCCATTATGTCATTATAATGAAATGGTTCTTCCTGGGTTTTAAAGTTGAGATGTGTTATTTATATTATGATTTTTTTTATGGATGTTGAGTTTTATTTGGGACATTTTAACATTATGAGTTATAACACGTTCCTTGGTGAATATTCACGTTCAGTGATCATTGGGTGACCCTTGGGATATTATTGGAGAAACTTTCAATTGATTGGTGATTTAGTATTGTGGTGTGTTATTTTTTTCACCCCATTTAGGGAATTTATAAATGGTAGAGAGACTCATGATCAATATATATCTATATATTATTTCTTCTATATGGTTTTGTAGCATTTTTCTTGCATACAACTCATGGTTTTGTGTGCATGGTTTATTTTATTTAGAGGAATCATTTGTGTTTGATAGTTTTCATATTTGTTTTCCCTCTATTTGTTTCACCACCCAACACACCTCATTCCACAATGTGGGGTTGTGTTGGGTTTTTAAAAACCTTGATTCCTATTAAGAACATTCTGGGGGAAGAAAATGTCATGGTAAATAGTTTCTCACCCACTATGCCACTATAGATATATTTATTTTATATAATTTTGATTGATCTTGAGGAAATTTAAATTTTTATGAGTTTTTGGATTCAATATTTTGTTTTGTAGACTTTTTCATTCTATGCATAGTTTTCCCCACATAGTTTAGGAGAAAATATTTGATGGAACCTATTCAAATTATTTAATTTATTTTGAACATTCATGGTTTTACCTACATGGGTGGAAAATATTTTGGATGGATCATAGTGAAAACTATGTCGTTTTACCCTTCCATGATAATTTCTTGTCACATAGATTACCTACGATTAGGAAAAAATGCTACAATAATATGATATTGCTTTAAATTTTAACATTGTGGTTTTCCATGGTTGGATCTTTGTTTGGAAAATTGTGTAGTCAAACCATGTGAGTGTATTTTAAGAATCCAGTGTGCACTGTAAGGTTATAGTGTGATTTAGAAAATTATAAGGCCTAACCTTGTGGTTTTTCAGGTGGATAAAATTGTGTTTTATATTTTTTTTCTCCTCTCTATTTTTAATGGATTTTGGCCTCCCTGCATTCCCTTTATGTTTTTTTAACACTTGGGTGAACAAGTAACTCTCCTACCTCCCTAATTTGGATATTAAAGGACTCATCCACCTTATTTCTTATGATTTATAAAGATAATTATATTTCTACCCTCTTGGTTTCCTCCTCCCTTTTTTCCATATTCCCTTCCCCTTTGATTTCTCCAACTCTCCAAAGCTCTATCGCTATCAGAGTTTAGTTTTAATGTTTGAGGTTTCTTATTCATAGGGGTTTTGATGTCTAGGGCTTGTGGAGGACTCCTTGAGTCTTGTTTGATCATATTTTATTATGGATGATGACCTTAGGTGTGATTTTCATTAAACTGAGGTTAGTGTTTCATTTGTTTCCTTAAATTTTAATAGTTATGTTTTCTTGAGGATTATAAAAGAATTATTTATTAATTTAATTGTATATGTGATAGATCAATTGAATTTGAAAGTTTTTTCAAGGTATATTTTTAATTTTTCTAAAGGATTTTATTATCATTTCAAGTGGCACTCAAAATGCTAAGTATTAAAAAAAATTTCAATGGTCTTTTAGAAAAAATGTGATTTTTTATAAAGATTTGACCCGGTTTGAGATGTGTTTTTAATTTAAAAGTGGTATTTTAAGATTTGGGGGATTTAATTTAAAAGGGTTTGTTGATTATTCAATGTATTTTTAAATGAATTTAGTTAATTTTTTGGAAATGTATTAAAAATGAATTTAAATGGATTATTTTTTGAATATTCATTTGAAATGGAATTTCAAACGACTGTAAAAGACTTGGAATTATGAGTAATTTTTAATGAAGGATTGTTTGGAAATTTTGAATGTGTTTTCAAATATGTGGGTGTTTTATACCCTCTTGATCCCCTTATTGTACTATGACACACAAGGGGGGATTATTTACTAAAGTGATATTTACTATGGCCAAAGTGTATAAGAGGGGGATGAGATATGGTTACTTACTATCCTTTCTTAGATGGACTAGATTCATTATGATATGGAAAGGCCATAGGGGAGTTCCACTTGTGATCTGAGTTGAGAGTAAATAGTTGGTTATAAATATATGAATGTATTGAAAGGCCTATATATGGTTCCTACCTGAGTAATTATAGGATCAACTCATGAGATTTTTAGGAATTAACCATGAATAATTAATGATTCTTCTTAGGGAACTTCCTCACATTTCTGTTCCCTTTCTTGTTTGTCATAGATGACATCATTTATTCCAATTACTTTCACTCATATATTTCAACATGGTTCCATGGTTTTTTATTTTGTTATTTTTTCTTCTAGTTTGATTATTTAAATTTTTTCTCAATGTTTTTAAAAAATTTGAATTTATAAGTGACATATAAAAGTGGTTTTTAATTGGGAATTTGGTTAAAATGGTACTGAGGCCTGGGGAATGGTTTTTAAATAGATTTTTTCAGTTAAGAGTAAATGAATAAGTAAATTATAAATGATTATATTTGTGATACTTAGATTTCATGTGCTTACCTATAAAACTCTATTTTATAGTTTTATTTCCAAATAGCATAAAATGAAATTAAATTTTTAAGTAAATTTAATGACCTCTATGGTGCTTACCTACTAAGCTCTATTTCACTAACACCTATAATACACCATTAGGTTTATCTAGTTCTTATATAATTATTTTAGTTCTCTATCGCTAACTCTGATATTCTATTTCAATATGTTTAGGCTATATAGGGGTGGTCAGTTTGGGATGTGGAGTGTGGTTTTGGGTCACATAGAGATCAAGGTAGTGGTTTGGATGGGTTTACATTTTTTTCATTTGGGATATATATATATATAATCCTATGGCTCAATCCTTGTCTAGATTACTATTTATTAATCCTTATTTTATGTATGTGATGCTTCTTCTCTTTATTATTTGGTTTATGGAATGTATTCATGTTTTTATTTCATACTCTAATTTTATAATTTATTATAGATATTCTTGTTGTTATTGTGGGTTAAATTGATTCCAATAGATTACCTTTGAGGCCCTAAAATAATTTTATAACCTGACATGATTAGGAACTCTACTCAATTATGTCACAGATTACTTCAGGTGTCTAGTGGATGGATGAACTGGGTCAGTTTGTAATAGGGTTAGTCTGGTTTGGTGATACAAAATCAAATTTGGTAGAAATATAATGGTAAAATACTCTTCATTGTCTTCTCTTTGTTTGATTACGAGGTTTTTTTGTGTTGGTATTATCCCTTTATTGTTGTATCCATGTTTATCTTTGTGTAGTCTTGACGTTCTTGACTCCCTTGTTTCTATAGTTCAATCACTTTAACTTGGTCACTTTTTAATATCCTTTTGTGCTATATATTTTTAAGTTTTTCATCATTTTTTCTTCTATGGAGGTGGAATAGTATTTGTGGTGATTCCCTATAGTGGGGGGCACTATGCAATGGTGTTAAGGAGATGTGAAGAATGTGTGGTGCTCTAGGGGATGGAATTGGTGACCTATATATGGGTACTTCATTTTCGTTCCTTTAGACTTTTATATGTGTGGTAATATTTTCTGGTGGCCATCTGGTGATGATGGTCCGGCTTGGTTTCTTGTCATTATTGGTTTTTTTTCTATCAGTGATGATATGTCAAGAACCCCATGTTCTAGAACATGCCTTCTAAGTCCTTGGCTCATTGAACAAGGTTCAAAAGATTCCAAACTAACCGCACCTAATGCCAACATCTAAACAAAGGAACTACACGCCAATATCTCACATTGAATCACCTTGACCAATCAAACCCAACTCCTATAGTAGAACACAAATCGGAAGGAAACAAACTCACACCAATTAAGAAGAACAATGGTATTTATGTGGTTTATACTTGGTTGTACTACATAGAAGAAACAATACTTATTTTATTAATAAAAAATTAGAATATAATGATATATGGACTAAAAAAATTTATTCCTCAGATCTATGAATATAAAAATCTAACCAGTTGATAAGCTTCCATGACCTTTTAATATTTATGGGTTTCCCTCCTCTTGATCAAGGATTCTAACAGTTTCCTAGAAAATTCAGCACCTCAACTTCCAAACCTTTGTTAATAGTGTAAGGTATATTTTTTACACTTATGAATCCCTCTAAATAATCTTACAAAAACATTGAAAAATACCATGTTATTCTTATGCATCATCAGAGTTACTATTATATAAGGAAACAACTTCTTCCAAACTTCCACCATCTGGATTTAGACTTCACTACTGCTACCACCAACATCCAATTCTATGTTTCACTGTTTTTATTGAACTTAACCTATCTATTTTCATTAAACATATCTTCTAAATTCACTCCTTTTAAACCTTTGAGGTGTTTTATTGTCCAATTTACCGCTTCCCAGTGCTCCTTTCCTGTATTCTATATACACATACTTACAAATCACACTACCTAAGAAATGTATATCCCTTTAAAAATCATTACATACCAAAACAATTCAACAAAATATTCATAAATAATATAATATCTCGTGTTCATATGGGTGGTATAATTTTGGAGAAAACTTGAATTTTCCAAAAAGTGGTCATTTTAAATTAAGAAAGGGGGCATGGAATCAGTTTTTGAGGTATGGTACACCTCAATGGAGGTGTTTTACACATTAATAGAGGCTTTGGAGTCATCCTAAGGGATAAAAGGGTCCCCAGAATGGGGTAGGTGGCTACTCCATACAAATCTATAATAGATCCACCAACTAACCGGAAGGCACCATCGGCCATCTGGTGGAATTTTTATTGGAAAAATTATAATTCCAACCCCTTTGTTATTTATAAGGGATAAAACCCTCCTTCTTCCCTTAATTTCATGGACTAAGGGGTCAATTCCCTCCCTTACTCTCTTCACACTTAACAAAAGGGGGGTTTTCTTGGGTGTTTTCGACAAAGAAGGAATGGGCCCCTCTCCCACATATAACTTATTTTATTTATTTTCCCTTTTGATTAATCATTATTTTTTTAGGTTATAAATGGATATTTCACCAAATAACTGTAAAATCAACCAATTTTAAAGGGTATTTCATGTAGATTAAGTTAAGGTAAACTCAAGATGATGTTTGGGTGTGTCGGTTTGTCAAATTGTAAAAGGTACATCATGATGTGGATTTTTCATCAATTTTTCCTCAAAAATGAAATTTGTTAATGATGGAATTTGTGGTTTAGGTTGGTTATTTTTCTTATATTGGGATTTGGGTTGTGTTGGGGGTGTTCAACACCCAATTTATCAAAGATATTATGATTATCTAATGTCCAATGAGTTATCTAGATTTATAAAAATATTGAATTTAATTAACTATTTAATTTTAAATTTTATAATTAATTAATTATGAATTTTTACTTAAAGTTAGGGTCTTGGGGATTTGATACAGGCTTGGTTGATTGAAAAATATTTTTTATGGTCCTTGGTAGTTTTTTTCATCCCTTGGGGATAAGTGTGAAATGATTTCGTAATAGGAAGGTGGTCTTGTGTACTAGACCTAAGGATTAAATTCATTATTCATGTTTCATGTGGTTTCTAAGGAACACCACTAAAGGAAATGTCCAAGGTTAAATTAATTAAATAAAAAATTGAATTGAATTGAATGTATATAATGATCAAGTGTGAGGGTTCATGAATAATCCCTATGTGATATCTTGGTTCCTCGGTCATCGATGCCTAAGGCCAAGACCTTTCTGATACCATGGGGCCTCAAGAACTCATGAGATGTACGGAAAAAAGTAGAAGAGAGTTAGGATCCTATTACTAAGGGATTTATATTCCTCCAAGATAAGGTGAGAGTGAGTTAGAGATATTTTTTCATGTAGGCCTTAGAGGACCCCTTTTTCTTTCAATTCATTTAGTCTTGTCAGGATGAGGATGGTGTGAGTGACCATCTCTTGTCTGGTGTGACCAGGCCTTGGTGGAAAATCACAGGCTGAACAAGACTAAGTTGGGTGAGTAAAATGACCTAGAGTGACCTTGAAGAACAAATTGGGTCATGGAAAATATATTAACTATTTTCTATGTGGTGATAACCGTGTTTCTAGTGAGTCCATGCAACCCTGTAGACGATGACATGGGATGTGATGACCTAAGAGCATCATTTGTTGACCTGAGACCTTGAATAGACTTGGGAACCAAGTGAGGGTACCTCTATAATACTAATATCAGGGGGTGCTAGTGGGTTCCCCATTGATAGACCAACATTGTGTGGACATAGCTAGTGATGGTTTGGGGTGGAACTAAGATCTGGAACCTATGTAAATGCTTGATTGGGATGATAAGATGATGATGGGTGTGTAAATTGTTCCAATCTTGTGTTTTTACTTGTTGATGGTATAAGTAAGTTCACTTGGGAAATATGTAATACACATAGGATTCCATTTTATCTAGTGTAATGGATGAGATATCATGTTTTGGATCTAGTTATGGTAGGAACTTTAATTGTGTTAGAGCTTGATGATGGAGACACCATGGATTTGGGGCTCAGATACTGGTAGGGGATGCCATGGATTTGGAGATATAATATTAATAGGATCTTATATGGATTTGGATCTCATGATAGGACTATCATTGGTCTCATCCCCACAATATTAATGATATTAAGATGGAATAAATTTGAATAGGATCCTAGATGGTAGGGTTTTTATCAACATCATCCTCAGTGTTGTGAGGATATAATAAGAGGCACCATAACATTGGAGGTTGGGATGGGACTTTCATGGGATGGGTCCTCATATTCATGAATATTGGTTAGGGTATTCCATGGATGTGGATCCTACATTTTACATGGAATACATTATCATCACGACAGATCAAAGACACATTGGCACAAGCCAAAGAAAGCATGGTCAATTGGGGTGACAAACATAAGGATAGAAAGTAATTTATTTATTTTCTAAGGTTTTTTATTTGAATATGATCATGTCACATGAACATATCATGGTGTTTATCAGCTATTACAGGACCTTGTTGGTGGTTTCCTACTGATTTTTTGTACTCACACCTTGCCCGAGCCGTGAGTATACTTAGGTACCAAGATATACATTCACTTGGTTATAGGTATAGGTTTGGGTTGAGAATTGGGATAGCATGGTTGGGAAGGATATATAAAATGGTATTTAGAAACTGTATGATCTTCATCTCATATATAAATTGGATCCCTTTATTTATTTCTTTTATTCTTATAAATACATGTAATTAGACTAGTGTGAAATTAGTGTATGTATGACATGGTTATTCAGGCCCTTACTGTATTTTATTTATTACTTAGACTTATGGTATTTATTGCTTCTAATTAAAATTTATTTGTGATGTATGATTTTTGGTCTTTTATTTATGATGTTTCACTCTAATATAGATAGAATAGTCTCCCCACATTACTATCTTAAAACCCCGCTTCTAGTCACCATTATCTGGAATATGAGGAGGTTTGCCTAAGGTCACATGGAAAATATGTTAGGCTACTATTCATAGAGTGGTATGGGTAAGGATATTACAAAGTGTTATTAGAGATGTTTTAATTTTTTTTATTACCACTTTAGGAGTTTTTATAATGGTGATTTAGGAATGTGTTAGAGTCAATGGTGGAAGTTTTCCTAGGGTGTCGAGAACACCTATTTTTTGTAAGAAGTCTGTGATACTAGGACTATTATAAATAGGCTTGTGAGTTGATTTTAGATCTTGTTCATTATTAGTAAGAGGAATATCTTGCATCATCATTGGAATGTAGTATTCAAATGATATAGTATGTTAGTGTGAGATTTAACTAATGTTCAGGATCAATTGATTAAAGTGTCAAAAACTGATCATATGGTGTCTTCCCATATATGTACTTGATGGTACTCTATTATGTTAGGATAACTTTTATATGTATTTTCTTCTAATTCTAGGTCATATAGATATATGGTGAGACGTTTGATGATAAAGATGATGTTGTAGTCCTCGTTAATAGATGTTGCAGTGAACCTATAGGGTAAACATGGAATTGGATGCCTAACAATGAACACCATGTGGTTCATTAGTGGTTTGGTTATGTTATTTAAAATTGTAATAACAACCTATAAAATATTTTCTTACATGTCTTGGAATGGAATTATATCTTACAAAACCTCGTGGTTGTGTTTTATTGGTGCGAATAATTTGGGATAATGCATTTGGCTATGGAAAGACATGACCTGTGAGACCCCATGATGAGGTATTTGGCATGTCAGTGGTGTGATACCTTGATATGGTAGTGTGGATGATGACCCATGGGATGTGACCTTGGTTAGAGGTTTGAACTATGTGCTATTTGGATATACCTATTGACCCTTCATGAGACCTAACCCTGTAGGGCTAGGTGGGAGACCTATAGAACCGTAGCTTTGACGCATACCTTAGTTATTCAGAAGTTGGTATGAATGAGGGCTACCCATGAGAGGGGTTAGCCTGGGTTAGTGTTTTCTTTTGAGGTGAAATCACAAGTGGATGATTCAGGTTATGATACTAATGCATGGGAGGTTCTTGGTGTTTGTGGTATGATATGGATGATGCATTGGTTTCTGAGTAACCACCTAGAGTGATTTAGTATTGAGTTTAGATTTGATAAGAAGGAATATATAGGTGTCAAACCTCATCGGCCAGTAGGTCTTAATAGTGTGTTCAGAGTGTGGGTAGATGATCATGAATGAAATGTAACCATTTGGTCACTAAGAATGTGGATGAGGTTAATATTATTTGAATAGAGGATGAAAACATATGGTGTTAGAACAATTCTTGTTAGTGGGTAGTCATGGGATGAATCATGGAATGGGTAAGGTTCCTGCTATTAAGATGAGTTCCTAGGGAGCTCCTTCCAGGTCAAGACTGATGTGATGTGGATCAAATAAATCCTAGTCTTGATGAAGTGGGACTTGAAGGAGTGTGAGTTGAGTGATAGATCGGGTGGTATGTGAGCGTACACCCATTTTGTGTAAGTAATACATGGGTGATGCAAACTGTTTACTTATGAGACCGTTTTTTGGAATCATAGGGTGGTAATGTGAAAGATAAAGGTTAATGATTTTTTATTTGATGCTTATCGAAATAGCGTCTCGAGGATTGAATGTGGTTTTCAAAAATGTCCCTCTATGGGATAGAGGACATTTAAAATGGATAGGGTGTCATGGAATGGTAGAAATAAGGATGGACCTTCAAACAAATTTCCAACGATACTTGATGTTATGGGTTTTAAGTATTTAAGAATGGATTATGAAGAATGAAATGTGTTTTTTTATGGAACCATTTTAGGTTGGAACTAGGGGATGAGTTGTATTTTTCCATGTTAGTTTTTATTTCTAATGATGGATGGGACGTGAGCTATGGAGATCAAGATATTTTTTTTGTAGTGCGATGAAAATTATGATCCTGAGTTGGGGAATGGTATGTCAATAATGATTGTGGAGTGAAGTGTGATCTTGGTCATCGAACTCAGGATGGGTGTGACTATCTGAATGGGTGTCAGATCGGGGGTGCATATGTGCTCATGGAAATCCCATAATAAAAAACAATAGATTGGTGATTTGACTATATATTTTCACTAGAGGGTGAGAGTGGACTGTGGATAGTGTGTTTTCATGAACAAGGGGTGCCTCTTGAAATAGGATCACTGAGGTCAAATGTTTGGTAATGCATCAGTCGTTGGAGCTGAATTTTCTCAAGATGAGTCAGCCAAAGGAGGTATGATTATTGTTATCATGTGTAATTGGATACATTCGTCTAGGAACTATATCAATCAAATTTTTTGGGATATGAAAAGATAATTTTTGAGGATGGTTTTGGATTTTAAAGGAAAATCTAGCATGATTGGTCCTTGATCATTTTCAATTGGAGTTAAACCAATTCAGATTAGAATCATAAATCAAGAGTGTGTTCTCATATATAATAAGGTATGGTATGTTGGAAACTATGTAAGGTGAATTTTTGGAATGTTAGGAAGGTGCTACAATAGACAATTCTAATGGTGAATGCACCATGGCTTGGAATTTTCCATCACAAGATAGGTCATATGGTAGAAAACACCATGGGGCGGGTGATAAATTGAACAATGATGTGGTCATATGTCAAGATATATAGGCTTGGGAAAGAATTTTTTTATGTTTTGGTGGTGGTTATAGGCATTCAACTATGTTTTGATGGGTTAAACACCTTAGTTTTAAGTTGGTACTCTAGAGTCTCATTGGGAATTCAAATATGGAATGTGATTTTTTAGTGGGAATTCACGAATGAGCCAGGTTGGGATATTCGGTTGGTTTTACACCAATAATTCTTAGGGATGAAAATTGTTAATGTGGGGAGGATTTAAGATGCCATTTTTTTACATGTATTTTAATTTTAGAGTAAAATTGAATTTTTAAACAAGTGACTAGGTATAATTGAGAACCGGGGACCAAAATAGGGTTTTGAGGCTTCAGGCACCTCAAGTGAGGTACTTTACATGTGGATGGAGGCTTGGGAGTCATCCTGGTGGATTGGAGAAGCGTTGTAAAGGTAATAGATATAGATACCCAGGCTTTTCATATATAGATATTATATATTTTAGATGAATATTCCTTACATTATACAAACACACATCTGAGGATAATAATGGATTAGTTTCATTCAAGACTTGTAAAAAATATTTTATTTATTGAAAAATCTTAAACATATTACAAAAATATCATTCTACATAATACTCTTATTATACATACACTACCTAAAACATTTCTTCATAACCTAGGTAAAATAAACATAAGAAAGGGAGAGCTCAGATACTCAATAAGGGTAAACAAGATAGATTTATAATCATAACACAGTAATAATAGTATGAGAACATAATCATAACATTTTAATATCATACCTTACAAATCAAAGTTCATAATCATGAGTCATGGAATAAATATTAGAAGTTCATAATACATGAATCAGAACAAATTCAAAGAACATGATCCATGAGAGCATAATATTGGAATAAGACATAGATTTATGGTATAAGCCGTAGAATAGAAAACCATTTCTATAGTAGTGAAGGAACGCTTCTAATGATATCATATTGGAGTGGGTTCACTCCACAAACCATCATAATAGTTAGGGTTTACTCCAAACACTGTCATAGATTAAAAGGACCCTTACTAAACCTGGTTCACTCCCCATTCCATTCATGTCTATCTCTTTAGATATAAATAATTTCCCAAATCATTTGAAGAAGATATAGGTCCCACCCATTAAATAATTAAAATTATACATATGTGTGCCACAGGATCATAAATCATTCATCATATCATAACCCATGAAATGAAATGGGTTTCACAAAAATTTCACCATATTATAACATGTGGAAGAGATATAAGTTTCTTAATCATTTCAAAATTCCATCATATCATAACCCATTAAAAATCAGATTTCATAATCATTTCCATGTGGTATAACCCTGTGAATAGAAACATGTTTCATAAACATCATGTCACCATAAACATAAACCATTAAAATAAATAATATTAATTTTATCCCAAGATAATATCCCCGGTAAGGCATAGGTAACATCAACGGATGTCATCTTAGATGTAAAATGATTTTGAAATATCATTTAAAATATATCTTTAGTAAAATAAATTTTCATTGAAAATAAATTTTTAAAACTAAAAATTCATAAAATATTTTGGAAATACATTTCTTGGAAAATAGGCTTGAAAACTTATAAAGGATGCTTTAAAAATAATTTTGAAAATTTTCTTGAGGAAAATATCATTTCCAATTTCAGAAAATATTTAAAACATAAAAAAAATTAAGATCCTTTTATTTGAAAACAACCTATAAAATTATAGAGGATTCCTTAAAAATCACTTAAAACGTTTCTTGAGGAAAATATACTTTCCACATTGAAAAATATTTTTTTTGAATATTAAATATTTTAAAAATAATTTTCATTGAAAATAACCTTTGAAAATTATAAAGGAATATTTAAAATCATTAAAAAAAATTCTTCAGGAAAATATCCTTTACACTTTGAAAAAAAATTAAAAAAATATATAAACAATTTTAAAAATACTTTTTAAATAACCATTAAAACATATAAAGTAATATTTAAATATCATTTAAAATATTTCTTTAGGAAAATTTCCTTTCAAATTTGAAAAAAAAGATATATAAAATTATAAAAATCATTTTCTTCAAAAATAACCTTTAAAAGTTATAAAGGTATATTTAAAAATAATTTTAAAACATGTCATGAGGAAAATAGCCTCTACACTTTGAAAAAAAATTAAAACATAAAACATTTTAAAAATCCTTTTCTTTAAAAATAAACTTTGAAACATTTAAAATAATCTTTAAAATTTATTTAAAATATTTCTTGAGGAAAATAAAATTCCCTTAAAAGTCTCTTTTTAAAAAAATTAATAAAATATTTTGGAAAACCTTTTCTTTGAAAATAAACTTGAAAACTTGTAATGGAATCTTTAACACATTCTAAGGTTATGATAGAGAAAAATTCTATACATTCCTTACATGTTAAAATAAATTTTTCTTTCACATTTTCAGTAAAAGACTGATGTGTGTGATTTGTGTATAAATTTTCATACATTTTATTGAACATTAAAACATGTTTTTACCATATATATGTTGTTTTGGAGATAAAATTATTTAATTCAGTTATCATGATGATTTTTAGGTGTTTTATATCCAAAGTCACAAATTGTGAATGATCAGAACAAAAGTTCCCCAATACATGGCTTGTACTTTTTATATACATGTTGTGTACCATTGTCCTGACACGGAACAACCAGACCAAGTACAAGCCCATGTTGTCGGCCAAGATATAAACATCGTGTACAATCTATTTACACATTGTGTTGCCCCTTACAAAAGTGATTAGTGGATGAATTTGATACTACATGTCGTGTACCACCCCCCCCCCCTGCCAATTGACCGTTGATGCCTTCAAAGTCAAGGGTGGTGTGGCAGATCACCAACCAGCTGCGAAAGAGGAGCCTAGTCAAGTTTACTTGACTAAATGTCGTGTACTTTATGGTACACACCATCTAGTTTTAAATACTATAAATAAGAGTGAAGGCCCTCCAAATTTAGACAGATAACAGGAGGGGACAACTAGATACACCAAACGGGAGAAGAAATGGGGTAGAAGAAGGGAGAGAGAAAGAGAAAGAGGGAAGAGAATAGAGGAGGTGTTTCCACTCTACCTTCCGAGAGATCTTCAATCTGAAGCTGCTACGATGTTTATTTCAGGTATTAAGAGTCCGTTAGTTATTAACTATTCTATGTGTAGCTAAATCCCCCATGTGCGGGGTTGTAAATGATTATGGTTCGTTATTAATCAGTTGTCTTATTGTATTTGTGTTATTTATGTTTCTCTCATAATCCCTTAAAATCTATTGATATATATTTCTAGAAACCCCATATCATACTAAGAACATAATTTCTAGGGATCTTTAGAGGAATTGCAACAAAGTACACCCATGATCATTGGGTGTACGTATCTTCTCAAAAAAGCCTAAAATTAATAAAATTAATAAGAATCAAATTCCAGAAAAACTAATTTGTCTCTATTGATTCAAATTAATCTCACCAGACCAAGGGGGTTCCATTATATTCAAAACCTAGAGATGTGATTAATTATGAATAGCATAGTATGATAATAAAATCAATTTATCAATGACCTTGAAAAATCAATAGCCCCAACACATTCTTATTATTTATTATCAAAATAAATTTTTCTTTACATTTTTCTTTGTCTTAAATCAGTTCATAAATAAATATAATAATCAATTACATAATCTTTAGAACAACTCACATCGACTCTAAATTTCTGAAATCTTCACTTAATTAATCACAAACTAGAAAAACAAAATGCAGTGACTCTCTCTCCTGGTGGATCAACCTCATACTTTCACTATACTAGTAATAAGTTTAGGTATTTTAATTTGTGATTCCAAAATAACACTTTGGATAAAATGTCACAAAATTATGGCATTATTTCCTAATAGTGAGAGTTAATGGTGTTTTTTAAAATAGAGTTTGTATCAATTAATGTGAAAATAAAAATATAAAAATTATATTATTAATATCATTTCTGTTTTTTATTCTTTTTTGTATTCCTCTTTGACACTTGGTGTGTGTCTAGTGTTGTGTAGAATCATAGGTGCATGAGTGGCTGAATCACTCATTCCAAGAGTGTTAATTCATTAGAATTCCTTCCACTTGATTCGGAAATCGAACGAACGATCTTGAGGTGATGTCGGTCACTTATGGGTGAGAAAAACCAAAATGCACACATGGTGAACATTGAAGAGGGAGAACTGCCTGTTGTCCAAGGAGTTGGATAGTGGATCATGATTTATGATAACTAGAATCCACATCTCACTGTTGAGGATGAGCAGAACTACCTTCCACCAGTAAATATCATGGAGTTCACACTATAGAACCAACAAAGAAAACTGGCTCAATTTGTTCGAGGTTATGGCCCATAGCAACCCCAAAAGTATCTTCCACCATAGCAGTTTTCATATATGCATCCAGGTCATTGGCATTATTTTTCTCATGAACATTAATTTATTCCCCCACCTCCTCAAGAACAACTGGCCCCACGCCGTACCCTTATGGTGTATGGTCTTACTTCTATCCATGGAGCATATATAGGCTTTGTTAGACCACCGACGCAAGCCCAAAATTTTAAGATCAAGTAATCCATCATGCAGCTCATCAAAAATATGGTTCAGTTTGTAGGTTTACCAATTGAAGACCCCAATGCTCATCTCTCCAATTTTCTGGAGATTTATGACACATTCTGTTACCATGGGGTGTCTCAGGATTCCATTCGCCTTCGCTTATTCCCCTTATCATTAAGGGATAAAGTGAAGGAATGGATTAAAGTATTACCTCTAAATTCCATCCTCACCACGGAGTTAATGTATCAGTATTTTCTTTCCAAGTATTTTCCACACTCCAAGACAGTGATGTTGCAGAATGAAATTCACAATTTTCGGCAACATGATTCAGAGTCATTTTATGAATCCTGGGAGCGTTTCAAAGAAATTTTTAGTAAGTTACCTCATCATGGCCTTCAATTTCTGAATCAAGTAAAAACTTTTTATGGTGGTCTTACGAAAACACCAAATTAGTGGTGGATACAGTTGTAGGAGGTATAATTATGAGGAAATCCACGAAAGAACTTTTCGAATTACTAGAAGATATTTCAGTAAATAGATTCTAATAGAACTCTGATAAGGGTACTCAAAATAGAGGCATGCATAAAATTTATGCCACTACTATGATTTCTACCCAACTCAATACTGTTTCCAAGAAGATTTATATGTTGAGTCTGAAAAATGCATCTCAAGTTCAAGCAGTAAATCACCCAACATGCAGTGAATGTGGTCACAATCATTCCATGGGTGAATGCCTGAGGACAGGTGACAGTTCTTCGGTGAGGTAAGCTATATTTCTCAGAACATAGGGCCAAACATTTACCCTCAATAACAAAACCCTGCTTGGTAAGAAAATGCAAACATAGGCTGGGGGAAGCAACAACAAAACTCTCAACCCTTCCCCCAAAGGCCAACCAATTATGGTGAATAGATGTATCTGAATACATATCTCAGATAGTAGCAGAGATACTTCCAACATCAAGGGTATAAAAACCCTCATCTAGTGCGACAACCTCAGCCTCTAAAACCTCAATCGGCTGCACAACAACCTCAAAAGGAACAACCATAAGTTCTAGAATAAATGATGTCAAAATTAAAAACAACTTTTGAGACATGATTTTAGAATAAAAAGGCATCAATTAGAATCCTTGAGAATCAAATTGGGCAGCTTTCTAATCATCTATCTTCAAGGAAATTAGGTACACTACTGGGTAACACTGAGAATAACCCATTGGAAGAGCCAATGATATCACTTTATGAAGTGGGAAGGAGTTTCCCCATAAAATAACTACAAATCAAGGTGACACCAAAAATTCACCTTCACCTACACCCTCTTCAGATAATGAATTTGAGATCAAGGTGTCCCCCTCAACACAAGTCCTATCAAAAGAGAAGGAGGCCACAAATGGTAAAGGAAAAGAGGTGGTCAAACCTTATGAACACACCTTACCATTTCCCACACGAATGAAGTAGAGGAAGCTTGATCAACAGTTTGAAAACATTATGGAGGTTTTCCAGAAACATCACATTAATATTCCTTTAGTAGAGGAATTGAATCAAATGACATCATATATGAAGTTCATGAAGGAACTCCTCTCAAACAAGAATAATATGGAGAATTTGGGATCCATTCCTTTCACGAAGGAATGCTCTGTGGTGGTCCAGCACTCTCTTCCTCCAAAGATCCAATATCCAGAAAGTTTTACAATCCCCTGCACAGTCGAATCTTAGGAGTTTGGGAAATCCCTTTGTGACTTGGGGGCTAGTGTCAATATTATTCCTTTTGGTGTCTTTAAGAATCTGGGGACGAATAATCTAAAACCAACACAAGTGACATTACTGCAATTAGATCGCTCCATTAAATATTCTGAAGGGATACATGAGGATATACTGGTGAAAGTGGGAAGGATTATTCATTCTATTGATTTTATCATACTTGACATGGAGAAAGACCAAGAGGCACCTCTTATTCTTGGAATACCCTTCTTGGATAATGGAAAAAAAATTATTGATGTTCACCAAGGTGAATTGATATTCAAATTAGGAAATGAAAAGGTATCATACAATGTCTTAAAAGTTGTTAAGCAAGTGTCACTTATGGAAAATGATGATTGTTATGCATTGACCATAGTGAACAATCACTTTGGCTACATGGGAAATTATATGAGATGTTTTTCTATAACTGATGAACTAGTCATTAAGGTAATCCATCTTGATTATGAACTAGAGGAGCTGAAATTTATCATAGTCTAGAGTGGTCATTATTGGAAATGTGCAATTGTTCTAGATATTATAGAGTAGGTCAAGGTAGAACCAATTATGCCCTCAATTCTTAAATCCCCGCAACTTGAACTGGAATATCTCTCATCTTCTTTAAAATATGGGAAATTTGGAAATAAACACACACTTCTAGTTATACTCAATGTATCTCTCTCACAATATCAAGAAAATTAACTTCTATAGGTTCTAAAGTGAAGAAAACGGGTTATAGGGTTGATATTTGATGATAGTAAAGGGATCAATACTACCATTTACACCCATAAGATGCTACTTGAGGAAGGAACCAAGCCCTGTCAATAACCACAATGATGGATAAACCCTCCAATGAAGGAGTTCATGAAGAAAGAAGTGATCAAGCTATTGGATACGATAATCATCTACCCAATCTATGACAACCCATGGGTGGGTCCTTTGCAAGTGGTGACCAAAATGGGGGGTATCATCGTGATTACCAATGATAAAAATGAACTCTACCCTACAAGAATGGTCATAGGATGGAGAGTGTGTGTGGACTACTAAGAGCTTAATGATGACACATGGAGTGATCACTTCCCACTTCCTTTCATGGATCAGATGTTGGATCAATTTCTAAGGCATGAGTTCTATTACTTTCAAGATGGTTATTTTAGCTATAACCAAATTTCTATTTCCCCTGAAGACCAAGATAAGAGCACTTTCACATTCCCAAATGGAACTTTTTCTAATCAATGGATGTACTATGGCATGTGAAATTCTCCACCCACCTTCCAACAGTGCATGCTATCGATATTGCAATACATGGAAGAGAAAATTATGGAAGTCTTTGTGGATGATTTTTTAGTCTATGGAAAATCATTCAACACCTAATTGAGAAATCTTTAATGGGTCCTGGAATGTTGTGAATACACAAATATAGTTTTGAACTGGGAGAAATTTCACTTTATGGTGCATAATGGTATCATCTTAGGCCACTGGATTTCCATGAAAGGAATTGAAGTTGACAATGATATTATTGAATCCACATCACAACTTCCCATTCCAACTTCTATATGAGTAATTCAAAGTTTTCTTGGGAATGTAGGTTTTTATAGAAGATTCATTTGTGACTTTTTAATGAAATATAAACCACTAACCAATCTTCTTTCAAAAGATATTGTCTTTGAATTTGAAAAAACATGCACCGCAGCCTTTCATCTCCTCAAGCAATGATTAGTTGAAGCTACTTTCATGATTTCCCTAAACTGGGATAAGAAATTTGAAATTATGTGTAATGTAAGTGATTATACGATGGGAGCAGTTCTTGGAAAATGACTCAATCATATCTTCAGGATAATATACTATTCCATTAGTTCCCTAAATGAAGAACAAATTAACTACACCACCACTGAGAAGAATATATTGGTGGTGGTATTTACATTTGATAGGTTTCACTCATATTTAGTACTCTTAAAAGCTATTGTTTTTACTGACCATACAGCACTCAAATATTTACTAAACAAGAAGGATGCAAAACCATGTCTCGTCCATTGAGTGCTTCTCCTCTAAGAGTTTAACTTGGAAATCCATGACAAGAAAAGAAGTGAGAATGTTGTCGATGATTATCTCTCCTTATTGTAATTATCTCATTAGAAACAATAAAATGATAGTGAAATCAAGGATTAATTTCCGAATGATCATATTTTATCAGATGGAATTAAACCTCGCCCATGATATTCCGACATTACCAATTACTTGTTTATTGGAGTTGTTCATCTTGATATTACTTTTGAACAAAAATGATTTATATCTAAATAAAAATATATATTTCTGGGAAGACCCACTCCTCTTACATTCATGTGGAGATGGGGTGATTTGCCACTGCATCCTGGAAGAACAAATTAAATGAATTATGGGTTTTTTTCACTCTTCCCTAACTAGGGGGAATCATGGGCTAGACCGAATAATAGAAAAAATTCTATAATCTGGATTTTTCTAGACTACCATGCAAAAGGATGCCCAATATTTTGTAGCATGCTGAGATAGGTGTCATCGGACTGGTAACATGGGGCACTAAGCTGAAATGCCTCAACACCCCATCCTTGAGGTCGAGGAATTCGACATATGGGGTATTGATTTCATGGGCCCCTTTATCCATTATTTGGAAACTCATACATTTTGGTTTGTGTGGATTATGTATCCAAATGGGTAGAAGCTCTTGCCATGACACACAACACAGTAAAGGTCATCATTTCCTTCTTGAAAAAAAAATATTTTAAGCAGATTCAGTGTTCCATGGGTTCTGATAATTGATAGAGGGATGCATTTTGAGAATGAGTTAATGTGGAATGTTCTCACGAAGCATAGATTGAGGTATAACTTGGGGAAACCTTATCATCCCCAATCCATTGGCCAAGTGGTGTTATCCAAATAATAACTAAAGAAAATCATAGATAAGATGGTGGGAGCCTCATGGAAGGACTAGTCCAAGAATCTTAATGATGCCTTATGGGCTTACCGGACTACCTTCAAGACACATCTGGGTATGTCCCCATTCTGTTTAATCTACGAAAATCATTTTCATTTATCGATGGAACTTGAACACAAATTCTATTGGGTTTTTAAGGCCTTGTACAAAGATCTAAAGGTCGCATAAGAGAAACACAAGTTTCAAATGATGGAGCTCGATGAAATCTAGCGGGAGGTATATGAGAATGCCATGTTGTATAAAGAAATGGTAATGGTTGTCTAAGACCGCATGATCTCTTAGAATTCATTCCAGCCCAGCAATGAGGTACTATTGTTTAACTCCTTTTTGAGATTATTTCCAGGAAAATTGAAGTCCCGATGGTTGGGACCTTTTTGAGTGATCAAGGTCTTCCACTATGGTGCAGTGGAAGTTGCTAGAGAAGATGGTAAACCATTTAAGGTGAATGGGAAACGTCTCAAACCCAATATTCACATAGAGTACGTGGTTTTAAAAATCTACACGATGAAATTAGGATAGCAAGAGGCTTAGATAAGGTCAATCTAAATACCTAAAACCATGGTGCTTCTTAGGAGTCAACCTAGAGACTACACACCATGTATCACATTTTCACATGGCGTGTAATTTCCTTTATAATGTATATTATAATAGAACCAGTAGTATAAGTATATATTAATTAAGTTAATAAACATGTATGATGCACGTGTTGATGGTAAGGTCACCAAAATGTATCTGAGTCGTCATCGGTTCAAATCACTCCATTCCTGCCTTTGATACAGGGTTCATACTTTTTGAACCTGTGTTTAATTAAAAAGAGTGTATAGTATTTTCAAAAAAAAATATTTGTTTTCACAAATAAAAGAAAACCAATGATGGGGATGGACTAGTTGTCCAGGGTCGTAAACCACGGATCCAAAAGACGCAGGTTTGAATCCTGAGAACTGGCTCGGTTCCATCATTTTTCAAATTAATAAAACCGCAAGGCTTTCATTTTGATGTAATTCAAGTGTTCCATATTTTAATTCTTGATTTAAAAGATTTTGAAAATAAGAAATTTCATGCTGGTGAAGTTGGTTGATTGGAAGACTCTCATCTCTAGATTCAAAAGACCCAGGTTCAACCTCGGCTAATCTCCCTGCTCCAACCCAATCATTCAAATTAAAACCACACACCAAGTGTTTTCTTTATCCCTTGTAGAGATGCACCTATACTATAATTATTAAAAGTTAATAAAATTTTGAATCACTAGAACCTTCACTTTAGTGGTTGAGGGCATGCATTCGGAATGGTCGTTCATCGGTTTGAATTGCGCCCCAAGCACGAGCCCTAAGATTGTAGTTCTCTTTTTCAAATTTTAGATAACAGGGCGTGTCATCCTTGATACACTACATGTATAAGTTTATTTTAGTTGATATATATTTTATTTTTTTTTATAAAAAAACTCATACATAGTATGTGGGACCTACCACATGCCGTGTGGTTTGGGTATACATGTTGGGAACCCCACCCGGCATGACCCCATGCCGAGCACCCCCCCCCCCATTTTCTTCTCCGGTATGCCGATTTCATGCCATCCTCCTCACAATATCCCATTTTGTGCTTTTTTTTATCCAATTTCTTCTGTATTAGGATCATCACTCAAGGTACGTCATTGGTAACCCTTTATTTCAAAGCTTCACTTGCGTTTAGGGTAGATTTGTGATCGGCCGATTGTTTGTCTTCAACCCACTGTACACGGGGTGAATTAAGAACACACACCTTGTACGTCTTGTACATGGCCTCATGCACAAATTTTTATATTTTTAAATACACATGTAATTTATATTTGGTACACGCCGTCTACGGTGCATGTGTCCAACCTTTAGGAGCTACCCATGTACTGAGCCCCATAGACCTGATCCCATGTCTTTACACACTGTGTGTACATTTAGTACATGACGTGTACCCTATTCATTTTGATCTTTCTGTATGGAGGGAATACATCGTTTTTATGCCATGTTCTCACACATGTCGTTTTCTTCCCACACATGAAGGATACTTTCTTATTCAGCCCATTTGCGCCAAACCCGTGTACGGGAACTCACACACGTCTCATCCCATTTTCTCACACATGGCGTGTATACTTTGTGACACACAATGTACTAGATTTTTCCTGTACACATTCCCTCTTGACGTGTCTATCTAGAGTACATGGGTTCTACACTAGGTCGCACTACACGCTGTGTACACTGGATCTACATGCCGTGTACTTTTCTTTTTTCTGATTTCTCAAATTTTCTTTCTTCTCCTTCTTTCTTTTCTTTTTCTTATTTTATATTATTTATTTCATCTATATCATTTGATGATCATGCAAGTGGGAAGAATCCCACTTTTTCTACTGAGTGTGAGAGACCCCCTCACTTTCGGATTCTTCTTCAGTATTCTGAGAGGCCAGCATTCGATTTCCCAATTTTCTAGACACCATCATTGGTGTCACTGCCACCTATTCTACCGGCACCTCCATCAGTGACATCCATCGATCAAGTAGATTCTATTCCACCCACTCCTGTCATTGTTGATCCTCCTATTGCTGCTACCACACCATCCACCATAGCTGAGAGCTTAGGTGTCGTATCATCCTCTTCTAGCTCTGTACCATCAGAGCCAAGCACTACTTCAGTAAACCCACCGGATCCCACTTCGAATTTGGATTCTCCACGTCCATTAACCACTACTGGCCTTACCACCACCACAGCTATTAGCCAACCTCACCTTTATTTGAATGCTTCCCTCCCTAAGCTGAATCCTTGCTTGATTTTTGCTTAGGGCCTCCTACCACAGATCGATTGTGGAACTTTTCACTACGGATGATCCAATTGAGCGGCATATTTCTCGACATCAGAATTCTATAGAGACTCGGCATCTGGGAGGAGATAGAGGAGCTCCTTGGCCATACACATCTACTTGAGACACTCTAGGTCATCAATTTGACCTATAGAGATTTATTTTTGGAGTTTATCTCAACCTTTGAGTTTTATGGGCATGCATACCGCCAACCTCCCCCTGATACAGCCACCCAAGTTTTATTTCGACTAGTCAGACACCATTGTTTCCAAACCATGGATGATTTTGGCCAAGGGTGTAGTTTCTACCCCCCATCTTACCACCCCACCTCCGGTCTCTACCCTTACCCGCCCTGGGTGCTCTGACCTCATCACAATGTGGTGGGTGCTTACTGGGCCTGACTACAGGTACCCCCCCCCCCCCACATCCCAAAAGAGGATGCCCATAATTTCCCTTCCCCTTTGGTTCCTCTATCGGTGCTTCATCGCCATTATTTTTCCCCACCATGAGGATATCGGTGTCGTGTTTGACCGAGACATGGAGCTTGTCACCAGTGTCATCCAGCACGATAACCCTGACCTCCCCAATCTAACGGACACCTATTTCCATTCCATGATCCATGGCCTTCAAGGAAACCAGAACATTGGATTCTATTGCACCTTCTTGGCACACCATCTGGGTGATTTTGATCCCTCTCTTCCTCACAAACCCGTAGAATCTCCTCAGTGTCTCGACTTCCTCATGCTTATCCACATGAGGATGGTTGAGCGTAGGGGTGATGGATATGTGCTCATGGAGGACGAACATTCAGGGCGCTGATCCTATGTCTCTGGCTACGATCCCCCCTACTTCCACGACGGATGTTCCCATTGTCCCATCCTCTAATAGCATAGAGAAGGTGCCTCTAGTTTCCACTATAGCTACTCCTTTTCTGGTGGATCATCCTATTACCTATGATGCCTCTTCTAAGGCCACCCCATGACTGATTTTTGGAAAAAAAATATTTATATATATCTCTTTTATGCTATGCATGTGCTATGATGATGTATGTCTCTATAGATTTATTTTTCTTTTTTCCTCACCAGTCACAGGTTCCATGGAGCATTTTTGGAAAAAAATTCAACTACTTTTCATATTTGTCGACTCAACATGATATGATTATTATTTTGGAGTTTCTTTTTAATTTTTTCTTTACATATTTCATTACTTCCCCTCATCCTGACCCCCCTGTTTCCTCACATCCTCTTATCTACCTTGGTGTTGCACTTGGAGGACCTTGTACAACATTAAGTGTGGGGAAGAGTCTTGAACTACACTAGTATTTTCCATTTAACTAATATAGGTGACATCAATAATAGTTGAAATATTTTAAAATGTGGAAAAAATTGATTAATTATAATTACAAATATTAAAGACATAAAAGGGCATTTTAAAAGTTACATGCTAATTTTAAATTTAAATGTATTTTAAATGATTGTTGATATAGTTTGATTCTAGATTTAAAGTCTTTTACATTTACATTTATTAGACTAATCATTTTTACTCAGGTCATGACCAAATTGCCCTTTTATTTTTACTCATTCCTGAGAGGTATTCTAAGCCTTTTTGACATATCCTTTCTTATACCCACTTTATTGAGATATTCTTGGGGTATGAATAACTATTATAACTTTCTATTCATTCTCTTCAAAACATGAATATTTTTTAATCGCATTAAAATGATAGAGGTATTTGATTCTTTTTTATCCCATTTGACCTCGAGACCTATCCTACATATGATCTTTGTAAAACCCTTAGAAACTATCTTCCTTGATAGGAAGCCATATTACAAGCCTATTTCTCCTTCCTACCCTAATTCTTTTATAATTTTACATGATTATTCATTTGAGTTTTAGAGATGGATTCTTGGCTATTTATGGTACATTTTGGTGAGAAACCATGAAATTAAGTGTGGGGGAGAGTGATACTTGTACATTTGGGAAGAAGGGTTCCAAAAACACTATTCATTTTATTCTTGGTGGTCCCTACTAACAAAATTGAAAAATGAAAAAGAGGGACAAATTCATTCATTACAAATTATTGATGGTTTATGGTCCCATGTTAGAAAGGGAATTTCCTGATGATGATACCAATTTATAGATCTTGATTAGGGATGTACTTTAATTGAGCTCTATTTCTGAATATCATGCATTGATATTTAAGAATTCAACCTCTTTTTTCAAGCCTCTGATATTATTTTTCACATCATTACCTACCTACCCAAATCCTTAGAAACAATTGAACCTTATTGAAATACCTCATGATTTTTGTGATTTGACTTCTTAAGTGGAGAATGAAAACACTATAAAGCCTATGAATATAGTACATGTACATAAGATTGAGCATAACTATGATTAAATGATCTTGAGTGATGAGTGTGGTACTTTTTGGAGAGATAAATAATCAATTGGCATGTTTATTTATGAAAATTTAAATAGTGTGGATAAAAGATAATGAAAATATTTAATTGGGTTATATAAGAGGCATGATTAAAATATCTTTGTAATTGAAATTTTTTTTATGCCTTTTAGAATCCTCTGCTACGACTATAGTACTTATGAGTATAATTAGTTGAATGGTTCCCTTTTTAGAGTATGGATTCTGTTGATTTGATGTTGAGATTTTTCTTGAGGGAAAGAAAATGACTAAGTTTGTGGGAGTTTGATGTACCAGATTTTTGTATACATTTTCATACATTTTTTTGAGCATTAAAACATGTTTTCATCGGATATATGTTGTTTTGGAGATAAAATGCTTTAATTTGGTGATCATGATGATTTTAAGGTGTTTTAAAACCAAAGTCAAAAATTGGGAATGATCAAAACAAAAGTTCACAAATACATGGTGTATACAGTGTATATACATCTCGTGTACCATTGCCCCGACACAGATTAACCAGACAAAGTACATGCCCTTGTTGTCGACCAAGACACGCACACCGTGTACAATCCATTTACATGTCATGTTACCCATTCCAAAAGTTGTTGGTGGCAGAATTTGAAACTACATGCCATGTGGGAGGGTGGTACACATCGTGTACCCCCACCAACCAACTGTCGATGCCTTCAAAGTGAAGGCTGATGTGGCAGATCACCTACTGGCATCGAAAGAGGAGCCAAGTCAAGTTGACCTGGCTAAACACCATGTACTTTTTTGTATATTCCATATAGTTTAAAATACTCTAAATATGAGGGAAGGACCCCCAAATTCATATAGATATAAGAAGGGTACAACTAGAGACACCAAATGGGAGAAGAAAGGATTAAGAATAAATGAGATAAAGATAAAGAGGGAAGATAAGAGAGGAGGTCCTGCCTCTCTACCTTCTTTACTATCTTCAATATTATGTTATTGTGATGTTTATTTCAGGTATTAAGAGTCTGTTATTGATTATATACTCCATGTGTAGCTAAATCCCCCATCTGTTGGGATTATGGATGATTATTCTTCATTATTAATCAATTGTATTTTTGTATTTGTGTTATTTATGTTTCTCTCATAATCCCTCAAAATCTCTTGATAAATATCATTGGAAACCCCATATCAAACCAAGAATGGAATTTTTAGGGATCTTCAGAGGAATTACGACAAAGTACACACATAATCATTGGTTGTACTTATCATATCACAAGGGCCAACAATCAATAAAACTAATAGGAATCAAATTCCATACCAACTAATTGGTTTTTATTTATTCAAACAAAACTCACTAGACCAAGGGTGTTTCGTTATATTTGAAACCTAGAGATGTGAGTTATTGTAATGACCCAAACATTCATTAATGGAAATACCTCTTGATCAAATTAAATGTCTCATTATGTAAAATGTTTTGTGAACTTCTTTGGTTTTATGAGTTGAATTTTTAAAATACTGTTAAGAAATGTGATTGTTGCTAATATAGCCGTTGAACAGTGATCATATGATTAGTATAAATATAGGGCTTTAACAAATCCAATTTACTCAGATAAAAGGAAGTGATGGCCACATCCGGTAGACTTGCTCCATACTGAGCCCATTTTTTGGAGCTCGAAAAGGAGATGGCATCATTGGGCTTTGCTCTTGACCAAGCCCAAGCTGAGCTTGAACACATTAATCTTGAGCGGAACTAACTACGGGAGAAATGGAAGTTAATAGAGATTACAACCCGAGCGATGTTATCTGAGCCACCCCAAGAGTATGTCATCATTGCACACCTTACCCTTCAGTCTTATGCGGGTGATATAAGGGTTTATGTAACAAGACCCTATCACTATGACTATGTACATTATTTTTGTATAAAGAATGTGCATTCATTTTATTATTGTTACTTTGTAAATAGTTTTTAAATCACAATTATTATTTCTAGTTAATATTCAACTAAGAAATATATTTTGATGAATTAATGTATTTTTTAATTAAAAAATATTTTAATAAAATATTATTATAATTAAATTAATTTTTATTTAATATAAATGATCGTATAATTTTATGAATGCAATTGTAATTTTTATTATTGTCTAAAAGCCGTTTTTGTCAAAACCCATGAATTTTCGATAAATGTCGGTTTTTATTTGAAAAGTAAAAATTCACATATTTAGAATATTATAAATGAATATTATTTTTGGAATTAGGATGTCGAAATTATCCAACAGTGAATTTTTCATAATTTTCTAAGACAGTCGAATTTTTTGGTAAAAATTAAATATCGTTTAAATATATAATGTGTTTTATGACATCATATTGACCCAATAGTGATGTAATAAAATAATGTAAATGATATTTTTGGCAAATATATGTTTTAGCATTAAAATAACGTGAATTTAGATTATTTTTTTTGACATATTTTAAAGGGATTTAGTGGACCCTCCAAGACTTATAAAACATTTTGACTTTTAAATAGTTTTCCTTGAGAGTCTGACTCACCTCTATGGGTTGTTTTTTGGTATTGATTAGTTTAATATGTGGTGACCCAAACCTAAATAATAAAGAATTCTCACTCCTTTCCTATATAAACCCACCCAAGCTCCCACTTCCTCTTCACTCAAAGGCTTTGGAGTTCTACCAAACCCTTCCCTCCTGTCTCTAGAATCCTCCCAATGTGCCCCAAGCTCCCAAGAAGCCTCTCTCAAGCCTCTCTCAAGCCTTTGGTATCACACTTCCAAGTAAGGGATTTCTACCTTTCTATTTTTATCCAAGTTTCTTAATATTTTTATGCCCTTTTCTTCAATTAAAAATGTCCGGGTATGATTTCACACCTCCCCCATACTGACATATTTATGTTTGGATGATGGGAGACCCCATTATCTCTCATTAAGTCCTCCCATGTACACCTATTACCATGACGAAATTCTGTAAGGGATTTCTCTCTCCTATTTTACATCAAAGTAATTTTGTTGTATTATGCATCTAAATTCCATTAATTTTTTTGGTACAAGTATATATATGACCCAATTATTATCCATTTCATGTACATATGATGAGAAACCCATTTCTCTCTCATCAACCATTTTCATGAATCCTTATGTCACATCATATGCTGCCGAAATTGCACCATGTTTTTTCAAGACAAGATCATTGTATAGTGAATACCATACCCATGTCTCTATCAAGGGTATTCACCTTTATAAACAAATCCATACTGAATGGTAATTTCATGTATTTATTCCACATTACTTAATCTTGGAATAACTTATGATGTTGATTGATTCCATGTTATATGATCCATGTGGCACACTTATGCATGAAATGAAATGTTTAAGAAGAGTGTGCCCTGATAGCGCTCCAATACATTGTGTAAAGATTAATATCATGATATTTCAAGTGAAATTAGGGTTTACTCATTATAATTCAAGTTCAATGAGGGTTTACTCATGATCCATGTGCAATGAGCCTTGGATCATGATAAAATCATGTTAAATGTCGTTGCCACATTTTCATATTAAGATTATCATGATTTATCATGCCTTTATGTTAATTTTTCTCTTGTTCTCCATTGATATGCCTATTTTCTAACATGTACTATATTCCCCATGTTATTCCATGTTAATTCCATTACTAGGATTTATAGCTAACCCTTTTTTCATGCATGTCCTCAGGTTATCCTATGAAATGTTAAGTACAAGGGAATGTAGTGGTCATGTAAAGGAAGTTTTCATTAAAGATGTTGTATTTCATGTTCTAAGTTGTTATATAAAGATCCTAAGCCCCAAAGACACTATAACTCCATATCTTCTATGTTTTATCAAGTGAATTTTATGTAATAAATCATGTTTAAGTGTGCAACAAAGAGTAGGGTTGTCATAGTTATTATGAACAAAACAACATGATAAGAAAATCAATTTAACAATAACCTTGAAAAATCAATAACCCTGGCACATTCTTCTCATTTATCATCGGAATAAATTTTTCTTTACATTTTTCTTTTTCTTAAAGCAATTTCTCAATAAATAGATGAATCGGTTACTTTATCTTTTAAACAAAAAACATCGACTCAAAATTTCAACAATATTCACCTAATTAATAACAAACTAGAGAAACAAAATTCAATGACTCTATATCCCTATAGATCAACCCTATAATTGAATTATACTAGTAATTAATTTGGAATTTTAATTTGGGCTTCAAAACATAACACTTTGGCTAAAATAAAACCAAAGACAGACAAGAATTATTTAGAAAATGACATGAAGATTTCGTTGAAAACAATTTCTAAAAAAATCAAAAATGGGTACAAATGTCTTTAAAAAATAATTTGGATAATGTTAACAAAAATCGAAAAAAACATTTTTATAAAACATTTTTGTGAATAAAAACTAGTTTTCGACAGAAGAGAGAAGTAAAGAATATTTACTTAAAAACATTATTTTAAACTATTGAGTACATAAAGAGATAAAAATGAAAAAAATTGTATTATCATGATATAACTAGAGTAGAATAAAATTCATGTATTTCATTGAGATATGGATCATAAAATTTCATAAACACAAATAATCCCAATAAACGATGAACTTGTTTCATAAAACCCTTACCACGTAGGTAACATTGAATCATAATCCCATTAAAGGAATAATATTAAATGAAACAAAAAATATCATGATAATAAATTAATTCATGATATTACATGTCAATATGGTTTTATATACACCTCATAACATAATATTGGTTCATAACATAACATATGTCTCAAATAGGACAATTTGAGTAAAAATCACTTTCTGTTTTGGTATATTTTGAAATGTAAACCCCATGAAAGATATATTATCACAAGGATATGTAAATAACCATAATATTTATGATAATAAATATAAAATACATCCATGGTAATTATATTCACCACATATAAGAAATAAGTGGTGAATATGGCATATATCTCACAGATATAAAAGTGGGACGAACAATCCCTCACCACTTTAGTAATCTTTTGGATCATAATCAAAAATAAATAACAACATCAAATGAAACTTTAAATATCATTAAGAAAATTATATTTATGATATAACATGTCAAAGGGTCATTATATACACAACACAAAATAAATGAGTGGTGAATTTACATTTTTCTCCCTGAAATAAATGAGAGACTAGAATTACCATAGCTTAAGTATTGACTTCCTTTTCTCATGTTCAAACCTTCAGTATATTAAATATAATTTTATTATAAATATATTAAATAACCATACTTATATATATCATACCATATATTATTTACTAATGACCTTTTATTTCCTATTTATAAACAATTCCTTACTGAAATCATGTTTTATGTAATAACTACTTTATTTTTCATATATGTTTCGATTTGATATTTTTGGTCCAATTAAATTGATCATGGTTCTATAATATCCATAATTTTAACCATGATATAAATATCACATATATTTATTATATATTTATTTACAGTAAACCATAGAATTTAGAGATAGAAAGTGAAATGCATTGTTCATGGAGACAGTAGGTCGTACGAACGAATTAATGTTGTTTCCATTTTCTAGAAGCATTGAATAAAATAATGTTAAATAATATATTACCATTATATAATAATTTTTATTTCATATATATCAAATATTTTAATTAAACTCATCCTAATTACCTTCCATGTAAAGTGTGAAGGAATCACATCATTTGGTGAGGTGGTATTTTGTCATACATATAACCGATGTAATTATATTCCCAAGGAAAGTAAAGTAACCAATTATATTTGATATAATAATTTAATAATTATAATAATATAATAAATATAATATATAAACATTTAATATATAATTATATTTATCCTTTAGAGGTGGTAATGGAAAAATGAATGACATCGATTCGTGAGGCGGTAGTCCATCGTACAGATGAATGATGATTTTATATGCCATTTGATGGAAGAGGATAAGGATTTCAGCTATGATATTAACATAATAAAATATAATTATATTTAAGATACTTAGATTATTATATCATCATGGTTTAATAATAATTTAAGTGGGTGGAGTAAGAAATAAAAGAAAACACTAGGTTAGGGATGTTACCACTTCTTCGGAGAACTTCTTCTGGTTTGCACCAAAAGCCTTCCTAGACTAAATATCTGACCAAAATAAAGATTCTATTATTATAGGAGTGGTTTTATTAATTTATTTGGGTAGTATTTGGCCAAAATAATGGGTTTTGGAAGTGTTAAGAGGATAGAAGATGGGTGTGACCTTTTATAAGTGAGGTGAGTGGAACACTTGTAAGTTTTGAAAAAGAAAAAACTTTGTACCAACATTTTCACAAGCTAAAAGGCTCCAAAATGAGACATTATCGATAATATAATATATAAGTTCTAAATATGTCCATAAAATGGGGGTCTTAAACGTTTTAGATCATTTTTAACCCATATATTTTTAGTTTAACCCCCCAGTAAACCCATTTTTACCTCAACCATGGTAAATAATTTTTACTGTTTTTACCATTAATTATGGTAAAAAATTAAGTTGACCTTATTAGATAATATAAATTATTCTAATTAAAAATTTGGAATCCATTTTTACAAATTCCATTCATATAAGTTTCAAATTTTAATTTAAAATTAATCTCACTGATGGGATTATAAAAAATGTTTTCAAAGAGATTCAGTAAAATAAAACAAATTCACCCTAGGATAATTTTGATATGATGGATTAAAAAAAATTATTTTGTTAAAAAAAATTATTTTGTTAAAAAAAATCTAACAGTGGTAGAAATTAATTTTAAAATAGGTTTGAAAAGGTGATAAAACATCTATTTAGAAAAAAAAAATACATTTTTTAAGTGTAAAATTGGATCTATTATTATTTTTGTCTAGAAAAAATAAATATGACTATTAAATATTTGATTGAATATATAATATATAAATTTCATTAATATTATTTATAAAAATTGATTTTTTTTAATTTATTTATCTAAAACACATTTTTTTACATTAAAAACAAAAAAAATATTTTATTTATTTTCAAATAGTTTTCATTTTTTACATCTAATTAATTGGTCATCGAATAATTAATCTTATATACAAGTGTAAACCATATATTTTCATAATTTAGTTAATCATAATCATACCCTCCATTATAGTGTCTATGTGATAACTATCATGTTAAATAATAATATTTTAATAGTATGACATGTTTCATTTAAACTCACGGTTCTATGTAATGCAAGGTAAACTTGGTGTTGTGTATAATGAAAGATAAACTTGATGTTTCATATAATGAAAAATATGGAAATGAATAAATTTGTTTGAAAAATATATATTTCAAAAAACACAGTATTACATTATACCCCCCTTAAAATGAATATAATTCTCAAAATTTTTAACTTTACTACTGAAAACTTGGGATACTTCTTCCTCATTACATAATCAGGCTCTCAAGTAGCTTCCTCAAGATGGTGGTTTCTCCAAAAAACCATTGACCATGTGATTAATATAGTTTCATATAAACTTCTTTGTATGATCCATAATCTCAAATAATTGTTCCTTATAAGAAATATGATGCTCCAATGGTATGACGTCTGAGTTAAATACATGTGATAGATCATGTATGTACTTACTTAGGAGAGATGTATTGAACTCATCTTGAACCTTAGAGAATTTTGGTGGAAGTTCCAATTGATAGGATACCATCTTGATACAATAAATAATTTAAAAGGGACTAATATACCTTGGGATTATCTTACCTTTATATCATAATCATAATTCCATCATTTGGTTGTGATTTTATCGACTTCAACATCATCTATAACTTTAAAAAAATTAAGGTGAATTTTTATTACGCTTAAATAACTAATAGATCATAATATCTATGAAATCATGATAAGTCACTCCTTATTTCTCATCTTATTATCAAAAAGATAATTTTAAGGGCATTTTATCCAATAATATCTAAATTTTAACTTATAAATTCGATGAATAGTTAACCTTGAGGCTCCATTATGTCTATTCAAAATTGAAATCCAAAAATTCAGAAAGAAGTTCACTAAATTTCAAAAATTCAACTTAACATTAATCCCCCAAATATCGTAATGTAGATGTTAATAGTCACATACCAAATATGTGAATACCTTAGTCATATATTTTCTTTAAATAATGTAATAACCATAACCACCATAAAACTTTAATAAAAACATACATACTTCCTCATTCCTTGAATAAAACCACATATTATTAAATATATTTTATAAATCTTACAATGGCGTACACTCCATCAATGAAAACATGAACCACTTTATCCATAAATCATTAATCATATCCAAGGTAATTCATACTATTCATTTTACTTTATCCATATAAATTATCTCTTTAATCAAACTAAACACCATTTTTTCAACATCAAAAAACATATTAAGGTTTATCTTTCCTTAATTTTGTGTCTTCAATGAAATATCACCTTTCCATTAAATCGCTTTTCTACTTCATCATTTCTAATCAAAATATTCTTAAAAATCCTTAATGAAAAACATATACTATACATTCCTTATATATTTCATGAGTCATATAATATAATTCTGGAATTCAAATATATAAACACTACAATTATTTCACCTCATCTTTAATCCATTAACTAGGTTTCACCATCGTGTTCCTTAATACCACCTTCCTTTCATGTGTCATTCATAGTATCTTAATCATAAATAGAAAAACCATTACTCGTGAAACCTGATGATTCTCTCCATGATATTTCCCTTTTGGACATCAACTTACATAATGGCCATACTCTCTATATTTAAAACAATTAATAGTTGATGAAACCTTAGGGAGACCATTATTCCCATCCATTGTGTTACCTGAACTTTTTATTTTTCATTTAAAATTGCATAATTTTTTTCCTTATTTTTCACACCCAAAAAAACTTCTCATACCTATAAGGCATTCCCTTGAGTGCTTCTTTTAACATTATTGACATATAAGAAACGAAATCTTCTTTCCTCTATAGTCTCCATAACCTGATCTCTCAACGAACTCTATCATTCTCTTATTTGGTGAGTTTAATATTTTGTTAGTGTAAATGTTGGTAATCATGTAATGTGATAAATTATTATTCATAATCATAATATAATTCACCTCGGTCATCATCTCATTTGGCTTCTCATAAAAATATTGCATATCACATTCTTAATTAATAAAGTACCTTTTAGTTCCCACTATTGACTAAAATAAAAAAAAAGCATAGTGTGAACAACAATAATCATTTTAGAGAACCACATAATCATGAAAAATCACTTATAGAAATTTAAATCACGATACCTTGTTTTTAATATATGACACCATAGGTTTATCCTTGGTCATTCATAGTCATAATCTATTTAAATCCTTCATGATGGTTCATAAATTGTTTGTGAATTTCCAAAGTATATCCCTGGGAGTGTCAAACTAGGTGTGCAGCAAAGCGCATTATCATACACTGGGTGTCGATAGATTCTAGCTTAATGTGCCATTTTTAGAATTATTAACCCTAGATACCTCTATGCTTGAGACACATCCACCTATAGTTTGTAAACAGGGGTGTAATTTCTTGGAAACCAGTCACACTATCCCTTACCAAAATTCTAGGGAATTTTCCTATATTTTAAATCATCTATTAACTTATCCTTAGACGTATCCATATACATATCCTTAGAAGTATCCATATAAAGCTCAGTAAAATATTTTTATCCTATTTTAAAAAGGTTAACTAAACCTTTCCTATGATACCAACTATAGCAACCTTGGATTTTCAGACATATAAATTTCATGTATTGGATTAATATTCATTACATTACACAAACATGCACCTAAAGAATGTAATGGTTTAGTTCCTTTTGGATACTAGACACAAAATATATTTATTTCTTGAAATATATTCAACATCTCCCAAAAATAACTTACCACATAGTACTCTTCTTAAACATGCCCCGCCCAAAACCATTCTTTATAACCTAGGGAAAGGAAAGTAGGAAAGGGTGAGATAAGATGCTTAATAAGAGAAAAAAAAAGAGAGAGATACAAATAATCATAACATGAGTATAAGTGTATGTTAACCATATCGTAATAGTTTAAAACCCTACCCTAAATATGAAATATCATAATCTTGAGTCATGGAATAAAGATTGGCATTTCATAAGATTTGAATCAGAAGAAAATCATAGAACATGATCTATGAGATCGTAAATTTTGAATAGGAAATATAATTTTCGAATACACATAATAATAGAAAATAATTTCTATTTTATTAAAGGATTACTTCCACAGATATCATAGTGGAATGGGTTCACACCCAAAACCATCATAGTAGTCAAAGTTCATTCCCAAGACCATTATAGCAAAAAAAATCTCTTAATGAAGTAGGTTCACTCCTGGTTCTAGTCATGTGTATCTCATGTGATATAAATATTTACCTAATTCATTAGAGGGAGATATAATTCTCACCCATCATATAATTAAAATCATACATACGTGTTCTGCATGATCATTAAACATTCATTATATCATAACCCATGAAATGAAATGGGTTTCATAAACATTTCATAATATCATAACCTATGGAAAATATATAAGCTTCATAATCATTTCATAATTCCACAATAGCATAAACCATGAAAATAATTGAGACTCATAATCATTTATTCATGGTATAAACTATAAAATATAAATGGGATTCATAAATATCATGTCATCAAAAACATAAAACACTCAAAGAAATAATAAGAATGGTTTCCTAGGATGATATCTCCAATAAGTCATAGGTAACATCAATAGATGTCATCTAAGAAGGAAAATGATTTTTAAATATCATTTAGAACATTTATTTAAGAAAATAACTTTTATTTGAAAATCACTTTTGAAAACTGAAAAATTTAAAAAAAAAATTTGCAATCATTTTCTTATAGAATAAACCTGAATACTTATAAAGTAAGATTTAGAAATCCTCTAAAACATTTCTTGATTAAAATAATTCCACTTTGAAAAATTATTTTCAAAACATAAAACATTTTTAATATACTTTTATTTGAAAATAACCTTGAAAATTTATAAAAAAAGATTAAAAAATTATTTAAAACAATTCTTGAGGAAAATATTCTTTCCACTTTGAAAATAACTTTTTTTAATATAAAAAATTATAAAAATACTTTTACTTGAAAATAAGAAATCAGACTTATATTTTAATATTTAAAAATCTTTTAAATCATTTCTTGAGGAAAATATATTTTCAAATTTGAAAAAAAAATTAAAAATAAACATAAAACATTTTAAAAATCATTTTCTTTGAAAATAACCTTAAAAACTTATAAAGGAAGCTTTAAAAATAATTTAATCATTTCTTGAGGAAAATATCCTTTCCAATTTGGAAAAAAAATTAAACATAAAACATTTTAAAAATCCTTTTATTTGAAAATAACCTTTAAAACATAGAAAGGAAGCATTAAAATTAATTTAAAACATTTCTTGAGGAAAATATTATTTTTATGTTCAAAATAAAAATTAAAAAAACATATGACATTATAAAAAAAATCATTTAAAATAAACTTGTAAACTTATAAAAGAAACTTCAAAAATCATTTAAAACGTTTCTTGAGGAAAATAAATTTTATTTGAAAATAACTTTTTAAAATTAAAATTCATAAAATATTTTGGAAATTACTTTATTGGAAAATAAACTTGAAAATTTATAAATTAATATTAAAAAAAATTATGATATCTTGACGGTATAAATTTCATACATGTCATACACATCAAAACAAATATTCCTTTCACATTTTCAGTAAAATCCAAAGAGAATTTTTTGGAAAATGACATAAATATTCATTTGAAATGATTTTTTAAGTAAATTAAAACACGGGTAAAATTTTATTTAATATATGATTTATATAATTTTAAAAAAATTCTAAAACACTTAAAAAACTTAGTTTTCGAAGAAAAATGGGTTTTCGACCGAAGTGAGAAGTGAAGATGATTTTTCTTAAAAACATTATTTTGAAATATTCAGTTCATAAATAGAGTAAAATGAAAGTAAAAATTTATTATCATGATATAACCAAAAGATAATAAAATTAATGATTTTATTTGATATATGGATCATAATATTTCATAACTATGAATAATATAGATAAATGATGAAATTGTATCATAAAACCCTTACCACATTTTTAACATTAAATCAAAAGCCCCTTGAAATAATAACATTAAATTAATCATAAAATATCTTGAGAATAAATTAATTAATTATATTTCATGTCATATTTATTGTATATATACCTCAACAAATATGATAGGTTCATAATATAATATATGGCTCAAAGAAGGAAAATTGAGGCAAAAAGCCCTTACCGCTAAGGTATCTTTTAAACCATAAACCCCATGAAATATATATCCTAAAATATATATTAATATCCTAAAAACTTTCACTATAATAAATATAAAATACATTCATGTGTGTCATATAAATTACATATAAGAAATAAGTTGTGAATATGGAATATATCTCATAAATATAAAAGTGAGACGAACAATACCTTACCACTTGAGTAATATTTTTGATAGTAATACCCAATAAATAATAACATCAAATGAAACCTTAAATATAATTAAAATAATTATATTCTTGATATAACATGCCAAAGGGGAAATATATACACCAAACAAAAAAACAAGTACGGAATTTGCATATGTCTCCCAGGAATAAAAGTAAGCCTAGAATTCCCTTAACTTAAGTTTATACTTCCTTAATACATGTTAAAACCTCCTATATAATAAATATGATTTTTTATTAAATAAATTATATAAACATAGTTATATATATCATAAAATATATGATTTACTTATGACCTTTTATTACCTATTTATTAATAATTTCTTGCTAAAATCACGTTTCGGGTAATAACTACTTTGTTTTTCTTGTATGTTTTGATTTTTTACACTGATAATTGTTCTATAATATCTATAATTTTAACAAATATATAAATATCATATTTATTTAGTATATATTCATTTATTTAAATACATAAAATTTAGATATAGAAAATGAAATACATCGTTCATTGGGACGGTAGGTCATATGTCTGCCTAAATGTGGTTAGAATTTTCTTGATGGATTAAAATAAATAAAGGTAAATAATATATTACCATTCCATAATAATTTTTATGTCATGTATATCAAATATTTTCTTTAAACATGTCCTTATTATCTTCCTTTTAAAGCATGAATGAATCACATCACTTCGTGAGGTGGTAGTCTCTCGTACACATGAATGATGTTATCATATTCCAATAGAATGTAATTTAGAATTTAAATGTGATATAATAATTCCATAAGTATAATAATATCATATATATCATATATATACATTTAATACATCATTATACCCATATTTCATGGGTGGTGATGGAAAAATGAATGACATCGGTTCGTGGGGTGGTAATCCACCATACACAAGAATGATGATTTCATATTCCATATGATAAAAGGAGTTATATTATTACAATAACATGTTATTATACAAGTTATTTAATAAAATTATGTTATTTTATCATAATGTTTTAATAATAATTGAATAAGGTGGAGGAAGAAATAAAATAAAATGCTCAGTGAGGGACGTTACCTCTTCTTCGTACAACTTCTTTTAGTTTGCACCAAAATCCTTACTAGTTTGGTTCTCAGAAAAAAAAAATATTATAGTATCATAGGAGCTAATTAAATATTTTATTTGGGTATTTATTTTCTGAAAATTTTGTTTTTCAAGTGTTAAGAGGAGAGGATATGAGATGGCCTTTTATAAGTGATGTGAGTGGCACACTTGTAATTTTTAAAAAGAAAAAGGTATACCCAAGTTTTTCACCTGAAATAGGTACCTAAATAGACCATTATAAATAATAGAATATATAAGGTCTAAATATTACCATAAAATGGGTTTTATACGATTTTGGGTTCATTTTTAACCCCTATTTTTTTATTTAACCCCCTGATAAACCCATTTTTCTCTTAACCGTTGTAAATAATTTTTACTATTTTTATTATTCATTATGGTAAAAAATTAAGTTGAACATATTATATAATATAAATTATACTGATTATAAATATTTAATCCATTTTTACAAATTATATTCACTTAATTTCCAAAATTTAATTTAGAATTAATCCCAAGACACAATGAGAAATCGAGTTTTCAAAGAAAAAAATATTCAAAAGTTTAAAAAGATTTTATATAAATATTAAATATTAAAATGATTAAAATGACATTAATTAGATTAAATTATATATATTTGAATTAATTTTACTTTTAAACCCATTTTAAAAAAATGAACCTTATAAATTTTTAAATGAAAAGGCCTTTTTCAATAAAACGAGTACTTTTCAGTATTCATCGAAAAATTAAGGTTTTCAAAAAAAAATCCAAAAAAATAACCATTATATAATTTTGATATGATGAATTAAAAATTAAGATTATTTTTTAAAAATAAATTGTAAAATTATAAAAATTTAATTTTAAAATATGTGTGAAAAAGTGACGAAAACTGTATTTTAGAAGAAATAAAATATAGTTTTTAAGTATAAAATTAGATTCATTCTTATCTCTTGTCTAGAAAACACATAATATGAATTTTAAAAAAATTTATTGAATATATAAAATCTAAATTTCATTATAAAAATTTAAAAAAATTGATTTGTTTAATTTATTGCGGTAAAACACATTTGTGTGCATAAAAATAGTTTTTCAAAAAAAGATTTCTTTTATTTTAAAATAGTTTTATTTTTATTTCTATTTAATTGTCCATTTTTTCAAATTCCTTAAATGGGGTTGGAATTACATCATCATGCTACACTATTTACCCACATTCCCACTTTCCAAAGGTGGTAGGCTTCCATCACTTTTATTGACGATGTCTTCTCCTTGATCAAAATGGGATGATGGGATGTCAGTTCCTCCTTCCATGGATTCCTCCTTGGATCTCATATACTATTTTGGGTATCCCATGTAGATTTAAGTCATGTTTTTGAAACTTATTACTAGTTCCAAATCTAGTTATAATCCATTTAATTACAAAAAATTTGTCTAGCAAATGAAGCAACCATCGGTCAAGGATGGAAATAACATTGGGTATATTCGGGATGTTTGGATATTGGGTAGGGATTCTGGATCAGGTCACAAGTTTAATGTATTGGGGATATGGTCGGTCAAAATTTTAACATATTGTGGAGATGGTTGGGTGTTTAAGTGTATCCCTAGGGGGTGTATTTCACACTTTTATTTGGAAGAGTGTGTCCCCAAGGGGGGAGATTTTGCACTTGGATGTGGAGTGTGTCCTCCCAAGGGGGTGACTTCACACTTAGATTATGGATTGTATCCCCCCAAGGGAGATTATTTCCCACTTGTATTTGACGAATTTTGTCCCCTAAAGTGGTATTATTTCACACCTAGGTTTTATGGAGTGTATCCCCCAAAGGGGGGATAATTTAACACTTGTATTTGGAGTGTGTCCCCCAAAGGGAGATTATTTCACACATGGATGATTGAGTGTATCACCTAATGGGGTGGTTTAACACTTGGATTTGATGGAGTGTGTCCCCATGAGGTGGATGATTTCATACATGGTTTTTATGGAGTGTGTCTCCACAAGGGGTTGATTTCACACTTGGACATTTTAGGGTGTCCCCCTAAGGGGTATGATTTCAATTTTGGATGATCTTACGATTAAACCTCGTGGATGAATTCTACATACCCTATCAATAAATAGGGATCAAAACCCACATAGTTATATTTTGTAGTTTAAGTTCATGTAATAGGATTGTTCCATGCAATTCAACATCATGTGGTAAGGACTCTCGTGTCAAAAAAGGAGTATTGATGAGGGGTAGGGTGGGGATTATGAATGGAAGTTTCCCGAAAGTGTTGGAAGAAGGGTGAAATCCCATGGAAGTGGAGAAGTGGAATCAAATTATGATCATACATGGGACATTATATGTTCATCACACATGGTAAGGCTATAGTTATACATCATGTGTTGAGGATTTTTTCATGCTGTTTAACATTGTATGAATATGATGTGGAGTTAGGAAGTTTTACATCTTTCATATTGGAAGTGTATGTCCTTACACCCCAAGGGGTGAATGTCAATGTAAAGAGAAGATTCATCAAAATAAATATATACTAATATTGGTAATCCATTTCCCTTGAAGACACCACCTTTAGGGCTTACATATCTATCGATCATGCACCTCTGGGTGGGACATAGCGTAGACACTACTGTGGAGTGGTAGTCAGGAAGCCTGATGTTAAGGTGCCTATGATTTGGAGAAAAATAAATTATGGTACCTATTATTATGATAAAATGGTAGGGTAATAGGTACAATATAAGTATATTTGATTTTGGGATAGAGACCAAAAATTTGTTTCATGCAAATTTGTTGTATTCTGTGAAAATAAATTTGCACAAGCTATGGGATCTAGCATAAGTAAAACACATGGATTTTGGGGTATTGGTTGTGAAAACTATTTGGTGTTTCATAGATATCAAGGTTTCATGAAAGATTATTCTCTTCTGTAAACCAATTCATCCTTGAGAGGGTTTTCATGAGGATCTCTCAACTGCAAGCCAATATAATTTTGGGCCCACATACGGTCAGTCAAGAAAAGTTCTCAAAACTTTTATGGTTTATGGATTGTGTTGTCATGTGATTTCATAGAAGAAAAGTTTCTGTGAGCGAGATCAATGCTTTGTATTTTGAATATCCAACCTCGAGGTTTTAGTGTGAGGTTCTATTTATTTCCAAAATCATTGGTCGGTGTCGTGCAACTTTGATGTTGCGTGGATCAGGTTTGCATACTTCTCATTCCTTTACAATTTGGACCCGACTGCACAACCTGTGTAGTTCAATGCCACTTATCTCACTTAACATGGATGTGGTGTGATGGTTTTGTTCATAGATCTCTTCTTTTGTATGCATGTGCCTTTGGGTGCCAATGGGGCTTGACCGTGAAACATGTGGGATTTTATGTCACCTTTCATGCAGAACTATTTTTTCATAAAACTGAACTTTTTTCATCCAAGTATCCCTTTTTGTGTTCATATTCCTTTTCCATAATTATAGACTCAGGAGTATATATAGAACATAGTGTCACCTTTGGTTCATAATTAATTTGTGTTTGCAACCACATCTTTGTGTAAAACTCCTCAAATGTGAGCACAACATTCCTCTTAACCCCATAATGTTCCTTCAGGGCGGGATTCAAGTTTGGTTTATCCAAAATTTCCATTCAGGGTGTGAGACACTTTTTTTAACCCAAAAAAAATCCCCATAAAATTAGAGTTTATGGGGGACTGGAAGGTTGGGTTCTAATGGAAACATTGAAGTGTGGATGGTTTCCCCATGTCCATGAAACTCTTTCCTTGGGTCGCACAACTATGTTGCATGCTAATGAAAATCGGTGGATCTCTACCTATAACTAGGGTGAGGGAAATTTTGTATAGTAATCTAAATTGCATGCGTGATGATAAGACTTTCATGCATCAAACTCATCCTTTTTGTGAGGGAGAGTTTTTTCTTGAGGAAAAAAATGAATCTTGTAAAGAAATCCAAAAAACAAAATAATGTTTATAGTAGTGGGAAAATCCATTATCATCGTATAAATTAAAATAGAACATCCCTTTTTTCATTTTATAAAGAAATTTAAAACTATAATGACCCAGAATTATATTAATGAAATTTCCCCTTTATAGTTATTCCATATATTATGAATAACACAAAATCACATAGATAAACAATAAAAACTTTATAAATGGGGAATAAAGGAAATAATAGGTCTTTCTAGAAGTTAATGAACATATATCAATGGAATAATATCTTGACATTTGAATAGTAATGTGACCATTTTGAATAGTAAACCAGCTAATAGAAAAGAAACCTCGCATATTAAAGTATAAATAAAATACGGTTATCTAATAAATAAAAATATAATATATATATATATATATCTTGGAATAAGTAAATATATGTTTTAGAAATGATAAATTAAGTGTTCTTATTTTTATAAGTTATAAAAAATTAATTTTAATTTTATAATTAATATAATGTTTTAAAATAAAATTTATTTACATAAAATGTATTCATAAATTAATTTTTTTACTTATTATTATAGGATAATTTTACGAGATCTTAAATAATTTTTCAAAGTGTTATAAAATCATTTATAATTTTAAAATTGGTAATTTTAAAATAAATGATGATTTCATTTAAAAATTAAATTTCTCATATTTAGAAAATTATTTTTATAAAATGGGGTCTATTTTTGAATTATAAACATTAAAAAATGGTTAGGGTTAATTTTTATAATTTTTCTAAAAAGTTGAATTTTTGGTGAATAGTGAAATATTGTACTTTAAAATATTTAAAAAACATGAATTATTTTTTAATATATGATTTATGTATAATTTATACCCATAATATTGAACTATAATTTAACTTTTACTGCATTTACTCATTTTAATCAAAATTATTCATAGTCTTGAGGCAAAATAATAAATTGTTGAATAAAATAAACAAAAAACACATATCCTCCACTATAAATACCACCCATCACCACCTCTTATCCTCACATCACTTAGGCCTTGAATATTTTTAAAATTATAACCAACCCTTTTCCCATGTCTCTCCCCCACTTCAAGGATCCTTTTTCTCAATAAAATACGAAGCTAGAGTGCGTCAATGAGGTTCTCAAGGAGGATAATTCAAGAGGTAAAACCCTCTTTCCATTTCTTTTCAATTTATTTTCTTTTCTTGTTATCTCCTCATATACCCATATACAAGTGACATTATAACTCCATTATGTTTTATATGATTTAATTTTTTTGTTAATGGAATAATCCATCATCATTTCTCTTCCTCTCTCTTTTTATTCTGAAAAACTAAAAATGTCATCTCTAAGGTGTCGATTTACCGCCTTCATGGATGACATGTTTTTGTTTTTCAATTATACCTTAAATTATATTAATAAAACCCTTTTTATCATTAAAAAATATTATAATATATTTATTTTATCTTATTTAATATTCTGGAATCATTATATATACATAATATTAATTAATAAAATAAAATTAGTCTATAATGACAAAAAATTCACCAAAATAAACTAACATTTTATCAAATGATTCACCTCACCCCAAATAACCAAATGAATTATATAACCATTTAATAATATTTAATTTAATTAATAACATATAATTTCAATTCTGGATAACTATTCTCATTTTACATGATTTTCTATACAAGTAAACAAAATAAACTAATTATGAAAACCAAGGAAATAAACGCTCCTAAATGATAAAACTGTATCTTATAACACATCAAAATGGCCATAAATGAACTTAATAAAATCATACTAAATAAAATAATTCTACAAAATGTTATTAAATAATTAATGTATTTAATTTGATTATATAGGACATTAAGATCAAGTGCATAACACTTTCAGATATAAGGTAATGGATTCTTTTCGAACCTCCATTTTTCCTTCAAATTATGATTTCTTTATCATTATCCCAATGTAATTATTAAATATTATTATGTAATAATACTACATTTTTTGTATGTTACAAACATATCCTATCCCTGTTATTATTTCTTTGAGGGGGAAATACATGTTTTATAAGGTTCCCTTCTCACTTCTTCCTGATAAGAAATCCCAATTAAAAGGAACTTCTCAAATTCTTACTCTTTTTCAAGTACCAACAATAATATGTTTTAAGCCACCATTATTTTTATAAAATAACTCATTTTATCATTAAATAATATCCTGGTTCATTTCTGGTTTTATAAAAACAGTTTTGACTTTTCAATTTTAAAGACTCTTTAAGGTTTTCCCATAAACCGCACTAGAGTGAATCATTTTTAAAGTTTTTGAAACACTCTTTTTAAATGTTTTCACATGATTTAGACATAATTTATCATTATATATTCATATTTTCCTTTATTAATTTACATTTTTATTTAAATCCATTATTTTATGAACAATTTTATGATACTCTATTTTGTTATGCCTTGCGATAAGTTTATGATAACCAATTCATTCCATAGTTAACCATTATGTTTATACCTTAGGTTTGATTCTTCTTATGGCACATATATTCATGAACATATTATGATGTGTGCACTCATATAGTGCTCCAATTCATTGGTTAGTGTTTAGTCTCATGATATGTCATGTTGTGACAGGGAGTGAACTTGATTCCTTTATGGGACTTTATCTGACATGTGCCATGGTCTTGGCAGTTATCCTTGACTCATACCGATGTCAAGTTATTACATTGTTTACACATTCCTATGATTACATTATTACATTTTCCAATGATCTACATGGTATGATTCCTTTTTTTCATTCTTGTTCCATGTCATTTTGTGTCATCATGTTATGCCTTCTAACCCATGTGATTTTCTTCATTCTAATGTTTATACCCTTATTGGCTTGTAATTTGATGGTCAATTATGCTTAAAATTATATAATAATATTTTTAAAAGGATAGGTTCTATAAAGTTGTTATCATAAAAATTTATAGTTATTTTTTTATATCAAGAATAGATCACTTTAGTAATAACCCTAGGTATAATTCTATCACCATGGATAACCTAGATTGAAACTAAGAAAATCACAATTTAGGATATAATTTTCATTTACAAGTTTGTAACTCTATGTTTAATTTTTCCTTTTTATATGATTATTAGATAATTATTCAAGCTCCCTAATTTTATTTTAACTTTTCTAGTTAAGGGCGTGAAATAGGATAAGTACCCTTGCCTATTTTCACCTTAGTATGTGAAACCAAATTTCAAGGGTGAAATTTCATAAGGGGGGAGAATGGAATGACCCATAATTATATCAATGGAATTTCCCTTCTTATAATTATGTAATATATTATAAATCACATAAAATCTTATAGATAACATAATAAAAATTTAATAAATGAAGAATGAATGAAATAAGATGTATTTTTAGAAGTTAAGGAACCTATACGAATGGAACACTAACTTTAGCTTTGGAATAGTCATGTGGCCCTTATAAATAGTAAATGGGCCAATAGAATAGTAACCTCACCTATAAAAGTATAAATAAAATTTGAGTATCTTATAAATAAAAATATGATATATCTATATCCTGGAATAAGTAAAAAAAATGTTTTAGAAATGATAAATTAAGTGCTAGTATTTTTGTAAGTTATAAATACTTAATTATAAATTAATAATTAATATAATGATTTAAAATTATATTTATTTTCATAAAATGTATTCATAAATTAATATTTTGTTGTATTATTATTATAGTATAATTTTATGAGGCCTTAATTGATTTTTAAAAGTGTTATAAAATCATTTATAATTTTAAAATATGTATTTTTCAAATAAATGATAATTTTATATAAAAAATGAAATTTATAATATTTAGAAAATTATTTTCATAAAATGGAGTCCATTTTTTAATTTTAAATATCAAAAAATGGTTAGGGTGATTTTTTGGTATTTTTCTAAAATATTTGAATTTTGTTAATAGTGAAATGTTGTAATTAAGAGTATTTAAAAAATTTATTATTGAGTAATAGAGGATATTTGGATCATGTAAGACCATAATCTAGAACTATTCTTATCCTTTTATTTTTTTTATCCAATGTAATCAAAATTATTCATAGTCTTGAGCCAAAATAATAAACTAATAAATAAAATAAACAAAAAAACCCCCTCTCCGCCACTATAAATACCATCCCTCACCACCTCTTCTCCTCACACAACTTAAGAATTGAAGATTTTTCAAATTAAACCCAATAATCTTCCCAAGTATCTCTCCCATGTCTAGGAGCCTTTGTTCTTGATAAAATACCAAGCTAAAGTGCCTCAAGAAGGTTCTCAATGAGGACAATTCAATAGGTAAAAACCTCTTTCCTTTTCTTTTAATTTCTTTTGAATTTATTTTATTTTATTATTATCCACTCGTATAACCTTATAAAATTGAAATTATAACACCATAATATTTTATATAATTTAATTTTTTTCTTAATGGAAAAATAAATCATCATTTCTCTTCCTCTCTCCATTTATTTTTCAAAAAATGAAAACATCATCTGTGAGGTGCCGATTTACTGCCTTCATGGATGACATGTATTCATTTTTCAATTACACATTCACAGCTCTTCATAAAACTATTTTTATGGTAAATAATTTGTTATAATATATTTATTATATATTATTTAATATTATGGAACCAGTATATATACATAATATTTATTAATAAAACAAAAGTAGTCTCTAATGACCAAAAATTCACCAAAATAAATTAACATTTTATATGATGATTCATCCTCACCCCAAATAACCAAATGACTTATATATATTAATAATATTTAATTTAAATAATAATATATAGTTTAAATTCTGTAAAACTATTCTCATTTCACATGATTTTCTATACAAGTAAACAAGTACATTGATCCTGAAAACCAAGAAAACAAACACTTCTAAACAATAAAATCGTATCATATAACTCATCAAATTTGCCATAAATGAACTTAATAAAATTATAATAAATCATATATATATATAATGTTATTAATTAATTAATTAATATATTTAGTTTTATTATCCATGACATTAAGATCGAGTGATGAACACTTTCGGACATAAGGTAAGGGATTCTTTCTGAACCTCTATTTTTCCTTCAGGTTACATTTTCTCTCTCTTTATCCTAAATTAATTATTAATTATTATTATTATGTAATCAGAATAAATTCTATGTTTATGTTACAAAAATATGTTTTTATCCCTATTCATTTTTCTTTGCTGAGGAAATACATGTTTTATAAGGTTCTCTTCTCATTTCCTCCTGATAAGCAAGCCCGATTAAAGGCAACTTCTCAAATTCTTACTTATTTTCAAGTATTATCCTTAATATTTTTTAAGCCACCATTATTTTTATAAAATCACCCATTTTATCATAAAATTAAATCTTGGTTCATTTCTAGTTTTATATAAACACTTATGAATTTACCGTTTTAAAGACCCGTTAAAGTTTTCCCTTAAACCGCACTAGAGTGGCTCATTTATAAAGTTTCCTAAACACTATTTTAAAATGTTTTCACATAATTTGGAAATAGTTTATCATTATATGTGCCTATTTTCATTTACTAATGTCCATTTATGATTTAAATTCATTCTTTTATAAACTCTTTTATGATACACCCTTTTGTTATGCCTTGTGACTTGTTTATGATACCCAATGATTTCCTTGAGAAACCCTTATGTTTGCGCCTCATGTTTTATTCTTCTTATGGAACACATATTCATGAAAATGTTATAATGGGTAAACCCATATAGTTATACAATTCATTGGATAATGTTTAGTCTCATGAGACATCATGTTGGTACAGGGAGTGAACTTGATTCCTTTATGGGACTTTTTCTGCCATGTGCAATGATCATGGTAGTTAGCCTTGGCTCATTCTTACTTCATGTTGTGTGTTGTTTCTACATTCCTATGATGCCAATATTACATATTCTCATGCTCTACATGTTATGTCTCTTTATGTTTATTCATGTTCTATTCCTTTTTATGGCATCATGGTGGTGCCTTATAACCCATGTCGTTTGCTTTATTCCTATGCTTATAACCTTACTAGGATTTTTAGCTCATCCCTTTTGTTCATGTGTTCCCCAGGTTATCCTTTACAGATTTAGGAGCTCAATGGAAATTAGGATATCTTTATAGACGATTAAAATAAATATGTTTTATTGTATTTCCTTGTTTTCAGATTTATGTATCTAATCATCCAAATAAATTAGTCTTTATGATTCTTGGCTTGTAAATTTATGGTTAATTATGATTGCAATTATGTAAGAATATTTTTAAAAGGATAGAGTCTCTATAAAAACATTCCATATAAAATACATAAAAATATTCCTTTTGAAAACATTTTAAATATATTAAAAAAGATGTAAAATTTCTTTTTTAATTCATCTATATCTATATAAATACAACCATAAAATAATTTTAAGAATATGGACTTGGAATAAAAATATTTAAAAAATAAATCTTTAAAAGATTTTAAATTAGGTTTTTTGGGTAAAGTTCCCCTTACATCGAGTTTGAATCATCATATAGGTTCTTTATCATCTTAAATAATCACCTTATGATAATTATTTAATTTCTTAAGAATATTTTTTGAGTTTATCTGTCATGACTTGACTCAACGAGGATCGAGCCACGGCTACCCCAAGACTGCCTCCATAGTCTATGGGCTAAAAACTAGCACCAAGTGTATATATCACACACATAGAAGTCATTTGCCTATGGTACCTATATGCATGAACCCATAAACATCTCTATGAAATTGTGTATAGATAATATAAACTCAAAAGAAATGAATGTGTACATCTATCCCACCTAGAGCATAGTAGAAACACTGAAAGAGTAAAAGGAAAAAAATACAAGCCCAACAAAAACTATAAAAGAATCCAACCTACTTAGAAGGAGGGGACTGTTATAAAATGAAACTTTTGGAAAGCTCCTCAACCAAGCTCTGACAAATACCTTGGTCGGTCGAGCTCACTAAGCTAAGACAACCTTGAGTCCTATTGGGAATCTTTCAAAATTCATGTGGTCTAAACAAGACACAATCTATGTGGGAAAATCCATTGTAGGGGTGAGTATAATAATAACCATTAGGTTCCCCAAATACCCAAAAGAAAAAGGAGAAACTAAAAATCAATATTCAGTTTGACCCAACTAGAGAGACCCAAATAAGATAGAAACACCATCTCATATATCCTCAGCTACACATGACTAGTCAACTCATACCACATGGGGTGTCAAGCAAAGTATGTGACAACACCTTAAGGAAAACCAAAAAAACCAATATATACTCATCTTAGAATCCAAGTCTCATGAAGGTACTGACCTCATAGCTAGCTACATGATTCTACTCAAGCCACAAAGTAAAAAATGTCTAGGAAAACACACTCCATGAGATATACCAACCCATATGGAAATATTATTGAGAGATACAAGCCATCAGGAATAACTCAATCAAGTATCACAAAGATGATGGTGCATCCCACCATCCTAAGTGGCATAAATCTGAGAGATCATGCTCGTTGAATCTCGCCATAAATAAATTCATACTAGAACCTAGTGGATATGATTACATAAAAATGGGATCACACCCATCCCTAATGAGGGATACTACTAACCCTACTATAACCATGAAATGTTTCATCACATAGAAAGGGTATCACTCCCATAACTACAAGGGGACACAAGGAACCTAGTTTGGATTACTGAAGAACATACCTCCTCAGATAGGGGATCACTCCCAGGACTGTTATGGGGAACCACAACCCCAATTTTGTAACTAAAGGATCTATCATAAAGGTTATCACACCCAGTACTACTGGGGGAGGACTCAAACCTAATCTAACATCCCAGTGGTCATATCACTCGGATAGGGGATCTCTACCCGTGTATTGTTGGTCATGGCGATTCCAAAAACCCCATCAGGTAAAAATCACAAAGTAGAGGATTGTACTCTCACCAATTCCACAAACCCTACATAAACCACTTGTAGAGTAGGGTGTCATATACTTACATATGATAAAACTCTACCGATACTACCCTTTTATAGGGGGTCATATAAACAATGATTTCACAAACCCCTTACTAGACATGGGATCATTGCATGTGTATTGTTGGTCATGACGATACAAACAACCCAATATAGGTAAAACAATATGATAGAGGATCCTGCCCCGACCTCCCTAGAGGGATGTAATAACTCTATCCAATATCATTTTATCGATGATATTATAATCATGGTTGAGGATATAATGACACAAATAACCCTCAAATGGATGACCAAGGGACTCACTCAACTACAGTTGTTCCAAACATCACAAACTGAAGCGACCCAAAACATCACCTTGTATCGTATCTCAAAGGCCCAAATCATGGCCACCATCACATTCTACATAGAAAACTGCTCAATAAAGGCTACTCACAAGCTTGAATATGAGACCCAAAGAAACAGATAAGAAAGGTGTTAGTCCCACCCAAAAAGGACTACACAGCATGTAATGGGGTCCATAGGAAAGTGACCCCACCTGAACACCCATTTTTCTCCTCTACTACACATCTCATCTAGTAATGTGCACATACAGGGTGCATATTACCTCACCCGATCCCCTGGTCAAGCCTTTTCCCTCATGGTCTGGCCAGCTGTGGCTCCCATGCTATGTGTTCCCCCTAGTACATGGCATTTCCCAGCTAACTAGACACTTGGATATACCATCAAATAGTGAATGTTTCTAGTACCCCATGTCAGTGTACATTGATCATGTACTTCTATGTGACCATGTCTCCTAACATAGCTTCCCAATCCATGTCCATTGGCCACACGACATGGGGTCACTACATGGTGTGTAACCCCATTACATGAAATTTAGTCTCCAAAATTCATCTACCCTAAATGGGAAGAATACACTCTATGTGAACATACACTACATGATGTTTTGATCAGGAATTCTAAATGGTTATTCCCTACAAGCAGCAAAATTAACCTCGATTTCTCCCCAAAACCACAAGATCGACCCTCATAGGGTCCCTAGTAAGAATCTAAGGGCCCTAAATCCTTAAAACGATGCATAAAAAAGGGTATCAGTATCTAAAACTCAAATACACCTTCCTAGTACCGAAGCGCTGAAGATTTGGTTTTAAAATGGTGCTTCTCAATTACTAAATCATGATCTGGGAGTGATCATCATCAAGATCAAAGATTGGTAGTTCCTCTTCTCTTAATTTTTTTCCTCAGTTCATCCATTGGTCCAAGGAGGAGAGGGGTTTTTCTCCTCTATGTCGTGCACTCCAAGGGGTGGGGGAGAAGTAATATGGTTTTAATTTTATTTAAAAAATATCCCCCATTTAACATCCTTCTAACAACATGTCTCTAACATGACATCCGACATCGACAAATTTTATTCCGCACCTATTCTAAACGAAATGTTCTAAACTCAAACACAATATCATAATTCTAATATGAGACTCCACTTGGGAGTTTTTCCATATTTGAAAAGAAACTATGTGATCGTGATAAAATATATTTAATGTTTTTAATATCATCGTGCTAAGGCTCTCCGAGCCCCAAAATCTCACGCTGAATTAGCTCCTGGCTTCAAAAATATTCTTAGAAGTGTTAAAAAGTCATATAGATCAAAATTGGGGTCACTAAATCCTCCCCACATTAAGTATTTTCATCTCCAAAAAAGTGAAAAACTAGGTACAATGAATGAAATTGAGCTCTCCACTTGGTCTTCCATGCCAGTGAGCTCACCAAGACCACCACAAAGGCCACCAAGGGTTCTCGTGCTACCTAAATGTAAGTACTTAGGGGAACAACAATGGTCAAACTACACCCATGTCTAGATAAAACTAGGTTGACATCATGAATCCAACTGGAAAAAGTCTTCTCAGTTACAATAGGTGGGAAAACCCCAAGAACTCACCAAATGATCTCTAAAGGGTCTAGGAGCACGGGACTCCACTAACCCTCACACAAGAAAAGGGACTCATCCACTACACCTTGATACTATCAAATTTGTATGGTACTAACTCACCCAAACGTTTTTTTACGATATCTCAAGAATGCATCTTAGCAGGGGAATCATCCCTATGTCTTATGAATCCTAATCCCTGACAAACTGCACCAAGACCTCCTCAAGAATCTAACATATAAATTTGTTGATGAGCATGGGAGGGTACCGAATAACAACCTATTTCTACCCAATTTTAAACAATGTATCTTACCATTCTTCTATACAAACCAACAACTCAAAACCCCACCCTGAACATAAAAGTCAGAGGGACTCATCCACCACACCTTGACACTATCCACTTTGGTTGGCACTGACTTGGCCACTTGGTTTTACTCACATCAAAAAAAATCCTATCAGTGGGTGGAGAAACCCTCTCTCTCATGTATTTAAAGTTATATCGAACAAATATGACACAAGGTTAGACTGATGCCCTGTATCACGGCATGTACACCTTAAGAAAGAAGAAGAATAAAAATAGTACCACATAACAGTGTCTATTAATACTACTACAGAAAGTAGAAATCACACAGAGCATACCCCTAATCATCCTCAGAGCCTTCGGGTCAAAGGACTCTATTTCCTACAGCTACTATGACCCCCATATGCCAACTCCCTGAGCCTGGTGTGGACCAAATGGGGGTGGTGGTGGAAAATTGTATCATCTTCCAACTCTTGTTTCCATCCCCACTCCCCTTACGCATCTACCATCATTCGAAACTCCATGACCTAAAATTTTCCTTTTCAAATTTGGTCCATTAAACAAATACCTATTAGTAGCATGACATGTAGTAAAATCTCAATCAAGATGTCTTTGGTCGTTGCAGTCATAACATTGAACCTTCTATAGATAACCAAAACTGGCATATAAATCATGAGCCTCATACCTTATATCCTGGGATTATCTAATAAATCACCTCACGCACCCAAATCCCTAACCCTATCATCCACTACCCACTGATGAGGCCTCAGCTCTTATGTTACCAGCACTAAAAGTTGGAGTCTGATCATCTGGAAATATCTCCACCACCAAGGCCCACTCCAGTACACCAGCATAGGTAGGAATTCACAGTGATACCATTGAAGCCTTGATATCCTAGTGTAATCCCTTTTCAAAGGTTTTTTCTCTGAAAAAAAAAAGATCCCAAACCAAATATAGGGAGTATTGATATAGGATTTTAAACTATGTTGAGTACTTTTATATGGACATGATATCCTTCTAAAGCCGCAGAAGCTCCTTCTCAACATGGATAGATAGAACTCCTCCCTGTAGAGTCGATCAAACTCTTCCCAAGTGAGCATTGCCTCATCATGGGTCTGCATCACTATACACCACCATCACCTGGACAAACCCTGTATATGGGTCACCACTACAACTACCAACTGATTGGGAGGTTTCCTCACAATATAGAAAACATGTGTGACTACCTCGATCTCTTCATCATCGTCATGGAGTTTTGGATCACCCTAAAACCTTAGAGGTTGCTACCTCTGAAATCATGAATGCATCCTCAGTCTGAACTAATGGCACAACCTACTTCTCAATGGGTATTGTCTCAACTGGAAGACCACCGGGAGGCCTAGCCTCTGAACCAGTTCCCTACACTGAAGCTTTATCTCATGGTGAATCATTATCATAATATTATTTTGGAATCCTATATATATATCATAAAGGTTGAATCATGAAATAAAATCAATATGTTCCATGGTCAAGGAATATATCTTGGGAGCTGACTCATGAAGGATAAGAAAAAAACCACAACTCATTCTTATATGATGCATGTACCAAAATTTCTCAATTAGTCAAAAATAAGTTTATTAGAGTCTTGGTAAATGGATATGTCTTCCACTTCACCAACACTAGAGTCCCTAGACAGAAATATAAACTCGAGACACTTTAACATTGTCTCTATAAAACCCAAACCAAGCTATAATCTAGAAAAAACCTTATCTCTCTGGTCCAAGGGAAGGACCTCCCCCGATACCACTCTCTCATGACCCAACCCGATAGGGCTCAAGCCATGACTACCCCAATACCTCCTCTAGAGGCTAGGGGTTAGGGACTAGCACGGAGTTGGCATATCACACACATAAACTAATGAATAAAATAAACAAACAAACCCCCCTCCTCCACTATAAATACCATCCCATGACACCTCTTCTCCTCACACAACTTAAGAACTGATGATTGTCCAAATTAACCCAATACTCTTCCCAAGTATCTCTCCCATGTCTAGGAGCATTTGTTCTTGATAAAATACCAAACTAAAGTGCCTCAAAGAGGTTCTAAAGGAGGATAATTCAAGAGGTAAAACCCACATTTCTTTTCTTTTAATTTCTTTTCAGTTTATTTTATTTTCTTATTCTCTACTCATATAAATTTATACAAGTGAAATTATAACTCAATTATATTTTATATAATTTAATTTCTTTTAATGGAACAATAAATCATCATTTCTCTTCCTCTCTTCATTTATTTTTAAAAAAATGAAAACATCATCTGTGAGGTGCCAATTTACTGCCTTCATGGATGACATGTTTTCGTTTTTCAATTACACCTTCACAGCTGTTCATAAAACTATTTTTATGGTTAAAAAATTAATATAATATATGTATTATATCTTATTTAATATTATAGAACCATTATATATACATAATATTAATTAATATAACAATATGAGTCTCTACTGACCAAAAATTCACCAAAATAAACTAACATTTTATCTAATGATTCATCCTCACCCCCAATAACCAAATGACTTATATAGCTTAATAATATATAATTTAAATAATAAAATATAATTTATATTCTGTATAACTATTCTCATTGTTACATGATTTTCCATACATGTAAACAAGTACACTTATCCTGAACACCAAGGAAACAAATGCTCCTGAACAATAAAATCCTATATTATAACTCATCAAAATGGCCATAATTGAACTTAATAAAATTATAATAAATAAAATAAATATATAAAATGTTATTAATTAATTAATTAATTTATTTTATTTTATTATCCATGACATTAATATTGAGTGATGAACACTTTCGACCATAAGGTAAGGGATTCTTTCTGAACCTCCATTTTTCCTTCAGGTTATGTTTTCTCTTTATTTATCCTAATTTAATTCTTAATTATTATTATGTAATCAGAATAAATTAAATGTTTGTGTTACAAAAATATGTTCATATCCCTATTATTTTTTCTTTGATGGGTAAATACATGTTTTATAAGGTTATCTTCTCATTTCCTCCTAATAAGCAAGCCCAATTAAAGAAAACTTCTCAAATTCTTACTTATTTTCAAGTACTATCCTTAATATATTTTAATCCACCATTATTTTCATAAAATCACCCATTTTATCGTAAAATTAAATATTGGTTCATTTTTTGTATCATACAAACAATTATTATTTTTCCGTTTTAAAGTCCCTTTAAAGTTTTCCCATAAAACACACTAGAGTGGATCATTTATAAAGTTTCCTAAACACTATTTTTAAATGGTTTCACATAATTTGGAAATAATTTATCATTATCTATGCCTATTTTCATTTATTAATGTCCATTTATGAATTAAATTCATTCTTTTATAAACTCTTCTATGATATACCCTTTGGTTATGCCTTGTGACATGTTTATGATACCCAATTATTTCCTTGAGTAACCCTTATGTTTACACCTCATGATTTATTCTTCTTATGGAACACATATTCATGAAAATTTTATGATGGGTAAACCCATATAGTTCTATAATTCATTGGATAATCTTTAGTCTCATGAGCATCATTTTGGGGCAGGGAGTGAACTTGATTCCTTTATGGGACTTTTTTCTCCATGTGCAATGATCATGGTAGTTAGCCTTGGCTCATTCTTATGTCATGTTGTGTGTTGTTTCTACATTCCTATGATGCTAATATTACATTTTCTCATGCTCTAAATTTTATGTCTCTTTACGTTTATTCATCTTCCATTCCTTTTTATGGCATCATGGTGGTGCCTTATAACCCATGTCCTTTGCTTTATTCCTATGTTTATAACCTTACTAGGATTTTTAGATCATCACTTTTGTTTATGTGTTCCCTAGGTTATCCTTTAAAGATGTAGGAGCTCAATGAAAGTTAGGATATCTTTATGGATGATTAAAATAAAGATGTTTTATTATATTTCCTTATTTTTAGTTTTATGTGTCTAATCATCCAATGAAATTAGAATTTATGATTCTTGGATTGTAATTTTATGGTTAATTATGATTGAAATTATGTAAGAATATTTTTAAAAGGCTATAGTCTCTATAAAAACATTCCATATAAAATAAATAAAAATATTACTTATGAAAACATTTTAAATAGATTAGAAAGTGATGTGAAATTTCCTTTTTAATTCTTCTATATCTATATAAATACATCTATAAAATAATTTTAATAATATGGACTTGGAATAAAAATATTTAAAAAATAAATCTTTAAAAGTTTTAAAATTAGGTTTTTAGGGTAAAGTGTCCCTTAAGTCAAGTTTGAATCATCATGTAGGTTCTTTATCATCTTAAATAATCAGCTTGTGATAGTTATTTAATTTCTTAAGAACAATTTTTGAGTTTATCTATCATGACCCGACCCAACGAGGCCCCAGACACGGCTACCCCAAGACTGCCTCGATAGTCCATGGGCCAGAAACTAGCACCAAGTATATATATCACACACATGACAGTCCTTATCCTATGGTAACTATATGCATGAACCCACAAACATATCTATGAAATAGTGAATAGATAATATTAACTCAAAATAAATGCATGCATACATCTATCCCACCTAGAGCATACGAGAAACACTGAAAGCGTAAAAGGGAAAAATAAAATCCCAACAAAAACTATTAAAGCATCCAAACTTCTTTGGAGGAGGGGAATGCTGTCAAATGAAACTTTCGGAAAGCTCCTAGACCAAGCTCCAACAAATACCTTGGTCTGTATAGCTCACTTTGCTAAGCCAACCTTGAGTCCTGCTAGGAATCTGTCAAAATGCATATGGTCTAAACAAGACACAATGTGTGTGGGAAAATCCAATGTATGGTTGTGTATAATAATCCCCATTAATTTCCACAAATACCCAAAAGAAAAGGGAGAAACTAAAAATCAATATTCAACTTGACCGAGCCAGAGGGAACCCAAATAAGAGAGAAACACCATATCATTTATCCTCAGCTACACATGACTAGTTAACTCATACCACGTGGTGTGTCAACCAAAGGATGTGACAACACCATAAGGAAAACCAAAAATACCCAGATATACTCATCTTAGAATCCAATTCTCATGAGGTAATAACCTCATAGATAGCTACAGGATTCTACTCAAGCCTCAAGGGAAAAAAATCATCTAGTAGAACACACTCCATGAGATATACCAACCCATATGGAAATTTTTTGAGAGATACAGCCCGTCAGGAATAACTCCATAAAGTATCACAAAGATTATGGTGCATCCCACCATCCAGAGTGGCATAAATCTGAGAGATCATGCTCGTCGGATATCACCATAAAGAAAGTCATACTGGAACCTAGTAGATATCATTACATAGAAAGGGGATCACACCAATCCTTGATTGTGGACACTACTAACCCAACTATGACCTTGAAAGGTATCATCACATAGAAGGGGTATCACTCCCCAAACTACTTGGGTACACTAGGAACCTAGTCTGGATTACAGAAGAACATAACTCATCTGATATGGGATCGCTCCCAGGACTCTTGTGGGACACCACAACCCCAATTTTGTAACTAAAGAATCTGTCATAATGGGGATCACACCCAATACTGTTGGGGGAGGACTCAAACCCAATATAACATCTCAGAGATCAAATCACTCGGATAGGGGATCTCTACCTGTGTATTGTTGGTCACAGCGATTCCACAAACCACACTAGGTAAAAATCACAAAGTAGAGGATTGTACTCTCACCCATTCAAAAAATCCTACATAAACCACTTGCGAAGTAGGGTATCATATAGATAAAGATGATAAAACCCTATTGATACTATTCTCTATATAGGGGGTCATATAAAAAGTGTTTCCACAAACCCTATAGGGCTATCCTACTGGACATGGGATCGTTTCCTGTGTAGTGTTGGTCAGGACGATACCAACCACCCAATATAGGTAAAACAATATGATAGAGGATCATACCCTAGCCTCCCTGGAGGGATGTAATAACTCTATCCAAGATCATCCTGTTGATGGGATCATAATCAGTGTTGAGGATATAATGACACAAAGAACCCTCACAGGGATGACAAAGGGACTCACTCAACTGTAGCTAGTCCAAACATCACAAACCAAAGCGACCCAAAACATCACCTAGTATCATATCTCAAAGGCCCAAATCATGGCCACCATCACATTCTACATAAAAATTTCTCAACATTGGATAATCACAAGATTGAATCTGAGACACAAAGAAGGAGATATGAAAGGTGTAAGTCCCACCCAAAAAGGACTACACAGCATGTAAGGTGGTCCTTAGGAAAGTGACCCCACATGAACACCCAGTCGTCTCCTCTACTTCACAACTTAGCTGGTAATGTGCACATACATGGTGCATCTTACAACACCTGATCCACCAGTCATGTCTTTCCCCTCATTGTCTGACCATCTGTGGCCCCCACACTATGTGTTCCCCCTAGTACATAACTTGTCCAGCTAACAGGACACTTGGATATTCCATCAACTAGTGCATGTTTCTAGTACCCCATGTTGGTACACATTGATCAAGTACTTCTACATAACCATGTCTCCTGATACTGTTTCCCTATCCATGTCCCTTGGCCACACAACATAGTGTCACTACATGGTGTGTAACCCCATAACATGACGTGTAGTCTCCAAAAATCATCTTCCCTAAATGGGAAGAACACGCTCCATGTGAACATACACTACATGATGTGTGATCAGAAATTCTGAATGGGTATTCCCTACTAGCAGCCTGATTCACCTCAATTTCTCCCCAAAACCTCCAGATCGACCCTCACAGGGTCCCTAGTAAGAATCTAAGGGCACCAAATCCTAAAAATGATGCATAAAAATGTTTTTGGGACTTAAAACTCAAATACGCATACCTGGTGCTGAAGCGGTGAATATTTGGGTTTGAAATGGTGCTTTTCAATTACTACAGCACGATCTGGGAGTGATCATCATCAAGAACGAAGAATAGTTGTGACTCTTCTCCTAATTTTTTTCCTCAATTCATCTGTTGGTCCAAGGAGGAGAGGGGTTTCTCTCCTCTATGTCGTGCGCTCCAAGGGATGGATAAGAAGTAAAATTTTTTTAATTTTATTTAAAAAATATCCCCCATTTAACATCCTTATAACAACATTCCTCTAACCCGACACCCGATATCGAAAAATTTTATGGTGAACCTATTCCAAACGTCATGTTCTAAACTCAAACACAATCTCATAATTCTAATATGAGACTCCACTTGGGAGTTATTCTATGTTTCAAAAGAAACTATGTGCTCAAGATAAAATATATTAAATATTTTTAATATCATTGCACTAAGTCTTTTAGAGCACCAAAATCTCACGCAGAATCAGCTCATGGCTTCAAAAATATTCTTATAAATGTTAAGTCATATAGATCAAAACCGGGGTCACTAAATCCTCCCCATATTAAGTCTTTTCATCCCCAAAAAAGAGAAAACCTAGGTAGAATTAATGAAATTGAGCTCTCCACTATATCTCCCATGCTAGTGAGATCACCAAGACCACCACAAAGGCCACCAAGGGTTCCCGTGCTACCTAAAAGTATGCACTCAGGGGAACAAAAATGGTCAAACCACACCCATGTCAAGATAAAACTAGGTTGACATCATAAATCCATCGGGAACAAGTCTTATCACTTACAACACATGGGAAAACATGAAGAACTAACTAAATGATCTCTAAATGGTCTAGGGGCACGAGACCCCGCTAAGCGTCACACAAGATAAGGGACGCATCCATTACACCGTGATAATATCCACTTTTTATAAAACTAACTCACTGAAACAATTTTTTATGATGTCTTGAGAATGCATCTTAGTGGGGGAATCATCCCTATGTCTTATGATTCCTAAGCCATGACAAACCACACCAATACATCATCAATAATCTTGCATATAAACCTGATGATGAGAAGAGGAGGGTACCAAATAACAACCTAGTTCTACCCAATTTTAAACAATGTATCTTACCATCCATCAATACAAACCAAGAACTCCCAACCCCACCCCTAACATACAAGTAAGAGGGACTCATCCACCACACCTTGACACTATCCACTTTGGTTGGCACTAACTTTTCCACTTGGTTTTACTCACATCGAAAAAATGAATATAAGTGGGGGGAGAACCCCTCTCTCTCTCATGTATTTAAAGTTATGTCAAACAAATATGACACAAGGTTAGACTGATAACCTGCATCACACTATGTACACCTTAAGAAAGAAGAAGAAAGAAAATAGTACCTCAGAACTCTGTCTATCAATACTACTATATAAAGTAGGAATCACACAAAGGATACCCCTAATCATCCTTGGATCCTTTCGGTCAAAGGACTCTATTTCCAATAACTACTCTGACCCCCATCTGCCAACTCCCGGAGCCTAGTGTGGACCACTTGGGGGTGGTGGTGGAAACTCGTATAGTCAACCAACTCTTGTTTTCTTCCCCACTCCCATTATGCATCTACCATCATGTGGAACTCCATGACGTAAAATTTTCCATTTCAAATTTGGTCCATTAACCAAATAACTATTAGTAGCACAACATGTAGTGAACTCTCAATCAAGATTTCCCTGGTCGTCGGAATCATAACACTATCCCTCCTACATATAACCAAAACTGGAGTATAAACCCTGAGCCTCAGACCCTACATCCTGGGATTATCTACTAAAGCACCTCCCACACCCAAATCCCAAATCTTGTCATCGTCTACCCACAGATGGGGTCTCAACTCTTATATTCCCAGCACTAATAGTTAGAGGCTGATCATCTGGAAATATCTCCACCACCAAGGCCCACTCCAGTACCCCAGCATAGGTAGGAATGCATAGCAATACCATTGAAGCCTTGATATCCTAGTTTAATCGCTTCTCAAAGGTTTTTTCTCTGAAAAAAAATATAACAAACCATATATATGGAGTATTGATAGTGGTCTTTAAACCGCGCTGAGTACTCTTCCATGTACATGATATCCTTCTGAAGCTACAAAAGCTCCTAGATATGCACCGACCTCAACATGGCTCGATTGAACTCCTCCCTGGAGAGTCGATCACACTCTTCCCAAGTGAGAATTTCCTCATCATGGGTCTACATCACTATAAACCACCATCACCTGGCCAAACCCTATATATGGATCACTGCTATGACTACCAACTGATTGGGAGGTTTCCTCTCAAAGTAGAAAACATGTGTGACTACCTCGATCCAGTCACCATCTTTCTGGAGTTTTGTATCACCCCAAAACTTTAGAGGTTTCTACCTCTAGAACCCATGTAGCACACTCATCATGAATGCATCCCCAGTCTGAACTAATGACACGAACTACTTCTCAATGGGTAGTGGCTCAACTGGAAGACCACTGGGAGGCCTAGCCTTTGAACCAGTTCCCTACACTGAAGCTTTATCTCATGGTTGATCATAATAAAAATTTCATTGTGAAACCCTATCTATCTATCATCATGGTTGAATCATAAAATATAATCAATATGTTCCACAGTCAAGGAATATATCTAGGGATATGACTCATGAAGGATAAGAAAAAAACCACAACTCATACCTATATGATGCATGTACCAAAATTTCCCTATGACCAATTTCATAGTGTAATGAGTCAAAAAGTAGGTTATTAGAGTCTTAGTGAATAGATACATCGGCCACTACACCAAAACTAGAGTACCTGGACGGAAATCTAAACTCGTGACACTTTAACAAAATATCTATAAAACCCAAACCAAGCTATAATCTAGAAAAACCCTATCTCTCTGGTCTTAGGGAAGGACCTCCCCGGATACCACTCTCTCATGACCCAACCCAATGGGGCCTATGCCATGACTGCCCCAATATATCCCCCATAGGCTAGGGGTTAGGGACTAGCACCAAGTTTCCATATCACACACATAAACTAACGAATAAAATAACCAAAAAAACCCCATCCTCCACTATAAATACCATCCCTCTCCACCTCTTCTCCTCACACAACTTAAGAATTGAGGATTTTAAAAATTAATCCCCATACTCTTCCCAAGTATCTCTCCCATGTCTATGAGCCCTTTTTTTTAATAAAATACCAAACTAAAGTGCCTCAAGGAGGTTCTCAAGGAGGAGAATTCAAGAGGTAAAACCCTATTTCCTTTTCTTTTAATTTCTTATCAATTTAATTTATTTTATTATTCTCTACTCATATAACCTTATACAAGTGAAATTGTAACTCCATTATATTTTATATAATTTATTTTTTTTTAATGGAACAATCAATCATCATTTCTCTTCCTCTCTCCATTTATTTTTAAAAAAATGAAAACATCATCTGTGAGGTGCTGATTTACTGCCTTTAGGGACGACATTTTTTCATTTTTGAATTAAACCTTCACAGTTGTTCATAAAACTATTTTTATGGTTAAAAATGATTATAATATTTTTATTATATCTTATTTAATATTCTGGAACCAGTATATCTACATAATATTAATTAATAAAACAAAATTAGTCTCTAATGACCAAAAATTCACCAAAATAAACTAAAATTTTATCTAATGATTCATCCTCGCCCCAAATAAAAAAATGACTTATATAGACCAATAATCTATAATTTAGATAATAAAATATAATTTAAATTATGTATAACTATTCTCATTTTACATGATTTTCCATACAAGTAAACAAGTACATTGATCCTAAAAACTAAGGAAACAAACGCTCCTAAACAATAAAATTGTATCTTATAACTCATAAAAATGGACATAAATGAACTTAATAAAATTATAATAAATCAAATACATATATAAAATGTTATTAATTAATAAATTAATAGATTTGATTTTATTATCCATGACATTAAGATCAAGTGATGAATACTTTCAAAAATAAGGTAAGGGGTTCTTTTTGAACCTCCATTTTTCCTTCAAGTTACGTTTTATATCTCTTTATCCTAATTTAATTCTTAACTATTCTTATATAATAAGAATAAATTCTATGTTTATGTTAAAAAAATATGTTCTTATCCTTATTCTTTTTTTATGTGGAGATACATGTTTTAACAGGTTCTCTTCACATTTTCTCCTCATTAGCAAGCCCGATTGAAGGCAACTTCTCAAATTCTTACTTATTTTCAAGTATTATCATTAATATTTTTTAAGACACAATTATTTTTATAAAATCACTGATTTTATCATAAAATTAAATCTTGGTTAATTTCTAGTTTTATACAAAAAATTATGATTTTTTTCATTTTAAAGACCCTTTAAAGTTTTCCCTTAAACTGCACTAGAGTGGGTCATTTATAAAGATACACACTATTTTTAAATTTTTTTCACATAATTTGGAATTAAATTATCTTTATCTATGCCCATTTTCATTTATTAATGTCCATTTAATATTTAAACCTATTATTTTATAAACTCTATTATGATACACCCTTTGGTTATGCATTGTGACTTGTTTATGATACCCAATTATTTTGTTGAGTAACCCTTATGTTTACACATCATGTTTGATTCTTCTTGTGGAACATATATTCATGAAAATGTTATGATGGTTGAACCCATATAGTTATACAATTCATTGGATAATGTTTAGTCTCATGATACATCAAGTTGGGACAGGGAGTGAACTTGATTCCTTTATGGGACTTTGTCCGCCCTGTGAAATGATATTGGTAGTTAGCCTTGATTCATGCTTATTTCATGTTGTGTATTATTTACACATTCCTATGATGCAAATATTACATGTTCTCATAATATACATGTTATGTCTCCTTGTGTTTATTCATGTTTCATTCCTTTTTATGTCATCATGGTATTATTACCCAGGTCCTTTGTTTAATTCTTATGTTTATAACCTTACAGGGATTTTTGGCTCATCCCTTTTGTTCATGTGTTCCCCCAGTTATCCTTTTCATATGTAGGAGTTGAATGGAAGTTAGGATATCTTTATGGATGATTAAAATAAATATGTTTTATTATATTTCCTTGTTTTTAGTTTTATGTATCTAATCATCCAAAGAAATTAAACTTTATGATTCCTGGATTGTAATTTTATGGTTAATTATGATTGAAATTATGTAAGAATATTTGTAAAAGGATAGAATCTCTATAAAAACATTCTATATAAAATACATAAAAATATTACTTTTGAAAACATTTTAGATAGATTAAAACGAGATGTAAAATTTTCTTTTTAATTCATTTATATCTATATAAATACATCAATAAAATAATTTTAAGAATATGGACTTGGAATAAAAATATTTAAAAAATAAATCATGAAAATATTTAAAATTAGGTTTTTAGGGTAAATTGTCCCTTACGTCGAGTTTAAATCATCATGTAGGTTCTTTAACATCTTAAATAATCAGCTTATGATAATTATTTAATTTCTTGAGAATATGTTTTAAGTTTATCAAGCATGACCTGACCCAATGAGGCCCGAGCCACAACTACCCCAAGACTGCCTCCATAGTCCATGGGCTGGAAACAAGCACCAAGTATATATATCACACACAAGGGATTCCTTAGCCTATGGTACCTATATGTATGCACCAACAAACATCTCTAGGAAATATTGAATAGGTAATGTAAACTCAAAACAAATTCATGCATACATCTATCCCACCTAGAGAATAGTAGAAACACTGAAAGCGTAAAAGGAAAAAATAAAAGCCCAAAAAAAACTATAAAAGCATCCAACCTGCTTAGAAGGAGGGGACTGCAATCAAATGAAACTTTCAGAAAACTCCTCGACCAAGCTCCGACAAATACCTTGGTTAGTATAGCTCACTAAGTTAATCCAACCTCTAGTCCTACTGGAAATCTATCAAAATGCATGTGGTCTAAAAAAGAAATAATATGTGTGGAAAAATACAATGTAGGGGTGAGTATAATAATACCCATTAAGTTCCCCAAATAACCAAAAGAAAATGGGGAAACTAAAAATCAATATTCGTCTTGACCGACCCAGAGGGAACCCAAATAAGAGAGAAACTCCATCTCATATATCCTCAGTTACACATGACTAGTCAAATCATACCATATTGTGTGTCAACCAAAGGATGTGACAACACATTAAGGAAAACCAAAAACACCGAGATATATTCATCTTAGAATCCAAGTCTCATGAGGTACTGACCTCATAGAAAGCTACAGGATTCTACTCAAGCCTCAAAGGAAAAAAAGCATCTAGAAGAACACACTCCATGAGATATACCAACCCATATGGAAATATTATGAGAGATACAGTCTATCATGAATAACTCCATCAAGTATCGCAAAGATGATGGTGCATCCTACCATCCTGAGTGGCATAAATCTGAGAGATCATGCACGTCGGATCTCACCATAAATAAAGTAATATTGGGACCTAGTGGATATCATTACATAGAAAGGGGATCACACCCATCCTGAATGGGGGATAATACTAATACTACTATAACCATTAAAGGTATCATCACATAGAAAGGGTATCACTCCTAGAACTATTAGGCGACACTAGGAACCTATTCTGGATTACCGTAGAACATACCTCCTCGGATAGGGGATCACTCCCAGCACTGTTGTGGGACACCACAACCCCAATTTTTTAACTAAAGGATATATAATAAAGGGTATCACACCTAGTAATGCTGGGGGAGGACTCAAACCCAATCTAACATCCTAGAGATCATATCCCTAGGATAGAGGATCTCTACTTGTGTATTGTTGGTCTTTGAAATTCCACAAATCCCACCAGGTAAAAATCACAAAGTAGAGGATTATAATCTCACCGATTCCACAAACCCTACATAAAACACTTGTAGGGTATTGTATCATATACCTAAATATGATAAAACCCTACTGATACTACCCTCTATATAGGTATTATTATAAACAATGATTCCACAAAACTTATAGGGCTATCCTACTAGACATGGGATCGTTGCCTGTGTAGTGTTGGTCATGACGATACCAACAACCCAATATAGGTAAAACAATATGATAAAGGATCATGCCCCGGCAACCCTGGAGGGATGTAATAACTCTATCCAATATCATCATATCGATGGGATCATAATCAGTGTTGAGGATATAATGACATAAAGAATCCTCATAGGGATGACCAAGGGACTAACTCAACTGCAGTTGGTCCAAACATCACAAACCGAAGCGACCCAGAACATCACCTCATATCGTATCTCAAAGGTCCAAATCATGGACACCATCACATTCTACAAAGAAAACTACTCAAGATCGGATACTCACAAGCATGAATCTAAGACCTAAAGAAGAATATACGAAAGGTGTAAGTCCCAACCAAAAAGGACTATACAGAATATAAGGGGGTCCATAGGAAAGTGACCCCACCTGAACACCCAGTTGTCTCCTCTACTACACATCTTAGCTGGTAAGGTGTGCATACATGGTGCGTCTTACCTCACTCGATCCCCTGGTCATGTCTTTCCCCTCAGGGTTTGGCTAGCTTTGGATCCCACACTATGTGTTCCCCCAAGTATATGGCGTGTCCCAGCTAACCGGACACTTGGATATTCCATCAACTAGTGCATGTTTCTAGTATCCAATATCGGTGTACATTGATCATGTACTTCTATATGACCTTGTCTTTTAACACAGCTTTCCCATCCATGTCCCTTGGCCACAGGACATGAGGTCACTACATGGTGTGTAACCCCATTACACGACATGAAGTATCCAAAATTCATCTTACCTAAATGGGAAGAACACACTCCATGTGAACATACACTACATGACATGTGATAAGGAATTATGAATGGGTATTCCCTAAAAGCATCATGATTAACATCGATTTCTCCCCAAAACCACCAGATCGGCCCTCACAGGGTCCCTAGTGAGAATCTAAGGGCTCTAAATCCTTAAAATGATGCATAAAAAGGGTATTGGAACTTAAAACTCCAACACACCAACCTAGTGCTGAAGCGATGAAGATTTGGGTCTGAAATTGTGCTTGTCAATTACTACAGCATGATATGGGAGTGATCATCATCAAGGTCAAAGAATGGTAGTGCCTATTCTCCTAATGTTTTCCTCAGTTCATCCATTGGTCCAAGGAGGAGATGGGTTCTTCTCCTCTATGTCATTCTCTCCAAGGGGTGGGGGAGAGGAAATATTGTTTTAATTTTATTTAAAAAATATCCCCCATTTAACATCCTTCTAACAACATGCCTCTAACTCGACACCTGACATCAAAAAATTTTATGTCGCACCTAGTCCAAACGACATGTTCTAAAAAAAATCACAATCTCATAATTCTAATCTGAGACTCCACTTGGGAGTTATTCTATGTTTGAAAAGAAACTATGTGCTCCTGATAATATATACTAAATATTTTTAATATCATCACGCTAAGGCTCTCTGAGCCCCAAAATCTCAAACCAAATCAGCTGCTGGCTTCAAAAATATTCTTAGAAATGTTAGAAAGTCATATATATTAAAACTTGGGTCACTAAATCCTCCCCACATTAAGTCTTTTCATCCCCAAAAAAGTGAAAACCTAGGTAAAATGAATGAAATTGAGCTCTCCACTAGGTCTCCCACACTAGTGAGCTCGCTAAGACCACCACAAAGGCCACCAAGGGTTCTTGTGTTGCCTAAAAGTATGCACTCATGGGAAAAAAATGGTCAAACCACGCCCATGTCTAGATAAAACTAGGTTGACATCATGAATACATTGGGCACAAGTCTTCTCGGTTACAATAGGTGGGAAAACACCAAGAACTAACCAAATGATCTCTAAAGGTTCTAGGGTCACGGGACCCCACTAACCCTAACACAAGACAAGGGACTCATCCACTAAACCTTGATACTATCAAATTTGTATGGAACTAACTCACCCAAATGATTTTTTATAATGTCTCAAGAATGAATCTTAGCGGGGGAATTATCCCTATGTCTTATGAATCCTAATCCATGACAAACTGCACCAAGACCTCCTCAAGAATCTTTCATATAAATATAATGATGAGCATAGGAGGGTAACAAATAGCAACCTAGTTCTACCCAATTTTAAACAATGTATCTTACCATCCCTCTATACAAACCAACAACTCACAACCCCACCCCAAACATACAAGTCAGAGGGACTCATCCACCACACCTTGACACTATCAACTTTGGTTGGCACTGACTTGGCCTCTTGGTTTTACTCACATCAAAAAAATGCATATCAGTGGATGGAGCACCCCTCTCTCACATGTATTTAAAGTTATGTAGAACAAAATGACACAAGGTTAGACTGATGTCCTGCATCACACCATGTACACCTTATGAAAGAAGAAGAAAGAAAATAGTACCTCATAACGGCGTCTATCAATACTACTATAGAAAGTAAAAAATCACACAGAGCATAACACTAATCATACTAAGAGCCTTGGGTCAAAGGATTCTGTTTCCTATAGCTGCTCTAACCCCCATCTACCAACTCCCTGAGCCTGGTGTGGACCACTTGGGGGTGGTGGCAGCAACTCGTATCATCTACCAACTCTTGTTTCTATCCCTACTCCCCTTACGCATCTACCATCATGGGGAACTCCATGACCTAAAATTTTCCTTTTCAAATTTGTTCCATTAACCAAATACATATTATTAGCATGACTGGTAGTAAAATCTAAATCAAGATATTCCTGGTCGTCCCAATCATAACCTCGTCTCCCCTAAAAATAACCAAAACCAGCATATAAACCCTGATCCTCAGACCCTACGTCCTGGTATTATCTTCTAAAGTAGCTCGCACACCTAAATCCCTAAGCCTATCATCGTCTACCCACTGATGAGATCTCAGCTCTTATGTTCCCAGCACTAACAGTTGGAGTATGATTATCTGGAAATCTCTCCACCACCAAGGCCCACACCAGTACCCCAGCATAGGTAGATATGCATAGTGATACCATTAAAGCCTTGATATCCTAGTGTAATCCCTTCTCAAAGGTTTGTTATCTAAAAACTGATCACAGACCATATATTGGGAGTATTGATTGAGGTATTTAAACCACTCTGAGTAATCTTCCATGGACATGATATCCTTCTGAAGCTGTAGAAACTCCTAGATATGCACCGACCTAAATATGGCTAGATAGAACTCCTCCCTGGAGAGTTGATCAAACTCTTCCCAAGTGAGAATTGCCTCATCATGGGTCTGCATCACTATACACCACCATCACCTATCCAAACCCTGTATATGGATCGCCACTATGACTACCAACTGATTGGGAGGTTTCCTCACAAAGTATAAAACATGTGTGACAACCTCAATCCAGTCATCATCTTCCTGAATTTTGGATCACCCCAAAAGCTTAGAGGTTGCAACCTATAGAACTCATGTAGCACACTCTACATGAATGCATCCTCGATCTGAACTAATAGCACAACCTACTTCTCATTGGGTAGTGGTTGAACTGAAAGACCACCGGGAGGCCTAGCCTCTGAACCAGTTCCCTACACCGAAGTTGTATCTCATGTTGGATCATTATCATAATCTCATTGTGGAACCCTATCTATCTATCATCATGGTTGAATCATGAAGTATAATCAATATGTTCCATGGTCAAGGGATATATCTAGGGAGCTTACTCCTAAAGGATAAGAAAAAAAACACAACTCATTCCTATATGATGCATGTACCAAAATTTTCCTATGACCAATGTCATAGTGTAATGAGTAAAAAAGCAGGTTATTAGAGTCTAGGTGAATGGATACGTCGGCCACTGCACCAACACTAGAGTCCCTAGACTAAAATATGAACTCAAGGAACTTTAACACTATCTTTATAAATCCCAAACCAAGCTATAATCTAGAAAAACCCTATCGATCTGGTCGTAGGGAAGGACCTCCCTTGATACCACTCTGTCATGACCCGACCCAATGGGGCCCGAGCCATGACTACCCCAATCCCTCCGCCAGAGGCCAGGGATTAGGGACTAGAACTGCATTGGCATATCACAAACATAAACTAATGAATAAAATAAACAAAAAAAACCTCACCTCCACTATAAATACCAACCCTCACCACCTCTTCTCCTCACACAACTTAAGAATTGAAGATTGTCCAAATTAAATACAATACTCTTCCTAAGAATCTCTCCCATGTCTATGAGCCTTTGTTCTCGATAAAATACCAAACTAAAGTGTCTCAAGGAGGTTCTCAAGGAGGATAATTCAAGAGGTAAAACCCTCTTTCCTTTTCTTTTAATTTCTTTTCAATTTATTTTATTTTATTATTCTATACTCATATTACCTTATACAAGTGAAATTATAACTCCATTAGATTTTATAGAATTTAATTTTTTTTGTTAATGGAATAATGAATCATCATTTCTCTTCCTCTCTCAATTTATTTTTAAAAAATGAAAACATCATCTGTTAGGTGCCGATTTACCACCTTCTTAGATGACATGTTTTCGTTTTTCAATTACACCTTCACAACTATTCATCAAACTATTTTTATGGTTAAAAAATGATTATAATATATTTATTATATCTTATTTAATATTCTAGAACTATTATATATACATGATATTAATTAATAAAACAAAAGTTGTCTCTAATGACAAAAAATTTACCAAAATAAACTAAAATTTTATCTAACGATTCACCCTCACCCCAAATAAAAAAATGACTTATATAGCTTAATAATCTGTAATTTAAATAATAAAATACAATTTAAATTTTGTATAACTATTCTCATTTTACATGATTTTCCATACAATTAGACAAGTACACAGATCTTGAAAACCAAGGAAACAAACGCTCCTGAACAATAAAATCGAATCTTATAACTCATAAAAATGGCCATAAATGAACTTAATAAAATTATAATAAATCAAATACATATATAAAATGTTATGAAATAATTAATTAATAGATTTAATTTTATTACCCATGACATTAAGATCGAGTGATGAAGAATTTCGGACATAGGGTAAGGGATTCTTTCTGAACGTCCATTTTTCCTTCAAGTTACCTTTTCTCTCTCTTTATCATAATTTAATTCTTAATTATTCTTATGTAATCAGAATAAATTATATTTTTATGTTAGAAAAATATGTTCTTATCCCTATTATTTTTTCTTTTTTGGGGAAATACATGTTTTATAAAGTTCTCTTCTCATTTCCTCCTGATAAGCTTTCCCGATTAAAGGAAACTTCTCAAATTATTACTTATTTTCACATATTATCCTTAATATTTTTTAAGAAATCATTATTTTTATAAAATCACTCATTTTTTCATAAAATTAAATCTTGTTTCATTTATGTTTTTATAAAAACAATTATGATTTTTCTGTTTTAAAGACTTTTTAAAGTTTTCCCTTAAATCGCACTAGAGTGGCTCATTTATAATGTTTCTTATACACTATATTAAAATGTTTTCACATAATTTAGAAATAATTTATCATTATATATTATTATTTTTATTTATTAATGTCCATTTAGGATTTAAATCCATTCTTTTATAAACTCTTTTATGATACACCTTTGTTTATGCCTTGTGACATGTTTATGATACACAATTATTTCCTTGAGTAACCCTTATGTTTACACCTCATGTTTGATTCTTCTTTTGGAACACATATTCATAAAAATATTATGATGGGTGAACCCATATATTTCTATAATTCATTGGATAATTTTTAGTCTCATGAGACATCATGTTGGGATAGGGAATGAACTTGATTCCATTATGGGACTTTGTCCGTCGTGTGCAATGATCTTGGTAGTTAGCCTTGACTCATGCTTATGTCATGTGGTGTGTTGTTTACACATTCCTATGATGCTAATATTACATGTTCTCATGAAATACATGTTATGTATTCTTTTTTTTATTCATGTTACATTCCTTTTTATGTCATCATGGTATTATAACCCATGTCCTTTTCTTTATTCCTATGTTTATAACCTTACTGGGATTTTTAGCTCATCCCTTTTGTTCATGTGTTCCCCAAGTTATCCTTTGTAGATGTAGGATCTCAATGGAAGTTAGGATATCTTTATGGATGATTAAAATAATGTTTTTTTATTACATTTCCTTGTTTTCAGTTTTATGTATCTAATCATCCAATGAAATTAGACTTTATGATTCTTGGCTTGTAATTTTATGGTTAATTATGATTGAAATTACGTAAGAATATTTGAAAAAGTCTAGAGTCTCTATAAAAACACTCCATATAAAATAAATAAAAATATTCTTTTTGAAAACATTTTATATAATTAAAAAGTGATCTAAAATTTCCTTTTTAATTCATTTATATCTATATAAATACATCTATAAAATAATTTTAAGAATATGGACTTGGTATAAAAATATTTAAAAAATAAATTTTTAAAATATTTAAAATTAGGTTTCTAGGGTAAAGTGTCCCTTACTTCGAGTTTGAATCATCATGTATGTTCTTTATCATCTTAAATAATCAACTTATAATAATTATTTAATTTCTTAAGAATATTTTTTGAGTTTATATACCATGACCTGACCCAACGATGCCCGAGCCATAACTACCCCAAGACAGTCTCCATAGTCCATGGGCTGGAAACTAGAACCAAGTATATATATCACACACATGGGAGTCCTTAGCTTATGGTACCTATACTCATGCACCCACAAACATATCTATGAAATAGTGAATAGATAATATAAACTCAAAAGAAATGCATGCATACATCTATCCCACCTAGAGCATAGTAGAAACACCGAAAGTATGAAAGGGAAAAATACAAGACCAAAAAGATCTATAAAATCCTCAGACCTACTTAGAAAAAGGGGAATGCTATTAAATGAAACTTTCGGAAAGCTCCTCAACCAAGCTCCGACAAATACCTTAGTCGATCTATCTCACTAAGTTAAGCCAACCTCGAGTCCTACTGGGAATCTTTCAAAATGCATGTGTTCAAAACAAGACACAATGTGTGTGGGAAAATACAATGTAGGGGAGCGTATGATAATACCCATTAAGTTCCCCAAATACCCAAAATAAAAGAGAGAAACTAAAAATCAATATTCAGCTTGACCCAGCCAGAGGGAACCCAAATAAGAGAGAAACTCCATCTCATATATCCTCAGTTACACATGACTAGTAATATCATACCACATGGTGTGTCAACCAAAGGATGTGACAACACCATAATGAAAACCAAAAACACCCATATATACTCATCTTAGAATCCAAGTGTCATGTGTTACTATCCTCATAACTAGCTATAGGATTCTACTAAAGCCTTAAAGGAAAAAATGTGTCTAGGATAACACACCCCATGAGATATACCAACCCATATGGAAATATTTTGAGAGATACCATCCATCAGGAATAACTCCATTAAGTATCTCAAAGATGATGGTGCATCCCACCATCCTGAGTGGCATAAATCTGAGAGATCCTGCTCATTGGATCTCGTCATAAAGTCATGCTGGAACCTTATGGATATCATTACATAGAAAGGGGATCACACCCATCCCTGATGGGGAATACTAGTAACCCTACTATAACCATGAAAGGAATCATCATATAGAAAGGGTGTCACTACCAGAACTACTAGGGGACACTAGGAACCTAGTCTGGATTACTGAAGAACATACCTCTACAGATAGGGGATCACTCCCCGGACTGTTGTGGGACACCACAACCCCAATTTTGTAACTAAAGTATATATAATAATGGAGATCACACCCAGTACTGACGGGGGAGGACTCAAACCTAATCAAACATCTTGGAGATCATATCACTCATATAGGGGATATCTACCCATGTATTGTTGGTCATGGTGATTCCACAAACCCCACCATGTAAAAATCACAAAGTAGAGGATTGTAATCTCATCGATTCTATAAACCCTACATAAACCAATTGCTAAGTAGGGTACCATATACCTAAAGATGATAAAACCCTACTGATACAACCCTCTATATAGGGGGACATATAAACAACGGTTTCACAAACCCTATAGGGATATCCTACTAGACATGGGATCGTTTCCTGTGTAGTGTTGGTCACAACGATACCAACAACCCTATATAGGTAAAAACAATATGATAGAGGATCCTGCCCTAGCCTCCCTTGAGTGATGTAATAACTCTATCCAATATCATCCTATCGAGGGGATCATAATCAGTTTTGAAGATATAATGACATAAAGAATTCTCATAGGGATGACCAAGGGACTCACTCAACTACAGGGGGTCCAAACATCACAAACCGAAGCGACCCAAAGTATCCCCTCGTATCATATCTCAAAGGCCCAAATCATGGCCACCATCACATTCTACATAGAAAATTACTCAAGATAGACTACTCACAATCTTGAATCTGAGACCTAAATAAGGAGATATGAAAGGTGTAAGTCCCTCCCAAAAAGTACTACACAGAATGTAAGGGGGTCCATAGGAAAGTGACCCCACCTAAACACCCAGTCATCTCCTCTACTACGCAGATTAGCTGGTAATGTGTAGATACATGGTGTATCTTACCTCCCCCAATCCCCTGGTCATGTCTTTCCCCTCATGGTCTGGCTAGCTATGGCTCCCACACTATGTGTTCCTCCTAGTATATGGCGTGTCCCAACTAACCGGACACTTGGATATGCCATCAACTAGTGAATGTTTCTAGTACATCATGTAGATGTACATTAATCATAAACTACTACATGACCATGTCTCCTCACACAGTTTTCCTATCCATGTCCCTTGTCCACACGACATGGGGTCACTACATGGTATGTAACCCCATTACACGACATTTAGTCTCCAAAATTCATCTTCCCTAAATGGGAAGAACACACTCCATGTGAACATACACTACATGATGTGTGATCAGGAATTCTGAATGGGTATTTCTTATAAGGAGCCTGATTCACCTCAATTTCTCCCCAAAACCTCCAAATCGGCCCTCACAAGGTCCCTATTAAGAATCTAAGGGCTCTAAATCCTTAAAACGATGCATAAATAGGGTATCATGACTTAAAACTCAAATACGCTGACCTAGTGCCAAAGCACGGAATATTTGAGTTTGAAATGGTGCTTTTCAATTACTGCAACACGATCTGGGAGTGATCATCATCATGATCGAAGAATGATAGTGCCTCCTCTACTAATTTTTTCCTCATTTCATCTGTTGTTCCAAGGAGGAGAGGGTTTTTTCTCCTCTATGTCGTGCACTCCAAAGGGTGGGGGAGAAGTAATATTGTTTTAATTTTATTTAAAAAAATATCCCCCATTTAACATCCTTCTAACAACATGCCTCTAACCTGACACCCGACATCGACAAATTTTATGTCACACCTAGTCCAAATGACTTGTTCTAAACTCAAACACAATCTCATAATTCTAATCTTAGACTCCACTTGGGATTTATTCTATGTTTGAAAAGAAACTATGTGATCATGATAAAATATATTAAATTTTTTTAGTATCATCACGCTAAGTCTCTGTGAGCCCCAAAATCTCATGTCGAATCAGCTCCTACCTTCAAAAATATTTTTAGTAATGTTATAAAGTCATATAGATTAAAACTGGGGTCACTAAATCCTCCCCACATTAAGTCTTTTCATCCCCAAAAAAGTGAAAACCAAGGTAGAATGAATTAAATTGAGCTCTCCACTAGGTCTCTCACGCCAGTGAGCTCACTAAGACCACCACAAAGGTCACCAAGGGTTCTCGTGCTACCTAAAAGTAAGCACTCTGGGGAACAACAATGGTCAAACCACACCCATGTCTAGATAAAACTAGGTTAACATCATGAATCCTTTGGGAACAAGTCTTATCAGTTACAATAGGTGGGAAAACACCAAGAACTCACCAAATGATCTCTAAAGGGTCTAGGGGCATGGGACCCCGCTAACCCTCACACGAGACAAGCGACTCATCCACTACACCTTGATATTATCCACTTTGTATGGCTCTAACTCACCCAAACAATGTTTTATGATGTCTCAAGAATGCATATTAGTGGGGAAATCATCCCTATGTCTTATGAATCCTAATCCAGGACAAACCACACCGAGAAATCCTCAAGAATCTTGTATATAAATCTGACTATGATCACAGAAGGGTACCAAATAACAACCTAGTTTTACCCAATTTTAAACAATGTATCTTACCATCCCTCCATACAAACCAACAACTCACAACCCCACCCAGAACATACAAGTCAGAGGTAATCATCCACCACAACTTGATGTACGACCCTGAGAAAGCCTGAGAGGGGAGGGGTGAATCAGGGTGTCAACTTTTTCTTTTAAAAATAAGGATCTTGTTCCCTGGTATGAACTAGTTAAACCTATTTGATGGATATGATCATAAATGAAACATTCATATGAAAAGAGATGGCATAGCAATTTTTACTTGGTTCACTGCTAAGGGCTAAGTCCAAGGATCATACGCTGACAAGTTGTCAGTCGTAACAAATTCCACTATTCTTTGCTAGTTGTGGATTACAGAGGTTCGGGAACAGTCACTCTCTCCAAGGCTCACTGCCTTTACAATTGTTCAGGGATAGCCCCCTGCATCCCTCGGGTCACTCCCATTGACTCCCCTTGGCTCATTGTCTTTAGTGAAGTCACAATAAGTTTATAAATGTGAAGTTCTCTTCAATATATTTTCATTGAATTCTTTGTCTCTGCTTGCATCGAAGTCAGGAAATGATGCACTTGTACGCACCGAACCACTGAACCGGATAACCAGAACGTGTAAACAAGTTTCACTGACAATTTCATACAACACCTACCCTTTATGCGCAAAACCTTACTATTGCGCACAAAATTTCCTTTTTCACGCGGAAAAATATTTCACGCAACAACACCCTTTTTCGCGCAACTGAGTCTTTTACGCGCCGCCCCAATTTTTACGCGCAACTCTTCCTTTTTCATGCATCCCGGAATTTTTCACACAAACCAGACTATTTCACGCAAGCCCCTTTATGAGATCCTTTTACGTGCATCAGACCTCGGACCTTTTCTAAGTCATCAACTATGCGGAATGAGGGGGTCACCTCTTATTTATAGTCGTCTGAGACCCCCATGCTCAAAACCCCCTGTGGCGCAAAAAAAACTTCTCATTTGGTGCGTAATCTTTCGAACTGGTATTGTTTTTCACGCACATCTCTAGATTTTTCACACAGCCCATGCCTTTTCCATTTTTCGATGTTCTGATTATAAAACACTATTTGTGCGAAAAACCTCGATCCACTATTTCTTACACCACGCTTTTTTCATGCCCAACTCAAGTAATTTTCACACAGCTCTTATTTCTCACGCACCACTTCCTCTATGCACGCACCTACTTTTACAAAAAAATCCATGTCTTCATTTTCCGATTTTGAGGCCCAAAATTTTGGCAGACACTGGGAAAAGGTGCCACCTTCAATACTGTTGTCTGCATGAACTGTATGATCACTTTTCTGGCACACATTCTGAACTTCCACTGAGGATTGACAATAATCACAAACCATACTCCAATTCATGCATAGAATATCCATGGTTCCAACACTTGACATTATCCACTTTGGTTGGCACTGACTTGGCCACTTGGTTTTACTCATATCAAAAAAATTCATAGCAGTGGGGGTAGCACCCCTCTCTCTCATGTATTTAATGTTATGTCAAACAAAGATGACACAAGGTTAGACTGATACCCTTTATCACACCATGTACACCATAAAAAAGAATAAGAAAGAAAATAGTACCTCATAACAGTGTCTATCAATACTACTACAGAAAGTAGAAATCACACAGAGCATAACCCTAATCATCCTCATAGCCTTTGGGTCAAAGGACTCTATTTCCTACAACTACTCTGAACCCCATCTGCCAACTCCCTAATCCTGGTTTGGACTACTTGGGGGTGGTGGGGAAACTTGTATCATCTGACAACTCTTGTTTCTATCCCCACTCCCCTTACGCATCTACCATCACGCGGAACTCCATGACCTAAAATTTTCCTTTTCAAATTTGGTCCATTAACCAAATACCAATTAGTATAATGACAGGTAATAAAATATTAATCAAGATGTCCATGGTCGTCACAATCATAAAATTGCCTCCCCTATACATAACAGAAACTGGTGTATAAACCCTGAGCCTCAAACCCTACATCCTGTTATTGTCTACTAAAGCACCTCACACACCCAAATCCCTAAGCCTATCATCGGCTACCCACTGATGAGGTCTTAGCTCTTATGTTCCCAAAACTAATAGTTGGAGTTTGATCATCTGGAAATCTCTCCACCCCCAAGGCCCACTCCAGTACCCCAGCATAGGTAAGAATGCACAGTGATACCATTGAAGCCTTGATATCCTAGTGTAATCCCATCTCAAAGGTTTTTTCTCTGAAAAAAAATCCCCAACCATATATAGGGAGTATTTATAGAGGTCTTTAAACCACATTGAGTACTCTTCCATGGACATGATATCCTTCTAAGCTGCAGAATATTCTAGATATGCACTGACCTCAACATGGCTAGATAGAACTCCTCCATCGAGAGTCGATCAAACTATTCCTAAGTGAGCATTGCCTCATCATGAGTCTGCATCACTATACACTACCATCACCTGGCCAAACCCTATATGTGGATCGCCTCTACGACTACCAACTGATTGGGAGGTTTCCTCACAAAGTAGAAAACACATGTGACTACCTCGATCCAGTCATCATCTTCTTGAATTTTGGATCACCCCAAATCCTTAGAGGTTTCTACTGATGGAACTAATGTAGAACACTCATCATGAATGCATCCTCAGTATGAACTAATGGCACAACCTACTTCTCAATGGGTAGTGGCTCAATAGGAAGACCACCGGGAGGCCTAGCCTCTGAACCAGTTCCCGAAAATAAAGCTTTATCTCATGGTTTATTATTATCATAATTTCATTGGGGAACACTATATATCTATCATCATGATTGAATCATGAAATATAATCAATATGTTCCATGGTCAAGGAATATACCTAGGGAGCTAACTCCTGAAGGATAAGAAAAAAAACCACAACTCATTTCTATATGATGCATGTACCAAAATTTCTTTATGACCAATGTCATAGTGTAATGAGTCAAAAAGCAGGTTATTAGAGTCTCAGTGAATGGATATGTCGGCCACTGCACCAACACTAGATTCCTTGGACTGAAATCAGAACTCGAGACACTTTAACACTGTCTCTATAAAATAAAAACCAAGATATAATCTAGAAAAAATATATCTCTCTTGTCCTAGGGAAGGAACTCCCCTGATACAACTCTCTCATGACCCAACCTAATGGGGCCCAAGCCATGACTACCCCAATCCCTACTCCAGAGGCTAGGGGTTAGGGACTAGCACCAAGTTGGCATATCACACACATGGTTGGCCTTAGCCTATTGTACCCATATGCATTCACTCACAAACATTTACGTACAATAGTGAAGAGATAATATAAACTGAAAAGAAATACATGCATGCATCTATCTCAACCAGAGTACAAAAAAACTAATAAAAACATAACGTGAAAGAATACAACACTACCAAAAATTATAAAAGTGTCTAACCTGCTCATAATAAGGGGACCTATTTCAAATGAAACTTCCAGAAATATCCTCATCCATGCTCCAGTAAACACCTCGATCGGTCCAACTCGCTAAGATCCACCTACCTTGGGTCCTCCTGAGACTCCATAGAAAGGATTGTGGTCTATACAAGACACAATGTGTGTGGATAAATCCTGTTTATGGGTGAGTATAACAATACCCAGTAGGAACCCCAAATACCTAAAATAAAATGGAAAAACAGAAAGTAAAGAGTCCACTTGACCCGACCATAGGGAGCCAAAATGATAGAGAAACTTCATCTCATACTTCCTTAGCTATACTCGACTAGTCATCTCATACCATATGGTGTTTCAACCAAAGGATGTGACAAAAACACAAGGAAACCCCAAAAACACTTAGATATACTCGTATTAGAATACAAGTCTCATGATGTACTAACCATATATCTAGCTACAAGATTCTACTTGATTCATTAAGAAAAACACGCATCTAAGAGAACACACTCCATGAGATCTTCCACCCCAAATGGAAATCTTCTGAGCGATACACTTCATTAGGCATCATGAATTCAATGAAACATCCATTCATCCTAGGTGGTATATATATGAGATATCAAGATTATTGAATCTCTCCATGAAGAAAGTCACACCGGAACCCTGCATATCTTATTACATAGAAAGGTGATCTCACCCATAACTAATGGGGGATTATACCAACCCCACTAGAACCACAGAAGGTCTCATCACATAGATTGGGGATCACTCCTAGAACTGTTGGGGGTCACTATGAACCCTATCAAGATTACTAGAGACCACACCTCCTCGGATAGGGGATCACTCCTAGAATTGTTGGGGGACACCACAAACCTAATCTGATAACTGAAGGATCTCTCAAAAGGGGGATCATGCCCAGCACCATTGTGGGACAACACAAACCCAATCTGACATCTCAGATATCCTATCATTCATATAGGGTATTGCCTTATGTTTAGTGTTGGTAATGATGATTCCACAAACTCCACCTGGTATAACTCACAAAATAGGTGATTGTACTCTCAAAGACACCAAAAACCCTATATAAACTAACTATTGAGTAGGGGATCAAATACTCGATGATCCCACAAACCTAATGATATTTCTTACTATGTATTTGATCATATAACCAAGGATTCCACAAACCCTATAGGGCTATATTTCTAGACAGGGGATCACCACCTATGTAGTGTTGGTCATGACGATACTAAGAACCTCATCTTGGGAAAACAATATGACAGAGGATCCCACCCCATCCTCTCCAAAGGGATAAAAAATCTATCTAAGCTCATCCTATCAAGGGGATAAAAATACTATGTTGAGGATGTAATTCCACAAAGAACACTCATATGGATAAATCAAGGGTATCTCTCAACTACTTCTAGTCCAAACATCATAAATCAAAGTGACCCATAACATTTCCCTGCACTACTTCTTAAAATTTCAAACCATGGACACTATTATGTTCTACATGAAAAAGAACTTAGGATAGGCTAATCGCAGGCCTAAATCTGAGCCTCGAAGAAGGAGATATGAATCACGAAATTCCCACCCAAAAAGGACTACGAAGTATGTAAGTGGGTCCACATGGAGTGTGTCCCCTCCTGAACACTCGGATGTGTCATCTATTGCATGGATTGGCTGGGAATGTGAGCATAAATGGCGTGTACCTTCAGTATATGGTGTGTCTCACCTCACCCGAACCCCCAGTCATGCCTTTAGCCACACGGCTCAGCCTTCCATGTCTCCCACATGGTGTGTACCCCCTAGTAACTAGTCACTTGGATATGTCATCAACTAGTGTCGGTTTCTTTCACCCTATGTCCATGTACTTTTACTATTTACTTCCAAACGACCATGTATCTTGACAGAGCTTCCCAGGCTATCTCCCTTGGCCACATGACATGGGGTGATTACATGGCATGTATCCCTGGTACAGGTAATGTAGTCCCCAAAATTCATCTTCATTGAATGGGAAAAAACACATGGAATGTGACCTTGCACTACATGTTATGTGATAGGGAATTCTGAACTATAATTCCTTATGAGATGCTCGATTCTCCTCGGTTTCTCCCCAAAACCTCTAGATCGACCCTCAGAGGGTCCCTAGTAAGAGTCTAAGGGATTTATAACCTTAAAACAGTGCAAAAAAAGGGGATCTAGATATATAACTAAAATATTCCTACCTCATCATGAAGTGTTGAAGCTTTTGGTTTGAAATGAAACTCGGTAGCTGTTATTTCATGATCCACGAGTGATCACTATCAAGATCGATGATTAGTGGCACCTCTTCTCCTGGGTTTTGGCCTCGGTTAATCCATCAGTCCAAGGGGGAAAGGTTTTGGCTCATCTCTTTCATGCACTCCAATGGGGGTGGGTTAGAAGGGATACTATTTAAATTTTATTAAAACAATATCCTCTATTTAACATCCCTCCAACAACACACCTCCAACCTGACACCTGACACTGACAAATATTATGTCACGCCTAGGCTAAACACCATGTTATGAAATAAACCGCAGTCTCATAATTTCAATCTAAGACTCTAATCAGGATTTATTCCATGTTTCAAAAGAAAATTTTCACTCATGATAAAATATATTAAATATTTTTAATATCACCACGTTGAGGCTCTTTGGACCCCGAAATCCCGCACCAACTCTGAGCCTGGTTTCAGAAATATTATTATAAATATTCTAAATACTTACAGGTCAAAACCCAATCCACTAAATTATTATTCCTTTTATTTTATTTATTACCTTTTTATATTTAATAAATTAAGTTCCTGTTGGATGTTTTGAGGATATTTGGATCATATATCCAAAATGAATTTGATAGGATGACTATGGTAAAATATGTTGTTATTATATCATATATAATAATTATAATAACATAATTATAATTTTTATACAACAATTATACTTCTAAAACAAACCATTAAATATGGTTATGAAAATGAATTATGTTACAATCATGGAGACAGTAGGTTGTACATGCGCATGAATAATGTTTCCATTTTTCAATGAATATGTTAGAAAGAATTTAAGAATTATTTTTTCTTTAAATAATAATTATTATATAATAAATGTCATATTATTTATTTAAATTCACTTATATATAGTATTCATGTCATGTGTTCATGAAAAATGAATCGCATCGCTTTGTGGAGGTGGTAATCCACAATTATACATGAACGACATTGTCATTTTTCAATGGATGGAAAGGTAAGAATATAGAAATGATATTATCTTTAAATAATAATAATAATTTTATTAATATCATATATATATATTAAATACATCATTATATCCAAATGTGAGATTCGGTGATGGAAAACGAATTGCATCGGTTCGTGGGATAATAGTCCATTGTACACAGGAAGGACGGTTTCATTTCCCATTTGATGTAAGAGGAGATGGATATATGTTTTTAAATTAATAAAAATATATATAAATATATTGATTATATTTTTTTATTATTTTATCATTTTTTTAAGAATATATTAAGGAGTTATAATAGTAAATAAAAATAAAACATTCGGTTAGAAACTATACTTCTTCTTCAAACAACCTCTTTTTCTTTACACCTTAACTCCTCTGCGATTGGTATTTATCCCAAAATAAGACCTTTTAAATTTGTATATAGATTTTTTTAATGTATTTGGGTATATATTTTCCTATCTATAGTTCTCAAATAGTGTGGGTAAGAGAGTAGATGAGGTTCTCTTTTATAAGTGAGGGGAGGGGCATTCTTAAATTTTCTTAAAATATTAAATTAATATAAATTAATTTTCATGTTCAAGTAGATATAAAATGATATAATTCACATATAGGATGAGTATGGGTCTAAATAATCTCATAAAATAAAATTTTGATAAGTTTTGTTTATGTTTTTACCCTTATCTCTTTGTTATAACCCCCCATGTTAACACTTTTAACAATTATGGTGATATAAATGTTTGTTTACTCTTTAAGGGTCAAGAAAGTTAATATAAAAGGAAAAATAACCCATAAATGAAAAAAGGTTGATATTTTGAACCATATTACATTAAATTTAATGAATATATATTTTTTATGAATTTTAAATCATTTAATAAAATATTGTTTATTATAAAATATCATTAATGTCATTTTTTAAACTATTCATTTAATTTGACTTAGAAAACAACATGACAGAAACATAATTAGAATATAAAAATTTAAAATATCCTTAATATGTTATATTTATGAATAAAATTCTTTGTAAACTATAAATCATCAAAAAACTATTACTCTTAGTGTTTTTAAAATCATTTACTTGATTTTTATACTACTTTCACAAGCACTGGGTCGGTATTGTATAGGAATTTAAGGTAACTTTATCATCGCTAAAAATTAAAAATAAATTACCATTATAAAAAAATTCCATTATTATAAAAATAAAATTTATTATCCATTAACCAATTATTTTTATCCCTATGTTAACATATAAGATAAATTTAAAAGCAATAGAGTGACATTTTGTATTTTTCTTTAATTAAAATATTATAAAGGTAAAAATAAAATAAAAGTGGAAAAAATGTCATATTTTCTAAGTATGGATGATTATAGATTAAATATACTCATAGAAGGAAATAAATTCAAGTTTTATAAGGAATTTGAATCCATATCATGTTAGTTTTAACAGTAATTAACTCATTTTACCTTTACTACAGTAACAAAAAATTACTATGGTTTCTATTCATAATGAACAAAAATAAAAAGGAAATATTTTAAAAATTTATAATTAAATATTATTAATATGGAATTAATATTTCAATTTTCAATTTAAATACGTTGCATAATTTAATTTAAAATTAAATCTTTAAATACGAGGAAAAAATATTTTTCAGAAAAATGCCTTTTTAAGTATAAAATTATTTTTATTCCAAATTCTAGTATAAAACCATTAAAAATCCATAATTGGGTATATTTTTTAAAAAATAACTAATTAAATTTTAAAAATAATAAAAAATATAATTTTATTATGTAAATACTAGAAAATAAAATACATTTTCCAATAAAAATCGGTATTTTTTACTATTTATTAAAAAATAGTCTTTTTAGAAAATTCTCAAAAATTCATCATAAGGTAATTTTTACATGATTAAATAAAAAATGAATTTAATTTTTTTAAATTAAAATTCAATATTTTTAAATCAAGAATTTAAAATAAAACCATATAATGTAAGAAAACCCAATTTGGTTAGAAATAAGGATTCTTCCTTTTGACTAAAAAATTCCCTAATATTATTATAGTGAATATAAATCTATAAAATATAGTTAATTAATGTTGATAAACATGAGAATTATTTATTATAACATTATGTGGTTTATTACACTGTAACCCCACTTCTGAAAGAGCCAATAATCATCGGACGTCCGGTGAGGTATCTCTCTTTATGCTAAGTTGGGATTAAATTAATTATAAATGTTATAATTAATTAATTTTGAATTTCTGCTTCAAGTTAAGGGCTTAGGATGTTAATATAGGCATATTTTATCAAGTATAATCTTGGTAAGGCTTTGGAAACTGCTCTCAGTTTTTAAAAATTAGTGGGAAAAAAGCTTCGTTAAAAGGTAGGTCGTCTCATTTACTAGCCCTATAGAATATGTCCACTGTTTATATTGTATGTGGGTGCTCAGACACACCATTGAAATCAATTACATAGGTTAATTTTATTAAATTAAAATTTTTTAAAAAAAATTAAATTCAATGTCTAAAACTATAGAGCACTAGGTGTCACGAACAACCAATGTGTGCTATTTTTGTGCCTTGGTCACCGATGGTCGGGGCTGGGACCTTTATGATACCACAAAGCCTCCAGACCTCTCAATAGGTGAGGCTGAAGTAGAAGAAAATAAAGATCCCATACATAGGGGGTTGATATGCCTCTAAGTCGGAGGCAATATTAAACTATAGATATTAGGAAGTGTAGAACTTATAGGACCCATTTTACTTTCAAGTTGTTCAGGCTTATCGAGACAAGGATGGTATTAATGACCCTCACCCATCAAATGTCACTAGGCCTTGGTATATAGACCGTAAGTTGAATGGGACCGATTTGAGTGACTGGACTAGCCTAGAGTGACCCTAGGGACTGAGATGGGCCATGGTCTATCTCTTTACTATTCTCTATTTAGAGAGACCCATGTAGTCAATAAGGTCATGCTACCATGTTGGCGATGATGTGGGATGTAACATCCTTAGTGTATCAAGTGTTGACCGAAGTCTCAATCAAGAACAAGGACCCAAGTGGGAGTCCCACTATTGTAATGAGACCAAGGGGACCCAGTAAGTTTTCGATTGATTGATCATCCCTGAGCGAAGGTGCATGGTCTTTGATGGTGATGGTTGTGGGTGGAACCTAGAACCCGAACCAATGTGCAATCCTAATTGGGATGAGATGATGATGACGGGCATGGATGTTTAGAAAAACCTATATTTTTTCTTCTTAATGGTTTTTGGAATTTGTACCTGCTTAAGATTTAATATGGTTAGGGAGTTATGATTAGATTCAAGTATATGGATGGAATACAACATTTTATAGCTATTTATGGTTGGGGTTTTCATGGTTTTAGAGTTCAAAAATAGAGATTCCATGGATTTGAGGCTCAGTTACTATTATAAGATTACATGGATTTGGAGCATGGATATTGATAAGAGTTTCAATGTATTTGTAGATCATGATATGAATATCTTGCAACTCATCACTGGATTTGTGAGGATTATAATAAGATTTTCTTTAGATTAGGATCCTGAATGAGAGGGTTGTTGTGGGACTCATCCCTAGAGTCGTGAGGATCTGATAAGAACAACCATGGATTTGGAGCTCGGGATAGGACTGTCATGGGATAGGTACCCATAGTTTGTAGGATTTCTTAGGGAATCCATGTATATAGAGTTTTCTAGTTACTTGGGATATATGTTCATCATGACATGCTTAGAGAAACCCAGGCACCGGTTGAAGCATGTGAGGTCGATTGGGGTCATGGACCTAGGATCAATAGTAATTTAATTATTTTTGTTACTTTTTTATTTTATTTTGAGCATGTAACATGAATCTATCATGGTGTCTTTTGGTTAGTATGTGACCACATTTTTTGTTCCCTACAAATTTTAAAACTCACACCTTATTCAGGCCACCACTGCACTTGCATACCTGAACAGTTTTTCACTTGGTTACAGGAATAGGTTTGGGATAAGGCCCAGGATAGCATGGTTGGGAAGGATTTTTCAAATGGTTTCTAGATACTGGGTGAGTTTTGGCTCAGAGGTGTATTGAATGGTTTTGATGCTGGTGGTGTTGAGGTCAAACGATGGTGGTAAGATTGGGCTTGGTGTGGTCGATGGTTATCCTCATATGGGATTTTTCCAGTGATGGTTAGCTCGATGATGAGGGGTCATCCACGGTTTATGGCATCAGGGGTAGTTTTTTATAGATGATTACATCATTGCAAGTGGAAGCAGTGCAAGGTGGGTATGGTAGTCCTCAACGGTCCTTCAACGGTATGGAAAGATGACAATAATAAGGTGGAAGATATTACAGAAGAACATAAACTAGGGGAAAATGAGGGTCATATATCCAAGGTATAGTCCCCGATGAGGTCGGAGCAGGAATTAAGAAACAAATTCAGCAACAATCTTAGGTGAGATTTTTGTTGGGTGGTTTCTCTTTGAGCCTTCAATGGTCATATATTAGGACTTGTGCCTATGGTTCAACAGTCCATGTAATTTTACTCCTCAACCCAATTAAAAATAGTATTATCTATAATTAATAAAAATATATAGTACTTTGGTATTTCAGGTAGGAAATCACCCAAGGGTACCACCTTAGACCCCTACTTCTAGTTAGCAACCAATGGAATACGGGGAGTCATGCCTAAGGTCATGTGATGAAATGGTCAGACTAATTTATATAGAGTGACCTTGTGTGGGTCATTACAAGGAATATTTTACATGTACTTTGCCTCATCTTTAAATCTTAGTGATTTCTCTTTGGATTGTTTAAAATGACCAACCATAGAGGTAGAGACTAGTTTAGATCTAGATATACCAAACCTTTACCTTGTATTATGTATGTATTCTAAATCTAAATATATCAATGTCCCATGATTTCATTCCCTCTAGATCCTTAGCCTTAGAATATATTTGGTTTCTCATGATTCTTTATCTATAACCTTTTGAACAACATAGATTTTATCTCTTTAATCCATTTAAAATCAGTATCTTCCAAGAGCATATCATCCATATACAATAGAATTATGATGAAACTTCCATCATCAAACACATTTTGGTATAAGAAGAATAAAGTTCCTCCTCTAAATTTTTATAAATGAAATTCAACTTTATATAAAATTATTCAATATATAGACATTCCAAAACCATTTTAAGCACCATCCATATCGTTGTATGTTTAAAAATTGGAGAAATAATTTCAATAAAATATACACCTTCCATTTATTGAAATCCTATCACAACTAACTTTTCCTTGTATCAATTTTTACCATCTCTTTATTCCTTTAACTGGTAGACCCATTTTTTCTATAGTGTCTTTTTATAATAAATCTGGTTTCTACAGTTTGATCCTTTGAATATTTCTATATATATCTCTGCATTTTTCCTCAGAGATGGAATTGTGTTTGGGTATCATAAGACCCTGTAATTAATATATTAGTATATATATTAATATATATTAAATAATTCATTCACATTATTAAAAAATAAATGTATTACCCATTGATCGGGACCTATGATGGAAAATATTAGATAGTATATTTTTCTAAAATGTGAGGTTTACCCTAGCTGTGATATAAGGTTAGTGGACGTCGGACATTCCATGGGAGGCAGTTGTTAGTGGGCTCATTAAATAAATTAATTATTGATTTAATTTAATTTATTAAGTATTGAACAAGACCTCCCCTATATTTAAACATCATTATGGAAAACATATAGGGTTATCTGCATAACCCTGGAAGATTTGAGACTAGAAGGAGGGGGTTTTCTTAGAATCGATGGACTCAGAAATATAGATTGGCATTGAACGATCGATAGGAGTTATGAGATGTATGAAAACCACTACAAGATCTTCATCATCATCACTAGAATATGTTTTATTCACCAAAGATCAATCCATTATTGATCTTGGTATTTTTATTTTGTGTATTTACACTCTGATTTATTTGTTAATATTGGATTTTATATCTACTTATTCTCTATGATTTTTCTTCTTCACATGAGCCCCATTTTAACTAGTGTTCTTGCACCTAGTTTCTTATATGTATTGATACCTTGATTCACCATTTTTATTTCATGATTTATAATCATTATTTGGGATTGGATCATCCAATAATAATATTACCTTGTTCTTTTTCATATTACCACCCCTATTCTTTGTATTCTTCATCATTGGCCCATGGGGTCACAACTCATTATTGTTGGGACATATTCAAGTTCGATCGAACCCTCAAATTCATAAAGGATTCATGAATGATATAGGTTTTGGAGTTTTTTGGAAGGATCAAGAAGTATTTGTGGGTTTTAGTGATGGGTTCAAGGATTGGAACCCCATAAAGTGATGAGAGGTGCAACGTTTACCACTCACGTAACTAGAACCTCATTTTCCATCCACCGGAGTCTAGGAGATAATGATTGGAGAATTCATCCTTCATATTCACCATTTTGGGTGATTCAAATGATAGTGGATGTGGTAGGAATGGTATATTTGGTGTGTGTGTGTGAATACCAAGGTAAATTCTTGCGAGTTTGTTTTCGAATATTGATCTTATGTCTGGCTACGATCAATTGAGAGTTCATGGGGATAATGTTCCAAAGATAGAGTTCTGATGTATCTATGGGATTATGATTTCTTGATGTTCCTTTTTCTATATATAATTTATATTTTTTGCTCATGTAACTTATGAACTTAATCTTCCATCCATAATTAGATCAGTTCATAGTTGTCTTTATTAGTGAAATTCTCATATACTTTGCATCTAAGGAGGAGCTTATAGAGAATTTGAGGATTGTCCTAAACTTACTCTGGGAGAACCAGCTATATAGTAAGATCTCAAAGTTTCAATTTTTTATTAAATAGGTTTAATCTATAGGGTAATTTTATCTGTGAGAATGGAGTAGTTATGGATCCAGTGGAGATTAATGCAGTGCTTTCTTGGAAACCACCCAAGAGGGTGTCGGAGGTATGGTGTTTCTTTGGATTGGTAGGGTACTATAGAATGATTATGGACAAATTTTCTAGGATTACAAAAACTTTTAATTCCTTGTTACAAAAATTTTATTTGTTTACATAGACTAAGTAGTGTCAGGGAGCCTTTAATGAGCTAAGTAATAGGTTGATCGGTGCTCATGTGTTGAGAATACTAGAGTTGGGTGTCAAGTACATGGTGTTTTACAATTCCTCTATAGGAATTATTATATTCATGTTATTATATAGGAACTAATTGATCACTTATTGGTTGAGGTAGTTGAGTCCCCATGAGAATAATTACCTAAACCACAACTTGGATTTTGCAGTAGTAGTCTTCACCTTGATGATATGGAGGAATTATCTTCTGGGAAAGCATTTCATTATTTACTCAGAACACTAGAGTATTAGGTAAATCTTCAACCAAAGATATATTAACCTGAGAAAAATTCATTGGTTGGAGTTCCTATAGGACTATGATTTTGAAATAGTATATACCATAGGAATGGGCAATGTGGTGGAATATTCCCTTAGCATAAAATCTCATTCTTGCCTTGTGGGGGAGGTATCAGGGTAGTTGTCCTTATTATAGCTAAACCTTGTAAAGGAGAGAGGTATAGGTTATCTATAGATGATTTTAGTGGCTCCACCACTTCTCCAGAATGTGAAAGGATTAGTTGGGAGATATAGACTGTGAGTTTTTACATGACCAGATATCCGTAGAAGATGCACTGGATGAGTTACATCAAAGATGGGAGTACTTCGTCCTTTTTAATGGATGTATGGTAGTTCTAATCACATTGAGGCAGTTGGTTTTAAGGTAGTTTTACACCTCCCCCTTTTATTTACATATGGGTGTCGAAAAATTGTACAAGGATCATTGGTGTTATTTTTGATGGGTTGGAATGAGTCGGAGCATTGCTAAGTTTTTTATATATGCATAGAATGTCGGTAGGTGAAGGTTGAACATCTGGTTCCAATAGGCCTAACTCAACCTCTTGAGATTCTGAAATGGAAGTGGGGTGATCGATGAATTTTTTTGATGTGGTTTTCATGGAATGTGAGAGGATGTGACACTATCTGGGTGTTTTCCGATCGACTCACCAAGTCAACATACTATCTTTCTATTCACAAATGGAGTTCAGTTGAGAGATTGGGGTGGTTGTATATGTAGGATATCATCTGATTTCATGGGTTACCCATGATGATCATCTATGACTATGATGATTAGTTTACATCATGGTCATGGAGAGGATTATAGGAGGATTTTGAGACCCAATTATGAATGAGGACAGCATTTTACCCCCAAAAAGATAGACATACCAAGTGGACCATCCTAGTTTTGGGGGATATTCTGAGAGCCTGCATGTTGGACTTCATTCGGGGCTAGAAGGATCACTTACCATGGGTGTACTTTTCTATAATAATATTTATCACTCTACTATATATATGAAAAAATTTGAGGCACTATATGGGAGACCCTACAGGTCACTCTCATGCTAGAATAAGGTTATCAATACATCTCTTGTTGGGATAGAATTGGTCTAAGAAACGATAGACAAGGTTCAAGTGATCCATATGCAGATTAGAAAAACTCATAGTTGATATAAATCTTACACAGATCGATGTCAGGGTCCTTTAGAGTTTGATCTAGGAAACCATGTTTCCCTAAGAGTCTCCCCATGGCAAGGATTTTGGAGATTTTTCTAGGGAATCAAGTTATCCACAAGGTTCATCAGGCTATACCATGTCTTATAGAGGGTTGATAAGGTTTCTTAATTCTTGGACTTACACCCATAGTTAAAACAAGTGCATGACATATTTTATGTGTCACATCTAAGGAGACACGTTCATAAACCCTTGCACATCATTGAATATGGGAAGCTGGGCACCGAGGATGGATCCACCTTTTCCGAGTACCAAATGGAGAAAAAGGACTGATAGGATAAGATCTTACATGAATGTAACATTCCTCTGGTTCGTATTCTTTGGTAGTATGGGAGCATGAAAGATAGCACATGAGAGTGTGAGAGTCATATGTGATCTCAGTACCACCACCATTTTGTGTAGCTTGTTCTTTTTGGGAAGAAAATACTTAAAGGAGGGGATAATGTAATGACTTTAGTTTTTGTAGTTTGATCCTTTCAATGTTTCTATAAATATATATGTATTTTTCATTGGATTTGGCATGGTTTATCGGTGTCATAGGACCCCATAATTAATATATTAAAAATATTAATATATATTAAAGCACATGTGCACATCCTTTCAGAATAAATTTTTCTCCAATTGATTGGGACGTTAGATGAAAAATATGAGACCACATATGTTTTAAGAATGTGGGGTTTACCCTATTCATGACATAATATTGGTCGATATCAGATGTTCCATGGGAGGAAATCATTGGTAACCATGTTAAATAAATTAAACTAAATATTAATTTAATTTATTAAGCATTGACCTAGTTATATAATCTTTAGAGATTAGAGTGTAGGAAAAGGATATATCTGTTGGCATTGAAAAACTTAGGAATGTGGGCTGACAATGAACAATCAAGGGGATTTATAAGACGAACAAAAAACATAGTGGGATATTCATCATCATTGATAGAGAACATGTTCTTCACAGGTGATCGATCCATTCTTGAGGTAGGGCTCAAAATTTTTGGAATTTTTACCCTTTTATTTATTTTTTAAGCATAAAATGCATATCTATTTATTTTTTTTGATTTCCATTCTTCACATGAGCCCAGTTTTAATTGGTGTTCTAAAACATAATTGATTATATCAACTGAATCCTTAATTAAACCTTTTGTTTCCATAATTTATGATCATTTTTTAAGATCAATTCATCCAATGATGATCTTACCTATTTCTTGTGACTATTCTCACCCTTTTTATTCACATTCCTTCTCATGGACCATGGGGTCACAACTCAACATTGTCAATTTGACTATGATAAAACCCCTAGATTTTTTATGAATGCATGAAAGACATAGGGATCAGTTTTTTGAGGAATAATAAAGATGTATTTTTATGTTTTAGTGATGTATTTGAGTATTGGAACCTCGTACTATGGTGGGTCACATGATGGTTACCACTGGAGTAACTGAAATTCAATTTTCCATCCACTGAAGGCTAGGAAATGATGATTCAAGATAAAATCCTTCATATTCAGCCATTTTGGGTGATTCAAATAGTGGTTGAAGTGGTGAGAATGGATAATCTAGCATTCTTAGGAAGACTAGGGTAAATTTCTATAAAAAACACCATTACACATTGTGTATCCCAAAGGAACACAAGTCATGTATCTCAGGTTCTTGTGGAAGATAGGTTTTTGGCCTGAGATAAATATCATATATCATGTGGTCAGGCCCACACACTATTTGATCTGACCCAGGAAACCACGTCGTGTAGTGATGGCACACACCAAAGACCCTGGGGGGGAAGACACATCATGTCCCTAGAGGGGTACATTGTGTAAGGGTACATGGATACCCAATCTATATACCATGGCCATAAGCCCAGTACCTTGGGTGAACTTATATTCCATGTCACCAAATAGATATGTCATCTATAGCTACATGGATAGTCTAGTTGTATGTTGTGAGCACACGCCCAGGACCCTGGGTGATCATACATGTCATGTGACCCCATGTACACCCCGTATGGAGCCATATGGATGGAAAATTAAATTCTATGAGAAGATATACCCAAGACTTCAGGCATGGTCACACATCATGTGACCCTATGTACATTCCATTTAAATTTCCCTGGAACTTCTACCCTATGTATCTCCTTATTCGAGACTTGAATTTGAGCCTATGAGTAATTTATCCTAAGTTTTTTTTCATATAGGAAGTGTGGGTGGCCTTCATTTTAGAAAAATACATATGAAAAAAGGTGTTATAATAAGTATGCTTCTTCCAGTGATGTTTGGCCAATGGTAGTGATTGGGGTTGTTCATTAGAGAGATATCGGGGTCAATACTCTCCTCTAGCACCAGGGCACAGGTCCCACATACACTTTACATAGGTAGATTTGGTACTCCCACAACATAACTGAGGGTATTAATCCTCTATATACAAAGTGGTACTCCCCCAACCACAAGCTCCAATTGGGAGTGGATCCTCTACTAGAGATAGTGCTCCCTCGACTATGGAATTAAATATCAAAGAGTGGGGCATCCACTCTATTTCTTGTGAGGTATTACGTGGTGTTGAGAATGAGAGATGGGACCTTTGTAACTATAGGTAGACTCATTATCAACCTTAGGTGGCTATGGATATTAATACTTCTCTCCTTTTTATGATCAGGGTTTTAGTACGAGCATATCTGATGTTAGGTTTCCTTGTGATCTTGATTTATGGGTTAAGCTAACTATTTTATTTTATTTATTCCTTCTTGTTTTCAGGGCGTCCTGCTAGTTATGTATTTACTTAACCCTACATGGATTATTTCTATATGTGTTTTCTATTATGTATATTATGTGATTATCGATAGCGATCTAGGAAAAATCGGTTCTTAAGGAGCATAGTGTTACTTAGAGATTCTAGCCATGTTTGGTGGTCATCCTTAGAGATTATGAGTCAATATATCTTTATTTTTACTTTTATCTAGTTTTTTTTAAGTTAGGATCTCATTTCTAGTTGAAGGTTTATTTCTACCCTTTATATATCTTGTATTACCTTGCTACACTTTGATGAATTTTTCCTATAGTTTGTTTTATGCATTGATTTCACTCTAGATGTTTCAATATTTCCTTATATCCCCATGCTATTTCATGGAGCTGGTTGTGTGAATGCATATAGGTACTTTAGATTAAGGACTCCCATTTTAGTTATATTCCTACTCAACTTACAAACATCCTATGTGGGGACTTGATGGGTAGGGTCATGAAATTTTTCCTAAGTAGATGTTCTGAAAGCTCCCATGTTTCAAAAGCAGGAAAAACGTTCACCTCAACCATTATCTCTAACTCCAACTATTATGATCCCCTAAGACTTTCTAAATCTTTTGGGATTTTATATTCACCACCATTTATAATAATAAAGTGTTACACTTCTGATATGAATCTTTTCATAGGTCTTCTGACCCTGGTAAACTGCATCAACTCCTAAGGTTGTACTCCTTCCAAAACTACATCTTATGGAACTCTCCCCCAATCCTCCACATTCCTTGATCTTTCTAGTACATATAAATTTGGATGAATCTCTAGAATCTAACATCCAACTAAAACATTACTTTTTGTGTAGATAGGTTCTTCTATAACTTGAGTGATTTCTAAACTAACCAGACTTACTGGACATTTTTTTAGATCATTCTTTACATGCTCTATTGATTCTTTATTCTTAGTTGCATATTTATATAGATTTTGATCCTTATACAATATCTTCTCATTAAATATAAAATTTCTACTTTTTATTACCTTTTTCAAATCATTATCCTGGAGATAAAATCCAAAGTCAGTATTTCCCTAACCTAAAAAACATGCTTAAAAGTTTACTTCTACCTATATTTTTCCCTCACATCAATATGGTCATAAGAAATGTTGTTGAAAATATTGAGGTGAGATAAATATTTATTTATTTCATCCCAAATATATTTCAGAATTTTTTCCCTGGTGGTATGAAAGGATTCTCATTCACATGGTCTTCCACAAAATTTACTATTTTTTCTTAAAACCCCTTAGGAAACCCAGAATATATCTATATACTTTTGGATCTATCACATAGAATCTGATTTATTCAATATATCACACCAAATTGTTGTGGTGTTTTGGGAACCGTCTTCTCAAAACATAATCTTTTATTTTAACAAAATTATCAAATCTCTCTACTTCTATATTCCCTGCCATTTTCAGACCATCTACATTTTAGCTTTAAATTGGAATTTTTCCAATTATAGGTCTCCATATAAATAATGTTTTTAAAATTTAAAACTTATTATTGTTAGATAACAATCACACCTCCATATTACATCATCAATGAAGGTAGGAAATTAAAATAACCCTCTATGCGATTGAACCAAATTTTTCCTCCATACATCCATCTGTACAAGCTATAACTATAGATTCTTATATGCATTTCCTTCCATATTAATGGATACCTTCTACTGCTTCACAATGATTCACACATTATATGTTGCATACTCCACACAATTGAGTTTTAGTATTTCCTTTATGGTTAGTAAATTCATCCCCTTCTCACTCATGTGACCTAGATGATCATTCCACAACTTCATAGATCCATAAGTTGTTATTACAAGAAGAATTGTTCCTTCTAAAGTCCTAGTAAGATACAATGTTATATCTTTCACACCATTGGACACCACCATGGAACTACATATTATATTTTATGCTCCATTCATAAAGGTTTTAAAAAATATATATCATCAAGCTAACAAAAAATGATCAAGTTTTTATAGAACCCTGGTCTGTGTTTCACCCCTTATAACTCTATAAAGTGTCCAATATTGATTCAAATGTTTACATCACCCATTCCAAATATCTTAAGTGTTTCTTTATTCATAAGATGAACCTTTCAAAATATTTTAGAAGTCTGGTTCCTCATGATCCCCCTCTAATATATTTACTGAAATTAATTCATGAAATTAATTCATGAAATTAATTTTTCACAAATCCAATAAAATACTGACACATAGAAATAGAGTGATTTATTACTCGAATATGATATTTTAAAAATAAATTGTGGAAGTAAACTTTCTGGATTTACCCTATTTTTAATGTAATATTTCTTTAAATGATCTTGTTTTTTATAATGTCAGTATACGGGTCTGGTTCCTACCAATTTCCCTTAGATCTTTACTTTTTTCTCCTTACCCATTTTTGTATTTAGTTTTACCTTTGAGAAGAAAATCCCCTAAATACAGTTCTAAATGCTATTATTGTAGCACCTTGGAATTACTTCTTCTAGATATCCTTATTCAGAACCAACTATTAGGTTCCTTCGAACACCAAATCACTATTTCCACTAAAATTACTCGCAGAAATAACCATCACATCCCAAGATCTTGGAAGTGATGAAAGAATTATCAATTCACACATCACTCCATCAAACATAATTTCCATCAATTTGAGCTAACTCTGAATCATATTAAAGTCACTAACATGATCCTCCACTGAATTTTTTCCCAATATATTTATATTGAATATCCAATTCATCAGAAACACTTTATTCATAGTGGTAGTATTTTCATACATGTTGGTGAGTGTGACAATTAAACCAACTTTTGTCTTTAACTTCTAGATATCAAAGGCTTCATTCACAACCATTGTCAACCAAACTACCCTAAAATATTTTCAAATATATTCTTTCCTATTTTCTTTTCCTATTCATTATAATTTTATCCCCTTCAATGAAAGTTCAAACTCTTTTTTGTATAGATAATCTTCAATTTGTATCCTCTAGAATTTTTAGTCCAACCCATCAAACTTTTCAATGAAAAATTTAATATCTTACAACATCATTTCTTCTGAAATAGGAAGCTCCAACTAAAATAGAAAATTATGAAAGACAATAAAATATCTATAAGTATGAGGTAAATATCTAATACCATGTTATGTTCCAAGAACCCTAATTTCTGGAACATGCCTTATGAAACCTCAACTTGGAGAACAGGGTTTGGAAATTATGAAATCAGTAGAACCAGATGTCAAATTTTGGATAAAAGAACTAAGATCTGATGTATCATACTGAATCACCTTGACTAACTTAGAACAATTTCTTAAATAGAACACAAAATAGTAAAACCATTAACTCACCCTAACATAGAACAATAAAGGGATTTATGATGTTTGGAATTAGTCCTAATCCACTTAAAAAACATTAATACATTTATTATTAAAAGAATAAGAAGTTAATGATTTTTATATTATAAAATATTTGATCCCACACCTTTATAAATAGACAAGTATAGATGATTAATCTGGTTCCACTACCTTCTGATCTTCACAAACATCCCTCTACTTAGTCAAATCCATTGGTATTTTCCCAGAAAATGCATCACCTTAACATATGGTCCTCTATGAATAATGAAAAAATCCATTTGACTCTTCCTTGTTCCTCTAAATAATCTTACATAGCCTTTGAAAAAACATTTTTTTATTTTTATTCATCATCATAGTTTCTCATACATAAGACATCCACTTCTATCACCCTTTTATTATCTAGATTTAGTTATCACCACTACTATCACCTGCTTATAGTTCTGTACTTCCTGGGTTCTACTAAATTACCACCATATGATTCCATTAACCATATATTTTGAAGTTGATCCTTCCTGAAAATATATTGACTTTATCCATAAAACAATTTCACAACTAACTTAATAGGTGATGACAACATTGATGTTAAGAGATCAACACTCATACTTTGATAATTGTGAGGATGATGATGACAGGGTATTTGATGGATTGTCAACCTCAAAGAAGAGGATCCTTGATCAATAAATACATGTGTATCCCAAGGATCATAAGGACCAAGTTTTACACATTAGGAACCATAGGTACCTCATCATTCAACATGTTATCTTAGACATTAGATTCCCAATCCCATTTCATGATGCCATAATTCCTCTTAGTACAGCATTGGACCTCTATTCTCTAGTTTTTTATTTAAATTATATAAGTCACTAGGATTGGTTTCTTGGGTTGGATCCATAAAAAATATCATTTTTATGACTTCCCACTATACCAAGAAAAGTGGCCCTCTATTCTAAAAATAAAGAGGTTTAAAGTAATTTTTTAAATATTTATTTTTAATTATATATAAAATTAACCCTTAAAAATTTATAAATACTTTCTAAAAAGGAAGAAAATATTTTGTAGGTCATCTTATTATACTACAGGTCCCACAAGGATAAGGATAGGTCCTACAGTTTTATGAATAGTTTAAAATTCATACTGGGGAGGCTTGGCCTACAAAAGGAATGGTAGGCACAAACTAGCATGTGGTCAATCCAAAACCATTTGTTTAATAGGTATAATATTAATAGTAAAACAATATTTTTTTATTTGAAAAGTAGCACAATGTCACGACCCGACCCTACCCGGGCTCGAGCCACAACTACCCCAAGCCTGCCTCCATAGGCCAGGGGCTGGCGACCGGCGCCAAAGGCACAATAACTTGGGGAGGCCTTTGCCTAAGTACCTGTACACACACACACAGCACACTCAATGAAAAAGTGCCGAGTAAAAAAGAAAAGAAAAGGGAAACTACTATAAATATAAACCACAGATGTGCATCGACCTCTAAACAGTACAAAGTAGAAGCTGAAGGTAAACTGAAAAGAAAAGAGGTAAAACACGAGCCCAACCAAAAAGTGTCACAACCCAAAAATAGGTAAAACAACAGTAAATATCTGGGAGGGTCCCACACCTGGAACCCGAAAACGACCACCGCACGTGGTCCAAGCTCCCGGCTCCTAAGCTCCTCTAAAGTCACAACCAACCTGTATGTCGTCTGCAAGGGCACAACAAGTGTGGGAAAAGCCCAAACAGGTGTGAGTAAAAAAATACTTAGTAGGATACCACGAAGCCTCGAGGGAGAAACAAAGGAGGTACCTAAGGGTGAGGAGTAGATCGAACAGGAAAAGTAAAGGAGTGCAACCGAGAGTGCAGTAAAGAGTACAGTAAAGATTCCAGCTCAACCCAACAAGAGTAAGGAAGTAGACTCGTCCAAACACAAGGATATGGAAACGGTGAGAATATGAACTTCTCGTCGAGTCTTCGCTACCTATAGTAGGAGAGTAGACTCTTCCAACCACAAGAAGCTAGACATGGAAAGCACGTGGCATACCCCGCGCGTCTTCGCCTCTCCTGGAAGGAGAGTAATCCAAAACCCAAGAAGTGGGTACCGGAACAAGGTATATACATAACCATATGCTCAAACAAGAAGATCGAAAAATATCTTAAGGGGATCTCCATCCTGTAGCTCAACCCAAGAAAGTGAGTAGCCAACAGTCCTAGAAGAAAACGCCACTGATTCCCAGCATCCAGCACGTCTGCCCCAAATACAAGTCAAGGGGCTCAAACCACTACACCTCGACACTATCTGCTTTAGGCGGCACTGACTCGCCCGCATGGTTTTAGGTCGCTTCACAAGGACGCGTCTCGGTGGGGGAAAAGCTCCTCGTACTTGACAGTTCTGGGGGAACGTCAAACCACAACTCGTCACTGCCCCGTAGTCGAGAGGTCTCCTCAAAGTCGACAGGCGACCCCCTACCCAGCCCCACTGGAGGGTCCCTAGAAGTCGACGGGTTCCCACTATAGGGAGACCCGATAAGAGTTGACGGGTTCCACACTGCCCAGTCCCGTAATAGGGTAATCCACTGGAGGGCGACCTGGCTAAATTCGGCGACGGGACCACTACCCAGCCCAGCTGGAGGTAAGCCCGACATTGGGGACCACTGCCAAGACCAACTGGAGGTAAGCCCGGCATCAGGGACCACTGTCCAGCCCAACTGGAGGTAAGCCCGACATCAGGGACCACTGCCCAGCCCAGCTGGAGGTAAGCCCGGCATCGGGGACCGCTGCCCAGCCCCACTGGAGGTAAACCCGGAACTGCTCTGGCCATCCCTACTGGATGGTACTACTCAGTGAACACCACTGTACTTGCTATCCCTACTGGATGGTAACCCACTGGCAAGCCCTACTCAATACAACCGCAGCCCTGCTGGAAACAACCTCAGCCCTGTTCGCCAAACAAAAGAGCATAGAGCCAGGGGAACCCTCTACGTCACGAGAGGTCATAAGTATAAAAAGCAGAACACGGCACGCACATGGGGACCACACGACGTGTGACCCCAAGTCAACCCCAACCGAACGCACAAACGTTCTCAGGTACAAACAACCACATGTACCTCCAAGCGTTCCCGTATACTCCCAGTGTATACCCCGTTCCAGCCCAAAGGTATTCGTGCACACGGCACCCAACGTCAATGGGAAGGCATGAATGTAAAAACTCCACCTCAAAGGCCCAGGCACGACTAACCACATCTTATGAATCATTTACATCACTCTCCCAAGAGTGTGCGATCACACGCCAAGGGTCCGCTACAAACAAGGTAGGACGAACCACCACTGGAGCACCTTTCCTGCTTCCATATTTAATAAGATTGCGTATGAGGCTCTGCTCACCTGAACAGATTACACCATTGTAATCCTCATGGAAAAACATGTGAGATGGACTACTTACTCGCATCAAACGGATATCCGACGGAAAAGTCACCAACATCGCCTCACGCCCGAATGGCGTCCCTTGATCCTAAACCTCGTCCCCGAAAACAGTCAGGTGCATCGCACCATTGTGATCCCCTCAGGAAAACACGTCAAAAAGACTGCTCACTTGAGCGCAACGGATATCCGGAGAAAAAGATGCATTCTGGGGCACCGCATACGAGCAGCACTTCGTGGGACCTACATCCCAGTCCCGAAACACAACAAATGGAACACACCGTTGCGATCCTCTCGAAAAAGCACACGAAATGGACTTTTCACTTGTCAAAAATGGTCGCCCGGTGATAGAGATGGAAAATCACCATCAACGCCCAAACGGCCCTCGTGGGGCCCGCACCATCATGCCAAATTAGAGTGAGAAAACTACGCCAGAGCGATGCCCTCATAAAAACACCCAGCATCGACTGCTCGAACGCCCCGAACAAACGTCTGATGAAAAAGTAACAAAATGCTGCACGCAACTCAAAAGAAGGGTCGTGGGGCCCACGCCTCAACTCTAGATTCAACGCCTGAAACCACCCTGGAAAGCTTTGCCCCGGTGCCAGGGTCCCAATGCCACTGACAGCACTCAAAACGGATGTCTGACGCGTCTGCGTCGTCCAAAACAAGACCCCTGAAAAACCATCAATTCACTTAAAGACGCGTCGGGCCTCCGAGGCCCCTCATTTTGGGAATTAAAAATTCCCGAAACCATCTCAAAAAGTCCACCTCGATGTCCGGTCCGCGCCGCCATAGACAGCGCACAAAACGGACACCCGTAGCTCAAAATATGGGCGTCCAAAATTTTAAGGGGGATTACCCCTGGGTTGGACCGGCCCGGTCAGGCCGGTCCGCCCCACTCGGGCCGGCCCGCTCCGGTCGGCCCGCGGAACCACGGACCAGCCACTGGGCCCAGTCCAGCCGAATCTGAAGGCCTCCGCACCTTGGCCCGCCACCTCTCGTGAGGCCCACGCATCCGCGCGGCCTACTCCACCGACCGGCCAGCTGGCCGGTCGCGTCCAGGCGAAGACCCGCCATCGATGGGTCCTAGTCTCCCCACGGGGTCGCGCGCCTACGACCCCGGCTATCCCCCTCGTCGGCGCTCTCGGCCAGCGCCCTCACCCGGCCCTCGCCTGGCCGCTCGACCTCTGCCTGGCTATCGCGGCCTCCTGCGCCGCACACCCTCAAAAGCCCGAGGACGCCCCCTGCTGTTTCCGTGAGCCCCGGCCGGCTGAAGCTCTGTCGAACCACCGCACCGCCCTGCTGAAGCTTGCCGGACCACCACGCAAGCCGCTGGAAAACACCCACAACACTGGAAATTCCCGAAAACTTCGACAAACGACCACGACACCACCCGAACCCGGATTTCAAATCCCAAACGAGCGTCAGAAAGAGCATAATTTATACTATACGACCATGGGATTTGTTCGAAGATTTAACAACAAATTGACATATAAAATTGAATTCAAAGGAAGGTTCAGAAATGAAAACACAACCAAAACCTCCTACCTCGAAGGGCGTAGCCCGAATCTTCACGCGGGGTTCGCCGGAGCCTCACCAGAGATGTGGAGGAGAGGAGGAGTATGAGAGGAGGTGGGTTTCGCCAGGGGGGTTCAATGGGGAGGAAGGGGATAAGGGGACAGTTTAAATAAATAAACTCTAATTAAAAGACTCGTCCCCCAAAAACACCCGCGTCCAAAACTTCCGGCGCGGTCAAGATTAAGCTTCGCCTAAGGTAAACACCACCTCCTGAGCATAACAGCGGTCTCAGAATTTTAATCTGAGACCCCGTTCAAAAGTTATAAAACTGGACGTCTGAGGCTGCCAAATTATGAAAATGCCCTCGGGGCCATTTTTCACAGATGGCTCGTGCCTGCAAAACTTATACCCCTCCTAGGGTAAACGGAATGCTCTGAACTCAACGATGCCCTCAGTTTTCCAATATGAGCCACTATTTAAGAGATACCTGAGTTAAGTTGTTGAACGAATAAATTAATTAATTAATTTATTCGTTTAACATTCCGAAAGAGAGCGAGGGGTCCAAACGTCCCGCGCCGACATGTTCTATGTCATTCCTAGGGTAAAAACCCCATTCCAAACCCATACATACACTCAGATCTCTGCTCTGGATCACTGTTTAGGATTTATCCCATTTATTTCGTGTGTCCAGTGTGAACGCACTGAAAATTTAATTCTGGCCACTCTGGGGCTCGGAATCACACACCGTCTGAGGGCGCTGCTCTGGAATAACATCAAGAATATTCCAAAGTCTTTCGCAGCAAAAACTGGGTTCTTACATCATTCCCTCCTTCATGATTTTCGTCCCCTAAAATCAAAACTAGGGAACAACTCAGGGTACTAAGCCCACACCTGGCTCTCTAGTGCCCAGAAGAACTCTCGCACAGCTCTATGCCACCGCACACTGACCAAAGGATTTGATATGTTCACGTGAGGTATGCCCTCACCGATGTCGTGCATAGGAACACGCACACCTCTTCTCGGGTGAGTCGCGTGGGAGACGTCATGCACCCAAACCAGCCTTTGGGGTTAGGGCAAGGCAGTAGGGAACCTCGCAATCCCTCTACACGGCCTCAAACGGCCCAAAGGCCCTCGAGGGTCACTCACCTTCCTGATCGAACCTCTACGTTGCACGCCGCGACTGAAATCACTGCCTGCACCTGGAGCAAGGCCCGGTGATTCCCTCCTTTAGAATATCCATATGGTGAAACGCCCATAGATATCTGGTCACACAAGGTTTCACAGTCGATGTACCAAGACCAAGACTCTCTTACATGCTTGAAAGGCGAAGGAGTCGCTACCATCGATGAAAGAGAAAGGATCCACGCCTTCTACCTTTCTGACACAGGGCCATACCGATGCCCCACGTCACCTCAGTAACACCTCAAGCAAGGAGTAGGGAGAAAATCATTTCACACCCAGAGTCTTATAATTCTACTACAAAAAGTAGAAGAGCTGTAGAGCGTACCTCTTGCTACCTCAAGCTCTGCAGGGTCATAGACATCCAAAGCTCGCGGTTGTCCGCGTTCCCAACTGTCAGCTCTCAGAGCCTGACGTGGACCGCCTAGTGGTGATGGGAAGACCTCTTAACGTCGTCCTCCACTTCCATCTCCTCCCGCTCATCTGCTAGAACCACCTCTTTGGGCGCTACTCCGATCATGGCCCTTCCTCCATCGTGGTGGTGCACCTGCTGCTTGCCTGAAGCTCTCTGCATGCCTGGTCGGGCAGTCCCGTGCCAGGTGACCTCGTCCATCACAAGCATAGCACTGACTCTCTCTGGGCTACACTGGTGCCCTCCGGTGCCACTGTGGTGTACGACCACGACCCTGAGTTCGATTTTCAGAAAGCCACATACGTCGAGGTTCTGCTTGCCGACGCCCGCTAGCTGCATCTGACGTCTCAACTCCAACGTGCATGTTGCCACCACCAACTCTAGAACGTGACAGGAAGCTCTCTGTCACCAGCGCCTGCTCTAGCACCTTGGCATATGTGGAAATGGCCAAGGGTACTATGAAAGCATGAATCTCTCAGTGGAGACCATGCTCAACCTTCTGTGCTCGGATGTTTTCGTCATGGACCAAGTCCGGGTAAAAGTGTGCACGGTCTACAAAACTATCCGCGTACTTGGCCACCATCATCCCTCCCTTATGAAACTACAGGAACTCCTAAATCTGAATGGAGCACAAGCAGGAGGGTAAAAACTTCTCACAGAACAACAACTGAAATTCGCCCCATGAAAGTGAAGACTCGTCAAGAAACTGAGTCACCGGACTCCACCAACGCCAAGCTGCTCCACGAAAAAGGTTGGCAGCCAAAGCCACCATAATAACGGCTAGCGTCTACACAAGCCTGAAAAGGTGAACCACTGTACCTAGCCAACCCTCGACTGCCTGAGGGTCTGGCTCACCACTGAACCTCAGCAGTCTCTACCGCTAGAACTCACGTAGTGCGCTCAACCTGCGCTCAAGCCCCGTCTACTCTGCTGAAGCTGTCTACAGCTCAACAGGTAGGGGTGCTGCTACCGGCCTACCCGGAGAAAGGGGCTCAAGTGATGGGTCGTGGACTGTGGCCTTGTAGCTCACAGGGTCGTCGTCACGAACCAAAGCTGGTATCCTGGCTGGCTGTCTTCGTAGAAACATCCTGAATTTTATCAAGGAGTTTTGCGGTCAAATGAGCATATATGTATATACCAATAACAACAATGGGGATCTGACTCAAGAAGGATAGTCAAAGAGGCAATCCTATGTGATGCACAAACCAATTTTCCCTGCAACAAGTGTCTCAGAATGCCGAGTCGACAAGCGGGTTATCAAGGTCCTGGTGAATGGATACGTCGGTCGCCACACCATCACTGGACTCCCTGGCCTGAGATCCACTCTCGAGACACGTTAACACTTTTTCCCTAAATCCCAACCAATTCCTCTTTTAGGGATGTCCGCACAACATCCCAAGGAACCAACCACCTCTGATACCACATTTTCACGACCTGACCCTGCCCGGGCTCGAGTCACAACTACCCCAAGCCTTCCTCCATAGGCCAGGGGCTGGCGACCAGTGCCGAAGGCACAATAACTTGGGGTGGACTTTTCCTAAGTACCTATACACACACACGTAGCACACTCTATGCAAAAGTGCAGAGTAAAAATAAAAGGAAAGGGAAACTGCTATAAATATAAACCACAGATGTGCATCGACCTCTACACAGTACAAAGTATAAGCTGAAGGTAAACTGAAAAGAAAAGGGGAAAAACACGTGCCCAACCAAAAAGTGCCACAACCTGGCAACAGGTAAAACAACAGTAAACAGCTGGGAGGGTCCCACACCTGGAACCCGACAATGACCACCGCACACGGTCCAATCTCTCAACTCCTAAGCTCCTATGACGTCACGAACAACCTGTCCGTCGTCTACAATGTCAAACCAAGCGTGGGAAAAGCCCAAGAAGGGGTGAGTATAAAAATACTCAGTAGGATACCCCGAAGGCTCGAGGGAGCAACAAAGGAGGTATCGAAGGGTGAGCAGTATATCGAACAGTAAAAGTAAAGGAGTGCAACTGAGAATGCAGTAAAGAGTCCAACTCAACCCAACAAGAGGAAAGAAGTAGACTCGTCCAAAAACAAGGAGATGGAAATGGTGAAAAGATGAACTTCTCGTTGAGTCTTCGTTACCTATAGCAGGAGAGTAGACTCATCCAACCACAAGAAGATAGACATGGAAAGCACATGGCATACCCCGTGTGTCTTCGCCTCTCCTGGAAGGAGAGTAATCCAAAACCCAAGAATTGGGTACCAGAACAATGTATATAAATAACCATATGCTCAAACAAGAAGCTCGAACAAGATCGTAAGGGGATCTCCATCCCGTCGCTCAGCCCAAGAAAGTGAGTAGCTAGCAGTCCCAGAAGAAAACGCCACCGATGCTCAGCATCCCGCATGTCTGCCCTGAACTACAAGTCAAGGGGCTCAAACCACCACACCTAAACACTATCCGCTTTGGGCGGCACTGACTTTCCCCCATGGTTTTAGCTCGCGTCACAAGGATGTGTCTCGGTGGGGGAAAAGCTCCTCGTACTTGAGAGTTCCAGGGGAATGTCAAACCACAACTCGTCATTGCCCTGTAGTCGAGAGGTCTCCTCAAAGTCGACTGGTGACCCCCTGCCCATCCCCACTAGAGGGTCCCTGGAAGTTGATGGGTGTCCACTATAGGGAGACCCTGTAAGAGTCGATGGGTGCCACACAACCCAGTCCCGTAACAGGGTAATCCACTAGAGGGAGACCCAGATAAAGTCGGCAATGGGACCACTACCCAGCCCAGCTGGAGGTAAGCTCGGCATCAGGGACCACTGCCCAGCCCAGCTGGAGGTAAGCCCGACATCGAGGACCACTGCCCAGCCCAGTTGGAGGTAAGCCCGGCATCGGGGACCACTGCCCAGCCCCACTGGAGGTAAACCTAGAACTGGTCTGGCCATCCCTACTGGATGGTACTGCTCAGTGAACACCACTGTACTGGCCATCCCTGCTGGATGGTAACCCACTAGCGAGCCCTGCTCGATACAACCTCAACCCTGCTGGAAACAACCTCAGCCCTGCGGGAAACAACCTCATCCCTGCTGGCCAAATAAAAGAGCACAGTGCCAGGGGAACCCTCTACATCGCGAGAGGTCAAAAGTACGCAAAGAAGAACACGGAACACACATGGGGCCCACACAACGTGTGACCCAAACTCAACCCCAACCGAACGCACAAACTTTCTCAGGTACAAACAACCACATGTACCTCCAAGCGTTTCCGTATACTCCCAGAGTATACCTCGTTCTAACCTAAAGGCTATCTTGCACACGGAACCCAACGTCAACACAAAGGAGTGAACGTAACAACTCCAACTCAAAGGCCCAGGCATGGCCAACCACATCTTATGAATCATTTACATCACTCTCCCAAGAGTGCGCGATCACACGCCAAGGGTCCGCTACAAACAAGGTAGGATGAACCACCACCGGAGCACCTTTCATGCTTCCATATTTAATAAGATCGCGTATGAGGCTCCGCTCTCCTGAACATATTACACCATAGTAATCCTTGTGGAAAAACATCTGAGATGGAATACTTACTCACCTCAAACGGATATCCGATAGAAAATTCACCAACACCGCCTCACGCCCGAATGGCGTCCTGTGATCCTGAGCCTCGGCCCCAAAAACAGTCGGGCGCATCGCACCACTGGGATCCCCTCAGAAAAACACGTTAAAAAGACTGCTCACTTGAGCACAACGGATATCCGGAGAAAAGGATGCATTCTAGTGCACTGCACACGAGCGGCGCTTCATGGGACCCGCATCCTAGTCCAGAAACACAAAGAACAGATCACACTGTTGCGATCCTCTCGAAAAAGCACACAAAATGGACTATTCAGTTGTCTAAAACGGTCGCCCGGTGATAAAGATAGAAAATCACCGTCAACATCCAAATGGCCCTCGTGGGCCTGCACCATCCTGCCGAATTAGAGTGAGCAGATTGCGCCAGAGCGATGCCCTTAGAAAAACACCCAACATCCACTGCTCGCACGCCCCGAACAGACGTTTGATGAAAAAGTTACAAAACGCTGCATGCAGCTCAAAAGATGGGCCGTGGGGAACATGCCTCAACTCTGGCTTCAACAACTGAAACCACCCTGGAAAGATTTACCACGGTTCTAGGGTCCCAACACCACTGACGGCGCTCAAAACGGACGTCATACGCGTCTGCGAGGTCCAAAACAAGACCCCCCGGAAAAACGTCAATTCACTTAAAGATGTGTCGCACCTCCGAGGCCCCTCGTTTCGAGAATTAAAAATTCCCAAAACCATCTCAAAAGTTCTGCCTCGACGTCAGGTTTGTGCCACCGCAGATGGCGCGCAAAACGGACGCCCTTATCTCAAAATACGTGCGTCCAAAATTTTAAGGGGGATTACCCCTGGGCCGGACCGGCCCGGTCCGGCCGGTCCGCCCCACTCGGGCCGGCCCGCTGAATCGAAGCCCAGCCGCTGGGCCTGGTCCAGCCGAATCGACGGGTCCTGGTCTCCCCGCAGGGTGGCAAGCCTGCGACCCCGGCTGTCCCCCTCACCGGCGCTCTCAACAAGCGCCCTCGGCCGGCCCTCGCTCGGCCGCTCGACCTCCGCCCGGCTGCCGTGGCCACCTGTGTCGCACGCCCTCAGAAGCCCACGGACGCCCCCTGATGTCGTCGTGAGCCCCGGCCACCTGAATCTCGGCCGAACCACCACGCCGCCCTGCTGAAGCCTACTGGACCACTGCGCGAGCCGCCGGAAAACACCCACAACACCGGAAATTCCTGCAAACTTCGACGAATGACCGCGACACCGCCCGAACCTGGATTTCAAATCCGAAATGAGCGTTGGAAAGAGAGTAATTTATTCTATACGACCATTGTATTTGTTCGAATATTTAACAGCAAATCGACATATAAAATTGAATTCAAAGGAAGGTTCATAAATGAAAACGCAACCAAAACCTCCTACCTCGAAGGGCGTAGCCCGAAGCTTCACGAGGGGTTCGCCGGAGCCGCCTCACCGAAGATGTGGAGGAGAGGAGGAGTATGAGAGGAGGTGGGTTTATCTAAGGGGGTTGAATGGGGAGGAAGGGGAGAAGGGGAGAGTTTAAATAAATAAACTCTAATTAAAAGACCCGTCCCCCGAAAACACCCACATCCAAAACTTCTGGCGCGGTCAAGATTAAGCTCCCCCTAGGGTAAACACCACCTCCTGAGCACAACGGAGGTCTCAGAATTTTAATCCGAGACCCCATTCAAAAGTTATAAAACTGAACGTCTGAGGCTTCCAAATTATGAAAACGCCCCCGGGGCCATTTTTCACAGACGGCCCGCGCCCGCGAAACTTATACCCCTCCTAGGGTAAACGGCACGCTCTGAACTCAACAGTGCCCTCGGTTTTCCAATATGAGATACCGTTTAAGAGATACCTGAGTTAAGTCAATGAATGAATAAATTAATTAATTAATTAATTCTTTTAACATTCTGAAAGCGAGGGAGGGGTCCAAATGTCCCACGCCGACATGTTCTATGTCGTTCCTAGGGTAGACACCCCTTTCTGGACCTATCCGTACACTCGGATCTCTGATCCGGATCACCGTTTAGGAGTTATCCAATTTATTTGGCATGTCTAGTGTGAACACACTGAAAATTTAATTCTGGCCACTCCCGGGATCGGAATCGCACGTCGTATTAGGGCACTGCTCTGGAATAACATCAAGAATATTCCAAAGTCTTTCGCAGCAAAAATTGGGTTCTTACACACAACATGGTCAATATCATACTCGATCATCCCCTATTTAACAGTTATCAAAAATGATGATGGATATACATCAAATTATGACAGTATAAATATATGAAACCTTTTAACCTCAAATCAAAGAAATTTTATGTGACACTCCCAAATTTACACTAATGAAATATATATATATAATATTTCATGTAATATACTTAAAATAAATAAATCCATGCAATGAATTATTGAACTTATGTCCATAAATAAAATATATATATATGTGTGTGTTCTTATAATTTATAATTTTAACATATCATAATTAAATGGAATTTTTGAATACAACATCGGTTTAATTAAAACAATCGACCAGAAGAAGAGGTTTTGGAATATCTTCATTTTTATTGGAGTTGTGGTAGATAAATGTTGTACCCTTCTACATTCTGGAAGGAGGTGGTTGGGAAGAGGCTTCTTCCTATGTACTTAGCACATGGTGGTGTTGTTCTAGAAGTTTCATCCTAAACTTTCAGAAGATAGGGATTTTTAGTTCTACTATGATGTGTTTTCTAGTTTACTGGAGGTGGAAGTCACACTGAAGAATGGTACAGGAGATCGGTTGTGGAAATAGAAAAATGAATGGACTCCTTAAATTTTTGGAGGTCAGTGGAATTGGATGATTATTGTAACGGCCCGACCCCAGTTACCCAGAGTCGGTGCATTACTTCGTAACATTGGCATGATCACAAAAGATCAAGTCTCGAAAGACCGATTAGTTTAGTAGCCTTGGAAACACTAGATACATTCATAAATGTTACATTACATCATAAGGTGAAAAACTAAAATAACAAAGTCTCCATAGTCCACACTCATATCCTCTTCTGACTATCCCTGTAGGTCATTCATAAAATACTTCTTCACATCCTGGAAAATATTAAAACATTGAAAGGGGTGAGCTCAGATGCTCAGTAAGGATAACAATATTGCGGAAGCCTTCATAAATAATCATTAACATTTAAGGAAATGTATAACTAAAACAAAAGCCTTTTTAAACTTGAACTTTAGCATAATATGGCAAAAATAAAATTAAATAATGTCATTTACTTACTCACATGGATATTCTACTAATCGAATAATCCGATGCAATATCAATAACCACTTTCATAATGATGGAATACATAATACCATACTATCATAACCACGTAGCCAAGGCCTCGTACCAAGACCACAAATAAGATTTTGTCAAGGCCTCGTGCCAAGACACTAGTTTGTCTCATGAGACTTGCCGATGCATCGAGGAGCTGTAGCGGGCTCCACCCGTCACTTATTAAGTCCAATGCATTCCTCATATGAATAGGTTTAAACATATCATAAACCATAACATAATCGTATCACATAAAACATGCATAAAGGAAACATAACATTTCCACATTTCAATCACAAGATATCAATACAACACATTGATATAATAAAAACACTTTCAAAACCATTTTCAATACCAAAATAAAATAAAGTTAAAAGTTTGTAATTATTTTTCATTAAAAAAAGTTATGGCTTGTAGAGGAAGCCGAAACACAAATAATGGTAACGGTGGCGGAGAAGTCGTTGTCGCCGCATACGTAAGAAAAAACATTCCTTTTGTCATTTAGTAAAACTCTTTGTAATAAAAAAGATTCCTTTTTGAATAAAAGTCAAATTCAAAGGGGTTTATACACCGTATAAAAGAAAGTTGTTTATAAAACAAAATATGCCTCAATGAAAGGAGATTGAGACGAAGACCCTTACAAAGATCATTTTTTTTTAATTAAAGTAGATCTATTATGTGTATTCACTATAAGTTCACATAAATAAATTACAAATACAAGATAGGACATAATAACATCATGACATAATTTGAAAGTATGAGATTAATCCAAAGAATAGAAATTAGGTTAAGAAGTTCCCTTACCTTGCGTCCTGTCCTGACTCGACCATTCTTTAACCTCCTAAATAATAAACTAGAGTTAATTTATATTTACTTAAGAACCTTTCTCATGTTCATTATTCCTTTTATATCCCTTATTACCATGTTATGAACATTATGTAATTATTTAAGTTTATAATGGTCATTTTGTCGATCTTAGGTACTTGAGTCAAAAATAAAATTCTTATAATTACAAGTTGTTCATGTGGTGATATATCCATTATATCCAGAATTATGTTCATGATGTAGATATCATATATATCATATATATCCAGTATATACATGCATTTATAATATTACATAACATTTAGAGGTAAGAAATGAAATTCACCGTTCATGGAGACGGTAAGCCGTACGTACGCATGAACGCTACTTTCATTTCTATTTCATATTTAATGGAATGAAATCATAATTATATAAAGGTATAATATAGTTACAGTATAATATCATATATAATATCATTTACTCCATCCTTTATACATCCCAAATATGGCATTAACGATTCACATCACTTTGAGGGGGCGGTAGTCCGCACTTCCTAAAATGAAATTATCGCGTTTACCCATAATGGAAATCATAAAGTATGCCATAAATGAGAAATACAGAAGCATAAGTAAAACATAAACATATTATATATCATATATAAATATAGTGACATCTTAATGGCCACCTTTGAAAGTGTTATATGAGTGTTGAACAATCATCATTTCGTGAGGCAGAAATTCGCCATCCACAGAAACCGTATGTTCTTTAACCATTAGATGTAGTTGTGTGTAAGTGTAGCTCGAATACTTCTTATAAAAACATCCTAGTATATTTAGTATACTGGTGTTGTTACAAAATAAATGAATAAAAAGATTTTAGGGGGTTGGAGAAGAAAAATAAAACAAAACAACATTAGAGAAGACATTACCTCAAAATCGGGTAACTCTTTTTAATTTAAACCAAAGGCTTCCTTGGGAAGAGTTCTGCCCAAAGTGAGGCTTCTAGGAGTAATAGGGGGAAGTTGGGAGAGTATTTGGGCAGATTTTGGCCGATCCAAATGGCTTGAAAGTGTGAATGAGGTGGTAGAGGTGGGGGCCTTTTATAAGAGGAGAGGAGGGGCACTCTTGGAAAGTAAGGATATTTTACCTTATTATACAATGATTTTTGTATTATAAAGGTCCCACACTTATATAATTCGTGGATAAGGTGATAAGGGTTCGAAATCTACCCATCCAATAGTCTTTGGACAAGTTTAAGCCTTGGATTGTACATTATATTTTCATTTTATTAAAATCGCTAAATAATGAGGTCATCGCTGCATCATAATGATGTCATATATAATTTAATTTATTTAATGTATAAAAATTATGAAACAAATACTATGATGTAGGAAATCTTTTTAGATTTCGAATGACTATTTATAGTCAAAAATATTACTTGTATAACCCCATGTAAAAATTGTTTTAGTAAAACATTTCATGTTTGTGTCATTTTTTACTTTAACATTAAATAAAAGGTATTTATGTCATTTTCTAACTAAAGTGGCTCCATGGGGTCCCAAAGTTGACTCATGGATTGTCTTGGTCTCCCATGCCACATCCAATGAGGGTAGGACATGTGTCAAGCTCATCTCATATTATTAAAACATTATTTTTACCTTAAACTACACTAATTACCTCTAATCGCGATTAAGAACTTAAAAGTTACTATTCACCAAAAATTATTTTAATCTCATTGAACCACATTTTACTTCTTAATGAAAACCATGTATGTCAGATTTTTGAAAATCAAATCACAGAAGTGGTAATATTTCATTTAAACGAAAAATCAGTTATTTAACTACCACTTAGTGGTTTCACTATTCATTAAAAAATTGAAGTTTTTCAGAACAATGCCAAAATTTCACCCTAAGCTATAATTGATATTCCGAATTCAAAAATGATGTCTATTTTACAAAATTCCAAACATATAAGTTTTATTAATTTATTTTATAATTAATTCCTGTTGTCACAACAAATAGCGTGTTTTTAAGAAACAATTTATATCAAAAGATTGGCAATTGTTTATGTCCAATTTCAATGTTAAATTAATTCTAATGACCACCATTGGATAAAATGGTAAAAATATATTCTAATTATACTTTAAAACTACTAAATAGTATAATTTATCACTATAAATTATTTTTATTAAAAAAGTTGTTTTTAAGTATTTTTCATTATTCATAAAAAAATTAGAAGTTCTCAGAAAAATACCAAAAATTCAACATAGGCTAATTTCGATATTCCGAATCCAAAAATGAAGTCCATTTTGAAATATAAAATTTCTATAATTTTAAAAGGTGTTTATTACTATTCATAACGGCTACTTTGATTAGTCGTGGTGTTTTAGAACTCGAAGTTGCGTACAATGCAAGCTATTGCATTATTGAATGAGAAGCGTATTGTGGAAGCTCGGGGTGTTACATTCTCCCCTCCTTAAATAAATTGCGTCCTCGCAATTTGAAATTTTTCTTGGAAAATAAAAGGTTGAAAATAGAAAATACCTTTGTGGAAAACCCACATCGGAAATAAGATTAATAAAATTTAGCCTTAATAAGAGGGAAAGGGAAATGAAAAAGTCACCACCCAATTATGATCTCGATTAGGAGAACATTGGTGGAAATTAGAGACATATAATTGGAGGAAAACGTAAATATTTGTAGGGAGTGATTGAGGTCATCAATCACAATCAACTGTCAAATTGAGGGCCTCAAAGCCTTCAATCTATGTTGATTTAAAATATCATCAGTTCAACAAGACATAAGGTATTAGGATAACACATTTTTTTGTTTTAATATCCCTTTACTAAAGTTTAAGAATTAATTTATTCATTGAATAAGAGATAGGTATAAATATATTTATGCTTGACAATTAGAGTTTCAACCTTCAACTCAACTTTCACTCAAAAAGATAATAGAACTCAAAAATATTATACTTATCCTAATTGTATAAGGTTCCAAATGTTAACACATACCATTTAGATTAGTAAAATTATTTTTTAATAACCAGGTACTTCCTGTAGGCTAGTGGTAGGAAATAAAGGCCTGTCGCACTATGGTTGTGGGTTCGATTCCTGCAGCTTTGTCCGACGCGACGGGTTATGCCCCACCCTGCAGGTTGTCCTTTTCCTAAAACTATAGTATAATAATATTCCAAAAATAATCTTCATAAATTTTTTAACCTTAAACAATACTATCCAAAGATCAACTTAATCCACTCCAACCTTTATAGTTATCCAAAATACCTCTGTCCAGACTTTCTCTAAAAGGTCTCTTAATTCCAAAATCAATTTATCAGATTCCCCAAACAAAGTAAAGTTTCTCTTATTGTCACATACTAAAAATATAATTACCTTCACCATATTAAAACCTTACTGAAATCAACAAGTACTGTAGTACAATCCTTATATATATATCACATTATTCTAATAACCAGAATATAATCCATGAGTCCAAAAGCACCAATACATTAATTATTCTGCTTCAACTGTAGTAACAGTATAAGATTGTCCTTGATCTCTTGGCATTTTCTGAGGTAAGTTTCCCTGACGCTTAGGACATTCATTTGCATAATGACCCATTTCCCTATAATTGTAGCATTCAACATTGATAGCCTCTTTCTTTCCCTTGCAATCACGAGCCTGGTGACCTTTTTCTCCACATTTATAACAAACTCCCATTCCTTTTAGGCAAGTACCAGGGTGATTCTTACCACAATTATCACATACTGGAAAATCCTTCTTTCCCTTTTTCCCTTTATCTATCTCTTGTTCCACCATTCTCTTCTTCTCTTGCTTTACTTTATTGCCATAAGATTTAGAGAATTCCTTTTCTGTCTTGATAGCACATGAGACAATATCTTCATACGATGAGAAGGATTGTGACACTAAAGCTCGATGGAGAAATGGTTTTAACCCATAAAAGAAATGATCAATCTTACTTCTTGGGTTACGTATATAATCTATAGCATGCCTCGCTAACCTTGTAAAGTTGGTCTCATACTTTGCGACATTCGCATCCTCCTTTTGTCTCAGACTCAAAAATTGTCTTTCCATATCTGCTCGATGGTCACGAGGATAGTATTTTTCTAGGAAAAGCTCTTTTAACTCCCTCCATTCCATATTCGATACGTCATCATCTTCCTTTGTGTTTTGTATCAGCGACCACCACTGATCGGCATCTCCAGTGAGGCGGCAAACTGCCATGAAAACCTTCTCCCTTTCGCTACTCCCCAAGGCATGGAATATTTTCTCTAATGAGTTTATCCATTGCTCAGATACTAATGGATTTGTACCCCCATTAAATGTTGGCGGTTGTTGCCTCATGAAGCGGTCTAACATTGATCCTCCACGTTGCGGATCAGGATGCTCCATACAAGTAAGGTTATTATTCATAACTTGAGTGAGTTTTCCCAGTATGGTAATAAGTTGATCAGCACCAGTTGTTTCTCCAGATCCACAATAATTATCTTGAGCAGGAGGGAAATCCCTACACGGAGTGAGTGCATTGATACAGTTTCCATTCCTTCCACTAGGCGCCATTTCTAAACAATGTCATAAACTATATTAGTTTATGAATCAAAATACATAATTTCGTACTTGTAAAACACTTAACACTAATTGAACTATTTATGGATATAATCCATAATCATAAAAAGTTTTTCTTTGAGGAAGTATATACTCATAACCGTTCATAGTGGTTTGTAAATAAAATGAGAATTATCCTAAGCATATCCCCCGGGAGTGTCTTAACCAAGAGTGCAGCAAGGACCGTTGTCGTGCACCAGTTCCTGTTCGAGTCTAGCTCAAAGCGGTGTTTTCAGGTTTTACCCCTAGGTACATCTGTGCCAAATCCGCCTCTACCTGCTCGTATCGATACAGGGATGTATTGCTCGGAAAACTCACAAAATCTCTACAATAACAAAATTCTAGGAAGTTATTCTATACTAATCCTCAAAGTCTATCTTTGGGCTATGTGCTCTAATCAGAGTTTATCTAAATCTAGCTTCCAAGGTTAGTACTAAACTGCCTCTGATACCAACTGTAATGGCCCGACCCCAGTTACCCAGAGTCGGTGCATTACTTCGTAACATTGGCATGATCACAAAAGATCAAGTCTCGAAAGACCGATTAGTTTAGTAGCCTTGGAAACACTAGATACATTCATAAATGTTACATTACATCATAAGGTGAAAAACTACAATAACAAAGTCTCCATAGTCCACACTCATATCCTCTTCTGACTATCCCTGCAGGTCATTCATAAAATACTTCTTCACATCCTGGAAAATATTAAAAAATTGAAAGGGGTGAGCTCAGATGCTCAGTAAGGATAACAATATTGCGGAAGCTTTCATAAATAATCATTAACATTTAAGGCAACGTATAACTAAAACAAAAACCTTTTTAAACTTTAACTTTAGCATAATATGGAAAAAATAAAATTAAATAATTCCATTTACTTGCTCACATGGATATTCTACTAATCGAATAATCCCATGCAATATCAATAACCACTTTCATAATAATGGAATGCATAATGCCAGACTACCATAACCATGTAGCCAAGGCCTCATGCCAAGACCACAAATAAGATTTTGTCAAGGCCTCGTGCCAAGACACTAGTTTGTCTCATGAGACCTGCCGATGCATCGAGGAGCTGTAGCGGGCTCCACCCGTCACTTATTAAGTCCAATGCATTCCTCATATGAATAGGTTTAAACATGTCATAAACCATAACATAATCGAATCACATAAAACATTCATAAAGGAAACATAACATTTCCACATTTCAATCACAAGATATCAATACAACACATTGATATAATAAAAACACTTTCAAAACCATTTTCAATACCAAAATAAAAGAAAGTTAAAACTTTGTAATTATTTTTCATTAAAAAAAGTTATGGCTTGTAGAGGAAGCCGAAACACAAATAATGGTAACGGTGGAAGAGAAGTCGTTGTCGCCGCATACATAAGAAAAAACATTCCTTTTGTCGTTTAGTAAAACGCTTTGTAAAAAAAAGATTCCTTTTTGAATAAAAGTCAAAGTCAAAGGGGTTTATACACCGTATAAAAGAAAGTTGTGTATAAAACAAAATATGCCTCAATGAAAGGAGATTGAGACGAAGACCCTTATAAAGATCATTTTTTTTAAATAAAGTAGATCTATTATGTGTATTAACTATAAGTACACATAAATAAATTACAAATACAATATAGGACATAATAACATCATGACATAATTTGAAAGTATGAGATTAACCCAAAGAATAGAAATTGGGTTAAGAAGTTCCCTTACCTTGCGTCCTGTCCTGACTCGACCGTTCTTTAACCTCCTGAATAATAAACTAGAGTTAATTTCTATTTACATAAGAACATTTTTCATGTTCATTATTCCTTTTATATCCCTTATTACCATGTTATGAACATTATGTAATTATTTAAGTTTATAACGGTCATTTTGTCGATCTTAGGTACTTGAGTCAAAAATAAAATTCTTATAATTACAAGTTGTTCATGTGGTGATATATCCATTATATCCAGAATTATGTTCATGATGTAGATATCATATATATCATATATATCCAGTATATACATGAATTTATAATATTACATAACATTTAGAGGAAAGAAATGAAATTCACCGTTCATGGAGACGGTAAGCCGTACGTACGCATGAACGCTACTTTCATTTCTATTTCATATTTAATGGAATGAAATCATAATTATATAAAGGTATAATATAGTTACAGTATAATATCATATATAATATCATTTACTCCATCCTTTATACATCCCACATATGGCATTAACGATTCACATCACTTTGAGGGGGCGGTAGTCCGCACTTCCTAAAATGAAATTATCGCGTTTACCCATAATGGAAATCATAAAGTATGCCATAAATGAGAAATACAGAAGCATAAGTAAAACATAAACATATTATATATCATATATAAATATAGTGACATCTTAATGGCCACCTTTGAAGGTGTTATATGAGTGTTGAACAATCATCGTTTCGTGAGGCAGAAATTCGCCATCCATAGAAATCGTATGTTCTTTAACCATTAGATGTAGGTGTGTGTAAGTGTAGCTGGAATCCTTCTTATAAAAACATCCTAGTATATTGAGTATACTGGTTTTGTTACAAAAGAAATGAATAAAAATATTTTAGGGGGTTGGAGAAGAAAAATAAAACAAAACAACATTAGAGAAGACATTACCTCAAAATCGGGTAACTCTTTTTAATTTAAGCCAAAGGCTTCCTTGGGAAGAGTTCTGCCCAAAGTGAGGCTTCTAAGAGTAAGAGGGGTAAGTTTGGAGAGTATTTGGGAAGAGGTTGGCCGAGCCAAATGGATTGAAAGTGTGAATTAGGTGGTAGAGGTGGGGGCCTTTTATAAGAGGAGAGGAGGGGCACTCTTGGAAAGTAAGGAAATTTTACATTATTATACAATGATTTTTGGATTCTAAAGGTCCCACACTTATATAATTCGTGGATAAGGTGATAAGGGTTCGAAATATACCCATCCAATAGTCTTTGGACAAGTTTAAGCCTTGGATTGTACATTATCTTTTCATTTTATTAAAATCGTTAAATAATGAGGTCATCGCTGCATCATAATGATGTCATATATAATTTAATTTATTTAATGTCTAAAAATTATGAAACAAATACTATGATGTAGGAAATATTTTTATCTTTCCAATTACTATTTATAGTCAAAAATATGACTTGTATAACCCCATGTAAAAATTGTTTTAGTAAAACATTTCATATTTGTGTCATTTTTTACTTTAACATTAAATAAAAGGTATTTATGTCATTTTCTAACTAAAGTGGCTCCATGGGGTCCCCATGTTGACCCATGGATTGTCTTGGTCGGCCATGGCACATCCAATGAGGGTAGGACATGTGTCAAGCTCATCTCATATTATTAAAACATTATTTTTACCTTAAACTACACTAATTACCTCTAATCGCGATTAAGAACTTAAAAGTTAATATTCACCAAAAATTATTTTAATCTCATTGAACCACATTTTACTTCTTAATGACAACCATGTATGTCGGATTTTTGAAAATCAAATCACAGAAGTGGTAATATTTCATTTAAACGAAAAATCAGTTATTTAACTACCACTTAGTGGTTTCACTATTCATCAAAAATTGAAGTTTTTCAGAACAAGGCCAAAATTTCACCCTAAGCTATAATTGATATTCCGAATTCAAAAATGATGTCTATTTTACAAAATTCCAAACATATAAGTTGTATTAATTAATTTTATAATTAATTCCCGTTGTCACAACAAATAGCGTGTTTTTAAGAAACAATTTATATCAAAAGATTGGCAATTGTTTATGTCCAATTTCAATGTTAAATTAATTCTAATGACCACCATTGGATAAAATGGTAAAAATATATTCTAATTATACTTTAAAACTACTAAATAGTATAATTTATCACTATAAATTATTTTTATTAAAAAAGTTGTTTTTAAGTATTTTTCACTATTCATAAAAAATTAGAAGTTCTCAGAAAAATACCAAAAATTCAACATAGGCTAATTTCGATATTCCGAGACCAAAATGAAGTCCATTTTGAAATATAAAATTTCTATAATTTTAAAAAGTGGTTATTACTATTCATAACGGCTACTTTGATTAGTCGCTGTGTTTTAGAACTCGAAGTTGCGTACAATGCAAGCTATTGCATTATTGAATGAGAAGCGTATTTTGGAAGCTCGGGGTGTTACAATTATAATTTTTTGTCTATATATGTATGGTGGGGACCCTATGATGTGTGTGAAAAAACTAAATGGTATTACTTGTATTACAGTAATACAAGTGACTCCTTTAGTTTCTAAGTTGTAAAGTTTTTTTTTCTATAGAAATGAAACGTTGCAATGTTTCTCCCATGGATGTAGGACTTCCCATAAAAACCTTCTAAAACCAAATTATTATTTACTTCCTTACATTCAATTTTATTATTGGAATTTTTTTTAGAGTGAATAGGGTAGTGGTGATTTTGACATAGTGTGGTGATTTGGGTGAACTTAGTTTCTTCCAAGTCATGGAACATTAAATTTGGAGAGTTCCTTCCAGAATCTACATACGTCTGGTGATTCTAGAACAAATACTTTAAAAATTAGAAGTAAGGTAGGGTGGAATTACCAATAATTGGTATCAGAGGGATTGTTTCTGGAGAGGTTCAATAGTTCACCTGGCATTTCAGGTAACATTCTTTTTCCTAGACATTCTTTGAATTTTAATGGGATTCATTATCTTAAAAAGGATGACATTAGAAGAAGGAAATTTTTGGATCAAAGAAATTGATGGAATAGATTTTAGTTTCTAAAGAATGAATATATAAGATTATCTCATTTAGAAATATATAAATCTTCTTTTGAAGGGTGTTAAACTAAAAGTGATGGAAAATGGTGAATGGGGAATGCTATAATGGAAAGAACTTGTCTTGATATGAATGCATTTAGTCAATAATGTGTCTTTATAAATTTGAGAGAATAAAACCATAGTGTAGTTGATGGTATCTCTAACACCCCAAGATTTTAAAAAGAAACATCATATTCAATAGTATATATGACACGCAACACAAGATTAGAAGAGATGTAAGAAATTTTTATTTTATGGAATTTTTATTTTTAAATAAATTTAATCTATTTAATAGAGTTTTTCACATGAAACCAGAATATTTAAAAGAACACTATGTTTGAGAGCGTATAAAACACGCAACACTGAGATTCAACAAACCATTAAATATTACTTAAATATGACCGTCATAACCTAGTCGCTAAATTGGTGGGTATGAATTGAATTAATAGAATAATTAAATGTGTGTGTGTTTGTGTGTGTGTATTACCTACTTATTACAAATTAATTGGAAATTTTTTAAGAAATAATTACTCAATTTTCAGAAAAGTTATATTATGCTTCCAAAATATGTTTTCTTCCAAAATTATTTTTATTGAAAAAATGTTTTAATTAAATTTTGGAATATATATAAATTTTATTTCATAAAAATAATAACATTTTTTAAATAATCATATCAAAAATAACTTAGGTTAAAAAAATTATTTTTATAAAAAGACTTATTTTATAGTGAATAGTGAAAAATACTAATTTTTATATAAAACTATATTTTTATTTCATCCATTTGAAAAATTACATATTATTATAACCTTGTTTCAAAGAAAAATTAGTTATATTATATTATTAATAATCCATTTAATTTCATTGGAATAAACTTCATGTTATAATTTTTTATAAAAACATTTTCATACTTAAAAATGGCATTTTTATGAAAAGCTATTTTTCAATGTGTTTTACCTATTTAATTTTAAATTAAATTCTTACAATTATGTGTTTTTAATTTTTAAAAATGGATTAAAAATATTTTATTTAGGAGTTTCAAACTTAGTAAATAGGTCCATTTTATTTTAGGTTAATATGAATAGTAATCATAGTAATTTTTGTTATCACAATAAAGGGTAAATCGGGTAATTAAAGTAAAAAATAAAATAATAAAGACTATAAAATGATCATAACCCTTGAAATAATATTATTTGATGATTCAATTTCATCCATAATCATTTAATATTCCATTATATGTCATTTTATGTCCATTTGAATGAGATTCTGACCTTTATAGTATTTTATTTCAAGAAAAGTCAAAAATGTGAGATCTTGTTTTTAATAACTATATTATTTTCAATATGGGGTTATAAAGAATATATTTTTGACTATAAATAATATTTTTAATGATAAAATATTTATCTTCATCATGGTAATATATTTTTATTTTTTAGTAAAAAAACAATTATCTTAAATGATTACACAATATTGACGTAGTAATTATTCAAATAAGGGAAAAATCAAATAAATGATATTTTAAATATTAAATTTAATATAATTTGGGATAAATAACATGATACATTAATTTTATATAATAACATTACATTTTAGATATATAATAAAAAAAATTAATTATAAGTGTTTTCTTGATATTATTAAAGTCTAAGTAATGAATACTTCTAAAAATTCACATTATTGATATTTTATATTAAATAATATTTTATTAAATGATATTAAATTCATAAAAATATTATATTTATCCAAATTAATGATATATGTTTAAATAAATCTACCATTGTTCATTTATGTGTATTTTTGGCATTTTGTAGTAACATTTTTCACTCTTAGAGAGTACAAAAGTTTAATAGTACGGTAATTGTCAAAAGGGTTAACGAGGGGTTAAAACTAAAAGATAAGGGTTAAAAAATATCCAAACTTATCCAAAAAATTATGAAATTAATTTTACTTATAATCACTTTATATTCTAGTTATATCAATTTTGATCCATTTTTACATGAGAAATAATTTATATTAATTTAATATTTTAAGAAATTCTATGAAATATCTTCCCCTCAATTATAAAAGGGAACCCCTTCACTTATTTGCATCAATTTGAGCCATATATATCAACCAAAAACAAATCATTACTCTTATCAACATAATTATACATTATCTTGATGTTTTATCCTTCTAAAATACCAATCCTAATTCCCTTATGATGAGATTTAAAAGGATTCCACCAAAGAAGAGGTAATCATTTTTACCGACTCTTTAAAGTTATTTCTTCATATACTTTCTATTAATATATTGTAACCAAAATTAAATAATAAATATAGTATCATAAATAAACTAATATTTTATTATTACTATTGGATAACCATAATCCATCTTGTTTTCATCCTATGAAAAGAGAAAACGTCACTCATTTGTACGTATGGCTTACCGTCTCCATGTAGAGATACAATTAATTTTTCATAAACACTTTACTTGGAAGGTTATAAATATGGAACTAATAAATATATATGATATATATTACATAATAATGATTCTTTAAAGGTTAACTATTCTTCACCATTAATTTGTTCCATCCATCAAAAAATGAAAACAGAGTTCATGTGTATGTATGGTCTACCATCTTAATGAATGGTGTAATTCATTTTTCTATCTATATATTTATAGATGAATCTAAATATATGTATAAGATAAGATATTTACACCAAAAATAATATTCTAGAGATCATGTAACTATGATAAAAGTATAAGGACTGGAACTATTGAAACATAACGTACTAGAAAAACGAAGCAGTTACCACCAGAAACGCTGATTTTAACAATGAATTGATAATAAATGGGTGATATACTATTATAATTTAATAATATATGGTATTATATATATTATTATTGTTATGAAATATATGTATAATAACTCTATATTTATTATACATGTGGTTTGAACATGTATAGAGTAAATCGAACCTAAGTTAAGAGTTTCTCATCTCACTTTTACTTTTTTGAGACATATACCATATTCACCACTTATTTATTTAATGTAGTATATAAACTTACAATTTGATATATTATATCATGAATCAATTTTTCATCAAGGAATTTAATGTTTCATTTAAAGTTATTTCTTTCATGGGGCTTATGATCTCAACAATATTCGTGATTGTTTTTATTTCTATCTCTACTGGGGAATATTTATATTCTTAGTCCATGTTTTGTAAAAGTGTTTTCAAAAATATTTTGACTAATATCTTGTGATTTTTTAAAATTCATTTTCAAAAATCTTTTAATTCTTATAAAAAAAATTAAAAGGAATATTTTTTATCATTTTTCAAATGAGGTACTTTTTAAATAGTACGAAAGTTATATTTTTTAACTTATATGACATGAATAGAATTTAACAAAAATCATGATTAATTAATGATTTGAAGTGTGCCTTAAAATTTTACAAGTTTATTTTTAAAGAAAACGTTTTCTTTTATAGTTTCATATCTTTTTAATAAAAAGTGATTTCAAAGTGAAAAGGGGTATTTTTTCAAAAAAAAATCACTGGTCTTATTAATGTATTTTAATATAGGTTAAGATCATTTATTGAATATTATGATTCATTTACATTGATCTATTATGATACCATATTCCATATTTTATTTAATGTTTTATGATCAATTTGACAGGGGATGTACTATTTTGATACCATTCACCATATTATTGTGGATCATTTGTGATTACATTTGTTGATTGGGGAAATTGTTAACATTTAATATGCTTGTTTCAATATGAATTTTTATATTGAGTATGTTTCACCCATTTTATATAATAAATACATTGGACTTAGTAAGTCATGGTTGGGGCCTATTATAGCCCCTCAATGCATCATAGGTCTCATGAGACAAAATAAATTGGGTATTGGTTGAGGCCTTATCCATTTATATAAGATGTCTTGGCACAAGGATTTTATGATATTTTTATGATGTTTGAAATTATGAATTCCATCATTATGAGATTATTTATTGATGATTGTGTGAGTATTCCACTAGTTATAATATTTATGAATAACTTTTGACCTCATGTGATTGTTTATATGGATTACTTGATCATCCTTTATTCCTTCAATATTATGATCAAGTTATTATTTAAATGGCATGTGGTTTAGTTATTTACCTTAAAATATTGATTATGAATATTTATTCACGATATCTTCTGTTGTACGCATACCCTTACTGAACATTAGAACTCACCCCTTTCTTATGTTTCTCTTCCCCAGGATGTCAGGAAGTGTATCGTGATTGTTATGTAAAGATTTTCTAAAGGTAATAATGGTGTACTCAAATAAAATATTGTGTTTTATTTTATTTTTTTAATAGTAATGAGAAATTAAATTATGTATCTTGTTTACCAAGACTACTAAACTATTTGGTTCTTGGGGATGTGATTCCTTATATCTAGTGCCAATGTAATAAAGTATCCACCAATTTTGGGCAACTAGAATCAAGATCTCTATAGTTGGTATTAAAGGAAGTTTAGTCGAAATATTGGAAACTAGATTTATAAAAACATAAATTAAGAAACATAACTCTATGATATAAATTGATTATAACTATAAAAGAACATCCTAATTTTTGGTAATATTCATATTATATTATTTTTTTCTATAAATACACCCTTGTATGGATACAATAAGTAAATGTGGTTTGAAATAGATTTAACTAGGTGTAATAATTCCAAGAAAGGTGCATCAGGATTGACTTAAGCATTACCTAGTACATGACAACATTCCTTACTTTGCAACTGGTTTGAAATTTTTAGGAGATATGCTTTTCTTAATTCACATTTTCTTCACAAACCATCATGACGGGTTTTAATAGATGATGAATATGAATAACCTAAGTTAAACCTGATGTGACATATATTTAAAATAATTTTTCATGATTTAGACATCCTATAAATTATTCTTTATGAATATGTGATTTCTAACTATGATTAGTGTTTCTCACATTATGATTTTGGTTTTAGTCAATGGTGGGAACCAGAGAGAACTGGGTTAACATTGAATGTGATAGACAATATGTTTATGAGAAACCAAATGGGATGATCATTAGAGTAATGGATATTGAGATTATATATAATTAGTTATCAGGATATATGATTAACAACCTGCGCCTTAAGCAACTCTCTAACTCACCAAATAAAAGAAGGATGGATTCCACTAAGGTATTGAATAGTAGGGATCATTCACTAAAGAAGGCTCAATTTATTACATGTCAAAAATTTGGAAAGACACACCTAGGAGAGTGTCTCAAAGTAACAGAAAAATGTTTTAAGAGTGGAAAATAAGGACACTAAGAAATTAATTTCTAAGGAAAAATTAAAAGTTCAGTTAACATAATGGATAATAATAATGGTCTCCCTAAGGGTGTTATTGATGGTTGAATGTTTTAAATGTGTAAAGTATGGAGATTATTCAAATAGATATCCTAGGGTGTGATAGTAAAGAGAATATTCAAGGTTTTATGAGTAATGGTTATATTTTTTATGATGTAGAGACTACAAATTACATATTAAATGAAGGAGGCATTAAGGAATAAGATTAGTAATCCTAGTAAATGGTTTAATAATAAAGTGGAATGATTGATGTTCTATTTTTGAATTCATGATTTATATTATAGTAGTATTTTATCAGTTAAATTATAGGTACATGTATTATAAAATGTATAAGTATTGTATTGAAGAAAATTTTTTTAAGGATTTGAGAGCATATATTGAATGGTATCAATGACCAGGAAAAGTGATTTAGTGGAAAGTTGATATTTTTAGAAAACACAAGAATGAGGTAATATAAACCTTGATATATTCTTGATATTGAGATAATAATTATAAATTTATGTTTATGGGATAGTATTTTTGACCATGAAATAGGTTAGTGATTTTATGTTTTATGGTATCTTTGGTGGAGTTTATTACATATTTAGATTTAAAGAATATATTAGACAACTTGATGTTTTATTTTTGGAAGAATGCAAGTTTTAATTAAGTTTTTAAGGTGATAAAGGTATTAATGTATTTGGTATGTGACATTAATAGATTCATTATTTTTTTTATGGAATCTAATGTTAAGTTTATTTTGGAAATTTAGTGAACTTCATCTTAAATTTTTAAAATTTTAATTTGGAAAGATGTATTTTGGATGAGTCTTATGGTTAACTATTTTTATAATGGATTAAGTGGAACTTTGGGTATTTTTAAATAACTTATATTAACCTTTTTGGTCTTTTAAAATATCTAGAGACATTAGTATTGAATTCTCATTCATTTATTGAGCTATTGATCTCATAAATGTTAGTTTTAGTGCTTCAGACATAAAAATTCCTATTGAATATTCATTTCATGGAGTAATAGATGAAGTGGGAATTGATTGAAGCACGTCCAAAGGATGAAAGTGTGCCTTTGAAATATAAAGATATCAATTAACAAAATTTCCTTATGTTCTTAGTATAAATGATAAATGAATTCCTCAACTCTATGAAAAGATATTGAAATAAAAAAAATTATTCATTTATTTTCATTACCGAAAAATCAATGTCCTTTTAACCTATCATATATTTGTGGTTTTTTGGTTGTTGACTTTATCTTGATCATTTACTTTCTTATGATCAATTACATATATCACCCTTTATTATTATTAGGTAATTAAGATTTCATTCACTGTCCATACCTTTATTTCTGACCTATATTCTATTACTTGGAAATCAAGCTATTTGATTATTCCATGTGACCTTCATACATCTCTTTCTCTCTTATTAAAATGATCTTTTATTAACCCTTATTATGATGCGTAATTTTAAGAAAGGTATTTTTAAAAGTCAAACCGTTGATTATTGATATCAAGATTAAATAATAAGGATGTAATTTTTTTAAGGGGGTAGAATGTAACACCACAAGATTTTTAAAGAGGAATATCTTATTTAATAGTATGTATGAATTTCAACACCAATCTTAGAAGATAATGTAACACGCTATGATTTTATGATATGTTTAATTTTAAATAAATTTAATCACTTTGATATCTTGTGGTGCACATAACCCTCACATTTTAAAAGAACACTTTGTTCGATAGCGTATAAAACACGCAACACTGATATTCAACCAATAATGAAATATTATTTAAATATAACCATTATAAACTAGTTTTCAAAGTAATGAATGGTTCTAAAAATTAACATTATTGATATTTTATAATAAATAATATTTTATTAAATGAAATAAAATTAACAAATCCTTATATTTGGACAAATGAATGTTGTATGGTTAATTAAATATATAATTTTCTATTTATGTGTATTTTGGAATTTTATAGTAACATTATTGACCCTTAGAGAGTAGAAAATTTTAATAGTACAGTAATTGTCAAAAGGGTTTACGAATGATTAAAACTAAAAGATAAGGGTTAAAATATATCAAAAACTTGTCAACTTTTTATTGGATAAAATTATTTCAACTTATAATCACCTTATCTTCTAATTATATCAATTTTTACCATTTTTTCATAATAAATAATTTATATTAATTTAATATTTTATGAAATTCCAAGAATGTCCCTCCCCTCAATTATAAAAGGGCACCCCTTCCTTAACTTCTTTACACCACTTTAAGAAATATACCTTGATATAACCCTTCCCATTCTTATTTTAAACATCCTTATAAAATTTCTTTAGGTTTTTTCCCTTCAAAAATACCAATCCTAGTTCCCTTAAGAGGAAATCTAAAGGGATTCCATCAAATAAGAGGTAATCATTTTTACTAACTCTTTTAAGTTTATTTCTTCTTATAATTCCTCTTTATGTGTTGTACCCATAATAAAATAGTAAATTTAGTATCATTAATATTATTATATGTCACTATTATTATGTTAAAACCATATTCCATCTCTTTTACATCTTATGAAAAGTGAAAACATCACTCATGTGTGTATACGGCTTACCATCTCCACATATCAGTGTAATTCATTTTTTATCCTCACTTTACTTTAATGGTTATAAATATGGAAATAATGAATATGTATTATATATATAATACAATAATAATTCTTTAATATTTAATTATTATTTACCATTAATTCATTCCATCAATTAAAAAATGAAAACAGTGTTCATGCGTACATACGGTCTATCGTCACCATGAACGGTGTAATTCATTTTTATATATATATTTTTATGAATGAAAATAAATATCTATATATTTAATATATATTATATTTAAAACATAAATAATATTATATATATAATGGTACTCTGATAAAATTATAAGGACCGGAACTACTGAATGAAAACATACCAGAAAAAACAAAGTAGTTAACACCCAAAACAGTGATTTTAACAATGTGTTGATAATAAATGGGTGATAAAATATTATAAGTAAATAATATATGGTATTATATATATTATTATGGTTCTATAATATATTTATAATAAATATATAATTATTATACAGGAGGTTCAAACACATACAAAGGAATTCAAATCTGAGGTATGGGTATCTCATATCACTTTTACTTCAGTGAGACATATACCATATTCACCACTTATTTATTTTTTATAGTGTATATACTGAAACATTGATATAGTATATCATGAATCACTTTGTATTAAGGGTATTTAAATTTTCATTTTAAGTTATTTTTTTCATGGGTCTTCTAATTTAAAAGTTACTAAAGTGGTCAGGGTTGATTTCACAATCACATCATTATTTAGTATTTTTTATGTTTTCATCTCTGATGGGAAATATTTATCTTCTTATTCCTTATTTTATAAAAAAACTAATTTTTTTACTATTCTATTGTGATTTCCTAAAATTCATTTTCACCCCTGTTTTAATTTTTTAAAAATGTTTTAAAATGAATCTTCTTATCATTTTTCAAAAGTGGTACTTTCAAAAGAGTTTGAAAGAAATGGTTTTTAGCTTATATGACATGAACGTAATTTTACTCTATCAGGATGTCTCAATTCTTTTAGGATTATTTTAAAAGTTTACAAGGTTATTTTTAAGTAAATTTTTTCTTTTATAATTTCACATCTTTTTAAAAATAAGAGATTTCAAAGTGAAAAGGGGTATTTTCCTCAATATCTTTTCAATGATCTTATTAAATTATTTTCGTCTATGGAAACATCCTTTGTTGGATATGATTATTTATTGAGGTTAGTATCTTATGATTCTATATACCTAATTTTTTTTTATTATCATTTTGACTGATGATGTACTATTTTGATACCATTCACCATATTATTATAGATGGTTTATGATTATGTTTATTGATTACGGAAATTATTAATATTTCATATGCTAATTTCAATATGAATGATTATATTGATTATGTTTTACCCCTTTCATATGATGAATGCATCGGACTTAGTAAGTGATGGGTGGGGCCTGATATATACCTACAATGCATCGATAGGTCACATGAGACAAACTTTCTTGGGTTTTGGATGAGACCTTATCCATTTATTTAATATGTATTGGAACAAAGCCTCGATGGTATTATTTATGATTTTAAAAATTATCCATTCCATCATTATGGGATTATTTATTGATGTACATGTTATTATTCGATTAGTTAAAATATATATGGATAATTTTTGAGCTCATGGGATTATTTATACGTATTATTTCACTATTTTGTATTCCTGTCATATTATGCTCAAATTATTATTTAAATGGAATGTGTTTTAGTTATTTACTTTTCTATATTGATTATGACTATTTATTATTAATAGCTTCTATTTTATGCATACCCTTGCTAAGCATTATATCTCACCCCTTTCATATGTTTATTTTTCCTATGATGCAAGGAAGTATATTATGACTATTATGTAGTGATCTGCTAAAGGGAATAATGGTGTACTCAAAGAAAATACTATGTTTTATTTTATATTTTTAATAGTATTGATAAATTAAAGTATGTATCTATTTTACCAAGACTACTAAACTATTCGGTCCTTCGAGAAGCAATTCCCTGTATCTAGTGCCAATTTAACAAAGGAACCATCGATTTTGGGCTACTGGAATCGAGTTCTTTACTATTGGTTTCATAGGAAGTTTAGTGGAAACCATGGGAAATAGATTTATCAAAACATAGGTTGAGAAACATAACCCTATGATAGAAATTGAGGATAAGTATAGAAGAACATCCTAAAGTTTTGTTAGGATAGATATTATGTGTTTTTTCTTAGAAATGCATATTTATCAATATACTACATGTAGATTTGGTTCTCGTATAGATGTACCTTGGGGTAATCACTTCAAAAAGAACACATTAGTATTGACTAAAGAATTACCTAGTACATGACAAGAGGCCTTATTTCACACTTGGTTTGATACTCCTGAGGGATATGCTTTGGTTAATTTTCATTTCCTTCATGAACCATCATGAAGGATTTGAATAGATGATGACCACGAATAACCTAGGTTAAATCTAATGTGAAATATATTTAAAATGGTTTTTCATGATTTAGACATACTATAAATGCTTCTTCTTGGCTATGTGATTTCCCACTATGATTAGTGTTTCTCACACTATGATTTTGCTTTTAGTCAACAGTGGAAACCAAAAGGAATTGTGTTAACATTGAATGTGATAGATGATGTGTTGATTGGAAACCAAATGGGATGATGATTAGATTAAAGGATGTTGTGATCAAGCCTAATCAGTCATCACGATATGTGATTAAAAACTTTCACCCTAACTGACTCTTATAATCACCAAATAAGATAAGGATGGAGTCCACTGAGGGATTCAATAGTAGAGACCATAAAGGAAAGAAATATTGATTTCCTTTATGTTAGAAATGTGGAAAGAGACGCCCAAGAGACTGTCTCAAAGGGATTGGAAAATTTTTTATGTGTGGAAAATAAGGAAAAAAAGAAAGTAATTTCTGAGGAAAAATGAAAAGTTCAGTTAACACAATGGATGATAATAATGGTCTCCCAAAGATATTATCGATGGTTGAATATTTTTAATATGGCAATTATGGGCATTATACAAATTTATTTCCTAGGGTGAAAGCTCGTGAAGATAATTAGAAATTATTTATGAGTAATTTTAATACTTATGATGATTAAGAGACTACAAATTACATATGAAGGGAATGATGTATTAAGGAATAAGATGATGAATCCAAGTTAATAGTTTAATAATGAAGTGGGATAATTAATGTTCTTATGTTTAGATTCAGTAATTATGTTATGGGAGTATTTTATCAATGAAATTATGGTTATAACTATTAGTAAATTTATAAGGATTGTACTTTAGTACCTTTTATTTAAGGATTTTAAAGAAAATGTTGAATGGTTCTAATGACCAGGAAAAGTGATTCAATGGAAAGTTGATCTTCTTTTTGAAAAAACGTGATTGAGAGAAGATATTACTTAATATGTTCTTTATGTTGAGATAATAATTAAGAGTATATGTTTATGGAATAGTATTGGTGACCATTAAATTGGTTAGTGATTTGATCATTTATATTATATGTTTTGGAGTTTAGTACATGTTTAGATTTAATGAATGCATTTAAAAACCAGAAATTTAATTTTTGGAAGAATGCATGTTTTCATTAAGGTTTTAAGGTGATAAGGGTATTAATATATTTGGTATGTGTCATTAATAGCTATATTATTATTTTTTTGGTAATCTATTTTTAATTTTATTTTGGAAATTTAGTGACCTTGCTTTTAAATTTCTAGACTTGAAATTTGGACAAACAAATTTCGAATGATTCATATGGTTAACTATTTATAGAACGGATTAATTTGAACTTTGGGTGTTATTAGATAATTTTTTAAAATATTTTGGTCATGGAAAATATCTAGATATATGATGAATAAATTTTCATTTTTTATTGAGCTAATGATCTCTTAAATATTAATTTTGGTGCTTTGGGCAAAAAAATTCCTAGTGAATATTCTTTTCATTGAGTAAGAGATAAAGTAGGAATTGATCGAAGAACATCAAAAGTATGAAATTGTTACTATGAAATATAAATATATCAATTAAATATATTTAATTATGTTCTTAGACTAAATGGTAATGTAATTCATCAACTTTTGGAAAATGATCCTGAAACAAAAATGGTATCTATTAATTTTTCTTAATGAGAAATCAATAGTCTTTTAACACATCATAGATTTAATGTTTTTTGGTTGTTGAATTTTTCTTGATCATTAAATTTATTATGATCAATTACCTATATCACCCTGCATCATTATTTTGGAACTATGATTTTCATCCATGTCCATATCTTCACTTCTCACTTATGTTCTCCTACTTGTAAATCTAGGTATGTGATTATTCCATATGACCTTCATACTTCCCTTTCTCTCTTATCAAGAGGATGTTTTATTAAACATTATCAAGATATGGAATTTCAGGAAGCATATTTTCAAAATTAAAACCATTTATTATTTATATCAATATTAAATTTCAAGGATACATTTTATTTAAGGGTATAGAATGCAATACCCCAAGGTTTTAAAAGAGGAACATCATATTCAATAGTGTATACAACACGTAACACCAAGCTTAGAAGAGAATGTAACACCCCAAGAATTTATGGTATGTTTAATTTTAAATAAATTTGTTATATTTCATACCTCTCAGTGCTTGAAACCCTGAGATTATAAAATAAAACTATGTTCGATAGTGTATAAAACACACAACACCAAGCTTCAACGAACCATGAAATATTATTTAAATATGGTCGTTATAACCTAGACATTATATTGGAGGGTAGGAATGGTATTAATTTAATTTTTAAATATATATATATATATAGTACTAACTCAGTACAAATTCATTGATTAATTCTTATGAAATAAGTGGTCAATTTTCAGTAAAGTTATTTTATGCTTTAGAAATATATTTTCTTCAAAAATGATTTTTATTGAGAAAATATTATAATTTAATTATATAATATATATATATATATATATAAATTTTATTTTATAATAATATTATTAGTTTTTAAATTATTATATCAAAATCATCTTAGGGTAAAATTATCATATTCTTCTGAAATTTTTTATTTTTCCAGTAAATAGTGAAAAATACCGATTTTTATTGAAAGATTTATTTTTTTAACCATTTGAAAAGTTCTATTTAATTTTAAAATTATTTATAGTATATTATTAATAATAAATTTAATTTCAATATATTCAATTTCATTGTTGAATTTTGTAAAAAACATTTTTATACTTAAAAAATACATTTTTCTAAAAAAAAATTCATTGCATTTTTTCGGTTTAATTTTAAATTAAAATATGTTACTTATATATTTTTTATTTTAAAAATTGATTCAATATTTTTATATATGAATTTAAAATTAATTAAATATTTCCCTTTTATTTTTTTTCAATATGAATAGTAACCCTAATAATTTTTGTTACCACGGTAAAGGGTAAATAAGGTGATTAAAGTTAAAAATAAAATGATAAGTACTATAAAATGATCATTAAACTAGAATTAATATCATTTGATTATTTAATAGTGTCTATAATCATCCAATATTTGGTTATATGTCATTTTATGTCCATTTGGATGAGATTATGACCTTTATTTTATTTTATTTTAAGAAAAGTCAAACATGTCTCACTCTTGTTTTTAATAACTATAATATTTTTAATATGGGGTTTTCTTAAGGATATGTTCAACTATATATAGTATTTTGAAAAATAAAATATTTATCTTCATTATGGTAATTTATTTTTAATTTTTCCTGACAAAATAATTGTCTTAAATTCTTACACAATGCTGACATAGTAATTATTTAATTAATAGAAAAAGCAAATAAATGGTATTTAAAATATTTAAATTAATATAATATAAGTTAAATAATGTAATTCAAAAAATTTATAGTTTAATATGACATTATATATATATAATTTAAAAAAATAAAATTTTAGTTGTTTTCTTAATATTATTAAAGTCAAAGTAATAAATAGTTCTAAAAATTGACATTGTTGATAATTTATAATAAATAATATTTTATTAAATGATATAAAATTCCTAAAAAATTTATATTCATTAAAATTAATGGGATATGGCTTATTAAATATACCATTTTACATTTATATTTATTTTTAAATTTTATTGTAACATTATTGACTCTCATAGAGTAGAAAATTTTAATAGTACAGTAATTGTCAAAAGAGTTAATAAGGGGTTAAAACTAAAATATATGGGATACAATATATCTAAAACTTGTCCAAATTTTATTTTATTAAATTATTTAGACTTATAATCACATTATGTTTTAATTTTATCAATTTTGATCCATTTTCACACTATAAAAAAATATTTATTTAATATTTCATTAAAATTCAAAGAATTCCCCTCCCCTCAATTATAAAAGTTCATCAATTTCTTCAATTATTTACATAAATTTGATCCATATATCCTGAAACAATTCTGACCATTTCTCTTATAGACATCCTAAAATAAGTTATTGAGGTTTTTTACCTTCCAAAATAGCAATACTAGGTCCTTTAGGAAGAAATCTAAAGAGAGTCCACCTAAGAAGAGGTAATTATCTTTACTGACACTTTCAAGATTATTTCTTATTATACTTCATATTCTTTTGTTTTAACCTTACTAAAATAATAAATCATGTATCATAAATAAACATATATTATATTATTACTATGAGACAACCATATTCCATCTTGTTTTCATCCTACAAAAAGCAAAAACATCACTCATGCGTACATACATCATATCGTCTCCATGTAGTGGTGTAATTAATTTTTAACCCACACTTTACTTTTATGGTTAAAAATATGTAAATAATGAATAAATATTATATATATTAAAAAATAATTATTCTTTAATGGTTAATTATTCTTTAACATTAATTTCTTACATCCATCAAAAAATGAAAACAGTATTCATGTGTACGTATGGTCTACCTTCTCCATGAATGGAGTAAATAATTTTTCTATATATATATTTATATATTAATATGAATATATATATATATATATTATATTTACACCATAAATAATATTTTTTATATTATGTAAATATTATAAAAGTATAAGGACCGAAACTAATGATTCAAAACATACATGAAAAACGAAGCAGCTACCACCTAAAGAAGTGATTTTAACAAATATTTGATAATAAACGGATGATAAAATATTATAATTAAATCATATATGGTATGATATATATTATTATGGTTCTTTAATATATTTATAATAATTATATATTTTTTATAAAGTAGGTTCAAACACGTACAAAGGAAATTAAACCTGAGGTAAGGGTTTCTCGTCTCATTGTTACTTCTGTGATACATATATCATATTCACCACTTATTTATTATGTATGGTGTATATACTAACTATTTGATATATTATATCATGAATATATTTGTATTCATATTATTTAAAGTTTCATTTGAAGTTATTTATTTCATGAGGATTATGATTCAAATGTAATTAATGTGCTAATGGTTTATTTCACAATATCATCATTATTAAGGATTGTTTATGTTTCTGTATCCAATGAGGAATATTTATTGTCCAATTACATTTTATTTAAAAAAAATTCAAAAAAAATTACTATTATCATGTGATTTTTTAAAATTCATTTCCACCCATGTTTTACTTTTTATAAAATATTTTGAAACGAATAGTTTTGTCATTTTCCGAACGATGTACTTTTTAAACAGTCTGAAGGGAATATTTTTTTACTTATACAAAATGAATGTAATTTATTTTCATATTTAAACATTTATGATATGAAGCTTCATTTAAAAGTTTACATGGTAATTTTTAGAGAAATTTTTTTATTTTATAAATGCACTACTTTTAAAAAATAAGTTATTTCAAAGTGAAAAAGGGTATTTTCATCAAGAATTTTTCAATGATCATATTAAAGTATTTTAATCTATGTCAGCATAATTTTATGAATATTATTATTAATTTATTTTGATCTCCTATGATACCATCTACCATATTTTATTTAATTTATTATGATTAATTTGACTGTGGATGTACAATTTTGATACCATTCTCCATATTACTCTGGATGGTTTGTGATTATGTTTATTAATTGGGGAAATTATTAAAATTTCATACTCTAGTTTCAATATGAATGTTTATGTTGATTATGTTTCACCTATTTCATATGTGGAATTAATTTTAGTTAGTAAGTGAGGGTTGGGTCCGTCTATAGGCCCTTGATGCATCGGTAAGTCTCATGAGATAAACTAGCTTGGGTATTGGTTGAAGCCTTATCCATTTATGTAATATGTCTTGGAATGAGGCCTTAACTGTATGTTTTTGATGTCCAAAATTATGTATTACATAATTATGAGATTGGTTATTGATTTCCATGTGATTATTCAATTATTAATAATATCCATGGATAAGTTTTGAGGTCATTTGATTATTTGTATGGCTTATTTGATCATCCTTTATTCCAGCCATATTATGATCAAGTTATGTTTAAATTTCATGTGTTTCAGTTATTTACCTTTCTATATTTATTATGAATATTTATTCATGATATCATATGTTTTACGCATACCCTTACTGATCATTTTATATCACCCCTTTATTATGTTTCTTTTCCCCAGGATTTCAAGAAGTGTATTATGATTATTATGTAGAGATATACTAAAGGGAATAATGGTGTACTCAAAGAAAATACTATACTGTATTTTATGTTGTTAATAGTAGTGATAAATTCGATTATGTATCTAGTTTACTAATACAACTAAACTATTCCATCCTTTGGGATTAGATTCCTTGTATCTAGTGCCAATGTAACAAAGTAATCATTGATTTTGGGATATTGCAATTAGGGTCCTTACAGCATCCCTAAAAAATATATACAAGAAAACTACAGCACTGAATAAGGTGTGCTTGATGCGTATGCTGTTTAGTATGATGTTATCTGAATAAATATTTGATTCATATTTATTGGATGATTTCAACTTAATATGGATCCATTTAGACTCTACAAATGTTATATTCAGAAATGATGTTTGGGATATTTTTTATTATCATCTCTCCCTAAATCTTGGGAATCCATGGTTAGAACTATGATCAGTTCAAGTGGAAAGAATTATTTGGTGTTCACTGATGTTTGAAAGTTTATTCTCAATGAGGAGATCCAAATAAAAGAGAGTGCATAATCTTATAGTGATGTATTAAATACGGATAGAAGTGGATTCTAACTTCATCAAAAAAATCAGAAGTAGTAAGAGAGGAATCAAGGGGGAATATAAGAGGGAAGTCTTCTGGAAATGGGTCTCTTTGTTGGAATTATAGAAATAAAGGTCACCTCAAGAAATATATTCATGATAGGAAGACAATTTCTAGAAGGACTTATTATAAATAGATAAGTATTACAGTAGAGGTTAGTGTAAATGAACTTGTGAAAGTTTCTACACAAATGGAACTGTGGATCATAGATTCTGAATCTATATTCCATTCTATAGGAGAAAAGGGTTGTATATAAAATTATGTATCTATATAATTTAGTAGAGTTCATATTGTTGATGATGAAGCTCTTTATATTGTGGGAAAGGTAGAATTAAAAGTTCAGTTGAATAATGATAGTTTTCTTATGCTGCAAGAAATGTTTCATGTTCCAAGTCTTTAGAAGAAACTGATTTTAGTGGGTCAACTGGATAAAGTAGATTTTGGAAAAATCTTTGTGAAAGTATCATATAATATTACTTTGGGTTCTATAATAATAGTAATAGGTTTAAAATATAGGTCATTGTATCTAATTTAAAGGGAAGTGAGATATGTAATAGAAAGAATAACTTCTTCTAAAAGTTCAGAACTTTGTCATAATTGGTTTGGGAACCTCAGTGATAAAATTTTGAAGATTTTGAAAGATCCCACATTTTCCAAGTACATACCCCTTTGAATTATTAGTTTGACATCTTTTAGTTTGGTCTTTCTTCTTTTACACCTTGGTGGACAAACTTTTTATTTGGGGATAGAGATCTTTTTTCAAGGAAAATAACCTAAAGTTAAGGGATGTATATTTTTTTTGAATTAGTGGATTCTAGGTTTAAATGCTTCTAAGTTCACAAAGGGTTTCTCCTCAAGCTCAGGTAGATTTAATGATTTTTTGGATTTTACGTTGAAATCTATAATGACTACTGCTTGTAGTGCATATTCATGCCAGGTAAGTAATTAAAGATGTGAAGATGTTGCTCAGAGGAGTCCTTGAAATAGTTTTAGGACATAAATTTTATACATATTGTGAATTCATTTCACATAATGAAAATTTAAATTGGTGTATTTTTAACCATGGGAGATATTTTTTTCATCATATGTGGAATTCATACTTTGAAAGGGGTTCATGATAGGAATTCATCAGGACCATCAATTTTAAATCACATTGCACTCCTGAATATTTCCTGTTTTGTTATGCAGCCTCCTCTCTTGAACCCTAGGGAGATTCCATGTTGTTTTTGTGAAACTCCTTTCCTTCCAGACATATTATTCTAGCATTTGGTCATCAATGAGTCTTTTCTCTTTGGTTTTCTCCTTTATTATTTTATCCTCTATTATAACGGTGTGATCTTCTGACCATCATTGAATCAAGATTTGATCTTGATTTGTGTGTGATATTTTTTTTCCTTCTTCATATCCTTCACATTCATTATTTATTGGAATTTCTTATTGATTATGTTTCTTTGATCTCTGAATAAATGTAGGTGTACTAGAACAAATCCCTATGGTTTGTTTCTATTTGTTTAAGTGTATGCAATACTATGATATTGTACTAATACAACTTGCACATTAACTAATGGTATAATGGGTGATGATAATAATGTGTTTTAACCACTCTATTGATCCGCTTGGATCCAATAGTGTTGATACCTGTTTTGCGACCACCTATAGGGTGATCCTACCATTGAATGATAATGAACTAGCTTTTGGATTAAAACATGAATTATCATGAAATGAGACTTTAGGTGATTTCTTATGATAGGATCACATTGGAAAATATATTACTTGTTTATTGAAATGATTATTTATAATTTGATATGATATGGGTGTGTACACTATAATTATAATAGGTTATGACATAACTTCATGAATAAAAGGGGTAATGGAAAGATAAAAGTAAATTGGATGAATTGAACTTTGTGGCTTATGATGTTATGTTGTGCTAATATTTCCATTATGAAATTTTTTTTGTTTTATGTTTAAATGCATATATATAGGGCTTGGCTCAGTTAGGATGAAATGATTATATATAGGGCTTGGCCCCGGTATTATGAAATACTTATATAGAGGGATTGGCCCAGTTATGTTGAAATGGTTGTATATTGGGCTTGGCCCAGTTATGCTAGAATTATTATATAGAGGGATTGGCCCAATGAAATACTTATATAGATGGATTTTCCTAGTTATACTAAAATAATTATATAGTGGTATTAGCTCGGTTATTCTGGCATTCTTATATAGATGGCTTGGCCTGATCATAATGAAATGTTTATATAGAGGTATCATCCCAGTTATAATGAAATGCTTACATAGAGGTATTTTCCCAGTTATGTGTTGATGTTATGGAATTTTGGTTATGTTTGGCATGGTGATTCTACATGATTAGAGATATCACATCATGATGCTAAAGAAGGTTGATAGTTATGTTATATTAATTGATTAATTAATACCCAATTATTTATTTATTACATGAAGTTGCTATCATATTGGTTTTTTTTACATGATGGAGTCAACCAATTGAGTTTTACTCACACTCTATTCAAGAAGTTGTTTGTAACCAAAGTATATTACATCGATGTAGGTTTGGACAAGGTCAAAGGACCTGGTTGTTGATTGTTTCTTACAATAAGGGTTGAATCTTGGACACGAGACTGATGTGGATATCGGGACCAGGGTTTTTAGTGCCTTCTTTAAGTTTTTATTTATTTTCACCTGTATTAAAACTAGCTTAACACTTAGCTACATTCTAGATTATCATTACAAATTGATGAAAACCTCATAAAAATGTCTGATGTTCCTAATAATGCTGACATGAATGCTGGAATTTTAGTTTTGTATAGTTTTATTTCTTACAGAACCAATCAGGTTAATACTAGTTTGGGTCCCAATTCTAAGGGAGGTTCAAAAAAATTCACACTATTGATCAAGGAAATGTACTGGTTTATTCCAATACAGAAGCTCCATACAATGAAAATGTTGTCCCAAGTAGGTATGAGAAGTAAGTTGTTTCTATTAGGAGATCGTCTAGGAAAAAATACTCTTGTGGTAATAAGAAAGAGAGCTTTAGCTCCAAAAACAAATTTAAATGAGGATTATGTTATATAATTTTCAGGGATTGGACAAACCTGAGAAATACTCTTGTATTTTTGCACATTTGATACTTTATGTAGTCTCTCTTAGCAGTTCTATGAAGAATATGATGAATCTTTATTATTATTGTTTGGGAATGAGCTCATTTTTATCCTTCATTTTTTATTATAATGGTTATCAAGTTGATGAATATACCTTCTTTAAGAATCATAATTATGGATTCTTGAATTCTTTTTGGATTTTCAATTATATTCTCAATCCGTATGTGAAATTAGGAATGGTTATATCTTTTACTTTAACCAGAGACTTCAGGGAATGTATTGAAGATAGTAATCTACATGAAGTCAATCTTGTGGGTGCTAAATATACCTGGTACAAGAAGCACCTAAATAAAGTGGTGTCCAAATGATTGGATAGGGATTTTGTTAATGAGGTGGCCCTTGATGTTTGGGTATTCATTTCATGCTACACTCTATCAATTATTAACTCATATCACCATCCAATTTTGGTAAATCTTTTCACTAGAGAGGTTAAACAATCTTTTCCATTTAGATTCAATAATTTATGAATATTAAACCCTAAATGTAAAAAAGTGGTTCAAGACACATTTAATTCTTTAAACTATAAGGATTATGTCTTATCTTGTGTTCTTAGGCTCAAAGTGCTTAATAAAATATTGAAAATTTATAGTCATGATAACTTTATCCACCTAGAGGGAAATATCATTCATCTTGAATCATTTCTTTATATTATTCATGAGATTGATACTTGGGATGACTTTTCAGTAGCTCTTGAATAGGATAACAAGATCATAAATAATCTCAATAATATTTTAAACCTAAAAAATGCATTCAAAGAGAATATTTTAAATTCAAAGGGATCAAGTATTGTGATTACAATACCAAATTTTTTAACTCTATTCAAGGAGTTGAGAATATAAATAAACACATGGATATTCTAAATGATAATGGGGTGTTTCTTAATAAAATATAGGATTTGGTTCCCCATGTTGTTTCTTTTTATAATAACCTTTTTGAGGTACCGGTTGTTAATATTGATCTTATGGAAAGTATTATTCCCATACTTGTCAATGCTGAGGAAAATTTAAAACTTATTGCTATTCCCCTTCAATATGAGATTAAGGATGCTATTTTTGGATTGAACTATAGAAGATATCCTCAACCAGATGGGTTCACAAACTCATTTTCTTAATCTTATTGGGAGATTATTCATTGTCAAGTTTATAGTCTTATCATTCAATTTTTCAAGGGTGGGAGGTTAACATAGGGAATTAATGCTCAATTTCCAGAACTCATTCCCAAAGTGGTAAATGAAAATGAGATTCAACTTTTTAGACCTATGGAAATTATTAACACCATTTATAAAATCATTAGTAAAATTATTTTCAATATGGTCTCTAGTATTTCCAACAGAATTGTGTATCCAAGCCAATTTGGTCTCATTAAAGGTATAACTATTTAATATTTCCTTATTAATTATTTTGAATGCATCAATATTCATAGTAAATCCACCATAGGGGGTAACATTTCTATCAATATTGATGTTAAAAAATCCTTTGATACATTAGATTGGGGTTTCATCTATAAGGTTTTATGCAATTTTTTATTTGAATACATCATTATAAATTGGTTTAGAACTCTCCCAGGCTTAGCACATATCTTAGTTCTTATCAATAGAAACATTAAGGGTTATTTCACATATAACATAGGTTTCATTCAAGGTTATCCTCTCTCATTCATCATTTAATACATTTCTAAAGATTACTTAAGTATGATCCTCGGTATGTAAAGTGATAATAAACTCAAATCCATAACATCTTCCACTAGCATTGTTGCTCCCACTCACTTAATGTGTGATAATGACATCATCCTTTTCACTCAAGGTGAAAAAATAAACATCTAGAACATCAAAGTAGATCTCCTTCATTATGGGAGTGTCTCAAGGTAGGAGATAATCTGGACAACTTCTTTCTTATATTTTTGGAAAAAAATCCACTCCAACTCGAAGATTTTCCATCATTGGTGATCTAGGAATTAGATAAGGTTTTTCTTTCATTTCACTTATCATGGTGTCCCCAAGTTTTAGAGAAAACCATGTGTTTGGTATTCTTCTTATATTGTTAACCATGTCAAAAATAAGCTAGATTTCTAGAAGGGAAAGACACTCTCAATGGTTGGGAGGGTTAGCCTTATCAAAAGTGTGATGGTCTCAAAATCTATTTACTCCTTTATGGTTTAGAAGTGTCTAGTGGATCTTGTTAAGAGTATCAATACCTCCATCAAAAAAGATTCTATAGTAAAATCATTATTCAAAGAAAACTTATGTCGATTTCTCAGAATCAATGTTGTAAACTAATTGATCATGGTGGGATTGAAATTAAAAAAACTCAAAATATTCAATAAATTTTTCCAGGAAAATTTTATGTGGATACTTATTAACAAGAAGTCATAGTTTCTTAATTTTTTAAGTTCCATATTTTTAAATAGTCTCAAAGCTAGGAATTTAAATTATTTGGATTCTTATATTTGGCATTCTCTCAAAAACTCTTTAACCATCATTTGAGTTAATTATCACCAATTATCAAGAATCAATTATCCCTTGAATTTTTTTTAGATAACTGGATAGGTACACCTCTTATTAAATATATTATCTCCCACGATACTTCTTTTGACACAAATGTGTCAACCAAAGAGAAATTGTAAATTTCCTTGGATGTGCTTCCTAATCAAATCATAAAGTTTGTTATGAACTATAATTTTATGAAAGGTGATGATACTCCTGTTTGGGAACATGACTCCAATGGGATACCTTCATCAAAATACTTTTATCATGAGGTTTTAAAAGGGAATGTTAAAAATTGGAAGAAAATATTTGAGTATAAATTTTATCTTTCCATCCAGATTTTCTTTGTCTTAGAGACTCATGCACTAAAAACTTCATACTGGTGATTTTTTTCAGTTTTTCATTATTAGCCTTTGCTCTATATGTGCATCATGTCATAAAAATAGGGAGTAAATAGATCACATATTCTTAGGATATACCATTACCTCTGAACTATGGACCACATTAGAGGATCTTTTTTAAATTAGTATTCCCAACACAAGTAGAATTCAGAATCATCTCCTTGTTTGTCTTTCTATGCCTCTTTCAAAGTATATATGAAACCTATTTCTTAAATCCAATTTAGATTTCACTCATTCTATTTGGAACATCCAGAATAAAATAAATTATGGGGTGTCACCTTCAGTGTACAACTTTGTATCATATTCTATCTGCTATGAAATATGAAAATGAGGGCCAAAATGGACATTAGGATAACTCAATTCTTTATTTTTCTATACTTAAGTGTTTTTTAATTATAGGTAACTATCTCTATCCTTATGGGAACTTGGAATTAATGTGGATTACTCCACTATTGGAATGGATCAAATGCAACACAAATGGTGAATCAAAAGGAAATATAGGTCCTTCTGGATATGGTGTGACTTTCAGTGGATATTGAAAAGCAATTAGGATATCTCAATTTTTGTCCTGAGTGTGACTCCACTGCTATTATTTATGCTATCAAGAATAGTATCATTCATCTATCATGGAAACTGAATCTAAGATAGAGAAACTACAAGTATTTTATTTCATCCATGAATTATATCATCACAAATACATCTCATAAGGAAAATTATTTTGATGATGGGATGGATAATAAAGGGGTTACTACTCCTGAGTTCATATGTTCAAAAAACATTCCTAATAAGATTCTCTCTTTTTTGGAAAAATGATTATTGTAAAAAATATTTTTACCGAATTTTTTAATATCACTTTTATTCAATAAAGGAGACTTATCATTTTCGGAAAGATCTTATCTTATCAACAAAAACTAAATTATTATTTTTCTTGTATTATTGGATTGATCAACTCAATTATTTGGTTTTCTACTATTATTGTACTATTTACACTATTTTTGTTTCTCTAATATTTATTCCACTATTATTATAAATCAATACTAGAGGGTATAGTCTCTCCACTATGTTCTTTACAGCCTCACAACTAGTCGATAGCCTATGGAATATGGGGAGGCATTCTTGAGGTCTAGTAACCAACCCGGTTTGTCCACATGAGAGGGTGTTGGATTAAGGGATGTTACAAAGTGGTATCAAATGATCAGGTTTCTATTTTACATTACTTTAATATTTGGGAAAGGTAAAAAAGGAGATTAGGAATATGCTAATACCTCATAATTATATTTTCCATGGGAGTAGCTAACCCATGTATGGGGGAAAAGCTGAGTACCCAAGTATGAGATTTTTGTTCATGTTGTTCACTTATTATAGATGATATTATTTCACATTGTGTGATTCACATATTGTGTGATATTATTGTTTCTTGAGATTTACACTCATGGACCAGTATGGAATGAGATGAGTATGCATTCATCATGGTAGGAATATAGGGATATGTATTGACATTCATTGTTCATGATATGGACATATTTATTGCATGTGATATATTTTCATGTATAAAATGTGAAATGATATACCTATTATATCTGATGAAAAAGGTAATAAACGAGCTATTATGTCATGTAAATTCACTTGTAAAGACAAGTTTAAAGAGACCATGATCCATTGGATATCTGCTGCTATCACCTATTGATGATGACCTTGAAGTTTATCTAGTTTTCTAAGGAGTGTGTTTATATTATAGAAAAACATATCTCCTTATCATCTTCGAATTGATCATATAGAGATCAAAAATTAGCACACTCCTAACATAGCTGAACCGCAGATTCCTATAGATTTTAATAATCAAATGGATATCGAGGTTCATGATAGCTTTTTTAGGGTTATGATATCCATGAAATGTGTCACGACCCATCCTCAGGGCCCATGATGTGACTACCCCAAGCCCGCCTTCTATAGGCCAGGGGCTGGCGACTAGCACCAAAGGCGTAAATCTCGATAACTGGGAAGGCATTGCCTTTATAAAAGTAAACAAAATACCACAAAGTACAAGCTGAAGTAAACACTAAGTACAAAAGGAAGTGCTGAAAAGTAAAAGGGCTAGAATACAAACCCAATCGAAAGTACAGCTACAACTGAACAAAGGTACAACAGAAAAGACAAACAGCTGTAAGAATGGGAGCAGCTCCTGGGTCGTCCTCCTCGGATCCTACCTGAAGGGTAGGTACAGATAGCGCAGCTCCTGGATCATCCACCACGGATCCTACCTAAAGGGTAGGTATAGATAGCCTCCACAACGCTCTCACCCGTCAACCTCCTCCGAGTTTCGTCTCTTCGTGAAGTCCACCACCGGATACTGTCTCGTCGTGAGGTCCACCTCCGGGTACCACCCAGTCCTCGAACACTCGGCCTCTGTCTGTGTTGTCGTCGTCTGCAACCAACACAACGAGGTGCGGGCATAGCCCGTGCAGGGGTGAGTATAACAATACTCAATAGGGACCCCGAGACCCTCAAGGTCTCACTAAATCCAACAAGGATAACCACAAAGAAAGATCTCAACAGATAACCTCTACTTAGGTATATACCCATACATATACCTAAGTTATCAAGTAACCCATTTCAATCATGAGGAAACACAAAGATTATGAAATCAAAAGATAACCACTACCCAGGTATATGCCCATACATATATCTAAGTTATCAAGTGATCCATCTCAATCATGATGTAAACACAAAGATCATAGACTCAGCTCAAACTAGGATTTTCATTATCGATACCGTAACTGCTGAAGAGCCCCATCTCTGGAGTGTACATTCGTCCTGTCATGACTCCGAGGTACTACTCACTAACCTAATATTGCTGAGGTACTCCTCCTGTCGAGTACCGCGGGTCAGCCACCCAAACACAGTAGTGCTTCCCGCCGAGGTATGCCACCCAAACACAGTAGTGAATCCCCCCTACTAGCCTGCAAAGGTACTCTCCAGACGAGTATCGCGGTTCTTCACTGTCACACAGTAGTGATCTGTCCGCCATGGGTCTTCACCCAAACAAATTAGTGATCCATCCACTGGGCTAGTCGACTCACTCCAAGTCGAGTCGGTCAAGCAGTCGTCAGGTCTCAGCCGGCTACACGGTCTCCGTACTCCTTACGCTCGTCTCCGGGAGGGTCTGCTCCACGAGCTACAGGTCGATACTCCAAGTATCTCAAAGTTCCACAAAGAATTATCTCAAAGGACCGCCTCGTCATAGGGGTCTCAACGCAACAGACGGCGCATCAATCGGTCACCCGGTCTGTGAGTTACTACCCTTTTCGTCCCAGGGGCCCGGTTGGTTTCATGAGAAAACCAACCTGGATGTATCTCAATTGTACCCCAAAATCTCATAGGGTATTCTCATAGGGACCTTTTCTCAATGTGATCACCAACTCCGCTGACGGTTCGTCAAACGGACATCCGGTCTGAAAGTTATCAGCTTTTCCGTTCCAGGTGCCTGGTTGGATTTCGGGTACAATCCAACCCGTCAACTATCCAACTGCAACCAAAACTCAGGAGAAGTATGCCAAAAGTTCCCTCTCATCAAGAGGAATCCAACAAAGTTGACGGCACGTCATTCAGACGTCCGGAGCTTAAGATATAAGCGTTTCAGCTCCGAGGGCCCGGTTGGTTTCGTGTTCGAACCAACCCGGCCGTACCCAAAGTTCTTCGAAACCCTGAATGTAATATACCGAAACGACCACCTAGATCCAAGAATCGCTACGCAACTGACGGTGCGTTGATCAGAGGTCCGTATCCCAATAAATGGGCGTTTGAACAGAAACTGCCCGAAAATAGGGGGTTCGGGCTTGGTCCGACCCGACCAGAGACCCCCTGGGTCGGCCCAAACCGGGTCCGGGTCCGGCCCAATAGGGCGCGGCCCGGCCCGGGGGGTGCGGCCGCGTGGCCTCTCGGCTGTCCGGCTGAGCGGAACAGGGGGGTGCGGTTTCCACCCCGTGAAAGAAGTCGCGGCCCCCACGTGGGGGCCGCTCCTTGCCAGCGACGCGGCCCGGCGCCGCGTCGTCCTTGGTCCCGCGCGGCCGCGGGACCAGCCGCCTGCCGCCGCGGCTTCAGCCACGGCGGCAATTTTCGGCGGTGCACCGGGCGCCGCCGCCTCCTGGCGGTCCGCCGGTGCTGGCCGCCACCTCAGGCCGTCGGCGCCACCGTGCCGGTGTGGCGCGCCGGCAGGATTTTCCGCGGACCACCAGACGCGCTCCGGTGGTCCGTTTTTCTCGCTGCCTTTGCCAACGGTCCTCCCGGGACCCGACCTTCACTGTGAAGGCTTCAAATTGACTTTTCGGCCCCGCTTGTGATTGCCCGTTAATCCGCGCACAACGATCAACCAGCGGAGTCTTCGAATCGCCTCTGCGGCCCCGACTCCGGACGTGGTTTCATTCGGCCTCAACGGTGCGACGTGACGGCGTTATGCTTCTTCGTCACGTTCTTTCTTGTTTCTGCGTGGTGTCGTTGCACCGCGCCACCTTTGTTCGTGCTGCAACGAACAAAACAACAAAGGGGGAGGAGAGTCGACCGTGTTTGTGTGATCCCACCTCCTCCCGTTAAGTTGATAACAAGTGGCCCAAAAGATGAAGAACGACCAAGGATTTTTCATGAACAAAAGTAATCAACCCCAACAGTTTTCCCTGCAATCAAGAATTCCCAACCCACAAACATATTCTTCACGGATCAACTTAATATTTAGTTGATCTGCGTTCTTTGATTTAGAAGGAAGTAAACATGGGTTCACTAACAATCACAAATAAATTCCCTACCTCGAGCGTAGTTGAACGAAGGCTCATCGTGGAATTGCACTTCGCGGAAGAAGGCGTCTCGGAAGGAAGATCATCGCGTTGTGGAGAAAAGATTCGTCGGCGTCGCGTCGTCGATCTCCGAGGAAGGCGTCTTTCACCGTCGTCTGTCGTCGGAGGTCGGCATTCCTCGTCTGTGGCGGTGCGTTCTTCGCGTTCTTCAACGAAGAATGAAGAACTTCAAGACTTCTCTTATTCTCCCCAAAAACTCAACACAACAACCCAACAATAATAAAATAAGCCACCTCTTATTTTATTACTCAAGCCTTAAGTTTGAAATTCAAAAATTGAATCAATCAATTAATTGAATTAATTGAGGAGTTTAAACCTCCCAATTAATGAGGCGTTTATTATTCAAAATAGACGCAAGAGTTGACTTACATTAAAAAGGGGGGTGCGGGTGCATTACCTAATTAAAGGTGGGGTTTCGTGCAAGTTAAAAAGGTGGGGATCATGTGGGACCCTCCCCACAAATATCCTACCTAGTGGAGTAGGATATAGTGGGTCCCACTTCAACCACTTATCTTAGGTTAAACAACTTAAAATAAAATAAATTGGTTGCCCCATTTATTTTATTCATTTACTTAACCCAAAAATTTTAAAACCACACCTGAGAAAACGCAACTCCGGAAAAGGTGTTCCTAAGCAATTATCAGTGCTGCGATTCCATCGGTGCCCTCGAATTTCAATTCCGAGCACCGGTTCAAATGTTAGAAAAACCCGCTCGTTCGTTCACTGAACGTACCTGAGCTAAACATAGAAAATTGATTCCGGGCACACCGGACCTCGGAATCAGGTGCCGTCAGAAACTGAACTCTTGTAAAATTCCAAAGAAAATTAAGAAAAAAAATTCCTTTAAATTTTTGGGTCTTCACATTACTCCCACCTCAGGGATTTACATCCCCGTAAAGCTTTAACACAAACTAGGGATACAAAAGCGGTACTGAGCACGCATCTGAGCTTTCCGCTCCCATGTGCTCACCTAGAGGTTCCCGTACTGCCAGTGAAAGTGCACCCAAGGAATCAACTGCCCTCGTAGGATCCGCTCCTATTGATCCTCGATCCCCACTAGAACCTCTGTTAAAGTCACCCCATCGCCAACATTCATCTCCTCATGGTCAATGATATGCGAAGGGTCGTGAACGTATCTCCTCAGGTGAGATACGTGGAAGTCGCCGTGCACCTTATGCAACTGAGGTGGATGGTTCAAGCGGTAAACCACCTCGCCTACCCTGCTAAGGACCTAGAAAGGTCCATTGAACCTCGAAGATAACTTTTCTCCTTGGCCACATCTCCGTAAACCTCGTCGAGGTGAGACCCTTATAAGGACGTGATCGTCATCCTCAAACTCTAGAGGTCTCCAATTCTGGTTTGGAACTGAAACTCAAAACTCCTACTGCCGCGAGGGTAAGGTTGGCCAACTCAAGAGTGATAGGCCAATCCCTCCTATGCATGAGTTTATCCTGTGATTCCTGAGGTTTCCCTTTTTCCAACCAAGGAAAACCCATACTGATGTTGTAGTTAGACCACAACCTTTTTTCCTAATACCATCAATTTGTGCATGAACTGTGATTGCCCAGTCCATCCTCAAACCAACGTCGTAAGGCCTCGATTCTTCCACCAAGAGATTCCAACCGAAACTCTCACCTCGAGGGTCTGACCACACTGTCAGTGTAAGTGTGATTATCGAGTCTTCTCCCAAGGTATCTCCAGACATGAGGTTCAAGTCTACAGCTTACTGGAAACTCTAGGTCTGGGAAAAGATTTGTGAAAGGAAGGAATGATTCATATCGACGTATATTACTACGGTATCTAGTAGTGGACACAGACTGTCCCTTGAATCATTTTTAGAGCCATTGGGTCACACTCCTTGACCGCATGTAGCCGCACTCTTCCTCTGCCCTCCAGCTCCTTGAGCCTGGCGGGGACAACTAAGGCGGGTGGTTGTAGCATGTTTAAATGTACACCACCTCATGCTGCTCTCCTAGCTCTGCCTCCATGTCTGCAGCTTTGCAGACTCATCTCTCCTTAAATATTCCTCTTCTTGAAATATTTAACACGCCCAAGTCTCTAAGACTGGCGCCAGTTTCCTATTTCTTACTGCACTGTGCAGTCTTTATCCGCTCCTGGATGATATTCACCTTCCTTGCATATGATCTGAAAGAGCTGCTAAGATTTATCCCTTGCCGAAATGAGAAACCCGGTCTCATCCCCTGGATGAACCAAGCCCATAGCCTAATACAGTCAATCCTGACATGAATGATGCATTCATGCCATGGTTGACATCGTAAGGCCTCGATGTTACTACCAAGAGATCCAACTGTCACTCTCACCTCCAAGGGTCGAGTCACACTGTTGGCACCAGTGTGAGGCCATTGGGTCCCCTCCAGTAGAAATCTCGAAAGTGAGGGTCAATTCAACAGTTTTTAACCAGAACCTCTTAGTATCAACCGAACAAAAGGACAGGAAAGAAAACATCACAAAGATAAGTGTCTTTTTATTACTATAGCTCATAGTACAAAGACACAAATACAACAGCAACATGGAACTAGAAGTACCAAGAACAAAATTAAACCACTAGTTCCACTCTTGTACACCTGTTCTCGGAGCTCTACTGCCTTGTCCACCGCTCGGCTGTTGCTCAAGCACCCGCCGCTGCTTCTGTCTCGGTGGCTCCTCCAACGTCTGCGGATCAACTGTGCGGGGGGTCGTACAGTCACGTGCCAGGTGACCCTTCCTGCTGCATTCATAACACTTACTGCTCTTCGTACGGCTGGCTCTGGTCCTCTTGGACCTCTGCATCATCTTTCTATTGCCTACAGATGACTCGGCTACTGATGGAAAATCATGCGGCAAAGGTAGCAGCTCCTGAACACGCTCAGAGTGTAGATCTACTGGTAAAAACTCCACCCTAAAAAAGGTCTCAAAGTCTCCCCATGTGAAGGTCATCCCATCAAAAAGCTGGAACAAGCGTCTCCACCATCTCTCAGCTACTTCCTGCAGAAGGCTGGCAGCAAAGATCATCATGAAGTCTGCTGGCATCCCCAATAGCCTAAAGACTCTCACCACAGCCTCCATCCAATCCCCAACCGCCTACGGGTCCGTCTCTCCCCAGAACCTGGGTCGCCTCTGGCACTGGAACTCGTGCAGCGCGCTCAAGTGGCGTGCATCGCCTACTGCTGGGGCTGGTGTCATCGATGGCCCAACGTACTGTAGTACTGATGGTGCCTCCGCTGGTGCCTCAACTGCAATAGGGCCATGCACCGAAGCCTCGTCGCTCGGCAGGCTGTCAGTACGCACATCCCTCTGGGATCTAGCTGATCGTCCGTGAAAAGGAATCCTGAAAGAAACAATGTGACACAGTCAAATGATTATACCTAGTGAGCTGACCTGGTTTCATCTGTTTTAAGGGAAAACCTTTGAAAACACACATGCAATCAGTGTTTTCATGCACAAAGTCGGAAATCAGTTGTCAAGGTCCTGGTGTATGGATACGTCAGCCGCCCGCACCAACACTGGACTCCCTGAACTGAAAACCACACTTGGTACTCTTAACATTGTCACTTCACAGAAAGAAAATATCGTAGTTATAAGTTCTGCAATAGAACCAAACTCCTATGATACCAATTTTTCACGACTCGTCCTTGGGGCCCATGTCGTGACTACCCCAAGCCCGCCTTCCATAGGACAGGGGCTGGAGACTAGCACCAAAGGCGTAAATCTTGATAAATGGGAAGGCATTACCTTTATAAAAGTAAACAAAACACCACAGAGTACAAGTAGAAGTAAACACTATGTACAAAAGGAAGTGCTGAAAACTAAAAGGGCCAGAATAAAAACCCAATCAAAAGTACATCTACAACTGAACAAAGTTACAACAGAAAAGACAAACAGCTGGAAGAATGGGAGTAGCTCCTGGGTCTTCCTCCTCGGATCCTACCTAAAGGGTAGGTACAGATAGCGCAGCTCCTGGATCGTCCACCATGGATCCTACCTGAAGGGTAGGTACAGATAGCCTCCACAACGCTCTCGCTCGTCAACCTCCTCCGAGTGTCTTCTCGTCGTGAAGTCCACCACTGGATACTGTCTCGTCATGAGGTCCACCTCCAGGTACTGTCCAGTCCTCGAACACTTGGCCTCTGTCTGCACTGCCTTCGTCTGCAACTAATACAACGAGGTGCGGACATAGCCCGTGCAGGGGTGAGTATAACGATACTCAGTAGGGACCTCGAGACCCTCAAGGTCTCACTAAATCCAACAGGGATATCCACAAATAAAGATCTCAATAGATAACCTCTACTTAGGTATATACTCATACATATACCTAAGTTATCAAGTAACCCATATCAATCATGAGGAAACACAAAGATTATGAAATCAACGGATAACCACTACCCAGGTATATTCCCATACATATACCAAAGTTATCAAGTGATCCATCTCAATCATGATGTAAAAACAAATATCATAAACTCAGCTCAAACTAGGATTTTCATTATCGATACCGTAACTGCTGAAGAGCCCCGTCTCTGGAGTGTACAGTGGTCCTGTTACGACTCCGAGGTACTGCTCACTAACCTAAGACTGCTGAGGTACTCCTCCTATCGAGTACCGCGGTTCAGCCACCCAAACACATTAGTGCTTCCCGCCGGGGTATGCCACCCAAACACAGTAGTGCATCCCCCCTATTAGCCTACAGAGGTACTCTCCGGAGGAGTACCGCGGGTCTGCACTGTCACACAGTATTGCTCCATCCACCATGGGTCTGCACCCAAACAAAGTAGTGCTCCGTCCACTGGGCAAGTCGACTCCCTCCAAGTCGAGTCGGTCAAGCATTCGTCAGGTCTCAGCCGGTTACACGGTCTTCGTACTTCGTACGCTCGTCTCCAGGAGGTTCCGCTCCACGTCCTATAGGTCGATACTCCAAGTATCTCAAATTTTCATGAATAAGAATCTCAAATGACCGCCTTGTCATAGGGGTCTCAACGCAATAGACAGCGCATCAATCGGTCGCCCGGTCTGTGAGTTACTAGTCTTTTCGTCCCAGGGACCCGGTTGGTTTCGTGTGCGAACCAACCTGGACGTATCTCAACTGTACCCCGAACTCTCCTAGGGTATGCTCATAGGGACCGTTTCTCAACGTGATCACCAACACCGCTGATGGTTCGTCAAACGGACATCCGTTCTGAATGTTATCAGCTTTTCTGTTCCAGGGGCCTGGTTGGATTTCGTGTACAATCCAACCCAGAAACTATCCAACTACAACCAAAACTTAGGATAAGTATGCCAAAAGTTTCGTCTCATCAAGATAAATCCAACAAAGTCGACGGCACGTCATTCGGACGTCCGGAGTTCAAGATATAAGCATTTCTGCTCCGAGGGCCCGGTTGCTTTCGTGTTCAAACCAACCCATCCATACCCAAAGTTCACTGAAACCCTGAGTGTAATATACCAAAACGACCGCCTCGATCCAAGGATCGCTACGCAGCTGACGGTGCATCGATCGGAGGTCAGTGGCCCAAGATATGGGCGTTTGAACAGAAACTGCCCGAAAATAGGGGGTTCGGTCCCGGTCCGACCCGGCCCAAGACCCCCTGGGTCGGCCCGAACCGGGTCGACCCGAACCGAGTCTGGGTCCGGCCCAATAGGGCGCGGCTCAGCCCGGTGGGCGCGGCCCGGCCTGACCTGGGCGCGGCCCGACCGGTTGGCCTGCCGCGCTAGCGCGGCCGCGTGGCCGCTCGGCTGTCCGGCTGAGCGGAATAGGGGGGTGCGGTTTCCCCCCATGAAGGAAGCCGCGGCCCCCGCATGGGGGCCGCTCCCTGCCAGCGACGCGGCCCATCGTCGCATCGTCCTCAGTCCCGCGCGGCCGCAGGACCAGGCGCCTGCCGCCGTGGCTACAGCTGCGGCGGCCCTTTTCAGCGGCGTGACGAGCATCGTTGCCTCCAGGCGGCCAGTCGGTGTCGGCCACCGCCGTCGCCGTGCCGGCGTGGCGCACCGGCAGGATTTTCCGCGGACCACTGGATGCGCTCCGGTGGTCCGTTTTGCTCGCTGCCTTCGCCAACGGTCCTCCCGGGACCCAACCTTCCCTGCGGAGGCTTCAAATTGACTTTGCGGCCCCGCTTGTCGTCACCCGTCAATCCACACACAACGATCAACCGGCGGAGTCTTTGAATCGCCTCCGCGGCCCCAACTCTGGCCGCAGTTTTGTTTGGCCTCAACGGCGCCACGCGATGGTGCCACGCTTCTTCGTCGCATTCTTTCTTGTTTTCGCGCGGTGTCGTTGCACCATGCCGCCTTTTTTTTTGCCGCAAGGAAAAAAATAACAAAGGGGGCGGAGAGTCGATCGTGTTCATGCGGTCCAACCTCCTCCCGTTAAGTTGATAACAAGTGGCCCAAAATAGGAAGAATGACCAAGGATATTTCACGAACAAAAGTAATCAACCCCAACAGTTTTCCCCGTAATCAATAATTCCCAACCCACAAACATATTCTTCGTGGATCAACTTAATATTTAGTTGATGTGCATTCTTTGATTTAGAAGGAAGTAAACATGGGTTCACTAAAAACCACAAATAAATTCCCTACCTCGAGCGTAGTTGAATGAAGGCTCGTCGCGGAATTGCACGTCACGGAAGAAGGCGTCGTGGAAGGGAGATCGTATCATCGCGGAGAAAAGATTCGTCGGCGTCGCGTCGTCGATCTCCGAGGAAGGCGTCTTTCGCCGTCGTCCGTCGTTGGAGGTCGGTGTTCCTCGTCGGCGACGGTGCGTTCTCCGCGTTCTTCGATAAAGAATGAAGAACTTCAAGACTTCTCTTATTCTCCCCGAAAACTCAACACAACAACCCAACAATAATAAAATAAGCCACCTCTTATTTTATTACTCAAGCCTTAAGTTTGAAATTCAAAAATTGAATCAGTCAATTAATTGAATTAATTGAGGAGTTTAAACCACCCAATTAATGAGGCTTTTATTATTCAAAATAAACGCAAGAGTTGACTTACATTAAAAAGGGTGGGTGCGGGTGTGTTACCTAATTAAAGGTGGGGTTTCATGGAAATTAAAAAGGTGGGGTTCGTGTGGGACCCACCCCACAAATATCCTACCTAGTGGAGTAGGATATAGTGGGTCCCACTTCAACCACTTATCTTAGGTTAAACAACTTAAAATAAAATAAATTTGTTGCCCCATTTATTTTATTCATTTACTTAACCCAAAAAATTTAAAACCACACCCAAGAAAACGCAACTCCGGAAAAGGTGTTCCTAAGAAATTACCGGAGCTGAGATTCCATCGGTGCCCTCAGATTTCAATTCCGAGCATCGGTTCAAAAGTTAGAAAAACCCGCTCATTTGTTCACTGAACGTACCCAAGCTATACTTCGGAAATTGATTCCGGGCACACCGGACCTCGGAATCAGGCACTGTCAGAAACTGCGCTCTTGTAAAATTCCAAAGAAAATTAAGAAAAAAATTTCCTTGAAATTTCCGGGTCTTTAAAAAATGGAATATTATTCACACTATATATTTTATGTTTGATATGATGATATATTTTCAACTAAATCATCTGCCTATTTTCATTAGGGCGGGAGGCCCCAAGGAAGCCAAATTCTTGATTGAGTTAGTCTAGATGATCTTAAAGAACCTCAAGACACCCACATATTGGAGGGTAAATCTTGATTCATACATTCTTCATGGACTTTCCAAGCATTAGTGGGACACTCTAGAGAAATATGGGTAGTAAGAGGAGTTATCTTGGGAGGAATTTGAAATGAAGCTCCTAAGCTACTTCTACCAAAAAACAGTGAGTAGTGAGAAGGATCATGAGTTCATGAAAATGAAACATGAGGGAATAAAAGTTATGTAATATGCTAAATGTTTCATTGACTTACAGTGCTTTTTCCATCCTTAGAAGCTAATGAGATTTCCAGGGTGAGGAATTTCTAGGATGGGATTTTCTAGGAGATCAGGTCAAAGGTGAATATATTTTTATTGAGTATAATTTTAAACATGATGAATTAGTCCCTAATCATGTAAGAGAATTTGGGTGAGGCCCCAAGTAGCGGCCATGTTATTTTATCTGGGTGAACTGGGAGCTCTTCTTCTACTGGTAAGAAGCGTCATTACGATTGCTATCACCAACACAAAAATAGGAAGAGTAGTCAGGGAAATGGGTATCCATCTCATGACCATATTTTATTGTATTTATATGAGTTCATAAAGTTTGGCCACAAGTACCCTCGATGTTCATAACCTTCTTTAGATTTCCATGTTTTTGAAATTTTGGACCACCTATAGAGGTTTTTTAGGAGCATATTGCAGTAGAGTAGTGGTAGGGGATCAGGATAGGTTCCAGAGTCTGGAAAGGACTTAGGTACCCCTCATTGGACTAATAGTTGGAGTTCCATTAGAAATTAATGTCAAAGAAGGGGACATGGTACCTTGCGATAGTACATATAGAGGGAGAATCATAGATGAGTCAGACTAGATCCCAAGGTAGAGGGGTAAGTTAGTTGCATGATATGCAGTCTACTCAAGCTAGTTTGGATGCAGGTCCTTCTACCATCAGAGGTATAATTCTTGTATCACCTCCCCTTTCTTGTGTTTTTTCAAAAATAGGATCATTGTAGTCCTTTATATCTTCACTTTTTACAAATGGTTTGGTATTGTTTATGGAATGCTTGTATGTTTTCTTGACCATCAACACACTTTTGGGAGTAGGGTCAAAGAATATCAAACATTTCAAGGCTTTTTCTCTATAAATTGGTGGTTACCATTTCTTTTGGGAACTATTTTTGTTGGAAATGACATGTTTCGATTTGATTCTAGGTATAGGTTGGTTAGTTTTGTACCAAGATCTCATCAACTATTATTAGAAGAGAGTTACCTTTCTATCTCTAGGAGGCAACTATTTTTACCAAGGTGAGTGGGATCATCAGGTTGGTTTTTGAGGACCAATTTGGTACATATTGGATTGTATCCAATCTCATATAGTAGATCTTTCTCTAGATGATGGCAGAATATAGAAGGATACTTTTCTCCAGTGGTAGACCTTTTTTAGGATGTTTTTCTTGAAGAGTTATATAGCTTACTACCTAATAGGGATATGGAGTTCATGATCAAGTTGGTACTAGGAAAAGAGCTAGTTTCTATCCCACCTTACAGGATGGCACCCGTAGAACTTTGGGAATTGGAATTTTAGTTGTAAGATATGGAATCTTATGGTTTCATATAACCCAAGATGTCACCATAGGGTTATCCCATGGTTTTATCCAAGAAGGTTGATGGGAATTTTCACTTGTATATAAACTATTCAAGATTGAACTAGATGGTGGTCAAGAAATTGTTTCCCCTTTCACCCATCAATGATGTCTTTAGTCAACTAAGAGGTTACCATGTTTTCTCTAAGATTGACTTGAGATTAGGATACCATCAATTAATAGTGAGACCATCATACATACCTCATACTGATTTTAGAAGCAGGTATGAATTTTATGATTGCATGGCGATTTCATTCAGTCTGAAGAACATGCTGGTGATATCCATGGCCTTGATGAAATGGATTTTCCATATTTTCCAAAATCAGTTTTTGGTGGTTTTTGTTGAAAAAATTTTAGTGTACTCCTAGTCTATATACAATCATGATCAAAAACTTTACATCATCTTGAGTTCATTGAGAGGGAATCATATTTATTCAAAGATAACCAAATACATTTTTTAGATTGATAAAGTTCACTTCCTGGGTCATTTTATCTCAGAGGCAGGAGTGGTGGTAGACCCCAAGAAGTTTAAAACTATAGTATCTTGGAAGCACCCCAAATATTCTTTTATATTTGGATTTTTCTTAGTCTATTAGTGTATTATTAGTGTTTTATTCAAGAATTATCTCGTCCAATAGAACTGATGTCTATGTTGACCAAGAAAGGGGTGAAGTTTGTTTCATTAGATGCTTGTGAGAGATTTTTTTAGGAGATAAAGAGCAGGATGACCTCAACACTAATTCTCAGTTTGCTTATTCCAAGAAATAATTTTACCATGTACTTTGACGCATCTGGACTTGGATTAGGATCAGTTCTAATGTAGGAGTATTGAGTGGTTTCTTATGGATTCAAATATATGATAATACATAAGAGTAATTACCCTAATCAAGATTTGGAGTAAAATCTGGTAAAATATACCCTGAGATACTAGAGACACTATGTTTTGGGAGAGAATTTTATGGTGTAGATGGACCACAAGAACCTCGGGTGCATCTTTTCTCAGTGGGACCTGAACCTTTGACAGAGAAGGTGGGTTGAGTATCTTTAGTCTTCCAACCTCAAGCTGGCTTATACACTGAGTAAAGGAAATGATGTTGCTGATGTCTTAATCTAGAAGACATAGATAGAGGTTTTTCATGAGTCTTGTGATGAGTGGTGGATGATGAAACTCTCTACAGATATGCATCGAGATTTTTAGGAGTCATAAGTATGAGTATCTCTGACCTCAACATCCGTTTTACCCATGATTTTGGGATGGATCAAGATTGAACATTTATTTGATCTGGAGGGCTTAACTCTGAGGTATATATTATATGATGGGGATCCTCCATCAGGATGGTCTCTTGGAAGTGGAAATTATCTTCTTTTTTATGGCCAAGTATGGGACCCTATAGGATTTCTTGAAGAGCTGATAAGGGAGTTTCATACTTATAGATGGGTAGTACACCCAGGTCTAAAAAATATGTGTCATGATCTCTGTATACATTACTGGTTCCCACTAATGAATAAAGAGATGGTGGGATTCTTGTTCATATGATCCACCTGTCAGCAGGTGAAGGCCAAGCATTAGAGACTTTCTAGGATATTACAACCCTTTCTCATTCCTAAATAAAAATTGTATGATGTTTCTATTGACCTCATAACGAGATTACCCAAGACACCTCATAAGAATGATATAGTATGGGTTATCATAGATCGACTGATGAAGGTGTCCCTCTTCTTTCCCATCAAGGAGACCTTCACTATTGATGATCTAGGTAGTCTCTATGTGCGAGATATAGTTTGATTTTATGGTGTTTCAATTAATATCATTTATGATAGATTTCCTCATTTCACGTCTTGGTTTTGGAAGGGTATTCATAAGTCTTTGGGTTGTATGTTCTTCTAAGAACTTCCTATCATCCTCATACTGACAGCCAATTTGAATGGATAATTCAGATTTTAGAGGATATGTTACGAACCTATGTACTAAATTTCAATAGTTCATGGTAGAATCATATGGCACTCATATATTTTTCATATAATAATAGCTTTCAATCCACAAACCTGTTTTTTAGTATTTTATAAAAATTAAATTTTTGGTAAGTGGGAACCATACATAGAATCCACATCATCAAGCATTTTAAAACCATGACATTCCACATTAAAAATTCAAAAGTCAACTTTAAAAATTCAAATCAACCACCATCATCAACCTCAAGCCAAAAACCTCAAGTTGTGTACCCACCATGATCCACTATCCATCATCCATCACGCAGTGGCCTCAAACCACATCAGATGGTCACGTCACTAGCTTTCACCATCATCAGTCTTGTCGTCGCCATCCTATTGAACTATTCACCCAAACATCCTCTTCATTGATGTCCACCGCCACAACCGGAAAACCACTGAACACCAACATCATCACCATCTCAAATCATGGGTAAATCATGACACCATAATGAACAACATGTTCGATATCCATCATACTCAAAAATGAACAAAACCAACAACCGGAGATGAAAATAGTTTCACTGATAACATTAAGGAATAAAAACTGAACAAAATCTGTTGAAAAAAAATAGTCCCAATTATCATTGTTGTATCAACAACTGAAAGTCACCATCCATAAAGATAAAGAGTCCCATAGCCATCATCATAGGATAAATCCAAAAGAACATTGAAATTAGAGAAAGCCACCACAAGTTGCACTGCCCAGAAACTCTTACCGCTCCCCAAACACATCCCAAAGCCTCCTTGGTATCCGTCGCACCCGACCGACCTGGAAGTGAGCAAAGGATCTAGAAGTCAGAGTAAGGAGTAAAGGTAGAGAAGGGGGGAAGGGAAAAAATATACCACCATGAAATTATAAAGATGATAACTGGGGTTGAAACTCTAAGGGAAACCAGAACAAAGGTGTTGAATCAGATCCGTTGAAAGAGCCACCAAGTAACAAGAAAGGGGAAAGTGGGGATGAAACCCTAGAATAATGAACTGAAGAAGCTCGAACCAAGGAGATTGAAGGTCCTCCACTGCGAGCAAACACCAACACCTCCCAGTCGCTCTTACCTGTCATCGTGTAAATGGTTGGTCCAATGGCATACTGATTATCCCTTGTACAGTGCTACAGTTCCATCCATGATATGTTTTTCATATCACAGCTTCTCAGATATCACCCTAAACCTTATTGTGTAATATATTTTGATGAAATTGATCATGGTGTAGATGAATCCTTTGACAAGAATTTCATTTTTATTATAAAACATAGTGATAAGTATCTCTATGGAAAGACCATACCTCTAGTGCGAGTGTAATGGCAGTATGGGCGTGTTCAATAGGAGACCTGGGAGTGGGAGACTGATGTACAAGAACATTGACCAGACTTGTTTTTTGATAACCCATATTGATTCATGGATCATCTTAGGTATGATCTATTATATGGTGGGGAGGTTGTAAGAACCCTTCTTTTCTAGGTATTCCCCTCTTTGAGTTTTTGGTTGAACCTATTTTAGTTGGGTCCATAATTTTTGGATGAATATACTTTCTTTAAGTAGCATAATTATGGATTCTTGAATTCTTCTTGGATATTTCAATTTTATTCTCAATCCAGATGTGAAATTAGGCATGGTTATCTATTCTATATTAACCAGAGACTTTAGGGAATGTATTTAGGATAGTAATATAAAAGAATTAAATCTTATTGGTGTTAAATATACCAAGTACATGAAGCACCTAAATAAAGAAGATTTAAAAATAATGGACAGGGATTTTTTTAATGAGGTGGCCCTTGATGCTTCGTTCTCCATTTCATGCTACACTCTAGTAAGGATTAACTCATATCCCCATCCTATTTTGGTAAATCTTTTCTCTAGATAGGTTAAACAACCTTTTCCATTTAGATTCAATAATTCATTGACATTACACCCTGAATGTAAAAAATTGATTCAAGACACATGGAATTCCTTAAACAGCATGGATGATGCCTCATCTTGTGTTCTTAGGCTAAAAGTACATAAGAAAATATTGAAAATTTAGAGTCATGGTAACTTTATCCACAGGGAGGTAAATATCATGCATCTTGAATCATTTCTTTATATTATTCAAGATAGTGATACTTGTGATGATTTTATAGTATGCCTTGAATTGGATAAAAAGATCATACATGATCCCAATAATCTTTTAAACCTCAAAGAATGCATTCAAAGAGAAGATTTTAAAGTCAAATAGCTCAAGGAAGGTGATCAGAATACCAAATTTTTTAACTCTCTTCAAAGAGTCTAGAATATCAATATACCCATAGCTATTCTAATTGATAATGGGATTTTTCTTGATAAAATATAGGATTTGGTTTCCCAAGTTGTTTCTTATTGTAAGAACCTTTTTATGGGCCTATTGCTAACATTCATCTTATGGAAGGTATTATTCCTAGACTTGTTAATGATGAGGAAAATTTAAACCTTATTATTATTCCCCTTGAATTTTAGATTAAGGATATTGTTTTTTTATTAAACTATAGAATCTATCCTAGACCAAATGGGTTTACAAACTCATTTTTTCAATCTTATTGGGAGATTATTCATTGTCAAGTTTACAGTCTTTCACTCACTTTTTCAAGGGAGGGAGGTTAACACGGGGAATTAATGCTCAATTTTTGGCACTAATTCCCAAAGTGGTCAATGAAAATAAGATTCACCTTTTCATACCTATAGAACTTGTTAACACAATTTATAAAATCATTATTAAAATTCTTGCTAAGAGGCTCTCCAGTATTTCCAATATAATTGTGTCACTAAACCAATTTGGTTTTATCAATGGTAGAACTATTTAGGATTTACTTTTTACTTATTTTTAATGCATCAATGATCTTAGTAAATCCACCATAGAGGGTAAAATTTCTATCAATCTTGATGTTAAAAAATCCTTTGATACATTAGACTAGGATTTAATCTGTAAGGTTTTAGGCAATTTCATATTTGATGACATCTTTATTAATTGGTTTAGAACTCTCCTAGGCTCAGCACATATCTTGGTTCTTATCAATGGATCCATTGAGGGTTATTTCACATGTACCATAGTTTTCATTCAAGGTTCTCCTCTCTTGGTCATCATTTTATCCATTTATAAAGATTACTTAAGTAGGCTTCACAGTATGTAAAGTGATAATAAACTCAAATTCATCAGATATTCTAATAGAATTGTTACTCCCACTCACTTATTATATGATGATGACATCATCCTTTTCACTCAAGGTGATAAAATAAACATCATGAACATAAAATAAAATATCCTTCATTATGAGAGAGTCTCGACGCAGGAGATAAGCTAGACTAAATCTTACTTATATTTTTTGAAAAAAATTACTCCAACTAGAAAAGTTTCCATCATTGGTGAGCTAGGAATTAGAGAAGGTATTTTTCATTTCACTTATAATAGTGTCCCCATGTTTTGGATAAAACCAAGTGTTGGGTATTTTTCTCATATTGTTATCCATGTCAAAAATAAGCTAGATTCTTAGAAGGGAAAGATGCTCTCAATGGTTGGCAGGGTTATCCTTGTTAAAATTGTGATTATATTAAAATCTATTTACTTTTTTATGGTTTAGAAGTGGTCGATGGCTCTTATTAAGATTATCAATATCTCCATCAAAAAAAAATTATAGAGTGGAAGCATTATTTAAATAAAAATTATAATGGTTTCTCAGAATCAATATTGTAAACTAATTGATCATGGTGGGATTGGAAGTAAAAAAAATCAAAAAAATCAAAGAATCCTTGTAGGAAAATTTCATGTGAATACTTATTAAAGATAATTCAGGGTCTCTTTATTTTTTAAGATCTATATTTTTAAATAGGATTAAATCTAGGCATTTAAATTATTTGGATTCTTATATTTTTATTTCTCTCAAAAACTCTTTCTACATCATCTCAATTAATTATCACCAGTTATCAAGCATCAATTATTACTTGAAATTTATGTTAGATAACTAGATAGGTACACCTCTTCTCAACTGTATTATCTTCCATGATACTTTTTTTTATATAAATGTGTCGATTAAAGAGAAATGGTTAATTTCATTGGATGTGTTTCCTAATCAAATCAAGAAGTTGGTTATAAATTATAATTTTATTAAAGGTGGTGATACTCTTGTTTGGGAACATGCCTCCAATGGGGTATATTCGTAAAAATCCTTTTATCATGAGGTTGTGAAAGTGAATTTCAACAATTAGGAAAAATATTTGAGTATAAATATTATCTTTCCATCTAGATTTTCTTTTTATTGGAGACTCATGCACTAAAAACTTCCTACTTATGGTTTTATTAGTTTTTTGTTATTATTCTTTGCTTCATATGTGCAATATGTCATTAGAATTGGGAGGAAATTGATCCCTTATTATTAAGATGTGTCACTACCTCTACGCTATGAACTATAGTAGAGGATTTTTTTAAAATTAGTATTCCCATCACTAGTATAATTCAGAATCATCTACTTGTTTGTATTTCTATGCCTCTTTAAAATTATATGTGAAACCTATTTCTTAAATCCAATTTATAGGCCATTATTTCTATTTGTAACATCCAGAATAAAATAAATTATGGGGTGTCGCCTTCAGTGTACAACTTTGGATCATATTCTCTCTGCTGTGAAATATGAAAATGAGGGTGAAAATGGATATTGGGATAATTAAATTCTTTATTTTTCTATACTTAAGTGTTTTGGAATTATAGGTAACTATCTGCCTCTTTATGGGAACTTGGAATTCATGTGGATCCCTCCATTACTGGAATGGATCAAATGCAACATGAATGGTGGATCATAAGGAAATATAGGTCCTTCTGGTTATGGTGTGATTTTCATTGGATATTACAAAGCAATGAGGATATCTCAATTTGTATCTTGAGTATGAATCCACGAACATTATTTAGGCTATCAGGAATGGTATCATTCATCTATCATGAAAACTGACTCTAAGATAGAGAAAAGGCATGGATTTTCTTTTAATCATGAATTATATCATCACAAATGCATATCATGAGGAAAAGAATTTTTTTGATGTGATTTATAATAACGGGTTTACTAGTCTTGAGTTGATATGGTGCAACAACATTCCTAATAAGATTCTCTCTTTTTGGAAAATGATTATTATAAAAAATATTTTTTCCGAATTTTTTAATTTTTTTTATTCAAAAAAGGATACTTATACTTTTGGGAAAGTTATCATTTTATCAATAAAAACTACATTATTATTTTTCTTGTATTTTTGGATTGATCAATTACCTCAACTATTTAGTTTTTCTATTATTATTGTACTATTTCCACTATTTTTGTTTATCTGATATTTATTTCACTTTTATTAAAACTCTATACCAGGGGGTATAGTCTCCCTAATATTTTCTTTACAACCTCACTACTAATCAATAGCCTCTGGTATATGGAGAGGCATACTTGAGGTCTAGTAACCAATCCGGTTTGGCCCCATGAGAGGGTGTTGGGTCAGGGGATGTTATGAAGTGGTATCAAATGATTAGGTTTTTATTTTCTGTTTCTATAATATTTGGGAAAGTTATAAAGAAGATTAGGAATATGTTAGGACCTAGTAATTATATTTTTTATGGGAGTACCTAACCCATGTATGGGGTAAATCTGAGTACCCAATGATGGGATTTTTTTCTTATTGTTCACTTGTTATAGTTGATATTATTTCACCTTGGTTGATTCACATATTGTGTGATATTATTGTTTATTAAGATATATAATTATGGCCCAGTATGGAATGAGATGAGTATGCATGCATCATGGTAGGAATGTAGGGATATATATTGACATTCATTGTTCATGATAGGAACATATTTATTACATGCGATATATTTTCCTATATGAACTGTGAAATGATATACCTATTATATATGATGAAAAAGGTAATAAATGAATTGTTATGTCATGTCAATTAACTAGTTAAGACAAGTTTATAGAGACCATGATCCATTGTTTCTCTACTATTATCACCTATTTATTATTACCTTGAATCTTATCTAGTGTTCTAAGAAGTGTGTTTGTATTGTAGAAAAAATATTTCCTTGTCCTCTTTGAATTTGTCATTTGGATATCAGAAATTAGGACACTCTTAACATAGTTAAACCAGAGCTTCCTATAGCTCTTGAGAATAAAATGGATATTCAACTTCATGATAACTTCCTGAGGGTCAATAGATCCATGGAAAGTAATATTATTCACACTTTACATTCAATGTTTGAGATGATGAGAGAGTTTTAACTGAAGCATCCACCTATGTTCACTAGGGAGGGAGGCTCCCAGGAATCCAAGTTCTGGATCGAGTCAGTCTAGAAAATATTCAAGCACCTCATGAAATCCACATATTGAAGGGTTAATCTTGATTCATACATGCTTTTTGGACCTTCAAAGAATTATTGGGACACTCAATAGAAATATGGTAAGTAAGAGGAGTTATCTTGGAAGGACTTTGAAATGAAGTTCCAAAGATACTTATAACCAAAATCAATGAGTGGTGAGAATTATCATGAGTTCATGAACCTGATGGATGAGTTAATTTCAATGATTCACTATACTAAATGTTTCATTAAATTACAGTGTTTTTTCCATCCTTGGAAGCTGATGAGATTTACAGGGTGAGGCATTTCTAATATGGGCTTTGCTTTGAGATCAGGTCAAATGTGAATGCCTTTTTCTTGAGTAGCATTTTGAACATGATGAATTGGCCTCTAATCATGGAATAGAATTGTTGAGAGGCCCTAAGCAGTGTCTAAGTTTTTTCATCAGGGTGAACTGGGATCTCTTACTCTAGTGGTAAAAAGTGTCGTTATGACTATTATCACTAATGAAACAACAGGAAGAGCAGTCGGGGCAATGGATATCCATTTCAAGACTATGTTCCATTATAGTTCTATGAGGTTGTAAAGTTTGTCCACGTGTATACTTAGTATTAATACCCTTCTTTGGATTTAAATTTTTACAGAAGGTTGGGCCACCTGTAGAGGTTTTGTAGGACCATGTTGTAGTATAGTAGTGGAAGGAGATCATGATAGATACCAGAGTTTGGAAAGGAGTCAGGTATCCATTAGTGAACTAATATCTGGAGTTACATTTTACATTCAAGTCAAGGAAGGGGACATGGTACCCTAGTGCAGGAGTGATAGTACCATCTAGAGGGAGAAGCATATAAGATTTATATTGGATCCCAAGGTAGAGGGGTAATTCTTCTACACAACATGTAGTATACTCCATCCAGTTTGGATGTATGATATTCTACCATTAAAGGTACAATTCTTATATCATCTACCCTTTATTTTGTTTTATAAAATATAGTATCATTATATTCCTTTATATCTCTTCTTTTTACAAATGTTTTTGTATTTTTTGTGGAAGGATTGGATGTTTTATTGGCCATCGACATGTTGTTGGGAGTAGGGTCATAGAATATAAAACATTTCAAGGCATGTTTTCTATAAATTGGCGGTTACCATTTCTTTTGGGAACTGTTTGTGTTGGAAATGACATGTTTTTATTTGATTATAGGTATAGATTAGTGGGTTTTGTACCCATATCTCATCAACTGTTATCATAGGAGAGTTATATTTCTATCTCTAGGAGGAAAATATTTTTACCAGGGTGAGTGGGATCTTCATGTTGGTTGTGCATGACTAATTCAATAGATATTAGACTGTATCCAAGATGAGATAGTATGTATTTCTCTATATGATGGTGGAATATAGCAGGATACCTTTCCTCCAATGGTAGACCGTTTTTAGGATGTTTTTCATGAAGATTTCTATAGCTTACTACCTGAGAGAGAGATCTAGTTCACGATAAAGTTAGTGTTGGGAGAAAAACTAGTTTTTATCCCGTCTTACAATATAGCACACACAGATCTTTGGGAATTGGAATTTTAGTTGTAAGATATGGAAGCTAATGGTTTTATATGACCAAGTACATCACTTTTGGGTTATCCCATGATTTTCTCCAAGAATCCTGATGGGACTTTGCGCTTGTTTATGGAATATTGAAGATTGAACTAGATGGTGGTCAAGAAACGGTATCCACTTTCACGCATAAACAATCTCTTCAGTCAAATGAGAGGTTCCCATATTTTCTCTAAGATTGAATTAAGATCAGGATACCATCAGTTAATAATGAGGCCATCATACATACCTTGGACTAGTTTTAGTAGTAGGTATGGATTTTACGAGTTTGTGGTGATTTCATTCAGTCTGAAAAACATGCTTGCGATATCCATGACCTTGATGAAATGGATTTTTCAACTTTTATTGGATCTGTTTGTGGTGGTTTTTGACAAAAAAATCTTAGTGTACTCCCAATATGTAGATGATCATCATCAAAAACTTTACATCATCTTGAGTACATTGATAGGGAATTAGATTTATTCCATGATAACCAAATGTATTTTCTAGATTGATAAAGTGCACTTCCTGGGTCATGTTATCTCAGAGGCAAGAGTGGTAGTAGACCCCAAGAAGGTTGTAGCTATAGTATCTTGGAAGCATCCCAATAATGTTTTCGATATTTGGATTTTTCTTAGTCTATCAAGGTATTATTAGTGTTTTATTTAGGACTTATCCTATCTAGAAGCACTGGTGTCCAGGATGACCAAGAAATGGGTGAATTTTATTTGGTGAAATTCTTGTGAGAGAATATTTTAGGAGCTAAAGAGAAGGATGACCTCAGCACCAGTTCTCACTTTTCCTATGCCAAGAAATAATTTTACCATGTCATGTGATTAATCCAATATTGGATTAGTATCATTTCTAATGTAGGAGGATCGAGTGGTTTCTTATAGCTTCTGATATCTGAGACTGCATGAGATGAATTTCCCTAATCATGATTTGGATTTAAATGTGGTAATATATGCCCTAAGATACTAGATACACTATATTTTTTGAGAGAGTTTTATGGTGTATATGGAACATAAGAGCCTCAGGTACATCTTTTCTCAGTGGGACCAGAACCTTCGACAGAGAAGGTGGGTCGAGTATCTTTAGTCTTTCAACCTCAATCTGTCTTATACACTGCGTAAAGGAAATGATGTTGTTGATGCCTTAATCCAAAAGACACAGATAGAGGTAGTTCATGAGTCTTGCGACGAGTGGTGTATGATGAAACTCTTTACAGATATTCATTTAGATATTTAGGAGTCATAAGGATGAGTAGCACTAACCCAACATTCATTTTACCAATTCTTTTAGATTGGATCAAGATCAACCAGTTATTTTATCTAGAGGGATTATCCCTGAGGGATAGCTTATATGATGGGGATCCACCATCAGGATGGTCTCTTGGAAATGGAAATTATCTTTTTTTTCATGGCTAATTATGGGTCCCTGTAGGCTTTCCGGAGGAGTTGATAAGGGAGTTTCATACTTCTAGATGGGTAGTACACCCATGTCTGATAAAGATGTGTCATGATCTCTATAGACAGAACTGGTGTCCAAGAATGAATAAAGAGATGGTGGGATTCATGTTCATATGATCCACCTATTAGCAGGTGAAGGCCGAACATTAGAGGATTTCTAGGATATTACAACCTTTTCTCATTCCTAAATGAAAATGGGATTTTGTCACTATGGACCTCATAATCAAATTACCTAAGACACCTCATCAGAATTATGTAGTATGGGTGATCGTTGATCGACTGATGAAGGTGTCCCACTTATTTCTCGTTAGGGAGACCTTCACTATTGATGATCTGGGTAGTCTCTATATGTGAGATATAGTTTGATTTTATAGTGTTTCAAGTAATATAATTTATGATAGAGTTCCTTATTTCACATCTTGGTTTTATAAGGGTCTTTATAAGGATATGGATCATAGGTTCTTTTGAGCACTTCCTATCATCTTCATACTAAAATCCAATTTGAATAGACGATTCATATTTTTATAGGATATGTTATGAACTTTTGTACTGGATTTTGATGGTTCATGGGAGTATCATATGGAACTCATAGTTTTTTTATATAATAATATCTTTCATTCATCGATCAAGATGGAACCCTTTGAGGATTTGTTTGGTAGGGCATTTCATTAGCCTCTTTATTAGTTAGAGGTAGGTGATTCAGCACTTATTTGACCTATTCTTGTAAAGGAGATGTCTGATCAAGTTTATTTGATCAGGAAATGGTTGGTGACTGTGTAAAACAGGCATAAATCTTACACTGACCAGTGGAGATGACCTTTGGACTTTGAGTTGGGTCATCATTTTTTCCTTTGTATATCACCTAGGATGGGGAAACACCATATAAAAAAATAGGAAAAGCTATCAGCCAAGTTTTTTAGGATATTTGAGATAGTGGAAAGGTTTTTTCTAGTGGCATTCTTATTGTCCCTTCTACAATGCTACAGTTCCATTCATTCCATATTTCACATATCACAGCTTCATAGATATCACCTGAACCTTCTCACATAATATATTTTGAGGAAGTTGATCATGGTGTAGATATATACTTAGAGGAGAATTTGAAATGTATTATGGACCATAATGATAAGTATCTCTGGGGAAAGACCATACCACTAGTGCGGGTGTAGTGGCATCATGGGCATGTTCAAGAGGAGACCTCAGAGAGGGAGACTAATGTACAAGCACATTGGATAGGCTTGTTTTTTGATAGACCATATTGATTCATGGATTATCTTAATGATGAGCTATTATATGGTGGGGAGGTTGTAAGAACCCTTATTTTCTAGTTATAACCCTCTTTGAGTTTTTGGTTGAACCTATTTTAGTTGGGTCCTTAATCATTTAAACCTTGGTGGACAAACCTTTTCTTTGGTTATGGAACAATTTCATTGGGGGAAATGACCTAAAGTTCTACGTGTATGTTTGTTTGAATTAGGGGATTCCAAGTTTAAATTTATCTAAGCTCACAAAGGGTTTCTTCTCAGGCTTGGGTGGAGTTAAGTTTTTTCAATATTTTTTGTGGAAATATTTAGTGACTATTGCTTATAGGACATATTCATGTTATGTAAGTAATTCATTATGAAAATATTTCACTTAGATGAATCCAGGAAATGGTTTTAGGGTGTGAATTTTATGCACATGATGAATTCATTATAGGTTGTGAAAATTTTTATTGGTGTAAATGTAACCCAAGGTGATGTGCTTTTTTATGTATATAGAATTCACCTAGTGTAAGGGGATCATGACATTAATTCATCAGGACCAATGGTTTTAAATCATGTTGCACGCCTGACTCTTTCCTATTTCATTATGCGGACTCCTCTATCAAACCCTAGGGAAAATCTAGATGATTTTTAGGCAATTCATTACCTTCCAAATGTCATGGTCTTTAATTTAGTCTCTGATGAGTTCCTTAATTTTTGTTTTCTCTTTTCTTTGTATATCCTCTATTATAGAAGTGTGATCACCCAACCACCATTGAATTAGGATTTGATATTGATTCATGCTTGATCTAGGTTTTACTTATTGATCTCTTTCACCTTCCTTCTTTATTGACATTCCATTTTGAGGGTGTTGCATTGATCACCGGATAAAGTTAGGTGGTCTAGAACAAACCCCTATGGTCTGTTTCTATTTGTGTAAGTGTGTGAAATACTATTTGATCATGAAAACACAACATTTGTATTAACTAATAGTATAATGGGTGTTGATAATCATGTGTTTGAACTAATCCTTGGATCCCCTTGGATCCAATAGTTGTGAGACATGTCTAGTGGCCCCCTATAGTGTGGGTTTACCCTTAAACGATAATGAATTGTATTTTTGCTTGAAACATGAATTATCATGACATGAGACCTTAGTTGATTACTTGTGATAGTATCACTTTGCAAAATGGATTAGTTTTTTATTTAAATGATTGGAGATACTTTGATATGAGATGGGTGTGTACACTAGAATAATAATGGATTAAGACATAATTTTATGAATGAAATGGGTAATTTAAAGATAAAATGTAATTGGATGAACTGAACTTTGTGGATTATAATGTTATTTTGTGTTAATATTTCCATTATGACTTGTGTTTTATTTTATACTGAAATGCTTATATAGAGGTATTGGACTGGTTATGCTGAAATTATTATATAGAGGGCTTGGCCTGGTTATGATAAAATGCTTATATATAGGGCTTGGCCCGGTTATGCTGAAATGATTATATAGAGGTATTGGCTCAGTTATGATGAAATGTTTATATAGCGAGATTTTCCTGGTTATGTATTGATGACATGGACATGTGGTTATGTTTGGCATGGTGATTCTACATGCTCAGAGATATCCTGGCATGGTTTTGAAGCAGGTTAACAGTTATGTTGTATTAATTGATTAATTAATACCTTGTTTTCTCTTTGTTACATGCACTTACTATAAGATTGGTTTTTTTATACATTGTGGTTTCAAACTACTAATTTTTTACTCACAACCTATTTAATACATTTTTTGGTACTTGAGAAAATTACAAGAATGCAAGTTTGAACAAGGTAAAAGGACCTTGTTGTTGATTATTTCTTACTAGATGGGTTGGAGCTTAGAGACGGGACCACCGTGGGGATTGGGACCGCAGTTTTTGGTATCTTCTTTGAGTTGTTTTTTTCTTAATATTTATTACATATATATTAATGCATAGATACATTCCATCCTATCATTACATTATGTTTTTCTTGTATTGTTTGATTGATCAGTTTCCACTACTATTTGGTTTACCTACTATTATTGTACTATTTCATTTATTTCCTTTACTCTGATAATTATTCCACTATTATTAAAACTCTATATCAGGGGGTATAGTCTCCCCACTATTTCATTTAGACCCCTTCTACTAGTCTATAGCCTCTAGTGTATGGGGTGGCATGATTGAGGTCTAGTGGCTAACCCGACTTTGCAATGTGAGAGAGTGTTGGATCAGGGGGTGTTACATTTCTAGTAGATGGTGGAAAACTAAATATGGGTCATTAAAAATTTAAAATATGTGAGATTTGTATACTTATAAATAATCGGAATATGTCTTTAAATTTTTCTAAAAGGACACCAAAATGTTGAAATATAGAATTGGTTCATAAGGATGTTTAGGGGCCTGGCCCAATTTGTTTTTATGGAAGAGCTAGGTACTTTGTTACCTTCATTGATGATTCTATAAGAAAAGTATGTATGTAATTTCTAAAACATAAAAATTAAGTGTTTTGAATCTTTGTTCAATTAAATACAATGATGAAAAGATAAAATGGAAGAAAGGTGAAATGTATGAGGTTATATAATGGTGGTGAGTTTACTAGAAGGTGTTTCTAGAAGTATTGCAAGAAAAGCGGAATCTAGCATGATAAGGTTATTCGAGGAACACCTAAAAAATGGTGTATTTGAGAGAATGAATATGATGTTGATGGAGAGAAAAATAATTATGCTACTACATTCTAGAATGCCTAAGGATTTTTAGGAGGGATAAGTAGGAATAAAACTCACTTAATAAATAGGATTCCTTCAATGCTGGTTGGAAAGTGTAATGGTTAAACCAACTAGGACCTGTCTAGATGATAGAAGGATAAGTTTTCACAACACCAATCCTGCCTCCAATAGAATAAGGGCTGGTGAAAATCACCAAGAAGGCATAATGTAAATGGTAGTTTTTTCCTAGTGTACTTATATGCACTCACTCAACCAAATCCATGAAACAGTGTAGAGGAATCATTCCTTAGTACGATAAGGGGATTCCACTCAATAGATATAGGACATGTTCCCTAGTATGATAAGGGGTGCCACTCAATGAATAGAGGACACACACCCTATCACAAAAAGGGGTACCACTCACTATATAGATAGATAGATAACTCATTCCCTAGTACGTTATGGGGTTCCAATCAAATCATGGAGGACCCACACCAAATCATGATAAGGGGTTCCACTCAGAGGGTAGAAGACCTGTGGCCTAGCGTCATAGGGGGGATTCCACTCAAAGTGTAGAGGACCCATTCCCTAGTTCCATAGGGGGGAGCCACTCAACCAGTGAAAGGAGTATGGAGGACCAGCACATTGGTGTGGTAGAGGAGTTTTCCAACCCCAACCTCTCTCTGATGATCCTTCCTGGTCATTATTACTGGTCCAGCATCACCTAAAGAAGTGTTACACTCTCAACACCTCACATCATATCTTGAAATATATAGTGAAGGATACCATCATGATCTACGTGTAAAATTTATCAGGATAGGCTACTTGTGGGATAGAATTTGAGTTTAGGAGGAGATACACATGGAGGAAGTCTTTGAGAAAAGTACATGGTGTGTACTAGGGGTCACATGGTGTGTGACCTCACCTTGACTCATGGTCGTGTCCTTTCCATCACATGGTTTTGATGTCCATGTAGTATTAAATAGCATTTAAGGGTACTACACGGCATTTCTTGACCACATGGGGCCAACCTATTTTCTCTTGGCCATTCCCATGTACTTCGGGTCATGCTCATGTACCTAGTTGTTCCTGGATATTGGGTCATTCCCATGTCACTACTAAAAAATAGGACTTTAATAGTGCTAAAAATGGGCTTTATCAGTGCTAGAGAAGCGATGACTACTAGAGCAAGATTAAAAGCTTGAGTCTTTTGTCAGTGCTAAAAATCCCTGATAAAGAACCCCTTTATCAGTGCTTTTAAAAACACTGATAAAGGATCCCTTTATCAATACTTGTAAAAGCACTGATAAAGGACCATTTATCATTGCTTGTAAAAGTGATGATAAAGGATCCCTTTATGGGTGCTAAAAAGGGGGCACACTGCAATATTCTATAATAGCACAATGCAGCACCAGTGCATTGTGTTGTAACAACACACCAGAGCACAAAAAAACACCAAAAAATTAGAAAAAACAATTAATAAAATATAATTTAAATGAATAGAAAATAATTTAGGCTCATTTTCTTAGTTTTGGAGATGTGATACATGTTTTAAATAAAAAGGATACTAATATATTAAAAAAATTAACTTGGAGTCATATCGGTCACACCATGCATCAGATTGAGGTGTGTTTGATTCTTACACATCTCAAATGACTTATGGATCATTTTTCTAAAGTATCAAAATTATATGAGTGTGTTTGCTCAGTTTTGATTACATCGCTTAAATGTTTTACTAAAATTTCATTTTAAACTGGAAACACTCACTTTGACTCATACCGGTCACATCTTATGTCAGTTTGATGTGATACTAATTGGTACACATCATAAATGACTTCTGAATCATTTTCCTAAATTATAAATTTGAGGACCCCAACCCTAGTAACCCATAGTCAGTGCCTAAAACATGGTGTGTAATTTTTTCATAAAAATATGTTGTTCAAAAAATTACACATATCATTCCATCATAGAGAATATTTTCGATTTAGGTTCTAGAAAACCAGATACAGCTAATACATTTCTTCAAAATCTTGAAAAAGATATGCTTCATATTGTTTCCATCACATAAAAGTACTCAAATCTTGACAAATCTACCAACCCTGTAAAAATAAATTAAAAATGTAGGGTGAGATTTTAAAATGATCAGTAAGGGTTTTTAAAACAAATTAATGAAATTCCTTTTTTTTAAACATCCTTTTAAATAATTACCAAATATTTTATTAAAAGGTAAACAACATTTTCTGAACCACATAGTCAACATTTTTTAAAGGTTACTTGAAAAAAAATAAGGAAAAATCTTACACAAGATTTTTTATTTAAAAACTATAGATAAAACACATATTAGAATACGCGTACATGTACAAGAATAAATGCATGGAATGATGCATAACCTAGAAATTGATCAAACAAATTTTAGGGTGACATGCAAGGATGATGATACTAACAAGCACATGAAATAATACCCACTTAGAATTACATAAGTAACAAAATCATGTTTCACTTAACACTTGAAATGAAATTCATCAAATGACAGAGGTAATATTGATTTTCGTATCAAAGTTCTAGAAATAGGTACTACACTTCCTTTATAAGTGACTTTCCAAGTACGAACTTCATTATTCCATGTGCATTTACTACCATTTTCATAAATAAAAGATTCTTAACCAAGGATATTATACTAGTTGAATATTCACATGGTTAGTTAAATATTAATCACATATAGAGGAAATTAATAATTCCATACAATCATAAACATTCTGTCGAGGCCTCATTTTAAGACCATACATAATCATTATTTCAAGGCCTCGTGCCATGACCTAGTTTGTCTCATGAGACCTATCGATGCATTGAAAGGCTATAATGGGCCTCACCTATCACATAATCAGTCCAATGAATTCATCATATGTCTAAATGTATTTAAATAAAAGTGTCACATACCACTTTGATTTAATAAATAATTTATTTTATTTGAAGAGACCCATACCACTTCAAATAATTAATTTATGTATTTTATTTGAAGTGTTGCATACCACTTAGAATAATTAAATTCTTAATCCATAAGATATTATAAGAGATAAATTTCCATTTTTCAACTCTGTCCATATTCATAAATTAATCATGCATTAATATTAAACTAAAGACTACATGGACACTTATACATACAAGTGATAATAACTGGTGCACATAAAATAATTGTTTCTTTGTATTTGTCACGTGAAATAATAATTCTTAAAACCCTTGTTACATGAATATAAACACTCAATGTATACATGTTTTTGAATTCAAGATAGATATCATTCACATTCCAAACCATTCTCTAATAAATGTAAGTGTCAAACAGACATAAAATTAAATAACTAAAAGCATTCATTGTGTAAGATTCATTATGAATTGAAATATATTAAGTATAGATGTAAAAAAAATTATTTCATGTGAGATATTGATGCATAAACACTTAAACACTCTTCATTATTCATGTTTGTGTGTAAATATTAAGAAAAGTTACTTCTAACTATTTATCCTAAAATTATAAATTTAGATTTATGTAATATCAATTTAAATACAAACCGATGACTTCTTTAAAACTTTTTAGGCACACAATAACAAAACAAAGTTTTGTTATTGTTTTCAAAAATCAAAATGAATTTGTGATCATTCAGACATGCACATATATAATTTTGGTATTTATTTATAAATGTGGGTTTCAAAAATTATATTAAACCATATATACACAAAGTGTATACATGTGATTTTCACAATAAAAACAAGGTTTGATAAATCATTATAAATATTGTACACTTCAAAATCATAATTAAAACACTAAAATTGGTTTTATGAAAACCTAATTCATATTATAATTAAAACCTATATATATACATATAACCGTATATACACATATATATTTATATGGTCCAATTAAAAAACAAAATAGAATCCTTACATGATTTACATGCATTTAAGAACATCATTTAAAAACAAATGATCATCATTAAAAAATCATAAAAATAGTATAGCTTTGTTTTAAAAATAAACATATATAGGTATATAGGTATTTATATATATATATATTAATCTAACACAAAGAAAAAATAAGACCATAAAAATGTTATACGTATCATAAACACTAATTAAATTCTTGAAAAAATCATTTATAAAACTATAAGTTGTTTGGGATTGAAAGTTACATAACAATGTATATACACAAAGTGTACATATGGGGTGTTCATAGCTAAAACTAAATTTATTAAATCCATACAACCATCAAATACCTAAAAACATTAGTTACTCACTAACTCCATTCCCATGAAAACTTAAAATAAGTTGAGATTAAAAACTATGTGTGTATATATATACACACATGTTGTAAATAAGGTTTTTGCATATAGATAAAAAGTCAAAATAATCCCTTACTTGAACTCAAAGGTTGAGTGGAGTTGAGCAGAGGTTGGAGAGGATTTGTAGAAGAGAGAAACCCATAAGTTTTATAGGTGCAAAGTAGGTTTATATAAATAGTGTATGTATATATATTTTATACACACTCTAGTTCAATCATAAAAACATAAACAGAGGGGCCTAAATCAATTCTAATAAAACATTTTAGAAAAAAAAAACTTTGTTGGTGAAAAAATTAGAGGGACCGATCATTTTATTATATATATATATTAGAGAAAACTTTCATGAAAAAATTTCTGGTTATATTAAAATAAACACATGTGATGACCTGTGGAAAGATGAAAGGTGGGAGACTGGGCCATGGAGAGGGATAGGAGGACTCACGGGCGAGGGAAGAATAGTGTAAAGATAGTGATGACCCCTAGTGCGGCGTGAGGAAGAAGAAGAAGATAGGAGAAGGTGTGGAAAAGAACAGACGGGCCAGATCAACCGAGGTTGATCGGGCAGTTGTGACAAGTTGCGGGGTTTTAAAGAAATATTGATGGTTTAGATTAATCATGGCTTGATCGGAAGGTCGTGGTGATACCGCAGTTTTTAAAATAGATGAGCGATCAAGATTAACTGTGTCCCTTGCAGGATGGTCTAAAGAAAACACAGTGGAAATGTCGCGGTGGTGGGTTTTGATGGCCATATGGATCGTACGGCTGAGATCTTGCACAACGAGATTAAATGTCTAGGATTAGATCCCCCTTTAAAAACCAAATCCCACATTTAAATAGAGGCAGTTTGGAGTCTGCCATATATACCTCGATGATTCATAGCTATGGAAATGAACTCCCTTCCCCCTCCCTGATACTGCCCTATACTAGTTCTCTCCTATGGGCGTGCTCTACACCCACCCTATGTCGTCGTGCCGCCCTACACGGTGGTGCTGTCTTGCAACACCCATGCGCCCATGTGGGCCCGCACACCCTCATGGATGGCCCGTGCTAGCTGGGGATCCAAGGCTTGGCCACCCAACTTCTTAAGGAGTGATGCGAGATGCCTCCCCCAGTTGACTAGATGTCTAGCCTTAGGGGTAATATTTTTTTTGTATAACCCTTGATAAAAAACAATGTACATAAGTACATTATTAATGGAAAACATTGTTTTAGATCCTTTTCACGTTTTAAAACTTTCAAAATCAAAATATACCATATAACTTTATCTAAAAGCAAAGAAAGCAAAAAATGAAATAGTTAATATGTACTTTCATTAAAACAGACAATATCCTTAATTTTATTAATCCAAAACATGATTTCAACTTCATTTTAAGCTTTAAAACATTATACTTTCAAAATATAAGATAAGTTCAGCTAAAATTGTGTTCAAAGATATAAATTTAAAGAATTTTTAAAACATTCTAATTTCTTAATATGCTTAAATATTTAGAATATAAAATAATCAAAATACATAAAAATACCTAATGGTTATAAAATTTTATGACCGTTAAACAAAACAACGGTCTTCTAAAGACCTCAACATCCAAAAATGGTAATATTTAACTTTAAGTCCTTATAAATACTTGTTTAGAGTGTTCCAAACTTCAAAAACCAATTTGGTGAAGATGGTGCTCTACATCCCCTTGATGCTCAGTATGGTTGCCATTGTTCTTTCCATAATTTTCTTCATTGTGATAGACCTGAAGGATTTTCACTACCTACTTGGTTTGTTTGTTTTGTTTGGTGGTCCCCCGGTGATTCTAATAGGTCTCCTAGTAGGTATTCTAGGTTAATAAGGGTCTTTTGTCCTTATGGAAATGTATTTACTACCATTGTCATAAATAAAATATTCTTAACCAAGGATATTTTACTAGTCAAATACTCACATGGTTGGTTAAATATTAATAATATATAGAGAAAATTCATAATGTCAGAAAATCATAAACATTTTTTCAAGGCCTTGTGCCAAGACCATACATAATCATTTTGTCAAGGCCTCATTCCATGACCTTGTTTGTCTCATTAGACCTACTGATGCATCGAGAGGCCATAGCGGGCCTCACCCATCACATAATCAGTCCAATGCATTCATCATATGTCTAAATGAATTTGAATAGAAGTTTCACATACCACTTTGATTTATTAAATCATTCCTTTTATTTGAAGAGTCCCATACCACTTAAAATAATTAATTTATGTATTTTATTCAAAGTGTCTCATACCAATTCGAATAATTAAATTCTTAATCCATAAGATATTATAAGAGATAAATTTACATTTTGAAACTATGTCCATATTCATAAATGAATCATGCATTAACATTAAACTAAAGACTGCATGGACACCTAGACATACAAGTGATAATAATTGGTGCACATAAAATAATAGTTTGTTTGGGTTTTTCATGTGAAATAATAATTCTTAAAACCCTTGTTCCATTAATATAAACACTCAATGTATACATGTTTTTGAATTCAAGATAGATATCATTCATGTTCCAAACCATGCTGTAATAAATGGAAGTGTCAAACAGATTAAAACATAAACTTAAATAACTAAAAACATTCATTATGGCAGATTCATCATGAATTGAAATATAGTAAGTATAAATGTAAAACAAATTATTTCATGCAAGATATTGATGCATAAACACTTAAACACGCTTCACTATACATGTTTGTGTGTAAATATTAAGTGAAGGTACTTCCAACTATTTATCCTAAAATTATAAATTGATATGATTGTAATATCAATTGAAATAACAAGGAGATTACTTCTTTAAAACTTTTTAGGCACACAATATCAAAAAAAAAGTTTTTTTTATTGTTTTCCAAAATCAAAATGAATTTGTGATAATTCAGACATGAACACATGTAATTGTGGTATTTATTTTTACTTGTGGGATTTGAAAATTATATAAAACCATATATACACAAAGTGTATACATGGTATTTTCACATTCAAAATAATGTTTTATAAATCCTTATAAATATTGTACACTTCAAATTAAATCACTAAAATTAGTTTTATGAAAACCTAATTAAGATTATAATTAAAACCTATATGTATATATACATATAACTGTATATACACATATATGTTTATATGGTCCAATTAAACAAAAAAAATAATCCTTACAATATTTACATGCATTTAAAAACATCATTTAAAAACAAATGTTCATCATTTGAAAATCATAAAAATAGTATAGCTTTGTTTTATAAATAAACATATATACATATATATGTATATATATATTTTAATCAAACAAAAAGAAAAAATAAGCCCTTAAAATGTTGTATGCATCATAAACATAAATTAAATTTGAGAAAACATCATTTGGAAAACTAGAAGTTGTTTGGGATTGAAAGTTACATAACACCGTATATACACAAAGTGTACATATGGGGTGTGCATAGCTAAAATGAAATTTATTAAATCCATACAAGCATCAAATACCTCAAAAACAATAGTTAATCACTAATTCCATTCCTAGGAAAAATTAAAATAGGTTAGGATTTAAAACTACGTCTATATATATATATACACATAATTGTATACACACAAATTGTAAATAAGGGTTTCACATATAGAAAATAAATCAAAATAATCCCTTACATGAGCTCAATTTTTGAGTGGAGTTGAGAAGAGGTAGGAGAGGATTTGGAGAAGAGATAAATCTATAAGTTTTATGGGTGAAAAATAAGTTTATATAAATGGAGTGTGTGTGTGTGTGTGTGTGTATATATTATACACACTTTGGTTCAATCATAAAAACATAAACAAAGGGGACTAAATCAATTCGAATCCATCATTTTAGACAAAAAAACCTTAGTGAAAAACTTATATGGACAAATAATTTGATAAAATATATATATATTAGAGAAAACTTGCACAAAAATAGTTCAGGTTATATTAAAATAAATACTTGTGAAGACCTACGGAATGATTAAAGGTGGATGATCGGGATGTGGAGAGGGATAGGAGGACTCACAGGCGAGGGAAGAATAGTGGAGAGATGGTGATGGCCACTGGTGCGGTGCAAGGAAGAAGAAGAAGATAGGAGAAGGTGTGTAAAAGAATAAACGGTCCAGATCAATCGAGGATGATCAGACAGTTGTGGTGAGTTTTTGGGTTTTAAAGACAGATAGAGTGTTTAGATTAATCATGGATTGATCAGACAGTTGGGGTGATACCAAGATTTTTAAAACATATGAGCAGTTAAGATTAATTGCATCCCCGATCAAACGGTCCAAAGAAAACTCGATGGAAATGTCACGGTGGTGGGGTTCGAAGGCCGGACGGATTGGATAGCTGAGATCTCTCAGAGTAAGATTGAATGGCTAGTATTAGATCCCCCTTTAAAAACCACATCCCACATTTAAATGGAGGTAGTTTCAAGTCCTCCTTATATACCTCTATGATCTGGGGCTAGGGAAATAAACTCCCTTCCCCTCCCCGATACTGGCCCATACCGGTTCTCTCCTACAGGAGCGCTCTGCGCCCACCCTATGCTGCCCTGTATAGTGGCACCACCTTACAAAACCCATGTGCCCCTGTGGGCGCACACACCCTCATAGCCAGCCTGTGCTGGCTGGGGATCCAATTCTTAGCCGCCCCACTCCTTAGAGAGTGATGCAATCTGCCTCCCTCGACTAGCTAGATGGCTAGCCTTAAGGGTTGTTTTTTGTATAACCCTTGATAAAAAAAAAAACAATGTACATAAGTAAATTATTAATGGAAAACAAGGTTTTATATCCTTTTAAAGTCTTAAAACTTTCAAAATAAAAATATACCATATAACTTGATCTAAAACCAAAGAATGCAAAAAAAATGAAATAGTCAATATGTACTTTCATTAAAACAAGCAATATCCTTAATTTTATTAATCTAAAACATGATTTCAACTTCATTTTAAGCTTTGAAACATTATACTTTCAAAATCTAAAGATATGTTCAATTAAATTTGTGTTCAAAGATATAACTTTAAATAAATTTTAAAACATTCAAAATTCTTAATATGATTAAATACTTAGAATATAAAATAATCAAAATAGTTAAAATAATCAAAATACTTAAAAATACCTAATGGTTATAAAATTTTATGACTGTTAAAAAAACCAACAATCTTCTAAAGGCCTCAACAGCTAAAAATGGTCATATTTAACTTCAAGGCCCTATAAATACTTGTTTAGAGTGTTCCAAACTTCAAAAACCAATTTGGTGAAGATGGTTCTCTACATCCCCTGGATGCTTAGTACGGTTACCATTGTTCTATCCATAATGGTCTTCATTGTGATAGACCCAAATGATGGGAACTACCTACTTGGTTTGTTATTTGTGTTTGGTGGTCTTCTAGTGATTTAATAGGTCTCCTGTTAGTTATTCTAGGTTAATAAAGGTCTTTTGGCCTTATGGAAATGTATAGTTTTAGCATTTCTATTGAATAAAACATTTCTTTATTTCTATTCTAAAATTATTTTATTTTAGATGGAAACATTAGTAAAAAAATATTAATTTATTGTTATTAAAAATTAAATATGTTCGGGGCGTTACAATAAAGATAATCCAAATGCATTTTCTTAATTTTTAGAAAGTGGGACTCTTTGAACTAAAAAGTTGATTTTAAACTAATAACTGACACATTGAGTCATATTGAACACATCTTGTATTGGATTGAGGCATGGATAATTTCTAAAATTCATAAATAACTTATGGGTCACTTTCCTAAATTATAAAAAAAAATAATCTGAATGCGTTTTCTCAATTTTGAGTAGGTGAGTTTCCCTTTTTTCTAAAATTGATGTCAATTTTAAATTAAAAGATGTATTTGGATTCATATCAGTCACATCGTGCGCCATATTGAGTTGCGGCTAATTCTTACATGTCTCAAATGACTTATGGATCATTTTCCTAATGTATCAAAATAATCTGAATTCATTTACTTGGTTTTGAGTACATCACTTGTCTTTCTTACTAAAATGACATTTTAAATTGGAAACACACATTTTGACTCATAACGCTCACATCGTGTATCGGTTTGACATGAGACTGATTACTATACATCACAAATGAATTATGAATCAATTTTATAAATTATCAATAAAATACAAGCGTGTTTTCTTGATTTTTAGTGAGTGAAAATTTTTGAACTAAACAGTCAATTTTAAACTAATAACGGACATATTGAGTCATACCAGAAACATCGTGTATCAAATTGAGGTGAGACTGAAATATACACATCGCAAATGACATATGGATCATTTCCCTAAAGTATTAAAACAATATGAATGTTTTTCTTGGTTTTGGGTAGGTTAGTTGTCTTTTTTATTAAAATTGATATCATGTTTAAATAAAAAGACGCACTTAGAGTCATACTAGTCACATCATGTGTCGGATTGAGGTATGAATAATTCATACACATATCAAATTACTTATGGATCATTTAATTAAATTATCAAAACAATATGAATTCATTTTCTTAGTTTTGAGTACGTCGCTTGTTCTTTTTATTAAAATTGATGTCATTTTTAAATATAAAGATGCACTTTGAGTCATATCGGTCACACCGTGCGTCGGATTGAGGTACAACTGATTCCTACATGACTCAAATGACTTAAGGATCATTTTCCTTAAATATAAAAACAATATTAATGAATTTTCTCAATTTAGAGTATTTTAATTGTTTTGTATACTAAAATGTCATTTTAAACTAGAAACACACACTTTAACCTACACTGATCACATCGTGTATCGGTTAACGTGAGACCAATTCCTACACTTCAAAAATGACTTATGAATCGATGTCCTAAATTATCAATAAAATCCAAGCACATTTTATTTTTTTATTGAGTGACGTGTTTTGAACTAAACTATCAATTTTAAACTGATAACAGACACATTGATCCATAGAGGTCACACTATGCATCGAATTCAGGTACAGATGATTCCTAAACATCTCAAATAACATATAGATAATTTCCCTAAAGTATTGAGACAATCGTATTATGTTTTCTTGATTTCGAGTACGTTAGTTTTCCTTTTCACTAAAATTGATGTCAATTTTAAATAAAAAGAATCACTTTGAGTCATATCGGTCACACCATGTGTTGGATTGATGTGTGGTTTATTCCTACACATCCCAAAGTCTCAAAAAAATACTAACTGAAAATGTTACCATGTTTCCAATTTATATCTATATCAAAATACCAATACTCCATATTGACATGATATTCTTAGATGAAAACCCTTTCTCGTTGTTGAAATTCATATGAGTGGAGGATTTCAACTATGAGAAAGGTTTTTCAGATAATAACATCAAATCAATATTTAGTGTTGGAAGTTTTAAAAATAAATGAAATGAATATAGAAAGTGTGGTTATATTAGAAGAAATAATCATTTTATCTCTTTTTTAGATTATTACAGATAGTTGAAATCAAAATATGACTTTCCAAAAGATATGTGAAAAAAATAAGTATTACATAAAAATGATAAAGAAATTAAATACAAATAGTAGATAAAATGATGACAAAATTAATTAAATAAGAAGTAGAAAATCACCTTTTAATGGTGGTTGTATGAAATCATGACAAATTTCTTTATTTTCATTATCTAAGTTATAGGCTTGAAGTCCAATCCCTCATGAGAAAGATCAGCTTCAAACACACCACCCCAACTCAAACAAAATAATCCACTTGTACAAGAAAACAATTATTATATAATTAATAATGAAAAGAAATAAATTAAACATAAATATAAAACAATACATTAATTCTATGGATAATTATTTTAAAAATAAAAACATTTTTTACCATAGGTATATACCGATGGTAAAGCAAGAATGATGATAAAAAGTGCAAATAGATCTCACCAAAAAATCAATCAATTAGTGAGAAGGATGAGTAGAAAATAACATACATTGGATTGAAGCTTTGAATCATCCGATAGAAAGTAAATATTTCCTATTGGGTTCATAAAATATTAATTTTGTATAATAAATAAATAAATACACATAAGATATTCATTATCAAAGGTGAATACCTCCCATTTGTGAAAATTACATGGATGGTAATCAAAGATTTCTAAGGGTGGAACTAAAGGACATTGTTAAAGAATTATTTGTTTTTAGATAGATTTAAGTAAAACATACATATTGTTTATTAGATGTGTGATGAAATAAATGTAGTGATTTTTAAGAAGTATTATTGAGTGGGTTATCATTTCAAATAAGTGTATATTTTTATCAACTATAAGAAATACAATAAATGTTAAAATCAATGAATAAAATTTCATTGGTGATCAGAAAGTTTCGATGAAAAATCGAAGGAGTAAGACTCTACAAAAAACATCATTTTTTTAAGTAGAGCATAAAACATTTGGAGAGGCTCACAAAGATTATAATTGGATAAAATATTTTCATGAGGAGCTTCATCCAAATAAGAACAATGTGACATGATGATCTTGATCTGAATAAGAATAGTGAAGGCTTATTATGGATCAAGTTGTTGCATATATTGTTCCAAAAAATGTCCATTTCTTTTAAAATACATGATATTTTTAGTTAATTTTTTATCCAAATTCAGTAAAACTCTTAACATAAAAGGTCATGGTAATGTATTATAACGAATAATTTTTTTATGTCATGTAATTGAGATGGTCAAATCTATGGGGAATCATTTTACAACTATAAGGACATAAAATGGATTTAATTTTATGTTGGTAAACCATAAAATTCAATAGAATTAAGAATACATGGTGAATATATAATGTCATTAAATTATTAAATCCATACGAATAAATTTTACTTGAAGTGGCATTCTAAATATGCAATGCTTTTATCCGTGAAAAATATTTTTTATTTCAAAAAAATAGATTCTATTAAAATATATTTTTTAAATTTACATCAATAAATGTTAATATTTTATTTTATCAAAATCAGTTAAATCTAGTGGTATTAGATTTATTCTTGAATTTTTAAAAATATTCTTTAAAATTTAAATAATACAAAACGTTTCTTGTTAAATAAGTTAATTTTCATATAAAATATAAAATTTGGAAAAAATTTGATCAATCCTAAAGGATTGAGAATAATAAATTATATAAATAATGTACTCTTCTTATGAACCACATAATGAAATAGTATTTTGTTTCTTAAAACACCATGATGCTGAGGTTTTTCCTATAAAAGGACTCATTCCAGTTGTTTATTTTATAACTATATTTCAACAACCAAAATCAAAATATCTATTACATTTTATCTAAAAATAATTTTTTCCTATATAATATAGTCAAAGGATTATAGAACATTAAACCTCTTTGATTTTTATTTTCATAGCCTTTAAGTCATGTTATTTAAATTCAAATTGAAATATTTCAAAAATAAAAACTAAAAACATTAAATATTTTCATGAAGTAGTTAAATAAATAAGACAATAAATCAAACATATATAATGTTTTTTCTCATCTAATTTTACAGATTCATTGAAATCTTTTGATTGTTATATTTCATAAGTGACCCTTAAATCTATCCAAAAACCCTCATGAAATAGTTCACAGTCATCCTAAATAAATCCATTAATTTTACACCATATTTAAATTCTCATTATCCTAGGAAAAAAATTCATGAAAAAATAATTATATAGTTATTCCCATGTGTCAGATATTTCATCATCCATTTTTTTGAAACAACTTCTAGAATTACCTTTCAAATATGAGGGTATAACCCTATATTTCAGTTCCTCCTCACTCAACCCTCTCAGTTCCAATTACCGCATGACATAATATAAGAACCCAGTGATGTCAAATATTTCATCAGCCAAGTGATTTGCAATATAATATTCCAAACCAATGACAACACAGATCGCTTTATGGATGGATTTTTTAAAATTTGACAATTGAAAATAGGAATATTTCATAGAATATAGGTATTGGGAATCAATTATACCTCACAATAACATGACCCAACATTTGGTTTGATATATTTGAAGTTTCATAGTACCAATGTTGTCCCAAGGATACCTACATGATATGAGGGAAGACAATACTTCAATATATCTAAAAAAATGAATTTTGGGTTGTTTTATTATAGGAGAGTGAAACTAGACTTTTTAGGATACATAGGTGTGGGATGAGAAGGTTCAGTGGATAACTGAGGGAAATTAGAGATATTGAAAAACTTGGATTTCATTCGAGTCGGGGTTGCGTTCAACCCTTAAATCGCTTGAGACTTCAAGAATTGGAATAGTTGAAGCCATGATTCTAGCCTATATTCAAGCTTGGATTTGACAAAGAGGGGAACCAGCAGCAGGTCACTTCCATAGAGAGCTTCAAATGTTGTGAACTGGATCGTGATGGTTGGGGTTCTTAAAATAGATCGTCACACTTTTATCAATGCTTCAAAAAAAACACTGATAAATATATCTTTTAGCATCGCTAAGTTGATAAGCATTGATAAAATGAATCTTTATCAGTGCTTTTTTAGTGCTGATAAATCTCAATTTTTATGAGAGCTAAAAAAGCGCTGATAAATTCTTATAATACTTTTTTTTTAAATACCTTTTAAAAAAATTATAATTATTATATATTATTATAATACTTATAATAATACTTTTTATAAAATAATAATTTTATAATTCTTCGAATATATAATTATTTATATATAATTATATAAATACTTTTTAAAAAAATAAAATTTATATCATTATATATATTTATATATTTATATATATATAAACATAGAAAGTATATTCATTATTTAAATAAATTTATTATAATTTTATAATTATTTATTTATAATTATATAAATACTTTTTGAATAAATATTATTTATTTATTTATTATTATAAATGTATAAAAATAGTAAATATACATTTATAAATATATTTATTTATAAATATTTTTTTACAAATGTATTTTTAACATTATTAATGAATATTTAATCTTAAGTTCGTGCATGTTAAAAATGAGTAAATTTGACTAATTAAAAATGAGTACAATATTAAAAACTGAGATAATTTTGATTAATAAAAATCATTAAAAATGGATATATATTGAAATAAAGATGAATACATATTGAAAATATTAAAAAATAGTAAATAAATAGATATAAAATTAATAATATAATTTGATTAAATTCAAAACAAAAATTGTGTGAGTGAATATGTATATAAAAATTCATTAATTAAATATATGTGAAATCAATATAATACATTTGATCTATATTATAAATTGAAAAATAAAATGACATTCAATTATAACCATTACACGATGCAATTAGTCAGTATTTTTAATTCATATTAATTTTTAATTATAAAATATTATTCACTAAATATATTACTCTTCAATGTAAAGCATAAATAATATTTTGTATTATATAAATCATATTTATATACATTAATATATATCTATATATTTAAGATATACTGTTTATTAACATTATCAATAATTATATAATTAATAAAATGTTTCATATTTTTCTCAATTTACTTATTTTTAATTTTAATTTGTTTAATTTTTATTTTTCATTTATCTATATATTTAATTTGTACTATCTATTATAATTTATAATTTATATATAGTATAATCAATTTATTCATTTTTATAAATCATTATTTAATTAATAATATTTATAATATTTTTTTAATAAATGAATTTTTTATTTTTTATTTATATAATTATTTAATTTTGTTTATTCAGGCCTTTATTAGTGCTAAAAAGGCACTGATAAAGGACTCCTTTATGAGTGTTAAAAATATAGTGCTAAAAAATGTTACCATTTATCAGTGCTGAAAATAAGTGTTGATAAAGGGTACCCTTTATCTGTGCTAAAAAAAAATTGATAAAGGGTGCCCTTTATCAGCACTAAAAATTAAGTGCTTATAAAGGGTTAAATTTATCATCTCTTTTTTTAGTGCTGATAAAGATGACATTTATAAGTGCTTTTTTCTAGCACTGATAAATACCAGCACTGTTAAACGCCTGTTTTGTAGTAGTGTGTACCTTTGGGCATGCTCGTGTACTCCCAAAGTACAATATGTGTCCTCCCACATGGGGTCCTGACTGTGTGTAGCTGGTATATGGCCTAGCTTCCCAGGGAGGGTCACATGGCATGTGGGACTAACCACATGGTATGTGATTCTTATCTTCCCTAAAACCCTACCTACTGCATCTAGGATACTACATGGTGTGTCCAGCTGGACTACATGTCGTGTAGTCAAGTTTTCCACAGAATCTAAGGAATGATTACACACACTTCACTACACTACCACTATCACCATTTCCACCAAAAAAAATGTTGGGGGTCTCAAATCTGGGGTCGTCCATGCCCAATCCATCATCGGTGGTCATATTTCAACTACACTAACCCCGCATGGAACCTTTCTGTCACCACCATAATCTCCTATCATAACTTCAGATCCAAGATCCATGGAGGTCCCACCCACAACCTACAACTCATCTAGATCCATCCACAAATAGCCAATATGTTCATCATTCATGAATCCACTATGAATTTGTGGGTTCTATCACACTCAAACCCACCATGACAATGTCGAACAATAACCCCATGATCCAATGGAGAAGAATGCAAAGAGTGGAGGGGAAAGTAAGATAAACAAGGTGAATAATCATTTTCCAAGAATTCTCATCCAATGATTACATAATTAGGGTGTCTGGGGGTGAGATTAAAATCAACAAGGGATTAAATTGGATAAAATATTATCAAATAAATTGAGGGTCTCATGCGATGATTGAAAAATTATATAAATCAAAGAGGATTAAATATCTATACTTGATTAAATGAAATAAGGGTGGAAATACATAAATAACATGTCCTGCTTTAATTTGGATCGATCATTAGTAAGGAATGTGTTCACCAGTGATAAGGATGATCCACCACATTTGCTGCCTCCTGATCCACCTTAATCTGATTTTCATTATTCATTCAATATAAATCTGCCAAAAAATAATTCTTGTTTGTCTACTCTAAATTAATCCTAGGGTTATGTGGCTAACCATGGAAAAATGCCACAATGAAATATTTATATAGTTTTTAATTTAGTTCATTTTGGATAAAATAAATAAATTTAAATATTTATTTTAATTAAACACACCTGACAATGGACGCCTTAACCGTACTTCTAGCACTGACCAACCTTAGTTCACACCTACTGTAATCCCCACATTTCATAATCAACTGTGGTCTTAGATTTCCCATCTGATGTCTCGAAAAATGGTAAAATTCATTTCCACTAAAATGATGTATGTGCATGTATTAAAATATATTAATATTTTTAATATATTATTTATGGGGTCCTGAGACACCAAAACGTTGTACCGACTCCAAGGATAAATTCAGATATATACATAGAAATATTCAAAGTATAATCTATCAAAAATAGAGTTACTACATTCTCTCCTCCTTCAAGGCCTTTTACACTGAAAATCATGAGCTAAAAAAGGTGGGAATATTGAGTCTGCATCTGACTCTCTCTCTCTCTCTTTTAGAAGATATCCTACATGCTCCCATGCTTCTACAACACGTGAACCAAAGGAATGGTTTGTCTTCATAGGATCCTCTCCTATCAATCCTCGATCCCCACTGGGTACTCAGTGAAGGTGACTCCATCCTTAATGTCCATCTCACCCTAGTCAATAACGTGTATCAAATCATGCACATATCTCTTTAGTTGTGACACATGGAAGATGTCATGCACTTGCTCTAATTGTGGGGGTAAGGTTAGGTGATAAAAAATTTCACCAACCCTCCGTAGGATATTGAATCGCCCGATGAACCTCATGGATAACTTTTCTCCTCATCCAAACCTCCAAAATCCACATCATGGGGAGACTCTCAGGAAAACTTGGTATTTCTTCTCGAACTACATGGACCTATGATGTCTATCTACATAATACTTCTATTTGTTCTGGGATGTCCTCATATGTTCATGGATCTCTTTAACCTTCTTGGTCATCACCTACACCATATCTAGACCAACTAGATATGTATCACCAATCCAGGTCCAGCATAAGGGTGACCCGAAAGACCTCCCATATAGGGACTTGAAAGGTGAAATACTAATAGTATAGTGATAACTATTATTATAAGAAACATATACCAATGTAAATTGATCCACTCATCTCTAGACGACGTCCAACACACAACCCTCAGTATATTTTCTAACACCTAGATAGTCTTCTCATTTTACTCATACATCTAGGGGTAAAACACTATTCTCATCCTCAAATGGGTCCTGTAGACCTCTTGTAAAACTCTTTGAAATCGTTACATAAACCAAACATCAAGATAGGACAAAATCACTAAGGTTAATCCATGGATTCGGATGATATCCTGCACATACAACTGCCCCAAACTCTCCACCAAACTCTACTCCCTGATAGAAATGAAGTGCACCAACTTTTTAAGTTGGTCAACTACCACCCAGATGGCATTATAGCCTCTCGCTATCCACATAATCCCTATCACAAAGCATGTGGATATATTTTTGGAGTTATTTTCCTAGGACCAACTATTTTTACTTTGATTACATGTATATTCGATGCATTTAATATTAATAATACTTCTTATTATATATTATTCATTATTCTGCATGACTCTAATGTAAAAATGTTTAAGAGTGTACGCTACATTGATAAAGTCATAGCAGTTCCCTTATATGATGAGAACCACAAAGTTATATGATGATATTATTAAATATAGTTATGTAGTCAGATAACGTACTATGATGGGACACATAGTATATAGACTATTAGGTGTGATTACTCATAATTGGTTGAGGGTTCTTCTCATGAAGTTTGAACTTGGTAATCTCTAAGATGGGAGATTATGAGAACGGACCTGCTAGAAGGAATTCTTCAATTTTTGGTGTCATTGAATATTTCTATCTATGAGCATGTGTATTCATCCTTAAACTTTAGTATTATCATTAATTCATGTCAGGAATCATGCACTTATATTTTTTGATGAAAATTATGATTCCATATGTTTTTTGTGAGGTAGGGTACGTTGGGTGTATCATGATTGACATGTCATTAATGGATAAGTAGAAGAAGGATTTTTCTTTCCCATCTTTATAAAGGCTAATATCTTGAAACTTTTATTGAAATAAAACCATTACCCTAAATTCCACGGTCATGGTGTAACGATGTGTTTATTTTAGATATTCATAGAAAAACATATCAAGAATACAGGTTGGTGATACGGATGTGAAACCTTCTTGATGAGATAGTGTGACAAAGGGATTATATTACAGAGTGATCATTCATATGTATTTTTCATCATTATGACATTAAGTACTTTCTCTTGGGTTCCTTGACCCATTTCTAGATAGTAATCTTGGAATTTAGAAAAGCCCGCCTAATGAAAACGAGAAAGAATCCTAGATCATCATATACTAAGTGTTTTCGATGATCTCGATTAAATTCTATTTGAATTTAATTAATTGAATAAATATTATTCTCAAGACCAAGGTATAATTTCATTCACATTTTTTTATCACAAATATTTATTGGTGAATGAAATATTTAAATTAAATATTTATTTAGGTGTTCAATAAATGCTAGAGGATTTCAAATGGACCAAGACCATGTCCAGTGAAAAATATTAATTAACAAGACGATTAAATATTATTTTTTATTTCATAAGTTGGTGCACACCACAAAATAATATTATTATTATTATTATTATGGTGAATGGGTTTTATTAAGAATTATTATATTATCTAAGGGATAGAATTAAATTAAATAATTATTTTAACCTAAACCCTATATCTATAAATAGACCATTATGTCTATTGTGTATTACATCCAAAAAAAACTTTAGAATTGTTGTGTACAACAAAACTATCTCTCAAATCCTTATTTCTCACTTCCTCCCAAGAACAATAAATGTTAGACAGATCCCTTCAATATTCAAGGATGAGTGATCAACACAAATAACACAAGACAGTCGAATCATCATGCTAGCACCCAGAGATCGATTGGAATTTAACATAGATCAAAGGAGCATGTGTGGATCACCACTACAGGTATTATATCCTTGGATCCTCAAATCATAATGAAGGAAAAAAAGGATCTTTTCATGTGATTGTCATCTACATCAAATAAATAATCTTCATATCTGGTATTCATTTCTTCAAATATTAAATAAATTAATTATAAATTTTATGTGCAAGATCGTCATTTGGGGTTTTAGGAAACTCAATATTAAAATAAATTTTAATATACCACCCACCATTTTATGCTTTCAGTACACCCAAAAACATTAAGTGGTATTATAGTGGTCACGTTTAAATTTATAATTATTTATTTTATTATTGATCCATACTCAATCTTGGTAGAATTTTCATTTAATATTAATTTTTCTTTAATCCATTATAAATTAACATGTTATCAACATATTAATTATGTTTGTTCAGTATTTCATTTTCTTAAAGGTCTAATAATAGATTAATAATGACAGAACATTCCATCAGGAACTTTTTAATTTTTTGCTGGTAAGACAGGGTTACATAGCATGTGGTTGGAATACACATCATTCACCCGAGTATGTTACACTTGGTTGTGTCATGGGATAAAAGTCTTTACAAAGATTAATTACACATGTTTTATGATGTGTTCTGACTAGATAACTTGGAACAGATTGTGTTAGATTACACGGCGTTTATATAGTGTACACATCATGTAGTCTACATAGGTTATCATAGTAAATCGGCCAATCTGTGTGGTCATTATACATGTTCAAACAATGTGAGACTAATATCCTAGAGTATTTATGATATACATGATGTGTGTGTGGTGTAAAAATAGTGTAGTTCATTATTTCCCACATTTGAAATCCATATTGAGTCATTCGGGAAGAGAAGCAGACACGCAGAATAAGGGATACACGTCGTGTAGCTAGCTTGTAAAGGACATGTAATCCCACTGAGATACATGATAAAGACCCAGAAAATGTATCTCAGTAACACAACAAGCATATATATGGTGTGTAGCTATAATGTAAAAACTGTGCAGTCTGGCCAAGTCAAAACACCGAAGCCCTGGGTGTATAACCCAGATACACAGAAACTGAGGTATACAGCATGTAGCTATATAGTACACACCATGTAGTCTACCAATTACTGGTAGAATTAAATTATATTAAATTTAAAATTTCAACATCAAAACCTTATTTCTTTGATTAAAAATTTAAGTGTGTGACAATTTAATAAGGGTTTTAAAGAATTTTAATTGATTAATTCATTTATTGTAATAAATCTGAAATTATTGGTTCTGTCATTTATTTTCCATTAATGGATTAATGATGGTTATCTCTAATAGGATCCATATGGTCATTAAGATAAAAGGGAAATAATTCATTCATTCATTCATTCTTGTTTATCTTAATAATAAATAATGAATAAGGAATGAATGCTAGCTATTTACTTTTGTGTATATGTTTCATGTATAGCGGTTAATGAGCGTGACCATGACCTGTGTATGTATTGGATGTTTTAATTTAATTTATTTCATGAGTTTTCAATTATTTATTATTAAATTAAATATGATGGGTTGTGAGTCATCCCTCCCTCCATTATTATATATGACATGTGTTTCCATGGTTATTTATATAATCTAACTTAACCAATCCTTTACTTCCCTTCACCTACATGTGAGTTATAAATACATGTAATTAATGGATTGTCCCAAGATGCATATAGGAGGTTCAAGATGTAACCATAATTATGTCAACTGAGGAGATAAACAAGTGGATAGGTGGAATTTTGTAATGCATTCCAAGACCATAAATAATAGTTATTTATCCTAGGTCAAAGGTTGATTTAATGTAATCTCATTAAATCAACTATTATATAAACTCATGGTCGGTTCATTTGTTTATTAATTAATTAATTTATTTATTTATTTATATCTATGCATTATTTATTTTATGGATGCAAGACCATGATCACATAAATAAATGAATTAATGTGAAAAGATAGAATTTAAATAAATAGATTATGCATAAATTTTTTATCTAGCATGGTTAATTAATTAATTAATGTCCACTTAATATTAAAAAGACATGTAATGGTTAAAACAAGATAAAATTTAAGCATGATAAATTAAAATCCATCAAAATAATATTAAGTCATATTAAGTCTTCCATTGCTTGATTAGGAATGAAATCATAGAACTAAGTGTAGTACATTGGCAATGTCTGGACACTTACTTTTATTAGGGATTTCTCATGAGGGTTTTGGGTTGACTTAACTAAACTTGTATTGAGTTTAGTGGACAAATTCAGTTTAATAAAAATTTTGGAGGCAAATGTTAAGGAAATCCAAGTCATTTTTTTAGGATAGGGGAACCCACTCCATGGATTAAGGAGTTATAAGTCCTTAAAGGTAAATTCCACCTACCTAATTACTTTATTATGTTTTTCATGGACAAATTCTATATTATTAAGAAAATTAATGGTGATCCTTGTCACTGGAATGTATTAGAAACTAGACATTCCAAGTTTAATGGTGAAGACCATTGAGACTTGATAAAATAGTGTGATATTTAATTAATAAAATCAATTAATTTATTATTTATCACATAATTTGTAATCAAGAAAAAAGTACTAATAAACTGATCTTTAATTGTAGAATAAAATAGAAAGCTTATCATCTATGTTATCCTTATGATAAATACTGGAGAAAGACACCCTCCTCACTAGAAGTAACTTACAATCATGGTTTATATTCCTTTAGGTTGTGCTATGCCATGAATAGAAATATTATATTATAGAATCTACAATGTATGGTCCACATTATAAAGAGGTTATTGATGAAGAGTTCCTTTTCTATAAAAAAACATTTGAGTGACACAGTTGATGTTCAATGATTTTTTCTTTCATCTATGTCTAGTGAACTCATGTAGTCACTCAAAAACATAAATGTTTATAGAATGTGTGAGCACTGATGAGGTTTATACCAGGAGATAGCTAGTTAAGAATTGTTTGATATTTCCATATCACTCTTTCAGAGTAATATTGTGGATGGTGCACCAGCTGGCCCTCATGTATTTAAGATCATTGGATACATTGTGCACCTAGAAGTTATATGGTTTAAACTCCCTAAAGAACTGGGAACTGATCTCATTCTTTCAACACTCCATTATAGATATCTATCTTGGTTGTAAATTTTAATATGAATAACATTAAGAAGTATATCTCATATCTACTTACTCTCCTTCTCCAAGTAGATAAGGATACAAAGCACAAAAATTTCTCTATCCTTATAGTGAACATAGATAAAGAGAAAGAGAAGAGATCTATGTCCAAAATGATTTATTGATATAGTCTATGGCCATTGGTGTGATCCTCATCTATGTATCATTACCTTTAGAATTCTAGTGTATACAGCTTATGGAGAGACCCAATAACAAGTACATATCATATGGATACCATCAGTGTTGTATGACTCATGGAGCATGTTCTCCCAGACGAGTGTTAAACGGAACCTTCAAGTAGGATTCATAGACTGGCATTACATATGTGACTTTACCTTGAAACTATGGGTCATTATTGAGTATGTCTAGATATTATTTTTATATACACTATAGACATATCCATATGTTAAGATGACTATTATTCTTGATATTATATACTTAGTAATTTTAGGGTGTCCTACTATGTATTGCTATACTCGCCCCTGCATTAGATATTCCCACATGTTTCATGTCTTATGAAGATGATCAACCCTTTTTATGGAGTCCTAGAGAGAAAAAGATCAAGAAAAGCTTAGTGGGATGGATAGACCGTGGTGTGTTCCTACAGTTTTATTGATAGGAGTCCCCTTATATACTTTTAGGTTGGACTTTCCTTTAGTTTCTTTTTGGTGGGATTGTATTTGGACCTTTTTTCATTCCATTTCTTGTTATCATACTCTGATGGTGGGACTTATATGTATGAATGCATGGTTTATCAGTTTAATATTTTATCATTTTATGGGATTGGATGTGTGTGTATTTGTAGGTACATTAGGCTAAGTTCTCCCATATTAGTGATGTGCCTACTTGGTGCCGGTCACCAGCCCTTGGCCTATTGGAGGAGGACTTGTGTTAGTCATGGTTCGAGGTCTGTTGGGATAGTTTGTGACATAGTGGTATCAGAGGATTTGGTTTTACCTTAGGAATAGAATCTATGAGATTGTTTTAGGGAAATGGTTTTAATTGTTTTGAGTTTGGATTTTGGGATAGGGACTCAAGTGTTGGTGCAGTGGTCGATGTATCGATACACCAAGACTCTTATTACCTACTTTTTAACTTAGTACATGTAGACACTAGTTGTAGGTAAAAAAAATGGTACATGAATCATATAGGAATGGGTTCTGGTTTTCATGTCCTTCTTGAGTTAGCTCTCCATATATAATCATTAACCGTGGTAAATATTGTCTATTTCATGATGCCTCTATGACATGTGCCAGCTAGGATTCAGCATCTGTATCATGAGGATGATCCTAGTAGTGATGATTCTTTGATAAAATGACTTGTTATAAAGTTGTTACCTTCATGTGGTGCACCAGTTATACCACCAACTGTTGAGAAATAGATGGTACCCACAGTACTAGAAGATGAGGTGCGCAAGCTAAGAATGCTTCATGATTTTTAGTGACAGCGACCACTTAGGTTCTGATAATACCCTAAAAATAGGCAGTTGAATATTTTCTTAAGGTAGTGACATGAGTTTTCTATCTTGTCAGGACACCGAGAGATTAGATGGTGGTTCTAGCAGTGTTCCTTCTCCATTGCTGGGTAGGAGGATGGTGGAGTTTAGTGACCAAGTCATATAATGAGGTGACTCTTACATGTTCAGAGTTTGAGTGCCTTTTCATATAGGATTTCTCTCAATCTACATTGAGGGTTGTGTGCATTCAATATATTCTACAACTTCAATAGGGTAGTACGATAGTGGTTGAGTATTTATCATAGTTCACCAACCTCTCTAGGTACTCAATGGATATGGTTTATGATCAGTTATTTTGGTCTTGGAACTTCAAGATAGGACTGTGTAGAGACATATGATATATCATTATAACTCTATGAATTCCTACCTATCTAGGGGTGATAGAGCATGTTTTGGTCATTGAGAGTTTCCTATCTGAGCACACACAGATAGTTGTTGTCGGAAGTGGGAACACCGGAGACAAGAATTCAGCAGCAGGGAGTCAAAGTCAGTATCAAGAACCTGGATATGTGATACATTTTAGGAGTTGATCACAGGATAGAGGTTCTATGGTTTAGGTCTCACGGGGTGGGTCTAGTCAGCCCAAGGAGGTGCGACACTACTCATGTGACAGTAGGGGACATCTTGCATAAGATTTTCAAACCCATTGTATGACTGACAGAGAGACTGTGGATGGTACTCCTAGGAAGAGGAAATTGTATGAGTGGAAAGGTCTACAGGGTGGTGGATGTGCAATAGGAGATGGGATAGAATAAAAAAGAGATATATGTTTTGACTTGTTACCACCACCGCCCCTAGGTGGTCCACGCCAGCCTCAAGAAGCTGGGGGAAAGGGGAGAGGGTTGTTGCAGGTGGACGAGGATTATGAAACAAAGGATCTAGGGATGATATGAGGTATGATATATATCTTTTATGAATTATATGTAGTACTAATAGACACAAGTTTGGGTCATTCCTTTATTTCCACTTATCTGGTTTGAGATGAAGAGATTTCGGTTGAGCCCTTGGATCGACCCTTATGTTGGGAGACTCCTACGGGAGGTGACTCAGTGATCACACACTTCTTCTAATAGTGTGACCTAACTCTTGGAGGTGATAGTTTCTATTGGGATCTCTTTGTAATAGAAATAAGGCACAATGATTCAATCTTAGGTATGGACTAGTTAACTATAGTTCATGACTAGATAGACTATTTCAGGCGAAGGATGTGGTGTGTCCGCAGTGATGGGACAATTTTTTCCTTTGTGTGTGAAAATTAAACCCAGTAAATGTAGTATGGACTCATTCATAGTTTATTACAGCATATTACTCATCAATTGACTATAATGACCCTTGGTGTAGTGGATGCTATGAATTTTTTGTTCCCTAAAATAGTGGTAGAGTATGGAGATGTTTTTCCTAAGTAAATTTCAGTCTTACCTCCCCACTGAGAGATAAACCTCTACATTGATCTACACCCTGATATGACTCTGATATCTATGAAATCATATCGAATGGATCCCATAGATCTTCGTGAGTTGTGGGTGTAGTTGAAGGACTTATAAAGGAAGGGCTTTATTAGACCCAGTGTTTCACCCTGGGAAGCCCTAGTGTTGTTCACCAAGAAGGTGGACGATATATTGACATTATATATGGAATATCGTCACATAAACCAAGTGACTAAAAATAATAAGTATCCACTACCAAGGATCGATGGCCTCTTTGATCAGTTGAGAGTGGCATGATGGTTCTTGAAGATTTATCTCGGATCGGGCTATCACCAATTGAAAGTACAGGATGAAGATATACTAAAGAAACACTACTATGAAACTAGGTTTATCCATTTATAGGGTTTTAATAGAACTATATAAAATATCTATTAAAAACTCTCATTCTCATCTCTAGAAAAAGCATTGTTAAAGGGGGTCTTTAACAGCACTTTTTTAGCGCTGTTAAAGGGATCCCTTTATCAGTGCTTGTAAAAAATAACTGATAAATCCACCCCCTTATCAGTGGTAGAAAAAAGTGATTATAAAATGGTCATTTATTAGTGCTTCTACAAAATAATTGATAAAAGGTGTCTTTATCAGTGTTTCTAAAAAATCACTGATAAAGGGTATATTTAAAAAAATATTTCATTAACAGACACCAGTAGGAGAAGTTATGGCTGTTTGGAGGCCTTTTGGGATTTTTTTCCTTAATAGAGGTGATTAAGGGTTCCCATGGTTTATCTAGGTGTATATCTCATCACAAGATTCAATTTGATATGTGATAGAGGCAAAACAGACATCCGGTTCAGAAGTTATTGCCATTTGAAAGGTCGTCGAATGTGAAAAACCCTTAAAAAACTGAAAAGATCATAACTTTTGATCTAAGAGTCCATTTAATCTCAAAAACCAATCAATTATAAGCTTATTAAATGATATAAAACTACATTATATTTAAATCATTTGATAATCAAAGGAATAAAATATATTATAGTTTCAAAAAAGTCAGAAATCGAACTTGAACTTCAAACGACCATAACTTTTGATCTGGATGAATGTTTGGGCTCTACCACATATCAAATCAAAGCCTATGAAGATATTTATGATGCATAGGATATCAAACTGATTTCTAAGAGCTTTTTGTAGTTTTTTAACCCACCAAAAGCCCCAGAAGGCCTCCAAAAATGAGTTTTTTGTCTCCGACCCTGGTTTCTTAAAATTCAAATGGATATGACATCTGATTTGGGTCTCTGTTTGGACTATACCACATATAATATGGAAGATAAATTTATGAGATTCTATATGAATGGTTTTTGAGTTAAAACAGACTCTAGAATCAGAATTTATGATCATTTTATGGTTTTAGGGGTTTTATGGGTTTTAGGGGTTTTAGGGTTTTCAGAGTTTCTAAACATTTTTATGTGTTTTAAGGGTTTTTAGAGTTAATATCCATTTTAATATATATATATATATATATATATATTTATGTATGTATGTATGTATGTATGTATGTATGTATGTATGTATGTATGTATGTATTTAAATATATATATATATATAACTATATATATAAATATATGGATAAAAAATATAATGAAATATATATAAATATATATATATATATCATAAAATGTAAAACAAAACTATATAAGGGACTGGAAAAGGCACTGGTGTATAAGCTGGAGGTCTCAAGTTCAAAACTCATTGGAGTCATGGGTGCGTTTTGGGGGTGGGATTATCTAAAGTGTTGATAAAGGGGTGGGGAGTGTTGATGAAGGCGGTGAGGGGAAGCACTGATAAAGGGGGTGAGGCAAGAAAAAAAATGTACCCTTTAACAGTAGTGGCTTTATCAGTACTAAAATAAGTGCTGATAAAGGACCCATTTATCAGCATTTTTTATGAGTTCTATTAAAGATAACCCTTTAACATCACTTAAATTATTAGTGCTTCTATAGCACTAATAAATCCATTTTACTAGCATTGTTAAAGGCCCTATTTTCAGTAGTGACAGCATTCATATGTCACTATGATCGCTATGAGTACTTGGTGATTCTCTTTGGTGTGAAGAGAACCCCAGCAGTGTTTAAGGGACTCATGAATCATATCTTTTATCCTTTCTTAGATCAGTTTGTGGTTGTCTTCATCGATAATATCCTAGTGTATTTGGCGTCCAAGGAAAATCATGTGAGACACTTAAGGATAGCTATAGACATACTCTGAGAGCACCAACTTTTTAGGAATCTATCAAAGTACTAGTTATGAATTTAGGAGATCCACTTTCTAGTATATGTTATGTTTGAAGATGGTGTAATAGTGGACCTGGTGAAATTCGAGGCAGTGTAATCTTAAGAGTCACCCAAGAGTGTGATGGGGGTGCGAAGCTTCCTTGGGTTGGTAGGATACTTTCAGATATTCATACCTAATTTATCTAGGATATCAACTCCCTTGGAATCTTTTACCTAAAAGGGTAAGCCTTTCATGTAGACAGAGAGTTTCCAACATGCTTTCTAGGAGTTTAGGCATAGATTGATGAGTGCTCCCATCTTGAGATTTCCATAGGAGGGTGGTGAGTATGTATTGTTCTATAATGGATCATGGACCAGGATTGGTTCTGTTATGATGCAGAGGTAGGTTTTAATTTCCTATGGTTAATATTAGTTGAGACCACATGAGAAGAACTTCGTGACTCATTATCTTGAGTTATCAGTTATAGTCTTCATAATGAATATGTGGTGACACTACCATATTGGTGAGTGGTTTATTATCTATTTTGAAAACAAGAGTCTCGAGTATATATTCTCTCATAAGGATCTTAACATGAGATAGAGGTAATGGATAGAGTTCATCTAGGATTATGACTTTGAGAATGTCTATACTCCTGGAAAGGGGAACATGGTAGTAGATTCTCTCAATAGGAGATCGTGTTTGTAGTTGTTGAGTAAGGCATCAAAGCATTTAGCCTCAATGTATTTATACTTTTTGGATGGGGATGGAGCAGCTTACTTCCAGTTTATGGTTGTTACTCCGATGATTTTATAGTGATTAAGGTAGGAATGTCTTGGTTATACTAACTATGAGAGCCTATGTACTCATATATCTATTGGACATGCTTCTAATGGATTTTCTTAAGGCGAAGATAAAATCGTTCTTTTCAAAGGATGAAATATGGTACCAGTGATGTTATGGAATGAGGTTATAATATAATTGCATACATCTCCTTTGAAATTATATCTAGGTGTGTCAAAGATGTACCAAGTCCTCTAATGTTAGTTTTGGTGGCCAGGTATGAAGAAGGGAGTTGTAGGGTTCATCCTCTAATGCCTTACTTTTTAGCAAGTGAAGGTTGAGCACTAATTTCCAATAGGTTTGGCTCAAACTCTTGAGTTTCCAGAGTGGAAGAGGTATAGGATATCCATGGAATTCATGAATGAGATACCATGTACGTCCATGTGACATGATTCTATTATGGTAATCATTGAATGACTATCAAGTTAGCCTACTTCCTAGTTATTCGGGAGTAGAGTTTAGTAGACATCTCAAGATGCCTCTACATTCAGGAGAGAGCATGACTCCATGGATTTCCATTGATGATCATTTATAAATTTGATTCTCTCTTCACATCTCTATTATAGAAGGGATTTTAGGAGGCTTTTGGGACTCAACTATATTTGAGCACAGTTTTTCACCCCTATATTGATGGCCAGACTGAGCAGACCATTCAGATCTTAGAGTAAATGCTATAGACTTTCATGTTAAACTTTGGTATTGGTTCAAAGGATCACCTACCATTGGTGGAGTTTGTGTAAAACAATAGCTACCATTCCACCATTAGTATGGCACTATTTGAGGACTTGTACGTATGACCCTATAGGTCACCCTTATGTTGTAATTTCCTAGAAGAGTTAGCACCAATGGGCCAAAAGTTGGTGAGAAACACTATAGAGAAGGTGTAGGTTGTCTAGGAGTGGATGAAAACTTCATAGATCCATTAGAATTCCTATGTGGACTGATGATGGAGACCCTTAGAGTTCAAGGTGGGAGACCATGTGTTTCTATGGGTTTCACCTTGATGTGGATTATGGATATTTAGATGAGGTGTCAAGCTATACCTGAGATTATTTAGCCCTTTAGAAATACTATATAAGTTCAGTGAGGTGGTGTACTACTTAGATCTACTTCTACAGTTAGACCTGAAACATGACGTCTTCTACATGTCACAACTGAGGAGGTACGTGCTTGATCTTTTGCATGTTATCGACTGGGGTGAGATGGACATTGAGGGTGGAGATACCTTTGTTAAGTACCATATAGAGATCAAGGATCACCGGGAGAGGATCCTTCATGGGCAATCAATTCCCCTAGTTTGTGTCTTGTGGAAGCACAGTAATCTTTAGGAGAGAACCAGGGAGTAGGAGACCCAAATTCATGATCAGTACCCACATCTCTTTATTTTTTTCTTTTATTGGATTTTCAAGATGTAAACCCCCGAGGTGGGGAGAATGTAACGACATTGATTTTTCCATGTATTTTTTTGGAATAATTTATTGATTATTTTGGGAGATAGACGTGGATACGGTATGAGATTCTGGGTTAAGGCATGCCCAAAATTAATTTTTAAAATATATTAAATGCATGTGCACATAGTTTTATTAAAAAATTGGAATAAATTCCAAATGGGGGATTGAATAAGAAATATAAGGTTTTTGTTGATTTTATAGCATTGGTTTTACACTATGCATGATATAACCTTGGTGTGTGCTGGGCGTTTGGGTTGGGGTGCCATCATGGGAAGATTTTTAAATAAATAAATTAATTTTCATGACCTATTAAACTTTATATATAACACTATTATGGTGGATTTTTAGGGTTATCCACATAACCCTAAAAATTGAGAGGATCCATTGGAGAGCATTAGAGGATATTCTATTGTCGATTGATGACTGGATCATGGATCATCATCAGTGTGTGGTGGAGCTTGATGATCTTTCCAAAGAAAACAAGAGAAAATCTCTCTTTTCTATAAATTGATCCAAATCTAGGCAGTGTGATGTTTTATTTGGATTCATTCCCTGATTATTATTTCTACGATTAATGTGAATCAATCAACCAATGGATTGATTCGTGGATCAGTCACATTGTGGGTATGGGTTTCTCTATGGGGATTATTGGGAGAATTGATTATTTTTGTTTGGATCTTCCTTTGTATTTATAAAATCGGGGGATCAAGTCTAACCAAACATGCCTGAGTTTCATTCCTCTTTTATGTATTTCTTGGATTTCTACCATCGTTCTTTGAGTGTTCATCACTGGTGTTTCTTTGACCAATAGTTCTACCAAAATACCAATAAATCAATCATTGCATGCCTGTTTCTTGGAAAAATGGAATGATATCATAGATCTAGTCTCATTATGATGTGGGGATAATGAGATGATGGTAAATTTGGTGGATCAGTTTGGTTTTGGAATTTCTGTTGGCTGTTCTAGTGTGCTACGGTGGAACAACCTAATAGTGAGGGTTTCCCATGCGTTTTGATAGCCAGAACTCTAGCGATTGATGATGGTGAGGTCCATTCATACCAGATATATGATCTCTGGGTGTTATTGGCGATGAAAATGAAGGAGAAAGTGTGGAATACACGGATGAAGAACCTATGAGTTCTGGAAAATCCCACAGAGCACGGTGTGTCATTTGGGATTACACGACATGTGGGAACCCCTGGTGCGTTTCTAGGGTTTCTGTGAGAATATAAATATCACACGATGTGTGACCCCTATCACATGGTGTGTAAACCTTGTTGAGTGGCTAGGTGTGTACCTAGGAAGGTACACGGGCATAGGCATGGCTAGTCATACACAGACATAGCCAGTTGGACAAAGACATAGCCATAAGTACATAGGCTCAGACATGGCATGTAATCAGGCATAGAGAGACCTAATGAGTAGTACATGTCGGATTGACCCCATCGTTGTTCTCTAACTCATGGAGTATGTTCACCCAGATGAGTGTTATGTGGAACCTTCGAGCATGATTCCAAGACTGGATTTATGATCGTGGCTTTGCCTTGAAATTGTGGGTCTTTGTTGATTATATCTGGATATTATTATTATATATGCTATAGATATATACCTATTTTGAGATGACTATTATTATTGATATTATATACTTAGTGATTTTGGGGTTTCCTACTAGGTATTGTTATACTCATCTCAGTATGAGCTTTTCCTATATGTGTCGTGTCTTATGCAGATGTTCAACACTTTTGATAGAGTCCTAGTGGGACCAAGACCAAGCGAAGCTTAGTGAGTCAGATAGATCATGGTGTTTTCTTACAGTTTCATTAACAACAGTCCCCTTATATACTTTCTGGTTGGTCTTGTCTTCAGTTTCTTTGTGGTGGGATTGTATTTCACCCTTTTTTCTTTCCAGTACTTTTTCTCATACTCTGATGGTAGGATTTAGATGTGTGCCTGAATGGTTTATCAGTTTTTTTACATTTCAGTAGTATATGGGCTTGGATATGCATGTGTGTGTCCAGGTACACTAGGATAAGGCCTCCCAGGTTACAAATATGCCTACTCAACACTGATCGTCAGCCCCTAGACTATTGAAGGTGGGATTGGGGTAGTGATGGTTCGAGCCTCATTGGTCCAGTTCATGACATGTAACTCTTTTGGGGCATTCAACATGCTTAAGGGTATCACCAAGAACTCATATATACCAAATCGGCTTTATGAAACCATGCTCGGTATATCCTCCTCTCAAACTAAGAGATAGTGATAACATGTCCTGAGGTCAAACTCCAAGATCCACTTCACCCCAAACCATTAGTCAAATAATTCATTAATTTTTTAGGGTAGATTCTTCTCCTTGATGGTCACCTGATTCAGGTGACATTAATCCATACCAAACATCAAACTCCCATACGCCTCTGAATAAAGCTACACTGGGGTTCCCAGGTGGGCACACTAGTTCTAACAAGACCTTACTCTACAGACACATCTAACCACACCTCTAGCTCTCACAGCTATATAGGGTCATATGATATGCTAGTATAGATATCAGGCTACCCCTGATGTAAGACTAGATAGAAAAAAAACCCTCGATGGGGAGGTAAACCTAAGACATACTTAGGATGAATGTCTTCGTGATCCTCCACCATTATAGGAAACTAAAAGCTCATAGCATCTGCTTCTCCAAGGGTCATACTAGCCAACTAGAAAGGAATTGACTTTATCCTTCTATATATGAACTCATCCTACTCTTCATGATATTCCTTCACTCCTAGGAATGAAAATTACGTACCACCACCTTGGGTATATTGTAACCCTCACTGTTGACAGTCATCTAGGCATGAAAATTAAGTTATTGGTCTGCATCGAGGAAAACATCATAGGTACTCACTGCCAACTATAGAAATATTCCATGTGAGTATTTGTATCCTCCTAGAGTCAGGTCACACTATTGGCAGAAGGGTGATCACCAATCCTCCTATATGGGATCCTCTAAATATAAGTTTCAAGATAAAAATATCCATTGGTGTCTCTAGGCCTCGTACTAGTCTACTTCTATGGAAATTATCTTAAAATCCTATACTAAAACTACAATTGAAGTAGAAAAGGAATTGGTTATACCTCGATCGTAACTGGAGTCTCAGGGTTATAATCCCCTACCGCTCGAATCCATATGTCCCCTAACCCACCTATCCTCCTTAACTAGGGCCTAATGTGACACCTTAGTAGATCAAAATGACCTCAAACACACAATTTGAAGGAAATCATCCACAACAACTCAACATTATCATCTTTGGGTGGTGGTGGCTCACCTTCACAGTTTTTAGATCGTGTCACAAGAATTTGTATTGGTGGGGGGAAGTTTATCTCTTGCTTGTATGCTTGAATCCACATCAACATCACCAAAATAGGGTTCTCTTGATACCCAGCATCACCCTAGATAGGTCTCATCATGAGAACCACCACCAAGAGGGGTCTTAACCAAGAAGAATCCTTGCACCACAAATTCATTCCAGTCCTTTACCATTTGAGAAGGGGGTCTATCACACCATAGAACCTGGTCGATATCTATCATTTCAACTTGTGAAGAACACATATCTCAAGTGTGTCATCCATAGATACCACTAGATCTAACTGTTTCTCCACAATATAGTCTGGTCACCAACACAACCATTCAGTCGGTCAGGGTCTGCATAAGCTGGAAAACTATGACCACTACCTCGATCCAATCCTCCACTAACTAGGGATCTAGATCACCATGAAACATTAGTGATCTCTAATGATAGAACTTGTGCAGTTCACTAAGCATGTGTGCATCATCATCATATCCTGATGGAGCCATCCACTATTCAATATGAAAACGATCATCTACCTAGACCACTAGAGGAGGTTCCATGCACTACTCAACATGTGGTTTCACTGATCTATGCTTTCCTAGATTAAATACCTCATGTATGTGTCCCTAAATTTAGGCCTCATCACTCAACTGGTCATCATCATGATGCTATATTAAAATTCTAGTTGGTTGTCATCATGGAGACATATTGAAAGTTATCAAGACATACTTTGGTCAAAGAGAATATTTGGGGAGATTAATAAAGTAGTATAATCAAATGAATCAATTATATATGATACATGTACCATTTTTTCCATATAATTGATGTCTTGGTATACCGAGTCAATAAGAAAGTAGTTAAAGTCATAGTGTATGAATACGTCATTCACCGCACCAACATTGGGTTCCCTAGCCTGAAAGCCACACTCAAGACAGTGATATAGTTTCCCTACGTTTCCAACCAATCCTCACCATAGGTCCATATCTACACTAACCTGAGGACGGTCTACCTTTGATATCACTCTGTAACGACCTAAACCACTAGGGAACACCTAGTAGGTGGAAGTTCAATCTATCAAAACCCCAATCCCCCCTCCAATAGGCTAGGGGTTCGCAACAAGCACTGAGAAGGCATAATGTAAATGGGAGTTCTTTTCCTGGTGTACCTGTACGCACAAACCCAACCATCTTTATGCAACAGTCCAGAGGTATAATAATGAAAGATAGTAAAATCTAGAGTAAACTATGCATTAAATACCTCTTGAGAATGCAATAAAGTATGAAAAAATACAACCAAAGTGTAAAGGGGAAAAATACACACCCATCCAGAAATGAAGTTTCAACCTAACAATAATTGAAATAAAAAATAACTGAGAGAGTCCTTATCGTAATCTCAAATCCAAACCATCGTATGTGGCCTATACACCTGACTATCACTATGTTCCACTGATGTCACTATCAAACTTTTCATCGTCTACATAAGACAAGACATGTGTAGGAAAAGTCCTTTCAGGGGTGATTATATACATACCCAGTAGAATGCCCCTAAAACCACAAAGGGGGCAGTATAAAGATATGATAGAATTAGTCAGCTCAACCCAAAGAAAGAGGGAAACAAAACCTAAAAATATATATGCTCAAAAATAAACACATGTGAGAGAGAAAGGGGATCTCCATCTCTACAACTCAGTTAAGAATGATGAGTCAGCCTGTAGTTCTAAGGGTTCATCTTTGATGCCCAGTAACATGTGAAAACATTCCAACATCACCAATTCTCCAAGATAAAAGGTCCAACCATGGGTCCCACTAGTAATGTCTCATATTTTTTTGTGTATTATTTTAAATATTATATAGAATTATTATAATACCAAGCACTGAGATGGTGCGATTCCGAGGCCCGGTGTGCCTGGAATAAATGTTTGAAAAATATTAAACTTTAAATAGCATGCACGAGTGGTTTTCCTAAAAAACTATAATAACTTCTAAAGAGGTAACTGGATAAAAAATCTGAGAGAACCATTGCATTCAGAGCAGCAATTTTACCCAAGGTGAGGCCTAAAATCAGCATGGGTCAACTGTGAAAAGTAGTTTTCGGACGTAATGGGAATAAAAATATTTTTATTTGACGCAATGATGTTTCTTTTAGATTTACTTTTTAAGTGTGATCTAGGGTTAGGCTCATAACCCAATAATTCTCTGAATTCTCCAGAGATAACCTTGGAGAAATATCTCGACGGACGATGATGAGATGGTGGATTGAGTTCATTCTTGATTGATCTCCATTGACAACGAATAATCTATAGAAAAAAATCCTTTCCTAGGTAGGGAATTGTTCTTTTATTTTCTTTCCTTGTTTCTAGAATCAACGATGAACCCAGATCAACCAACCAATATGTTGACCCACGGTTTGATCATTCTTGCGGGATAAGCTTAATTGCGTGGAATCGTTGAGGTTTATGGTTTTCTATTATTGTTTCTTCATTCTTCATTATAACAAGAATGTATTGAGTCTGATATGAAAAAATGATGAGTTACATTAATTAGGGTGTTCTTTTTTCTTTTCTTACCCCCGTTCTTGGCATTCTTCTCCATTGGACCCTCGTGGTCGCGACTCGACATTCTGGGAGGCTCTGAATACGATCGGACCACCAGAGTGATAGAAAGAGGAATCAGAGTCATGAGCAGTGTAGAGACAGACCGGAGGATCATATAAGTGGCTTTGTTTTGAAAAATAGAGCACCAAAGCAAGATTGGTGGCCTGCAAAACTAGGGGTGCAAGCGGTTGTGGCCAGTGGCGTGGCGCGCCGGTGCCATGTGGGATGAAACTCAACTGTAAAGAAGGAGCTTGCAGTGGCAGCGAGGCCATGGGAAGGTGGAATGCATGGGGTGTGTATGGACTCAGACTCGGTAGGCTGACTGCGTGGGATGCATTGCGGCACTGCGGGGACTAAAGCAGCATGTTGTCGGGGTGGACCGTGTGCGGTGGACAAGCCATCCCGCGTGCATGCGGGATGGACCAGGGGAACTAGGGGAACCAGGCCCATTCCAGGCATCCTAGTAGGCCTAGAAAGCTGGACCAGGTCTAGTGATCCGGAATGGGCCCATCAGACCGGGTCAGGTCAGGTCGGGTCGACTGGACCGGGTCATATATTTTTACTAAAATTATCATAACTTTCAAATGAAGAATCCTTTTGATGCATTGTCAGTGGTGTTAGGACCCTTGAGATGATAAGGTCCTTATGATACTAATAGTGGGTATTATCTTGGACATATTTCCAGTTACATGGGACGTTTGCATGGGCAGCTCCTATGGTCAGGGGCATGGCGGGTGTGACTACAACTCACCGTGCATCCTCTCTTTTCTATGTGAATTGATTCCCCCTTCCACCGTATCTTGGATGAGTTTTTTTAGGGTTAATCCCCTTATCATTTATTTTTAGGATTGTTGGTATCATTTTATACTCACAGGAGTATGATTTCTTTAGTAAGACTTCTAGGATAGAGTTTTCAGAATCCCCCGAGAGGCCCGGAGCGGATCCTTTATTCCTTCTTCATGCCCTAAGTGGAGTCTTTAGTATTGATGTGACCAATTTCACTAGGAATAAATCCTATACTTATAGGGTTAATATAGATGGAGTCATTGGTATCACCCCATGTAACTAGTTGTGATCCTCCTTTGATGTATCATATCTCTCTTCAGATCTTTCAGCGTATCTCTCTCATGACGGTTTCTGACGAACAGTACTTCTCGGATGGACGTCATTAGTGCTATCAGACTCAGGAGTGTGTTCTCTCAGATGAGTTCTTTATGGAATCTTTGAATTGAATTCCTAGTGTTAGTATGTAGTGGTTATGACTTACCCTAGAATATATGGTATGGTTTGAGTATATCTGGATATTCTTGATATATGTTGTAGACATATACTTGTGTAGAGCTGACTGTACACTTTTTGTTTATCTTTTTGGTTTCGGGGTGTCCTACTGAGTATAGTTATACTCACCCTTGAACGGTATTTTCCTACACATTTCATGTCTTGTGCAAAAAAGCAATCTTTTGACAGAGTATAGGGAGGACCAAGACCGAACATAGCCTTGTGAGATCAGACGGATCGTGGTGTTCCTATGGATTCAGATAGTAGCCTCAATACCTTTCCCTTAGGTTGGATCAGGTAGTATTTTTTTGTGGATGATTTTTAGGAACTTTTTTTGAGACTTTCTTTTTGGTGGTCTTGTATTCTGGCCCTGTTTACTTTCCATCACTTCCATTATTGTACTTTGGTTGTGGGTTATAGTGGTTTAGATGCATTGTCTACTTAGTGTTTTTACATTTCAACATTTTTGGTCTTGGAGATGTGTTTGTGTGTGTGTATGAGTACTAATGAAATACCTCCCATGTTAGTGATATGCCTACTCAGTGCTAGTCACCATCCCCTGGCCTATTTGGGGCGGGCTTGGAAAGTTGCGATATAGGCCCCTCTGGGAAGGGTCATGACAGAGTGGTATCAGAGTGGGTCATTTCTACCTTAGGACCAAGAGTTTTTGAGATTGGTTTGGGGAAACAGTGTTAAGTGTTTTGAGTTCAGATTTCAGAATAGGGACTCTAGTGTTGGTGTGGTGTCTAACGTATTCATACACTAGGACTCTGATAACCTACTTTTTGACTCAGTATGTGAGAACACTAGATTGTAGGTAAAATAAGGGTACATTCATCATATAGAAATGGGTTTTGGTTTCCATGTCCTTCTTGGGTCAACTCTCTAGATATACTCATTGATCGTGGTGCATCTTATTTCCTTACAGGGTGCCTCTGTGATGCATATCAGCTAGGATTCAATAGCTTCATTACGAGGATGACTCGCTCAGTGATGAGGCATCAGTATAGGGACTAGTTTCCCAAATGTTACCTCCAGGTGGTGCACCAGCCATACCGCCACCAATGGATCTACCCATGGTACACAATTATAATTTCAAGTATTTGCGACGGGACATTTGTGACGGAAAAATTTCTTATCAAAAATAGTCCATGAACATGACCTATTTGTCATGGAGGTAGAATTAATTCTCAAATAATAATCATTTGTGATGGAAATATAAGTCCATCGCAAATAGTTTTGGCAGGGTTTTCCACCACCCAGCATGAGAAATCATTCACGGTGGGTATTTGTGATGGATTGCTTAGTCCATCGTAAATACCCTTTTAGTCGTGATTATTTGCAACAGAATTCAATTCTTGTCACAAATAATTTTGATCGAAAACTTTTTGCGCTGGAATTAATTCTGTCGAAATTAATCCATCGTAAAAAGTATTAGGATATAGCACCATGTAGTGCCTCCTTTCTTCTTCCTCCTCTCTTCTTCCTTCCCTCTCTCGAACCATGACGGAACCCTACTAGTCGCCCTGCTCCATGCAGCCCCAGAAAGATCCATTTCTTCTGATTTTTGGTTGATTTCACACCAGATCTATAAGATATGGACTCTACTTCTATCCTTCATTAGTTTTTCTGTGTATTTATTTTAGATTGATAAATTTAAAAAACCTAGGTTTAGAATTTTACCCTATTTTGATTATTTATTTAACATGTAGTCTTAGTCTAAATTAATTATTGCAAATTTGAGTGTCTTGATTATGAACAAGTTGTTTTAATTTGATTTATAGTATTTGCACATTGTTTAATCTTTAAACTATATAGATTTTCTTTTTTTTGGTGTTTAGGGTTGCTGAAACGTTATTATTTTATATTATTATTTGAAATTTTATTATTATTGAAATATGATGGAATTTTTTATTTGTTTACAAATATACTGGTTTTGTAAACACTTAGATTTATTTCAATTTTCTTAATGTTTTAGGGTTGTTGGAAATTTATTATAATTTTATCCATTCTTTGTTGCTTATTGTTTTTTTTTATTCGTTTTCTTTGTGTCCCGATTCCTTTTTTTTTTTGCACGCGCGTGTATGTATCTCAAAATATTTGTTATGTTAATTTGTTTATAATAATAATATTTGTGTGCGCGCATAATATTTGTTTATAATAATATTTATGCACGCATATAATATTTATTTATAATAATATTTGCGCGCACATAATATTCTTTTATAATAATATTTTTTTATAATAATATTTTTTTATAATAATTTTTTTATAGTAATTTTTTTAGCACATGTGCATGTGTATATGTATGTCTAAATTTGATGTTAATAGATTTTTTTATAATAAGAATACATTTGCGCACACATGTGTGTAATAATAAATTTGAAGTTAATAGATTTGATTAAGAATTTATGTAATATATATATATATATAACATTTGAAATAAATATAATTTATTGGTTTTTAATAATAATGAGAAAATTAATTTAAAGAAAATATTTTAATAAAAAGTTAATAATAATTTTTTTATAAAAAAACTTTAAAAATTTGGTTTAATAAAAAACAATGATAGTTTAAAATATGTAATATTTATTAAAAACTTGATTGATAATAATCAGGATAAATTTTTTTAATAGATTGTAAAATAATATAAAAAATATAAAGAATTGTTATAAAATCTTAAAAAATATTAATTTTAAAAAATGTAGTATTAATTTAAATAATTAGTAAAAAACAATAAATAATTTATAATATGTAATAATTAATGAGCCTTTATTATTAAAAAATAATAAATATTAGTGATAATAATAAAATAATAATAATTTTCAAAAAAATATAATAAAATATATCAACTTTTAGAAATTCATAATAGTTTGTATAAAATGTTGTATTAATTAAAATAATTAGTATTAATATTTTGTATAAATTTTGTAAAAACACCTGACTCACACAACTATTATAATTCATCTAGGTTAAAAATTATTAATTCAAAAAATATTAATTAAAATTAATTATTAATTCAAAAATATAAACACATTTTATTTATAAATTATTTATATAAATTATAAATTCAAGGTAATCAAAGTTATTTATAATCAAAATTAACCATAAGTAAAAATATTTATAATATATATAGAGAGAGATGTAGATTTTATATTTTTATATTTGTTTAAAAAATAAGTTAGAATATATTTGACGTATTTATATTAATTATGAAATTATGATATATATATATATATAGTAATTATTAAAATTGTAATAATAATTTAAATAAATTAACAATAATCATTACATAATTTATCATAATTTAAATAATTTACGAAATTGTATTAACAATAATCATTACAAAATAAAATTGTAATAATAAAATATCGATAATAATTTAATAAATTCCTATATATATATAATCATTACATAATTTATAATAATTTAAGTAATGAATAATAATCATTACATAATAATAATTACATAATTTATAATAATTTATAATAATTAATAATAATCATTACATAATTTATAATAATAATCATTACATAATTAATAATATTCATTGCATAATTTATAATAAATTGTTATATATATATAATTATTATTATTATTAATTATTAATAATAATTTCATATAAATGTTTAGTTAATTAAAATAATACTTATTAACAATTTGTATAAATATTGTAATATATATTTTTATATAAATAAATAAATATATAAATAATATTAAAAAAAAGATTAAAAATGATACCCCGCGTGGGATGTAATGAAACGCTCGACGCTAATAAATGTTATGTCGCGCCTAGGGTAAACCTCACATCTCGGACCTAACGTTGGTCTCTGATTTTTAATAAAATAAATATTTTGGGAGATACTTTAAATTTTAATAAGAAATTATAATAAAAATATTAAATGAATTACCCTCACCTTCAATGTAACTAAACACATGACGCTCACAAATCTAATGTCGTGTCTAGGGTAAACCCCACATCCTGGACCCAACAGTGATCTCCAATTTATCATATGAGACATCATTCAAGAGATATTCTATTATTTTCTAAAAATAGCATGTGTCTTATATAATATATTTAATATTTTTATTTTTATCTACATTGAATCTCTATGAGCCCCATAAACAAGTGTTAACCCAGTGCCTCACTCTGCTCATATTTTATAGAATATTTCAAGATGGTAAAATATAATAATAATTTTAAACTAGTCAAAATGATCAAAAATATTTATTCTTATTCTTGATGTTTTTTAGATAAATATGGACTCGGTAAGTAGACACCAGTATCTATTACGTGATCTTTATTGGATAAATAATCGCAAAAATCTAAAGAGATCTAGTTTAAATCCTTTCTATATTGAAGGTGTTGAAGCCTTTATATCATTTGCATTGTTAAATTCAGATTTTATTTCTAAAGGAACAATTAAATGTCTGTCAAAAATGTGATCTTGTGACATTCAAAACATTTGACAATGTTGGAATTCATCTATTGTGTTCCAGTTTTTGTAAAGATTATATTTTTTGGTATCAACATGGTGAAAAGAGTTCAGTAAAAAATATAATTTTTTTTGTTTCAAATCCATCATTTTAGAATTTAATACATGAGGCAGTTGGTTCATCTATTCCTGAAACAACAACTCATAATGATATTCCAAATCCTAAATCAGAACCTTCACAGTTTTATAATTTGTTGAAATCTAATGAGGAGGCCTTATATCCAAGAATCCAGATGAGCAAACTTGAAGTTGTTACAAAATTTATAGCTATTAAATTTTGAGTGATGGCTTACAGATAAAGAACTGCACAGATCTCATACTTATGTTCGGCTGAATTGTGAAGAAATGGCACGATTTTTGCAGTAAGTGCTAATTTTTTATTATTTTGTTAAATATTTATAAAATATCACTTTATTTACATTAACTTTTTTGTAGACTATATGATGAACATATCAAAAAAACTATACAAATTACATATGTTGCTCTTGCAGAACGTCGACAAGAAAATTTTGCATATTGGTTTCAAAGACTGGTAAGATAAGTTTCTTTCAAGAGAATATTAAATCAATTTTTCAATGATATCTATTATTAATAATTTTTATTGTTTACAGGTAACAAAACATGAAAATAAAATTGATAGTTGATTATGTGCGCTCAAAAACCCTCCATCTAAATTGGTAAAATCTTATAATGGGTATGTGGTTAATGGATTTTGATTCCATACTCGTATATATGGTGACTCAAAGAAATCAATCAATAGTAGTGTTCATTTGAAAGTATACCATCATAAGGAAAGTGAAGTTGACTTTTATGGTATAATAGATGAAATAATTTAGTAATTTTATCTGGGATCAAATTATATTACACTGTTTAAATGTCATTGGTTTGGTACTAATTGGGGGTTGCGAGTTCATCCATGACATTGAGTCATTGACATTAAATATAATAGTCTTCTTGCATCAAATGAACCATTTATGTTGGCACATCAAGCACATCAAGTTTACTATGAAAATTACTGTGTTGTTTTGAGAGATTTGAAGGACTGCTGGAGTGTGATAAAAATGAAATCATGTGACAATCAGTTTATTGAAAATGAAAATGTTTCTATAGAAGTGTAACATAATGAAATTTTTCAAGAACTATCCCAAAATATATCTCTTACCCGAAGGGATATAAATATTGTCACGACCCGTCCTCAGGGCCCGTTCCGTGACTACCCCAAGCCCGCCTTCCATAGGGCAGGGGCTGGCGACTAGCACCAAGGCGTAATTCCCGATAAAAAGGGAAGGCATTGCCTTTGTAAAGTAAACAAACACCACAGAGCAAGAAAGAAGAATCAAACACTAAGTAAAAACTGGGAACAACAGTAAGTGCGGAAAAGTAAGTGGGCCAGAATACAAACCCAAACTGAAAGTAAAGTACAACTGGAAAGGGAAAACAACAACTGAATGTAACGTACAACTGTAAAGGGAAAACAGCAACAGAAAGTAAAGCCGCAGCCTCGATCCGTCCACTGGAAGTCCCACCTGAAGGGTGGGTATAGATAGCCTCCACAGCTCCTTGGGTCTAGTCGTCCGCTCTGTGTTCATCTCGCCCAATGGTCCACCTCCAGGTACCGACCTGCTCTGCAAGCCTCAACAACGATCAGTGTTGCCCGTCGTCTGCAACCAACAAAACATAGTGCGGGCATAGCCCGTGCAGGGGTGAGTATAAGCTACTCAGTAGGGACCCCGAGACCCCCGAAGCTCTCCCAGAATCCACAAAGGATAATCCACAAAAGAAAGATACAATCACGAAGTAACATCCAACACTACTTAGGTATATGCCCATACATATACCTAAGTCATCAATTCACGTTCGGCTCCAACATCCGAGCCCGAGTTCGATCACATCCACACAGTATAGCACAACACAATCCACATAGGAAAGAAAATCAAGATTCAGCTCACACAGGTATACTTCTTCGTATGACGATAGAGATGATCAGATATAGCCACTGATTCATCTAAGCCATCAGACCCACAAAAGATCGATAGGTACTAACCCCTGCAATGACCCACAAAGGATCTGACCCACACAGGATCGATAGGTAACTAACCCCCGCAATGACCCACACAGGATCGGACCCACACAGGGTCTGTAGGCGCTGGCCCACACAGGATCTGTAGGCGTTGGCCCACACAGGACCGCTGAGTGCTGACCCACACAGGATCGGTAGCACTAATCCACGTAGGATCGCTGAGTGATGTAGTCATCGCGAATCCATGGAGGATTTCTGCACAGTCGTCATCATCGTCGCAGTCGCAGCCAGCTCTAGGGTTCCCGCACACAGCAAGCTTGTTCGAGAGGGTCCGCTCCACAAGCCGAGGGGCTGATACATAAACTGATACATAGTTCAGATTTGATGTATCCAAAAGTTTCGTATCATCAACAGGAACTCAACGTCATAGACGGCGCGTCAATCGGACGCCCGGTCTAAGAGTTATTAGCTTTTTCGTCCGAGGGGCCCGGATGGTTTTTAAGTCAAAACCAACCTAACCGTACTCCAACTGCATCCAAACCTCGATCGGAGTAATCCAAAAGGTTTGTCTCACTAATAGGAATCCATCAAAGTCGACGGCACGTCAATCGGACGTCCGGAGCTCAAGTTATAAGTGTTTCCGCTCCGAGGGCCCGGTTGGTTTCGTGTTCGAACCAACCCAACTGAACCCAAAGTTTTCCGAAACCCTGAGTGTAATATACCGAAACGACTGTATCGATACAAGGATCTCTACTCAACTGACAGTGCATCTATCGGAGGTCTGTAGCCCAAGTTATGGGCAATAGACCGAAAAGTCCGGTATTAGGGGGGTTCGGGCCCGGTCCGACCCGGCCCGGTACCCCCAGGGTCGGCCCGAACCGGGTCGACCCAACCCGGGTCCGGGTCCGGAACTCTTGGGCGCGGCCTGGCCTGGCTGGCGTGGCCCGGCTCGGCGGTCCGCTTGGGCGGCTCGGCCGTTTCGGTCGAGCGGTGCGGGGTGGCACGCTGCCCCCCGCCAGCGTGTAACGGCGCCCCCATGGGGGGCCGCTCCTTGTCAACGGACGTGGCTGAGCACCGCGTCCCACCTCCCTCGGTCCCACGCGGTCACGAGACTAGCGGCCTGCCGCCGCGTCGGCCCATCTCGACGGCGCGCCGGGCACCGCCACCGGCGCCGGCGGAACGTTCCGCAGACCACCGGACGGGCTCCGGTGGTCGGATTTTCCTGCCGTCTTCGCCAACGGCCCTCCCGGGACCGGTTCTTCACTGCGAAGACCTCACAACACCCGTGCGGCCTGCTTCATCGTCGCCCGCCGATCCGCACACCAAGAACGAAGAGACGGTGGGTTCGGACTTGTTCGTTGGTCCGCACCACCGCGTTAGCGGTTTAAAAAGGCTTCCGACAAATTTTAAACATATGCTGAGGGTATAAATCACAAATATTTAATTGAATCAAAACCCCTACCTCGTCGAATTCATTGAGCGAGGGTTCGTCGCAGAAAAGCACGTCGCGGAAGAAGGCGTCGCGGAAGAAGGCGTCGCGGAAGGGGGATCGTCGCGTCGCGGAGAAGGAACGTCACGGAAGAAGCGTCGCGGAAGAAGCATCATTGGCGTCGTGGTACACGGTGTTGCGTAGTCAATCTCTGAGGATTTGGCGTTCTTCGTTGGAGATCGGTGCGTTCTTCGCGTTCTTCGCGTACTTCGCGTTCTTCGTCGAAGAAGAAGGCTTTTCTCCAAATCCTCTCCACGCAACAAGTTCCCACCCAAATAAAATAAGTGTTGTATTATTTTATTAACACTCAAACCAACTCTTTGAAATTCAAAAAGAAAAGAAACGATCAATTAATTGAGGAGTTTAAAACCGCCCAATTAATGAGACGTTTAATATCCAGATTAAACGCAAGAGTTGACTTCATTAAAAAAGGGGGTACGGGTGTGTTACTTAAGAAGAAAAGAAACGGTGAGGCTCGTGTGGGACCCACCTCACAAATATCCTACCAAGTGGGTAGAATATTTTGGGTCCCACATCATCCACTTAACATAGGTTAAGCAACTTAAAATAAAATAAATTGGTCGCACCATTTTATTTTATTCATTTATTTAACCCGAAAAAAATTAAAAACCACACCCGAGCAAAGGTAAATCCGAAAAATGTGTTTCTAAGAAAATATCAGCGCTGCGATTCCATCGGTGCCCTAGAAATTCGATTCCGAGCACCGGTTCAAAAGTTAGAAAAACCCGCTCGTTCGTTCACTGAACGTACCCGTGCAAAACTTCGGAAAAAGATTTCAGGCACACCGGGCCTCAGAATCAGGTGCCGTAAGAAACTGCATTCTTGTAAAATCCCAAAGAAAATTAAGAAAAACAATTCCCTTGAATTTTACGGTTCTTTAAATTACTCCCACCTCAGGGCTTTACGTCCCCGTAAAGATACATCATAAACTAGGGAAACAAATGTAGGTACTGAGCACGCATCTGATCCTCCCGCTCCCAAGTGCTCTCCTGGAGGTTCCCGTGCTGCCATCTGATGCGCACAAGAGGAATCGACTGTCCACGTAGGACCCGCTCCTTTCGATCCTCAATCTCCACTGGGACCTCCGCAAAAGTCGCCCCATCATCAAAGTTCAGCTCCCCATGGTCAATGATATGCGTCGGGTCGTGCACGTATCTCGTCAGCTAAGATACGTGGAAGACGTCGTGCACCCGGTGCAACTGAGGTGGTAGAGCCAGGCGATAAGCCACCTCACAAATCCTGCTGAGGACCTGGAAAGGTCCGATGAAGCGTGGAGATAACTTGTCGCCTCGGCCAAATCTCTATAATCCACATCGAGGTGAGACCCGCAAGAAGACGCGGTCGCCATCCTCGAACTCCAGTGGCCTCCGCCTCCTGTCAGCATAAGACTTATGCCAGCTCTGAGCTGTCCTCATCCGCTTCTGGATGACCTGGACCTTCTCTGTCGTGGCCTAGACCATCTTATGTCCCACAAGTGCGGACTCCCCAGGGTCTGTCCAGCACAGTGGAGATCTGCAAGGTCGGTCGTACAACGCCTCGTATGGTGTCATCCCGATGGTGGAGTGGTAGCTGTTGTTGTACGCGAACTCCACCAAGGGTAGGTGGTCCTCCCAGCTGCGACCAAAGTCGAGGACACATGTGTGAAGCATGTCCTTGAGAGTCTGAATGGTCCTCTCCGTCTAACCATCTGTCTGAGGGTGAAAGGTGGTGCTCAGACGTAGCTGCGTCCTGAACGCCTCCTACAACCCCTTCCAAAGCCGGAAAGTAAAGCGAGCATCTCGATCGGAGATGATATATGATGGCACACCATGAAGTCGTACAATATTCTGAACGTAGAGACATCCCAAGCTTTCCACTGAGCCCTGCTCTCTGATGGGTAAGAAGTGTGCCGACTTGGTGAGTCGGTCGACAATCACCCAAATGGAGTCGTGACCTCTGGAAGTGTGTGGAAGTCCAGTCACGAAGTCCATAGATATGCCGCCCCACTTCCACTCTAGGACCTCCAAGGGATGTACCAAGCCAGCTGGTACCTGGTGCTCTGCCTTCACCTGCTGGAAGGTGAGGCATCGAGAAACGAACTCTGCCACAGTCTTCTTCATGCCCAGCCACCAATGCTGTCGTTTGAGATCCGGGTACATTTTTGCCACTCCAGGATGTACCTCCAAAGAGGAAGTGTGAAACTCTCTCAGCACCTCCTCCCATAAAGTAACTGGTACCAACATACGTCCTCTGAAAAGGACGTCGTGCTCTCCTCCTACAGAGAAACCATCAGGTGTCTGTCCTGAGGATATCTGCGCATGTCGCGTCTCACAGTCAGCGTCCCCACGCTGTGCCTCTCGGACCCGCTGCAGTAGTGGAGGAGTGACTATGATTGACTGAAGGAAGGTTGCTCCATCTCTATCCACGAAGGATATCTGCAAAGCGGCTAGCTACTCTGTCGCCTCCCCAAGTAGATGGATTCCCGTACTCCTACTGAGAGCATCGTCTACTACGTTCCCCTTCCCAGGAGTATAGACTATCTCAAAGTCATAGTCCTGGACGAACTTGAGCCATCTCCACTGTCTCAGGTTCAGGTCCTTCTGCGAGAATATGTACCTGAGACTTTGATGGTCAGAATAGACTATAAAGCGCTCACCCATCAGATAGTGTCGCCACATCTTCAGAGCGAAGACCACTGCTGCTAACTCCGGGTCATGGGTAGCGTAGTTCTGCTCATGCTGCCTCAACTGACGTGATCCATAGGCGATCACTGCCTGTTCCTACATCAAGACACATCCAAGTCTGGTCCTTGATGCATCGCAGTAGACTACGTACCCTACCCCTCCTCCAGTAGCCTCAAGATAGGTGCGCTGGTCAATCTCTGTCTCAGCTCCTGGAAGCTCTGCTGACATCTTTCTAACCACACAAAGGGTTTCCCCTTCTTCGTCAAAGCTGAGAGAGGTGCCGCAACTCTGGAGAAGTCTGGAACAAATCTCTGGTAGTATCCAGCTAGTCCTAAGAAACTCCTCACCTCCGTCACACTCCTGGGTGGCTCCCAAGATAGCACTGCCTCGATCTTCGCAGGACCCACCGCAACTCCCGCCTCAGAGATGACGTGTCCTAAGAAGTGGACCTCGCGTATCCAGAACTGACACTTCGAGAGCTTACCATAAAGTTGGTTCTCTCTAAGTGTGTCCAGTACAACCTGCAAGTGGTAGGCATGCTCCTCCTCAGTCGTCGAGTATATCAAAATGTCGTCGATAAAGACCACGACAAATCGATCAAGGTATGGATGAAAGATCCTGTTCATGAGGCCCATGAACACTGTTAGAGCATTGGTTATGCCAAATGGAATAACCAAGAACTCATAGTGGCCATACCGACATCTGAAGGTCGTCTTCTGCACGTCCTTGTCCCGAACTCTGAGCTGATGATAGCCTGACCTGAGGTCTATCTTAGAGAACCACCGTGCTCCCTTGAGCTGATCGAAGAGGTCATCAATCCTCGGTAGCGAATACTTGTTCCTCACTGTCACCTGTTTCAGGCGACGATAGTCGACACAAAGTCGCAAGCTCCCGTCCGCCTTCTTGGTGAACAATATCGGGGAAGCCCAGGGTAAAACACTGGGTTGGATGAATCCCTTTCTATGCAAGTCCTCCAACTGTACCCATAGCTCTCGAAGCTCGGTAGGAGCCATCTGATATGCTGGAGTGGATATCGGGGCTGTCCCAGGGTACAGATCAATATAAAAGTCTACCTCTCTGCGAGGAGGTAGTCCTGGAACGTCGTCGGGGAAAACGTCCGCATACTGATCCACCACTGCAGGAAAACTAGGACTCTGCATGTCAACTGCTCCTAGGATGATTTTATCCAACTGATGAGTGATGGGTTGTCCTCTCCTTTGCAAGAGTCCATCCTGTGCTGCGAAGGCTACCTTCTCGCCAGTGAAGGTGAACCTGCTCCCGTCGATGCGTACACACCGCACCTTGTGCCTAATACAGTCAATCTGAGCATGGACTGTAGATAACCAATCCATGCCCAAGATGACATCATAAGGCCTCGATGCCGCTACAAGAAGATCCCAGCCAAATCTCTCGCCTCCTAGACTAAGATCACACTATCGACACCAGTGTGTAATCGTCGATTCTGCTCCCGTAGGAGTCTCTAGCCGTAAGGATCGAGCCAACGGCTCTGTCGGAATATCCGAGCTCCGAACAAGGGCAGTGGCTATGAAAGAATGACTCACTCCTGTGTCTATAAGAACTGCAATAAGGGTGGAATAGACACAGATAGTACCTTGAATCATCTCGGGCGCGCCGTGGTCATAGGCCTCTGCTGCCTGAAGTTGTGACTGTCTCTGCCCGCCATCTCCCTGTGGTCGGGGTGGACCTCCTGGTGGTGGTGGTGGTAGAGCCTCAAAGCGTCGCCCACCACCTGCTGCTCAGCCAGCTCCTCTGCCTCGTCCGCCTTCTCCTTGCAGACTGCCACGGTCGACCCTCTGCCTCTTCTTGGGAGGCCCCTCAACCGTCTATTGCTCCTTAGCACGGCGGGTCAGGCAGTCACGAGCCATGTGGCCCTGCCTGCCGCATGCATAGCACTGTCTGCCTCTCGAAAGACTGGCTCTGCGCTGTGTGCCCCACACTGTTGATCCAGTGTCCTGAAGTTGTCTACCTGAGGGTCTGGTTTTCTTGGTCCCATGAGTCATCCGTCAACTGACAGCTGCAGAAGACTCTGCTACGTGTCACCCTGCGGTAGGTCTTGCTACTGATGTAGGCTCAGCAAGGAATCTCTTGATGAGAAGGGCTCGCTCCAATACCCCATCCTGAGTCGGAATGCTGAGGGAGATCAGCGATGCCCTGATCTCATGCCTCAATCCCTTCTCAAAGGTCCGGGTCTGGAAGAATGGGTCTTGTACCATGTATATCGAGTAGCGTGAGAGATCGGTAAATCTCGCCGAGTACTGGGCGACCGTCAAGCTGCCCTGTCGCAGCTGTAGAAGCTCCTGGATGTGCACCGCACGGAGGGTGGCTGGGACGAACTCTGAGCGGAAGAGGCTCTCAAATTCCGTCCAGAGGAGAGATGCCTCGTCGTGCACCTGGAGCATCAAGCTCCACCATCTTCCTGTTGCCGCATGCAGGAGGCTCGCTGCGAGGATCACCATGAGGTCTGCTGGTGTCCTCACTAACCTGAAAACCCGTACAACTGCCTCCATCCAATCCTCAGCTGCCTAAGGGTCCGTCTCCCCGCGGAACCTGGGTGGTCGCTGGTGCTGAAACTCGTGCAGTGCACTAAGGCGACGTGCATCGTCAGCGGCTGGGGCTGGTAGCATCGGTGGCTCGGCGGGTAGAGGTACCGTCGATGCCTCTGCTATCAAAGGGCCATGTATCGAGGCCTCGTCGCTCGGTGGGTTGTCGTCATGTATAATGCTCGTAACCCTAGCTGGATGCCGTCGTGGGGCCATCCTATAAAGAAACAGGTGCGCCACGGTCAAACAGTATACCTGGTGAGCTGACACAAAGTTATCACAAAGAAAACTTGTAACACACATGCAAACAATGTTTTCGTGCATTAAGTCAGAAATCAGAAGTCAGGGTCCTGGTGTACGGATACATTGGACGCTGCACCAACACTGGACTCCCTCGACTGATAACCACACTCAATACTCTTAACATTATTGCTTCACATAGAAAAAGATCAGAGTCTTGAGTTCTACGGTAGAATCGAACTCCTCTAATACCAATTTGTCACGACCCGTCCTCAGGGCCTGGGTCATGACTACCCCAAGCCCGCCTTCCATAGGCCATGGGCCGGTGACTAGCACCAAGGCGTAATTCCCGATAAAAAGGGAAGGCATTGCCTTTGTAAAGCAAACAAACACCACAGATCAAGCAAGCAGAAGGAAACACTAAGTAAAAATTGGGTACAACAGTAAGTGCGGAAAAGTAAGTTAGCCAAAATACAAACCCAAACTGAAATTAAAGTACAACTGGGAAGGGAAAACAGCAACTGAAAGTAAAGTACAATTGGAAAGGGAAAACAGCAACTGAAAGTAAAGTCGCAGCCTTGAGCCGTCCACTAGAAGTCCCACCTGAAGGGTGGGTACAGATAGCCTCCACAGCTCCTCGGGTCCAGACGTCCGCTCCGTGTACGTCCCGCCCAATGGTCCACCTCCAGGTACCAACCTGCTCCGCAAGCCTCAACCACGATCAGCGCTGTCCGTCGTTTGCAACCAACACAACGTAGTGCGGGCATAGCTTGTGCAGGTGTGATTATAAGCTACTTAGTAGGGACCCCGAGACCCCTGAAAGTCTCCCAGAATCCACAAAGGATAATCCACAAAGGAAAGATACAATCACGAAGTAACATCCAACACTACTTATGTATATGCCCATACATATACCTAAGTCATCAATTCGTGTTCGGCTCCAACATCTGAGCCCGATTTTGATCACATCCACACAGGATAGCACAACACAATCCACATAGGAAAGAAAATCAAGATTCAGCTCACACAGGTATACTTCTTCGTATGACGATAGAGATGATCAGATATAGCCACTGATTCATCTAAGTCATCAGACCCACAAAGGATCAATAGGTACTAACCCCCACAATGACCCACAAAGGATCTGACCCACACAGGATCGATAGGTAACTAACCCCCGCAATAACCCACACAGGATTGGACCCACAAAGGATCTGTAGGCGCTGGCCCACACAGGACCGCTGAGCGCTGACCCACACAGAATCGGTAGCACTGATCCACGTAGGATCATTGAGTGTTGTAGTCGTCGTTGTCTAATCCATGGAGGATTTCTGCACAGTCGTCATCGTCGTCGCAGTCGCAGCTAGCTCTAGGGTTCCCATACATAGCAAGCTCGTTCGGGAGGGTCCGATCCACAAGCTGAGGGGTTGATACATCAACTGATACATAGTCCAGAGTTTATGTATCCAAAAGTTCCGTATCGTCAACAGGAACTCAACGTCACAAACGGCGCGTCAATCGGACGCCCGGTCTGAGAGTTATTGGCTTTTTCGTCCCAGGGGCCCAGTTGGTTTTTAAGACAAAACCAACCCGACCGTACTCCAACTACATCCATACCTCGATCGGAGTAATCCAAAAGGTCCTTCTCACTAAGAGTAATCCATCAAAGTCGATGGCACGTCAATCGGACGTCCGGAGCTCAAGTTATAAGTGTTTCCGCTCTGAGGGCCCGGTTAATTTCGTGTTCAAACCAACCCATCCGAACCCAAAGTTCTCCAAAACCCTGATTGTAATATACCAAAATGACCGTCTCGATCCAAGGATCGCTACACAACTGACAGTGCGTCAATCGGAGGTCCGTAGCCCAAGTTATGGGCAACAGACCGAAAAGTCCGGTATTAGGGGGGTTCGGGCCCGGTCCGACCCGGCCCGGTACCCCCTGGGTCGGCCTGAACCGGGTCGACCCGACCCGAGTCCGGGTCCGACCTACTTGGGAACGGCCCGGCCTAGCGGTTCGGTCGGGCGGCTCGGCCGTTTCGGCCAAGCGGTGCGGGGTGGCACGCTGCCCCCCGCCAGCGTGTAACCGCGTCCCCAAGGGGGGCCGCTCCTTGTCAACGGACGCGGCCGAGCACCGCGTCCCACCTCCCTCGGTCCCGCGCGTTCACGGGACCAGTAGCCTGTCGTCACCTCCTGGCGGCCGGCCAGTGCCAACCGCCGCCTCCGGCCAGCGGCACCGCCGTGCCGGTGAGGCGCGCCGGCGGAACGTTCCATGGACCACCGGACGGGCTCCGGTGGTCAGATTTGCCTACCATCTTCACCAACAGCCCTCTCGGGACTAGTTCTTCACTGCGAAGACCTCACAATTCCCGTGCGGCCTGCTTCATCATCTCCCGTCGATCCGCACACCAAGAACGAAGAGAGGGTGAGTTCGGACTTGTTCGTTGGTCCGCACCCACCGCGTTAGCGGTTTAAAAAGGCTTCCGACAAATTTTAAACATATGTCGAGGGTATAAATCACAAAGATTTAATTGAATCAAAACCCCTACCTCGTTGAATTCGTTGAGCGAGGGTTTGTCGCGGAAAAGCACGTCGCGGAAGAAGGCATCGCGGAAGGGGGATCATCGCGTCGCGGAGAAGGAACGTCACAGAAGAAGAGTCGCGGAAGAAGCGTTGTTGGTGTTGCGGTACATGGTATCGCGTAGTCGATCTCTGAGGATTTGGTGTTCTTCGTCGGAGATCGGTGCGTTCTTCTCATTATTCACGTTTTTCGTTGAAGAAGAAGGATTTTCTCCAAATCCTCTCCACGCAACAAGTTCCCACCCAAATAAAATAAGTGTTGTCTTATTTTATTAACACTCAAAACAACTCTTTGAAATTCAAAAAGAAAAGAAACGATCAATTAATTGAGGAGTTTAAAACCGCCCAATTAATGAGACGTTTAATATCCAGATTAAAAGCAAGAGTTTACTTCATTAAAAAAGGGGGTCCTGGTGCGTTACTTAAGAAGAAAAGAAACGGTGGGGCTCGTGTGGGCCCCATCTCACAAATATCCTACCAAGTGGGTAGGATATTATGGGTCCCACATCATCCACTTAACATAGGTTAAGCGACTTAAAATAAAATAAATTGGTCGCACCATTTTATTTTATTCATTTACTTAACCCAAAAAAAATTAAAAACCACACCCGAGCAAACGCGACTCCGAAAAAGGTGTTTCTAAGAAAATATCGGCACTACGATTCCATCGATGCCCTCGGAATTCGATTCCAAGCACCGGTTCAAAAGTTAGAAAAATCCGCTCGTTCGTTCACTGAACCTACCCAAGCTAAACTTCGGAAAAAGATTCCGGGCACACCAGGCCTCAGAATCAGGTGTCGTCAAAAACTGCATTCTTGTACAATCCCAAAGAAAATTAAGAAAAAAAATTCACTTGAATTTTACGGGTCTTTACAAATATCGATGATGAAACCCTCCGGTTAAGGGATGATGATATAGATAATGTTTATGAAGTAATAAGGGATGATGAAACTGAAAGTCATATGGAAGTTGACAATGTTGAAGTTGAGGATAAAGACATTGATGTTGATGAAAATGGTGATGAAGATGATGATTGAATATACTTTGGTATTTTGTTACAGGTAATTATTATATTCTAATATTTATTAGTTTTTTTAAATTTCATATTTGTATTAAAAATCTATTATAGGTAACATTATTTTATTCTGACATTTATTTGTTTTTTATATTTCATATCTATATTAACAATCTCTTACTAGTGAGAATATTTGTTTTAGATGGTTGTAGATGATCCTGACGATCTATTACGTTCTCTCACTAATGCCGTACTTCCTGATGATGTGCCCAATTTAGCTTCTCCTCCTTAGGTTGGTGCGCCTACTAGGAGGGGGTACAGTCTTGCTCGATTACTAATTCTAGATCCTATTCCAGAGTGACGACCATCTGTTGATTTTGATCCTTGTTTATAGAGGTATGTTTAATTATTTAAGATATTTATTTTATATTAACTAAGTGTATTAATTTTGATAATAATTTTATGAATATATATTTTTTTCAATTTTCACAATTTTTCACATTTAGTCATCAGGTAGGTTAGTGGGATTCTGAGAAATTATTTTTTTGATCCATGGGTGTCATGGGACCTAATACCCATCATCGTGCATGACCAGATGTTTCGTCACTGGATTTTTCATTATTAAATAATATATAATTTTTTAAAATTTATTTAATTACTAATATGTATTTTTTAATTGTCTTGAAGAATTTATTTTCTATGATTTCTAATATCCAAAGATGTCTTATCCAAAAGACATGGGATAATTGTATACGTGAGCGCCTTCGTTAGTTTTTACACAACATCAGAAAGTGAGATATGGATAAAACATGTGCTATCATTTTCGATCAGTCTTGCATATCCCATATCCCCAACTATATATCAACTCAGGTATGGGATGGGTTGTGCTCCTTCTGGTTAGGAGAGACTTTTAGGAGGAGATCATCAATTCGATGTTAGAGCTAGGGGAGGAAAGAGGTCACCCATAGGCCCGAGATTCATTCATTTGGAATACATCGATGACATATGGTAAGTGATGTTATTTATTAATGTATATATATTTTTAACTATAACATGTTTTTTATATTATACAGGCCACTACTGACCCATCTATTATAGAGTTTGAAGTTTATAAGAAGATGTATATTGATCCCCATACATGAGAAGTTATAGGCAAATGACAAAGACATACTGTGGTTAGTGATTTTGTTTAAAAATGTCATGAATATTAATTTTATTATTATTCTAATTTTTCATTGTATTTAAAGGAAACATATGAGGCTATGAATTATCATTCACAGGAGATTCAATTTTAGACCAAACAAGATGTCACTGTTGATTTGGGTTTCGATGAGGGGCTTGGATACAGGCGACTTCGTAGGGTGTCGAGAAAGGTCGAGTGATTGGTATTGGTTCTCGACTGAAACCTGTGAGTTATTATGGTACTTATGTGATTGCATCAGTGAGCACGAAGGGATCTCATGGATATTCGTCATCGACACCGTCGTCCGCTACACAGTATGAGGAGAGGTTGAGAGCTTAATATGAGATGATACAGCAAATGCAGAAGGAGAGGGAGGAGGTGCATGAGCAGCAGCATCTGAGAGATGAGCAGATGATGGAGTATATGCGGTGACTTGTGCGTGGTGTTGGTATGGAGTTTCCTCCCCCTAATCCTTCGAGTGATCCTCCTCCACCAGACGATAGTTGATGATTTATGAAGTTTTTATGACTTTTTTTGTAATTTGGTATGACAGACATGTTATTTTTTAACTGATGTATTACTTTTATGTCTATTTTAATTTGTTTAATTTTCTATAATGATTTTTAAATATTTGTAAATTTTTTAATTTTTTAAATTTTTTTATATATTTTAATTAATTTTCAGTTTTTTAATTATTCTTAAATATATATATTTTTTAATTATTTTTCTATATATTTAATATGTTTATTAATTTCAATAATTTAAAATATTTTAATTATTTTTTAGTATATTTATTTTGTAAATTAATTTTATTTTATTTAATATTTATATTTTTTAAAATATATTTTTTAAAAAAAATTATAAATTTTATTTTACATTTTTTAAAATAATTTTAATTTTGGGGGGGGTTTATTTACAACGAATTAATTCATCTGTCGCAAATAACCTTTCAGACATTTTGCGACAAATCGTCACAAAAGGTTATTTATAAACCCTTATAGAGAGTCTTTTGCGATGAAAAAATAATCTGTCATTAATAAATATTATTTGCAGTGGATTTTTGTAAATAAACACATTTGTGACGCCACCATCAGTGATAGGGTATTTGCAACGAACTCCCATTGCAAATGAATTTTTGCGATGGGAGTCCTTCACAAATAACTCATCGTAATTATCTTAAATTCCTGTAGTGGTACCCAAAATACCAGTAGATGGGGAGTGCAGAATGAGCATGCTTCATGAGTTTCAGAGATAGAGACCCCTTAGGTTCCGAGGTGAGCCCGACCCTTAGGCATCTGAGGACTAGCTTGAGGCGGTGACATGAGTTCTTCATCTAGTCATGACACCACCGGATTAGATAGTGGTCTTAGCAGTGAGCCTTCTACAGGGCTCAGTAGGGAGATGGTGGAGTTTGGATGTCCATACTCATGATGAGGCGACCCTCTCATGGGCAGATTTTGAGCACCTCTTTAGATAGAAGTTTTCGCCAGTTATACTGAGATTTGTGCATATACAAGAGATTTTTCAGCTCTAGTAGAGCAGTATAACAGTAAATGATTATTCGTTGAGGTTCACCAAACTTTCTAGGTGCTTTATTGATATGGTCAGGGATCAGTACTTCCAGGCTTGGACCTTTGATTGAGGTCTGTGTAGAGACATCTGAGCTAGTATTATCCCTCTGAGAACTCCTACTTATGTTGGGTTCTTTGAGCAGACTTTAGTGGTTGAGAGATTCTTGGTAGAGTAGAGACTACCGATGACAGTGAACAGTGGACAGGCAGGTGCAGAGACCTCGGTAGTAGGGATCTGATGTCAATCTCTAGGATCCAAACATGGGAGATGTTTCAAGAGGAGATCCTAGGATGGAGGATCTACAGTTCAGGGTTCACAGGATGGATCCAGTCATCCTAGAGAGAGGTGCTTCTACTCACGTGATGGCAGGGGACATCTCGCTCGAGATTTTAAGACCTCTCATGTTTTTTATAGGGAGACAGTGGATAGAGCACTGAGGCATAGGCAGAGGTAGGAGTAGAAAGATCCATAAGGTAGTGGATGTGGTAGAGGAGCTGGGAGAGCAGGAGGTGGTGGTCGACGTTTCGACTTACTACAACCACCACCTCCAGGTGGTTCGCACCAAGCTCGGGGAACTAGAGGATAGGGGTGGGGACAGCTGTATGTGGTTGTGGCTTATGAGCCAGGGGCTCCATGGATGATTCAATATGTGATCTATGTCTTTTATTCTTTATATTTAGTACTGATAAACACAGGTTTTATTCATTCCTTTCTTGCCACATATCTTATTCAAAACCTTGAGATTCTGGTAGAACCGTTGAATCAACCCTTACGATTGGAGACACCTATAGGAAGAGACTTGATGATCACACATTTATGTCAACAGTGTGACTTTACCCTTGGAGGTGAGAGTTTCTTTTGGAACCTCTTAGTGGTAGTGTCGAGGCCTTACGAAGTCATTCTTAGTATGGATTGGTTATCTTCGGTTCATGCCCAGACTGACTATTTAGGTAAAGGGTGTGGTGTGTCCATAGTGATTGAATGAGGTTTTCCTTTGTTGGTTAAAAGGAAACCCAGGTAGTATAGGATAGACTCGTGCATAGGAGGGTTCTGTCGATCACTTGCCACTTGTCTATCCTAACCCTTAGTGCAATAGATGTTATGAGTTTTCAGTTCCCAGTAGTAGTGGCAGAGTATGAGGATGTCTTTCTTGAAGATTTTCCAAGATGATCTCCCTACCAGGAGATAGACTTATACATTGACTTGCACCCCAGGATGACACTAATATCCTCACTAGAATATCAGATGGCTCCCTCAAAGATTTGCGAGTTGAGGGTGCAGTTTTAGGATTTTCATATGAAGGGCCTGGTGAGACCCATTGTTTCACCATGGGTGGCCTTAGTGTTGTTTTCTAAATAGGCATACAGGATCTTGAGGTTGTATGTGTACTACCGATGCCTGAACTAGGTGACCGTGAAGAACAAGTATCCACTATCGAGGATCGATGACCTCTTTAACCAATTGAGAAGGGCACGATGGTTCTTGATGGTTGACCTTCGATCAGGTTATCACCAGTTCTGAGTATGGGATGAGGATGTATCAAAGATGTATTTCAGGTGCCTCTATGGTCACTATGAGTACTTGGTGATTCCCTTTGGCATGATGAACTCCCCCGTAGTGTTCATGGGACTCATGAACCAGATCTTCCATCCTTACTTAGACTGGTTCATGGTAGTCTTCATCAATGATATCCTTCTGTACTCGGTGTCTGAGGAGAAGCACACAAGACACTTAAGGATGGTTTTGGATGTACTCTGAAAGTACCAACTTTATGGGAAACTCTCAAACTACCAGTTTTTTATTTAGGTGATCCAATCTATGGGATATGTTATCTCATAGGATGGAGTGTCTATGGACTCAGTCAAGGTTGATTCAGTGTTAGCATGGGAGCTACCTAGGAGCATGATGGAGGTGTGGAGATTCCTTGGGCTGGTTGGATATTACTAGATATTCATACCAGATTTCTCTAGGATATAATCACCTATGATAGCTTTGACCTGAAAGGGGAAGCTTTTCATGTGAACTGAGAAGTGGCCGTAGACTTTCCAATAGTTGAGACAGAGTTTGATGAGCGCTCTGATCTTGATAATGCCAAAGGAGGGTGTCAAGTGCATAGTGTTCTACGATGCATCAAGAACTGGGATTGGTTTCATCCTGATGTAGAGGAAAGCAGTGATTTTCTATGGTTCACTCATGTTGACACCACATGAGAAGAACTACGTGACCCATGATCTTGAGTTGGCAGTGGTAGTCTTCGCATTGAAGATGTAGTGATACTACCTAATGGTTGAATTGTTTGTCATATACTCTGATCACAAGAGTCTCAAGTATATCTTCTCTCATAAGGATCTAAACTTGAGACAGATACAATGGATATAATTATTCCAGGATTATGAATTTCAGGTCTTCTGTACTTTTTTTAAGGGGAAATGTGGTGGCGGATGCTCTTAGCATAAGATCAAGTTCACAGTTGTTGGATGAGGTGTCGGAGCAATTAGCTTCATTACAGTTATCCTTTATGGATGGAGATGGGTGAGATTACCTCTAGTTGATGATTGTTACCACTACACTCTTACAGTGATTCGGGGAGGCACATCTTGGGGATACCAACTACGAGACTCTATTTGCTCAGTTATCCAAAGGACATGCTCCTGATGGATATTCGAAAGGTGGGGAGCACGTAGTTATTTTCAGAGGATACACAGTTTTATCAGTGGTGTTACAGGAGTAGGTTTTGAGGGAGTTTCACACATCCCCTTTGGTGGTACATCCTGGTGTGGCAAAGATGTTCCAAGACCTCTGATGTCAATTTTGGTGGTCAGGGATGAAGAAGGTAGTGGTAGAGTTCATTTCTTGATGCCTTACGTACCATCATGTGAAGGTTGAGCAGTAGGTTCCAGCAGGTTTAGATTAACCCCTTGAGGTGCCAAAATAGAAGTGGGATGGGATATTTTTGGACTTCATGACATTTTTACCACGTATGTCCAGGTGGCACGATACCATCTGGGTGATCGTAGACTAACTCACCAAGTTGTCTCACTTCCTACCTATTTGGGAGTAGAGTTTAGTATAGAGCTTAGGAAATATCTATGTGAAGAATATAGTTCGGATTCATGGAGTTACGTCAACTAATGTTTCATATTGTGATGCTTGTTTCATATCCTAGTTGTATAAGGGATTGCAGGAGGTGTTTGGGACTCAGTTACGCTTAAGCACGAGGTTTCATCCCTAGAGGTATGGCCAAACAAAGAGGACCATTTAGGTTTTAGAAGACATTTTTTGGGCTTTCATGTTGGACTTTGGTCATGGTTGGGAGGATTAACTACCACTAGTGTAGTTTTTTTACAATAATATCTACCACTATACCATTGGTATGACACCGTTCGAGGCTTTATATGAGTGACCCAGTAGGTCACCACTTTACTGGACGGACCCAGGAGAGTCGGTACTCATGGACCTAGAGTTGGTGCGAGCTATTACTAAGAAGTTACAGATCATCCAGGAGCAGATGAAGACTGCACGGAGATGGTAGAAGTCATATACTGACAGGAGAGGGAGACCATGTGTTCCTTCAGGTCTCACCTCGATGTGGGTTGTGGAGATTTATCCAGGACAAAAAGTTATCTTCGAGGTTCATCAGCCCTTTCTAGATACTGCATAGAGTTGGTGTGATGGTGTACATCCAAGATCTACCCCTGTAGTTGCATCAGTTACATGATGTCTTCTACGTGTTTTAGTTGAGGAGGTACGTGCATAACCCATCGCACATCATAGACTGGGGTGAGCTGGACATTGAGAATGGGGCGAATTTTGTAGAGTACCCATTGTAGATTGAGGATCGGAATGAGGGGATCCTTAATGGGTGAGTGATTCCCCTAGTGCATGTCTAGTATTAGCATAGTAATCTCCAAGAGAACATGTGGGAGTGGCAGGCTCATATTCTTGCACAGTACCCGCATCTTTTTTAGTATCCTTTTGTTTTAGCTTTTCAGGGTCATAAATCCCTAATATGGGGAGAATGTTATGTTCTATATTTTTCCATGTATTATTTTAAATATTATATGGAATTATTATGAGACCGGTTACTGATATGGCATGTGATTTTGAGGCCTGGTGTGCCTGGAATAAATGTTTGAAAATTATTAAACTTTAAATAGCACGCACGAGAATTTTTCCTGAAAAAGTGGAATAACTTCTAAATAGGTGCCCTAATTAAAAATGTGATGGAACTGTTATGTTCAGAGCAGCGAGTTTACCCTAGGAAAGGCCTAATATTAGTTGGTGTGGGTCAACTATAAAAATTAGTTTTCAGACATAACGGGGATAAAAATATTTTAATAAAAATATTTTTATTTGACGCAATGATGTTTCTTTTAGATTTTACTTTTAAGCATGGATCCAGGGTTAGTCTCATAACCCTGGAATTCCCTAAAGGCTCTGAAGAGAACCTTGGAGAAATATCTTAACAGACGATGATGGTACAGGGGATTGAGATTGTTCTTGATGGATCACCATTGACAATAAATCCTCTACAATGAATGAACCTTTCCCAAGTAGGGCATTGTTCTTTGATTTTCTGTCCCTATTTCTAGAATCAACGATGAAAACGGATCAACCAACCAACAGTTTGACCCACATTTTGATCATTCTTACAAAATGGGATTAATTTTGTAAAATCATTGGGATGTATTATTATTTGTTCTTGTTTATTTATTCTTCATTTTAATGAGAATGGATTGAGGACAATACAAAAAAAGGTCGAGGTTCATTCCTCATGGAGTTCTTCATTATTTTCTTACCCCCATTCTTGGAATTCTTCATCATTGGACCCTCATGGTCATGGATCGACTTGCAAGGAGGTTGTGGACATGATCAGACCCCCGAGTTTTTTTCTACTCAATGGCAGTCACCAGCTCCTAGCCTATTAGAGACAGGCTTGGGGAGTCTTGGTACGGGCTCCTCTAGGATGGGTCATAACACCACCTATCATCTTCCATTTCCTAAGTTTCCTTCAGAATACAGCTATGTTGTCGCCACACTCAGACCAAGGAACCAATCATACCCCAAATAAATTTCTCCCACTGATCCACAATCATTAACCTCATGCCCCACTAAAGACGCATCCACCTCAAACTCATTATTACCAACATCAACCACAAGTGAAAAGTTTGGGTAACATCACTTAACAACCACATAAAAGGGTACCAAAAATGTATTGCACTACCCTAGGAGATCCAATCAGAACACCTTCGGTCCAATCCTCTCCACAAATAAAATACCAAATCGCTTGGCGCCATCTCACCTAGTTTCCAAAATTATAATGGTGACCCAAGATCGGCATCACCAAAGGAACACGTAGATTCCAACCACATTTCCCAACCTAAATCGATCGGCAACTCAAGGCCCAATGGACTCACTCCATATCTGAACATCTGAAGCAAAACCTAATCATAACCTTCATCTTAAGGTACTTAATCAGTCAAAACCCGATCCAACACTCATTAGCAAATCCAATACACCAAGATGGCGCTCACCTGAGCCTATCTAACCCATACCACCGCACACATCATCAACTAACAAATTGACCACTATGGTGTTCCCCATCATACACTTCAGCTCACCACCACCATCTCCTAGTGTTAAGAACCTTCACCATTGAAAAAAAGACCAATAGATCCTCAACTCAACTTTCACAACTTACCCGACGTGTTTCCCAACTCACTGCACCCAAACACCCATGATAACTTCACCCAACATTAGCATTTTTACTTTCCATTAAAACCATTTGGAATGGACATACCTCCACCATCCATTTATGTACTAAGAAAAACCTAACCTCTCATAATTTCACCTTTATTCCAAAACACACTTTCCATTAAAACATCAAATTGAAGGTGTCTTATAACTCACCATGTCCGTACCTCTTACCATGCCATGTCAGACCATCCCTAACTGGATTATCCCAAAACACTCATCTTCCACTATTTACATGCTAGCATTTTCACCTACCCATGGAACCTTCTCAATTAAGGAATACCACCACCATCTGACAAACCTATCAGAGTCTTTACCTACTTCCAGTAAAACTCCACCATCAAGGAACCCATTACTCTCCATGCCATCATCGTGCTCCACTACACTCATCGTCATTCCTAACACAAACACCTATGTCATCCAAATATCAACTAAATACAACTAGGTTCTCTCTCAAAACTCATTTCCATTTCAAATTACACTTATCGTTTCAGAATATCCACCGAAGTCTATTCACAACTCACCACTTTTGTTTCTTTTTCCTAGATAAGTTGATTTATCCCTAGCTGACGCATCTTGGAATGATTGGCTTCACTATTGGAATGTCACTTCTTCACATTACCAAGATGCCTTCACCCTTAAAGGCATTACAAGGTCACCCAAACCAACCTACCTAAGTCCATGCCTAACTTCTGATGAGGTTTTAGCACCAAATGTAGCATCCCTCACCCAAACAGCCACCCAAATAGTGCTATCAGGCCGGGTGCCACTGGCCTTAGGCACGCCTCCCTAAATTCCAAAGGCTTCTGACTAGCAGTGAGGGTTTAATTAAACAAATTGGGGAGACTATACACTATGGGGATAGAGAATACACTAGTCTAAGTATAATAATGTAACAAGCAGTGGAAATAATACCCAGCAGACTCAAACCAGACCCACAAAGAAAAAGCACCACAATATCAAATAAATAGAAGAAGCAATAAATAAACAATTACAGTAGAAAATAAATAAATAGATCAGCATTCCAGAAAACCACTTGTAGCCACGACTAAAAAACAAGCATAACATGCATCTCATATCAGTTCATACATATAATACCGAAAAATAAGGGTCGCTAGAAGGCCGACCAAAGTATATAAATATACATAGCATGCTGATACAAAAAATAAAACTAAATAGAAACTCTAGCTAGGCATGACCTCAAGGTTCATACTAATAATATGTGTTTAAGTAAAAGTATGATGAGAATTAAATAAGCATAACATGCATTTGAAATAAACACAATCTTCATTGGTGTCCAATAGCCACTATAGAGTTGTCACCTGCTTCAGCCAGTGCTAGAATCTTATAAGTAAAGCAAGTCCTTGGCCTATGGCACAAGGTACCCCTATAGTTACAAGGTCCAGGTGAACCCTTAGGTTCCACCTCAATCACATAACCTAACACCACGTGCCTCTTGACACCCTATGTCTCAAAGAACCGACTTCCTGAAGGCATGCCCAAATAATAGTGTCTTGGTCCCACAGACCCCTGCTCGAAATCTCATGCCAACCCAAGGCCTACAACCAGAGGAATAGTGATGCATGTCCTCAAATTAATATCCAGGCCCATGAACTCAATAACAGTGAGCCTCAGCCCCCAACCATCAGTCTCAATGCTGACATCCGAAGGATCCTTACCTTCCATGTGGCTTTCTATGGAAAGCACCCCCAAACCATAAATACCTAAGTTGCAACTATCAGGGTCCTCTACCCACACGATTGGTCAAAACCACCTCATAACATAGTCAACCTATGTGCACACGACTCAATCGTCATTTTTCTTATCATGGGTGAGCGGAAATCACCAAATAAAGATCCTAAGCCACACCAAATGGCACCTCGTTCCCCTGTGACCATGTCGCTCAAATCTGATGGCCATTCCATCCAAGTATCATGGGCCATGCCCAACCTAAGAGCCTCACCGCCTCAATCTGACGATCATGACACCCAATCCTCTGGTCAAAACCACTTAATCAAATATGATCCAAGCCCAACCAGTGATCAACACCACTCAATCCCGATGGACATGCCATACCAACCTCAGGCTAAGCCCTTCACGGGACCATGGGTATCAATATATTCAATATTAAGCATTTCATATATATAAAAATCAATTTAAAACGTTATAAGCACACAATTAAATTTAACAGATTGAATTTCACAATCTAACAATTACAATATATCAGCATGGAGGTATTAAATTCCTCTAATTCATTTAACTAAGCCATAATAATTTAAACAAGTCAATTTAAATTAAAAAAATCAATTCAGAAAATTTTGGAAACCCAGAAAAAATACCCCAAGGAGCAATGCCCTCTAACCTAGCCTTGGTCAAGTGACAAAAGCATTGGGCATGCCCAACGGCATCCCACAGGTCACACAATCATTTCAATATGAAGCAGCATATATAAAGGGGTTTCACTCAAAATACCCAAACACGTGCTAAAAGTCACACCCTCAAAATGTTTGCAAAAACACAAATCAAGGTATGCACCACCTACCTTAGACTCGTAGACGTAGTCATGTCTAATATCGAGATCCAATTCGAAGTAGTTCGGTGTAGATCTTAGTTTCCAACTTATGAATTGAAATTGGATCGGATGAAAATAGTGGTTCATAAGGTGAAAACAAATATGAATAGAGTTATAGATGGGTTTAGCCTTACCAATACAAGTCTATAGATTTTGATGGATTGAAACAGACCACCGGTTGAGGAGAGGGATCAAAATCGGTGGAGAAGGAGAAATGAGGGTGAAACCCTCTACTGTGTGTGATAATGAAGAAGAAGGGGTGGAAAGAAAAAAGAAAAATGGAAAAGTAAAAATAAAAGAAAAACTAAAAAAACATTGTACAGGCCACACGGTTCACCAAATCGTGCAACAACTGTGCATGCTACAATGTAGAGCTACTGCCCAAAAAGGGTACCCTCACACGGTTTGTCCTAACCATGCTCAAACTGTGTGGAAGCCCTATACAACAATTATAGAGAGACTCACACAGCCATGTGCCTTACTAGTAAGGTTTACAAAACTTTTCAGCATTACAAAACTGGGTCGCACGATTACCTAGAAGGGGCTTCATAGCCTTCCCCTAAATCATGCGTCATGGCCTAAAATTTCAAAGCAGGACCTTTGGCCTCCGACACTCCCAAAACAATTTTGAACTACCCAAGTCACTTCCCAAGCCCCTAAACCAACCCAAAAACATGATATAAATTCAATGGAACTCTTTTAATTGAGTTTTGATTAATGAAACAAAAATTAGCATAGCCACTAATTGAAAAATTCAAAACAAGAGAAAATTTTAACATGTTCTAAAAACCCAGGATATTACACCAAACCTCTATTTCCATGAACTGTTGTCATGCCATATCACATTCATAAAAAACTCTAATATAGACATATCAGATTTATTTTAGAACCACCCCAATCCTGAATTCAATTCTTGGCTTAATCAACGACCACATACAAGGCCCACCTGGCCTTCCTAAAGGAATCCAAACATGTACATCATTGGTTTCTCATTGGCACCCTAATGCTACCACATCCAATTCACAGTTGTACCCACACATCTATGACTGGTATACCACTCCCCACCTTATGAGTTTCATTATCACCACTTTCCTCAAGAAATTTCAACCACCACGGCTCATGCTTTGATAACAAGTTAAACCCCAAAACATGGACATGGTTGTCCAGCTTCCACTAGAGAAACAAAACAAACATCACCCATTACTCGTTCCCAACTTCTGAGAACACCACCCATGGAATTTTTCAATATCCAATCCATCCTGAGGACCTTTACCGTAACTAGTCGATGGTGTACTCCCCACCATATGGCTCCATATGTACCACTTGTAATGACCCGAAATTTTGAATAAATCTTGTTCTCTAATTTTGTGTGTTATTTTATTTCATACTCAACAAAACTGTTTCATTTGATAACATGAGTATAATTAAAATAAGACCATTGGGTTTCGACTGTTATATGACCGTTGGTCAATATGACCACTAGAAACTAAATGTTTCGATTATTGTCTCAAAATACAAGTGATCTTGGTTAATTAATATAGAAAGAAGATTGGATAGCCTCATCCAGTAGTCTTGGGCCAATCGAAGCCCATCTAAAGGAACTTGGGATGGAGGTAACACCACTAGGCTTTGATCTGGACCAAACCCAATACGAACTTCATCGTGTGAAGCTATAACGGAATCGCCTTCATGAGAAGTTCAAACTGATAGAAATTACTACTCGTGCAATGTTGGCCAAACCGCCCCAAGATTCTATCACCCTAGCACACCTTACTCTTAGGTCCTATGTTGGGGTTATAAGGGGTTATATAAGGAGACCATAACTACTTTGTGTAATCCTTTGAGATAAATAAAATTGTGTTTTCTTCTTATGGTGAAGTTTGTAAATTTTCAAATGTCTGGATAAATATAGTATGCATATTTTTTATGAATTCTAGAAAAAGGATATTTGAAAATATTTATGTAAACCTAAGAAAATTAATTATGTGTAATGATTTTCAAAAAAATGGTCTTCTACAATTATGTTCAGTATGAAATTTAGAGTCTAATAAGATCAACTTAATTTTTGATGAATAGTAAAATATGAATAGTGATTTTATGTTTTGGATTAGTAATGTGACCAAATGGATTAGTAATCTCACTTAAAGAAAGTATTAAAATAATCTAGGCACCTTGATTAAGTAATGTGATTCAATAAAATAGATAAATAACTATTTCAGAAATTATTAGTCAAGTATTAGTTTTTTCGGGTGAATAGTGTTTTTTAATTAAAAATTAAATTAAAAATATTCAGAAAATTATTTTTATAAAATGGATTTCATTTTTAAACTCAGAGCATCGATATTATGTTAAGGTAATTTTTGGGGATTTTTCTGAAAAAAATGAATTTTCAGGGAATAGTGTATTTATTTAAAAATTAAATTAAAAATATTTAGAAAATTGTTTTTATAAAATGGAGTTCATTTTTGAAATCAGAGCATCGATATTTGGTTAAGGTGAAATTTTGGGATTTTTCTGAGAAAGTTGAATTTTCGATGAATAGTGAAAATACAGTTTTTAAGTTACAGGTGTTTAATGACATCATTAAATGATGTATTAAGTATGTAATCAATATGTTCAACTTATGAATAGTAAGATAAAGTATGAGGTGTCCTCAGTGGTCAATACCATGGGCAAATACCATGGGCAAACCCATGTTTTTGCCAATACCACCAATGAGGTGTCCCTTGGCCATTAATGCCTTGTCCCCTCACTTTCCCTATAAATACCCACCCTTTACTCCTTTAGTTTTCACTCCCAACTCTCCCCCAACTAATCTTTAGTCTCATTACCTCCCAATGAGTCCTCCCAAGGTTCCCCCAAGCCCTCAAGGTCCCAACCTTTGAGTTTTAAGAGTTATGTTTTAAGGTAAGGGATCATACCTCTCTCTTTCTTTCCAAGTACTCTCTTCTATGTCATTTATTTTATGCTTCGTGTTCTTATGTTGGGGATGTTATTTTATATTTATCCTACTGTACTTTTCATGTTAATATGATTATATACCCCCTCTTTCTCTCATCAATTCATTTTAAGAATGTTTAAGTGGCGTCGTTAGGCTGCCAAATTTTTAAGGGATTCTTTCACCCTTCTCATTTTCAAGTTCTATTTTCATGTCAAGTCTTTCAAGTTATTTATATTATGTTGGGGTATGATCTCTATATCTATCATACTGATCTTTTATGTTAATATTATGAGATACCCTATTTGATATCATCAATTCATTTTTTTTATGTTTTATGTGACGTCGTTAGCCTGCCGAATTTTTAAGGGATTCTTTCACCCTTCTCATTTTCAAGTTCTATTTTCATGTCAAGTCTTTAAAGATCCTTTTATTATGTTGGGTTATGATATCTATATCTATCATACTTATCTTTTATGTTCATATGATGAGAGACCCTATTTTATAATGTCAATTCATTTTTTTAAAGTTTTAAGTGACGCAGTTAGGCTGCCAAATTTTCATAAGAGAAATTTTATTTTGGTCTTCCTTCCATGTTTTTCATTTCATATGGTATGTATTTCAAATTTAATTACCATGTTCTTATATACATTATATCATGTACCTTTACTATTTTATGGATCATTTATGAGTGGTTTACCCATTTCCCCTCTATTTTCAGTATTTTCTAAAACCCTATAACATAGCCGTTATGCTGCAGAATTTTCGTCTCAAAATGTCTCTCTTTATCTCAAATTCTTTTATTTTATTAAGTGAATACTCAAAGATATTTATTCTATAGTGGAATTCACATATATATCAAAATGTTCTATTGTAATTCTGGGACTTTCATACATGAAACCTGCTTTCCTTTTTCCGTGGGTTTAAATTGACATAAAGATCACGTCTTTAAAGCAGTTTTTAAAATGTGATGACTATGAAATGAAACCCATTTCTTTTATGTTATATGGGTTGTTTATGAAATGATTGATGATAATATATGTGGATCACATGATAATAAAGGAAAATTTAAGGGTGCACCCTGATAGCACTCCAATTCATTGGGTAAAGACTTAATCTCTAGAGATGACCATTTTTTAACGACACCTTGGTGAATAACATTGGTAATTTTTAATGACACCTTGGGGATGGACCTTGGTGAAACGGAAATTATTGTCGATGTTAAATGTTGTAGCCACATATTCAAGTTATGAAATGCGTTATATTTATTATTATATGCCTCATGATCTCTTTCTCATTCCTTAAAGTTATTTTTCATGACTTTTGATGTGTCTCAAGTTTTCATGTAAAATGTTTCCCTTGTTTCCCTTACTGAGCCTTCTGCTCACCCTTTCCTTTGATGTATGCTCCCAGGTTATGAGATGTTGTAATGAACTTAGGATGAACAAATGAAGAATCCTTTAAAGTTTTTAAGAAGAATGTTTTTTTGTCTCATTTAATAAGTTCCTGGTTTCCAAGACACTAAACCTTAAAGATCCTCATTTTTGTATAATGTAATGAAAGTTTATGTGATAGAAAGGAAAGATTCTATAGTTGGTATCAAAGTATGGTTTAGTTATTTGTGGAAATTAGGATATGAAAACTTTAGGAAGAACCATATATAAAATTTTAAATATAGGAAATATTCCTGGTATTTTGGTGAGTATTGAGTAAGGGGTTTCCAAGCAAATACATCCCTATCTGGATATGAGCAGGTAGAGGTGGCTCTGGCCCAGATGTATATAGGTGTAAAATCCGAATACATCGCTTTGAGCTAGACTCTAACGGGAATAGGTACACGACAACGGGCCTTGCTGCACTCTTGGTTATGACACTCCTGGGGGATATGCTTTGGTAAATTCATAAGCTTGGTATGAACCATTATTAAAGGAACAAAGATAAAATAAAATAAAGATTCACATAAGAATATATGATCATGGATAACCTAGATTGGAACCTAGGGGATTCAAAGTTAGGGTATACTTTCCTTCTATAAGTTTATCCTTCTATGCTTAAAGTTTCCTTTTAATGATTATTGGCTAAGTATTTAAGCCCCTAATTATACTTTATTTTCTTAGTTAATGGCGAGAAATGGAAGAACATGTCCTAACAACCAATGTGATAGGAAATGTGATGATTTCCCTATTAATGTGACAGAGATGACGAGAGATCAAGTTGAACATATTGTGATTATGCCAAACCAGCTATCAAAAATCACAATTAATAATTGGTACATAGTTGAATGCCCAAATTCATCAAGGAAGAAGAAGACAAAGTCTCGAGGATGTTCATCTGATAATGTTGAAAAGTGAAAGAAGACCCAATTTCCTTTTTGAAAAAAGTGTGGGAAGAGGCACCAAGGAGAATTTCACAAAGGAACCGGGATATGTTTTAAGTGTGTGAAGATAGGGCATAAAGTATCCAATTGCTTTAAAAAAGTGTATAATGTGATGAATGGAGATAAGGTTCGATCTAGTGTACCTTATAGTTTTCAATATCGTAAATGTGGAGAAGTTGGAAATTATCCAATGCAATGCTCTCTTGGAAGGGATGAGAAGCATGATGAGCATCAACAATCTTCAAGGATAAGGGAACAATTCAAGTCCTATGCTGAGATGGATCATGATGACTGAAGTACATGTAACTTCTTTACAATGATTGTCTATTTCATGTTGTATTTTAGTTCGTGCTCATGAGCATATCTTTTATGTTTTCTAAGATCATCGAGTCACTACCTAAGATGATTTTATATCATTAAGGAAAACATCTATTGTTATGTACCACATGTTGATTTAATGAAGTTTTTCTTCTTAAAAAGAAGGTGATTAGGGGATTAAAAGATAATTATTATTTTGGAAGACATTCACTATTTTGGGAACCCTATATGATCGAGGTAAATAGATTACTACTGTATTTTCTTTGAGGATTAAAGGTTGACTTATATTTTAAAGAATCGATGAATTTAAGGAAAACTTATGGTAATTTAGGTTACTTATGGAAATTATTAACCTATCTTGGGGAAAATGTGATTAGGTTAGTTACTTTTGTTATAAGATGATAAGAGTGGTTGATGTTGTTTGGAGATGAATGATAAAGTCTATCTTGGAAGACTATGTTATGAGATCGTTCTTATAATTGGGTTTCAATCTTAGTTTGGTTTATTTTAAGGAATTTTAAGGACAGTTGTTTATGGAATGGTCTATGATGAACTTTGGGTAGTACCGTGGAATTTTAAAGATTTAAAGAAGTTTCCTTTCCTATGGGATTCTTTCTTTTTGAAGAGTTGTTTTATCTTACCCCTTGTGTTTTTGGGATAATGTTTAAAGATAGAAGAAATATATAGTTAATATTTTGTGGATTATGTGATTCTATAGAAGTTGATTCTTGTGCTTTGATGAGACCAAGTAGTTTTGAATGATCATCGTTTGGAGAAAAGATTAGTTTTGGTAGAAACTTGTTAAAGGATGAAACTCTACTTGAAGGTAGGTATATTTCATTATGTTTTTATTCTATGTAGTAAATGAATTCCTCAAAATTATGAAAAGGAACGTAAAACAAAAACTTTGTTGGTATACGTTTCCTACTGAATAATCAATGACCGTTTACACACATCATAAGTTTGTGATTTTTTTGTGGTTAACTTTCCCCTAATCATGTTTTCTATCACTCTCCCTCAGAACTTGACCCTTTTTTTATCTTCCATGTCCATGTTTTTCTACATTGAATCCTAGTGTGGGTTAACTCGGGTGACCCTTGTAGTTCCCTTTCTTTCTTTTAAAGTAATAGTTTTACTGACTCCTTTTCTGATGTGGGACTTTCAATGAAATTTCCAAACCCAATTTTAAAAATTGTGGGGATGCAATTTCTTAAGGGGGAAGAATGTAACGTCCCGAAATTTTGAATAAATCTTGTTTCCTAATTTTGTGTGTTATTTTATTTCATACTCAACAAAACTGTTTCATTTGATAACATGAGTATAATTAAAATGAGACCGTTGGGTTTCGACTGTTATATGATTGTTGGTCAATATGACCGCTAGAAACTAAACGTTTCGATTATTGTCTCTAAATACAAGTGATCCTGGTTAATTAATATAGAAAGAAGATTTGATGGCCTCATCCAGTATTCTCGGGCCAATAGAAGCCCATCTAACGGAACTTGGGAAGGAGGTAGCACCACTAGGATTTGCTCTAGACCAAACCCAAGCCGAACTTCATCGTGTGAAGCTAGAACGGAATCGCCTTCACGAGAAGTTCAAACTGATAGAAATTACTACTCATGCAATGTTGGCCGAACTGCCCCAAGATTCTATCACCCTAGCACACCTTACTCTTAGGTCCTATGATGGGGTTATAAGGGGCTATGTAAGGAGACCATAACTACTTTTTGTAATCCTTTGAGATAAATAAAATTGTGTTTTCTTCTTATGGTGAAGTTTGTAAATTTTTAAATGTCCGGATAAATATAGTATGCATATTTTTTATGAATTCTAGAAAAAGTATATTTGAAAATATTTATGTAAACATAAGATAATTAATTATGTATAATGATTTTTAAAAAATGTTCTTCTACAATTATGTTCAATACAAAATTTAGAGTCTAATAAGATCAACTTAATTTTTGATGAATAGTAAAATATGAATAGTGATTTTATGCTTAGGATTAGTAATGTGACCAAATGGATTAGTAATCTCACTTAAAGAAAGTAATAATATAATCTAGGCACCTTGATTAAGTAATGTGATTCAATAAAATAGGTAAATAACTATTTAAGAAATTATTAGTCAAGTATTAGTTTTTTCAGATGAATAGTGTTTTTTAATTAAAAATTAAATTAAAAATATTTAGAAAATTATTTTTATAAAATGGGTTTCATTTTTGAACTCAGAGCATCGATATTATGTTACGGTAATTTTTGGGGATTTTTCTGAAAAAAATGAATTTTCAGTGAATAGTGTATTTATTTAAAAATTAAATTAAAAATATTTAGAAAATTATTTGTATAACATGGAGTTCATTTTTGAAATCAGAGCATTGATATTTTGTTAAGGTGAAATTTTGGGATTTTTTTGAGAAAGTTGATTTTTTTATGAATAGTGAAAATACGGTTTTTAAGTTACGGGTGTTTAATGACATCATTAAATGATGTATTAAGTATGTAATCAATATGGTCGACTTATGAATAGTAAGATAAGGTATGAGGTGTACCCAGTGGCCAATACCATGGTAAAATACCATGGTCAAGCTCATGGTTTTGCCAATACCACCAATGAGGTGTCCCTTGGCCATTAATGCTTTGTCCCCTCACTTTCCCTATAAATACCCACCCTTTCCTCCTTTAGTTTTCACTCCCAACTCTCCCCCAATGAAGCTCTGGTCTCATTACCTCCCAAGGAGTCCTCCCAAGGTTCTCCCAAGCCCTCAAGATCCCAACCTTTGAGTTTTAAGAGTTACGTTTTAAGGTAAGGGATCATGCCTCTCTCTTTCTTTCCAAGTACTCTCTTCTATGTCATTTATTTTATGATCCATGTTATTATGTTGGGGATGTTCTTTTATATTCATCCTGGTTTCCTTTTCATGTTCATATGATGATATAACCTCTCTTTCTCTTATCAATTCATTTTAATAATGTTTAAGTGGCGCCGTTAGGTTGCCGAATTTTTAAGGGATTCTTTCACCCTTCTCATTTTCAAGTTCTATTTTCATGTCAAGTCTTCCAAGTTATTTTTATTATGTTGGAGAATTATATCTATATCTATCATACTGATCTTTTATGTTCATATTATTAGATACCCTATTTGATATCATCAATTCATTTTTTTTTTTTTTTGAAGTTTTATGTGACGCCATTAGGCTGCCGAATTTTTAAGGGATTCTTTCACCCTTCTCATTTTCAAGTTCTATTTTCATGTCAAGTATTTCAAGTTACTTTTATTATGTTGGGGTATGATCTATATATCTATCATACTAATATTTTATGTTCATATGATGATATACCCTATTTGATATCGTCAATTCATTTTTTTGAAGTTTTAAGTGATGTCGTTAGGCTGCCAAATTTTCATAAGAGAAATCTTATTTTTGTCTTCCTTCCATGTTTTTCATTTCATATGGTATGTCTTTAAAATTTCATTACCATGTTCTTATATCCTTTATATCATGTCCCTGTACTGTTTTATAGATCATTTATGAGTGGGTTACCCATGTCCCCTCTATTTTCAGTATTTTCTAAAACCCTATAACATAGCCGTTATGCTGCAGAATTTTCGTCTCAAAATGTCTCTCTCTTTATCTCAAATTCTTTTCTTTTATTAAATGAATACTCAAATGTATTTATTCTATAGGTTAATTCACATATATATCAAAATTTTCTATTGTAATTTTGGGACTTACATATATGAAACCCGCTTTCCTTTTTTCGTGGGTTTAAAGTGACATAAAGATCACGTCTTTAAAGCAGTTTTTAAAATGTGATGACTATGAAATGAAACCCATTTATTTTATGCTATATGGGTTGTTTATGAAATGATTTATGATGATATATGTGTATCACATGATAATAAAGGAAAATTTAAGGGTGCGCCCTGATAGCGCTCCAATGCATTGGGTAAAGATTTAATCTCTAGAGATGACCATTTTTTTAACGACGCCTTGGTGAATACCCTTGGTAATTTTTAATGACACCTTGGGGATGGACCTTGGTGAAATGGAAATTATTGTCTATGTTAAATGTTGTATCCACATATTCAAGTTATGAAATGTGTTATTTTTATTATGATATACTTCATGATCTCTTTCTCATGCCTTAAAGTTATTTTTCATGACTTTTGATGTGTCTCAAGTTCTCATGTAAAATGTTTCCCTTGTTTACCTTACTGGGCCTTCTGCTCACCCTTTCCTTTGATGTATGCTCCCAGGTTATGAGATGCTGTAATGAACTTAGGATGAACAAATGAAGAATCCTTTCAAGTGTTTAAGAAGAATGTTTTTTTGTCTCATGTAATAAGTTCATGGTTTCCAAGACACTAAACCTTAAAGATCCTCGGTTTTGTATAATGTAATGAAAGTTTATGTGATAGAAAGGCGGGATGCTATACCACTCCATGAGCATATCCTCCAAGAGGTTCCATATCCAACAAAAACACCTTTAGTTAGCAAGGTACAAATCCATATTTCTCCCAGCATACCCAGGATGATATCAAGATATTGGGAAAGATCATCACTAGCTAAAAGTATGATAAGAATTCATCGATGAACACCACCACAAACTATCCATCACTGATTTCCTCCCAACCCGGGGACACCTTATCCTATCAAAAGTCTTAGGATTCACTTCCCTACAACATATCATCAACACTCACTCACTCACCACAACTCGAATAGGATTTCCAACCAAAACTCGCTACCACTTCATGACCATCTTCCAAGCAGTCATGACCCAAAATTCCCTTTTTCACCATATCCATTTTCCCACTCGAGTTATTCCAGCATGACCCTGGTGATTTAAATGGGAAAACAATGACCACCACACCAATCCACAACCCAGTTGTATCTCACATAACCTGCGCTTCCCACTGTGATAACATATAATAATTATAGGCACTTATATCGAGCCACCTGTTCACCCATCCCCAAAGATATCATTCCTTCCCAATATGTTCTCACATAAGGACCTCATCAGATCCCTCGAGTTTTCACACTTTTATGATACGACACACTGAACCCGACTATAGATCATATGAATCTTACTTCACTAGAGTTAGGCCCAAATTCCCGCTTACTCATCTTATCATGCCTCCTAGTCTCTCAGCCTCATCAAACTCGAGGAATTCTCAATGTTCTCATCCAAAAACCCAACTATTCATACAAAAATGTTCAACCATGTGACCAAACTCCACCCTGAGTATCACTTCTATAACAAAAGACTCCATCCATGCTTTGGTCACCCTTGTCTTGTCCACCCAAAAACAACATTGATTCCTTCCTCATATATTTTCAACATCATCATTTCGGGTACCCTAATGGTCTTTTCCTTAGAAACAAACCTTAAAAACACCTATAATAACTCAAGTGATTCACTAATAATGAAACCAATGCATAACCATTCACTTTTTTTAAAATTTCAATGGCTCCCACCATGCATAGACTCCACCTCTGAAGCAACCACCAGTGCTTCAAATTCAAAGGCACCTGCAGCATTAGGCTAACCTCCCTTAAGGATACCCTCAATTTCCCAAGACTATCAACTCAAAACCAAAACTCAAGTTGCATCCTCAAAACCATTAACTTTCCCACTTATCCCTCTAGGATAAACCCGCACTAGGAAACCCTCTTTGTGTGACACTGCCAAAGTCCAAAACATCTACTTATGCCATATACACCCCAAAAACATGATCATCCCAGCTGACTCCTTTCATGGGTCACCTTGAAGGTCAAATGATATCAACTCCCTAAACCAGAGTCATGTCAGCAAAGGCCACTATCTATCTCTCTAATCCATACACATCAAACCTCAAGAACTCGCTATCGCGATCACTCCTACCCCCGATCCAAAACACACCGCGTATAACGCATCCAAGTAACCATTTACTCTAGGTTTCACACCAAGTATATCAACACACTCACATCGACACTATGATCCAAACACCCACTATAGGGTCTATACAAAACTCGCGTAATCACAACCCAGAAAGGTCAGCATAACCAAGGTTCCATCCTTAAGGTCCAATGTACAACCCACACGATCATGACCCACAAGGGTTACTATAATCACATCATCGAAAATCACCTCACAGGCCAAAGGTCATAGCTATACCAAGGGTACAACAAGCACATCTCTTTTACCATTTATCAAAACCTAACAAGGCCTCACAGCCCAAAATCAAGGTCTTAAACTAGATTACTCTCACTGCCCAAACCACCCATACACGGGGTCAAATCACAACACTAGGGATAACCATTTATGGTGTCCTTACAGGTTCCATCATTTCCCATTTCCATTCTTAATTAAAATTGACCATTTAAAACCAAAGTTTTTACATTTCAAAACTTTCCATTTTCAAAACCCAAGGATTTTTAATTTCAAAAACATTTTTATTACCAATTTAAAAAATCAAAGCTTTATTCAAATTCATATTTCAAATTTTTTTCATTAATAAACTTTTCAAGAAAGACCAATAGGCATAAACCACAAATGAAAATTTCACTACTAGCATATTAATTCTATGGAATTATCAATCACAGGCAATATATGGATGACATATAAATCTTATGTGCCTAGCATGGTGCATGAACTCACACACCCTCTCTTGCCACACTGGTCCAAGAGATAAAACCCCATAAATCAATAACATCACATCCAATTTCACCACTTGAGGTGGAAGTATCAACTAACCTTAAAAGAAAAAAACGAAAAATCAATTCCCACCCCTGGAAACTTGGGTTTTCCCTTGTATGTGGGGCTGCAGGAACCCAGGAATGAACTCATTACCAGGCCCCAACAAGATTCTATTACCATGTATACCATTACCCAAATAGTAAGACAAAATAAACCACCTTCGATACCACATTGTAACATCCCTGGCCCATTAGCCGCTATAATTGATGCCCCGAGTCGGATCTTCACTTGACCTCAGGCACACCTACCCGTACTCCATAGGCTTTAGACTAGCAGTGTGGGTATAAAGACAAGAATGAGGAGATTATACCTGCTTATCAGAGTAAGCCACAATAGAAGTAACATCAACAGATAATATAACCAATAGGAATAAATAAATGGACAGTATATGACAAGTGCCAACAATAACCAGAGGGAAACATGATACAATAATGATATGTATACTCTACATGTTAGGTAGTCATACAAATAAAATTTATAATTCCAAAACCATAAAAGATCCTGAACACGGACCCGAGTCCCAACCTGGTCCTGACCTGCCATGCTTCAACAAAATAGCCCAAGCACAAACCAACTACCAGGTCTCTATCCTAAAATTATACTGGAAAACAAGTAGCATTTGCTCAGGTACCCATGTGCCACGATGGCCCAAGAAGGGTTTGAGTACTACTCAATAGGCCACCACCAATAGTTTCTAAAGCAATAACCAGTATGTACAATAGTGTTTGAATATAATTTAAGTGAAACAAATAAACAAGGAAAAAAATAAATATATATCGCATTTAATCAATTAACAAATAACCATTTTATCCCTTAAGTTTTCAAGGGTCAACCAAATATAGAACTAGCTTTGGTCACACTGAGTGCCTAATCCATAGAAAAAGGGGGTTACATACTTTTAATCACAAGGGGAACTCACTAACCAAACCATTCATCGACATACCCCAGAGCCGCAATTCAATAATCAATCCATACCTATTAATTGGGGAGCATAGCGCCTCAGTCCAACAACCCAAACTAGGCAACACATCAGTTAGACTACAACATCAGTCTATCCAAACCCAATCGAGAAGCTTGTTCCCTAGTTTAGGAGCATAGATCCTCAGTCTGACATCCTAACTCAATAATTCATTGGTGGGGCCAAGAGAATCAGTATAGATTAACCCAAACAAGGAGCCTCACTCCATAATTTAGGATCATAGAGCCTTAGTCTGAAATCCTAACCCAAACAACTTACCACTAATCCATGTGCACATTCTTCTTTAACCATTAAACATATTTACTATTTACATGCCTTAGCTCATTTCAAAACATATACCATTTATAAATCATAACTCATTAACCACATATACCATTATACCAAACACACTCTTATTCCATATTAACAACTAGAAAACAATTAACATCAATTTCATTTCATAATCCATGATAACACACAAATCAAAATACTCATTTAAAATCATCTTGAATCCACCGCTTTAAAACATGATTTTTCCACTTTGAAAAACTAAACCATACCCCGGGTTTTTCATTTCTATTTCTGGACATTTTGAATAATCATTAATTTATTTTCACAAAAAGGGGAACCATGCCCTCATTTAAAATCATCATTTGAAATCTAGAAGAAAATCACTTTCTAAAAAACCTTGATGCCAGTTCCTGCTTTTAAAACATTCCCACTTTCAAAAGATCATATTATTCTTTTAAAACCACAATAGGATCAAATCCAAAACACATCATTCAAACCATTTCAAAATCCCCTTAGGCATTTCACGAAACAAACACACAATCATTTCAATAGCCCCTTTTTAACCATACCCATAAACCAATTTAACCATCATAACTTAATAATTTTTAGAATTTCTCTATCTCAATGTTCTCCCATTCAAATCACCATTTCCAAGGGTTTGGCATACCCCATGGGTAGCCCTAAGTCCCATCTCAAATCATCAATGGAACCAATGGGGGTCAAAAAAGGGTTTCACACCTCACACTAAGGCCCAAATTGCTTTCTCTAGACAAAGACACAAAAACATAGAAAAGCAGTACATTTTGACAACCACATACGCAACTGAAACATAGATACTATGGGAAAATCTTTAAAACTACCTACTTCATGCTCGTAGACAACTGTTTTCCGAAAGCAACCCTTGATTTGAACTAAATCGACCTCAAACACTGAGATGAAGAACACCTTATAAAAACAAGGTTTTATAGATTCCAAATGAGAAGAAACAACACGCTAAGCCTATTCTAGAAAATGGAAGGAAACTGAGTCAAAGACTTACTTGGAGATTTGATTCATGCTAAACAGCACTCCAAATGCCTAATAATCGAAGGAGAAATGCCCATGGGGGGGGAGGGGGTTGATGGTTCATTGCCCAATCTAGAGAGGGTCGAATGTGATAAAAAAATTAGGGAAGAAAGAAATAGGGTCGGGATGGGAAAATGGTAAATATATACTTTTTAAGTGATTCATAGTTTGGCTGCATGGTTTTCCAAACTGTGTGCCAACCGTGTAGTTCTCTCTGTCCAAGAGAAAATTGAGGCGCACAATTTGGCCTGCCAGTTGCACGGTTTGAAAAACCATGTAGTGTCCATGTGCTCGCCGCTATCCAAGGGGGATATTGAGTTTCATGGTCTCTTGGGACACCTGGCCTAGTTTCCTCAATCATACACCCCCTTCAGCAAACCACACGGTTATGGCGCACAATTTCTACTAATTGTGCGCCAATCGTGATCTCAACACAGATTGGCCTCCTTTTCCTCTTTTATGTACTCCAAACCCCTAGAACACCCTTGAGACCTATCATACTCAACAGATACACTTCATAATCCCAAAAACCTAATCTGATGCATACCTTATCTCATGTTCAAGATCTTACATATGTAGTTTTTTATACAATGACATGCATACCAGTAATGGTAACTCACCAATATCCCCTATATGGAGGGGTGACCAACTTATCCATCACCATAGGTGAATCATACGATGGGCTACCAAAAATATATAGGGAAACAATTAGCTCTCTAGAAGTGTTAGGTATAATAGAATCACTCAGATCCTCTAAAGCTGATGGTAGTGTTGGTGTGCTCCAAGATTCTAATCATCTAGGTTCTTGAAATTTTTTTGTTCTCAGCATTCCTGAAATTCAAATGGTTTAGATATATTAAATTTATATTAAATGAAAAACTAAAAAATTTCTACAAAAAATAAAATGGATCAATGTATATATGTATGAAACACTTATAAATGAGAAATTATAATATAGTTTCATTACCAATTTATACATTCAATTATTTTCATCTCCAATTTCTTCATTGTTATCAACCTCCATTGCGATGTGTGATTTATTTTTACCCTCTCTTTCAATTTATATAATTTCGATATTTTTAGGGAAAAAATTCAATGTTTTGTCGTTGATAAGGTTCACTATTACAATGGACCAATCGATCTTCATTTACCTATCATATAAATCTCTCTAATTTAAGTGTACAACAACACTACAACCTTCATGTATTTAATCATCCACATAGTAAACCATCTTCACTTGTGAACCCAAGATTAATGGATCATTATCTACATGCTCACTGTTATGTATCAAGCGAGAGAAGTTGACAAAAATCACTACTATAAAACAGTCCTTTAACAGCACTGTTATTTATCAGCACTAGAAGAAAACACTGAGAAATAGCATATTTGTCAGTGCTAAAGAAAGCACTGATAAATTTGAACTTTTATCAGTGCTTTTATTTTAGTTCTGATAAAGGAAACCTTTATCAGAGCTTTATTTTTAGCGCTGATAAATATTTCTTCTATCAGTGTTTTTTTAGCGATGATAAAATAAAATAATTAAATAAATAAAAATTAAAAATTGTTTTTATTAAAAAAAATATTACAAGTTTTATTAATCAAATAATTATTGATAAAAATGAATTGATTGATTATACATTATTAAATATTAAACATTCTATTAATTAGATAATTATTATAATTAATGTTATTAAATTGTATATATTAAATATATAGATATATATTAATGTATATAAATATAATTTATATATTAAAAAATATTTATGAGATTTACATTAAATTTTCATATATTTATTGATTAATGGTATATAATTAAAAAGTAATATGAATTAAAAATATTGATTAATTCATAGTACGTAACATATAATTGAATGTCGTTTGATTTTTCAATTTAATATAGATCAAATATGTGTTATATTGATTTCATATATACGTAATTAATGCATTTTTATATACAAAATGAACACACACAGAACTTATCCATTTTTTTCAATATTGTTAAAGTGTACATATTCTTAATTTATTCAATTTCACTCATTTTGTACATATATACATGCACTCAAAATTAGATATTCATTAATAATGTTAAAAAAATATTTTTAAAAAAATATTTATAAATAAATATATTTCTATATGTACATTCACTATATTTATACAATTATATATTTATAATTATAAATAAATAAATATTTTTTAAAAAGTATTTATATAATTATAAATAAATAATTATGTATATTTAAATAATTATTAAATTTATAATAAATATACTTAACTAATGAATATATTTACTATATTTATATTTACATATATTTATTAAATATATATATGTATAATTATATAAATATATATAATGATATAAATAATATTTTTTAAAAAATATTTCTATAATTATAAATGAATAATTATAAAATTATAATAAGTATATTTAAAAAGTGATTTATTTAATATATTTATATTTATATATATATATTGAGTATTTATAAATATTTACAATTTTTTTATTTATAATAATAATTATAAATTCTGTAACAGTGCTTTAGTAATAAGCGCTGATAAAAGAATCTTTATCAATGATTTTTCACGCTGATAAAGATGAGAATTTATCAGCGCCAAATAAAACGCTGATAAAATGAACATTTATCAGCACTATAAGTTTAGTGCTGATAAATATTGGTTTGATCAGTGCTTTGTAAGCACTGATAAAGACCTATCTTTATCAGTGCTAAATAAGAACTGATAAATATTCCTTTTTATCAGAACTTATTTCATAAGCATTGATAAAAGTGTCTCGGTCTATTTTAAAAACCCTAACCATTTTCAAACTTGTCGTGATATAGAAGCTTTTTGTGGAAGCCACCTGCTGTTAGTGCTCCTCCTCAGTGAATCAAAGGTCAAATCACACCACTCAACTACCTTCGAACATCTCATCTGATATCCAAGGAGGGTCTCATATTTTCTTCAACCTAGCGAGGTAGGCCTTCTAATTTTCTTTGCATATTTTTTGTTTTGTTTTTGATTTATTCTTATATGATTTGTTTATGATCCATTTTTTATGATCTTTTGTTTATGATTGGTTTATAATTCGTTGTTTAGGGAATGATTTTTGTTCCATTGTTTGTATTGACTACCAATGTATGATATGTTGTTTATATCTAACACTGAGCCTTAGATTTATTCATTTTTGTTTTACTACTATGTTTTATATCTTCTTACTAAATAATTTATTCATATATGTATACAAATGTGTACAAATTTTCATGTATATTCTTGTTTATTGACTACTGATTTGAGGCACATTGGTGGTTCCCTAATGATTATATATATGTTGACACCTTTCATGGACACCTCAGTGGACATGCAGCTTTAGATGCTATTTTTTAGAAACCAAGTTAGCGGAGTGATGTATATTCCTCTATTGGTTATATATATCATAGGATCTCGTTCCTCTTAGAATTCACCATGGTCCTTAGTTTTCTTATGGATCAGAATCAAAGGGGTCATCCCTAATTAATCACATGAGGTTTTATCACATTAAACCTTAACTTTTTGAATCATTATGGTGCCTTTAGTTCATGTTATGTTTGAATATCAGGTTTTTATCTATTTAATATTTCTTATATACTATAAGTGAGTGAGTTTTTTTACTGGCATGACATGTATGTGTGTCTATATAGATATTGCATCATTTATTTCCATAGTTGTTTGTCTAATAGGTATGCCTATATTGGGTAAAGATGATTTTGGGTCTGTATGTCCATTGACCCCAAGGGTCGTGCTAGAATTTTGTTCAGCCTATGGTACTAATTGTTTCTATTTTGGGGGGGACCACCTCCCATTTATGGTTTTTTACACCCAAAGTTTAAACCATCCTTTAGTGACTTTGAGGTGTGTTAGAGGTCATATAATTATCTGACCTGGTGTTGTTTAGGTAATTCAGGCTAGGTTCATTACACTATCCATATTCTGGTTTACACCTATAAAGTTTAGTGACAATATCATTTATTATCTGCCTTTATCTACCTCTATTTTTTCAAATTCCAACAGCCCTTATTATTTGATTTGGAATATCTAGGCACTCAAATATTCTAGTAGAAATGATCCATATTTCCCTTATTAGAATTATCTATAACTTTCACTTTTGATAATGAATATCTTATGTGTATTTATTTATGTATTGTATAAAATTAATCTTTTATGAACCCAATAGGATGGATATGAACCGAAAATGGATTCACGCTAATCGTTTGACAAATGAATATGAAGATAGAGTTAAAGAGTTCATCAAGTTTGCAAGAGAGCATGCAGAAGACCCTTATAAAATCCTATGTCCATGTTTACGTTGCTGTCATTCAAGACAAATTAGTCTGGAAGAGTTTTAAGAACATTAGATTTTTCAATGAATAGATCGAAGCTATAAATTTTGGACTAAACACGTGGAAAAACATCGATTGGGATGATACTATGGTTTATGAATCATTTGATATGAATACCTTTGTAAAAGATGATGTAGATCACATGGAATAAATGACAATAGAAATTGAAGATAACCTTTATGATTGTACAAAGTTGTTCGAGGACTTAAATAGTTATTCCAAGATACCATTGTATACCAGATGTACTAAATACATAACATTGTAAGTTGTATTGAAGTTATATAATTTGAAAGCTAGCAACAGATGGAGTGACACCAACTTTGCAGAACTACTTGGTCTTTTGAAAGATATGATACCAAAAGAAAATGAACTACCATGTCGAACATATGGTGCTAAATGAATTTTATTTTCAATGGGAATGATCTCTAAAAAATACATGTTTGTTCAAATGATTGCATATTGTTTTTCAAGGACCATGAATCACTCATCAAATTCCCTAAGTTTGCCACAGTTCGATACAAAAAAAATGAATCAAGTCCTTCGAAATTTGTATAGTAATTTCCTATCATTACATGGTTTAAAAGACTATATGGATGTCAGGAAACCACAATAAAATTAACATGGCATGTTGATACAAGAATTAAAGATGGGAACCTATGTCATCTAACAGATTCTCCTCAGTGGAAGAAAATTTATTACGAGTTTCCTGAATTTGGAGATGAGCCGATAAAGTTTCATCTTACGTTATCTATAGATAGAATAAATCATTTTAGTGTATAGAGTATTACTCATAGTATATGTCTCATAATGTTGGTAAATTATAACTTTTCACCATGGATGTGTATGAAGAACAAATACATTATGTTGTCTCCGCTTATATTTAGACCAAAGCAACCCGGTAATGATATTGATGTATGTTTGGATCCATTGATCAAAGATATAAAATTGATGTGGTATATAGGTGTTAAAATGTATAATTCTCATATAATTGAAGAATTCACATTGGGTTCCATGTTGTACGGAATGATAAATGACTTCCCCGCTTATGTAAATTTATCAGGCTGTAGCATTAAAGGCGTGTTGGGGTGTCCCATTTGTGAAAAATGCACATACTCAGTTTAGTTGAAATATTCCTAAAAGACTATGTTTTTAGGAAATTGAAATTTTTTACCTCGACAACATAAATACTGATCTTGGACAATGGTATTCGATGGGAATATCGAACAAGGTACAGAACCATCTCCTACAATGGGTGATCAACTGTACAAAAAAGTAAAAAAGATTGACACTGTTTTTGGTAAACTATTTTCAAAAAACCTTACAAAATCATGTTATAAGAAGAGATTATTTTTCTTTGAATTATTGTATTGGAATTTTTTGTATGTTAGAAATTTTCTTGATGTCATGCATGTAGAAAAAAAAATGTATTTGATGGTGTTATTGGCATGTTACTAAATGTTCATGGAAAAATGAAAGATGGTGTCAAGGCTAGATTGGAATTTATTGAAATGGGGATAAGGGAAGAGTTGGCATTGGTGAAGGGTAAAAGGAGGACTTTTCTTCCCCAGTAGCTAACACTCTATCCAGATAGGAAAAATTCCATTTTTCCTTTTCCTTACAAGTGTAAAAGTTTCGCAGGGGTATTCAAAAAATATCAATAATGTCATGTTAATGAATAATTTAAAGTTACAAGGACTAAAATCACGCGAATTTCATGTTTTGATGCAAGATTTAATGCATGTTTCTTTTCATTTCATTTTTACTCAAAATGTAAAACATACATTAACCAGACTCTTTCTTTTTCAAATCCATGTGTAGTAAATTTATAGCCCCTGAGAAGTTTTCCATCATGAATAAATATATTTCAATCATATTATGTGAATTAGAAATGTTCTTCCCACCATCATTATTTGATATAATAGTCCACATGATGGTTCACTTGGTTAGAGAGGTTCAACTATGTGGTTCTTTCCATTACAGATGGATATAAACCATTGAACAGTATATGAATATTTTGAAAGGGTATGTCAAGAATCGAACTCATCTAGAAGGTTGTATTATAGAATTATATATTATTGAATAAGCTATTGGATTTTGTATTGATTGCCTATCAGATGTTGAAAGCATTGGTCACCCAAAGTCTCGTCATAGTGAATGCCTAATAGGCGAAGGGATTTTCGAAAGAAATTTTGTTACAATTACCTTGACAGAGCAGGAGCAAGTGCATCTTTACATATTACATAATAGTGAAGATATTGATCCATACATTGAATCCCATAAATAAATTCTTAGATATTTGAATCCATCAAGGACTAAAAGATGGATATCATATACACATAATTAACTGTTTATAGGATGGTTCAGAGATCAAATTTATAAGTAGTTATCTGAAAATACGAATTCAATTGTCGAAGGACTTCAATGGATATCCAAAGGACTGAATAAAAATGTTATATCTTACACTAGGTTTGTAATCAATATTTATAAATTCTATACAAAAGAACACGATGACTTCAGTATGATGAAAAACAGTGGTGTTACGCTTATGGCTGAAGTAATGCACATATCTAGTTCCAAGGATAGAAATCCAATTTATGAAAATATGTCATGTTTTGGCATTATTTAATAGATATATGAGTTGTATTATAGAACATTTCAAGTGATTTTTTTCCCTTGAAAATGAGTTTAAAATATCAATGGAGGTAAAGTTGATGAAATGGGCTTTGTGAAGGTGAATTTCAATGTATAAGGGGAAAAAAGACGAGTTGTTCATAATAGAATCACAAACAGTGCAAATATTTTATGTCTATGATCCAAAAAACAATAATTGTTCAATTATCCTGCTGGCGACTAAAACAAATTTTGAGACAGATGAAAATTCAATCGAGGATGACCCTATCATTGGGACATCACAATCAGTTCATGTCGGACCCAATGTAGACAATGGCTTTTATGTTAGAGGGGGCCACTAAGAGGGGATTTGGATTCTCGAAAGAGGAACCAAATCCTTGAAACCTTTAAAAAAAGAAAAATATTTCAATGAGAAGGTAAAGGGTTTTTTAATATATTACGTTTTTCCTTATAGTATTATATGTTCTCTACTGCATTAACATAATCTAAATTAAATGTTTGACTACTCATGCAGATAATGTCTTCTACACATGATGATGTTTCCAATCCCTTTAAAGAATAAACTATAATGAAGGAAACCCTTTGGATATATACAAAGGTAATGTTACGATATACTTTCTCTATTTTACCAAAAAATTATATAATGGAACGTTGATTTAATTTTCATTATTCCTTGTAGAGTTTATTTATTTTAGAAGATTTCTATTCATGTTTCATGCCTTTTCAATAAGAGAAATGACATTGTCTCTACTTAATCACAGAGGTAATCTTGATGTTTTCATAGTAAAATCATTGTCCATATAATTAATGTATTGTTTTATATTTATGTTTAATTTATTTATTTTTTGTATTACTCACGTAATAATTGTTTTCTTATACATGTGGATTCTTTTGTTCGATTTGGGGTGCTCTATCCAACTTTCATGCTCTTTATCTCTTAAAACTTTTTCACCCCTACAGTGGTGTAGTTATCACTTTCTTTTAAGTTACCTTTACTGCCTTTGTAGGAAAAGCAATGACGTTGCCTCTGCTCAATCACAGAGGTAATCTTGATGTTTTCATAATAAAATCATTGTCCATAGAATTAATGTATTATTTTATATGTATGTTTAATTTATTTATTTTTATTATTACTCACATAATAATTGTTTTCTTATATGGGTGGATTCTTTTGTTCGAGTTGGGGTGTTCTGTCCAACTTTCATGTTTCTTTTCCCTTAAAACCTTTTCACCCCTACTGTGGTACATTTATCATTTTCTTTCAAGTTACCTTCACCGCCTTTGCAGGAAGAGAAACGACACTACATGTGCTCAATTATGGAGGTAATCTTGATGTTTTCACAGTAAAATAATTGTTCATAGAATTAATATATTGTTTCATATGTATATTTAATTTATTTATTTTTAGTATTACTCACATAATAATTGTTTTCTTATACAGGTGGATTCTTTTGTTCGAGTTGGGATGCTTTTTCCATCATTCATGTTCATTGTCCCTTAAAACCTTTCCAACCTTACAGTAGTGCATTTATCACTTTCTTTCAAGTTACCTCTACTGTCTTTTCAGGAAGAGCAATGATGTTGTCTCTACTCAATCACAGAGGTAATCTTGATGTTTCACAGTAAAATAATTGTCCATAGAATTGATGTATTATTTCATATGTGTGTTTAATTTATTTCTTTTTAGTATTACTCACATAATAATTATTTTCTTATATAGGTGGATTATTTTTTTCAAGTTTGGGTGCTTTGTCCATATTTTATCCCTTTCTACACCAAAACTTCCAAATAATTCTTCTCTCACAAAACCTTTCACTCTTGTAGTGTTGACATTATCACTTTCTTTAAAGTTCCCTCCACTACTCAATCACAGAGGTAATCTTGATATTTTCATAGTAAAATCATTTTCCATATAATTAATTTATTATTTCATATTTATGTTTAATTTATTTCTTTTTAGTATTACTCATAATAATTGTTTTCTTATACAGTTGGATTCTTTTTTTCGAGTTAAGGTGGTTTGTTCGAAACTACTCATGTAATTTTGGCAGTTTGACAAAGAAAGTCAATGGAAATTATGGTAACATTGATAGTTAGGATTTTTTTTGAATGTATGTAATAATTTATATTAATGTAATTATATAAACCAGTGTTTGAAATGTCTATAATATAGTTCTTTTTTCTAGTATTTTTGTTGTAAATTTCATTTCATTTAAATTCTATATTTGGACTTTTTTGTTGATATCTGATGTGTTTTTGGTATGTTTATGGTGATGCAGTGTGCTATAATAGCATACTATAGTATGAACCTTTATCAGTGCTTTTAAAAGTGCTGATAAATAGGACCTTTATCAGTGCTTTTAAAAGTGCTGATAAATGGGTCTTTTATCAGTGATTTTTTAGCACTGATAAAAGTCCTGATCTTTTTAACATCACTCGCATTTTCAGTGCTTTTCTAGCACTGATAAAGGTCATTTCTAGCATTGTTGAAGGCATGTTTTGTATTAGTGAGTAAAATTTAACGAATCTTTCATTATACCCCTATCAATGTTAACCCGTTTTAATCTTAATAAGAAGACTAAAAATTAACCATGATAGTTTAATTCAATTATATCATTCAGCTTTCCATAGTAACCCACTTCTACAAGTGTAAATACACGAGTATTTTTATTTTTCAAGTCTTCTTCATGATAAATTGTATGAAATATGAATCCATGAATATTATGGAATCGAATCTCTTAGATTTCTTTTGAAGAACTCAAGCCAAAAACTTCAAATCATTTAATATTGCAGCTCGATTATCAACATTCATTATCTAGAAAAATAAGATATAAGGTGTTACTTTTCACATAGATTAAATAACTACACGTCAATAATATGAATATGAGTATATACTTACACGACCGGTGAATCATTCAACAATATTCTTATTAACAAATTTTGTTAATTCCAACTCATTTTGAGCTCAACCCATTAGTCACCTCTTTGTTTGGAATCTCAATTCTTTAATAAATGGATATTCCATAAGACTATTGAGTAACACATATCAATATTCTTGTAGCAACTTCAATTCAGTTGGTGTAAAATTTCACCCCTTTCCAATTGGTCATCCAATAGTTGGAAATACTGATGACTTGTTTTTAAAATGAGAATTGGTGGGGATGTCATCAACATGTCCAACATAATTGAATATAGTCTCAATCCCATATAAATACCTATAATAGAATTTCAATCACTCTCCAGGTATGTAACCTTAAACAATAGATCCTTCTGGTTGTGCTTTATTCCTCACATATGATCTCCAATGACCTAAGTACCTGATGAAAAAAATAATGAACATATTAAAAAAAATTATGTAATGATTTGATAAAATTGAATTCCCCAATGAAAATAAAAATAATATCAATGTACCTTTCAATTGGATACATCCATCGATATTGTACTGATCCACCAAGTTTAGCTTCTTCAACGAAATGAACAGTTAAATGAATCATGATTGTGAAGAATGAAAGGGGAAATAACATCTATAAATGAAAAAGTTTCAAAACATTTCTTTATTGATGTTTATCAAGCTCTGTTGGATTTAGAGTTTTTCCAAAAAAACTCTCTGAAAACGATACAAAACTCAACTGGAACTGTAATTAATTTTTTAGGTAATATATTACGCAATTCCAATGGAAACAAATTCTCCATCAGAATATGTGATTCATGACTTTTCAATCCATGAAACTTTTGTTGTTTTAAGTCAACACACCTTGATATGTTACTTGAATATCCATATGGAACTTTTATATTCTTTAAAGTTTAAAGGAATATGTATTTATCATAATTTTTCATTGTAAAAATAGCTGAAGGATACTTTACCTTATCATTTTCCCACAAAACATGATTTATATCCATTGATTCCAAATCCTTATGAGCATTAAGGTGATCCTTCAATTTACCATGCTCATTAAGCAATGTAAAAATTACATTTTTCACAGGCATTCTTCTCAATATGCATTATGTCAAGATTATGACTTATCAAATTAAACTCCTAATAAGGAATTTTGAAAAATATACTCATTTTCTTCCATTGTTTTGTTCCATCTACTTCAAATATTGTACCTCGTACCCTTTTCCCCTTCTTTAAATTGATTACTTTTTCTAAATTCTATAGTGACATTCATTAATTGTCCCAAGATTTATGAACCATATAACACATTCAGTGGATTTCTCAATTCAATATCTCCATTTAATTGTGTCTTGTTAAACCCAAATTTATAAAAAGCAACAAGAAATCAATGATAACACGTAAAACAACTTTTTCTACTATGTGGTAATCATTGAGGTTCAAAATCAAAATTACAAATTGGGCAAGCTAAACCAGTATGAGTGTTCCAACCAGATAAGTTTCCTAGTCAAGGAAAGTCACTAATTTTCCACATTAAATCATCATGCAATTTGAATATTTTTCTCATTGAATCATCATATGTTTCCATGTCATCATCCCATAATTATCACAATTATTTAGTTAGAGGTTGAAGGTATACATTAATGTCATTTCTAGGGATTTTCTTTTCAGGAATAATCATTGGAATAATGAAAGAAATCTTTTTTATACACATTCATGGAGTTATATTATAAGGGATCAAAACAACTAGCCAAATACTATAATTAATACCTAAAGTAACAAAAGGGTTAAAACCATTAGAAGAAAATATGAAACGTACATTCCTAGGATCAGAAGAAAAAGTTGGATATAATGAATCAAACACCTCCCATGATGTTGAATCTTTTGGATGTCTCTTCAAGCCATCATTGTTATCCTAAGCATGCCACTTCATATCATATACAGTCTTAGACAACATGAATAATCTTTCCAAGTGTGGTTTTAGAGGAAAGTAACACAATACCTTTACAGGAGTCTTCTTCTCTTGTTTCTTCCTAGGTTTGCATTGATTTATACTCTCATTTTTGTTTATTGAATTCCATATGCTTGTATGACATCTTATGCATTCTTCTTTATCGGACTCTCTCTCGAGTAAAGCATACAATCATTAGGGAATGCATGTATATTTATATAATCAAGTACAAGTTTTTTTATGACTTCATTCATATCATATAACAATGAAGGTATCTTAGCTTCACTAAATGAATCATGAAGAAACTCTAAAATCATTGACGTTGTTTTGTCAGTAATTCCACAGAGACACTTGATATGATATAACTTAAGTAGAAAATACAACTTTGAATACTTGGCACGCCCTTCATATAGTTCTTGTTGTCTGTCTTTAACTAATTCGTAAAACTTGTTTTTTTGTCACTGAAGTTTTGAGAAAAATTAACCTTATCATGATCAACTAAAGGTTCTATTGATCTATTAAAATCTTGGACATTTTATCTTGCAAAGCCAAATGTGTCATTTATCAAATTTCAAACTGAATTCTCCTCTGGTGGGTCGTTTTGTGTTTCATTGATAGGATTTTCATTGTTTTTACTTTCCATAACATTTGATTCATTATGCCAAATCCAGCATATATGTCGAGTAGGAAACTATTTCAATATCAAATGCTCATATACTTTGTTTATATTTAATCATCACTTGAATTTACAATCAGGACACAAACATTTTATTCTAACATCCACTGATCGATTTGCAGTTGCATAATCTAAAAAATCTTCCAAACCCTTGGCATACCGAGGTGTGTTTCTATGTAAATTAATCCAATTTCTATCTATAGGTATTGGATTGTCACTCTTATCCATGTACAATAATATATAAAGATATGAATGTTTAATCAAACAAGTGTAATCAAAATTAAATATCACCCAACTTCATCATTGATCATTGTGGGGTCTTGATTTGACATAACACAAATTGAACATAAAAATAATTCAATCCAACATTAAAAACATAAACAGCATAAATGAATAAATATTACCGCTCATAATAATACAGTTGGATGTTGTGGAATAAGTTCACTGAGTTGAGGAGAGAGGTTATTGTGATGCTAAGCATACTATTATCAGTCCATAAAAATGCATGAACATAATTCTTCTATTAAAAGATCTCTAACATTTCTTCTTTGCGTATTATCATTTTTTATTTTTTTATTGCAGAAACATGATTGTCTCTATAGATAGATTTTTCTTTGATAATTATGCAAATCAAGATTTGTTGTATCTCAAAAAAAGAAATTGGAACTGTGATATCTGGTGCATGTGTTTCTATATGCATCATAGCATTTCATGAAACTGTAGTTTTACAACATTTTCAGAATCGATTTGAAAAAGAGTATTCAACTTGAAGAGAGAAGCACATACAGAAATCTTCATGTAATTTAAATCTACGTAGATTGTAGTAAGCATTTTTCATTATACTCATTATTAAAAGTATTTTTTATTTAATATATTAACATTATGATATCATTTTTTTAAATAGTTGTAAATTACATGCGGCTTGTGTTCTTAGACGGCGGGCTAAATGATTTGATTTTTTGAATGAAAGTCTCTCTACGAAACATCTAAAACCACTATTCTTCTCAAGTCAACTCATAACGGCCCATCAAGTCGACCTCAATAAGAAAATTATCATTTTTAAAACATTTAAATGATTATTAAATGGGGAAACGAAACAAAACCGAAAAATTGACCTACCTCTTGATGAAAATGTAAAAGCTTCAAGTCTTGCACCCCACACCAATAACACTTTGGGAAACTATATCATACCACATGAAATAAATAAATAATTATAAAAATTTATAATTAATTATTAAAAATTAAAAAAAGGAATACTCGTCTAAAAGAACATTGAGGTGCATCCACTATCCAAAATTGTGACCAACTACTGATGGAAGGTCTGCAACGTAACCCCAACATCTTCCCGAGAAAAATCCCCAAAAAACAACACTCAATTACACAAATATTTATATAATTTAATTAAAATCCTTAGAAAGATTCAATCAATCGTACCTTCAATGATGTTGAGGGTCTCGATTTTCAGAAGAAGAAAAAATGGAAAAGGGGCCTTTGGGGGTCATTGTCGAGGAGCAGGGGGGTCACTATGAGGTCCTCGTTGAGGAGTAGGGGGGTCAGGGTCACTGGGATCGGAGGGGTGGGGGATGGTCGTCGTCGGGAGAAGGGGGTCAGGGTCATAGGGATCATTGGGGAGGAGGGGTGGTCATCATTGGGTGCAGGGGTTCAGGGTCATGGGGTTTTTCATTGGGGGCAGGGGGTCGGGGTCGGGGATCACCGTCAAGAGTGGGAGGGGTGGATTGGGGCCAAGGGGGTTAGGGGGAGGGGGTTGATGTAACGTCCTGACCCCAGTTACCCAGAGTTAGTGCATTACTTTAATACATTGGCATGATTACAAGGAATCAAATCCCTAAGGACCGATCAGTTTATCAGTCTTGAAAAATAGATTACATACATGAATGTTACATTACACTTTCTAACATACAACACAGCATAAATAATCCTTAAAATCATTTTGAAAACATGGAAATTAATGAGAAATGTTTAGAAGAATAAATCTTTAAAACATTTAAAATGATGTTTTATTAAAAATTCTCTTAAAATAATCCCTTTGAAAACTATTTTATGAAGCATGGACATGGATAATAAATATGTCCCAGTAGATACTAACGTAAAAACAACCTCAGATAATAAAGAGATTGTGAAATTAACCCTTACCTTGCACTTTCCTTTGGTCGAGGGTACGTTTAACCTCCTTTATAATGACCATAGTATGTTATTAAAGTATAACAGAACCATATTAATATTTATTATATTATAAATGATTCATTTATGACTTTATACTACCCATTTAATAATTATTTCCATGTTAAATTAATATTTCGGGTAATAATCGCTTTCTTTATCGTACGTGTTTTAACTTGTTATTATTGATCGTATCATTTAGATCATGATTTAAATACTTCTAGAATATAAAATTTATTTATATATAATATATATTTAGAATATAAATATTTATAATAGATAGATATATGAAATGTAAAACACCGTTTATGGAGACGGTAGGCCGTACGTACGTATAAACAATGTCTCTGTTTTCATATCATATTGAACGGAAGTAAGTGAATAAGATATATGTAAGTAAATAAATACATATATATATATCTCCAGTACCATTATTATGTCATATATTACATACTTATTAATAATATATATATTTATAATCATCGTTGAATGGTGAACCTGGAAATGAATCTCATCGTGTCGTGGAGACGGTAATCCGTACGTACACACGAGCAAGGATATCATTTCCTTAATGATTAAAAGGTGTAGAATTGGATTGTATACTAATTTTATAGAACCATTATAATGTTATTTTCATTATTTACTTACATATTACTCATCATTATATCCATCCAAATAACATAGTGTTGAATAACAAATTACACCACGGTGTGGAGATGGTAAGTCGTACGTACGCTCGCATAGTGACATTATCATTCAAAGGATGGATAGAATGATGAATATGGTTGTTAAATATTTATAATAACATCACAGTATGTATAACTTATTGGAGTTATTATTTTGGTATGGTAATAATAAAGAAAGAGGAATTGGAAGAAGAAAAGAACTTGAAAGAGCGTGGTTAAATTAATACCTCTTCTTCGGATGTTTCCTTTTGAGTTGATCAAAAGGGATCCTTAGGTGGGCTCTCTGATCAAATTAATGACTCTAGGTTGAAGTGAGGGAAGTTGGGAGGATATTTGGGTAGGTTTTGGCCAAGACAAATGGCTTTGGAGGTGTGATTTTGAGAGAAGGGGAAGTGCCCTTTTATAAGAGGGGTGAGGGTCACTTTAGGAAAAGATTAAAGTATTAATTTATTATACAAACATATTAGGTTTATAATGGATCCAAATGAATTTTTTTCGAGATTTAGGTGGTTATGGGTCAAAATCCTCTCAAACAATAGATTTTAGACGAGTTTAGATTACCATTTTAACCTAATCTTTTAGATTTAACTCTTAGTTAAATAGTTTAACTTTTACCGTGTCTTCTTATATTCTCACACTATATGGTTAATAAACTTACTCTAAACTTCCAAAAGAACCTAAAGTGGTTAATTAATGACATATATAATATTATTTAAGCCATTTTTCCGAACCTTATATTTTTAGGAATATTATATCAACCGATAATATAGTATTTGTTTTAAAAATTATTTTATGTCAATTTTGACACTATTTGGTATTTTGTTTTTGTGAAAGTCATAACAACCTTATCACTTCGAAAAAAATTATCTAATCAACCCTTACATGTCACATTAACCTAGAAAATTAGTGGAATCTATCATAAGTCTCAATTTACATTTATTTGGATATTTATAATACCAATTATTTTAATATTTATTTAATAAGGTAATTACTGCATCATCATTATGTCATAAATAAATTAAATTATTTAATGTCTAAAAATTATAAATAAAATACCATTATGTAGGAAATATTTTTATCTTTCTAATGAATATTTATAGTCAAATTTATATTTTGTTTAATCCTGTATAAAAAATGGTTTAGTTATTAAACGTTGAATTTAACACTTTTAACTCTTTAAATAAAATAATAATAAACGTCCTAATCTAATCCAAGTGGACCAAAGATGTCACAATCCATCCCCTGGGGGCTGTATCGTGACTACCCCAAGTCTGTCTTCCATAGGCCAGGGGCTGGCGACTAGCACCAAAGGCGTAAATCCCTAAACTGAGAAGACATTGCCTTTATAACTGTAACCAAACACAACAGAGTACAACTGGAAGCAAACACTAAGTTAAAACTGTATACAAAACGAGTGGTAGAAATTAAAAGGGGCCGGAAATACAAGCCCAACTGTAAAGTACAAGTACAACTGAAAAAGGGACAAAATAACTGAAAGGTGAAAGCAGCTCCTGGATTGTCCACCACGGATCCTACCTGAAGGGTAGGTACAGATAGCCTCCTCAGCACTCCATGTCCGTCAGACTCCTCTATATGTCGTCTTGTCGTAAGGTCCACCTCCGGGTACCATCCAGTCCTGGCGCTCTTAGCCTCCGCCAGTGCTGTGTGTCGTCTACATCCAACACAACGAGGTGCGGGTATAGCCCGTGCAGGGGTGAGTATAACGATACTCAGTAGGGACCCTGAGACCCTCAAGGTCTCATAATATCCAACAAGGATAAACCACAGAGTATGGAATCAATTGATAGTCATTACTTAGATATATGCCCATACATATACCTAAGTTATCAAGTAACTCATCTCAATCATGAGGAAAACACAGAAGTCACTAACTCAGCTCACACAGGTATACAACTTATCTAGAGAGATAGAGATGATCATATATAGCCAGTGAAACATCAGATTTGTCGGACCAACACATGATCCAGGACCAGTTATTTTGTCGGACTAACACATGATCCAGGAACATAAGTCAGAACTGTCAGACCAACACATGATCCAGGAACAGTCGTCAGAGCTGTCGGACCAACACATGATCTTGGTCCAGCTATTCTGTCGGACCAACACATGATCTAGGAACATAAGTTAGAACTGTTGGACCAACACATGATCCAGGTCCAGCTATTCTGTCGGACCAACACATGATCCAGGAACAGAAGTTAGAACTGTCAGACCAACACATGATCCAGGAACAGTCAACAGTGCACAGCCAGCCACAGGGTTTCCACAAAGCATGCTTGATTCTGAGTGGGTCCGCTCCTCAGGCCATGTGTCGACACGTCAACTGCCACCAAGTCCCAAGAAGAAGTAACTCAAAGGTTTGTCTCATCATAGGGGTCTCAATGAAACAGACGGTGTGTCAATCGGACGCCCGGTCTGTGAGTTATTAGCTTTTTAGTCCTGGGGGCCCGGTTATATTCGTGTACGATACAACCTGACTGTATCTCAACTATACCCCGAACTCCAGTGGGGTATACTCAAAGGAACCATCGTGCTCTAAGAAAATCAGTGTCGCTAATGGTTCGTCAAACGGTCATCTGGTGCCAAAGTTACGGCCAAAGGAAGTAACAGGGTCCGTAATGGGCCTGGGCCTGGTCGGACCGACTCAACCCAACCCAGACTCGCCCGACCCAGTCTAGGTCGACCCGGACAGACCCGTTGGGTCTGACCCAGCCCGTTGGGCGGGTCAGCCCGGTTCGCAGGGCCCGGCCCAGTGGACTGTGGGGCGGTTCGGCCCGGGCTCGGGGCCAATTCGGCCTGGAGCGTTGCGAGGGCGCGGCTCAGCCCGGAGGGTGCGAGGGAGCCGGGACGCCAGCATGGCCGGGAGCGCGCGGGTCGTGCGGAGGCCGGCTCGGGGGCAGCCAGTTCAGGGTGGCGCACACGATGGCCGACTCGGGGGCGATCGGGCAGGCCGCGGCAGGGTGTCGGGGGGGTCACGGGCAGGCGGCATGAGCGCCGGGCAGCGCACCGGGAGGGCTGCGGGTAGGCGTCCGGGCACCAGGGGGTCGCGAGAAGGCGGCCTGGGAACCGGGCAGCGCGCCGAGAGGCTGCGGGCAGGCGGCTGGGCGCCAGGCAGGGCGTCAGGGGGGTCGCGGGCAAGCGGCCTGGGCGCCGGGCAGCGCGCCAGGAGGCCGCAGGCAGGGGGCGGGGCGTCGGGCAGCACACCGAGGGGTCGCGGGCCAGCGGCTGGACGTTGGGGGGCCGCGGGCAGGCGGTCTGGGCGTCGGTCAGCGCGGCGGGAGGCCGCGGGCCGGCCGGTTCGGCGGAGCTCGGGTCGGCGCAGGCTGGCGGCGCGATTCGCGGAGGCCGCGGGTAGCGTGGCCTTTTTCGTTGTCGCCTCCATCGCCTCGTCGTTGATATGTCGCCATGCCGTAGAACGTCACAAGAAGAGAGAGATCGATGGAGGATGTCGGGCCATGTTAGGTTGGCACGCACCCTCTGCGTTTAGGGATGTTTCATTTGGCTCATCATGAGAAGAAGATGATCAATAATACGTCTGCAACAACCCCTTATTATCCATTAAAGAAGATATGAAAAAAAAGTACAACTTCAACAAATAATAAACCCCCTACCTTTGATTCACCAGTCGTTGTTTGTCACGTCCGTCGTGCGTCTCAAATCCCGAGCTGCGTCTGGTCATTGATGACGTTGCGGAGGGTAGGTCGATAGGTGTCTGAGGTAGAAGCCGAAGAAGAATTATCGTCGGCATTCTTCGTTGGAAGAACGTGTTCTTCGTTCTTCGATGGAAGAATGGTTCTTCGTTTGGAGCTTTCTCCAATAATCCTTTAATCCTCCTCTTCCATCAAATTGAAATATGCCCACGAAATAATAGATTGTCTATTATTTTAATGGTTGCACGTAATTCAAAAAGGAAGAATTAAATTAAAAAGGCTCCTCCAATTTAATTCAAGAGGTTGTCACATTAATTAAAGGGGGCTGGCTCCATTTAATTAAAGGGGAAGGTGGAGAGGCTCTCCCTCATTAATGAGGGGGAGTTGAGAGGTTAAACTCTCCTCCCATTAATAGGGGTCGGGTGGTCTCCACCCCTTTTATTTGAATGGGAGGTTATGTTCTTGGGTGGTCCCCACATCGTAACCTCTTGCGGGAGGTTATGTTCAGGTGGGCCCCACCACCATAACCTCTCATGGGAGGTTAGGGTGTGGTGGTCCCACCTCCAACTCCCAAGTGGATGTTTTAACCAACAATCACCCACATGGAAGCTTAAAATAAAATAAAGCGTTAGCTCGATTTATTTTATTAAAATTTTATAAAAACCCAAAAACTAACTTTCCAACTCTATCCATTGCCATCGAGGTGAAAGTCTTCTTAAGCGAATATCGGCGTTGTGAGTTCAACGGTGCCCTCAGATTTCAGTTCCGAGCACTGGTTCAAAAGTTATAAAATCTCGCTCGTATGTTTACTGAATGTACTCAATCAAAACTTCAGCAATTGATTCTAGGCACACCGGGCCTCGGAATCAAGCGCCGTCAATTTTCACGAACTCGTAAAATTCCCATGTATTTAAGAAAAAGTATTCCACAGAAATTCCAGGTCTTTACAAAAGAGGATCATATTTTATTTCTAATGTTGTTTTTTGGTTGAATTACACTTATCCCATATAATTAGGACATGTGTTAGGGTAATTATAATAACATTTTGACCCCTAATTACCCTATTTACTTTTTATCGTGGTAAATAAAAGCCAAAAGTTACTATTCACCAAAAATAATTTTCATCTTATTGAACCACATTTTACATACTGATGTCAACCGTGTCTCTTGGATTTTTAAAATTTAACTCACATAAGCAGTAAAATTAAGTTTTATGCAAATTTGTAAATTCCCCTAGAATGTGGGTAAAAACGTTAAAAAGTTCAATAAAATTTTATACATCTAATTTTATTATAAAACGACACCAATGAATTCTATTGAAATTATATTGGTATTATATATCTATTTGGACTTAAAATAAATTTAAATAAAATAAATAATTCTTTAAATAAAAAGTCGGTTTTAAATAATAACACCCTATTTTTCGCTATTCATCAAAAATTGAAAGTTTTCAGAAAAATATCAAAAATTCATCCTAAGCTAATTTTGATATTCCGAATTCAAAAATGAAGTTTATTTATATATGTAAATTCACTATATTTATACAATTATATATTTATAATTATAAATAAATAAATATTTTTTTAAAAGTATTTATATAATTATAAATAAATAATTATGTATATTTAAATAATTATTAAATTTATAATAAATATACTTAAATAATGAATATATTTACTATATTTATATTTACATATATTTATTAAATATATATATGTATAATTATATAAATATATATAATTATATAAATAATATTTTTTTAAAAATATTTCTATAATTATAAATGAATAATTATAAAATTATAATAAATATATTTAAAAAGTGATTTATTTAATATATTTATATTTATATATATATATGAAGTATTTATAAATATTTACAATTTTTTTATTTATAATTATAATTATAAATTCTCTAACAGTGCTTTAGTAATAAGCGATGATAAAAGAATCTTTATCAATGATTTCTCACGCTGATAAAGATGAGAATTTATCAGCGCCAAATAAAATGCTGATAAAATGAACATTTATCAGCACTATAAGTTTAGTGCTGATAAATATTGGTTTGATCAGTGCTTTTTAAGCACTCATAAAGACCTATCTTTATCAGTGCTAAATAAGAACTGATAAATATTCCTTTTTATCAGAACTTATTTCATAAGTGTTGATAAAAGTGTCCCGGTCTATTTTAAAAACCCTAACCAATTTCAAACTTGTCATGATATAGAATATTTTTGTGGAAGCCACCTGCTGTTAGTGCTCCTCCTCAGTGAATCAAAGGTCAAATCACACCACTCGACTACCTTCGAACATCTCATCTGATATCCAAGGAGGGTCTCATATTTTCTTCAACCTAGCGAGGTAGGCCTTCTAATTTTCTTTGCATATTTTTTGTTTTGTTTTTGATTTCTTCTTCTATGATTTTTTTATGATCCATTGTTTATGATCTTTTGTTTATGATTGGTTTACAATTCGCTGTTTAGGGAATGATTTTAGGTCCATTGTTTGTATTGACTACCGATGTATGATATGTTTTTTATATCTAACACTGAACCTTAGATTTATTTATTTTTGTTTTACTACTATGTTTTATATCTTCTTACTAAATAATTTTTTCATATATGTATATAAATGTGTATAAATTTTCATGTATATTCTTGTTTATTGACTACTGATTTGAGGCACATTGGTGGTTCCCTAATGATTATATATATGTTGACACCTTTCATGGACACCTCAGTGGACATGCAGCTTTAGATGCTATTTTTTAGAAACCAAGTTAGCAGAGTGATGTATATTCCTCTATTGGTTATATGTATCATAGGATCTCGTTCCTCTTAGAATTCACCATGGTCCTTAGTTTTCTTATGGATCAGAATCAAAGGGGTCATCCCTAATTAAGCACATGAGGTTTTATCACATTAAACCTTCACTTTTTGAATCATTATGGTGCCTTTAGTTCATGTTATGTTTGAATATCAGGTTTTTATCTATTTAATATTTCTTATAGACTATAAGTGAGTGAGTTTTTATACTGGCATGACATGTATGTGTGTCTATATAGATATTGCATCATTTATTTCCATAGTTTCTTGTCTAATAGGTATGCCTATATTGGGTAAAGATGATTTTGGGTATGTATGTCCATTGACCCCAAGGGTCGTGCTAGAATTTTGTTCATCCTATGGTACTAATTGTTTCTATTTTGGGGGGGACCACCTCCCATTTATGGTTTTTTACACCCAAAGTTTAAACCATCCTTTAGTGACTTTGAGGTGTGTTAGAGGTCATAAAATTATCTGACCTGGTGTTGTTTAGGTAATTCAGGCTAGGTTCATTACACTATCCATATTCTGGTTTACACCTATAAAGTTTAGTGACAATATCATTTATTATCTTCCTTTATCTCCCTCTATTTTTTCAAATTCCAATAGCCCTTATTATTTGATTTGGAATATCTAGGCACTCATATATTCTAGTAGAAATGATCCATATTTCCCTTATTAGAATTGTCTATAACTTTCACTTTTGATAATGAATATCTTATGTGTATTTATTTATGTATTGTATAAAATTAATCTTTTATGAACCCAATAGGATGGATATGAACCGAAAATGGATTCACACTAATCATTTGACAAACGAATATGAAGATAGAGTTAAAGAGTTCATCAAGTTTGCAAGAGAGCATGCAGAAGACCCTTATAAAATCCTGTGCCCATGTTTACGTTGCTGTTATTCAAGACAAATTAGTCTGGAAGAGTTTTAAGAACATTAGATTTTTCACTGAATAGATCGAAGCTATAAATTTTGGACTAAACACAGGGAAAAACATCGATTGGGATGATACTATGGTTTATGAATCATTTGATATGAATACCTTTGTAAAAGATGATGTAGATCACATGGAATAAATGAAAATAGAAATTGAAGATAACCTTTATGATTGTACAAAGTTGTTCGAGGACTTAAATAGTTATTCCAAGATACCATTGTATACCAGATGTACTAAATACATAACATTGTAAGTTGTATTGAAGTTATATAATTTGAAAGCTAGCAACAGATGGGGTGACACCAGCTTTACAAAACTACTTGGTCTTTTGAAAGATATGCTACCAAAAGAAAATGAACTACCATGTCGAACATATGGTGCTAAATGAATGTTATTTTCAATGGGAATGATCTCTAAAAAAATACATGTTTGTTCAAATGATTGCATATTGTTTTTCAAGGACCATGAATCACTCATCAAATTCCCTAAGTTTGTCACAGTTCGATACAAGAAAAATGAATCAAGTCCTTCAAAATTTGTATGGTAATTTCCTATCATTAAATGGTTTAGAAGACTATATGGATGTCAGGAAACCACAAGACAATTAACATGGCATGTGGATACAAGAATTAAAGATGGGAACCTATGTCATCTAACAGATTCTCCTCAGTGGAAGAAAATTGATTACGAATTTCCTGAATTTGGAGATGATCCGATAAAGTTTCATCTTACGTTATCTATAGATAGAATAAATCATTTTAGTGTATAGATTATTACTCATAGTATATGTCTCGTAATGTTGGTAAATTATAACTTTTCACCATGGTTGTGTATGAAGAACAAATACATTATGTTGTCTCCGCTTATATTTAGACCAAAGCAACCCGGTAATAATATTGATGTATGTTTGGCTCCATTGATCAAAGATATAAAATTGATGTGGGATATAGGTGTTAAAATGTATAATTCTCATATAATTGAAGAATTCACATTGGGTTCCATGTTGTACGGAATGATAAATGACTTCCCTGCTTATGTAAATTTATCAGGTTGTAGCATTAAAGGCATGTTGGGGTGTCCGATTTGTGAAAAATGCACATACTCAGTTCAGTTGAAATATTCCTAAAAGACTATGTTTTTAGAAAATTGAAAATTTTTACCTCGACAACATAAATACTGATCTTGGACGATGGTATTCGATGGGAATATCGAACAAGGTACAACACCATCTCCTACAATGGGTGATCAACTGTACAAAAAAGTAAAAAAGATTGACACTATTTTTGGTAAACTATTTTAAAAAAACCTTACAAAATCATGTTATAAGAAGAGATTAGTTTTCCTTGAATTATTGTATTGGAATTTTTTGTATGTCAGAAATTTTCTTGATGGCATGCATGTAGAAAAAAAATGTATTTGATGGTGTTATTGGCATGTTACTAAATGTTCATGGAAAAATGAAAGATGGTGTCAAGGCTAGGTTGGACTTTATTGAAATGGGGATAAGGGAAGAGTTGACACAGGTGAAGGGTAAAAGGAGGATTTTTCTTCCCCAGTAGCTGACACTCTACCCAGACAGGAAAAATTACATTTTTTCTTTTCCTTACGAGTGTAATAGTTTCGCAGGGGTATTCAAAAAATATCAATAATGTCATGTTAATGAATAATTTTAAGTTACAAGGACTAAAATCACACGAATTTCATGTTTTGATGCAAGATTTAATGCATGCTTCTTTTCATTTCATTTTGACTCAAAATATACAACATACATTAACCAGACTCTTTCTTTTTCAAAGCCATGTGTAGTAAATTTATAGACCCTGAGAAGTTTTCCATCATGAATAAAGAGATTTCAATCATATTATGTGAATTAGAAATGTTCTTCCCACCATCATTATTTGATATAATAGTCCACATGATGGTTCACTTGGTTAGAGAGGTTCAACTATATGGTTCTTTTCCATTATAGATGGATATACCCCATTGAACAGTATATGAATATTTTGAAAGGGTATGTCAAGAATTGAAGTCATCTAGAAGGTAGTATTATAGAATGATATATTATTGAATAAGCTATTGGATTTTGTATTGATTGCCTATCAGATGTTGAAAGCATCGGTCACCCAAAGTCTCGTCATAGTGAATGCCAAATAGGCGAAGGGATTTTCAAAGAAATGTTGTTACAATTACCTTGACAGAGCAGGAGCAAGCGCATCTTTACATATTACATAATAGTGAAGATATTTATCCATACATTGAATCCCATAAATAAATTCTTAGAGATTTGAATCCATCAAGGACTAAAAGATGGATATCAGATACACATAATTAACAGTTTATAGGATGGTTCAGAGATCAAATTTATAAGTAGTTATCTGAAAATACGAATTCAATTGTCGAAGGACTTCAATGGATATCCAAAGGACTGAATAAAAATGTTATATCTTACACTAGGTTTGTAATAAATATTTATAAATTATATAAAAAAGAACACGATGACTTCAGTATGATGAAAAACAGTGGTGTTACGCTTATGGATGAAGTAATGCACTTATCTAGTTCCAAGGATAGAAATCCAATTTATGAAAATATGTCATGTTTTGACATTATTTAATAGATATATGAGTTGTATTATAGAACATTTCAAGTGATTTTTTTCCATTGCAAATGAGTTTAAAATATCAATGGAGGGAAAGTTGATGAAATGGGCTTTGTGAAGGTGAATTTCAATGTATAAGGGGAAAAAAGACGAGTCGTTTATAATAGAATCACAAACAGTGCAAATATTTTATGTCTATGATCCAAAAAACAATAATTGTTCAATTATCCTGCTGGTGACTAAAATAAATGTTGAGACAGATGAAAATTCAATCGAGGATGACCCTTTCATTGGGACATCACAATCAGTTCATGTCCGACCCAATGTAGACAATGTTTTTTATGTTAGAGGGGACCACTAAGAGGGGATTTGGATTCTCGAAAGAGGAACCAAATCCTTGAAACCTTTAAAAAAAGAAAAATATTTCAATGAGAAGGTAAAAGTTTTTTTAATATATTACGTTTTTTCTTATAATATTATATGTTCTCTACTGCATTAACATAATCTAAATTAAATGTTTGACTACTCATGCAGATAATATCTTCTACACATGATTATGTTTCCAATCCCTCTAAAGAATAAACTATAATGAAGGAAACCCTTTGGATATATACAAACGTAATGTTACGATATACTTTCTCTATTTTACCAAAAAATTATATAATGGAATATTGATTTAATTTTCATTATTCCTTGTAGAGTTTATTTATTTTAGAATATTTCTATTCATGTTTCATGCCTTTTCAATAAGAGAAATTAAATTGTCTCTACTTAATCACAGAGTTAATCTTGATGTTTTCATAGTAAAATCATTGTCCGTATAATTAATGTATTGTTTCATATTTATGTTTAATTTATTTTTTTTAGTATTACTCATGTAATAATTGTTTTCTTATACATGTGGATTCTTTTGTTCGAGTTGGGGTGCTCTATCTAACTTTTATGATCTTTATAACTTAAAACTTTTTCACCCCTACAGTGGTGTAGTTATCACTTTCTTTCAAGTTACCTTTACTGCCTTTGTAGGAAAAGCAATGATGTTGCCTCTTCTCAATCACAGCGGTAATCTTGATGTTTTCATAATAAAATCATTTTCCATATAATTAATGTATTATTTTATATGTATGTTTAATTTATTTCTTTTTATTATTACTCACATAATAATTTTTTTCTTATATGGGTGGATTCTTTTGTTCGAGTTGGGGTGTACTGTCCAACTTTCATGTTTCTTTTCCCTTAAAACCTTTTCACCCCTACTGTGGTACATTTATCATTTTCTTTCAAGTTACCTTCACCACCTTTGCAGGAAGAGAAATGACACTACCTGTGCTCAATTATAGAGGTAATATTGATGTTTTCACAGTAAAATCATTGTTCATAGAATTAATATATTGTTTCATATGTATATTTAATTTATTTATTTTTAGTATTACTCACATAATAATTGTTTTCTTATACAGGTGGATTCTTTTGTTCGAGTTGGGATGATTTTTCCATCATTCATGTTCATTCTCCCTTAAAACCTTTCCACCCTTACAGTAGTGCATTTATCACTTTCTTTCAAGTTACCTCCACTGTCTTTGCAGGAAGAGCAATGATGTTGTCTCTGCTCAATCACAGAGGTAATATTGATGTTTCACAGTAAAATCATTATCCATAGAATTGATGTATTGTTTCATATGTGTGTTTAATTTATTTCTTTTTTAGTATTACTCATATAATAATTATTGTCTTATATAGGTGGATTATTTTGTTCAAGTTTGGGTGCTTTGTCCATATTTTATCCCTTTCTTCACCAAAACTTCCAAATAATTCTTCTCTCACAAAACCTTTCACTCTTGTAGTGTTGACATTATCACTTTCTTTTAAGTTCCCTCCACTACTCAATCACAGAGGTAGTCTTGATATTTTCATAGTAAAATCATTTTCCATATAATTAATATATTATTTCATATTTATGTTTAATTTATTTCTTTTTAGTATTACTCATAATAATTGTTTTCTTATACAAGTGGATTCTTTTTTTTGAGTTAAGATGGTTTGTTTGAAACTACTCATGTAATTTTGGCAGTTTGAAAAAGAAAGTCAATGGAAATTATGGTAACATTGATAGTTAGGATTTTTTTTGAATGTATGTAATAATTTATATTAATGTAATTATATAAACCAGTGTTTTAAATGTCTATAATATAGTGCTTTTTTCTAGTATTTGTGTTGTAAATTTCATTTCATTTCAATTCTGTATTTGGACTTTTGTGTTGATATCTGATGTGTTTTTGGTATGTTTATGGTGATGCAGTGTGCTATAATAGCATACTATATTATGAACCTTTATCAGTGCTTTTAAAAGTGCTGATAAATAGGACCTTTATCAGCGCTTTTAAAAGTGCTGATAAATGGGTCTTTTATCAGAGATTTTTTAGCGCTGATAAAAGTCCTGATCTTTTTAACGTCACTCGCATTTTCAGTGATTTTCTAGCACTGATAAAGGTCATTTCTAGCACTGTTGAAGTCCTGTTTTGTATTAGTGAGTAAAATTTAACGAATCATTCATTATACCCCTATCAATGTTAACCCATTTTAATCTGAATAAGAAAACTAAAAATTAACCATGATAGTTTAATTCAATTGTATCATTCATCTTTCCATAGTAACCCACTTCTACAAGTGTAAATACACGATTATTTTTATTTTTCAAGTCTTCTTCAGGATAAATTGTATGAAATATGAATCCATGAATATTATGGCATCGAATCTCTTAGCTTTCTTTTGAAGAACTCAAGCAAAAAACTTCAAATCATTTAATATTGAAGCTCGATTATCAATATTCATTATCTAGAAAAAGAAGATATAAGGTGTTACTTTTAACATAGATTAAATAACTACACGTCAATAATATGAATATAAGTATATACTTACACGACCGGTGAATCATTCAACAATCTTCTTATTAACAAATTTTGTTAATTCCAACTCATTTTGAGCTCGACCCATTAGTCACCTCTTTGTTTGCAATCTCAATTATTTAATAAATGGATATTCCATAAGACTATTGAGTAACACATATCAATATTCTTGTAGCAACTTCAATTCAGTTGGTGTAAAATTTCACCCCTTTCCAATTGGTCATCCAATAGTTGGAAATACCGATGACTAGTTTTTAAAATGTAAATTGGTGGGGATGTCATCAACATGTCCAACATAATTGAATCTAGTCTCAATCCCATCCAAATACCTATAATAGAAGTTCAATCACTCTCCAGGTATGTAACCTTCAACAATAGATCCTTCTGGTTGCGCTTTATTCCTCACATATGATTTCGAATGACCTAAGTACCCGATGAAAAAAATAATGAACATATTAAAAAAATTATGTAATGATTTGATAAAATTGAATTCCCCAATGAAAATAAAAATAATATCAATGTACCTTTCAATTGGATACATCCATCGATATTGTACCGATCCACCAAGTTTAGCTTCTTCAACCAAATGAACAGTTAAATGAATCATGATTGTGAAGAATGAAAGGGGAAATAACATCTATAAATGAAAAGGTTTCAAAACATTTCTTTCTTGATGTTTATCAAGCTCTGTTGGATTTCGAGTTTTTCCAAAAAAAACTCTCTGAAAAGGATACAAAACTCAACTGGAACCCTAATTAATTTTTTAGGTAATGTATTACGCAATTCCAATGGAAACAACTTCCCCATAAGAATATGTGAGTCATGACTTTTAAATCCATGAAACTTTTGTTGTTTTAAGTCAACACACCTTGATATGTTACTTGAATATCAATATGGCACTTTTATATTCTTTAAAGTTTAAAGGAATGTGTATTTATCATAATTTTTCATTGTAAAAATCGCTGAAGGATACTTTCCCTTCTCATTTTCCCACAAAACATGATTTGTATCCATTGATTCCAAATCCTTATGAGCATTAAGGTGATCCTTCAATTTACCATGCTCATTAAGCAATGTAAAAATTACATTTTTCACAGGCATTCTTCTCAATATGCATTATGTCAAGATTATGACTTATCAAATTAAACTCCTAATAAGGAAGTTTGAAAAATATACTCATTTTCTTCCATTGTTTTGTTCCATCTGCTTCAAATATTGTACCTCGTACCCTTTTCCCCTTCTTTAAATTGATTACTTTTTCTAAATTCTATAGTGACATTCATTAATTGTCCCAAGATTTATGAACCATATAACACCTTCAGTAGATTTATCAATTCAATATCTCCATTTAATTGTGTCTTGTTAAACCCAAATTTATGAAAAGCAACAAGAAATCAATGATAACACATAAAACAACATTTTCTACTATGTGGTAATCATTGAGGTTCAAAATCAAAATTACAAATTGGGAAAGCTAAACTAGTATGAGTGTTCCAACCAGATAAGTTTCCTAGTCAAGGAAAGTCACTAATTTTCCACATTAAATCATCATGCATTTTGAATATTTTTCTCATTGAATCATCATATGTTTCCATGTCATCATCCCAAAATTATCACAATTATTTAGTTAGAGGTTGAAGGTATACATTAATGTAATTTCTAGGGATTTTCTTTTCAGGAATAATCATTGGAATAATGAAAGAAATCTTTTTTATACACATTCATGGAGTTATATTATAAGGGATCAAAACAACTAGCCAAATACTATAATTAATACCTAAAGTAGCAAAAGGGTTAAAACCATTAGAAGAAAATATGAAACGTACATTCCTATGATCATAAGAAAAATTTAGATATAATGAATCAAACACCTCCCATGATGTTGAATCTTTTGGATGTCTCTTCAAGCCATCATTGTTATCCTAAGCATGCCACTTCATATCATATACATTATTAGACAAAATGAATAATCTTTCCAAGCGTGGTTTTAGAGGAAAGTAACACAATACCTTTATAGGAGTCTTCTTCTCTTGTTTCTTTCTAAGCACACCCTTCATATAGTTCTTGTTGTCTGTCTTTAACTAATTCGTAAAAATTGTTTTTTTGTCACTGAAGTTTTGAGAAAAATTAACCTTATCATGATCAAATAAAGGTTCTATTGATCTATTAAAATCATGGACATTTTATCTTGCAAAGCCAAATGTGTCATTTATCAAATTTCAAACTGAATTCTCCTCTGGTGGGTCGTTTTGTGTTTCATTGACAGGATTTTCATTGTTTTTACTTTACATAACATTTGATTCACTATGCCAAATCCAGCATATATATCGAGTAGGAAACTATTTCAATATCAAATGCTCATATACTTCGTTTATATTTAATCATCACTTGAATTTACAATCAGGACACAAACATTTTATTCTAACATCCACTGATCGGTTTCCAGTTGCATAATCTAAACAATATTCCAAACCCTTGGCATACCGAGGTGTGTTTCTATGTAAATTAATCCAATTTCTATCTATAGGTATTGGATTGTCACTCTTATCCATTTACAATCATATATAAAGATATAAATGTTTAATCAAACAAGTGAAATCAAAATTAAATATCACCCAACTTCATCATTGATCATTGTGGGGTCTTGATTCGACATAACACAAATTGAACATAAAAATAATTCAATCCAACATTAAAAACATAAACAGCATAAATGAATAAATATTACCTCTCATAATAATACAGTCGGATGTCCTGTAATAAGTTCACTGAGTTGAGGACAGAGGTTACTGTGATGCTAAGCATACTATTATCAGTCCATAAAAATGCATGAACATAATTCTTCTATTAAAAGATCTCTAACATTTCTTCTTTGCATATTATCATTTTTTATTTTTTTATTGCAGAAACATGATTGTCTCTATAGCTAGATTTTTCTTCGATAATTATGCAAATCAAGATTTTTTGTATCTCAAAAAAAAGAAATTGGAACTGTGATATCTGGTGCATGTGTTTCTATATGCATCATAGCATTTCATGAAACTGTAGTTTTACAACATTTTCAGAATCGATTTGAAAAAGAGTATTCAACTTGAAGAGAGAAGCACATACAGAAATCTTCATGTAATTTAAATCTACGTAGATTGTAGTAATCATTATGCATTATACTCATTATTAAAAGTATTTTTTTATTTAATATATTAACTTTATGATATCCTTTTTTTTAAATAGTTGTAAATTACATGCGGCTTGTGTTCTTAGACGGTGGGCTAAATGATTTTATTTTTCGAACGAAAGTCTCTCTACGAAACATCTAAAACCACTATTCTTCCCAAGTCAACTCATAACAGCCCATTAAGTGGACCTCAATAAGAAAATTATCATTTTTAAAACATTTAAATGATTATTAAATGGGGAAATGAAACAAAACCGAAAAATTTACCTACCTCTTGATGAAAATGTAAAAGCTTCAAGTCTTGCACCCCACACCAATAACACTTTGGGAAACTATATCATACCACATGAAATAAATAAATAATTATAACAATTTATAATTAATTATTAAAAATTAAAAAAAAAAGAATACTCGTCTAAAAGAACATTGAGGTGCATCCACTCTCCAAAATTGTGACCAACTAATAATGGAAGGTCTGCAACGTAACCCCAATATCTTCCCAAGAAAAATCCCCACAAAACAACAATCAATTACAAAAATATTTATATAATTTAATTAAAATCCTTAGAAAGATTCAATCAATTGTACCTTTAATGATGTCGAGGGTCTCGATTTTCAGAAGAAGAAAAAATGGAAGAGGGGCCTTTGGGGGTCATTGTCGAGGAGTAGGGGGGTCACTATGAGGTCCTCATTGAGGAGCAGGGGGGTCAGGGTCACTGGGATCGGAGGGGTGGGGGATGGTCGTCGTCGGGAGAAGGGGGTCGGGGTCATAGGGATCATTGGGGAGGAGGGGTGGTCATCATTGGGAGCAGGGGTTCAGGGTCATGGGGTTTGTCGTTGGGGGCAGAGGGTCGGGGTCGGGGATCACCGTCGAGAGTGGGAGGGGTGGGTTGGGGCCAAGGGGATTAGGGGGAGGGGGTTGATGTAACGTCTCGACCCCCGTTACCCAGAGTTAGTGCATTACTTTAATACATTGGCATGATTACAAGGAATCAAATCCCTAAGGACCGATCAGTTTATCAATCTTGGAAAATAGATTACATACATGAACGTTACATTACACTTTCTAACATACAACACAGCATAAATAATCCTTAAAATCATTTTGAAAACTTGGAAATTAATGAGAAAGGTTTAGAAGAATAAATCTTTAAAACATTTAAAATGATGTTTTAGTAAAAATTACCTTAAAATAATCCCTTTGAAAACTATTTTATGAAGCATGGACATGGATAATAAATATGTCACAGTAGATACTTACGTAAAAATAACCTCAGATAATAAAGAGATTGTGAAATTAACCCTTACCTTGCACTTTCCTTTGGTCGAGGGTACGCTTAACCTCCTGTATAATGACCATAGTATGTTATTAAAGTATACCAGAACCATATTAATATTTATTATATTATACATGATTCATTTATGACTTTATACTACCCATTTAATAATGATTTCCATGTTAAATTAATATTTCGGGTAATAATCGTTTTCTTTATCGTACGTGTTTTAACTTGTTATTATTGATCGTATCATTTAGATCATGATTTAAATACTTATAGAATATAAACTTGATTTATATATAATATATATTTAGAATATAAATATTTATAGTAGATAGATATATGAAATGTAAAACACCGTTTATGGAGACGGTAGGTCGTACGTACGTATAAACGATGTTTCTGTTTTCATATCGTATTGAACGGAAGTAAGTGAATAAGATATATGTAAGTAAATAAATACATATATATATATATATATCCAGTACCATTATTATGTCATATATTACATACTTATTAATAATATATATTTTTATAATCATCGTTGAATGGTGAACCTGGAAATGAATCTCATCGTGTCGTGGAGACGGTAATCTGTACGTACACACGAGCAAGGATATCATTTCCTTAATGATTAAAAGGTGTAGAATTGGATTGTATACTAATTTTATAGAACCATTATCATATTATTTTCATTATTTACTTACATATTACTCATCATTATATCCATCTAAATAACATAGTGTTGAATAACAAATTACACCACGGTGTGGAGATGCTAAGTCGTACGTACGCACGCATGGTGACATTATCATTCATAGGATGGATAGAATGATGAATATGGTTGTTAAATATTTATAATAACATCACAGTATGTATAATTTATTGGAGTTATTATTTTGGTATGGTAATAATAAAGAAAGAGGAAGTGGAAGAAGAAAAGAACTTGAAAGAGCGTGGTTAAATTAATACCTCTTCTTCGGATGTTTCCTTTTGAGTTGATCAAAAGGGATCCTTAGGTGGGATCTCTGGTCAAATTAATGACTCTAGGTTGAAGTGACGGAAGTTGGGAGGATATTTGGGTAGGTTTTGGCCAAGACAAATGGCTTTGGAGGTGTGATTTTGAGAGAAGGGGAAGTGCCATTTTATAAGAGGGGTGAGGGTCACTTTAGGAAAAGATTAAAGTATTAATTTATTATACAATCATATTAGGTTTATAATGGCTCCAAATGAATTTTTTTCAAGCTTTAGGTGGTTATGGGTCAAAATACTCTCAACTAATAGATTTTAGACAAGTTTAGATTACCATTTTAACCTAATCTTTTAGATTTAACTCTTAGTTAAATAGTTTAACTTTTACCTTGTCTTCTTATATTCTCACACTATATGGTTAATAAACTTACTCTAAACTTCCAAGAGAACCTCAAGTGGTTAATTAATGACATATATAATATTATTTAAGCCATTTGGTCGAACCTTAGATTTTTAGGAATATTATATCAACCAATAATATAGTATTTGTTTTAAAAATTAATTTATGTCAATTTTGACACTATTTGGTATTTTGTTTTTGTGAAAGTCATAACAACCTTATCACTTCGAAAAAAAATTATCTAATCAACCCTTACATGTCACATTAACCTAGAAAATTAGTGGAATCTATCATAAGTCTCAATTTACATTTATTTGGATATTTATAATACCAATTATTTTAATATTTCATTAATAAGGTAATTACTACATCATCATTATGTCATAAATAAATTAAATTATTTAATGTCTACAAATTATAAATAAAATACCATTATGTAGGAAATATTTTTATCTTTCTAATGAATATTTATAGTCGAATTTATATTTTGTGTAATCCTGTATAAAAAATGGTTTAGTTATTAAACTTTGAATTTAACACTTTTAACTCTTTAAATAAAATAATAATAAACGTCCTAATCTAATCCAAGTGGACCAAAGATGTCATGATCCGTCCCCCGGGGGCTGTATCGTGACTACCCCAAGTCTGTCTTCCATAGGCCAGGGGCTGGCGACTAGCACCAAAGGCGTAAATCTCTAAACTCGGAAGACATTGCCTTTATAACTGTAACCAAACACAACAGAGTACAACTGGAAGCAAACACTAAGTTAAAACTATATACAAAACGAGTATTAGAAAGTAAAAGGGGCCGGAAATACAAGCCCAACTGTAAAGTACAAGTACAACTGAAAAAGGGACAAAATAACTGAAAGGTGAAAGCAGCTCTTGGATCGTCCACCACGGATCCAACCTGAAGGGTAGGTACAGATAGTCTCCTCAGCACTCCACGTCCGTCAGACTCCTCTGTATGTCGTCTTATCGTAAGGTCCACCTACGGGTACCATCCAGTCATGGCGCTCTCAGCCTCCGCCAGCGCTGTATGTCGTCTGCATCCAACACAACGAGGTGCGGGCATAGCCCGTGCAGGGGTGAGTATAACGATACTCAGTAGGGACCCTGAGACCCTCAAGGTCTCATAATATCCAACAAGGATAAACCACAGAGTATGGAATCAATGGATAGTCATTACTTAGGTATATGCCCATACATATACCTAAGTTATCAAGTAACTCATCTCAATCATGAGGAAAACACAGAAGTCACTGACTCAGCTCACACAGGTATACAAATTATCTAGAGAGATAGAGATGATCAGATATAGCCACTGAAACATCAGAGTTGTCAGACCAACACATGATCCAGGACCAGCTATTCTTTCGGACTAACACATGATCCAGGAACATAATTCAGAACTGTCAGACCAACACATGATCCAGGAACAGTCGTCAGAGCTGTCGGACCAACACATGATCTAGGTCCAGCCATTCTGTCGGACCAACACATGATCCAGGAATAGAAGTTAGAACTGTCGGACCAACACATGATCCAGTTCCAGCTATTCTGTCGGGCCAACACATGATCCAAGAATAGAAGTTAGAACTCTCAGACCAACACATGATCCAGGAACAGTCAACAGTGTACAACCAGCCACAGGGTTTCCACAAAGCATGCTTGATTTTGAGTGGGTCCGCTCCTCAGGCCATGTGTCGACACGTCAACCGCCACCAAGTCCCACGAAGAAGTAACTCAAAGGTCTGTCTCATCATAGGGGTCTCAATGAAACAGACGGTGTGTCAATCGGACGCTCGGTCTGTGAGTTATTAGCTTTTTAGTCCTGGGGGGGGCGGTTAGATTCGTGTACGATCCAACCTGACTGTATCTCAACTATACCCCGAACTCCAGTGGGGTATACTCAAAGGAACCATCGCGCTCTAAGAAAATCAGTGCCGCTAACGGTTCGTCAAACGGTCATCCGGTGCCAAAGTTACGGCCAAAGGAAGTAACAGGGTCCGTAATGGGCCTGGGCCCGGTCGGACCGACTCAGCCCAACCCAGACTGGCCCGACCCAGTCTCGGTCAACCCGGACAGACCCGTTGGGTCTGACCCAGCCCGTTGGGCGGGTCAGCCCGCTAAGTTTGGCCTGGTTCGCTGGGCCCGGGCCAGCGGACTGTGGGGCGGTTCGGCCCGGGCTTGGGGCCAATTCGGCCTGGAGCGTTGCGAGGGCGCGGCTCGGCCCGAAGGGTGCGAGGGAGCCGGGATGCCAGCATGGCCGGGAGCGCGCGGGTCGTGCGGAGGCCAGCTCGAGGGCGGCCAGTTCAGGGTGGCGCGCACGAAGGCCGACTCGGGGGCGATCGGGCAGGCCGCGGCAGGGTGCCGGGGGGGGTCGCGGGCAGGCGGCATGAGCGCCAGGCAGCGCGCCGGGAGGGCTGCGGGCAGGCGTCCGGGCACCGGGGGGTCGCGAGCAGGCGGCCTGGGCGCCGGGCAGCGCGCCGAGAGGCCGTGGGCAGGCGGCTGGGCGCCAGGTAGGGCGCCAGGGGGGTCTCGGGCAAGCGGCCTGGGCGCCGAGCAGCGCGCCAGGAGGCCGCAGGCAGGCGGCGGGGCGTCGGGCAGCACACTGAGGGGTCGCGGGCCTGCGGCTGGATGCCGGCGGGGCCGCGGGCAGGCGGTTTGGGCGTCGGTCAGCGCGGCGGGAGGCCGCGGGCCGGCCGGTTCGGCGGAGCTCGGGCCGGCGCAAGCCGGCGAAGCGATTCGCGGAGGCCGCGGGTAGCGTGGCCTTTGTCGTTGCTTCCTCCGTCGCCTCATCGTTGATATGTCGCCATGTCGTAGAACGTCACAAGAAGAGAGAGATCGATGGAGGATGTCGGGCCATGTTAGGTTGGAACGCACCCTCTGCGTTTAGGGATGTTTCATTTGGCTCATCATGAGAAGAAGATGATCAATAATACGTCTGCAACAACCCCTTATTATCCTTTGAAGAAGATATGAAAAAAAGTACAACTTCAACAAATAATAAACCCCCTACCTTTGATTCACCGGTCGTTGTTTGTCGTGTTCGCCGCGCGTCTCAAATCCCGAGCTGCGTCTGGTCGTTGATGACGTTGCGGAGGGTAGGTCGATAGGTGTCTGAGGTAGAAGCCGAAGAAGAATTATCGTCGGTGTTCTTCATTGGAAGAACGCGTTCTTCGTTCTTCGATGGAAGAATGGTTCTTCGTTTGGAGCTTTCTCCAGTAATCCTTTAATCCTCCTCTTCCATAAAATTGAAATATGCCCACGAAATAATAGATTGTCTATTATTTTAATGGTTGCACGTAATTCAAAAAGGAAGAATTAAATTAAAAAGGCTCCTCCAATTTAATTCAAGAGGTTGGCACATTAATTAAAGGGGGCTGGCTCCATTTAATTAAAGGGGAAGGTGGAGAGGCTCTCCCTCATTAATGAGGGGGAGTTGAGAGGTTAAACTCTCCTCCCATTAATAGGGGTCGGGTGGTCTCCACCCCTATTATTCGAATGGGAGGTTATGGTCTTGGGTGGTCCCCACATCGTAACCTCTCGAGGGAGGTTATGTTCAGGTGGGCCCCACCACCATAACCTCTCATGGGAGGTTAGGGTGTGGTGGTCCCACCTCCAACTCCCAAGTGGAGGTTTTAACCAACAATCACCCACATGGAAGCTTAAAATAAAATAAAGCGTTAGCTCGATTTATTTTATTAAAATTTTATAAAAACCCAAAAACTAACTTTCCAACTCTACCCATTGCCATCGAGGTGAAAGTCTTCTTAAGCGAATACCGGCGCTGCGAGTTCAACGGTGCCCTCAGATTTCAGTTCTGAGTACTGGTTCAAAAGTTATAAAATCTTGCTCGTACGTTTACTGAACGTACTCAATCAAAACTTCATAAATTGATTCCGGGCACACCGGGCCTCGGAATCAAGCGCCGTCAATTTTCACGAACTCGTAAAATTCCCATGTATTTAAGAAAAAATATTCCACAGAAATTCCAGGTCTTTACAAAAGAGGATCATATTTTATTTCTAATGTTGTTTTTTGGTCGAATTACACTTATCCAATATAATTAGGACATGTGTTAGGGTAATTATAATATCATTTTGACCCTTAATTACCCTATTTACTTTTTATCATGGTAAATAAAAGCCAAAAGTTACTATTCACCAAAAATAATTTTCATCTTATTGAACCACATTTTACTTACTGATGCCAACCGTGTCTCTCGGATTTTTAAAATTCAACTCACATAAGCAGTAAAATTAAGTTTTATGCGAATTTGTAAATGCCCCTAGAATGTGGGTAAAAACGTTAAAAAGTTCAATAAAATTTTATACATCTAATTTTATTATAAAACGACTCCAATGAATTCTATTGAACTTATATTGGTATTATATATCTATTTGGACTTAAAATAAATTTAAATAAAATAAATAATTCTTTAAATAAAAAGTCTGTTTTAAATAATAACACACTATTTTTCACTATTCATCAAAAATTGAAAGTTTTCAGAAAAATATCAAAAATTCACCCTAAGCTAATTTTGATATACCGAATTCAAAAATGAAGTCTATTTTACCAAATTCAAAATATAGGAGTAGCATTTATTAATTTAAAATTAATTCCCATTCTCAAAACTAAAAAGCGGGTTTTTAAAAAAGTAAAAACTATCAAAAGATTGACATATGTTTATGTCAAATTTAAATGTAAAATTACTTATAATGACCTAAATTGTATAAAATGATAAAGATATAATCTAATTATACTTCAAAACCATTCAAATGCATAATTTAACACTATAAATTATTTCGATTAAAAAAGTTGTTTTCAATTAAAACATAGTATTTTTCACTATTCGTCAAAATATGAAAGTTATCATAAAAGTACCAAAAATTTATCCAAACTAAATTTTTATTTCCTGCTTCTAAAGAAGAATTTAATTTCATTAAATTGAATATATAAAATTTTCAAATATTGGTTTTAAAAAAGGGTTCGCCATTAAAAGGCGGTAAAATTGCATTTTTTGAAAAATACTTCTTTTATCTGAAAAAATGAATTTGTTCTTATATTATGTCTAAGAAACAAATAATATGGATATTAAAGTTATATAGAGTATATAAGATTCAAAATACAATTAATACTATTCATAACTGTTTTTTTAACGGTTAGTGTGGTAAGTTGTGGTATGCTTGAACTCGGTGTAGCGTGTAGTGCAGGCTGTTGAATTACTTTAATGAGATAACGTACTATGAAATCTTGGGGTGTTACAGTTAAAATTATGTTTTTTTTAAGATTTGGCGGCAGTTTAAATAAACCTTTCACTAAATTAGAGAAAAAAATATACTGGCGGTTTTATTAAACTGCCGCTATATTATAAATTTTTTCAATACGATTTTTTTTTGTGGTGGTTATTAGAACTATCGCTAATAAACCACCATTAAGTTCTATTTTTTAGTGTTTTTTTTATACTTTGAAGTTTTTTTATAATAAAATTCTTCCATTTATATATAATTTTCTATTCAAAATTTTATTGACTTTTTTCAAGTAACATCCATGTGTTCAGTTCCATATTTTAATTTTTCTCTTATTTTTAATGTGTTATTATTTGGAAATGTAGACCATGATATGGATGAGATTTTAAGATATTGGTGACCTGGGTTTTTACTGCATACGTGTTTACTGCCTTTCTTTCCTTTTTTGTGTTTCACGGTGTCTGATGTAATCTACCTTGACATGCCACTTATCAGTGATTCTATAAAAATTGTTAAAAATTGTTCATTAAAAAGTTACCTTTTTGAAACTTTTTTAAGTGTTTTTTACACCAAGAAACACTAATTTTCTTTTCAAATTTTTAGAACATGAAGTGTGTGTGTGTATATATATATATATCTAAAATAAAACGATGACAAATATATGATTGAAATGGTTTATTTTTTTGAAACTAGAACCAGTTCATATCCAGATTATTATTTAAATGTATAATCATAATTTATCACATTTTTTAAAACTCTTTTAACTAACTCAATACATTTAAGTACATGCTTGTAATTTGAAAATTTTAAAATTCATTTATAAATTTAAAATGAATGAATACTAAATTAAATAAATGTAATTCGTAATTTTTATATTTCTTTTAAAAAATATAGTTAATGAAGTAATTGTAATAAATTAAGTGGGATTTTGGTATGATCTCATCTTTTTTCAGGTATGTCTCTCTCTGAGTTTTTCCTTAACTTTTCTTTCGGGAAAGTTTTGCCTCATCTTTAAGCCAAATTTGAGAAAACCAGAGAGGATCTGTATGGAAATCTTTGTTGGGGAAAATGACTTAAATTTCAGGGATGTATGCTTGTTTGAATTAATGGAGTCTAGGTATAAATGGGTTAAGTGTTTCATGGTTTCTTGGTAAGTTGAGCAACTTTAAAGGGGGGTCGGGCTGTTTAAAGGGAAAAAGGGCTAAAAACCATCTGCAGAACATTTACACATTGTGTAATGTTCAGCTGTTTTAATAAAATAATCCAAGATGATGAATTTTTCGGCGTTTCTCATTAAAAATATTTACATGACATGTAAATACGTTACATGACGTGTAATCCCCCGTCCAGTTATTTTAAAGTATGTCGTGCGGTTGAGTTTTCATTCTATTACGTTGCAGCCTTCTCCTCTCAACCTTAGGGCATCTTCTAAGAGAATTTGGAGTGCCAACCTTCCTTCCAAACATCCCATTTACATGATCAATCATTGATAGGTCTTTTCGATTTGGTTTTTTCCTTCTCTTCCTTAGTGTTGGAGTTGGTGGTCTAGAACCAACTACTTTGTACTTTATTCATTAATAAAATCCTTATCACATCTTGATTGTTCTTCTGTGTGACAATGCATGTGATAATGTCCTAAGGACAGCTGTTGCATTAAAGGGTCATAGCGGATCCCTGCTATGATGAGAACCCAGAAGTGTCATAACATTGTTCTTGAATATATGTTATATGGTCGGATGATATTATTTGAGGGACACAAATAATACAGGTCATTAGGGGTGAGGACTCATAAAACTTTGAGGCACCTTCTCGTGGTGTGCACCCTTGGTAATATCCAGGAGGATATTATGAGAACGAGACCCGCCAGTAGGAAATCCACATTTCATAGTGTCATTGGATGTTCCTATCTACGGACGTGTGTATTGGTCCTTAGACTTTAAGATTAATATTAATGGGTATTACAACTCGCACACTTAGATGTATTGACGAAAACTGTGACGACACACTGTTCGCAGCGAGGTAGGATACGTTGGGTGCGTCACGAGTAATACTGCATTAATAGATAATGCGAGAAATGATTTGTCCCTTCTGTTCCATAACGAAAGTAGATATCTCAGGCCATTTGATGGATTTGATATAGCCTAAATAAATCCATGGTCGTGGTAAGGTATGGGCGAGTTCAATTCCGGGAAGTCAAAGAAAGAATAATCGAGCACATGGGTTGATGGCACTAGCATGCAACCCGCTTAATTAGAGGTATCAAGACAAAGGGATTATATTACACGTTAAGCGTTCGTAAGAGATGACACGTCATTGCGGCGTTAACTTCTTTCTCTATGGGTGTCTTGGCGTGTTGTTAGACGCTAACCTTGGACTTTAGGCAGGCTCCGCCTAATGCCACTGAGAAAGAGGCCTAGACGGTCACACACTAAGTGTGTCCATGTATCTCAGTTAAATATTAATTTAACAAGTTAAATAAATATTATTCCCGACTGTGGTTTAATAATTATTTAAAGATGCCTGATTGCATTTATTTCGACACTAGTTATTCGAGAGAATATATTGTGGGTGAAATAATATATTTGTTAGCGAGTAATGCAGTTACATTTATTTAAGAAACAAATAGACATTACTCAAGGTCTAATAAATGTGGTGGAGAAAAATGGAAAAATAAAAGTATACACCGTGTATATTAAATGTACACGCCGTGTAGTTTTATGGAAGACAAGTACATGCCGTGTATTAATTATTACATGCCATGTAGTTTTCCAGTCGAGATTTTTGAGGATAAAATATTGTTTATTTAATTAAATGATATTAAATGTAATACGCTGGGTGCATGTCAAGTAATAATGATAGTCAACTATCATTATTATGACATGGGGTATTGTTAAGAATTAAATGAAATGATTAAATACTTTTGGGTAATTAATTCATTTTATTATTCTAAGTATTATAAATCTCTATTACATTATTCTCAGGAGATCTAGCCATTGTTATGCACAACGGTTTTTGGAAATACTCTCAAGCTAAGAGAGAATTCTCTTTCCACCAAGAACGCTTTCAAGTTACGAGAGCGAGATCCTCCACTGGATCAAGGCAGTCGAAGGTGGACATCGCATGCGAAGGTTCTTCCACGCTAGCACCCGGAGATCCCTTCGGTGACGTCCAGAGATACGTGGAGCACGTGTGGATCACCGCTAGAGGAATCCTATACTTGGATTCTATGACGCAACGACGGATCACAGGATCGTGACCGGAGACTCCAACGAAGAAATAATTCCACTGAGGTAATTCTTATGAATTAATTAAATTAATTATAACCAACATATGACGATCTTATCTCAATGGTTTCGGGACTCTTCTTTTCTTTTTCGTTCTTCGTTCTATTCCGAAGATCCGGCGTTTTATATCGTGACGGATCTCGGATTGAACGTCGTTTAACGCTAAAATTAAAGTTGGGCTAACCCACCAACGCGCTTCCGCTGTGCCCGAAACCTTCACTTAGTTCTCCAACCGTTGCGGTGAAATCCTTTGACAGTGTGTGTTGTTGGTTTTGATCTTGATCAATTTTGATCTAGGTTTCTCTTGGCGATCATCTGTACCATCTTCCTTGTGGGTGTCTGCTATTAGAAGCGTTGTTGGATCATCAGTTAAAGGTAGGGGGTCTAAATCGTAATCATGTGGTTTGATAATTGCCAAGTTTATGCAATATTATGATTGCACCAACGCAACGTGCATCCAAATCGATTAAATGAATGAATGAGATTATTCTTTAAAGTCCTTTGGGTTCAATTGGCTTCCGACCTAGCATATGGCTACCCGTTGGGTGAGCATGACATGAATATAATTGAATTAGCTAATGACTTAAAGAGTGTTTAGCATGACCTGAGACCTTAGGTGATTTCTTGATATAGGATCCCTAAGTTGTGGACTATTGTTTATTGTTATAATTGTTAATCAATTGTGTTTTGATTGAAAGTGGTATATGAAAGACAAATGGTAATTCACATAATTAACCATTGAGATTTATGATGTGATATTGTGATATTCATGTTGTATGACAGGACTTGTATTTGGCAGTGTTTTCCCTCCTTCTGAGCGGGTTGGACGCTTTTGTAGTTTTCTTTTGGTGGGCCCTATTTTGCCCTTTTGTTTTTGTTGCACTATGGTTTGGGATAGATGTATGCATGCATTTCCTTTTCAGTTTATATATATATATATATTTATGCATTGTCGCATGGAGGTGTATGTGGGTGCGTGTGTATAGGTACCTTAGGCTAATGCATCTCATGTGTGTGATAGCCTACTCAGTGCTAGTCGCCAGCCCCTGGCCTATTGGAGGCGGGCTTGGGGAGTTATGGCTCGAGCCCCATTGGGTCGGGTCGTGACATTTCGGAACCAGATAACACCTTCAGTGGCTTTCTCAATTCAATATCTCCATTTAACTGTGTCTTATTAAACCCAAATTTATGAAAAGCATCAAAAAATCGACGATAACACATAAAACACAATTTTCTACTATGTGGTAATCATTGAGGTTCAAAATCAAAATTACAAATTGGGAAAGCTAAACCAATATGAGTGTTCCAAGTAAATAAGTTTCCTAGTCCAGGAAAGTCACTAATTTTCCACATTAAAGCATCATGCATTTTGAATATTTTTCCTATTGAAGCATCATATGTTTCCATGTCATCATCCCATAATTCTCACAATTATTTAGTTAGAGGTTGAAGGTATACATTAATGTCATTTCCAGGCATTTTCTTTTCAGGAATAATCATTGAAATAATGAAATAAATCTTTTTTATACACATCTATGAAGGTAGATTATAATGGATCAAAACAACTAGACAAATGCTATAATTAATACCTAAAGTACCAAAAGGGTTAAAACCACTAGAAGAAAATATGAAACATGCATTCCTAGGATCAGAAGAAAATTTTGGATATAATGAATCAAACATCGTCCATGATGTTGAATCTTTTGGATGTCTCGTCAAGCCATCATTGCTATCCTAAGAATGCCACTCCATATCATATACAGTCTTAGACAACATGAATAATCTTTTCAAGCGTGGTTTCAGAGGAAAGTAACGCAATACCTTTACAGGAGTCTTCTTCTTCTATTTCTTCTTGGGGTTGCATTGATTTATACTCTCATTTTTGTTCATTGAATTCCATATGCTTGTATGACATCTTATGCATTCTTCTTTATCAGACTCTTCTCTTGAGTAAAGCATGCAATCATTAGGGCATGCATGTATCTTTATATAATCAAGTCCAAGTTTTTTTATGACTTCATTCGTCTCATATAACGATGAAGGTATCTTAGCTTCACTAAATGCATCATGAAGAAACTCTAAAATCATTAACATTGTTTTGTCAGTAATTCCACAGAGACACTTGATATGATACAACTTAAGTAGAAAAGACAATTTTGAATACTTGGCACACCCTTCATATAGTTCTTGTTGTCCGTCTTCAACTAATTCATAAAACTTTTTTTTTCAATGAAGTTCTGAGAAAAATTAACCTTCTCATGATCAACTAAAGGTTCTGTTAAAATCTTGGACATTGTATCTTGTAAAGCCAAATGTGTCATTTATCAAATTTCAAACTAAATTTTCCTCTAGTGGGTCGCTTTGTGTTTCATTGACAGGATTTTTATTATTTTTACTATCCATGACATTTGATTCACCATGCCAAATCCAACATACATATCGAGCAGGAAACTATTTCAATATCAAATGCTCATATACTTCATTTATATTCAATCGTAGCTTGAATTTACAATCAGGACACAAACATTTTATTCTAACATCCACTGATCGGTTTTCGGTTTCATAATCTAAAAAATCTTCCAAACCCTTGGCATACCGATGTGTGTTTCTAGGTAAATTAATCCAACTTTTATCTATAGGTATTGGATTGTCACTCTTATCCATGTACATTCATATATAAAGATAATAAATGTTTAATCAAACAAGTACAATCAAAATTAAATATCACATAGCTTTATCATTGACCAGGGTGGGGTCTGGATTCGACATAACACAAATTGAACATAAAAATAATTCAATCCAACATTAAAAACATAAACAACATAAATGAATAAATATTACCTCTCATAATAATACAGTCGGATGTCGTGGAATAAGTTCATTGAGTCGAGAAGAGAGGTTATTGTGATGCTAAGCATACTATTATCAGTCCATAAAAATACATGAACATAATTCTTCTATTAAAAGATCTCTAACATTTCTTCTTTGCATATTATCATTTTTTATTTTTTATTGCAGAAACATGATTGTCTCTATAGCTAGATTTTGCTTTGATAATTATGCAAATCAAGATTTGTTGTATCTCAAAATAAGAAATTGGAACTGTGATATTTGGTGCACGTGTTTCTATATGCATCATAGCGTTGCATGCAACTATAGTTTTACAACATTTTCAGAATCGATTTGAAAAACAGTATTCAACTTGAAGAGAGAAGCACATACAGAAATCTTCATGTAATCTAAAGCTACGTAACTTGTAGTAAGTGTTATGCATTATACTCATGATTAAAAGTATTTTTTATTTAATATATTTACTTCATGATGTCGTTTTTTTTAATAGTTGTAAATTACATGTGGCTTGTGTTCTTAGACGGCGGGCTAAATGATTTGATTTTTCGAACAAAAGTCCCTCTACAAAACATCTAAAACCACCATTCTCCCCAAGTCAACTCATAATGGCCCTTAAAATGGACCTCAATAAGAAAATTGTCATTTTTAAGACATTTAAATGATTATTAAATGCGGAAACGAAACGAAACCGAAAAATTGACCTACCTCTTGATGAAAATGTAAAAGCTTCAAGTCTTACACCACACACCAACAACACTCTGGGAAACTATATCATACCACATGAAATAATTAAATAATTATAACAATTTATAATTAATTATTCAAAATTAAAAAAAAAATAGGAATACTCGTCTAAAAGAACATTGAGGTGCATTCACTCTCCAAAATTGTGACCAACTGCCGATGGAAGGTCTGCAACGTAACCCCAACATCTTCCCGAGAAGAAGCCCCAAAAAACAACACTCAATTACACAAATATTTATATAATTTAATTAAAATCCTTATAAAGATTCAATCAATAGTACCTTCAATGATGTCGAGGGTCTCGATTTTTAGAAGAAAACAAATGGAAGAGGGACCTTTGGGGGTCGTCGTCGAGGAGCAGGGGGGTCACTGTGAGGTCCTCGTCGAGGAGCAGGGGGGTCGGGGGCACTGGGATCGGAGGGGTGGGGGGATGGTCGTCGTTGGGAGCAAGGGGGTCGGGGTCATAGGGATCGTTGGGGAGGAGGGGTGGTCGTCGCTGGGAGCAGGGGGTCGGGGTCATGGGGTTCGTCGTTGGGGGCAGGGGGTCGAGGTCGGGGATCGCCATCGAGAGGAGGGGTGGGGTAGGGCCAAGGGGATTCGGGGGAGGGGGTTGAAATTGTGTGTTTTTTTTAAGATTTGGCAGCGGTTTAAATAAACATGACACTAAATTAGAGAAAAAAATATACTGGCGGTTTTATTAAATTGCCGCTATATTATAATTTTTTTTAATACAGTTTGTTTTGCGGTGGTTATTAGAACTATCGCTAATAAACCACCAATAAGTCCTATTTTTTTAGTGTTTTTGTTATACTTTGAAGTTTTTTTATAATAAAATTCTTCCATTTATATATAATTTTCTATTCAAAATATTATTGACTTTTTTCAAGTAACATCCCTGTGTTCAGTTCCATATTTTAATTTTTCTCTTATTTTATAATGTGTTGTTATTTGGCAATGTAGACCATGATATGGATGAGATTTTTGGAAATTGGTGACCTGGGTTTTTACTGCCTACGTGTTTACTACTTTTCTTTCCTTTTTTTGTGTTTCGCGGTGTCTGATGTAATCTACCTTGGCATGCCACTTATCATTGATTACATAAAACTTTTAAAAATTGTTCATTAAAAAGTTACCATTTTGAAACCTTTTTAAATGTTTTTTACACCAAGAAACACTAATTTTCTTTTCAAATTTTTACAACATAATATATATATATATATATATATATATATATCTAAAATAAAATGATGACAAATATATGATTGAAATGATTTATTTTTTTGAAACTAGAACCGGTTCATATCCAGTTTATTGTTTAAATGTATAACCATAATTTATCACATTTTTAAAAACTCATTTAACTAACTCAATACATTTAAAATTCATTTATAAATTTAAAATGAATGAATACTAAATTAAATAAATGTAATTCGTAATTTTATATTTCTTTTAAAAAATATAGTTAATGAAGTAACTGTAATAAATTCAGTGGGATTTTGGTATGATCTCGTCTTTTTCCAGGTATGTCTCTCTCTGATTTTTTTTCGTTAACTTTTCTTTTGGGAAAGTTTTGCCTCATCTTTAAGCCAAATTTGGGAAAACTAGAGAGGATCCGTATGGAGAGCTTTGTTGGGGAAAATGACTTAAAGTTTAGGGATGTATGATTGTTTGAATTAATGGAGTCCGGGTATAAATGAGTTAAGTGTTTCACGGGTTCTTGGTAAGTTGAGAAACTTTAAAGGGGGTTCGGGGTGTTTAAAGGGAAAATGGGCTGAAAAACCAACTGCAGAACATTTACACGTTGTGTAATGTTCTGACTATTTTAATAAAATAATCCAAGACGATGAATTTTTCGGGCGTTTCTCATTAAAAATATTTACATGACGTGTAATTCCCCGACCTGTTATTTTAAAGTATGTTGTGCGGTTCAGTTTTCATTCTATTATGTTGCAGTCTTCTCCTCTCGACCTTAGGGCATCTTCCATGCGAATTTGGAGTGCCAACCTCCCTTCCAAACGTCCCGTTTACGTTATCAATCACTGATAAGTCTTTTCGATTAGGTTTTTCTCTTCTCTTCCTTAGTTCTCCAACCGTTGCGGTGAAATCCTTTGACCGCGTGTGTTGTTGGTTTTGACCTTGATCAATTTTGATCTAGGTTTCTCTTGGCGATCATCCGTACCATCTTCCTCGTGGGCGTCTGCTATTGGAAGCGTTAGTGGATTGCCAGTTAAAGGTAGGGGGTCTAAATCTTAATCCTATGGTCTGATAATTGCTAAGTTTATGCAATATTGTGGTTGCGCCAATGTAACATGCATCCAAATCGATTAAATAAATGAATGAGATTATTCCTTGAAGTCCTTTGGGTTCAATTGACTTCCAACCTAGCATATGGCTACCCGTTGGGTGAGCGGGACATGAATATAATTGAATTAGCTAATGACTTAAAGTGTGTTTAGCATTACATGAGACCTTAGGTGATTGCTTGATATAGAATCCCTAAGTTGTGGACTATTGCTTATTGTTATGATTGTTAATCAATTGTGTTTTAATTGAAAGTAGTATATGGAAGACAAATGGTAATTCGCATAATTAACCATTGAGATTTATGATGTGATATTGTTATATTTATGTTGTATGACATGACTTGTGTTTCATGTTGAAATGCTTATATATATGGCTTGGCCTTGACACATGCGCACTTATATGCTGTAATGTTGATATTGAGCAGACTCGACCTAGTCCCATGATATAATGCTTATAGAGAGCGGGCTCTGCCCAGCCCCATGTTGTAATGCATATAGAGCTTTTGACACGGATTGGTGTGATTATATCATTGTTATATGGTGGAGGTTGGCATTTGCAGTCGAGGGTTTACCCAAGTAGTAAAGGATTCTCATAATCTTGAATCAGACCAGAGTTTAAATCCGGGTGGGAGTGAATTTTCGCTGGCAAGCGGTGACGCAGGCATGACGCAGACAAATGGGGACACAAGCATGACGTTGCACTAGGATTTTGGGCCAGTTTGTGAGTCTTTGGACCATGTAATGAGTTTCATGCCCACTGGATCTTTAGTTCATGTACTAAATAAATAAAGCCTTGATGGGTGAGCTATTCCTTAGGAGTTTATGACATGTCTTTCCGGCCTGTGTGTGTGGTGTACGTTTGTTTAATGTAATTGTATCTCAAATCACCTAATATATATAGTGGTGGTTGGCATGGTCGTAAAACATGCTTTGAGATATTTCGACAGTGTTGAAACATGTTATTTTAGCATGGTTATATGGGTGTTATTGACATGGTTGTAAGACATGCTTAGAAATATTCTGACATGGAGTCGAAGTAGGTTGTTGCAATTTATTATTTGTTGAATTAATTAACTCACATCCTATTTGGGCTGCCGTTTGGAACCCGAGCAGATTACATGAATGCAGGTTTGAACAAGGGCAAATGACTTTTTTACGGTCTTGAAAAAACAAAGTTTGTTCCTTGGAAAAAAAAAGCCTGGTGAGACATAATATGTTATGAAATTAATTTTTTATAATAATCTTTAATTTAGAATATTAGATACATAATATTGTAATTTTTTTAAAATATATCCAGCATGTAGGGTCGTAACGGGTCACTTGTTAAAACCCGCTCACTTCTATTTTTAATAGGGGTTTTAAAATTAGTCATGTTTAATAATCGGACTAAAAATTAGACGGTATTGGGTATTTTTATCGGATCGGACCGGGCGGGTGTGCCGGTCTACTCCCAAGTTGCTACTCCAACACCACCAGTTCACTAACCTGATTATATAATATATCAGGTTCGGACCGATCCGGTCCGGTCGGAAAAAACAGGTTGGTGGGCCCCAAGAAGGATGTTTCCCGTGAAAGGGTAAAACCGACACCGTTGGATGCCGACTGCTCGATCTCAACCGCACGTTTATTAATGGCGCGGTTCGGATACCGATACGAGCAGAGAAACCCACGCCACGCCCGTCGAGTTTAGTTACCTAAATGTCACGGCGGATTATAATAAAAAATAAAATACCTTTCTTTATCATTTTTACACTTGTATTTTTATATTTTATTTTCCGAGATTTAATTCAGAGTGATGGGTCTCCGCGGTCAACATTTCGGTATTTTGGGTTAAAAAAAGAAATCGAGGGTACAGCGGAGAGAGAAGCGGTTATTCTTCTTGGGATTGGTGGGGGATGGATAGGCCTTCACACCCGCCATTGCCCACCTTTCCTATATATACCGTAGCCCCGCAACTGCCCCTTACCCTCTTCGTCTTCACCTGTAACACATCTAGGGTTTCACGCTTCGCCATTGATGTTTCCTTGGTGCTTCGGTTGAGGCGGAAGCTCCGAATTCCAGAATCGAACTAACATGGCGCTCTTCATATCCTTCCACAGCTTTCTTGAACTGCACCCACGCCTTGGAAATTGGGTTTCCCTTGCAGTTCAATAAAGCTGTGGGAAGATGGGGAGAGGGTCAGTCGTGCGCAATCTCCATGGACAGACAGCAGCCGCGCATGGGTGTAGCGTTCAGTATCTCGTCAGATCTGTCTTCTCCTTTGTCTTCTCCATCTCTTTTTCTTCAATGATCTCCTGTTTGGCTCCTCAGCTCCTCGGATTTCGCTCCCATGCCCCCATTCCTGTCCCTAAATTACATAATTGGGCTCTGATTTGTGAAAAGCGGAGGTTTTTTAGTTTGTAAATATAGCAACTTTGACATATATATGTTGATCTTCATGGCTAGGCCTTTATCAAGTAGCACTTGATTCCTATGGAAATTGGTTTTGTTAAGAAATTCAAACTCACATGCCATACTTAACAAAATGAACTGGGGAGGGAACTACAAGTTGTAAATAAACACACAAACATACACATACAGTCTGGATAATTGAACCCGAGACCTTCCAACACCCCACATACCCATTTAACTCTAGGCTAGAGATATCAACTATATATTTTTGAAGCCTCCTTATAATCATTTTTCCCTTCAATCATTCGGTTGATGACTACATTATTCAGATTCTGATTTTGCAGATTGGGATTCCTTCTTGATTCATCATTCCTTGTTGAATCAATACTAAATTCCTTGTTGCATAAACAACTTGGGCATTGAGCAAAGACGACTGTCTCCTGATTCATCAACCTAGATTTTTAAACTTTAATGAGAACTAAGGTTGAAGAACTCAACTTTCTCCTTCAGTTGTATGGTTGCTCTGCTTTCTTCCCCCGAGCATGCTCATTTTAATTAGGGTTTATATTTTTTCCTTCAGGGTGCATTACAATTTTATTGATTATGCCATCAGAATCCGGATACGTGGGAAAAAAATTGTTCTTTTACATAAGGTACTATATACGACCTAACCCACATTCTGAATTTATGTATTTAGTATGAACATTTAATTCTTTGTCTCAAAGGAGAATAAAAATTAAATTTGAAATATGACAACCCAACTGAAGAAAAAGGGTTCCCCTTTTACTGCCTATTATGATCACCCCCCTCCCACATAACCCATGATCATAAGGTGAAAAGGCTTCTCCTTTTACTGCCTATTATTATCACCCCCTTCCCACATAACCCATGATGACTAAGGTGAAAGGCTTCTCCTTTTACTGCCTATTATTAACCCTTTACCACAAAGTTTTCTTATTATCCCACCAAACGTGTCTCTGTTCAAAAAATCTGCTTAGCTTTATCCGAATCCCATGGTAATTCTCAGTTAGTGCTGCTATAATGTTCAGCGCCCATGATCCGTTCAGAACTAAAGTTAAACGCACCATTAAATTATTTGAATGCGGGCCAGCGAGCTAATCTCATGTGCCGGGGAGGTTTTAATGCATCAATAAATTTGTGGGGGGTAAGTGATGAAATTAGCCAAACAGACGCTATAATTATTAAGATATTATATAGGATTATCCTTCATTAATAATTTGTTCATGTAGCTTTGAAAAAGTTGTTTGGACAGATTTTTGGATACCCTTTTATGTTGAGGCAAGACTGCATGGTTTGATGGGTGGCAAATACGGAGCGGTGTTGGTGCGATTTGGAGTAGTGTAAATACGGCAAGATGCTTGTGCAAATGAGGATGCCTTAAAGGACATTCGCCTGTATTTAGTCACAGTCTCGTTACTTCTTTTGGGCAACTTCCTTCTCGATATGGAAAAAAGGTGAATCAATTATATGAGTTTGTGCGTTTTTACCCCATAGTTGTTTGGGTGCAATTTTATGGGATGGTCCAGTGCAATCGATTTGTAAAGAAATCTTATCAGTGGAGAGAAAAAGATGGATGCACACATTTTTTTTATAATAAAATATTCTTGCTGAATTTACAGTGTAATTCAAATTATAAATCTTATTTTTAACCTCCAGCTTTTAGCTTCTTCCCAGAGAGGTTCTTCAGTTCTACAGGAGGATGGAGAAGCCAGAATATGGATTATGGTGCGCTTTAGGGTCCATCAAATGGGTGCATTTGAACAGTGCATAGACTTCCCCATGTGTTAGGAGTTCGCTTTCGGCCTGCTTTTTGAACGTCCTTTTCGAAACAGTGACGGACGCTTGAAGTTAATGCATGTAGCGACTGAATCCTGTCCAAATTTTGAACGGTTTCAAATTGTTTTGGTGAAACCCCAGTTCAATTTTTTGTTATTTGTGACCTTCAAAACATAATTTTTTCATAACACTCTATGTTCGTTCATGGATGTAGATTTATTTTGGTTGAAATTCAATCTGGGATGACGACTTTTCAAATAACTTTCTCTTAACATTAGAGTATTTGGGTCCAAACCAAGGACAGGTCTATGAAGGATAGCACAGTTCTCATGAAGTTTTAAATACTGTTATATTTATGGGAATTCCAACGACACATACACCCACATTAAATAATTATTAAATAGGGTATTATTGATTTTCAATGCCCTCCTCCGCTGAGTCAATTCAAATTTTGAGGAGGGATCAACTTTTGGTGAATACCTATGGGTTTGTTATTCTTTGGTTTTGGTGTTTTCCAGTTAATAACCCAGCTTTATCTGGATGGATTTGGAAGTATTCCAATGCTGAAATGGGACGAATCTTATGCAACTGAAATTAATAAAAAAAAGTAATCTTTGTTTAGGTAATTGCAAAAAAATCTAATCTTTTTGGAGGTAATGAGCCCGCAGTAAGAAAATATTGGTGGGAACTTGTGAATTTATCCACACGTTTTACAGTAAAAGACATACAGAACCAACTTTTCCCCTAAATACATCGCCATAAACAGATGGATTTGCAGTTTCTTCTTAGAAAAACAGTGATCTATAAGAATAGAATTGGATCAAATGGTTACTACGGCCTTCATGCTTTTGTAGGGTCGCTGTCTTTTGGTTGGAGGCATCGGCGAGCCACGGAGTTTTAAAGGCATTTTTAAATGTTATCACCCCAAGCCCGCCGCTCATAATAATTGAAGTGCATTAGCTATTGCGACAAAAGCTATGGGCGGGTCGTCTTCGTCTTCCTGTAATGGAACCGCTGGTTTCACCAAATTTAGCAACGTGGCAAGGACGAAGGGAAAATGATGAATAAATAATACGAAATGAATACAGATAATAGAATTCAAAAAAAAAAAAAAATGCAAATAAAAAACCCTCCAAGTGGCAATTGTGCTGGGGAGATGTACAGCTTGGACGGATCTAGCCCCGTAGGCTCACATGGTGGGATGGAGAGGAGTAAGCGGTAAAGGAGTGACTTTTAATCAGTAAAAGTAATCCTTCGGATGAATGCATCTTCAGCTTGGACGGATCTAGCCCCATGGCCATTCTCCAAGTAAAATTGAACAGGACCCAGAAAAGCTTAAAAATGCGATCTTTGATGAATTGAAAGGCAAATACCTGGATCGGATGGCTCTGAGGATATCTGTGAAGTGGGTTTAACGACGAGACGCGCAAATCCTGAGTCGCCATGTTCTCCCACAGCTTTCTTGAACTTTCATGGCGGTTAAAGCTTCTGGCACCGGAGGAGAGAGAGAGAGAGAGAGAAAGAGAGAGAGGATTATCTTCAGGTGGCAGAAGAACTCTTGAGAACGTTCAAGAAAGCTGTGGAAAAGCATGGCAGGATTTGATTCAGAACGATCCCCAACTTCCTGGTTCTTCTCTCAGATCTGACAGTTTTACACCCTTTACAGAACCTTAGATCACTGCATGGGAATCGTTGGCTGAAGTCTGAGAATTTCCACCTCCCATCCTTCTCCAATTCTGCTGGATCTTTGGCTGCGAAAGAGCACTGTTTAAAGAGTGGGAGGAGTGAGAGTAAAGGATGAGAGATGAAGCCTCCACGCCCATACAAATCATATTTGATAAGAGAGGGAAAGAGAGCGGCTTCCATGCCCATACAAAATGCATATGATGGGGCCTCGCTGCACTCAGTAACAAATTTAAAACTTTTTATGGAGGGGAGGAGCGCCTCCACCACCAAACACAGAATATTTTACTTACCCTACAAGACAACCCATCAAATAAACATGACCCTAAGACCATTAAGAGATAAATGTGAATTACCACCCTCAAGTTCACCTAATCTTGAGACTTTATCCCAATCTATTTGGGTCTACTCCCTAAAGAATCGGACCCTCGTGATTTGTTTGGTTGATCTTTTCATCATCCTCGTGGTTAAGTTTTTAGTATTGTCTTCACTCCATTTTTTTATTGATTAAGATTCTCCATCTTTAATTTTGTAAATTCAGTTGAAAATTTCACATGGCTCCCATATTTTAAAATATTTCCCCCCATTGTCCATACTAGGGACGTAGGTTGCCCACGTCAAGCCTCTTAACAGATCCATACAAAGGGAAAAAAACACAACATCAATTATATGGAGAGAGAGGTGGGGTGAGTGTTTGTTCAATGAGCCTAATGATTTGCTAAAATTGTTGAATACCCACTAATCTCAATCAAAATGACTTTTGAGTACAACTAAAATTCCTAGTAGAGGTTTGAGTATTTGCACTGCATAATATGTCGAGCAGTATCACTGGAATTTGCCCGTGGCCTATGGGTCTGGATTACCCAATTTCGAGCGGGTGGGGGGTTTATTTATTTCAATGCCCTTCTTTAGGATCATATTGATAGAGTCCAGGATACGGTCAAAACCGGTGCCAAGAAAATTTTATTAAGCAAAAAAAGAGTCAGGCAACAAAAGGATTATTACAAAATCGAGAGTACAAGACACCACGCATATCTGCCTCCACCAGTGAAGAGCAATATTCAGGGACCGTAAACGACCATGCCATATCCATCGCCATGATTGCTTTCTTGGACAAAGCATATGCCACCTGATTGACCTCTCTAAAAGCATGCGAGACAATCAAGTTTAAGCGACTAACCTGATTGAGACATTCAACCCACTTTGAAAGTACCCGCCAAGGCACATTCTGAGTTCTTGTTTGTAAGGCTTGGACCGCAAGTTGGGAATCTGATTCAATCCATAGCATGAACCAAATATACAAAACAACATACCTGATTGCATGAACGATCGCCCATAACTCAGCTTCAAAAGCAACACCAACGCCAGTGAATTGATAAAAACATCCTTTCACAAAGCCACAGTACGTGCGAAAAACATCACCGCACCCTGATGGGCCTGGTGCACCGGAAGCAGCTCCATCCACATTGACCATGAGTCATGGACTGATTGGGGGAATCCAGCGGATGTACCTGATCATCTGCGGCTTCTGAGGCTGCCCATAAACACCATCATTGGTTCATTGCACCTTGAAAAGATTTGAGAAACTTTGATACATTTTTCATTCTTAGTCAAATTGCTAGTCAACGATCCAATTGATTTCAATGGATGCATATGGGCACCTTCACATTGCCCCTTTACTTTATCATGAATTCAATTGGAAAGCTTTAACCAATATCTTTGATACCTTTTCCATTGTTCTTCAATCAAATTGATAGTCGATCGCCCAACTGATTTCAGGAACCTTTTCAATCATGATTAGCGAATAAAGGGTGTGTTTATTTAGTGGATATTGTGTTTATAAATGATTTTATTTTTATTTTAGTGACAACGATGTTGAATCACATCCAAATTTTACATCCATGCCAAAATATCGTGATAGTATGTTTATAAATGATTTTTTTAATTAGAATATTTTATTTTATTATTTTATTTACTTATAATGGTTTTTTTTTAAGGAAAATTATCATGGTATTTGACGTGGGGGTTTTGATGATCGAAGATGCCAGTGGGGGTGCTGTCATGCCCGCCTGGGTTTTAGACATCAATAGTTGGATCACTTGTCCTATTTACGAAGCTGGTGGGCCGGGTATTAATTCTGGGCCACGACAGGCCCAACACTGCCCCACGATTCCGACCTGCCAGCCCCACCTAATCACTTTGACTTTATCCCATTTGTTTTGTATATGTAGATTTTTTTAAAGTTATTTTTACGATTGATTTTTTTTTTTTTTGAACATAAACAACACCACCTGGCCACAAGCTTTAAACATTCCAGTTCCCTGCACCCAACAATGTGTTTTTTTAATAGTTGTCATTAAAAAAAAAATGGGAGTCATATATTTGGAAAAAGGGGGTGGAGGGAGATGTAAATCTGTTCATGCTTCAGTTGTTCACCAAGAAGCTTGAATGCAGTTTACAGTTTTTGTCGCACCTCTATGGAAGCATGAAGTGAATGAGGTTCACGACTCTCACCACGAAAATTAATAAACGAAGACCCCCTCCATTTCCTAGTTTTTAACACTGCTAGAAAAAGCCATCAATAGCGTTAAAAAACATTATTGATCTAAGAGTCGTTAAAAAGGGGGCATCTTTTACCACCGCTAACAAAAACACTAATATCCCCCTTTAAAACAAGTCTTTTATCAGTGCTAAAAAAACGTTGATAAAATATATCTTTTGTCAGCGTTAAAATAAAAACGCTAATAAAAGTCAAAAAATTATTTTCTTAAAAAAAACTACAAATTAAAAAAAAAAACAGATTTAGAGACCACCCCTGTTGTCAGTGCTCGAAGACCCCTTTAACAGCGCTAGTCCCCCCTTTAACAGTCATTTATAAGCGCTAAAATAAAAACGTCGATAAAAGTCAAAAAAAATATATTTTTAAAAAATAATGTACAAATTTAAAAAAAATCCGAAGGTGGGGACCACCCTTTTTAGAAATCAATGAATAAATACATACATATATACAACATGCATATATACAACATACATCTATACATACATACATTCATCCATACATACATATATATTATATGTGTATCTATAAACATGATTATACATATTTTTAATTATTTACATATATTATATATCAATATTTATATACATATATTAGAATATATATAGACAATATATATCCAGTTTGTTAATACACACACAAAATACACGTACACACATATTATATATGTATATAAATATTCACATAATTTTATTTTAAATAAAATAAATATTATTTTTTATTTAGATATGGTTTACATATTTACAACGATTTTTTATATGTAAATATGTTTAAATATTTATTTATAAAATTAAAATTTTATGTGTAAATATATACAAATATGTATATATGTGTATATACTTAATTATAAATAATAGTACATTACGAAAAATGGCAAGATTTGAACGTCATAATATCCTTATGAGTTTTAAGTCTTGAAAATAAATTGAGTCTACTGAAAAAAGATACGAAGACCCCCTTAAATGAGACTGAAATTCCATCGAATATTAAAAAAATTGGATACCCCAACTAAAAACTCAGTCTTGGAGGTATTCTGGACCTTTATTGACCTCAAAAAATATGATCGGGGGTTACCTTAGGTCACTAGGTCATAGATTATTTTGAGAGTTTTGATTTGATATGTGTTAGAATTCAAATGAACACCTGGATTAAAAGTTATGATCGTTTGAAGTTCGAGTTACGTTTTCAATTTATTTTAGATCTTTTATTAATTTTTTGTTTTTTTATCTTCAAATTGTTATTAAATGACTTACTCGATAATAATTAGAAAATTATTAATTAATAGTTTTTTAAATTATTTTATAATCCATTTTTCACTAAGTATCTTATATGTTAAGTGTAAATGCGTATTTATCCTTATATAAAACATATTTAATAAAATGTATTATATATATATATATATCAATATAAATATATTTATTATGTTGACATATTATTTTTAATAATTTATAACTTTTTTATGAAATTTACTCTTCATCAGCGCTAGTAAAAAAACGCTGATAAAGACATCCCTTTTATCAGTGCTACTAAAAAAACGTTGATAAATGAGATAATTTTAACACCACCAACACTAAAAAAAAGCGCTGATAAATGGATATTTTTAAGATTTCTTTTTTAGCACTGTTAAAAGCATCTTTTATCAGCGTTGATAATGACACTCCCTTTTTAGTGTTTTTTTAGCGCTGTTAAAGGGTGACGCTGCGTAAAGCCATTTATGTGATAGTGATCTCTTTCTCAACATATTAATTTATGGCTTTTGAGAATGTAAAATTTCTATATTAAAATTTTAGTTGTCGAATTTGTTTATTTAATTGTTTGTATGATTTATTTATTTAAATTGTATGGTTATATAAATGTAAGAATTAATGCACTTTATATGATTTAATTTGTGTATGAATTATTGTTTTTTGTATGATTTAATTTATATTGAATGATTTAGCGAATTTAAATACGATGTTTACATAATTTAAATTTCATGTATAAAATAATATAATTTATATTTAGGGAAATATATATATTTTTTAAAATGCATATATTTATAATTTAAATTGTGAATAATTAGATTTGAATATATTTATATGCATGTATTCTATTATATAGTATATTTAAAGTAAAATAAATTTAAAATACAATATTCGATACATAGATAAATAAAGTGAATCTACCTAAATATTTTATAAAAATTATATTATTAATAAATATTTATTAATACATTATTATCTTTATTTGAATATAATTATATATATATATGTTATATTATTTTTCATATTTAAATTTATTTTAACATACAATATATTGTTCGATATAAATATATATAATGAAACTAAAAAATTACTAATAATAATAATTTTTATATTATATTTGTAATAAAAGGGCATTCGACAAGAGACGTTCAATGCTAAATTTTTACACTGACTTAAAGAAGACTGGTGCTTGTTGGAAAATGAGAGTAGAGGTTCCAGAAATCCCTCCCCCTCCCCCCCTAAGTTTATATATATATATATATATATATATTATTAGATATAGTTATATGCAAAGTTACAATATGTAAAACATAATAAGTATCCCAAAAAAACATGTTAAGAGTATTGTGTGACTAATGATCTTGAGATGACCGACCAATATATGATTGTATGTTGCATTTTTTTGTATGCAGTTATATAATTTGTAATAATTCCATCTTCTTTTCCTCATCGATGACCCGTGTGACATCTCTCTCTCTAAGTATGCGAGGACTCGTGTGTCCGCGTGAAAATATTATGTATCCAAAACCCCTAGACCCCTCACTTGCATGTGAGTAACACTGTAATAAAAGCATGTTTGAAAAGATGTGTTGTTGTTTGATGCTATATTTTTACACCATGACTAAAAGGAGACCGGTGGTTGCTGAAATCTGAGACAGCGGAGGCTCTAAAAGTTCTATCCCCTAAGTTTTGGTTGGTTTATCAAATAATGATAAACCAATTCATAGAAAAAGTCTCAAGATTAAGTCACAATTATTTGATCATAACTAATTAAAACATGTTAAACATTTGATGATGCAGTATAAATATATATAAATTTTATTAAAAAAATTCAAGGTAATCAAGTATGCATCAATATACTTCAATGGTGAGGTAATTTATACCGATCAGGGTTTCAGGTATAGTTTTCCACCATCAAGAGTAGAAAATCTTCGGTAATGTGTGATATCGGATGAAGTTCATAGGAAGAATCATAGTCACTTAAAACCGAGGGCTGATCAAGTAATTACTTCAATTACATATCAACATCTTCAATATGATGATCATCTATAGAACATTGAGTATCATCTGCTTGATGATGAGGATTGGGTAGAGACATCATCATTGTTCAGGCAACGATGCAGTAATGGTTTAATGGAATTATATGTGGCTATTTCTGTTATTGGTGAGGTGCGACCTACTAATACAGAACCATGTTATGGGAGATCGGTTGAAGTTATTCCTTCAAACAATTCTCATTCATTGTCTTCTCATATGACTACTGTAATAGAAACAAATTATGAAGAAGATGATCAGAATATGGAAAGAACTATAGGGCACATCCCCATCGATGCTCTTGATTTAATGAAAGAGACTTTATCCGACGAGGAAGTATATGATGATGCCACCTGAGATGATGTAGTTGAGGATGGTGTGATGAATGAACCTTATGAGGTTTCTTTGATAGATAGGTGACAACCATTTAGTGATAATCATCATACATTATTGAATTCCATAGTCGAGGGAATGTCACGTGCGCAACATTTTGATTGGGGTTTCATTACACCAACTACTGAATTCCCTAGAATTATTAGTAACACATCTGCATCAACTGATAACACTATATATGTTGGATTAGAGTTTGAAACTAGAAGTGCATTGAAAAATATGCTAAATTCATACCAAATAGAGTGACATTTTTCATTTGTAGCCGATGATCCCAAAAAGAAAAAATACCTCATTCGGTGTGACAAATACGAGCCAGAATATAAATTTTAAATACAGGAAATATATGATTTTTTTCGCATATTGGAAGATAACTAAGTTGGAAGGACCATATACTTATGTACATCCAAGTTTGTTATAGGATCACTATTCACTCGATGCAGTGTTTATATCGAATGTTATTATTGGGATGATACAAATGTGTCAGGACGTTCCCCTGTTCCTTTTCTAGGAATGAATACAACAGTTGTTCAAATACAAGATATCCTATGAAAAATCATGAAATGCAAAAAAAGGTAATTGTGAAAGTCTATGGTGATTAGGATGAATCATATACAATGTTGTCATAACTAATGGGATTGTTGTCACTCAATAATTAGGTTATTTATTATCTAGTCACCATTGAGTATGTCTCCCCAAATTAACGAGTTGATCAAACAAAGGTGAAGTTCCAAATGCTATTTTGGGAATTCAGGCCATGTATCACTACTTTTACTTATTACAATAAATTCATTCAATTCGATGAAACTTTTATTTATAGAAAGTATACAAGTGTTCTACTTATTACTGTCACACATGGTGGTAATCGTTCTCCTCTTCCACTTGCATTTTCCATTGTTGAAAAGGATAATTTTGAATCATGGAGTTGGATTTTGGCATATATACACATTTGTGTTACACAAAACATAGAATTATGTATGATATCTGATCATTATTGAGTGATTATAGAGGCCGTTAACAATGATAAAGTTTCATGGTGAGAACCGAATTCTTATCATCGATATTACATCAGACATATTTTTAGTAATGTGAATAATCATTTCAGATATGAGGAAATAAAGAAGGCAAACATCAAGTTGGGTATGTTTTCTTAAACTTTTTTTGGAAAACAATTTAATATCCTTTTAAATAAATTATTGTCTTCTAGTTTCAGTATACGATCCCTAACAAGGAAAGTTCGATCATTGACTTGAAGAAATTTGAAGTGCTAATCAATATGTATATGATTATATAATGTCGATTCCAAAGGAGAAATGATCATTAGCATATGGTGGTGGTGGGAGATATGGCCATATGACTATTGGAATGGTGTAGCCTGATCCATTTGGATAAAGTTGGGCTGACCTCTTACGACCCAAACTGCACACCAGATCGCAACTTCGACAAACCGATAGGGTACTATAGCGGTGTGGACTTACTATAACAACATGCGACAAGTCATTGTATCTTCGTGGACTTACAACCATCAGTCATTGTAGTTCCGCAAACTTCCTATTACCGATCACTGTAGTAGTTTAGACTTGGGTGGCCGTATCACTGTAGCAGTGCAGACTTTCTGTACGGTTGGTGATACAGTTCCATCAACTTCCTTTATCAACTCATTCGAGCTAGGGTTTTTTTTGTGTTGTATGAAACTATGATATTATCCTTATATTCGTGCTCCAAAAAATTATTGAAGTATTTCTGTCTCTCTATGGATGTAGGGATTTTTCCCAAACCATGTAAATCGTTGTTTTCGTGTTCAACATCATCTTCTTCATTTCTTATGCCTTTTCTTCATCTACAAACTGTTCTATCACTGCAACTCCTGATGTTTTTGCAATAATGATGACTAATATTATGTAGTGCATAAATGGGGTCTTAAAGGGTGTTTGTAAACTACTAATCATAGGGTTAGTACATGAGACATTTTCTAGATGTGTGAAGTATTTTGCTGAACTGTACTAATATACCTATTAGAGGATGCAACATGAAATGTGTTTTGGAAAAAATTCCAAAGATTCATTGATAATATACTACAAGATGCATCATCATTTTATGTTCGAAACATTGACCGGGTATGGAGGCTATTTGAGGCAACAGAGTTCCACGACTCGCTCACATGAAACAGTGGTCGAGTGCTAGTGGTCTTATAGGAAAGCGGGTACTATGATTTCAGTTCTTTCCAAATATTGAGATATCCTTGTGCACATGTCATTGCAACTTTTTCATTTATGAAATTATCATGGGAACCCTATATTAACCTAATGTATAGCGCGCCCACTCTAGTTGACTATTATAGTGCACCTTGGATGCATGTTGGTGATTTTCTATATTTTAACTTGCTTTATGATTGGTCGATTATGGTCCCTAATATCACTAGGTTGAGCCCTCAGGGAAGACCAAAGTCTACTCATATTCGAAATGAGATGGACTGGCCTCAAGAATGAGGAGCGGGACTATGATGCAATATTTATCACAAAGAAGTGTGTTGGACTCACCTGTTTTGATAATCTCAATTATGTTTAGATATACTTTGATAATCCCAAATAATGTCTATCTATATATTAATTATACTTTCAAGTTATGTCATCATACTAATAAGTTGATATGAATATCAAAATGATCATATCATATCATTGGAATATGTTATTCAATGTGTATTTATGATTATAAATGTTTACCGATGATTAATCTTGATAACTAACTCAATCTAGAAATGAATTGCACATAACAAATACTTTATAAGCATTCAAGTTTTAAAGTCACTGATACAGACAGAGCTACCAATAAGCAAAGGTCACCGATAGACTAAGTTTATTGATAGACAAGGTCACTGATACAAGCTACCAGTAGAATGGAGCTACTGATAGAGGAAGCTACTGATAGAGAGAGCTACCGCTACCGATGTTAACAGCTACTGATAGCGAGGAAGAGCTACCGACAGAACTTCACCATTATGAAGAGCTACCGATACATGGATCTACCGATAAAAGGAGCTACCGCTACACATGGAGCTACTAATACATAAAGCTACCATTACAGAGAATAACATCTACCGATGCGGGACCTACCATTACAAGTCCACCGCTACAAGTTCACCGATACAAAGAGCTACCGATGAAAACCAGTCACTGTTTCTCTAAACTCTATCTCTCTATTTGTTTATTAGCAACGATCATATTTTGTGATTTTAATGTAACTGATATTAATAAATGATGTTTGTTGGATGTCAGGAAACTGTACCTCGTACCTACAGAAGTAATCACGCCTTATGTCTGAAATTAATTAATGATGTTTGTTGGATGTCAGGAAACTGTACCTCGTACCTGCAGAAGTAACCATGACTTATGTCGAACCACCACATGAGCTATAAAAAGAAGATCAAAGCTGCGTATAAAGTGTGTGACATAGAGAATGAAAAAAGTGACACATACAAGAAGAACACATGAAGAAATCGAAGAACACTCATACACATCAAGAACAGAAGTTCAAAGAGGAGGTTCAAGCGCTACAAGGAATACTCTCACATTCAAGATGAACACCTGTACTGGAAGTGAAGGAACAAAACCACAACACTCTGTTTTTCAGAAAACTTCTAGAGAAGGACTCAAAGCTTCATCTGCTTCAATCCAAAGGAGTCCAGAGCTGCACTAACATCACACAAGAGCATTCTAAACTCATCTCCATATTATTGCTCTGCTGTGATATTTTTTACTACATTACGAGCTATGTGTGTGATTATGTTCATTTGGACACACACTGAATCCTAAGTTGAATTGGAGGATACTGAAATCCTCACACCAAACTCTTTATACCTTTATGTATCCCACGTAGAACTATGGTAGAGGTCTAAGGACCTGGACAGCCTGTGTGCTGTTGCTACTGCTTTTCCACGTAGAACTGTGGTAGAGGTCTGAGGACCTGGACAGTCTGAGTACTGTTATAAACCACGATCTAGGATGTGGATCAAAGTTTTATATAAACTGTTTGAGAGGAATAAGTCTCAGCTTGAGACTGAAACTCTTGGTTAAAACTGTTGTGCATCTTATTTTAGTTTAAACTATTTTCAATATTCCGCTGCTAATTACTTTGAAATTCAAATATGTTTTAAAGTAACTATGATAGTTGAAATAACAAGTTTTTGTAATTATTGTGAACCAGTAAGTTAGTTTCAAAAGCTAACTTAATATTCATATTAAGTTAACTGAGAAATAATCAATCTTTGAGAACCTAATTGAACACTTACAATATTTATAAATTCACTACAGTTTAACTTGTTTTATGAATTGGGGGATTTCAATATAAATATTTTAAACAGAAATTTTAACAGGAACTCAATTAACCCCCCTCTTGAGTATCCACTCCGACCAACAAAGTGCATACTTATAAAAAATGTCTTGAAGTGGCAGGAAGAGGCTCCACTTCACAACATATTTGATCGAGTTTATGTATTTTATCATTATTGTGTAATTTATTTTCATATTCAGGCTTTTAATTTAAGGATTATTTTATTTATGGATTGTTTCATTTCAAGATTGTTTCATTTCTGGATTGTTTCATTTTTGATTTGAATATGATTTTTTCTATATTTCAACTATTAAGAAATTAAACACACAACAAAAAATGGATAATAAGAGGTCCAACCTCTAAAAAAATTGTCTTTAAATCTATCCTTGAAATCACATGAAGTAGCCCCACAATTCTTTTCTAGAAGGTTTTGATTTGTGTGAGAAAATAGAGTATTATTGATTCTTTAAAAGAAAGTGCTAGCATAGAGAATATACACTTCCCTTTTGACACGATTAATTGAATATATCAAGTAGTCGCTTTTGCTATATGATATTTTCATTATGGTTGATATATCAATCATATGGTCATTTCAAGAAATAGAACATTTTTTATAATTCTCTAGAAAATAACCCACTTTCATATATACACATAATTATTTAGAAATAAATTAAACATGATTGAACATTATTAAAATAAGAAATAGTTGGACTAAGCTAACAACATCAGTCAAATCTATTTGTTTACCTAATTTTTTTTCATAATTCTTAATTATGAATATGAATTGTCTACCTCATTTTTCTTCTTGTAGTTTTTTAAAAAATATTTTACAAATTGTATTAAATTAACTATAAAAAGTAACAATGGTATCCAATATAGAGAATAAGGGCCTTATATTTCACACATTCTAGGATATAAATGTTTCACATCTAGTTATAGAGGGACAATAGGTTTCTACTATGACCGTATAGAGTTCACATCATTTCTATCATGTTGCACCACCTCCTACTATTGTCCCTCATCTTCTCCATGCTAGGTTCTATAGTTTAGCAACATGTGACTTCACCTTCATCATTCATTATCTCATTGTTTCCCTAATAGAGAGATAGAGGTTAGGGACACATAAATATCATTTTCCAAAGAGAGATATGACTATTAATCTTGAGGATGCGTACACAATGTTGTGCCTCCTCATCGAGGGTGTGGCTGTGACATGATGAATTGGTGTATATTGGTTTGATTTAGTTTATATACTGCTAGGAATTGAGGTCCAGGACGATGGAAGGTCCATCGTCGGGTGTCGATTACGTATGCCATGGATAAACGATCACTTCACCCATCTAGCCGATGATGTTGATGAGATCACCATGCTAATATTTTCATACACATATATTCTAAGACTTATTATCGACATGATCTTCATTAATCATTCCACTATATTTTTCCATTTGATGTATTTACCATTACATGAGGACTTGGGCAAGGCATGAAGGTATGGTTGGGGGTATGCCTATCTTGCTTATACATACAGAGCACTATGCAGTGTATGTCGCATTGATATGATTCAAATTATAGAATGTGATATTATTATCCATATGTAGATATGGGAGAGAATCACTTACTTAGATCCAAATGACCACACACCATTGCCTACTAATATTTTACGGGAGTCCCCATGTGGGGGATGGTAAGTTTTTCCTTCTTTATTATGTGAAAATCAAATGTATCAATTTATACTATGAAATAAAAGGATAAAAAATTTATATACAGGCGGAGTTAGGCACATAAATATTCAAATACCACTAGAAATGATGTCCACACATACAGACTTATGCTAGATAGTCTTCTACAGGATGACATACATGATTATTAATTATATAGTAAAATTATTATTGTTCACTGAACATGACTTTATTTATAATTGCTTATTCATTTTTTTGATATTTCAGGTTTTATGGATTCTATATATTTAGCCTATCATCTGGATTCTGTCATCGTACTATATGGCGATTCTTGCTACCAGCTCATGAATCGTAACTATGATTAATTTTCATATTGCTGAGTGGTATCGTGCTGATAGAGTTATGAGGTAGTTTGACTTCTATTAGCCCATTCCCACACTACCCAGTCAGTTTCTTTCACTGCATTCCCTGAATACGTCAAGGAAGTAAGACTTCAACTAGAGATGATATCATGCACGCTATATTGAGACATGGGGGATGAATCATGAGTCCAAATTATGAGGGACATGCACAACACACATGCATATATCAAATCAGTTGGATTATGGGCCCCTGGTACCACATTTCTGCATTGACATATCTTACGCAACACAAATGAGGCTATCATTAGTTGGTAATAATTCTCAGTTTTTATTAACTTTAATTAACTACATAATTTGTATTTGCAGGATGCTCATATCGTACACCTCATTCACATATCTACTCCTATAGAGGGAGACACATTTGAATGGGCCTATTTTCACAGGGTGGTGATAGAGCTGCTTCTTCCCATGGATGAGATTTATCATGAGATTTTCTTTGATGTGTCAGGTGACGTTGAGGGTGATGATCTTGGTATAGATGTGTCAGATGGTGATGATCCAGTTATGAATGTAGTACATGATGATGTAGCGCAATAGGGGGATGTTCATCATGATCATCCAAATATTCCTTCACTTATTATTGCATACGAGCCACAACCATAACCACAACTAGAGGTACAACCACAAACACAAGCACAACCATAGACACAACCACATGTTATTCATCTAGAGGGCCTCAACGCATCTGGTACTAATTTCTCTACACATTATGTTAGTGTGTCGGATTTTGTTGTAGTGATAGAGGCTAACTGGTCTATGTTGTAGTCTTTATTTTCCTCTGATCTGAAAATACCAACTACACAAAAACCACCCTCTTCACATGTTGGTGAGAGTTCCAGTCACCAACCACTTTCTCTTCATCTAGGAAAAGGTACATGCGAGGAGACTTTAGATCCACCACTTGTCACACAAGATGATGTGGAGGTGAGTACCAAAGATGCTACACAAAGGTGCGTATTACAGAGCATAGACATCGACAGACATGGTGTGGAAGCATTATCTATACATCTGACTATGTCACAAAGAAGTACCCGAGATAAAAATGCAGATTGGGCTCATACATTTTACATGTTTTTTAAATCATTTAGTTGTACATTATTTAAAAACCTACTAATATATTACATTTTTTACACAAAACAAAGAAAATGGTATAATTAGAAATTAATAAAAATGTTTATAAATGATCAAGAAACATTAATATTAATAACTACATTAATAATAATAATAATTAATATTTTTTAATTATATTAATACTCTTTATTATTATTATCTATATTATGTATAAAAAATTATCATATTAATTTTATTATTAAATATTAATAATATTATTAATTATGAATTCTACGGGCTAGTGGTGGCCCTCAGTGGAAACAATGGAGGATGGATATGGTGGTAGGTGACAATGGTGGGGATGTCCACGGTGAGAAAGTTCAGTTGGTGACGAGAAGGGATGACCTTAGGTTGCGGGAAGGCGATGACCTAGAGGGTGTCACAGACAACCTTGTGACGCGGAGAGGAAAGCGATTGCATAGGTTGGACATGACTATGACATGACTATTGGGAGGATTCAGATTGATTCTCCATTGGGCAGTGTGCGACCGGGTCATGGCATAGGCTGATGGGCCGCGATGAGGGGTACTATGGGCTAAATGTTTAGATCTAGTTTTGGACATGTGTGCCTATTTTTTCTTTTCTCTAGGTCTTTGAATCATGTTGTGCTTAGGTGGTGCTGTTTTTACTTTTCTCTGATTTTGTGGTACTTATTAGACCACATGTTTTCTTATCGCTTTTATGAATTTTAATTTTCAATAATTTTTTTAGGATTGAGTACACTTGGTCCTGAACTTTCCTAGTAATAATTAATATTATATTAATAATTATATAAATAATTATATAATTAATAATACTTACCATAATATATTATAAATAATATAATTATTAACCAGTAAATATATTATTCAATACAAATTATTTTATTTATATTATTTAATAATAAATATTAGTTATTATACTATTAATTATACTAATAACATACTGATATATTATTAATTAGTAATAAATAATACAATTGATAATTAATAAATATATTACTGATTAATAAATTACTAATAATTATATCAACAAAGATTAAACAAAAATTTATAAATATTAGTTATTATTCTATTAATTATAACATAATAATATATTATTACTGGGTCTCCATCTACCCAAATAGAAATAGGTCTTTGCTTTCATAATAAAAAGAGGCTTTGACTGTAGTGATCTCGACCCAAGCAACCTGAATCCAGTGTCTTACTACATTACATTAGTAAAGATACAAGGAATCACATCCCGAAGGACTGAATAGTTTATTAGTTTTGGTGAACTAGATACATACATAAGTCTTGTATTACATTTGAATACACAAATTACAGCATAATTTTTTTCTCGATAATAACTTTATTCCCCATAGCATATCCTTGTATACCATTCATAGTACATTTAATAGAATCTTGGGGAAAGGAAAAAAATAAGGGTGAACTCAAATGCCCATTAAGGGTTAAGTACAAAAAAATCTATAATGAATCAATAAGAATAATCAACATAGAAAGGTAAATAACTCAGCACACATTTCATTTAAATAATTGGATAAGGAAAAATCAACATGGAAAGGTAAATAACTGAAAACACCTGCTATTTAATCAATGAACTGAAAATGAAATGCATGTAAATATAATATCATAGTGAAAATATCATGGATAATAATAACTGAACTCTTAATGAAGGTAATGCTTAACTATTGGATGTCATGTTTCCTAGACACATGATACATTTACTATCAATACTTCTATAAGTTGGTATAGAATATACTACTATCAAGACCTTTCACAAGATAATTTAAAAAAATACTAGTTACAAATGCGTAAGATTTTCCCAAATCATTTTCACTCATAAGACTACTGATTCATTGGGGGGATTTCATTAACCAGTCCCCAACCCATTTCACATATGTACAAATAATTCCTCATATATCGAATAATCAATTTAATTCATAAATAATGTGCCTTATACTTCAAGTATCCATATTGAGCAAAGGATACAATTTTTTCAATATTTCTCCAATTAATCAAATAACCATCAAAGTAAACACCATATATAGAAATGAGATACAATTTAATAAATAAGAATATCCATGATAAATAATATGGATATTTAGGGTAAATTTAATGTCTAATGATTATAAGAAAGTGAATATTTGAAGGGGAAGTTAATGAATATAAAATGAAACTAGGAAGTGAATGTCAATACTATCCTTGGTCATAATAATCATAAAATATCCAGAGGAAGAATAAGGATGGTATAAACATATACCCATTGGAGTAAGAATAAAGTGTTTTTGTCATTTATGAATATAATTACCATAAAAAGATTCTTAAAAACATTCTTGAGGAAAATATCCTTTTCATTCTGAAAAACATTTTGAAAATAGATTTTTAAAACTAAAATTTCAGAAAACATTTTGAAAATAATTTTATTTGAAAATATCCTTTGAAACTTATAAATTAATCTTTAAAATATTTGATTGTTCATAATGGTTGGAAATTCCATTCATGCTGTACACGTTAAACAAAAGCTTTCATTCACTTTCTCAGTAAAATCCAAACAAGCATTGTTTTAAAAAAGACATAAGATTCCTTTGAATTTTTTTTTGTAAAGAGTTAAAATGGTAAAAAATCCTTTAATAAATCTTTTTTAAAATTTTTAAAACATTTTTGAAAACATTTTTAGAAAACATGATTTTGGAAGAAAAAATATTTCTGACCGAAGAGATAAATGAAGTCGAATTTTATTGAAAACATTTTCTAAAACATTTGAAATACCAAAGAGTGAAAAAATGACAATATTACTAAAAAATATCATGAATAAATAGAGGAGAATAAAATTAAATGGTTTTATTAGGAAATTTCCAAATAATTTCTTTCAACTGAAATTTAAGAGTAAACAATCACGATTAGAATGAGATTGTGAAATAAACCCTTACAATGATCATAGCATTGAAGTGAAAATTAATCAATGAATAGATTATGTGTATCAAATGAAAATTCACATAAAACAAGTTTAAATAAAAAATAATATATTCAAAAGTCATTATACACATAATATTAGTATATCAAAGACAAAAAATGAGTAATATAACCCAATGAAAATAAATTGAGTTATGAAATTCTTTACCACTCAATAACATTTAATTCAGATCGCATTAGATGAAATAATTAAAATTAAAACTTAAAATACCATGAATAATTAAGTATTAATGATATTACATGTCAAAGGGGTAGTATATACACCATATAAAAGAAATTAGGTGCATAACATTACAATATGTCTCCATGAAAAGAAATTGAGACGAAATCCTTTACCTCACACTTTCCTTTTGTTGAACATGCTTTAACCCCATGTGTAATGATTTTAATCATCTTATCAACCATTCATTAATAATCTTTCATTATTTTTTATCATTTTAGGTGTTAATTATCTCGTTTTACCATGCATTTTTCGTAATGAAATATATGGTTCCTTCGCATATTATATAGCTATATCATTTATAGAATAATAATAATGAAATAATGTTTCCACCAAAACATGTGTTCTATTTAGAAATCACTATTTCCAGATGGTTTCCATCATATTTATTTATGGAACCAAAAACATCTAACGTTTCTATATCCAAAGGGACTTGATCTCTAAAGGTAGGCATTAGTTCGGTTTTTTGACCTATGACACTTAAGAACTCACATTGGTCGAGAGGATGAGAGGTTGAGATTATCACACCCTTTTAGGGGGGATTATTGCCTACTCTGAGACTCTCTTATAAATATAAGATATCTTCATGAATCCTTATTAATTTACCAAGTATAATGTTGGTTTCCCTTTGAGATTTTCAATCAATTATTCAGTATGTATGAAATTTAGAATCATCCATATGTATTTGAGGTTCTTCATCAATGGAGATATTCGTATGTATTCAAGGTTCTCTATCAATGGTATCCTATCATACACTACTTAGATATTCTTCAGCTGTTGTTATGATGATGCTGGTTTTTAATCCACTCAGCGGGGCACTCTAGAATTTATGGTCATCCAGGTAGAAAAAAGTTGCTTTGATGTTGGGATTGTACCCATAAATGGGATACCTACGTATCCTTGTGAAAGGAATCAAAACCCTCATAGTTCAGTGCTGCTTAATGGGACACATCATACCTTTTAAGGTTATGTGATAAGGACCTAACCATATATTTTAATGTCACGTGGAAAGGACATATTAGACGGAAGATGCCTAGTCAAAGCTTGGTGTGGGACTTCAGCCTAATCAGCCCAAGGAACTTGGAAAAGATATAGGTTTCCAATTTGGATTATACCCTTCTAGGAATGTATCCCAGAAAGAATAGGGTTGATTTGGAGTGTTGGTTATGAACCTTAGGGAGGCTTCCTATGTATCCCTCTTGGATGGGAATCAAAAGCCCACGTAGTTCAGTAAGTCTCACAGGGGAGTATAGCCCTTTGAGAGAAATAGGTTGGGGATTACCCCTAAAGAGGATTCCCTTGTAACATGGCCCATGAGAGATATTTTAACTCATAGAGATTTAAAAAAGGGGACTTAATTTAGGGATTACTCCTAAGGAGGATGCCTAGATTAAGGGAATTAGGGTTGGACTCCCGGGGAGGGTCCATTGAGCTCAGGCCCTAGGGGAAGGATTCCTACGTATCCCAATTATGGTGGTAATCAAAGTTCTCATAGTTCAAGAAGTGAGGTGGATTGTGTGGATGTTGTAATCATCAAAAATATCTAAGCCCTTGTGAGTCATGCTCAGTGTGAGAAACAAGAGGATGTGAAATATTTAACAAACCACACACTTTCTCCTTTGCTGATGGAAGAGGTTGGGCCTATGACGAAAGAAGCTAGGGAAATAGTGGACGAGGGCACAAAGCAATAAACCTTTCAATGTGAAATGAAAGTTATGTTCATTGGGTTCAGCTTGAAAGGATAGGGGCTTACTCTAGGAGGGATTCCCTAAAATTTATCCTGATAGAGGAGGGATACTTTTTGTTTGTCGAAAATAAAAGAAAGTGTGAACCGTACCAGGGAACTGAGGCTCTGGTTTGTAGAGAAAAAGGATGAACATGGCCTGAAACCTAATCCTACAAACTAGGAACTCCTGAACACTGTTCCTGGGAGAAGATCCCTTATGACCGTAGAGATACAACTCCACAAACATTTAAATAACCCTAGCTTCCTAATAAGAAAAGTATGGGAAACCTATGACCATAGAGATACAAATCCAAATAGGATACATGTTGGCGTGCCTTTCCCTAAGGTTTTGTAAATCGTAAGGTCTTGGTGGAGGTTTCAACATGATCCATTTCAGACAAGGGATCCAATGAAGAAGAAGATCTACCATGAATGGATTTTAAGGATGCTTTATAAAAGGCTCAAAGAGGCTAAAGAGGTGAGGTGAACCAAAGAGGGGTACTCAACTCTCTGGCGCACATGTATTGGGTGCGCAAGTAGGCTTGGGAGACCTGATTTCACCTTAAGCAACAAACAACCTGGAGGATAAGACTTAGATGAAACTTGGTTCAATCCTTTAAGAGTCCTCACAGGTATTCCTAGAAGTGGGGTGCTCAAATTCATATATAAGGAATGGAGGGAATTCAAGTGTTCTTGATTTAGAGAGGTTGGGTTCTTTGGGCATGCTAGTGTTATGAATTTAAAACACTGAATGGACTTAAGTCCTATGATCCTCCTTTAATCCCCTCAACTTAGGTGTTAAAGAACTACCTGGGAGGTTTCATAAGAATTAGGTGAAGCACTAGGGCGACCAAAGAAGCAATTGGGCTTCGGGGAAATTTTACATACAAATAAAGACCCCAAAGGTCTATTTATAGGAAAAAATAGGATCCTGGGTAAATTGAGTTTGGATGTGCAAGTGGGTAGCGCGCCGGTTGGTGGTGCACAAGTACCTTGTGTGCTGATGGTGATTTGGCTCAACATGGGTGATTTCAATTTGGACCCTTTGAAAATCTTAAAATCCTCTATGTATTTTCTCATATTTTTTCTAAGATATTTTCCTTTGTCACTTTTTCATCCATGAAATGGAAAGAAGTGTCAACAAAACCCCCCCACAGGATTGGATCCGAATGAAAAGAGGGTCTTATGCTGAGATAAAGTGATGAAGAAAATGGTTAATAAGTCTCTCTTGATCTACCGTGCAAGGTAGTGGTGTGAAAGGTAATGGCACACAAGGTAGTGGTGAGCATGTTATTGGTGTTCAAGTTTGCTTTGATGCCTATATATAGGCCCTTAAATTAAGTGAAAATCATAAATGTTCTTAGAAATAAAATTTTCCATGTGCAAGTCCCTTTACTCAGATGCTTTTGTTAAAAACTTTGGTCACACTTCTTCTGCATATTTTTTTTAGTTGCACACCAAATGTGGGGTGACACCCTTATGTGCCACAGTGGAACTTGTGTGTCGAATATGGGGAAATACCCTTGCGTGCTACAGTTTCAATTGCATGCCGAATGTGGGGCGACACCCTTGCACGCCGCAATTTCACTTTCGCGCCTTAATGACTTTGTCAATTTTTCTTAATTTTTTCAAAAATTTTCAAAAATGAACTCACTTAAAAATGATTTTTTATATCTTTTGTAGGTTCAATGGATCTTAAAATAATGTCTCCCAATATACTTGGAACTGCTGAAGAATTATCTAGCAAGTGAATTGATAATATAATGGAGATCATTGGGCATGATTACTTTGAAGTCCGTGGCACTACTCTCCCTGATTTGGAAAATTATCTGAAGAAGTATCACCAAGATTTTCCAAGGAGTACTTATTTTCCGCTTTACAGTTATGGTCATCTTTAGGATACCAACATATTGGATCCAAAGAATTATGTTCCAGTTTCTTGGTTTCAAGACCATATAAATTTCTCATCTTCCAATTTTTTGGTTGTAGGCACATATATAAATGCTGGGATAGCTAAGTCCCATTTCATACATCACAACCCATGTGCTCTGGATTTGAAAGAACATACACCTGAGTTGCAACTGCCTTGCTATTCATCCATTATTTGAGATTCTCAAACAGATCAATCAAAGGGATGGAAGAAAAGTTGGGACTTTTGCCTAGGAGGGGGTGTTAAACCCGTATGGATGTGGGCATACTGGGTGTGAAAAACATGTGAAAAAATTATTGATGATTTGAAAGGTGTTAGAATTTATGAATCTGTATGGGTTGGGAAAACCTATGTATATAGAAATAATGATTTTGTGCCAGAGATAGTGATCCTATGGAGTCCAGAGACAAATTACTTCCATTTGACACATGGAGAAGTAGGTATCAGTTTGTGGGATGTCTCTAAGATTTCCAGAGCTCTGATCGTTGGAGATATGTATGATGAATTTATTCCTCTAAAGATGACATGGAATAATGTAGAAAATACACTAGCCTTGGAACATGAGATATTGAAAATAGTTTACAAACTCAAGAATGAATACACAACAAATCCCCATAAAAGAATGGGTATTCACTCAGAGGAATGGGTGGAAATATTCCTAGTGAATAAGAAGGATAAAGGTCCCACCTGCACGCATCTGACAAGTTTTCCGAAGGTAGAAAAGAGAGGTGCGCCTGATACTTTCTGGATAACATTAGAGAAGGGTGAGTTTGAAAAGTTGGGGTATGAAGTTAACTACAAAATTCATGCGAATATGCATCTTGCAGGTTTTCTGGATATGTGGATCAATTTATATTTGTTGCATGTTTGAGATTCCAAGGGTGGTGTAAGGCCTGAAACTTTTTTTATAGTATCCAAGCTGGAAGAGAGGAAGATGGTGGGGTTGGTTACCCCTATTTTAGCGAATATCCATAGGATCTTGTTGCATATTCATGAAGGGAAGTCTACTTTAAGAATAGAAGGACCATTCCAGGTTTTATGATGATGGATTGCCACTCATTTCAGAACCTATGTTGTGCAGAGTGGGATCGAGGTCCTCATAAGTTCATTCCGACCATCTATTCAAGATTTCTCTAGTATTTCACCTTTTTTATCAACACCTTATGATATTAAGGTAAGGTTGAGTATGTTCAAGGAGTTCCATATTTTCCCTTATGGGAATAATCCTACGAGGTGATTTGTTGATGATGGGATGACTAACTTAGAGTTGAGGGCATATATCCTGGCTTACAGAGATGGTGTATTGGCCACCAGGATTGACGGGGAAATCATATGAGAGGCCTATACTCCTTAAATATTTACACATCAATTAAAATGATTGCAAAATATTATTGTATCTCCTCCAGTGCATGTCAGATTAGAGCATCATCCGATGGTGACTCGACAACTATGATTTCTAACGACTGTATAGAAGACCAAGGTGGTATTTAATTTACCTTTCACTGATGTAATGAATAGATCGACTATCTAGTATTCCAAGAGTTGTATTGCATCATTCCCTGAAGGGGTGCTAAATAATGTTGTATCTCAGTTCGGAGTAAAGAGAGGAAGTAGGAAGGAACCCTATTATTTGGAAGGCGCTTCATCATCACCAGAGGCTGATTCATTGGAGTCATAGGGTAAGAAGGATGAAGCTCTAAGTTCACCAAAGAGACCTCATGCAATATACAATCTACCTTCTAGAGTCAATCAGGATAAACCATCATCACCAAATGAAGTTGTATTGAGACGGTCTAGTCGTCATCGTTCAGAAGAGTAGTGGGTCCCATTTTCTCACCCACCATATGTGACGACAAGAATTGGGAAGTGCGTCAAATCTAAGACTGCAGGATCATCTTCACAACCGGCTAGAATGTAATCTGAATATATAAAACCAGTGGAGGTTCAAACATGAAAAATATTTCATTATGATGATGAAACCACATGGATAAATTTATGTTAAGGGTTTCATATTTCGGGAATTGGAGATCTACGAGATTCATCTAATATCCAATTTTAGAATAATCCCAATAAAGTAAGGATTTATATCAAGGAATTAGAAATACTCATATATGAAACTGATGAATCAATTACCACCACAAAAAAAGTGAAGGAGATGATAGATCGTGGTTCCACTGAAGGGATTAACCCCTTATTTGACGAAGAATAGTGCAATTTTGTCGATTTTGAAGATGTAAGTTTTTTTTTCTTTTTCTCAAATTTTTTATGATTTTCTATTTGAATTTAGTCAAAGCATTATTACTCAGGGGAAATACCATCTTAAATTTCAGTTGACTAAGAGAAAGTTGACTGAAGTTCTATTGCCACAATATAGCCCTAGAGGTACTGCACTTGGAGCTGTTGGATCACCCCATGAATCGGGAGAAATATCTTCAGGCCGATAGGGAATGGAGGATTAGATGGAAGGAGGATTGAGGTCTCCAATACCTATTTTTGGAGATGATGATGCAAGTTCATCCAAAAAGAAAACAAAGAAGAAGATACACCGAAGAAAGAAAACTATGGTCAAACATTTTCTCAGTAGTGGTAACCATTCCTGACAACATTAATTTCATCCTTATCCCTAGAAAGTGTTTAAACTTATTGTAATTGTAGGAACTTATTCTATTTCTTATCTTAGGGAAATTACTGATGAGCCTTGGGTAACCGTAGAGGGCACTTCCATTCAAGTGTAAATTTCTTCCAACGAAGTGACTCCTTTGACTGAAGGGGTATCTAGCCTAGAGTAAACAATATATGTTCCTGGAACTGCTCCTATTCCTACTACTACGAGAGACGAGACCTCTAGTAAGTCAAAATTTCTTCATGAGAAATTATGTGTATTAACAACTGAATTTTATTTATGTAATATTTCAGGCTCATCACATACACTAGAAAATCCCGCGGCGACTGATGCTGACCCTACAACTGTCATTGAAGAGTATGCTCATGGTCAAAAGTTGTTGAAGGAGGGTCATAAACCAACCAATTAGAATATTCTCATGGGTGAGACTAATACAAGACTTGGGATATCATGGGAAGCTATAATAAATCTTGGCATGTCTCTTGAAGAGACATTGGAACATGTTAATATTCCTGGTGCTTTAGAAAAATGTGAAGTTCCTTATATAGAACCAAGTGGACATGAGTTTTTATTGTTTGTTCCATCAATATTCTCATGCTTAATTTTTTAACCATAATCAGTTAAAGTGTGAATCTACATTTATAGAAACTTCTACAATGATGATGCTTAGAGGAAGCATTGTCATCACTATCAATCCCACTATTGCGGAGGTGTTGGTTTAGATGAACTGTGAAATGGAAAATCTTCCTGAGATTTATATGGAGAACTTTTAGTAGGTTCTGGAAGGTATCCCACACCAAGAAGTGTCAATAAAAACTATTAAGGTTGTAAATGTTGGGGAGGAGTCTTCTAAAGCTTCTAATCTATTGTTAGATAAGGGTTATCAACATTGTGATTGTTCCCTCTATCGCTATTACTTTGAAGTTAATCATGATTTAAATTCATCATGTAGGATTATCAGCTTTAATGGCCAGGTCCAAATGCAAAATTTCTACATCAGCTCATCCAATACCAGGAAGTAAATAATCCACCATTAGGGAAGGAACAAAATAGGACACTTCTTCAAGTACATTAATCCTAGAATACATTCCCCCTTACGATAGAAATTCTGAATCAGATCCGGAGCTGCAGAAGGATCTTTGCCTTGCACATCACAAGGCATGACAGAACATATGGAAGATAATATCTGAGGTGCCTCTTGAAAAAATTTCTTCATGAATTCCATGGATTTTAGCTCTGTTCACTACATTGGGATTTGGAAGTTTTGAATACCGTGAAATCCATACTGTAGTGAAAGAGACCATCCGAAAAAGGGAGAAAGAGCAGAAACTTCAACAAGATCCGATAAAATCCAGACTATTTATCAATACTGATGAATTCTAAGCAGCATTATCCCAAGATGAGGCCAATCATACTATAAAGCTAACAAGACTCAAGAAGCAAGTTAAAGAGAAGGCTATTTAAATGCCACGTCTTCAATAAGAGCTAGATATCATTATAGGGGAGCTTGACCAACTTCATGGTTCAATAGAAGAATCCCAGAACGAGGGTGTAAAAGCTATTGTGGTTTCTAAATAAGCACTTCGTCAAGATGAGGATAATGAAATTGGTTAGCTAACTGATCTTTAATAAGAAAATGATGGAGCTCAAGAGGCTATCAAACAAATGAAAAGCTACATCGATGGACTTTTATGATTTATAATGGATAAAATCCATTTTACGGATGTTCCTCTGGGAATCTTATTGCTTGTAAATGAAAATAATTTTGTTTCATAATCATTTACATCTTCATCCTGGAAATGAAACCATTTTTTTCCTAATCTCAATATTAAGGAGACTCAGTAGGTAAGATTCAACTATTTCTTAGATTTCCCTTTTTTGGTTTTCAACCTAATGGGATTTTTGCCTTTTAATTTTTATTGCTCAGTATTTCCTAGACCATACAGAGTGTAAGTCTATCGAGCTAAGACTCTAATTTTTTCTATATTTCCCTTTTTGGGTTTTCAACCTGGTGAGTACTATATCTCCTTTTTGTTGGTAGTTTAAAGTCATGAATGTTGGACTAATAAGGCTAATGTTTAAGGTTGAGTATCTTTGACCATGAATTTTGAGATTATAACCCAAACAAGGATTAATAGATTGGGAAGGTCCCAATATTATTTAGACATTTCCAATGGAAATATTGAGTCATGATGATGATTTTTTATGGTCACCAAATCTAAAACTTGAAGTATAGAAATAAAAGAGGTATCTTCCAAGAACAAATTTACCAATATTTGACAAAACCGTTATGGGGGCTGTATTATATAGGGTCATCTAGGGCATATGCTGCATATCCAAATAGTGGCATCCTTATGATGATAGAACTATTATGTAGGAGAATTTTATGCAAGAACACCTAAGGGAACTTACTACATAGTCATATAAAGGAGCTTTAAAAAAATTGACATTCTATTGCTAAAAGTCGATGAAAGTTTACGGAGATTTGTATTTTCCTAAGCATAGAGTTTGGTTTATGGAGAAAAGTACCTGAATATAGAGGGGATATTTCCAGTCATGATTTTCAAAAGAATTGTAGGAATAATCTCTCTATAAAGGTTTGACCCAAACCTAGGAAATACGGTGTCTATAGTTTTAGGCCACATGACTAGGACTATAATATCATGGAAACAATGGATGATATGTGGTCAAATGATCAAGGTTATTTCAATATTATTTGAACAAATGGAGAAAGAAAATGTGTAAACCATGGTCTTGGAGGCTTTTAGGTCAAGAGAAAGGATATGAGAAAAATATACAACAAATTACCGCTTTTAAAATACGAGTTCCTATATATCGTCATCAAAGTTTGAAGGGGAAAAAAGAGTCTTCTACTAAGGATGAAGTTACCACTATTTGAAAAACCCATTATAGGGGCTACATTACACTAGTCCATATAAGGAATATACTATATAGCCAAATAGTGAAATCCTTTGGTTTACATGCTCGTTATGTAGGAAAATTTTATGCAAGGCCACCTAGGGGTATGTCCTGCATAGTCAGGCAAAAGAGTTTTTAGGTATCAGAAACTCTGCCACCAGAAACTGAAGAAAGATTATGAAAATCTGAAAGTATTCAAGATTAAGAGTTTAAAATGTGAAAGGGGTGATGTTCAATGCACAAGAGAAATATTTGAATCAATATTGGCCATGAGTTTGGAGTCCCATACATAGATCTGACTTATGTATAATGGGAATATATTTTGTTTCCTTAGTGGGATCTCTAAGGAGAGGACCCAAAATAAAGGGATCCTATATAGATTTTTAATTTTATGTTGGAGATGGAGAATTTTCTTTTATCCCATAGCTGGAACTAAGATCTAAGTCCTAGATTTCAATAAATATCTCAATAGGATGAGAATCAAGCCATACATAGTTCTTTGGGAACCGTGCAGTTTAAATTCATACGGCAAGGAAATTAGGGGCTTTGATATAAATATCATTTGAATATCCTAATATAGATCTAACTCATACATGGGGGAGAAGAGGATTTTTACATCATGCTGCAGTTGGGTCTAGGATTGAAAATATGGACATCACTACGTATCTCATATAAATGAGAATCAAGCCACATGCAGTTCTTGTAGGTCCATGTAGTTTATTGTCACGTGGTAAGGACGTGAAGTGATTCCGACGTGAAAAGGAATATTACAGATAGAACAGAGAATAGGACCCAGGTATCACTACATATCTTGCTGAAGCAAGAATCAAGCCAGACGTAGTTCTTAAATAAAGGTTCCCTCACTCTAATCGAACTCACAAGTGAGGGATAAATGATATTTCTGAATACGGGTTCATACATAATATAGAAACACATATTGAATATCCTTATGTAGATCTGATTCATACATGGGAGAATAAAGGAATTAATTGAATGATGTTGCAACTAGGTCCAAGATTTTAAAGTCTGGACGTTGCTACGTATCTCATATGGTTGAGAGTCAAGCCAATTCCTATGCAATTTAACATCTTGCGGTGAGGATGAAGGTGAATTGACGTGAAATTAATACATATCTCATAAAAATGAGAATTAGAACACACATAGTTTTAAGGAGATCATGTAGTTTATTGTCACGTGATGAGGACATATAACCCAAATTAGGAATTGAAATACCTTATTTATGAAGACAAGTGCTTTAACCAATTCCTAAGCCCATATGAGCTGTGCTCGGTGTGAGAAACAAGGATCGATAAAAGGTATCTTGTGCAACACAAAGGTATAACAAGTGAAGGATAAGGGTATGATAATTATATGGTGGCTGATCCATGTTATAGGACCCGAGCATCACTATGTATCTTACGAAAGCAAGAATCAAGACACATGTAGTTCTTGAGATTTTTCCCCATATCAATCAAGTAATGATATGAGGAAGATGGCTTTTTATAATTTCTAGGATGATGGTTGGGCCTATAGAAAAAATTCTAGGCATCACCATGTATCTCATTAAAATGAGAATCAAATTACAAATCTTGGAAGAAGTCCCTATGAAAATTTGATTCGTGCATAGGTAAAAGAAAGAGGGGTTTCTTTCAGGAAATCACAGTTGGGACCAAGATTGGAGATATGGGTGTCACTACGTATCTCATATGGATGAGAATCAAGACACACTTAGTTCTTGAAACATTCCCTATGCAGGTTTGATTCATACACATAGGGAATAAAGTTTTTTTTTTAATTTTTTTATCATGGCTGGGCCCAAGATTGGAGATCTAGGCGTCACCATGTATCCCATTAGAATGATAATCAAGCCACATGTAGTTCTTGAAAATAGTATTCCATAGACATATATGACTCATAAACATAAGGAATGGGGGAATTTTTATTTTGTTGTGGATGGGCCCAAGATTGGAGATCTAGGCATCTCTACGTATCTCATTGGAATGAGAATAAATCCATACATAGTTCTTGAAAAGGGGTATCTATGAAGATTTGATTCAAAAATTGGGAGAAATGGGACTCCTATGCCACTAAGGAGTAGCAATGATGCGATTAATTCTTGCACATGGAAGCTACTCATTTTTAAAGAACCATAAGGAATGCCAATTTTTGGTATCTTGGGGGATTTATTAATGTCAAATGAAGGAGACATTAACCGTATAATTTAATGTCATGTAGTGAGGACAAATGATGTCGTGCAGTTTAATGTCATGTGACAATGAAAACGATTCTATGCATTTTAACATTGTACAACATAGACACATATGGTTGTTATGTAGTTTAATGTATTACAACTAGGACATTACTCTATGTGATTACACAAAGTACTTCTTTAATAATCTTTCATTAGTTGTAGTTGTAATAAGTTCTCCATCCATTGAGATTAGAGAATAAGCTTCATTAGAGTATACCATATGTATGGAATAAGGTCCTTCTCACTTTTCCTTAAGATTTGGATGCTTCTTTCCTAGTATCATCAGAGTCTTGAGGACTAATACCAATTCTCCTTGAAGAAATGAGCATAGGTGAAATTTATTGTTAAAAGATCATGCTATTCTATTTTGGTAGACTTTCAAATGATGCAATTTATGAAATCTCTTTTCGTCTAGTCATTCCAGCTCATAAAATCACTTCTAAGACTATTAATATGTAGATAACTGGCCACATATGGCAACTCGGAGTGAAGGAAATTGAACTTCAATAGACAAAACTCCTTATTTCCCTACACCAATGAATATAAGGTTGACAATGTTTTAGTACAAGTAGTAGTCCGATAAGCCCGAAAATCATGCAAGATCTTATTAGCCTAATAATTTTTATCTTTATCCACCATCTTTGGAAGTATATTCAATAGGGTATTGTTGAAATCCTCTATCTGTCCATTGGTCGCTGCATGGTAGCGAGATGAATGGTTGGATTGGTATTGTGCTTCTGATATAGTTTCTTTAACTCAATAGAACAGGAATTGGTGCCACTATCCATCAATATGGTATGAGGGACACCAAATCTGATAATGATATTAGCTTTGAAAAAGCTAAAAATGTTTTTGGCCCTGACTTCCTTGATAGGTATTGCTTCAGCCCATTTGAAGAAGAAATTGGCAGCAGTAAGAATATACCTGAACTACTTGGCTATAGATAGAGGATATAGTACTATCACATCCATTCCCTATGTAGAAAATATCCAAGAGTATTTAGAAATATGTAGCAATTTTGGGGGTTAATGAATGAATTTAGCATGCATCTGGCAAGGATGACACTTCTTAATGAAATCTATGCAATCTTGCATCATCGAAGGCCAAAAGTATCCAAGATTTTGGATTTGATCAGAAATCCTATGCCTAGATTAATGAGCACCACAAGATCCTGTATGTAATTCTTTCATGATAGCCACATTTTCATCCCCATCAATTCATTTGAGAAGAATTCCATCAAATCCTCGTCTATAAAGGATCTTCTGATGATTTGGGCCATCATAAAGATTGAAATTAACTGCTCATCACTGGACCTATTCTCTTTTAATTCTACCCAGTGTAAGTACCCCATTTTGGATATATTCCATGATGGGTGTTATCTATCCCATGGTATGACCATATGGCTCAGAAATGAGACTGATTTCATTGATTTCCTCTATTATGACTTGAACAAAAGGTGAAACCACTCGACGATGAGAAATACTAATGATTGTTTCATCCTGATTTGAATCTTCCAAGGTTGTGGCTGCATTTTCCAATGCATCATCTTGGGCATTTTGTAACCGCGGGACGTAAGACATTGTTGACTCTGAGGGGATTTTTTCCATTAAACCTCAAACATAATCACACAAGGGTATTAGTTAATTCTTTTTTAATGGAATAATTCCCATTGATTTGTTTGATTACCAATTATAAATCACCTTTCACCTCCAGGTAATCCACTGGTACTTGGAGTGCTAATTCCATGCCTACAATGAGAGTTTGACATTCTGCTTCATTATTGGTACCACCTTCTAATAACAGAAAGGAATATGGCAACACTACCTTCTCCAGAGAGATAAGCACAATTCCTAACCCAACTTTGTTAAGTTTAGATTTTTCCATTCTCTTCCCCATTGGACTTCTAGAATCATTCGGGGACTTTCTTGAATAGAGAATATTTCTACATCAGGAAATTCGATATTCAATGATGTATCTTCCACATATGGGTGATCAATAATAAAATCTGATAAATCTTGACCTTTTACTACTTTTTGAGGCACAAACTATATATAAAACTATTGTAGAATAATTTCCCACCATGCTAGACGTCCTGTAAGCATAAGATGATTGAGGATAATTTTAAGTGGGTTATTGCGAGATAACAAGTGGACCTCATGATGCTTCAAATAGTGTCTTAATTTCTGAACTACAAAGATTAATGCTAGGTAAATTTTCTCAATATCTTAATACCGAGTATCTACATTGAACATGGTTTGACTGAGATAATAAAGGTTGTTTTCATTCCCAGTATCATTCTTTTGTGCAAGGAAGGAACCTAGTGATCGCTCCAAGGCTATCGCATAAATAATGAGTGACTTTTATTCAATAGTTAGCATCAATACTAGAGGGATCAAGAGGTATTTATTAAGGATATCAAATGATTCTTGGTAGTCATTGGTCCACTGATATGTGACCCCTTTCTTCATAAATTTGGTGAAGGGAAAACACTTTCCTTCAAAATTGGCTATGAAGCGCCAAATATAGGCCAAGTTTCCTTGAAGTACTCTCAATTATTTCAAGTTTAGAGGAGGTAAAATGTTATGGATAGAATTAGTCTTGTCAGGGTTGACTTCGATGCTGTGATGACATACAACAAAACCGATAAATTTCCCCGAGGTTCCCCGAAATCACATTTCAAGGGGTTCATCTTCAAATTATGTTTCTGAAGCTTGCTGAATATAGTATCTAGATAAACCAAGTGATAAGAATTTTGTTTGGACTTAACCAATAGATCATCCACATATCATTCAATGAATTTCCCTAATAAAGGTTTGAAAATATGGTTCATTTCATGTTGATATGTCATACCATCATTCTTCAATCCAAAGGGCATTACCTAATAGAAAAATATTCCTTGAGGGGATATAAAATAAATATATTCCTCATCTTATGGGGCCATTTGGATTTAGTTATACCAAGAGTATCCATACATAAATGATAGATCTTTATATCCAATGCTTGCATCAATCAAAAGTTCTATGATTGGAACTGGAAAGTTATCTTTGGGAAAATGCGAGTTAAGATCTCTGAAATCAATGAAAACTCTGATTTTCCCATTCTTATTTTTCACTAGGAAAATTTTGGCCATTCTTTTGGGATATTTCTCCTCCCTTATAAATTTATCGTTGATAATATTGTCAACTTTAGCCTTAATTTTAGAGGCATGAGTTGGGTGCGTTCTTCTTACCACCTGCTTAAATCCTCGATGCTCTTCTAGAAAACCCAAATGACGAGTGGCCATGTTGGGGTCAAGGCGTATAATTTGTATATAGTTATAAGGAAATACATCTTGGTGTTTCTTTAGAAAAGAATTATACACCTCTTTCTCTTCATAATTCATGGTCTCACTAACTAGAGTGGGGCGTGGATCTTCCTTTGTACCCAAATTTATTTCTATGAGCTCATCCATAGTAGTGAAGATGCCTTCCTCGAATGCCATAGGGGAATCCCTGAGATCTTCCTATTCTTCCTTTTTCTCATGTTTCTATTCTTCTATTTCTTCTTGAAGGGTAGGTGATGAAGCAAGATACTCAGATCTAGGGGAGGAGTTGGTATTTGGACCTCCTGAAGAAGAAGCAACCATTTATAACCCTAATAATGATGAAGGGTATTCTGGGAGTATTGAAGTGGAAATAATGGGTTGGGAATCAGCATCCTTGTCTTTCTCTATTAATGAAAAAAATTCTTCTATCCTGGATGATGATGAAAATACCTGCTAAAGTTCAGTGGATGGAATGAAGACATATCTATTTAATATTTCACCACTATTTGGTAAATCAATAATTTCTCCCATACTATCAGGATCAATTTCCACAACTGACATTATAAAAGTCACTGAACGAGTGCTTGGATTTGGGTATACCCTTTCAATTTGATTGATAAGAAGCACTTAATTTTCACTAAGATTCTTGAATGGGTTGACTGGGATCTTTTTCAGACTATTAGGAGAATTGATTCTTATTATATTTTTTTTCCACATAACTTTTTCCCTTTGTGTGATAGAACTATACCTCAATATATTGAGATTCACAAGTTTTTAATGGTGCCTTGTCATTGAGAAATGTCCCAATTTGATCATCAAAGAAATACTTGTGACATTGGTGGCATGATAATGTCCGCATGCTGATGTAACCAAGGCCTTCCAAGGAGAATGTTGAAAGCTGTGTCCTTTCAGACAAACATGAAATTTAAACTAGATACAAGATCCCCAAACTAAGTTCTGAGTGTAATCCCACCTAGAGTTTCTTGTTCATTCTTGTCATAACCTTGCAACATCAAAGTGGAGGGAGATAAGTCAGATTCAGTGAGACCCAACCGATGAAGTGTACATATGGGAATGAGGTTGACTCATGATCCATCATCAATAAAGGATCGTCAAATGTCTATATCATTAACCTTTCATGCAGTTATATCTTTCACAGATGAAGATGAGGATGATGTTTTCTAAGGCTGAAATAAAGCAACCAGAAACTTGTTCATTCCAAAAAGAGTATACTTTGTTCTTTAACACCTCAAACTATCTTCGTTTTGATATTTTTGATCATATTGATGAGGAAATAATTGTTGCTGATGCTTAGGAGGAGGATCCCTATGGTATGATAATGGATTTTAAGTAGAAGTAGATATAAGCACTTTCTTGAGTGTAACTGTGGAAACCTCTACTTTTCCTATTCTCCTTCCCGGAGTTGATGGGATTACATGAGACTTATCTTTGGTTTCTATGATGGAATTATCCACTTGTTGGGTGATTTAATTAAGGTCTCAAAACCCTCCTCTGCATTTCATAGGGACTAGAGGTGTGCACAACTCATCACCAAGATTTTCCACACAGATTGAAATCAACTTTTCTTGAGTAAGTGTTATATTTAAGGAGTATGTTAATATTTTTCACCGAGCAATGAAATATGAAACTTTTTCATTCTCTATTTGTTTTCAGTTTGTAAGATCAAAGACTATTTTTTATAGCATTGAGCTAAATTGGAAAAGTAATTTTTAATGGAGGTGTTCCCATCCAGTGATCAATCGAGACTGCAAACTTGTATACCGGACAAAGGCCAACCCCTGTAGTGACTGCATAAAACATATGAGATCTACTGCTTCTTGTTGTTGAGGGGTCCCCATCATGGGATCACAGTGAGAAATGAAATTAATCAAGTGCTTCTCTAGATCTCCCAAACCATTAAATATCGGAAATGTGGTATTCACAATGTTTGGCAGTGGAGGAATCAGATCTACCCACTCAGGGTAAGCCTTATTTTCCAGTTTTACTGGTGCAAACCATTCTTCCATAACTTCCAATCAAATTTTTAATGACTCAATTGCATTCATAAGCATTTGAGGAATATCTGGATGAGATGTGACTTATATAGGTACAACAACTAGAGCCTGAATTGGTGCAGCAACTAGAAAGACCACCGGTGGTGGTGCTACTGGTATTTTTCTTGGATAACCCATGGGGACAGGCCTATAAGGATGTGATTGAACCTCATATAGCTATGTACCCAATTAAGTGAAATCATTATCCACATTAGTAGTTGCAAAAAACCCTCTTTGTTGAGAAGATCCTACTGGATGTGCAAGCTGAGGATTTTCTTATGAAGCATGTCTGACAGGAATGATACAACAGAGTAACTGTGCATTGAGTCTTATTAACTCCTTTATTTCCTCCTCTTGATAGGAAAATCTTTATTCAAGTGAAATAGATTGAACTTATCTATAGGTAAGGTGAAACATGGTTTAATCTTTACTTTTCTCCCTGTTAGGTGCCTTTCAAAAAGGTGGAAGTGAATTATTTAAGCGAACACCTTGATTTAGGAAAATCCTTTTTTTTCTGTTATGCACACCTCCATAATTTGCTTCGGTGTATATCGTATTATAAATAAGAACTTCATCCTCCAAATCCACCAAACTGGACTCATTTTATAGAGGATCTTCCAAAATGGAATTAATGACATTCACCGACACATAATGCATCAATGACATTCTACCATTATCTTTGTGAGATCACCTTATTCTTCATCCTCCATGAGACTTTGTTCTCCTATTTGTTGGTTCCCCAGGAACTATTTGATGGATAGTAATCTGAAGGGAATACCCATATAGCTCAGTTTTATGTTCACTTTGTGTCTTCTTCCCTAATCAGGAGAAAACCGAATTCCATTAAAGAGGGGATTATGGATGTGAAAACCCCTCCAACCCTGTGGGATGAGGCTGTTCCTATTCTTCTTCCTCAACCCTTCTGGCTCTACTTGTTGACTCCAAAGGTTGGGTTAAAAAAGACCCTAGCCTTCTAGGTTGGAGTGGTTCCTAAACTTCTATGGCTGATATTAGTGCAACTTCTCTTCGGATTTTATGAATTCTAGTCTGAACATTGCCTGGGTGCATTATCTGACACCCACTTAAATCACATGTTTCAGAATACCGTTGTACTATTTCAGAAATTTGTGCAATCTGATGGTTGAAATACTCTAAGCAAGAAACCTGATCAATGTTCTTAGATGCTTGATGCAAAAGTATCTCGACATCTTTCTCTCTTTGGGCCCGACTTTGGTGAAAAACGATCGAGGCCTGTTCTTGCTGAGCATCTCTTCGGCCATGAACAATTGTTTTGTCATATCTGGTTTTGAGGCAAGAACATTTCATGAGACCACTTCTGATAGGATTTGCTGATTTTGGAGTGCAGTAAAATTCAATGCTCCATGTAAACCCCGCCCTCTGATATGAACACTAGGTGGGGTTTCTATGATCAATTATGTAACACCCCAAGATTCTACAGTACGCTTCTCTTTGAATAATGCGATAACATGTGATGTACGCAACATCGAGTTCTAACACACCGCAACCAATCAAACTAGCCGTTATGAATAGTAATACCTGCCTTTTGAAATTATATATATTTTATATTTCAAAATGTACTTCATTTTTGGTTTCGGAATATCGAAATTATCCTAAGATGAATTTTTGGTATTTTTTTGAGAACTTCCAATTTTTATGAATAGTGAAAAATACTTAAAAACAACTTTTTTAATCAAAATAATTTATAGTGATAAATTATATTATTGAGTGGTTTTAAAGTATAATTAGAATATAGTTTTACCATTTTATCCAATGGTGTTCATTAGAATTAATTTCACTTTGAAATTGGACCTAAACAATTGTCAATCTTTTGGTATATATTGTTTCTTAAAAACATGCTATTTATTGTGACAGCGAGAATTAATTATAAAATTAATTAATGCAACTTATATGTTTGGAATTTTGTAAAATTGAAATCATTTTTTAATTCGGAATATCAATTATAGCTTAGGGTGAAATTTTGGCATTGTTCTGAAAAACTTCAATTTTTGATGAATAGTGAAACTACTAAGTGGTAGTTAAAAAACTGAATTTTTCATAAAACACAATTTTACCACTTCTGTGAATGAAATTTAGAAAATCCGAGAGACACGGTTAATATCAAGAAGTAAAATGTGGTTCAATGAGATGAAAATAATTTTTTGTGAATAGTAACTTTTTACTTTTATTTACCACGGTTAAAAGTAAATATGGTAATTAAGGGTAATTAAGGGTAAAAATGATATTACTATTACCCTAACACATGTCCTAATTCTATTGGACAAGTGTATCTCGACCAGAAACAACCTTAGGAATAAAATATTATCATTTAGGTCCACTTGGATTAGACTAGGACATTTATTATTATTTAATTCAAAGAAGAGTTAAAAGAGTTAAAATCAATGTTTATTTACTAAATTTTTTTTAATATAGGGTTATACATAAGATAAATTAGATTTTAAATATTCATTAGAAATATAAAAAGATTCACTACATAATGATATTTTATTTATAATTTTTATACATTAAATAATTTAATTTATATATGACACAATGATGATGCAGTAATTACCATAATAGTGAAAAATTAAAATAATTGATATTATAAATACCCAAATAAATATAATATGAGACTTTTAATGAATTAAAATAATTTTATAGGATAATATGACATATTAGGATTGATTTAATTGACTTTGTTCTAAGTAATCATTCTGTTATAAGTTTCACAAAATTCAACTATTGAATAGTGTCAAAATTGACATAAAAGAGTTTTTAAAACAAATATTATATTATTAATTGATATTAAATTACTAAAAATCTAAGGTTCGGTCAAGAGACTTATATCATGATAGGTGTATCATTACTGGACCACTTGGGACTCGCTTGGATGTATATAGTAAGTTTATTAACTATATAATATAAAAATACAAAGTGACATGGTAAATGTCAAACTAATTAACTAAGAGTTAAAACTAAAAGATAAGGTTAATATAGTAACCCAAACCTGTCTAAATTCTATTGGTTGAATGGTTTTAGACCTATCCCCACCTTAACCTTTGAATAATATACTTTTTAGCCATTAAAAACTGAATATGAATTTATTATAAATTAATATTTCTAGCTTTTCCAAAGGTGCCCCTCACCCCTCTTATAAAAGGGAACCCCCCTTTCTCATTACTTCACACCTTCAAAGCCTTTTGGTTCGGCCAAAATCTGCCCAAATACTCTCTCAACTTCCCTCACTACAACCTAGAGGCCTTAGTTTGATTAGAAAGCCATCCTAAGGATCCCTTTTGATCAAATCAAAAGGAAGAACCCGAAGAAGAGGTAATGTTTTCACCACCCTTTTTCAAATTCATTTCTTCTTCCACTTCTTCTTCTTTTGTTGTTAAAATTCTAAAATAATAACTCTAGTATCATATATATACTTTGATGTTATTATAAATATGGTACAACCATATTCAGTATTCTATCCACCCTTTGAATAACATGTCACCATACGTGCGTACGTACGGCTTACCGTCTCCACGTCGTGGTGTAATTGTTATTCAATATATTATTATATGGATGGGTATAATAATGATGTGTAACTCATGTAAATAATAAATATAACATGATAATGATTCTGTATATATGATATACTATCCAATTATATGTTATTTTAATATCAAAAGAATGATATTGTCGCTCGTGCGTACGTACGGACTACCGTCTCCACGAACGCGATGAGATTCATTCTCCATCGTATCCATTCAAGTATAATTATCATTTGATGATTTAAAAATAATGTTTAAGGACTTGATATCATTCTGGATATGAATAAGATACAACCTATCCATGACAAACATGGCTTACGTAACAAAACATATAAAAGAAAACGAGTAAGTTAACACCCGAAATGACGATAATACTAAGATATTATTAACAAAGCAATGTTAAAAGATCATATATGATATCATATTAATATATATGATTCTTGTATAATTTAATAACAATTATTTCACCATTATATAGGAGGTTAACCTACCCTCAACCAAGTAAAAGTACAAGGTAAGGGTTATTTCACAATCTCTTCATTATCCGAGGTTGTTTATACGCAATAATCTATTGGGATCTCTTTATCATCCACATCCATGTTTCTTAAAAATTTATTTCAAAACATTTTTAATATTTACAAGAATATGGGTTAAAGTCATTTATACCCTTGTTTGACTTTTTATAAGTGTTTTATAAAGGAATCTTTCTGTCGTTTTCCAAACGAGGTGCTTTTTAACCTTTTTGACAGAATTAAGGTAATAATGTTTTTTTTAACTTATACGGCGGGTGCGGTTATTTTTCGCCGTTATAAAATCGTCAAAGCTTCCCTTACAAGCTTATAAGAATGTTTTCAAAGAAAATGTTTTATTTCTTAAATATATGACTCTTAAATGATTTCAAAATAGAAAGAGATATTTCTCTAAAAAGAGTTTTGATTTCATCTATGTCAACATCCTTTGATGGATTTTACGCTTATTTGAAGTTGATTTATTATGATACAAAACTTTTATATTGTATTGAAGGTTTTGTGATATGTTTGACTGCGGATGTGCTATTTTTATACTGTTCATAGTTTATGGTGAAAGTATTGACATTTTGTATGCTAGTTTTAATACGAATGTTTTTGTTATGTTTAAACCTTTTCATATGGGAATGCATTGGACTTAATATGTGACGGGTGGAGCCCGCTATAGCTCCTCGATGCATCAGTAGGTCTCATGAGACAAACTAGTGTCTTGACACAAGGTCTTGGAAAAATATTATTTGTAGTCTTGGCACGAGGCCTTGGCTATGTGGTTATGATAGTCTGTCATTATGCATTACATCATTATGAAAGTGGTAATTGATATTGCATGTGATTATTCGATTAGTAGAATATCCATGTGAATAAGTAAATGGCATTATTTCATTTTATTTTTTCCATACTATGTTTAAGTTCAAGTTTAAAAGGCTTTTGTTTTAAGTTATACATTTCCTTAAATGTTTATTCTTATTTATGAAAGTTTCCGCTGTATTGTTATCCTTACTGGGCATTTGAGCTCACCCTTTTCTATGTTTTATTTTTCTCAGGATGTGAAGAATTAATTTATGAATGACTTGAAGGGATAGTATGTGGGGATATGAGTGTGGGATATGAAGACTATGTTGTTGTAGTAGTTTTTCACTTTATGATGTAATGTAAAACTTTATGAATATATATAGTGTTTCCAAGGCTACTAAACCAATCGGTCTTTCGAGATTTGATCTTTCTTGTGATCATGCCAATGTTATGTACTAATGCACCGACTCTAGGTAACTGGGGTTGGGGCGTTACAGTTGGTATCAGAGGAAGTTTAGTACAAACCTTGGAAGCTAGATTTAGATAAACTCAGATTAGAGCACATGGACCTAAGATGAACTTTGAGGATTAGTATAGAATAACTTCCTAGAATTTTGGTATTGTAGAGATTTTGTGAGTTTTCCGAGCAATACATCCCTGTCTGGATACGAGCTGGTAGAGGCGGCTCTGGCACAGATGTACCTAGGGGTAAAACCCGAAAACACCGCTTTGAGATAGACTCGAACGGGAACTGGTGCACGACAACGGGCCTTGCTGCACTCTTGGTTACGACAAACCCGGGGGATATGCTTAGGATAACTCTCATTTTCTTTACAAATCATTATGAAGGGTTTATGAGTATATACTTCCTCAAAGAAAACATTTTTATGATTATGGATTATATCTATAAATAGTTCAATTAATGTTAAGTGTTTTATAAGTATGAGATTATGTATTTTGATTCCTAAACTGATCTAGTTTATGCCATTGTTTAGAAATAGTGCCTAGTGGAAGAAATGGAAACCGTATCAATGCACACACTCCATGTAGGGATTTCCCTCCTGCTCAAGATAATTATAGTGGATCTGGTGATGCAACTGGTGCCGATCAGCTAATCACCATACTGGGACAACTTACTCAGCTTATGAATAATAACCTTACCCGTATGGAGCACCCTGATCCACATCATGGAGGATCAATGTTAGATCGCTTCATGAGGCAACAACCACCAACGTTCAATGGGAGTACAAATCCCTTAGTAGCTGAGCAATGGATATTTTCCCCAGAGAAAATATTTTAGGCTTTGGGGAGTAGTGAAAGGGAAAAAGTTATCATGGCAGTTTACCGCCTCACTGGAGATACTGATCAATGGTGGCCATTGATTCAAAATATGAAGGAAGATGATGAAGTATCAAATATGGAATGGAGGGAGTTCAAAGATCTGTTTTTAGAAAAATACTTTCCTCGCGATCATCGAGCAGATATGGAAAGGCAGTTTCTGAGTCTGAGACAAAAGGAGGAAGAGAATGTCACAAAGTATGAGGCTAACTTTACAAGGTTAGCAAGGTATGCTGGAGATTATATACGTAACCCAATAAGTAAGATTGATCGTTTCTTTGATGGGTTAAAACCATTTCTCCGTCGAGCATTAGTATCACAATCCTTCTTGCCGTACGAAGACATTGTCTCATGTGCTATCAAGACCGAAAAGGAATTCTCTAAGTCTTATGACTTTAAAGCAAAGAAAGAGAAGAAGAGATCTTCTGATCAATCTGGGAATGGAAATAAGCGGAAGAAGGGAAATGTTGAATATCCATCCTGTGGTAAATGTGGGAAGAAACACCCCGGTACTTTCTTGAAGGGAATGAGAGTCTGTTACAAGTGTGGTGAAAAAGGCCACCAAGCTCGTGATTGCAAAGGGAAGAAGTAAGCTACCAATGTTCAGTGCTAAAATTGAAGGGATATGGGGCATTATGAAAATGAATGTTCTAAGCGTCAGGGGAACTTACCTCAGAAAATTCCAAGGGATCAAGGCCAATCTTATGCTATCACTACTGCTGAGGTAGAAGCTCCGAAAGACGTGGTCGCAGGTAATTTAATGGTTTTCTCAAGTTTAGAAAATGCATTATTTGATTCTGGATCATCGCATTGTTTCATATCTTCCCAGTTTGCTAAGAAAATTAGATATTTCCAATTTGATTTAACAAGGGAGTTGTCAGTTAAAACCCCTAAGGGAAGTATCATTGTAACAAAGTTTTGTGAATCAGTCCCCATTAGAGCACATAAATGTTCTTTATCTGCTGATCTCATCGTCATACCTATGATTGAGTTTGATATAATCCTCGGTATGGACTGAATTTCAGACTATGATGCGAAGATTTATTGTAAGAATAAAGAGGTTACGATTATTGATGATGATGATAAGGAACACATTATCTTTAGATCAGAATCGTCACCACCTAATTCTTATCTAGATCCACCCCCAGTAGATCAACTAAATTCAATTATTGGGGAGGAAGAGAATGAAATGACTATGGGTGAGGAAAGGAATGTTCAAATAGAGGATGTACCTGTTGTTAAAGAATATGTAGATGTGTTTCCGGAAGATTTACCTGGACATCCTCTAGAATGAGAAGTTGAGTTTTCCATTGATTTAATTCCTGGATCAAGGCCTATATCGAAGACCCCTTATAGAATGGCCACTGTAGAATTAGTCAAACTAAAGAAACAACTAGATTAATTGAGTAATAAAGGATTTATTCTCCCAAGTGTTTCTCCATGGGGAGCCCTTGTTCTTTTTGTTAAAAAGAAAGATGGATCCATGAGGTTATGTATCGACTATAGGGAGATAAATGCTATAACAATAAAGAAAAAGTATCCCCTACCTTGCATTGATGATTTATTTGACCAACTGCATGGAGATCAATACTTTTCAAAGATTGACCTTTGATTTGGATACCATCAGTTGTGTGTGAAGAAGGAAGACATTCTGAAGACAACATTTCGAACCAGGTACGGGCATTACGAGTTTACTGTAATGACTTTTGGATTGACTAATGCACCCTCTGTATTCATGGATATAATGAATAGAGTTTTCAAGGAGTATCTCAATGAATTTGTAGTGGTATTTATTGATTATATCTTGGTATACTCCAAAATCTATGAAGATCATGAAAATCACTTGCGCATTATCCTGAAGACTCTGAGAAGACATGAATTATATGGAAAGTTTAGCAAGTGTGAATTCTAGCTTCATGAGATTTATTTTCTTGGACATATTGTCTCTAAAGATGGAATCTCTCTTGATCCTTCTAAGACCAAGGCAATACAAGAATGTCCAGCACCAATGAATATAACTGAGGTACGTAGTTTTATTGGTTTGGCAGGTTATTATCGACGTTTCGTCCAGAATTTTGCCCGATTGGCTAACCCATTAATGAAGCTCACACGTAAAGGGGTTAAATTTGTTTGGACAAAAGAGTGTGAAGAATGTTTCGAAGAACCGAAGAGAAGATTAGTGAATGCTCCTATATTGACTCTACCATCGGGGAATGATGGGTTTGTTATTTATAGTGATGCATCGAAGAAAGGACTTGGTTGTGTCCTTATGCAGAATGATAGGGTTATTGCCTATGAATCATGACAGTTGAAAATTCATGAACAAAACTACCCTACTCATGATCTCGAGTTAGAAGCTGTGATCTTTTCTTTGAAGATATGGAGGCACTACCTCTATGGTGAAAAATGTGAGATTTATACTGATCACAAGAGTTTGAAGTATATTTTCTCACAAAAAGAACTCAACATGAGGCAAAGGAGATGAATTGAATTACTCAAGGATTATGATTGTACGATACACTACCACCCGGGGAAGGAAAACAAGGTGGCAGATGCTTTGAGCAGAAAAGGCCATGGAGTTTTGAACAATATGAGAATTGAAAGGGATCCAATTTTCATGGATCTAGTGAAGATGGACATGGGAATAACCAGGGAAGGTGAAACATCAATGCTTTTTCAAATGGTTGCCAAACCATCTTTACTAGAAAGAATTAAGAGTTCTCAGACCGATGATGAAGAATTTCAAAGGAAGATTAAAGATGTGAATGATGGGAGATTGAGAGACTTTGTGTATGAAGATGGAATTTTGAAATTCGGGAAGATGCTTTGTGTTCCCGATATACCTGATCTAAAAAGGGAATTGCTGGATGATGCTCATAGTTCCAATTTCTCTATAAACCCTGGGAGCACCAAAATGTATAGATATCTGAAGGAACATTTTTGCTGGGACAACATGAAGAGGGAGATTGCTGATTTTGTGTCAAGATGTATGGTTTGCCAACAAGTGAAAGCTGGAAGGCAACATCCTGGAGGAGTCATGCAACCTCTTCCCATACCGCAGTGGAAATGGGACAATATTACGATGGACTTTGTCATGGGGCTACCAAAGACTCCAGGAACGATGTAATATGGGTTATTATTGATCGTCTTACCAAGTTAGCACATTTTCTTGCTATACGAGAAGATCTACCATTGGAACGTCTAGCAAGACTATATATTAATGAAGTTTTGAGACTTCATGGAGTACCCCTATCGATTGTTTCTGATCGTGATCCCGGTTTTACTTCAAGATTATGGAAGAGTATTCAGAAATCCCTGGATACTGAACTTCATTTGAGCACTGCCTACCACCCTCAGACAGACGGACAATCAGAACGGACTATTCAAACCTTAGAAGACATGTTGAGATCTTGCTCACTTGACTTTCAGGGTATGTGGGATCAATATTTACGTTTGGTAGAATTTTCCTATAATAATAGCTTCCATTACAGTATTCAGATGGCACCATATGAAGCGTTATACGGAAAGAGATATCACACACCAACCTATTGGGATGACGTTGGTGAAATAAAACTTGTAGGTCCAGAACTGGTGGAGGAAACGAAGGAAAAGGTGAAGGTAATCCAAAATCATATCAAAGCAGCTCAAAGTAGGCAAACGAGCTATGACGATAATCGAAGGAAGGATTTGGAATTTCAAGTCAGTGATCATGTTTTCCTGAAGGTATCTCCATGGAAGAGAGTCGTACGTTTTGGTAATAAAGGTAAATTGATTCCCAGGTACATCGGACCTTTTGAAATTCTAGAACTAATTGGGGCTGTAGCTTACCGATTGGCAATGCCGCCAAGTCTCTCCAAAGTTCACGATGTGTTCCACGTATCTCTGTTGAGGAAATACATGCCTAACCCAACGCATGTACTCACCTATGAAGAATTAGAACTGGAACCCGATCTGTCTTATTGTGAAGAGCCCGTCAAGATTCTTGATACAGGAGAACAAGTACTGAGAAACCGGACGACGCGTCTGGTAAAAGTTTTGTGGAGAAACCATAAGATGGAAGAGGCAACGGGGGAACCCGAGGAACTTATGATGAAGAACCACCCGATTCTTTTCATGCGGTAGTATTCTGGAAATTTCGAGGACGAAATTATTTGAAGGAGGGCAGAATGTAACACCCCAATCTTCTACAGTACGCTTCTCTTTGAATAATGCAATAGCGTGTGTTGTACACAACATCAAGTTCTAACACACCACAACCAATAAAACTAGCCGTTGTGAATAGTAATACCTGATTTTTGAAATTATATATATTTTATATTTCAAAATGGACTTCATTTTTGGTTTCAGAATATCGAAATTATCCTAAGATGAATTTTTGGTATTTTTCTGAGAACTTCCAATTTTTATGAATAGTGAAAAATACTTAAAAACAACTTTTTTAATCAAAATAATTTATAGTGATAAATTATATTATTGAGTCGTTTTAAAGTATAATTAGAATATATTTTTACCATTTATCCAATGGTGTTCATTAGAATTAATTTCACTTTGAAATTGGACCTAAACAATTTTCAATCTTTTGGTATATATTGTTTCTTAAAAACACGCTATTTGTTGTGATAGCAGGAATTAATTATAAAATTAATTAATTCAAGTTATATGTTTGGAATTTTGTAAAATAGACATCATTTTTGAATTCGGAATATCAATTATAGCTTAGAGTGAAATTTTGGCATTGTTCTAAAAAACTTCAATTTTTGATGAATAGTGAAACTACTAAGTGGTAGTTAAAAAAATGAATTTTTCATAAAACTTAATTTTACCGCTTCTTTGAATGGAATTTCGAAAATCTGAGAGACACGGTTAATATCAAGAAGTAAAATGTGGTTCAATGAGATGAAAATAATTTTTGGTGAATAGTAACTTTTTACTTTTATTTACCACGGTTAAAAGTAAATAGGGTAATTAAGGGTAAAAATGATATTACTATTACCCTAACACATGTCCTAATTCTATTGGAAAAGTGAATCTCGACCAGAAACAACCTTAGGAATAAAATATTATCATTTAGGTCCACTTGGATTAGATTAGGACATTTATTATTATTTAATTCAAAGAAGAGTTAAAAGAGTTAAAATCAAAGTGTATTTACTAAAACATTTTTAATATAGGGTTATACATAAGATAAATTCTATTGTAAATATTCATTAGAAAGATAAAAAGATTTCCTACATAATTATATTTTATTAATAATTTTTAGACATTAAATAATTTAAATTATTTATGACACAATGATGATGCAGTAATTACCATAATAGTGAAAAATTAAAATAATTGATATTATAAATACCCAAATAAATATAATTTTAGACTTTTAATGAATTAAACTAATTTTCTAGGATAATATGACATATTATTAATGATTTAATTGACTTTTTTCGAAGTAATCATTCTGTTATAAGTTTCAAAAAAATCAACTATTGAATAGTGTCAAAATTGACATAAAAGAGTTTTTAAAACAAATATTATATTATTAATTGATATTAAATTCCTAAAAATCTAACGTTTGGCCAAGAAACTTATATCATGATAGGTGTATCATTAATGGACCACTTGGGGGTCTCTTGGATGTATATAGTAAGTTTATTAACTATATAATATAAAAATACAAAGTGACTTGGTAAATGTAAAACTTATTAACTAAGAGTTAAAATTAAAAGATAAGGTTAATATAGTAATCAAAACCAGTATAAATTATATTGGTTGAATGGTTTTAGACCTATCCCCACCTTAAAATTTTAATAATCAACTTTGGAGCCATTATAAACCGAATATGAATTTATTATAAATTAATATTTCTAGCTTTTCCAAAGGTGCCCCTCACCCCTCTTATAAAAGGGAACTCCCCCTTCTCATTACTTCACACCTTAAAATCCTTTTGGTTCGGCCAAACTCTACCCAAATACTCTCTAAACTTCCCTCAATACAACCTAGAGGCCTTAGTTTGAACAGAAATCCATCTTAAGGAGCCCTTTTGATCAAATCAAAAGGAAGAACCCGAAGAAGAGGTAATGTTTTCACCACCCTTTTTCAAATTCATTTCTTCTTCCACTTATTCTTCCTTTGTTGTTACCATTATAAAATAATAACTCCAGTATCATATATATACTGTGATGTTATTATAAATATGGTACAACCATATTCAGTATTCTATCCACCCTTTGAATAACATGTCACCATACGTGCGTACGTACGGCTTACCGTCTCCACGTCGTGGTGTAATTGTTATTCAATATATTATTATTTGGATGGGTATAATAATGATGTGTAACTCATGTAAATAATAAATATAACATGATAATTATTATTTATATATGATATACTATCGAATTATATGTTATTTTAATATCAAAATAATGATATTGTCGCTCGTGCGTACGTACGGACTACCGTCTCCACGAACGCGATGAGATTCATTCTCCATCGTATCCATTCAAGTATAATTATCATTTGATGATTTAAAAATAATGTTTAAGGACTTGATATCATTCTGGATATGAATAATATACAACCTATCCATGACAAACATGGCTTACGTAACAAAACATATAAAAGAAAACGAGTAAGTTAACACCCAAAACGACGACAATACTAAGATATTATTAACAAAGCAATGTTAAAAGATCATATATGATATAATATTAATATATATGATTCTTGTATAATTTAATAACAATTATTTCACCATTATACAGGAGGTTAACCTACCCTCAACCAAGTAAAAGTACAAGGTAAGGGTTATTTCACAATCTCTTCATTATCCGAGGTTGTTTTTACGTAATAATCTACTGGGATCTCTTTATCATCCACATCCATGTTTCTTAAAAATGTATTTCAAAACATTTTTACTATTTACAAGAATATGGGTTAAAGTCATTTATACCCTTGTTTGACTTTTTATAAGTGGTTTATAAAGGAATCTTTCCGTCATTTTCCAAACAAGGTGTTTTTTAACCTTTTCGATAGAATTAAGGTAAGAATGTTTTTTTAACTTATACGGTGGGTGCGGTTATTTTCCGCCGTTATAAAATAGTCAAAGCTTCCCTTACAATCTTATAAGAATATTTTCAAAGAAAATGTTTTATTTCATAAATATATGACTCTTAAATGATTTCAAAATAGAAAGAGATATTTCTGTAAAAAGAGTTTTGATTTCATCTATGTCAACATCCTTTGATGGATTTTACGCTTATTTGAAGTTGATTTATTATGATACAAAACTTCTATATTGTATTGAATGTTTTGTGATATGTTTGACTGTGGATGTGCTATTTTTATACCGTTCATAGTTTATGGTGAAAGTATTGACATTTCGTATGCTAGTTTTAATACGAATGTTTATGTTATGTTTAAACCTTTTCATATGGGAATTCATTGGACTTAATATGTGATGGGTGGAGCCCGATATAGCTCCTCGATGCATCAGTAGGTCTCATGAGACAAACTAGTGTCTTGGCACAAGGCCTTGGAAAAATCTTATTTGTAGTCTTGGCACGAGGCCTTGGCTATGTGGTTATGATAGTCTGGCATTATGAATTCCATCATTATGAAAGTGGTAATTGATATTGCATGTGATTATTCTATTAGTAGAATATCCATGTGAATAAGTAAATGGAATTATTTCATTTTATTTTTTCCATACTATGTTGAAGTTCAAGTTTAAAAGGCTTTTGTTTTAAGTTATACATTGCCTTAAATGTTTATTCTTATTTATGAAAGTTTCGCTATATTGTTATCCTTACTGGGAATTTAAGATCACCCCTTTTCTATGTTTTATTTTTCCCAATATGTGAAGAAGTAATTTATGAATGACCTGTAGGGATAGTATGTGGGGATATGAGTGTGGGATATGGAGACTATGTTGTTGTAGTAGTTTTTCACTTTATGATGTAATGTAAAACTTTATGAATATATCTAGTGTTTCCAAGGCTACTAAACCAATTGATCTTTAGAGATTTGATCTTTCTTGTGATCATGCCAATGTTATGTAATAATGCACCGACTCTAGGTAACTGGGGTTGGGGCATTACAAATTAGCGCAACCTCTTTAATGCATTGAGGTATGCACATTGAAGGGACTCTTGTTGCTTCTCGATCTTTGGATATTGAGAAACCTGGAGAGATTCCAAGTCAATTTGGAACTACAACACTTATATTACCTTGACATGTATTCAATATTCATCATATGGAAATACTTTTATTTTTAAATGATGAATAGTCTTCCATAGGTTGAGGCAGATATCATGAATGCAATATTTTGCCATAATTTGAGGAATGTTGTATTGAGAGGTTTCTAAAGGCCAAAACCTGATTAATATTTCACCCTTATCAAGTTGTCTTCTCATATTCAACATACCCTCTTCATCTTTTTCTAGAGGTTTCTCAACTTGGTCAGACCAAAGTGGACACTTATCGATTGTTTTATCACAAGAAATGGGATCATTTGATGTTTCCTCTGCTATTTTAGAAGGAAAATGACCCAAAGGAGGTTCAGAGAATGACCATCGCATTGGGATATCTTTTGGATGAGAAATTATTTCACCTTCCAATAATAAGGCATCAGACATGACTGACCTTATGTTTGAAAGTGCCTCAAGATAAGAGGGCTTTCTCATCACTACATTGTCAGTTGGAAAATTTTCTTGACAATGCAAAACACTACTACAAAGAGGAATTTCACAGCAAATGACATCATGGGGGGGCACCATGGTGGATTACAGTAAGAGATAAATCCTCTTGCTCCTTGGTATTTGAGCCACATAGAGGGCTTCTGTGGATCTCATCCAGAGATAAGTTATCTAAATTGACCGAATTTTCATGAAAAAAGCCTTCCTGATGAAGTATCCAATGAGGAGCTTTATAATTACTTCTAATACTCCCATAATTTGGTAATGGGAGGGTAGGATCTTGAGCTACAATAGATAAATGTATGAGGGCTTCAAGAACTCTTGCATTAAGAGGACCCAGATCACAGATTGAATCTTGATTCTCCAACCGTGCTTGGTGAGACTTATTCTTATATGCTCTCTTACACATAATTGGGGCCACCTACTGGGAAAAGTGGTTATCATGAGAAGGTGTATGTGCCTGCTTTGGAGTGGCTATCAGAACAAACTGATTATCTCTAATTGGAATGAGTGTATGTGCCTGATCAGGTTATCCGTATGATATGGGGGACTATGCCCCATAACCCCCTAGATTGGAACAGAGTAATATATCCACTCTGAGATGGCATGTTGATGAGTCATCCCAGGTATGGGGACATAATTATGTGTCTGTCCCTCTAGGACTGCTGAAATTTCCATTATGATATTTTGGAAAGCTTCTAGGATATGGGCAAGAATTTGTGTATGCCCTTTCACAATTTCAAAAATGTGTTTAGTGACTTCAGTGGCTGGAACGAGAATACGTCTATTCTTTTTTTAGAGTAGGTGTGTGTAACTTTTGATATCCTCCCTTTCCTATCAATGGATACTAAAAGTACTCATGTATGGGGGTAGAGAGTTGATTCTGACCCAGGTTTTTTGTCGAAGATTTCCGAATGACTTTTCAGAGTGCTTCCAAAAGAGATTGTTGGTAGGCTTGATGGATGCTAGCAGGTGTATGTTCCTACTTACAAGTTTCTACTACACTTGGTTGATTTTTTTTTTGAATGCAACCAAATGAATCTACAGAATGGATGAAATATTGTAACCAGGTTTATGTTCCTGCTCATAGTATTCCACTAGATTTAAACAGTGGAATTGGTTGAGTGCCACCAGATGAGCTTGCTAGCTGGTGTAATTAAGGCAGATAGGTGTATGTTATCATTCGCTATTTTCTATCAAGCTGGGTTGATGTAATTCTTTGAAGGGGGAAAAGGTAGGAACCTACTCCTTGTTGGATGGTTTTTGTCCCTGACAGTTCATCTTGCATGCCCAGGTTTGAGGGACCCGGGCCGGACAACCGAAGATAACACCCTCATCATGTTGAAGGTTTTCTACCGCATGGTGTTGGTGATAGTGATTGTTGATAGGATCCCTCAGGAGGGACCCCTGTGTCTTTGAGACGAGGTCATAGACGACCTCTTAGTCGACCTCCCTAGAATAGGGTAGAGATTAGTGATTAAGTTCTAGGGATAAACTCCCTAAATGGTTGAAGACGGTGGTTGAAACCATCTACTTCTGAACCACTGATCATAATTGAACATATGACTAAGGGATATTATTGATTTGGAGGGCCTATCGGGCAACCTCCAAGGTTGGGATAGTACTGCATGGACGATAATCTTGGACCAATACATTGGAGACCCAGTGTTGAAGACTCTGAGCTGGTGATGACGTCCTTTGAGAGACGAGGATCCAGCCTGAGCAGTAGCTGGGGCATTAACAGGTGAAAACTTGAAGGAATCCATTTGGAATGAAGGGAGTTCCTAGAAATAAAGTGTCTGTATATATGAAAAATAATAACAATTAACTCCAACAAAACAATATATTTTAAATGAACACTTGTGTGATCGATTACCTTGTTTGTCCCTCTTTTATCAATTGATAGGGGCCTAATAGATGGGTAAGACTATCATCTTGGTTAAGGATTCACATTAGGTTCACCATTTTTTGTTTCCACCAAAATGTGTGTTATGATTATGAATCACTAATTTTGGATGGTTTTCATCAGATTTAATTATGGAAATAGAAATATCCAATGGTTCTATATCAAAAGGGGCCCACTTTCCAAAGGCAGACATTCATTAGGTTTGTTGACCTGCAATACTTAAGAACTCACATTGGTTGAGAGCATGGGAGTTCGGACTCATCACACCATTTTGAGGGGACTTATTTCATGCTATGGGACTCTCTTATAGATCTAAGATATGTTCATGAATCCTTATTAATTTACCAAGTATAATGTAGGTTTCCCTTTGAGATTTGCAATCAATTATTTAGCATGTATGAAATTTAGAATCATCTGTATGTGTTTGAGGTTCTTCATCAATGGCAATATCCATATGTATTCAAGGTTCTTGATCAATATTATCCTCTCATATACTACTTATAGATTCTTCATCCATTGTTATGATGATGCTGATTTTAAGCCAGTCAGTGGGTCACTTTGGAATTTATGGTCATCGAGGTAGGCAAAAATTGTTTTGATGTTGGGATCATACCCATAAATGGGATTCCTACACATCCTTGTGAAAGGAATCATAACCCTTGTAGTTTGGTTCCTCTTAATGGGACACATAACACCTTTTAAGGTCATGTGATAAGGACCTAACCGTATAGTTTAATTTCATGTGGTAAGAAAATCTTAGATGGAAGATGCCTAGTAAAATCTTGGTGTGGGACTTAAGCCTAACTAGCCCAAGGAACTTGGAAAGGATATTGTTTTCTATGTTGGATAAGACCCTCCTGGAAATGTAGCCTAGAAAGAACAAGTTTGATTTCAAGTGTTGGGTTTGAACCTCAGGGAGTCTTCCTACATATCCCACTTGGATGGGAATCAAAATCCCACGTAGTTTAGTAAGTCTCACAGGGGAGTACATCCATTTGAGAGAAACAGGTTGGGTCTTACTCCTAAAGAGGATGCCCTTGTAACAAGGTCCATGATATATATTTTAACTCATGGAGATTAAAAAAGGGGACTTAATTTAGGGGTTACTCCTAAGGAGGATTCCCGAATTAAGGTAATTAGGTTTGGACTCTTGAGGAGGATGTCCATTGAGTTCGAGCCCTGGGTGAAGGCTTCCTATGTATCCCAATTATGATGGGAATCAAAGTTCTCAAAGTTCAATAAGTGAGGTGGATTGTGTGAATGTTGTAATCACAAAACATTTATAAGCTCACATGAGTCATGATTGGTGTGAGAAATAAGAGGATGTGAAAGATTCGATAAACCACACACTTTCTCCTTCGCTGATGGAAGAAGCTGGGTCTACATTGAATGAAGCTAGGGCGACGAAGGATGAGGGAACGAAGCAACGAACCTTTCAATGTGAAATGAAAGTAAAGGTCATTGGGTCCGGCCTAAAAGGATAGGGGATTACTGTAGGAGGTATTCCATAAAATTGATCCCGACAGAGGAGGGAGACTTTTAGTTTGTCGAAAAGTAAAGTAGGTGTGAACCGTACCTTCTATACCAGTGAACTGAGGCTCTAGGTTTTAGAGACAAGGGATGGACATGGCCCAAACCCTAATCCTCCAAGCTGGTAACTCCTAAACACTGTTCTTGGGAGAATATCCCTCATGACCATGGATATACAACTCCACATACATTGCAAGAACCCTAGCTTCCCAATAGGAGAAGTATGGGACACCTCTGACCATACAGATACAAATCCAAATAGAAGACATGCTGGTGTGATTTTCCATAAGGCTTTGTAAATTTGGAGGTCTTGGTGGAGGTTTCAACATGATCTCTTTTAGACTAGTTAACTGATGAAGAATAATATTTTCCATGAATGGCTTTGAAGGAGGCTTTATGAAAGGCTCGAAGAGGCTGAAGAGGTGAGGTGAACCAAAGTGGGGCACTCAATTCTTTGGTTCACATGTATTGGGCGTGAAAGTAGGATTGGAAGACCTGATGTCACCTTAAGTGATGAAAAACCTAGAGGATAAGACTTGGGAGAAACTTGGATCAAGACTTCAAGAGTCCTCACTGGTATTCATAGAAGTGGGGTGTTCAAGTTCCTATATAAAGAATAAAGGGCGCGCAAGTGTTCTTGATTTAGGGAGGGTGGGTGCTTTGGGAACACAAGTGTTATGGATTTAAAACACTAAATGTTATTAATTCATATGATCCTCATTTAATCCCCTTACCTTAGGTGTTAGAGAATAACCTGGGAGGTTTCAGAAGACTTGGGAGAAGCACTAGGGATACTAGAGTAGCAATTAAGAGTTTGGAAAATTTGTACATACAAATATAAACCCCAAGGGTCTATTTATAGGCAAAAATAAGACCTAGGGTGAATTGAGTTTGGCCACACAAGTGGGTAGTGTGCCAGTTGGTGGTGCGCAAGTACCTTGCGTGCTGACGGTGATTTGGCTCAACTGGAGCGATTTCAATTTAGACACTTTGTAAATCTTGAAATCCTATATGTATTTTCTCCTCTTTTTTATAAGGTATTTCCCTTTGTCACTTTTTCATCCATGAAATGGAATGAAGTTTCAATAAATAATTATCATATTTTTACATAAATTTTACTTTTAAAACCAATCATGAATGATGGTTATGAAAAATGGAGTACATTATGATCATGGATACGGTAGGATGCACACATGAGTAACATTTCCATTTTCCAATGATAATTATGAAAAATGAGGTAAGTGATATTTTATCTTTACATAATTATAATACTATTAGTAATATCATATTATATAATTATATATATATATATATCATCCATGTGGTGTGGTGATTAAAATAGAGTCACATCGTTTGGTGAAGGCTGTACTCCACACATACATAAACAATGTTATCATCTTTAAGTGTGAAAAAAATAAAATGATATATTATCTTTAAAGAATGATAAATATGTTATGAATATCATAATTATGACATTTACATGACATATAATCAATAAAATAATTCCTTATCACCATTTATGTAAAGCGTTAGTGAAAGAAAAATCACATCGCTTCACGAGGTGATAATCTGCCGTACACACGAGCGACACTATCATGTCTCCTAAGAAATAAAAGATAATAATGTATATAAGATATAATGAATATAGAGGTTTAATTATGTTATAAATATCATATATATACTTTATATCCATCATAATACCCAACCCTGAGAGGTGGTAATGAAAAAATGAACCACATCGGTTCGTGAGGTGGTAGTCCGTCATACACACGAACAATGATTTCATAACCCATTTGATGAAAGTGGAGATGGTTTTAGGTAATTAACATATTATAAAAACATCCCATTATATGTAATATATTTATGTTATTATATAATAAAGTTTTAATAAAAATTTAAAAATGTGTATAAATAAGTAAAATAAAGACGTTCGTTGAAGAACATTACCTCTTCTTCGGGTATCCTCCTTAGGTTTGCACTAATGCCTTACTTGGTTGTATTTCTACCCAAACTAAGGATTATAGGATTAGTTTAGGGAGGTTTATAAGTTATTTATGTTGGTATTTTATTAACTAAATAGGTGTGAATATGTGAAAAAATGAGGGGAGTGGTTGCCCTTTTATATCTGAGGAGGAGTGACATTCTTGTAAATACTAAAAAATATTCACTATTGGGAAGTCAATATTACCTAAAGTGGATCCAAAATTTATAATTAATGTGGTGGAAGGATTATATGGTCTATAAAAACCTGAAAAACATAATAAAACATATTTTTAAACATTTTATTTCTTAACATCTAAGATTCCTTATTTTTACCATTTTGATTTTTCACTATGACAACTAGTCTTCTAACCGAGGTAATTTACACATTAAGACTAAATTAAAGTGAGAATCATTAGATAATTTGTAAAAAGTGATTATAAATATTATATATAATTTATAAAACATAAATACTATGTGTGTTGGAAATTAAATTTAACACAAGCTCATGTAACGTGCAAAAACACCCCTTTAACCTTAAATGAGCTAATAGAGTTTTTACTATTTAGGGGTCAATATTGCCATTATAAAAGAATAATTGGTCCATGAATGAAACATAGTTAATATTTATTATCATTTAAAAATTAATTATCATAGTATATGTTTTTTAGTAATTTTAAATCATTTAATAAAATATAATTTATCATAAAATAACATTAGTCTCAATTTTTATATTATCCATTTAAATTGAATTTAAAAATATCAATATAATGATGGAATTCGAATATATTATGTTCACATATATGTAAAATGATATATTCATATAAAAAAATAATTAAACACAATAATTCATTCAATTTACTTCACTTTTATTATTTTTATATCAATTATTTTATTTTTTTATTAACTAAATAATTACTGCATTGATGGTTCTTAAGCATTTTAGCTAATTAATTCATCTCTAAAAATTAAAGTTAAATTATTATGATAAAAAAAACTCATTTATATTTAAAAATATTATGTATAACTGAACCAATGTTGTTTTTGTCCCTATCCCAAAGCATTATATATATTAAAAGTAAGAAAACTGTCTTTTTTGTTCTTTTCTTTACTCAACTTATTATATGGGTCATATTCAAAATAAACTAGAATGTGATTTATATATTTTATATACTTTTATAAAAATATTTTAAATAAACTTATTAAATAAAATTTAGATAATATTTTAGTTCATTTTCACTCTTATCATTCTAGTTTAACCCCCGATAAATCCATTTTTACCTTAACCGTGGTAATTAATTTTTACTGCATTCACTATTCATTTTGGTCAAAAATTAAGTTTACCTTATTATAAAATATAAATTATTATTATTCCAAATATGGAATACATTTTTTAAAATTAAATTCATAGAAGTGAAAAAATCTAATTTAAAATTAATCCCGCAGATGCGTTGAGAAAACGAGTTTTTAAAGAGAAAATGTTCAAAAGTTTACAAAGTTTTTATATATAAATTCAATATGAAAATGATTACAATGACATAAATTGGATTAATTTATATAAAATTAAACTAATTTTACTTTAAAACCAATTCAAAATATAGTTTAACATTATAAATTATTTAAATGAAAGGGTAGTTTTCAATTAAAATTTAGTATTTTTCACTACTCATCAAAACAGAATATTTCAGAAAAGTCCAAAAAAATTCACCCTAAGATAATTTTTATATTATTATTTCAAAAATTAAGTTTATATTTTTATATAAAATTTATAAAAGTTTTAAAAATTAATTTAAATTATGTGTGAAAAGGGCCACTAATATGTCTTTTAGAAAAAATACAAATTTTCAGAATATATTTCTTTTTTCATTTAAATGATTATTATTTTATTACCATTCAATAGATAAATAATAAACTATATATTTTAATAATTTTTTTAATACTATTCATACCTTTCATTAAAATGGCTTGTCGATAACTGAATTATTAAATAATAATATTAATAGTATATTTTTGTTCAGAAAAACTTGGTCTTGTGTGAAATGTACTCCGAATGGCCCGAATGCCTTTTTATTATTATAGATAATCCCCCTTTTAAGGGTTGAAGGGGAACCCATACATGACCCATAGACCTTAGGCATAAGGCCTGACATGACCTGTAAGTTATTGAAGAAACTCATTATTGTGTATAATTCAGGCTAAACTCAGTGTTTCATATAACACAAGATAAATTCATTGTTTCAAGCATTTAAACAAATAAAATAGATTTAATTTATTTTAAATAGTAAATATATCATAAATGACATGGATGTTATATTTAATTCTGTGCTTGGTGTTTCGTGTCATATACACTATTGAATAAAATGTTATTATTTTAAAATATTAGGGTGTCAAATTCTATAACCTTAAATAAATTGCATACTCAAAATTTAGACTTGATATCAATAATTAAGGGTTTTATATTTAAAAATTTATTTATTTAAAAACCCGCATCGAAGAAGGGTTAATAAAATATCCTATTAATATGAGAGAAATAGAAGTATAATGGTCATATGGAATAACACACAACTAGGTTTTTGAGTAGGAGAACATCAGTGGAAAGTGAATATATAGACATGAAGGAAAATTGTAAATAATTATAGAGAGTGATTGAGGCCATTGATCATAATAGAGTGAATGATCAATTAAAAATTAAGGGCCTTGAAACCATAAATATGTGATGATTTAAAAGAACTTCTGACTTATTGGATATAAAGGTAATATGGTAATATTTTTATTTCAATATCCCTTTTCTTAAAGTTGATGAATTATTTTATTTTCTAATAATATAAGGAAATATACTTACTTGATATTTTTCTATTTCATAATAACAATTTCATCATTTGGTTATGCTTTGGTAAATTTAAAATTCATCCCTTACTTCAATAAATGAATATTACAAAAATTATTTTTTTATGCATGAAGCACTAAAATTTACTTCTTATAGATAGTAAGATCCATAAAAGGGTGAAAAGAATTTCCTTCTATCTCTAATTATTTTCCAAAACCAATATATTAAGCACAAGTTATCCAATATAATAAATTAATATCTAAAATTAAAAATTAACACCTCTATTTTATCATTAATATTTATTTTTCAAATCATTTAATTAATTACATATTAACCAGGACATCCCGTAGCCTAGTTTTAGTCACAAAACCCTTATCATCCTTCAATCATGGGTTTAAGACCCACCACCTTGTCGGATGCAATGGGTTGTCACCCAGTATGTGAGCTATCCATTTTCTAAAACCATATTAATATAATTCCTATAACATTCCTGAATAATGATGGAAAAAATTTAAATAAGATTAATCATTAAATAACCTATTTACCAAGGTTTTCAAAACAACCTAATTTTTAAAAAATATAATAATCTTATTTGACTATTATTACAATTCCATTAATGATAATATTATACCTAAAGGTTATCAATACCTTTAAACTCATGTCTTTAAAATGTAAAGGCATTATTACTCAAATAACATTTTCTACTAAAACATATGCTTGCCGTAAATTTCCAAAAAAATATCCTTAATCTTGGTAGACTCCCATCACATAAAACCTAAAAAGATGTGTTTGAGGCTTAAAAATTATGATCAACCTTAATCTCATAATCCCATGATGATATTCATAACTCTTAAGTTAATTAAGACACACATGATTCTAAAATTTAATATAATACATAGATGTTTCATGATTCTTATAACCAAAATACCATTTGTAAAAATACTTCAATAATTTAATTTTTTAATCATAATACTTCATCCATTTTATTTATACATAGTTCCTTCCTTGGTATAGGGTTTATCCCAGATCATTCATTGTCATCATCTATTCAAATCCTTCATAATGGTTTATAAAGAAAATGTGAATTATCATAAGAATATCCCCTAGGAGTGTCAAACTAGGCGTGTAGTAAGGATCATTGTCATACACCAGGTAATGATTGATTCTATCCCAATTCCCCCTTTTAAGAGTTATTACCCCAAGGTACATTTGTTCCAGAACCATGTTCACTTGTAGTATCCAAAAAAGGATGTATTTTCTAGTAAAAACCACATAATATCTTCATTAACCAAACATTAGTATGTTACTCAATACTTATCTTCAAATTATATCATAGGGTTATATTCCCTAATCTATGTTTTCCTAAATCTAGTTCCCAAGGGTTCTACTAAACTTCCTCTAATACTAACTGTAGTGAACCTAACCCCAGTATCCCAGAGCTAGTGTCTTACTATATTACATTGGCATAACTACCACCAAAGATTTTATATTTTTATTAAAGAATAAAGGGATAAAAATCCTACAAGAATATAGTTAAGATGTTCTAAAGTAATGGATCCAAAGAGCATCCACTCAAACAAAGAAAATTACCTTTGGGGGGAAAGGATCTAGGACTAGAGAAAATAGTAGATTGATCGTTATGAGATGCTATAGAAGTAAGAAAATCCCCCACAACATTCCCCTCTCTTTGTATGAAGAGTAGATATATGAGTATTCATAAGACCCTTACTGCGTCTGATAGAGAAATCAATGGACCAAGGTACCATACCCTTACATGTAATTGCATTATAGAGAGCAAGAGAATCTATCTCAATCTCCTTGATAAAAAAACCCCTCTGATTACATAGCAAGAGACCGAAAAGAATGAAAAGGGCCTCCACCTGGAGAGAGTTTCTAGGTACCAAGTAGACTAAAAAGGTAGTGACCACAGAACCAATACTATCTTTGACAACTCCACCACCGTACATAATACCCATGAAGCATGATCCATCTGTATTAAACTTGAGCCCTGAAGAAAGGTAGATTTCATTTAACCCATGATCCCCAGGCTGTAGGATCCAACCTGGGGAAGGAATGCTGGGGTAGGATCGGGGCAATGGATGAGGCAACCTCTAAACCTTTATACAGCCTGCAAAAATCTAGAAGAGATTTCATCTTTTGAAGAGAATACCCAATTTATATGGTACCATCATAATGCATTGCACTTCATTCCTTGAGGTCTATAAAATCCAGCATGTAGTAATGAAAATAATCACTCTTTCCCTTCATTCCACACCCGGTCTGTCTATCGTAAGGAACCACTGTTGAAGGAAGAGGTCAATAGAGTAAGTCCAATCAGACCAGCCTGTAAGCTATCTAAGGGAGCTCCAAATGACTTTAGCCCAATTACCATTGAAGAAGAGGTGCTCTGTAGATTCAGTGTCTGGTACTCTGTAATAGTATCATTTCAAGGCCATGATAACACCTCTCCACTGCACATTTTTATTTAAATATCCATATAATGAAAAATCAATATGGAAAAGTAACTAAAAACACCTTCCATTTAATCAATGAAACGAAACATAAATGTATCCAAAGATAATATCATAGTGAAAATATCCTTGATAATAATAACTAAACTCTTAATGAAGGAGATTCTTAATTATTAGATGTTATGTTTCCTAGGAACATGATACATTTACTGTTAATACCTTTAATAATATGATTTAGAGCATACCAATGTCAATACATTTCATAGGACAATTTATTTTTTTTAGTTTCAAATTCATAGGGTTTTCCAAATGATTTTTTCTCATGAGACTAATGATGCATCAAGGGGATTGAATTAACTAGTACCCAACCCATTTCATACCTATCCAAATAATTCCTCATATAATGAATAATAGATTTAATTCATAAACAATATTCCTTATTATCAAGTATCTGTATTGAGTAAAGGATATAAATTTTTCAATATTTCCCCAGTTAATCAAATAACAATCAAAGTAAAAATCGTATGTAGAAATGAGATGTGATTTAAGAAATAAGAATATCAATGATAAATAATATGGATATTTAGGGAAAATTTAATGTTTAATGATCACAAGAAAGTAAATATTTCAAGGGGAATTTAATGAATAAAAAATTAAATAAGGAAGTGAATGTCAATACCATCCTTGGTCAAAATAATCATAAACCATATAGATGAAGAATAATTATGGTATCAAAATATACCCATTGGATTAATAATAAATGGTTTTTGTCATTTCTGAATATAAATACCATAAAAATATCTTTAAAAACATTCTTGAGGAAAATATAATTTTCATTTTGAAAAACACTTTGAAAAACACTTTTTAAAATTAAAATTTAAGAAAAAATTTTGAAATTTTTTTTCTCTGAAAATAAAATTTGAAACTTATAAATGAATCATTAAAACATTTGAGTGGTCATGACAGATAGAAATTCCATTTGTGTCGTACACGTTAAAACAAATTTTTCATTAACTTTCTCAGTAAAATACAAATGAGTATTGTTTTGAAAACGACATAAGATTCCTTTGATTTTTTTTGTAAATTATAAAAATGGGTGAAAAATCCTTTAATAAATCATTTTTAAAATATTAAAAACCTTTTGAAAACATTTTTATAAAACATGGTTTTGGAAGAAAACGTATTTCCGAACGAAGAGAGAAATGAAGTCGTATTTTCTTGAAATTTTTTTCTAAAATATTTTAAGTACCAAAGAGTGGAAAAATGATAATATTACTTTAAAATATCATGAATAACCAGATGATAATAAAATTAAATGATTTTATTAGTAAATATTTAAACAATTTCTTTCAACATAAATTTAAGAGTAAACAATCTCGACTAGAATGAGATTATGAAATAAATCCTTACAATGATCATAATGTTGAAGTGAGAATTAATCAATGAATATATTATTTTTATCAACTTTAAATCTATATAAAAAAAGTGTAAATACAATATAAGATATTGAAAATTTGTTATACACATAATCTTAGGATATCAAATACAATAAAGGAGTAATATAACCCAATGAAAATAAATTGAGTTATGAAATTATTTACCACTTGGAAACATTTAATTAAAATCCCATTAGATTAAATAATTAAAATTAAAACCTAAAATACAATGAATAATGAATTATTAATGAAATTACATGTCAAATGGGTAGTAAATACACTATATAAAATAAATTAGGTGCATAACATTACAATATGAATCAATGAAAATATATTGAGATGAAATCCATTACCTTACACTTTCCTTTTGTTGAACATGATTAAACCTCATGTATAATGGTTTTAATCATGTTATTAATTTAAAAAAAAACTATATTCATACTTATAATATCACATAAGATCCTTTTATTAAATCTTATCACCCGTTCATTATTAACCATTCATTATTTTCATCGTTTCATGTGTTAATTTCCTTGTTTTCTCATGCATGTTTTGTAATGAAGGATCTGATTCTTACACATATTATATAGTTCCATAATCTATATAATAATAATTATTAAATAATTATCATATCTTTACATCAATTTTAATTTTAAAACTAATAATTAATTATGGTCATGAAAAATAAAGTACGTTACGATCATGAAGACGGTAGGCCATACGTACGCATAAGTAATGATTCCATTTTATAATGATCATTATGGAAAGGAGTAAGTAATATTTTTTCCTTTAAATAATGATAATAATATAATTAATACCATATTATATACTTATATATATCATCTATGTGGTTTGGTGATGAAAATAAAATCACATTTCTTCATGAAGGCGATAGTCCACACGTACACGAATGATGTTATCATCTTTAAGTATAAAAAAATAAAATGATATTTTATCTTTAAATAATTATGAATATGTAATTAATAAAATAATTATTTAATTTATATCAAATATAATCAATAAAATTATTCCTTATCACCATCCATTTAAAGTGTTAGTGGAAGACGAGTCACATCGATTCGTGAGGCGATAGTCCGCTGTACACACGAGTGACATTATCGTGTCTCCTACAGGATGAAATATAATAAGTTATATATGATATAATGGATACATAGCTATAATTATGCTATAATTATCATATATATACTCTATATCTATCATAATACCCAACCTTGATAGTTTTTAATGAAAAAATGAATGACATCAGTTCGTGAGATGATAGTTTGCCGTATACACAAATGATAATTTCATAAGGCATTTGATGGAATTGGATATGGTTTTAGGTAATTAGAATATTATAAAAACATCCCATTATATATAATATAATTACTTTATTATAACATCATGGTTTAATAAAATTTTAAGGAGGTGGAGAAAGAAGTAAAATAAAGATGCTCATTGAAGAAAATTACCTCTTCTTCGGGTATCCTCCACAGGTTTGAACTAAAGTATTCATAGGTTTTATTTCCTCCAAAAATAAGGATTATAGGATTATAGGAGGTAATTTTTTAAGTTATTTAGGTAGTTATTGTTTGAACCAAAGATGTTTGAAGGTGTGAAGAAGTGAGGGGAGTGATTTCCCTTTTATAGTTAAGGAGGAGTGATATTCTTGTAAATACTCAAAAGTTTTCACTATTGGGAGGTCAATATTACCTAAAGTGGATAAAAAACTAATAATTAACGGGGTTAAGGATTATATGGTATATCCACACCTCTAAAACATTATAAAACACTTGTTTTAAACACTTTTTCTTTTAACTTCTATGTTTCATTATTTTTACCATTTTGGGTTTTCACTATGGTTACTAGTTTTCTAACCAAGGAAATTTATCCATTAATCCTAAATTAAACTGTGAATTATTAGATAATTTATAAAAAATTATTCTACATATGATATTTAATTTATAAAATATAAGTCCTATGTGTGTTGGAAATTAACTTTAACACAAGTGCATGTAACATGTAAAAACACTACTTCAATCTTAACCACACTATCAAAGTTTTTACTATTTAGGGGTCAATATAGTCATTATAAAAGAAAAATTGGTCCATGAATGAAAAATAGTTAATATTTATTATCATTTAAAAATAACTTGGTGAAATTTAGTTTTTTTTATCAATTTTAAATCATTTAATAAAATATAATTTATCATAAAATACCATAAATGTCAATTTTGATATTATTCATTTAAGTTGAATTTTTAAATATCAAGACAATGATGGAATTAGAATATATTATGTCAACATATTTTTAACATGATATATTCATCTAAAAAATAATGAAATATAATAATTCATTCAATTTACTTCACTTTTATTATTTTTATTATCAGTTATTTTATTTTTTTATTAAATAAATAATTAATGTGTTGGCATTTCTTAAGAATTTTAAGCAATTAAATCATCTCTAAAAATTAAAGATAAATTATTATGATAATAAAAAATCATCTATATTTCAAAATAATATGCATAACTAAATAAATTTTGTTTTTTATCCCTATCCAAATCATTATAGATATTAAAAGCAAGAAAAGTATCTCTTTTGTCCTTTTCTTTACTTAACTTATTATATGAGTCATATTCAAAGGAAAGTAGAAAGTAATTTACATATTTTAGATAATTTGATTTAAATATTCTAATAAACTCATTAAATAAAATTTAGACAATATTTTAGGTCATTTTTACTCTTATCATTCTAGTTTAACCCCTAATAAATCCATTTTTTACTTTAACCGTGGTAATTAATTTTTACTGCTTTCAATATACATTTTGGTCAAAAATTAAGTTGAACTTATTATAAATAAATTATTCTGATTCAAAATATTTAATCCATTTTTACAAATTCAATTCACATAAATAGAAATATTTAATTTAAAACTAATCCCACATATGCAATGATATGAAGGGTTTTAAAGTGAAAATGTTTAAAAGTTTACATAGTTTTTATATTTAAATTTAATATGAAAATAATTAAAATGATATAAATTGGATTATTTTTTTATATAATTGAACTAGTTTTACTTTAAAACCAATTAAAAATATATTTAATCATTATAAATTATTTAAAAGAAAGGGAAATATTCAATTAAAATTTAGTATTTTTCACTATTCATCAAAAAATGAAATATTTTAAAAAATCCTAAAATTTTACCCTAAGATAATTTTGATATTCATATTTCGAAAATGAAAATTATTTTATCATATAAATTTTATAAATGTTGTAAAAATAAATTTAAAATTATGTGTGATAGAGGTATCATGAGGGGAATAGGTTGTGAGACGGAATGCAAGAGATTTATCCCTTAATGCAATAATGGTTATCAGGGTTTTAGATTTCTCATGGCGATACCACACTTTATCAGCGTCAAACTCCTTCCTTCTCAAAGCGGATCTGCATCGGCGGTTCCATCCTCACTACTTCTGTCATCAATGGCTCACGTTCTGTATGATTCTATTGTTTGCTATTCTTTTAATGCTACAACGAAGATGATAGTTCTAGAAAGTTCTCAATCGACCCCAGATCTAGGCTTACTCACTAGATTTGTTGTTTCTTCAAGGTTTGAGGCACATATATCTAATATAAATGATGAAAAAAAAGATGTAGTAGTGGTGAAACCTCTCCATACTTTCTCAGATGCAATGATGCGGGAAGCTCAGATGAGTATTGTGCTATCTTGAGGTGATGATTCACACTAACCTAAATCCTATGATGATGTGATGAATATTGCAGGAATGAAGATTGGTGGAGCTAGTCCATTGAATCTGTTAAAGGATTCATTCCCTGGAAGAATCCTCTATAAGGGCTCATATTCTCACGTTGAAGCCAAACCTGCAGCTTTTGTTGAGAGAATGGAACTTAGAAACAGCTCTGTAATTGCACGAATTGTTTTTTCCAAAGGTGAAATACCCTAGAATCTTGACGATTTAGTTCATATGATATTGATTTTATGGGGTTTCTCTAAATATAAATGTGTCTCTCTTGTTTGTGTATTTTTTCAATGCCTTTTTCCTTTTGATGACATGAAGCTTCGAGCATGGGGCATTAGTTCCATGTTGTTGAAACCTGGATGGATCCATTTACACAATTGGTCTTTGGACTTTAATTTCTCATCTGCTCATAATTCCTTTTGTCAAGTCTAGGTTTGTCTACATAGAATCAACTGGGCCCTCTAGCATCCTAATATTTTTCATGACATTAGAATGACAATTGAGACTCCTATTTGTCTCAACAAGGTGACTAAGGATGTCCATTTTAGACACTTTTCTAGGATGTTGATGGAGGTTGATCTCAGATCCACCCTGATTGATAGGGTAACACTTTATACTCCTTCCAATAACACCCAAATTGATGTTGAATATGAAAAAAAGCCTCTCTTCTACAATGAATGTATGATTTTTGGGCATTCATTGGAGATTTTTTGGAAGAAGGTTTTATGTGAGGGATGTGGGACGAGAGTTCACCCTACCAATATCTGTTGAAGGAAGTAAAAATACGCGGACCTATAAAAACCCATTAGAACATATAATTTATTATGGATATTCACTCAAATATCCATCCACCACTATAGAATATATACTGATTTCTGACTCTCAAAAGCCTAGTGGCAAGGGGATGATGGTGGATAATTGACCAAGCGAACCAAAAAATGTTAATACCTCTACTTATAGAAATATGTAGAAATCTTGGGCTGATATCTTATTCGAAGAGGGAAATGCTCAAATCACAGGAAATGAAAATTACTTATTTGTTGAACAAGTTGATGAAGAAGATATCCATAAGGCAGTTGATCACTAGATTCCACATGAAAGGATGGTTTCCTCAGGTAATCAAAAGGGAAGAGAAGTTTTTGAAGATGAATCTCTAGATATTTATAAAATTTTCCCTTATTCTTCAAAACCCATCATGGATGATGAGAGTTTCCAACTTGTTTAGTACAAGAAGACATCTCCCGCTGATTCTCAAGTGGGGGTTGTGCAACAAACTGCAGGTACTCCTGCTACTTTTCCTGATAAAAAACTTGACTATGCTACAGATATGTAGGATACAATTCCTGGTTTTTCTGCTACACTTCATAAAGAAAAAAAAACACCAGGAGACTATTACTCAGACTGGAATTATAGAGGTTGAGGGGATGATGATTCCAATTTCAAGAGACTCCTCTCTTGAAAAATAAAAGAGAAGAAGGCAGAGAGCTCAGACTCTGAAAGAACTAATGTTGAGACCATACTTGAAAGGATTATAGTTCTTCCCTTAAATAGGGGGATATCTAGAGGTTGGGGGCATGAACATAGAAGAGTTGAATGGGATGCAATTTTAGAGGAAGAAAGAAAACTAAGTGCGAGATTGATGAAAAAGATAGGTAGCTAGATTTTATGCTTTAGGTAGATTGCTTTGTTTTCCCGTACCCTATTTTGTTTTATGTTTTGTCTTATTATTTATAATAAAAGAGGAATTTCCTCCATCCTTAAAAAGAAATTAAAATTATGCATGCAAAGTGAAACTAATCCATCTTTTATAAGAAATACAATTTTTTTTAGAAAATATTTCTTTTTCTTTTAAATGATTCATATTTTATTAATAATCAATAGATAACGAATTAACTATATATTTTCATAAGCTAGTAAATCCTATTCATACCCATCATTCCAATGGTTAGGTGATAAATATAATATTAAATAATAATATTAATAGTATATTTTTGTTTGGTAAAACTCAGTCTTGCGTGTAATGTAATTTATTGAAGAAACTTGTTGTTTCATGTAATGAAAGCTAAACTCAGTGCTACAAGTAATAAAAGACAAACTAAGTGTTGCGTGCATTGCAATCTACATATTATATTGAATTTATTTTAATTAGTAAATATATTATAAAGTATTGGGATGCTATATTTCTCTCTATGCTTGGTGTTGTGTGTCATATACACAATCGAATACAATGTTCTTATTTTAAAATCTCAAGGCGTTAGATCAACCCCAAATTTTAAATTAAAAAAAATAAACAATATATTATGAATTAATAATAAATAATATAATTGATAATTAATAAAAATATTACATATTAATAAATTAATAATAATTATATCAATAAAAATTTCAAAAAAAATTATATATATATTAATCACTCTAATTAATTAATAAGTTGTAGTATATTATATTTTATATAAATTATTACATTTTAATTTAGTAATTATATTATTAAAAATTATTAAATGATATTTATATTAAATATATTATTTATATATTATTTATTACTTATTAATAATTAACTATTAACTAATATTTATCTTCTAATAATATATATTATATGAAAACAAACAATTAAAAAATTAAAAATAATCAGGAGATGAGAACCACTTTCATGCCTCCTTCCTGGTCCCAGGAGGAGTGAATGATTTTCATACTTCCTGTCTAAAAAGAGAAGCATGAACAACATTCGTGCTTCTCCATAAACCTTTTTAAAAAATATAAAACCCTTTCCCTATTTTAAATTTTTTATTTTTTTAAACCCCTAAAAAATTATATCCCCAACAATTCAGTTAAAATAAATACATATAAAAATTTTAAACATGATAAAATAATTTCAAAATATGAAACATGATAATAATAATTTCTATTATTAGATTCATGGGTTTAATTTTTTAATTCAAAATGTTATATTTAAAATCAGAAGTTTCATATGTTAAGGGAAAATTTGATCCCACTTTGTTGAATAACACTACTTGGATTCTCATTGTTTTTTATAATATGAACAAACACTATAAAAAAAATTTAATTTAACAGTCGTCTAAAACGTTACTAAATGATTTTTAATGATTTCTATAATTTTAGTGTATTCACGTGTCAATAATCTTTTTGTAGTGTTTTTTATTTAGTGGAGTTTTGTTTAAGGTTATTTTTTAAAATGATTTATTTATTATCCTGGACTCACCACATCCCAAACCACCTAAAATCACCTTGTAAAATCAAACAAACACACACACACAAAAACACCTGTGTGTGTGTGTGTTCATGGTGATATTTGAACACTCTTACCTCTTGATGATTCTACATAACATTCACCACTCCGTCAAAACCTTCATGCCGCATCATTGAGAGACACAGGTTCAAAACCAGGCAGGGGGGATATTTTTGACTTATTATAGTAGTCAATGTAGAAAACACTGTAATGCTACTATAGTAATGAAACTATTCACCTAGAATTGGATTTTGAGCCATAGGGCCTCCATATTATCATAGAATCTAGGCCACCATTTTTGGATAATAGGCAACATGGTGGGACTAGAAAAAATGGATCAACATAATAGACATGTGGTGCAACATGAAAACACACATGCATTTCCAAATAGGGAACCTCAAAAAAAGGATGGGCATGATTGTGCCTATTAATCAACCACCCATCCTTATGAATTCTCAATGTTGTAATGATTTGAACTTTTATAAATAAAATTCACTTTGTGGTTAAATTAAACTCCTTATTAAGTATTGAAGTTATAGAAAACACATGCACTTATTTGATTTTTTGGGAATATTATACCCTATAGGATTTAAAAGACCCTTAATCATCATAAACATTGATAATATAGCTATTGAATACTGATATTTTGATTATTATGTATTAAGGGTTACTAAAAATCCATTTGATACAGAAAAAATAAGTGATGGCCTTGACCAGTAGGATCATACCCTATAAAGCCCATTTATTGGAGCTTTCAAGGGAGATAATATCTCTGGAATTTGTCCTTGACCAATCCCAAGTTGAGATTCAACAACTAAATCATAAGCTAAATAGTTTAAGAGATAATTTTAGGCACATTGATTTCATGACCGAAACCATGTTTGTTGAACCACCACAAGAAAGTATCACCATCACACACCTTACCCTTAGGGAATTCTATGGTATAATAAAGGGCTATGTATCTTGACCCTAACATCCTGAATATGTATATTTTATTTTCTATGAAATAATTATTATGTTTATTCCTTATTTATTTTACTTTATAAAGAATTAAATAGTGAGTCTGATAAAAAATAGATTTCAATACAGAAAAAATTGTATTGTATTTTTGGGTAATAAGAAATTTCAATTAAGAAATTCCATTTGAATAATTCATGAATTTTCAAAATAAATGATATTATAATAAAATATTATTATTAAATAATATTTATGTTGTGGGGAGAACCCCTATGTGAGAGGTAGTCCCCATGCAATAGCCCATGATCTATTTGGTGTTTTGGTTCATTAAAATCCAAAATATGAAAACAATATTTATTTCCATTTTAATACAAAAAACTTATAAACAAATAATGTTTGAGTCACAATTCCATAACATCAAATGAATAAAACCAACAGTCAATGAAGTCACATACTAGCAGTGAATAGAGTCAGATACTAGTAGTAAATAACTCATGTAGTAGTGACAATACAATAATAAAATTTTCACTTAATTCTCTTTAAAATAGAAATATAATCTATACACATTGATTCATCTAAAACTAGAATAAAAAAAACAATGAGAAAATAAAGCTACCATAATAATGATGAGATGAGCTAAAATGAGGCTCAAACATCTTCTATAATCAATACATCAAATTCAAAATTAGAATTGAATTTATATTCATAAAGCGAGATTCATTCAGTGATTATAGGTCAAACAAATATGGAAAAGTAAAGTAGTAAAAGGGAAACAAAGGATTTACATGCTTCAACCAATGACCTACTTGCATGGGGTATGATCATCATGGGTTTTCCACTATGCAAGAATAGGAGCACAAGAAATATTATAAATGGACAAGTAAAAATTCTACATCATGACAAACCAACACGTAAAAGAATCAAAACAAACCAACAAGAATAATAATATTAGACTGAATCCCCCTTACCGGGGCTCAGTTTTACCCATTATAGATACTTCATACAAGAAGCACTAGGTCATTGTGGTTGAGTCCAAGCTCACCAAGACCATCCTCCCACACCATCCATGTTGTCCAATTCTATCATAGCCTGCTGAGTGCATCAACTCTGTCTGAGTCTGAAGACACTTCATTTGGGTCCAAGATCGATCAAATTGATTCAAATTGGATTGGGTTTCTCAAGGGAGATGAATAGAGTCTCCAATCTTCATTGCAATAAAGAAAACCCAGGATTGGCATTGGGAATCCCAAAATTTTTATGGAGGCGTAGTGTTCTTACATATCTCAAGAACCAAAACCCTCATCCCATTTTGAACGAACCATAGTTTCTTTTACCTCCTTCAAACTCCCTTCTATGATGACTCCTCTATTCTCTATCTGATGATGGTGACTTAAATCGTCGTATGTAATGACCCAATGTTTTTCAATGGACATTCCTTTCTTATAAATATGTCATAATCACTTGAAATCACAACATAATGAACTAACAAGTGCTATGTGACCTCTAAACACAAGTTTTTTACTTCTATGATTTGAATTTAAAAAATCTGACATACACTGTTGCGATCAGTAAGTAATTTGGAGTATAATATAACCAACTTAATTTTTGGTGAATAGTAACATAACATTATGAATAGTAATGTTACCCTTATCAATAGTGACATACCCCAATGAATAGTGAAATTACCTATGATATTATATAAATAAGATTTAAGTGAAAGTATGATGAACCACACACACACACAATCCATATTTTTATATTTTCAAATGACACTTTTAAAGAAAAGTGTAAACCCAACACAAATCCAAGCAGATACAAAGTCATAACCCTCCATTGTAAAAACCAAAGAACCGCACCCATTTTTTTTTTTCAGATTTCAAATTTCAAATTTCAAAACGAAACAACACCAATATCAGGAAACATGCCAGCCCGCTTCATGCGCCCCGTCACTTCCTACCTCCATCCATCATCGTTGCCATCACTTCCTATCGCCATCCATCATCGTCGCCGTTGAAACTACACCATGACAGAACAAGAACACAACCAACCAGTTGAAGTAGGTCCAAAATTACACCAATACCATAAGGATCAACTGCAGTAGGAATCCAAAGTCAGAGATGAAGCCACCACTAGCGACGATTTTTGAAATGCAGATGATCGCTCAAACTACACATCCCAAAACACCATGATGCACCTATATTTTGGAAATAAGTAAATAAATGTTTTAAAACTATTTTTTTAGAATAAATTATGATTTTAATTAAATATTAAATTAATCATATTTTAAAAAATATTTTTGAAAAATGGATTTCATTTTTGGATTATACGTGTTGAAAAATGATTAGGGTGAATTTTTGGTATTTTTATGAAATACTTGAATTTTTAGTGAATAGTAAAATACATTAATTTACTGTATATATACATTATAAGACCAATAGACTATTCCTAGAATCATGGATGATGTCACAACCCTTGGTTCGAATTCACATAACCCATTTACTATTTTTGGTCATGGAATCATCACTATTTTTGGTCTTGAGGGAAATTAATGAACTAATGATAAAAAAATTATGAAAACCCTCCTCTCCTCCACTATAAACCCCTCTCACTCCCTTTTATCTTAACTCATCTCAAGCCTTGTGCCTTGCCAATATTTTTTCCAAATCTCTCCTAAAGATTCTACACCACGTACAAAGGCCCTTAGTCTCATCAAAATACCAAAACATCTCCCCTTAATAGGTTCTGAAAGGAGGTAGACTCAAGAGGTAAATTCGTCTTCCCAATTCTTTCATTTCTTTTAAGTTCTTTTTTTTATTGTTTCTTTCCTCACCTCCCTTCACCCAAATGGTATGAAAAATATAGTAACATAAATTTACTGGGATTATATTATGATAATGGAATAATTCATTATATTCTCTCCTTTCCCCATCTTTTATTTGAAAGAAATGAAAACACCGTTTGAGATGTGTTAATTTAGCACATTCAAGGACAAAGATTTATCAATTTCTATTATAATATTTAATTATGCTCATGAAAAAATTTGTGTTACGGTTGAAATAGATTATTATATATGTAATATATCCTAATTAAGGCTTTTAACTTCTTTTTTACAAATGATATTAAGTTATAAAGCAAAACATGTTCATTGTAATCAAACCCACCGATTAACCAAAACAGTTATCACTAAGGTTTTATATAATAATTCATCTTCACAAACAATAACCAAATATTTTTTTATAACCATGTAATATCATAGATTTTCAATAATAACATAAAAATTGAATTCTGTAGAACCACTTTAATCATACGTGTTTATCCCAACATGAATATAAGTAAACCAATCTTGAAAACCAAGAAAAAATTTTTTCCTGAATAATGAAATCGAACAACTTAACCCATTAAAAGGTCATGGATTAAATTAAAAAGGTTATAATAAATCCTTTAAATATATAAGATATTATTTAATTATTAATTAATGAACCTAATTTTTTTATTTAGGTCATTAAGTTCAAGAAAAGATCACCATTAAACTTAAGGTAAGGGATCCTCTCCATTTCACTCTTAATCAAGATGTCCTCTATGCTATTAATTTTTATGTGTAATACCAAATGATTAGGTATGATTTAACACCTCCCCAAAAATTCCCTCATGATGTATTAGTGACAAGAAACCCCTTTTCTCTCTCATCAATCCCTCTTAGGTACACCCGACACCATACCGATAAACCGTAACAAATTCTACCCGAACCTCCTTTGTTCTTTCAGGTTGCCTTATATTTATTTATATCAAAATAGATTTATCTTATATGTTTATTTAAATCTTATAAATTCTGTTTTTTTGTAAAAAAATCATTTATCAAGACCCTTCTATCACTCTCTTTTGGTGATATACATGTTTTTAAAATATTCCCTCCTTTGTACTTTCTGATAAGCAAATCTGTTTTAAGGGAACTTCCTGAATTTTTACCCAATTTCAAGTGAACTCTATACTATTTTTTAAGACACCATTGTCATTATAAAATCAGTATTTTTATTATGTAAACCTTATTTTTTCATTTCTGGTTTTATATAAAATAGTTTCATCTTTTCTATTTTAAAATCATGATAGTATTTTCCTTAAAACCGCACAAAAATGTCTTAATGCTTAATTTTATCAAATACATTTCCTAAATGTTGTCACTTATGTTTGAAATAAATTTCCATGATATATTCCCATTTTACCTTATGAAAGTCCATGTATGTTCTAATTCCTTTCTTTCATGGACACTTTCATGATACGCCCATTGGTTATGCTTTATGTCATGATTGTGGTACCCAATTATTTCCATGGGTAACCCTTATGTTTATGTAAGATTGATTATGTATGATTATTTATGTGGAAAAAATATTAATGAAATGTAAGATGGGTGTGACTAGATAGCGCTCCAATGCATTGGGTAAAGTTAAATCTCATGAGATGCTATGTGAAGCGGGATTGGCGGTTAGCCTGGACCCGTACTACTATGGGAGATAGGATTGACCATTATCCTTGACCCGTAGTACTATGGGAAATGGTATTGGTGGTTAGCCTTGACTCATAATAAATACATGTTTTATGTTTCTGCCACATTTATATGATTCCATGTTTATATGATACCATTTTATAGGTTATGATTTCATATGTTCCATGATTTTGATTTCATTATGTCATGCCTCCTAACTCATGTGCTTAAGATTTATTCTTATGTTCATTCCCTTAATGGGATTTTTAGTTCATCCCTTTGTTCACGTGTTCCCCAGGGTACCCTATGTAGATGTAAGGGCTCAAATAAAGTTAGGATATTTTAATGGATATTAAATAAAGAAGTGTTTTTAGCCCCATGTTTTATGTTTTATTTACCTAGTCTTCAAAGATTCTAGACTTCACGATCCTTGGTTTGTACTCTAATGTATAATTATGCTTAAAATCATGTAATGTTATATGTGAATGGTTAGGGTTACTATAGTTGGTATTAGAGGATGGTATTGTTATTTTTATAGATTAGGAATAGAGCACCTTAGTGAGAACCTTAAGGATGAGATGAAGTATAAGAAAACATCCCTAAATTTTGGTAAGTATATAGTAACTATTTTATCAAGAAAATACATACCTATCTAGATACAAATAGTAAGAGTCAAATTTGGAACAGATGTACCTAGGAGTGAAAAATATGACAAGGAGTTTTGGTCTTGACCCGAGGTATCCTGGTATACGAAAACGAGCCTTGCTGCACTCTTGGTATTGAATCTCACAAGGAACGTGCTTTGGTAAATTCACAAGCTTAGTACAAACCATTATTAAGGGAATAAAAAAAATCCCATAATAATATAAGTTATGAAATAGATTGAGGATAACCTAAATTTAAACCTAAAGAGTCACAAGTTAGGATATACTTCTCCTCTAAAATTTTATCCTTTTAAGTCCAAAGTTTCCTTTTTATGTTCATTAACTAAGTATTAAAGGCCTCTAATTGTACATTATTTTTCTTATTTAATGGCGAGTAATAGAAGAATACATTCCAAAAACCAATGTGATAGGAAATGTGAATATTTCCTTAATGATATGCCTGATATGACGGGAACAGGTGCTCAAAACTTCACAACAATACTTTCTCAGCTGGATCAAGTTATGAAAAATAACTTGAATAATGTGGAACACCCTCCTTCTCTAAGGAAAGAGAAACTTTCCGTAGAATACTTTATGAAGTAAAGGCCTCCCATGTTTAGCAGATCTTCTGATCCCCTTCTTGTAGAACAATGGGTTAACTCCGTTGAAAAGATATTCTCCATCCTCTAGTGCTCAGAAGAAGAGAAATTTATACTGATGGTCTATCATTTTGATGAGGAAGCTGATCAGTGGTGTACACTGATCAATAATGAAAAGTCCCAAGAGGAAATTGATTCCATGGATTGGGAGGAATTCAAGAAGATGTTTATCAATAAATATTTTCCTCAAACCCTCTGTCTCAAGATGGAAATAGAGTTCCTCGGACTTAAGAAAAAGGAAGATGAGTCCATCGGGGCATATGAAGCAAACTTTACAAGGCTTGAAAGGTATGCCTCTGGCTTTTTCATGAACACTGAAAGTAAGGTGTATCGCTTCTTTAGCGGACTAATGCTGATTCTATGTAAAGAATTGGCCATTCGAGACTTTGATAGTTATGAGGAGATTTTCCGGTGTGCCCTTAAGGTTGAAATAGATATTGGAGACTCTCAGTGGTCTCATGGGCCTAGTGAAAAGAAGAAAAAAAGGAGAACAACATGGGTGATTCAACCAAAAAATCCCATGATGGAAAGAAGCCTGATTTTTCCCCTTGTAAAATTTGTGGGAAGAAGCATCTTGGGAACTGTCTGAAGGGAACCAGGAATTGCTTCATATATAGAAAGTTTGGTCATCTATCCAAGAAATTCCAAAGGGATATGAAAAATACCTTTAATGTGGAGGGAGAAAGGAAGGTTCAGATCAACGCTTAGCCAGTGGTGCAGTGTTACAACTTCAAGGAGAATGGGCATTATGAGAACAATTTCCCTAAGCCAAGGGTTGTTGGAGGAAATCAACAACATCCTCCAAGGTAATAAGGAAGGGCTTATTCTATCACTACTACTAAGGTGGAGCTGAAAAATTATGTGGTGATAGGTAATATAGTTATTCATTCAAGAATAGTGAACATACTATTTGGTTCTGATTCTATGCGTTATTTAATATCTTGCAAGTTTAGTAGAACTATTCAAACCCCACCTAAAAAATTGGAGGACAAGTTATCTGTGAGAACAACTAATGGGGAAATTATTGTGTCCATGGTTTATAACTCCTCAGTTAATGTTTGTGGACTAAACCTCCCATAAAATCTCATCACACTTCCTTTAGTGGAGTTCGACACTATCTTGGGCATGTATTCACTATCTTTATACAAATCCAACATCAACTATTAGGAAAGAGAGATCACTCTTTACATCCCGAAGCATCCAGAGATTCTTTAAAAGTCTAAGGAGGAAGACGAATCTCCTTTAGAATCATCATCTCAAGTGTGGATATTTCTACCTTATGAGAAATCATATCTAGCTCAAATTATTGGTACAAAGGAGAGTATCATGCTTGAAGACATGCCCATCGTGAGGGATTACACTAATGTATTATCTAAAGATTTTCCTGGTCTTCCTCTTGACCCATAGGTTGAGTTCTCAATTGAACTTATTCCTGGATCTCTGCCTATATTGAAAAAACCTTATAGAATGGCCACTGTAGATCTGGAAGAGCTGAAGAAGCAATTACATGAGAATATGGAGAATGATTTTATATGCCCGAGTGCTTCACCGTGGTGTGTGCTAGTCCTCTTTGTCAAGAATAAGGATGGATCAATGCACCTCTGAAATGATTATCATGAGCTCAATAAAATCATGATAAAGAACAATTATCCCCTACCACCGATATTTGACTTATTCGATCAGCTTTGTGGGGCCTATTATTTCTCTAAGGTGGACCTTCAGTTAGGATATCACCAATTAAAAGTGAGGAAGGAATATATTCCCAAGACTGCCTTTTGAATGAGGTATGGACACTATGATTTCATAGTGATGCCTTTAAAACTCACTAATTATCCAATAATTTTCATGGATTTAATGAATAGAATCTTTAGAGATTACCTCAACAAATTTGTGGTAGTCTTATTGATGATATTCTGATATACTCCAAGAGAAAGGAGGAACATGAGGAGCATTTGAATACTATGTTAAAGACTTTTTGAAGGGAGAAGATGTATGCAAAGTATAGTAAATATGAGTTGTGGACAAAGGAATTATCATTCTTGGGCAATGTTATCACCAGCAAATTGATATATGTGGACCCTTCTAAGACAAAGGAAATTGAAGAGTGTCCCATGCCAAATTCTGGAACAGAGATTCACAGATTTCTGGGTCTAGTTGGGTATTATCGACGATTTGTGAATAAAATTTCATGATTTTCAAACTGAATGAAAAATCTTACACTAAAGGGAGTAAAGTTTTTTTGGACTCAGGAATGTGAAGATTGTTTCAAGGAGTTGAAAAAGAGGCTTATCACTATGCCAGTACTCACACTCCCAACAAGTGGAGAACTCTTTATGGTGTACAGTGATGCTTCAAAGAAGGGATTATGATATTTGATAATGCAAAATGATAAAGTGATAGCCTATGCATCAAGGTAGCTGAAAATCCATGAGTAAAACTATCCCATGCATGATCTGGAGTTGGCGGATGTGATTTTTGGGTTGAAAATCTGGCAAAATTATCTCTATGGGGAGAAGTGTGAGATATACACTAACCATAAGAGTCTCAAATATATATTCATACAAAAATAGATTAATATACACCAACGAAGATGGATAGAGCTCATCAAGGATTATAAATGCTCAATACACTACCATCTCGATAAGAAAAACAAAGTGGTAGATGCTTTAAGTAGAAAGGATCCTGTGTCTTTATCAATGATGAGAATTTAAAAGGATATGATCTTCTTAGATTTTTTGAGGATAGATATGAGAATCATTATGGGAGGAACATCATCAATCTTTTATCAAATGATTGCTGAACCATCTCTCATGGTGAAAATAAAGTATGCTCAAAGAAAAGATGTGTAAATTTTGAAAAGGGTGGAAGCTATCATAAATGGGAAATCCTCAGAGTTCAAGATTGATGAGGAACCGATCTAGAGATAAAGAAGGAGCTTATGAATGACACACATAGCTCAAACTTCTCTATTCACCCAGGGAGTAAAAATATGTATCGAGATCTCCGAGAAAACTTTTGGTGGGACAATATGAAAAGAGAGATTGCTGAATATACATCAAAGTGCCTGATATGTCAGAAAGTGAAGGATGAGAGGCTAAAGTATAAAGGGATGATGAAAACACTACCCATACCAAGGAAATCTAGAGGAAACAATGATATATGGGTCATTGTGGACCGTCTTACGAAGACATCTCACTTTATCGAAATTCGAGAGGACTTCTCATTGGATCAACTTGCACGGATATACATAAAAGAAGTGGTAAGGCTACATGGAGTACCACTATCTATTATATTCAATAGTGATATGAGATTCACCTATATGTTTTGGAAAAGTCTTCAACATTCTCTAAGCACTGAATTGAACTTCAGTATGACCCATCACCCTCAAAATGATGGCCAATCTTAGTGATTTATTCATACACTAGAATATATGTTGAGAGAAAGTTCTATGGACTTCAAAGGAGGATGAGACCAACATCTTCCACTGGTTGAATTCTCCTATAACAACAGTTTCCACTCGAGCATCCGAATAATACCATATGAATCCCTTTATGGGAAAAGGTGAAGAACACCGACGTGTTGGGATAAATTCGGTGAGCGTAAGCTTCTAGGACCTGAAATGGTCGAAGAAATAGTGGATAAGGTGAAAACCATTCAGCAGTATATTAAGGAATCCCAAAGTCGGTATAAGAGTAATGCAAACAATTGTCAATGAGACTTTGAGTTCAAAGTTGGAGACATGGAATTTCTACACATATCTCTATGGAAGAAGTTCGTGAGGTTTGAAAATAAAGGGAAGTTAAGTCCCAGGTACATCAGACCCTTAGAGATTCTTGATTGTGTCGGGGCTGTGGCCTATCGACTAGCACTTCCACCTACCATGGAAAAAGTACATGATGTATTTCATGTATTCTTCTTAAGTAAGTACACACCAGACCCTTCACATGTACTCTCTTCAGAGGTGGTATATTTTGAGGATGATATTTTCTATGAGGAGCAACTAGTGAAGATCTTGCATTGTAGAGATAAAGTTCTACGTAACAAGAATACTCACCTGGTACTATGGTGAAACCATAAGTACGAAGAGGCAACAAGGGAACTAGAGGAAGTAATGAAGGAAAATTACCCACACCTTTTTTTGGCCTAGAATGTAAAATGAAATTTCGAGGGCAAAGTTTCATAAAGGGGGAAGAATGTAATGAACCAATGTTTTTAAATGGAAATTACATTCTTATAAATATGTCATAATCACATGAAATCACAACATAGTGAACTAACAATTTCTATGTGACCTCTAAACATAAGTTTTTCACTTCTGTGATTTAAATTTCGAAAATCTGACATACACGGTTGCGATCAGTAAGTTATTTGGAGTCTACTATGACCAACTTAATTTTTGGTGAATAGTAACTTACCCTTATGAATATAAATTTTACCCTTATGAATAGTGACATACCATAATGCATAGTAACATTACCTATGATAGTATATAAATAAGATTTAAGTGAAAGTATGATGCACCTATATTTTGGAATAAGTAAATAAATGTTTTAAAGCTATTTTTTAGAATAAATTATGATTTTAATTAAATATTAAATTAATCATATTTAAAAAATTATTTTTGAAAAATGGATTTCATTTTTGGATTCTACATATCAAAAAATGGTTAGGATAAATATTTGGGATTTTTTTTGAAATACTTGAATTTTTAGTGAATAGTAAAATACATTAATTTACCGTATATATACATTATAAGCTAAATAGAATATTCCTAGAATAATGGATAATGTCACCACCCTTGGTTATAATTCACATGACCCATTTACTATTTTTGATCATGGAATCATCACTATTTCTGGTCTTGATGGAAAATAAACTAATGATTAAAAAATTATGAAAACCCTACTCTCGTCCACTATATAACCCCCCCTCACTCCCTCTTCTCTTTAATCTTATCAAGACTTGTGCCTTGACAATATTCTACCCAAATATCTCCACAAGATCATCCCACACATCTAAAGGCCCCTAGTCTCTTCAAAATACCAAAACCTCTTCCCTTAAGAGGTTCTCAAATGAGGTAGACTCAAGAGGTAAATTTCTATTTCCAATTCTTTCATTTCTTTTAAGTTATTTTCTTTTATTGTTTCTTTACTCACCTCCCTTCACCCATGGTATTAAAACTCTAGTAACATACATGTACTGGGATTATATTATGCTAATGGGATAATTCATTATATTCTCTCCTTTCCCCATCTTTTATTTGAAATAAATGAAAACACTGTTTGAGATGTGTTAATTTAACACATTCAAGGACAACTGTTTATCAATTTCTATTATCATCTTTAATTATGGTCATGAAACCATTTTTGTTATGGTTGAACCAGATTATTATATATGTAATATATCCTATTTAAGTTTCTATAATCCTTTTGTTCAAATGGTATTAAGTTATAAAGAGAAATATGTTCATTGCAATCAAACCCACCGATTAACCAAAACAGTTATCACTAAGGTTTTATATAATAATTCATCTTCAATCCCAATAAAAAAATGATTTTTTATAACCATGTAATCTCATTTATGTTCACTAATAACATAAAACTTCAAATTTGGACAACCACTTTCATCATACGTGTTTATCCAAACATGAATATAAGTAAACCAATCTTGAAAACTAAGAAAACAAACGGTCCCGAACAATGAAATTGAAATAATTAACCCATTAAAAAGGTAATGTATGAACTTAAAAAGGTTATAAATCCTTTAAATATAGAATAGGTTATGTAATTATTAATTAATGAACCAAATTTTTTTTATTAAGGTCATTAAGTTCAAGAAAATATCACCATCATACTTAAGGTAAGAGATCCTCTCCATTTCACTCTTAATCAAGACGTCCTCTATGATATGACATTTTATGTGTAATCCCAAATGATGGGGTATAATTTTTCACCTCCCCCATAATTCCCTCATGATTTATAAGTGATTAAAACCCCTTTTCTCTCTCATCAATACCTATTAGGTACACTCTACACCATGCCGATATACCGTAACGAATTCTACCAGAACCTCCTTTGTTCTTTAGGGTTTCCTTATATTTTTTATACCAAAATGGAGTTATCTTATCTATTTATGTACATATTCTAAATTCTTTTTAGTTTTAAAAAATTCATTTATCAATACCCTTTCATCACTATATTTTTGGGATATACATGTTTTTAAAATATTCTCTCCTTATTACTTTCCGATAAGCAAACCTGTTTTAAGGGAACTTCACGAATTTTTACCCAATTTCAAGTGCACTATATCCTATTTTTTAAGACACCATTGTATTTATAAAATCAGTTTTTTTTATTATTAAAAAATTCTTGGTTCAATTCTGGTTTTATATAAAATATTTTCCTCTTTTCTATTTTAAAATATCTATAGTATTTTCCTTAAAACCGCACAAAAATGTTCTAATGCTAAAATTTCTCAAATACATTTCCTAAATATTTTCACTTATATTTGAAATAAATTTCCATAATATATTACTATTTTACCTTATTAAAATCCATTTATGTTCTAATTCCTTTCTTTCATGGACACTTTCATGATATGCCCATTGGTTATGCTTTATGTCATGATTGCAGTACCCAATTCTTTCCTTGGGAAACCCTTATGTTCATGTAAGATTAATTATGTATGATTATTTATGTAGAAAAAATATTCATTAAATGTAAGATGGGTGCACCCAGATAGTGCTCCAACACATTGGGAAAAGTTAAGTCTCATGAGATGCTATGTGAAATGGGATTGGGGGTTAGCCTTGACCCATACTACTATGGGAAAAGGGATTGGTGGTCAGCCTTGACCCATACTACTATGGTAAATAGGGTTGGAGGTTATCCTTGACTCACACTAAAGACATGTTTTTTGTTTCTTCCACATTTATATGATTCCATGTTTATATTATCCCATCTTTATATGTTATGATTTCATATGTTCCATGCTTTTGATATCATTATGTCATGCCTCCTAACTCATGTTCTTAAGCTTTATTCTTATGTTCATCCCCTTACTGGGATTTTTAGCTCATCCCTTTGTTCATGTGTTCCCCAGGGTACCATATGCAGATGTAAGGACTCAAAGGAAGTTCAGATATTTTTATGGATATTAAATAAAGAATTGTTTTTTAGCCCCATATTTTATGTTTTATGTACCTAGTCTTCAAAGACACTAGACTTCATGATCCTTGTCTTGTACTCTGATTTATAATTATTCTTAAAATCATTTAATGTTATATGTTAAAGGTTAGGGTCACTATACCGTATCCCTCTAGATCGTGCATCTGGGCCTCCTATATTAGTCTTGAATCTTGATTATTCTGGTTGGCCAAAGTGATCAGATTGTTGGAGATGATCGGGGTGTGATAGAGTAGGCTATTGGTGTGGGATCTAAACAAATTTTCGAATCAAACTGAGAACTTCCACCCCATATCTCTCTCTCTCATCCAAAGTTAAGTTTTCCTCCTAAAACCCCAAACAAGGAGATGAGCTACTCAAATAATGGATAATGAAGGCAGGTATAGGTGTAGATCTAGGAGGACATGTGGTCAGAAGATCTAAAATGGGTGGTTCTCTGTAAAAAAACTCAAAAAAGAGAATATTAAATAAATATCATTTAATTAACAATAAAAGGGAATATTAAAATTCATAAATATCTACCTTGGAAATTAAATGAATGAACAATTTTAATATGCAATAACATTACAATTTCTACCATGAAAATTAAAATACAACACATGATGATTCTGGACCACCTATACTATCAACAACTTGGGCATACCCTAAACAGGGAACAAACTATGAGGTATGAGCCAAACATTTCCCCTACCATCTATCAATAGTAATACATGTCACTATAAGTTGAATGATATTGAAAAGCTGATAAAAATGTTTAGAATTAAACAATTCTAAACAACTACATGATAAAGGCTATACCTGTACTTACCTGAGTCACACTCTGAGATGATGCCAAAAAGAAAAGCTGGAATATAAAATCACATGCCAATATAGGTCCTTGGAATTACTCACCAATTCCTACAGAACACCAACAAAATAGAGCAGTATCCATCCTCAGATAAGAACATGGAAAAATAAGAGTCAGAGAAGTTCACATAGAATGTAACTCAGCATAAAAAGTGAAACCATGAAATAAAACATAGAGATATGAATATAGATAGATGAACATAGAGATCATGCATAGTAAAGGAAAAGATCCAAAGAGAAAGGTCTTCATCTGAACACATAAAACCACAAGAGGACCAAAGCACCAAGAAAAATTGTCTTTAATACGAGAAATGCCACCTGAAAACCCCAAAAGGAAGACTCTAGATGCAAGGCACCAAAATATACTTAAAAAATGAATTCAGAAACTTCAACCAGGGAGATGACTGCTTAAAAAAAAGAAAAAAGGAGACATCCTTATACAAAAGGGAAATTACAAGGACACATGAAAGAAGTCCCAACATCCTATGAAAACTATAAGATGTGTGAACAAAGGTTAGGATCTAGCTATAAACTAAGGGAAAAAATACACTTAAAGGACCACACATCCTAGTCTAGACTTATTAATGGAACACGATTCTCGGGAAACTAAACAAATATGATAAACAGAGTCAAATATAAAACAAATAAGTTTAGTGATCAACCAAATGATAAATAAGATCACTGCACTCCCAAGCTACCCAATACCCAAAAAAAAACTCACTATAGGACCATACCTAGAGAAAACAGTACTAAAGGATGTGGAGGAACATAAAAAAGCTTACATAAAATCATCTTCTAGGTAAAAGGAAAACAATAGAGACATAAGATCCTGCCAAAACCTTATTGCTAACTAGCTCTCAAACATAAGACAAACTCACAAAAAACCATTCCTACCCAAAAACCATAAACACATATAGGTAGTAACTACAAAGAGGCATCTTTGAGGCTCATAAAATCAAAGAAAAATAGGGAAAATAAGGAAATAATCTATCAAGAATAGAATAAAATTATAGCCTACGAGAGTAAATAACCTATCTGATCGAAAAAAATCATGCTAAAATAAAAGAAATCCACTAGTAAAACATTTGAAAGCAATGAAAAAGGGATTTAAAATTTTAATGAATAAAAATTTAAACCCAATTAGGCTCTGATACCACTTTGTTGCGGGGATCACCCCTATACGAGTGGTAGTCCCAACACAATAGCCTGTGATCTATTGGGTGTTTGGTTCATTAAAATCCTAAAGAAGAAAAAAATATTTATTTGTAGTTTAATATAGAAAATATGATAAAAAAATAATGTTTGAGTTGCAATTCCATATCATCAAATGAATAAAACCAGCAGTCAACAAAGGCACATGCTGGCAGTAAATAGAGTCACATACTAGTAGTGGATAACTCATATAACAGTGACAATATAATAATAAACTTTACAATTAATTATCATTAAAAATAAATACAATCTGTACACATTGATTCATCTAAAACTAGAATCAAATAACAATGAGAAATTAAGGCTTCAGTAGCAATGATAAAATGAGATAAAATGAGGCTCAAACATATTATATAATCTATACATCAAATTCAAAATCAAAATTGAATTTAAATTCATGAACTGAGATTATTTTAGTGATTATAGTTCGAACAAATGAGGAAAAGTAAAGCAGTAAAATGGACACAGAGGATTTATATGCTTCTTCCAATAGCCTATGTGCATGGGGTAAGATCATCACGTTTTTTCCGCTATGCAAGAATATTAGTACAAGAAAAAATATTAATGGATAAGTAAAAATGCTACATCATGAAAAACCAACACATAAAAGAATCAAAAAAACCAACAAGAACAATAATATCAGACCAAACCCCCCTTATCAGGGCTCAGTTTTACCCAATGGAGATCCTTCATGCCAGAAAAAATAGGTCATTGTGGTCGAATCCAAGATCACCAAGAACATCCTTCTGAACCATCAATGTTGTCCAAGTCCATCATAGCTTGCTGAGTGCGCTGCCTCTATCTGAGTCCACACAAACCAGATTGGTCTTCCTTTAGGGCTAAGATCGAGAAAATTGATCCAAATAGGATTGGGTTTTTCAAGGGAGATGAATAGAGTCTCCAATATTCATTGTAAGAAAGAAAACCCATGACGAGTACTGGGGATTCCAAACTCGCTACAACAACACAATGTTCCTCCATATCTCAATAATCAGAACCCTCATCCCATTTTGGACAAACTGCAGTTTCTTCTATCTCCATCGTACTCCCTTATCTGAAGACTCTACTGTTCTCTGCCCAATGACGGTGACCCAAACCACCATATCCCTCCAGATAGAGCATCCAAGCCTCCTCTATTATCCCCAAATATTGATCATTCCAGTTTTTTGGAGTGATCAGATTGTTGGAGATGATCAGGGCGTGACAGAGTGGGCTGCTGGTGTGGGATCTCAACCAATTTTCGAATCAAACTGAGAACCTGTACCCCTCTCTCTCTCATCCAAAGCTGATTTCATCTCCCCAAACCCCAAACAAGGATACAAGCTACTAAAATAATGGATAATAAAGGTAAGAACAGGTGTAGATCAAGGAGGACAGGTGGTCGGCAGATCTGAAATGGGTGATTCTCTATCAGACAAACTAAAAAATAACATATTAAATAAATATCATTTAATTAAAAATAAAAGGGAATATAAAAATTTAAAAATATCCACCTTTTAAATTAAATTAATGAACAATTTTAATATCAAAAAATATTATAATTTATTAAGTATAATTGATAATATAATTTTATGAAGTAAAAAATATTTTTTATAAGGGTTAGAAAACAATTATTTTTTTAAAAAACAGTATTTTTCAACAAATGAGGATTAAAAAAAAAGATAAATTCTCATATTTAGAAGTTTATTTAGATAAAATAAATATTATTTTTTGATTTAGTATTTTGAAATTATCCAATGGTGGATTTTTCAAGATTTTTTGAGATAGTTGAATTTTCGGGTAAAAATTTAATATGGTATAAATATATGATGTGTATTATGACATCATAATGACCCAAAAAATGATATAATTTGTGTCCTAAAAGGTATCTAAGAGTAAATATTTTTTACCCTTTAAATAATGTATCTTAAAGGTTATTTTATTAATTTTATAAACCCTTTAATAAGTCTCCAAAACCTATATTATATTTTAAGGTTTTAAAATCAATTCTTTATAAACATGATTCAATTCCACATCACCAAGGGTATTATTTTAATAAGTTACATTCATGGAATTATAAAATAATTAAAACCAATACTATTTTGAATAAACCATGGGCAAGAACCATGTTAATATTTGTGTTTTTAATTACTTTATTATGTATAGTCTAAAACCTCAGTTTGAGAAATAATAAATAACTCCCCTCTCTTTTCCTATATAAACCCACACAATCTCCCATTTATCTTCACTCAAAAATCATGGATTGGATCCTTACACTTCCATTCCCTCTCTATATACCTCCCAATGTTCCCCAATATTTCAAGAAGCTCCTCCCAATCTTTTGGAAACACCCTCTCAAGGTAATGGATCCTCTTCTTTTCCTCTATATTCAAGCAACCTATTTACTTTATGCCTTTTGATTTTCAATTACTAATATTGGGATATATTTTTAGACATACCTCATACCATATTTTTTATTTTAAAATTATGAGAGACCCATTTCTCTCTCATTAAACCATTTTATGAATATTTAAGTATTGTCCTTATGCTTTTGAATTTTCACTGTGATTTTTCATTCCAAACGATTGTGAAGTGAATTCCTATAGCAATTTTCAATCAAGTGTATTAAAATATATGAACCTATACCTATTTGATTATATACTTCCATTTATTTAAACCACAATCCTCAATCATAGGGTTAATAAAGATGAAATACATTCTTATGTTATATGATCTATGTGGAACACTTATGCATGTACATGATATAATTATAATGAGTGAATCTAGATAGAACTCTATTGCATTAGGTAATGTTTTAGTCTCATCATATTACATGTAAGGTTTATGGTAGGTTATCCTAAGAACACTATGTTATGATGACTTGGTGGTTAACCTTGACTTATGCTTATGATACCATGTTTTAAGTGGTTTCCACATTCCCATATTGCCTTTATGCTATCATGTTATATCATGCCTCACTGTTCATGATTATGATTCTAACATATTATGTTAAATTATTATTCATATTGGATTACATGTATTAATTTACTCTATTCTATCATTTTTTTATTATATTACTAGTATTTATAGCTTACACCTTTCTTATGTATGTCCCCGGGTTATCCTGTGCAATTTTAGAAGAGCAATGTAAATTTAAGAGCATGTTAAGGAAGTTTTAAATAAAGTTGTTGTATCCCAAATTTATGATATGAACCTAATATCCCGAATACAGTATGCCTCTTTTTCTTCTAGATGGTATTTTGTGTGTTTTTAATTAATAAATCATGAATTAATGTGTATTAAAGACAAGGGTTTTCATAGTTGGTATCAAAGGAAAGTCTAGTTATTTTTGGGATTAGGATTAGAAAACTATATTAAAATACTTAGGGATAATACTAAAAATAGTATAACATACCTAAAATTTTGGTAAATCATAGATTAATAGGTTTCTAATAAAATACATACCTTTCTAGATACTATAAGTGGATGTGGCTCTGGCACAAATGTACCTAGGGGTAACAATCCTGAAATAACCGTATTGTTCTAGAATCGATCAGGAACTAGTGCATAAAAATGGGCCTTTTTAAAAACCTTTTTTGAAACTCTCAAGGTAAATTATTTAGTAAATTTACAAGATCATTATGAACCATTATTAAGGGAATAAAAATTTCCATGATATTTTATGTTCGGAAATAGATCATGGACAAATTATATTAAAAACCTAGAAATTCATAGGTTATAGAGTACATGTCATTTATGAGTTATCCCTTTAATGTGTTTAATAATTCAAAGATTATCATCCCTAATTTTCTCTTTATTCTAGTCAATAGATAGAAATAAGAGTAACCAAGTCAACAACCATTGTGAGGGGAAATGTCCTGACTGCCTAAATGAGATTCCTAACATGATGGGATCCCAAGTAAGAAATCTTGTGATTATTCCAAACCAGCTATCAAAAATAACAATTAAAAATGAAACATAGGTGAATTTATAATCACATCAAAGAAGAGGATTATGGAATCTCAAGGAAGTTCATCTGATAAAGGTGATAAATGAAATAATACCTAATTTACTTTGGTAATAAAAATGTGGAAAGAGGCACCAAGGGAAATATCACCAAGGAACTAGGATATGTTTTAATTGTGGAAAATTAGGTCATAAAGTATCCAATTTCCATTTAAAAATGAATAATGTGATAGAGGGAAATAAATTTCAATATAAGGTATCTTATATGGTTCTATGTAATATGTGTGGAGAAGTTGGGTATTATCCAAGACAATACACTATTCCAAGGGCTAACAAGCCTGATGAGAACCAAAAATATCTAAGAACAAGGGAATAAGGACAGACCTATGTTGAGATGGATCATGATGAAAAAAGTACATGTAACCTTTAATTCATAGTTCTGTATGCCATGTTGTATTTCAATTCATTCCATATTACCATATCTTGTATGTTTTCTAAGAACATCAAGTCACCACCCCCAAATAATTTGACATAATCAGGGAAAAATTATATGACTATTGTATAAAAAGTTACAGTATGTGGAAATGTACTTCTTGAAAATCTTATAATTACCCCTTTACTAAAATTTGATGTTATCCCATCTATGAAATGGTTTACCTTTTTTAAAGACAATATAAATTACTAGGAGAAGTAATTCACCCTCTGTATTATGTATCCCTCTATGATTCTATACAAGTGTAAGGAGGAGGATGAATCTTCCTTAGTACCAACATCTCAAGAATGCATATTATTTAACTATTAACAAGTGTATATTTCTCAAATGATTGATAAAAAATAAAAGATAATCCTTGAAGACATGTCCATTGTGAGGGAATACACTGATGTGTTTCCAGAATAATTTTTTGGTCTTCCTCCAAGACAAGAGGTTGAATTTTAAATCAATATTATACCTGGAACTTTTACAATATCCAAGAATCTATATAGAATATCCATTGTTTAACTCATGTAGCTAATGAAACAACAACAAGAGAATCTGGATAAAGGGTTTATACACCCAAGTGCTTCACCATGGGGTACACTGGTCTTATTCATCAAGAAGAAGGATGGGTCAATGTACCTTTTCATCGAATATCATGATCACAACAAGATCATGATAAGGAACAAGTATCCTTTTCCATGGATTGATGACATGTTCAATTATCTAAGTGGATCCTAGTATTTCTCTAAGATAGATCTTAGGTTGGGATATTATCAAGTTAATGTGAAGGAGGATATCCCCAAGACTACTTTTTGTATAAGGTTTGGGTACTATGAGTTCATAGTGATTATATTAGAACTCACAAATACTCCAGAAATCTTAATGTATCTGATGAATAGAGTCTTTAGTGATTTCCTCGACAAATTTGTGGTAGTATATATTGATTATATTTCTATATTCTTCAAAAGTAAGGAGGAATATGAGGATTATTTAAATACTATACTGAAGAAATTTAAGAAAGAAAATATGTGTGAGAAGTATAGTAAATGTGAGTTTTTGTTAGATAAAGTAACTTTTCTAGAGATTATAATAACCACAAAAGTGATATCTATGGATCCTTAAAAAATGGAGACAACTGAAAGGGGGCCAAGACCAACCTCTTTGATAGAAATATGCAGTTTCCTTGGATTATTTGGGTAATATCGTTTGTTTTTGATAAAATTTTCACAATTTTAAAACCTCATATCCAAGATAACTCAGAATGTAATCAAGTTTATTTGGAATGATGAATTTGAGGGAATTTTTAAAGAGTTGAATAAGAGTCTAATCACTACACCTATACTCACATTAACCACTAGTGGGGAAAGATTTGTGATCCATAACAACGCATCTAAAAATGGATTGGTCTGTGTAATCACGAAAAATTAAAAAGTGATAGAATATGCCACCCACCAACTAGTGATCCATGAGAAAAACTACCCAACTCATGAGCTATAATTGGTTCCAGTTATATTTGTGTTGAAATTTTAGTAGTATTATATCTATGGGGAGAAGTGTGATATATATATGGACTATAGAATACTCAAGTATATATTCACCCAAAAGGATATTAATATGTTCCAATATATGTGGTTAAATGTGATCAAGGATTTCAATTATTAAATACATTACCATCTTAAGAAAGAAAACAAAGTGTCAGATTCTATGAGTAGAAATGATCCTAAAAATCTATCCATGACGAGGTTTGCAAGGGATCAAATATTAATTGACATGAAAAGGATAGATATTGGAATAATAAAAGGATCTCCATCCTAGATTTCTTAAGTAACTAATAAATCATCCATTTTTGAGAGGATCAAGTAGGCTCATAAAGATGATAAGTTTCTATAGAAGAAAGTAATAGATATTTCAAAGTTCAACATTGCTGAAGATAGAGTTTTAAGGTTTGGAACCCGTATATGTGGCCCATAAAGCCCAAAAATAAAGAGTTAAATTCTAGATTATGGGAATAGCTCATCATTATCTATTAATATAAGAATAACTAATATTTATAGAGATTTGAAGAAAAATTTCTAGTGGGATAATATGAAGAGAGAGATCATGGAGTTTGTATCTTGATTCTTGGTATGCTAGCAAGTAAATATGGGATGATGAAAGTATAAAGATATGACATAAAAATTTTCCATACCTGTATGGAAATGGGAAAATGTAACCATGCATTTCATTATAGGACTCCTTAGGCCACTTAAAGGGAATAACACTATATGGGCAGTAGTCGATCACTTTACCAAGTCAACACATTTTGTAACACACCAAGGTTTTAAAAATAAATTGAAATTCCTGAAAACCCTTTGTTTTAAGGATATATTTATAAACTAGACTTTAAAAATAATTTTTCCATTTTTATGATTTGAATTTCAAAAAATGGTCTCTACGGTTGCGATCAATATGTTATTTGGAGTCTGATAGAACCACCTTGATTTTTTGGTGAATAGTAACATACCCTTATGAATAGAAATATGAATAGTAATATAAAACTTATAAATATTAAATCATATTATTATTTTATTTTATTAAGGTTATAAGATAATGAGATATTGATTAATTTTTCAAGGTGATATAAAATGAGTTATATTTTTAAAAGTGTGATTTTTCAAATAAATTATGATTTTATTTAAAAATTAAATTAATAATATTTAGAAAATTATTTTCAAAAAATAGATTTTATTTTTTAATTCTACATATCGAAAAATGGCTAGTGTGAATTTTTTGGATTTTTATGAAATGCATGAATTTTTGGTGAATAGTGAAATTCGATAATTTAAAAAACATGCTAAATAAATGAATTTCTGCATCATGATTGAGTCATGTATGATATAAATGGAAATTAGTTTAAAATAAGATGCTATATTTACTATTTTGGGTTACATAAACCAAGGTTATTCATAGGATTGAGCAAAAATATTAAACTAATGATTAAAATAATGGAAAACCCCTCTTCTCCTCCACTATAAATACCACCCTCACCCCCTCTTCCTCTCACACCTCTCAAGCTTTTATAATTATCTAAATTATGAAAAATTCACTTCAAAAGGATCTTCCCCAAGTCTAAGACCTTATGGTCTCACCAAAAGGTCAAAACCAAAGGCCTCAATGAGGATCTTAAGGAGGAGATCAAGAAGTAAAAATACCCTTTCACTTTCTTGTGTTTCCTTTTCAATTATTTTATTTTCTTATAATATATTCACCTCCCATTATCCAATAGGAATGAAATATATAGTATTATATATATTATGTATTGTTATAATTTTTATGGAAAAATTAATCAACTTACTTCTTCTCATCCCCCCTCTTATTCTAAAATAAAAACACCGTCTGTGGTGTGCTGATTTACCAAAATCATGGATGACATGTTTTCAATTTCCTTTACTTAATTAAAAGATGGTTGTAAAACCATTTTAATGGTTGCAACATATTTTAAAGTGTATTATATGACCTCTATTATGTTCGGTAATTTACTTATATTCATAATATTAAAGGTATATGATGAAACAAGTTTGTGATTATTGAAGAACTACCAAAATGATCTAAATGAATATCACTAATGATTCATCCTCATACTATATAAAAAATGATTTATTGAATAATTTATTATTATGTAAACATATTAAAACCATTTCATTACACTTCTGTAGTTTCACTTCCATTCGACAAGAAAATCCTTTATGAACCGACCATGAAAATCATGCAAAGCACGCACCCGAAACAATGGAAATAACAAAATAATATTTATACATGGGTCGAATTATGTTATAAAATAATCATATAAGGTGTTATAAACATGAATATGTTTATTTAAAATATTAATTACACTATTTTAACCATTATATAGGAGTTTTAAATAAGTTTTAAGTAAGATGAACCCGAGGTAATGGAATTCTTAACCCAGTTTCCATTTTTTGGGTTAACCTTCTATTTCATTAATTATATAGTACTTAGATAATTTGGGTAATGAATTTAATTTATATTATGTTTTATTATGTGTATTTATAGTGTATAAACATATTAATTTCATTCTATAAATTATCACTCAATTATATGATATTTATAAGGGACTTTTATTTAAAAATTATCTTTTATAAATTCTATTTTTCAAGATTCAAAAGCAATATTTTTATGAAATTATTCTTGTTTTATGATTATATTATGGTTCTTGGGAATTTTTTATGATAATGGGTGGAAACTATATCTCCCTACAATTTATTGGGTATGTTTAAGTTGGAAGTCAGCCGTATGGTTACTCCAAGTGTAACTGATGGTTACACCACAAGGTAGATGTGAGGGTTACATTGTAAGGTAGCTATGAGGGTTAAAAATGATAAGGTATCCTCAAGGTTTAGAATATAAGTAAGTAATTCCCCAAGACACCTTTATGGTTATATATATATTATATATTTTTTTATGGAAATCTCATGTTTCAAAAAGTATGTATATAAGGGTGAGAAGTATGTCTTTGTGAAAATGATTTCATATGATTATAAGTTTTCATGGACTAATGGTTTCTTTCCTTATTTTTAAATACCTTAATGAGATTTTTTCCCATGTTTTTAAATGTTTTTTATAGGTTATAAGTATGTGTAAGAGAAATAAGGAAGTCAAGTTAGATGTTACAAAATTTTGTTAAAGAAATCATATTGTTGTTTTGTATTAAAAATTTTATGTTTTAGAAGAAATGTATATTGTTTTAATGGTACCCACTTTGTATGCTTCTGGGTTGATATGTATGAGTTATGTAATAAATTTCTAAAAATATAAATTGAAAATATCTTTTGGAATATAAATAAGTGATATCTAGTTGAAATAGATATATTATGTAATGTTTAAGGCCATGTTCTTATAGTTAGTATCAGAGCACGATTAAGATAAAATTAGGAGTTAGTATGATGTTAATAGAATACCATAAATGATTTTCACCTTATTTTTATGTTGAAATGGTATCATATTTAAAAATTACCATGTTGCTTTATCTAATATATTTCTGTTCAGATTGGTTTTCCAAAGAATAAACAGGGAAGCTAAAGTTCAAAGGAACCGAGATGCTGATATCTTTCTGAATCTACAACCTAGAATAGTGGGAATCAGAACTGAGAAGTTTGTGATAGTAATGGCTTAGCTGATGTAGGAAATAAATGGTGTTTTAATCCATGCAAGAGAACAACCAGATCTTCTACAAAGTAACATGATGATAGTGGAATATCTCATGAGGAAACACCCTTCCGCTTTCAGTGGATCTTCTGACCCATTAGTAACTGAAGGATAGATAAAATCCAATAAAAAGATATTCAATGTTATGGGATGTTTAGATAATCAAAACATTAGTATTTCCATTTATCGTTTTGAAGGTGAAGCTGATCAGTGGTGGTCAATGATAAAACATATCAGGATAGAGGGGATATTGAATCCCTAGAGTGGGATTAATTTAAAAGTGTTTTACTTGAAAAATATTTTCTTAAGGTGGGTCGACTTAGGATAGAGAAGAAATTACTTGAATTGAGGAAGAAAGAGGAACATTTAGTGGACTTGTATAAAGAAAAATTCACCTGACTAGCAAGGTATTCTCCAAATCTTATTCTGGATCTTGATAGAAAAATAAACCATTTTTACTTAGGATTGAAGACAATATATTGAAGGGAATTAGCCTCATAATAATTCAAAAGTTATGAGAAACTTGTACAATGTGCTGAGTGGGTAGAAATGAAGTTCACTGATGATCATGTGTACTTTAAGAACAAAGATAAGAAGAGGTCCAAATGGAAAGCAATGGTTAAGAATCAATCAAAGAAATTTTATGGTAAGAAAGTTCAGTTTACAATTTGTGAAAAGTGTGGTAAAAAGCACCCTAGGGAATGTCTTACTAAAAATAGTAAGTTCTTTTGATGTGGTAAGTTTGGAAATATGGAACGATGTTGTAAAGAAAATTATATTAAGATCAATTCTGATAGTAAAACTATAAAGTGTTTCAAATGTGGTGAGATGGGACAATATGAAAATTCTTTCCCAAAGAAATATCCGAGTGATGGAAAGTAGCCAGAATATAACCAGGAAGGTGTAGTGAGATCCTTTGTGAGTACATCAGCAGATTTCGGGCCATCCAATGAAGCAGTATCAGGTAATTTATTTGTTTACTCAATTTTTTCTAAAGTAGTTTTTGATATGGGGTCTACACATTCCTTTATTTCTGAGAAATTTTATGGTGAATTGGAAATATCACCTCAACAAATGATACTAGAACTTTATGTTAAAACAACAAGGGGAAATGTTACAGAAGAAAGGTATTTCAAGAATTTTCCTATTGTTGTCTATGGAAATACATTACCTACAAACCTTGTTGTTTTTCTCTTAGTAGAGTTTGATGACATTCTGGGTATGGATTGATTTTCTGTTTATAATGCTAAGATTGATTGTAGAGATAAAGAAGTTGTTTTTTAGAAAGAGTTTTAGTTTTTATACCAGAACAAACCCATACAATTGATAACATATCAAGAAGCTAAGAAAATATTGAAAGATGGAAATGAAAGTTATCTTGCTCATATTTTTGAAAACCAGTGAACTATTTAGATTAATAATGTGCTTGTGGTAAATGAATACCTTGATGTTTTTCCTAATGAGTTACTCGGTGTTATACCAGACCTGGAAGTTGAATTCACAATTAAATTAATCCCTAATACTAAGAAAATTTCAAATCCACCTTATCGAATGACTCAAATAGAACTTCTTTAATTGAAAAATCAGTTGCAGGAGTTACTTGATAAAGGCTTAATTCGTCTTATCACTTCACCGTGGGTAGCTTATGTTTTGTTCGTTAAAAATAAAGATGGTTACATGAGACTTTTCATTGTTTATAAAGATTTTAATAACATTACTATTAATAATAAGAATCCTTTTCTACATATCGATGAACTGTTTGATTAGTTCCAAGGATCTCGGTATTTTTCCAAGATTGAATTGAGATCTGGGTACCATCAGATGAAGGTGAAGGATGATGACATTCCAAAAAAAACTTTTCAAACTAGATAATGTCATTATGAATTTATTGTTATACTGTTTGGGTTAACTAATGAACCTGTTATATTCATAGATCTTATGAATAGAATATTTCATGAGTTCTTGGATAAAGTTCTGGTTGTTTTTATTGACGAAATTATGGTATATTCTAGAATTAAATAGAAGCATGAAAAACAAATAAGGGCTATTTTTAAAACCTTTAAAGAAAATAAACTGTATGGAAAATTCAGAAAGTGTGAATTTTTGTTGAAAAAACTTTCTTTCCTTGGCCACTTTGTTTATAAAGATGGAATAACTATTTATCCTACTAAAATGAAAGTTGTTGGAGAATTTCCAAGGCCCAAAAATATAACCAACATTTGTAGTTTTCTTGGTTTGGTAGGCTATTACCATAGGTTTTTTGAAAATTTTGCATGGTTATATAGTCCACTAACTAAGTTAACTTGAAAAGGAGTTAAATTCATCCAGACAAAAGAATGTGATGAATGTTTTTAGGAATTGAAAATAATGTTGGTGAATGATCCAGTTCTAACCCTACCTTCCATAAATGGAAAGTTTTTCATCTATAGTGATGCTTCATTAAAGGGACTTGGTTGTGTTATGATACAGAATGATTATGTAATTACGTATGCTTCAAGACAACTAAAACCTTAAGAGTTAAATTATACCACACATGATTTGGAATTGGAATTTGTGTATTTTTTACTTTTAAAATTTAGAGGCATCATTTATATGGAGCCAAATGTGAAATATATAAAGACAAAAAAATTCTGAAGTATATATTCACTCAAAAGTAATTAAACATGAGGCAGAGAAGATGGATTGAATTGATAAAAGATTATTATTTCACAATCAATTACCATCTTAGAAAAGAAAACAAAGTGGCAGATGCCTTGAGTAAAAAACATCATGCATTATTAACTATGTTACAGATGGAAAAAGACCCTTTGATTAATGATTTGATGAATTTTGGCTTGGAATTTGTTGGTGTAGAAAATTTCTCTATTTTGTTTCTGGTTTTAGTGCCGTCATTTTTGTCAGAGAGAATTAAGAAAGCATAGAAGGCATAAATAGAGCTATAAAAAAAAGGTATAATTGGTTAAAATGGATAAGTTGTCAGACTTTAACATTGATAAAAATAGTGTTTTGAGATTTAGAAAAAGATTTTGTGTTCCTTCTGATTCTCATTTGAAGAAAGAGTTGTTGTGAGAAGCTCACAGTTCTCCATTTTCAGTTCATACCAATTTCACTAATATGTACAAAGAACTTTGAGAGTATTACCAATGGGATGGAATGAAAAAAGATATTTCAGATTTTACTGTGAAATGTTTGACATGTCAATAGGTTAAATCATAGTAGCAATTACTAAAGGGGATGATTTAGCCTTTACCAGTTCCAGAGTGGAAATGGGAAAATACATCCATGGAATTTTTTATGGTACAACCAAAGACTTCTCTAGGTAACAATACAGTTTGGGTTATTGTTGATCAATTGAATAAATATACCCATTTCCTTCATATTCGAGATACTATGTCTTTGGATAAGATTTCTTGAATATACCTCAAAGATAATTTTAGGTTTCAAGGAATTCCTCTTTCCATTATTTCTGACCATGATCCGAGGTTCACTTATAACTTTTGGACCGGCCTTTAGAAGTCATTGGGAACAGAATAAAATTTCATTATATCTTTTTATACTTAATAATATGGGCAGTCAGAATGGAAAATTTAGACTTTGGAGGATTTTATTTGAGCTTTTTCAATAGATTACTAAGGAATTTGGGATCAACATATTTCTTTAGTTGAATTTTTTTAGAATAACAGTTTTCATTCTAGTATACAGATGGCACCATTTGAGGCATTATATAGAAAGTGGTGTCGAACTCTAGATTTTTGGGATGAATTCAGGTAAAGTAAGTTGATGGGACCCAAATTAGTAGAGGAAGTGGATGAGAAAGTGAAGATGATCTAGAAACATATGAGTACAACTCAGAGAAGTCAGCAAAGTTATGTAGATAATAGGAGGACAAAATTTTCTTTTGAGGTAAGTGATCATGTTTTTCTTAAAATCTCACCCTGGAAAAGTGTAATGTGTTTTGGTAAGAAAGGAAAGCTAAGTCCATGGTTCATTGGACCTTATGAAATCCTAGAGAACTTTGTAATAGTTTCCTACTAAGTATATTTTCCTCCATTTTTATCTTAGTTACACAATGTTTTTCATGTTTTGATGTTGAGAAAGTATGTTCCAGATTCATCTCATCTTTTGAGCCTTAGAAGTAGTTCAGCTAGAAGAGAACCTTTCTTATGAATAAAAACCTATTAAGATTCTTGATCAAAGAGAAAAAGTATTGATAATAAGGTAATCCATCAAGTAAAGGTTTTGTGGAGAAACCACATAGTTGAAGAAGAAACATGAGAATCTGAAAATGCTATGGGAGAAAGGTACCATCACTTGTTTAATAAGTAAATAAAATTGAGAGGATGCAATTTCTAGAAGGTGGGGAGAATGTAACACCCCAATGTTTAAAAAATAAATTTAAATTCATGAAAACACTTTTTTTGAGGATATAGTTATAAACTAGCTGTTAAACATATTTTTTTTTTCCATTTCTGTGATTTGAATTTTGAAAAACAATCATCTACGGTTACGATGAGTAAGTTATTTAGAGTCCGATAGAACTGACTTGATTTTTGAGTGAATAGTAAAATACCCTTATGAATAGTAATACAAACCTTTTGAATATTGAATCATATTATTATTTCATTTTATTAAGGTTATAATATAATGAGATCTTGATTAATTTTTCAAGGTGATATAAAATGAGTTATAGTTTTAAAAATGTTATTCTTCGAATAAATTATGAATTTAATTGAAAATTAAATTAATCAAATTTAGAAAATTATTTTCAAAAAAGGTGTTCATTTTTTGAATTATACACATAGAAAAATGGTTAATGTGAATTTTTGGGATTTTTATAAAATACATGATTTTTTAGTGAATAGCGAAATTCGATAATTTACAAAATATGATAAATAAATAAATTTATGCATGATGATTGAGTCATGGATTATGTAAATGGACATTGGTTAGAACTCAAATTCTCTGTTTACTATTTTGGGTCACATGAATCAATACTATTCATATTATTGAGCAAAAATATTAAACCAATGATAAAAATAATGGAAAACCCCTCCTCTCCTCCACTATAGATACTACCCTCACCACCCTCATCCTATCACACCTCTCAAGCTTTGAGAATTGTCTAAATTATGAAAAATACACTTACCAAGGATATTTACCATGTCCAATACCTTTTATTATCACCAAAAGGCCAAAACCAAAGGCCTTAAGGAGGATCTTAAAGAGAAGAGATCAATAGGTAAAAATCCTCTTTCATTTTCTTGATTTTTCTTTTCAATTCTTCTCTTTTCTTATACTCTCTTCACTTACAATTATATAAGAGGAAATAAAGATTTATTATTATATATATTCTGTATTTTTTCATGTTTATGGAAAAATTCATCAACTTACTTCTTCTCCTCCCCTCTCTTATTCTAAAATAAAAACACCGTCCGCGATGTGCCGATTTACCAAAATCACAGATGATGTGTTTTCAATTTCCTTTAATTCCTTAAAATATGGTTGTAAAACCATATTAATGGTTTAAAAATATTTTAAAGTGTATTATCTGACCTCTATTATGTTCTATAATTAACTTATATGCACAATATTAAAGGTATATGATGAAACAAGTTCGTGATTATCGAAGAACTGCCAAAATGATCTAAAAAATATAACTAATGATTTATATAATGATTCATCCTCATACCATATAACCAAAATGATTTATGTCATAATTAAATATTATTAAAACATATTAAAACCATTTCATTCCACTTCTTTAGTCTCTCTTCCATTCAACAAGAAAATATTTTACGAAACGACCATGGAAATCATGTAAAGCACGCACCCAAAACAATCAAAATAACAAAATAATATTTATAAATGGGTCGAATGATTCTATAAAATGATCATATAAGGTGTAATAAACATGAATATGTTTCTATAAAATATTCATAACACTCTTTTAACCATTATATAGGAGGTTTAAATAAGTTTTAAATAATAAGAACTCGAGGTAAGGGAATTCTTAATCCAGTTTCCATTCTTTGGGTTAACCTTCTATTTCATTAATTATATGGTACTAAGATCATTTGGGTAATGAATCTAATTCATATTATATTTTATTATGTGTATTTATAGTTTATATACATATTACTTTAATTATATTAATTCTCACTTCAATTATATGATATTTGTAAAGGACTTTTCTTTAAAAAATATCTTTTAAAATTTTATTTTACAAAATTCAAAAGAAATAGTTTTATGAAATTATTCATATTTTAGGATTATGTTCATGTTATTGGGAAATTTTTATGATTAATTTTGGAAGATATAACTCCCTTTAATGAATTGGGTATTTATAAGTTCGAGGTCATTCGTATGGTTACTCAAAGTGTAACTGCGATGGTTACACCATAAGGTAACTATGAGGGTTACATTGTAAGGTAGCCGTGAGGGTTATAAATCATAAGGTAGACGTGAGAGTTACAATATAATTTTTTAATTCCCCAATATAAATTTATGGGTTTATATATGTTATCTAAGTTTTTAGGGAAATCTCATGTTTCACAAAGTAAGTACATAAGGGTGAGAAGTATGACTTTGTGAAAATGATTTCATATGCTTATAAGTTTTCATGGAATAATGGTTTCTTTAGTTATTTTTATATACCTTACTGAGATTTTTATGATCATCCCATGTTTTTAAATGTTTTTCACAGGTTATAATGATGTGTAATAGAAATAAGGAAGTCAATTTAAATTTTATGAAGTTTTTTCAAAGAAATCACGTTATTGTTTTGTGTTGAAAATTTTATGTTTTGGAAGAAATGGATACTATTTTAATGGTACCCACTTTGTATGCTTATGGGTTGATATCTATGAGTCCTGTCCTAAATTTATAAAAATATAAACTGAAATAATATTTGGGAATGTAAATAAGTGAAATCTAGTTGAAATAGTTAGATTATGTAATGTTTAAGGCCTGTTCCTTATACATTTCCTTGCTATCATGGAATATTTATCTCTTAACCAACTCAACAAGATATATATAACCTAAGTGGTAAGACTACATTAAGTTACAATATCTATTGTATCTGATCGATATATGAGGTTTACCTCAAGGTTTTTGAGAATACTTCAGCAAGAATTGAATAAAAAATTGATCTCTAGAACTACTTATCACCCTCAGATGAATGTTCAGTCTGAAGGGACCATTCAAACTCTGGAAGATATGTTGAGATAATGTTAAATGGATTTACAAGGATATTAGGATCAAACCCTTCCCCATACAGAGTCCTCATATAACAATATTTTCCATTTTATGATTCAAATTAAACCTTATGAGGCTCTTCATGAGAAGAGGTTTCAGATTTTGACATACTGGGATGAAGTTAGAGTTTAAAAGATGATGGCACCTGATCTTATCTACGAGACGATAGAGAAGGTTCAAACCATTCATTGTCATATTAAATCTACAAAAAGTAAATATAAAATATATTTAGTCAATTTTCAATGAGACCTAGAGTTTTAGGTTGATGAAAAAGTGATCCTTCATATATCTCCATGGAAGAAATTCATGAGGTTTAGGAAGAAGGGAAATCTTAGTCTAATATAAATTGCCCCCTTTTAGATCCTTGATTGAATTAGAGTTGTGGCCATCGACTATTACTCCCACCTAACCTATATCAAGTACATGATGTATTCAATGTATCCCTCTTAAGAAATCACATACTAGACTCCTCCCATGTTCTGAATCTAGAGGTGGTAACATTGGAGAATGATCTTTTATATGAGGAGCAATCAGTGAAGATCTTAGATTGTAGAGACAAAGTTATATGAAATAAGACAACTCACATGGTCAATGTGTTGTGGTGGAACCAAAAGTTTGAGGAATCAACTTGGGAACCAGAAGAGGTGATGAAAAAAAGTGTCATAATTTGTTCTAATGTATGAAATAAAAGTTTTGTGGGTAGAATTTATAAAGGTGGAATAATTTAATGACCCAAACTTTTATTAATAAAATTCCCTTTTTGGTTAAATTAAATGCCCTGTTAAGTAATGAAATTTTATAAAAACATGCATTTCTTTTATTTTTTGGGAATATTATATCCTATAATATTTAAAATTCCATTAATCATAATAACCATTGATAATATAGTCATTTAATTGTGATATTTTTATTAGTATATATTAAGGGTTATGACAAATCCAATTGACACAAACAATGGAAGTGATGGCCTCGACTAGTAGGATCGTACCCCATGAAGCCCATTTATCAGAGATTCCAAGAGAGATAGAATCTCTATGATTATACATTTACTGAGACCAATATGAGATTCAAAAACTAAAGCATGAGGGAAAATGTTTACTAGATAAGTTTAACCTCACTCAGATCACGACCCAAACCATGTTCACCGAACCACCCTAAGAAAATATCACCATCACACACCTTACCCTTAGAGAAATCACAGGTGTAATAAAGGTCTTTGTATATCAACCATAATAGAATGAATATATATATATATATATATATATATTATTTTTTATTAAATAATTATTATATTTATTCCTTATTGATTTTACTTAATAAATGATTAAATAGTGAGTTTGATAAAAATTAGATTTCAATACGATAAAACTCGAATCTTATTTTTGGGTAATAAGAAATTTAAATTAAGATATTACTTTTGAAGAAATCAAGATTTTTCAAAATAAATTATATTCTGATAAAATATTATTATTAAATAATATTTATTAAGTATATTTCATAATATAATTTTTTAAAGTCAAAAATAATTTTTATAAGGGTCAGAAAATGGTTGTTGTAAAAAACCCAATATTTTTCAATAAATGGGGATTTTGATTTAAAAATATAAGTTCAAATATTTAGAGATTTATTTGTATAAAATAAATATATTTTTTTGGATTTATAAAGTCTAAATTATCCAATGGTTACTTTTTCATAATTTTTTGAGATATTCAAATTTTTGAATAAAAATTAAATATGATATAAATACACAATGTGTATTATGTCATCATAATGACCCAAAAGTGACATAATATGTGCCATAAAATGTATAAGCAATAAATTATATGTTTTACCTTTAAAATAATGTTTCTTTTAGGTTATTTGATTAATTTTATAAACCCTTCCTAAATCATCCAAAACCTATATTACATTTTCAGGTTTTAAAATCAATTATTTGAAAACATTACTCACTTACGAATCACCAAGGGTATTATTTTAATTATTTTGGTTCATGGAATTATAAAAAAATTTAAAACACTTCTATTTTTCAGAAACCATGGGTACAAACCGTGGTAAGTTTTATGGTTTTAATTTCTTTATTTTATAGAGTCCAAAACCTAGGTTTGAGAAATAATAAAGAACTCCCCTCTCTTTTCCTATATAAAACCACCCAATCTCCAAATTTTTTCACTATTTTTTTGTAACATCCTTAATCTACCCTTCCCTTTATAAATGTCTCCCAAATTTCCCCTAAGCTCCCAAGAATATCCGCCCAATCTTTTGTAAACACCCTCTCAAGGAAAGGGATCCTCTCCTCCTCTTTATTCAAGTACCTTCTTTACTTTATGCCTTTTTATTTCTAATTATTAACATTGGGATATGTTTTTCTACATCCATAATACCATAATTTTTATTTCAAGATGATGAGATAACATTTTATCTCTTATTAAACAATTTTATTAATCTTTAAATACTAATATTATGCTGCCATAATTTCATTGTGACTTTTCATGCCAAATGATTGTGAAGTGAATGCTTGTATCCATTTACACTCAAGGGTGTTAGCCTACATGTATCTATACTTATTTTATCAGGTGACTACATGAATTTAATCCACAATCCTCAATCATAGGTTTAATATATATGAAATACATTCTTATGTTATATGATCTATGTGGCGCACTTATGAATGCACATGATATGATAATGATGGGTGCATCCAGATAGTGCTATAATGCATTAGTTAATGTTTTAGTCTCATGAGATGCCTTGTAAGGTGAAAAATTGGTTATCATAATAACACTATGTTATGATGTATTTGTGGTTAACCTTTACTTATGCTTATGATGACATGTTTTAAGTTTTTTCTACATTCCCATGTTGCCTTTATGATATCATGTTATATCACGCCTCATTATTCATGATTATGATTATGACGTCTTATGTTAAATTTATACACCTCTTGGAACACATGTATTACTTTACCCTATGCCATTATTTTTTTATTACCTTACTAGGATTTATATAAAACCCCTTTCTTATGTATGTCCCTAGGTTACCCCATACAGTTTTAGAAGAGCGGTGTAAATTTAAGAGCATGTTAACGAAGTTTCAATAAATTCGTTGTATCCTAGTTATATGATGTTATGATAAGAACCAAATCTCCCAAAGAAACTATACCTCTAGATATTAAAGGTTATATTAAGTATGTTTTTATGTAATAAACCATGAATTAACATGTATTTAAGATAAGGGTTTTCATAGATGTGGGATGCAGGAGTGCCCTACCAGTGATAATCAAGTAGTAAGATTAGCTAGTTGATGTAGCATGATAGGTAGACAATGCAATGGGATTCCATGAAGGGAATATCCAGGTGGTTGTCTTGAAAGAGATATGAGTGTGATGATACTTATCATCTGACCCTTTGTGTGAATAGCTTCTATGGTTAGAGTGGTGCCCTACCACGATGTGTTATAGGGGAGCACAATGCACCAATTCTTGGAATAGTGGGTGATGCAGAATTCAAACTGGTGACACAGTTTGATGAATAATAGTAGGTGGGAGACAATGTATTTTGTTAGGGATTTTACATAATGTAGGTTTCTCCAATAGGTTCATACCACTGATCCTTTCAGTCATGTAATTATTTTGAGGCCAATGGGTCTTAAATACACCATATGTAATAAAATAAGATTGGTGGGTGCTAATTAATCTTTGTGTGGATGGATGAAGCTTAACCCACTAGGGTTATTGGGTTGTTTGATTTATTTTAATCAACTATAACCATAAAAAATAAATATATACTGATGCAATATGTAACATCCTAACCCTCACCCATTGGATTTGAAAGAGGAAGGTGGTGCTACTGACCTTAGGTGATGTACCCAGGACACTAAAGGTAGATAATAAATGTTAAGTTCTTAGTAAATTGTTGGGGGATGATTTTCCCTAAAGAAAACATGACCCACTAAAAATAAATAAAACAATAAACTGAAATATATGATTCATGAATGGAAAATCAAATAACTCAATGAAATACCAATAAAGAATAATATCAGAGTAATAGAGGAAAAAGAAATAAAGGTTCAAGGATAATAATACAAATAAAAAGATACAGGAACCAAAGTGAAACTATCCTAGACTAAGATGAAGACACTCCCCCACTCCAGCTTCAAAAACCAAACCATTAAATCAAGGATAAGTACTAGATAAGTGAAAAACATGAACCTTCTCTATATCTCGGTAGATGAAATCTAAAAATTCACAAAAGTGACCAAATAGGGGGGTGAATATATCACTTAGTAGGATTTCCCCAAATACTTCCCATCACATTCAACCAGAATAAGTAAAAGTTATAACATTTTATATAAAATATAGTGTGAGAATATAAAAATATTTTATCAAAGGAAAAAAGTTTAAGTAATAAATTTAATGATATTAATATTTTCAATTTCTCTTTCACTATCCACTTGGCATACCCAATCCATGTTTTATAACCAGACACACATATTCATGCTGAATGAAAATCCCAACACTCATGAGTGAAAATCCATCTTTCACCAAGTCATCACTAGGTGATATTCCCTTATGAATTTCTAGTTAGTACCAAGCACCAAGTCTATTTCAATAAGGCCTCGTACAATGAAATATGAACACATGTCACCATATATTCTAATACCATCATCTATATAAAATATCTTTCCATATAAAACATTTATTTTGAAAAACCTATACTTTGGAATTTTTTAATTAAAACATATAATGAGAATCTTTAAAAACCACCCTTTTTGAACTCATATCAAAACAAGGGTTTTCCACATAAACCACTCAAGATATTTCTTATCAAATCAAAAGAAAAATTCACTAGGGTTCAAGCCAAAAATTTCTATAATAGTATATTGGGAGAGAATCTATTTACCTCCATTATGTTTGTAAAAATGATCTTAAACAATTCCACAGATCAACATCTTATTCTCACTCCATTTACAAAACCCAAAAATATATTATCAATAGAATTATAAACCCATATATCCAGTCTTACACATCGATCTATGGTTTCATGTGAGACAACTCAAGGATATCCAAGATTAGAAATAAGTAAGAGATACAAACCTTTAATTCAATAAATAAACCCTCAAATATTCACCATCTAAGGATTACAGACATCAAAGATCACCAAAAATCGCCTAGGTTAAGCCTGAAAGTTAAGAGAAATAAGAAGGAAACTTATGAGGACTTACAACCACTGGTCATAGTAAAAATTATTGGGACATAAATATTTATGAAATAAATTTATAATTTACATCGTAAATTAATCAAGGGTCAATTATTCCAAAACAATATTACACCTTGGTTATTTTTTATGGAAAAAACCATTTTACCACATAAAACCATTTTATGGTGAAAATGATTTTTATTCCCTGAACATATTCTCTGAAATATTTACATCATAAAACCATAATTTATGATGTAAATTTTTCCTATAGATTTTTCCCACCACTGACTCTAGGTTATTCCTTTTTTACACCTCCAAGCACTTCCAGAAACTTGACCAAAGGCTCTAAAGAAAAGTAAAAAAGCGTAAAATCACAACATACCTCAAAACAAGGATGATATATTCTCCACAAATTTGTGATTTATATAGCGAAAAAGCCTCTAAAAGACATTATTACATGATTTTAAGCATAAATTATCCATAAAATACAAACCAAGGATCAAAAAGTTTAGTGTATTTGGAAGATAAGGTACATAATTTTAAAAAATGAAACTAAAGTGAAACTTAATTTTTTTAATCTTCATAATGAGATACTAATTACATTTGATATCCTACTACTATATAGAATTACCTAGGGGAAACATGGAAAAAATGGATGATCTAAAAAGATGAGTAAGAGAATAAACATGGAAATGAAGTAGAACACATGAGTTAGAAGGTATAACATGATAACATAAAGGCAAGGATAATTAATAAACATATAGAAGAATAACATATATAACATGGAATCATATGATCATGGAAACATAGGAAAGTGTAAGAAACATATAACATGGCATAAACATGAGTCAAGGTTAACTACCAAGACTTTATCACATGGTGGACAGAGACCCATAATGGATTAATTTTACCCCATAATCCCATACCTAATGTCTCATGAGACTAAAAAATTACCCAATGAATTGGATTTATATCTAGGTACACCCATCATAACATGTTCATGTATATGTGTTCCACATAAAGAATCAAGCATAAGGAATAAACATAAGGGTTACCCAGGTAAAGAAATTGGTATTGTAATCATGTCATAAGGCATAACCAAAGGGTGTATAACAATAGTATACATGAAAGAAGGGATTTAAATAATTCTTGTAAATTAATAAATTAAATATAAGAATATATAATAAATAATTAAGTAAAAATTAAATGAAAACATGAAAAATAGCGGTTTGCTAACTTTAGAAATGTGCCACTTAAGTGTAGTTTTAGGGAAAAGAATAAAGATAATTTAAAGAGGATGGATGCATAATTGTTTGTATAAAACCATAAATGATATAAAATAGTTTTATTGATAGTTTGAGTTATTTTATAAAAATATTTTAGGCTTAAAATATTTTATGGAGTGTACTTGAGGATGGGTTAGAAAAAGTGATGTTCCCTTTAATCAGGTTTTCTTATCGAGAGAAATTGAGAAGGGAACCGTATAAAAAATGTAATTAAAAATAAAATAAAGATGAATTAATATAGATACATATTTTTGGTATATATAAATAGAATATAATATGATTATATAATAATAATTAAGGGATAAATTGAGGAAAAAAGAGATAAATTGTAACCCAAAAGAAATATGGAGGTTCAGAGAGATTTCTTACCTTATATCCGAATGCGTTATGCACTTTCACTTAATGTCCTGGATAATCAAATTAGATTAATAAATTTATTAATTTTAAAACTCTTCCACATGTATTTTATTTATTATAATTTTATTAAGTTAATTTATGGCTATTTCAATGAGTCATAAAGTTCAATTTTGTTGTTCTGGGAGTGTTCGTTTCATGGTTTGATAGTCATTTCACTTGTGTATAATTATGAAAGTTCTTGTAGAGTAGGAATACTATTAAAAAAGTGAAATGAAATAGTATTAATACAATTAAATAAGTTTAAATGGTCCCATATATCATTTTATTTTCTAACACAAGGATGATGTATTTGATAAAACATTAATGATAAATGTTTAGATTATTTTGGTTGTTTTTCCATGCATCACGAATTAGTTTTTTTTAATTAATATTATGTATATATATTAGTTCTAGAACACAGAATAAGTAATAATATACTTATTAAAATATCATCTAGCTATAATAATAGTTTATGACCATCCTTGAATTTGGTAATGAAAAAAACTCATTATCCATAGAGACGATAAATCACCATAATTTGGACAATGGTTTCCTTTCTTTAATAAGAGGAGAGGAGAAAAAAAGAATTGGGTAGAAAATATTACATTATAAATATTACATTCTAGTATATACATGATACTATATTTACTATGCTTTGATTGAATAATGAGGTTAGGATAAGGTAGAAGAATAAAATAAATTAAGAGAGGTGTTTAAAGAAAGTTACCTCTTGAATATCCCAACCTTGAAGGATCCCTTTAGGTACTTGGAATTAGAATTTTGGTGATATTAATAGAACTTTAACATGGGTAGAGTGGGTAGGACAGTTTTTGATATATATATTTATAAAGCTTAAATTCTTGGATGGTGTGAGGAAAAGGGGTTGGGAGGGGTAGTATTTATAAGGGAGGAGAGGGTAGTTTTTTGAATTTTTTTACAAGATTAAATTATAATAAATTAATTTTCTATAAAAATAATACCAAATGGAAATGGATTATAATATTAGATAATTTAAGGTTGTAATATCATCAAAAAATAAAATTTAGACATGTTTTGGTTTTATTTTAAACCTTATCATTTTGATTAACCCTTATTCAACCTATTTTAATTTTAACTATGCTAAAAATATTTTCAATATTAAAAGGTTGTAATTTTTATGTATATGGTGTCAATTAGACAATAAATGTCCAATTAATGAAAATTTTGATCATATATTAATTAATTATATATTTTTTAAATATTTTTATTATTTTTAAATAATTTAATTAAATAAAAATATTATTATTGTCAGTTTTGATACTATTCACTACTTTGACATTTAAAAAAACCAAGAAAACAAGTAAAATTAGAAAAAAAACCATTTTATTATATCCTAAAAATTTAATTTTCATATATAAAACTCATGGATCACCTCAAATATCTCTAATTATATTACTTTTAATATTTTTATTATCATTTATTTGATTTTTTTCTAATTGAATAATTATTGCATCAACATTGTATAATCATTTAGAGTAATTATTTAATTCATATTTTTTAAATAAATTACCATGATGAATATAAATATTTTATATTTCCAAATAATATTTATAGTCAATTATATATTCTAGTTAACCCCATATTAAAAATATTATACTTATTAAAAATAAGAGTGTGACATTTTGTCACTTTCATTGATTTTAATAATGTCTAAGTCATTTTCATGGATAAGTGTCCATTAAATAACTCAATTTAAAATATTATGTTTTAAGGGTAGAATTTAATTCATTATATAATATTTTTTATGAAATCTTATGGCCTTATCACTTATGTTTAATTTAGATTAACCCAATTTACCCTTTATCAGGATGATAAACTTTAACACAGTAACTATTCATATTGACAAAAAATAAAAGGGTTATATTTATTAAATTTGGACCACATGATTTCAAATACGGAATAAATTTTTTAAAACTTCAAATAATAGTATTGGAAGAATTTAATTTAATATTAAACTCGAAAAACACATTGAAAAACAATTTTTTTGAAAAACTGTATTTTTTAAGTATAAAATGATTTAATACTAATTCATGTATAAAATTTATTTAAAAGACCAAATTTATATTATTTATAATAAAAAGTAACTAATTTAATTTTAAAACTAATCCAAAATATAATTTGACTTTGTAAATTCTTTAAAATAAAATATAGTTCTAATGTAAATCAATATTTTCACTATTCATTAAAATTTCAAACTTTTTAAAAAAATACTAAAAATTTATACTAAGATAGTTTTAACACGCTTAATTAAAAAATGAAGTTTATTTTTTCAAATAAAGTTTATAAAAGTTTCAAAATTAATTATATTTATTTTCTCATAGAAACAAAAACATATTTTTTAAGAATAAAATGCCTTTACTAAAAAATTAAGTGTTTATTTCATATTAATAAATATATTTCATAATATGGTTATTCCTATTCAGCCCCACCAATTCAACAAAAAATTTATAACAATCATCTTAAAATAATAATATTTTAATAGTATATCACAGTTTGTTTAAACTCAGTGTTGTGTGCAATAGAAACTACCAAAGAAATAAAAATATTTAAAGATAAATATTTCATAAAAAACAACCAGGGTGTTAAAATTTCCCCCCTTATAAAATTTATCCCTCAAAATTTTATTTTACATACTAAGGTGAAAACATGTGAGGGTACTTCTCCTTCATCACTTCCTATGGTTCCCATGCTGCCTCTTCGTAGTTGTGGTTCCTCCATAGTATGTTAACTAGGTGAGTGGTCTTGTTTCATTGAACTTTATCTCTATGTTCTAAGATATTCACTAGCTTATCCTCATAAGAGAGATCTTTTTCCAACTGTATCACATCTAAATTTAGTACATTTGAGGGATCTGGTATGTACTTTCTAAGGAGGGATATGTGGAATAAATCATGTATTTGAGACATGGTTGGTGGAAGTGCTAATTGATATGCCACATCTCTGATGTGATCAAGAATATTTGAGGGGATGGTGTACCTAGGGATTATATTTCCTTTATTAATCCAAAATCTCATTACTCTATTCCATGTATATATATATAGGAATACCTTATCTCCAACCTCAAACTATAAGTCCCATCAATGATTCTCTATATAGATCTTCTACCAACATTGGCCAGCCCTGATACGTTGTTGAATGGTATTCATATTTTCTACCATTTCCTTGACCATTTTAGGTCCCAATAGTATGTGTTCACTAAATTCATCCTAGAAAGTAGGCGTTCTACCTATCTTCCCATAAAAAGATTCATATGGGTACATTTGGATGTATGCTTGAGTGGCACTATTGTTGTAAGGGAAATTGACTAATAGAAGATGTTAATACCATGATCCTTTGAAGTCCATTGAGGATTCTCTCAATACGTCTTCCAATATCTAAATAGTATGATTAGACTGACCATTACTTTGAGGGTGATAATCCATACTAAAGTTGAGCTCAGTGTTTAGAGAATGTTGGAGACCTTTCCAAAACTTGGAGGTAAATCTCAGATCTCAATTAGATACAATCTATAGTGATAATTCCTCTAGAATTATAATAAAGTGATATGTCTTTGTAAGATGATCCACAACAACCCACATAGAATTATTTCCTCAGCATGTCTTTGAAAGTCCAGTTACAAAGTCTATGGTGATGTTTTCCCATTTCCATATAGGTATAGGTAATGGTTTCATCATCCCCATAGACTTTTTACTTTAATCCTTCACTTTCTAACATACCAGGCACTTTGATTCATATTCCGTGATATCCATCTTCATATTGTCCCACTAATCTTCCTCTTGATTATCTTTATCCATATTTGTACTCCCTAGGTCTATGGATAAGGTTTAACTATGTGAATCATTAAAAATATCCCTCTTTATATTTCGGATTGATGCTACACATAGTTGTGACCCAAATCTCACAACTCCTTCCTCATCAATTTTGAACTTTGAGGATTTCCCATTTTTGATATCTTACACCCTTTTTTGAATTTCCACACCATTTATTTGGGAATTATTTATCTTCTCCATAAGGTATATTTGAGTATTAATTTGATAAAGGAATGATTATGTTCCTTACCTTATGATTCCCATGTCTATCCTTTGTAAGTCAAAGAAGATTTGATCCTTCTCAATTCTCAACATTAATAAAGTTACAAGATCCTTTCTATTTAGAGCATGTCCTACTTTATTTTCTTTACTAGGATGATAGTCGATTGAGAATTCATAATCCTTGTTGATCTCTAACCATATTTTCTGGTTCATATTTAGCTTCTTATGTGTGAATATATATTTGAGTCTCTTATGATCAGTATATATCTCACACTTATCTCTATAGAGATAATGTTGAAATATTTTCAGCATGAAGATCATAGCCACCAACTCCATATTATGTGTTGGATAGTTTTTCTCATGAAAATTCAAATTCCTTGATGCTTATGTCATCACTTTATCATTTTTCATGAGTACTCAACCTAATCCCTTATTTGATTCATTGCTGTATACCACAAAGAGTTCTCCGTTTGTGGGTAGTGTGAGTATTAGTGCAGTGATAAATCTATTTTTTAACTCTTTGAAGTAGTCATTACATTCACTAATCTAGAAAAACTTTACTCCCTTCCGAGTTATATTGGTTAATGGGTTTGAAAATCATGAAAATTTCTTCTCAAATCATCGGTAATACCCATCATACCAAGAAAACTACGTATCTCCATTACAGACGTTGGTCTGGGCCACTCCTAAATTGATTTTATCTTAGAAGGCTCCACAAATATTCCATTTTTAGTGATAACATGTCCCAAGAATGATAATTCCTCCATACATAACTCACATTTACAATAATTTTCATATAGTTTCTCCCTTTTCAAAGTCTTTAGCATAGTATTCAAATTCTCTTCATGCTCCTCCTTGCTCTTAGAGTATATTAGAATATCATGTATAAAGACTACCAATTTTTTTGAGGTAATCCCTAAATAATATATTCATTAAATCCATGAATATTCCTATAATATTAGTGATTCTAAAGGGAATAAATATGAACTCATAGTATCCATACCTCATTCAAAAGGTAATCTTGGGAATATATTCCTTCTTCACCTTTAATTAGTGATATCTCGACCAAAGGTTCACCTTATATAAATACTTATCCTCACACAGTTGACTGAGCAAGTAATCTATTCATGGAAGGGGATACTTGTTCTTTATCATTATTTTGTTCAACTTATGATAATCAATTCTTAATAATGTTGTTCCATATTTCTTCTTGAAGAAGAGGACTGGTTCACCCCACAATGAATCACTCAGGTGTATAAAACCCTTGTACATATTCTCTTATAATTAATCCTTCAATTATTCCAACAAAATGGTTGAAATTCTATAAGATTTATTTGATATGGGTTGAGATCTAAGTATAATTTAAATTGATAACTAAATCTCTCAGTTAGGAGGAAGATTGAGAAATTCTTCAGGGAACACATCAGTGTAGTGCCTTACAATGGGCATGTATTCAAGCACGATCCTCTACTTTGTATCAATAATTTGAGATTGTTATGCTTACAAACATGGAAATAATATTCACACTTGAGTTGATGATTCTAAAGGAGATTAATCCTCCTCCTTACACTTGTGTAGAATTGGGGGATGCCTCAATATGTGAATAGTGATCTCCCTCTCCTAACATTTGATGTTGGATTTGTATAAAGATAGGTAATCCATGCCAGATATATCATCAATCTATACCAAAGAAAGTAAAAAAAATATTTTTTGGGAGGTTTAGTCCACAAATATTTACCAAGGAGGAGTTATATACTTTAGATTCAATAATTTTCCCTTTCACTATTCTCATAGATAACTCAACTTATATATTTTAAGGTGATGTTTGAACAGTTCTACTAAACCTTCAAGATATTAAAAAATGCGTAGAATTAGAATAAAAAAGTATGTTTTCTATTCTTGAATGAATTACCAGTGTACCTTTCACTACATAATTATTGGGATCCACCTTAGTAGTAGTGATAACATATTCCCTTCCATGCTGCCTTGGAGGTTGTCGTCATTGATTGTCTCCAAAAACCCTTGGCTTAGGGAATTGACTCTCATAATGATCATGTTTCTTGAAGTTGAAACACTATACTATATGTTGAGTGTTGATTTAAATATTTCTTTCTTCTTCTACATTAGTGGTATTCTTCATATCCCTTTGGAAATGATTAGATCGATTCCCCTCTTTTCCACATTTGAAGTATCACCTGGTTCCCTTTAGATAGATCTTGAGATGCTTTTTCCTACACTTTTGATATGTAGGATATTGAGTTTTCTTTCCTCCTTGAGATTTATCTATTGAACCTACCATATTAAGATCTATCCTCCTATTTTTATCTTCAAGTCTATGATACCATTAAGAGTCTCCAATATCTATATCAACCTTAAGGTCACAACAAAAAATATCCTCATACCTGTCAAAGTATTGAATTTACAATTATTTTTGTAGACTCATATTTAATACACTAAATAAGAAATACACCTTGATTTATCTGTTCATGAAAAATCCATAAGCATACATGAAATCCTTGTAAAAGTTTCCTCATATGCTCTGATAGAATCATCTTCTTTTTTCTTCATTTAGAGTAACTCCCTCTCCATCTTAAGACATAGAGTTTGGGAAAAATATTTATTGAAAAATATTTTCTTGAATGATTCCCATTCCATTAACAATTTACTATTTATTATTTGTGTTCTTTATCAGTATCCACCACCGATCAGCTTCCCCATAAAAATTATAGACCTCAAACACAAATTTCTCTTCTTCTAAGAACTGGAGGACAAAGAATATTTTCTCAATAGAGTTAATCCATTATTCCAAAATGAGGGGATCGTAAGATACACTAAATATATGAGGACTTTGTCATAAAAAGTATTTAACCACAAATTGATCTTTCTTAAGAGAAGGAGGTAGATCCACATGATTCAAGTTATTATTCATAACTCGATCTAGTTGGCTAGTATTTTCATTAAGTTTCGAGATCCCGTTCCCATCATATTTGGAATATCATTAGTGTGATCATCACATTTCCTACCACATGGGTTATTAGCATGGGTTATACTATTTCCAGACATTAACTAAAAATAAAAATAAAAATAAAATTAGGGGGGTTTAATACTTATCTAACAAGCATATAAAAAGGCAACTATGAATATAAAAGGATAAACTTGTAAATGAAAAGTATATCCTAACTTATGATTCCATAAGTTTCAATCTAGGTTATCCATGCTGATAGAATTATCCCTGGGGTTCTTACAAAAGTTTTCTATTAATAATAACCAAAAATAAATTGACCATGATTTAATACCAACTATAGTGACCCAAGCCTTTTATACATATTATTACATGATTTTAAGCATTAATTATCCATAAAATAAAAACTAAGGATAAAAAAGTCTAGTGTCCTTAGAAGGATAGGTGAATAATTTGGAAACATGAAAATAAAATAAAACTTATTTTAATTAATCTCCATAATGATTCTTAACTCTATTTGGTCTTCTACAACTACATAGGATAACCTTGAAAATACTTTGACAAAAATTATGAGCTAAAAAGACCAGAAAGGGAATAAAAATTGAAATGAAGAATAAAACACGAGTTAGAAGGAATAACATAATAACATAAAGGAATGGATCATTAATAAACATATAAAATCACAACATATAGAATATGTTATCATATGATCATGAAAATATAGGGAAGTGACAACAACACATAACATGACAAAAACACGAGTCAAGGATAACTACCAAGAATTTATCACATGGTGGATAGAGTCCCACAATGGATTAGGTTTAATCCCTAATCCTATACATAAAATATCATATAACATACTATTATGGTTTTTAGGTACTTATCGACCCTCCTTTTAATCATTCTTTAGTTGGGTCTTATTTAGGGATTTTTGGGTGAAATTTTAAAAGTTTTGGAAGGATCTTGGGGTGTTCACGGTTGGCGCACAGTTTTCCCAAACCATGGGCTCTGCTAGTGAAAACCATGAAAACCCCAAGAATTAAGGGTTTTCATGGTTGGTGCAAGGTTTAACAGACCGTACACCCACCAAGGAGAAACCGTGAAACCCAACAGGAGGGGTGCATGATTAGGGGACACAGTTTGAAAAATTGTGTGACCCTTCCTAAACAACCATGCGTGTGAGATTTAATTATTCTATAAATTGTTAAAAAATTCCCAAAATCCTATTTTGGACCCCTTCTCAACCCAAACTCATGATATTTCATTTTCCATGGTTTAGAGGGCTCTCAAGAACCCATTTTGGCTCCTCCAAACCCTTTACAAGGAGGATCAAATCTAGGCGATCATCATTCGAACCTTTCCAAGTTAGAATTCTTTCCCCATTCATTCTCTCCCACTCTCTCCTTCTCTCCTCCCTAGGGTTTTTTAGATCTCCATATTGTTGGAGGATAAAATCCCCTTTGTTTTAGATCTTGAATCTAGGGTTGATTCTTGGTTCTTTATTTCCAAAGTTCTTCATTGGATTTTCCTATCGTGGTTGTCATGATTCACGATCTCATGTTCTAGAGGTATGTGGTTCTTTTTATGATTGGCCAACTGATTTAACCCTAAATTGATTGATTTAAACTAAATTTGTTTCAATTTTATTATAGAAACCTAATTTTATGTAAATGAGGATTTGAATTTTCTTTAGCATGAAATTTAGGTAAAACACCCATTTCAATTGAATTGGTGGTTATTTATGGGAATTGGATTGAAAATCCTGAAATTAAGTTGTGGAATTAAATTGTGAAATTTAAAAGTGAAATTGATTTCAAATTTGTATATGATAAAAAATGGATTAAATTATTTTGATAAGAACCATGGTTGGTTTTATCCTAAAAAAGGAAATTGTTTAAAAAACCATTTTGGTTTTTAAATGGAAATTTTCATATTGAAATGAAAAAATGGGTTAATTTTATTTTGAATAGTTTTGAAATAAATTTCCCATAATTTATTGTTGTTAGAGCACATGCAAGCCTCGGAAGTTAGGGATTTATTTTGGAAAACACTCTATTGATGCTTTACAACTCTAACAAAACATATACAACAGGTTACATCCTATCTGGGATGGTGATGAGTCCTCTTTTACTAGTTTTTGATAGACATGTGTACACATATCACTATAATCACATATTCTAGTGTGTGAGGATCCAATAACCTAGAAGTATCATACCTCTTAGAAGATGACCATGTTTCCCCTTTGTGATTATTTTGATATATATTCCATTATTTGTAAATAGTTTTACACATGCCTTGTGAATTGATATAAATTGTTTTATATAAAATGTTTGTTAAGTCATTGCTTGAAATATTTCCATCAATTGAAATGTAAATCATGATTTTTTAAATATTATTTTTTAATTCCATGTCTATTTATTTAAAATATAAATCTTTATTTGGTTAATTAATGTGGAATATTATTATGGAATCCTTGGTGAGACCCTACTATGATTTTAGCTCACACCCTACCCGTGCCTTCAGGAATTTGTAGATTTCCTTCTTCTAGGTTCAAGCTAGGGGAAAGTTCCCCTTAGAGGTGGAAGTTATTGTTGACTTCTTTGGATTTGATCTACTGTGTCTATTGAAACTTGGGTTGTTTATATTTACGTTTTCTAGTACTTTGTGGTTGTACTTTTGATTATATACCTGTTTGACTTCTAGTACATATTCTCCCTGTAGAGTTTTCTTTTGAGCATACTGACTTTTTACTGTTTCCTCCGCTGTTTATGTAGAAAAAATGTTTCCACCTTAATCTTTTATGATTCCAGTTGCTATTCACCAATCCATGGGGATCAGGAACACCCTTCAGGCTATGTTGGGATTGGCTCGGTTATTAGGGTACCAGGGTGTCTGGGCTAGTTCTTGAAAAAGTGGTATCATAGGTGTAGGTTAAGCATCTTGCCTCAATGTTAGTATGCAGTTGGGTAATATTTTTGGGTCTTAGAAGGTAGTTGTTATTGAGTGTGTGGACATCTCTCACCGTAATGATCCTGAAGTCACCAGGGGTGGTTTAGGAAAGATGTATCTAGGATTAGTTCAACCTTTTCCCTGATTTTTAATTAGATTGGTTGAAATCTAAATCTCATTTACTTATATGGTGGGATTAATTTCCCTTTTTGCTGTTTTAGTGTTAATATGGTGTCTTCATTATTAGCTACTGATTTTTATAGCATCATGCCTCTGAGAAGATGAGTGAATCGAATCCAGGAGGAAAATATTGATAAACTACAATGATAAAATCATCCCATGGACTAGAATTTGGTTGAAGTTATTGTGCATGCTGTCCAAGCTCTGAGACAGGAACCTACACCCATTCCCATTCAGTCTCCAGTTTTGGAACCTCAGAGGGATGAATTCAAGATTCATGGTTAAGAGTTCCTTCACCAAAATCCAACAACATTACAATTCTATAATTAACCTCAATAGGATAAGTATTGGTTGAGAAATGTCAAGATTCTTTTTGAGTTCTTGGAAATTCCTTATGAAATCAAGGTGAAATGTGCCACCATCAGGATAGAGGCACCCAGTAGGAGATGACGGGTCATGATGGCAATGGAAAAGAAGTATGGGGCCTTAGAGTGGAAAGGAATTAAAGTCATTTTCACTAAAAAGTTCTATTCCGATTCGATGGTGCTGGCTAAGGCTATTAAGTTTTTCATACTCGAGTAGGCTGAAATAACCAGGATAGAATATGCAAATCTCTTTGGTAAGTTTGTTCAGTTCACACCCAAGGTTATAAGGGCCCAACCTTATTACATAAAATAATCCATAATTTAGTCAAGAAATCAATTACTTCCACATTGAGGATATTTTCAAGTTTAGAGATTTATATAATTGGGACATAATACATTCATAACATTACACATTAATGCAGAGTGTATACCATAAAAATAGTATTCATTTCTTCTAAAATATAAAACATTTCAAATAAAACATTAATTCTTTTAAAAGTATTCAAACATTTAAGTTGGATTAATTATTTGTCTTACACATCCTTATAACCTATGAAAATCATTTTGAAACTTGGTATGAACATAAAAAGTTCAATAAGGGATATAAAAATAAAGAACGAACATATTAGATCATGAACACTTGTAACGCATGAAATCATTTTCAAAAGACATAATTATCACCCATATATACTTACTTTGTGAAACATGAGATTTCCAAAAGATAAAAAAAACATAAGAACATAAATATAACCATAAAGGTATCTTGGGGCATTACTTACATAATATTTAACCCTCTCGGCTACTTTATAATTTTTAACCCTCACAACTACCTTACTATTTGTGTAACCATCGGAGTTACACTTGGAGTAACCATACATTTGACCTAAAACTTACACATAACCAATGAATTAGAGGGAGATATAGATCCCACAATTCATCATAAACAATTCCAAAGAACCAAAACATAAACGTACAACATGAATAATTTTATAAAAATATTTCTTTTTAATTTTGTAAAATAGAATTTTAAAAGAGGTTCTTAAAAAGAAAGTCCCTTATAAATATCATATAAATGAAGTGAGACTTAATAGAGTGTATGGAATATTTATATACACTATAAATATACATAATTAAACATAATATAAACAAAAAACATCACACAAACAATTTTAATACCACATAAATAATGAAGTTGAAGGTTAACCCAAAGAATGGAAATCAGGTTAAGAATTCCCTTACCTCCGATTTTTATTACTTAAAAATCATTTAAACCTCATGTATAATGGTTAAAAGAGTGTTATTAATATCTTAAATAAACATATTAATATTTATAATAACTTATATGATTATTTCATTAAATCATTTCACCCTTTAATTGTTAGTATTTTGTTCCTTGCATTGTTTTTAAGTGCGTTCTTTTCATGATTTCCACGATCTGTTCATGATGTATATTCTTGTCAATTGGAAGTGAAATTCCCAAATTGGAATAGAATGGTATTTAAATATTTTCAGTACCATAAATTATATCATTTATCATTCTGAATTCTTACATGATGATGATTCATAAGTTTGAACATTATTGATATTTATTTAGGTCATTTTGGAAATTCTTCGATCGTAAAGAACTCATTTTGTTTTATAAATTAATAACATGTGAACAAAATGAGTCCAGAACCTAATATAATATATAATACATAAATTATATTCTTGTTCAACCATAAAAATTATTTCATGACCATTATTTAATGAATTAAAAGAAATTGAAATCACATTGTCCACAATGTTGGTAAATCGACACATCACAGACGATGTTTTAATTTCTTAAATAAGTGGGAGAAGAGAAGAAGTATAATGGTGAGTATTATATAAACATGATGAAATAAAGAATATAAAATATACTATATCATTCATGACTCTTGGATAAGGGGTGGTGATGAAAGAAGAATAATAGAAAATAAAATGAGAAGATAAGAAAGAAAACAAAAGAGGATGTTTACCTCTTGATCTCTTCTCTTTGAGAATCCTCTTAAGGCTTTTGGTGAGACCATATGCTCTAGGACGTGGGTAAGAGCCTTGGGAGGTTTATTGGGTAGAACTTAGGTAAGGATCTAATTTTTAGAGGTGTGGGAGGAAGAAGGGAATGAGGGTGGTATTTATTGTGGAGGAGAGAAGGTATTTTACATTATTTTAATCATTATTATAATATTTTTGCTCAAGAATATAAATAGTCTTAATTAATGTGACCCAAAATAGTAATAATGGCATTTTATTTTGACCCAAGTCATATTAAATCACTTTTGATGTCATAAATAGTGTATTTAATAGATAATTTGAATATACGGTATTTTACCGTATTTCACTATTCATAAAAATGCAAGAATTTAAGAAAAATCCCAAAACTTCACCCTAACAAATTTTCAATGTGTAGAATTCAAAAATGAACTATATTTTTTGAAAATAATTTTCTAAATATTATTAATTTGATATTTAAATAAAATCATACTTAATTCAAAAATTACCAATTTTAATTCTATAACTGCTTTTATATCACATTAAAAAATTAAAAAAGATGTCATTATCTTAAAGCATTAAGAAAATAAAATAATAACAAAATTTTCTCTTTATTAGGGTTATATTACTATTCATATTACTATTAATAAGGGTATGTTACTATTAACCAAAAATCATGTTGGTTCCATCAGACTCTAAATAACTTACTGAACACTATTTTAGATGACCATTTTTCAAAATTCAAAACATATAAGTGTTAAAATTATGTTTAAGGTCTAGTTATAAATATCTAGTTAAAACAAAGTTTTATGAATTTCAATTTATTTTTAAAACCTTGAGGTGTTACAGTATCCCCAACTTCCGGAAATCACGTCCTCGCAATTTTATTTACTTGTTAAACAAGTGAGGGTATCTTTCCATCATAACATTTTTAGACTCCCTTGCTGCTTCTTTAACCATGTGGTTTTTCCACAAAACCTTTACCTGGTGGATTAGCTTATTCTACAATACCTGTTCCCTTAAATCAAGAATCTAAATTGGTTTCTCTTCATAAGAAAGGTTCACTTCTAGCTGAACTGCTTCTGGGCTCAAGACATGAGATGAATGCTGTACATACTTCCTCAACATCAAAACATGAAAAAAATTGTGTACCAGAGACAAACTTAGAGGCAAAGATACTCAGTATGAAACTGATCCAACTTTCTCTAGGATTTTAAAAGGACCGATGAACCACCGACTTATCTTTACTTTCTTATTGAAACACATCACACTTTTCCAAGGAGAGATTTTAAGGAAAACATGGTCACCTACCTTAAAAGAGAAGTCTTTCATTCTGTTATCTACATAACTTTTCTACCTGATTTGAGCTGTCCTAATGTGTTTCTAGATCTTATTCACTTTCTCAGCCACTTCCTCTACTAATTCTTATCCCATCAACTTCCTTTCCACAAATTCACCCCAAAAAGTTGGAGTTCGACACTACTTACCATAAAATTCCTCAAAAGTTTCCATCTTTATACTGGAATGAAAAATATTATTATAAAATAACTCAAATAAAGAAAGATTCTGATCCCAAATTCCCTAGTAGACCATTGAACAAGCTCAAAGTATATACTCCAAAGTCTGAATCATTCGTTCTGACTACCCATCTGATTAATGATGAAAAGATGTACTGAAATTTAATTCTATACCTAATGACTTTTGAAGACCCTTCCAAAAGATAGAAGTGAACTTGGGATCCTGATCAGATACAATGTAAAGAGGATCTCCATGTAACCTGACAATCTCTTTGAGGTACATTTGAGAAAGATGATCCAAAGACATTATATCTTGAATAAAAATAAAATGTGTAGATTTTTTTAGTCTATTAATAATAACCCAAATCACATTGTTACCTTAAGATATATTTGGTAATCCCACCATGAAGTCCATGGATATATTATCCCATTTCCACTTTGGAACCGGAACAGGATGAAGCATCCCCTTCAGTAACTACTACTCTGCTTTAACTTGTTGACATGTCAAATATTTCAGGGTAAAATTATCAATATCCCTTTTCATTACATCCCACCAGTAATACTCTTTAAGGTCTCTGTACATCTTAGTACTTCCATGATGAACTGAAAATGGAGAACTGTGAGCTTCACACATAAATTCTTTCTTCAACTGGGAATCACAAGGCACACAAAACCTTTTACAAAATCTTAAAACAAAATCTTTATCAAGATTAAATTCTAGAAACTTACCCATTTTAACCAATTCTATCTTTTTCTATATCTCATAGTATTCCTTCTATGCCTGCTTAATTCTATCTGATAACGATGAATGCATTGAAACCTAAAAAAAATATAGATATTTCCCACACCAACAACTTGTAAGCCAAAATTCATCAAATCATTAATCAATGGATCATGTTCCAAACGTAACATAGTTAATTATGCATGATGTTTTTTCCTCATGGAATCCACCACTTTGTTTTATTTTCCTAGATGGTAATTGATCGTGAAATCATAATCCTTTACCAGTTAAATCCACATTCTCTACCTCATGTTTAATTCCTTCTGAGTGAATATATATTTCAGACTTTTATGGTTAGATATATTTTACATTTGTCTCCGTATAAATGATGCCTCCAATTTTTCAAAACAAAAAACCACAGTTGTAAATTCCAAAATCATGTGTGGGGTAATTTAACTCATGAGGTTTTAGTTTTCTTAAATCATAACCAATTACCTAATCATTCTGCATCAAAACACAACCAAGTCACTTCAAAGAAGCACCACTGTAGATGAAAAACTCACCATTTTGGGAAGGAAAGGACAAAATCGTATCATTCAACAATCTCTTCTTCAGTTCTTGAAAACAAACAACACATTCTTCTATCCAAATAAATTTAACCCCTTTTTATGTTAACTTAGTTAGCGAGATAGATAACCATGAAACGTTTTTAACAAATCGTCGGTAATAACATGATAATCCAATAAAACTATGAATCTCTATAACATTTGTGGGTCTTTTCCATTCATCAAACAATTTTTTTGGAAGGATCAACTATTATTCCACCCTTATTTATAATGTTCCCAAGAAAATAAATCTATTTCAACCAAAAATCACATTTTCTGAATTTTCCATATAGTTTCTTTTCCTTTAAGGTTTGAAAAAAAGCCCTTAGATGTTTTTCATGCTCTTCTTTACTCTTAGAAAATACCAGAATGTCATCAATAAGCACAACAAAAAATTTATCCAAGAACTCATGAAATATTATATTCATAAGATCCATGAATACATTAGGTGAATTATTTAAACAAAATGTAATAACAAAAAATTCATAATGCCCATATCTAGTACGAAAGGCTGTTTTTGGGATGCCATCATCCTTCACCTTTAGATGATTGTATCCAGATCTCAAGTCAATCTTGGAAAAGTACTGAGCTCCCTCGAGTTGATCAAACAAGTCATCGATATGAGGAAAAGGATACTTGTTTTTAATAGTGATGTTATTCAAGGCTCTATAATCAATGAGAAGTCTCATGGAACCATCTTTATTTTTAACAAACAAAATAGGGGAACCCCATGGTGAAGTTCTAGGATGAATGAAGCCTTTATTAAGAAATTCCTGAAACTAAAATTTCAATTAAAGATGTTACATTTGAGCTATATGATATGGGGGTTTTGAAATTGTATTAGCATTAGGAACTAAGTCAATTGTGAATTTGACTTCCCGATCAGGTATGACACTGGGTAACTCATCAGGAAAAACATCAAGGTATTCATTTACCACTGGTACATCATTAATCTGAACAGTTCCCACGTTTTCAATAATATGAGAAATATAACTTTCATTTCCATCTTTCAACAATTTCTGAGATTCCTGATATGTTATCAATTTTGTGGGTTCTTTCTTGTATTCAAACTGAAACACTTTCTGAAAAACAACTTCTTTCACTCTACATTCAATCTTAGCATGATAAAAAGAAAGCCAATCCATTCCTAGAATGATATAAAACTCTAATAATGTCAAAACAACAAGGTTTTCAGGTAAAGTATTTCCACATACCATAATAGAAATATTATTATAATTTCTCTTTGATATAATATTTCCCCCTGGTGTTTTAACAATAAGTTATGGTCTCATTTGATGAGGTGACATTTCCAATTTACTAGAAAATTTCTTAGAAATAAAGGAATGTGTAGACCCCATATCAAACAAAAATTTATAATTATATGAGAAAATGAATAGAGTACCTGATACCACTTCGTTGAATGGACTGACATCTGCTGACGTAGTAAAAAAGGATCTCACTAAACCTTTCTGCTTATATTATGTTTTTTTGCATCATTCAAATCTATCTTTGGGAAGGCATTTTCATAATGACCTATCTCACCACATTTAAAACATTTTACAGTTTTATTATCAGGATTAGTCTTAAGATCATTTTAATTAAAATCTTGGGCCAAATGTCCAAACTTACCACATCAAAAACACTTCCCAGTTTTGTTAAGGCATTCCCCAGGGTGCTTATTGCCACAACTTTCACAAACTGGAAACTAGATTTTCTTACCATTATATTTCTTTGGTTGATTCCAACCCATCACTTTCCATTTTGACCTCTTCCTCTCCTTATTTCCAAAATTCACGTGATCATCATAAAACTCCATCTCTACCCTTTCAGCACATTAGAAAAGTTTCTCATAAATTTTTAATTCATGGGAGGCCAACACCCTTAGATAACTTTGATTTAATATTGAGTAAAAAAATTTGAATTTTCTATCAAGATCCAGAATAAGATTTGGAGCATACATCACCAGTAAGGTGAAGTTTTCTTCATACACAGCCACCGAATCTTCCTCCTTTTTCTTCAACTCAAGTAATTTCTTCTCCATCCTAAGTCTCACCACCTTAGGAAAATATTTTTCAAGTAAAATACTTTTAAATTCATCCCACTCTATTCATAAATATCCTCTCTATTCTTGATATTATTTACCAGTGACCAACAATGACCAGCTTCACCTTCAAAATGATAAATAGAAAGACTTAAATTTTGATTATATAAACATCCCATAACATCTAATATCTTTTAAAAGGATTTAACACATCCTTCAGCCGTTACTGGGTCAGAAGATCTATTGAAATTAGAAGGTTGTTGTCTCATAAAATGTTACACTATTGTCATGTTCTATTATGGAACCTGTGGTTGTTCTCTTTAATGGATTCCACTATCATTTATTTCCTGTGTTAGCTGAGCCCTTACAGTCATAAACTACTCGGTTCCAAGCCCTACCATTTTGGGATGTATATTTAGAAGGATATTGTTCTGTCGGTGCCTCTCCTCTTCAGCTTCCCTGTTTTTTCTGCGGACTACCATTCTGAACAAACACATCTTAGTCGAAGCAACATGGTAATCATTAAATTCTATAATGTTTCAAATTAATCATAGAGTAATAATCGTTTATGGAATTCTATTAACATAATCCTAACCTCTAAAGTTATCTAAACCATCCTCTGATACCAACTATAAGGACCCGACCTTTTTACATTACATAATCTTGAATTTAGTCAAGAAATCAATTCCTTTTACATTGAGGATCTTTTCAATTTTAGAGATTTATAGAATTGGTACATAATACATTCATAACATTACACATTAATATAGAGTGGATACCATAAAATAGTATTCATTTCTTCCAAAATATAAAACATTTCAAATAAAACATTAATTCTTTGATAATTATTCAAACATTTAACTTGGAATAATTTTTTGTCTTACACATCCTTATAACCTGTGAAAATTATTTAAAAACTTGGAATGAGCACAAAAATCTCAGTAAGAGATATAAAAAGAAGGATAGAACACATTAAACCATGAACACTTGTAACTTGTGAAATCATTTTCAAAAGACATACTTGTCACCCATACATACTTACTTCATGAAACATGATATTTAAACAAGATCCAAACAAAAAATAAGAACATAAATATGACCATAAAGGTATCATGGGGAATTATTTACATAATCTTGTAACCCTCTGGCTACCTTATAATTTGTAACCCCCACGACTACCTTACAATTTGTGTAACCATCACAATTATACTTGGAGTAACCATACGACCGACCTCCTACTTACACATACCCAATGTATTGGAGGGTGATATAGGTCCCACCATTAATCATAAAAAAATCCCAAGAACCAGAACATAAACGTACAACATGAACAATTTCATAAAATCATTGCTTTTGAATTTTGTAAAATAGAATTTTAAAAGAGGTTCTTAAAAGGAAAGTACCTTATAAATATCATATAAATGAAGTGAGACTTAATATAGTGGATGGAATATGTATATAAATTGTAAATATACATAATTAAACATAATATAAACAAAACCCATTACACAAACAATTTTAATACCACATAAATAACGAAGCAAAAGGTTATCCCAAAGAATGGAAATCAGGTTAAGAATTCCCTTACCTCAGGTTTGTCTTACTTCAAACTCATTTAAACCTCCTGTATAATCATTAAAAGAGTGTTATTAATATCTTAAAGAAAAATATTCATATTTATAATACCTTATATGATCATTTAATTACACAATTTCATCCTTTAATTATTAGTATTTTGTTCCTTGCATTGTTTTTGGGTGCGTTCTTTACATGATTTCCATGATCGGGTCCTAATGGATATTCTTATCGATTAGAAGTGAAACTATAAAATTATAATAGAATGATATTTAAATATTTATAATATAAAAAATTATACCATTTATCATTTTGAATTATTACATGAAGATGATTCATAAGTTAGAACATTATTGATATTTATTTAGGTCATTTTGGTGATTCTTCGATCGTAAATAACTCATTTTGTTTTATAAATTAATAACATGTGTACAAAATGATTCCAGAACCTTATATAATATATAATACATAAATTATTTTCTATTTCAACGATAAAAATATTTTCATGACCAGTCTTGAATGAAGTAAAAGAAATTGAAATCACATCGTCCATGATGTCGGTAATTCGAAACATCACAGACGATGTTTTAATTTCTTGAATAAGTGGGAGAGGAGAAGAAGTATAATGGTGAGTCTTCCATAAACATGATGAAATACAAAATATTTAAGATATTTGATCATTAATGCCTCTTGGATAAGGGTAGGTTAGGAAAGAAGAATAATAGAAAAGAAAATGAAATTAAATGAAATAAAACAAAAGAGGATGTTTACCTCTTGATATCTTATCCTTGAGAATCCTCTTAAAGCCATTGGTTTCGACCTTTTGGTGATATCAGAAGCTCTAGGACGTGTTTAAGATACTTTGGAGGTGTATTGGACATAACTTAGGTAAGGATCAAGTCTTGAGAGGTGTGAGAGGAATATGGGAATGATGGTGGTATTTATAGTGGAGGAGAAGAGGTATTTCACATTGTTTTAATCATTATTATAATATTTTTGCTCAAGAATATAAATAGTCTTAATTAATGTGACCCAAAATAGTAATAATGGAATGTGAGATATAACCAAGTGGTATTAGATCACTTATGTTGTCATAAATAGTGTATTTAACTGATAATTTGAATATACAGTATTTTATCATATTTCACTATTCATTAAAAATTCAAAAATTTCAAAAAAACACCAAAAATTTACCCTAACCATTTTTCAACATGTATAATTCAAAAATGTAATCCATTTTTTGAAAATAATTTTCTAAATATTATTAATTTAATTTTTAATTAAAATCATACTTAATTCAGAAATTACCAATTTTAATTCTATAACTGCTTTTATATCACATTGGAAAATTAACCAAGATGTCTTTATCTTAAATAATTAAGAAAATAAAATAATAATACAATTTACTATTCATTAGGTTCATATTACTATTCATAAGGGTATGTTACTATTCACCAAAAATCATGTTGGTTCCATCAGACTCCAAATAACATTCTAAACACTATTACAGATGACCATTTTTCAAAATTCAAAATATATAAGTAGAAAAATCATTTTAAAAGGACCGTTATAAATATATAATTAAAACAAAGTTTCATTCATTTGAATTTATTTTTAAAACATTAGGGTGTTACAAATATAGTATCAAATGAGAAAATTAAGTCTCTATGGTTCAAGAATGTACTTTAATATTATATTCATTATTAGGTTTTCTTGCTGAAGATATCTTCTTATACTGATGTGTCAAACAAAGTGTTGATGGTTGAAATGGAAATGGCTAGTAAGTCAGGGTTTACAGGAGTTCATTTTTATCCTAGTGGAAGTTCTGTGAGTTCCTATAAAGGTAAGAGGAATCATGATAATTCTCATGGTGTTTATCGATAACATGGTTTTTCTAGACCTCCTGCAATGCTTGGCAGAGGCCCTTTAATTTGAAACTAGTGTGGCAAGCCAAGGAACTCAAAATGAGTTTACACTGAGGCACTTGAAATATGTGGTTCTTGTGGATGACCAGGTCACCTAAAAAAGTTATTCTATTTGTATTATAGTCCACTTAGTGCCATAATATCATCATAGACTAATAAAAGTATGATGCAATCAGTTGCTTCATGAAAAAAGGGTTTCCACCCACAAGCATCTGGAATGAAGCTTCTTAATGCAGTGGAAGAGTCTTCAGAGGAATCAGATATTGTACTAGAGGTCATGAGAGGTACCCTCACTATTAATTCATCTTTAGTGATAGATTTATTTAATACCAGTGCATCTCATTTGTTCATTTCGACTTTTATTGTGAATCTACTAAATATTTCTAGAGAGATTTTCTCTTATGTGATGGATATTACAAAACCCCTCAGAAAAAAGAGAGATTAGGGCCTTCATTTTCCTTCTCGTGTTTTCATATTAACAGATATAGAGCATGCTTATAATTATTTGGTTCTCGACATAAAACATCTTTCCATCATTTTTGGGATGGATTGGCTCATTGCCAATAAATCCCAGATTGATTGTTATCTTCGACGTGTCTTCTTTACTACGCCTGAAGGGGTGTGTTATATCTTTCTAGGAGAATGGGACTTGAGGTTGAGTAGAATCAGAACTTATTATCCAGAGTTAGGGAGAGTGATATTAGTGCTTGATTTTGACCTAGAGAAAGAGTCCTTGTGTGATGATCTCCCTCTAGCTTTCGTTGAGTTTCCTAACATTTTTCCTTCTGACTTCTCTGGTTTTCCACCATAAAGAGAGGTAGAGTTTTCTATTGATTTAGTGCTAGGTAATCATCTAGAGTCTATTCCTTTTTTTAGAATGGAACCTAATGAGATGAAAGAGTTGAAGACTCAATTGGATTATTTTTTAGAGAAAGTATTTATATGCTCGAGTGTGTCACCTTGGGTAGTGCCAATTCTCTTTACTTATAAAGGTGATGAGTCACTTCACCTTCGTGTTGATTACCAAAAACTCAACCGAGTTATGGTAAATAACAAGTATCCATTACCACAAATTAATGATCTATTTGACCAGTTGAAATGGGTGAAGTGGTTCTCAAGGATTGATCTTTGATCTGGTTACCATCAGTTGAGAATAAAATAATCTAACATTCAAAAACCACTATTGGACTCCACATGTATTAATCATGTTTTAATGATCACAAATCACATATATTCTGTAAAGATTGTTAATCCTATTTAATCTATCTAGAATCATGTATACAAATTATTAGTTTCAGGATGCATTAAATAATTATTAAACTATATTGCCTCTAATTAAATTATATTATGAATAATTAAGTTTAATTCATTCTATGAATATCACTGTTTAAGTCTGTGTACACATATTTGACTAAGTCTGAGACACCGTGACCATCCAGACACCATGACCATCCAAACACCATGACCATCCAGACACCGTAACTATCAAGACACCATAACCATCCAGACACCGTGACCATCTAGATAGCACGACCATCCAGACACCGTGACTATCCAGACACCATGACCATCCAGACACCATTTCAAGGAGATACCATTTCAAGGAGACACCGTTCCATGGAGACACCGTTTATAGACAAACTATGAAACTGTTTCTTAATCTGTTTTGTTGTTTTTAAATTTAATTTATAACAATCATATTTGAATCTTATAAATGGACTGACATAATTAATGTTTCTTTATAGACATATCATCTGATAGTATGAGGTACGAGGTGAAGAATACACGCATCTTGTCGGCTCCAACACATGTACTCCAGGAATAAAAGAGAAGTGCGGCCCAGAAACAGAAGAGAGATTAATAACAAAGTACACACGATCTTTCCTGAAAACAAGAACCGAAACATGAAACTCAACATTCCTGAAGAACACACAAAGCATTCTTGAATCAACAAGCTGTACACCATTGATCAGAATCATCGAGCACTTCTTCGAGTTGATAATACCACAAAAAACACAAGCTAGATAAAGATGATTTATGATACTCTGTTTTCCGTGAGAGGACTCAATTTCTACATCTGTTTCATCTCAGAAGTCCAGAGCTACATAGACTAACACTCAGAGCACTTCTAACCTTATCTCATCATTTCTGCTCTATTGTGTATGATTTATATTATCTTTAGAGTAGTGTGTGTGTCTGTATTAAACATTCACTGTCTCCTCCATCAAACTGAAGGATAAAAGATATCCTTTCTATTATATATTTTTACACCTGTGTATTCCCACAGATAAGTGTGGAAGAGGTTCCTGTGTGACCTATTAGTTCATAACCACGAAGAACTGTGGAAGCGGTCGTGAGACCTGGATAGTCTTATGTATTATTGTAAAGCCCTATATAGGATGTGTATCAGGTTTATTTATATAAACTGCTTAGTGGTAGGTGATCACCAAGTGGAGTGGATTAGGTCTCGACTTGAGACTAAAACACTTATTTTATATCCGTTGTGTTGTTTATTTTAGTTGTCTTTGTTTTACTATTGTATTCAAAATTCACTAAATTTACTTTGATAATTAATCTTAGAAAGAAGTTATAATTGTATTTCCTTATTATAATAGCTTCAAAAGTAATGTTAATAACCAATATTAAGATTGTTGAGAATTAATCAATCTTTTAAGAAGTTATTTAAAGAGTCAAACTTTCATAACAGTATAACCCTGATTAACTAGGATCTATTTAAATTTATTGGGGAACCCTTTTAAGAATACTTTTTAAACAGAAATTTTGAATAGATACTCAATTCACCCCCTCTTAGGTACTCTACTCTGACCAACATTTGGTATCAAAGGATTTTTTCTAAAAGACTCTGTTTTTGACCCTATTAAACTATGATTGTAGTCGTACTTCAAAGATTTGTAAATTTCTATTAATTCTAAATTTATAGCTATTTTAAAGTATTATTTTATTATGGATAATTGATTGGAAGGTGCTACAACAAACAAACCACCATTTTTAATGGAACCAATTATGCTCAATGGAAAATAAAAACAAAAATGAATTTAGAAAGTATGAGATTTGAAATATGGTCTTCAATTATAGATGAATATAACATTCCTTCTACTGATAGAATCATTTGGGATGAACCTACCAAAAATTCCTATAATAACAATTGAAAAGATACAAATTATTTATAATACTATTTAAGAGATGAGAAATTTAATAGAATCTCTGCATGTAGAACTGCCCATGAAATTTGGGACACTTTTTCTGTTTCACATGAAGGAACTTCTAGTGTGAAAGAAATGAGACTTAATACTTATACTATTAAATACGATAACTTTAAAATGAAAACTGATGTGCCTATTTATAACATGTATATCAGGTTCAAAAAAATTTTCAATATAATGATTTCTCTTGGAAGGGAAGTCACTGCTAAAGAATAGATTAGGATGATTCTCAGATGCTTACATGATAGATAGAGAGAAACCTCTGTCTCTATTAGAGAGCCATGCGACATCATAAAACTACCTGTAAAATAACTCAATGGAAAACTAATGATGTATGAATAGGGGATGAATGTAAACAAGGAAGAGGAGGATGAACTCAAAAGAAAATCAGTTGCGTTTAAGACCCCCACCTCTAATCACAAAGAGAAAGGGAAATTGGAAGTTTCTGTAGAAAGTTAAAGCAGTGAACAGTCATCACCTGACAGTGATGAGGAGATGGCTTAATTAGCGAGAAGGTTTAAGAGATTTTTCAAAAAGAAGAACTTTTTGAGAAAGCCTAACTTGAAGGGAAGATATGATCAAAAAAGAATTTGGAAGAAAGATTGGAAAAGAAGTGACAAGTATGATGAGATTGTCTACTATGAATGTAAACAAAAAGGACATATCAAGGATGACTATCCCAAGCTCAAGTAAAAAAAAGAAATATTAGGAAAAAGATAGAAAGTATAAAAAGGGAATGAAAGAAACATGGAGTGCTTCTGAGGACCGTTCAAGTGACTTAGAATATTCACATGATGAACAGGATAACAAATCCAATATGTGTTTTATGACAAACACATCTAAGGTAACACTAGAATATCCTGTACACAATTCTTATTATTCTGGATACGAGAGTAACTCTGAAAATATGTCTAATGAAGAAATTTTTGAATACTATAATATGCTTGAAGAGACATGCAACGAACTAAAAGATAAATACAAGTCTTTAAAGAAACAACCTGCTCTTACCTGAACTGTTAAAACTGAACTCACTATAGAAAGGGAGAAAAATGCTCAATTACTCAAGGAGAACAATGAACAAAAACTATCTAATGAGCAATTGAAAAAGGATATTTAAAGGTTTACTAATGGTAAGGATACCTTGGTACAAATTCTAGGTAAAAAAATTTCTTCTAAATATACTACTGGCATTGGATATCAACCTGGTAAAAGAAATTTTGTAAGAACTAATTTTGTTTCTAAATCTAGGACATACAACTTTACTCCTAGTTCTAGAAAACATTCAGCTAGTTCATGTTATGATACACTCTCTACCGTTTCAAGATTTTCTAGACCAAATAGAGTTTATTTTTCAAATAATTTACATAATGCTTATAGGAAACCTATGAGGCAGATATGGGTTACTAAGGAACAATTCACTAATATTACTAGATCCAAACAAGTGTGGGTACCAAAATCTATTTTTATCTGACTATTTTGTAGGAAAGATGCTTAAAGAGTTCCTGTAGAAGGATATGGTATTGAACAGTGGGTGTTCAAGACACATGATAGGAGACTACTCATGCTTTAAAAACCTAATAAAAATTGATGGAGGACGTGTCACCTTTGGTGACAATGCCAAAGGACAGATTATTGGCCTTGGCCAAATCGGTGACTCTAACTCAGTTTTGATTTCTAAAGTACTATTTTTTGATGGATTGAAATATAATCTACTTAGTATCTCACAGTTATGTGATGATGGATTTCATGTAAATTTGAAAATGATGCCTGTAATGTTTTTAATTCTAGAAATGAATTAGTGTTTTCTGCATTAAGAAATGAAATTGTATATTCTGTTAACTTGCATTATTTATCTTCTCAAAATGATTCATGTTTAAGTGTGTTTCACAAAGAGTCTTGGCTTTGGCATATGAGACTAGGACACTGTAACACTCACTCCCTTATAAAGTTAACTAAAAAATCTTCGTCAAATACCACCCAAACTTGAGTTTTCAAATGATAAAGTGTGTAATCCTTTTCAAAAAGGAAAGAAACATAAAATTTCCTTCAAAACAAAGAAAGAAGTGTCAACTTATCAACCCATAGAATTGGTTCACATGGATTTTTTGGACCATCTAGAGTTTATAGTTTAAATGGGAAGCACTATGTTTATGTTATTTTAGATGACTTTTCTAGATATACTTGGAATTTCTTTTTGGCTCAAAAAAGTAAACCCTTCCCTCATTTTACCAAATATTCCAAAATTGTTGAAAATATTAGTGGACGTAAAATTAAGTCCTTAAAAAGTGATCACAACCGTGAGTTTGAAAATCAAGAGTTTGAATCCTTTTTCTCACAAAATGGCTATAGTCATAATTTCTCAACCCCTAAAACACCTCAACAGAATGGATTTGTAGAAAGAAGAAATAAAACCCTCAAGAGATTGCTAGAACCATGCTCAGTGAATATGACTTACCTATTTACTTTTGGGATGAAGCTGTAAATACAACATGCTACATAATCAATAGAGTATTGATTCGACCTATCCTTAAAAGAACTCCATATGAGTTATGGAAAAATAGAAAACCCAAAGTTAGCTACTTAAAAGTATTCAGTTGCAATGTCTATATCCTTAATAATAAGGACAATATTGAAAAATTTTCATCCAAGAGTGATGAATGAATCTTCTTAGGATATTCAATTTCTAGTAAATCTTATAGAGTGTTTAATAAAATAATTAATGTGTGGAAGAATCTGTCTATGTCAAATTTGATGAAACGAATCCATATCAGCTTAAGAACACTCTAGAGAACCTCAAGGATGATGTATCAAATCTTAAAATTAATTCAAAATATCCTAACCATCCTGTAAATGAATTTGTGAAAACTTCCAGTTCTGGAAATTCTTTAGATTCTGGTCACAATGAACCAAATCCTATTGGAGAAATTTAAATCATAAGTATTTTCTTTTTCTAGAGCTATTAGAACTCTTAAGAACCATCCTTTAGATGCTATTATAGGAGACTTATACAAAGGAACTAAAACTAGAGCTTCTCTTAGAAATCAGGTTGAACATTAAGTTTTCTTTTCACAAATTGAACCTAAAAACATTAATGATGCTATAAATGATTAATTTTGGGTGATGGCTATGCAAGAATAAATTAATTAGTTTGAAAGAAACAAAGTTTGTAAACTTGTTGAAAGAACCAAAGACACATTCACCATAGGCACTAAATGGGTGTTTATAAATAAGGTAGATGAAACTGGTAATATAGTTAGAAATAAGGATAGATTGGTTGCACAAGGCTATAGTCAAGAAGAAGGAATTGACTATGAAGAGACCTTTGCACCAGTAGCTAGACTTGAAGCCATCAGAATTTTGCTTGCTTATGAAACAAATCTGAATTTCAAACTATATCAAATGGATGTCAAAAGTGAATTTCTAAATGGGAGTATAACTGATGATGTCTTTTTTGATAAACCCCTAGGTTTTACAACCCCATTTTTCCAAATCATATTTTTATGTTATCAAAAGTTTTATATGGTTTAAAAAAATCTCTAAGAGATTGGTATGATAGATTAAGTACTTTTTTTATTTCCAAAGGTTTTAAAAAAAGAATAGATAACCCTACCATTTTTATAAAACAAATTTTCAATGATGTTTTAGTTTTTCAAAACATGTAGATGACATTATCTTTGGATCTTCGAAAAATTATTTATTTATTAAATTTTCTAAAATGATGCAAAATGAATTTGAATTGAGTTTAATGGGTGAACTCAAATTCTTTCTTGGATTTCAAATCTTTCAAAATAATGATGGTGTTATTTTAAATAAAAGAAAATATACTAGAGATATTCTAAAACGTTTTGGATTGGATAACACTAAAAGTATTGACACTCCAATGAGTACTTCTTGTAAGTTGGATCTTGTTGAAGATGGAAAATCTATTTATCAAACCACTTACAGAGGAATGATTGGAAGTTTACTCTACTTGACTACTAGCTAACCTGATATTATGTTTAGTGTGTGTATGTGTGCTCGTTTTCAAGAAAATACTAAGGAATCTCATTTAAATGCCATTAAGAGAACTTTCAAATACCTCAAGCATACACCCAATCTAGTACTGTTCTATCCCAAAGGACAATCATTTGAGTTAGTGAGTTATTCGGATTCTAACTTAGTGGTTGTAAGTTAGATAGAAAAATCACCTATGGAACATGTCATATTTTAGGTAAGTCACTAGTATCATGGTGTAGTAAGAAACAAAACTATGTTGCATTATCTGTTGCAAGAGATGAATACATTGCTGCTGGAAGTTGTTGTGTAAAACTTTTATGGATGAAACACACATTAATAGATTATGGATATCAATTCAAGCATGTACCTATAAATTGTGACAATACAAGTGCTATTAATATCTAAAAAAAAAAAAAATCCTATTTTACACTCTATGAAAAAGCATATTGATCTAAGACATCACTTTTTGAGAGATCATTCTCAGAATGGTGATATCACTTTGGAATTTATTGGAACTGAATATCAGATTGCTGATATATTCACCAAACCACTGAATTATGAAAGAATAGATTACATTATACATGAATTGGGAATGATAAATCTTAATTAGTAATTATACTATTTCATAGTTTACGGTTTCACAAGTCAGTATCTTGAGATTACTGTTTAACTCTAACAGTTCTATAGTTTTATTGTCTTAAGAGTTATTGTTTCATGTTTATGGTCTCATAGTTACTATTTCTTAGTTAATGTTTGGAACTTACTGTCTCAAACAATACAGTCACACAGTTTAGAAATCACACTGTTACTCTATCACCGTGAACGCTTGTTATTGTCTCACTGTGAATGACTGTTATGGTTTCACCGTGAAGGTTTGTGACGTTCTAACCATAAATATGCTTTATTGTTTTATTTATAAATTATAACCCATATCACGATAATTCATTATTTTTACTTTCCTGTGATTTTGATGCCGTGACTCTTGATATCCCTAAATGATAAAATAAAATAAGTTTCAATCATTCTTCACTTGAGCTCTCTTCACTTATCTCAAACTGTAACCCCTATTTCAACCCTTCTCTCTCTCAAACCTTCGGTGAATGCCTAGGATGAAACACCCTTTGTTGTTAACTCTTGAGAGGCACAGTTCAAAGAAGAAGTTGAAGATAACACCGAAGTTAGCACCCAAGGGTTCTTTGAACCCAAATCTAGTGAACAGAATAGTAGTACTTGAAAAGAAGATATGCCATAAGTGGCTTATATCAAGTAATTATTTGGTGCTGAAAGTGATAACAGAGCAAGGCTAGCTAGATTGGTTTACTAAGGAGGATAGCCTATCTACCCAAATCTAGTTGCATAGTTTTACCAGTATGTTCAATTTTATTTTGATTCAGAAGCTGACTATGTTATGTGAAGCTAGATCAATGGCCAGAGATGTACGTTTTTTTTGAGGTTATGAGATGAATGCCTTAGGATACCTCATAAGGGTATTTGTGAGGATTACCAGCGAGGTCCTCCACCTCTAAGAGATTTTTTTGTTCTAGAAGAAGCTTTGAGAAGTTTAAATGGAAATGAAACCAAGAGGAGAGCCATAGTTGCCGAACTGGATGGTGAATCTAGACTCTTGTTTAAGTTTGTTCAGAATTTGATTCACCCCAGAAAAGGTGATTTTTCTGTACTCAAATATCAAGATGTATTTTTGATACATCTCATGAAAAATGGACATAATATTTATCTTTGTAAGTATATTATACACCATATGTGTGAGTTGATAAAAAAACCTCTAATTCAACCTCGTATTATTCATGTCTTATCTCATATATGATTCATGTAAAGGGATTGGTTGGACCAAATGAATAATCCATTAAGGATTATGAGTTCTCTCTTTTAAAAGTTACAGTAAAGAGAATGAAAATCAGTTGGAATCCATGGAGGAAAGCATGGGTGGAAGATAATGATCAAGTTTATGAAAAGTTTAATCTAGGGGAACACTCTTCAAGAACTAAGGATATTTCTGATCCTGGTTTGTATCCAGATGAACTTGTTGAGTATTATGATGAGGAATAAAAAGAAGAGGCTACTATACCTTCAAAATAAACTATTATGGTTGAGGAATATAATGAATCTTTTCCTCAAGTATTATTTGAAAAGGAAGTGCCTCTTCCTGAAAAATTTGTTGATCTGGAAGAACAACTTGATTCAAAAGAAAAATCTGTTGCTAAGGTAATTGGAAATAGTGTTGTAGATGATCATATAGAATAAGTCATTACTATTATTTAAGAAGCTTCCCTTGAGGAACTCCCAAAGTAACAAGCTGTTCCTAAAGTTATTCCTTCTACTAAAGAGATAATGGAGAAAGCCATTCAATTGGATTGAAAGGAAATGGATGAGGAAATTAGGGATGAAATCATAGAAATAAATAAAGGATATAAATCTATCCATCCTTAGAAATATTCACATGTTTAGGGGGATCTGCCTCCCAATCTGGAATCTTTTGAAGTCCCTAATCTAGTTTATCCATGCTCAGTGGATACATGGTAAAAATTTCCCAGTTATTTTGATGTGATTGCTTCACAGGAAGTCTCAGAAAAAAGTATTGATCTATATACTATGTTTCAGTTGAAATCAGTTTCTAATATTGTCTCTGTAAAGGATACTGAGCCTGTCTCAGCTCTTGTTTCTGAGCCTTCACAAGAACCTCCAATCTTGGTGAATCGGGATGATCTGAAAGCATTTAGAGCCACTCTTTTGGCTGGAGTTGAAAAACTCATGAATACCCAACTAGCTCCTATAACCAATCTAAGTGAAAGAGATGCTTCACTGTTTTTGGAAAAGGTTATATGGCAGATTCAACCCAAGATGTTTCATGAGATTCAAGAAGTCAGAGTTGAGAATAAACTGCTCAATGATGAAGTAAAAACTCTAAAAGTTATGGTTGAAGATATGTAGAGAGTGATAACCTCAAGACCGGACCCTATTTCTCATCCTATCAAAGATGATTGTCAGTCCCCATAGGAATTATCCTCTCTGATTCAACCTCATTTAACTTTCTTAACTGAGAAATTAGCTGAAAGAAACAAGCAGATTGTTCAAGAGATGGGTGATCTTGTTATTGGACTTAACAAGTTAACTGATGAGTATAAAGGCTGTCTCCAAACCAACTAAAATCCCTTACCTCGGCTTTCACTACTTCTCGTACTACTAGAAAATCCTTTAAACATTCTTTATATAGTGATCTGCTTCGAATGGTTGTCAAAGATGAAATTCAGGCTATGCTTAATGGCTTTGATAAAGAATATCTATTTAAATTTATCAAGAATAGTGATTGATTTATTGATTTAGTGTGCATCCATTCCAAGATTTCCAATGATGCTCAGTAAGAAATTGCTAAGAAGGTGGACTTCTACTTCAATCGGATCTTCTCTAAGAATGACATGATACACCAATTCAAGTACCTTGGGGGGAATCTGAGGATTCCTCCTATAACTCAAGCCTTCAAAACTCAAGTCCAAAAGATCAAATATTTTACTCCTTTGATGGATAAGTTTATGGATAACATGGATGAATTTGAGAAAACTATGCATTATGGTGGTGAAATCATTGATGAATTCATTAAACTTTTGCATCCTTATATTCATGTTCAGAGTACTACCTTTGTCGCTCCTACAGTTTCACCCCTGAGATCTTGTTTACCTAACTTCTCATCCTCTGCCCTAGCCTCCACATCTATGTCTGTCTCTCAGGATCTGAGTCAGATCAGGCCTGTAATTCTTGATCAACAGTTGCCTCAGTCTTCTAATACACCTACCTTAGCCCCTTTCATTTTTGAAGGACCCCCTTTACCTTATTTATCCACTGGTTCACTCCCTTTCTCTACTTCTACCTTTTCTCTTATGGCTTCTTCTTCTGATGTTGTTGCTAAGGGAAAAGAGAAGACAAGCCAGTGCTGAAGAACAGTGACTACTATCTTTTGATAGGGATGTTTTATGTAGTCTTATTCCTTACTTTTTTTAATGACACCTACTACTTTGTGATCTTTATTGTCTAATTATTATTTACACTTTTTGATAATCCCAAAAGGGGGAGAAATATGTATTATATATGCACTAAATGAACATTAAATAAGAGACACATTACCTAATAATAAATCTATCACTCCCATGATTTGTGATCATAAAAAAGTGGGAGATTGTTGGACTCATGTATTAATCATGTTTTAATGATCATAAATCATATATATTCTGTAAAGCCTGTTAATCCTGTTTAATCTATCTAGAATCTTGTGTACATATGATTATTTTCTTTATGAATTAAATAATTATTGTAATCTATTTTTCCTCTAATGAAATTATTTTATGAATAATTAAGTTTAATTCATTCTATTAATATCACTATTTAAGTCTGTGTATAGAGATTTGACTAAGTCTAAGACACCGTGACCATCCAGACACCGTGACCATATAGACACTGTGACCATATAGACACCATAACCATCCAGACATCATGACTATCCAGATACTGTGACCATCTAGACATCGTGACCATACAGACACCGTGACTATCCAAACACCATGACTATTGAGACACCGTTTCAAGGAGACACTGTTTCAATGAGGCACTATTCTATGGAGACACCGTTTACAGACAAACTCCGACACCGTTTCTTAATCTGTTTTGTCATTTTTCAATTTAATTTCTAACAATAAAATTTGAAGATTTTAAATGAACTGACATGATTAATGTTTCTTTGTAGACATATCATATGACAATATGAGGTATGAGGTGCAGAATACAAGCATCCGGCCAGCTCCAACACATGCACTCCAAGAATAAAATAGAAGTGCGGTCAAGAAACAATAAAGAGCATAATAACGAAGTACACACGAGCTTTCATAAAAACAAGAACTGACACATGAAACTCAATATTCCTAAAGATCACACGAAGAATTCTTGAATCAACAAGCTGTACACCGTAGATCAGAATCATCGAGAACATCTTTGCATTGATAATACCATGAAGAACATGATCTAGATCTAATTGACTTACGATACTCTATTTTATGCGATATGAATTGATTTATGAATCTGTTTCATATCAAAAGTCTGAATCTACCTAAACTAAAACTCAGATCACTTCTAACCTTATCTCATCATTTTTTATATGTTGTGTATTATTTCTCTCATCTTTCAAGTAGTGTGTGTGTCTGTATTAAACACACACTATCTCCTACATCAAACTGAAGGATACAAGATATCCTTTATCTTACATCTTTTTACACCTGTGTATTACTAGGGATATGTGTGGAAGAGGTTCCTATGTGACCTATTAGTTCATACCCATGATGAACTGTGGAAGAGGTCGTGAGACCTGTACAGTCTTATATACTATTGTAAATATTGATACGTTCCGTGTATCAAGTTTATTTATATAAACTTCTTGGTGGTACGTGATCACCATGGGGAGTGGATTATGTCTCGTCTTGAGACTGAACCACTTGTTTTATATCCGCTGTGTTTTTTATTTTTGTTGTCTCTCTTTTACTGTCTAATTCAAAATTCACTAAATTTACTTTGATAGTTAATCTTGGAAAGAAGTTATAATTGTATTGTCTTATTATAATAGCTTCAAAAGTAATGTTAATAACCAATATCAAGATTACTAAAAATTAATCAATCTTCTAAGAAGTTATTTAAATAGTCAAACTTTCATAATAGTATAACATTGATTAAATCGGTTGTATTTAACTTTATTGGGGAACCCTTTTAAGAATACTTTTTAAACATAAATTTCGAATAGATACTCAATTCACCCTCCTCTTGAGTACTCTACTCCGACCAATAACCACCATTTAGAGTAGGTATGACCATTATGAGTACCTTATAATACCATTTGGCCTAACAAATGTTCTTGTAGTCTTCGTGAATTTCATGAACAAGATTTTCCATGAGTATATTGATGCTTTTATGGTGGTTTTTATGGATGAAATATTTCTTTACTTAAGTCTTAGGATAATCATGTGCATAATTTGAGAGTATTTCTAGAATTTTTGAGAAATCAACGACTTTATGACAAGCTAAAAAATGTGATTTTTGGATTCCGGAAGTGAAGTTTTTGGGATATGTGGTTTTAAAACATGGTATTTTAGTTGATGATAATAAGTTGAAAGCTGTTATGATATAGGAGAAACCAAAAAATGTTTTTAATATTTGGAGCTTGTTGGGCTTGGCTGGATACTATTTCTGATTTATAAAGGACTTTTCAAAGTTATCTTCTCCACTAAATACTTAAAATTGAAAGGGAGTAAAGTTTTCTTGGGATTAAAAATTTCAGAGTTATTTTATCGAACTGAAATTTATTTTGATTACTACATCGGTGTTGACTCTTCTTGTGTCCAGGAATGGATATGTGGTCTTTTGTGATGCATCGGGTTTGGGTTTGGGTTGTGTTCTTATGTAAGGTGATCATGTTGTTGCCTATGGATCTCAAAATCTTAGGCCACATGAGAATTATTACCCGACCCATGACCTTGAACTTGTAGTTATGATTCATTCACTTTAGAGTTGATGAAATTACCTTTTCAGAGAATGGTTTTCCATGTATTCTAACCACAAGAGATTGAATTATTTCTTCTCTCAAAAATATTTTAATCTCCGCCAGAGATATTGGGTGAAGTACCTTTAATCCTTTAATTTTGACATCACCTATACCCCGAGGAAAGAAAATATCATCATAGATTCTTTGAGAAGAAAACTTATAACCTTGATCATGAAAGAATATTCTTAAGATTGGAAATTGATGGATATGTTTTAATTTTTTATATAGAAGTTCAGATTTTAGGGGATGTGGTTGTTTTGACCAGTGTTCAATTGACTTCTACTCTTTTTTAGATGCTTATTCCAAAACAATAGCTTGATGATGAGTTCCGTAGCATTAGAGACTCTCTTTGTGGTGGGGAGACTATTACTGACTATTCGTTCTCCATGAAGGAAATTCTCTATTATTATAAAAAATTTGTTGTTTCATTAGCTGTAAGAAAAGATGTGATGGGGGATATCCATAATTCCTAGTAGTAAGTGCACTCAGGAACCACAAATATGTTCTATGACATGCGATATATATTTTGGTGTCTAGGTATAATATGGGAAATTACTGATTTTTTCTCTCATTGTTATACTTTCCAAAAGGTTAAGGATGAGCACCAAAGACCTTTAGCTTTTCTTCAAAAACTTCCAATGATGACTTGTAATTGGAACAAGATCTCTATGGACTTTGTGGTTGGGTTATCATGTACCCAAATAAAGAGGAATGCAATATGGGTTGAGATAGATAGGCTAACCAAATAAGATCAGTTTATACTATTTATGATACAACCAAATTTGAATATCTAGGAAATATCTATGTGAAAGTGATTGTTAATTTGGACATAATTCCATCTACTATAGTCTATGATAGATATACCTTGTTTATTTATTAATTTTGGAGAGGCCTTCAGTTGACACTGGGATATCAGGTTCATTTGAGTATGAAATACCGTCCATAATCGGATGTCCATAAAGAAATTGATATATAGATTCTTAAGAATATGCTATGTGCCAACGTTGTTGACTTCAGTGGATCTTGGGATGACCATCTAGGGATGGTTGATTTTTCTTATAATAATAGTTACCAGTCCATGATCAGAATGTCTCTTTTTGAGGCCTTGTATGGATGAACTTGTATATCTTTTTTGTGTTGGTCGGAGATCAGTGAAAGTTCCTTGGTTGGACTAATATTTGTTTAATAGATGAAAATAATGATTCAGTTGATTTTCAGATAATGTTGATGTAATGTAGCAGGTATAAATCTTAGGATGATCATCGCCATAGACTGTTGGAATTTTTAGTTGGTGATCATGTATTCTTAAAATTTTCACCTTGTTTGGGTTATCGATGACTTGGGAGGAAATGGAAGCTTGATCCTCATTTTGTGGGAGATTTTGAGGTTGTTGATAAGGTGGGGAAAGTTTCTTATCATTTATAACCTCCTCTACAAATTACATCAATACATAATGTGTTCCATGTATCTCAACTATAAAAATATATTTCTAATCCATCTCATGTTCTGAGATGGAGTAATCTTGATGTTGAGCCTGATTTATCTATGACTGAGCATCCAGTCAGGATAGTTGATTCTGAAAATAGGGTAATTCATGGGTGGATGATACATTTGGTTTTAGTGCTATGAAATCATGGTTTCTATACTCATAATACTTGAGAGAGATAGAGGCACTGATGAAAAAATAATGACTTCATCTTTTAAGCATTGAATCTTCTTAACATGCTTATGGAGACATAATGTTTCTATGGTGGGGAGGTTTTAAAATCCTGTTACTGTATTTAAGTTCACTTTTAGCCTCCTTTTAATCATTCTTTGGTTGTGTCTCATTTAGGGGTGCTTCGGGTGAAATTTTGAAAATTTTGGAAGGCTCTTGGGTTGTGTACGCTTTTCCCAAATTGTATGTCATACTAGCACAAACCATGAAAACCTAGGTAGTGAGTGTGTTCATGTTTGGTTCATGATTTGACAAACTATGAACCCACTAAGGAGAAACTATGAAACACCACAGTAGGGGTTCATGATTAGGGAACACATTTTGATAAATCATGCGGCCCTGCCCAGCTAACCATGCACGTGAGATTTAATTATTCATTAAATTGTAAAAATATTATCCAAACCCTATTTCAGACCCCCGATCAACCCTAAATTAGGATATTTTATTTTCCAATGTTGATATTGATCTCAAGGATCCATTTTGGCTCCTCTAAACCCTTTCCAAGGAAGATTGAATCTTGGCAATCATCATTTGATCGTTTCTTAGTAAGAATTCTTTTCCCATTACTTCTCTCCTACTCTATCCTTCTGTCCTCCCCAGGGTTTGTTAGATCTCCAATTTATTGGAGGTTCTAATCCCCATTGTTTTAGATCTAGAATATAGGTTTGATTCCCATATGTTCATTTCCAATATTCTTAGTTGGGGTTTCCTGTTGCGGGTGTTGTGATTCACGATCTCATGATCCCGAGGTAGGTGGTTCTGTTTATGATAAGCTAATTGATTTAACCCTAAATTGATTGGTTTAAATTAAATTGATTTTAATTTTATTGTGAAAACCTAATTTTATTTGTATAAGGACATAAATTTTCTTTGGCACGAAATTTATAGAAAACCCCCAATTCCATTGAATTGGGGTGTGTTTGTGGAAATTGGATGGAAAATCATGAAATTAAATTGTGAAAATTAAATTGTGAAATTAAATTGTGAAATTGATAGGTAAAATTGATTTCAAAATTTTATTTGAGAAAAAATGGCTTAATTTTTTTTTAATAAGATCCATTTTTGGTTTTATCCTTAAAAATTCATAAATTGATTTAAAACACATTTTTGTTTTTAAATCGAAAATGTCTTATTTAAATGAAAAAATTGGTTAATTTTATTTTGAAAATTTTGAAATAAATTTCCCATTATTTTTTTGTTAGAGCACGTGAAAGCTTATTTAGTTAGTGATTTATTTTGGAGAACACTCTGTTGACACTTTACAACTCTAACAAAACATATGAAATGGGTCACATACCCAATGGGATGGTGATGAGTCCTCTTTGACCAGTGTCTGAGGGATGTGTGTATTGATATTACCATGACCACCTATTCGAGTGTGTGAGGATTATAGGTTCCAGGTATAGTGGAAGCGCAGATGGGATGGTTCCCAAATATGATTTTTTCCGTTATTGATAATCAATATGAGGTCTATTATGATGAATAACATAGTGATCAATAGAATTGATTCAAAAAAAAAAATCAAGGGATAGAAAAACCTAGAACCAAGAGAGAGTAGATCAACACATGTTGTTTATAATTAATTTAATTAAATAGAATTACCTCCAAGGTGATTCTTTCTTTGTTGATTTTCCTGAACACATATTTTCAATGCATGTTCATTGTGTTGTGAAGATCAAGGGTATATATCCTCTAGCGGTGATCCACATGTGCTCTATGAATCTCCTGAAATCGTTAAAGGAGACTCTAGGTGCTAGCACGGAAGATCCTTGAGCATGCGCCATCTACCTTTGATCACATTGAGAACAATTTCCAAAGCGTTCTCCTTGATCTGGTGGAGGAGGATCGATCTCATTCTTGAGAGCATTCTTGGAGAGGAAAAAATCCTCTAGGATCAAGATATTTTCTCCAAAATTTTGCGCACAACCCAATTATCATCACTTGTATAATGAGAAAATAATATAACCAAACATTTATTTCACTAGGGTAATAATAAATAATTTTCATAAGTGACTTAATTATTTTATTAAACCAAGTGAAACCCACATGTCAAATAATAGCAACAATATTATTATTTCCAGACATGTTCTCAACCTACAAGTTATATTTAATAAAATAATATTTAATATTGTTATTTCTCACTGGACCCTTAAAATCGGTCCACTAATCCTCCTCAATATTTATTGTGCCTTTCATAATGACTATTTAGTTATTAAATAAATATCACTGCATTATTCACTGATAAATAAATAAATATTATATTTACAAAATAAAAAATAAATATTTATTAATTATTCTCCCTATAAAATATTCTCTCGAATAACTAGTGAAAAAATAAATGAAATCAGAAATATATAAATAATTATTAAACCATGATCAAGAATAATATTTATTCAACTTTCTATATAATAAATTACTTAACTAAGATTCTAGATACACTTAGTGTGTGACCCTCTTGACCTCTTTCTCAGTGGCAATAGGTGAACCTGCCTAAAGTCCAAGGTTAGCGTCTAGCAACACACTAAGGACTGAAGAGTACTTTTTTTATTATCATCTATATAAAGTCCTAGCAACACACTAAGGCACAAATAAAGAAATAATTTAATTACGCAACAATGTGTTACCTCATACAAACACTTACCATGTAATATAATCCATTTATCACAATACCTCTAATCGAGTAGGTTTCATGCCAGTTCCATCAACCTATATGCTCGATATCTCTTTCTTTGAATTTGTAGAAATAGAACTTTCCTATTAATCACCTTTTCCATGGATTTATTTAGGATATATCATTTCCATCAAAGGGCCTGATATAATATATTCTATTAAATAATAAAAGGGATAAATCCTTTCTCTCATTATTCATTAATACAATATTACTTGTGACACACCCAATATATCCTACCTCGTCGTGACCATCTGTTGTCATGATTTTCATCAATACATATAAGTATGTGACTCATAATACTCATAAATAATAATCTTAAAGTCTAAGGACCAATATAAATGTCCAAAGATAGGAACATCCAATGACACATAGAAATGTGGATTTCCAACTTGCAGGTCTTATTGTCACAATATCCTTCTAGACATTACCAAGGGCGTAAACCACGAGATGGTGCCTCAAAGTCCTATGAGTATCCACCCCTAATAGCCTATATCATTTTTTCCCTCAAATGATATCATCTAGATATAGAACATATATTTAAGAATAGTGTCATATCATTTTTGGGTTCTCATCATAGTAGGGATCCGTTATGACCTTTTTGTGCGATAGTTACTCTTAGGACATTATCACATACAATGTTACATAGAAGAACAATCACGATGTGATAATAAATTTATTAATATTTAAAACCATGAATATAAGTTATCATAAATTAAAAAATAAGTTGGTTTTAGGGCACCAAATCCAATAGAATCACACTTGAACTAGATCCAACTACTAACAACCTTTAGTCCTCTAGATCTCACATGATACTCATGCTTCTGCTGAGATATGCCTTTAGTCAAGGGGTCCACTATGTTCTCTTCCATGGATACTCTTATTACTATAACTTCACCCATTTGATAAAAATACCTCAAGATGTGATACTCTGGAGTATGTTCTTTGTCCATTGATGTGGCCTTAACACCTTTTCAAGATCCATTACTACTGTATTATCACAATACAATGTGATATGGTATTTACTACTAGGTAACAAATCAAGCTTCTGGAAAAAGTTCCAAATCCAGACGGATTCCTTTCCTGCATCAAAAGACTCTATGTACTCAGAATCTACTATATAATCATCTACATCTACTTTCTTTTAACTCTTCTAGCTCACAGATCCTATGTTGAGATATAAAACATATCCTGATTGCAACTTCAGATCATTCTAATCTATCTAAAAACCAGCATCAACATACCTTCTAATGAAAATCTCCTCATCTTCTCCATACACTAGGAATATATCCTAATTTCTTCTCAGATACTTAAGGATAGTATTAACAATATTCTAATACAGTTCTCCTTGATCCTATTGAAATTTTCCTACCTTGATCAATGCATAGGCAACATCAAATGTAGAAAATAACATGGCATACATGATTAATCCTATCGCCAAAGCATATGGGATCTTACTCATGATATCTTTATCCTGTCATGTCCGAGGACACATTTTCTTAGAAATATGTAAACCATGTGACACTAGAACCAATCCTCTCTTGGATTGTTCCATACTAGATATCTTTAGTATCTGGTCAATACATGTACTTTGGCTTAGTCCAAGAATCCCCTTGGATCTATCATGAATGATCTTGATCCCTAGAATATAGGCTTCTTTTCCTAAGTTATTCATGGATAATAACTTGTTCAACCATTCCTTTATAGATTATAATAATAGCATGTCATTTCCAATAAGTAATACATCGTCAACATATAATACTAGGATAACAACCACATTCCCACTAAACCTTTTGTAAGCACCCAGCTTACACTCATTATTAATGAAACCAAATTATTTAATGGATTCATAAAATCTAATGTTCCATAACCTAGATACTTGATTCAATCCATAAATGGATATCTGAAACTTACTAATCCTTTTGGTATCACCTGGTATGACAAACCCTTATGGTTGTGTCATATAGACATCTTCCAGAAGGTTCCTGTTAAGGAATACAGTTTTGACATCCATCTTCCAAATCTCATAGTCATGGTAAGATACTATGGAAAATATGATTCTAATGGATTTAAACAAGAAAAATGGTGAAAAGGTTTCTTCATAGTCAATTCCTTTATGTCGTTTAAACTCTTTATCCACTAGTATTTATTTTTTACGTAATTACTTTACCTTCGATGTCCTGTTTCCTCTTGAATACCCATTTACACCCAATGGGATTTACATCAACTGGTGCATCAACTAGAACCCAAACTTGGTTATGATACATGGAATCCATCTAAGAATTCATAAATTCTAGGCATCTTGTAGCTTTTGAGCTCTCTACCACCTCCTTATAAGAGTAAGGTTTATCATTGTCTAATAATAATGATTTTCCATCCTCAGTGACTAGAAAACCATATCTCTCTAGTTATCTTACCTCTCATACAGTCCTATATAGTACATGTGTTTCAAGAACTACTTGTTCCACGAGGACCTATGGAACTTGTTCCTTTAACAACTCCTCTGTATCTTGAACGTCAACTTCATCAAAGTCAATCTTTCTCCCACTATCTGTTTTGAGGATGTTCTCCCTCTCAAGAAAGGCGATTATTCTAGAAACAACTAATTTCTTATCTGAGGGGCTGTATAGGTAGTATCCCTTTGTTTCCTTGGAATTACCTATAAAGATACACTTCATGCCCTGAGGTGCTAGTTTGTTGCTTGAGAAAGCCTTAAAAAATGCCTCGCATCCCCATACATGTGTATGCGATAAAATCGGTTTCTTTCCACTCCATATCTCGATGGGAATTCAAATTTTTGATTTAGTTGGAACTCGGTTTTATTTTTATGCCACATTTTGTAATTTATATCCCCAAAAGGATAAAAAAATATCTACACGATTCATCATCAACCTTACCATGTCCAATAATGTACGGTTCCTCCTTTCACTAACACCATTCCACTGTGGTGTATAAGGTGAAGTACGTTGAGATAGAATCCTAAACTCCTATAAAAAGTTGATGAACTATTCATTAAGATATTCTCTACATCAATACGATCAAATATTCTTTATATTCTTTAAAAAACGATTCTCTACTTCATTATTGAATTCCTTTAATTTATAAAAGGACTCGTACTTATACCTCATTAAGTAGATATATCCATATCTACCCAAGTCATCAGTAAAATCTATGAAGAAATAACATCCACCACTAGCTTCTACTAGAAATAGTACACGCAAATCAATGTGTACCAATCTTAGAAGCTCTGTGGATCTTTCACTATATCCACCAAATGATTTTTTGGTCATGTTTTCCTTATAAATAATAATGACATATATCAAGTGGTTTTAGCTCAGAAGAGTCTAAATAGCCATCTTTATAGATCTTTGTCAAATGATTCTCATTTACATGACCAATGCGGTGATTCCAAAACTAGGTGTTATATGAGTTGTGTGAACCTGATTCATTATCGATTTCCAAAACTTGGTTTTTTTAATTTAATACATACATACCGTGATTTAAATTTTCTATACCACAACATATGTTTTTCTTATAAAAGAAACAACTTTTTTATTCTGAACATAAAAATAAACCCATCTATATCTAAACTTGATACATAAATTATGATTTTGGTAATAGTAAGTACATAACAAAAATCATGTAAAACCAAAATCATTCCAATTGGAAATGAAAGGTGGTAGTCACCAATGGAAAGTGCAGCTAGACTCACACCATTAGTAGCTCGTGGATCCACCTCTCCTCTGAAAATTTTCTGAAATCTACTTGGTTCCTACATCTGAATATAAATGTGAGCACCAAAATTTGTATCTCATACTAAATGTGTAGAAATGGAAATATTACACTTGATAACTAATTCACCTTTGGCATCCCTTTTTCTTTGGGTGTAGTTCCTCTTTCATTTTCCTGAATTTCCAAATGAAAAACATACTACCTCCTTTTCCTTACCTTAACTTTGGATCTTCTTCTTCTTGGTCTGATAGTGATCAGGGGATTTAGACTATTTATAAATCATAGATCCCTTTTCCTTGCCCTTCATATTCCTATTCACTATAAGGACTATGGGTTTGTCACATCCTATGTCCTTATCCACTTAGGAAATTGAGGTTTGAAGTTCTGATAGACTCTTCTAATTATTTCTCATATTATAATTCAAAATAAAACTACATAAGGTCTTGGTAAGTGATGAAAGTATTAGATATGTATGAAAATCATCAGGGATTTTCATCCTAAGATGTCTAGATTCTCAATTCAGCTGATAAGATTGACTACATGAGGCCCAACTGTCAAATAATCTCCAAGCTTAGTCATGAAAAAACTATTAGAGATCTCATACCTCTCTTGTCTCACCTTCTCTTCATAGAGATCCAAAAGGCGATACGTCATGCTATAATCATACATTTACTCCTGTTTATTCAAGATATAATTGGGCATGGATGATAACATGAATCACTAAACATATATATCATCATTTATATGTTTATCATACAGAGAGATCTCTTCATCACTTGCCTCATTTTCAGGCGCAACAGGTAAAGGTTCTTCAAGCACATACAATTTCCTTTAATGGTGAAGGATGACCCGTATGTTCCTTTTCCACTCCTATAAATTAGTTCTAGTGAGAAGGTTTTCCTTATCGAGTATAGATCACAATGATATGTTTGATATCATTTTTGATGTTGTTTCTACAAATAAGATGAGAATATTTTAGTACTTTATCTTTATAAAATTTGAAAAATAAATAAATTAATATTTATTAGTCTCCTACCATTCTATTGAAACCCAATAACACTCACCATTGGATTCAGAATATCCTGTTTCTTAGACATTCAAGTGGAAAGGATCCATATTCCCCTTCTCATTAACCCAACTTTGGTTGGTCAAGAAACTTGAAATGTTTTAGGTAGGCATTCCAAATGCCAACTACATTAACTCACAGTTCCTTGATCTGTTGAGTGGACTTCCCAATCTTAAAATCATTAATTTATATTTTCTCAACCTTTTCTTCTCAGTTACACCTAGTCCTAATTTTGTAGTTAACCATTGATGTCAACCAAGTCATGCCAAACAAAAACCTCAAATTAGAATTCCTCGATAATTGAAAGCACCCCAACTTTGGCTGGTCAAGCACTTTGAACTATGGTTCAATTCTAACTGAAGTAGTGGAAGTCTATTCCAACTTTATATTTTATTGAGGGATTTTATCCTTTATACACAAATTTCCAATTATTATCTTTATCACATGCTTATTAATATTAAGTGGGATTAATTAAGTGATTAACCACATCTTTAGATAATATTTATACATAATAAAGTTTATTTTAGTTTAATATTGCATTCTTGTTAATTCATTAATTATGTGATCGTGAAAAAACATCCATAATGAAATAACTATGCAATTGAAAAAATTAAAATAAAGGGTTTGATAATGAGATTGTTCTAATGGTTAGTTTATCTAGTAGTTGATAAACTAATCACTAAACTAGGGTAGAAACACCTTAAACCATTTATGGTTTGTGTTTAACGCTTTCCACATAACCATCTTTGTGTCTCATTGGATTGGTTTTTCCTCAGCTCATAACTTGAACCGCCTCCACTATCTTGGGATCTCTATCCATTATATATGCTTTTACTCACATACAGGTGAGGGGTAAAAGGGGGTTTACATAAAAGAAACCATGGGAACACATTCCCTAGATATTAATGAGCTGGGAAGGCACACATGCCAATAATTTAATTTAATAATAAATTAAAAGGAAACTAATCACATACAAATGTCTGGTCTAGCTCATGATCATCCACATGCATGAAACGAATTCCACATTTAATAAAACTAGCATTCAATTATTTAATCATTATTATTTAAGATAAATCATGCTCAAATTGATTAATTATTATCTTTAATTAATCAATATTTTTATCTTAAACATTTTATGAATTTCCTTTAGATTCTCATCCATTATAATTTTAAACAAATTAATAAATTAATTTAAAATTAACCATGTACCTATCTTGTACCTTGAAGGTAACCCAGTGAATACCCATCCAAAACTACCCAACATGTATTATACTTGTATACACTTTATTCTTTGTGACGTGGAGTATGAACATAGAATAATTACTATAATAAAACTCAAACATGATGTGCACAGATCTTGAATATTATACAGATGTATATATATATATATATAAATATATATAAAATCCTATTACATGGCATGTAACAGCTTTATGCCCACACAAAATTACATGTCTCAAGGTTTACATAATATAATAAATTTTAAATCTGCATATCTGGTTAAAGTACACAGCGTGTTGATCCGATCTACACAACGTGCACATTATTCAACATGTACCTGAAGTGCATGCCTAGGGACTCAGTGTGTGAGGCGTACTTCAGAAATCATGGTTTATACGGTGTGTCCAGGGGTCCACACACCATGTTGACTCCATTTTACACAGTCACCGGTCGGCTAAGATGTGTATGGGATACACGGCCGGACCCTAACCCGAAGGGGACTACATGCTGTGTCTAGTTGGCCACATGATGTGTAGTCTGGCTGACCGTGTGCGAGTCTATACAGGTCAACATGCAGTATAAAAATTAACTATACCAAATTTATTTAATGCCCATAGGTTGAGTAATTACCGAATTAACTCTTAGTTCATTAATCACAACCACACAGTGTGTAACTTTGGTTACACAATGTGTCATTTTTTGTTATCCGAGTAGAATCCTTGGAACCTCTGGATGAGTTCCTTGGTTTTATTTTAATCATATAATTTATTGTTTCTATTAGATCTATGAGAAATGGTGGAGGGATAAATATATCTCACAATTCAAATTTAAAGAATGATTAACTTGAATTGAAAAACTAAATTATGAATGCATAAATCATCAACAAAACTAAATAATTATAAATAATGATGTGACCCTTTTGATACCACTTGTATGTTCTGGGAACAGAGGAAGTGCAGATGGGACGATGTCCAACTTTTCTTTTTTCCATTATTGATAATCAATACGAGGTCTATTCTGATGAATAACGTCGTGACCAACAAAATTGAATCAATGAACAAGAAAGAGATAGAAAAAACCAGAAACAAGAGAGAGTAGATCAACACATGTTGTTTATAATTAATTTAATTAAATATAATTAACTGCATGGTGATCCTTCCTTTGTTTATGTGTCTGCTATTGATATACAGTGTGCCTTCATTACATTGTAGAGATCAATGGTAGATCTCCTCTAGTGGTAATCCACATGTGCTCCAGAAATCTATGGACATCACCATAGGAGTGTCCGAGTTCTAACACAAAAGATCCTTGAGCTTGTGTCATCCTTATTTTATCACCTTGAGAACCGCTTTCAAAGCTTTCACCTTGATCGAGTGGAGGAGGATCGCTCTTGTTCTTGATATCCTTCTTGGATATGGAAGAACTCTCTAGAATCTAGAGGTTTTCTCCAAAATATTGTGCACAACCCAATTAGCATCGCTTGGATAATGAGAGAATAATATAAATAGGAATTTATTTCACTAGGGTAATAATAAATAATTTTCACAGGTGACTTAATTATTTTATTAAACCAAGTGAAACCCCCCATGTCAAATAATAACAACAATATTATTATTTCCTCACATGTTCTTAACCTGAAAGTTATATTTAATCAAATAATATTTAATATTATTATTTCTCACTGGACCCTTAAACTTAGTCCACCAATCCTCCTTAATATTTATCACTCCTTGAATAATGAATATTTATTTATTAAATAAATATAACTGCATTATTCACTGATGAATAAATAAATATTATATTTAACAAATAGAAAATAAATATATATTAATTATTCCACCCACAAAATATTATCTCGAATAACTAGTGATGAAATAAATGAAATCAGGCATACATGAATAATTATTAAAACACGAATGGGAATAATATTTATTCAACTTGTCAAATAATAAATTATTTAACTGAGATTCTAGATATATTTAGTGTGTGACCCTCTAGGCCTTTTTTTCAGTGGCATTAGGCGAACCTACCTAAAGTCCATGGTTAGTTTCTAGAAACATGCCAAAACACCCATAGAGAAATAAGTTAATGATACAATGACATGTTACCTCATATTAAAACATACTATTTAATATAATCCCTTTATCACAATATCTCTAATCGAGCAGGTTTCATGCCAATGCTATCAACCTATATGCTCGATATCTCTTTCTTTGACTTTTCAGAAATAGAACTTGCCTATTGATCACTATAGACATGGATTTATTTAGGCTATATAATTTCCATCAAATTTCCTGAGAAATTATCTTCTGTTAAATAACATAAGGGATAAATCCTTTCTCATATTATTCATTAATTCAATATTACTTGTGATGCACCCAACATATCCTACCTCACCGTGAACATCTATCATCACAGTTTTCATCAATACATCTAAATGCATGAATCATAACACTCATTAATAATAGTCTTAAATTCTAAGGACCAATACACACATATGAAGATAGGAACATACAATGACACATAAAAATGTGAATTTCCTACTGGCATGTCTTTTTCTCATAATATCCTCCTGAACATTACTAAGGGCATACACCATGAGAAGGTGCCTCAAAGTCCTACGAGTCCCCACCCCTGAAAGAATGTATCATTTATGTCCCTCAAATTATATCATATGGCTATAGAAAATATATTCAATAATAGTGTCATAGAAATTCTGGGTTCTCATAAAAGTAGGGATCTTCTGTAGCCTTTAGTATGAAAGTTTCTCTAAGGAAATTATCACATACAATGTTATGTAGAAGAACAATCATGATGTGATAAGGAATTTATTAATATTAAAAAAAATGAATATAAGTTATCATAAAGTAAAAAATAATTAGGTTCTAGGGTACCAAATCCAACAAGGATCCCGTAACCCGGAACTATTGAACCTCTTGGAAGATAACCATGGTGCTCCTTTGTGATTATTTTAATATATATTCCATTTTTTATAAACTTCTTTACACATTCCTTGTGAATTTATATAAATTGTTTTATATAAAATATATTAGTATTTTTTTGAAATATTTCCATAAATTGAAATTCAAATCATGATTTGTTTTAAATATACTTTGGTATTTCCAAGCCTATTTATTTAAAATTGAATGCTTTATTTATTTAATTAATGTGGCATCTTATTATGGAATCCTTAGTGAGACCCTAATAGGATTTTAGATCAGACCCTACCTATTTTTTTGAGTGTTTTTATATTTCCTTATACTAGGTTATAGCTATGGGAAAACACCACTTGGAGGTGGAAGTTGTTTTGGACTTCTTTGGCTTTGAGCTGCTATGTCCGTTGAGAATTGGGTTGTTTATCTTCTTATTTTTTGGTACTTTTCGGTTGTATTTTATGTTATATACCTATTTGAATTTTGGTAATTGTTATCCCCATGGAGTTTTCTTTTGAGTGTACTAACTTGTAACTATTTATTATACTATTTATGTGTAAAAAATGCTCCCACATTTATCTTTTACGATGATGTTCTATTCACCAACCCGTGGGGATTGGGAAATCCCTTAAGGTTATGTCAAGATCGACTTAGTTATTAGGGTACTAGGGTGTCCATGCCGATTAATAACATCTCATGAGACTAAAAAATTACCCAATGAATTGGATTGTTATCTGGGACTAACCATCAGAACATGTTCATGAATATGTGTGCCGCATAAATAATCAATCATAATTAATAAACATAAAGGTTACCCATGGAAGGAAATGAGTATTGTAATCATATCAACTGGCATGACCAAAGGAAGTATAACAATGGTATCAATGAAAGAAGGGATTTAAATCATTATTGTACATTTATAAAGGAAATATAAGAATATATCATGAATAATTAAGTACAAATGAAATGAAAACATGATAAAGAGTGTTTAGATAACATTATAAATGTGCCACTTAAGTACGATTTTAGGGAAAATAATAAAGAGAATTTAAAGAGGATAAAGGCATAATTGTTTGCATAAAACTAAAAATGAACTAAAATATTTTTTCATGATATTTTGAGTGATTTTATAAAACTATTTCAGGCTTAAAATAGTTTATGTAGTGTACTTGAAAATGGGTAAGAAAATGAGAAGTTCCCTTTAATTAGGTTTGCTTATCGAGAGGAATTGATAATGGAACCTTATAAAACATGTAATTACCCATAAAATAAAGTTTAATTTAGATAAATACATATGATTGGTACATATAAATATAATATAGAAGAATTATATAAGAATAATTAAGGGATAAAGTTAGGAAAAGTGAGATAAAGCGTAACCTGAAGGAAATATGGATGTTCGAAGAGATTCCTTACCATATATTCAAATGACTTCTGAAATTGATCTTAATGTAATGTATAATAAAATTATATTCATTAATTGATTAATTTATAACCTCTTAAACATTTATTTTATTTATTATAATTTTATTAGGTTCATTTAATGCCATTTTGATGAGTTATAAGGTTCCATTTTTTTGTTCTGAAAGTGTTTTTTCTTAGTTTCATGGTAGTTTCAATTATGTACAATTATGGAGGTTCTTGTAAAATGGGAATAATATTATAGAAGTGAAATGAAATGTTACCCATACCCTTATATAATTTCAAATTTTCCCATATATCATTTTCTTTTTTGACCCGAGGATGGTTCATTTGATAAAACATTAATGATAAATGTTTCGTTTATTTTGGAAGTTTTTTCGTCCATCAAGAACTAGTTTTTTTTATTTAATATCATGTATATATATTTTATTTAGAACATTTAATAAGTTATAATATACTTATTATAATATTATTTAATTTTTATGATAGTTTTATGACCAGCCTTTAAGGTGGTAATAAAAAATGAAAACTCGTTATCCACAGAGATAACCAGTCGCAATAATTTGGATAATGGTTTCTTTTCTTTAAATAAGATGAGAGGTGAAAAAGGGATGGATATAAAATATTCCATTAGAAATATAAAATTATACTATATACATGATACTAGAGTTACTATGATTTTATGTTATAATGAGACGATAAGAAGGTAGAAGAAGAAAATAAATTAAGAGAGGTGGTTAAAGAAAGTTACCACTAAAATATCCTCTCCTTGAAGAATCCCTTTTGGAAATTGGAATTGGTATTTTGGTGAGACCAACCACACTTGAACATAGAGAGAGTGGTGAGGAGATTTTTTGGAATATATTTATAAATATTTAGGGCTTGGATGGTGTGAGGAAAAGGGGTTGTGAGGGGTGTTATTTATAAGGGAGGAGAGGAGAGTTTTTGAAATTTCTCAAAATATTAAATTATAATAAATTAATTTTCTATAAAAATACCAAAAAATAGAAATATATTTAAAGATAATATAATATAATATTTTAATCTCATAAACCAATAAAATTTAGACATGTTTTGGTTTTATTTTAAACCATATAATTTTGATTAACCCTTAGTTAAACTATTTTAATTTTAACTATGGTATTTTTTTTCAATATTAAAAGTTTATAATTTTAACATATATGGTGTAATTTGGGATATTTTAGATAATATCATAATTAATATTTATTTTTGAATGTTTTTATGATTTTTAAATAATTTAATAAAATAAAAATATCAGTATTATCAATTTTGATACTATTCAATACTTTGACATTTAAAAAAATAAAGAAAACAAGTCAAATTTAAACCAACTATATTATTAAATCCTAAAAATGTCATTTTCATCTATAAAATTCATGTATCACCTTAAATATATCAAATTATATTACTTTTAATATTTTCATTATCATTTATTTAATTGTTATGTTAATTGAATAATTACTACATTAGCGTTGTATAATCATTTAGGGTAATTATTTAATAATAATTTTTTTAATTAAATTACCATGATGAAGATAAATATTTTATATTTCCAAATAATATTTATATTAGAGTATATATTATATTTAACCACATATTAAGAATATTATACTTATTGAAAAGAAGAGTGTAACATCTTTTCACTTTCTTTTATTTTAATAATGTCTAAGTCATTTTCATGAAAAAGTTTCCATTAAATAACTCAATTAAAAAAATTATTTGCTATAGGTATAATTTAATTCATCAAATAATAATTTGGTTGAAAAATTATGGTTTTATGATTTTTTTAATCTTTTGAATAATCCGATTTAACCTCTATCGAGATGATAAATTTTACCATTGTTTCTATTCATATTGACAAAAAATAAAAGGAATGTATTTACTGAATTAGGACTTCCTGATTCAAAATAAGGAATCCATTTTTTAAAATATAAAACATAGAAGTTTCAAAATTTAATTTAATATTAAACTGGTAAAACTCAATAACAAACATTTTTTTTCTGAAAAATGTCCCTTTTAAGTAAAAAACGTTTTTATTCTAAATTAATTTATAAAATTAATTTAAAATACCAAATTTAGACTATTTATAATCAAAATTAACTTTTGAATGTCTAAAAATAATTAAAAATAGAATTTTTGTTTTCAAATTCTTTAAAAGAAACTACAGTTTCCAATGTAAATCAATATTTTTCACTATTCATTAAAATTTCAATCTTTTTAGAAAATTACCAAATATTTTTCCTAAGATAACTTTGAAATGATGAATTCAAAAATGAATTTTAGTTTTTCAAATATTTTTTCCAAAATTTTCAAAATTATTTATATTTATTTTATCATAGAAAGCAATAAAATCATTTTTTAATAAAAACATATTTTTTAAGAATAAAATGTATTTACTAAAAAATTAAGTTCTTATTTATTATTAATAATTATATTTTATAATGTGGTTATTCCTATTTATTCCTTCAAATTAAATGGCTAGGTTATAATAGTCATGTTAAAATAATAATATTTTAAAAGTATATATCTTTACGTTTAAACTCAGTGTTTCATGAAACACAATTTACCGAATAAATTAAAATATTTAAAGAGAAATATTTCATAAAAAAACTTTTGGAGTTAAAATTTTCATACTCAAAAATTTGTATATCGATGTTTTTATTGAACAATTTGGTCCATTTTTATCACATATCCTTTTCCTATTCCCATGTTTGCTCTAGAATCTAACAATGCTACCATAGTAATCGCACCAAGGAAATAGATCTCCCTTGAAGGGTCTATTCTTGTCTATAGAGAACCTATAAAGTTATTAGATAGAAGTTTCATCAAGATCCAATGTAACATGATCCTAACTAATCACATGATGAGTATTGGCATGATACATTTTCAGTTGATAAACATGGAAGACATTATGAATGTCACTGAATCTTAGTGGCAACTCTAACTGGTATGCAACAATGCCAATCCGTTATATAAAATAGAATGATAACACATACCATGGTTTTAACTTACCTGTTTTCCCCAAGCATTGATGGATAAGTTTCATTAACACTTTCTAGAAAACATGGTCACTGACATCAAAAGATAAATCCCAGTGATGATTATCTACATACAACTTTTGTATGCTTTATTCCATAGACATAATTTTCTAGATCATTTAGACTTCCTATGTAGTCTCATATACAAGACTTAGTCAAATAGAATATGTATCCCTTATTTCCACCAAACATAAAGGAGAAAAATAAGGACGACCATACAAAACCTCAAATGGTGGTTTCAAAATTGTCACCAGATAAGTGTTGTTATAGGAGAATTTGTCCAAAGTTATATGATACTCCTAGAACTACCAAAGTCCATAAAAAACGATTTGATAATATCTTATAATGTATGAATAGTATGTTCTGACTGTATATCCTTCTATTGATGATATGTTGTGCACATTTTCAATTTAATTCCAAGATCTTGTTGTAATGATTGAAAAAATCAAGAAGTAAAATAGGGGTCTATGTCAGGTACAATCGAAGCTGGAACTATATGTATCCTAACCACTTCTTAGATATAAAATTTTGCAGAGTCCTCTACCATGTTAGATTATCTGACATGGATAATGTGTTTTAACTTAGTAAGTCAACTAAATACTACCCATATAGGATCATGTTTCTGTAACATTCTTGGTAGGATGATGAAAAATTCCATTGCAATTTTTTCCCAGTTATATACATTTATAGGCATAGACTGTAGCATACCAGATGACCATTTATGCATAACCTTTACCCACTAACATTTAAGACATTTCATTATATAGTCTAAAATATTGTGTTTGACACCCACCCACTAGAAATGCATTTTCATCACCTTATAAATTTTCTGAATACCTAGTTGAATATCTCATTTTTAATGGTGGAATTATGAAAGAATATATTACTAATAATATTTAGGAACTAAAATTCAATTTTGAAATCATAACAATGATTTTTCATCTTCTTTATAGTCTTCATAAGTATCCCCACTATTTTGGTTTGATTTAATGGAAATAAAATTAGGATTTGATGTCTAGGTTTATTTCATTAAATTTATCAAGTTTGGAATATGACTTACTAGAAAGAAAATTACATGCTTATCTTGTACATTATAATCTAAATGCATAACAACGACCATGCTTATGATCTTCCATTGGTCAGGAGCTTCTCGGTCCACTTCGTTGTATGATTTATGGATCAATGAATCATATATATAATTACCTTTAAAGAGTATGTATACCAAGTAAAAATTGAACATATAGTGGTAATTCATCCATATTTATTTCCTTAAGTTCAAGTTTTACTAAGAAAAGATGCATTTCAAACTCTTATGATCAACGAAAGTTGTGATCTTTTATCTAAATAGGTAATGAATCCATGTTTTTAAGACATGGAAAATAGAATATAATTCCAGATCATGGGTTTGATAATTCTTCTCATGAACTAATGATTTCCTTGAACCATAGGCCATAAAATGATTTCCTTGCATGATAATACAACCAATGTTGGATCCAGATGAATCACAATATACCACATAACTGTTAGTTGGTTTTGGAGGGATTAGGATATGTGCTAATGTGAGATGAGTTTTAAGTTCAAAATATAATTTCTAATATTCATCATTCTATTCAAATGGAATAAATTTTATTTTCAGTGCAGTCATGGGAGAAGAAGTTCTTAAGAAATCCTAAACAAAGTGGTGATAATCGCCTATTAATCCTAGAAAATTGCGTATCTCAAAAAAATTATTAAGTATCTTCCAAGAGAATACTTCTTCTATCTTTCTAGGGTTGAATAATATTCCTTTTCAAAAATAAAATTCCCAAGGAAAATTAATTTTTGGATCCAAAATTCTCACTTATAAGATCTATCATAAAAATAATGTTCCCACAATGTACATAGTACAATATCCAAGCGATCCTCATGTCCATTCCTATTTTTGTAGTATAGTAGAATATCCTCAACAAATATAACAAAAAGGGATATGAGTTTACTATAAAATATAAAATTCATTAAATCCATGAAAACTACTAGTGTTTTCATTAGAACAGAAGTCCTGAAGACATATTCATAATTTCTATAACAACTATGAAATTCTATTTTTGGGATATCCTCTCTTCTAGCTCTAAGATAATGATATCCTGAGCATAGATAAATTTTAGATAACCACTTATCTCCCTTAAATTGATCAAATATATCATCTATTCGAGGAATAGGATAATAATTTTTAATCCTAGCATGATTCAACTTATGAAAATCAACACATAAGTAGAGAGTACCATCTACCTTCTTTACAAATAAAACTGGTGCAACCCAAGGCAATGTACTAGGTCTGATAATTCATTTATTTTGAAACTCTTATAGATAAACCTTTAATTCTTTCAACTTAGTTAGATCCATTCTATAATATGGTAGTGAAATAGGGGTTTTCCTATGAGTATGTAAATAGTAAATTCAATTTCCCTTTCATATGGTTACCCAGATAAATCATTTAGAAAAACATTCAAGTATCAATATAATTTTTCAGGAAGACTCCCATTCCTTGTTCCATAAATTGTGCTCAAGTCCATTCCTATTAACTATCTAGGGATAGTTTAATCAACTATCGCTAATGGTACTTCTCTACCTGTGTTTATATCCCAATCCCCCTTGAAAAGATGAAGGACTCCATCCAGGGGTGTAAATATTACATGCCGATCATAATAGTGGATATGGGATTTAAATCACACTAATTAGTCTATACCAAATATTAAATAACAAATATCCATATCTAGGACTATAAACTCCTAGAGAAACTTCATTGCATTAATGGTAATGGAACATGTTGGGCATTTGAAACCTCTGCTCTTCCGTTGTCCAATGGGTGTCTTGACACTCATTTCACGAGGAATCATTTTTAAATGTAACCCCAATTTTTAAACCATATAAAAAGAAAGGAAATAATGTGACACACCAGTATAAAATAATATTTTCATAAGAGTGGAGTTCATAAGAATGGTACCTCGCACTGTAGTGAGACCTAGTTTCTCACACACAATAGTCTGTTATGATCCATATGACTATATCTTAGCTATCATTGGATAAATATTTATTCCATAATGAGGCGATGAATGAAAAAACAAAGTGTTCTTAGAAACATCATTGTTCACCTATGTCTGTGGATGTGAACTAGTCCGATGGGACTGTTATGTATGTGCATAAAAAAGTTGAAGCTGATTCAAGATTGTTCCTCCGGTTGATATTTGAAGTTTAAGACAAAAATTATTGATATGAACTCTATTTCTATAGTGTTTTAAATTAATTTCTGGTTTTGTACATTCTTTTGTTGCATGCATAAGTGAACCACATTGAAAACAACCTAGTTTAGCATTGTATCTTGCAGGAAAATCAACTGATTCTATAGTCTGATTGTGAGGTTCGCCAATTCTACGAGAGTAGGCATCTATATTCATATTATTATCAATGATTGAGTTGAAACTTTTCCACATGTAAACAAACAAAATACCTCCTATAAGATTCTAAACAAGACCCCTTTATATGACTATCTCCCTATTAACCATCTCCTTATAATCTGCAATACAAAGAGTAGCTATCCTAGATCAAATCTCTGGTCATAATCCCAACTAAAAATACAAACATTTAAGGATACACTAGTAGATACTTTTGGGGTGAAACAAACTATGTTAATAAAATTGGATACATACTTTTTCATTGATAAGGTTTTTTTCTTCAAGATGAATAAATATGTTATTCTTGATATTTTGAATGTGTGTGGGTAGAATTTTTTTATTGAACAATTACTCAAAATCCTCCCACATAAGTCCTTAGTTTTATTTAGAATAGTCGGATAAATCCCACCATTGGTGTGAAATATATTCCAAAATATAGGTTGTTGACTTAATCATTATCTTTTCCAGTGTACCATGAAAATTGAAGATTCTATTCATTTTTCGTAGCCACAACTCTTCTTTCTCAGGTTCAAAATCCTCTAAAAAATAGGGGGATTTTATTTCTAAATCTATACCAAATGATTTAATTTACTTGGTTTATAATTTAATTTTCCTCTATCAATTAATTGAAATGATTTCAAAATACTCTATACAAGTTGTTGGTTCACCTATGGCATAGGTGCAACAAAATTTTCATTATCTTATTCCTACTCATTTCTACGATGTCTTTATGGTTCCATTTTCTATGAGTAGAAAAATACACCATTTAAACCATTTATATCTTGCTAATAAAGGCTTTAATAAATTACAAAACATTATAATCAATTGTTATTACTATGAGCAATAACCATTGCAACCACCATTTTAAAAAGGAAACCATTTTAAACATTTTCATATATCATTTGAACAACATATGAAAAATGAAGTCCTAGTGGGAAGTCTCAATACTAATTCATGCTATGAAACATTCATCTTCTAAATATATGATGACGAGATAACAATATTACTAGAATTTTGTTAGAACACTTTTGTAAATAGACACCCTAGTAACTTGAATTTTAGCATAAAAAGGTTAGATACATCTTTTTATGATATACATTTCAACTTCTAATAGTTCTATCTCATTATTAAAAACCTAACTCAAGGATCGAACATGACCAATACCATTTATAATATCTCTCCCCTCACCCATTTTTGGGGAATAGTATGAGGTTCTACTAACATTAAGTAACATTCCTAGGATAACAATGACTTGGAATAAATTTCAAGGGCTTAATAAACTATTGGGGAATTATTTTCTCTGAAAAACACATGTACTTATGAAAAGAAAGAGTACAGTATACCCAACAACATGATGTATGAATGAGAAATCACATAACTCAATGAGATACCAAAACATAACAATATTAGAGTAAAATCAAAAAAAGAAATAAAGGTTCAAGTATAAGACTCCAAATAAAAATAAATTAGCATCGAAGTGGCACTATACCTTATCAAGATGAAAACACTCCCCAACTTCAACTTTAGTAACCTAACCATGAAGTCAAGGATCAACGCTTGGGAAGTATGAAAAATGACCCTTCCCTTTATCTTAGTATACAATAACTAAAAACACACAAAAGTACCCAAGAAGTGGGTGTGTATACCACTAAATAGGATTTTCACAAAGACTTCCCATCAAAAACCACTAGGATAATAATAAGTTATCACATTTTATATAAAACATAGGGTGAGAATATCAAAATAGTTTATTAAAGGAAAATATTTTAATTTTTTTACTAAATAAATCCTTTCACTTTATCTTTCACTTTCCAATTAGAATACCCAATCCATGTTCCATAACCACACAAACATGCTGATTGATAATCCCAACATTCATTAGTAGAAATCCATATTTCACAAAGTCATTACTAGGTGACATTCCCTTATTCGTTTCCAGTCAGCACCAAGCACCAAGCCTATTTCAATAAGGCCCTATACACTACAATATGAATACACGCCACCATGTATTCCATGACGATCATCCATATCAAATAGTTTTCAACACAAAACATTTATTTTGAAAAACTAATCCTTTGAAAACATTTAATTAAAACATCTCATGAACATATTTCAAAACTACCCTTTTTAAATCACATAAAAACAAGGGTTTTACACATAACTAATCAATATATTTCTCAACAAATAATAAGAAAAATTTATCAATATTAAAGCCAAATATTTTGAGAACAGTAGAGTGGGAGAGAACCCACCAACCTTGAATATGTTTGCACAAAGGATCTTAAAAGATTCCACGGATTAACCTATTCTTCTCACTCCATTTAGAAAACCCCTAATGATATCATCAATAGAATTTCAAACCCATAGTTATAGTCTTAAACAACAATTTATGGTTATAGGATAGACAACTCAAGGAGATCCAAGATGAGAAATAAGGAAGAGATCCTAACCTTTGATTCCACAAACAAACGCTCAATGATTCATTATCTAAGGAGTTCGGACATCAAAGATCACTTGGAATCACCCAGGTTAAGCCGGGAAGTCAAGAGAAAGAAGAATGAAGCATATGAGGATTTTAAAACATTTAGACATAATAAAAATCACCGAGACCTAACTATTTATATCATAAATTGAGAATTTATATCATAAATTTATTGAGGGTCACTTACACTAAAAATCCCATCACCTTGGTTATTTTTTTTCCTGTAAAAACCAATTATATGACATAAAAACATTTTATAGATTAAAGGGTTTTTACAACCAAAACATATTCCTTAAACTATTTATGTCATAAAAACACAATTTAAAACATAAATTATTCCTATATATTTTTACCGTAGTCAACTCTAGGTTCTTTCATTTTTACACCTTCAAACACTTCAAAAAGCGAACCCAAAGACCCTAAATACAAGACAAAATCCTAAAACAACAACATACCTCAAACTAGGGGTGATATACAATATATATAAATTTATATGGATATAAATAAATGTTTATAAATATCTATAAATATAAATAAATATAAATAAATTTACATAAATATATATAAATACATATAAACACCTATATATATAATTAAATATAATTGTATGTATACTAATTTATTACTAGTTGAGGGGATTACATGACTGAAACCAACTCACACACTCAGACACCCTAGCAGGTCAAGCCTCATCCATCCCTAATAAGATTGAAAGGAACCCACTGGACCTATTTTTATTACATTTTTTAGCCCTAATTCCCAGTGTCTTGAAGCCAATTTTCCTATAGCCTTTTAGAAAGTCCATTTTATGCACCGAAGGCCCTATAGATTGAGAACCCATAGTTTATAGGCACAAAGGCCCATCAATAGTCCATAAGGTCCCTTACAGCACTGTGAAACTAGGGAATCACCCTACCAACACCTGGACTAACCCCCTATGCCTACACCTTTTCACTACTCACACTCACCTTTGACCCACATCATCAGTATCAGAGGATTCCACCCCTTTCACCTGTTCCTAGCCACGCCACACCAAGGAAATCACCCTCTTCCTTCTGCACCTCACCATCACCATCGAAGGTTGTTTCCCCTATACTTTCACTACCCACACCATCACCATCGGAGTCCACCACCCCCCTTTCACCCCATTTTTGTGCACCTAATCCTAGAAAAGAAACACTATCCCCCAAATGGGGTGCCACCGTGATTTGAATCCCGACTGCTTGGCTGCAGTATTTCAGGTGATATTAAAACCCCCACATAATATATATATATGTATATATAAATAAAAATATATATAAATAAATATAAATACAAATAAATATATATAAATATATATAAATATAGATAAATACATATTAATATATATAAATATAAACAACCAAAACAAACTCGTATAAAACCCCTTTATTAAGAAAATAAACCAATTTTTATTTGGGTTGAGAGGGAACCCTTACATGAACCATTGGTGAAGACATAACATGGCCTGGAGGCCAAAAGAAACTAAAACCTTTTTTTTTACATTTTGCTGGAACAATGGTCTAATGGCTTGAAATACCTTTTTTGGCCTAAAGGCCAAACATTACATGGCTCAAAGGCCTAGTGGATTGAAGGCCATGGATAGGGTTTCCCCTCATCACCACACTATTGTTCATAGCACCACGGCGTGTTTCTACTAATCTATGTTGTAACACCCTAAACTTCACATCTGAAGTTCTCTCTTGTGCTGTGGATGGCTTGCCTACATCGTGATGCCTCCTGCACCACACCCCATCTCTCAAGCTACACAACATAGTGTATATCCTAGAATTATCATGCTAATCACAACGCCATAGTACCCCTTACCAATTATTGTTAGTAGCCTTCCCCTTCACCTTGGTCCCTTATCCAGTACAGTGTTTACTACTTTATGACATGGACTCCATCCTTGTACCGTGAGATACTATTTTTCCATAAATAAATTTACATAAATACATATAAAGATATATATATATATATACATATAAAAATTTATACATAACTATATATATAAATAATATATATAGAAATATAATTATAGATAAATATGAATAAATATGAATAAATATATATAATTATAAATAAATATACATAAATATATATAAATACACACACACACACACACACACATATATATATATAAATATAATTACATATATATATATAAATATATATATATATATATAAAATAAAAGGATACATAAACACACACAAATACATGGAAGAAACTGCCCTCATCAATAAAAAAAAATCACACCATGTTAGAGACTCCAATCAACTAGCACTAAAAGTCAAAATAAACAACTTGAGATTGAGTACCCATTAATTGATTAAAAAATCATCCACCGTGACCATGAGGATTCTGTTCGCACTTTCACCTTTTGAATATTGACAAATAATTATATATCACAACAAGAATTTACAAATAAATTTAATATTGAATGCATAAAACACTAAGTCTCTATTAAACAACAATTTTTTATAACTTAGAAAATGAAAATAATTTATCCGCTTCTATGATTTGAATTTTGAAAAACTTGTAACACCCCAACCCCTCTAGACCAGAGCCAGTGCATTACTTGTGATATTGGCATGGTTAGAAGGAATGAAAATCCCGAAGGAAAGATCAGTTTAGTAGTCTTGAAGAAACTAGATACATAGATGTTCTCAAATTACATTGGAAAAGTTACAAAATACAATACATAATGAAACTAAAAACTTCTTTCACAAGTACTCAATAAACTACCTCCTCTTTGTCACCTGTTGAAAGTAAAAAATGAAAGGGGTGATCTCAAACGCTCAGTAGGGGTTACAAATAGCAGAAACATGAGTACAATAATAAGTGAATCACAATAAATCTGACATAATCAATATGGCATAGTGAATAAATGAATAACTAATGCCATTAATAAACTGAAAATGAAATTGCATCCATAGATTTTGTCATAGTGAAAACCTCATGGATAATAATAATAACTGATAATAAATAAAGAGAATGCTTATTAATTGGACGTCATGTATCTGGAACAAGAACCATAATACCGTAAAAATGGTTTAGTTCTATGGGTAGAAACCTGTCTGATTTTTAGAAACAAACTTGAAGGGTTTGTCGCTAACAGATTTGTCTCATGAGACCTACCGATGCATCGAGGGGATATAGTGGGCCCCACCCTCCACTGCATATTCAAATCATTCCTTATACATTGATTCAATACAAAAGCAATATTCCTTTTCAATATCCATATAGAATAGAGTATATGGATTCACCAATATTTTCTTAACTAAAATAACATTCCAAATGAACACTATATGTAAAATGGTATACAGTTTAGACAACAAACATATCCATGATATGAGATTATGGATATTTAATATAAATATAATTTCAAATGAAAATTGATCTCAAATGGGAAGTATGTACACCACATAAGGATTATTATGTAATAACCCGGTTCTTATTTTGAGGTACGGGCTTCTTCTTTTCTATTTTCCTTAAGTTTTTTGAGAAAATATGGAAAAAGGGGAAAAATTATGAATTTTGGAACTACACGCCGTGTACTTTTCCAAACATCGTGTACTTTTGGCCGTGTGGGATGGGTACATTGGGCGTGTAGCCATGTTGGCGAAGAAGGGTTTAGGAACCAACTACACGCCGTGTAGTGGTACTTTACACGCCGTGTAGTCAGTCGGCAGGCCAAAACAGTAAGGCAGTGGAGCAGCTGCCAGCTGGGTGACCGTACATGCCGTTTAGTCGGGAGTACATGTCATGTACTCATGTCGACGGATGAACAGTATGGCGGTGCCACCAGGGGAACAGTTAAATGAAGGAAGTACACGCCGTGTACTCAGAAGTACACATCGTGTACTTTGTTTATTTTCTTCTTAAATTGGCAGTAGCCTCCCCTGTTCACTGGGAAGGATTAGAACGGGAATGAGGAGCAGGAGAAGGAGGACGGAGCTTCGGAGATCCGCCGAGCGTCCGTCGGGAATCCGATTTCTGCACCGTCGATCTCCCTGTAACCGCACGAGTGAGTTCTTCCTCCTCCTGGTGTAGCTATTACCAATTCTTTCCTATTGGAGAGTTATTTGTGGTTGAACAGTTTATCTTCTTCGTCAGATCTACATCGTTCTTAGGCGTTTCTGTAATCAGTGTTTGTGTATAACGCTCATTGGCGTATAAGGTAGGTGGCTTGGTGTTAATTTTTCCAAATGTCGTGTGTTTTGTGCAGTTTTGTGCCACGAACCCATGTTGGGGTGTCGTGTTTCTAAGTCCGTTGCTATATTTAAACACCTAGAATTGATTAGGTATTTAAATATGATATTAAAATGTTGGTTGGGATCGTTGCTTGGATCCGGAACCACCCCGGGGGTGTGTTCCACTGTTTATCCGTTTGGCCAGGATACCCGAGGGTATGCCTTTAAAGTAGTAATTGTAGAATTTCCTTGAGAGAAATTTCTTGTTTACTGCTTGTTTACCTATTGGGCATGGATCGGTTACTTGTTTGGCCTGAGGGCGTTTTTGTGATTATCCTGAGGGCACTACACTATTTAGACCGAGGGCTGTAGTTATTTTGCCTAAGGGAAACCTTTTGTGCCTGAGGGCTTGACTTCTATGCCTGAGGGCGACACTTCCTACGTCTGAGGGGAACTTATGATATGCCTGAGGGATATACTTGTGGGTTAGATTCTGATTACCTGAGGGTAAGGTTTTGCTTGTCTGAGGATGTGGACTATTTACTTTGAAATGCACTGTGGTGATTTCTAATATTTAATGGATTAAATGAATAATAATATGGAAATATAATTGGTAGTTAGTTACTTTTGAGTAATTCTTACTTTATTGCATTTTATTACTGCACACTATTGTTGCATGCTTACACACAGTTGGTCACGAGCCTTTGGTGGGTGCCTACTGAGATATATTTCTCACACCCTGTTTGGGTCACGCTTTTCGGCCCAAACAGATTATGTTTTTGAAGGTGTAGATAGGGTCAAGAGTCCCTATACAGGTACTTGACTGGTGCTGAGGAGTAGGAGGGCATGGGACCGAGCCTAGGCTCATGATGTCGCTGCCAGTTATTTCGCTTTATTTTGTTGTACTCTGCATTTTGTTGTACTGTATTGATGTATAACATGTTCTGGATGTTTTCTTAGTACTTGAGACATGTAGCATCATTACTTATATACTGTTGTTTATTTCAGTTGTGTGTGGTTTAATAATTCCGTTGTTTGTTGTATGTTTTATTTCAATTCCGCTGCGCTACACTTTGACAAATGAGGGCATAGTTTCCCCACTATCAGACCTGGGCCCTCACTGCTAGTCAGCAGCCTCTGGCATTTGGGGAAATGCGCTTGAGGTCACGTGGCGAACTGGGTTCGGGGCACCCATTGAGTGGCACCCGGCTCAGGACGTTACAAAGTGGTATCAAAGGGCATTCTTTTCTTTGACTTACTATTTGGAGTCGTAGTCAGGGATAAGACGAATGGTAGTTGGTAATAAGCTGTGCCCGGGTGTAGCTAACCCGTGTACAGGGAAAATCCAATGTACCTTGTGTTGTAATTTTGTTGATTTTACAAATTTTACGGTTTATTTGATTTCACCGTTGGGTGACGCACTTGAGATTGTGCTGTTATAATTTATCTGTGGGTTCTATTTAGTTTCAATCCAATGAGATGAGGGTAAGCCATCTCATACATCATTTAGGCACATGATAGAAATCACATTCCATGCATAGTTTCCATGCCATGTAGGTGCATTAGAAATTGCATGTTGTTGTGATAGTTGTTGTGCTAATAAAGCATGCTGTTGTGATAGCTACTTGATAAATACCTGCTTTGTGATATGGTATTTTTGATTGATCCTGTTTATATTATGGACGCCAAACTTCAGTTTTTGGGGAGTATGGGCCCCCATCAACCTGGATTTGGTGGATCATTGACTGTTTATTTGTTATAACATAGATAAGATTTCAAACTTTGATTCATGGGGAGTATAGGCTCTCACAGATCAGAATTTGACACTTAGGTGTTGGTTTTTAGTTTTTTCTGGGTTCTGGAGAAGTTTATGAGGCACACTCTCTGGAAACCCAGTATACACACCATGTAGTATCTTTATACACGCTGTGTATGACCTTCTATTCGGGAAGAAAAATGAACTTTTTGAGTACACGCTGTGTAGTCTCTTCCTGTTTCACAAACTATGTGGGTAGCGACACGAGGTAGGGAAAGGCTTGGGTAAAACACGCTGTGTAGCTGTAGTACACACCGTGTAGTGTTGACCTGGAGTCCATCCGTGTAACTAACAACACGGGTCGGCGAAATCCTTCACAGAACATGCCGTGTCAATGATACACACGCCGTGTAGTGTGACCTGGGGACTCGACCGTGTAACTAACAACATGTGCTGGTGTCACCTCTACTTAAACATGCCATGTACCTGTGGGACATGCTGTGTAGTCTTGTCTGAGGATAGACCATGTGGAGTTAGCCAGGTGGCTGGGAAACGGGATGGTGTACACGCTGTGTGCGGGTGTAACACGTCGTGTAGTGTCAATCCGAGTAGTCGGCCGTGTCACAAGCGACATAGGCAGTTGGAAAATAACCACATATACGCCATGTAGTTTTTATTCAACGGGATCCGTGTGGCTTCGCCATGTGGCTTCGCCGTGTAGAAGGACTCAGGCAGGGTAAGGGAAGTCAAGTACATGCCGTGTAGTCAGTATACACGCCGTGTAGTCAGTATACACGCCGTGTAGTCAGTATACACGCTATGTAGTCTTGTTTTGAAAATTTTGAAATGCCTTCTTCCTCTTATTTCCTTGGTGGTTCCTTATCTTTTCGGTCTTAATAATCTTGAATATAAGGTGTGATTTTGACCTTATAGTGTCATGCCGCCTAGAAGACCGCACGTTGTTCGCCAAGAGAGCGGTGACGACTATAGTCCAGAAATAGTGGGCCGTGGGCTACCAGTGGATCCTCCAGCAGAGCCGGATGCGGCGCCAGCTGTTATACCGGACACAGGAGTGGAGGCGCAGTTCCATGAAGGCTTTATGCGGTTCATGAAAACCTTTCAGGGAGCACCGCAGGCTGCCACATCTATGGCTGAGCTGATGCGAATCTTCCAGCAGCAGCATCCGCCTACGTTCTCAGGGGATGGCGGATCATTGGCTACAAAGTCTTGGTTGGGGTCAATGCAGACTATTTTTGAGAATCTTGAGATGCCTCCAGGGCAGAGGGTCAAGCTCGTGACATATATGCTGCGTGATTCCTCCAAGAGGTGGTGGGATGTTACCACCCAGTCAGAGCATCACAGGGAAATGACATGGGAAGACTTTCAGACAGTATTCTATGACGTTTTCTTCCTGGAGATGCTGAGAGCATATAGAGCTCGAGAGTTCATGAATCTGCAGCAGGGCGCTATGTCAGTGATGGACTATTCTGCTCGCTTTACGGAACTTCAGTGTTTTCACCCATGCTGGTTGGTGACGAGACATTGAGAGCCAGATGTTTTGAGGATGGTCTTCGGTATGACATCTGAGCGCTGATGAATGCTTTCAGGTTGCCTTCAGTACACGCTATCATGAATCAGGCGCTTATTACAGAGAGGAACCTATGGGAATCTAGTGGTGTGGGCCTGGGTGGTTCAGCACCAGTTACTGGTACTATTTCTACTAGCAAGAGGAAGATACAGATGGATTTCTCTTAGGGAGACAATACCGGCCCAAAATCTTCTTTAGGTGGACCAATCAGGTGCTACCAGTGTGGTAGAGAGGGGCACAAGAGGCCTCAGTGTCCATGAGACCCAGTGGAGTGCCGAGCTTGCGGAAAGATGGGTCATATGCAGTGCTTTTGTAGGGCGTTTCCACCAGCGGCTAGTGAGAGGGGTTCTATGAAGACTCCGCATGCGGGAGCAGGACCAGTGGCTTCTTACCAGTCGGGGAACTGGAATATGTCAGGGCATGCAGGCAGAGATGGTGGTCGTGGCCGTGGTAGCCAGACACCAGGATCTCAGAGGCAGTAGGGCGAGACAGCTCAGGGTAGTCCGGCTGTGTTGTAGGGCCGCGACACTAGGTAGAAATATGCAGTGTAGCAGACCCAACAAGAGCAGGATCCCGGACCTTCTACAGTCAGAGGTACTATTCTAGTAGCTTCTGTCTTATCTTCAGTACTTTTTTATATGGGTGCTACGCATAGTTTCATATCTGTACCCGTTGTGAAGAGCCTTGGGCTCTGTGTTTCTAATTCATCCGATATCATGATTCTAGACACTCCATTGGGGACTAGAACGGATGGTGTGCATCAGTGCAAGGAGTGCCCCCTTGAGGTTAGAGGGTGTCACTTTCTTTGGGACCTCTATGTCTTATAGATGACGAGATATGACATCATTCTCGGGATGGAATGGTTTGTTACCTATCAAGCCTTTGTAGACTGCTATCACCGCAGCGTGAGTTTCACATCACCAGAGGGCGGAGAGTTTCTATACAAGGGAGAATGGGATGTTCAGGCGGGTCGAGCTGGACCAGAGCATCATGGGAGAGGTGGAGTCACATCCCAGATTGCAAGTTTGTATTTGGATGATCAGGGGACTTTTCAGACGGATTTCCCTCCAGTTGTTGATCGTTTCAGGGATGTCCTCTCGGACGACTTTGCGGGTCTACCTCTAGTGCGTGAGGTGGATTTCTCTATTGAGCTTGTGCCAGGAGCAGCACCAGTGTCCATTCCTCCTTATAGTATGGCTACACCTAAGCTGCAGGAGCTCAAGAGGCAGTTAGAGGAGTTACAGTTGAAGGGTTTTATCCGACCCAGTTCTTCACCTTGGGGTTCGCCGGTCCTTTTTGCGAAGAAGGTGGATGATACCCTCAGACTCTGTGTGGATTATCGGATGCTAAACTAGTTGACGGTTAAGAACTGATATCCCTTGCCGAGGATTGATGATCTGTTTGATTAGCTTCTAGGAGCACGAGTGTTCTCGAATATTGACTTGAGATCCGGATATCACCAACTACGCGTGAGACCACCAGATATACCGCTTACAACTTTTCGGAGCAGGTATGGTCTATACGAGTACTTGGTTATGCCGTTCGGACTCACGAACGCGCCAACAATTTTCATGGATCTGATGAATCGTGTGTTCCATCCTTATATGGATAATTTTGTGGTAGTATTCGTGGATGACATCTTGGTGTACTCTTGCACTCGACACAACCATGCCACCCATCTTGAGATCGTATTGAGTACACTGAGAGAGCATTGGCAATATACTAAGATCTCAAAGTTCCACTTTTGGATGGACCAGATTCACTTCCTGGGTCACATTAACTCAGAGGCAGGAGTTTCAGTAGACCCAGAGAAGGTGAGAGCAGTAGTTTCCTAGGAGCAGCCTAAGAACGTGTTCGAGATATGGAGTTTCTTAGGGCTAGATGGTTACTAAAGATGCTTCATAGAAGACTTTTCCCGCTTAGAAGCACCGTTGAAGAGTCTAAATAAGAAGGGTGTGAAGTTCGTTTGGTCAGAAGCTTACGAGACATCTTTTCAGAACTTGAAGGGAAGGTTGACTTCATCACCGATCCTGATACTCCCAGATTAGGGGAAGAGCTATACAGTTTACTGTGATGCATCAGGTATTGGGTTGGGATAAGTGTTGATGCGGGGAGATCGAGTCGTTGCGTACGGGTCTCGGCATTTGAGACCACATGAAAGGAATTACCCGACACATGATCTCAAGTTAGCTGCAGTTGTTTATGCGCTACCCTGTTCTAGACATTATCTTTTGGGAGAGCATTTTGTGGTTTTCACCGACCAAAAAAGCCTCAAGTATATATCTACTCAGCGTGACCTGAACCTGAGGCATAGGAGATGGGTCGAGTACCTACAGTCCTTCGATTTTGAGCTTGCCTATACACCTAGTAAAGGTAACGCAGTAGCTGATGCACTAAGCAGGACGACTTAGATACAGGCGGTGCAGGAGGCCAGTGGTGAGTGGGAGCTCATGGCCTTGTTCTCTGAGATGCATCTGGAGGTGCACGACAGTCATGGGCAGACTTATCTTTCCTCTTTAGCTGTGACTTCTACCCTCCTGGATAGAGTGAGGATGAGAAAACTATCTAATTCATAAGGCCTAGTTCTACGGGAGTTGGTGGCAAGTGGGGACCCTTTTCCTGGTTGGACGATAGGCGGTGATGAGGTTTTGCGTTTCTATGGATGAGTGTGGGTTCCATGGGATATACGCGAGGAGCTAATGCGGGAGTTTCATGCTTCATCTTGGGCAGTTCATCCAGGGGTTACCAATATGTACTGTGACTTGAGGCGTCAGTACTAGTGGCCGGGTATGAAGAGAGAGATAGCTGGTTTTGTTACGAGGTGTTCCACCTATCAGCAGGTGAAGGCGGAGCACCAGAGGCCAGCTGGGCTGTTACAGCAGTTACCAGTTCCAGAGTGGAAATGGGATGATGTGGCGATGGATTTCATGACGGGATTTACGAGGTCACCTCGTGGCAATGACGCCGTGTGGGTTGTTGTGGATAGACTCACGAAGGTAGCTCACTTTTTGCCGATCAAGGAGACCTTTGGAGTTGACGAGATCAGAAGTCTGTATATCCGGGAGATCGTACGTCTCCATGGGGTCCCTCGTTCTATCATTTCAGATAGGGACTCCCATTTTATGTCTCGTTTATGGCAGAGTTTTCAGAGGTCACTGGGTACACAGGTGCTTCTGAGCACAGCATACCACCCTCAGACTGATGGCCAGTCAGAGCGTACGATATAGGTGCAGGAGGACATGCTGCGTGCATGCGTCCTAGACTTTGGGGGATTTTGGGAGAAGCATATACCCCTAGTCGAGTTTTCCTATAACAATAGTTTTAAGGCGACTATTGAGATGGAACCATACGAGGATTTATATGGTAGTCCATGCCTTTCACCTTTGTGCTGGTTAGAGGCAGGTGAGACAGCTTTACTGGGGCCACAGCTCATACAGGAGACTTCTGCGTAGGTCCAGTTGATTCAGAAGCAGATGGATACCGCGCAGTCTCGATATAAGTCATATGCTGATCGCCGCAGACGAACTTTGGAGTTCGTGGTCAGGGATCTGGTTTTCTTGCGTGTTTCGCTGAGGCTGGGACACAAGCAGATCAGGAGACTGGGTAAGCTTTTACCGAGGTATGTGGGGCCATTCGAGATTCTGGAGAGAGTCAGTCTGGTTGCCTATCGATTGCGATTACCGCAGAGGTACCAAGCCATGCACGACGTCTTCCACATGTCTCAGTTGCATCGCTATCATTCAGACCCATCTCACGTCTTTTATCCTGAAGAGGTTGAGCTAGAGGCAGATGCGTCCTTTGAGGAGCATCCGATTCATATTGTTGATAGGAGCACAAAGGTTCTCTGAGGCCGGTCAGTCCCTGTCATACGGGTGCTATGGCAGCATGGCCGAGTGCAGGACGAAACCTGGGAGCGGGAGACTGATGTACGTGCTCAGTGGCTAGAGCTGTTCTGAGATATATCTTCGCCACGTTGGAAGGGAAATTCGGGGATGAATTTCTATAAGGGGGGAAGTTTGTAAGAACCCGGTTCTTATTTTGAGGTACGGGCTTCTTCTTTTCTCTTTTCCTTAAGTGTTTTTGAGAAAATATGGAAAATAGGGAAAAATCCTGAATTTTGGAAATACACGCCGTGTACTTTTCCACACACCGTGTACTTTTGGCCGTGTGGGATGGGTACATGGGGCATGTAGCCATGTCGGTGACGAAGGGTGTAGGAACCGACTACATGCCGTGTAGTGGTAATTTACATGCCGTGTAGTCAGTCGGAAGGCCGAAACAGTAAGGCGGTGGAGCAGCCACCAGTTAGGCGACTGTACACACCGTGTAGTCGGGAGTACATGCCATGTACTCATGTCGACAGATGAATAGTATGGAGGTACCTCCAGGGGAACAGTTAAATGAAGGAATTACACATCGTGTACTCAGAAGTACCCACCGTGCACTTTGTTTTTTTCCACATAAATCGGCAGTAGCCTCCCCTGTTCACAGGGAAGGCTTAGAACGGGAAGGAGGAGCGGGAGAAGGAGGCCGGAGCTTCGGAGATCCGCTGAGCGTCCATCGGGAATCCGATTTCTGGACCGTCGATCTCCCTGAAACTGCACGTGTGATTTATTCCTCCTCCTGGTGTAGTTCTTACCAATTATTTCCCATTAGAGAGTTATTTGTGGTTGAACGGTTTATCTTCTTTGTCAGATTTAAGTCGTTCTTGGGCGTTTCTGTAATCGGCGTTTGTGTAAAACGCTCGTTGGCATATAAGGTAGGTGTTTTGGTGTTAATTTTTCCAACTGTCAAGTGTTTTGTGCAGTTTTGTGTCACGAACCCATGTTGGGGTGTCGTGTGGATGAGGTCGTTGCTATATTTAAACACCTAGAATTGATTAGGTATTTAAATATGGTATTAAAATGTTGGTTGGGATCGTTGCTTGGATCCGGAACCACCCCGGGGGTGTGTTCCACTATTTAGCCGTTTGGCCAAGATACCCAAGGGTATGCCTTTAAAGTAGTAATTATAGAATTTCCTTGAGAGTAATTGCTTGTTTACTGCTTGTTTACCTGTGGGCATGGCCCAGTTAATTTTTCTGTCCTGAGGGCGTTGTTGTGATTAGCCTGAGGGCACTGCACTATTTATCATGTGAGCTGTAGTTATTTCGCCTGAGGGAAACATTTCGTGCATGAGGGCTTGAATTTTGTGCCTGAGGGTGAAATTTCCTACGCTTGAGGGAAACTTCTGATACGCCTGAGGGCTATACCTTCGGGTTGGATTCTGCTTACCTGAGGGTAAGGTTTTTCTTGTCTGAGGATGTGGACTGTTTACTTAGAAATGCACTATGGTGATTTCTAATATTTAATGGATTAAATGAATAATAAGATAAAAATATAACTGGTAGTTAGTTAATTTTGAGTACTGCTTACTTTATTGCATTTTACTACTGCACACTGTTGTTGCATGCTTACACGCAGTTGGGCACGGGCCTTTGGTGGGTGCCTACTGAGATATATTTCTCACACCCTGTTTCAGTCATGCTTTTCGGCCCAAACAGATTACATTTCTACAGGTGTAGATAGGGGAAAGAATCCCTATACAGGTACTTGACTACAACTGAGGAGTAGGAGGGCATGGGACCGAGCCTAGGCTCGCGATGCCCCTGCCAGTTGTTTCGCTTTGTTTTGCTGTACTCTGAATTTTGTTGTACTGTATTGATGTATAACATGTTCTGGCTGTTTTCTTAGTACTTGAGACATGTAGAATCATTACTTATATACTGTTGTTTATTTCAGTTGTGTGTGGTTTACTGCTTCCTCTGTTTTTTATATGTTTTATTTCAATTCCTCTGTGCTACACTTTGACAAATGAGGGCATAGTTTCCCCACTATCAGACCTGGGCCCTCGCTGCTAGTCGGCAGCCTCTGGCGTTTGGGGAAATGCTCTTGAGGTCACATGGCGAACCGAGTTCGGGGAACCCATTGAGTGGCACCTGGCTCGGGACGTTACATATTATGTGTACCATACAAAGTTAGTCACAACCAAACAGAAGTTGAAACAAACTCCCTTACAAGAATGTAATCGGTCGAATCATATGACCATAACTTAATAAACCTCAAAATAATCATTGAATAAAATTAATATAAATAGAATCATGTTATTATATATCACATGGCCATACACATATACCACATACAAGAAATAAGTGTCGAACAATGAAAATCTCACAGAAACGAAAGTGAGATGAGAAGCCCCTTACAAGGATTGTGTCATTAGAGTAATGATAAATCAATAAATTTTTTATGTGTGACAAATAAAAATCCAAAAAATATAAGTGGATATACAGTATAAAACAAGAATAGTTCATTCACACATATTATTGGAATAATGTAACCAATGAAATAGATATTTAACTCAAATAATGAAAATTGAGTTAAGCAATCCCTTACCTTATGCTCGAAGGTGTTCTTGATTGTTCTTAACGACCTGAAAAATAAAATTTAGATTAATTAATTAATAACTACAAAACCTAGTCAAAATTTAATTTATAACCTTATTAAGTTCATTAATGGCCTTTTTGATGGGTTTAAGAGATTCAATTTTATTGTTTTGGAAGCATTTTCTTACTTGGTTTCATGATTTGTTTACTTGTATTCATGAATGGAAGTTGGTTTGAAATATGGTTAAACATCCAGAATTTTTAATATAAATTATTAGTGACATTAAATAGATATAAATGATCTTATAATTACTCTGGTTATATACCATGAGGATGACTCATTCGATGAGTTAAAAATAAACGCTTGAATTTGGCATGACAGTTTTGTGCTCAATAAACTTGTTTTGTATTATTATTCCATCTTATGTACGTGTAAAGATTCCAGAACATTAATCAAGATAAAATAAATATATTGTAACTTGGTTCAACCCTAAATATGGTTTCATGACCAGTAATGAAGGAATGATTGAAGAACAAAACTTCGTCATCCACGAAGTTTATAAATTGGAACCTCATGGACGTTGATTTCGTTTATAAAAATAAAAGGGAGGGAGTTAGAATATTGTTGATAGTTCTTCCATTCACATGATATAAATCCAGTATATAGATGATACTGGAGTTATCAAGATCATTTGGATAGAGGAGGTGAGGAGAGGATAACAAATGAATATAAATTCAAATGAAACTAAAAGAAAAAGAAAGGTGTTTTACCTTTTGAAATAACTTCCTCGATAACCTCCTTAAGGGAAGGGATTTTGGCCTTTTGGAAAGACCAAGAGTTTCCTGGTCGTGGGGAGTGACTAGGGAAGGGTATTTGGGAATAAATTTTAGGAGCTTCAAGTCTTAGAGGAGTGAATAGAACAGTGAGCGGTGAGGGGTTTTTTATAGTGGAGGAGAGGGGTAAATTTTGAATATTTAATTCATTATTTTATTATTTCCCTCAAGAAAACCTATAGTGTGGTTTCATGTGAACCCTGATAGTAATAAGTGCATTTGAGTTCGAACCAATTGGCCTTGAATCACTTATGATGTCATAAAATAGTGTATTTAACTGATAATTTTCATATACGGTATTTTATTATATTTCACTATTCATCAAAAATTCTAGAATTTCAGAAAAATCCCAAAAATTTACCCTAATAATTTCTTGATGTGTAGAATTCAGAAATGAACTCCATTTTTCAAAATTAATTTTTTAAATATTATTAATTTAATTTTTAAATGAAGTCATAGTTAATTGGAAAAATAACAATCTTAAAGTGCAATTAGCTTTATTTCTCATTGAAAAACTAATTAAGATCTCATTATCTTATTTTCTTAAGAAAATAAAATAATAATATTATTTACTATTCATAAGGTTCATATTACTATTCATATTACTATTTATAAGGGTATGTTACTATTCATCAAAAATCAAGTTTGTTCTATCAGACACCAAATGACTTACCGATAACAACTCTAGATGACCATTTTTCTAAATTCAAAACATAGAAGTGAAAAATTTATATTTAATCGCTAGGTTTTGACTATCCTCTAAATAACCTAGTGTTGTTTCCAAGGAACAGAGTGATTAATAGAATGTATTTAAGAGAAACATACCATAAAATGTTTGGGGTGAAACATTATTCTCTCCTTCGGAAATTTCATCCTCGAAATTTTATGTATAAAGACCACCAAAAAGTTGTGGGTGATTCTTTTTCATAACATCCTATGGATCCCATGTTGCTTCCTCCATATTCTGGTTTCTCCAAAGAACCTTTACTAGGCAAGTTTTCTGATTTCTCAATATCTGCTCCCTTGTGTTAAGAATCCTGATAGGATTTTCACAGTATGACAAATCAGGTTCCAGTTCTATTTATTCATCTGTGAGTACATGTGTTGAGTATGGCATGTAATTATTTAACAATGATACATGGAACACATCGTGAACTCTGGAGAGATTTGGCAGCATCACTAAATGGTAAGCTACAACTCTGATTCTTTCCAAAATTTCAAATGGTCCGATGTACCTGGGGCTCAGTTTCCCTTTCTTACCGAACCTTAAGACACCCTTCCATGGAGATACTTTCAAAAATACATGATCTCCCACTTGAAATTCCTAGTCCTTTCTCCAGTTGTCAGCATAACTCTTCCACCTACTTTGGGATGCTTTAATATGGGCTTTTATATTCTTCACCTTTGTTGTGGTCTCTTCAATAAATTCTAGGCCTATAAGTTTACTTTCACCAACTTCGTCCCAACAAGTTGGAGTTTAACATATATTTCCATATAATACTTCATATGGAGCCATTTGAATACTAGAATGGAAACTATTGTTGTAGTCAAATTCCACCAAAGGAAAGTATTGATCCCACATACCTTGGAATTCAAGAGAGCATGATCTCAGCATGTCTTCCAGAGTTTGAGTAGTCCTTTCAGACTGTCCGTCAATTTGTGGGTGATATGCAGTACTCATACAGAGCTCAATATTCAAATCCTTCTAGATACTTTTCTAGAATTTTGATGTAAACCGGGGATCTCGATTGGAGACAATCAATAGAGGTGCACCATGAAGTCCCACAAATCCATTAATATAAAGTCTTTCCAGGCACTCAAGTGGTAAACCCACTCTTATTGGAAGGAAATGTGCTGATTTAGTGAGACGATCAACAATTACCCATATTGCATTATTCCTTCTAGGATTCCTTGGTATTATGGTGACAAAATCCATCGTAATGTTATCCCACTTCCACTTAGTAATAGGTAGAGGTTGCATTACTCCTTTGGGATGTTGTCTCTCTTCCTTCACTTGTTGAAAAACTAGACACCTTGACACGTAGTCAGTAATTTCTCGCTTCATATTATCCCACCAAAAATATTCCTTCATATCTCTATAAATTTTAGTTCTACCTGGGTGTATAGAGAAATTTGAGCTATGGACATCTTCTAATAGTTCCCTTTTTAGCTCAGGTACTCATGGAACACATAACCACTTACCAAACTTTAGAACTCCTTCTTTATACATGAAGTCATCCGGTCTCCCATCCTTAACTGCGTTAATTTTATTGTGCATATTCTCATCATCAGATTAAGAAATTTTTATTTTCTCTAGTAAAGATGGTTTAGGAATAATTTGAAAGAAGAGTGATGTTTCCCCTTCCTAACAATTCCCATATCCATCTTCAGTATATCCATGAACATAGGATCTCTTTCAATCCTTATTTGAGTCAGAAGGCCATGATCTTTCCTGCTTAATGCATCTGCCACCTTATTCACCTTTCCTGGGATAGTGTATTGAAAAATTGTAATCTTTGAGTAACTCGAGCCATCTTCTCTACCTCATGTTGAGTTCTTTTTGTGTGAAAATATATTTCAAACTCTTGTGGTTCGTATAAATCTCACATCTCTCTTCGTAGAGATAATGCCTTCATATTTTCAGAGCAAAGATCACGACTGCAAACTCAAGATCATGAGTTGGATAATTTTTCTCATGATTCTTCAAGTGTCTTGATGCATAAACAATAACTTTATCATTTTGCATAAGGATGCAACCTAGTCCATTCTTTGATGCATTTCTGTACATTACAAATCCATCACTTCTAGATGGAAGAGTCAAAATTAGAGCATTGACTAATCTTATTTTCAATTCATCAAATCATTTTGTACATTCTTTTGTCCACACAAACTTAACTCCTTTATGTGTGAGATTGGTTAGCGGGTTAGCCAGTCGGAAAAAATGCTGAACAAAACATCGATAATAACCTTCTAAGCCAATAAAACTACATACCTCAGTTATGTTTTTTAGCATGGTCCAATCTTGGATTGCCTTTGTCTTCACTGGATCAACTAGGATTCCATCCTTAGAGAAGATATGGCCAAGAAAACAAACTGATTGAAGCCAGAATTCAGACTTGCTAAACTTCCCATATAATTTATTTCTTCTAAGAGTTCTCAGAATAACCCTCATGTGATTCTCATGGTCTTCATAGATTTTTCAGTATACGAGGATATCATCGATGAATACCATAACAAAGTTATCCAGATATTCCTTGAAAACTCTATTCATTAAATCCATGAAAATAGAGGGTGAATTTGTCAGTCCAAAAGGCATCACTGTAAACTCATAATGCCCATACCTGGTCCGAAATGCTGTCTTTGGAATATCTTCCATCCTCACACGCAACTGATGATATCCAGATCGAAGGTCGATCTTCAAAATTATTGATCTCCTTGAAGTATTGAGTTTAGGATTTCCCTAGTCTTTCCAAGGAGCCATCAGTGCGTAAGGTACTTGAAAACCTAGATCTGGTGAACATCCCACTTGCATGCCCAATCTATTTTCCCTCAAGGTTCTATTTTTTCCTATATGTAGACCCTTGGGGACATCATTTGAACAAACTTATTTCTCGGAAGCCTAATTTCAACTCTGGTCACCCTAGTGCTTCTCTAAAGTCTTCTGGAACATTAAAGGTAGTTCTTTGACACCTAATAAAGAGGAATTGAAGGGGGTAATATGAATTTTTTCCTTTTAGTGATTGAAATCCATAACACTTGCCCGCCTAAAGTTACAACCTCCCTAAATTAGAAAAACTTGGGAACCACCTATTCCACTCATAGGATCATGAGCACCCATCTTCTGGGAATTCCTTTGAATACTCTTGAAGGCTTGAGTCAAGTCTCTCACATGTATTAACATACAGGTTGTCCATCACTCGAGTGAACATCAGGTCTCCCAAGCCTACTCACATGCCCATACTTGCATGATGATACATAATTGGGTTCCCATATTTGACTCACCCAATCTCTTCAATCTAGAAGCCATTAATCCCACTTCAAATCAATTCCTAGAAAGGCTAGTTCTTCACTGTCTCCCTTTTCTAAAATTGATTCTGTTGAGACCTTCAACAAAACCTCCTAACATATCAAACACTTTATAAAGGTACATCAGCGTTTCTTCTATTTGTGTTTGTATATCCACAGTCAGAGATTTCCCACATTTTTCCCACAATGGGGTTGGGATTCATATAGTGTATGAGTGTTTGTATATCCACATCCACACATAAATTTTTCCGATGAACAGTTCTGGGAAGTTCCTAGTTTTGTGGATTCGGTTTTGGGTTCTGACCTCCCTTTCTCATCTCTAAGACCCAGAACCATAGGTCTCTGGAAGGGATGTTTCGGTTCAATCTTGTTTTTCCTTAAAAGAAATAGAAAAATCTCTCTTCTTTATTAGGATCAATTAGAGGAATTCCATCTTGGTGTATGTCCCTAACCATTCAAGTATATTGTTGCAGTCTTTCTCATCTAAAATTCTGTCACCTTCACTCCTTCCTTTCATTAGATCCTTGTCAATTTTAAATTGAAGAGAGGGAAGATTTATCACCTCAACCTCTTACTGGGTCACCTCTCACTTGTCCTCTCTGGTCGGCGTAGGTGTGCCCTCTTCAAACAGTGGTGGAGGAAAAGTGTGAGTTTCTTTTTTTATTCTTTTTCATCCTCTTGTTTCTCACACCGAGCATCACCCATGTGGGATTAAAGATTTGTCATGATCCCAAAAATTGTGCAAGAAATATTGAAGTATGAGAAATCTAATTCCTGTTCAAACCAAGGTACGCGGGATGCCTGCTTGAAGTCTTGAGCTCAAAAGGGTGTCCATTAAAAAGGGTTTTCCAAATCATATCCACTCCCACTGATAGCTCTTATGCATAATCCCCAACAAAATTACTGAACTATGAGAAATAGTATTCCCACTATAATTGGGATACATAGAAACCCTTTTAAGATCCTGACCACATTGGATATCCTCTTTAGTAATACAACTATAATTCTTTTAAGTTGTGCATTTTTTGTTAGAAGTAATCCCCATATTAAACCCCCAAATCACCAAGGGATCCTTTTCAGGAATTAATCCCAATATCATTTCTCTTAAATGACTATACCCTCTTATTAGACTTATAGAACTACATTGTCTTTGATTCCCATCAAAATGGGATACGAAAGAAAACCTCCTTGAGGGTCAAACCCGACACTTCTAATCTAGTCTATTCTTCCTGGGAAATATTCCTAACATGTTATAATTTTTACTTGGAAACCAAAATCCTTTCCAAGTTCCTTTGGATAATTTAGCATATGTCCCACACCAAACATTGAATAATCACATTTCTCATAGATTTCCTTTCTATGTGACATTAAACTGTATGATAAGGTCCATATCACATGATCATAAAAGGTATGAGGAATACCATTAAGAAGCACTGATTTATGAGGGTTCTAATTCTTTGAACAAGGATATGTAGGTAGCCCATTTTTTAGGGGTACGATACTAATATGAAAAAAAAACATTCATCTCCATGGATGACAATAAATTCTATAGTGCCCCACTAAGTTTCCTAAAACCCAGTATCATAATAAAAATGGTTAATAAAATATATAAATAATATATGAGGGGATACCATAGATGGATAACCTCAAATACATACAGATATATATAATAATGAATAACCTCTAATAGATATAGATGATTTTAAATTTCACACATGTTAATAAGTGACTGGAAATTCCAAGGGAAACTTATTATATACTTGGTTAATTAATAATGATTCATGAATATATCATAAATTTATTGAGAGTCCTAGAGTAGACATTAATTCCTCCCAAAAGGGGGTGATGAGTTCGACCTCCCATCCTCTCAACCAATTCATGTTCTTAAGTATCGTAATGTGCAAACTTTACGAACGCCTACCTTTGGAAAGTAGGTCCCTTTTGGATTATAAAACTATTTGATGTTTCTGGTTCAATGAATAAATCAAATGGAAACCACATAGAAGTAGAGATTATTAAACTAGAACACACATTTCATGGAATTAAAAAACAAAAATGGTGAACCCAACATGAATCCTTAACCAAGTTAATAATGTTACCCACCTTTAAGGACCCTAGCAATTGATAAATGAAGGAATGAAAAATGAATCAATAATTCATGTATTCATATAAAAATTGACGATTTAATGTAGTTTATTGTTGTTTTCTTGTTTTTTCTCCAAACTCCCTTGACTCCAAAATGGCTTTCTTCCTGTTTGCACCATTGAATGTCCTTGTCGCTGCTCAAGATGAATCCTCATCCATAGGAAGGAAGTCATCACCCAGTCAGTGTCTTCAACACTAGGTCTCCAAGGTGATGGTAAGGGAGTACAATCAGAATGGTACTATCCTAGCCTTGGAGGCTTCCATTCAGGGTCTTCAGGTCAACAGCAACCCTCGATCGGCTGGTCAATGATGATCGATGGTCAAGAATTAGTTGGTGACAACAACTGTCTTCAACCGTTTCGGGCCCTTATCCCCAGAATGCAAGAACTAGTTCCTCCCATACTCTAGGAAGGTAGATCAAGTGGTCAATCATGGCCTAAACTCAAAGATACTAGGGTCCTTAACGAGGAATCCCAACAATAATTGCCACTAGTAGAATCATGCGGCAGTGAACCCCTAACATGATGGGGTGTTTCCTATGGAAATTCTGCCAAGGTCCCTCAGACCAGGGCATGCAAGACGAACCTCCAGGGACAATTTCTGGTCAATAGGGATAATGTTCTTACATTTCCCCCCTCTAGAGTAGTCCATCAAACTAACTTGATGGAAAACAAAGAGCAAGCACATACACCCATCCGTACTTATTTTGAAGCACAACTGACTCAACTAGAAGAAACCCACCAAATACCACCTTCCAAATCCAGTGTAGTTCCATGAATAGACACATACACCTATTTTTAAATTAACAGCTTGTCAACATGCTCATTTGACAACATTTAAGAAATCCTACCAATAAAATGTTGTGGTAACTGGTAAACAGAAACATACACCAGCTTACAATCACCAATTCTTCTAGAAGTCTTGTGCACCATTATTGAAAGAAGTTTTTCAACCATGATTGATGGAAAATATCAAATTTGTACATAGAACTTATAGCATTCATCAAGCCTGTCAAAAGTCTAGTTTGGCAGCACCCGAAGAAGTCATTCGGAAATCTATGAAAACAAATCTATGGAGACTCGACTCTCTTCCCCCACACATGAGTCAATTTAGTATCCAGTGATTAGAAAAGGTGGAATGGAGAAGCCACATACAACTACTATAGATACGAAATCGACATATATTCCCGTTCTAGTCGCTGAAGTTACCAAACATATCTTAGAAATAGTGAAAGAGTAGGTAGTTGTTTCTACCCATATTTTGGAAGGATTCCATAATATCATAACAAAAACATCAACAGTACTAGGGGAACAAACACATAAATCTGTTCCCACACTTGGGATGACACATCGTCATGCCATCCAAGAGCAGATACATACCTCTTCTCTTGTGCAGGAGGGTAATGTTGCATACTCCCCCATACCATACAGATAACAAGATTGGGAACATACACCCTTTCCCATTAGAGGCAATCATCCCATTCTGATAACCACTCTAAGGAAGGTACATACACATTCCCATGACAACCAATTTTCCTAGCCAGTGGACCCAACTAAGTTCAAGAGTTTATCCAAGAAGAAGACTCACCACACACAGTTGTAAAATCAATAGCAAAGCTACGATCTGGCTCCTCTTATTGATGGAGTTCTTGAAGCCCTCAAACATTTATTTATTAGATATCATTATCCTACTCTATCATTACCAATTTATGGGAGTAGTTGTAGTAATTATTAATTTCATCAATGGAAAATTCATCATAAAATCTTGCTTCATGAAAATTCGGTCAATCCAGAGATCCTATATCTAGTTGAGAGCTACAACAACCCTCAATGTGGCTTGAAGACCTAGGTGAAAGAGGACATATCCCTTGCAATAATCCAACATGGTAGTACTTTTCATGATGGAATTCTCTATGAATTTTCTCTCTACAATATTATTTCTCATTATCATGAAAATTATATAATTGAAAATGTAATAATGGGAAATCCCTCTTATCTTGAGGCACTCTATAACACAAGGATAGTCATGTCTGATGCCTTGTCATTAATAGGTTAAAAACATTTTCAAACAAAAGACATCTTAAGGGAATAGTCTTCCTCCAAACCTCCATTGGGTTATTTTTCATCATGTACAACAATGTAAAAAATAGTTGATTCCAATTTTTTTGATAAAACAACTGAGAAGTGTACACTTTGATCAGACGAAGTGGAAAAACCTATAGTGAAAGATGATGGAGATATGATAAACATTACAAAACATTTGGCTAAAGGAGAACAACCAGTCATGTTATGGCCTTTGGAAAATTCTCAATAAAACATTCCATAATTGATGGTAGAATATTGCATTCATGATGTCCACATCAACTTATGAAAGACTCCTCATTATTTAAAAACTAAATTATTTACATATTATGAATATAAAAATGATGTAAAGGTAATAGAAGGTTTCCAATAACAAATTGACATGGCATCTCTCCCAGTTTCCCAAAATCCAAAGGATGAAATGTAGAAGAGAAACCTTCAGCGTGCATGCCTCAATTCATTAAAGTGGCTACACATGTTAGTTTATGATACCCCATATAGTGTTTGTATCAGAGGATGGGGTGCACACATATCATTTCATTTCGTTTCACTCCAGAATAAAAAATTCCATCAAAATAGGTCTCATGAAAAGTTATTATTCAAGACTAGCTACAATCCACAGATTTAATATGTAATCAAATGTTTTCTCAATAACAGTTCTCAACTAGCTCTCATCAGAGTCAGCCCCGACGAAAACAAGTTGTTGACTTACGTTTGCATCAAACATCTGAGAATCCTTACTAGGCCTCCCGGTTAGAGGATGTCAGTGAGAAGATAACGCAAATGTCTGAAATAGAATAATGATCTACTGAGACATGTAATTTTAATGGTTACCAGATAATGCACCAAGCTAATGTCTAAACCAAAATTTTCAAAATCAGAAGAACATCTACACGAATCTCAGCCATAACAGTTCAAGAGCCACCCCAACATGCATTGATGGGTTCTTGTTTAATTTATCTTTTGAATTGCATAAAAAAAGTTCCATGGTTTGATGAAGAAGAACCAGAATAGCCCCACCCTAAAGTGCTGGGGGATTTTTCACATCCACAAGCTCCTCTACAACGGTATTTAGTTTTCTCCCGATTAGCATAGAAGCCACAAAGAGAGTGAACAACTAAACTATCCAAGGATTCTGTTTGGTTAACTGTTTTACAAAATGATCCAGGGAGTTATTCATATAGGAGCGTAGAATCACATTGATGATATATAATGAGACAATCTTACAATGAATCTGATAGAATGCCATCAATTAATTATGAGTCAGTGAATGTTATTAACACCATTGTAGAAGATCCTCCATAAAATGACTCTATCTCCGAGGAATCAGAATATGAAGTTCTTATCCATAATACAGTACGCATTGAAGAAAATGAAGGAGATGTTCATACGCGAAATAAGAGGCATACCCTGAATCTAGGTATTCCCACAAATAACCAACTCACACCCCTTTGAGAGACATATAACAAGGGGAAAGGTAAATGTCAGATTGCATCTCACTTTTCTTTAGAATAAGGTCAATATCATTCATTTGATGAAATATTTGCACATTAAGAAGATGAAATGATAGAGTGGAAAAGACACAATTCATTGTTTCTTAGATGCATCATTTCTACTAGATAGACACCCAGGTTGATCCTCAACTTGCACATCCTATTGGACCGCCTCATCAAAGAGGACTTGTGATAACTACTGATGTGGATAATGAATTCCCTTCATTTGATACATAGCCAGGGTAGGATCAAACACATCCTTATAATCATGTCCCTGTGGGTTATCCAAGTCAAATACCAGCAGCACCACTACCATTGGTTTTTCGGATCATTGCACCAGTTGAAGCTCCATCTACAGTACATGTACAAATCCCATCTCATCCAAATATTCCACAAATTCTTATGAATATAGTTGAGGCATTAACAACTCGATTTGATGTTATGGAAGAATGGTCTGTGCCAGTTCATCTGAAAAAGAGAGATTACCCAAATTGGTTGGATCTGATCCCTCTCCCACCAAATTTTGTGAATACTACATTCCCAATCATTAATAGTTTGGGAGATCCGGACCAACACTTATCACATTTCATTTCTCGTTGTGATCCCATTATAGGGAATCTTCAGTAACAAGAAGTAGTAATGGTATAAAGTTTTGGGCATTGATTACAGGGACCAAATTTTGTCTAGAATACATGTTTACAATCACGATCAATTACTAGATGGGACGATCTCCATCAAAAATTTCTTCTTCAATTTAGCTCAATGCTACAGAAGGTGACAGTTTTTTATCTTACAAACTATAAAAAAAGTGAAAATTAAAGAGTCACATATTTCATTTCTTGATTGAAAGGATTAATATATTCCTTAAATATGGAAATACCTCAATAAGAGTTTCTGTAAATTTGTGTAGAAAATTTGCGTGATGTGTAACCCACACCACTGATCCTTATGAAATTAAAATGACAGTTTTTGGACTTGGATTCAATTTTATAATAGGTGGAGGATTAGATTGAGGAAACTAATGCTAAATCTCATATAATTACATCTGATTTGGGAAGGAGATTAGGGAAAAAGAGGCTGCTGCAGTCACACTCAAGAAATCACATGTACCTTTTTCCACATCAAAACATTCATCATATCGGAGGGCTCTGCCTCCTGAGCATCAGAAGAAATGATTACCTCATCAAGATTATCAAATATATCAATGGAAGAAACAATTTGAGGAGTTGAAGAATAAAATTTATTCTTTCCAGAATTAATAGGTTCCCAATTACTTCATCTTAGCTCATGAAAATAATTTCATTTAGTTATCATGGACAATGAAACCAAACAATGAAGGATATAAAGATCTTCTAAATTATTTTCCCTTCCATCAGATGTTAGGTAATCTTATTCCGATGTGTTTTTTCTTCAAAGACCTAAAAAAATGGTAGACTCTAGACAAGTGAAATTGAAACGTCCATCAGACCATGTATCATGTGGTACTACTACTGATCCAAAGGAAAAAAGAGAATAGAAGGATGTCAAAGGTAAGAGTGTGAAGAAATATGATGATTGGATGATTAGGAAAATGATCAACCGAACTCATTCCATTCTACAAACAAAATTGAAACAACCAATTCTGTTTTCTATCACTCCTTCCACATCAAAACCACCATCATCAAAAGGTGAATCCTCAATGAAGCGACATGATAAGAAGGGTAAAGAGTATCCATAAGAATATGACCTCATCTCATTACCAATGTTATCCTTGAATCTAGCAGATTTCATACCATCTATTTCAAAATAATGGACAATGCCCTTCTAAAGGGAATAATCACAACTGACGAGTCAAGAAGAATCTTCGACAAATGAATAATTGATCTTTGGTTATGTAAAAATTATCCATTTAACGAATCCTTATACCAATGGTGATTCTAATTATAGTGATCATGATTTCCCTATACCAAATTGGGGAACTAGATAAAGTATCCATGGTTGAGGAGACATAGGAATATGTGGGTATTTTAGAAACCACTATTTTATCGATACCCCTAATCAAACCGTATATGTGGTAGAAACTTATGGAAGATCCCTTCAGTGGGCTCAACGAAACAATGAGATTCTTCCACGCATGACAGGTTCGGTCCTAACTTGATTATTTTGGAGGATCGATTTGAGATTACAAAATCTTTATTTTTTCATGTAGATATACCCATTCAGTCTAATCTACCAAATCTAGGATTATTTCATGCTTCTGCTCTGACACGTGGTACATCTACATCATGAGCATCAACTACCAAGGCACCTGCAAAACTGCATCTATATGCTAGGAAAGGCAAACATATGGAAGAAAAGAATGCTGTTTTGAAATATATATCCCATATACCATCCATGTTGTCAATTTGGGATGATTGGAATTTTTGTAATGATCTTTGAGAAGCACTTATTGAGGATTTGTCAAGTCCTCAAGATTTTGAAATTAAAGTTGCTGCTGCTGAGGTTTACTGTATAGAAAATGATTATGCAGAGTTTCATGTAGTTATATTTTTTACAGATGAAGATTAAGATGATGTTGTACATGGAAATATCGGGCCCTTGTATCTATTTGGAAGGTTCAATGACATAGACATCTGATGATCCTTCATTGATAATGAATTAGGAGTCTTCCTCATTCCTGTTCGTACACTTCATCGATTGGGCCTCACAGAATTAGATTTATCTCCTTCTACTTTAATGTTCCATGGTTATGATAAGAATGATCAATAACCTCTGGAAGTGATTACACACAAAACTAAGTTCGAAGATCTTGTGTCTAATTCCAATTTTATGGTTTTCCATTCAGACAAAACCATTAACATTCTTCTTGGTTGGCCTTGGTTACATCAACATGAAGCCATTCATTCTTCATACCACCAATGTCTCAAGTAATATTTCCATCATCAAATTGGATCATTTTAGGGTGTAAAGGCTCCATTAAAAACATGACAATCTCAATACATTGAGGTATAATTTTATCACACAAAGGGAACAAGGTCTATGACAAATGAGTTTATCAGAATCAATGGTCTGAATGGCCAGGAAAAGATCCTCGCAAACCCACTCAAGCATTTGAGTATATATTATGTGTTTCCTATCAATAAAATTTAAAGGATAAACCCAAATATTAATACTCATCATGTGAATTCTATAATTTAAATTTCTCTAATCAAGCATGAGAACATGGGAGAATTTTTTTTTCACCAAGAAGTGGTGAAATCATAAATGGAGATGTCTTTATTTCCTCCAATGAACATAAGAAAGTATCTTCTTCATCAATAATAATAGAAGAAGTTGTAAAAATACTAGAGGAAGATAAAGATGTTGGTTCCGAACACATTATATCATGTTCAATGCTCCTGAAATAACCATCATCATTAATAGGTTCAGAAATGGTGGCCTCTTCTTCGGGATGTTCAAATACTGACTTCTCCCCTAGATCTAAAAGTTTTCCTTCATCATATACTATGAAAGAAGAAATAGAAGAAGATACACGTAATGATGTAGAAGAAGAAGATCATAGGGACACTCCTTTAGAATGTATGGATGATATCTCTACCACTGTGGATGAACTCCAAGAAATAAATATGGCTACAGAAGATGATCCATGCCCCACTATAGTTAGTGTGACCATGACTTCTTAAGAGAATTATATTTATACCTCATTTCTAAAAAAAATGTAACACCCCAACCCCTCTAGGTTGGAGCCAGTGAATTACTTGTGATATTGGAATGGTTAAAAGAAATGAGAATCCTGAAGGAATGATCAGTTTATTAGTCTTAAATAAACTCGATATATAGATGTTACTCAAATTATATTGGAATAGGTTACAAAATACAATACACAACAAAACTAAAAACTGCGTCCACAAGAACTCAATAAATGATCTCTTCACATTTTGAAAGTAAACAATGAAAGGGGTAAGATAAAACAATTCGTAAGGGTTACAAATAGAGGAAGCATGAGTACAATAATAAGTGAATCATAATCAATCTGACATAATCAATATGGCATAGTGAATAAATGAAAAACTAATTCCATTAATAAACTGAAAATGAAACTGCATCCATAGATTTTGTCATAGTGAAAAATTCATGGATAATAAAAATAATTTGCAATGAATAAAGATAATTATTATTAATGTGAAATCATGTATCTGGCACGTGAAACCATAATACCACAAAGATGGATTAGTTATATGGGTAGAAACTCGTTTGATTTTTGGAAACAAACTCAAAGGGTTTGTCGCCAACTAATTTGTCTCATGAGACCTACCGATGCATCGAGAGGATATAGTGTGCCCAACCCGCCACTTCATGTCCAAATCATTCTTTATACATTTATTCAAAACAAGAGCAATATGTCTTTTCATTATTCGTATAGAGTATAGTATACAGATTCATCAATATTTCCAAAATTAAAAAAGCATTCCTAATAAACACCGTATGTAAAATGGTATACGGATTAGACAAAAAACATATCCATGATATGAGATTATGGATATTTAATATAAATATATTTTCAAATAAAAAGTGTTCTCAAATGGGAAGTAGGTACACCACATAAGGATTATTAGGTGCACAATACAAAGTATGTCACAACAAAAAGGTAGTTGAGACAAAGTCCCTTACCACAATGTAATCAATTGAATCATATGACTAGAACATAATGAAAAACAAATGAATCATTGAATAACATGAATATAAATAGAATCATGTTATTATATATCAAATGGCAGTACACATATACCAAAAAAAAAATAACTGGCGAACAATGAAAATATCACAAAAATGAATGTGAGATAAGAAACCCCTTATAAACATTTTGGCATGGTAACGAGTGTTATTGTGAGGGCCTAATGAGAGTTAAAGGGGTATACAATTATTTATAAGTAACAAGGGAAGAATGGGGGTGGTGAGAAAACATAACCCATCATTAGGAATTAAAAATAAAAGGGCACAACATAGGGGAGATTCTTGAACAAAAGTGTGAGAGAGGATCCCTTACCTTATGCTCGAAGGTGTTCTTGATTGTTCTTAACGACCTTAATAATCAAATTTTGATTCATTAATTAATAATTAAAGAACCTAATCAACATTTAATTGATTTGGTATAACCTTATTATGTTCATTAATGGCCTTTTTTATGGGTTTAAGATATTCAATCTTATTGTTTTGGAAGCATTTTCTTACTTGGTTTCATGATTTGTTTACTTGTATTAATTAATGGAAGTTGGTTTGAAATATGGTTAAACATCCATAATTGTTAATATATATTATTAGTGACATTAAATAGATATAAATTATCTTATAATGATTCTGGTTATATACCATGAGGATGATTTATTCGATGAGTTAAAAATAAATGCTTGAATTTGGCTTGGCAGTTTTGTGCTTAATAAACTTGTTTTGTATTATTATTACATATTACATATGTGTAAAGATTACAGAAAATTAATCAAGATAAAATACATATATTATGACCGGGTTCACCCAAAAATAGTGTTTCATGACCATTAATTAAGGAACTATTTAAGAACAAAACTTCGTCTTCTATGAAGGTTATAAATTGGAACCTCATGGATGTTGATTTCGTTTATAAAAATAAAAGGGAGGGAGTAAGAATATTGATGATGGACCTTCAATTCACATGATATAAATCCCATATATAGATTATATTGGATTTATAATGATCATTTGGACATATGAGGAGAGGAGAGGATAACAAATGAAGATAAATTCAAATGAAACTAAATGAAAAAGAACGGTATTTTACCTCTTGAAACAACTTCCTTGAGATCCTCCTTAAGGGAAGGGATTTTGGTATTTTTGAAAGACCAAGAGTGTCCAGGTCATGTGGAGTGACTAGGTAAGGGTATTTGGGTAGAAAAATGTGGATATTCAAGGCTTAGAGGAGTGAAGAGGAGATGGAGTAGTGAGGGGTTTTTATAGTGGAGGAGAGGGGTAAATTTTTCATATTTAATTCATTATTTTATTATTTCCCCCAACCCAACCAATAGTGTTGTTTCATGTGACCCATAATATTAATTAGTGCATGTTAGTTCAAACCAAGTGTCCTTAAATCCCTTATGATGTCATAAATAGTGTATTTAACTGATAATTTGTATATACGTTATTTTATCATATTTCACTATTCATAAAAAATTCCTGAATTTCAGAAAAATACCAAAAATTTACCATAACCATTTTTTGACATTTAGAATTCAAAAATGAACTCCATTTTACAAAATTAATTTTCTAAATATTATTAAATTAATTTTTAAATAAAGTCATAGTTAATTCGAAAAATAACAATCATAAGGGTGCAATTAGTTTTATTTCTCATTGGAAAAATAATTTAGATCTCATTATCTTTTTGCCTTAAGAAAATAAAATAATAATATTATTTACTATTCATTAGGGTCATATTACTATTCATATTAATTTTCATAAGGTTATGTTACTATTCACCAAAAATCATGTTTGTTCTATCAGACTCCAAATGACTTACTGATCACAACTCTAGATGACCGTTTTTCAAAATTCAAAACATAGAAGTGGAAAATATATATTTAATGGCATAGTTTTGACTATCTTTTAAATAACCTAGTTCTGTTTCAAAATAACAAAACTATTAATAGAAGGTATTTAAGAGAAACATACCATAAAATGTTTGGGGTGCTACATTATTCTCTCCTTCGGAAATCTCTTCCTCGAAATATTATGTTTAAAGCCCACCAAAAAGGTGTGGGTGATTCTTTTTTATAACATCCTCTGGTTCCCATGTTGCTTCCTCCATATTCATGTTTCTCTGAAGAACCTTTACTAGACGAGTTGTTCAATTTCTCAATACCTTCTCCCTTGTGTCAAGAATCTCGATTGGCTTTTCACAGTATGACAAGTCATCTTCCAGTTCTATTTCTTCATATGTGAGTACATGTGTTGGGTCTGACATGTACTTATTTATCAATGATACGTGTAACACATCATGAACTCTGGAGAGATTTGGCGGCATCTCTAAATGGTAAGCTTCAGCTCTGATTTTTCCCAAAATTTCAAATGGTCTGATGTACCTGGGGCTCAGTTTCCCTTTCTTACCGAACCTTAAGACTCTCTTCCATGGAGATACATTCAAAAATACATGATCTCCCACTTGGAATTACATATACTTTCTCTGGTTGTCAGCATAACTCTTTTGCCTACTTTGGGATGCTTTAATATGGGCTTGTGTTTTCTTCACCTTTTTCGTGGTCTCTTCAATATGTTCTGGGCCTAAAATTTCCTCTCACCAACTTCGCCCCATAAAGTTGGAGTTTGACATCTCTTTCTATGTAATGATTCATATGGAGCCATTTGAGTACTAGAACGGAAACTATTGTTGTAGGAAAATTACACCAAAGGCATGTATTGATCCCACATACATTGGAAGTCAAGAGAGTATGATCTCAGCATGTCTTCCAGAGTTGGAAAAGTACATTCAGACTGTCCGTCAGTTTGAGGGTGATATGCAGTACACATATGAAGCTCAGTATTCAATTCCTTTTGGAAACTTTTCCAGAATTTTGATGTAAACCAAGTATATCGATCAGATACAATCTATAGGGGTTCACTATGAAGTCTCACAACTTCATTAATATAAAGTCTTTCCAAGATATCCCGTGGAAAATCCTAACTTATTAGAAGGAAATATGCAGATTTTGTGAGACAATCAACAATTACCCATATTGCATCATTCCTTCCAGGTGTCCTTGGTAGTTCAGTGATAAAATCCATTTTAATGTTATCCCACTTCCTCATAGGAATAGTTAGAGGTTTCTTCACTCATTTGGGATGTTGTCCCTCTGCCTTCACTTGTTAAAAAACTAGACACCTTGACACGTAGTCAGCAATTTCTCACTTCAATTCTCATTTGAGTCAGAAGGCCATGATATTTCATTCTTAATGCATCTGCCACCTTATTCGCCTTTCCTAGGTGGTAGTGTATTGAAAAATCATTATCTATGAGTAACTTGAGATATCTTCTCTACCTCATGTTGAGTGCTTTTTGTTTGAAAATATATTTCAAACTCCTGTGGTCAATAAAAATATCACATATATCTCTGTAGATATATTGCCTCCATATATTCAGAGAAAAGATTACGGCTGATAACTGAAGATAATGATTTGGATAATTTTTATCATGATTCTTCAACTGTCTTGATGAATAAGCAATAAATTTATCGTTTTTTATATGGACGAATCCCATCCATTATTTGATGCATCACTTTATATTAAAAATCAATCACTTCTAGATGGAAGAGTCATATTTGGAGCATTGACCAATCTTCTTTTCAATTCAACGAAGCATTCTGCACATTCTTTTGTCCACATAAACATAACTCTTTTACGTGTGAGCTTGGTTAGCAGATTAGCTAGTCAGGAAAAATTCTGAATGAAATGCCGATAATAACCTACAAATCCAAAAAACCTATGTACCTCAGTTGTGTCTATTGGCGTGGTCCTATCTTGGATTTCCTTTGTATTCACATGATCAACTAGGATTCCATCATTTGGGGCAAGTTGTCCTAGAAAAGAAACTGATTGAATCCAGAATTTTCACTTGCTAAACTTCCCATATAATTTATTTATTCTAAGAGTTTTCATAATGATCTGCAACAGATTCTCATGGCCTTCATAGCTTTCTGAGTATATGAGGATATCATCGATGAATAACACAACAATGTTATCAAGATATTCCTTGAAAGCTCTATTCAATAAATCCATGAAAAAGTGGGTTCATTTGTCAGTCCAAAAGGCATCACTATAAACTAGTAATTCCCATACATGGTCCGAAATGATGTCTTAGGAATCTCATCTTTCCTCACATGAAACAGATGATATCAGGATTGAAGTTCAATCTTCGAGAAGTTTTTAACTCCATGAAGTTTTTCTAATAAATCATCAATCCGGGGCATAGGATACTTATTCTTTATTATAATAGCATTTATTCCCCTGTAATCAATGCAAAGCCTCGTGGATTCATCTTTCTTATTGAGAAATAAGAGAGGGGATCCCCATGGAGAAACACTAGGTTGAATAAATCTTTTTTTACTCAAATACACTATTTGTTTCTTTATCTTTACTAATTCCATAGTGGCCATTCTATAGGGAGTCTTTGATATAGGTATTGCATCAGGAATTAAATCAATAGAGAACTCAACTTTCCACTCTGGAGGATGTCCAAGTAAATCCTCTAGAAAAGCATCAATGTACTCTTTCACTATGTGCACACCTTCAATTTAAATATTTATTTCCTCGCCCATAGATATTGGTTTATCTTCTTCTCTAAGTATAGTATTCAGTAGAGCTACTGGGGGTGGTTCTAGATAAGAATCGGGTGGAAAAGTTTCTTCCCTAAAGACAAGGGATTCATTACCATTTTCAAAAATTGTAACTTCCTTCTTCTTACAATAAATCTTCGCATCATAATTTGACAGCCAATCCTTACTGAGAATTATATCAAATTCAGTCATTTTTATGATGATAAGGATAACAACTAGAGAAAATTTTGGTGTCTGCAGGGGGACTAGTCGACATGCCTTGGTTGCAATGATACATCCCCTAGAAGTATTGACTAACAACTACTTTATTAAATAAAATTGAACATATCTAATTTTATTGGAAAACAAGGAAGATATAAATTAATGCGATGATCCAGAATTAAATAAAGCGTTGTCTATGTTTGAGGAAACAATTAAATTACCAGCCACCACGTCATTAGGAAATTCAACCTATGTGGTTGTAATCGAAAAGTCTCTCCCTTGTTCTCTTGGACTTTTCTGAGTCGAATTTCCTTGATGCTTAGGTCACTCATTTTCATAGTGTCCCATCTCTCTAAAATTGTATCATTGAATATCATTTAATTGTTTCTTCCCCTTGCATTCATTAGATCGATGGCCCTTTTCTCTGTAGTTTTAGCATAATCCCATGCCTTTCATTCATTTCCCGAGATGATTCATTCCACAATTCTCACATAATGAGATTATCTTTGTTCCATTGCTCTTTTATAGTGCTTCTCCTTTTCCTTTGTTATCATAGTATCACTTCTTATCTTGGTTTCCTTTGAAATGATTTGATCTAGAAAATTCCCTCTTTGTTTTGATGGCACTTGATACTATTTCATCATATGATGAAAATGATTGAGAAGACAATTCCCTTCGAAGTCTTGGATTATGACCTTCAACGAAATGATTAATCTTGTCTGTCGAGTCATGTATGTAATCTACGACATACCTGGCTAGCCTTGTGAAGGTAGCCTCATACTCTGCAACACTATCTTCTACCCTTTGTTTTAATCCAAGGAACTTCCTCTTCATTTCCGTTCATTGCTCACGAGGGAAATATTTTTCAAAGAATATTTCCTTAAAATTCCTCAATTCCATATCTTCTATTTCTTCATCCTCTGTGGTTTTTGGAATTAAGGACCACCATTGGTCAGCGTCTCCCTTGAGACAATATATCACCAGTACTACCTTTTCATTTTCATTGCTTCTTAATGACATGAATATCTTTTCAAGGGACTTGATCCATTGCTCAACTACAACTGGATTAGTAGTCCAGCTGAAATATGGGAGCTTCTGCTGCATGAAATGATCCTACACAGGTGTGGAATGGTTATTCATTACAACATGAGTAAGTTGCCCCAATATGGTCATGATCAGATCTACTCCAACGTTGACTATGTTGACTTGCTCAGTAGGGATATCCATACCATGCCCATGAGCATTTATTCCCCTTATTCCATTAGATGCCATTTGTAAATAATGGGATACACTATATTAGTTTATGAATCTCAAACAAAAAAGAACTCAACATTGAATTAAATTCTATGCATAGATAATCTTATAAACATGGTTTCTCTGAGGAAAAATTTACATTAAACTCCTTCATAATGTCTTGTAAAGAAAATATGAATTATCCCAAGCATATCCCCTAGGAGTGTAATATCCAAGAGTGCAGAAAGGCCCATTTTCATGCACCGGTTCCTGTTCGAGTCTAGCTCAAAGCGGTGTTTTCGGGTTTTACCCCTAGATACATCTGTGCCAGAGCCGCCTCTAACTGCTCGTATCCAGACATGGATGTATTTCTTGAAAAATCCGCATAATCTATTCCTTACCAAAATACCAGTATGTTCTTGTATTTTTATCCCCAAATACTACCTTAGGGCTTTGTTCCCTACTATACATTTCCTACTATAGTTTCCAAGTTTTCTACTAAAATTCCTTTGATACCAACTATAACACCCCGACCCCTCTAGACCGGAGCCGATGCATTACTTGTGATATTTGAATGGTTAGAAAGAATGAAAATACTGAAGGAACAATTAGTTTAGTAGTCTTGAAGAAACTAGATACATAGATGTTCTCAAATTACATTGGAAAAGTTACAAAATACAATACATAACAAAACTAAAAACTGCATTCACAAGTACTCAATAAACGATATCCTATTTATCACCTATTGAAAGTAAACAATTAAAGGGGTGAGATCAAACGATCAGTAAGGGTTACAAATAGCAGAAGCATGATTACAATAATAAGTGAATCACAATCAATCTAACGTAATCAATATGGCATAGTGAATAAATGAATAACTAATGCCACTAATAAACTGAAAATGAAATTGCATCCCTAGATTTTGTCATAGTGAAAACCTAATGGATAATAATAATAACTGATAATAAATAAAGATAATTCTTATTAATTGGATGTGATGTATCTGACACATGAACCATAATATCGTAAAAATGGTTTAGTTCTATGGGTAGAAACCCGTCTGATTTTTGGAAACAAACTCGAAGGGTTTTTCGCCAACTGATTTGTCTCATGAGACCTACCGATTCATCAAGGGGCTATAGCAGGGCCCACCCACCACTTCAGTTCCAAATCATTCCTTATACATTTATTCAATACAAGAGCAATATGCCTTTTCAATATCCGTATAGAGTAGAGTATACAGATTCATCAATATTTTCTTAACTAAAATAACATTCCAAATAAACACCGTATGTAAAATTGTATACGGTTTAGACAACAAACATATCCATGAGATGAGATTATGGATATTTAATATAAAGATAATTTCAAATAAAAATTGATCTCAAATGGGCAGTAGGTACACCACATAAGTATTATTAGGGGAACCATACAAAGTTAGTCACAACCAAACAAAATATGAAACAAACTCCCTTATAACAATGTAATCAGTTGGACCATATGACCAGAACATAATAAACCTCAAATGAATCATTTAATAACATGAATATAAAGATAATCATGTTATTATATATCACATGGCAGTAAAAATATACCACATACAAGAAATAAGTGTCGAACAATGAAAATCTCACAGAAATGAAAGTGAGATGAGAAACCCCTTACAAAGATTGTGTGATTAGAGTGACGATAAATCAATGAAGTATTTATGTGTGACAAATAAAAACCCAAAAAATATAATTGGATATACAGTATAAAACAATAATAGGTCATTCACACATATTCTTGGAACAATGTAACCAATTAAATAGATGTTTAACTCAAAGAATGAAAATTGAGTTAAGCAATCCCTTACCTTATGCTCGAAGGTGTTCTTGATTGTTCTTAATGACATGAATAATCAAATTTATATTCATTAATTAATAATTACACAACCTATTAAACATGTAATTGATATGGTATAACCTTATTAAGTTCATTAATGGATTTTTTGATGGGTTTAAGAGATTCAATTTTATTGTTTTGGAAGCATTTTCTTACTTGGTTTCATGATTTGTTTACTTGTATTCATGAATGGAAGTTGGTTTGAAATATTTTTAAACATCCAGAACTGTTAATATACATTATTAGTGACATTAAATATATATAAATGATCTTATAATGACTCTGGTTATACACCATGAGGATGACTCATTCTATGAGTTAAAAATAAACGCTTGAATTTGGCATGGCAGTTTTGTGCTTAATAAACTTATTTTGTATTATTATTCCATATTATGTACGTGTAAAGATTCCAGAATAATAATCAAGATAAAATACCTATATTATGACCAGGTTCAACCCTAAATATGGTTTCATGACCAGTAATGAAGGAACGATTGAAGAATGAAACTTCGTCATCCATGAAGGTTATAAATTGGAACCTCATGGACATTGATTTCGTTTATAAAAATAAAAGGGATGGAGTTAGATTATTGTTGATAGTTCTTCCATTCACATGATATAAATCCAGTATATAGATGATACTGGAGTTATCAAGATCATTTGGATATAGGAGGTGAGGAGAGGAAAACAAATGAATATAAATTCAAATGAAACTAAAAGAAAAAGAAAGGTGTTTTACCTCTTGAAATAACTTCCTCGATAACCTCCTTAAGGGAAGGGATTTTGGCCTTTTGGAAAGACCAAGAGTTTCCTGGTCATGGGGAGTGACTAGGGAAGGGTATTTGGGTAGAAATTTGAGGAGCTTAAAGGCTTAGAGGAGTGAATAGAATAGTGAGTGGTGAGGGGTTTTTTATAGTGGAGGAGAGGGGTAAATTTTGAATATTTAATTCATTATTTTATTATTTCCCTCAAGACAACCAATAGCGTGGTTTCATGTGAACCCTAATAGTAATAAGTGCATGTGAGTTTGAACCAATTGTCCTTGCATCACTTATGATGTCATAAAATAGTGTATTTAACTAATAATTTTCATGTACGGTATTTTATTATATTTCACTATTCATCAAAAATTCTAGAATTTCAGAAAAATCCCAAAAATTTACCCTAATAATTTCTTGATGTGTAGAATTCAGAAATGAACTCAATTTTTCCAAATTAATTTTCTAAATATTACTTATTTAATTTTTAAATAAAGTCATAGTTAATTCGAAAAATAACAATCTTAAAGTGCAATTAGCTTTATTTCTCATTGAAAAACTAATTAAGATCTCATTATCTTATTTCCTTAAGGAAATAAAATAATAATAATATTTACTATTCATAAGGGTCATATTACTATTCATATTACTATTCATAAGGGTATATTAATATGCACCAAAAATCAAGTTTGTTCTATCAGACTCCAAATGACTTACCGATCACAACTCTAGATGACCATTTTTCAAAATTCAAAACATAGAAGTGAAAAATTTATATTTAATGGCTAGGTTTTGACTATCCCCTAAATAACCAAGTGTTGTTTCCTAGGAACACAGTGATGAATAGAATGTATTTAAGAGAAACATACCATAAATTTTTTGGGGTGCTACAAAATCGACACACACGGTTGCGATTAGTAAGATATTCAGAGTGAGATAGGATCAAATTACATTTTTGGTGAATAGTAACTTACACTTATGAATAGTAAAATACCATTATGAATAGTAATGTACCCTTATGAATAGTAACCTCACCCATGTAAGTATAAATAAAATCTTGACCCCATATAAATGAGAGTGAATATTTTAAAAATTAATAATTAAGTATTGATATTTTTGTGAGTAATAAGTATTAAATTACAATTTTAAATTAATAAATTAATAAAATTCGTTTTCGTAAAATTTATTCAAAAATAAATATTTTTTTCCTATGATTTGAGGATAATTTTATGAGACCTCAGTTAATTTTTGAAAGTATTATAAAATCAGTTTTAAATTTTAAATTTTTATTTTTCAAGTAAATAACGATTTTATTTAAAAAATAAATTTTTATTATTTAGTTTTTTTTAATAAAATAGAGTTCATATCTGAATTCTACACATAAAAAAATGGTTAGTGTGATTTTTTGGGATTTTTCTGAAATACTTGAATTTTTGGTGAATAGTGAAATTCGATAATTTACAAAATATGCTAAATAAATGAATTTCTGCATAATTCTTGAGTCATGGATGATGTAAATAGCCATTATTTTTAGCTCACATAAAATCATTACTATTTTTATGCACAATAATAAAGACTATTCATAGTATTGATCCAAAATAATAAAATAATGATTAAAATAATAAAAAAACCCTCCTCTCCTCCACTATAAAAACCACCCCTCACTATATCTTATCTTCACTCCACTAAGCCTTTAATCTTATCAAATATTTGACCAAATAATATTCCCTAGTCCCTCCCTACATCCAGGAGTTCTTAGTCTTTCCAAGAGACCAAAATCCATTCCCTTTAAGAGGTACTAAAGGAGGAGTACTCAAGAGGTAAAATACGCTTCCTTTTTTCCTTTTAATTTATTTTAGGTTACTTATTTTATTATTATATCCTTACCTAATATGTAAAAATGATCAAGATAACTATAGTATCATATATATAATATAATCATATCATGTTAATGGAACATCCATCATCAATCTACTTACTCTCTCTCTTTCATTTTAAAAATTAAATCATTGTTTGGGATGTGTTGATTTACAACCTTCATGGATGACGAACCTCCGTTCTTAAATTTATCCTTCAAGTATAGTCATGAAACCATTTTTATGATTGGAATAAACTATAATGTATTTATTATAACCAATTTAATATTCAGTAACTAGTATATATACATAATACTAATTCATATGACAAAACTTGTTCATAATAATCGAAATATCGCCAAAATGATCTACATTAAAGTTTCATATAATAACTCATCATAATACCATATAAAAAAAATGAATTATATGAAAATTTAATCTCTTAAATGTTCATTATTATCATATAAAGTTAATTCTATAGAATTATATCCATTCTTCATGAACTCTATTACTTATAAACAAGCGAACCGATTATGAAAACCAAGAAAACAAACACTCCGGAACAAAAACAATTCAATCTTATAACTTATCAATAAAAAATAAATAAAATTAAAAAAACTATAATGAATAAAATATATGTATATAAAGTTATTAATTAATTAATTAATGGATTTAATTTTATTATCTAGGATATTAAGGTCAAGAGCAGAATACATTCAGACATAAGGTAAGGGTTTCCTCATCTCACTACAATATTTTGAGATATTCTTTATTCACCACTATTTCTTGTGTATGGTGTATGTATACTACCCATTTATGTATCATATAATTAATCTCTTTATTTTCATGTCATTAAATATATCATTTTAAAATTGCTAATTTTAGGGCATATGATTCGTTTGATTACAAAGTGGTAAGGGATTCCACCCGAACCATCATTTTTTCATTCGGGTTATTCTTTTACTATCCTTACCCCAACGTAATGTTTACTTATTTATTTTAATTATTATACATTATTTTTATATGTTCAAAAATCATATATTCAGATCATTTCATCCCTATTTTATGGTAATTTTATGTTTTAAAACGGTTCACTTCTCAATTCTTCGTGATAAACAAGCTCGATTCTAGAGAACTTCTCGAATTCTTACCCATTTTCAAGTGCACCATATAATCTTCTTTAAGATATAATTATATTTATAAAATCACTAATTTTATCATGAAAGAAATAACTTTTTTCATTTATAGTTTTATGAAATAAAAATTTCCTTTTTTATTTAAAATATTTTTAATATTTCCCTTAAACCGCACTAAAATGTTTTATTTGTATAGTTTCCTAAAAACTCTTTTTACATGATTACACTTTAGTGGGGCATAATTTATGCCTAAAATATAATTTAAATGTCCTTAAGTTTTATTTTTTGGGATATAAATGTTTAGAATATTATTTTATGACAAATAAAAATGATTTTCCAAAAGAACTATTCTTTCCAAAGTAAAAACAATTTTTATCATCCCACTTTAACTTTTATGAGATATATGCCATGTTCACCACTTTTTACTTTCATGAGGTGTATGAAATTACCTTTTATATATCATATGAAGAGTATCCTTATTCTTATAATATTATAAGGTATTATGATTTGAATCTTTCAAAGTGGTATGGGACACTTTGGAATGCTTAAAGAATTTTTCCTTATGAACTTTCAATGGCCTCATTTAAAAGTATCTTTATCTATGACAACATTCTTTAATTAATCTTGTGATTTATTGAGTTATATCTATTATGATATAACATACCATATTTTTTTGAGGGTTGATGATTATTTTGAGTGTGGATGTGATAATTTAATACCATTCATGGGTTATATTTAAAGTATTCACATTTTGTATGCTAGTTTTTCAATACGAATGTTTACGTTGTTTATGTTTCACCCTTTTAATATGAGGAATTTTTTGGACTAAGTAAGTGATGTGTGAGGCCATGTATAGTCCCTCTATGTATTAGTAGGTCTCATGAGACAGTCTAGCTTGGGTTTTACCCATTTATGTATGGTCTTGGCATGAGGCCTTGATAGAATGATTTTGATGTCCGACATTATGCATTCCCTCATTATGAAAATAGAGATTGATATTCCATGTCATTATTTGACTTGTATAATATACATGGTTATGTTTTATGGCATTATTCAATCAATTTTTATCCCTATCATATTATGCACAAGTTTATTTTTAAAGGCATGTGTTTTTAGTTATTCATCATGCCTAGTGTTTATGTTTATGATTACTTCTGATGTATTATTTAGACTTACAGAGTATCTAATCTCACCCCTTTATTTTTTATATTTCCTTAGGATGCAAAGAAGTATATTATCAATTACTTGCATGGATAATCTAGGAGTCATAGATGTTTCCAATGGAATTTCTATTATGTATTTCATTTCAAGTTGTAATGTTGAACTTATGTATGTATATGGTTTTCTAAAACTACTAAACTATTGATTAGTCACTAAAAGTGGCTAATATTAATTTTTAATATCTTTATATTCATTTTTCTAAAGTCCATAAACATTTTTTTTAGTGCATTACATAAATAGAACTTCATTTCTCATCTTAAATGCAATTCATGTTTAAAATGAAAATTTGGGACCAATCATTCATTTGTTTTTGGACAACATTATATTCATTTTATGAATTTAAAATTTTGGGATATGATTTATCAGTTTTCTTGGAACATTTTATCTTTTAGGTCCTATGGATGAATCCCAAGGGATGATGGAGAATTTTGCGCCTAAATACAGAAATTTTCTGGAGAAATCATAATGGGCCTAAGGCGCATTAAAAAAACATGGGGCCCACAAAACAAGCCCAATGTAGCTCAAATATATACAGTAGAAAGATAAAAATATGAGGATCATTTTATTCAATTGTGGCCGGAGATGATTCTGAAGTTTTCATGATGATAAAGGGATCTGAAGTTGAGATTTAAATGGTGGACCCGACATTAATGCACATAAATCCGTCCCACCATTTCAACCATAAATTCCAAACAGAGGAGAAAAATTTCCTGAAATGTTTAAATAAGATAGAGGACACCTGGAAAAAGATATTTTTATTCTATAACTTCTGATGATTCGGCCGAATTTAATTCGAAATCCACACGTCAAAATGGTGCACGAATCTGGATGAAATTTCCGGGTCAACTTCGAAACGTCAAAATACCTTAATTTTCTCACCTTCCTTTTGACTCTATAAATTAATGGGGATGGAATTTATTGTGGTGGGGTGTCTCTAAGGCTCCTAATATTCCTATATAAGGAGCTGGTGGTGAAGTAATTATCATATAACATTTTTATTTTAATTAATGTTTTTCTTTCAATTGTAATTTCCCATTTTTGTTTTGTAATGGCACCATCAATTTCTCTAATGTAAGTTTTTCATTCATGTTTAGTATTTTAATAAAATTCATTCTTCATCACTTTTTCTTTTCCTTTTATTCACATGTTGATACCATTGAATCAAGGTGTGAATTTACTCACACCAACACTCGTGAATTCAATCACACAACGGTGGAGTGTTCGTTTTGATTAATGTTTTTCTTCTTCAATCCCGCTTCTTTAAGTCGACTACCCGCTTCCATTGATAGAATAGCATCAATGGAGGGATAAACTTTTATGGGTTGATACTAGGGAGTCACATGGGGAGGATTGAATGCTATTTTATGTTCTTAAATTCTTAAATTTGTTCTTCATTTTAATAGTTCCTTTCTTTGATTTATCTTCTTCTTTATTTTCACCGACTTTAACGATGACACATTTTGAGTGCTAGTACGATACAATTCCTTAGAGTGCTCATTTAATTGATCCTATAAGTGAATTGGTCATTATACTTGAAATTTTATATGGATTAAATCAGAGAATGATATTGAGGGATTATTTCATTTAAACGATACCTCTTGAACCGATTAACAGAAAATCAAATGAAAAACTAATACATCCAATCAAGCCCAAGAGACAACCTAGGATCAACTCACCTTAATTAGTTGTTTTAATTCAAGTAATTTTATTGGTTTTGTTCTTTAAATTAAATAAATATTTCTTCAAATCAATCAACAACATAGTTGGTCACTTCATAGCCAATCCCGCATCTAATCAAAGTGTATCAAGGCTTCTTCTTCGGTCCCTGTGGATTCGAACCCTACCTGTACTACAAAGACCACATACCAGTAGGGTAAATTTGGGCGCAAACAAATTTTGGTACCATTTCCGGGGACCTAAGTAAATACCTTAGACCCTCATCTTCTTTTCTCATCCCAAATTCTCTATTATCACCCTAATTTCTCTTCTCTTTTCCCCTTTCTATTTCTGTGTGTCCAAAAAAAATCCCCAAAAAAATTTTCAATCAATTCCAATGGATTATCCTCCAAAATACCCTTTCATAATCCAATTATGTAATCAAGTTGGAAATCAATATTGGGAAACACCTCACATAGGGAATTTCATTGACCAAACCTTAATTGAATACACCACACCAGATGAGATGTACACTCAATGGGATGCTAAATGTTTAAAAGATCAATTTACATACCTATCAAGAATGATTAAAAGATAAATATTGAGGAATTACATGATGTCCAAACATCTATCAATCATAATCCTGAAAAAATTCTTCAAAAATTGTGTGAACAAATGGAAAAAATGAATTCAGAGGTATCAAGTTTGAGACTAGAACTACAAAGCATTAAAACTTATGTGGACCCCATTCCCACTCAAACCATCCCTTCCTCAATATTGATTGAAGAATATTGTAACACACAAACCCCTCATGCCTTTATTGAAGAACCAACCTTAGGATTTGGGATAGTTGGAGAGGATCAAGGAGTTTCTGAAGATTGCTTTAATCAAGAGGAAATTGATTTTTTGAATTCAAAAGATAATAACTTGAAATCATGGATTGCGTTTCCTGAATATGGCTCCATTAGTGAATTTTTAGGACCACCAATCACTGAAAAATTGGTAGAAATAACAAACATTGATCCTATACACACTTCTGATATTTAACTGGACAATTTTCAGGTTGAATATTATTTTCAAAATGAACCAATTCTTTCTAAATGTTTTGGAGAAGAAACTGATTTTGATTTAATTTGTCAATATCCTTTAAGAAATTTCAATGAACCCGAGCTCAAAATTATTTTACTTTATTCCAAACTCAAGAATCCCACTATAGGAGATAAGAAATAACTTTTATTTGTAGTTCATTCTTCTCAAGAAACCAATAATGTTGGAATGGTCATTGATGTCTTAGGAAAGACTAGAAATTCAACCGAATCAACCATTACCAAATTTCCTTGGACTTCCACACTCATTATTGACCATGGGATTTCACATGAATAAAATTATAAAAAAATCAATCTGAATCAAGTTGAAATGGATAAAAATGGGGTCCTAAAAATGTTGAAAGTGGGAATTATATAAGTTAGGGGGTCCAAGTTGAGCTAACGACGTTAAACAAAAGCGCTGCATGGGAGGAAACCAATGGTTTTTATGTTTCCAATAATTTCTAATCAGTTTTTATCATTAAAAAAAATTACTATAGACTATTGACCTGTTTTTATTTTATGAGTAAGGATGGGTATGAAAGGGGAGCACTGTATTCATCCCTGTCACACGGTGTGATATCTGAGTAATACCTTACCCAGAAATGTAAAAGAAGACAATGTATCATCAGTTTATTTTATTTATGTTTTTGTAGGTTAAAAAAAATAGACTCTTGACCTGTTCTTCTTTTATGAGTATGGATGGGTATGAAAGGGGAGCACCGTATTCATCCGTGTCACGCGGTGTGATCCCTGAGTAATACCTTACCCATAAATTTAAAAGAAGAAAATGTATCATTAGTTTGATTTAAAAAAAAGCATGGAAAACCATAAAAATGATGATACTTGGAATTAAATAAATCATTGTTTTGTTTGTTTTGTCTTCTTTGTTCTTCTTTTTATGGTTCAGGAACTATTTTTGGTGATACAAGTTCAATCAAGGAGGTTCCTACATCCACCAAGAGATCAAAGGAGTAATTTGGAGCATCGTGAACTTCAAATTCAAAAACCAAGTGAATTTATTCCATGTTTATCATTCTCAATTTCATCTTTGAACTCCTCTCCTACCCCCTTCTAACTTTTCTTTTCTTTAAACACTGGGGATAGTGTTATTCTAAGTTGGTGGGAGATACAAAATGATTTTTTTTATTTTGTGAATAAAAACATGCATGAAAATAAAAATTCCATTAACCTTGAACATGATAACACACATTGAAAACTCTAAAATTGGATATCAAATAATTTTTCATGCCTTGATTTTGATTTTAATGCTTGTTTACGTTCATGAGCATAGTTTTTGGGAAGTACGGTTGTCCGGTGTGATTTTTCAAAGTTTACATTCTCATCCTCTTAATAAAAATGCCACAATGCACGTCTACTGGATCGTGGGTGTAAATTTTAGTTCTTGGGTCCCTTTCATTATAGCATAGGGTTCTGGTGTCACTTTTAGTTTAATTTTAGTATAAAAAAAACAAAAATAAAAAAACAAAAAAAAAACAAAAAACAAAAAAAAAACAAAAAAAAAATTGAAAAAAATAAAGACCACATAGAGAAATGTTTTTTCCAAATGCACGGCTTCTGGCACTTGGGGATCATGACTCCATAGTTTTCATTCCCAGAGTTAGGCTTTATATCTCTATTGTAGAGCATGGAATTGACAATATGTGTGGCGTCCGACACTTGGGGATCGTGACTCCATAGTTGTCTTGCCCAGAGTTAGTCTTTTCATATCTATTGTGGTTAAAAAAAACAAAAAAAAAATCAAAAAAAATGGATACTCATTTTAAGGTTTAATGTGATTCCCACCTAGCGCTTCCAATTTTCCCCTTGAACAATAAAATGGGCCCCATATCTTTTATGATTCACAACACTTTATCATGCTTAATTGGAATTGGATGAAATGTGGAGATGAATTTGAATAAAGGAATGATCTTGGGATTGGGATATGCTTATAGAAATGGCTTGTTTTAAATTATTTTTATGGGTTTCATAATTTTTTTGTATGAGGTCTTTGGGTGAGCAATGTGTATTAAAATGTTTTTAGAAAATGGGATTTGAATTTCATATTTGTAATTTATTTTTCTCGGGACTTGAAAAACTCAAGTTGGGGGGTGTGATTAGTCACTAAAAGTGGATAATATCAATTTTCAATATCTTTATATTAATTTTTCTAAAGTCCATAAACATTGTTTTTAGTGCATTACATAAATAGAATTTCATTTCTCATCTTAAATGCAATTCATGTTTAAAATGAAAATTTGGGCTCAATCATTCATTTGTTTGTGGACAAAATTATATTCATTTTATGAATTTCAAATTTTGGGATATGATTGACCACTTTTCTTGGAACATTTTATCTTTTAGGTCCGATGGATGAATCCTATGGGAAGATGGAGAATTTTTCACTTGAATGCAGAAATTTGATGGAGAAAGCATAATGGGCCTAAGGCCCATCAAAAAAACGTGGGGCCCACAAAACAAGCCCAATGAAGCTAAAATTTATAAATTAGAAAGATAAAAATATTAGGATCATTTTATTCAACTGTGGACGGAGATAATTCTGAATTTTTCATGATGATAATGGGATCTGTAGTTGAGATTTAAATGGTGGACCCGACATTAATGCACATAAATCCGTCCCACCATTTCGACCATAACTTCCAAACGACTGAGCCAAATTTCTTGAAATTTTTAAAGATGATATAGGACATATGGAATAAGATATTTTTATCCTATGACCTCTGATTATTCGGCCGCCTTCAATTCTCAATTCACATGTCAAAATGGTGGACGAATCTGGACGAAATTTCCCGGTCAACTTCGAAACGTCAAAATCCCTTAATTTTATCACCTTCCTTTTGACTCTCTAAATTAATGGGGATGGAATTTATTGTGTTAGGGTGTCTCTAATGCTTTTAATATGCCTATATAAGGAGCTTGTGGTGAAGGAATTATCATCTAACATTTTTCTTTGAATCCATATTTTTCTTTCAATTGTAATTTCCCGCTTTCGTTTTGTAATGGCATCATCAATTTCTCTAATGTAAGTTTTTCATTCATGTTTAGTATTTTAATAAAATTTATTCTTCTTCATTTTTTATTTTAATTTTCTTCACATGTTGATACCGTTGAATCAAGTTGTGAATTTACTCACACCAACACTCGTGAATTCAATCACACAACGATGGAGTGTTCATTTTGATTAATGTTTTTCTTCTTCAATCCCGCTTCTTTAAGTCGACTACCCGCTTCCATTGATAGAATAACATAAATAGAGGGCTAAACTTTTATGGGTTTATCCTAGGGAGTCACATGGGGAGGATTGAATGCTATTTTATGTTCTTAAATTCTTAAATCTTTTATTCATTTTAATTGTTCCTTTATTTGATTTATCTTCTTATTTATCTTCACAGACTTTAACGACAACACATTTTGAGTGCTAGTACGATCCAATTCCTTGGAGTTCTCATTTAATTGATCCTCTAAGTTAATTGGTGATTATTCGTGAAATTTTGTATGGATTAAATCGGATAATGATATTGAGGTATTATTTCATTTAATGGATACCTCTTGAACTGATGAACATAAAATCAAATGAAAAACTAATACATCCAATAAAGCCCAAGAGACAACCTAGGATCAAATCACCTTAATTAGTTGTTTTAATTCAATTAATTTTATTGGTTTTGTTCTTTAAATTAAATAAATATTTCTTCAAATCAATCAACAACATAGTTGGGCACTTCATAGCCAATCCCGCATCTAATCAAAGTGTCTCAAGGCTTCTTCTTTGGTCCCTGTGGATTCGACCCCTACATGTACTACAACGACCACATACCAGTAGGGTAAATTTGGGTGCAACCAACTACCCATCCCTTCAAGATAAAACTTTATTTTAATCATGAAAATTTAATAAAATAATGCACTATCTTCAGGAAACCGGGGTCAGGGTGTTATAGTTGGTATCAAATGACATTTAGTAGAATCCTTGGAAACTAGATTTAGAAAATGTAGATTACTAAAAATCCCTAAGATAGACTTTTAGGATAAACGTACAAGAAAATAATTGAATTTTTTTAAGAAAGATATTATGTAGATATTCCTAGAAAATACAACCCCGTTTGTATACTACAAGTGGATGTGGTTCTGGCACAGATGTACTAAGAGCAACAACTCTAACAAGTTGTTTCGGGATTGACTCAGAGTAACCTGATACACAAAAACGGGAATTACTACACAAATATTTTGACACTCCTGTGGGATATTCTTTGGAAAATTAACATTTAATTTACCCACCATTATGAAGGATTTATTCCCCCAATGTAACCAAATTATATGGTTCTAGTATTTACAACGCATAAATTTATGTGATGTGATATACCATGTTTCGAGTTATAGAGAGTTCATAATTTTATGAGCTAATATAGTATATGGAATTAATTAGAAATGGAACCTAACAAAAGGAATGATAACAACACTAATGAATGTGATGAAAAAAGTAATAAGGATCACATCTCTAATGGTCTTAAGACATTATTTCGAAGAAAGATAGTCTCCTAAGTATCATCATCATTTGAGGAAATATTATCATGTGTTAAAAAGATGTGTAAATAATTCTCCAACTACTATGAATTTTAAGGGAAGTAATATAAGAATAGGTTGTAAGAGAAAAATATGGATAATGGGAAGAAGGGAAAGAAGAGTTTTCCCAGATGTGATAATTATGGAAGGAATCACCCTGGTAAATACTTTAAGGGAATATGAGTTTGTTATAAGTGTATATAAAAAGGACACCAAGTTCATGATTGTAAGGATAAGAAAATGTTTTCCAATGTATAATACTTCAACTGTAATTAGATGAGACACTATGCGAATCAATGTCTCAAGCATCAAAGGAATATTCCCCAAATGATGTTACTGGATAATGATCAAGTTATAATACTGTCGCAGATGAAGTGGAATGATGAATATTCATATTCCAGAATCATGTACTAGTTATAAGAATTATGGAATATACGATGATTGTACTATAGTAATTTTTCATTAATTATTTGAGACAATAAGTTTAATAGTAAAAAAACATGATATTTAGTGGAAAGTTAAACTTTTTTGGAAAATAAACGATTGAGGGAAAAATAAACCTAAATATATTCTTGATGTTGAGACAATAATGAAGATATGATTGGTTTGGATAAGTGATGACTACCTTGGAACTAATTGATAAATTATTTAATGTGCATCCAATTGTCGCATTTTGACCGTTCAATGTTCCGATGCTCTTCTAATGTGTATTGCAACACTCAGTTCGAATCCTCGACGATGATACTATTTAATATTCTATTGTTTTTAGTTGATTGTAATATGATTGGGGGGTTTGTTTGCGGAGCATATTAAATAATTTATGGATGATGTTTGATTTAACAAATTGATAGAGATTGGTGTGAGTTAATTTTTAGAAAGTTAAGCTTGTGATATCCTTGAACCTTGCTTTTATATTTCATTAAATTAACACCTACTTTACAAGATAACACCGATTGGAATTCCTAAGTGTTAAGGATTTAATCAAAGCCTTAACTTAACTTAAGGTTCTACTTTCAATAAGTTCATGTTTATGGTAGTGTATTTATGGTTCCAATAATCCATGGAAACCACATGTTAAACAAAAAAAGTCATTAATCCATGATATGTTAAGTCCAATATACACAATGTTAATTAAAATAATATTCATCGAGTAAAAGCTCTCAATCACTTAACATACCTAAATTACAACTCACCCCAATGAGAGATTTACTCATCCAGTGAAATGATTAGTAATCTAGTTTATTATGTTTATTATGGTGAATTAATAAGATAAGAAAAGGAAAGGAATAAGAAAAGAGTGGTGCATCGAACACACACACGAGTAGGGAAGAGAAATAACAAAAACACACTTTTGCTTGAATGAGAAAGTGAATGAAGAGAATTTTTTTCAAAATTATTTAGAATATTTAAAGAAAATTATTATTAAACTACATAAGGGATATGAGAAAAAGATATTATAAATAAATAAACATGCATTAAAACAGAATTACAAATACAAACACTTACGAAATTACAATTAAAAATGAACGAAAAGAACATGAAATCAAAGAGAGAAGGAAGGGTATATCAAGTGACAACATGAGTTTGTAATTTACTTCTAGGCCTTTAGAAGATCCTAGGTCGTGAAAATTTATCCTCCTATATTCTAAATTAAAACCATTTTGAAAGGAGAGGAGGGGATGTATTTATAGCCCAAGGTGGTGGGCTATTTTCATTCCAAAACTACCCCTCCACTTGGATCGATGATGTGGACACCCATACAGATGAATATTGAGATATAATCTTCTTAAAAGTTGTAGATAATAATTTTGGATGACTACTATCAAAATTTGGAGTAATTTGGACTTATGGATCCAAAGTTATGGATCCTTCCATAAACAATGTTAAACTGTCCATTTCTATCCATGATTTTTCGATGACCGATATATGAATAGATTTTTGAATATGAAGATTCCTTCAAGTATAAATGATTTATTCAACCAAGTCTTCCGCTTATATCTTCTCTCTCACACTAAAAAATATCATCTTGATTTGAAGAATAAATCATGAGATATGTCAGGAATAGTGTCCGAATTTTAATTTCCGTCCAGAATGGTGGGATGGACTTCAAAGCATCAGTTGGGCCCCTTGTTCGTGTAGTTGGACATTCAAATATTTATCCATGATTCTATTGGATAATCGAGAAAATATGGTGGATTTTTATATAATTTGGGTTTCGGGATTTAGACTAGTAACTCAATCATCATGGCTGATCCTGTTTCTTCATAGTTTCTTTGGGTCTTCTTGTGTGGACCATACGATCCTCCAAATGGAAGAATTGGTCCAACATTCCTTCTAATGAAATTTTTTATATTGAATTATGAATCATAGATACAAAAAACCATTCCATTTATATAAGTAGCCTGAGAGTTATTATTAAAACATTAAAAATACTAGAATCTAGATGAATTCCAATAATGCTCAAAAATTACATTTAATATTTAAACATTAATATTTCACACAAATTATGCACATTTTATATAAAATAAATAAAGGGAGTATATAAAAAGTTATGAAAATATTAATAACATAAACTCCCATACACTTAGTCTTGTGCATTTCCTCATGTGTAAAAAATATAAAAACATGACAAAATCATTTTCACTCACCAAAAAATATTAAAATTTTGTTTTCCCCAATCAGGGGAGGTTCAGAAAATTTCACTCATCCATATTGAATTCCACCACAATTTGTTACAGAATCAATGTTCCAAAAATAATTCATTTTTTCATGCTCAAATTTAGAAATGGAAAATAGTGGCACACAAAACTTACTCTTCTCAAGATGATAAAATTAATTTATGGAGCTTCACTCATTCACCAACCAAAATTGAAAATCTTAGAGTTTATAAGAGATATCAGCTTCCAATCCCTATCCTTAAGTGAAAAATAATCAATAGGTATTTTTAGGGGGTTTTCTGTGGCTATAGGATGGTAGGAAGATGTTATCCAAAAGATAGGAAAAAGGGGGTAGAATACCAACATGTAAAAAGGAATGAATTTGTTTTTGAAATGAAACATGGAAGGAAATGGAAAAACATATTTACAGGGGAATGATTGTTTGAATAAAGATGCAATAGGGGAAGAAAATTTGAAGGGGATGAGAATATGAAATATTTACAAAACACAAAACTTCTCCAAATGACATAAGTGTTTTTTTCTCCATTTTTTTTTTCATTTTTTGATAGTTGAACTTGAAAAAGATCAAACACTCATCTCCCAACCCATGTTTAATCTCCTCAAGACACTATTTTTAACAGTTATAACAAGATAAAAGGTTAAGGAAGATGGATTTTTGACCCACCCAAGACACAACCCATTCTTATTTTCATTTTTTTGATTTTTTTTGATATTGTTGTTGATATTTTTTTAGGATTTTTCAATATAATTTGTATAAGATAAACATATATAAATTCCCAAACCCCACTGAAGAACGAACTCTACCCCACAATTAAATTGATTATTTCCCTCAAGCATATGATAAAATGGTGAAAATCAACAAAGTGGTTCCCAAAATGAAATCCATTCCCCACACACTTAAATTTCAAAAAATTATACAATGAAAATACATGTTGATATTGGGTGGGATAAGGTATTGGGATTGTAATGTGAATATAAAAGAAAATGTTTTTATAGGCTTGAAGGGGCTTTCTAAAGGAGGATTAATGTAAGGGAAATGGGAGGCTATTTGGCTATTGTGATTCTCATGAGGTTCAGAAAATGCCTCTATCATATTAATGCCCACCAAAGTTGGAAATTCAGCTCAAAGGTTCACAAACTCAAGATTCAAAAATGGGGGGGGGGGTGAAAACACACATTTTGATAAGATATCCATAGTTTTCCTTGGAATGAAAGAAAATGTTATTCCTCACGGGTGGGGAAAATCATTTTCCAAATCAAAAATTGAGCATTCAAAATTTTTTTTTGACACAATATTCTTTATCCAAATTTATGAAGAAACCAAAAAATTTTGAGATGAAAACATTTATTTTTGACTCTCCAAAATGGTTGGAAAAAATTTTAAAATTTGAAGGTGAGTAATCATGACTCTTACTTTTTCATATTTTTAAGTAATTTTTATTATTGTTTTTAAGTTTTTTAGGTTTTTTTAGTTTTTTTTATAAAGACACACCCACACAAAAGATTAAATAAAAGCTATGATGAGGAATGTGGTAAAAAAAATTAAAGATAGGGGAAAAAGAAGAAAAAGGGAGAGATATGAAGAGATAGAGAGAGAGTTAAAGGAAAAGAGGTGCCCCCTAGTTTGGATTTGGTGGGTCACCATCTCCATCTGGTGGTGGGTCTACTGTGGATCTTCTGGAAGTTGATGTTGTTCTAGGATTGTGTGTTCTATCATGGTGATGCTTTAACCGATTTCTATTAATTGTGAATGTCCTTTTGGAAGAGGGGTCTTGTACTTGCATTGCACAGAATGGGTAAACATTAGTTATAAAAAAATAACCTTCCCATCGAGAATTAAGCTTACCTGGGTGAAGCTAAAATCGAGAATTAAGGATCATTAACTCTTATCCAACATGAAATAACTTTATTAGGATGTGTTTATCATGGAGTGCCTTGGATTTTTATTTGTAGAGATTATAATTCTCATAAGAATCAAGTTGAATCTCCTCCAGTTTAGCCAATTGCAACAACATTTCTTTACCAGATTTTTCAAAATCAAAATTATAAGTTTTTACAAACCAAAATGACTTATGTTGGATTTAAATTGGAAAATGACATGATTTACCAAAAACTATCCTAAAACGAGACATCCCAATGGGTGTTTTATAGGCAGTTCGATAAGCCCAAAGTACTTCACAAAGTCTTTCAGGCCAGTCTTTTCTGATGGGTTTTACAATTCTATCAAAAACTCTTTTCACTTCTCTATTAGAAAGTTCATCAATTCCATTTGTTTAGGGGTGATATAAAGTTGATGTTTTATGTATAACATCATTTTTTTTCAAAATACATTCCATGGTTCTATTACAAAAATGGGTTCCTAAGTCACTTATCAAGGCACATGGTGTACCAAATCATTGGATGATTTGTGTCTTTAGGAACTCACTAACAATATTTTAATCATCCTTTCTAGTGGGTTTTGCCTCGACCCACCTAGAAGAATAATCAACATCAAGAAGAATATATGTGAATCCGTTGGAAGAGGTAAATGGTCCCATGAAATCGATGCCCCAAACATCGAAGATCTCATTGAATATTAAAGGATTTTGGGGAATTTCATTTATTTTTGGAAGTTGTGCCAAACTTTTGGCAAGTGGGACATGATTGACAGAACTCATGTGAGTCCTTCAAGAGTGAAGGACATAAGAATCCAGAGTCTAAGACCTTTATGGAGGTCCTTTGTGGTCCAAAATGGCCACCACAAAGCATTGAGTGGCAGAATTATAAGATGTAAGAATGTTCATTTTCATCAACACATCCCCTAATTACCATGTCTGCCCCAGTTTTCCAAAGTTTATTTTCTTCCTAAAAATAGTATTTTGAATCACTTTTCAACTTCATTTTTTTTCTTTTGAAAATTTTACATGAAAATCACTAGAATCCAAGTAATATACAATTGGGGCATACCATGGTATTTTTGGAGTGAGAGATGAAATGTTCTCAGTTGGAAATTCTGGATCAATTATTTCAGAATGAGAAGAATTAGAAATTCAACTCAAGTGATCAGGAACAAGGTTTTCTTTTCCTGGTCTATCTTTTATTTCAAGGTCAAACTCTTGGAGAATTTGGATCCATCTTGTTAGTATCCATTTGTAATCACTTTTCTTAAGTAAGAAACTTATAGCAGAATGGTCTTTGAAGATGAGGATTTTTGCACCTAAGAGATAGGGCTAAAATTTATCTAAGGAAAAAACCAATGCTAAAAATTCCTTTTCAGTGACATTGTAGTGAGATTGAGTTTCATCTAATGTTTTTGAGGCATAAAAGATTATATGAGGAAGATTTTCTCTTCTTTGACCAGAAACAACCCCACTGGATCTATCAGAAGAATCACACATCAACTCAGAGGGTAAGGACCAATATGGGGGTTGGATTATCGGGGCAGATGTAAGAGCAGTTTTGAGTTCAATGAATGCTCTCTTTCAAACCTAATTTAAATGGAAAGTGACATCATTTTTGAGAAACCTAGTGAGTGGGAGGGAAATCCTACTAAAGTTATGGATTAATCGAAGATAGAAACCAATATTACTGAGGAATAAATAGATGTCACGAATGGAGGTGGTTTTTGGAAGTGATTGGATCACTTAAATTTTGGAAGGATCAACTTCAATACCATATTTTAAAACTATGTGACCTATAACAATCCCATTTCCAACCATGAAGTGGCATTTTTCAAAATTTAACACAAGGTTTCACTTGACAAACTTTTTAAGTACTAGAGAGAGTGAATGAAAGCACGATTCAAATGACTCACCATAAATGATAAAGTCATCCATGAATACCTCCATGAAATGATCAATGAATTCAGAAAAAATAATCATCATACACCTCTAGAATTTTTCAGGAGAATTGCAAAGGCCATAAGGCATTATACTATATGCATACGTTCCAATGGAGAAAGTGAAAGTAGTCTTTTCTTAGTCCTGAGGTGCGATTGAGATTTGGAAGTATCTGGTGTATCCATAAAGAAAGAAATAGTGTGACTTTTTGGCCAATCTTTCTAGAATTTGATCAAATAATGGAAGAGGGTAGTGATCTTTTCGCGTTTCAACATTCAATTTTCGGTAATCAATGAACACACGCCATTTTTTTCACTCGAGTTGGGACCACCTAACCAAGTTCATTTTTGAAAATAGTTATCCCACCTTTCTTAGGTACAACTTTAATTGGACTAACCGATTCACTATCGGAAATTGGGTAGATAATACCATCTTGAAGAAGCTTGGTGATATCTTCCCTAAATACCTCAAGTATGAGTGGATTGAGTTATATTTGTGATTTATTTTTGGTTTGGATGATTCCTCAAGATGGATGTGATGCATGAAAAGATAATTATTGATTCTTGGTATGTCATCTAGGGTCCAACCTAAGGATTTTTTGTTTTCCTCTAACACTCGAACAAGTTTGGACTCCTCAGTTTCGGTAAGTGAAGTAGAGATAATGACAGGATAAGAGTGATCATGGAAAAGGAATTCATATTTTAGGTGTGTAGGAAGAGGTTTTAGATCAGTCTCATCTTTCATTTGTGGGTTAGATAACTCAGGAATGGATGAAGGGGCTTTAGTTTCTTCAGATTCATTTTCCTTAATACCATCCAAGGTGGATCAGTAGAAATCAGAGTTGATGTGGGATTCAAGAGAGTTTTCAAGATCCTATAGATTGATAGATTATATCAGTGAAAGGTCCACATCTACTTCACCATTTATGAATTGGTTAATCATGTTTCATATTTCACAAGATCCTTTATCATTATAACATGACTAACATGATGGATTTGGGTTCAATTGACTCTTAGAAGTGTAATCAGAAGCATGGATTGAGAATGCAGAGTGATCCTCAGATGGGTATCGCATGGCTTGGAAAATGTTGAACTTGACCAGTTGGTAACCAAATTTCATGTATAATATTCCTTAATATACATAAATCTTGGTTCTCACTATCATTATGAATGGTCTTCCTAGAATTAGGGGAGATCAAGAAGAGTTCATCTCACCTTCAAGGTCAAGGACATAGAAATCTGTAGGGAAGATAAGATCATTGACACAGACAAGGAAATCCTCGATTATACCCTCAGGACTAGAGTGCTTAGATTGGCCAATTTAAAGACAACACCCATTGGATGTAAAGAATCTAGACCAAGGTTGAAAAATATGGATTTGGGCATGACATTAATTGAGGCTCCTAGGTCTATGGGTGCATCATCGAAGCTGGAACTTCTTATTTGGATTGGAACCGTAAAGGTCCCTGGATCTTTGCTCTTTATGGGAATAGATTCCTAGATGGAAACTTTTTCATAGGTCCTAAGTTTCCTCTTGTGGGTGCTCAATTCCTTAAGAAACTTGGCATACTTAGGGATTTGTTTTATGGCATCTAATAGGGGTATGTTGACTTCAACACGTCCAAACATGTCGAGCATTTCAGGATCGGGTTCAAAGGACTTATTTGGCATAAAAATGTCTTGAGGAAATAGAATTGGATTCCTAAGTGGAATAGAAGGAGGTGAGGGAATGGATTCGTGTTCCTTTTCAAGTTTCTTTTTATTTTCATTTTCTAGGTCAACATTCAAAGGTGGTTGGAGGACTTATCATGAGGCATAGAGATTTTTTCCTGATCTAATTGCTATTTTACTTACATTACCCCTGGGGTTTGGTAAAGGTTGAGCTGGGAGTTGGGAAGTATTTGATTTTTTTTGCTTGCTTATGTGGGATAAAGGTTGACCAATTTAGGTTTCAATGTTTTTGAGGCTAGAATGGGTGAAGAAGGAAAGATATTCTACTACACTTTCCCGTGGTTGCTTGGAAAAAGAGGCTTGTCCCGGATTGGGATTACCTTGATTTTGGTTCTTGGGAAAGTGATAGTATTGGTTTGGTAATTGGGAAGGCTCACTAGGATAGTTAAATATAGGAGGACCAAGAGGAGGATTGATCCTTTGGGGTTAAGGAACAAAAGGTCAAGGTTGTTGGAAGTTACCAACACTTTGACCATATTGGAATTGGTTTCAGTTTTGAGGAGGGAATTGATGGGGATGAGATATGGGATTACCATACCTCATTCCTTGGTTATAAAAAGAAGATAATGTATCATAATGATATTGTTTGAAGTTTCTAACAAAATAACCTGATTCTTGAGGGTTGGTGTTAGCATATGCCGCATTAAGCTCTATTGGTCTAGATGAATCAGATGGATCCTCTTAAAGTTGTGAACATGTGTCAGTTGGATGAGATGGGGAGATATAGATTCCACAGTTCTTAATATGTATAGGGAACAAAGATTGTGGTGAAGATGAGGTTGGGTCTTTAGATGCCATAGCTAGTTGTCGCACAAGACCCGAAAGTTCACTCATCCACTTGGTCATCTTGTTCATCTCTATGGATTGATTGTCTTGGACTTGTTTCACTTGAACATGTGCTTGAGTATATAATTGTTGTGTGTTTTTAGCCATGTTTATTATGATATCTCTTACAACTATAAGAGTTTTGTCAACAAGAGCACCACCACTTGCGGCATCAATTAGAGTTCCCTCCATAGCCAATAACCCCTCATAAGAATGTATTGGATCAAGAGTTGGTCAGGGATTTGATGATGTGGATAGGTTTGAATAAGATTTTTTAACCTCTTACACTATTCATGGAGTGATTCATTTTAGAATTTATGGATACCACTTATTTCTTTTCTTATGGAAGCAGTTCAAGAAGCTGGAAAGATTTTCTCTAATAAGAGTCGCTTCATGTCATTCCATGTGGTTATGGAACCAGGAGGGAGTTAGTAAATCCATGAATTAGTAGTGTCGTATAGGGAGAAAGGGAATTCTCTAATTTTGATTTGTTGCTCATAAACCCCTTGTGGATTCATGGTAGAGCACATGACTTGGTACTCTTTAAGATAAAGATATGCATTCTCACCAGCTAGCCCGTGGAAATGAGGAAAAAGATGAATGAAACCCAGTTTGATTTTGAAGTCAGCCTTTATGTTTGGATATTGAATACCAAGAGGTTGGTAATTAATATTATGGGCAACAAATTATTTAAGGATTTGTTCCCTAGGAATATCTATATCTAATTCAATTGGTTGGACAAGGATTGGTTCTTGATTTATTTGATTATCCCTAATGTTCCTCCTAAGTTGGAAAAGTTTTCGCTCTATTTCATCATAAAAAAATATAAGGGATTGTTTTGGAGGCTACAAAGCATTCAGAGATATTTTGGAAGAAAAAGGAAGACACTTTTTTCTGTGTGTTTGTTTGTTTATGATTTTTGTGAGAAGGCGGGTTTTTCTTTGTGTTTTTTTTCAATTTCATTTTTTTTGTTTTTTTTAAAATAACCAGAATCTAAAGACAATTTAATTATACCATCCCCAGAAATGGTGCTATATTAAAGCTCAGATGATTTTCATATATCCACCGTTCAATGTTCCGATGCTCTGTTAATGTGTATAGCATCACTCTGGTCGAATCCTCAGCGATGATACTTTTTAACAGTCGGTTGTTTTTAGTTGATTGTAATTTGATTGGGTGGTTTGTTTGGAGATATTTTTAAATAATTTATGGATGATGTTTGATTTTCCAAATTGATAAATATTGGTGTGAGTTCATTTTTAGGGAGTTAAGCTTGTGATATCCTTGAGCCTTGCTTTATATTGCATTAAATTAACACCAACTTCACAAGATAACATTGATTGGAATTCCTAAGTGTTAAGGCTTTAATAAAAACCTTAACTTATCTTAAGGTTCAAATATAAATAATATCTTGTTGATGTTAGTGTATTTATGGTTCCAATAATCCATGGAAACCTCACGTTAAACAAAACAAGTCATTAATCCATGAAAAGTTAAGTTCAATATACACAATGTTAATTCAAAGAATATTCCTCAAGCAAAAGATCTCAATCACTTAACACACCTAAATTATAACTCACCCAATGAGAGATTTACTCAGCCATTGAAATGATTAGTAATATGGTTTATTATGTTTATGATGATTAATTAAGAAGAGAACAAAAAGAAAGGGATAAGAAAAGAGTGGTGTGCTGAACACACACACGAGTAGTGGAGAGAAATAACAAAAACACACTTTTGCTTCAATGATAAGGTGAATGAAGGGAATTATTTTTGAAATTATTTAGAAAATTTAAAGAACATTATTATTAAACTACATAAGGTATATGATAATAATATATTATGAAGAAATAAACATGCATTAAAAAAAATTACAAATACAAACACTTACGAAATTACAATTGAAAATGAACGGAAATAACATGAATTAAAAGAGAGGAGGAAGGGTCTCTAATGTGAAAACATGAGTTTGGAATTTCCTCCTAGGCCTTTTTCAGAGCCTTGGTCGTGCCAATTCATCCTCCTCTATTCTTAATTTCCAACCCTTTTGAAAGTAGAGGAGCAGGTGTATTTATAGCCCAAGGTGGTGGGTTGTTTACATTCCAAAACTACCCATCCACTTTGATCAATGATTTGGACATCCATACAGAAGAATATCGAGATATCTTATTCTTAAAAGTTTTATTTAATAATTTTTTCCAACTACTATCAAAACTTTTAGTCATTTAGACTTATGGAGCCAAAGTTATGGCGTTTTCATAAACAATGTTAAACTTCCCATTTCTATCCATGCCTTTTCAATGGCCGAAATGTGAATAGATTTTTGAATAGGAAGATGCCTTCAAATCCAAATGATTTCTTTAAAAAATTATTCAAGATATATATTCTATTTCACACTATAAAATCTCATCTTTATTTGATAACTAGATCATGAGATATGTCATGAACAGTGTCCAGATTTTAATTTCCATCTAGAATGGTGGGATGGACTTCAAAGCATCAGTTGGGCCCCTTGTTCGTATAGTTGGACCTTAAAATTTTTACCCATGATTATTTTGGATAATAAATAACATATAGTGGAGTTTCATAAAAAAAAATTTCTTTGGGATTTAGACCAGTAACTCAATCATCATGGCTGGTCCAGTTTCTTTACATTTTCTTTGGGTCTTCTTGGGTGGACCATATGACCCTCCAAATGGAAGAATTGGTCCAAGATCCCTTCTAATGAAATATTGTATTTTTAATGAGGAATCCTAAAAAATAAAAAACATTCCACTTGGAGTAGTTGTGTGAGAAGTGTTATTAAAACCTTAAACAGGCTTGAATCTGGATAAATTCAAATAATGCTAAAAAATTACATTTAAAATTTAAACATTAATATTTCACACAAATTATGCACATTTCATATAAAATAAGTAAAGGGAGTATATAAAAAGTTATGAAAATATTAATAAAATCATATATAGATAAGGGATATATGCTATAATTGAAGGTAGTTATTGGATTATGTTCGTAGTTTTAATTTATCTATACACCATGGTGGCACTAAGATCTATAGATATTTGAAGGAACATTTTTGGTGGGACAACATGAAATGGGAAATTTCCAAAAATGTATCATGATGTTTAGTCTTCCAAGAGGTTAAGTCTGAAAGACAACATCCTATAGGATTCATACAACCTATAACTATTCCTATATGGAAATGGGATGATATCACTATGGATTTTCCCACTGGATTTCCAAAAAACTCGAAGTAAGTATGATTCAATATGTGGTATTTTTGATCGACTTACCCAATCTTCTTATTTCCTCACTATAAGGGAAGATTTTCCACTAGAGTTCCTTGCTCAGATCTATATCAATGAAGTTTTAAGACTTCATGGGGAACCTCTATCAATTGTTTCTAATCGTGATCCATGATTTACATCAAAATTCTAGAAAATTCATCAAAAGTATATGGATACTTAGTTTCGATTGAGTACTACTCATCACCCTCAAACTGATGGGAAATAAACAAGGATGATCCAAACTTGAGAATACATGTTGAGATCATATTCACTTGACTTTTAGGGTATGTGGGATCATTATTTATCTTCAGTGGAGTTTTCCTACAACAATAGTTTCTATTCCAGTATTTAAATGGCACCATATGAAACATTGTTTGGAAATAGATGTCATACACCAAAATATTGGGATGAAGTTGGTGAAAGTAAGCATGTGGGACTAGAGCTTGTGGAGGAAAGAAAAGAAAAGGTAAATATTATTAAAATCTATATCAAAGCAGCTCAAAGTAGGAAAAAGAGATATGTTGCTAATCAAAGGAATGTTTTTTAATTTCAAGAGGGAGATCACATTTTCTTGAAAGTATCTTCATGGAAGTGTGTTATAAGATTTAAGAAGAAAGGGAAACTAATCCATAAGTACATTGTCCATTCTAAATTTATGGAGATAATTGTATCTATGTCTTATCATTTGGCAATGCTTCCTAGATTCTCTAAAGTACACAATGTGCTCCATGTCTCATTATTGATAAAGTATGTGACAGACCCCACACATGTCCTCACTTTTGAAGGTATAATATTGGAACCTCACTTATCTTACTTTGAGGAGCCTATCTAGATTCTGGACACTAAAGACCAAGTGTTCAGTAATTAGAAAAATTGAATAATAAATGTACTTTCAAAAAATCATAAAATTGAAGAGGCATCATGGGATCCTGAATAACTTATGATGAAGAACTACCCAAATCTTTTTATAATGTACCATTCTGGTAATTTCAAGGAAAAAATATTTGTAAGGGGGAAGAATGTACAGCCGCAATAATTTAAAAATAAATTTAATATTGAATGCATGAAACACCAAGTCTCTATGAAACAAAAATTTGTTATAACCTAGACAATGAACATAATTTTTCCACTTCTGTGATTTGAATTTCAAAAAACTGACATACACAGTTGCGATCAGTAAGATATTTAGAGTCTGATAGGATCAACTTACATTTTTAATGAATAGAAACTTACCCTTATGAATATTAACATAAACTTATTAATATTAATTCACCCTTATGAATAGTAACCTCACCCATGAAAGTATAAAGAAAATTTAGGCACCTTATAAATGAGAGTGAATGTTTTAAAAATTAATAATAAAGTGTTGGTATTTTTGTGAGTAATAAATATTTCAATAAAATTTTAAATTAATAAATTTATTTAAAATAAAACTCAATTTCATAAATTGAATTCCTAAATAAATATTCTATCATCCTATGATTTTAGGATAATTTTATGAGACCTTAGTTAATTTTTCAAAGTATTATAAAATTAGTTTTAAATTTAAAATCTATATTTTTTCAAGTAAATAATGATTTTATTTAAAAATTAAATTTCACATATTTATAAAATTATTTTTATTAAATGGAGTCCATTTTTTAATTTTACACATCAAAAAATAGTTAGGGTTAATTTTTTTGTATTTTTCTGAAATACTTGAATTTTTGGTGAATAACGAAATTCAATAATTTAAAAAATATGCTAAATAAATAAATTGCTGCATCATTCTTGAGTCATGGATGATATAAATGGCCATTGTTTTGAAATAACATGAAATTATCACTATTTTCGGTCACATTAATCAATACTATTCATAATCTTGGGCCAAAATAATAGAATAATGATTAAAATAATGGAAAACCCTCCTATCCCCCACTATAAAAACCACCCCTAACTCCCTCTTCTCTTTACTAATATAAGCCTTTAATATTATCAAAGTTCTTCCCAAATACTCTTTACTAGTCCCTCCCAACATATAGGATCCCTTGTTCTTTCCAAAAGACCAAAACCCTTTCCTTTAAGGAGGTTCTCAAGGAGGTTATTTTAAGAGGTAAACCCTCTTCCTTTTCCATTTAATTTCATTTCAATTTATCTTCTTTTCTTATTCTCTTCTAACATCATATATATAATTGATCATAATAACTATATTATCATATATATACTGAAATTATATCATATTAATTTAATAACCATTATCAATATCCTTACTCTCCCTCTTTTATTTTTTAAACAAAACCGTCGTCTAGGAGGTGTCAATTTTCAACTTTCGCGGACGACGAAGTTTCATTCTTCAAATTATTCTTCAAATGTATTCATGAAACCATTTTAATTGTTCATATAGATTATAATGTTTAAAATATAATCCTTTTTATGTTTTGTAAGTAACATATTTACATAATACTGAAAGATAAAACAAAATGATTTCATTATGATCAATAACCGCCGTAATAATCTAAACGATTGTCCGAAAATGTATTACGTAATGATTCATACTCATTGTATATAAAAAAAATAATATATATAACCATTTAAACTTCTTTATTATCATTAAAAAAAATTCAATTCCAATTCTGTATAATTATACCAATTTTAATTGAACTTCACTACTTATAATCAAGCGAACCGATCATGAAATCAAGGAAACGAACAATCCGGTTTGATGGAATTCAATCATATAAATTATCAAAAAGGCCATAAATTAACTTAATAAAACTATAATTAATAAAATAAATGTATATAAGGTTCTGAATTAATTAATTAATGGATTTATTTTTATTATCCAGGAAGTTAAGGTCCAGTGCAGAACACGTTCAGTCATAAGGAAAGGGATTCCTTATCTCACTACCATTTTTTTGAGATATTCCTTATTCACCACTATTTCTTATGTATGGTGTATGTATACTGACCATTGAGTTATCATATCATTAATATATTTGTTTTCATAGTATTCAATATATCATTATTTGATTATTAACTTTGGGTCATATGATCCGATTGATTACAAAGCGGTAAGGGATTCCACCCAAACCTTCATTTTTTTATTTGGACTATTACTTTAATACCCTTACCCAAATGTAATGATTATTTATTTTTGCATACATATTATATATTCTGTTTTTATTTTTCAAAATATTATATTAATATCATTGCATATTTCTTTTATGGGAATTTTATGTCTTAAAATGGTCCCCTTCTTAATTCATCCCGATAAACAAGCCCGATTCAAGGGAACATCTTGAATTATTACCCATTTTCAAGTGAACTATATAATCTATTTCAAGACATCATTTTTTTTAAAATAACATATTTTATCATGAAAAAATTATCGCTTTTTATTTATGGTTTTATGGAAAAAACATTCCTTTCTGCTTTAAAATCACTTTAATATTTTCCTGAAATGCACTAAAATATTTTATTTCTAAAGACTATTAAAAACCATTTTTAGATGATTTAACTTCTGTGGGACATAATTTATGCCTAAAATATAATTTAAATGTCCATTTAATTTTCGTTTTTAGGGAATACATGTTTACAATCTGATTTTATAACAAATAAAAATGTTTTTTCAAAAGAACACTTATTTCCAAAGTAAAAAGGATTTTTTCTCATCTCACATTAAATTATATGAGGGATATGCATTGTTCACCACATATTCCTTTCATGTGGTGTGTGTAATACCCTTTGGTATATCATATCAAAAGTATCATTTTTCTCATGATATTCTAAGGGGTTATGATTTGAATGTTTCATGGTGGTATGAGACACTTTGGAATGTTTAAGGATTATTTCCTCAAGAATTTTTCAATGGTATCATTTTAGAGTATCTTCATCTATGTCAAAATACTTTTTTTAATATTGTACTTCATTGAGGTCTATCTATTATGATATCATCTACCATATTTTTTTGAATGGTTGATAATCATTTTGACTATGGATATGGTAATTTTATACCGTTCAATGGTTATAGTTAAAGTATTCACATTTCATATGCTTGTTTTAAATATGAATGTTTATGTTGTTTATGTTTCACCCTTTTCATATGAGGAATTTATTAGACATAGTAATTGATGGGTGGGTCCCACTATAGCCCCTCTATGCATCGGTAGGTCTCATGAGACAGACTAGTTTGGGGTTTTACCCATTTATGTATAGTCTTGGCACGAGGCATTGAAAAAATGATTATGATATTCGACATTATGCATTCCATCTTTATAAAACTAGATATTGATAGTCCATGTGATTATTCAACCAGTAGAATATCCATTGTTATGTTTTGTGGAATTATTTATTCAGTTTTTATTCCTTCCATATTATGATCAAGTTTATTTTTAAAGGCATGTGTTTTAGTTATTCATCGTTCCTAGTGTTTACATTTATGATTACTTCTGCTCAATTATTTACCCTTACTGAGAATCTAAGATCACCCCTTGATTATGTTTTATATTTCCTCAATATGTGAAGAAGTGTATTATTAATGAATTATATGGATAATCTATGATTCATAGATGTTTCTAATGAAATTTTTAATATATATTTCATTTGAAGTTGTAATGTTGAACTTATGGGTGTATCTAGTTTCCAAAACTACTAAACTACCCAGTCCATTGGGATAAAAATTTCTTGTAATCATTCCAATGTAATAAAATAATTCACATGATTTAGGAAACTGGGGTTGGGGTGTTATAGTTATCATGAGATTAAGTTTAGTAGAATGCTTGGAAACTAGATTCAGAAAATGTAGGTTAGTGAACAAAACCATAAGATAGACTTTGAGGATAAACATATAAGAACATCCTAGAATTTTGTTAAGGAAGATATTATGTATATTTTTGGCACCAAAATATTGCACGAAAGGGAGGGACGAAAAAGAAGGCTGGCACGCTGCCTCGCGAAGCACCGTCGTGAAGCACCGACGCGAAGCACCCCGAGCATCGCGGTCTCGCGAAGCTCCAGAGGCGGTAACTCTCCGCGAACACATTTAACGTTCGCGAGCCCGCCGCGATGCTCCAGAGGAGGTAACTCTCCGCGAACGCATTTGACGTTCGCGAGCCCTCCACGAAGCTCCAGAGGCGGTAACTCTCCACGGACGCCGTTGAGGTTTGCAAGCGCGCCGCGAAGCACCTGAGGCGGCGTGCGAGTTCTGCTTCACGACGCCCCTTCCCTATAAATACTGGACTCCCCCTGAGTCCCAAAAAATGGACAATCCGACCTTTCAGCTTCTCCTCTCCCGAATCGCGAAGCACCCTTTGCCCCCGGGAATCATGAGCTCCGCGAGGTACTTCTACTTCACGAGATGCCTTTTCTTGGTCTCGTTTTGGCCCCCTCTTCCGAGAGGGATGCCCTTCGTGAAGCTCAAGGGCATTCTCAAAGGAAGGGTATTCCCAAGGGAACCCGGGCAGCCGCGGAGCGTTTATGCTTCGCGAAACACCCAACCTGTACTAGTGATCCCTATGCTAAGGCAGGATCGCTCCACATCGCGAAGCATACTGCTTCGCAGCACCCTACTTCACGAGGCACCTCTTCTTCACGAGGCAGTGCTTCACGAATACTATTCTACTTCGTGAAGCACCCTCCACTCACACCTATTCCCCATGCTAAGGCCAAGGCAATCCACTTCGCAAAGCACACTCTTTTTCTTGGAAATTCCTCTTCCCGTGCGACCCTCCAGGTTTGCACGATGTGATTTTAAAGTCCCATGGACAATACCACTCGTAGCATTGCTTCGCCTAATGCTTCTTCGCATAGGCATGCTAACGGCTATTGCTTCTTCGCATAGCCATGATAACGTGAACCCCTCGATGGTTCGCTCCACAACCCCCCATAACCATGGCCTTACTGGTACATTCCCTTCCCCAAGGACCAGAGGGTACCAGTTATGTAAGTCCTAGTGGTGCGGAGCGAACCCACCTCATCCGAGCTGCAGGATGTTAAACTGCAAAGCACCACGTCCTTAACACATGATGTTAAACTGTGACCCGACCTCGTGCTTCGCATGGAGGGTCCCCCTAGCTCGAACATTTTTTACGCCACTCATCCCCACAGGAGTGGAACCACCCATCCACAAGGGATGATATCCTCCTTATTGGAGTGGCGTATGTTTTAAGGAGAAGGGCAACCCTAGTTCCCCAACTGATAGTTGCACCCCTGAATCTTCGTACTTCCCCACTACCAAGGACAGTGGAGGGCGTGATAGGGAACGTGGCACCTCCCATCATTGGTCCCAAATCCCTCTTTCACCGCGCTTTGTCACACTTCAGACTTCCATCCTAGAGTAAGTCCCAGCACCATGGGCCGCCTAACACATAATCCCATCTTCGCTTCTCACGGACGCATCCTTCACGATGTGATCGTCAGGTCCCTACAACCTTTTGTTTCTCACACCGAGCATGACTCATGTGGGCTTAGAGTGAGCACCGACCCTGACCCCTACACTTAGTAAACTACGAGGACTTTGATCCATGTCAAGGCATGGTACGTAGGAAGCCTCCATGAGGTTCAAGACATATTACTTGGTCGTTCATTCACATCGAGTTTCGCCCTCGTCTAGCATGACGTTAAACTGCACGCCCCCGTCCTGCAGGATGTTAAACTGCATACCCTCGTCCAGCATGACATTAAAATGTATGCCCCTTGTCCCGCATGACATTAAAATTCACACCCATTAAAACTACGAGGTTTTTGATCCATGTCAAGGCATGGTACGTAGGAAGCCTCCATGAGGTTCAAGCCCACCCATCATCCAATTCACGTTGAGTTCTACCTTCGTCCAGCATGATGTTAGACTGCATCCCAGTCCGACGGCAAGCCGTTGTGACCGACCCAAACTATGAGGAATTTGATCCATGTCAAGGCGTGGTACGTAGGAAGCCTCTACGAGGTTCAAACCCACCATCCGGTCATTCCGACCTCATTCACGTCGGTTCACCCCCGTCCCGCATGACGTTAAACTGTATTCCACTATTTGAACTACGGGGACTTTGATCCATGTCAAGGCATGGTACGTAGAAAGCCTCCCCGAGGTTCAAGCCCAACAATCATTGGCCCAGACCGTCTCCTTGTCGGTGTTCCAAGTCCCTCCCCCCATTTTCACCCGAACTACGTGGTATTTGATCCATGTCAAGGCATGGTACGTAGGAAGCCTCCCCGAGGTTCAAGACCATCTCTCATCGGACCAAGGTCCATCATTTACGTCGGTTTGCTGACGAATTCCATCAATCCTTTGAACTACAAAGACTTTGATCCATGTAAAGGCATGGTACGTAGGAAACCTTCCCAAGGTTCAAGCCCACCACTAGTGGACCCCCGGGTCTACTTTCACGTCGGTTCACCGATGACACCCTTTGAACTACGAGGTCTTTGATCCATGTCAAGGCATGGTATGTAGGAAGACTCCCCAAGGTTCAAGCCCATCTCTCATCGGACCAAGGTCCATCATTTACGTCGGTTCGCTGACGAATTCCATCAATCCTTTGAACTACGAGGAATTTGATCCATGTCAAGGAATGGTACGTAGGAAACCTTCCCAAGGTTCAAGCCCACCACTAGTGGACCCCCGGGTCTACTTTCACGTCGGTTCACCGATGACACCCTTTGAACTACGAGGTCTTTGATCCATGTCAAGGCATGGTACGTAGGAAGCCTCCTCGAGGTTCAAGCCCATCTCTCATCGGACTAAGGTCCATCATTTACGTCGGCCCGCTGACGAATTCTATCATCCAAACTACGAGGAATTTGATCCATGTCAAGGCATGGTACGTAGGAATCCTCCCCGAGGTTCAAGCCCACCACCCATCGGACCAAGCTCCACCTTCATGTCGGTTCACTGACGAAGCCCCTCTGAACTACGTGGTCTTTGATCTATGTCACGACATGGTACGTAGGAAGCCTCCACGAGGTCCAAGCCCACCACCACAAGGACCCTCCTGGTCCTCCCCATTCACGTCAGTTCGCTGATGATGCCCTTCGGACCAAGGTCCACCCTCATGCCTGTTCACCGACACCATCCTGAACTACGCGGACTTTGATTCCCTGCCACGGGGATACTTAGGAAGCCTCTTCAAGGCTCAAGCCCAACTTGACAGCTGCCCATGGGCTGGTCCCGGTATCGGCATCCCTTTAAGGGAAATCCCTCAATCCGATCGATTCTAGCTAATGCTCTGATCAGGCTGATCCGTCTCCGCTGGACGTTAAACTCGCGAAGTACCCTGTGTTAAACACGGAAAGATGAGGAAAACCTCAGATATGTGTCTATGGAATATAATTCCCCGCGCTCAATGTGGGATGCCTCGGGATTCCACGCCCTTGAGAAGACCTATGACCAGGGATAAGAGACAGACATGCCAGGTTCCCCAGCATCCAGACACGCTACTGATGCCTCAATGTGACTACTCCCCCGATTGAAGGTTGCTGCCCTGACCAGACCCTTTGGAATGTCCCGACAGAAGCAGTGTAATTAACCGGCGTCCATGGAAACATAGAACTGGGAAGAGTTTCATGAACTACATATTAAATCTATGAGGGAGACTCGGACTAGGTGACGAGTTCTGAGGAGGAATCCACAGGAGGAAGAACCGAAATCCCATCATCCCATTTTGATCAAGGAGCAGATGTCCCTGAATAAGGAGCGAATGCCGCCCGACTTTGGAAAGCGGGAATGCGGGGCAACAAGCGCAGCGCGTCCTCCTCCGCAGACGGACGGATGCACGCACCCCGACAAAAGCGTTGGAAACATAAATGGTGAACTCGACGTGAAATTCTTCTCCTCAATATGGAGATTAGTAGAGTTTGAGATACCAATAGATTGACGTGTCACCAGATCCAGATATCTGGTGCCTGGTCCCACCAAGAAAATAGCGGGCCTATCGTGAAACTCACCAGAAGTCGGGGCAGTAGAACATGGGGCACTACGTTCTGCAGCGTGTTGGTGTGGATCCTTCTTACAGACGTGGAGAATGGAAGGATACCGGGGCACTGGTTGTCAATCCTTTTCCTCTCAGTGCTGATGAGTTGATCCCTTCGTTTCTCAGGAATCAGGTTGCTGTTATTGAGACACGATCACCGCCTGCCCGCCTACGCAGGGGCAGGGGCAACTCCGCCACAGCCACCCCGCATGGCGCCACTACCGCCACGACGACCACCACATCGCAGAATACGGGGCATCCACGTCCCCTTTCCCCATCAGAGGTCATCCAGCGAAGGGTAATCAACAACCTCATGCGCAAGTACGAGGAGGAAGGGGTCATCCCAACTCGGGATATGGACCGCTTGGACCTAGAGGCCTCCAGGCCCCGCCGTCAACGCCGCCCTAATAGGCCGCGTAGGGAGCCCCTTCTCCCCACCCCAACGTTCAAACGTTTCGGGAGCCTGTCCCCGGAATGCCTTGACGACTCCTCACCTTACGCTGATGAGGCGGGCGCCGTCCGGCTCAGCCCGCTCAGGGTCCCGACCCAAGGGCTCCAGGAAAGAGCTCCCGCCTGGCCGCGTTAGCGCTGCCGTCCGACTCCACAGGAAGAGTGGGCAAGCCATGACCTTGCACAACCTGCACCAGCTCGTCTGACGCGACGTCAGCGCCGGGCCCCGGTTGAGGACGCTCGCCCAGGTGCGTCGACGTCAACAGCTATAGTGGCCCGATCCATTTCTGATGTGCATCATGAAGTCCCTACATACACTGAGCAGGGGAACTCCTTCACCCAACCAGGATCGAGACCCCAACCGCCCCACGGGCAGGCTGGGTTGACTCTCCGGGTTGCAGGCCCGAGTGGTGATCGCCGCGAACTAACCCGCGGTGATGCCACCCCGTAAGGAGGCCCTCCCCGTACCACTACTCCACAGAGCGTGGGCCTTCCCCGCTCCGAAGCTCATCATGGAGGTATGCCTCGTGCTACCCCATCTCGAAAGAAGAACTGCCCCACGATAGTGATTCTCGGCGCGGAAACCTTTCCCGTGCCCACTATACAGGGTATGGAGTCCATCCTCCTACCCCCGACCGCCGATCTGAAGGCACTATCCATCCAGTCCTTCTCCAACATGGCCCCCCCTACGTCCTCTCTGCAACTGGCAAAGGTCCTCCTCACCCCAGCAACTCGAGGAGTGAAGGTCAGCCTCGCTCCGCCCGCATCGACCATGGAGGTCCTCCCCATGCTCCTGCCAATTCCAACAGAAGCTCCGCCCACATGGGTGCTGTCCATAGAGGCCCTCCCCATGTACCCTTCGACATTTTCCCCAGTGCCCCTTGCACCTCGGCTATCTCGAGCGGGGGTCCTCTCCGCCACGGCGCTAGCACCGCCTCGAGACTACATGATAGGGATCAACCCTGTCCCGAAAAGCCACCCCGGGGTAGGAGAGTAGGTCGTCGCCGCCACAAGAAGAATCCTGGGAAAGCCTGGGTGGAGATCAAACCTGCCTGCTTATCTAACTCTGAAGCGAAATGCGACTCAGCGATGGAACCTTCTCCCCGCTCCTCTGTATCAAGGACTGGGGCAGGAACCAGACGTGTTAGCCTCATTCTCCCGGAATATGAGGTCCAACAGATTCCCATATCTCTCCACAGGTACATCCAGGAGGAATAATTCTTGGGAATTCCGCAGGTCTCGACCGTGTAGTCACCGCCATTGTCACCAGAAGCGCCCTCTACCTCTACCAGAGATCATAGAGAGATATTTTTGGGGCCAACAGCGGTAGAGAGACGACATGACCTGTCGCCGGTAGCCATGACTCCTGTGCCGGAAGATGTGGCTATCAGCCCATTATATCGTGACATCGTGGCCAGGTCACCTTACTCTCCAGAGGATGGCCCGGAATTCAGCGGCCAGTCAGCTCATTCACCGTATTCTCCGCCGCTGAGTTTACTATCCCAGAGGTCCGCCTCGGTACCGCTACCGGTCCCTCAGCCACCCCCGGTTGACGAGTGGGGCAATACAGGGCCAGACCCTGAGTCCGAGCCCAGGAGCTTCTGGAGTATTCTTGTAGCGGATTACTTCCCGGAGAAGTTCTGGCCGACGACAACGCTGAACTTTCGCGCACCAGAGTCCCTTACCCCTGAAGAAGTGGGGTGCTTTTGTCGAACCCTATGGGCGACACACTTCCGACTTCATTACGAACGAGTGGTGTACCCCAGAAGTCGAGAGCACTTCGAAGAAATCGGCGAGAAATGCCGCCTGATCGATTCGGCCGCACTCCTTGTGGCCCATCACCCTGAGTCGCTAGGCCGCCAGAGCACCCTTCAATGGAAATGTGTTCAAAGTTTCAAAGTACTCCGCAGAATCGTCAGGGAAGCTACACCCCATGTGCAAGTCCGTGGTTGGGGACACTATGCTGCTATCCTCTTCGACCCTATCTGACGACAACCTGATTCGTTACGCGACATCGAGGATATGCCATTGGGAGGGGTCGCAGTCCACATGGCTGACGTAGTGGACAAGGAAGATGAGCTTGAATTCCTTGATGGAGACTTACCCCCCGAGGGCATACCGCCACTGCTGGACCCATCAGGGAGGGTTACCCGTCAGCAGAGGAACCTGCTAGGCCTCCCCGTACCCACCGAGTCGCTAGTACTCGGTCGAAATACTGGCAAGGGTAAGGAGCACGTCAGAACTATCAAGCACTCCGACCCGTCTGCCTATGTGCAGAAAACTAACGAAGATCCCGAGAAGGCCACGTTACGCCAGCAGCTTGCTGAGCAGAAGAGGCTGGTTGATGAACTCTTGGCTGAGCGCGCCGCAGAGCGGCGACCCAACTATGGTAATCCTAGGCCGAGGTAGGAACAATTTCCCCTGGTGAGATGCCTTCGGGCAACCCTGATCATGCTACTTCCGCAGACAGGGTAAAAGCTGGAACTTACGGCAAGAGGGCGCAATACGTCTCTCCAAACCCCCCGAGCGACGGGGCAATTTGAAGAATCCAGGCTGGGTTCCCCCAGTCGCCCCGCAGGTCGTTCCGCCAGTTGATCCGCGAGCTGCCGAAGCCATCTATCGTGTTGAAGAACCTGGCAACGCACTTGTGGTTAGGGATCCTCGTCAAGATAGGTACCCCCACCCGGATGATCTTATAGCGGCACTCACAGCCCGCCTCGAAGCGTTGGAAACGTGGCAGGTGGCGGTCCCACCGGATGGCAAGCCGTATCCCGCGTGGGTGGATGATATGCCCGCACCCCCGGGTTTTGGGAACCCCACTTTCTTTCCCTTCAACGGGAAAAAGGATCCGCCACAACACTTGGCTCATTTTTCTTCTAGGTGTGGCCCCATGCTGGGGACCCCAGCTCAGCAAGAAGCCGCCAAGCTTCGATGTTTCGTATAGACATTGGAAGGTCCAGAATTCGTCTGGTACAGCCAGCTCCCTATCAGATCGGTAACTGGTTGGGAGGATCTCCGCCGACAGTTCCTATACCAGTTCAACTCCACCACGCGGAAGACCAGCATTGCAGACCTCTTCAAGTGCAGGCAAAGGCCTGATGAGCGAGTCGCAGATTTCATCGCCCGGTGGAAGGGACTTACATATTCCCTCGATATGCCACTGACTCAGGAGAAATTACTGAAGATGTGTGTGGGGAATGTCAAAACATAGCTAGTACCCTCCCTGATTACCCAGAACTACCCTGGAGGGTTCAGATATTTCTCAGATAAAGCTCATCGGCTTGAGGAAGCTCTGCAACAGGCTAGTCAGGCACGTTCGTTGCCCCCTATGATCCCAGCAAGGAGGACTGCCAGAGCCTAACCGACCATGGTGGCCCAAATAGAAGCCCCTAGGTAGCTGGAATTACTGCCGGTGGCACCATCCCCGTAACCCCGCAGAGGTCCTCCACCTCAAGCACAGGCTCCTGCCTAGCAGCGACCGCCTCAGAACCGACAGGTTCCCCCGCGCAATGCGCCACCGCCACCTAGGAAAGACAATCAGGCGCCGCCTCCTCGGCAGGCCCCTCCAGCCCCTCATCAGGGCCAGGTCCCCAGGACCCCCTATCCGGAAAGAAGGCACCAAACTTATTCGTTCAACGAAAATCAGGTCCCTGGCTACTTCCGAAGTGCTCTAGAGCAAGGGATTGTGCGCCTGCCCGAGTGCAGAAGGCCGACAGAGGCGAATCTCACCGATCACCCCAACTACTGTCCCTATCATCGGATCCTGGGGCACACCCTCAAGCAATGTTATGTGTTTAAATACTGGCTTCAAGACCAGGTCAACAATAACATAGTCAAGTTGGGACCAGCACCAGCGCAAGTGGCAGGTGTCTTTTCAGGGTCAGAAATCGGCAGCGACAGCGAAGGCGAGTGGCAGCAGGTTCCCAACCGCGGATCCCAAAAATACGATGATTGGATGGCTTGAAAAACCATCGTCCGTGCCCATGGTATCATCTGGGTGTTCCTGAAGCAACCAGAACCTTTAGAAGAAGTATTTGGTACCTCCGCATCGTCTTCACAGTCGACCTCTTCCCAAACGGGCAAGCAGCGACGACGCAAGAAGAAGCAACGCGCTCCGCCAGTGTCATCGTCATCCCGCACTCTCGGAAACTTTATACCCCCTGAAATGGGGATTCCTCCCAGAATCTACCCGGTACTGGATGACTCCTCGAGCGACAGCCAGGGGTATGCTTCGGTTAACACCGTGGAGCTGGTAAAGCCCTATATGACTCCCGACGAGGGGGAACGCCAGGAAAACCTCCCCAACGTTTCCAGCCGACGTCAACGTCGGCGGAATTACAACTGCGCCGGTCATTGAGGTACGTCAGCGGGCACTTTCAGCCAAGCCGTGCATGCTACTGAGACCAGGCAGCAGGCTCAACGTAGAGCTCAGCACACGCAGCCCCATCTAACACCCTCAGCTCTACCTCCACCGCCGTTTGTGCTACTAGATCAGGGAGAGCTGCCTAGTTCGTGTCACAGTCAGTCTATCCTGGCTACAGGACAACCTCCGCTGTCCAATCCTTTTCTGACGACTACTCTCCAGGCTTCAACTAGTAGGCAGCAGGATGTACCCAGTACTAGCTGATCGCCGGTTCAACCGACAGGACCCATTATGCCTCCAAATGCCGAACGACCTCCTGTAGGCAGAGGTTCGCGTTTGGCATGAAAGTATGATGTCCTGAAGCACCTGGCCGGCATTCTGGAAAGGCTTTCTATCCTTGAGGCCCTTCTCCTGTCATCTGAAATGCACGAGGCACTTGCTGAGGCCTTAAGGAGCCCCCTCCAGTTTGAGACGGAGGTAGCAGCTACAGAAGCCTTCCATACTGAGATGATTTAGAACGCCGAAGGTCAGGCGGTTATCTCTTTCTCCGGTGAAGATGAGGACCCTCCTATATAGGGGCACATTCGCCTGTTTTACATCACTGGCCACTTCAATGACGTGGAAGTCCGCCGCTGCCTCGTTGACACGGGTTTCGGAATCAATCTAATTCCGACTCGAACGTTGCGGAAGTTGGGTCTGTCTAAAGATGATTTAACTTCCTCTAACCTCAGAATCCAGGGGTATGATAGGACCGAGCAAACCCCAGTCGGCAAGATCCGCCTGAAGACTCAGTTCGATGGATTAATTGCCAGCACCGAGTTCATGGTCGTTTCTCAGGACACCGCCTACAACGCGTTGATGGGTAGGCCATGTCTCCATCTGCATGCAGCGGTCCCTTCATCGTATCACCAGTGTCTCAAATACTCACTCAACGGTCGAGTAGGCGTGCTCCAAGGAGATGCGTCCCCTTTCGCTTCTTGTGAGGCCCGCTATCTGGATGCAGGTTATTACAAAAGTAAGGATAAGAAAATCCTAGTACATGAGGATGAACCCTCCCCGGTCACAATTGATCCCTGGGCAAGCATGGATGACACCTACGTCCTCCCGATCCACCGATTGGAGGCCACGACCCCCGACATGGAGCAATGTTTTGTTGTTTCAGGTATACAAGGAAGGCATGTTCCTGTGTCCAAGCGGCGGTGAAAAATCACCTCGTACTCCTACATCAACCAGGCTCAGGGGATCCTGGAACCTCCTACCCCTGTATGGTACCGGGACGTCAAGCTTATGACAACGACGGTACGCCATACGTGTATCTTTCTCCAGGATGGAATCCACCTACTCAGGCCGACATGTCACCACTGTTTTGATATCATCAAATGTGGCCCCTTAGGCAGAAGGCCAGATGGGATAGGGTCGACTGCCTTCATTGCTATGGTCTCAATGGCGAGTGAGTCTCCTGATATGATGACCACTGCTGCCCAAGCCGACACCAGCTTCCCCCTAGGTTTTGATAGACCAGAAGTATCTCCCGTCATGGGAAATTTCCCCATGGGTGGGGAGGAAGACCTGGAGGATGCTCCCCCCGCCTTTGAGGAAGGCGTCTCTACCACGGTTGATGAATTGGTACAGGTGAACCTTGGTAGCGAGGAGGATCTGAAACCCACATTGATAAGTGCATCCATGTCACCCGAGGAGCGGCAATAGTACGTAGACTTCCTCAAACAACACCCTGACGTGTTTTCCTGGAGTTACAACGAGATGCCAGGACTAGATCCCCAGGTAGCCGTTCACCGTCTGGGCCTCCCGGCAAAACATCGTGGGTTTAAGCAGCCTCCCAGGAAGATGCACCCTTCTCATGGTGCTATGGTTGAGGCCAAAGTTGACAAGCTTATCAAAGCCAACTTCATTAAGGATGTCCAGTACCCCAAGTGGCTTGCCAACATTGTTCCAGTCAGGAAGAAGAATGGGAAGATCAGAGTCTGCATCGACTTCCGTGATCTTAATCACCACTGCCCAAAGGATGACTTCCCACTCCCGGTGACGGAGTTCTTGATTGACGCCACGGCCGGGTTCCAAGCTCTCTCTTTCATGGATGGGTATTCCGGGTACAACCAGATCTGGATGGCCCCCGAAGACGAGGATTCCACTGCCTTCAGGGCTCCCCAAGGTACCTTTTGCTACCAGGTTATGCCATTCGATTTGAAAAATGCAGGTGCCACTTATCAGAGGGCCATGCATCGCATATTCAAGACGATTCTCGGGGCATTGGTGGAATGCTACGTAGATTATCTCGTAGTCAAAACATGTCAGTGCCAGGACCATCTCAAAGACCTCGAGAAAGTGTTTGGTTTCCTCCGTTCTCGTCACCTAAAGATGAACCCGTTGAAGTGTGCCTTCGGGGTCACCTCTGGGAAGTTCCTGGGATTTGGTGTCAAATACCGAGGTATCGAGATCGACCCGGAGAAGATCAAGGCCATCATCCAAATGCCTCCCCCGAGCAACATTCGGGAGCTTCGAGGCCTCCAAGGCCACTTAGACTATATACGCCGATTCATCGCGAATCTGGCCGGCAAGTGTAAGCCCTTTTCCCGGCTCATGAAGAAGGGTGCCGCCTACGAATGGGATGAGGAGTGTCGGACCGCCTTTGAGGAAATCAAGCAGTATCTGCTCCAACCTCCGGTCTTGATGCCACCCGTCTCCGGAAAGCCGCTGGTCCTTTACGTGACCGCCCTGGAAAGTTCCCTCGGTGCGCTGCTCGCCCAGAAGAATAACGAGGGTACTGAGAACAGTCTCTACTATCTCAGCCGCATGCTTCTCGATACGGAGGTCAGATACTCCCCTATCGAAAAGAGCTGCCTTGCGCTCGTCTTCGCCGTGCAGAAGTTGTGACATTACCTGCAGCACTATGAGGTGCAATTGGTCTCCTGGGTAGACCCACTGAAGTACATCCTGAACCACCCCATGCTGACTGGCCGACTAGCACGGTGGGAAGTGATTCTCCAGTAGTTTGATATCAGGTTCGTACCTCAGAAGGCCATTAAGGGATAGACATTGATAGACTTTTTAGATGCCCATCCAACCTCAGCGGATCAATCCCTAGACCTGGGTTTTCTTGATGAGATGATCCTCTCAATCGATCATGTTGTCCCGTGTTGGAAAATGCATTTCGACAGAGCCTCCCAGAGCCCCACCGGTAGGAGGCTCAACGATCCCAAGCTCAACAAAGTGGGCCTGGGTATTGTCATCATTACCCCGACACAAGCTGTCCTGCCATACTCATTCCTATTGTCAGAAGGCTGTACGAACAACGAGGCAGAGTACCAGGCTCTCATCACCGGCCTCGAGTTGGCCCTTGAGATCCATGTGCCCCATCTACATGTGAAAGGAGATTCTGAGATGGTAATCAAGCAGGTTAATGGAGACTACGTTGCCAGGAAGCCGGAGCTTGTACCTTTGCTGGAGTACACCCTCCGCCTGATGGCCTAGTTCTCTTCTCGACCAGAGGTTACCCATGTCCCGCAGTCACAGAACGGTCAAGAAGTCACCTTGGCTGGCTTAGCCGCGTCGCTCGCAGAACTCGAGAAAGATGATTTGATCATACATGTGGCACACTAGAGAGTCATTGCCCCCGTCACCCAAGAGGACAATGATGGCCTGTGGGTAAGTCATCTCACCGCCGGACCCTCCACGTCAGGGGTCCCGGGTTCGTCAGACGCAGTGGTTGAAGCCACTCCCGACTGGAGGGAACCTTTTGTAGAGTATCTCCAAAATGGTCGCCTCCCGGACGACCGGGCCAAGCGCGAGTGAATTCGACGCTGCGCGCTACAATTTACCCTCCAGAGCGGCCCCAGTCTTGAACAGATCCTTTATAAGCAGAGTTTCGATGGTATCCTCCTCCGTTGTATCCAAGGAGTAGAGATACCTCAAGTTATGCAAGAGTTTCACGCCGGTTCCTGTGGCGCCCATCAAGCTGGGCCGAAGCTGTCCCATCAGATCCGGAGGTTGGGGTACTTCTGGACCTCTATGATCCACGATTGTATTGGGTATGCTAAGAGATGCCATGCGTGCCAAGTTCATGCCAACTTCCTGCATCGGCCGCTGGAGCCCCTCCACCCCACCAAGTACTCTTGGCCATTTGTAGTATGGGGACTTGATGTAGTGGGACCGTATCCACCGGCAACAGCCCGCCAGTGTAGGTTCATCCTGACTGCTATAGATTTCTTCTCCAAGTGGGCAGAGGCAGTTCCGCTCAAGGAGGTCAAGGCCTGTTCCATCGCTGACTTTGTGAGCTCCAACATTATCCACCGGTTTGGGGTCCCTCATGCTGTCCTGACCAATAACGGGACCAACTTCCGAGCGACTGAACTGAGGAAATTGTACGCCAAGTACGACATCTGTTCAAACCATACCTCCCGCTACCACGCGCAGGCAAACAGACAGATCAAAACATTCAAAAAAACCCTCTCTAACATTCTGCAGAAGATGGTTGGTCAGAATAAGAAAAGTTGAATGGACAATCTCCCCAACGCCCTCTGGGATTATCAGACGACGACTCGCAACTCTACCCAGGTGACCCCATATTCCCTGGTGTATGGAGCTGAGGTCATCCTACCCATTGAGATCCAGCTGCCATCGTTACGCACCGCAGTCTATGATCACCAGACATCAGATGAGGTAGCCGAAATCCGTCTAGCTGAATTAGAAGCACTGGACGAGAGCTGGATTCGTGCCCTGCACAATCTGGAAAGGAATCAGGATAAGATAGCGAGGTCCTTCAACAAGAAGGTTTGTCTCCGTTCTTTTCTACAGGGCGACCAAGTACTGGCCCTTCGAGCGCCAATGATTCCCGGTAGGAAACTGCCCAAATTAGAACCCAAATGGAAAGGGCCTTATATCATCCATAAGGTCTACCCCAATGGAGTATACTCCTTGGTGACCACGGATGGAGAGCGTATAACCCCTCCCACCAATGCCAAGTTCCTTAAGCGATACTTTGCCTAGGACAAAAGGATCCTGCACGACCCTAAACTGTGAAAGGGTCCTGCACGACCCTAAACTGCAAGAGGGTCCCACATGACCTTAAACTACACGTTATGGTCCAACACGACCTTAAACTGTAAGGTCCTGCATGACTTTAAACTGCATCTTCGTCCTACAAGATGATAAACAACAAAATGGTCCGAGCTCTATAACTTTAAACTAAGATCTCCCCCCGTCCTTACTACAAGATGTTAAACTGCAAGCCAGTCAGGCCTTCCTGACCGAGGCTCAGCCTCAGGCCCCTTGGCCTCCTCGGGCCCCAAGGCCCCCCGTCCTTACTGCAAGACGTTAAACTGCAAGCCAGTCAGGCCTTCCTGACCGAGGCTCAGCCTTAGGCCCCTTGGCCTCCTCGGGCCCCAAGGCCCCCCGTCCTTACTGTAAGACATTAAACTGCAAGCCAGTCAGGCCTTCCTGACCGAGGCTCAGCCTCAGGCCCCTCGGCCTCCTCGGGCCCCAAGGTCCCCCGTCCTTAATGTAAGACGTTAAACTTCAAGCCAGTCAGGCCTTTCTGACCGAGGCTCAACCTCATGCCCCTTGGCCTCCTCGGGCCCACGACCCCGTCTTCACCGCGAGACGTTAAACCACAAGCTGGTCAGGTCCCCCTAACCGCGGTCTAGCCTCAGGCCCCTTGCTTTTCCCCGACTTACCCTCCTGCGGTATTTTAAGGTATGGTGTGGGACTACATCCTCATCCACGTCGGATTACTTTTTGTACCTTACATATCCCCAAAAGAGATGCATCCTCATCCCGCATGACGTTAAACTACATCTTGAGAACTACGTGTGGCTTGATTCTCATCTCAATGGGATACGTAGGAATGCTCAGACACCTCGTCTTGATCCCAGCCCCAAGATTTTCTCTTCCACTATCCCCCCTAGGAATAGTTTCCTTGGAGGATCCTTGTGTAGCGAGGGGTAGGATTTCTTATCCCCGCTCATACAACTCCGCTCATACAAGTATTGTAAGGGTTGCACTATGTGCCCACTCCCGTTCTTCTATCCTCCCACGTCCTCACCACATGACGCTAAACTGCATGGCCATAAAGAACTACGTATGGCTTGATTCCCATCCTAATGGGATACATAGGAACGCCCGGGAATTTTGTCCGTTGGCCTAGCCCAAAATCCAAAATCTTCCCCTCGGGTCATGATATGGCAGCGTGCACACTTTTTCCCCAACTCACATCGAGCAAGCCTCGACCCGGCTGCACATCCCCTGGAGATGTTTGCCTCTTTCGTGGATGGATACAGCTATGCTTCACCCACTCCTTGATTGGGATTCCATCATTTTTGCACACCCAGAGGGAACCCCAAGAACGGCCTGGATACTCCACCCAAGGGCTCTCCTACCGATACGGGCCAACGCCCCCGAGGGTTTTCAAGCAACAAGCTGATACAAGTCCCGTGTTGCGAATTTGGTCAGCGGTCGACACTCATTTGTTGCTCCCATATCGGGTCACCATGGGAAGGCTGTGTTTCAAACATGGACAATAGTGTCCTGGATCTTCGGGTCCACCCCGAGATGTCCCAAACATCGAGTGCAGTGATTCGTTCTGCCCCATACTAAAGTGACAAATTTCCCCCCCGGGTGGTGCTAGCGATCGGGCCCACGGCCCCGATTCCCCTATAAAGGGGTGTACGGTGTGGTGTGGGACTACGTCCTCATTCATGTCGGGATCATGTACCATGCTGTATGCCTTCCCTTACAAGGCTCAGCCTTAGGCCCCTTGGCCTCCTCGGGTTCCCGACCCCCGTCCTCATGTAAGATGTTAAACTGCAGACCAGTCAGGCCTTCCTGACTGATGCCTGACCTTAGGCCCCTTGGCCTTCTCGGGCCCCTCCGCCCGACCTCTTACCCAGGGTGTACGGTGTGGTGTGGGACTATGTCCTCATTTAAGTAGGGGTCATGTACCATGTCGTATGCCTTCCCATACGAGGCCCATCCATAGGCCCCTTGGCCTCTTCAGGTCCCCGACCCTCGTCCTCACTACAAGATGATAAACTGCAAGAAGGTCAGGCCTTCCTGACCAATGCCTAACCATCAGGCCCCTTGGCCTTTCCGGGCCCTGGCTCAGGTCCTCTCTTATAGGAGTGTATGGTGTGGCGTGAGGTTATTTTCTCATTCACATCGGTCTCGTAATGACCGCACCATGTATCTCTCCTTCCGGAGTTGTTTCGTCGACCCCTCTTCGGCGGTTCACCAATGTGCCTAAGAGTACTCTGGTTTATTACCTGAAATGCCAAGATTTACTCGGACACGTCCGCACCCTCTTTCCAGGCTTTTTGTATCCCTGCATCAGGGCTTCCATCATCTTTCACACCTGGAGGGACCCCCAAGAACGGCCTGGATACTACGTCCAAGGGTTCTCCTACCGTTACGGGCCAACGCCCCCGACGGTTTCAGACAAAAAATTGATAAAATCTTGCGTTGCGAATATGGTCAGAGGTCGATGCTCATTTGTTGTTCCCACCTCAGGCTAACGCAATATGGACGCTGAATTTCCACCATGGTTAACCGTTTTCCTCTATCGCCACACCAACCCATTAAGCCCAAAATGTTGGGTACACAATTCACACCCTTCATCCCTTCATCATGTCCAAGTAGAGTCTCAGAACTCTTGGTACTTTTTCCTCTGTGCACGTTCACGTGTTGGGGGAACAAGCCGCATCAAAGGTGTCCTTCGGGGCTCTATAACAACTCCCGTTTGACTCGCCCCAAGTATTGCGATGAGGATACCCCCCTTGTTTCCCACACCGAGTTTAACTCACGTGGGCTTAGGAATCGGGTTGACATCTGTGCTTACTCGGGAAGTTGTCACCATTCACGGTCCGAGCTCTAAGACCATAAACTAAGATTCTCATTTGGAACTACGTTCAGCATGATTACCATCTTAATGGGATACATAGGTATGCCCAGACCCCTTGTCTTTGGGTCCAGCTTGAGTTCAGAAAATTCACCTCTCTGGTCCTGCCTTCAGGACCCCGACTACGGGACCGCGTGGCATAGTGTAGGATTATGTCCTCATTCACGTCGGGTTTGCAATAGCTGCACCACACACACCCCCATTATGAGAGTTAGACCTCCTATTCCTTGTCCAGAATGACATTAAAAGGCACCCTTCAGAACTACATGTGGCTTGATTCCCATCCTCATGGGATATGTAGGACCGCCCGGACGCCTTGTCTTCAGGTACAACCCATTTAGGGAGCCAGTCTCTCCCCTTTTTTCACCTCTTACCTCTATATAGGCCCCTCATCCTAAGGTCTCCTCTCCGAGTGGAGTATAGTGTGATGTGGGATCATTTCTCCATTGATTGTGTCTCATGACACTGCGCACATTCCCCGCCTAGCATCGCCTCTGCTACGTCTGCGCTGCATGACGATAAAATGCATGCTTGGTCCTATCATACGACCCTAAACTGTGACATTATCGTCCTAGCCGCACGACGAAAAACGTCACTGCATTGTGGTGACCTCGTTCTAGAGGACATCACGTTGGGTATTGGTCACATGCCATGCCATTTGTCAACACCTATCACGACTTGATCCTTGTGGCGACACCACGACCTACTACTCTAGGCCTGTCGCTTCACAAAAAAAACCACTCACCTTAAAGAAAAAACAAGATTTATCAAATTCTGCTTCTTTTAGTGCTAGGGCCACGACCACACTGCCCTTTTCCCCCGGAACTGGTATCTTACCATGTCACCTCTAAGAACTACGTGTGGCTTGATTCTCATCCTCATGAGATACGTAGGAGCGCCCAGGAACTTCCCCACGGGCCCAGCCTAACCTTCATGTTCGGTCCCTCGACTCGAGCATTTCCCCAGAGAACGCATGGTAAGTAGGGCTTAGGTCCTCCTTTACGTCGGGTTTTGTTGCCATGTGTCCCCTGCTCCCTTTACCCATTTATGGCCTAAGGTCAATCAAGAACTACGTGAGGCTTGATTCTCATCCTTATGAGATACGTAGAAGCGCCCGGGCACTTCCCCACGGGCCCAGCCTAACTTTCGCTTTTGGTCCCTTGACCTAAAACCTCTCCCAAGGGGGTCGTGCGGTGTGATATGGGATTACGTCCTCATTCACGTCAGGTTGTTCACCGCACTGTACACACCCCCTATTCCCATTCACGCCAGGTGTTTGAGTTACTCCACCATGTGCCTCTTATGTCTCCTCCCATCCATGGTCCGAATTCTACGACCCTAAACTAAGATCTTTATATGGGAAAGGAATATGCTCCCTCTATCTAATACGTCTCGTTGTCGTATTCAGATGTGTTTTGACAAAGAGCCCGAAGTGTGGGATTTTCATGGGGACATTCCCCTCGTCCCATGACCAAGCTTCGTGAGCTCGCCATTTGGATCCTCATCCTCTTCCACATCCAAAAGGACCCTCGGATGACATGGATACTAGGCTTAAGGGCTCTCCATGAATGCTGGACCTAAGGGCCCTCCAATCATTTCGGGCCAACGTCCCTACGGATATCTGACAACATTTGTGACATGGTCCCGTGTTTCGAACATGGTCAACGGTCAACCCTCATTTATTTTTCCCCATTCTAGGATAACGCGTTATGGATGCTGGGTTTCCACCACGGTCCACATTTATCCTCCATAGTCACGCCACCATCATCGTGATCTGAATCTCAAGCTCCATGATTCACACATTTCCACTTCCTCATGTTCAAGTGAAACTCCATCATACTCGGCTCTTTCTCTTCGTGCATCTAGGTGCGCTAAATGATCTTGTTAGTGTCATTGGGCCGGTATTCACTGAGCGTCCATTTTCCCTAACCTACCCCTTTCTGTGTCGGGAAATTCCCACCACTACTGCTTGTTTCCCACACCGAGCACGACTCACCTGGGCTTAGTAGTTTTGGCAGGATGTGTACCAACATGGCCAGGTTTCCTCTAGTCCCGCATGACGTTAAACTGCGCTTCTAGAACTACATATGGCTTGATTCCCATCCTCATGGGGTACGTAGGAATGCCTGACCGCTCTGCTTCGGGCCCAGCCTAATCCTCACTCTTGGTCCCTCGACCTGAAGAGTTTCCTCCGAGGGTACATGGTGTGATTTAGACTCCAAGTCCTCATTCACATCGGTTTCATATCTACCGCACCACACGATCCCTATGATCTTCCCTTTTATTCCACGTCCTATTGTATGACGTTAAACTACAGGAGTCCATGTGTCCTCAGTGCATGACGCTAAACTGCGGCTCTACCCTGAACAAGTTCAGAATGCCCCAAGATTACATTGGGAAGCGGTAAATCCCCTCGCCAGAGAGGTTTTATCTGAAAGAAGGAATGATCCATGATCAAACCAATGCACCCATATTGTGTACTCCCACCATGGTGGTGTAACTACCTAAGTACTGGATTCTGTTCAGACAAACCATCACTCCATATTTCACACTTTGTGTGCCCCTTATTCGGACCCTCGTCCCCTTTCATGTCTCACGGGACCCCATAATGGCCTGGTCTCATGCCGCATCGGCTCACCTACCATCCTGGGCCAACGTTCCAGAAGACTGGTCATGTTTGGAAGGACCCCCTAACAGTATAGATGTTTGACCTATGGTCCGCCAACTGTCCTAGGCCAACATCCCGAAGGATTGATCGACAACATTTGTGACATGAACCAGTGTTTCGAACATGGTCAACGGTCGACCCTCATTTGTTGTCCACATTACAGGCTAACGCAGTAAGGATACCGCTTCTCCACCATGGTTAACGGTTGTCCTTTATTGTCACGCCATCCCCACAGTGCTCCGAATCTTGGGTATTGTGATTCACACTTCCCATTTTCATCTATTTGGACCGATTTCAGCGCCCCTGGCATTGCACCGTTCGTGCATAAGAGCACGCTGAAGAAACAATAATTCGGCTATCCTGAAAGTTCCTTCTCCGATCAAGCCTCTCCCATCTTTCAGAAATCCGGACTGGTAATCCGAATCCCGGATTCCCGGAGCATGGTCCCCACTCCTATGTTAGCTGGGATGAGAGGGAAACTATCTCCTGTTTCTCACATCGAGCTCGACCCACGTGGGCTTGAGGAATTGTCGCCGAACGTGCTGTAAACATTGCAGGGATGTAACAAGGCGATTCAAACAGTGGAAATCATGCACGCTACGACATTCAAAACAATGAAAGAAAAAATTGAAGCACGAAAGTACCAACAAAAGGTTTTTGGTTTGTTACAATACCTGGGGGTTGACTCCCCCCATGGACGGGTTGACCCCGTCAAAAGAGCGTTGCAGCTCCACCACCCGTTGGCTTGTGGCGTCCAAGGCTTGCTGCCGCTGACTTAGCTCCCGCTCCTCCTCGGCAGAGGCGGGGTGCAGTTCGTCAGTCTTGGCTTTGGCCCTCTCTACGCCAGCTTGAACGACAACCATCTTTCCAGAGGCCTGCCTCATATGCTCTTCTGCCTCTTCTAGCTAGGCCTTCAACCGTGAGACCAGGTCAGATTGTGCATTAATAGAGGCTGAAAGCTCATCTTCCCGGGTCTGCATCTGTTGGACCTCGCCTTCAGCCTCCTGGAGCTTCTTGATGTTGGTCGCCTTCCTCCGCTGCCAGCCCACGCTGAGCCCACGATCATGCTCCCGGATCTTCCCAACCATAAGATCTCGGATGAGTGCATGAGGACATTGGGAATCTACTCCCCCAGTGCACAGTTCGCGCAACCACGAGCGGAGTCTATCCATTTCGGCCATCCATTGCGCTTGGGGGGTGTCCTTGATGAAGCGCGTGATCAGCTTCCACGACCGGTGGTGGACTATGCTGCTGTCTTCCTCATCGGAGGCCGTTTCGTCCTAGTCTGCGCGATTGGCAGGCTCGTACGCGGGACACGCCCTCAGGAAATCCTCGGCAGGATCAACATCTGGTGTTGAATCCAGTACGACACCTGGCGCCGAAGCAGGCGTGACAAGACTGGGACCGACCGGTTGATCCTATTCCTCGGAGTCCACCTCAATGACTTCGGGTACGCCCCTGCTGGTGGTCCTGCCAGTGATGATGTGCGTCACAGCTTGAGGAGATAGGGGGACTATCGCCACCATCACCGGCATGCGCCTAGGAGGGACGCTACCAGACATCCCGACCAGTCTTGCCGCAGTAGCCCATGCCAATCGGAGAACTGTACGACAGAGAGGGACATAAACGTTAGTTGGCAGGCATGGTCTACATATGACGACAGCGAAACCGGTAGAGGAGACTTACGGAGATCGACCTCCTGGCGCTTCTATTGAGCTGGTACTGATGGGGCCCTAAGGCGAGGCCCTCCGTATACTGTTGGAAGGTCTGGAGATTCCGGAGGAGCCACCTCGGGTGCTCTGGTCCCACCAGACACGGAACTGGACGCATCCATGGGTGCGGGTTCTGAAGGTCCCGCATCATCACCCGCTGAGGGGAAAGAATGAGGCCTGCGAACAAGTTCCTCCTGCATGGCTCAAACATCGGTGAGAAGTCCATAGTGACTCGAGAACGGACCGTAAGGAAAGAAGTTCGGAATGCTACCTCGAGTGCCTCTGCGAAGTCTTCGGAATCTGAGCCTTGATCTCCGACCTCGCCCTCCTCCAACGGGATCCCTCCTCCAGCCTCATCCTCCTGAGAGGAGTCATCTGATTCTTCTAGAATGGGGAAGCGCTCCCTCAGATCGGCAGCTGATAACTGTGGGGGGACCGTTTGATTCAACAACACCCTCACCCGGTCTGTCATTGGGCGAGGGACACCACTGGAGTGGACGTAATCCTCCAGCTCGTCCAAGTACTGTTCTGCCTCCACCAGAGACGCCATGAATCCAGCATGAACTGGGCCTATGCCCGGTAATTCCATCCTGAGGCGATTCAGGTGGGCCCATATCTCGGGTGGGCTGAGGAATTGCCGGTTGACATCCCAAATGTCCCAGGCTTCCGGGAAGACAACGTCCTCTGCCATGTCGATATGACACAGCCACTTCCCTGGAGCCTGAGTGGATATCCTACGAAATCCCCTTGGGGGATGCCCCTCCGGATGACCCTGCTCTTCCGGAATCACTGGATCCACTGCTGCTGCCATACCCTCGGCCGGTGCGGGTCTCGCCGCCATGGCAGCCCCGCTACCACGAGCGTCCCTAGCTGCCCTCTGGCCCCGACCTTGAGATAGAGGAGGCCCACTATCACCGACCTGAATAGTCGGTTTCTTCAGTATCTCCCCTGGGTAAGCGGCCTCCCAACTAATGGCATACTACCTCACCAATCCGAAAGCGGCGGTGGATAGAGGCAATGCAATCCGCATCTTCCCATATTCCCATGTGAACATGAGCCACAGCTGCCTTATCACACACGGGTGCTCCTCGTGATGCACCTACCAGTAGACCTGCGGGGTCAGCCGCTGGAGGCACCGGAACTGCCTCGCAAACCGATGCGGGGTGTATGGTTCGCAGATTGGCTCACGATCTATCCGTGCCACAAAAACTCCACCTCGAAAGGCTAGGAGGTAAGCCTGATGTTCTTCCGTTCCCCGCCCGTCGTCAGTAAGTATCCCCGTCAACAATGGAAAGGGGTGGAAATTAAACTCATCCACCCTCCACACCCGATTCAGTACCATTAGAACAACTAGTTTGAACGGGAAGCTCCCGACCACATTCTGGATAGAGGGGCGGAAGTTTGATCCCGGTGGCGAAATGGGGTTAGGATACTCGTAAATCCCCCTGATGTGCACTACGATCCACCCATACAGGAGGTGGAAGGGCCAACATATCCTTGGCGGCTTCTTTCCCTCGCTAATGTGCCGTAGCATTCTGTACAGTCTGGCGAGCATTGGAATCCCCAGATTGATCCGCTGCCCCATGGCCAACATGAACGCCATAATAAACAAGCTGGGCCGCACCTCCATGCTTGTATCCCTCACCGGTAGGATCCAACTGCAGATGAGAGCCGCAATGAACACCGCCATCCTAACTATCAGCTGTTGTTCAATGCTGACACTGAAACCCCAAGTCTTCCATTGTCTGTCCTCCAAGACCCGCCAATACGAGTGCCCCTTTCCCCATTGGGCCTCCCTTGGACAAGTTCGAGTCCTTGGAGGGAACTCTCGATTCTCTGGGAAATTCAGGAAGCATTTGAACCATCTTCTAAAGTGGACATCCCTCACTACCTCCTTATCCTCTCCAGGGATGAGTTCCATCAGCGCTGACGCCAGTCGCGACATTTGCTCTGTATCCTCCCACGCGCTGATGACTGGGAGGAACTCATCATACATGGCCCCCAAGATCAGAACCCCAGAAATCTGGTAGACATCCCACAGGATGATGCCCACCTCCCCGTGATACAGGTGAAAGGTATTGGTCCTAGACGACCATCTGCTCAGCAATTCCGGCATCAGTTTCTTTGGTCGGTAAATGTGGGATTGGGAGGACCATGCCGCCTCATACAACCCCACTCTCCTCAGTTCGGCCCCAAACTCCTCGCATGAGGCGCCTACCCAGTAGGCCCAGGCCCAGTCATCAGTAAAGTTGTTGCACTGGCACAGGTCCCACTCATTGGACCATCCCTTCTTCGAATCCTGCAAAGCCGCCTTCAACATGGTACGATAGAGAGGAGGGGACGTCTCCGGTTGAAGTGGCCTCCTGTCAATATCGTTCACATGGTTGTAGAGACAGTCAGTGGCGACGGGTGTGAAGTCCTCCTGTGCGTGACCATCGGCTGCCCTGAACCATTGGTGCTGGCATGGTGTACTCCTGAACCAACAAGTTGGTTCGTCCCTACTGGCCTCAGGGATGAAGACGTCATCCCTCAACCTGAATCCGTACAATGGTAGCTTCTTACACTGTGGATAATTCTTCTGACCCTCTGATAGCAGATCTGTCAAAGAAGTGTGGTTCGATTGGCTTCGGACCATCTCCCCAAGGCCTGGACAGTTGTCCATCTCATCCCGACGGGCAGCATCTGCAAGCACCCCCAATACAACCTCTTGATGGTCCATTTCGATGCCGGACCTCAGAAAATATTTTTTTTCAGAACGGATCGTGAAGCTGGATCGCGAAGATGGATCACGAAGCCGGATCGCGAAGGTCGGTTGTGAGACCAAGCTGTGAATTCTGGCCTAGGCCGACAAGCAGAAGTTCGCTTGGCGCGGACGCGGAGTCGGAGACCTGCGGTTCGCCGCGAAGCTCGATTCGCAGAGGGCTGTCGCGGATTACGCGGAGCTTCGCGAAGTCGAGAGAACAAAAAGACAAGGAAGTCACGTGAAGAAAAAATAGGTCGACACCCCTATTTATAGGCAGCGAACCCAGAGCATCGCGGTGCACCTCACCCACGCGGAGCATCGCGGCGCGTCCGGATCCGTGGCCCCGGTCAGTACTGCGGGCCCCCTTCGCGAAGCCGCATCACGAACCGCTGAAAATTTTGGCGATTTTCCCTCAGACTTCGACCCTTCAACCTCCGCGGCTCCAAGTCTGAGGGGGGGGGGGGGGAATTTGTTCGCGCCAAAATATTGCACGAATGGGAGGGACGAAAAAGAATGATGGCACGCTGCCTCGCGAAGCACCGTCGCGAAGCACCGACGCGAAGCACCCCGAGCATTGCGGTCTCGCGAAGCTCCAGAGGTGGTAACTCTCCGCGAACACATTTGACGTTCGCGAGCCCGCCGCGAAGCTCCAGAGGCGGTAACTCTCTATGAACGAAGTTGACGTTCGCAAGCCCTCCACGAAGCTCCAGAGGCGGTAACTCTCCGCGGATGCCATTGACGTTCGTGAGCGCGCCGCGAAGCACCTGAGGCGGCGCGTGAGTTCTGCTTCACGGCACCCCTTCCCTATAAATACTGGACTCCCCCTGAGTCCCAAAAAACGGACAATCCAACCTTTCGGCTTCTCCTCTCCCGAATCGCGAAGCACCCTTTTCCCCTGGGAATCATGAGCTCCGCGAGGTACTTCTACTTCGTGAGACGCCTTTTCTTGGTCTCGTTTTGACCCCATCTTCCGAGAGGGATGCCCTTCGCGAAGCTCATGGGCATTCACGAAGGAAGGGGATTCCCAAGGGAACTCGGGCAGCCACGGAGCGTTTATGATTTGAGAAACACCCAACCTATACTAGTGATCCCTATGCTAAGGCAGGATCACTCCACATCGCGAAGCACACTGGTTAGCAGCACCTTGCTTCGTGAGGCACCTCTTCTTCACGAGGCAGTGCTCCGCGAATACTGTTCCACTTCACGAAGCACCCTTCACTCACACCTATGCCCCATGCTAAGGCCAAGGCACTCCACTTCGCGAAGCACACTCCTTTGCTTGGCAATTCCTCTTCCCGTGCGACCCTCCAGGTTTGCACGATGTGATTTCAAAGTCCCAGGGACAATACCACTCGTAGCATTGCTTCACCTAATGCTTCTTCGCATAGGCACACTAATGGATATTGCTTCTTCACATATCCACGCTAATGTGGACCCCTCGATGGTTCTCTCCACAACCCCCCTTGACCATGGCCTTACTGGTACCTTCCCTTCCCCAAGGACCAGAGGTACCGGTTATGTAAGTCCTAGGGGGGCGGAGCGAACCCACCCTGTCCGAGCTGCAGGACGTTAAACTACAAAGCACCACGTCCTTAACAGATGACGTGAAACTGTGACCCAACCTCGTGCTTCGCACGCAGGGTCCCCCCAAATCGAACATTTTTTACACCACTCATCCCCACAGGAGTGGAACCACCCATCCACAAGGGATGATATCCTCCTTATTGGAGTGGCGTATGTTCTCAGGAGACGGGAGACCCTAGTTCCCCAACAGATAGTTGCACCCCTGCATCTTCGTACTTCCCCACTACTAAGGTCAGTGGAGGGCATGATAGGGAAAGAGGCACCTCCCATCGTTGGTCCCAAATCCCTCTTTTGCCGCGCTTTGATGCACTCCGGACTTCCATCCTGGAGTATGTCCCAGCACCATGGGCCACCTAACGCATAAGCCCCTCTTCGCTTCTCACAGATGCATCCTTTGTGACATGATCGTCAGGTCCCTGCAACCTCTTGTTTCTCACACCGAGCATGACTCACATGGGCTTAGAGTGAGCACCGACCCTGACCCCTACCCTTAGTGAACTACGAGGACTTTGATCCATGTCAAGGAATGGTACGTAGGAAGCCTCCATGAGGTTCAAGACACATTACTCAGTCGTTCATTCACGTTGAGTTTTGCCCTCATCCAGCATGACATTAAACTGCACGCCCCCGTCCCGCATGACGTTAAACTGCATACCCTCGTCTAGCTTGACGTTAAACTGTATGCCCCTTATCCCGCATGACATTAAACTGCACACCCATTAGAACTACGAGGTCTTTGATCCATGTCAAAGCATGGTACTTAGGAAGCCTCCACGAGGTTCAAGCCCACCCATCATCCAATTCACGTTGAGTTCTACCTTCGTCCAGCACGACGTTAAACTGCATCCTAGTCCGACGGCAAGCCGTTGTGACCGACCCGAACTACGAGGACTTTGATCCATGTCAAGGCGTGGTACGTAGGAAGCCTCTACGAGGTTAAAACCCACCATCCGGTCGTTCCGACCTCATTCACGTCGGTTCACCCCCGTCCCGCATGACGCTGAACTGTATTCCACTATTTGAACTACGGGGAATTTGATCCATGTCAAGGCATGGTACGTAGGAAGCCTCCCCGAGGTTCAAGACCAACAATCATTGGCCCAGACCATATCCTTGTCAGTGTGCCAAGTCCCTCCCCCCATTTTCACCCGAACTACGAGGTCTTTGATCCATGTCAAGGTATGGTACGTAGGAAGCCTCCCCGAGGTTCAAGCCCATCTCTCATCGGACCAAGGTCCATCATTTACGTCGGTTCGCTGACGAATTCCATCAATCCTTTGAACTACGAGGACTTTGATCCATGTCAAGGCATGGTACGTAGGAAAACTTCCCAAGGTTCAATCCCACCACTAGTGGACCCCCGAGTCTACTTTCACGTCGGTTCACCGATGACACCCTTTGAACTATGAGGTCTTTGATTCATGTCAAGGCATGGTACGTAGGAAGCCTCCCTGAGGTTCAATCCCATCTCTCATCGGACCAAGGTCCATCATTTATGTCGGTTTGCTGACGAATTCCATCAATCCTTTGAACTACGAGGACCTTGATCCATGTCAAGGAATGGTACATAGGAAACCTTCCCAAGGTTGAAGACCACCACTAGTGGACCCCCGGGTCTACTTTACGTCGGTTCACTGATGACACCCTTTGAACTACGAGGTCTTTGATCTATGTCAAGGCATGGTACGTAGGAAGCCTCCCCGAGGTTCAAGCCCATCTCTCATCGGACCAAGGTCCATCATTTACGTTGGTTCGCTGACGAATTCCATCAATCCTTTGAACTATGAGGACTTTGATCCATGTCACAACATGGTACGTAGGAAACCTTCCCAAGGTTCAAGCCCACCACTAGTGGACCCCTGGGTCTACTTTCACATCGGTTCACTGATGAAACCCTTTGAACTACGAGGTCTTTGATCCATGTCAAGGCATGGTACGTAGGAAGCCTCCCCGAGGTTCAATCCCATCTCTCATCGTACCAAGGTCCATCATTTACGTCAGTCCGCTGACGAATTCCATCATCCGAACTATGAGGAATTTGATCCATGTCAAGGCATGGTACGTAGGAATCCTCCCCGAGGTTCAAGCCCACCACCCATCGGACCAAGGTCCACCTTCACGTCGGTTCGCCGACGAAGCCCCTCTGAACTACGTGGTCTTTGATCCATGTCACGACATGGTACGTAGGAAGCCTCCACGAGGTCCAAGCCCACCACCACTAGGACCCTCCTGGTCCTCCCCATTCACGTCCGTTCACTGATGATGCCCTTCGGACCAAGGTCCACCCTCATGCCGGTTCACCGGCACCATCCCGAACTACCCGGACTTTGATTCCCTGCCACGGGGATACTTAGGAAGCCTCTTCAAGGCTCAAGCCCAACTTCACAGCCGCCCATGGGCTAGTCTCGGTATCGGAATCCCTTCAAGGGAAATCCCTCAATCCGATCTATTCTAGCTAATGCTCTGATCGGGCTGATCCGTCTCCGCTGGACGTTAAACTCATGGCGTACCCTGTGTTAAACACAAGAAGCTGAGGAAAACCTCAGATATGTGTCTATGGCATATAATTCCCTGCGCTCAATGTGGGATGCCTCGGGTTTCCACACCCTCGAGAAGCCCTATGACCAGGGATAAGAGACAGACATGCCAGGTTCCCCAGCATCCAGACACGCTACTGATGCCTCAACGTGACTACTCCCCCGACTGAAGATTGCTGCCCTGACCGGACCCTTTGGAATGTCCTGACATAAGTAGTGTAATTAACGGGCGTCCATGGAAACATGGCATTGGGAAGAGTTTCATGAACTACGTATTAAATCTATGAGGGAGACCCGGACTAGGTGACGAGTTCTAAGGAGGAATCCATAGGAGGAATAACCGATATCCCATCATCCCATTTTGATCAAGGAGAAAACGTCCTTGAATAAGGAGAGAATGCTGCCCGCCTTTGGAAAGCGGGAATGCGGGGCAACAAGCGCAACGCGTCCTCCTCCGCGGATGGACGGATGCGCACGCCCCGACGAAAGCGTCGAAAACATGGATATTATAATAAAATACATCCTTGTATCGATACTACAAGTGGACGTGGTTCTGAAACAGATGTACCTAGGAGTAAAAAATCTGACAAGGTGTTCTGGGATTGACTCAAGGTAATCTAGTACATGAAAATGGGCCTTACTGTGCACCTGATTTGACATTCTTGAAGGATATTCTTAGAAAATTTAACATTTAATTCACCCACCATTATGAAGGATTTATTTCCCCAAAGTAAACAAAGTATATGGTTTTAGGATTTACGATGCATAAATTTATGTCATGTGCTATACCATGTTTAGAGTTATGGAAAGTTCATAATTTTATGAGCTAATACAGTACATGAAATTGATTAGAAATGGTGCCTAGAAGAAGGAATGAGAAATTCACCATTACACATGATGTAAATTATAATAAGGATCATATCTCTCATGGTCTTAAGCCATTATTTCGAAGGAAGATTGTCTCCCAAGTATCCTCATCATATGATAAAACAATATCATGTGTTAATAAGATGTGTAAAGAATTATCTAATTCCTATGGATTTGAAGGGAAGTAAGAGAGAAGAGGATGCAAGAGAAAAATATGGATAATGAGAAGAAGGGAAAGAATGGGTTTCCCACATGTGATAACTATTTAAAGAATCAACATAGTAAATGCTTGAAGGGAATGAGAGTTTTTTATAAGTGTTGAAAAAAGGACACCATGTTCATGATTTCAAGGGTAAGAAAAATGTTTCTAATATATAATACTTCAACTACACAGAGATGAGATACTATGTGAATCAATGTCCCAAGAATTAAAGAAATATACCCCAAATGATGTTTGTGGATAATGATAAAGTTATGATACTTCCACAGATGAAGTGGAATGATTAATATTCCTATTAAAGAATCATTTAATTTGAATATTTTATCAAAAATGTACTAGTTATAAGAATTATGGAATATATGATGATTTTACTACAATAATTTTTTATTAAGGATTTGAGATAATAAGTTGAATGTTACAAAGAAATGATATTCAGTGGAAAGTTATTTTTTTTGGAAAATGCATGATTGAGGGAAGGACAACCCTAAATATATTCCTGATGTTGAGATAATAATGAAGAAATGATTGATTTAGATAAATTCTCACTAACTTGGAACTGATTAATGAATTGTAGATAGGTGATCTATGATATCATTAAAGTGAGTTATTAGATGATTTCCATAGTTAGAATTCCTGTACACACCCTGGTATCACTGAGATATATAGAGATTTGAAGGAACATTTCTGACAGGATAATATGAAATGGAAAATTGCTGAAAATGTATCATGATATTTAGTCTATCAATATGTGAAGGCTAAAAGAAAACATCCTAGAGGATTAATGAAACCTATAACTATTTCTACATGGAAATAGGATGAAATCAATATGGATTGTTTCATTTTATTACAAAAAAATCCAAGTAGGAATGATGAAATATGGGTGATTTTTTATCAAATTACCAAATTTTCTCATTTCCTCACTATAAGGGAAGATTTTCCACTGGATAACCTTGCTCAGATCTATATTAATGAAGTTGTAATACTTTATGGGGAACCTATATCAATTGTTTTTGATCATGATCCATGATTTACATCAAAATTATGGAAAATTATTAAAAAACTATTTGGATACTCATCTTCGATTGAGTACTGATTATCACCCTCAAACTGACTGGAAATCAGAAAGGATGATCCAAGATTTAGAAGACATGTTGAGATCATGTTCAATTGACTTTTAGGGTATGTGGTATTAGTATTTAGATTTGGTGTAGTTTTCCTATAATAATAGTTTCCATTCTAGTATTCAAATGGCACTACATGAAGCATTGCATGAAAAGAGATTTTATACACCAACATGTTGGGATGAAGTTGGTGAAAGGAAGATTGTATGCCCAAAGCTTAGCAAGGAAACAACATAAAATGTATAGACTATTCAAATCCATATCCAAGAAGTTTAATGTAGTAAAAAGAGCTATGCTGATAATAGAAGTAGGGATTTGGAATTTCAAGAGGGAGATCATGTTTTCTTGAAATTATCTCCATGGAAGGGTGTTATAAGATTTGAGAAGAAAGGGAAACTGAGCCCCATGTACATTGTACATTTTGAAATTCTAGAGTGAATTGAAACTTTGGATTATCGATTTTAAATTCCACCTTGTCTATATAAAGTACACAGTGTGTTCCATGTCTCATTGTTGATAAAGTACATGCTAGACCAAATGCATGTACTCACTTCTAAAGGTATAGAATTGGAACTTGAATTATCTAACTAGGAGGAACCCATCCAGATTCAGGACACTAAAGAATAGGTTTTGATAAATCAGATGACTCGACTGGTAAATGTACATTGGAAAAATTTATAAAATTGAAGAGGCAACATGGTATCTTAAGGAAATTAGTATAAAAACCTACCCAAATCATTTTATAAGGTAACTTTCTGGTAATTTTGTGGACAAAATTTTTGTAAGGGGGGAATAATATAAAACCCCTAGAATTTACAAATAATCTTAATATTGAATGCATGTAACACTGAGTCTCTATGAAACAACAATTTGTTATAACCCAGCCAATGGAAATAATTTTGTCCCTTCTATGATTTGAATTTCAAAAAACGGACATACACGATTGAGATTAGTAAGATATTTAGTCTGATATGGTCAAATTACATTTTTAGTGAATAGTAACTTAAATTTATGAATAGTAACATACCCTTATGAATAGTAATGCACCATTATGAATAATAACCTCACAAATTTAAGTATAAATAAAATTTAGGCACTATATAAATGAGAGTGAATATTTTAAAAATTAAAAATTAGGTATTGATATTTTTGTGAGTAATAAATATTCAATTACAATTTTAAATTAATAAATTAATAAACTTCATTTTGATAATATGTATTGATAGAAAAATATTTTGTTGTCCTATTATTTTAGCATAATTTTATGAGACCTCTGTTAATTTTGTAAAGTATTATAAAATCAGTTTTAAATTTAAAATCTATATTTTTCAAGTAAATAATGATTTTATTTAAATATTAAATTTATATTATTTAGAAATTTATTTTTTTAAAATATAATTCATCTTTGAATTATACACATCTAAAAATAGTTAGGGATAATTTTTGGGATTCTTCTGAAATACTTGAATTGAAAGTGAATAGTGAAATTTAATAATTAACAAAATATGCTAAATAAATGAATTTATGCATCATTCTTGAGCCATGAATGATGTAAATGGCCATTGGTTTGAAATATCATGCACTTATTATTATTTTTAGTCACAAGAATCAAGACTATTAATAGTCTTGAGTCAAAATAATAAAATAATGATTAAAATAATTGAAAAATACACTACTGCAAATATGGCATTTATCAGTGGTAGAAAAGGGAATTAACAATGCTAGAAAAGAGCTGTTAATCAAGGTGAAAATAATGGGGGGGGGGGGGGTCCCCTTATCAGTGCTTAGAAAATCATTGATAAAGGACCTTTTTATCAATGATAAAATAAGGGCTGAGGAATAGGTCCTTTATCAGTGCTTTTTTTAGCGTTGTTAAAAGTTAACAAAAATAAAAATAAAAATAAAAAAATATTTCTGCACTTTGGGAGGGACTTCAACAGTTCTTGAAGCCCCCTTTAATAGAACCCCATCCCAACCCGCACGCCCCACCCACCCTTTAACAACACCCCCACCCACCCACACACACATCATATAGGTATATAAATATTAATATATTTGTATTTTAAATAAAATAGATATTATTATTTTATTTTGATATGCCTTATATATTGAGAAATATACTTTATATATAAATATTTTTAATTATTTATTTATAAAATTAAAATTTTATGGGTGAATTTATAAAAATAAATATATATTGTTTTATAATTGATTATAAATAACATTACATAGTAAAAAATGATAAAATTTCAAAGACATAATATCAATATAAATGTAACCCCTAAGAATAAATTCATTCCTCAGTGAAAAAGGTCAAAAAGGCCCCCTAAAATGAGGCTGAAATTCGATCGAATGTTAAAATATTTCAGTATCCGAACCAGAACCTCAGTTTATAGGCCTTCTAGGCCTTTTTTGGCCTCGAAATATTTAACAAAAGGTTCCCTTGGGTTATTAGTGTGTAGAGCTCGTCACAGGATTCGATTTGATATGCTATAGAGCTCAAACAGACACCCGGATCAAAAGTTATGGTCATTTTAAATTTGAGTTACGTTTTCAACTTATTTTAGATCTTTTATTTTTTTTTTTGATTTTTTGTGTCTTCAGATTGTTATTAAATGATTATTAGTCGATGATAATTAGAAAATTATTAATTAATAATTTTTTACGATATTTTATAAGCCATTTTGACTACATATCTTATATATTAAGTGCAAATGTTTATTTATACTTATCTAAAACATATTTAGAACATATATATTATATTTATATCAATATAAATACACTTATATATTTATATATCAATATATTATTTTTTATGTTTTTTTTGAAATATACCGTTTATCAGTGCTAGGGAAAAAAGCTCTGATAAATCCCCCCCTTTATCAGCGCTAATAAAAAAGTGCTAATAAAGGGGTGCCTTTATCAGTGTTTTTTTTAGCGCTGTTAAAGGGTGACGCTACGGAAACCCAGTTTTGTGGTAGTGACCCTCCTCCTTGCCAATATAAAAACTACCCCTCACTCTCTCTTCTATTCACTCCACTAAGACTTGTAGCTTATCAAAGTTCTAACCAAATAATATTCCCTAGTCCCTCCCCACTTCCATGAGCTCTTGGTCCTAACAAGATACCAAAACCCCTTCCCTTAAATTGGTTCTTTGGGAGGAGTACTCAAGAGGTAAAATACTCTTCCTTTTTTCCTTTTAATTTCTTTTAAGTTCCTTATTTTATTATTATATACTCACCTCCTCCATAAAAATGATCATGATAACTCCATTATAATCTATATACTAGAATTATATCATGTTAACAGAATATCCATCATAAATCTTCATACTCTCTCTCTTTCATTTTAAAAATGAAATCATCGTCTGGGAGGTTCCAATTTACAATCTTCGCAGACAACCGACCTTCATTCATAAATTTCTCCTTCAATTATCGTCATGATACCATTTTTATGGTTTAAAAAAACTATAATATATGTATTATAACATATTTAATATTTTGTAACTAGTAAATATATATAATATTAATTCACATGACAAATCTAGTTCGTAATAATCAGAATATCGCCAAAATGATCTTCATTAATGTTTCATCTAATAAATCGTCCTCATACCATATAAAAAAATTAATTATAAGACCATTTTATATCTTTAATTTTCATTATTATAATATAAAATCAATTTTGGAGAATTATATCCATTTCACATGAACTCCATTACTTATAAACAAGTGAACCAATTATGAAATCCAAGAATACAAAAACTCCAGAACGACAGAATTCAATCTTATAACTTATTAATAAGGAGATAAATGAACATAATAAAACTATAATGAATGAAATATTTGTAGATAAATTTATGAATTAATTAATTAATGGATTTAATTTGTTTATAAAAGACATTATGGTCAAGATCATAATACATCAAGACATAAGGTAAGGGTTTCCTCATCTCACTAACATTTTTTGAGATATTCCTTATTCAACACTATTTCTTATGTATGATGAATGTATACTACCCATTGATGTATCATATCATTAATATATTTATTTTCATAGTATTCAATGTATCATTTTATGATTAATAGTTTTGGGGAATATGATTCGATTGATTAAAAAGCTGTATGAGATTCCACCCGAACCTTTATTTTTTCATTCAGGTTATTCTTTCACTATCCTTAACCCAATGTAATGTTTATTTATTTTTGGTTACTTATTCTATATTCTTTTTATATGTTTCAAAATCATATATTCAGATCATTTCATCTTTCTTTTATGGGAATTTTATGTTTTAAAATGGGTCTCTTCTCAATTCTTCCTGATAAACAAGCCCGATTCAAGGGAACTTTTCAAATTCTTACCCATTTTGAAGTGAACTATATAATATGTTTTAATCCATAATTATATATCTAAAATAACTCATTTTATAATCAAAATAATATATTTTTTCATTTCTAGTTTTATGGAATGAAAAATGCCTCTCCACTCTAAAATCTCTTTAATATTTCCATTAAACTGAACTAAAATGTTTTATTTATATAGTTTCCTAAAAACTCTTTTTTACATGATTTAACTTTAGTGGGACATAATTTATACCTCAAATATAATTTCAATGTACTTACATTTTCTTTATTGGGATATACATGTTTATAATATGATTTTATGACAAATAAAAATGATTTTCCAACAAAACTCTTCTTTCCAAAGTAAAAAAAGAGTTTTCTCATCTCACTTTAACTTCAATGATATATATGCCTTTTTCACCACTTATTCCTTGAAAGTGGTGTATGTAATTTCCTTTGATATATCATATCAAGATTCTCTTTATTCTTCTAATATTCTAATGTATTATGATATGAATGTTTCAAAGTGGTATTGGACAGTTCAGAATGTTTAAATAAAATTTCCTCATTAACATTTCAATGGCATAATTTAAAAGTATATTCATCTATGTCAATGTTTTTGGTGCCAAAATATGTGCATTTTAAAAAATAATCAAAGGAAATTAAGTGGTTCGAAAGGGGATTCTTTTCAAATAAACCTCGCAAAGCCCTTCAACACCATGACCGATGCAAAGTCGAGGCCTTCTTTTTGCCTGCCATAGATAAAAGTGATGGTCAACTCCATGAATACGTTGAACATGATGGAAGTCTATGCACCATGGAGGGACGTATGGTTGATTCCGTGAGTCCTTCAAAATTTATGGAAGCCTTTTTGATTGTCTCAAAGGGAAAAAAGGAAGCCTCTACTCCATGGTGGGGATGCCGGTCAACTTCACGACTCTGAGAAACATGACGAAATCTGCCTCCAATGGTATACCAGAAGTTACATCACAGCACGCCCTGAAAGCATCGCACCCCATGGTACCTATAAACAACTGAATCCCCCATTCCAAAGGAGGAGGACCCCAACCTTTCATCTTCTTAATTTCCAAATCGTGAAGCACTCTTTTCTCTACAAATCATCTGGGAAAATGAATCATCCAAGGTACTTGAGCATCGAAAAACCCTTTTCATTTACTCTGATATACCCATGTTCTAATAAGGTATTATCTTCTGGAAGCCTATTGTCCATCATAAAGTAAGTAGACCCATTTGGGTACTCGGGACTCTACAAAGCACCCAAGATTCGCGAAGAAGCCTCCCAAAACATGTGTACTCCACGATTAGGATAGGACACTAAGCTATGAAAATATCTCCTCTTTGCGAAGTCATGTGCTCTGTGATCCCTTTCTATCTACAAGACTGTGATATCTGCGAAGTCATGTACTCTCCGATCTGCTATACTCTACGATCCCATGAGCTCCATGAAGTCATGCGCTCTGCGAACCCATGTGCCCTACGATGCCATGTGCTATGCGATCCCCTATGCTTTGAGATCCCATGATCTCTATGAAGCCATGTTCTTTGTGATACCTTGTACTATGAATTCCCCTGATCTTTGTAAGTCCCCTCTTTGCGAGGCCTCTTTCTTCACAAAACCTTATCCCATGCATCTCTCTAGGCTTGTACAAAGTGATTCCAAAGTCCCTTGTGCGGTGCTTCATGTTGTGTTTCTTTTCCTCACGCTTCTTCGCATAGGTATGCTAACTACTATTGCTTCTTCGCATAGCCAGGCTAACATGGACCCCCAATTGATCACTCCACAACCCCATTACCACATGTCATTACTTGTGCCTTCCCTACCTCAAGAGTAGAATGGTACAAGTTATGTAAGCCCTAGGAGTGGGGAGCGAGTCCTCATCGTCTAAGCTGCAAGACATTAAAATGCCAAGCACACACATCCACACCACATGACATTAAATTGTGATCATTGCATAAGTGAAAATCCCCGAGAGGAATTTGAAGGTGATGAGCACCAAAACCCTCTCACTCACCTCTCCCTCTTTTCTTAGTCACGATTCATGCCATGGGTTGTCTCTGCATAAGCCCCGGAACCCTCTAGTGGGGTGTTTCAGGTATGATGACCATACATTACTCATACTCTTGGACACCCTACTTTCTACTCGACCCTCCCTCCTGGAGTAAGTCATAATATTCCACTCCATTCACCACATTTTGTGGCCGTACAATTTCTATGACAACCCTGATCTTTTATTACACAGTTAAACATAATTTATTACATAAAATTCACATGATAAAACATAGAAGATCGAGAGGTCTAGTGTCTTTTGGGGTTAGGATCATTACATAACAACTTAAAACATGAAATACAACATCTTTTTTGAAAACTCCCTTTACATAACCACTACATTCCCTCATACTTAGCATTTCATGGGATAACCTGAGGACATACATAAGAAAATGGTGAGCTATAAAGCCCAATAAAGGAATAATCATGGAATAAAATGAGGAATACAATACATTTTAGACAATAGGCATATCAATAGAGCACAATATAAACATAAAGTCTTGATAAATCATGATAATCATAACATGGAAATGAGGCAACAACACTTAACATGGAATTATCATGAGCCAAGGCTCATTGCACATGGAGCATGAGTAAATCCTCATTGTGCATGAAGCATGAGTAAAACCTCATGTCACTTGAATTATCATGAGTAAAAACCCATTACACATGAAGTATCTTGATACTATACTTTACCCAATGCATTGGAGCGCTATAAGGGCACACCATTCTTAAACATTTCGTTTCATGCATAAGTGTGCCACATGGATCATATAACATGGATTCATAAAACATAATAATTAATTCCATGATAAAGGAATTTAGAATTCATAAATGAAACCTTACAATCAATAAGTAAATGTTAAAAAAGTTGAATACCCTTGATAGAGAAATGGCCATGATATTCACTACATTATGATATTGGCTTAGAAAATCAGTGCAATTTAGGCAGCGTAACGACGTGACACAAGAATTCATAAAAATGGTTGATGAGATAGAAATGGGAATATCGTAATATGTACATGAAATGGACAGTAAGGGGGTCATATAGATACATGTCCCAAAAATTGAAATGTAATTTAGAGTCATGATAGAAAATAATTGCTTGAATGTAAAAGAACAGAGAAATTTCTTTCGGAATTTCGGCATAGTAACAGGTGTACATGGGAGGAATTTAATGAGAGAGAAAGGGGTATACCAACATTAAAAAATAAATAGGGAAGTATGGGGGAGGTGAGAAACCATACCCCAACATTTATAATTGAAATTAAAAGGGAATAAAAACATTAAGAAAATTGGACAAAATTAGAAATGAAGAAAAACCCTTACTTGGAAGTGTGCTTCCAAAGGATTGAGAGAGTCTTGAGAGAGGCTTCTTGGGAACTTGGGGAACCTTGGGAGGATTATATAGATAGTAGGTAAGAGGTTAGAAGAACTCCAAAGTCTTTGAGTGAGTAGAAAGTGGGATCTTGGGTGGGTTTATATAGGAAAGGTGAGGGAATTCTTTATTATTTAGGTTTGGGACACCTCACATTAAACTAATCCAAACCAAAAACCAGCCCATGATTTTTGCCCATGGTTTTTGGAAAAGGGAAGTGGAAAAAAATATTTTATTAGGACAAAGTCTGAACTTCTTAAAATAATGGGGTTGCTTATGTGGAGGTTAGTCACACTCCCAAGGAAAACAATTTAAAAAGACAAGATGTTTAATAAGTCTTGAAGGGTCCATTAATGTCTTGTAAAATAAGTAAAACAAACCCAAAACCACATTATTTTAATGGCGAAACATGTATTGGCAGAATATGTAGATTATAGTATTTTATTACATCATTATTGGGTCATTATGATGTCATAAAACACATTATATATTAAAATGGTATTTAATTTTTACCCAAAAATTTGACTGACTCAGAAAATTATAAAAAATTCAACTTTTGATAATTTCGACATCTTGATTCCATAAATAATATTAATTTTATCTAAATAATTTTCTAAATATTTTAATTTTCACTTTTAAAATAAAAACCTATATTTATCGAAAATTAATGGGTTTTGACAAAAATGGCTTTCAAACCTTAATAAAAATTCAAATTGCATTAACAAAATTATAAAATCATTTATATTTAATAAAAATTAATTTAATAATAATAATAATATTTTATTAAAATAATATTTAATTCAAAAATCCATTAATTCATCAAAATAGATTTCTTAGTTGAACATTAATTAAAAATACTATTTGTCCTTTAAAAACTATTTACAAAGTAACAATAATAAAATGAAAGTATATTCATTATTATATAAAAAAATAATGTACATAACCATATTACTTGGGTCTTGTTACATAACCCCTTATAACACCCGCATAAGACCAAAGAGTATGGTGTGTGATGGTGACAAACTCTTGGGGTGGCTCGGATAACATTGCTCGGGTGGTAATCTCTATCAACTTCCATTTCTCTCATAGGCGGTCCTACTTGAGTTTAACATATTAAATATAGGCATGAGCTTGGTCAAGAGCGAATCCCAATGATGCCACCTCCTTTCTGAGCTCTAACAAATGGGCTTCATATGGGGCACATCTACTGGATGAGGCCATCACTTCCTTTTCCTGAGTAAATTGGATTTGTTAAAACCCTATATTTATACTAATCAGGTGATCACTATTCAACAACTTTATTAGAAATGGTCACAATTCTTAACATAAAACCAAAGAATTTGACATTTTATATAAATTTTGTACATAAAGATGTATTTAATTAGATCAAGTGGGATTTCCATTAATGAAATTTTGGGTCATTAAAATTGTGCCATGATAGTGAGGTCTATTGTGGCCTCTTGTTTCTCACACTAAGCTTGAATCACCTGGGCTTAGAGTGAGCATCGAACCTAACATCCTCTATGGGCCACCTTAATGTGTAAGCTCTATGCCCTTCTCAGCTGAACTACATGGACTTTTATCTTTTCCATTTCCAGGTAAGGTATGTAGGAAGTCTCTCCAAGGTTCAAGCCTATTATCCCTCTATCCTGACCATTTCATGTCAGCTCATTACTCATCCCACATAATGATAAACTATATGCCCCTCTCGTCCTACATGACATTAAATTGTATGTTGTCCAACTACGTGGGTTTTTATCCCTATCTCCTAATATAGGGTATGTTGGAATCCTCCTTGAGGGTAATCCCCAAACACTAGTAAACATCGGCATACCATTTATTAGGACCCACATCCTTGGTCTGACCTTTAGTAGTGTCAGATCTATTCTTAGGCAGCTAACCATGCATAAGACCCCATACTTAATCCATAATCCTCCAACCAAGAGTGTCCCTCTTGTGATGGGATGCTAACCACACGTAAGCCCCATCATGTCATCGGGTTTTCATCCTTTGTGTGCCCATTCCCTATCCTGAACTACGTAGAATTTGATTCCCTTCCATAGAGATAGGTTGGAAGCCTCCCTGAGGTTCAAGACCACCACCCTTGTCCCATCCTAGTCTCTCCCTTGAGCCTTTGTGTTCAGGAATGTCATGCATTAACCCGTCGATTCCAGTCCCTTCAGGTCCCCATCCATGCATCCATTCTCACAAGCTGCCTCCTCAGGTGACTCATTTACCTATTCCAGAACTAAGTGGACTTTGATTACCTTCCACATGAACATGTAAGAAACCTATTAAATTTTCAAGACCAACACTGTCACCTTCATACCAGTCCTCGGTTCCATCCCCACTCATAATCCTCTAACCAAGAGTGTCCCTCTTATGATGGGCTGATAACCACACGTAAGCCCCAACATGTAGTCAGGTTGTTGTAATTTGTGTACGATCCAATTCCATGCCAAATCCTGAACTATGTGGAATTTGATTCCCAGCCACGGGGATAGGTAGGATGCCTCCCTGAGGTTCATGACCACCACCCATGTCCCATCCAGTTCTCCCCGTTGAGCATTTGTGTTCAGAAATATCATGCATTAACCTGTTGATTCCAGTCCCTTCAGGTCCCCATTTATGCATCCATTCTCATGAGATTCCTCCTTAGGTGACTCATCACCCCATTCTAGAACTACGTGGAATTTTATTCCCTACCACAGGGATATGTAGGAAACCTATTAGTGGTTCAATCCCAACACTATCACCTTCACACCGGTGCTCAGATCCACCCCCACTGATTCCATTCTTCGACACTCCATCCATATACTTACTGATTCCACCTAGGCCTCCACATCTCTATGAGATCATTCCATACATTCTGACAACTAACCATGTGTAATCCCCATTCAACTCATTGCTTCTTTGTAGCACCCAGGCCGCTAACCACGCGTATGCCCTAGCATGTCTTCAGGTTATTTTCTATTGTGTACACCCTGAACCCATGATTCACCCTATCGAACTACACGGGTTTTGATCCATGTCTTCTCTATAGGGTACGTAGGAGGCCTCCACGAGGTTCAATCCCAGCCGATTGTAAACCTTGGTGTCCCCTTTGTTGGGACCCAATCATCCCCTGGATTTCCCTTTGAGGTGTCCAGATCAACCTTCACGGTGTGATATCTTCCCTATATGGGACACACCACCTTATATCCATCCCCATTGGGCATCATGATCCACCCATATAGTAAACCTTTTAGGTTCTCCTTCTAAGGGATGTACCCATATGATTCGCCCTCTTGAGTGTTTTGATCAGTCCGATCTGTCTTCTCTAGATGTTAAACTCGCAACATACCCTATGTTAAACATGCGAATTTGAGGAAATCCTTGGAGACATGACTATAGAATACAATTACCGGCATTCTATGTGGGATGCCACCAGCTTCCACGCCCTTGAGAACCCCTATCATAATGGGAAAATCTATTTTTACCAGTGTTCTAGTTCCCAGACACACCAGTGATGCCCAACGTCACTACTCCCCTAACCAAAGGTTGCTGTAGTGACTTGATACCTTTTAATGTCCTGATAGAAGTAGTGTAATTAACCGGTGTCCACAAAGATATGTTCCCAAGAAGAGTTTGATGAACAAAATATTAATCTTTAAGGGAGACCCAATATAGCTGATGAATTATGAGGAGGAATTCATGGAAGGAGAGACCAACTTCCCATCACCCCATTTTGATCAAGGAGAAAACATCACTGAATAAGCGATAAATGTTTCCCACCTTTGGAAAGTGGGAATAAGGGGAAACAGTCTGTGTGTCCCCACATAAAGATGTGTTCCCTAGATAAATCATCGGAAACAAAAATGGTTAACCTGAAATAAATTTATTCTCCTAAATATGGAGATTAGTAGTGCTCAAGACATCAACAGATAAGCATGTCCCCAGATCCAGCCATTCGATGCCAAGTCCCACCAAGAAATTAGTGGGCCTGACATGAAACTCAATAGGATTTGGGGTAGTTGATCATTAGGCATCCTAGATAGTGACGTTGTCAGCGTGGATCTTTCTATCCAACCATGGAAGATTGAATGACACTGGGGAACTGGGTTCCACTTTCCTATTTTTTGTACCAATGGTTGAATTTTCCTACTTTGCAGGACCCAAGATACAACTATTGGAAACCGATCATCTCTTTCCCATAGACGTAGGGGCAGGAGAAACTCTTACACGATAGTCTCACACAACTCTATATCTTCTACAGAAACTTCCATGAACACAACTACTAGGCACTCACTCCCCATCTTAGCCTCTGAATTTATTCAAAGGAGGATGATCAATACTATTTTTTGTAGATATGAACCAGGAGGGTTATCCCAAAAAAGGACATGACCTATCCATACCTAGAGGCCTCCCTTTTCCATCAGCACTTCCACCCCCAAGGGCTTCCTAGGGAGCAACTGCTCCCCACTTTAACATTTTACAGCTTCGGGAGACTATCCCTAGAGTGATCTTATGATTCACTCCCTTATGCGGACGAAATAAGGGATGTTCAAGTCCACCCAGCTAGTACTTTAGCCTAGGATATGATGAGGAGGGCTCCCACATAGCCATGTATGCATCGCTAGCTGGTCCCACAGACCGAGGAACAGGTGGTCCATACCCCTGCACAGCCAGCCCCAGTTTGGCTAACCTGGCATCAACTTCGGGTACAAGCTCAAGAAGATTCCCTCCATGGGGAACCATCTTCCATGAATCCTATGGCTTGATCCACCATTGTCCTGCTCAATTGACCCCTATTATTGGCCTAGAGCAGGTGCACTTCCTTTTACCAGAGTAGGGATGCTTCCATGCCTAGTTTAGAGTGAGTCATCAACTAACTCACAAGAAGGTTGAGTTGACCTCCCCAGTCACCGGTGAAAGCAACAACAAATGTCATGGGCCGATCCGTGATGATGATGTCTAGTATGGAGGTCCTATTTGTACCATCATCAGATAGAGTGGAGTTCCTCCCTACTCTTGCATCCATCATAGATGTCCTCCCTGTGCCACCATCATCTTCCTAGGCAGAGGTCCTCCTTGTCCTATTGATGTTCAACATGAATTCCCTCTCAATTCCCCTGGTATCGGGTATGAGAATTTCTCCTGACTACTAGTTTTTCAAAGAGAGGATATTACTTTCCCTATCACCTACCGGTATGGGGGTCCACGCCATGTTCTCACTAACTCCAGTGGAGGCCCTCCCCGATTCATCGATGGTCATCATGGAGGTCTTTCTCATATCCAGTATAGTCAGAACAAAGGCCCCCCACATACCAAAACTACTAGAGTCAGCCGATGCGAAGGTCCTCCCCATTCTATAGATGACCACTATAAAGGCCCTACCCTTGTAATTTGCAACTCCAATGGAGGCCCTCCCTACTATGACACCCTCAATCACATAGGTCCTCCCCGTGTTCCATTTGAAATTTTCCCAGGTGCTCCTCGCACCCTGGTTTGTCTGAGTAGAGGTCCTCCCTCATCAAAAATATACCCTTCCCTAAAGAACTATCCCTGGGAAAGAGGGTGGGTCATCACTATTAGAGGAAGAACCTTAAGAGCCTAAAAGCACAACGAAACCCATCCAATTTTCAGATTCTAGAGGATAGTGCAATTCAATGATGGAACCTTCACCCTGCTTCTCTATGTCGGGGGTTGGGCTAGGAAAAAGGTTTATTAGCCTCATCCTTTCAGAAAGTAAGGTGCACCAGATCCCTGAATCCATCTGAAGATAAATATAGGAGGATGAAGATTTGACCCCTTTCCAGGTCCTGGCCATGCAATCCTCCTTATCGTTAATAGGATTATTCTCTACCTCAACAAGATATCAAAAAGTTGTTCTGGGGACCAATAGAGGATGAGCAATAGGGTGACCCACCACCAGTGACTGCGGTCCCTACATGGGAAGAAGTGGTTGTTAGTCCATATTATAGGGATGTGGTGGTGCAATCGGTGAATTCTTTGGAAGAACGCCCAAGATGCAACGGGTTTTCAGCTCGTGGCCATACTCTCTACTGGCCAATCTACTGCCACAACGGTCCGCTTCAATGCTATTACCGGTCCCAAACCTGCCTCCAGTCGAAGAGTGGAGAAATCATGGGCCAGATCCCAAGTCTGTGCTGAGAAGTTTGTGGGGCATTCTCACAGTGGACCATTTCCCAGAGATGTTCTGGACAATTTCAACTGCAAACTCCAACATTCTGGAATCTCTTACCCAATAAGAGGTTATGCACCTCCACCGAACCTTATGGATGATGTATTTCCATCTCCTTTGTGAGAAGTTAGCTTACCCCAAGATCTGGGAACACTACGACGACATTGGATAAAAATTCCACCTGGTCGAGTTGGCCGCACTTCATGTTTCCCAGCACCCTGCATCGCCTAGTTATCAGTAGACCCTCCATCAATAATGCGTACATAGCTTCACTGTGCTCTGCAAAGTTATCAAGGAGGCTTCCCTGCATATTCAGATCCGTGGTAGGGGCAGTACGCTACCCGACATTTCAGTCCTATCCTTCACTAGCCTGGTTCACCAGGTGATATCGAGGATATTCCCCTAGGCGTTGTCATAGTGAACATGGTCGTTCATGAGATATACCTAAAAGGGGGAACTGACACTAGGCCTGAAGAAGAGGAACAAGCAGATGGGGAAACCCAACACCCAGAAGACCTTGAAGGTGTCCATAGTCACAAACAAAAAACTTTTCTCATCCTTACTAGACCTTTAGAATTGTTGCCTCTCAGTCGAGATCCCAACAAAGGAAAAGAGAAAATTGGGTCTGCCAAACCCTCTGACCCGTCTAACTCAGTGAAAAAGATAGAATATAACCCTGAAAAGGTAGCATTTCCTCAGCAACTTATTGAATAGAAAAAGATGATTGACAAGCTCCTCACTGAGTGCGCTATGAAAGAATAACCAGATTATGGTAATCCTCGAATGGGGTAGCAGGGGAAGGGGCAGGAACAAATTCATCCCAAGGAGTTTTCTCTTGATGATCTCGACAACCCTACCCATCTAGGTTGGGTAGAGGCCGATGTTTATGGTCAGAGACCATGATATACCTCACCCAATCCACCTGAATTGTGTGACAACCTTCCTCAGGACCCGAATCAGGTTCCATTGGCCACTCCATAGGTCCCACCAGCCACTCTTCCAGTTATTCCCCCAGCTCCTCGGGTAATTTTACCAGTCGCCCCATGGGCTGCTGGGCCTACATAAAATGTTGAAGAACTTTCCAATGAGTTGGTGCTCAGTGAACCTTATCAAGATCAGAATAATCATCCAGATGATCTAATGGCAGCACATATTTCTTGCCTCTAGGCCCTAGAAACTCAATAGGTAGCAATAATTCATGATTTAAATCCTTGTTCGACATGAGTGTATGATATTCTAGCACCCATGGGTCTCAAAAATCCTAACTTGTCCCAATTTAATGGGATGGGTGATCCACTTTAGCATCTGGCCCACTTTATTTCAAGGTGTGGACCTATGTTGGGAACTCCAGTGAAGTAGGTGGCCTCCAAGCTCCGGTGTTTCATACAGACACTATAAGGGCCCGCATTTGTCTGGTACAACCAGTTACCCACTGGGTCAATAGCTAGTTGGGAGGATATTGGTAGGCATTTTCTCTACCAGTTCAGTTCCATGACCCAAAATAAAATCATTTCCGACCTCTTCAAGTGAAAGCAGAGGCCAGATGAGTGCATCACAAAATTTGTTGCTAGGTAAAAGGGATTCACGTATTCCCTTTATATGCCACTAGACTATGATAATCTACTAATGATGTGCATGGGGAATGTGAAGACCGAAAACTGGTCCATTCTCTAATCACTCTGAACTTCCCAAGTGGGTTCCGGGATTTCTATGAAAAATCTCAATGTTTAGAGTATACATTACTGCAAGAAAAGAAGGAATGTCCATTGCCTTTTGTAGCTCCCTCTAGAAGATACTCCAAGGCCAAGACCACCATGATAACACAAATAGAGGCCCCAAGGTAGCTGTAATTGTTACCGATAGAGCCACCTCCATATATTTTCTAAGCTACACCACCTCAGGTGTAGCCTTTGACTTAGCAAAGCCTGCCTCAATATCTGTAGGAGCCCCTGCGTAACGTGACACCACCAATTTGGTGAGATAACCAGGTTCCAACTCCTCGATAGGCTCCAACAACCCCTCATTTTGGCCAGACACCCTAATCCCCTTTACCAGATGAGAGGAACTAGACCTACTCATTTTACAATGCTCAAGTTCTCAGTTATTTCTGAAGCTCCTTGGACTAGGGAATCATATGGTTTCCAGAATGCAAGAGGCCTGAAGAGGAGGATCTCATTGATCACCCAAATTACTACCCCTATTACCAGTTTCTTTGGCACACCTTCAAGTAATGATATGTTTTTAAAGACTCGCTCCAAGACCAGGTCGATAAAAACATGGTTAGGCTGGGTTCATCCCTGGAATACGTGGAATGTGTGTTTATAAATCCTAACAATGATAGAGAAGGTGAATGACAACATGTTTCTAATCGTAGGTCTCAAAAATATGACGAACAGATGGATCAAAAGGCTATTTCCCATGCCCATGGTATTATCCGTGCACGTTTCAATCAGCTCGGAGCCTTTAGAAGCCACTGTTCTACCTTTACCTACAACCTATGCATCAACATTTCAGCCGTCGTGCTCTCAGGGGAGTAAGTACCAATGATGCAAGGGAAGATAAAGACCTTCACCTATGCCAAATCAGTTCTATACTCTTAGTGACTTCATGCCCTAAGAGATGGGGATTTTCCTGAGAATCCTCCAAAAAATTGTGGCTTCTTCAAGTGATGACCAGGGGAAAGATTCGATCAATATCGTCGATCTGGTAAACACTTACATGCTTCCTTGTGACAAAGAGTGCCAGGAAGACCCTCCCAATGTCCCTAGTTGACAATAGCGTCGATGGATACGTGGGTATGAGAATCACCAGAATTCATTGGTCAATGCTTCCAACCAAGATGTGAATGCCACCTAGACCATATAGTAGGACTAATGCAGAGATTAGCACACACATCCTTCTCATATCCTTTCATCAGATCCACCTCCACCACTATTTTTACTACTTGATCTGGCAAACCCACCATGACCATTCTATGATCAGTCGCATTCTATCATGGATGGACTTCATTCATCTGGACATCTTTTAGTAGCCAGTCTACGCGGTTTGACTAGTAAGCAGTGAGACATTACCAGAACTGAACAGAATCTTTCGGTTCAACTATCATCACCCATCATACCTCCTACCACAGACCAAACTCCTATGAGTAGAAATGTGTGTCTGACATAGAAATACAATGTCCTCAAGAATTTTTCCAACATTACCATGAGGATCTGTATCCTTGAGGCTCTCTTCCTGTCACCATACATGAATGAATCCCTTGTAGAGGCATTAAGAAGCCCCCTCCAGTTTGAGAGATAAGTAGAAGCCACAAAAGCCTTCCATGCTAATATAGTCGAGCATGCGTAATATTAGGCCATCATATCTTTCTCTAGAGAATATAAAGGTTATCCTATACAGGGGAACATATGCCCAATATACATCGTTGGACAGTTCAATAACATGGAGGTCCGTTGATATCTTTTCAACCTGGGCACTAGGATCAACCTTATCCCAACCCAGACACTCCACAAGATGGGGCTATCTGAAATAGATCCGAGCCCATATGACTTGAAGATTCAAGGTTATGACAGGACAGAGCAGACACCAGTTGGAAAGATATGCCTGAAAACCAAGTTTTATGTCCTAATTTCTAGCACTGAGTTCATGGTTATCTCATAGGAAAGTACTTACAATGCATCAATGGGTAGACCATGGATCCACCTACATGCAGCAGTCCCTTCCTCATATCTCCAATGCCTTAAGTAATCCTTTAATGGTCATGTAGGCATACTCTAAGGTGATTCATATCCCATTTATTCTTGTGAAGCCCGCTACCTGGATTCCGACCACTATAAGAGAAAGGACAATAAGATTCAAGCTAATGAGGTTGATCATGCTACAACTATGACCGACCCATGGATTGACCTGGATGATGCCTACATTTTTCTGATTCATCGATTAAATGATATAACCCTAGACGTGGGGAAATGTTTTATTGTCTCGGGGATGAGGGGGAATCATGTTCACAAGTCTAAGGAAACCAGTGAGATCACCTTGTATTCCTACACAAATCAGTCTCAGGTAATCCCTGAGCCCCTTAACCATGTAAGGTATTGGGATTTTTTCCCCATGGCAAAAAAAAATACGTCATACTTTCTTATTTCACCGGCCTGAGATAAACCAGATCTAGCTGACATGCCACTATTACTTTGATATTATCAAATTTGGCCCCTTGGGTCGATGGTCAGATGGGATCAGGTCGACATCTTTCATCACCATGGTTTTATTTGTTTCGGAGTCCCTCGATGAGGTTTCCACTACCGCTAAGGTTGGCACCAGTGTTCCGTCAGGATCTCTCAACTCAGAAGAGTTTTCTCCTTCTGATGATCCTCTCACCATGGATAAAGAAGAGGATTTGGAAGACTACCCTTACTCATTCGATTAGGGAATCTCCACTGTGGTCGATTAATTGTTATAGGTTAACCTCAGAACTGAGACAGATCCAAAACCAACACTGATCAGTGCAACTATACCTATAGAATAGCAACATTGATACAAAAATTTCCAAAATGATCATCATGATGTATTTTCCTGGAGTTATGATGAGATGCTAGGGATAGATCCTTAGGTCACCATCCACCATCTCAGTCTCCCAGCAAATCATCACGGGTTAAAACAACCTCCTAGAAAGATGCAACCTTCTCACAGTGACATGGTTGAGGCCAAGGATGATAAGATCATCAAAGAAAACTTCATCAATAAGGTCTAGTACCTCATATATTTAGCTAACATTGTGCCCATCTGGAAGAAGAACAGATATATCAAAGTTTTCATTAACTTCTAGGATCTGAACTGTCACTATCTAAAGGATGACTTTCCCCTTACTACAACAGAACTATTGATTTATGCCATCACTAGGTTCCAGGATCTCTCCTTCATGAATGAGTATTCTAGATATAATCAAATATGAATGGACCTTGTGTATGAATATTCTACTACCTTTGGGGAACCATAGGGTACTTTCTACTACCAGGTATTGACTTTCATTCTAAAGAATTATGGTGCCACATATTATCAATCCATGCACCACATATTCAAGCTGATCCTCAGGAAATTGTTGGAATGCTACATGGATGATCTGGTGGTTAAATATCACCAGTGTCAGGACCATCTCAAAGATCTTAATAAAGTTCTCGACTTCCTCCATTCCTGCCATATGAAGATAAACCCCTTGAAGTGTGCCTTTGGGGTCACCTATGTAAAGTTTCTTAGGTCCATTATCAGATATAGAGGAATTGAGATCGATCTGGAAATGATCAGTGCCATCAGTTAGATGTCTCATCCGAGCAATATTCTGGAGCTCCGAGGCTTTCAAGTCCACGTATCCTACATACACCGATTCACTAAAAATCTGAATGGAAGGTTTAAGCCATTTTTTCAGCTTATGAAGAGAGGTTCTAATTATTAGTGGGATGAGAAGTTCCAGGCTACTTTTGAGGGAATCAATAAGTACCTGCTACAACCTTTGGTTCTGATGCCACCCATTTCCAAAAAGACATTGGTCCTCTACGTAACCACTCTGGAATGGTCCCTCAGCGCCCTTCTCACCCAAAAGAACAATGAGGGAACACAGAACAATTTATACTATCTCAACCACATGCTTCTCGATACAAGGACCAGATATTCCCCTTTCGAAAATAGTTGCCTTGAGCCGGTATTCATAGTAAAAAATTGTGACATTACTTGAAGCACCATGAGATACAACTAGTGTCTCGAATGGATATGTTGAAGTACATTATTAACCACCCCATGTTGATAGGCCAGCTATCTTGGTGGGAAGTGATCCTTTAACAGTTTGATATCAATTTTGTCCCTCAAAAGGCTATAAAGAGATAGGCATCGACATACTTTCTTACCGCCCATCCAGCCCCTGCAGATAAGTCTCTGGATCTTAACATTCAAGATGAGGCAATCCTCTCAATGGATGAAGCCATTATTTATTGGAAAATTTACTTAGATGGTACTTACCATAGCCCTACCGGCAGGTGAATCTATGATCCCAAACTCAACAGAGTGGGCATGAGTGTCGTCTTCATCATGCCTACACAAGCTATCCTAACCTATTTGTTCATGTTATCAAAAGGCTGCACCAAAAATGAGGAAGAGTATCAAGACCTCATCCCACTTCTTGAACTGGCCCTTGAGATTGATTTTACCCTCCTTCATATGAGAGAGGACTCTGAATTAGTCATCAAATAGATCAACAACAACTACATCATCAGGAATCCAGAGCTCATACCTCTGTTAGAGCGTACTCTCCAGTTGATGGACCAGTTCTCTTCTCATCCAAAAGTTAATCATGTCCCTCGATCACATAATGGTCGAGATAATGCCTTGGCCAGCCTTGCCACATCTCTTACAGAGCCTAACCATGATGATTTGATTATCCATTTGGTGCATCAAAGAGTCATTGCTCCCGTCACTCCAGACAATGATGATAGCCCACAGGTAATCCACCTTATCGCTGATGCCTCTACATCGGGACCTCCAGGTCCCCATGACACAACATTGGAAGGGACCCCTAAATGGATGAGTCCCTTTATCGAGTATCTCTATCATGGTAATATTCTGACAGAATGAGCCGAACATGATCAAGTTCATCAGTGCGCAATATAGTTCACCCTCCAGAGTGGTCCCAGTCTTGAGAAGATGCTTTACAGACCTGTGTTTGATGGGAATCCCCATCGTTTCATTCAAGGAGTTAAGATTTCTTAGGTTATGTAGGAATTTTATGCCGGTTCCTGTGGGGCTCATTTGGAAGGGCCGAAACTCTCTCATTAGATTCGAAGATTGGGATATTTTTGGCCCACTATGATATGTGATTATATCAAGTTTTCCCAGAGGTTACATTAATTATAGATCCATTATAATTTTGTGAATTAGATTCAAGATCCTATCTATTATACCAAGTACTCTTGGGATTTTTCGTTCTGGGGACTCTATGTAGTGGGACCATAGCCACCAGCAATAGCTCGCCAGTGCAGGTTCATCTTGACCGCTAAATATTTCTTTTCCAAGTGGGCAGGGGCAGTTCCGCTAAAGGAAGTTAAGTCCTATTCCATCATTGACTTTGTAAGCTACAATATCATCCACTGATTCAGATTCCCTCACACCATTATAATTAATAACGACACCAAATTTTGGGTAGCAGAGCTGAAGAAACTGTACGACAAGTACAATATCCATTCTAATTATACCTCTCGCTATAATGCATAAGAAAATGGGAAGATCGAGGTATTAAAAAAACCATATCTAACATATCGCAGAATATGGTTGGTTATGAGAAGATGAGTTGGAAAAAAAAACTCCCCAATTCTCTTTGGACTTAGCAGAAGAAGACTCGTAATTCCACCCAGGTGACTCAATATTCTTTGGTGTACAGAACAGAGGCAGTCCTGCCCATCGAGATTAAATTACCCTCACTACGTACAACCGTTTATGATCAATAGGCACCAAACAAAGCAGACAAAATCCTTCTGGGTGAACTATAAGTGCTTGATGAGAATATTCTTCATTCCTTTAATAATATGGAGAGGCATCAAAACAAGATATCCAGGGCTTTCAATAAGAAAGATCACCTCTACTCTTTCTTACAAGAGGATTCAGTATTGGCCCCGAGAATGCCAATGATACCCAATAGGAAGCCAATGAAGCTGGAGACCAAATGGGAGGGACCTTATGTCATTCAAAAGGTTTACCCCAATGGTTTATACACTCTGATCACTATGGATGGTTAGCATATTACTCCTCCCAGCAATGCCAAATTCCTTAAGAAGTACTTCACATAAGGGAATCTTAGTCTGGGAGGACATTAAAATAATCATCCTTTCATCATAAATGACGTTAAAATATAAATGGTATGAGCTCTAAAACTCTAAACTAATATCCCTTCCATTTCTCATGACGATTAACTACGAACGGTGAATACACCTCATGGTAAGAGCTCTACGACCCTAAAATAAGATCTCCATCATCCTATAATACGTTAAAATATAAATGGTATGAGTTCTATGACCCTAAACTAAGATCCCTTTCACCATGTATGATGATAAACTACAAATAGTGAATACACCTCATGGTCCGAGCTCTATGACCTTGAACTAAGATATCCCTCCTCATTATTGTAAGATGTTAAACTGCACGGGTACCATCACACTTCACATGTTTCTTTATTTGGGCCTTTATCATCTTTCACATCTGAAAAGACCCCCTAGTGTCCTAGTCCCACACCACCTTGACTCGCCTATCGTTGGGGCCAACATCTAAGAGGATCACGAATGACAATTTGACACAAGTATCGTGTTGTGAATATGGTCGATGATTGTTTCTCAATTGTTTGTTCCCATTATAGGTAACATGGGATGGATACTATGTTGTGAACATTCTACGATATTATACTTAATCATTATTTCCCCCCCATGATCTCCCAAATGATGGGCACGACGATTCACCTTTTTTCCCCTTCTTCCACACACACATGATATTAAACTAGGAATCTATGGTCTGAGCTCTATGACCCTAAACTAAGATATACCACATCCTTATTGCACAAAATTAAAAAACATGACAGCCTTCATAATGATGCATGGATTTATTCCCATCCTCATAGGATACGTAGAAACACCCGAACATTTCATCTTTGGGTCCATCCCAACAAATCTCTTTGTCCCCCTGAGTTTAGTTCTCTTAGAGGGTTGCATATGTTGTGGTGTGGAATTATTTAGTCCCCATTCAAATTGGGTTTAAAACGTCGACATCATGCGCTCCTTATTCTAGAATGTCTTTATTTTCACATCCTTACCACATGACTTTAAACTGCACGACATTTTCAAGAACTGTGTATAGCTTGATTCCTATCCTTATGGGATACGTAGGAACCCCCAGACATTTCAACCTCAGGTCCAATGCCAGTTTTTAGAAACCTTCTCTTCCTTTTGGCCCCTTGGCCTAATTTCTCCCAGGGGCATGTGGTGTGGTGAGGACCTATGTACTCATTCACATCAGGTTTTCAATAACCATTCCACATACCTCTCTTGAGTTCTCTCCATACCCTTTTCCTAATGTCCTTACCACATGATATTAAAATTCATCACATTTTCAGAAATACATGTGGCTTGATTCCCATCCTTATAGGGTACATAGAAATGCCCAAACATTTCATCTTCGGGTCCAGCCCCAAGTATCACAGATTTTGACTTCCTTCTATAGTCTCAGCCTAAGTATCCTTGGAGAACATGGCATGAAATAGACTTATGTATTTATTGATGCTAGGTTTGTAATAGACGCACCATGTACCCCTCCTTCTAGAGCATCCTATTTTGTTTGCGTCTTTACTGTATGATGTTAAACAACATGGTATTTTCAGAACTATGTATGGATTTATTCACATACTTATGGGATACATAGGAATTCCCATACATTTTGTATTTAGGTATAGCCCCAAATCCATTAATCTTTTATGGACACTTGTCCTGAGGTTTCCCCCTAGTATTGCACGTAATATGGTGTAGAAGTTTGTCCTCATTCACGTCAGATATACTTTATCACGCAATGCACATTCCATTTAGAAACTTTTTCTTCTGTATACATCCAAACCATATGATGTTAAACTATTCCAACTCGTCCCACATGACTTTTAACTATTTCATCTTTGTCACATGATGCTAAATTTCATGGAATGGTCTCATAATAAGACCTTAAACAATGACACTATTTTCCTAGCCGCATGATGAGAAACGACACCACATTGTGGTGTCCTCGCTTGAGGAGACATAATTTTCGGCATCAGTTATCCACCATGCTATTTTTCAAGGCCTACATTTGGACTGATTCCTTTTGCAACATCCGGATTCTCCATCCTAAGTTTCTTTCTCTGAAAAACATGCCCACAATAAAGAATAAACAAGATCCACCAAATGCTTCTTATTTTAGTGCATGGGATAGACCTACATTATAGTATTTCCCTTAGCATTGGTATTCTACTATGCCATTTTCAAAAAATAAGTTTAGCTTGATTCCCAACCATATGGGATACGTAGGAATGCCCAAGAATTTCTCCTTCGGGTCCAGTCCAAGATACCTCAAATCCTACCTTCTTTATATCCCCTTGGATCGAACTCTGTCAAAAGCACATGGTGTGGTGAAGACCACTTTGGTTCTCATTCACATCGGGTTTATAATAGACATGCCATGTACTTTCCTTTGGGGATATCCCTTTGATTCTCCCTCATCCTTACTGCATGATGTTAAAGTACACATATTTCAAGAACTACATATGGATTTATTCTCTATCTTTATGGGATATGTGGGAATGCCCAGACATGTTGCCCTTAGGTCCAGCCTTATGTTATTTTATTCCTTATCTCGACCCCTTGGCTTGGGTTATCTACTGGGATCGTGAATGGTGTGATATTTGGAATTTTGTCCTCATTCATGTCAGGTTATTCTAGTATGCCATACATATTTCTCTCTTGAGAAACCTATACCCCTTGTGTCCTTACCACATGTCATTAAACTACATGGAATGTTCAGAACTACGTGTGGCTTGATTCCTATGCTTATGGGATATATAGGAATGCCCAAAAATTTTGCCTTTGGGTCTAACCCTAGGTTCATCAATCCATTTCCCACCTTTTGTATCAACTTCTCGACCTCTATTTTGCCTCATCAATGTGATCAGATGGACTATGGTTTAGGACTTAGAGTTTTGCTTTCTGTATGTACATTCTCTCATCCCTTTCCATGCTCCACGTGTCCATTATTTTGGGATTCCATCACCTTTCACTCCAGAAAGGACCCCCTAATGATATGGATTATTGGCCTTAGTGATATCCTACCATCTTGAGCCAATGTTTTGGAGGATTTAAAATGAAATTTTGAGATAGGTTCCACATTTCAAATATGGTCAGCAGCTAATCCTCGGGTGTTAGTTCCCATTTCTGGCCACATGATATGGATGATGTGCTTCAAATATGGTCAATATCTATCCTCTATCATTACGATAACCCCATTAAGCCCTAAATATTGGTCTCGTGATTCATATCTCATTCCATATCATCATTCTTAGATAGAACTTTGACACCCTTGGTGTTATCCCTCCGTGCACCTATGTGTGCTGTGAGGATTGACTAGTGTCGTAGGGTCACCCTTGGTTCTACACTTTTGTCCCCTACTATGTGATTCCATGCACTGAAAAGATCTTCTCCACCCTTGTTTCCCACACTGAGCATGGATCACATGGGCTTAGGGATTTGGGTAAGGTGTGCACCTTCATGGAAGGGTCATGCTTCCTTTTTGGTACAAACTTTATGACCTTAAACTAGGAGCTCCGATTACCTAGTCCAGGCATCCTAAATTTAAACTATGTGAATTATCTTGGAAATTTGTAATGTGGTGCAGACTACCTTGTACCTATTTGCATCGAGTGTCTTTTTGACACTGCGTTACATATTTTCACCTTGGGAATCTCCCCATCTTGGTCCGAGATCTATGCACATAAACTAAGATCCCTTACGCCCTTATCGTATGATGTTAAACTATGTCTTCTATTCCCAGGTAGTGTAATGATAAATTACCCAGCCATACGATGTCTTCACTCGAGAAGAAGTTTCCCATTTTCGGTATTGTCTACCTAACACACCACCTTCGAGAGCTACATATAGCTTGATTCAAATTCCTATGGGATACATAGTGATTCCCAGACTTTTATTTATGGTCCGGCTGTGTCACCATGGACCCTCTTATGCCATTTCAGCCTGAGTTTCCTCAGATGTATGTGGAGTGGTGTGGACTACCTTGTCCCTATTCATGTCGGGTTTTCAGTAACAATTCCATGTACCTCTCTTTAGAGTTCTCCATTTTTCTGTCCTTACCGCATGACAATAAACTACATAGGCATGTACCATGCACATGAAATTAAATTGGCCACCTTACGGTCTGATATCTACGACCTTAAACTAATATTCTTATCATTTATGTTCGCACGATTTTAAACTATATAAAAATTATGATATTATTTTTTAAAAGAGGATATCACCCCCTTTTTTTGAATTGTCTACCTATTGTACCACCTCCAAGAACTATGTGTGGATTGATTCCTATCCTTATGGGATATGTTGTAACACTCGGACTTCCTATCTGTGGTCTAATCACAACCATTTTTTCCTCTCCAACTCCCTCTGTTCTAGTTTCTCCCAGAAGTACGTGTTGTGGCATGGACTTCTTCGTTCCTCATTCATGTTGGGTTTATAATAACTGTGTTGTGTACTTCTTTTGAGATTACGTCCACCATAACACATAAATTGTGTGGGTAATGTTTTCACTTCACACATTCTTTCATTTGAGATTTTAATTGTCTTTAATATCCAAAGGGACCCCATAACATCATGGATTCTAGGCCTCAATACTCTCCTAGCATCTTAGGATAGCATCTCAGAGGATTTTGAATGACATTATGAGACATGTTCCATGTAGAGAATTTGGTCAGTGGTCAACCCTCATTTGTTTGTTCCCATTCTAGGCTAACCTGAAATGGATTCTATGTTTCAAACATGGTCAATAGTTATCCTTTATCACCACACCACTCCAATTTCATCCTAAATATCAAATTTAGTGAATCGCATGTTCAATGTCCATTTCCATTTTACAGATCCTTGACACCCCTGGTGTTGTAACTTAGTGCATTCACACAAGTCAAATGTTTGTTAGTCTTGGATTTTCCCCACCCGACAATTCATTTCCATAATTTCACACTCTCGTTAGATGGGGAAGTCCTAACAAGGATCCTTGTTTCCTACACCGAACATGGCTCATGTAGGATCAGGTGTTGTGGTAGGGTAATATCTATATATGGGATGGTGTGGCCCGTTGGTCCTGCTATACGACCTTAAACCGTGACACTATCATCCTCCCCAAATGACTTTAAACTGTTCGACATATAAAGAACTATATAAGGCTTGATTCCTACCCATGTGGGATATATAGAGACATTCAGGCATCTGATCCCTGAGTCCAGCCACTAAATGGTAAACTCCCAATATTGGCCTTCTCGGCCCCGACTTCCCTTTTAGGAATTTGTGTTGTGGTGTGGGCCTCTATGTTCCTCATTTACTTCAGTTTATGAACCAAACCACACATTTTTACTTTGGGAGTACGCAAGTCCTCAACACATGACTTTAAACTGCATCCCTACCCTGAACAAGTTTAGGATTCCCCATGATTATTATGGGATGCGTTAGCTTCCTTGCTAGAGAAGATTTCCCCACCAGTGTTGGTCTCTGACCACACTATGCTCAAGAACTACATTTGGATTGATTCTCATCCTTATAGGGATACATAGTGACGCTCAAGAATTTTTCCTTGGGCCCATCCCCAAGACTATTAACGTTCCTAGTTATTTTCTCATAATCATGGTCCAAAATCCATGTCCTTAAACTAGGGGTTCGTAGTCCATGTAACATGACTTTAAATAGTTGAGAAGGGTCCTGGAATTATGACCTTAAACTATGTGCAACATCCAGATCATATGATGTTAAACTATTCATGCATTTTCATCACCGCATGAATCTAAACTGTGTGCTTATCATCCCCACTTACAAGACATAAAACTATAGACCATCTTAGGTCCTTTTCAGAGAGGTACCTCCTTGAAGTAGGCGTGATTTTTATTTAAACCGATATGCTCACCTAGTGTACTTTCATCATGGTGGCATAATTTCAAGAGTGTTGGACATTATACAAACTTCCCATTATTCCATTACCATGCTTTGAATTCCCTGTCTCTCAGATCCCCATTCTATTTGACATATGAAGGGAACCCTAATGGCTTGGATTCTTGGTCATAAGGCTCACCTACCATCCTGGGACAACATTACGAAAGACATCAGATGACACTTCGAGTTTGGTCTCATGCTTTTGAATGAGGTCAGTGGTTGGACCACAATTGTTTGTTCCAATTTTAGGTTATCATGATGCATATGATGTGTTTTGAATTTGGTCAAAAACAACACTCCATCATCATTCCATCCTCATTGCGTTCCGAATTTTGGGTATCATAATTCACATTATTCATTCCCCTTTGTTTGGATTTACTCTAACACCCATGGTATTATCCTTCTCATTTCTAGAGCTTATTGGGGGAGAGAAGTTTGGAATTTTGATAATTCTATTCTCTAAGCATGCCCCCCATTTTTTCCCAGAAACTCAGAGTGGTCATTCTTACCCTGGATGTCTGGTGATTGGTTGGCACTCTCATATGCAAGGGAAATAATTATGTAGCCATCACCCGTTTCTAACATCAGGCATGTCCCATATAATCTTAGGGATTGATCATTGAATATTTCATAGATATGATTGAGATGTAGTAATCAAAGTAGATAAAAAGACTCATGCACGCAACCAAAATAAACAAGTAAGCATGAAAGTTTGTTTTTGAGTTTGTGAAAATTACATCCCTCAGGGATTAACCCCTTTGATAGATGGGTTGAACTCTTAAATAGAGCTTCCCAACTCCACCTATCTTTGGATTGTGACATCCAGGACTTTCTTTCCCCTGTTAATCTCCTGCTCATCTTTGATACCAAAGGGGCGTAGTTCATCAGCCTTGATTTGTGCCTAATCCTCATCAACTCAGATAATAGCCATTTCTTGGGATGCCCACATCATCTGTTCCTCATCCTCTATCAATTGTGACTTTAATTTCAATATGAGTTCCGATTATGAATCGATGAAAGAAGAGTGTTCATTCACCCATTCCCTTAAGCATTGGATCTCTTTCTAAGCCTCCTAAAGCTTCATGATATGGATAGACTTCCTCTTATGACGGTAAAAATTGAGGCTACATTTATGTTCCCATATTTTCTTTTCGATATAATCTCTAATGAGGATATGAGGAATTAGGGAATCCACTCCTCCAATGCATAGTTCACACAGCCAGGAATGAAGTCTTCTCATATGTGTTATCCACTCTGCTTGTGGAGTCTCCTTGATGAAGAAATTGATCATTTTCCATGATCGAAAATGGATGACCTTTCTATCCTCTTCATTGAATGTAGTATCATTCAAGTCCTCTTTGTTGTCACGTTCGTATGCTGGGAATGCCTACATAAATTCATCAGTATGGTCTTATTTGGGTGCTTGTTAGAAATACTAGGTTCCATGTCACCGAGTTGATCCTCGTCACCAGATCCCACCTCTATAGTCTCAGGTTATATCCCGAAAGTGTTTCTATCTATTTCCATGATATATTTAGTCTAGTTAGAATGAGCATCCAATTCCATGATGTTCTAGGTTCCCCTTGGAAAAGGAGTGTCAGGATCCCCAACTATCCTCACTAGGGCGGCCCATACCGTTTGAAGAAATGTGCATATAGAAATACACATATGTTAGGTGGCCTGGTTCAATGGATGATAGTTATGGATTCTATAAAGGATTGGACATATATAGATCATGTAATTGGTCTCTCCCTTGAGATGTTACTATCGGAATCCCTGGATGTGGTTCCCCATATATGGTTCGAAACTACGAAGGCTTTGAGAGAACCACCATAGGTGTCGTAGCCCTAGTAGATTATGCAATCACCATTGTCACAAGCGTAGACTCGAAAGATACATCTGCTATCATGTGAGAATGTTTTTTTGTATGAGGTTCTCCTGTATAGGGAAAATGTCAGTTTATAAAGCCTAGAGGACCTGAATGAGGAGCACAATGAAATGGTTCATGGTTTATATCAAGTGCCTCAAAAAACTCTTCTATATTTGAGGTTACAACTTTTCCTTCCTCTAAAGGGCTCCCTCTACCATCCTCTTCCTCCCAAGAGGGCTAGTTTGATTCTTCGGGTAGGGGGAAGTGCTCCCTCAACTCAATAGAAGATAACTGTGGTGGGAATGTTTGGTAGCAGTAATTTCACCAGATCTTTCATTAGACTTAAAGCACCTAAGGAGTGCAGAAAGTCCCTAGCTCGACGATGTATTGCTCCCCTTCTACTTGAGACACCAAAAATATGTCCTTGGCATGGACAATCTCTAACAGATCCATCCCGATTTGGTTAAGGTGGTGCCACATCTAGGAAGGACTAATGAATTGTCTGTTAACATACAGGATGTCCCAGGCCTCCATGAATACAACATCCTCAATCATGTCTATGTGGCATAGCTGCTTCCCATGAGCCCGAGTGGATATCCTGTGGAATCCCTTGGGTGGCCTTTTTTTCTACCGGTTCTTCTCATCTGGGATTGTTGGGTCTATCATTTCCACCTGCCTCCCACTCGGTGCAGGTCCTGGAGTTATTTGACTCATCACCACTGTATCCCCACCACCATGGTTTGTTCTTTCCACTTTCTGGCCCCTTCCTTGAGGCTGAGGAGGCACCCCATCACCAACATGGATGGTTCGTCACTTCAACATTTCCCCTAGGTACGCTGCCTCCCATCTCTTGGCATTTTCCTTAACTATCCTACAAACAGTTGTGGGTGGAGGCAACTCATTTCACATTTTCCCATCCTCCCGTGTGGACAGGAGCCATATCTACCTCATCACACATGGATGGTACTCGTGGTTTACTACCATTTAGATTTGTGGGGTCAACTGTTTCATGAACCAGAACTACCTTGCAAAGCGGTGCAGGGTGTATGACTCGCAGATAGGCTCATGGTCGATCCGTTCCACTATAACTCCACCTAGGAAGTCCAAGAGATAGGAATTATGCTCCTCAATTCCCTCGACATCATGAATGAATACAACTGTTGGCAACAGAAATGGATGGAAGTTGAATTCATCTGCCTTCCAGAATCTTTTTAGCACCAGTGGTGGAGTCAGCTTGGATGGAAATATCCCCAACGCATTCAAAATGGATGGTAGGATGTCTAATCTTGGAGGGGAAATAGGGTTCAGATATTCATAGATTTCCATGTGTTCCACTATCCATCCATACAAAAGATAAAGTGGTCCACACACCCTATGTGGCTTCTTTCACTCACTGTTATGCTAAAACACATTTTATAGCTTGGCCATCACCGAGATCCCAAAGATAACATGCTCCCCCATCGCCAACATGGATTCCATAATGAATGTTCTTGGTCACACACCCATTTTTGTGTTCCTAACTAGAAACATCCATCCAAAGATAAGAGTAGAGATAAAACCATCCATACTAACCACTGGTTGCTGCTCTGTGTTGACACTATACCCCCATAGCCTCCATTGACTATCATCCAGAGTTCGCCAATCAGAATTCTGTTTACTACTATGGGCTCCATTCAGACATATTGGAGGCCTAACCGGTATATTCTTGGGAAACTCCTCTGCTTCAGTGGTAGGATTTGGTGGGAATTTTATGAAACAATTAAACCAAAACTTGAAATGGATTTCCCTCCCTGACTGATTTTCCTCGCTCGACACCAGGTCCATCAGTGCCTTTTCCAGCCACATCATCTGCTCCGGGTCCTCCCATGTGTTATCCATGGGGTGGAAATCATCATACATTGACCTTAAGATTGGAATCCCTAAGTTCTTATGATGGTCCCAGAGGATGATGTTGACTTCCCCATGGTGATGATGAAAAGTGTTGGTCCTCAGTAACCACATGATCAACAACTCTAGAATCATATTTTTTGGCTGATAAATGTGGAATTGGGTGGCCCACATAGCATTATACATCCCTACTCCCTTCATGTCTTCCTTGAATTCCTCAGAGGATACATAAACTGAGTACACCCCGACCTAGTCCTCTGTAAAATTGTTTCCCTAGAGCAGGTCCCTATAATCAGTCCACCACTTCTATTGGTTTCCCAAAGCTGCCTTGAAGATGGTGTGGTACTATGGGGGAGACAACTTTGGCTCTAGTAGCTTCCCATCAACATTTTTGACATGGTTATATGGTCAGTTAGCATTGATCGATGTATGTTATTTCCCATGCATGATCGTCGGCAGCCCTGAACCACTGGTGTTGACAAATTGTACTCTTGAACTAGTAAGCAGGTTCATCCCTACTTTCTTTAATGATAAGAATGCCATACCTTAGACAAAATCCCTATAGAGGTATCCTTTTTCATAGAGGGTAATTATTTTGGATTTCCGACAGGTGTTCAACGAGGGATTCATTGTCTGAATGAAGTCACACATATTCCCCGATGCATAGATTATCCTCCATATCTTCCCTTTGGGCAGCATCCGCGAGGACCCCCCCGAGCAGCTCCTTGGTTGGACATTTTTTCCCAAGACTTTAGTATTTTTTTGTTCTGGTTCACCGAACCCAATTGTAATGCTCAACCACAAAGCTCAATCGTAGAGACAAACTACAGAGTTCAACCACAGAGCCCGCAAACACAACTTCCAGAGTGAACAATCACAGATTCTAAGGACCCACTGTGCCTTTTAGAGTAAAATAGAACCTGTTTTTCAAAGAGTGATCGTGGAGTGAACATAGCTTCATAAATAGAGAGTTCAAGCATGGAGATGCAGAGACATGTGAGGTAAAAAGTAGGGTCTTTATCCTCTATTTATAGGTAATGACCCCTGAGCTTCACAGCGCCCCCCACTGTGGTGAGCTTCATAATGTTCCTGGCTGCTGCGAGCTTGACGACATTCTCAATTGGCACACTGCCTTTCCGTATCGTGATCTGGCTCCTCAATACCACTTTGTGATCTGCCTAAATTTTGACGATCTACCCTCATAATCTGAACCTCACTTTCTCCTCCGCTCTAATTCCAAGGGGGGGGGGAATTTGGCACCAAAATATGTGCGTTGGAAAAATTAAGTAAAGGACATTAAATGGTGCCAAAGGGGTTGCTTTACGAAGTACCATCACAAATACCTTCAGCACCATGGCCGGTGAAAAGCTGAGGCCTTCTCGACGCTTACCACAGAAAAAAGTGAGGGTCGAATCTATGGCTACGATGAAATTTATGGAAGTATCTGCACCAGAGAAGGTAATATTATTGCCTCTTTGAGTCCTTCAAAATTGACAGAGGCCTTTATGACCACCGTAGAGAGAAGGAAGTAAGCCTCTACACTGCGGATGAGATGACAATTGACTTTGGGACTCTGAGAAACTTGATGAAATATGCCTCTGATGGTGGACTGTGAGTTACTTTGCAGCACACCCTCAAAGCATCATGACCCCTGGAAACTATAAACACCTAGCTCCCCCATTCCAAAGGAGGAGGAACCGACCTTTCATCTTCTGAATTCCCAAATTTTGAAGCACTCTTTGCTCTGTGAAAAAACTGGGAAAATGAATCATTTAAGGTACTTGAGCATTACAAAAACCATTTTCTTTTGCTCAGATCTACCCCTTTTCTAAGAAGGGATTCCCTTCGTGAAGCCTATTGTCCATCAGAAAGGAAGGATACCCCTTTGGGTACTTAGGACTTTGCAAAGCACACAAGCTTCACGAAGCACCCTAAAAAACACGTGTACTCCATGATTAGGCTATGACACTATGATTTGAAAATATATCCTCTTTGCGAAGTAATGTTCTTTACAATCCCCTATGCTCTGTGATCCCATGAGCTCTACGAAGTCATGTGATCTACGAGCCTTAGTGTTCTATGAGCCTGTGATCTCCATGAATTCATGTTCTCTATAATCCCCTGTGCTCTGGGAAACCGTGAGCTATGTGAAGTCATGTGCTTTGTGATCCCCTGTTATTTTCAATCCTATTATATCTATGAAGCCATGTTCTATAGTCCTAGAGAATTGAAAATCCCATCTCTGTGAGGCCTCTTTCTTCGCAAACCCTTCTCTTGTGTGGCCCTCCAGGCTTATACAAAGTGATTCCAAAGTGACTTGATCAGTGCTTCATGTTTCGTTTCTTTTCCTCATACTTCTTCACATGGGAATGCTAACAGATATTTCTTCTTCACATTTCCATGCTAATGTGGACCCCCCAATGGATCACTCCACAACCTCATTACCACATGGAATTACTTGTTCTTTCCCTCCCTCAATAGTGGATTGGTACAAGTTATGTAATTCCTATGGGTGGGGAGTAAATCCTCACCGTTGGAGTTATTGAACGATAATCTCCCAAGCACCCGCGTCCATGAATCATGATGTTAAACTATGATCACCGCATAAGAGACAAGCCTGGAGGGGACCGTGAAGGGGATGAGCTCCAACACCTTCTCACTCCCCTCTCCCTCTATGCTTCATTTCCATACACTCCTTATGAAGTCTCTTTATAAGACCCAGAACCCTCTGATGGGGTGTTTTAGGTACTATGGACATATATTTCTCTTATTTCTGGACACCCTCCTTTCTACTCAGGCCTCCCTCCAAGAGTAAGTCCCAGTCTTCCACTCCATTCACCACCCTTCATGGTCACACCATTGTGCCATGATCATCAAGTCTATTTCCGCCTCTTGTTTCTTGCACCAAGCATGAATCACATGGTCTTAGAGTGAGCATCGACCCTAACATACTTTATGGTCCACCTTGGTGTGTAAGCCCCATTCCCCTCTCAGTCGAACTACACAGACTTTGATCTTTTACCTTTCTAGGAAAGGTACGTAGGAAGTCTCTCTGAGGTTCAACCCCATTATCCCTCTATCCTGACCATTTCATATTTGTTCATTGATCATTCTACATGATGATAAACTATATGCCCCTCTCATATCGCATGATATTAAACAATGTTCTATCGAAATATGTGGGTTTTGATCCCTGTCTCCTAAGATAGGGTACGTAGGAAGCCTCCTAGAGGTTCAAGCCCAAACATTGGTAAACATTGGAATCCCCTTTGTTGAGACCCACATCCTTGTTATTCCATTTAGTGGGTTCAGATCAGTTCCTAGGAAGATAACCATGTGTAATACCCCATAATTAATCCATAATACACCAACCAAGAGTGTCCCTATTTCAATGGGCTACTAAATATGCATAAGCCCCAACATGTCATCTGGTTATTTTCCTTTGTGTACGCTGAAATTCCATGCCCCATACTGAACTATGTGTACTTTGATTCCCTGCCACGAGGATACATTGGAACCCTCCCTGATGTTCAAGACCACCACCCATATCCCATCCCAGTCTCTCCCTTGAGACTTTGTGTTTGGGAATATTATGCCTTAACCCATTGATTCCAGTCCCGTCAGGTCCCCATCCATGCATCCATTATCACGAGCTGCCTCCTCAGGGGACTCATCGCCCCATTTTAGAACTATGTGGACTTTGATTCGATTCCATAAGGATATGTAAGAAACCTCTTCGAGGTTCAAGACCCACACAATCGCCTTATCACCAGTCCTCTATTCCATCCCCACTCATTCTATCCTTAGAACCTCCATCCATATCCATCATGATTCCAACTGGGCCACCACATCTCGGTGAAACCATTCCATCCATTCGGGAACCTAACCATGTGTAAGACCCATTCAACTCATTGATTCTTTGTAGCACCCGAGCTGCTAACCATGCGTATGCTCTAGCACGTCTTTGGGCAGTTTCCATTATGTACAACCCGATTCTTAGATTCAACCTCTTGAACTACGTGGGTTTTGATCCCTTTCTTCTATATTGGGCATGTAGGAGGCCACCATGAGGTTCAATACCATCCAATGGTAAACTTTGGTGTCACTTTTTTTGGGACCCAATCATCCACTGGTCCACCCTTTGAGGTGTCCAGATCAACCATCATAGTGTGATATCATCCCTCTATGGGACACACAACCTCATATTGGTCCTTATTGGGTGTATTGATCCACCCATCTAGTAAACCTTTTAGGTGATCCCTCTAGGTGTGTACCAATCTGATTTTCCCTCTTCAGTGTTCTGATCAGTCCGATCCGTCATCATTTGATGTCAAACTCATGGAATACCCTATGTTAAACATGGGAATCCAATGAAAACCTTGGAGACATGCCTATGGAATAGAATTAACCGTATTCTATACGGGATTCCACAGACTTCTGGGCCCTCAATAATCCCTATGATAAGGGGAAAATCTAGGTGTACCTATGTTCTAGTGCCCAGACATGCCAGTGATGCCCTATGTGACTACTCCTCTAACCAAAGATTGCTTCCCTAACTTGAACACTTGGAATGTACCTATAGAAGAAGTGTAATTAACTGAAATACACAAAGATATGGCATCGAGAAGAGTTTCATGAACAACATCTTAATCTTTAAGGGAGACCCAAACTGGGAAAAAAATCATGAGGAGGAATCCATGAAAGGAGAGACCGATATCCCATCATCCCATTTTGATCAAGGAGAAAATATCACTAAATAAATGACAGATGCCACTCACCTTTGGAAAGTGGGAATACAAGGAAATAGCCTGCGCGTCCCTACAGATAGATGTGTTCCCCAGTGAAAGCTTTGAAAATAAACATCATTTGTTGAATCTTTTACTTCATTTTGGTCTATATTCTATGATATCATCTACCGTAGTTTTTTAAGGGTTGATGACCAGTTTGACTAAGGATGTGCTAATTTGATACCATTGATGGGTTATAGTTAAATTATTCACATTTGGTATACTAGTTTTTCAATAAGAATGTTTATATTGTTTATGTTTCACCCTTTTCATATGAGGAATGTATTGGACTTAGTAAGAGATGGTTGGGGCCTTCTATAGCCCCTCGATGCATTGGTAGGTCTCATGATACATACTAGTTTATGTTTTTACTTTTTTATGTATGTTCTTGGCATGAGGCCTTGAAAGAATGATTATGATTTCTAGCATTATGCACTACCTCATTATGAGACAAGAGATTGATAGCTCATGTGATTATTCAACTAGTAGAATATTTGTGGTTATGTTTTTTTGGAATTATTTAATCAATTTTTATTCCTTTCATGTTATAATCAAGTTTATTTTTAAAGGAATGTGTTTTTAGTTATTCAACATGCCTAGTTTTTATGTTTATGATTACTTTTATTGTATTATTTACCCTTATTGAGAATTTGAGATCGCCCATTTCTTATTTTTTATATTTTCCCAGGATGCGAAGAAGTGTATTATGATTGACTTGTAGGGATAATCTTGGAGTCATAGATGTTTCCAATGGAATTGATATTATTTATTTCATTTCAAGTTGTAATGTTGAACTTATGTATGTATCTATTTTTCCAAAACTACTAAACTACCCAGTCCTTTGGGATACAAATTTCTTGTAATCATGATAATGTAATAAAATAATACACCAACTTCGGTCAACTAGGGTCGATGTTTTATAAATTATGTTACTCCTCATCATCTATCTAGAAGGAATCACCCTCTTGTAAGTCGATTGAGTCCTCTAGAGAGGAAATCATGTTGAATTAATTGTTTGATTTATTTTCCACTAACCTTATGTATAGATACCACATCACTCATGATAAAAATTTCCATTACCGACCTAATTCCATTAGCATTAATGGTGTCATGACTACCTCTATTCTTATCCTATGAGCTGGAAGAAGATAAAATATTCAAACAAGAAATGATTCCCATAGCTTCTCAGGCTTCTGAATTATATGGATCACCATCCATTACTTAAAAATACATTCAATGATGCACATGAGAAAGATATTTCAATGTATTTATTCCTCAAATGTCACCATATTAAAAAATTTGATTTTTATTATTGGTAAAAGATCCATTTGAAAAATCCTTATTACTGTTAATATAAGAGTTTCCAATATCTGTGTTCTTTTTAGAGGCAATCCTAGAAGTAGTATTCTCAACATCACTCATTGGAATTGCACCATTTTAGTGTGTTGGTCAGAGTAAAATGAAAGGGGGTGAATTGCTTTTAAAAATTTAATGTAAATAAGGTATATAAAAAAGATAATCGAGTGATAACTAAAATAATCAAAGTAAGGGAAATATAAATGATAAGTGAATTTTATTTTAAAAAACAAATCCTAGAGAAAAAAAAGAATAAAAAATCTAGAGATTGATTTTAAAATATTGTGTGATTGATGGATTAAATGATTAATTGATTAATTGAATGACATGGATTAATTAATTAGAGATATGTAATGTAATTAAGATAAGAAATTTGTTAAGGAAGTTAAGAAATAGCTCAATAGGAGCCCCTATTTCTCCCACCACTATGGATTAGGGATTTTATTATATAGTACCTGACTTTATTATTATCCAAGAAACCCTAAAATAACATAAACCCTTAGTTTTAGCGGTTCCTAAGAAACATAGTTGAAGAAACTTGGCTTTATCAGTTTTCTAAGAACCCAAAGAGAGAGTAAAAGAGAAATTTCATTAGGTGAAAATTCTTTTAATAAAACCTCTCAATTATCTTGGAAATATAGACGTTTTAATTGGGAGAATGAGTGAGAGGAATATTTAGGTCAAATAATTAGAAGAAGTAATTAAAAATAGATCACAAGAGGAAGAAATTTTTTTGTCAATTCTTGTTGTCGGTTTCTTTGGATAAATCATGTTCACAATTGATTGAAGTTATTAGTTTCCAAGCCTACCATTGGTTGAATTTATAGTCACTAGGTTTCTAGGGTTTGGGATATAGGATTTAATCAGTAAATGGATCCCTTGAAGACTATATTTAATGCATACTTTGATTTTATGGATTTGCTCCATGGACTATCCAATGGTCTTTATAGAGCTATAAGTTATTCTATTTTCTCTACATGTTGTTCAATGTTTTTTCCAAGTGAGGGACTTTTTATTGGTGTTCTTCATTCAATTTAAATCTATTTTTTTAGTTTTTGTTTCAACCTAGCTTCATGCTCGAACATAAATTATGAAATCTCAAGAAATGATAAGTTAATTTTATTTCAAAACACAAAGCCTAACGAGAATAATAAAATAAATAATGAGAGAGATTTATTTTAAGAGATTGATAAATTGATGGATTGGGTAATTGATTAATTAATTTAATTAAAGTGATTAATAAATAAATAATGCATAAAGTAAATAAGATAATAAATTTTTTAAGAAAGTTTGAAAATAGCTCAATAAGAGCTCATACGTCTCCCACCTCAATGGATTGATGATTTTTGAATATATAAACCTTGAATTTAGTGGTAGAAAATAAAAATAAAAGGAAAAAACCCTTGGTTTTAGTGGTTACCAAGAAACCATGAACAAGAACCTTAGTTTTAGCGGTTTTCCAAGAACCCAATGAAAAATATCCCTTTATTTTAGAATTTTTCCAAGAACCCAAAGAGAGGGATAAAGTGATATTTTTTAAGTGTAAATCATTTGAAGAAAATAAATCAATTATCTTAGATGATAAATAAGTTTTAATTGTGAAAATGAGAGAGATAATTATGGAGATCAAATAATTAGAAGAAGGAATTATATATATGTATTAAGAGGAAGCACAAAAGTTGTTAATGCTTGTTGTCAATTTATTTGGATAGTTGAAATTCAAAATTGATTAAAGTTATTTCTTGGTATGCCTACCATGGGTTGAATTTATTGACACTAAGGATCCAAGGGTTGGTATAGAGGAGTTAATGGATTAAGGGTTCTATTGAAGGTTGTATTTAATGAGTATTTTAACTTTCTAGACTGGTTCCACCGACTAGTCAGACAATCCTATCAGCTAGCCGATGAAACTCCTGTATCCTTTTAAGATGCTGTAGAATTCACCAACTATCCAGTTTTCTATATCTTCTAGCACGTGGACTTATTGAGCTACAATTGATTATGTTTTCTCTACCAGCAAGCCAGTGGACTTCTACCATTTGGATGGTACTATTTCCTAGTTAGGAACTTCGTCTATGTATTGCTTTTCAATTCGAAGGTTTCATTTGGTCCACTGTAAACCTAACATAATAATAAAAAATAAATACTAAAATCTCATGAAATGGAATAGTTAGAACACCAAAAATGTGTTTTTTATCTTTAAACGCATTCAAGATAGTGAGGTATGATATAGTGATGGAGTTTATCATTCTTGGAAGGTTATTTGGATACCATGTCTTCATACACCTTGGAAGCTGCACTCCGTGGAGCTGATGAATCCTTATTGGAAGGAGTAACTGGCCCTATTACTAACCTAGGGTCCATATTTTCTTATATAATTTATAAAAAGAATCACTACTTGCAACAATTTTCATGGTAGAAATATAATTTTTCTACTTCCTTGGTAACTTCCTTCGTGATAGAATTACTCTTCCTAGGCTTGTTAAAAAAACGATTCACCTTATTAACAATATTAGAAGAAATAAGGTCACCTTAATTTAATATTGTATACCCTTTATACTAGTTAAATTTGTGATAACTCTATTTTTACCATGCTTTGTTGCTGAGAATATACCCACCAAAGAATTTTTACCTTGAATATTTCTAGAGAGAACCACAAAAGTAGTATACTGAGCTCCAGACCGAGCCATGCCATTTTAAGATTAGGCCAGGCTTATCCAAGCTATTATCTGAGCTTTCTACGAAGACTTATTAGTTGCATGAGTACCAAAACCAACAATCCAATCTTACCTAGGATCCATCCCTATATTGTTTGCTGCCTCAAGCCCCTGGACTACCTCTTGGACAAAAATATTTCATAGTATTTTATTCCCCTGATTTTCTTCCACAAAAGCTTCTATAATCCCATGAGGTCCACCACCAATGCTAGAACCCCTAGAGTATTACCCAATATCTCTTTCATATGTTTCCATCCCCATATCCATATAAGAATTAATCAGACACCCACGTACCTACCTTAAAGACCATCTACATAGCTTGGCTCAGATGCATCTACCATTTTTCTCTTTAAAAAATTTTAAAAATCTTTTTTGCATTCCCCTTCAAAGAGAAATGAAAACAAACTACATTACCATAATAGTAATATAAATGTATATAACTATATACATATATAAATACATATAAATATTTATATAAAAACATATAAATATACATATATACATATAATTATCTATATTTATAATATACATACGTAAATATACATAAATAATTATAAATATCTTTAAATAAATATGAATATAAATATATTTACATAAATATATATAAATACACAGGAACATTGACACATATATAATTAAATAAAATCGTAAAAAAATAAAAAAATAGATATATAAATATGTATATATGTGTGTATTTATATGTAAATATATACGTATATAAATAATTACTAATTTTTAATTTTTAAATAACTAATAATTAATAAAGAATTCATAAATTAAAATTAATAATTATTTAAAATTTTAAATAACAAATAATAAATAATAAGAAATAAGAAATAAGAAATAATTATTAATTATTAAATATTTTCAAGTAATTAAAATTCTAATTAATTAATATTAATAATATTAATGAACTATTATCGATTCTATGGAGGATTTTTATGAACCACTGCTAAAATTTTAAAAAATTAAAATTTCATATTTAGTGATGGTTAAAAAAACAACTAAAATTTTAAAAATTAAAATTAAAAATTAAAATTTCAGATTTAATCTCCACTAGAAAACCACCACTAAATGATGATAGTTTTTAAAAAACCACCACGAATTGGTATTAATTTTCAAATACCACCTCTAATTATCATTTTTCATATAGAAAAAACATTGTTGAACAACACTACTTGGAATTCAATGATTTTAACAATCAAATACCATATGTAATAAACAAAATGTATGATAAAGTTAAAATTTGATTCTTATAAAGAAAATATTACGAATAAAAATAAATACACCAATAATATTTCCTTTGAAAATATATGACATTTGTTTGTGAAAGATCATCAAAAGTATTCAAGCATGATCTTCAATCAAAAGAGGTTGACAAAGAGTATCAATGGTTTTCCAGAATCACTGAGAAAATATTTCTGTCAAGATAAATAACCTGAAAAAATATGCAAAAAGTAAATAAAAATTTAATTAAACAAACAAACCGACTCCCTAATCAGGAAATATTTACCAAAATTATACGATCATGTCCAAAATCAATGGATTAAAAAATAATCAATATAAATAAAATAAATAAAATAGTGTCTAAGGTAGAACCCCTACATGTGTCACACTCATGAAATTTAAACAAACAGACACTAAAGATCACCCTTGAGTCAATCAAATACAATTAAAATAAATAAATAAAAACGTTTCCATTTTTTTATCCCCAAAATAAACCTGGTCTTGGTGCCTATCTCATTATCCAAAAACTAAAAAAAGTCATGCTACTGTGCTACAACAGTCAATCCTTGAATACTTTCTCTTATTTATATCATGTAAATTAATATTATCATATATATGACCGAGAATAATGTATATACAGGGGGTGAGTACTATTGAATCAATAATATAAAACCACATAACCCCAAAACACCCCTTTGCGGTAAATAAATGTACCACAACTAAAAAATATGCCTCTAGTGATTGATTTTTTGAATTTATTTGCAGTTTCCCTAAACTATTATATAATGTGGTGTTGAGAGAAATTTCATGATGGTTTTTTTTAATATTTGAAGAGTTTTGAAGGAAATATACTAAATAAAATATTTAGTGGCCCTTTTTATTATTTTGATGATATTTTTTCCTCATATTTTTTTATCAAGCTAATCACAACGGTTTAAATTGATACTAAATATAAACATTATTTAATGATAGTTTAAACTGTAGCTAAATATCTATGATAGTTCATGATGGTTTAAACCACCAATAATTATTAATATTATTTGGTAGTATTTTAAATCATTTCTAAATATTTGTGATAGTTCCTGGTGGTTTAAATCATCGTGATCTACTATAGTAATGAAAAATGCATTTCAGATAACAGCTGCTCAAAAAAAATTAAAAAATATATACATAAACATATTAAAAAAATTCATATATATATATATATATCTACAAATTTTCAAATCAAAACTTATTCAAAATAAGAAATATACAATCACCAAAACCAAAAATAAGTAAAATATATAATAACACACTCATATATGATTACTTAAATTATATAATATTAAAATTCATCAGTTTAGTTATACATCATACAAAATGATTGACATGAAGGTCAAAATTATTCCTCACCATGACAACCCATGATGATAAATAATAATCAAATCCATCCCCACTACCTTCTTTCAGAATCAACATTATAATTTATCTAAAAATTATACTAATATATATAAATATATATAAATATATATAAATTTTAACATAAAATAAAAAAATAGTGTTCTAAATGAATATGAAATTATTAAATTTATGTATCGACTTTGCTCAACCATAGATGCAAAATCATCAAGAATATATCCATTTATCCTTTGATATGATTCATCCAATTCATTTTGTAATGTTGTATCCTTCATATCTTGAATTTTTATATGACTAATAGGTTCATAAATTGTGTTTTTCCTAACCATAAATTCCATTTGATATTTTAATATAAGATGAGAAATAAAACCTAGAATATATAGAAAGTGAAATTGATGATCGACTAAAAACCTGAGATGGGAATGGTCTAAAACTCATATCACACAAAATACTAGGATAACTATTCTTTAGGACTTGACCAATAGTATTATCCTAGGGGACCGGGTAGAAGTGTGTGAGGTTAATATCAAAAAATTACATTATATTTACCCATAAAAAATATTATATAAAATTAAAATTAAAGTGAAGATTAAAAAAATAGAAATATAAAAGTTCCCATCACAATGTCTTTGGCAGACTCATTCACATAACTTCCATCATATTTTGTATTAACATGTAACTATACTTCTTCCCCAGAAAGATGTATAACTAGTTCTTTCATATATATGAAAAAGATATAAATACATATTTTAATACATGAAATTTATAATATTTAACAAATTAATATTTTAGTAATGATAATACAACCAAGATATATCTTTTTATTGAAAAAATATTTTGACCGCATGTTTTAGGAATTACTTTTTTTCTTATATGATGCATTTTCTTAGACACATAGAGAAATAAATAAAAGGTAATTTAATAATAAGTTTATGTTCAATTATAAACTTATATTAATAATATAATAGATTATTCAATAACATTTTTTTCACATTACAATGAATATTGATAGAAACATTTTAATGATCTCAAGGTATCCCTTTAGGTACCTTGTCAAACATTTTTTGAAAAGTTAAAGACATATCATTGAACTCAAGACACAGTTTCCATTTAAAATCCTTACATTTAATACCCAAATTTTTAATATTCATGGATATTAAATAACAAAAGGCATAGTATAATGGAATAACATCTATAAAAATAATCAATTCAAATTATTATAATGTTATTACAAAATGAAATTCAATTTAATCATATATGATTAATGTATTAAAATTTCCTTAATCTGTGAATCAATAACAACATTATTGTAATAACCTCAACTCTAGTAACCCAGATATGGTGTCTAATTTATTACTTTGAAATAGATATAAGATATATAATCCCAAAGTACTGATTATTTTAATTCTCTTAGAGAAACAAATAAATACGTGATACCCATTTTATATTGGGTATAAAATATAAAATGATCACTGTAATGCCTCGACCCCAGAATCCTAGAGTCGGTGCATATAGTGGAAGAATGAAACAATAATAATTGAATCATAATCAATTAGACATAATCAATATGGCATGGTGAATAATTGAAAAACACATGCCATCAATAAAATGAGAATGGAAATTTATCTATAGATTTTTTCATAGTGAAAACCTCATGGAAAGTAATAATTTATTTATGAATAAAGATAATAATTATTATTTTTTACATCATGTATCTAGAAAATTAACCATCATACCGTCGATATAGTTTACGTCTGTGGGTAGAAAGTTGTCTGATTATGTTTTAGAAACAAAATCGAAGGGTCTGTCACCAACTGTTTTGTCTCATGAGACCTATCGATGCATTGAGGGGTTATAGCGGGCCCCTCCAAACACTATAAGTCTAAATCATTCTTATAAAATGATTTAATTCTAGAACAATATGCCTTATCCATTTTCGTATTGACTAGAGGATACCGATTCATCAATATTTCCACAGTTAAAACAAAATTCAAAATAAACATCATATGTAAATGGATATAAGGATAAGAAAATAATCATATACATTATACACGAATATTGATATATAATATTAATGTAATTTCAAATGAAAAATGATCTCAATGGAGAAGTAGATACATCACATAAAAATTATTAGGTGCACAATACAAAGTAAGTCTCAAAGAAATGGAAGTTGAGATGAAGTACCTTACCACATCATAATCATAATAATAATGAAATGGATTATTGAATACCATGAATATAAATATAATAATGATATTATATTTAAAATTTCCGCATAAATACACCACATATAGGAAATAAGTGGGAAATAATAGAAATCTCATGGAAATAAAAGTGAGATGAGAAACCCCTTACCATATGCCCGAATGTGTTCTTCACTTGTGTATGAGTACAAAAGTTAATGTAGAATGGATATAATTATCCAGAATTAAATTTATATATTATTAATGAACATAAATAGTTGTAAATGGTTATATATATCATTTATTTACATTTTCTTAGGATGAATCATTAGATAAGTAATTTAGTGATAATTGATTAGATTATTACATCGATTATTGATCATAACGAAATCATTTTGTTTTATCATTTTGTATTATGTAAATATGTTACTTATAGAATATAAAAATGGTTATATTATATATTTTACAATATTTCTCAATAATTAAAATGGTTTTATGAATATCTTTGAGGAAGAATTTTAAGAATGAAACTTCGTTGTCCACGAAGTTTGTAAATTGGCACCTCCTGGAAAATGATTTCATTTATAAAATAAAAGAGGGAGAGTGATGATATTGAAAATGGTAATTACATTAACATGAAATAATCCTAGTATATATATGATACAATAGTTATCATGATCAATTGTACATAGGAGGTTAGGATAGAATAATAAAAGAAGATAAATTGAAATGAAATTAAATGAAAAAGGAAGAGGGTTTAGATCTTGAAATAACCTCCTTGAGGGAAAGGGTTTTGGTCTTTTGGAAAGATAAAGGGATCTGGGTCATGGGGAAGGACTAGGGAAGATTATTTGGGTAGAGCTTTGAGAAGATTCAAGGATTAGAGGCGTGAGGAGAAGGGGGGGGGGTGAGGGGTGGTTTTTATAGTGGAGGAGAGGAGTGATTTATCAATATTTTATTCAATATTTTTTTTTATTTTTCTCAAGAAAAGTAATAATATTGATTATTGTAACTAAAAATAGTAATAAGTTCATGTGTGTTCAAACTAATGGTTTCTTACATCATACATTATACAAGTAATAGTGTATTTATATTATAATATATATTATACCGTAAATTATCGTATTTTATTATTCACCAAAAAATCAAGTATTTCGGAAAAATCCCAAAAAATCACCCTAACCATTTTTTAGAAATTTAGAATACAAAAATTAAATCCATTTTATGAAAATAATTTTTTAAATATGTGAAATTTAGTATTTAATAAAAATCATTACTTACTCAAAAAATACAGATTTTAAAATTATAACTTATTTTATAACACCCTGAAAATTTATCTAAGGTCTCATAAGATTTTACTAAAACCATATAAGAGAAAAATATTTATTTTGGAATAAATTTTATGAAAATTATTTTTCTTTTAAATAAATTTATTAATTATAACATTATAATTAAATATTTATTTCTCACAAAAATACCAACACTTAATTATTAAAATTTTAAAATATTCACATTCGTTTATAAGGTACCTAAATTTTATTTATAATTTCATGGGTGAGGTTAATATTAATAAGGGTAAATTACTATTCATAAGGGTAACATTAATATTCATAAGGGTAAGTTACTATTCACTAAAAATTAAGTCGATCAAATCGGACTCTAAATATCTTGCTGAACACAACTGTGTATGTCCGTTTCTAGAAATTTAAATCACTGAAGTAAAAAAATTAAGTTTAATGTCTAGGTTATTACTATCTCCTATAACAATGTTTTTTCATAAAGACTCAATTTTTCATGCATAAAATCTTGGGGTGTTACACTCAGTATCCTAAACTCTCATTCAAAGATTTCATCTTCACATCTTGGGGAATGAAAAAAAGGGTAAGTTTAAATACTCAGTAATGGTTACATACAATGAAATATATCCTGGGTAAATAGGGTATAATAAATATGTAAAGGTAAATAAATGAAGACACATTCCATTTAATCAATAACTTGAACATGAAATGAATCCATCGATAAAATCAATGGAATAATATCCTGGATAATAATAATTGAATTATAAATGATGGAAATCTATAATATTGGTTATCATGATCTTAGACATGATGATATTTATACAATGAAAGCCTTGTTCCAAGATAGTTTAATCGATGGGTAGGTATACACCATAAACCCATTTAATTTGAACATCTAATTTATCCCATGAGGCCTATCAATTCATTGAGGGGATATATATAATTTCAGGCCCCATCTGTCACTTCATTTCCAATGAATTCCTCATATATTTAATGAACGACTTATTTTATAAATAAAATGGATTATAAATAATGTCAATATTGTGTAAAGAATACAAATTTATCAATATTCTCCCTATTCAATCATATAACTTTCATAGTAAAACTATAATGACCCTCACTTTACAAATATTAACATTTCATAACTTTTGCAGAATACTTAATTATTATACAAAAAGGCACCCAAATACAGTAGTTGGTATAGTGCCTTTGGGAACATGAAAACATAAAAACTAGTACATATTTGAGCTACAACATCTCCCAATAGGTTCTTATTTTATGAGAACCCTTCTTATACATGTCAAGAACAATACCTATAATCATAAACTGGGGGAAAAGAAACATAAAATGGGTGAGCTCAAATGCTTAGTAAGGGTACACAAGGGAGACATATAAGCCTAAAAATGATTATAAGGGTATGAGAATGTGATCATGAAAATTGAAGATAATACCATGCATATCAAAGATCATGGAACAAATACTAGAAGTTCATTAGACATGAATCATAATGAAATAAAGAGCATAATACCTGAAAGCATACCATAGGAATAAGACATGGAATTGTGGAAACACATAATTATATACAGATTTCCATATTATCCATGAAATCAATTCCAAGACCATATTAGGGGACAATGTCCTTTACTAAACCAGGTAACCCCCATTCTTATACTGTATTACTGAACTGAGTGACCGTCATTCCATCCTTAAGTTATCGAACTAAGTAACCCTCATTCCAGCCTTGTATCACTGAACCAAGTAACCCTAGTTCCATCCCTATTTTATCTCTTGAGATATAAATCTTTACCCAATGCATTGGAGGGAGATATAGGTTCCAATCATCACATAATTAAATCATACATACATTTTCTACAAGATCATAAATTAAAATATCATAACCAATGAATTGAATTGGGTATCATAAACATGTAAACATATCATAACCAGTGGAAAGGGACTGGTTTCATAATCATTTCATCATAAACATAACCTGTGAAAAGAAGAAGGTTTCAAAATCATATAACCCGGGAAAGAGAAAAATATTTCATAAAAATATTACCCATGAAGGAGAAATGGGTTTCATAAAGACCATGGAATTAAGTTTAACTAATTCATAGAAAGGATATGAGTGGATCCTTTAGATCATTTCTATGAAAGGATTGAGTAACATCAAAAGATGCCATCTTAGATTGAAAATAATTTTGAAATAAACTCTAAAAAAATTTATTTAAGAAAATATCCTTTCTTGATTAAAAACGGCCTTTTAATACATAAAACCATTTGAAAATCATTTTCTTAGAGAATACCTTGAAACTTATGAAATCATTTTGAAATTTTGTTTCCTTGAAAACTTATAATGGAATCTGGAAAACATTTTGAAAACAATTTTTCTTAAAAACTTATAAAATAATATAGAAACAATATTGAAAACCAATTCTTTGAAAATACTTTGAAAACTCATAAATAGAGCTTAAAAAAGTTTTGAAAACAATTTCTTTGAAAACACTTTGAAAAATTATAAATAGATCTTGAAAACATTTTGGAAACCATTTTTCTTAAACACTTATAAAATAATCATGATTTTTTTTGAAAACCATTTCTTCTAAAGTACTTTAAAAACTTATAAATCGAGCTTTAAAACATTGTTGAAAACCATTTCTCTAAAATCACTTTGGTAACTTATATACAAGACTTATAATTTTTTTGAAAATAGTTTTCCATGAAAACATATAAAAGAAGTTTGAAACTATTTTGATTTTTTTTAAATAAAAACTACTTTCTAAAATATTTTCTTAAATATTAACCTTTTTAACAATGTAAATGGATCTTCTAAAAAATGAGAGCAGGTGAATCTGTACATGTCGTATGAGGTTAAAAGAACATTCATCTTACATGGTAAAAAGGATAGAAAAGTTCCTTGTTCAGAAATCAAAAATAATATTCCCTTAAAAATATTGGTAAAATAAAAAAATGGTAAAAGTTTGTTTGAGATATTATATGGTAATGGTATAGTATTATTGAAAACACTTTTTAGAGTGCATATATTTTCGACCAAAGGAGGGTAAAGTAGAGCTTTCCTAAAAACACTTTCTTAACTATATTATTTACCAAAGAGTTGAAAATCATACCAATACATGATTATGTTATTAAGTAACATATTTTAAGTAGAATTATGAATATTATTGAGATATGTATCATAATAGTTCATCAAATGATGAATAAACATAAATAATCTCGAATAGAAATGAGATTGTCTCAATAAACTCTAATAACTTGGTATTTTGGGATCATGCTCTCTATGAAAGAAAAGGAAATTACATGAATCATATAATATTATTAAAATATTTAGATTCATGATACTTAATGTAAAATGGAAGTATATTCACCTCAAAAAAGAGTTTAGCTTCATAACAAAACACGAGTCTCAAAGAAGGCAAATTGAGACAAAACATTTTTACTGATTTGGTAACTTTTGAAATGTGAAACCCATGAATAGAGGATCATAAAATGAGAATGTGAATAACCATAAATTTAATTAAAATATAAATAAAATAAAATCACATTCAGTAGAAACACCACAAAAAAGGGAAGAGTGGTGAACATAGCTTTTATCTCACATAACTTAAAAGTGAGATGAAATCCCCTTACCTTATGTCTTGAATCTCTCCGTACTAGTATAAGATTACTATATAATAAATATAAGTTTATTATACATATTCTAAAGAATAATATTATTATATCTATTACCAAATATGGTTTTATTATAACCTTATATTACCCACTTATTAACTATCCTGTGTTATGGTTTCACTTCGGGTAATATTCACTTTGTTCTTCGCAAGTGTCTTAATTTGTTACATCTTTAGTCCTTATACTTATAGCATGATTAAATAATGTAAACCATGATATAAATATCAGGTATATATAGTATATTTTTATTATAATAATCTATAAAATATAGGAGTATGTAATGGAAAACACCGTTCATGGAGATGGTAAACCGTACATACGCATGAACGTTGTTTCCATCTTTATTATTATATTGAAAGAAAGTATGTAAATGACATATGTATATATATGCATGTATATATTTGTATAATTATTATAGTATAATTAATATATTATATATATCATATAATTTTATTAAAACCATATTTAATACATTCCATGTGTTGTGTGAACGAATCACATCGCTTTGAGGGGGCGGTAGTCCACAATTCCTCAAATGAGATTATCATATTAACACCGAATGGAAAGTAAAGATATGTGTGTTGTATAAGGAATAAATAAAATTAAATAAATATTAAATATAATATATGAAATATATAAATATAGTGTTCATCATAATGGTCACCATGATTGATTCTAAAGGAGAAATGAACAATCATCATTTTGTGTGGCAGTAGTTCACCTTACACAGAAACAATATTTTCAACATTCAATAGACGAAGTTGTGTATAATTTTAGGTCATAAAATTTGTATACAAACATCACAGTATATGTAGGATACTGTTGTTTTCACACAATAATTTAATAAAGAGAATGGAGGGTGTGGATAAGGAAATTAAATGGAAGGAGATTAAGGGAATACGTTACCTCTAAATCGAGTATCTCCTTTTGGATTGTGCCAAAAGGATTCCTTGGGAAGATTTCTTCCAAAATGGATGATTCAAAGTAAAAGGGAGGATATTTAGAAGGCTAATTGGTCTGTTCTTTTACTAACTTAAAAGGTTTTATAGGTGTGAGGAATGGGTAGAGTTGGTGGCCTTTTACATGGAAGGAAAAGGGCTCACATGGAATTTTTAGAAAAAAATTAGGTGTGCACATGTTATTACCTAAACAAAGTCATAAAAACAATATAACTCAATAATATATTTTTTATAGAATAAATATGGTCATAAAATGTGTTTTGGACAAGTTTATAGGTCATTTGGTCCATTAATTTTAAGGTTTAGTCCCTAATTAAGCTTAATTTGGCATTAACTCATGTGATTAATTTTAATCACTTTTACTAATAATTTTGGTTAAAAATTAACATGTAATTATTAGAATATAAATATTTTACAGAATAAAATGGTTTATTAATAATTTTTTAAATTTAAAACATTGAAGTGGAAAAATTAAGATTAGTGCTAACCCAACAAACAAGATGAAATAACATGTTTTTAAAGTAGGAAAAGTTCAAAAGTTTGTTAAGATTTTATATTCAGTTTCAAAGTAAAATTGATTCTAATGAATTTAATTGTATTAATAGATGTAATATTTATATAATTTTACCTTAAAAAATATTTAAAATATCATTTATAATTAATAATTAATTAGATAAAAGGCATTTTTTAACTAAAAAGCTATATTTTTTACTATTCATCCAAAAATGAAGTTTCTCAGAAAAATCAAAAAACTTTACCCGAGGATAATTTAGATATTCTGAATTCAAAAATGAATTTTATTTTAAGAAATTAAATCTCAAAATGTTTCTAAAATTACTTTCATTATTAGGATAGGTTCATTTGAGAGAATGATATTTTTAACATAAAAGGACTACCAAAAATCTTATCTTTCATTATCAATATGTTTTATTTATATAAAACTATTATAACCAATATTTGGAGGTTATTTATTAATATTACTATAAATATGTTTAATGGTTAGGTTATAATATCTCATTTAATTAATTATATATATAAAAATATGTTTCCTAGAAACCCAGTGTTGCATGCATCGTATGCTAAGTCGGTGCTGCTTTTAGTGAAGGCCAAGTTGGTATTGCATGTAGTGCAAGACAAGTTGGTATTGCATGTGAAAGGTGTAACACCCCAAGCTTCCAAGGTACGTTTCCCTTTGAATAATGCAATGGCGTGCATTGTACGCAACTTCGAGATTCTAACACACCACAACCAATCAATCTAGCCATTATGAAATTTTATAAATTCTATCTCTCAAAATGGAATTCATTTTTGGATTCAGAATATCAAAATTAGCCTAGGGTGAAATTTTGGTACTTTTTGGATTACTTTCATATTTTGATGAATAGTGAAAATTACTAAATTTTAATAAAAAACAACTTTTTTAATCGAAATAATTAATATTGATAAATAATGAATTTGAGTGGTTTTAAAGTATATTTAGAATATATTTTTACCATTTAATTCAATTTTTTTCATTGGACATAATTTCACAATTAAACCAGACATAAACAAGTGCCAATCTTTTGATAGTTATTATCTCTTAAAAACACGTTTTTTGTTTTAACAACGGGAATTAATTTTAAATTAATTTCTTCCATTTCTGTGTATTGAATTTGGAAAAATGGATTCCATATTTGGAATCAGGATGTCCAAATTGTGTAAATAGTTAACTTTTATTTTTAGACATTTTGAATAATTATTTCGGTAAATATTTTATTTACCATGGTTAAAAGGTAAATCCGGTAAATAAGGGTTAACAAATAATATTATAATAATAAAAAATTACATTAAAACGTGTCCTAACCTTATTGGTTGATACATGTCCGACAATGGGCATCTTTGTGTCGATTTTGGGACCCCATGGAGCCACTTGTAAGTGATAGAGACACTTTATTTTAATTAAGTTAAAATGAATACAAAAATGACACAAGCATATATATTTTAGAAACTAAATTTTTACATAGGGTAATATATGTTGGAGTTTCGACTAAAAATATTCATTAGAAAGCTAAAACGATTTCCTACATAATTATATTTTATTTATAATTTTTAGACATTAAATAATTTAATTTATTTATGACACAATGATGATGCGGTAATTACCATAATAGTAAAAAATTAAAATAATTGATATTATAAATACCCAAATAAATATAATTTGATACTTTTAATGTGTTAAACTAATTTTATAGGTTAATATGAAATGTTAGTAATGATTTAATTAACTTTTTTCGAAGTAATAATTCTGTTATGAGTTTTACAAAAATCAACTATTGAATAGTGTCAAAATTGACATAAAAGAGTTTTTAAAATAAATATTATATTATTAATTGATATTAAATTCCTAAAAATATAAAGTTCAGCCAAGAGACTTATATCATTATATTTGTATCATTAATGGACAAATTGGGGGTCTCCTGGATGTATATAGTATGTTTATTAACTATATAATATAAAAATACAGAGTGACATGGTAAATGTCAAACTAATTAACTAAGAGTTAAAACTAAAAGATAAGGTTAATATAATGAACCAAATCTGTCTAAATTTTATTGGTTGAATGGTTTTCGACCTATACACACCTCAAACTTTGAATAATCAAATTTGGATCCATTAGAAACCAAATATGAATTTATTATAAATTAATATTTCTAGCTTTTCCAAAAGTGCCCCTCACCCGTTTTATAAAAGGGCACTCCTACTTCTCATTTATTCACACCTTAAAAGACTTTTGATTCGGACAAACCCTGCCCAAATACTCTCTCAACTTCCCTAAATACAACCTAGAGGCCTTAGTTTGATCAGAAAGCCAACCTAAGGAGCCCTTTTGATCAAATCAAAAGGAAGAACCCGAAGAAGAGGTAATGTTTTCCGCACCCCTTTTCAAGTTACTTTCTTCTTCCACTTCTTATTTATTTTTTATTACCATTCTAAAATAATAAATCCAGTATCTTATATATACTTTGATGTTATTATAAATATGGTACAACCATATTCAGTATTCTATCCACCCTTTGAATAACATGTCACCATACGTGCGTACGTACGCCTTACTGTCTCCACGTCGTGGTGTAATTGTTATTCAATATATTATTATTTGGGTGGTTATAATAATGATGTGTAACTCATTTAAATAATAAATATAACATGATAATGATTCTGTATATATGATATACCATCCAATTATATATTATTTTAATATCAAAAGAATGATATTGTCGCCCGTGCGTACGTACGGAGTACCGTCTCCACGAACGCGATGAGATTCATTCTCCATCATATCCATTCAAGTATAATTCTCATTTGATGATTAAAAATAATGTTTAAGGACTTGATATAATTCTGTATATAAATAATATAAATCCCATTAATAACAAATATGGCTCACATAACAAAGAATATGAAGTAAAATAAACCCGTTAACACCTGAAATGACGATAATTCTAAGATATTATTAACCAATCAATGTTAAAAGATCATATATGATATCATATTAATGTAAATTATTCTTGTATAATTCAACAACAATTATTTCACCATTATACAGGAGGTTAACCTACCATCAACCAAGGAAAAAGTACAAAGTAAGGGGTTTCTTATCTCATTCTTAATTTCGTGAGAATTCCATTGTTCACCACTTATTTATTGCATGTGGTGTATGTGTACTACCTGTATTTGTATTCATTGTGTATTATAAATTAATTTATGGGTATTTACATCATAATTTTATGATCCTTCTTTCATGGGTGTATGTTTCATATGTTACATAATCGATAAGGGAATTCGAAATTTCAATTTCCACTCATTTGGCTTTACGCATATTTCATTGATTATATTATTCCAAGATTATGTGTGGAATCACTATTCATTTGATTATGTCATAATTTCCACTCCCCTTTCTATGTATATACTATTTATACACATAATCACTCCATTTATAAATTCTCAAGTCATCGGTATGAACTTGATAAGATTAATTTTTACACAATCTCAATTTGTTGAGACAAACATCCAATTCATTGGTGTTGTTTTTACTAGAATATGTGTGAATGTACTTTGATTGTTTTACACTGAATATACAATCATATTTAGTGTATTTATATTTTTCACACATAATTATGTCGTTGATTTATCCTTAACCTAAGGATATAACCTTTATGAGAGATTTCATCTCAATTTACATTCCATTGAGACTTCTTTGTTGTTATACACCAAATCACTTTTATGTGGTGTATATAATGTACTTTGACATAGTATATCATGAATCCCTTTATTCTGATGATATTACAAAGTTTTGATTACCTCAATTATTTGTATTTAAGTGTGTATCTTTTGGTTAGAAACTCCAACTAAAATACCCTTTTTAAATGTTTTAAAGACCTATTCTTCTAAAACTTGCTCATTAATGTCCATGTTTTAAAAAATGGTTTTAAGGATTTATTTATATGGAAATTAAAGTTTTAAAATTAAAACTCCTTTTAAAAGTTTCAAAGTGGTATGGGACACTTTGATTCAAAAATCTATTTTTAAATGGCTTCTTGACAAATAGTGTGACTTTTAAATGATTTCAAGAAAAAGGGGGATATTTCTCTCAAATAGTTTTGATAATTATTTTCATCTATGTCAACATCCTTAATTATTCTTGATTGAGGATAATGTGATACAATACAATCTTCCATATTGTATCGAATGAGTTATGTTTGACTGTGGATGTGCTATTTTTATGCCATTCATGGTTTGTGGTTAAAGTATTGACATTTAGTATGCTAGTTTTAATAAGAATGTTTATGTTATGTTTAAACCTGTTCATATGAGAAATGAATTGGACTTAATAAGTGATGGGTGGAGCCCTCTATAGCTCCTCGATGCATCAGTAGGTCTCATGAGACAAAATAGTGTCTTGGCACAAGGCCTTGACAAAATCTTATTTGTAGTCTTGGCACTAGGCTTTGGCTATGTGGTTATGATAGTCTGGCATTATGCATTCCATCATTATGAAAGTGGTTATTGATATTGCATGTGATTGTTCGACTAGTAGAATATCCATGTGAATAAGTAAATGGAATTATTTCATTTTATCTTTTCCATATTATGCTGAAGTTCAAGTTTAAAAGGCTTTTGTTTTAGTTAAAAATTGCTTTAAGTGTTTATGCTTATCTATGAAAGCTTCTACTATATTGTTATCCTTACTGAGCATCTGAGCTCACCCCTTTCAGTGTTTTATTTTTCCCAGGATGAGAAAAAGTAATTTATGAATGACCTACAAGGATAGTATGAGGGGATATGAAGACAAGATGTTGTTTTAGTTTTTTTACCTTATGATGTAATATAAGACTTAAGAATATATCTAGTGTTTACAAGACTACTAAACTAATCGGTCTTTCGAGACTTGATCCTTTGAGATCATGCCAATGTTATTTAATAATGCACCGACTCTGGGTATCTAGGGTCGGGGCGTTACAGTTGGTATCAGAGGGAGTTTAGTACAAACCTTGGAAGCCAGATAAACTCTGATTAGAGCACGTAGACCTAAGATGAACTTTGAGGATTAGTATAGAAGAACTTCCTAGAACTTTGGTATTCTAGAGATTTTGTGAGTTTTCCGAGCAATACATCCTTGTTTGGATACGAGCAGGTAGAGGCGGCTCTGGCATAGATGTACCTAGGGGTAAAACCCAAAAACACCGCTTTGAGCTAGACTCGAACAGGAACTGGTGCACGAGAACGGGCCTTGCTGCACTCTTGGTTACGATACTCCCAGGGGATATGCTTAGGATACGTTAGATTTTATTTAAAAAATAATTTGAAGTAATATATATATAAGATGAGAGTAAATGACCTTGGTTAATCCTAATATATTTCAAATTGAGAATATGGTGACACGTTTATCTCTAAATGATTTTATGACTATTGTTACTCACACAATGATTTCTGGTTTTAGTCAATGGCTAGATTCCAAGGAAGTCATAGTGACTTTGATAATGATGTACAAGGTGGGAACGGTAGTGGAAATGAGCAACAAAATGGAATGTTGATAGGCGTAAAAGATATCGTCTTTATGCCAAATCAGTTTTTTAAAAATATGATAAAAAAAATATATATTAACCAATTACCGGACTCAACAAAGAAGATAAAGGTGATGAATGATAAGAGCTCCAGTAGTGGAGACAATGGAGAAAGAAATCCTCAATTTCCATCATGCAGGAAATGTGGAAGGAGACACCCAGGAAAGTGTCTCAATTGGACAAAGAAATGCTTTACGTGCGGGAAAGAAGGACATAAAGTGAAGAATTTCCAAAGAAAAATGAAGAGTACTATGGAAGAAGATAAAAATGGTCCCAAGAATCCATTTACAATCATTTGCCATAAATGTAGGGGAACTGGCCATTACCCGAGTGAATGCCCTATTCTATAGGATATTTTCTTAGTCAGAGAAGAAGCTATGTGGAAATAAATTGTTGGATAAATATTTAAAAATTATTAGTGATCCTTGTCGAAGGGTTTACTTTGGAATAATTTTCTCTTGTATTTGTAACCCTAATGTTTTCCATGTTAGAATGATATTTATGGAAGAATTATCTTTTCTCTTGTGGATATAGTTATAAATAACCATTTGGTTTTATATGATCATTGGGTTTGAGGCAATTACAAATTATTATAATCTGGGATGAAAATGCAAGGTATGAGATAACATTTGTGGTTAAATTATGTTATGGTTATTTTGAGGAATTTATCTCATTTTGGTAATGTTATAAAATATAGTTTTTGAAAAAGGACAACACATAGACCGTGTGACAACCCGTCGCATCGGACAAAGATGTGGGAATCGAACCCACAACCAAAGTGCGATTGGGATTTATCGCCTACCACTGTACTACGTGAAGGCCCTGATTAGTGTGAATATTATTTTTAGTTAAATTATTTTATTGATAAATAATAATTTGATTTGGGATCTTATGTATTACCAAATGAATACCCTTAGTATAGGAAAATGATTTGGTGATTAAGTGATAAATGTTATTTTGGAAGTTGTTCGCTTTGTTGAGAACACTATATGCCAAAGAAAAATAGAGTAGTATGGGATTTCATTTGAGGATTAATGGTGGATTTTTATCTATGTTTTTATTGTGGATTTATATTGATTTGGGTTATTTATGGAAATGATTAGGTTAATTACTTTTAAGTATATGACTTTAAGAGTAATTAATGTCATTTGGAGATACAATTTAACATGGGAGACTACATAATAAAATTCTTCTGTGTTTTGGGTTTCAATATTAGTTTGGATTATACTGAATGATTTTAAGTAAAATTGATTATTGAATGGTATTTATTTAACTTTGGGGTATTATTGGTTTAATTTTAGAAATCAAGATTAGTGTTTATTTCTCTCAAGGAATATCCTTTTGGGGGATCATTAGATCTTTTACTAACCATTTTGGTTTTGATTAATCTCTAAATACAATGTAAATATATATTTTATCCTGCATGGATCATGTGATTCTATAGAAGTTTATTCTAGCTCTTCTAGTGTGACCAAGTCTTCTTGAATACTCATCGTTTAAAAAAAATGAGTTAGTGGTGGAAATTTATTAAAGAATGAAACTCTACTTAAAAAGTAAGTATATATCTTTATATTCTTAGTCAATATCATAAATCAATTCCTCATCCTTATGTAATGTAACTTAAAACAAAAAATGTTGTCCATTTACTTTTCCTACTAGGAGACTAATGATCGTTTGTCCCAACACATGTTTGTGGTTTTCTTATTGTTAAATTTCTCCGGATCATGATTTCTATCCCTCTCCATCAGAACTTGATGCTTAGTTTATCATCCACATCCATGTTTTCCTACCTGGAATCCTAGTATGGGTTATCTTGGGTGACCTTTATACCTCCCTTCCTTTCTTTTAAAGTGATAGTTTTATTGACTCTATTTCCGATGTCGGACTTTCCATTATATTCGTAAGCCCAATTTTAAAAATTGCGAGGACTCAATTTATTGAAGGAGGGGAGAATGTGACACCCCAAGCTTCCACGTTACGTTTCCCTTTGAATAATGCAATGACATGCATTGTACACAACTTCGAGATTCTAACACACCACAACCAATCAATCTAGCCATTGTGAAATTTTATAAATTCTATATCTCAAAATGGACTTCATTTTTGGATTCGGAATATCGAAATTAGCCTAGGGTGAAATTTTGGTACTTTTCAGAAAACTTTCATATTTTGATGAATAGTGAAAATTACTAAATTTAATAAAAAACAACTTTTTTAATCGAAATAATTAATATTGATAAATTATGAATTTGAGTGGTTTTAAAGTATGTTTAGAATATATTTTTACCATTTAATTCAATGTTTTTCATTGGACATAATTTCACAATTAAACCAGACATAAACAAGCGCCAATCTTTTGATAGTTATTATCTCTTAAAAACACGATTTTTGTTTTAACAACAGGAATTAATTTTAAATTAATTTCTGCCACTTCTGTTTATTGAATTTGAAAAAATGGATTCCATATTTTGAATCAGGATTTCAAAATTGTGTAAATAGGTGACTTTTATTTTTAGACATTTTGAATAATTACTTTGGTAAATATTTTATTTACTATGGTTAAAAGGTAAATCCTGTAAATAAGGGTTAAAAAATAATATTATAATAATAAATAATTACCCTAAAACGTGTCCTAACCTTATTGGTTGATACATGTCCGGCCATGGTCATATTTGGGTCGATTTTTGGACCCCATGGAGCCACTTGTAAGTGATATGGACACTTTATTTTAATTAAGTTAAAATGAATATAAAAATGACAAAAGAATATATCTTTTAGAAAATAAATTTTTACATAGGGTTATATATGTTGGATTTTCGACTACAAATATTCATTAGAAAGATGAAATGATTTCCTAAATAATGGTAGTTTATTTATAATTTTTAGATATTAAATAATTTAATTTATTTATGACACAATGATGATGCAGTAATTACCATAATAGTAAACAATTAAAATAATTGATATTATAAATACCCAAATAAATATAATTTGATACTTTTAATGAATTAAAATAATTTTCTAGGTTAATATAACATTTTATTAATGATTTAATTAACTTTTTTCTAAGGAATAATTCTGTTATGAGTTTTAAAAAAATCAACTATTGAATAGTGTCAAGATTGACATAAAAGAGTTTTTAAAAAAAATATTATATTATTAATTGATATTAAATTCCTAAAAATCTAAGGTTCATCCAAGAGACTTATATCATGATATTTTTATCATTAATGGACAACTTGGGGGTCTCTTGGATGTATATAGTAAGTTTATTAACTATGTAATATAAAAATACAAAGTGACATGTTAAATGTCAAACTAATTAACTAAGAGTTAAAACTAAAATATAAGGTTACTATAATGACCCAAACCTGTCTAAATTATATTGGTTGAATGGTTTTAGACCTATCCCCACCTTAACCATTTAATAATTAACTTTTGAGCCATTAGAAACCGAATATTAATTTATTATAAATTAATATTTCTAGCTTTTCCAAAGGTGCCCCTCACCCCTCTTATAAAAGGGCACTCCTCCTTCTCACTTCTTCACACCTTAAAAGACTTTTGGTTCGGCAAACCCCTGCCCAAATACTCTCTCAACTTCCCTCAATACAACCTATAGGCTTTAGTTTGATCAGAAAGCCAACCTAAGGTGCCCTTTTGATCAAATCAAAAGGAAGAACCCGAAGAAGAGGTAATGTTTTCAGCACCCCTTTTCAAGTTCCTTTCTTCTTCCACTTATTCTTTCTTTGTTATTACCATTATAAAATAATAAATCCAGTATCTTATATATACTGTGATGTTATTATAAATATGTTACAACCATATTCAGTATTCTATCCACCCTTTGAATAACATGTCACCATACGTGCGTACGTACGACTTACCGTCTCCACGTCGTGGTGTAATTTTTATTCAATATATTATTATTTGGGTGGGTATAATAATGATGTGTAACTCATTTAAATAATAAATATAAAATGATAATGAATCTGTATATATGATATACCATCAAATTATATATTATTTTAATATCAAAAGAATGATATTGTCGCTCGTGCGTACGTACGGAGTACCGTCTCCACGAACGCGATGAGATTCATTCTCCATCATATCCATTAAAGTATAATTATCATTTGATGATTAAAAATAATGTTTAAGGACTTGATATAATTCTGGATATGAATAATATTCATTCCATTAATAAAAAATATGGCTCACATAACAAAGAATATAAAGTAAAATAAACCTGTTAACACCTGAAATGACGATAATTCTAAGATATTATTAATAAATCAATGTTAAAAGATCATATATGATATCATATTAATGTAAATTATTCTTTTATAATTCAATAAAAATTATTTCACCATTATACAGGAGGTTAACCTACCATCGACCAAGGAAAAAGTACAAAGTAAGGGGTTTCTTATCTCATTCTTAATTTCGTGAGAATTCCATTGTTCACCACTTATTTATTGCATGTGGTGTATGTGTACAACCCATAATTGTATTCATTGTGTATTATACTTTAATTTATGGGTATTTACATCATCATTGTATGATCCTTCTTTCATGGGTGTATGTTTCGTATGTTACCTAATCGATAAGGGAATTCGAAATTTCAATTTCCACTCATTTGGCTTTACGCATATTTCATTGATTATATTACTCCAAGATCATGTGTGGAATCACTATTCATTTGATTATGTCATAATTTCCACTCCCCTTTCTGCGAATATACTATTTATAATCATAATCACTCCATTGATAAATTCTCAAGTCATCGGTATGAACTTGATAAGAGTAATTTTTACTCAATCTCAATTTGTTGAGACAAACATCCAATTCATTGGTGTTGTTTTTACTAGAATATGTGTGAATGTCCTTTGATTGTTTTACAATGAATATACAATCATATTTAGTGTATTTATATTTGTTACACATAATTATGTCGTTGATTTATCCTTAACCTAAGGATACAGCCTTTATGAGAGATTTCATCTCAATTTACATTCCATTGATACTTCTTTGTTGTTATACACCAAATCACTTTTATGTGGTGTATATAATGTACTTTGACATAGTATATCATGAATCCCTTTATTCTCATGATATTAAAAAGTTTTTATTACCTCAATTATTTGTATTTAAGTGTGACTCTTTTGGTTAGAAACTCTAACTAAAATACCATTTTTAAATGTTTTAAAGACCTATTCTTCTAAATCTTGCTCATTAACGTCCATGTTTTAAAAAATGGTTTTAAGGATTTATTTATATGGAAATTAAATTTTTAAAATTAAAATTCCTTTTAAAAGTTTCAAATTGGTATGGGACACTTTGATTCAAAAATCTATTTTTAAATGGCTTCTTGACAAATGGTGTGACTTTTAAATGATTTCAAGAAAAAGGGGGATATTTCTCTCAAATAGTTTTGATAATTATTTTCATCTATGTCAACATCCTTAATTATTCTTAATTGAGGATAATGTGATACAATACAATCTTCCATATTGTATCTAATGAGTTATGTTTGACTGTGGATGTGCTATTTTTATGCCAATCATGGTTTGTGGTTAATGTATTGACATTTCATATGCTAGTTTTAATACGAATGTTTATGTTATGTTTAAACCTATTCATATGAGGAATGCATTGAACATAATAAGTGACGGGTGGTGCCCTCTATAGCTCCTCGATGCATCGGTAGGTCTCATGAGACAAAATAGTGTCTTGGCACAAGGCCTTGACAAAATCTTATTTGTAGTCTTGGCACGAGGCCTTGGCTATGTGGTTATGATAGTCTGGCATTATGCATTCCATCATTATGAAAGTGGTTATTGATATTGCATGTGATTGTTCGACTAGTAGAATGTCCATGTGAATAAGTAAATGACATTACTTCATTTTATCTTTTCCATATTATGCTGAAGTTCAAGTTTAAAAGGATTTTGTTTTAGTTAAAAATTGCTTTAAGTGTTTATGCTTATCTATGAAAGCTTCTGCTATATTGGTATCCTTACTGAGCATCTGAGCTCACCCATTTCAGTGTTTTATTTTTCCCAGGATGAGAAGAAGTAATTTATGAATGACCTGCAAGGATAGTATGAGGGGATATGAAGACAAGATGTTGTTTTAGTTTTTTACCTTATGATGTAATATAAGACTTATGAATATATCTAGTGTTTCCAAGACTACTAAACTAATCGGTCTTTCGAGACTTGATCCTTTGAGATCATGCCAATGTTATGTAATAATGCACCGACTCTGGGTATCTAGGGTCGGGGCGTTACAAAAGGAATATTTTAATTAGTTTTTTAATATATATATTTATATATATAAATAACTATTTCAAGTGTCATGTGAAATGAAAAATATTTAAAGGATACATTAATTCGAAAACAAATTCCCAAAATCTTGAGGTGTTACAAAACATTTTTTGTGAAAATGGTATATAGTTTATAAAATAATAATACCCATGAAAAAAATTATGTGGATATTTAATATAAATTTAATTACCATTTATTTGAAGAAAGTGAATGTTACTAGAGAAATTTAATGACCATAAAATTGATAAGAGATGACCATCTGTTCATAAAAAATATAGGTTTGGTAATAAAATTATGTCCTTTGAAAGAAATAAAGAAAACGGAAGTGAAATATTAAAATAATATTTAATTAAATATATTTCTATATAAAACCATTGAAAAAATATAAAATAATATAAATATTATAAAACGGTTATGGTGGTAGGGACATCTGTTAATGTTCTTTATGTTAAAAACACCCCTTTTGACTTTCTTTAAAGAAATTTGAAGATAAAAATTTCAAAAATAATATAAATTATTTTAAAATATTTTCAAAAGTCAGGGATAACATAAAATATACTTAATAAATCATTGGAGAAAAAATATTACTTTTGTAAAATATTTTTGAAAAATATGGACATCAAAGAAAAATATTTCGGATTAAAAGAGAAAAAAATCGGTTTTTCTTTTAAAAATTTATTTAATTGATTAAAGTAAAAAGGTTAGAAAATTAGGAATAAGTTATGGAAACTACTTAAATATCCATAGGATAATAAAATATTTGGATTTTATTAAGGTTGGATTATAAGATTCCTACGACGAAATTAAGGCAATCCTAAAAAAAGTGTCTCTAAAATGGATCCTTTCAACTTTGGTAACTTTTAAATTGTAACCTATTGAAATAATAAAAATGAATCGAAATATTAGTAATCATGAATGAATAAGTTTTCATGATAAATATTTCAATGGTGAAATATATACACCATATAAAATTTAATCAGTGCACAATATCAAATATGTCTCAATAGTGTAGAAATTGAGATGAATTACCTTACCTCAAACTTCCCTTTATTTGAAAATTATTTAACCTTATTTATAATGGATTAAAAAATTATATTAACTTATAAAAAAATAATATTCATATTTTTAATATCATATATGACTATATTATAACATCTCATCACCCATTCATTAATAATATTTCATTAGTACCATTGTTTGGGGTGTTAACTACTCCATTTTCTCATGCATTTTTACCACATATTTTATAGTTCTTGTGCATAGGATATAGTTAAATCATATCAAAAATTATTTTAATGTTATAAATATCACATATTTAATTAGATACCTTTTTATAACCATTCAAAAAATTTGGATATGGAAAACGAATCACATCACTTTTTGGAGGCGAAAGGTTGTACGTACCCATGAGCGACATTATGATTTAATTAATGTGTGAAAGGGTAAGGAATTGGAAGATATTTTAACTTTATTTAATGAATATTATGTCAAATTTATGATATATATTCATTATTTCTATCATTATTACTATCCATGTGATTAGGTGATGATAAATAATTACATCAGTTCGCATGGTGGTAGTCCACCATACCAACAAGCAATGATTTTATTTCCCATTTGATGGATAACGATATGGATACATATTATTATATATATATAGTAACATATTACTATATTTTATATTTTTGTGTTATTTTATTGTAATTATTAAGACATAATTTACGACATTAAAAGGAGTAAAAAGAAAGATCTTGTCAAATATGATTACCTTCACTTAGAGAAATGTAATGACCCATGTTTTGAACCGGACTAAAACCCGAAGGATTTTGAACTTTTTAAATTACTGAACGGGTTTTTTTAAAACCGATATTTGGAACAGAATTCCAACAGTGGGGACGCTTTGTTGTTTTGGTTTTGGGCTTGGGTGAAGGCCCATGAAGTTTCCGTAGTGTCTCGATGGGTCTCGGGAGCTTCGGTCCTGAGAGAGAGGCTAGTTTTTAAAAGGTAGAGGAAGGCGCACAGGTTGTGCACAGTTTGACCAAACCGTGCGGCCCATGGGAGGAAAACCGTGCGGCCTTATTTAAAGGGGTAGTGGATTGCGCACGGGCTGCGCACTGATTCCCAAACCCTGCCCCTAGCCTGTGTGAGGGATCTCTCTTAGTCAGAGGGTGTTGCACGGTTTGCACACTGTTTGGAAAACCGTTCGGATCAAACCTTTCCGGCCGGTATGTTTAAATAATTTGATTAAATTTAAAATAAAATAAAAGAAAAACCTAAAAACAAATCCCTCCTTCACTTCCTCTCTCGCCAGACCCACACGCAGCACCCATAAATCTCCCCCTTTGAGCCATGCGACGCCCTCCTCCTACAACCTCATCCTTCCTCCATTTTCTTCGGTTTTTCTCTTGGTTTCTTCTCCAATCCTCCATGGTAAGTTCTCACCTTCCCTCTCCTCTTGCTTTCCGTCCGGATTTTGGCCTCTCCGTTGACCCTCGAGATTCGGCCGAACCCTAGGTAGTGGGGGTTTCTTGATTCTTGTCTTTCATTCATTCTAGGTTTGTGACAAGGTTGTCTCAGGACCCCCATGTTCAATTTTGGGCATCCGCCGCCGAAGGCGAGGCGGATACGGGCAGTTTTGGTTCGAGGTAAGGGTTTTAGCCGTGGCTTGTTTTTACAGTTTATAAATTGATGCCTTAGTTGTTCTAAAGTGTCCGGGTATGTTTTGCTTAGTGTGTTGGTAGGTTCGAGTTGGGTTCGCTTTGCCGGAGCTTAGGCGGATTGCCTGTGTAGGCATAGGTCATATGTGAAATCACATATGCCTCGTGGGGGAGCAGTAGCGGGTCTTAGTTAGAAAGCGTCAAGAGCCAAAGTGGACGGATGGATCCACCTTGAGGTAGGGTCCCTCTCCTTGCCCTTTTAAATTAAAGTAAAAGTATTAATTATTTTAGTAATGTAATTCCTTAGTATTTTAATTCTACAATCTGGTTTTGATTAAATGCTTCCTGGAAAAGAGTGTGAAATACAGGATAAGAAAAAAGGGTAGCTTGATCACTAAACTAACGATATAATAATAAAACCCCTCAATCAGAGGTGCGCTATGTTCAAGATAAAAAGTAGTGACATACTTTTTATTTTTGCCTGTTGGATTGTTGTGGTGCCTCTTTGATGCTTTGTATGTGAACTAGCCTTGTTGAGAAAAAATAGAATGAAATGGCTATGATACTTGTGTTTGGGTCAATTTTCCATGTTAGGCAAATTGAGTATCATGGTAACCTTAGTGGGATGACTTAAGACTAAATGACTAGTTTCCTCTAGAAGGTATCAAAGGGTTAAAGAATGATAAATGTATCTTTTAAAAGGCAATGGTGAAACTAGGAAGGAATAGACTAGGGTGGTAAGACCATACCTTGGGATCACGTAATGAGAACGACTTATGTTAGTAAAATGAATATGTGAATGTCTTGTTTTAGATACTTAATATGGGTTGCCTTAAGTACAAATGCGAATGTGTTTGCTTATGTGTTTGTGGTATGATTATTTGAATGCTTATGAGGCGACACCATAAGAAGTATACTATAGACATGTTTTTATTGTGAGTGTGCACATGTGGATGCCACATAATGAATGATAATAAATGTGAGTGCATGCTGAGGCCACCTAGTGACAGATAAGAGGTTGGATGGGAAGCAGTTATACCCCATGCCAGTGTGACAATACATGTCTGGATAGGAGGCATTCTTACCCCTTTCCAGTTGACTTCTGTTGATGAATACATGGTTAGATGGGAAGCATTTATACCCCATGCCAGTGTGACAATACATGTCTCTATGGGAGGCATTCTTACCCCTTTCCAGTTGACTTCTTTTGATGATTACATGTCTGGATGGGAGGCAGTTATACCCCATGCCAGTATTATGAATGTGACAAATGGGAAGTAGTTATACCCCATACCGGTTGAATGGATGTGATGGAAGTATGGCATTCTTACCCCTTTCCAGTTGACTTATAGGGATTATAGGCATTCTTACCTCGAGCCTGCTAATCTTGATTGATGGAAGGGAGGCATTCTTACCTCTTGCTAGTTGACCTATGGGGACGAGAGGCATTCTTACCTCGTGCCCGCTAATTATCTTATTAATGGGTGGGAGGCATGCTTACCCCATTCCACCTATGATCTAAATTCATTTATATATATATGGTGACATGATCAGGCCACTTTACCGGCAACGAGCCGAAGCAGGTATAACCGTCAGGTGTCCCTTGGGAACCTGGATGAGTGTTATTTACTTATGTAATTCTGCTTACTTATTTCTCCATACCGGATCACTGTTTAATTATTATACACTATCTGGATTGGGTTAGACACCGGTGGGGATGGCCTACTGAGATTTATATCTCACAACCTACTCAGGCCGCCATTGCACTGGGGTTCCCGAGTTGACCTTCTTGCTTGCAGGACCTAGGTTTTGTGCTGTGCTGTTTATACCTGAGGAGTTAGGAGCAAAGGACCAAGCGAGAGCTTGGGATGCTCATGGGATCTCCGTCGGGCTTTGTCGTCTTTTCTTTTTGTATTGTTTGTAAAGCATGATGTAATGTTTCCTACTTTCATAACCGTACCATCATCTGTACATGCATGCATTGTAAACTGGAATTTGCCGCCTTTTATAAAATGGTTATTACCTGTCTTCTTCTTCTTCTGCCTTTCTATTGTTTACTACTTCCGCTATTGAATATTATTTACTCTAATAATACCGATGTGTTACTCTGATATGAGGTTATAGTCTCCCCACTATTACCTCCTAAGACCCTCGCTTTTAGTCAGCAACCTTTGGCGTACGGGGACACGTGCTTGAGGCCATGTGACCTACTGGTCTGGCCACCAGTTGGATGGTGAGCCAGGCCAGGATGTTACAAAGTGGTATCAGAGGTGTTTCTTTTCTTTTTTCCTTAATATTTTGGGTTGGTAGACAGGAGATTATGAAAGTGTCGACACTTGGCTAATAGCCGTGCTTGAGACTGATCACCCCACGTACAGGAAATGAACAAGTGGCCAGGGCTGGGAATTGTTGTTCATGTTGTTTTCTATTAAAGTTGATATGATTTCACCTTGAGTGATTGTTGCATTTTGTTCTTCTTATGGTTTATGAAATTCCTTTAATTTTTCCCTTGTCTTGATATGGAAAGAATGTTGCATTCCATGCATCATATTAGTCACATAGGAATTAACATGTCATGCATATTCCATGCCATGTATTTGCATTAGTAATTGACTGCTGATCTGATTTTTTGCCTAGATTGATATGTCATGATTCTGTGATATAACTTGTTCTATGTTTACTGCTTGTGAGAACATGCCTATTAAGTTTTAACATGTGAATGTTTCCATGGACTATAATAGATTGGTTGCGATTATGACGGGAGCCGATTTTCAGTTGTAAGGTGTATGGGTGCCTTACAACTGGGAAGGGGAGCCAAATTCCAATTTTTAAAGTGTATGGGCACTTTATAGGTTAGTAGATGGCCACCCATATACTTGGGACGTTGTATGTGAGCATGTTAATTTATGGGTTGGAATCTAGTTTTGATAAAAAGGGGAGTCAATTTTCAATCCATGAAGTGTATGTGCGCTTCATGAATTGGGAAATGGAAACCTGTATTTAATGTAAAGGCTTGTTGTATTGTGAAATGATTAAATGGAAAATGTTGCTTATTTTCAAAATTTAAAGGTTTTGGCTAACTGTTAAATGTGCAACTGGACCCGAGTAGGTTAGTTGGAAAGTGTTCTATGAGATAACCCAGTTGGGGTGTTTGGATTTTAAAAGGAATTGAGTAACATCTATGGGGTTTCTTTTTGAAGATCCCATGATGGATAAATATGGGACCCTCGTAGGTCACCCTTTGTTTAAATGGTGTTGTTTTTCTCAGTTAATTGATAAAGACGGGATTTCTATGAATGTTTTATGTTCTTAAAAGGATGTTTTTGTGAAACATTCCTATTTTCTTGATGCGTGGTTGAAGTTTTTAAGTGGTTAGAGTTTAAATGGGATAAAATGTTAAGGTTTTGGGAAATTAAACCTTAAATGGTATGTTGAGACCCTCATGGAAGGGGTTAGTTTTGAGTTCTCTATGAGTTGCCTTGGAACGGGACTGTAGGTGTTTTCATGGGTGTTGTTTCTTCAGTGATGGTTAGACGATTGGCTCTTGATCCTAGCAACTTATTTGACATGAACCGTCGTTAGGGTCGACGTTTGATCTTCGTAAGGGGCTAGCTTGTGGTTGGTATCACCCTTAGCATTTTAATGCCTTGCTTGTACCGTGAGTTTTCTGACATGAGGTGCCATTCGGGTGCCGTTGTCCCTTGTTGGACTTTTGTTTTTCTAATGACACCATTGTTCGGATGGGTTGTTGTTGGGTTTTGACTTTCGTTGCAGCTTTGGGTCATCTCCTCAGTAGAGTGTCCGACGTAAAGAATTGTTTCATCCAAATGTTCGGGATGGATTTCAAATGACTTGTGTGTTTTGACATGTTGGTTTCATTTTTTTGGATCTTATTCATTTTCTTGGTGATGTGATTGTGGCAGAGGAGCGTCACACAATCGTTGTGGTGTTTGTGTACTAGCGCGCTTGTGCTCGGCTAGGTTATCTCCTTTTTCCTTCGGCAAGTAGGACACTCCTAAGGTTGGGAGCACGTCGTGTCGAATTTGGTAAATGTGTCCATTCACATGGAATGGATGCTTCTTGTAATGCCTTTGGAAATGGGTTGTTCGTGTCTAAATGCCTATGATACATGAAAGTTTAAGACGTGTGGATGTTTCGGCAGGTGAAGCCGAGTTTCTTCCTTGAAGTCGACCAGTTTTGGTTCGACTGTTCTTTCTTCCAGTAGTCTGGTATTATTAACTGGAATCTGTTAAAACCTCTTAGTGTATTCTGTTTAGCGATGAACATGTCCCCTATCTTTTCCTCATCCAAGATGCACTAAGAGAGAACTAGTCTTATCCGCTCTAATGCTTTTAAGCCGTTGGGCTTGATCGGATGGTTCTCTTTCAGCGTTGCACACAGGATGCATGAAGTCTTGTATGGTTTTATCTTGGAAACCTCATCAGAAGTCGGGTGTATTCTTCGGTGAACATGTTTGAGCTAAACGTAAGGTGCCTTGGAGAAAGGCATTGTGGTTCTATTTGAAATACTTCGGCCATTTAGGCCGAGCGTTCTTATAAATAGTCAGCCGGAGATGGCTTGGCTCGGGGTTATTGTTCAATGTCTGCGGTCGGTGACATGCAGTTCTCTGGCACGTCGTCGGGTAGAGGCGAGTGCGGTTTGTGTCGGCCGATGCCTAATATGAACAACCGGCTCGACTTGGGCCTTGAGTTCGGTGGCGAATCGACCGTTTGATCTGTTTCAAATCACGCTTGGAGCGTCTTGGGAACGCTTGGGGCATGCTTTGAAAGTTAATTCCAATGGTGGTCTGAATCGTAGTTTGTAGTTGGTTGGTTAACGTTAAAAATCTAAGGTGGGAAGTACCTGTGGCTGGATTCTTGGTGAGACGACGATGGGTTCGTGTCTCTGGGTAGATGGGCTCAGGAAGAGCCATCTTGGTGTTTAGTTTGGGAAACAAGCGTTGGCTCGAGTTTTGGTGGCTTAAGCGCCGTAGGGTTTAATGGATGCTTAAGGGTGTGTTGGACATTTTTGAATGCAACATGATCGGTTGAACGAAGCTTCACGACCCTTGTAGGTTGGGTGATGTGTATGTTGTTGTAAGAACCTGGTTTTTTTTTGTGAAAGACTTTGGAATATTCTTGATGATATTATAGAGAAGCGCCTTCAGACGGCGTGCGATTCCGAGCCCCGGAGTGGCCGAAATTAAATTTTTAGTGCGTTCACACTGGAAATGCTAAATAAATGGGATAACTCCTAAACAGAGCTTCAGATCAAAGATCCGAGTGTATGGATGGGTCCAGAATGGGGTGTTTACCATAGAAACTACATAAAACTTATCAGTGCGGGATGTTTGGACCCCTCTCTCTCTTTCGGAACGTTAAACGGATAAATAAATAAATTAATTTATTCATTTAATTGTGAAATGATGGTATCTCTTAAACGGTGGCTCAGGTCGGAGAACCGAGGGCACCGTTGAGTTCGGAATGTGCCTTTTACCCTAGGAGGGGTATAAGTTTCGCGGGCGCGGACCGTTTGTGAAAAATGGCCCCAGGGGCGTTTTCGTAATTTGGCAGCTTTGGGCATTCAGTTTAATAACTTTCAAAAGGAAGCTAGGAATCAAATTCAGAGACCACTACTGTGCTCGAGAGGTGGTTTTTACCCTAGGGGAGGTTTAATTTTGACCTCGCCAAAGGTTTCAGATGCGAGGAAAATTATGGGTTTAAATTAATTACAATTCTTTTTTATTTATTTATTTAAACCCCTCTCCATCCCCTTCCTCCCTTGTTCTTCCCTGGCGAGGCCTCCCTTAAGGCAGCCCTCAATCTCCCTCCCCTCCTCCACTCTGGCAAGACGACGACACGGCGGCAGATCGTCCGTGAAGCTTCGGGTGAAGCCGAGCTAGGTAGGAGGTCTTTGTTTGCGTTTTAATTTCAGAACCATCTTTCAAAATCAATTATATGTGTTGATTGTCGTTCGATCATCGAATCAAAGCCCATAAATGCGTATTAGATTTTATTATCTCTCCATCGCTTGTTTCGGTTTGTAAAACCGAGTTCCGAGGACCCCGCAGACGTCCGCCGAACTTTGCGGGTTTTTGAAGGTTCTGGCGGTTTCGGGTTCTCCGGAGAGGTCCAGCGGCTGTGCGGCGGGGGCTCAGGCGGCGGCACACGGTGGCTCCTGTTGCGGGCGACGTTCGACAGTGGCTGGGTTCGTGGAAAGGCGAGGGCGGCCGGGGGCTTCAGTGTCTGCCGGGGCTCGCGGACGGTGAGCGGCGTCAGGCGGCTTCGGAGGAGCCGGGTGCGGCTGGCGGCATATCGGGGACGAGGTGGCCGCGGCGCGACTTCGGCCCGTCGCCCTCAGCAGAGGAACCCGAGGCGCCGTGCCTCGGGCGTGCGGCGTGGACAAGGACCCGCCGAACGCGGGTCCTGCGGGAGAAGAAGAAGACCGGCCTTCTGGCCGGTTTGCTGGGAAGAACCGGACCCGAGGGGTCCGGTGCGATGGGAATGAGCCGCGGCCAGCGGGCCGCGGCGGTCTGGACCGGGCCGGCGGTGTGGACCGGTCCGGACCGGCCCCTTTGGGCCCCTTGCATTTCGGGGGGCCATATCATTCAAACAGCGCGTCCATTTGACGCGCCGTCTGCGGCGATGAGTTCGTATCGACGAGGCGCTCTCTTTAAGTTGTGTTTCCGGATTTTTGGATTCCATGCCCGAAGACGGGTGACCCGAGAGCTTTAATTTAATAATATTAATTTATTATTAAAGTTGTGACGGACGTCGCTCGTGAGCCAGACGTCCGTTTGACGCGCCGTCAGAGGCGCTGTGGCCCTGAGGCTGAGACGGTCCTTCCAATGTGGTTCGGAACCTTTGCGGGTTGGTTTCGTTGCTCTGCGGCACGAAACGCAATGTGAATAATTAATTCATTATTTAATCAATTAATTATTCTTGCATCGGACCTAACTCCCGCTTGGGATGTACGATTGACGCACCATCAGTGGTAGCATGATCCCAGTCCTCGTGCAGACTTTTTGAGAAGCTTCGCAAAGCATTCGGGTTGAAGACGAGGTGCGGGCCCCATGGGGCCTAGTTCGCACGTATTACGGTGAATCACTACTTTTTCACCCGACATCCATTTGGGGTGTTTGAGCAGTCGATTATGGATGTTTTCCCGAGGGGATTACAATGGTGCAATCCGCCTGCCCGCTGTAATTTTGCACGATGGTGCGGGCCCCACGGGGGCCGTTTCGGGAGTTGACAGTTATTTATAGCTTTATCACCTGGTGTCCGTTTAGGACAAGTGATTAGTTGAAATTGTGTACTTTTTTCGAGAGGATCGCAATGGTTCAAACCTTTCGTTGCGTTTTGAGACTGGGTTGTGGGTCCCATGAAGCACCGCTCGTGTGCAGTGCGCCAGAATGTACCTTTTTCTCCGGATATCCGTTGCACTCAAGTGAGTAGTTCTTTTGACGTGTTTTTTCGAGGGGATCACAATGGTGTGATGCGCCCGACTGTTTTCGGGGCTGAGGATTGGGATCACGGGACGCCGTTCGGGCGTGAGGCGGTGTTGGTGACTTTTCCGTCGGATATCCGTCGAAGGCGAGTAAGTAGTCTATCTCGCGTGTTTTTCCATGAGGATCACAATGGTGGAATCCGTTTGGTTGTGCGGAGCCTTATACGCGATATTATGAAATGTGGAAATGTGAAGGTGCCCCGGGGGCGGTTCTTCTTCTGTGGTTGTAGCAGACCCTTGGCGTGTGATCGCGCGCACTCCCATGTGAGTGAAGTAATGCTGGAATATATGTGGTTGTCCATTCCCCAGTCGTTGAGGCGGCAAGTTGGAAATGTTACATCATGCCTTATCGTTGACGTTGGGTGTCGTGTGCACGATAGTACTTGGGCTGGAGACGTGGTATACTCTGGGAGTATACGAGATCACTTGGAGGTATGTGTGGTTTGTACCTGAGATGTTCGTGCATTTGGTTGGGGTTGACTTGGGGCCACACGTCGTGTGGGACCCATGTGTGTGCCGTGCTCTTCTTTTCATACTTTGACCTCTCGCGATGTAGAGGGTCCCTCTGTGTGTTCGTTGACCAGCAGGGTTGGGTGGTCTCCCCCTGCTTTCATTCTCGATGGATCAGCTAGTAGCAGTGCTAGTGGCACCCCGTGATGGAACAGGTGCTGAACCCCTTTGGGTGAGTTGTGTTGAAGTTGGGTGGTTGCGCGATACCCACTCCATGTTCGGTTGGCCATTGTTGTACCCTCCAGTGGAGATGGCCAGGGTAGTTCTGAGTTTTACCCTCCAACGGGGCTGGGCAGTGGGTTACTCATCGGCTTCTAGGGTTTACCCTTCAGAAGAGACTGGGCAGTGGGTCGCCCGACGCACTTAGGGTCTACCCTCCAGCAGAGACTGGGCAGTGGGTCACCCGACGACCTCTTAGGGCCTACCATCCAGCATGGCTGGGCAGTGGGTCGCCTGTCGTTTAGTTCCAGGTCTACCCTCCAGCAAGGCTGGGCAGTGGGTCTCCTATCGACTTATTCCAGGTCTACCCTCTAGCGGGGCTAGGCAGTGGGTCACCTGATGATGTATTAAGGTATACCCTCCAACGGGGATGGGTAGTGGGTCGCCGTATGATGTATTATGGTTTACCCTCCAAAAGGGTTGGGCAGTGGGTCACGCGATATCACATTATGAATTAACCTCTAGTAGGGCTGGGTAGTGGGACACCTATTGGCATTCCAGACTCAGTCCTTTCTACTAGGCTAGTCTGTGGCTTTTCATCCGTGATTACCGGAGTGAGACCCTCGTTTGTATGAGTCGGTGATGTGACAGCTTTTACTTTGAGCAGACCTCTCGACTACGGGGAAGGGACAAGTTGTGGTTGACGTTCCCCCAGAACTCTCAAGTACGAGGAGCGCTTTCCCCCACTGAGACGCGTTCTTGTGACGTGACCTAAAACCGTGTGGGCGAGTCAGTGCCGCCCAAAGAAGATAGTGTTGAAGTATGGTGATTGAGCCCCTTGGCTTGAGGTTCGGGGCAGACGTGCAGGATGCTGGGCATCAATGATGGTGTTACTTCTGGGACAGTTGGCGACTCATTTTTCTTGGGCTGTGCTACGGGATGGAGATCCCCTTACGATGCTGTTCGGGTTTCATTTTGACCATACAGATATGTATATACCTTGTTTCCGGTACCCACTTCTTGGGTTTGGTTACTCTCCTTCCAGGAGAGGCGAAGACGCATGGGGTATGCCACATGCTTTCCGTTTCTAGATTCTCGTGGTTGGACGAGTCTACTCTCCCGCTATAGGTAGCGAAGACTCGACGAGAAGTTCATCTTCTCACCATTTCCAGCTCCTTGTGTCTGGACGAGTCTACCTTCTTTCCTCCTGTTGGGTTGAGTTGGACTCTTTACTACACTCTCTGTTGTACTTCCGTTCTACCCCCTATTCGATCTACTGCTCACCCTTCTGTACCTCGTTTGTTGCTCCCTCGAGCCTTCGGGGTATACTACTGAGTATTTTTGTACTCACCCCGGCTTGGGCTTTGCCCGCACTTGGTGTGACTTTGCAGATGACGGACAGGTGGAGTGTGAATTCAGTGGAGCGTAGGAGCTTGGGAGCTTGGACCGCGTGCGGTGGTCATGGCCGGGTTCCAGGTGGGAGACCCGTCAGTTGTTTCTTTTTGTTTACCTGTTGCCGGGTTGTGGCACTTTTCGGTTGGGTGTGTGTTTTTTCCCTTTTCTTTTCAGCTTGTACCCTATACTGATTAGAGGTCGATGCACTCTTGTGGATTATTTATAGCAGTTTCCCTTTTACTTTTCTTTTTACTCTGCACTTTTGCATAGAGTTTGCTACGTGTGTGTGTACAAGTGCTTAGACAAAGGCCTCCCCGAGTTATTGTGCCTTCGGCGCTGGTCGCCAGCCCCTGGCCTATGGAGGCGGGCTTGGGGTAGTTGCGGCTTGAGCCTGGGTAGGGTCGGGTCATGACAGTTTTTCCCAAAGGCTTCTTGGGGACGAGAAGTTCTAATGTGGGATGGTTGTAATGACTCGCGTTTTGAACCGGACTAAAACCTGAATGATTTTGAACTTTTTTGATTACTGAACTGGTTTTTTTTAAAACCGAGCTTCAAAATAGAATTACAAGAGTGGAGACGCTTTGTTGTTTTGGTTTTGGGATTGGGAGAAGGCCCGAAAACTTTCCTTAGTGTCTCGATGGGTCTCGGGAGCTTTGGTCCCGAGAGAGAGGCTGGTTTTTAAAAGGCAGAGGAAGGCGCACGGGTTGCGCAGGGTTTGACCAAACCATGCGGCCCATTGCAGGCAAAACATGTGGCCTTATTTAAGGGGGAAGTGGATTGCGCACGAGCTGTGCATGGTTTCCCAAACCGTGTGCCTAGCCCATGCGAGGGATCTCTCTTTGGCAGAGGGTGCCGCACGGTTTGTGCACAGTTTGGAAAACCGTTTGGATCAAACCATGCGGGCCAGTCTATTTAAATAATTTGATTAAATTTAAAATAAAATAACAGAAAAACTTAAAAACAAATCCCTCCCTCACTTACTCTTTCTCCAAACCCGCACGCATCACCCAGGTAGCTCCCCCTTTGTGTCACATGACACCCTCCTCCTACGACCTCCTCCTTCCTCCGTTTTCTTCAGTTTTTCTCTTGGTTTCTTCTCCGATCCTCTATGGTAAGTTCCCTCCTTCCCTCTCCTCTTGTTTTCTGGACGGATTTTGGCCTCTTCGTCGACCCGTGGGATTCGGCTGAACCCTAGGTATTGGGGGTTTCTTGATTCTTGTCTTTACTTCATTCTAGGGTTGTTCCAAGGTTGTCTCGGGACCCTCAGGTTTGATTTTGGGAATCCACTGTCGAAGGCAAGGTGGATACGTGTGGTTTTGGTTGCCAGTTTTGGTTCGAGGTAAGGGTTTTACCCGTGGCTTGTTTTCGCAGCTTCTAAATTAATTCCTTAGTTGTTCTAAAGGGTCTGAGTATGTTTTTCTTAGTGCGTTGGTGGGTTCGGGTTTGATTCTCTTTGCCGAAGCTTAGACGGCTCACCTATGTAGGCATAGGTCATATGTGAAATCACATATGCCTCATGGGGGAGTTGGAGTGACTGTTATTTAGAAAGCGTCAAGAGATGGAGTGGACGGATGTATCCACCTTTAGGTAGGGTCCCTCTCCTTTCCCTTTTAAATTGAAGTAAAAGTATTAATTAGTTTAGTACTGCAATTCCTTAGTATTTTAATTCTGTAATCTGGTTTTGATTAAAGGCTGCCTGGAAAAGAGTGTGAAATGTAGGATAAGAAAAAAGGGTTTCTTTATCACTAAACTAACGATTTAATAATAAAACACCTCAATCAGAGGTGCACTATATTCAAGATAAAAAGTAGTGATAGACTTCTTATTCTTTCCTGCTAGATTTTTGTGGTTCCTCTTTGATGCTTTATATGTTAACTAGCCTTGTTGATACAAATAGAATGAAATGGATATGATACTTGTGTTTGGGTTAATTTTCCATGTTAGGAAAATTGAGTAAGATGGTAACCTTAGTTGGATGACGGTAGACTAAATGACTTGTTACCTCTAGAAGGTATCAAATGGTTATAGAATGATAAACATATCCTTTAAGATGGAATGGTGAAACTAGGAAGGAACAGACTAGGGTGGTACGACCACGCCTTGGGATAACGTAATGAGCACAAATTATGTTAGTAAAATGAATATGTGAATGTCTTGTTTTAGATACTTAAGATGGGTTGCATTAAGTAAGAATGTGAATGTGTCTGCTTATGTGTATGTGGTATGATTCATTGACTTCTTATGAGGTAATTCCATAAATAGTATACTATATACATGTTTTTATTGTGAGTGCGCACATGTGTATTCCATATAATGAATGATAATAAAGGTGAGTGCATGCTGAGGCCACCTAGTGACAGATACGAGGTTGGATGGGAAGCAGTTATACCCCATGCCAGTGTGACAATACATGTCTGTATGGGAGGAATTATTACCCCTTTCCAGTTTACTTCTGTTGATGATTACATGGTTAGATGGGAAGTAGTTATACCCCATGCCAGTGTGAAAATACATGTCTGGATGGGAGGCATTCCTACCCCTTTCCAGTTGACTTCTGTTGATGATTACATATCTGGATGGGAGGTAGTTATTGTAGAGACCCAAAGCTTGACGTACATGGACATTACAATACTTTTTCTGAATACTTATAAAAAAAACAAACACTCAAGGACCGTAATAGTTTAGTGTCATTGGAAACATGGAATATAATCTTCTAATCATGTTGAAAGATCTTCAACATCTCCCATAACGATCTTCCCCTTTTTGTTTCCTTACCTAAAACCTTTCTTTTAATCCTTGAGGAAACAAAACATAAAAAGGGTGATCTCAAATGCTCAGTAAGGGTAATCATGGAGAAAATAAAAGAAACCATATACATTTGAACTTGAAATCATGATCATAATGTTTAAACATCAAAATATTGAGGAATGACATAAAACATGGCAGTATATAAGGCATAGATCGTAATGAAACATCAATCACGATAAAATAGCACGAGAATAAAACATGTAATTATGGAAAACCATTAAGAACATGATATTATTTTCATAGTAGCCAAGGCATTTCTTCCAAGACCATCTTAGTGGACAAATTCACTTTCTGAATCGAGTTCACTCCTCGTTCCAGTCCTGTATCACTGAACCGGATTAACTTACCCTTCCATCCATGTCTATCTCATGAGATATATATATTTACCCAATGCATTGGAGGGAGATATAGGTCCCACCCATCTCATAATGAAATCATTCTTACGTGTGCCAAAACATAAACATAAATCATTCATCAAAACCCAAAGAATAAAATGGGTTTCATAAACATCATCCCATCATAACATAATCTATATAAAACAAATAGATATCATTTAATCATAAGAAAAGTGAAACCATTTAAATCATAGAGAAATTACACTTGAAACATACACATATGAAATAATGTCATCTTATATGGAAAATAGTTTTGATAAAACACTTGAAATGAATTTTGAGGAAAATATCATTTCCTCTTCAAAATTATTTTCTTTTCACAAAATGACATGAAATTTTAAAATAAAAGGATTTTGTTTAAAGTAGTCATGAAATATTGTAGAGGAAGCTTCCTGAAAATAAGGCTTTATGAAACCGTAAAAATCTATTCATTCTGTATAAGTTAAAAAACAATTCTCCTCGTACTTTTGTCGGAAAAGTCAAAAAAAGTACCTCGTAATGTAAATAAAAGAAAGATTCCTTACATACCATGTAGTAAAGGTCAAAAATGGGTAAAAAGGACTTTGAACATAAATGAAACCATTTTTAGAAAACAGGGACATGGATGATAAATATAACCACAATAAATACTTATGAATAAACAATCTCGGGTAAAAACGAGATTCGAAAAGTTATTTCTTACCTTAGGTCCGATATGCGTCGTACGTATCCGAACCTCCTCTTCTTTGATTCACCTCTTTTAAGCTTCCTCTTAAGGAAATAGAGTTGGTCTTTTGAGGAAACCAAAACCTCCAGAATGTTTCTAGGGACGTGGATAAGATAAATGGGCAGGGGTTGGCCAAGCATGAAGGCTCAATGTGGTGTGAGGAGGAGAGGGAGGAGGTCCCCATTCAATGGGATGGGTGACCCATTGATTTATTTGCCCCTATTCATCTCAATATGTCGGCCCATGTTGGGAACTCCGGAGTTGTATGTGTTGGAGTTTGTGGCCTAGAACCAACTACATTTTACTTTATTCATTAATAAATTCCTTATCACATCTTGATTGTTCTTCTGCATGACAATGCATGTTATAATGTCATAAGGATAACTATTGCATTAAAGGGTCATAGCAGATCCCTGCTATGATGAGAACCTAGAAGTTCCATAACACTGTTCTTGAATATATGTTCTATGGACGAATGATATTATTTGAGGGGAAAAAATAATACAGGTCATTAGGGGTGGGGACTCATAAAACTTTGAGACACCTTATCATGGTGTGCGCCCTTTGTAATATCCAGGAGGATATTATGAGAACTAGGCCCGCCAGTAGGAAATCCACATTTCATAGTGTCATTGGATGTTCCTATCTGCGGACGTGTGTATTGGTCCATATACTTTAAGATTATTATTAATGGGTTTTACAGATCGCGCACTTAGATGTGTTGACGAAAACTGTGACGACACACTGTTCACAGCGAGGTAGGATACTTTGGGTGCGTCACGAGCAATACTGCATTAATAAGTAATGCAAGAAAGGATTTGTTTCTTTTGTTCTATAACATAAGTAGATATCTCAGGCCCTTTGATGGAATTGATATAGCCTAAATAAATCCATGGCCATGGTAAGGTATGGGAGAGTTCAATTCCAGGAAGTCAACGAAAGAATAATCGAGCACAAGGGTTGATGGCACTAGCATGCAACCTGCTTGATTAGAGATATCGAGACAAAGGGATTATATTACACAGTAAGAATTCGTATGAGGTGACACGCCATTGCGGCGTTAACTTCTTTCTCTATGGGTGCCTTGGTGTGTTGCTAGACGCTAACCTTGGACTTTAGGCAGGCTCTGCCTAATTCCACTGAGAAAGAGGCCTAGAGGGTCACACACTAAGTGTGTCCATGTATCTGTGTTAAATATTATTTTAAAAATTTAAATAAAGATTATTCCTGACTGTGGTTTAATAATTATTTAAGGATTCCTGATCACATTTATTTCGAAACTAGTTATTCGAGAGAATATACTGTGGGAAAAATAATATGTTTATTAATGAGTAATGTAGTTACATTTATTTAAGAAATAAATAGCCATTACTCAAGGTATAATAAATGTGGTGGAGGAAATAAAGGAAAATAAAAGTACAAGTCGTGTATATTAAATATACACATCATGTGGTTTTATGGAAAACGAGTATACGCCATGTATTAATGATTACACACTGTGTAGTTTTTCTAGTTGGGATTTTGAGGATATAATATTTTTTTATTAAATGATATTTATTATAATCAGCATGGGCGCATGTCAAGGAATTAATAATTCAACATGGGGGTTTAAAATAAGAGTTAATGAAATAAATAAAATGCGCAACACATTTATTTATTGTCATAACTCTATAACCTCAAACCTGATTATAAATATCCTCACAACCCCAACAATTTTCCACAAGAGAATCGTTGTGCACCACAATTCTGAAGAATTCTTTCAAGATCGAAAGAACTCCTTCCTCCAAGAATGCTCTCAAGACCGAGAGATCAAGGCAATCTAAGGCGAACATCACAAGCGAAGTTTCTTCCACGCTAGCACCTGGAGATCCCTTGGGCGACGTCCAAAGATACATGGCACGTATGTGGATCACCACTTGAGGAATCCTACACTTGGATTCTACGATGTAACAACGAATCAACGAATCATGAACGGACACATCAACAAAGAAATAATTACACCAAGGTAATTCTTGTGAATTAATTAAGTTAATTATAACCAACATATGATGATCCTATCTCTATGGTTCCGAGATTCCCTCTTTTTTATTTCGTTCTTCATTCTATTCTGAAGATCCGACATTTTATATCATGATGGATCTCAGTTTGAATGTTGTTTAATGCTAAAATTAAAGTTGGGCAAACCCACCAACGTGTTTCCGCTGCGCCCAGAACCTATAAGTGGTATCAAAGGGGTCATATCTTTGATTATAATTATTTATTTTTTCGTTGATTTTTTACTCATTTAATAATTTAGTGGCTTAAATTCAAGTTTAATCATTCTGGAAATATGAATCTCGAGATATGTTTCTCCTCCATCGTTTCTCATTCACCTCACAGAAATGAATTTTTCTTTTAATTTTAATTAAAATAAAATAGAGGAACTCATCCAGAGGAGCCAAACGTTTCTATCCGTACAACACCAGAATACACGACGTGTATTCAGAAGTATATGCCGTGTAGTCTGGATTCATGCATCAGACTGATCCACCAAATCAAGCCGTGTATTTGATCCTATCTAAGTCATTAATGACACCGTGTGTTGACCTGGAATAGGTGGTACATGGTTTCCGGATTACACGCCGTGTGTTCCAATGAACACGGCGTGTAGTCCCTTCGGGTTAGGGTTGGACCATGTACCCCGTACACGACTTGCCCGGCTGGAAACCATGTAACGTGGAAACTACATGGCATGTGTCCCACTAAACATGCCATGTACTCTGAAAATTTCCAAAGTACATTAACACTCCATGTCCTCGGACATGTACTTCGGATGGATGGTGAACAAAAGTACACGCCGTGTAGTCATAACTACATGCTGCATACTCGTTCAAATTACGCAATGAACAAGAATTCACCAGGTTGCCTCCAAGGTACAAGTTCTTACAAGGATAATTTTAAATGAATTTATTTTTTTTAAAATTATGACGGATGAGAATCTCAAGGAAATTCAGAAAAAGGGTTTAAGATAAAAGGATTGATTAATTAAAGATAATTAATTAATTTGAGCGTGATTTATCTTAAACAATAATGATTAAAGAATTGAATGCTAGTTTTATTTTGGCGTAAATATCATGGCATGTATGGATGATCATGAGCTAGACCGAGACCTTTTTATGTGAATGTTTTCTTTTAATTAATTAATTTAAATTAAATTTGTTGGCCTGTGAGCCATCTCCTCATTAATATGTAGGGCCTGTGCACCCAAGGATTATTTTATGTAAAAACCCCATTTTACCCCTCACCTGCGTGTGAGATAAATTCATATGTAATGGATGGAGCTCCCAAGCTAGTGGAGGTGGCTCAAGTCAGGATCCAAGGGGAAACCAATCCAAGGAGATACAAAGGTGGACATGTGGAAAGATGTAAATATGAACCCACAAGGTTCAAGGTGTTTCTCCCCCAGGTCTTGGGTTAGTTTATCAACCGCTAGATAAAATAACTAATAGTACAAGTTCATGATCATACCATTTATTTTATTTCTATTAGTTGCATGGTTTATTTATTGTGGATGTGTTGTCATGATCACACAATTAATGAATTAAAAAATCATGAAAGATGGAACTAAAATAAAACCAACTTATGCGTAAATATTATCTTAGACATGGTTAATCTCTTAAGTATATCCAACATAATATTAACAATCATGTAATCAAAGATAATAAATTGGAAATTTACATATAAGGATAAAATCCATCAAAGAAATATTAAGTCTGTATAGCCTTCCATAATCTTGGTTAGAATCAAACCATAGTTCAAAGTGCTTGACCAACCCAAGTTGGGGTGCTTTCAATTATCGGGGAATTATAATTCAATGTTTTGGGTTGAATTAACTTGGTTCGCATCAAGGGTTGACTGCCACAACAAGACTTGGTGTGGCCAAGTGGCAAGGGTAGAGGAAATCCAAAATAAAAGGATTTTAGGATTGGGGAGTCCACTCAGTGGATCAAGGAGATGAGAGTTAAATGTAGTTGGCATTTAGAATGCCTACCTAAAAACCCTTCAAGTTTCTTGACCAACCCTAGTTGGGGTAATGTGAAGGGAAATATGGATCCTTTCCACTAGAATATTCATGCAACAGAATATTTTGAATTCAATGCTGAGGGCTATTGGATTTCAATAAAATAGTGGGAGACTAATAAGTATTAATTAATTTATTTGTCTCATTTTTGTAATAAAGTACTAAACCTTTGATCATCTTAATTTGTAGAAATGGAAAGAAAATGACTTCAAACATATCATTGAGAACCATACTCGAGAAGGAAAACCTTCTCACCAGCACCAATTTCCAAGAGTGGCAGAGGCGTTTACGTTTCATCCTTCACCACAAAAGGAAATTGTATGTACTGGAAGAGCCTATTACAGTTGCGCTCGGGAAAGAGTCCAGTGATCAGGAAATAACTCTCTCTGTGAAACACATGGATGATGCCACAGATGTCCAGTGTTTCATGCTATCAGCCATGTCTAATTAGCTCTTGAAGCAACATGAAAACATGGACATGTATAGCATGATGTGTCACCTTAAGGATCTCTACCAAGAGAAGGAGCGAAATGAGAGAAATGAGATCTCCAATGCTTTGTTTACAACTATGCTTGGAGAGTCTGCACCATCTAGGCCTCATGTAGTCAAGTTTATTGGATACATTGAACGACTGGACATATTAGGGATTAAATTCCCGGCTGAGTTTCATACAGATCTCATCCTATCATCACTGCCCAAGACCTTCTCTAGCCTTATTGTCAATTATAACATGAGCGGAAATGAGAAGAGTCTATCGGAGCTTCTGACCTTTCTTCTCCAGGTAGACAAGGACATGGGGCGTGACAAACCCGCAGTCCTTATGGTGAACAATAAAAGGAAGGACAAGGAAAAGGGGCCAAAGACTTATAAACGATCTGAAGCCCCCGAGCATTGTCCCTCCAAGAAGGGGAAGATACAGAGGCAAGGCAAGGAATGGGAGGCAGTGTGTTTTTCATGTGGCAAGCAGGGCCACTGGAAGAGGAACTGTACCCAGATGCGTGGGGACGTTAAAGGTGCATTCGTTATCGAGTGTAATCTTTCCATTTCTACACATTGGGTATTAGATACAGCTTGTGGGGCTCACATATGCATTCAAATGCAGGAACCAAGTAGATTTAGAAATATTTCCAGAGGAGAGGTGGATCTTCGAGCTACTAATGACACAAGGATGGTTGCGTTGGCTATTGGTGATTACCACCCCTCATTGCCGACTGGAATGATTTTGGTTTTACATAACTGTTATTATGTTCCTAGTGTTACCAAGTACATAATTCTTGTATCTTGTCTTGATATGGATGGATTTATTTTCAAGTTTGGAAACAAGGGTTGTCTCTTTTATAAGAACAACATATGTTATGGTATGACACATTTAAATAATGGTTTGTATGTATTAAATTACAAAAACCAAGTGTTTTCAATCGATAATGAAACAAACTCACATGACTCATACATCACCCAGTTGTGGAATCACCGTCTCTGTCATGTAAACGAGACGCGCTTGACAAGGCTCTGCCAAGATGGCTATTTAGACTCTACTGAGCTAAAACTACTTGATAGATGTCATGCTTGTTTACATGAAAAAATGACCAAGACGCCTTTTGGTGGACAAGGTGAAAGGGACATAGATCTTCTAGGATTGGTATACACGGATGTGTGTGGACCATTTCCAGTAGAAGCTAGAGGTGGATATTCTTACTTCATTACTTTTACTGATGATTTGAGTAGATATGGATATGTCTACTTAATGAGGTATAAGCCAGAGTCCTTAGATAAATTTAAGGAATTCAATAATGAAGTAGAGAATCATCTTGGTAAGAAGATAAAGAAGCTTCGATCGGATCGAGGTGGAGAATATCTGAACCAAGAGTTCATATATCTTCTACGGGAGTCTGGTATTCTATCTCAGCTCACTCCTCCTTATACACCACAGTGGAATGGTGTTAGTGAAAGGAGGAACCAAACCTTGTTGGTCATGGTGAGGTCGATGATGAGTCATGTAGATCTTCCATTATCCTTTTGGGGGATATGCATTACAAACTGCAGCATACAAATTAAACCGAGTACCAACTAAGGCGACAAATGGAATTACCTCCGAGTTATGGAATGGAAATAAACCCATTTTGTCACATAAATTTATATGGGGATGAGAGGCGTTTGTTAAGGCCTTCTCAGGAAACAAACTAGCACCTCGGGGCATGAAGTGTATCTTTATAGGATATCCTAAGGAAATAAAAGGATATAACCTACATAACTCTCAAGAAAAGAAAGTGATTATCTCTAGAAAATTCGTCTTTCTTGAGGGGGAGAACATCATCAAAAAGGATAGTGGGAGAAAGATTGACTTCGACGAAGTTAATGCTCAAGATACACAAGAGTTGGTACAGGAACAAGTTCCACAGGTCCCCGTGGAAGAGGTTCCAGAAACACAAGTACTGCGTAGGAGCTCAAGATAGGTAAGGGAACCAGAGATATTTGGTTTCCGAGTCACCGAGGATGGTGAATCATTATTGTTGGACAATGATGAACCTCTATCCTACAAGGAAGCAGTAGAAAGATCAGAAGCTTTAAGATGGCTAGAAGCTATGAATTCTGAGATGGATTCTATGTATCAGAACCAAGTCTGGGGTCTGGTCGATGATCCAGTTAATGTAAATCCTATTGGATGAAAATGGGTATTCAAGAGAAAACTAGACATGGAAGGTCAAGTTAGCACCTATATAGCAAGGATAATGGATAAAGGATTCAGACATCGTCATGGAATTGAATATGATGAAACCTTCTCACCAGTTTCCATGTTTAAATCCATAATAATCATACTTGCCGTAACAGCTTACCACGACTACGAGATTTGGAAAATGGATGTCAAAACAACATTCTTTAATGGGAACCTTCATGAAGATGTCTATATGACACAACCAGAAGGGTTTGTGACACCAGGTGAATCCAAACGGGTTTGCAAGTTGCAGAAATCCATTTTTGGATTGAAGCAAGCATCCAGGTCATGGAACATTCGATTTGATGAAGACATAACAGAATTTGGTTTCATTATGAACGAATGTGATCCATGTGTTTATAAGCAGTTTAATGGGAATGCGATTGTTATTATAGTATGATATGTTGACGACATATTACTTATTGGAAATGATGTACCACTCTTACAGTCAGTTAAGGACTGGTTGAACAAGTGTTTCTCAATGAAGGACTTAGGAGAAGCAGCCTGCATTCTAGGGATCAAGATCATTCGTGATAGATCCAAGAGGATGGTTGGACTAAGTTAGGGTACATACATTGACCAGATAATAAAGACATTTAGTATGGAACAATCCAAGAGGGGATTAGTTCCAGTGTCACATGGACTATATCTTTCTAAGAAAATGTGTCCTCAGACAGAAAAGAGAATGATAGAATGAGTAAGATCTCATACGCTTCGGCTATAGGATCCATCATGTATGCCATGTTATGTACCCGGTTGGATGTTCCTATGAACTGATCATGGTAGGTAGATATCAAGAAGATCTAGGAGAACAACATTGGACTGCTGTTAAGACGATCCTTAAGTATCTGAGAAGAACTAAGGATATGTTCCTGGTGTATGGAGGAGACGTGGATCTTGTCATCAGAGGGTATGCTGATGTAGGTTTTCAGACAGATCAGAACGATCTGAAGTCGCAATCTGGATATGTTTTTTGTCTCAATGGAGGAGCTGTGTGCTGGAGAGTTCAAAGAAGCCAGTTTTCATTGATTCTATAGTGGAGTCTGAATATATAACGGCTTATGATGCAGCCAAGGAAGTCGTATGGATTCAGAACTATGTCTAGGAGATTGATGTGGTTCCTAGAAGTAAATATCCCATTACATTGTATTGTGATAATACTACAGCGGTGGATCTTGCAAAAGAACCAAGGTCACACCAACAGACAAAGCACATAATCCAGAAGTATCACCTCTTGAGGGATTTCTATCAAAGGGGTGAAGTTTCAATGAGCAGAGTGTCCACAGAAGAGAACATGGTGGACCCCATGACTAAAGACCTATATCACCAGAAGCATGAATATCATGTGAGATCTAGTGGGTTAAAGGCTATTAGCAGTTTTCCTCTAGTCTAAGTGGGAGTCTGTTGGAGTTGGTGGACTAGAGACAAATAAATTTCACTTTATTAATTAATAAAAGCCTTATCCCATATTGATTGTTATTCTGCGTGACAATGCATGTGATAATGTCCTAAGGACATCTGTTGCATTAAAGGGTCATAGCGGATCCCTGCTATAATGAGAACCCAGAAGTTCCATAACACTGTTCTTGAATATATGTTCTATGGCCAGATGATATTATTTGAGGGAAACAAATAATACAGGTCATTTGGGGTGAGGGCTCATAAAACATTGAGGCACCTTTTCATGGTGTGTGCCCTTTTTAATATCCAGGAGGATATTCTGAGAATGAGGACCGCCAGTAGGAAATCCACATTTCATAGTGTCATTGGATTTTCCTATCTACAGACATGTGTATTGGTCCTTAGACTTTAAGATTATTATTAATGGTTATTACAACTCGTGCACTTAGATGTATTGACGAAAACTGTGACGACACACTGTTCGTAGTGAGATATGATATGTTGGGTGTGTCACGAGTAATACTGCACTAATAGATAATGCGAGAAAGGATTTGTCCCTTCTGTTCCATAACAGAAGTAGATATCTCAGGCCCTTTGATGGAATTGATATAGCCTAAATAAATCCACGGACATGGTAAGGTATGGGCGAGTTCAATTCCAGGAAGTCAAAGAAAGAATAATCGAGCACATGGGTTAATGGCACTAGCATGCAACCTGCTTGATTAGAGGTATCGAGAAAAAGTGATTATATTACACGGTAAGAATTCATATGAGGTGACACATCATTATGGAGTTAACTTATTTCTCTATGGGTGCCTTGGCGTGCTGCTAGATTCTAACCTTGTACTTTAGGCAGGCTACACCTAATTCCATTGAGAAAGAGGCCTAGAGGGTCACACACTAAGTGTGTCCATGTATCTCAGTTAAATATTAATTTAACAAGTTAAATAAAGATTATTCCCGACTATGGTTTAATAATTATTTAAGGATTCTTGATCACATTTATTTTGACACTAGTTATTTGGGAGAATATATTGTGGGTGAAATAATATGTTTATTAGCAAGTAATGAAGTTACATTTATTTAGGAAATAGATAGACATTACTCAAGGTCTAATAAATGTTGTGGAGGAAATAAAGGAAAATAAAAGTACACGCTGTGTATATTAAATATACACGTCGTGTAGTTTTATGGAAAACGAATATATGCCATGAAATAATGATTACACACCGTGTAGTTTTTTCAGTTTGGATTTTGAGGATATAATATTGTTTTATTAAATGATATTTATTATAATCAGCATGGGTACATGTCAAGGAATTAATAATTCGACATGGGGGTTTTCAATAAGAGTTAATGAAATAAATAAAATGTGTAACATGTTTATTTATTGTCATAACTCTATAACCTCAAACCCGATTATAAATATCCTCACAACCCCAACAATTTTCCACAAGAGAATCGTTGTGCACAACAATTATGAAGAATTATTTCAAACCCGAAAGTACTCCTTCCTCCAAGAACACTCTCAAGACCGAGAGATCAAGGCGATCGAAGGAGGACATTGCAAGCTAAGGTTCTTCCACGCCAGCACCCGGAGATCCCTTCGGCGACGTCCGGAGATACATGGCACACATGTGGATCACTGCTAGAGGAATCCTACACTTGGATTCTACGATGCAATGACCGATCACCGAATCGTGACTGGACACATGAACAAAGAAATAATTCCACCACGGTAATTCTTGTGAATTAATTAAATTAATTATAAGCAACATATGATGATCCTGTAGAGACCCAAATCTTGACGTACATGGACAATACATTACTTTTGTGGAATAATTAATACATAACAAAAAACAAAACTCAAGGATCGTAATAGTTTAGTGTCTTTGGTAACTCAGAATATAATATTCTAATCTTGGTGAAAGATCCTCAACAACTCCCATTAAGATCTTCCCCTTTTGTTTTCTTACCTAAAACCTTTCTTGAAATCATGGGGAAAAGAAAAGATATAAAGGGTGAGCTCAAATTCTCAGTAAGGGTAAGCATGGAGAAAATAAAACAAACCATATACCATTGAACTTAAAAACATGAACATAATGTTTAAACATCAAAATATTGAGCAATGTCATAAATTTTGGAAGTATGTAAGGCAAGTATAATAATGGAACATCAATATTGATAAAATATCAAGGGAATAAAACATGTAATTGTAGAAACCATTCAGTACTTGTTATGATTTCCATAGTAGCCAAGGCATTGTTTCCAAGGCCATCTTAGTGGACAAAGTCCCTTTCTGAATCGAGTTCACTCCTTGTTACAGTCCTGTATCACTGAACCGGATTAACTTACCATTCCATCCATGTCTATATCATGAGATATAAATCTTTACCCAATGCATTGGAGGGAGATATAGGTCCCACCCATCTCATAATGAAATCATTCTTACTTGTGTGACAAAATAAACATACATCATTCATAATAACCCAACAAATAAAATAGGTGTCATAAACATCCTCCCATCATCACATAATCCATAAAAAAGAAATGGATATCATTTCATAATAAGAAAATTGAAACCATTTAAATCATAGAGACACATATGAAATAATGTCATCTTAGATGGAAAATGGTTTTGATAAAACACTTGAAATTAATTCTTGAGGAAAATATCATTTCTTCTTCAAAATCATTTTCTTTTCACAAAATGTCATGAAATTATAAAAGAAAATTATTTTGTTAAAAATAGTAATGAAATATTTTAGAGGAAGCTTCATAAAAATAAGGCTTTATAAAACCGTAAATAAATCCTTTCACGCCGTATAAGTTAAAAAAACATTCTTCTCATACTTTTGCTGGAAAAGTCAAAAAGTACCTCGTAAAAGAAAGATTATTTATATACCATGTAGTAAAAGTCAAAATGGGTAAAAATAAATTTAAACATACATGAAATCCTTTTTAGAAAACAGGGACATGGGTGATTAATATAACCCCAGTAAATACTTACGAATAAACAATCTCGGATAAAAACGAGATTGGAAAAGTTATCCCTTACCTTAGTTCTGATATGCTTCGTACGTATCCAAACCTCCTGTATAGTTATTTAATTCATGTCGTTGACTTATTACAGAATAATATTCATTTTTATGATATCATATATGGTTCACTTATGAGTTTATATTACCTGTTCTTTTGTAAATCTATGTTAAAGAAGCTTTTTGGGTAAATTTGTTTCATTTATCGTACATGTTTTGACTTGTTGTTCTTGATATTATTACTTATATCCCGATTTCCTTAATTTAAGAATGTAAACCATGATTTATATATAATAAATATTCCGCATATACATATATATGATAGATTGATAAATGGAATGAAATACACCATTCATGGAGACGGTAGGCCGTACGTACGCATGAACGTTGTTTTCGTTTCCTTATTGAATTGAATGGAATTAAATATATGAAATACATATATATATATATATATAAATCCAGTAGAATTATTATTTCATATATTTCATAATTACTTATTATATATACTTTATAATCATTCTTGAATTTTTAACATGGAAGATGAATCTCATCGCGTCGTGGATATGGTAATCCTTATGTACGCACAAGCGATGATATCGTTCCCATATTTGTTGAATGGAATTGGAATGAATGATATAATATCTTAGAATCAGTATGATGTTATAATAATAATATGTAGTTATTCTTTACACCATTATACCCATCCATGTAAGGTGGTGGTGGAAAAATAGATTACACCACGGCGTGGAGACTGTATTCTGTACGTACGCACGCGCGGTGATTTCGTTTTCCGTAGGATGGATAGAAGGTAAAATGGGCTTGTTTCATATTTATAATAACATATAAGTATATGAGGTATACTTATGTTATTACATCATAATGAAACAACTAAAGAAGAGTAAGTAGAAGGAGAAAGAAACTTGAAAGAATCGGTAGAAGGTATTACCTCTTCCTCGAAGTGCCTCCTTTGAACTTCCTCTTAGGGCACTAGAGTTGGTCTTTTGAGAAGACCAGTACCTCTATAAGGTTTATAGGGAAGTGGGGAAGTGAAATGGACAGGGGTTGGACGAGCTTCAAGGATAAAAATGGTGTGAGGAGGAGAGGGAGGAGGTTCCCTTTTATAAGGGAGGAGAGGGGCACCTTTGGAATCCTAAAAAATATTAGTTTAATATAAATTCAATCCCCACATAAAAATTTCCAAAATGACTCAAATTCGGATATGAGGTAAGATAGGGTTGTAATCCCATCAAACAATCAAATTTAGAAATGCTTTGATTTTATTTTAAACCTTATCATTTTGATTTATCCTTATTTAATCTATTAAATTTTATTTGTGGTAATAATATTCTAAATTTTAAATTTTTATAAACAATTACTCATGTGCTATGAATTATCCATAATTAGATAATTTATGAAATTATAGACTATATAAATTTCAATTTATAATTTTTAAATATTTTTTGTGATTTTTAAACAATTTAATAATATGTTATTTTTATAAAATAACAACAGTGTCAATTTTGACACTATTCATTTATTTGAATTTAAATAAAACCCACACAGAGGATATATTTGAAATATAATATTTAATAAGTTCCTAACCTGTCATAGTAATCTAGAAAATTAGTGAAGCATATTAAATAATTCATATAATATTTATTTTACTATTTTTAAAACCATTTATTTAATATTTCTCTTAATAAAATAATTACTACAACATTTTTGTATAATTATTAAATATACTTATTTGTTGCATAAAAATTAAAAATAAAATACTAGGAAGAAGATAAATCTTATATCTGTCATAAGAATACATTTAGTAGGATTTATCTTCTAAAACAACCAAATTTTAAAATGTTATATTTATTAAATTATGAAGGTGACAACTTTGACATCATATAAAATAAAATAATATAAGTGTCATAATCACTTTTATAAGACTCCAAACGGTCATATATTCGGTAATTGGATGATTATGGTGTATATATACACTAAAAATAAGTTTTTTTTCAGGTTTGTGAGCCCTTTAATATTTATTACTATTTCAATAAAAACAATATTATTGATTTTTTTACTAAATAAATAATTTCTGCATCATTAATGTATAAGCTAATAAGGTAATTAAATAACTCTTAAAAATTACAAATAAATTACCATGAAAAATAAAAACATTTTAGATTTCAAATTGGTATTTTTAAATGAATTTATATTATGTATATGCTTATATTAAAAATACTTTAATTATTAAAGTTTGAGTGAGACATATTTCACTTTTATTTAAATAAAATAAACTAAAGGTCTTAATCACATCCAAGTGGGTTCTAGTGGATTCCATTTGGACCCAAATATGACTTAGGACGAAATATAGTCAACCAATTGTATTAATATAAGTGTTTGGGTAATTTTATAATATTATATTTACCATTAATTACCCGATTTACCTTTAACGATGGTAAATAAAATTTACCGTAGTTACTATTCATAATGCCCAAAAATAAAAATTAGTCTATTAATATAATTTGGACCCACTGATTACAAATATGGAATCCATTTTTCCAAATTCAATACACAGAAGTTGCAGAAATTAAATTAAAATTAATCACATTGTCGAAAGAAAACGAGTTTTTGTTTAAAACATTGCAAAAGATTGAATTGATTTAACCTACGAATTCATTGTAAAATCAATGCTTATGCCATAAAATATATTAAATGGTAAAAATATATTCTATTTATACTTTAAAACTATTTAATATTATGATTTAACCACATAAATTATTATGATGAAAAAAGTTGTTTTTAATTAAAATATAGCATGTTTTTACTATTCATTAAAATATGAAAGTTATCAGAATAATATGAAAAATTTATCCAGGGTAAAATTTTATATCTTGATTCCAAATAATAATTTTATTTTGTAAAATTGAACTTATAAAAATGTCAAAAACTAGATTTAAAGTGGGTGTGCCATCAAAAGGCGACAAAACTGCATTTTTTAAAAAATACTTATTTTACCCGAAAAATTTATTTTTTTCTCATACCATGTTCTAGAAAATGTGTAAGATGAATAATAATGTTATAAAATTCGAAATGTATTTAATACTATTCATAACAGCTAGTTCGTGATAATATTATAACCATATATTGTTGTTTAGTGAAACCCGGTATTGCGTACAACACGCGCTATCGGGGAAGGTCGCGATTGCGTGTAATGCAAGCCAAATCAGGGTTGCGTGTAGTGCAAGACTCTTTTGTTGTTGAGTGTAACAAAATACAACCATATTTCATTTATACATTGAATATATATATATATATACACACACACACACACACACTCAATGTTGCATAGAATAACAACTATCAAACAAACTTGAAATTGTGTGTAACACGATCCAAGATTAGTGTTGCGTATACTACAAGATAATACGGTGTTGCATATAGTGCAATGTAATCTTCGTGTAGCGTACACCAAAAGATATGAATGAAATTAAAAGAATATATCTTATAAAATCTCAGGTTTTTACATTCTACCCCCCTTAAAAGGGATTTCGCCCTCGAAATTCGTTGGGGTTATAAATCGTTTACTATTCATAGGAACCCACATTGTAAAAAGGAATACTAAAACTTAATTTTAAAAACTAAAGTATGAAATGTAACGATTACCCAAAGTAACTTATCACTGGGTTTCCATATAGGAGAACATAAGTGAAAATATGGATATGGAAGAAAAATCTAACCATCAAGTTCTGATGGAGAGTGGTAGAGAACATGGATATGAAAAATCCAACAATCACAAATCCATAAATTTGTGATGTTCTAAGGTACCATCTGATTCATCAGATATGAGTGCAGTAGGACAACATTTTTGGTTTTCAAGATCATTTCCCTAATGTTGAAAAATTTTCGAATCAAAAGAAATTCTTACTTGATTTTGGTACAATCTCACAATTTTTCATGCCTTGAACAATTTCCACTTCATCGATTAAAGAAAGGAAGTTGAATTTTTCATTTGTGAAGTGTTATCAGATCATGTGATAGAATGACGAGTCATTCTATCTGTTTCAAACAAAAAGGTTAGAAAAAGTTATCAAATATACATAAGTCCATCTATGGTGAGGTTAATCATACATGGTTCCAAAAATGGACTTATACTTCATCTATCATACCAAGTAATAAAATAAAACTAATTTCTACAAAACGGGGACTTCCTATAGGCTAGTGGTAGGCGATGAAGGCCTATCGCACTTCGGTTGTGGGTTTGATTTCCGCAACCTTGTCCGACATGACGGGTTGTCGCCCGTCCTGCAGGTTATCCTTTTTTCTAAAACTATACTATCATAATATGCAAAAGATCTATCCTTAAGCAATACTATCTGATGTCCAACTTAATCCATTCCAACCTTTAGGATTTTTGAAAATACTTCTGTCTAATCTTATAGTATAAAGATAATGATTACTAAAAAGGTAATATAACAAGCACGTGAATACCATCTTTTATCCCTCACATATCACTAGATATATCTTTTTGATCGCATTCCAAACATGTGAGTACCTTAATCTTGTATTCTCTGGAAAAAATGAATACCCATTGAACCTTAATGAAAACATGGATGCTGTCAAAAGTTAACTATTTCCACATACCAAAATCCCAAAATTTCGATATACTCAAACTATGGTATCACTTTCTCCTTATATCAGTCATGAGCTCATGAATACTATCATACATATTATTTTCTCCTTATCCATTCATTATGTGCATATCATTTGATTTCAAAAAATATTTCAGTCACTTTTCATGGTTACCAATACCATATTCTTATTGAAAACCACAATTGACCAATACATAGATATTCCAATATACCATAAAAGTACCTCAACAACATTATTCTTTAATAAAAATACATAAACACTTTAATCCATGCTCTTCAATTATTGTCATGAAATAAGTCCATACTTGATTTAGAAGTATCCTCTTAGGTTAGGGAATTGAGTTGGGTAATGCCCATGTTCTCCACAGATAAGACATTGAACTCTATAACAATCGGTCACTCTATGACCCTTCTATCCACACAGATAACATCTTCCCCTCCATTTTATGTATTCATCAAGGTTCTTCTTCCCTTCTTTATAAATCTCAATCTTCCTTTATTTATGCTCCTCAACATGAAAACATGCATAAAAGTCTATCTTCCTCTTATTTTATGAATTAGTAATACCACTAAATTTCACCTTGTTAATAATATATCGTGATGACTGATTCAGCACAATCACAATATCTTTCTCTCTACACTACTGGAAAAACTACCTATACCCACTGTTCAAAACTGTGGGTATAGCCCCCAAAACCGTGGGTATAGCCTATACCCATGGTTTTGGGAACCGTGGGGCTGAGTGGCGTCGGTATAGGGTTCTTAACCTATACCCACGGTTTTAGAAAACCTTGCGTATATATTTTTTCCAATGCATCCAATCCTCATCCACGTGTCAAACTCTTATATCTACGGTTTTAAAACTGTGGGTGAAAATTTTAAAAACATGCATCCTGCAGGTATTGAACCCGCAACGCCACACACCTGTGTACCTACATTTTTCCAGTCTTCACCACTTAAGCTACGCCATTTATGTTAGTATAAATCTATATTTGTAAATATATATTAATACCTGAGCGTGTTACGAAAAAGGATGTCAGCGGGTATCGAACCCGCGTCTAAAGCAGCTCTCTTTTAGCGCTTAACCAACTAAGCCACCTCGAAAACGTTATTATTAGTCTGCATTTATATTAATATATTAATTCGCGTCTATATTCAAAAAATAGAGTCCAACGAGATTCGATACCGTGACCATTTCACCAAATACAAAGTGCCTAACCAACCGAGCCAGAGAATTAATTTGTATCTAAATTTCTATTAAACTAAATATATTATTTCGGATGGTGGGTATAAGTTTTCGCACCAAATTGTTTTTGTTTCCCGCCCATTTTTTTTCCGCCATAATATGTTGAAGCTATCCCCACATTTTTCAAAAACCGTGGGTATATGTGTTCGAAAAAACTATATCCCCATGGTTTTTTGGAAAACCGTAGGTATAGGTGACCTATACCCACGGTTTTCGAAAACTGTGGGTATAGGTTCTCAAACTATACATATACCCACGGTTTTGAAAACCTTGGGTATAGGGAACATCTATACCCACGGTTTTTGGAAAAACCTTGTGTATAAGGCTATTTTCCAGTAGTGCTAGGCATTACGCAATTTCATTGCTCATAGTCACCAATTTTCCATTGGATTCAATGTTAATCGAATTCCTTCTTGTTCCCTCCATTGACTAAAACACAAAAGTAATTCTGTGAGAGGAAAAAATCATACAAGGAAAATAACATAATCAAGGGGGAGTACATTAGACATCTAACATCTTAGGTTTAATTCTAATATCATTTCCGTAATTCTAGGACTATAACCTATACTTATACTTAACATTAGGGACATCCCTATACATACCTTAGAAATATTTCTAGGGATCTCACTAAAGTTTTTGCATCCTAGTTTCCAAAGGTTAACTAAACCTTTCCTCTAATACCAACTGTAGATGCCCAAAGCTTGATGTACATGGACAATAAATTACTTTTTCGGAATACTTAATACATAAAAAAAACCAAAACTCAAGGATCGTAATAGTTTAGTGTCTTTGGAAACTCAGAATATAATCTTCTAATCTTGGTGAAAGATCTTAAGCAACACCCATAAAGATCTTCCCCTTTTGTTTTATTACCTAAAAACTTTCTTGAAATCCTAGGGAAAAGAAAACATATAAAGGGTGAGCTCAAATGCTCAGTAAGGGTAAGTATGGAGAAAATAAAAAAACCATATACCATTGAACTTAAAAACATGAACATAATGTATAAACATCAAAATATTGAGCAAAGTCATAAATTTTTGAAGTACGTAAGGCATGTATCATAATAGAACATCAATATTGATAAAATAGAATGGGAATAAAACATGTAATTGTGGCAACCATTCAACACTTGTTATGATTTCCATAGTAGCCAAGGCATTACTGCCAAGACCATCTTAGTGGACAAAGTCCCTTTCTGAATCGAGTTCACTCCTCATTCTAGTCCTATATCACTGAACCGGATTAACTTACCGTTCTAGCCATGTCTATCTCATGAGATATAAATCATTACCCAATGTATTTGAGGGAGATATAGGTCTCAACCATCTCATAATGAAATCATTCTTACTTGTGCCACAAAATAAACATACATCATTCATAATAACCCAACGAATAAAATGGGTGTAATAAACATAATTCCATCATCACATAATCCATATAAAATAAATGGACATCATTTCATAACAAGAAAAGTGAAACCATGTAAATCATAGAGACACATATGAAATAATGTCATCTTAGATGGAAAATGGTTTTGATAAAACACTTGAAATGAATTCTTGAGGAAAATATCCTTTCTTCTTCAAAATCATTTCCTTTTCACAAAATGTCATGAAATTATAAAAGAAAAGGATTTTGTTAAAAATAGTAATGAAATATTTTGGAGGAAGCTTCATGAAAATAAGGCTTTATATAACCGTAAAAAAATCCTTTCATGCCGTATAAGTTAAAAAAACATTCTTCTCATAATTTTTTCGTAAAAGTAAAAAACTACCTTGTAAAAAAAAGATTCTTTACATACCATGTAGTAAAATTCAAAATGGGTAAAAATAACTTTAAACATACATGAAATCATTTTTAGAAAACAGGGACATGGATGATAAATATAACCCAAGTAAATACTTATGAATAAACAATCTCGGATAAAAACAATATTGGAAAAGTTATCCCTTACCTTAGTTTCTATATGCTTTGTACATATCCGAACCTACTGTGTAAAGATTTAAATAATGTCATTGACTTATTAAAGAATCATATTCATTTTTATGATATCATATATGGTTCACTTATGACTTTATATTACCCGTTATTTTGTAAATCCATGTTAAAGCAGTGTTTTGGGTAAAATCGTTTTATTTATTGTACGTGTTTCAAATTGTTGTTCTTGATACTATTACATATATCATGATTTCCTTAATTTCAGAATGTAAAACATGATTTATATATAATAAATACTCAGAATATACATATATATGATAGATTGATAAATGGAATGAAATACACCGTTTATGGAGACGGTAGGCCGTACGTACGTATGAACGCTGTTTTCGTTTCCCTATTGAATTGAATGGAATTAAATAGATGTCATACACATATATATACATAACTAAAGTAGCATTATTATTTCATATATTTCATGATTACTTATTATATATACTTTATAATCATTCTTGAATTTTTAACATGGAAGATGAATCTCATCGCGTTATGGAGATGGAAATCTGTGCGTACGCACAAGCGATGATATCGTTCCCATATTTATTGAATGGAATTGGAGTGAATGATATAATATCTCATAATTAGTATGATGTTATAATAATCATATGTAGTTATTCTTTACACCATTATACCCATCCAAGTAAGGTGGTGGTGGAAAAAACAGATTACACCACGACGTGGAGATGGTATTCCGTACGTACGCATGCGCGGTGATTTCGATTTCCGTAGGATGGATAGAAGGTGAAATGAGTTTGTTTCACATTTATAATAACATATCATTATATGAGGGATAATTATGTTATTACTTCATAATGAAACCACTAAATAATAGGATGTATAAGGAGAAAGAAACTTGAAAGAATCGGTAGAAGGTATTACCTCTTCCTCGAAGTGCCTCTTTTGAACTTCCTATTAGGGAACTAGAGTTGGTCTTTTGAGAAGACCAGTACCTCTATAAGGTTTATAGGGAAGTGGTAAAGTGAAATGGGCAGTGTTTGGCCGAGATTCAATGCTCAAAATGGTGTGAGGAGGAGAGGGAGGAGGTGCCCTTTTATAAGGGAGGAGAGGGGCACCTTTGGAATCCTCAAAAATATTCGTTTAATATAAATTCAAACCCCTCATAAAAACTTCCAAAATGACTCAAATTCGGATATGAGGTAAGATAGGGTTGTAATCCCATCAAGAAATCAAATTTAGACATGTTTTTATTTTATTTTAAACCTTATCATTTTGATTTATACTTATTTAATCTATTTAATTTTATTTGTGGTAATAATATTCTAAATTTTAAATTGTTATAAATAATTACTTATTTGCTGTGAATTATCCATAATTAGATAATTTATGAAATTTTAGAATATATAAATTTCAATTTATAATTTTTAAATATTTTTGTGATTTTTAAACAATTTAATAATATGTTATTTTTATAAAATAACAATAGTGTCAATTTTGACACTATTCATTTATTTGAATTTAAATAAAATCCACACAGAGGATATATTCAAAATAAAATATTTAATAGGTTCCTAACATGTCATATTAATTTATAAAATTATTGGGGAACATTAAATAGTTCATATAGTATTTATTTTACTCTTTGTAAAACCATTTATTTGATATTTCTCTTAATAAAATAATTACTAAAACATTTTTGTATAATTATTAAATATACTTATTTGTTGCATAAAAATTAAAAATAAAATAATATTATGAAGATAAATCTTATATATTTCATAATAATTCATTTAGTTGGATTTATCTTCTAAAAAAACCAAATTTTAAAATTTTATATTTATTAAATTATGAAGGTGACAACTTTGACATCATATAAAATAAAATAATATAAGTGTCATAATCACTTTTATAAGACTAAAAATTGTCATATATTCGGTAATTGGATGATTATGTTGTATATATATACTACCAATAAGTTTTGGTCAGGTTTTTGGGCCCTTTAATATGTATTACTATTTCAATAAAAACAATGTTATTGATTTTTTTACTAAATAAATAATTTCTGCATCATTAATGTATAAGCTAATAAGGTAATTAAATAACTCTTAAAAATAATAAATAAATTACCATGATAAAGAAAAACATTTTAAATTTAAAATGAGTATTTATAACCGAATTTATATTCTGTATAACCTTATATTAAAAATATTTTAATTATTAATGTTTGAGTGAGACATATTTCACTTTTCTTTAAATAAAATAAACTAAAGGTCTTAATCACATCCATGTGGGTTCTAATGGATTCCATTTCGACCCAAATATGACTTAGGATGAAATATAATCATCTAATTGTATTAAGACAAGTGTTAGGGTAATTTAATAATATTATATTTACCCTTAATTACCCGATTTACCTTTAATGATGGTAAATAAAATTTACCGTAGTTACTATTCATAATGCCCAAAAATAAAAAGTAGCCTATTAATATAATTTGGACCCATTTATTAAAAATATTAAGTCCATTTTTCCAAATTCAGTACACAGAAGTTGCAGAAATTAAATTAAAATTAATCCCATTGTCGAAAGAAAACGAGCTTTTGTTTAAAACATTGCAAAAGATTGAAGTGATTTAACCTACGAATTCAATGTAAAATCAATGCTAATGACATAAATTATATTAAATGGTAAAAATTCATTCTATTTATACTTTAAAACCATTCAATATTATAATTTAACCACATAAATTATTATGATGAAAAAAGTTGTTTTTAATTAAAATATAGCGTGTTTTTACTATTCATTAAAATATGAAAGTTATCAGAATAATATGAAAAATTTATCCAAGGTAATATTTTATATCCTGATTCCAAAGAATAATTTTATTTTGTAAAATTGAACTTATAAACATGTCAAAAACTAGATTTAAAGTGGATGCACCACCAAAAGGCGGCAAATCTGCATTTTTTGAAAAATACTTATTTTACACGAAAAATTTATTTTGTTCTCATACCATGTTTTAGAAAATGTGTAATATGAATAATAATGTTATAAAATTCAAAATTTATTTAATAATATTCACAACGGCTTGTTCGTGATAATATTATAACCATAAATCCTTGTTTAGTGAAACCCGGTATTGCGTACAACACATGCTATTGAGGAAGGTCACAATTGTGTGTAATGCAAGACAAATCAGGGTTTCATGTAGTGAATGACTCCTCTGTTGTTGCGTATAACAAAATACAACCATATTTCATTTATACAATGAATATATATATATAGACATACACACTCAATGTTGCGTAGAATAACAACTATCAAACAGACTTGAAATTGTGTGTAACTTGATCCAAGATTTGTGTTGTGTATACTACAAGCTAATACGGTGTTGCGTATAGCGCAATGTAATCTTGGTGTAGCGTACAACAGAAGATATGAAATAAATTAAAAGAATATATCTTATAAAATCTCGGGTTGTTACAGATCCTATCTCTATGGTTTCAGGATTCCCTCTTTTTTTCTTCATTCTTTGTTCTATTCCGAAGATCCGGCATTTTATATGATGACGAATATCGGTTTGAACATTGTTTAACGCTACAATTAAAGTTGGGAAAACCCACCAATGCGCTTCCGCTGCTCCCGGAACCTACAGTATGAGGCCACAAATCTCCATTGTTTTATCTAGAAATTTGAAAGAACTAAATTTTTTTGTACAACTAGATTCTTTATTGGGTATATTATAGGCAGGGAAGACCACTGCAGGCAGTTTATCAACCATTTCAGCTTCACCACAAGAAAAAAAAAATCATTTTTGACCTCTTCAATTGCAAGAAAAATTTTCCGGAGTTGGTTCCCTAGGACCAAATTTTGTATAATTTATGAAAAATTTTATTCATTGTTTTTAATATTAACAAAATACTTATCAAAACATGATTGTTCTTCTACGTAATGCAGTATGTGATAATGACATAAGAGTAGCTGTTGCACTAAAAGGATATAGTAGTTCCCCTCTATGATGAGAACCCTAAAGTGCTAAGATACTATTATTGAACATATATTCTATTGATAGATGATATCATTTGAGGGACACAAATGATACAGGATATCAGGGGTGGAGTCTCATAGGAATTCGACGCACCTTCTCATGGTGTATACCCTAGGTAATATCCTGTAGGATATTTTGAGAATGGGACATCCCAGTAAGAAATCCACATTTATATGTGTCATTTCATGTTCCTGTCTACAGATGTGTGTATTTGTACTTAGACTTTAATATTATTATTAATGAGTATTATGGGTCGTGCACTTACATGAATTGATGAAAATCGTGATGAAAAATGTTCAAGGCTAACTAGGATATATTGGGTACATCACGAGTAATATTGGATTAATGAATAATTCGAGAATAGATTTGTCCCTTCGGTTTATTAATAGAAGTTGATATATTAGGGCCTTTGATGGAAATTATATAGCCTAAATAAATCCATGGCCATGGCGTTCAATAAGAAAGTTCAAATTTTGGGAATTCAAAGAAAGTGACATCAAGCTCATGGGTTGATGACACTGACATGAAACCTTCATGATTTGAGATATCATGATAAATGGATTATATTACAAATTAAGAATCCATATGAGGTGACAGGTAGTTGCAAAAATAAATTCTTTCTCTTTAAGTGATTTGGCGTGTTGCTAGATGCTAACTTTGACTTTAGGCTACTTCACCTAATGCCTATGAGAAAGAGGCTTATGGAGTCACAACCTAAGTGTATCCTGAATCTTAGTTAAATAATATATATATTTTTATTTATTATTTAATAGTTTTGATTAATATTAATCCCTTATATGTTTTGATAATTATTCATGTATGTTTGATCGCATATAAATATTTATATTCTATTTTAGTAAATATAATATTTATTTATTTATTGGATAATAATGCAGTGATATTTATTTAATAAATAAAGAGACATTTTCAAGGTCTGATAAATATTATAGAGGAATTGTGGACTGAGATTTTAGGTGTGGTGAGAAATAATTATTATTGAATATTATTTTATTAAATAATATTTAATTACAATTTTCATGTTAATTGAATGTCAATAAATAATGATATTATTATTGTTATTTGGCATGAGGTTTCTAGGATTAAATAAATAATTAAGGTCACTTGTGAAATTATTTTATTTTAACCCTAGTGATATATAAACCCAGTTATGTTATTTTATCCAAGAGGAAATTCATTTGTTTGGGTTGTACACAACAGAATTGGGGAATTATCTCAATCTCAGAGAGCTCCCTTATATAAGAACACTCCTAAGAATAAAGAGCAATCCTCACCCACTAGAACAAGGAGAATATTTTGGCAGTGGTTCTCGAAGGGATCAAATGTAGAAAACAAAAGTGTAAGGATCTGCTGTAGTAGTGCCCAAATATTCCTTTATCAATGTCTGGATATTCTTGGAACATATGTGGATCACCGCAAGAGGGAATATGCACTTGATTCCTATAATGAAATGATTCAGAAATGTAGATCTGTTGTTGATTCATCAATAAAGAAATAATTACAACAAGGGTAATTTTTTAATTAACTAAATTAGTGATCAATAATATGTTATGATCCTCCCTCTGGTTCTAGATTACTTTCTATTGTCCAATTCTTTGATTTAATCCTATTGATCATGATGTTCAACGTTGTGTTAAATATTGGATTAATCATTGATCATGAAAAAAATCTGAGTTGGGAACCTCCCATAGCACACTTCCGCTGTGCCTAGAACCTACAAGTGGTACGAGAGAGGTCACATAATTATTTATAATTATTTATAGATAGTTGGTGTTTTATGAATTTTAATTTATTTCTTCAATTCAAGTATAATCGTTCTTTTAATCTGAATTGTGAGATTTTCTTCTTCCTCATTAATTTCTCATTGATCTAATTGAAAAGATTAATTTTATGATTAAAATAAAATATAGGAACTCATCCAGAGGTGCCAAAGTTTATGGATGGAAACTAGTAGAATACACTTTGTGTAATCAGAATTATACACTGTAACGTCCCAGTTCCGGAATCCACCCAGAGGCGCCCAGTACTCGGCTGGTAACACGAACTCAAGCGCATTTCCCCAAATGCCAGAGGCTGCCGACTAGCATCGAGGGACTTGGGTGTGATAGTGGGGAAACTATTCCCTCATTGGCAGAGTACACAGCGGAAGGAAAAAAATATAGACAACAATAGAAACCGTAACCATCCATACAAGAGTAAACGATAAACAACATAAGACTAACAGTAAACAACTGGAGAATACACACACATATATATAAAATGATTCATGATACATATGTCTAGGAAAGCATCCAAAAAAGTCACAATGCTGAATAAAATACTAAACTAAAGTGCAAAAGGAAATAGGTAAACTCCTCAGCATCGCAAGCCATAGCTTGGTCCCATGCTCTTCATCTCCACAACAAGTCAAGTACCTGAAGTAGAAGGGAACTTTCCCTTATCTATACCTGAAAAAACATAGTCTTTTTGGGCCCAAAATCATGGCTCAAACATGGTGTGAGACAAGGTCCTAGTAGGAAACCACCCAATGATCTATGCCTAATAGTTAGTGAATACATGGCAAGTAAAAGTACAGGAAGCAGAAAGTAGTAAAGCACACAGCAACTACAATCCACAGTGTCTAGCATATAAAGTACACAAGTAATAGTCAATAAACAAGTAAAACAATAGGTAACCCCCTGGGTAGTTCTCACAGCCTAACCATTATGGTTTAACCTCGAGTACTAGCAACCCTCTGGAGGCACACACAGTCTCACCCCTCTGGTTCAGCTGAAGAATAGACTCTCTGAGGAAGCACTCACCGTCAATTCCCCCTATAGTCTCGTATCGTACTAAAGGCTCTCTGGGGAAGCACTCAATGTCTCATTCCCCCTGTGGCCCGCGTTGAGGAACTACAGACTCTCTGAAGAAGCACTCATCATCAATTCCCCCTTTAGTCTCGCATCAAATTAATAAGACACTCTGGAGAAGCACTTACGTCCATTATCCATATGGTCCACTACACTAGGTTCTCACAACCATATGGAAAACAAACATGCATAGCACAGGTATCACCCCATGTAAACCTCAGGAACTACTTGGCTATAATTCTAAGGCTCAATAGAATAACATTACAACAGTTCCACTATCCTACAACTAGGCATGGAAACTGGAAAAACGCCTAACAGGAAAAACATGCATGGAAAAACAACCAGAGCATAGAAAAAATTACCCTATTCACAAGTATTTACCTCTACTCAAGCAATCAAGCAAAGAAGGAAAACCACATGGGAAAAAAATAGAAAACACACAATACCCCACTCAAGGGAATTGGTGTAATTGCACAAAATATTAAAAGACTTCCTACAGGAAGTCACAAACCACCTACCTCGATGCTAGGAGATCAATATATTTGAACCAAGATGATTGATTCTCCTTAGAATGTCAAAGATCTAAGAAAACGTCCAAAATTCTCAACCCACGATATCTTGAGAAAGAGGGAAAATTGGAAAACAATTCTCTAGGAGAAGGAAGAGATTACCGCTGCGATTCCAGCACAATCGACGGTGGTCGATTTAGAGAACGGGCGGAGGCACGAGGGCTCAGAGAAGATTCACGGCCGTACGGGTCGCTCTCAGATGAAGAAACTGAAGAAGAAGCGAGTTCTGTCCGTTAGGCGTGACCCTGATCCGTTTAATAAAAAAAGAAAGTACACGACATGTACTTTTGGGGTACACGGTGTGTCCTCAGCTTTTCTGTACTCTGCTTTAAGAGGCCTCCACATCACACCTAAACACTGTGTGTGTCGCCCGGACACAGCCAGCACACGGCCTAGCATGACATAAAAGTACACTGCGTGTACTTATAAAGTACATGACGTGTATTTCAAAAATTTCCATATTTTCTTCTTTTTCTCAAAAATGACTAGAAAAGGAAAAAACATACCCAAAACGAAGATCCGGGTTCTTACAAACTTCCCCCCTTAATGAAATTAATCCCCGAATTTCACTAGTGAGGCATAGAATAAGAAAACTCGAATAGCTCTGGCCACTGTGATCGTACATCGGCCTCCCTCTCCCAGGTCTTGTCCTGTACTCGCCCGTGCTGGCATAGCACCCGTACTAGAGGAACCGACTGCCCATGGAGAACCTTCGTACTGAGATCAAAAATCCGAATAGGATTCTCCTCAAACGATGCATCCACTTCGAGCTCAACCTCCTCGGACTGAAAGACATGAGATGGGTCTGAAAAGTAACGTTGGAGCTAAGAGATGTGGAAGACGTCGTGCATGGCCCGATACCTCTGAGGTAACTGTAACTGATAGGAAACCAGCCCAACTCCCTCTAATACCTCAAACGGACCAACATACCATGGTGAAAGCTTAACATGTCTCTGAATCCTCTTGTGTCCCAACCTCGATGCGACACATAGGAAAACCTGATCCCCGACCTCAAACTCCAGAGGTCATCTCTGCTAATCAGCATAAGACTTTTGTCGAGACTGTGCTATGACCATCCTCTTCCGAATCAACTCTATCTACTCTGAGGTCTCTTGAATAAGAAGAGGTCCCAATAAAGCTGCCTCTCCTACATCCAACTAGCATAAAGGTGATCAACATGGCCTACCATACAAATCCTTGTAAGGTGCCATCTGAATAGTCGTCTGAAAACTGTTGTTGTAGGCGAACTCCACAAGAGGGATACACTTCTCCCAAGAACCGCCAAAGTATAAAATACAAGCTTGGGGCATATCTTCAAGAACCTAGATCGTATGATAGGACTGAGCATCTGTCTAGGGATGGTATGTTGTACTCCAAAGTACCTGTATACCCAAATCCCTCTCAAGACCCTTCCAGAACCGAGAAGTAAAGCGCACATCCCTGTCTGAAACAATGGAGTGTGGAACTCCATGTAGACGTATAATCTCTCAGATGTATAGTCGTCCTAGATCATCAACACTGAAGGTCTCCTTGATTAGTAAGAAGTGAGCAACCTTTATAAGCCTGTCGACAACAACCCAAATAGCATCGTTCCCTTGGGGCGACCTCGCCAATCTCGTCATGAAGTCCATCACGACATCGTTCCACTTCCATTCCAGAATGGGTAACTACTGTAAAAGGCCTCCTGGTCACTGATGCTCCGCCTTCACCTGTTAACAAGTAGAACACCTCAAGATGAAACCAACAACATATCTCTTCATACCTGGACACCCGTACTGGAGATGAAGATCGCGATACATCTTGGTGACGCCAGGATGAACTTCCCAAACTGAGGAATGAAAATCTCGCATCAGCTCCTCATGTATGTCTGCTGGCACCCATATGCATCCCTGGAAATGCAAGATGTCATCCTCGCCCACTTTCCATCAAAGAAGGGGGTCCTCTCCTGACACACTCTCCCACATGACTAGGCCTTCTGAGTCTGATTGTTGTCTCATCCATACCTGATCAAGAAGTGTAGAGGTAACAACTACAGAATATAGTTAAGTCTGTCCCTGTCTATCATGCACCTCCAGATGCGTCTCAGAGAACAGAGCCATAAGCTACCACTCACTGCTGGCCTTATGAATTGACTTAATCTGAGTTCTCCTGCTCAATGCATCTGCCACTGCGTTGCCCTTCCCCGGCGTATAGGCTAGTTAGAAATCAAAGGACTGATGACACTCGACCCACCTGCGCTATCTCAGATTCAGATCACGCTGAGTGAAGATTTACTTGAGAATCTTGTGGTCGGTGAAAACCACATAGTGATCTCCCAGAAGATAATGCCTCCAACAGCGCAAGGCATGAACAACAACTGCCAACTCCAGATCATGCGTTGGGTAGTTCCTCTCATGTGGCCTCAACTGCTGAGACTCGTACGCAACGAATCTGTCTCCCTGCATAAGCACAACTCCCAGCCCGATACCTGAAGCATCGCAATAAATAGTATAGCTCTTGCCTGGATCTGGAAATACTAGTATTGGTGCAGACGTCAGCCTTCCCTTTAGCTCCTAAAAGGCTGACTCACAAGAATCTGACCATAAGAACTTTTCCCCCTTCTTGGTCAGACCTGTCAGTGGTGCTGTTAGGTGTGAAAAGTTTTGAATGAAGCGTCTGTAGTATCCAGCCAGCTCTAGGAAACTCCTTACCTCAAGAACGTTTTCGGATGCTCCCAGGAAACTACAACTCTCACTTTCTCTGGGTCCACAGATACTCCTGTCTTTGAGATGACGTGACCCAAGAAGTGAATCCGATCCATCCAAAAGTGGCACTTCGAGAGCTTAGAATAAAGCCGATGCTCTCTCAGTGTACTCAGAACGATCTCAATATGGGTAGCATGGTCGTGTAGAGTGTGAGAGTACACCAAGATATCGTCCAAGAAGACCACGATGAAGGAATCCAAGTAAGGATAGAACACTCGGTTAATCAGTTCCATGAAAACTACTGGCACATTCGTGAGACCGAACGGCATAACCGTATACTCGTAGAGACCATACCTACTCCTGAAGGCTGTCAGAGGTATATCTGATGGTCTAATGCGCAACTAATGGTAACCGAAACTCAAATAGATCTTCAAGAACACCTAGGCTCCTAGAAGCTGATAAAAAATATCATCAATCCTCAGTAAGGGATATCGGTTCTGGACCGTCAACTGGTTCAGCTTCCGATAATCCACACAGAGCCTAAGGGTACCATCTGCCTTCTTCACAAATAGGACAGAAGAACCCCAAGGAGAAGTACTAGGTCAGATGAAACCCTTTGCCTGCAACTCCTCCAACTTCTTTTTGAGCTCTTGCAACTCAGGTGTAGCCATGCTATATAGAGGAATGGACACCGGTTCCACTCCTGACACAAGCTCAATAGAGAAGTCTACCTCACGTTCTGGAGGCAAACTTGATAAATCCTCTGGAAAGACATCTCTAAAACGATCCCCGACTGGAGGAAAGTCCAACTGTGAAGTACCCGGACCATCCAGATAAATACTAGTAATCTAGGCCGTAACCCTTCCTAGCCCATGATGCTCGAGTCCTGCTCGACTCGCCTCAACATCCCACTCACCTCTATGAAGAAAAGATTCACCATCTGGTGAAATTAAACTCACCCTACGATGATAACAGTTGACGACTACCTGGAAGGGAACCAACCAGTCCATCCCAGTAATGACATCATAGCCTATCATCTCTAGGAAATAGAGATCCCATAAGAAACGATACCCTGCAACCTCGAGAGGGAACTCTCTGCACTGACGTACACTAGATGTCCTTGTCCCCAAAGGTGTGTCTAGTGTCAACAAGTCGGCAGAAGAAAAGATACAGAGCCCAAGACTCTCCACAACAGAAATAGAGATAAATATATGCATAACACCAATATCAAAAAGAGTTGAAGATAAAACTAAGGCTACTAAGATTGTACCTCGAACTGTAGAAGGTCTGAGATCCTGCTCCTGATAGGCCTGCTCCAACGCAAAGGTCTGGCCTGCCCCATGACCCTGTGACCCTTCTTGACCACTCTGAGCTGATCCTCCCTGCTGACACTGAAGGAATGGTGACTGACTGCCACATCCTCGACCTCCACCTCATCCCGAACGGCCGGAAGAACTCCAGTTCCCTAACTGGTGAGAAACTGGTGGTACTGCTCCAGAATGAGGAGTCATGGAAGAACCCCCGTGACCAGCTACTAGTGAGAAAACCTGGCAGGAACGATGAAGGTGACCCATCTTGCCGCAAGATCGGCACTCTACTGGGTCTCTCTAGCACTGCGACCTCATGTGCCATACCCTTCCACACTGGTAGCATACTACCTGGATACCTGAAGATGTATCTCTCCTCCTCGAATCACAGCACATAGACTCCCTACAATGCTTCCTACTGTCAACTGGAGGAATACTAGCTGTGAAAGTAGAACCGCCCTGGCTCGCAGCTCTAGAGTCTCCCAGATTGCGCTCTACAATCAGTGCCTGGTTGACTATGGAAGTGATGGAAGTCAACTGGAATATATTCACCTGCGAGTGGATCTACCGCCTGAGACCATCCTCAAACTTCCTTGTTAAGAACATCCCATATCCACCCCGGAGGGGTGTGAAATGCTGCAGCTCTATAAAACGAGAGGAATACTCCATATCAGAAAGATTACTCTGCTCTAGACTCATGAACTCCTGGGCTCGATCGGCCCTCAGGGTATTTGGGTAGAAGTAGTCGTAAAACACGCGCTGGAACTCCTCCCAAGACATAACCTGATGATGAACCGCCTGTGAGATCATGTCCCACCACCTCTTGGCAGAGTCTCGTAGCACATATGTAGCAAGCTTGACCCGCCTCTCTGGAGGTGTTTCTAGATGCTCAAAGATAGTCATCATGCCTTCCAGCCCTGACTCTGCAGCCTATGGTCCTCCTTCCCCCGAGAAAGTAGGAGGATGATGCTACTGGAAAACCCACGTCAAGTATGCCATAGTCATGGAAGGAGGACGTTCTCCCTAAAGGGTCTGCATCATCCTCATAAAGCCTTTCCTAAACTGTGCATCAGTGCCTGCAATTGGTATGACAGCCGATACCAAGGTTAGCACAACTGTAGGATCGGTAGGAAGTCCCTGATCAGCCATATCTGGCATCTGATCACTATCCTGCAACTTACGTACAACTGGAGGACGTCTCGGAGGGATAGCTCTGAAAGATAAAAATCATACCTTAGATCAGGAATATCAAGGACATAGAAAAAATGAGTACAAAATAGAAATAAGAGAAGGAAACACTCAAGTTTTACAAAACATGAATAAACGGAATGTATAAACTCTACATGGCATGTACTTAACTCTATTCCCCATCTAGAGTCTCCTTGCACAGCTAACTGACACGGTCTTCTTAAACTGAGACTACACGGCATGTTCCCTGTGGACACGACGTGTAGTAGAAAAGGTTTCAATGACCAGTGTTGTTAGTTACACGGATGATTATACGGTTGAGACTACACGGTGTGTTCCGAACAAACACAGCATGTACTTGAAGATTTTTCCTGACCCATTTTGTTGGTGAGACAGCCGGGTACACGACCGACCCTTACACGACGTGCTCCAAACCAACACGGTTTGTATAAAAGGAGATAACACCGTCCCGTGTTGTTTGTGACACGAACGAGTACCAAGAACAAGGCTATACGACGTGTTCATACAAAACACAGCGTGTATGACATGAGCTTCCCCGACCTATGTTGTTAGTGACACGACCCAATACACGGCTCACTACTACACATCGTGTACCTACCGTACACGGCATGTTCCTGGAGATTTTTCACAACCCATGTTTCTGCTCACACAGTCAGTGACACGGTTTAAAAACTACACAACATGTATATATAAAGTACATGCCGTGTATTCTGGGTTTTCCCGGCAGTAACTCTGAAACTGCACTGAAGCCCAGAAAACACTGAAAAACAAGCATAAAGGTGCCAAATTCCGATTTGGGAGGGCCCATACTCCCCGTGAATCAAATCTTGGCATCTCTTACCTATCATATATAAGGGAAACAAGTTAATGATCCCCCAAGTTCCGATTCATGAGGGCCCATAACACCTCAAGAACCAAAATTTGGCGTTCATTTGAGAAATGTACAATACAAACAACCTCTCTATAAAACTACTGGGATTCTATCAAATAATCTATCAAAACAACATGAATAATCTACACAATGTCTATCACATCAACATGTAATTTATAATGCACCATAGATGGCATGACAAGAATTCATGGCATGTGAATTCTAACATGTACCTATATGATTCATGAGATGGAATACCCTCATCTCATTGGGTTTCGCCAGAAATAGAAACATAATATCAATAACAATAACAATGAAAAGCATGTGAATCACTCTTGGTGAAATCATATCAAATGTAACATAGAAAAATCAGAAAACTGTAATAAGCGAGGTAGATTAGATTTTTCCCATACAAGAGTTAGCTACTCCGAAGCACAACTTAATACCAAGTACCGAATCCATCCTATCCCTAGCTAAAGGCTCCAAACAGTAATCAAGAGAAAAGAAACCATCTGATACTACTTTGTCACATCCCGGTTCAGGAAGCCACCCAGAGGCGCCCCATACACAGTTGGTGACATGGCCTCAAGCACATTTCCCCAAATGCCAGAGGCTGCCGACTAGCAGTGAGGTCCTTGGGTGTGATAGTGGGGAAACTATTATCTCATTTACAGAGTAAAAAGAGGAATAAAAACAAGTAGACAACAATAGAAACCGTAATCATCCATACAGGAGTAAACGACAAACAATGGAAGACTAACAGTAAACAACTGGAGCACACACACACACATATATATAAAATTATGCATGATACATATGTATAGGAAAGCATCCAAAAATGTCACAATGTTGAATACAATACTAAACCAAAGTGTAAAATAAAATAGGTAAACTCCTCAACATCGCAATCCATAGCTTTACCCCATGTTCTCCATCTCCACAGGAATTCAAGTACCTGATGTAGAAGGGTGCTTGCCCTTATCTATACCTGCAACAACATAGTTTGATTAGGCACAAAAGTATGGCCCAAACAGGGTGTGAGACAAGATCCCAGTAAGAAACCAACCGAATATCTGTGCCTAACAGTCAGTGAATACATGGCAAGAAAAAGTACAGGAATCAGTAAACAGGAAAGCACACAGCAGCTACAATCCACAGTGTCTAGCATATAAAGTACAAAAGTAACAGTCAGTCAACAAGTAAAACAACAGGTAACCCCCTAGGTAGTTCTCACAGCATAACCCTTATGATTTAACCTATATGTACTAGAAACCCTCTAGAGGAACACATAGTCTCACCACTTTGGTTCAGCTGAAGAATAGACTCTCTAAGGAAGGACTCACCGTCAATTCCCCCTATAGTTTCGTATCGTATTAAAGGCTCTTTGGGGAAGCACTCAACGTCTCATCCCCCCTGTGGCCCACATTGAAGAACTACAGACTCACTGAGGAAGCACTCATCATCAGTTCCCCCTTTGGTCTCGCATCGAATTAATAAGACACTCTGAAGAAGCCCTTATATCCATTCTTCCTATGGTCCACTACACTAGGTTCTCACAGCCCTGTGTAAAAAAAACATGCATAGTGCGCGTATCACCCTAAGTAAACCTCAATAAATACTTTTATATCATTATAAGGCACAATAGCATAACAATACAACAGTTCCACTATCCTACAACTAGGTATGGCAACTAGAAAAACGCCTAACAGGAAAAACATGCATGGAAAAAGATCCAAAGCATAGAAAAAATACCCTATTCACAAGCATTTACCTCTAATCAAGCAATCAATCAAAGCAGGAAAACAACATGGCAAAAATAGGAAACACACAATACCCCGCTCAAGGGAATTGGTGTAATTACACAAAATATTCAAAGACTTCTTACAGAAAGTCACCAACCACCTACCTCAATGCTAGGAGATCGATATACTTGAACCAGGATGATTGATTCTCTTTATAATGTCGAAGATCTGAGAAAACGTCCAAAACTGTCAACCCACGATATCTAGAGAAAGAGGGAAAATTGGAAAACAAATATCTAGGAGAAGTAAGAGATTACCGCTGGGGTTCCAACACAATCGACAATGGTTGATTCAGAGAACAGACGGAGGCTGTAGAGACCCGAAGCATAACATACATGGACATTACATTACATTTGCGGAATACTTAGTACATAACAAAAAACACACACACAAGGATCATAATAGTTTAGTGTCTTTGGAAACTCGGAATATAATATTCTAATCGTGGTGAAAGATCTTTAAAATCTCCCATAAAGATCTTCCTTTTTTTTTACCTAAAACCTTTCTTTATATCCTGGGGAAAAGAAAACATAAAAGGGTGAGCTCAAATGCTCAGTAAGGGTAACCAAAAGAAATATCAATCACATCATATACATAAGCACATAACTTTTTGAAATCTTAACCTGCAAAAGAGATCATAATTTCATAACATGGGGTAAATCATGGCAGTGAAATGTAATCACAATAATTATAACTTAAAACATGAAACTTTGTGGCATTAACACATAATCATAGAGAATCATTTCTTGTTAGTCAAGACTCATTGCCAAGACTATCTTAGTGGACAAAGTCCCTTTCTGAATCGAGTAACCCTCGTTTCAGTCCTGTTTCACTGAACCGGTATAACCTACCGTTCCAGCACTGTCTATCTCATGAGATATCAAATCTTTACCCAATTCATTGGAGGGAGATATAGGTCCCACCCATCTTATAATTAATCCTTTCTTATGTGTTCCACATAATCATAAACCATTCATCATAGCGTAACCCATGTAATAAAAATGGTATTCTTAAACAACATGACGTCATAAAACAATTCATATAAGATAAAGGAATTCATAAAAATATTTCCATAACAACATAATCAAACCAATGTAATAATAGGGATAAAAACATAACCCTTTTATTATCTTAGATGTAAAATAATTTTGATAAAATACTTGAACTCCATTCTTGAGGAAAATATCCTTTCTACTTCAAAAACATTTTTCCTTTCATAACATGTCATACGACTTTAAAATAAAAGAAGTTGATTAAAAATAAACTTGAAAACATGTAAAGGAAGTTTCTTGGAAATAATTTTTTAAAAATCGATTCATGCAGTATAAGTTAAAAAAAACATTCTTCGTACTTTTGTCGGAAAAGTCAAAAAGTACCTCGTACGAAAAACGACAAAAGATTCCTTTCATACATATTACTAAAAACTCACCGAAGGGTAAAAATGGATTTAAACAATTGTAGGTGGATGGAAATAATATTACATATTGATGAAACATGGATGTGGATGATAAAATACACCCCAGTAAATACTTACGAATAAACAATCTCGGATAAAAATGAGATTGTGATATTTCCCTTACCTTAGGTCCGATTTGCTTCGTATGTGTCCGAACCTCCTGTATAATGACTTAAATAATGTCATTGACTTATTACAGAATCATATTCATTGTTATTATATCATATATGGTTCACTTATGACATTATATTACCGGTTCTTTTGTAAATTCCATGTTAAAGAAGCGTTTTGGGTAAAATCATTTCATTTATCGTAGGTGTTTTGACTTGTAATTATTCATATGATTACTTAGATCATGATTACTTAATTCCAGAACATAAAACATGATTTATATATATATATATATATATATTAAGGATATACATATATATAATAAATCATTAAAGGGAAATAAATACACCGTTCATGGAGACGGTAGTCCGTACGTACGCATGAACGCTGTTTTCGTTTCCTTATTGAATTGAATGGAATTAAGTAGATGACATACATATAAATATATAAATAAATCCAGTATCATTATTATGTCATATATTTCATTAGTACATATTATATATACTTTATAATCATTCATGAATGGTTAATCATTGAGAATGAATCTCATCGCGTCGTGGAGACGGTAGTCCGTACGTACGCACAAGCGATGATATCGTTCCCATGGTCGTGAAATTGTGTTGAAGTGTATGTATACTATTTCAGTATCAATATGACTCTATAATAATCATATATAGTTACTCATTACACCATTATACTCATCCTTGTAAGGTGATGGTGGAAAATAGATTACACTATGGCGTGGAGACGATATTCCGTACGTACACACGCGCGGTGATTTCTTTTTCCGTAGGATGGATAGATGGTGAAATAGGGTTGTTTCATACTTATAATAACATATCAGTATATGAGTGATACTGATGTTATTACATCATAATGAAACAACTTAAGAAGAATAAGTGGAAGAAGAAATAAAAATGAAAGAATTGGTAACGGTAATTACCTCTTCTTTGAAGTGCCTCTTTGAGACCTCCTCTTAGGGCACTAAAATTGGTCTTTGAGGAAGACCAGAACCTCTAGGATGTTTCTAGGGAAGTGGAGAAGAGATTTTGGCAGGGGTTGGCCGAGCTTGAGTGCTCAAATTGGTGTGAGGAGAAGGGGGAGGAGGTGTCCTTTTATGAGGGAGGAGAGGGGCACCTTAGGAATATCTCAAAATATTATTTTATATTAAAGTAAAAATCGGTTTATAATGGTTCAAAAGGGTCTTATTTCGAAGATAAAGTGGGTATGGGTCGAAATCCTATCATCCAATAGGATTTAGACAAGTTTAGGGTATTATTTTAACCTTATCAATTAGATTTAACTCTAAGTTAAATAATTTAACTTTTACCGTGTCTTTTTGTTTTCTTTCACTATATGGTTAATACACTTACTATAACATGACAATAGAACCCCAAATTGTTTATTATTAATATATATATCCTTATCTAAGTCATTTGGACGAATCTTAGATTTTTAGGAATAAAATAACAATTAATAATATAATATTTTATTTAAAAACTATTTTGTGTCAATTTTGACACTATTTGATATATGATTTTTGTGAAAGTCATAACAGAATTATATGTTCGAAACAGGTTGATTAAATCAACTCTAATATATCATAGTAACCTAGAAAATTATTGGAATTCATAAAAAGTCTCAAATTACATTCATTTGAGCATTTATAACATCAATCATGTTAATATTTCCTTAAAAGGGTAATTACTGCATCATCGTTGTGTCATAAATAAATTAATTTATTTAAAGTCTAAAAATTATAAATAAAATATAATTATGTAGGAAATCGTTTTAGCTTTCTAATGAATATTTATAGTCGAATTTATCTTATGTATAACCCCATATTAAAAATGTTTTAGTTATTAAACTTTGATTTTAACTATTTTAACTATTCATTAAATAAAGTAATATTAAATGTCATAATCTAATCCAAGTGGACCTAAATGGTCATATTATATTCATAAGGTTGTTTTTGGTCGAATTACACTTATCCAATAGAATTATGACATGTGTTAGGGTAATAGTAATATCATATTTACCCTTAGTTACCCTATTTATTATTAACCGTGGTAAAAAAAAGTAAAAAGTTACTATTCACCAAAAATTATTTTCATCCCATTGAACCAAATTTTAGTCCTTGATATTAACCGTGTCTGTCGGATTTTCAAAATTCCATTCACAGAAGCGGTAAAATTATGTTTTATGCAAAATTCAGTTTTTAACTTACCACTTAGTGGTTTCACTATTCATCAAAAATTGAAAGTTTTCAGAAAAATGCCAAAATTTCATCCTAAGCTATATTTCATATTCCGAATTCAAAAATGAAGTCTATTTTACCAAATTCATAACATAAAAATTTCATTAATTAATTTTATAATTAAATCCCGCTGTTAAAACAAATAGCGTGTTTTTAAGAAACAATATCTATCAAAAGATTGACACTTGATTATGTCTGGTTTAAATGTGAAATTACATCCAATGACCAACATTGTATTAAATTGTAAAGATATATTCTAAATATACTTTAAAACCACTCAAATTAATCACTATTAATTATTTCGATTAAAAAAGTTGTTTTTAATTATAATTTAGTAATTTTCACTATTCATCAGAATATGAAAGTTATCCGAAAAGTACCAAAATTTCACCTTAGGCTAAATTCGATACACCGAATCCAAAAATGTAGTCCATTTTGAGAGCTAAAATTTCTAAAATTTTAAAAGGTGGTTATTACTATTCATAACGGCTAGTTATAATAATATTTTAATAGCATATCGTTGTTTAGTGAAACTCAGTATTGCGTACTACACACGCTATCGAGGAAGGTTGCGATTACGTGTAATGCAAGGCAAGTCAAGGATGCGTGTTGTGCAAGTTCCTTTTGGTGTAGCGTACAACACAGGACATTAGTGAAATAAAAAAGAATATTTTTCATAAAATCTCGGGCTGTTACATTCTACCCCCCTTAAAATGAATTTCGCCCTCGAAATTCGTCGGGGTTATAAATGGTTTACTATTAGAAAGTTTCTTTAATAGAAACCCACATCGTAAAAGGAATACCAAAACTTGGATTTAAAAACTAAAGTATGAAATGTAACGATTACCCAAATAAACTAATCACTGGGTTTCCACATAGGTGAAAATATGGATATGGAAGAGAAATCTAACCATCATGTTCTGATGGAGAGTGGTGGAGAACATGGCTATGGAAAATCCAGTAATCACAAATCCATAAATTTGTGACGATCTAAGGTACCATCTGATTCATCAGGTATAAGATCACTAGGACAACATTTTTGGTTTTCAAGATCATTTCCCTAAAGTTGAAAATTTGAATTAGAATAAATACTTTCTTTATTTTGGTACAATATCACTGTTGTTCATGCCTTGAACAATTTCCACTTCATCTCTTAAATAAATGAAGTTGAATTTGTTATTCATGAAGTGTTAGCAGATCATGTGATAGAATGACGGGTCATTCCATCTGTCTCAAACAAAAGGTTTGAAAAAATTATATACATAAGTCGATCTATAGTGAGATTAATCACATATGGTTCCTAAAATGGACTTATACTTCATATATCATACTGCTTAATATAATAAAACTAGTTTCTACTAAACAGGGACTTCCTGTAGGCCAGTGGTAGGCGATAAAGGCCAGTCGCACTTCGGTTGTGGGTTCGATTCCCACAGCCTTGTCCGAAGCGATGGGCTGTCGCCCGTCCTGCAGGTTGTCCTTTTTCTAAAACTACATTACTATAACATCCCATCAATAATATCGAAAAAAACTTCTATCCTTAAACAATACTCACTTATGTCCAACATAATCCATTTCAATCTTTAGGCTTATCCATAATACTGCAGTCCACTCTCATAACATAGTGAAAACAATTACCAGAGATTTAATACCATCATTGATCCCCATATATCATAAGATATGTTTTGTTGGTCACATTCCAAACATTCAAAGTCCTTAATCATGTATTCTCTTGAATACCTTAGTGAAAACATGAATGCAGTTTAAAGTTAACACTTTCCACATACCAAAATCCTCAAAATTCTATATACTCAAACCATGATATCACTTAGTCCTTATATCAATCATGAGCTCATGAATACTATTAAACATTTCATTTTCTCGTTTTCCCTTCATTATGCGCATATCATCTTATTTCCAAAAAATATCTCAATCACTTTGAATACCACATCAATAAATATTGCAATACTTAATGATACAACATTATTTTGGAATCCCATTACATAAACACTTAATCATTCCACCACATCTTTGTCATATTCAACATTGCCAATAGTGATCGCATGTGACTTCCCTTTGTCCTTTGCCTTCAGTGGTTGCTCATGTTGATCATCACTAACCCTTGGATTAGGGCATTTATTAGCATAATGCCCCATTTCCTTAAACTTGAAGCATTGAAGTGTTGGTGGTGCGTTCTCTGCAGTGTTTTCTTTATTCACATCATTAGAAACTCTTTTTCCATTACTTCGACACTCAGCTGCTCGATGACCTTCTTTTCCACACTTAAAACATTTTCTAGTCCCTTTAAGACAATCTCCACCATGCTTCTTTCCACACTTTGTGCATAAGGAAACATTCATCTTGTTTTCACCATTATTCTGAGATTTCTCCTTGAACTCCATCTTTCGTTTCTTGTCAAAACCATGAGATGGATATGTAACACCACATTCCATTTCTACCTTGATAGCACAACGCACAATTTCTTCATAGCTACTGTAGTCTCTTATAGCTAATGCCCTTCGAAGACTTGGTTTTAAGCCACTGAAAAATCGATCAACTTTACTTTCAGGTTGGATGATAATGCCAGATGCATACCTTGAAAGTCTTGTAAAATTCGCTTCGTATATACCAACAGATTCATCATCCTTTTGCTTTAGTTCAAGAAACTCCTTCTCCATCTTTGTTCGAAGAATACGAGGGAAGTACTTATTGAAAAATAAGTTCTTGAACTCATCCCATTCCATGGACTCAATTTCATCTCTTTGCCTTGTATTCTTGATAAGATTCCACCATTGATCAGCTTCACCTTCCAAACGATATACTGCTAAGATGACTTTATCATGTTCAGAACAATGAAGAACTGAAAATATCTTTTCAGTGGTACTGATCCATTGTTCAACAACAAGTGGATCAGAAGACCCACTGAAAGAAGGTGGACGTTGCCTCATGAAGGACTCAATAGAATATTATTCCCTTCTCTGCTCATTTGGAAGTCCAGAATGATTCATTGCTTGTGTAATTATAGCAATAAGATTTTGCACTCCATCTCCCATAACATTTGTTTGTTCAGGAGGACAATCATTGCATTGTCCATTGCATTGATCAACACAGTTCCTTCGGGTTCCAGCCATCGTCTAAAACCCAAAAAGAATAGTGTGAGAGGCAAAAATCTTGCTAGGTAAAACAACATAATAAAGGGGGAGTACCTTTAATATCTAACATCTTAGGTTTAATTCTATGATTGTTAGCGTAGTTCTAGTACTATAACCTATACGTATACTTAACCTTAGGGATATCCCTAGACATACCGTAGAAATATCTCTAGGGATCTCACTAACGTTTTCGCATCCTAGTTTCCAAAGGTTGACTAAACTTTTCCTCTGATACCAACTGTAGAGACCCGAAGCTTAACGTACATGGAAATTGCATTACATTTGCGGAATACTTAGTTCATAACAAAAAACACACACACAAGGATCGCAATAGTTTAGTGTCTTTGGAAGCTCGGAATATAATCTTATAATCGTGGTGAAAGATCTTCAAAATCTCCCATAAAGATCTTCCTTTTTTTTACCTAAAACCTTTCTTTATATCCTGGGGAAAAGAAAACATAAAAGGGTGAGATCAAATGCTTAGTAAGGGTAAACAAAAGAAATATCAATCACATCATATACATAAGCACATAACTTTTGGAAATCTTAACCTGCAAAAGAGATCATAATTTCATAACATGGGGTAAATCATGGCAGTGAAATGTAATCACAATAATCATAACTTAAAACATGAAACTTTGTGGCATTCACACATAATCATAGAGAATCATTTCTTGTTAGTAAAGACTCATTTCCAAGACTATCTTAGTGGACAAAGTCCCTTTCTGAATCGAGTAACCCTCGTTTCAGTCCTGTTTCACTGAACCGGTATAACCTACCGTTCCAGCCCTGTCTATCTCATGAGATATAAAATATTTACCCAATGCATTGGAGGGAGATATAGGTCCCACCCATCTTATAATTAATCCTTTCTTATGTGTGCCACATAATCATAAACCATTCATCATAGCGTAACCCATGTAATAAAAATGGGATTCTTAAACAACATGACATCATAAAACAATTCATATAAGATAAAGGAATTCATAAAAATATTTCCATCACAACATAATCAAACCAATGTAATAATATGGATAAAAACTTAACCCTTTTATTATCTTAGATGGAAAATAATTTTGATAAAATACTTGAACTCCATTCTTGAGGAAAATATCCTTTCTACTTAAAAACATTTTTCCTTTCATAACATGTCCTACGACTTTAAAATAAAAGAAGTTGGTTAAAAATAAACTTGAAAACTTGTAAAGGAAGTTTCTTGGAAATAATGTTTTAAAAATCCATTCATGCCGTATAAGTTAAAAAAACATTCTTCGTACTTTTTTCGGAAAAGTCAAAAAGTACCTCGTACAAAAAATGACAAAAGATTCCTTTCATACATATTACTAAAAACTCACAGACGGGTAAAAATGGATTTAAACAATTGTAGGTGGATGGAAATAATATTACATATTGATAAAACATGGATGTGGATGATAAAATACACCCCATTAAATACTTACGAATAAACAATCTCGGATAAAAATGAGATTGTGATATTTCCCTTACCTAAGGTCCGATTTGCTTCGTATGTGTCCGAACCTCCTGTATAATGACTTAAATAATGTCATTGACTTATTACAGAATCATATTCATTGTTTTGATATCATATATGGTTCACTTATGACATTATATTACCCGTTCTTTTGTAAATTCCATGTTAAAGAAGCGTTTTGGGTAAAATCGTTTAATTTATCATAGGTGTTTTGACTTGTAATTATTCATATGATAACTTAGATCATGATTACTTAATTCCAGAACATAAAACATGATTTATATATATACATATTCAGGATATACATATATATAATAAATCATTAAAGGGAAAGAAATACACCGTTCATGGAGACGGTAGTCCGTACGTACGCATGAACGCTGTTTTCGTTTCCTTATTGAATTGAATGGAATTAAGTAGATGACATACATATAAATATATAGATAAATCCAGTATCATTATTATGTCATATATTTCATTAGTACATATTATATATACTTTATAATCATTCATTAATGGTTAATCATTGAGAATGAATCTCATCGCGTCGTGGAGACGGTAGTCCGTACGTACGCACAAGCGATGATATCGTTCCCATGGTCGTGAAATTGTGTTGAAGTGTATGTATACTATTTCAGTATCAATATAACTCTATAATAATCATATATAGTTACTCATTACACCATTATAATCATCCTTGTAAGGTGATGGTGCAAAATAGATTACACCACGGCGTGGAGACGGTATTCCGTACGTACGCACGCGCGGTGATTTCTTTTTCCGTAGGATGGATAGATGGTGAAATAGGGTTGTTTCATACTTATAATAACATATCAGTATATTATTTATACTGATGTTATTACTTCCTAATGAAACAACTTAAGAAGAAGAAGTGGAAGAAGAAATAAAGATGAAAGAATTGGTAACAGTAATTACCTCTTCTTTGAAGCGCCTCTTTGAGACCTCCTCTTAGGGCACTAAAATTGGTCTTTGAGGAAGACCAGACCCTCCAGGATGTTGATAGGGAAGTGGAGAAGAGATTTTGTCAGGGTTTGGCCGAGCTTGAGTTCTCAAATTGGTGTGAGGAGAAGGGGGAGGAGGTGTCCTTTTATAAGGGAGGAGAGGGGCACCTTAGGAATATCTCAAAATATTATTTTATATTAAAGTAAAAATCGGTTTATAATGGTTACAAAGGGTCTTATTTCGAAGATAAAGTGAGGATGGGTCGAAATCATATCATACAATAGGATTTAGACAAGTTTAGGGTATTATTTTAACCTTATCAATTAGATTTAACTCTAAGTTAAATAATATAACTTTTACCGTGTCTTTTTGTTTTCTTTCACTATATGGTTAATACACTTACTGTAACATGCCAATCGAACCCCAAATTGTTTATTATTAATATATATATCCTTATATAAGTCATTTGGACGAACATTAGATTTTTAGAAAAAAAATTACAATTAATAATATAATATTTGATTTACAAACTATTTTGTGTCAATTTTGACACTATTTGATATATGATTTTTGTGAAAGTCATAACAGAATTATATGTTCGAACCAAGTTGATTAAATCAACAGTAATATATCATAGTAACCTATAAAATTAGTGTAATTCATAAAAAGTCTCAAATTACATTCATTTGAGAATTTATAACATCAATTATGTTAATATTTCCTTAAAAGGGTAATTACTGCATCATCGTTGTGTCATAAATAAATTAATTTATTTAAAGTCTAAAAATTATAAATAAAATATCATTATATAGTAAATCGTTTTAGATTTATAATGAATATTTATAGTCGAATTTAGCTTATGTATAACCCCATATTAAAAATGTTTTAGTTATTAAACTTTGATTTTAACTATTTTAACTATTCATTAAATAAAGTAATATTAAATGTCATAATCTAATCCAAGTGGACCTAAATGGTCATATTATATTCATAAGGTTGTTTTTCGTCGAATTACACTTATCCAATAGAATTAGGACATGTGTTAGGGTAATAGTAATATCATATTTACCCTTAGTTACCCTATTTACTATTAACCGTGGTAAAAAAAAGTAAAAAGTTACTATTCACCAAAAATTATTTTCATCCCATTGAAACAAATTTTAATCCTTGATATTAACCGTGTATATAGGATTTTCTAAATTCCATTCATAGAAGCGGTAAAATTAAGTTTTATGCAAAATTCAGTTTTTAACCTACCACTTTGTGGTTTCACTATTCATCAAAAATTGAAAGTTTTCAGAAAAATGCCAAAATTTCATCCTAAGCTATATTTCATATTCCAAATTCAAAAATGAAGTCTATTTTACCGAATTCATAACATAGAAATTTTATTAATAAATTTTATAATTAAATCCCGCTGTTTAAACAAATAGCGTGTTTTTAAGAAACAATATCTATCAAAAGATTGACACTTGATTATGTCTGGTTTAAATGTGAAATTACATCCAATGACCAAAATTGTATTAAATTGTAAAAATATATTCTAAATATACTTTAAAACCACTCAAATAAATCACTATTAATTATTTCGATTAAAAAAGGTGTTTTTAATTATAATTTAGTAATTTTCACTATTCATCAGAATATGAAAGTTATCCGAAAAGTACCAAAATTTCACCTTAGGCTAAATTCGATACTCCGAATCCAAAATGAAGTCCATTTTGAGAGCTAAAATTTCTAAAATTTTAAAAGGTGGTTATTACTATTCATAACGGCTAGTTATAATAATATTTTAATAGCATATCGTTGTTTAGTGAAACTCGGTATTACGTACTACACACGCTATCGAGGAAGGCCGCGATTGCGTGTAATGCAAGACAAGTCAAGGATGCGTGTTGTGCAAGCTCCTTTTGGTGTAGCGTACAACACAAGACATTAGTGAAATAAAAAAGAATATTTTTCATAAAATCTCGGGCTGTTACAGAGGCACGAGGGCTCGGAGAAGATTTGCGGCCGTACGGGTCGCTCTCGGATGAAGAACATGAAGAAGAAGCAAGTTCTATCCATCATGTGTGACCCCAGTCTGTTTAATGAAAAAAAATAAAGTACACGCTGTGTACTTGTAGGGTACACGGCGTGTACTCGGCTTTTCCATACTCCACTTTAAGAGGCCCCCACATCGCCCCTACACACCGTGTGTGTGGCCCAGACACAGCCAGAACACGTCCTAGAATGACATCAAAGTACACAGTGTGTACTTATAAAGTACACGATGTGTACTTTAAAATTTTTCAGATTTTCCTCTTTTTCTCAAAAATGACCAGAAAAGGAAAAAACACACCTGAAACGAAGATCCGGGTCTTACATACACCATGTACTTGTGGTCAATGAACCAAGAGTTAATTCAGAAATCACTCACACCATGTGAATTGATGACATGACGGGTAGTTAATTCTAACACTACATATTGATTGGGACAGACCAGAACATGCTCAATCAGAGTACACATCGTGTAACCTGCATACATGGCATGCAGTCCTTTTGAGTCAAAGACAGGCCTTGTATTTCAATACACGACCTACCTGATGAGTGACCATGTAATTTGAAGATCTCACGGTGTATAGACCATTAGATATGTAGTGTACTCTAGTTTCTGAAGTAGGACTCACACATCGAGTCCCTAACCATGTACATCAAATAGATGGTGATAGTTTTACACACCATGTTGCTCAGATGCGCACACTGTGTAGCTAGGATGCACACGTCGTGTACTTATACCAAGTTACACATATTTAAAATTTGTTTATTTAAATATATAACCCTTGAGAAATGTACTTTCATGTGGATGTAAATATAGGACACTCCATGCGATAGGTTTTAATATACATAAATATTTAAAATTTTAATTAACATCTACATAATTTTCAGATTTGCAGATCATTTATGATTCATATTACAAGTTTTTACTCTACATGAATTTAATCATAACACATGGTCAAAAAATCATGTTATTCATGTAATCATCTGTGAATTACAAATCATTAAAGTAAGTGATAATTCATGTATGCTATATTTCAGAAATAATAAACAAGTATACGAGTATAATACATGTTGAGTATATTAGGATATGTGTTCTCCGTATTGCCTCCAAGGTACATTTATGTACACAATTAATTTAAATGAATTTATATAATTTGTTTAAAATTATTATTGATGAAAATATCAAGGAAATTCAGATGATAATTAAGATAAATGAATTGATTAATTAAAGGTGATAAATAATTTATTCGATTATGATTTATCTTAAATAAGAACGACTGAGAATTGAATTCTAGTTTTATTAAATGATTAATTTGTTCCATGAATGTGAATGATCATGAGATATACCAGACCTTTTGTTTTTGATTGGATTCATTTAATTTATTATTTAATTAATTTGTTTTCCTACTTTCCATATCTCCTTTCATTATGTAGGTCATGTGTGCCCATGGTTCCTTTTATGTAAACCAATTTTCCCCCTCACCTGTGTGTGGTAAAAGGCATATGTAATGTATGGAGATCCCAAGAAAGTAGAGGTGGTTCAAGATCATATTCCAGGAGAAAGCAATCCAAGGAGATACATAGGTGAAAAAATGGAAAGATCCAACACAAGTATTAATTGCTTCAAGGTGTTTTTTACATAGGTCAGCAGTTAGTTTTCAAGCACTAGATAAACTAAATACTAGTAAAATTTTACCATCATACACTTTATTATTTTATTTCTTTCAATTTTCATGGTTATATCATTATGTATGATTTGTTGCAATCACATAATTAATGAAATTAATGAGTATGAAAGATAGAACTAAAATAAATTGGTTTATGCATAAACATTATCTAAGACATGGTTAATCACTTATGTAACTCCACTTAATATTAACAATCCTGTGATAAAGATAATTATTTGAAATTTATGAATAAAAGGATAAAATCGCTGAATAAAATATTAATTCAGTATATCCTTCCATTACTTTAGTTAAAATAGAACAATAGTTTAGAGTGCTTGACCAATCAAAGTTAGGGTGCTTTCAATTATCAAGGAATTTTAACATGAGGTTTTGGGTTTAATTAACTTGGTTCACATCAAGGTTTTACTGAAAAATAAGGACTTGGTGTAACTAAGAGGAAAAGGATGAGGAAATACAATTTAAGGATCATAGGATTTGGGATTCCACCCAATGAATCAAGGAACTATGAGTTAATGTAGTTAGCATTTGGAATGCCCATCTAAAACCATTTGAGTTGATTGAATAATCCAATTTGGGGTAATAAAAAGGGTAATATAGATCCTATCCACTTGAATATCGAAGCAACAGGATATTCCAAAGGAAATGGTGAGGGATATTGGGTTTTGAAAAAATAGTGGGAGACTGATAAATATAATATTTATTTATTTCAATAATTGTTTCTTGATAAACTAATAAAATTATCCTCATCTTATTCTATAGAAACAACATAAAACAAAATCAAACATATCATTGTAATCCATACTTGAGAAGGGAAACCTTCTCACTGGAACACATTTACAAGGTTGTAAAAGGTGCCTCTGTGTCAACCTTCGACATGAAAGGAAATTGTATGTGACTAAAGAATATTTACTAGTTTCACCCAGCAACGAGGAATGTGATGAAGAGCTATCTCTCTATGAGAAACATCTGAATGATGCTATATATGTTCAGTGCTTCATGGTACCATATATATCCAATGATATTTTCAAGCAACATGAGGATATCGATTCCTATATAATTATGTCTCACCTTTGGTATCTCTATCAAGAGAAGGAAATAAAAGAGAGGTATGAGATCTCTAATGCTTTGTTCACAACTAAGTTTAGAGAGTCTACGCCAGCTGGGCCTCATGTAGTCAATATTATCAGATATATTTAATGCCTGGAAATTTTAGGAATTAAATTCCCAAATAAGTTGTGTACATATCTCATACTTCCATCACTACCTAAGGCCTTATCTAGTTTTATTGTCAATTATAATATGAGAAATAATGATAAGACTCTTTTGGAACTTATCAATTTAATTCACTAAGTGGAAAAGGAAATTCGGCATGATAAAACCATTGTCTTTAAGGTGAATAAGAAAAGGAAGATAAAGGAAACGAGGCCCAAGAATTATAAACAGTATAAATATCCTGAGCATTGTCCTATCAAGATGAAGAAGACCCAGAGGTAGGGTAAGTAAAAGGAGCCAGTATGTTTTTCATGTGTCATGTCAATCCACTAGAATATGAACTACACCCAAAATCAAGGGTAAGCTAAAGGTGCATTCATTATCAAGTGCAATATTTCCATTTGTACACATTGGGTATTAGATACTTCTTTTGGTGCTCAAATCTGTATCCAAATTCTGGAACCAAGTAGATTCAGAAATATTTCTAGAGGATAGGTAGATCTGTGAGCTTCCAATAATGCAAGGCTAGATGCTCTGGCCATTGGTGACTACCACCTTTCATTTTTAATGGGAATAATTTTGGTTTTAATAGATTGTTATTATGTACCTATAGTTACCAAGAACATAATTTCTGTGACATGTTTAGATATAAATGGGTTTATTTTAAAATTTGGAAACAAAAGTTTTTACTTTTTTAAGTAAAACATATGTTATGGTATTGTGCATTTAAATAATAGTCTTAATGTATTAAATTATGAAAACCAAGTGTTAGAAATTGATAAAAAATCATGTTCATAGGAATCATATAACAACCGGATTTGGTATCATTATCTTGTTCATATAACTAAGAAGAATTTAAAAAAGCTTTATAAATATGGTTATTTAGAATCTTCTGATCTAAAACCACTTGATATATTTAATTATTATTTAAAATGAAAAATGACCAAATCACTATTCGGTGAACAAGGTGAAAGGGCCATAGAAATTCTAGGATTGGTACACACTAATTTATGTGGACCATTTCTAGTATATGATAGAGGTGGATATTATTACTTGATAAGTTTTAATGATAACCTGAGTAGATATGGATATACCTACTTGATGAGGTATAAGTTGAAGTCCTTTGATAAATTCAAGGAATTCAAGAATGAAGTTGATAATCAGATTGGTAAGAAGATAAATAAGATTTAATTAGAATAAGGTGGTGAATATCTTAACCAATATTTCATCGAATTTATATGGGATTTTGGTATTATCTCTCAACTCACTCCATCATATATCCAACAGTGGAATGGTGTTAGTGAAAAGAGGAACTTTACCTTATTGGATATGGTAAGGTTGGTGAATAGTCATGCAGATCTTCCACTATCCTTTTGGGGATATGTATTACAAACTATGGAATCCTCATTAAATTGAGTAACAACCAAAGCAAAAAATGGAATTCCTTTCAAGTTATGGAGTGGAAAGAAACCCATTTTGTTGTACACATATGCACGGGGTTACGAGGAATTTTTTAAGGCCTTCTAAAAAAATTAAGCTCCCTAGGGAACGAAGTGTATCTTTATAGGGTATTTAAAGGACAAATTGGGATACAATGTACAAAATGACTTAGTCAAGAACGTGACTGTCACCATAAAATTTGTCTTTATTTAGAGGGAGCATATACTCAAAAGGATAGTGGGATCAAGATTGACTGTGATGAAGTTGATTCTCAATATCCAAAATATTTGGTACATGAATAGATTCCACAAGTCCCCATGGAAGAAGTAACTCATAAAACACAATTACTACATAAGAGTGTAAAATTGGTAAGAGAACTAGGTAGATATGGTTTTATAGTCACCGAAGATGGTGGTTCATTATTAGTTTACAACGATGAACCTCTCCCCTAAAAGGAGGAAGTAGAAACCTTAGAAACTGCAAGATGGTATGTAGCCATAAATTTAGAAATTTATTCCTTGTATCAGAACAAATTTTGGGTTCTAGATGATATGCCAGTTGATGAAAATCATGTTGGATGTAAATGGGTATTCAAGAGAAAACTAGACATGGAAGTTCTAGTAAATACCTATAAATAAAGGATAGTGGCTAAAGGGTTTAAACAACATTAGGGAATTGACCACGATAAAACTTTTTTTATTAGTTTATATGTTTAAATCCCTTAGAATTATACTTTCTATAGAATATTACCATGAATATGATATTTGGAAGATGGACTTCAAAACTGCATTATTTAATGGGAACAATCGGGAAGATTTCAATATGACACAACTAGAAGGGTTTTTGACACTAGGTGATGCCAAAATAATTTTCAATTTTTAGAGATCCATTTATGTATTGAAGTAATAATCCAGGTCAGGGAACATTTGATTTGATGAATATATAAAATAATTTGGTTTTAAAAATAATGAATATGATCCACAGGATTTCAAGAGGTTTAGTGGGAATGCAGTCGTTATCCTTGTAGTATATTTTGATGTCACATTTCTTATAGGAAATGACAGACTAGTCTTAATGTCTATTAAATAATGGTAAAACAAGTGTTTATCAATGAATTACTTAGGCGAAGAAGCCTATATTCTAAGTATGAAGATCATTTTTGATAAATCTAAGAGGCTTTTTGGAATAAGTCAATGTAAAATTTTTGACCAGATACTAAAGAGATTTAGTATGAAAAAATCCAAGACAGAATTGGTTCCAGTTTCACAAGGTTTATGCCTTTCCAAGAAATATTTCCTCAGACACAACATGAGAAATTGAGATTGAGTTAGAGCATATACACTTCAGTGAAAAGATCAATCTTGTATGCCATGTTATGTACCAAACTTGATGTTCACAATTCATTGAGCATTGTAGGAAGATATTATGAATATATAGGAGAAAATTATTGGGATTCTTTTAAGACTATCCTTAACTATCTGATAAGGACTAAGGATATGTTCTTAGTATATGGAGGGGGCGAGGATATGGTCATCAGAGGTTATACTAATGCTCGTTTTCAAATAGATCAAAATGATTTGAAGTTGCAATAAAGATATGTTTTCTATCTTAACATAATAGGTGTGAAATGGAAGAGTTTAAAGAATCCATTTGTCACTGATTATATAGTGAATTTAGAGTATGTGGTGGCTTATGATGTATCCAAGGAAGTCGTTTTGATTTAGAACTTTTTTAGGATCTTGACGTGGTATCTATAAAAAAAGACCCTATCACATTATACTATGATAATACTATAGTTGTGGCTCTTACAAAAGAGCCAATGGAACACCAAAGGACAAATAATATAATCTAGAATAATAATATCTTGAGGAATTTCTATAATAGGGGTGAAGTTGTTGTGAGAAGAGTACCCATGGAAGAGAACGTGGTGGACCCCTTGACTAAAGGCATATATCAACAGAAGCATGAGTATCATGTGAGAGCCAGCAGACTGAAGGTTGTTAGTAGTTGTATCTAGTGCAAGTGAGTCTGTTGGAGTTAGTGCCATATAACCAAATTATGTGTACATTATGATAACTTGTATTCATGGATTTTAAAATTAATAAAATAGTTATCACATTATGATTTTTATTCTATGTAACATAGTATGTGATAATACCCTAAGAGTAGATGTCACACTAAAAGGTCATAGTAGTTCTCTGCTATGATGAGAACCTGGAAGTGCTACAACACTATTCTTGAATATATGTTCTATAGCCGAATGATATCATTTAATGGAAAAAAATGATACAATCTATTATGGGTGGAGACTCATAGGACTTTGATACACCTTCTCATGGTTTTTCCCTTAGTAATATTCAGTAGGATATTATAAGAATGGGACCCGCCAGTAGGAAATAAAAATTTATATGTGTCATTGGAAGTTCCAATCGATTGAAGTGTTTATGGTCCTTATAATTTAATAATATTATTAATGAGTATTATGAGTCCCTCACTTAGATCTATTGATGGAAACTACAATGACAAATGTTATCAGCGATGTTGGATATGTTGCGTACATCACGAGAAATATTTCATTAATGAATAATTAGAGAAAGGATTTGAAACTTTAGTTTATAAATAGAAGTTGATATCTCATACCCTTCGATGTAAAAGATATAGCCTAAATAAATCCTTGGTGATGGGGTTCTATAGGCAAGTTCAAATTCCAGTAATTTAAAGAAACTAACATCTAGAACATGGGTTGATGGCATTGGCATGCAACATACTTGATTTGAGATATCATGATAAAGGGATTATATTACATAGTAATCATTCATATGAGATGACGTGATGTTTCCGAATTAAATTCTTTGTCTATGGGTTCCTTATAATGTTGCTATAAGCTAACCTTGGACTTTAGGATACTTCACCTAATGCCACAGAGAAAGAGGCCTAGAGGGTCATACACTAAGTGTTTCAAAAATCTATTTTAAATAATAAATATTATTATTTATTATTTAAAAAGTTGAATAAATATTATCCCTGTACATGGTGTAATAATTATTCATGTATGCTTGATCGCATATAAATATTTATTTTCTATTTTTGTAAAAATAATATTTATTTTTTTATAAGAGAAAAATGAAGTGATATTTATTTAATAAACAAATAAACATTATTCATGGTCTGATAAATATTATAAAGGAATGGCAGACTAAGATTTTCGGTTTTATGAGAAACAATAAATATTGAATATTATTTGATTAAATAATATTTAATTACAATTCTCAAGTTAAGTTCATGTCAAGAAATAATGATATTATTATTATTATTTAACATGGGGTTTTTTTGGGAATAAATAAATAATTAAGGGCACATAGGAAATTATTTTATTTTAACCCTAGCGATATATAAACCTAGTTATGTTATTTTCTCAAAGAGACAATTCATTTATTTGGGTTGTTCACAATGGAATTGGAGAATTCTATCAAGCCTAGAGAGCTCCCTTCTCTAAGAAATATCCTAGAAACGGAGAGCAGTCCTACTCCCACAGTTCAAGGAGAATGATTTGGAAGTAGTTCTAGAAGAGATCAAAGGTGGATGACACAAGTGCAATGATCCTTCTTGCTAGCACCCGAAGATTCCTTCAGTGACGTTTAGAGATTCTTAAAACACATGTGGATCACATCTAGAGGGAATCTGCACTTGATTCCTACAAAGTAATGACCAAACAATGACGATCTATTTATTTATTCATCCTTGAAGAAATAATTCCAAAAAAGGAAATTCTTTAATTAATTAAATTAATTATAAATAATATTTAATGATCCTCTGTTTGGATCTTGCGTAATTTCTGTTATTTGAATCTTTGATTTAATTCTATTGATCACGATATTGAATGTTGAGTTAAATCTCAGATTAATCATGGATCATGGACAAAAGTAGAGTTGGGTACCTTCCATCTCATGCTTCCACTATGCTCAGAACCTACAAAATCTTGATGTGCTGGACATAGTTTTTATTGCTTGATGGAAGGGCCATAAATATTCACTCGATATGCCTCTGACTCAAGAGATGATTCTGATGATGTGTGTGGGGAGAATAAAGAATAAGTTGGTATATACCCTAATAATTCATAACTTCCTAGGTGGGTTTTATTATTTCTCTAACAAGGAAAAATTCTAGGAGGAAGCCTTACAATAGGATAATAAAGTGTGTCAGTTGCCTCCTTTAGTTCTTGTGAGAAGGGCTTCTGAAGCCAATACTACCACTATCATATAAGTAGAGGAACCAAAGATGTTAGAGTTGTTTTCCCCTTTTCCAGCAAAGCATCATCAAGTGCAGCAACCTCATCCAGCTTAGCCTCTCCCAATGCAAAATACGAAGGAACCTCCCCACCAAGAACAACCACCAAGATGAGAGAATTGGCTCTAGCCCCCCATCAGTCTCCAGCCCCTCGTCTGGGATCTGCTCTTAGAGTAACCTTCTCATATAGTAGGAACCAAACCTACTACTTTAAGGATTAATAGGTTCCAAGTTATTTCCTTAGTGCCATGGAACAGAGGATTCTAAAGTTTCCAGAGTGCAATAAGTCCCATGAAGCTGAGTGTACTGATTGCCTTGACCATTTCCCATACCACATAATCCTTGGAAACACCATCAAACAATTCTATGTGTTCAAGGATTGGTTCCCAGACCATGTGGATAATAGTTTGGTTAAATTGGGTAATGTCCCGAAACATGTGTCACATATCTTTGTTTATCCCACCAATGATAGTGAGAGTAAAGGTGAATGGTTGGAAGAAGGATTATAACCCCGGGAATCATAAGTATGATGACTAGCTATCCCATAGGGGAGTCTCTCATTCCCATGGAATCATCTAGGTCCATTTAGGTCGGCCCAAACCTCTTTAAGTCATTGATCCTTCCCCACATACCTATTTTGTATCCACATCGTAGTATTCTATGTCTCACAAGTATTGAGTCAATAAGGTTTTACTTTTGACATTTCCATTCCTTCATTCAAGGGGGAGATTGTTGAGTCATTAAGGATTCCTTATGACTTTACCATTCCTTCTTGTTTTGAAAATCACAAGCACCTTATCTCAAGGAAAAAATCTTTTTACCCTATGTTTTACTTCTATAAGGAAAAATTTCCTTCCCCAATGAAATTTATCCTTATCATGTTTTCATTGCTCATATCATAATTTTACTAAGTGTAAAATTTGGTTTGAAACCCAAACCTCGGAATCCTATAATCACATAGATATTAAGCATTCTGTTTTAGGATCCGAATTCTCAGAAATCTGGTTACGAACTCTTCTAAGTTCTGACTCTGAATTCTGAATCGGAATTCTGGTTACGAACTCTTCTGAGTTCTGACTCTGAATTTTGAATCAGAATTCTGGTTACGAACTCTTCTAAGTTCTGACTTCGAATTCTGAATACGAATTCTGGATACGAACTCTTTAGAGTTACGACTTCGAATTTTGAATATGAATTCTGGATACAAACTCTTCAGAGTTCTGAATCAGAAATCTGAATATGAATTCTGGATATGAACTTCTCTGAGTTTTGACTCCGAGTTCTTTGAATTCAGTCTCTGAACTCTTATGTGTTCTGACTCCGAATTCTCAAGAACTCTGACTCCGAACTTTGTAAGTTCAGGTTACGAATACTTGTGAATCCAGATTCCGAATTTCATTGAAATTCAGACTCTGGAATTCTATAGAATTCAAGTTCCAAATTCATAGAAATAAGAATCTGAATATCTTTGTATTATAGACTCCAAATTCAATTTTTGGTTAGACTGCGAACTTACATTTACTTACATTCCGAATATTAGATTTTAGTTATGCTTACACTTGTTTTGATATAAAACTATGTCATGATTCCAGTTACTAATTAAATGTTGTTTGAGTGACATGTGTACAGGTCCCTCTGAAATTCAAGGATAAATATTACCATTGGAGGAGGGAGCTGACTGTTGGAGTTGTGCTTATAAATAGGAGCTCATTTGAAAGAGCATAGAAATTTTGGAAATTTTTAAATTTTTGAAGCTCAGAACTTTCAGAAGTGATTTCTAGAGAGATAGGCTCTTATAAACTCTCAGGCTTCATGTAGAAAGTTTGAACGACTTGTTCAGACTTTGATTTGTGCAGATTTTCTTTGTGCAACACCGATTATTGTTGTGGACAATGGAGGGATTCCGGGGATAGGAAGACAGAGGTGCCAACTACCTTAAAGTTGATGGATTCCTTGCTAAAGAAGACAGAGGTGCCGACTACCTGATAGTTGAGGGCTTGTGGGGATAGGAAGAAAGACTCCGATCTTCGTTTCGAGGGCTTGCCCTAGTGTGGGTAAGACATAATTTTTTGAAAGTATAAATCAAGGGACCTTTATCCAAGGTTTTTGGATACCGTTCTCTTTGGTTTAAAATAATTAATATTTGTTACTTTCTTTATTACAAGTTTTCCGTTGCATTTGTATTGTTGAGGAAATTGTAACTATCTTATACTTCCTTATACTTATACTATGATCTTATTGGATTCTATACTCTTTATGTTAGAATCTTAGTTGTCGTAAAATTTTGTTAAGTTTCATTCCCGGAATCACTTTTCCAGAATCAAGAATGTTATTAGAGCTTAGAGGTGTTGTAAATTTTGGTTATCCAAAAATTTCCTTTGGGATTTTTAAAGTGTACAATTCACTCCCCCTTTTGTATTTGAGCATCTCATGTTTACATATTTTATCATAAATTTTGTATTATAGAGTATATCATACTCACATGCCATCTCAACAATTGGTAGCAGAGAATTGGTTCAATCTGAATTAATCTCATGATTAGATTCAGAAGAGAATTATCCTTATTATTATTTTTGGAATTTAATTTTTCGAATTCACTTTTTTGGAATTAGTTTTTTCGGACTCATAAAGTCTAGATTCATTTTTTCTTAGAGATACTTTTGTTCAATACTTTTCCTTTCTTAGGAATATTCTCTTTGTTTATGAACATTTACTATTAATAAGTTTTTGTGGAAAGATTTTTCTTAAAGATGGTAGGAATCAATGTTGGTTCCATAGACAATCTCAATTCAACTAGACCATCTATCTTTGATGGAAACGATTATGAATATTAGAGAGATCTTATGAAGACTTTCATTATCAATACTGGAGTTGATAATTTTTTTATGCTCACTAGAGGATATAAAATCCCTAACAAAGAAGTTAATACCTTTACCAATCAAGAAAAGCGTGAATATTAACTGAATTATGTGGTACACAATACTTTTCTTTTCTCAATGACTAGAAATATATATATCCAAATTTCATCTTGTGAAGAAAAAAATTCTATATGGAAGAAACTTGAAGTTACTCACTTTGGAACTTCCAAAGTTTTGGAAACTAGAAGAGCCATGCTTAGAGCTGAATATCATGGTTTCTGATTTCCTTATGGGGAACCCATATGTAAGGTTCAACAAAGATTCATGACTATTGTGAATAGTTTACAATCCATGGGTGAGAAAGGATTAGACGATGAAGCTCTTATTGATAATATCATAGACATCATGCCGAATGAATGGGAATCCAAGAGGACTGCTATTGATGAGAATAGAAAGGTTATTCAAATTTCCTTAGACAAACTATTTGAAACTCTTCTTCAACATGAGACTAGAATGAAGAGAGATGCTGAAAAAATAAATAAGAAGAATGGAAATGGTAGTGTTTATTTTACTAAAACTTCTAATCATATGAAATCCAAGACCCCTGATAGAATTACTAGATCCAAATCTAAGAAAATTCTTATCCAATCTGAATCTAGTGGAAGTGAATCCTCAGATAATGAGTTAGAAAATCTTGCTCGAAGGGTGAACAAGATAGCAGGATAAAGGAACTTTCAATCTAGATATAAGAAAAAGGAAAGGAAAGATAAGAAATATTCATAAGTCACATGTTATGAATGCAAGAGAGCTGGAAATATAAGACCTGATTGTCCTATTCTTAAGAGAAAAGAAAGGAAGGAAAGGAATTTTGAGAAAAATAGAAAGAAGTATTATAAGGATAAATCTAAGAAATTCTTGAAAGCTAATGACACTTAGAGTGCCAGTGGTGGTGACTCTTCAGATGAATCTTCGGATTATGAATCTTCTAGATATAAGAATATTGGTCTAATAGCCAGAATACCTATTGATAATCATTGTTTAATGGATAAGGTACACAATGATGAATCATTGAACAACATTTCTTTAAATGAAAATTATAGTAATGATAAATACTATAACTCTTCTGACGAAGAATCTTCTTCTAATGAAGATGATACTTTACCTTCCTATGAAGAAGTTTCTTGTATTTCCAAACGTCTTGAGATTGAGAATTCAAAACTCATGAAAAAACATGATAAGGAAAATTCTAGGAATACTATTATTACTAAGGAAATATCAAATCTTTCTAAATATCTTGATAAGAAAAATGTTGATTTTGAAATTATATCAAAAAATCTTGAGGAAGTATGTTCTGACAAGAATAAACTTTCTAAAGATCTGGAAAACGTAATTTCTAAGAAAAATGTTTTCGAGCCCAGATCTAGTTCAAAATAAAATGTTTCTTAAGAAAATAACTTATTTATCAAACTCAGATCTGAAATATTTTCCTTGAGGAAGTGTTTGTCAAGCTTTACCTTAGGTAAATAAAATTTTGATAAAATGTATTCTCAAATATGAACTCTAAGGAATAGTTCTGGTTTTGGTTATACTGGTTCTAAACCGATTTTTAGTAACAATTACTTTATTCCTCAAAGAGATCCATTATGTACTAAATGTCAGTGTGGTGGGCAATGGGAAAAGAATTGTTCTCTAAACAAAACCCAGTGTTTGGGATCTCATAAAGCCTATTTTTCTAAGAAGATGTGGGTGCCTAAAATTTTTCTTTCTGAAATTTCCGGATCCAAGAATTTTTGGATTCTGAAAGTCTAACTCTTTTGTTTTCAGGAAAATAGGGAAAGTACCAATAGCAATACATGGTACATGGATAGTGGGTTTTCTTGGCATATGACTAGTAACAAAAACTATTTTGAAAATATTATCAAGACGAAAAGAGGGAAAGTAACTTTCAGAGATAATGCTTAGGGAGAAATTATTGGTATAGGTAACATCCTTATTCATTAAAAAACATTGATTTCAAATTTTTTCTTTGTTAAAGGTCTTAAGAAAAACCTCATTATAATAATCCAATTATGTGATGAGTGCTACCTTGTGAATTTTATAAATGACAAGTGACTAGTACACAATTCCAAGGAAGAGTTTATTCTTTCTTCCCATAAGTAAGAAAATGATTACACACTAAACTTAGAAGACCTTAGGAGCCAAGACTTACCTTGCCTTAGTGAAATGGAAGATAATTCTTGGTTATGTTATCTAAGGATAATGTCTTGGTCATACAAGAAGAAACACTCAGTAGTGCTTTCCACTATTGAAGCTGGATATGTAGCAGCTAGAAGTTGCTGTGCTCAAGTGTTGTGGATGCAACACACAGTCATAGACTATGGTATGAGTTTTACCAAAACAAAAATTTTGTGTGATAATACAAGTACCATTTCCCTTAGTAAAAACCCTACACATCACTCTCGTGCAAAGAACATAGATATTAGGCATCACTTTCTTAGGGATCATAGACAAAAAGGAGATATCATTCTTTAATTTATCGGAATGGAAGATCAACTTGATGATATTTTCACAAAATCTTTACCCTCTGATAGATTTGAATTCATTAAACAGATCAAAGGAATGATAACCGTAAGGTAATCTTCCTTTATTAACTTCCTGTTGAACCAATATCCCTACAGTAATAAACTCCTTTTCATAGGGGGAGTACATTTTATTGAACTTTTTCATATTTTTCATAATGTAGTTTTTCATGTTTTTCATAATGAAGTCTTTCATATTTTTTGTAATGAATTTTTTCATATTTATCATAATGAAGTCTTTCATATTTTTCGTAATGTAGTTTTTCATATTTTTCGTAATGAAGTCTTTCATATTTTTCGTAATGAAGTTTTTCATGTTTTTCGTAATGAATTTTTTTTTCATATTTTTCGTAATAAAGTTTTTCCAATTTTTCGTAATGAATATTTTCATATTTTTTGTATTGAATTTTTTTTTGTACTTGAAATTTTCTTAATGAAGTTTTCTTATTTGAAATTTTTCGTAATGAATTTTTCGTACTTGATATTTTTGTAATGAAGATTTTTCTAATGAAAATTTTCATAATGAAGATCTGTGGACACAATTCTTTTTCATACTCAAGTTTTTTTCGGAATCTAAAGTCCTCCAAGAAGAATTTTCCTCAATATGAATAATTCTCCTAACAATCCGAAAGGTATGATTCTTTATTAAGTTATCGTAATTACCTTTTACCTACATGTAGTTTCTTTTGTTTTTAAAATTTATTGGATTCTTGTTTCCTTAAATATGAATGTTTTCTTTTAAAAACCTCAAAAGATTGGATCCTACCAAATTTTCCTTGTGGCTATTATTTCAACCGTCATATCAGATCAGAAGAATTCTCAGCCATTGAATTCAAATGGGAAGTTCAACCGTCGCTTCAACACCTATAAAAAGGGTCCCCCGATGGTTGTCCCACATCAGTTTTCAAAGAATTTTTATGGCGAAGCTCTGCCCAACTTCAAAAGCCCATTCCATATTTTCAAAGTTTTCACAAGTCCGAATGTCTTCTGAAATTCCTTCTCAAGAAATGTCAACTGTCAAGCTGATTTCGGAGTGGAAACTTTACAGGGAGAGGTTAGTGTATCTAAACATTTTCAATAATTATGACTCTATTATATCCAATAATATCAAACTTAATGGATGGGAGAGTGTTTCCATTTCAAAACCAGGAGATCAGGATGTAGTGTATCCAGATTTGCTGATAGATTTTTATGTGTCAGCTTGTTTCTTTAAGGAAGATGGTAGGGAAAAGTTTTCCTTTAAAAGTTATGGAAAGACTTATGCACTCTCTTACACCAAGGCTGCTAGCTTGGTGGGGCTGTCATATGAAGGGGAAGCTGAGTTCTGCTCCCAAAAGCTTCCAGATGTTCAAGGAAGTTTTTTAAAGGCGAAGGCTATGGAATGCCTTGGACTTATTGATGTCAAGACCACAAATATTTCCCACCAGTCTACCAACAATCGGATCCTACAGTTATGGGTTCATGGCCTTATCATACCGAGAAAGGGTGACAAAGACACTCTTAAGAAAATTGATATATATATCTTAGATTTTTTGGTAAATCTAAGGAAAATCAATTTGATGAAGCATATTCTCATTACGATAGAGAATATAAAGAATGGGAATTTGAGAGCTCAGATTATCATGTATCCTGCCCTACTCTCCAAACTGATAGTTCAGTGCCTTAAATATTTCAAGATCCCCTCCAGGTCCAAGCCGAGGAATTTCAAAGTAATGGTAATCAGTGATGATACCCTCAAGAGGATGAAGGTAGGTTTTTCTAAGGAGTCAAGTCAGTTTTATGATCTACCAGAGGATTAGGCAGAAGTCATTCCAAAAAAAGATGAAGAAGCCGAACCTTCAAAGAAAGATGGAAAGAAGAGGAAACTAAATGAAGTGGAAGAAATAGAGAAAAACCCTAAAGCTAAGGGAGCACAATCTACACCTCCAAAGCCCAAAAAGTAGAAATCTTATCCAGATCAAGTGGTTGCCAAATGGAGAGAGGATAAAAAGACTCATAAGGAAGGGGAACCACAATTTGGCCTAGACCCATCAGAGGCCAAAGCACAGAAAGAGAAAGCCACTGAAGAGCTTGAGAAGCAAGCCAAATAGAAGAAGCAAAAGAAGAAGATGTCAGAGGCTGAAATTTGTCAATCCGTTCTTAGGGATTCTAAAATTGCATCCGAGAACATTCACATACTAAAAACCTTCCTAGTTGAAGCATTGCCTAAAACACTTGGTAAAAAGTTTATGACTCTTCAAAAATCCCAAGAGAAGGATGTTGAAAAGGAAGCTATGGAAGAAGTTCAGGAAGCTCAGAGCTTTGAAGAGACAGCAGATCTGATAAAGCAAGTAGAATATTTTCTTGAAAAGGAAAGTGCTTCCAAAAAGTTGTCAATCCGGACTTCTCAAGCCGGATCTTCAAAACTTTCCACTCATGGAATAGATGAGAAGGGTTAAGAGGAAGTAAACAAGTTATCTGAGGAAGAGAGTCATAACCATGAATTCATTCTTCCTCAAGACGTTGAGGCAGGAGCTGAAAAAGAGAAAATTGATGAAGAGAAGATTGTACAGTTATCTTGAAGTGAGCATGAATCTCCCGATGAAGAAGCTATTCCGAGAACCAATATGGGGAAAAAGTGGTTTTTGATACCCCAAACAAAGATATTTTGAGGAAGAAGGAAGCTAGAGGATCCTCTAAGAGGAAGCTGGTAGAGCTAGAGGAAGAACCATCACCAAGAAAAATGTCAGATTTGGAGTCATCAGTTTTAGGACATGATTTTGTCTTTCTGTCCCTAAAAAATCTACTGGAAACCATTCCGGTCTTTCTAGAAATTGATTCTAGATTCCAGATGCTTCATTATAGCATGAATCAGAAATCAGACTCTATATCCATGGTGATAGATAGGTGTGTAATGGTTGAGGCAGAACACAAAAATTTCCTTATCAACTATGAATCCCATAGAAAATCTGGCAAGAAAATGACCAGCTGGTTGAAGAACACCGTTGAAGACTTGAGAGAGATTGATCAATTTCAAGAAGATGTCAAGGAAGCCTTTGATACCAAAGACACAAAAATCAAGGATCTTTCAAACAGAATTTAGGAAAAGATAAATCCTGAACTAAATTATCAGATCTAGGATGTCAAAGATCTGAATGGGAAGCTGAATTATGTTGTCCAAAGTTGGAAAACAGAGAGGGATCTCTGGATTGAGATGGAAGAAAAGATAGTGAAGCAAGATGGCATGTTGAAGGCTCAGGAAGAGGCCCTGAAGGCTCAATATGATAGGATCATAGCCTTATAAAAGCAATAAGAGGAGGATCACAAAGAACTAAAGAAGCTGAAAACCATTGTGAAGAAGCTAATACCCAAGGAAAAAAAAGAAAAAAAGATCTAAATCCAATCTTTTGTTGTATCTATTTTTCCTGGTATAAATACTTCCAATCTCAATGAAATTGTGGATGCTTTTCTTGTTTGGATGTTTGTACTAATATTTTAGGTACTATATTGTTTTTCCATTCCCCCAAACTCTTTTTGAAAATAAAAAATGGGGAGAAGGAAAAATAATCTTAAGGGGGATAAGGAAAAAGAATTATAAGTAAGGAAGAAATATCCCCGAGTAAGGGGGATTTTATCTAAGGGGGAGTTCTCACTACGAATATTTCCACATTTAAATGAAAATTCTCATTCCAGAAATCTAGAATATGATCCTTAGAGTTCCAAAGCCTAAGGGGGTGTTAGTCATATTCATCTTAACCAATGATAAAAGGGAGATAAGCTTTATTTCAAACTCTAGAAATTTTTTTAGTTCTTATATTATTTTTCGTAAGGATGTTTGTGCTTTCAAAAAAGGGGAAGATTGTTGAGTCAATAAGGTTTTCCTTATGACTTTTCCATTCCTTCATTCAAGGTGGAGATTTTTGAGTCATTAAGGTTTCCTTATAAATTTACCATTCCTTCTTGTTTTGAAAATCACAAACACCTTATCTCAAGGAAAAACTTGTTTTACCCTATGTTTTACTACAATAAGGAAAAATTTCATTCCCCATGGAAATTTATCCTTATAATGTTTTCATTGCTCATATCATAATTTTCCTAGGTCTAAAATTCGGGTTGAAACCAAAACCTCAGAATCCTGTAATTACCTAGATATGAAGCATTTTGTTTTAGGATCCAAATTCTCAAAATTATGGTTATGAACTCTTCCGAGTTCTGACTCCAAATTCTGAATCAGAATTCTGTTTATGAACTCTTCTGAGTTCTGACTCTGAATTCTAAATCGGAATTCTGGTTATGAACTCTTCTAAGTTCTGAATCTGAATTCTGAATACGAATTCTGGATACGAACTCTTCAGAGTTCTGACCCCGAATTCTTAATACGAATTCTGGATACGAACTCTTTAGAGTTATGACTCAGAAATCTCAATATGAATTCTGGATACAAAATTTTTTGAGTTCTAACTCTGAGTTCTCTGAATTCAGACTCTAAACTCTTATGAGTTCTAACTCTGAATTCTCAAGAACTCTGACTCCGAAATTTGTAAGTTCAGGTTACGAATAACTGTGAATCCAGATTTCAAATTTCCTTGAAATTCAGACACCATAATTCTATAGAATTCAAGTTCAAAATTCCTATAAAGAAGAATCCTAATATCCTTGTATTATAGACTCTGAATTCAATTTTTGGTTAGACTCCAAACTTTTATTTACTTACATTTTGAATATCATATTTTAGTTATGCTTACACTTGTTTTGATATAAAACGATGTAGTGATTTCAGTTATTAACTAACCATTGTTTGAGTGACATGTGTATAGGTCCCTTTGAAATTCAAGGAAAAATATGACTGTTAGAGGAGGGAGCCGACCGTTGGAGCTGTGCCTATAAATAGGAGCTCATTTGAAAGAGCTTATAACTTTTAGAACTTTTGGAATTTTTGAAGATTATAACTTTCAGAAGTGATTTCTAGAGAGAGAGGCTCTTATAAACTCTCAGGCTTCGTGCAGTAAGTTTGAACGGCTTGTTCAAACATTGATTCATGCAGATTTTCTTTGTGCTACTCCTATTTTTGCTGTGTACAATCGACGGCTTCTGAGGATAGGAAGACAGAGGTGCCGACTACCTTGAAGTTGAGGGCTTCCTTGCTGAGGAAGACAGAGGTGCCGACTACCTGATAGTTGAGGGATTACTGGGATAGCAAGATAGACTCTGATCTTAGTATCGAGGGATTACCCTGGTGTGGGTAAGACATACTTTCTTGAATATATAAATCAAGTAACCTTTATCCAAGGTTGTTGGATACCCTTCTCTTTGGGTTAAAAGACTTACTACTTGTTACTTGCCTCGTTACAAGTTTTCCGCTACATTTGTATTGTAGAAAAAAGTGTAACTATCTTATACTTCCTTATACTTGTACTCTGATCTTATAGGATTCTCTATGCGTTAAGGTAGAATCTTATTTGTTGTAAACTTTTGTTAAGTTTCATTCCCAGAATCACTTTTCGGGAATCAAGAAAGTTATTAGAGCGTAGAGGTGTTGTGAATTTTGGTTATGAAAAAATTTCCTTAGGGATTTTTAAAGTGTACAATTCACCCCCTCTTGTATTTGAGCATCTCATGTTTACATATTCGATCCTACATTTGGAATTATAGAGTATATCATACTCACATACCATCTCAACAAGAAGAGTGGGTACCAATGACCCAAGGGAAAGAATATCCCCCCTTCAGTGCCAAATCCATCCTGTAATATTATTGATTTCATGCCTCCAAAGCAAGGAATCATTTCCAGAGTCATCCCACCACTAGAATAACCCTCTTATGATGATCAAAAGTATGACTATGTGAACATCGTTGTGTTGGAAAATCCTTTCGTTGTCCCCAATGATGCGTAATATCAGGAAATCCCCTCAAGTGTCTTGAGTCAATGATGTCAAGGATGAAGTCAAGGGAATTAAAATCACCAAAATTCTTAGGAAACTTCTTCAAGTCAACCCATGCATGCTACCAAGACTAGGTAACATGTGTTGAGTAGAGATCAATAGGAATAGTCCCCTCAGACTCCTCTATCAGACACACCGCCACAACTGATCTTGTTAACTGACCGGACATAACATGCATAGTTTCTTCTTGATCAGCCGAATCCAACTAAATCTAGGACTCAACCAACAGACAGTAAACCAATAGTGGTTTTTGGTAAGTTAGCTGATGAGAATAAAGTGATTACAGAACTAACTAGGATCCAATGGTACAACCGCTAACACATGGTGAACCACCTACTAAAGAGAGACCCTCTTCTAGTATAAATGTGCATATGACATGGAAGTTTGATGTGAAAAAGCACTTTGCTAGCATACCTATAAGTATTTTGATCCTTAAGTCCCACTTTTTATCTAAGGAAATGTGTGAGGCCCTCTCAGAGGACTTGAAAATACCCCTCTAATTCGAAGAATAGGTAGAGGTCGTAGAAACCTATTATGCAGAGGAGGTTGGGAAGAAGTATTCCAAACTATCATTTAATTCTCTAGAGAAGATGAGGGATCCCTTGTGTATGGGTATATCCACCCGCTCTGCATCACATTCAAGTTCAATGGAATGGAAGTCTATCACTACCCAGTGGAAACAGGTTCTGAGATCAACCTCATCCCAACTCGGACACTCTGTAAGTTGGGAATTACCGAAGTAGATTTGAGGTCATATAACCTGAAGATTCAGTGTTATGATAAGTCTAATTAGGAACCATGTGGATTAATCAAGTTGAAGACCCAGTTCAGAGGCTTGATATCAAGTGATGAATTCATGGTTGTCTCACAGGATACCTCCAAGAACACATTGATGGGTAGGCCCTGGATTCATCTTCATGAAACATTCCCCTCCTCATATCACAAATGCCTCAAGTACTCCCTCAATGGTTGAGTAGGCATTATTCAGGGTGTTGCATCCCCCAATGACTCCTATAAAGCCTGATACTTGGATGATTTATATTATTAGAGAGAGGGGAATCAAGTTCATACTATTGAGGTTGATGACACAACCTTTGTAACTGGCCCATGGATGAACATTGGTGATGATTTTGTCCTCCTGATTCACCAGTTTGAAGCCACAACCCTAGATTTGGGAATTTACCTTTTCATTTCTAGGAGGAAATAGTGCCACGTATCAATGTATAAGGAGCATCATAAGATTACCTCATACTCCTACATGGGCCTAACTCGAGTGATACCAGAAGCACCTCACATTGTGAAATATTGAGATGTTTCACCTATGGATAACATTTTACATCATACTCACTTGTTCCTCCAGCTAGGTTGAATATAAAAAAATCTGACCTGCCACAATTTACTTGAGATCAAGTTTGGACCTCGTAGTCAAAGGCCTAAGGGGATTGGGTTGACAACCTCTCTCACCGTGCTCTCAGTAGAGATGGAGTCCCCTTTTATGGTTTTTATATCTTCCCAAAAAGTTAACAAAGTTCCACCTGAATCAGTTGGACTGGAAGAGTCACCTCCTCCTATAGATTCTCCTTCCTCAGACAAAAAGAGGAATTGGAATATGCTCCCCCCACATTTGAAGTGGTTGTATTCACCATTATATATGAGCTAATTCAAGTGAAACTTGGCACTAAAATAGACCCAATACTAATGTTGATCAGTGAAGCCATGATTCCGTAGGAGAAGTATCATTATGTAGATTTACTAAAGAAACATCATGATGTATTATCCTGGGGCTATGATGAGAGGCCATGAATATACCCTTTGGTTTCCATCCACCATCTAGGCCTCCCATTGATTCACTATGGATTGAAGCATACTCCCAGAAAAATGAACCCTTCTCATGGTTCTATGGTCGAGGCTAATGTTAATAAGCTTATCAAATCCAACTTTGTCAAGGAGGTTAATTACCCCAAGAGGATAGCCAATATCGTTCATGCCAGGAAGAAGAATGGGTTAATCAGATTCTGTATTGACTTCCAAGATATCAACATTCATTATCATAAGGATGGTTTTCCCCTTCCAGTGATAGAGTTATTTATCAATTCCCCGTCTAGGTTCCAAGCCCTCTCATTCAAGGATGGATACTCTGAGTATAATCTGATCTAGATGGCCCCCAAGGATGAGGAGGCTAACACCTTTATAGTGCCACAAGTAACCTTTTACTACCAATTAATGACCATCATTTTGAATAATTTAGGTTACACTTATCAGTTATCCATGCACAACATCTTCAAACCAATCATATGGACATTAGTTCATTGCTATGTGGATGATTTGGTGGTAAAATCCTACCAATGTCAGGACCATCTCAAAGATCTTGAGAAATTATTTGGCTTCCTATTCTCTCAGAATATGAAGATGAACCCTTTGAAGTGCACCTTTGAGGTTACCTTAGGGAATTTTCTCAGTTTCATCCTTATATGTAGAGGTATCAAAATAAACCCAAATAAGACCAATTACATTAGATAGATTCTTGTACCAAGAAACCTATGGGAGTTTTGAGGTCTTTAAGTTCACTTAGCCTACAAGCACATATTCATTGTAAGTATGGCTAGAATGTTTAATTCCCTATTCAATATCATTAAGAAAGTTACTCTCTGCCCTCGGGATGAAGAGTTCTAGGAAACCGTTGAGGAAATCAAGTAGTATCTACTACAACCTACGATTCTGATGCCACCTGTCTCCGGGAAGCCCTTGTTCCTCTACATGACCACCCAAGAATGGTCCCTCAATTCCCTTATTGATCATAAGAACAATGAAGGTAGAGATAACAGTTTATACTATCAAAACTACATGCTCCTCGACACAGAATCTAGATAATATCCTACCAAGAAGAGTTACCTCGTGCTGGTTTTCACAGTGCAAAAGTTGTGGAGTTATTTGAAACATTATTTGCAACATCATGAGATATAGATAGTTTCCTAAGTTGACCTAATGAAGTATATTTTGAATCTCCCCATGTTGATAGAATGGATTGCACTCTAGGCAGTGATACTTTAACAATTCTATATCAGATTAATTATGCAAAAATCTATCAAGCGTCAAACATAAAATAACTTTCTTGATGCTCATTCAACCCTTGAAGAATTTACTATGAATGTAGTTTTTCTAGATGAATACATCCTCTCATTATATCAAGTTGTTATGAGTTGGGAGTTTCATTTTTTTGGTGCCTCCCAAATCCCAACCAGTAGATGGATCAATGATCCCATAATCAATAGAGTAGGCCAAGGGACCATCTTCATCATGCCTACACATAATGTTCTACCCTACGTTTTCCTCCTATTAGAAGGCCACACCAGAAATGAGGTGGAGTATTAGTCTCTCATTATTGGCCTTGAGCTATACCTTGAGATTGATGTCCTCCACTTACACCTTTAAAGAGATTATAAGTTAGTCATCGAACATATTAATGGTGATTACATCCTCAGAAATATGATGCTTGTGCCCTAGCTGGAGCATACTCCCCAGTTGATTTCCTAGTTCCATTCTATTCCAGAATTGAATATTATTCCTTGGTCATAACATGGTTGAGACAATACCCTGACCAGATTATCCACCTCTCTTACAGTGCCTGACTAAGATGATCTATTCATTCATGTAGCTCAATGTGGAGTCATTGCTCCTGTTATTCTAGATGATGACTATAGCCAGCAAGTGAACCAGTTGACTGCTGATGCATCCACATTGGGACCCCCATGTTCCCCTGTAGTAAAAGAAACCCCCAATTAGAAAAAACCTTTTTCGCATATCTCTAACATGGTATCCTCTTACAGGAAAGAGCTGAATGTGAGTGAATCTATCGATGTGCAAGATAGTTCACCCACTAGAGTGAGCCTTGAATCAAGTAGACTCTCTAGAGATATGGGTCTGATAGAATTCTCGTCTGTTTCATATAAGGATATGAAACTACATAGGTTATGCAGGAAGTTCATTCTTGGTCCTACGGTGATCATCAGGTGGGATTGAAGCTTTCCCACTAGATTCAAAGTTTGGGTAACATTTTCCCCACCATGGTTTCTGAATTCATCGAGTATATCAAGAGGTATCATGCATGTTAGATCCATGCCAACTTTTTTGCATCGATCACTAGATCCCCTTCATATTACTATGTATTCTTGGCCCTTTGCAGCATGTGGAATCGATGTTGTGGGACCCTACCCACCAACACCAACTCACCAATGCAGGTTCATTATGACAATGAAGGATCTTTTTCTCTATGTAGGAAGCATATATTACTCTTAAGGAAGTCAATTACTGATACATGATCAAATTCAAGAGATCCCACATCATATATGGATTTAGAGTTCCTTATTCCATTCTCATATAAAACAACAACAACTTCCAATATGTTGATCTAAAAATGTTTTAAGGAAAGTAAAATATCTGGTCAAACCATACTACCCAGTGTCATGTGTAGGAAAATAAATAGATCAATGAATTTAATAAAATCCCTCCATATCACTACTGGAAAAAGATCTATACCAACAGTTTTTGGCAAACCATTGGTATAGTTCACTTATATAGACCTATACTAACGGTTTGGACAGAAACGTTGGTATAGGTCACTAATTAGGACATATACCAATGGGTTTGGACAAAACGTTGGTATAGGTCATCCTAAAATCAAATAATCTATACCCACGGTTCTCAAAAACGTTGGTATAGGTATATACCAATGGTTTTGAGAACCATTGGTATGGTTGCATGTATTTTTTTAGAATCTTCTTACCGAGAAAATTAAATAAATCAAAATTTAAAATATTTATGATAATAATTACATATATATATATGTATATTTATGAAATTATGTTCACAAAAGTAAAATTAGGTTAGTGGTTAGGTCATTCAATCATAAACTGAAGGTACTAGGATCAAAACCCACCGAATGCTACTTTTTTGAAATACATATACCAATGATTTTATGGAATCGTTGGTATGGATTTTTCATATTACTTATTCCAACAATTTTAAAAACCATTGGTATAAGTCTATACTAATGGTTATGGGAAAACCATTGGTATTGACCTATCCCCATGACTTACATGGCCACGGTTCTCCAAACCATTGATATATGATATACCAACGGTTTAGAGGCCTATACCAACAGTTTCAAACCGTTGGTATGGGGTATTTTTCTTCTAGTTTATATTTTTCTGAATATGGTGGGCCAAAAATAAGAAGATTTGGAAAGACAATATCCCTGATGCCCTCTCGGCCTATCAGACAATGACTCAAAATTCCACCCAAGTGACTCCATATTCCCTGGTGTACTAAAAAGAGGTAGTCCTTCCCATTGAGATTCAGTTTCCATCACTCCAAATAGCTATGTATGACCAAAATATTCTATAAAAAATAAAATAAGTCCATTTATATGAATTAGAAGACCTTGAAGAGAATAAATTCAAATCCTTATATAGTCTTGAGAGGAACCATAAGAAGATAGAAATAACATTCAATAAGAAAGTTTTCTGCCACTCCTTTATCCAAAGTGATACAGTATTAGTCCTTAGAATTCCAATGATACCTGGAAAGAAGACACCATAGTTGGAACCCAAGTGGGAAGGACCTTACACAGTTCACAATGTCTATTCCAATGGTGTATAATATTTTATCACTATGGATGAAGTGAAAATTACTCCTTCTACCAATTCCAAGTTTTTCAAGAAGTAATTCATGTGAGGAGATTCTAGTTTCCCAGATTCTTGATGATAAACTGCATAATTCCAGTGTCCGGGACACATGATGATAAATAAGATAGCTGCAACATCACACCCACATGATGATAAACAACATAGCGCCAACATCCCAGCTACATGATGATAAAATGTGTAACACCAAAATCATAGTTACATGACATTAATCTATATAACAACTAGTTTCTCTGCTGCATGGTGAAAAACTACATAGAGTTAGCACCCTAGCCACACAATAATGAACTACATAGCACCATCGTCCCAACTACATGAATATAATCTATGTAGAACCTGTGTCCTTTTTGTGAGTCACTAAATTTCATAACAACTAGAATCCCAACCACATGATGATAAATTTAATAGTTCCAGCATCCAAGTTGTATGAAATTAAACTATGTAAGTGATATCATCTTCACCGCATGATGTTAAAAAGTGTTTCCATTTCCTTGGATCATGATGTCCAATGGTGTGCTAGGTCCAAACACTATGACATTAAACTAAGAGCCTACAATCCATGAAACAAGACCTTAAACCATTTTTAAATGTTCAAAGTCCAATGACTTTTAACATATAATCATAGTCCAAGCATTATGACTTTAAACTATATGAAAGGTTTCTTCTGGATGTTTCAGGTGGTGGTGGGCCTCTTAGGCCATCATTCATGTCGGTCTTGTTACTCCTCCACCATATGTTAATTCCAAAAAAGAAAGTCACATCTTCGGTCAAAACTCAATGAACGTAAACTAAGAGCCTATGGTTGATGAAACATGACCTTAAACTATTTATAGAGAGCCCAATTTTCAAAACATTAAATGATATGCGTGATTATCTCCGATCTATTTTATGTAGATTTAGGACTCCTTATCCCTCATTCACATCGGGTTTTCTATAACACCTCACTATACATATTATATTTAGGAATTTATCCCTCTGTGGTTTTAAATCAATGACCTTAAAATAAGAACTTCAGTCCAAGTATCATGAATTTAAACTCAGTGTAGGCCTTAAGGGGAATGTGTGGTGTGACATTATGCCTTATTGGACCTCATTAACATCGGGGTTGTCAATCCTCCATGCCAACTTACCTATTATGAGAAGACACTTCTCTGTGGTTTGGACTCCATTACCTTAAACTAAGATCCTATGGTCCAGGTGACATGACCTTAAACTGTTTACTATATGACCAAACATTATGAACTTAAACTATTTGAATCCCCTATTGTCCGAGTTGTGTGAATTTAAACAACAAAGCCTAATGTCCTCAACACACAAAATGAAACTTCGATTCTACACCATTCAAAAATAAGATTCCCGTTAAGTAATATATAATGTTTACCCCATCTTAACTCATGATTCCTCATATGATATGTGTGGGATGATTAAAAAATTTTACCTCATTCCCTAAACATGGGATGCCTCATGATAACCATGGGATTCCCCAAATTCCCTCATCAAATAGGATCACCCCCATCAACGTTGGTCTTCTACCACTCTATTCTCTAGAACTATGTGTGGTCTGATTCACATCATTATGTGATACACAGTGATGCTCATACTTCTTATCTCTTGACCCTCCTATAAATTCATTAATCTTTTGGCACTTTTTCCCATATTACAACCCATTTATTATGACCTTGAACCATAGTAGCTTGAAATAAGGTATGTATGTGGTACATGATCCTTCTTAGCCTCATTCATGTTGGGTTTTTCCTCTTGTGTTCCATATGTATATCCTTGGAGAAAACATTTCCCCTTAGTCCAAGAAACATGAATCTAAACTATCTTCTATGGTCCATACCACATGACCTTAAAATATGCATATACCCTTTTCATAACTACGTGTGTCTTGAATCCCATCCTTATGGGATATGTAGAGATGCACAAACTTTTTCTCTTTAGGCCCAACTATAAAATTCATCAAATCCCCTAGTCATTTCTCCCCATTATTGTCCAAGCATGGTGACCTCAAATTTTATGCATGTCATCCAAGTGATATGGTCTGTGACTTTGGGCCTCCTTTTTCCTCATTCATGTTAGGTTTGAAAATACACAACACTATTGAACTTTCATTACATCCTATCCTAGTCCATGAAAAATGACCATAAACTATTTTAAATACCCAGGTTTAAATCTTACCCACACAGATATTCTCTTATTCCATTTCCACACTTTGAGTATTTCTTGGTTTGGATTTTCATCTTCTTTAAAATCTAGACGGACCCACTAACGATGATGGTGTTTTTCCAAGGCTCATCTCCCTTCCTAGTCGATTTACATAATATATTTTTGGTAATAAAAAATAGATAGTATGTTTAAAACATGGTCAATAGTCAATATTTAATTTTCTCTCCCCATTATAGATTAGTGTAATTGATGTCTCTATGTTTTGAAAATAGTCAACAATTGATCCCTACCCATTGGTTCTCCCTTTTTCAGATCTCGAAAGTCTTGGACTACCTAATTTTAACTTCCCAGAATCCTTGTTAAATTTCAACACCCTTGGTGCCAGTCATCTGTGCGTTTACATGTGTTTAGTATGCAGGTAAATGTCATTAGGAAATTATTAACCCATTATTCCTCTTCCCTAATGTGTGCTTCCACATGCCAGGAAAGCCCCTTACCATTCCTTGTTTCCCACACTGAGCATGAATCACGTGGACTTAGGAGTTCTGGTAGGGGTGTGTACCAATGTGGTTTATATTCAAAAAGGAACCCAAGGTCCAAACTCTATGAACTTATAATAAACACCCACAATCTAAGAATTATGACCCTTAAACTATTCATAAGTCTGAAAGTCCCAGAAAAAAGACTTTAAACATTTTTACACAGTCCAAGCTAAGTGAACATAAAATACACACCCTTTTATCCCCAATTACTGTGTAGTATGAAAGGCTATTCGAGATCTTTCACCTCGATTTTATTTCCTTTGTTCCACACAAGTATCCTTGGATAAAACGTTTCAGTCTTCTAGGATATACGACCCTAAACTGTGTGGAGATTCCCAATCATATAAATTTAAATTTTGGGGTATTTATTGATCACATGATGTTAAAATTTGAAATGAACCATCTTCATAGTACAATATTGAACTGCATTCCCAACACCCTTATCGTATGAAATTAAATTGCATGCTAATCATTCACATTTTCATGATGTAAAACTACAAGGCATATTTGGACCTTACATAAGTGGTCCTATCCTCCTATGTTCTTTATCTATCATATCATTCATAGTTTTTGGTTTCGTTCACCATTAGTGAAGACACTCCACTGGAAGATGTGTTAGACATTTGATCAGACTAATATGCCTAGACCAATGTGCTCTAATACATGGTTGTGTAATTAAAAGATTGATGGAATCTATTCAAACATTCCATTGATCTATTTCCATGATTTGTGTACCCATTATTTTGATCCTTACCTCCTCCACATCTGAAGGGACACCATAATGGAATGGTATTATGCCATATTGTCACACCTAACTTTCAAGTCCAACACCCTAGAAGACTCTAGACAATAATCTCAGTCAGGTTCCATGTTTTGAAAGTGGTCAGTAGTTGGCCATTATTTGTTTGTCCCAATTCCAGGCAAATGATACAGATTCTATGTTTCGAACAAGGTTAGTAGTTATCCTATATCTCTATTAAACTCTCTTTGTTTTATAGTTTTTGGTCATCATGATTCACATCTCTCTAATCCCCTTTGTTTAGGTTTAATTCAACCCACTAGCATTATCCCATTTATGCACTAGAGCATGTCAAAAAATCAAGTTGGATATTCTAAGACCCTCATTCTACAACCATAGTCTATCTTAAATATGATATTCTTAGTGGTCTGTCAACAATAGTAGGTTCCAAGTAATTGATGATTTCCAAGTACCCTCATATGAAGATAAATCACATGGTCATCCCTTGTTTATCACATCCGGAATGACCCCATGAGATTATGGATTGATTTTTGGTTGTCTAAAAAATATGATCAAATTAAGATAGTAATGAAAGGATTTTTTGACCCTTCAAATTAAGAAAACCTGGATTTCAGGGGGTCATTCACATATCAGAGCCCCCACTATGAAAAATGTGCCTCTATAGATTCACCGTAGCGATCGAGAACTCAAGCTCAACTAGCCTTTACTAAGTGGTCTTGAAGATATACTACCATGCTTCTAGGTATTGACTATCTTCATTAGACTTAGAGAAACCATATTTTACCCTGATTCACTAGAAATCCTTCTAAACCTAACACTTAGCCTATAAATTCTTGATCTGAGCCTCTGTGGACTTAGACTCCACTAGTTGAGCCCTCATACTTCTTGTGATCTCATCCTGAGTAGCATCAACCATCACATTCTCCTGTGAAATCCCCTCTAGAGGAAAATATCTTCTTAATCTTTTTGAAGCCCCTAAGTTCCCTCAATGTTATGTTTAATCCATGTTAGATAGATATCCAACCATTATGCACATGCTTGATTGACAAGGAATCCCCATACCAACATATGAAGAGTTTTGGAATTCATCCCACTGATCCGAAAACTGAATAACTAATGACTAAAAGATCCCATCCCTTGTGGAAATTTTTCTATCCACATGTGAGAGATAAAGTTCCACACATTTATCCACACATTGGGATGGACGACCCGGTTATCCTTAGTGACCTCGGGTCCATAAACCTTAAAATATTCATGTGGCTTAGGCTCATGATGTGTAAAGGTCACCAATATATTTTTGTCTAGATCCTACAAATGAAGGTCTTAAAACATAAGTGTCTAGAAAACTATTCTATTTATAGGAAAGGGAGGATGGATAACTATCCCAGGGAAAAATTCTTCATCAGCCTCTCCACCCATGGTAGAAGTTTTCACTAAACCTTTCGGTACCCCAGAGGTGGACATCATCATCCTAGCTCCCTTAGCTTCCCCTATTGGTGGGGAAATCATAGAATCTTCTCACACAACCACAACTAGTGAAAATTTAGGTACAAGAACATCCAATGTATCCTCCAAAGAAACTTTGTCCTCTAAGAAAGTAACTACCTCTTCTACCATAACATTGGCCCCAATATATTCTTTTGGTGTCACCTCATAAATCAAATTTTCCACCAAAACGTTTTCAGGAGACCTTATTGAGGTCCTTCTCTCAACCCCCTCCATTGAGGGTTTATTCTCAGAAATTTACTCTAGTAGTGTATCTATGGTGGATTTGACCACCATGGTCTCCCTGACTATTTCCACTAGGAGATTAACATACACTGTCACCACATCATCCTTTGCAACCGCTACCTCAGTGAAAGGTGCTTATGATTGATCTTCCGCCACCACACTAATATGAATTGTACTCAAAATCACCCCTTTATGGGTTGAGTTCCTCTCACCCTATGCTCGAGGTCTATCATAGACTTCCCCTTATTCAGTGCTAACTGATTCTTGCATAAGTAAAAGAGTTCCAGGACACAAGATTGAAGATTTAGTAGTGTTAAATGGCATGTAAAGATCACCGAGTTTACTGAACTAGAAGTAGTACACATACCCCCTTCTAAGATCCAATATGCGTCACTTCCCTTTGAGTATTATAGTTTTTCACCTTAGGCCATGCTGAAAGATGCATGACTCACAAGGGAATTTGGATGGGAATACATTCCCAATATAATCCTCATCTGATCTATCAAAGGAATCATAGTACCCCTAGAGTAAATTATGTCCTCCATCTCTACAATATATTGCATCGATTCAGTGTGATGATCATATAATCTTGACTTTTCATGGAATATCCCAGTGAGATATATCCAATAAGTATTGAGATACCATCACACCCCTGAGGAGTGCTGATTTTCTTTAGAAGTTCCCATTCCTATAGTTGTTAGGATACATAGCATCACTTGGAATATTTGGGTGTGGTGATAGAAGGAGGATGGAAAAGTTCTCGAAACTCACCCTGAAAGTGCACTTCATAAACCCTAATCCACTGAAATCAGAAGAGGATTAATGCTCCTTCCTCGCAATCTCCTTGCCATGGAATTCTTGGATCTTATCTGGAAACTTAACTAAAAGTAAATGGTGAAGCAGAATAGATATGAACCTACATAAGAAAAAAATTTGATGGTAAAGGGTATCTCTTTCCTCTAAGCCTTGACGGGTGCTGAGCATACAAATCTGACATCAACAAAGTTAACAAGGATTAATAAAATGGATGATTGAAGTTTTTGTGTTGAATCAGATCCAGTCGCAATACAACAAATATCTCAACTCTGTAAGTTCTCTATCATGGGCCGTTTCGCGTATCTTAAAGGTGATAAACCTAGGTCTTTCTTGGATTTAAAACCTAGAATTGATTCTTGTTAGGGTTTCTCAAATTAGAAATTGGTACCAATTGGTAAAGGCTATTTCTATATTATTTTTTCTTCAAAATATGACCTTGATAGTGTCTGGAACATTGGTAACATTAACCTGAAGCGAGGACTTCTTCGCCTCACAGAGTGGGACTTTGATTTTAATCCTAATCTTCATAGGAACAATTCCACTCAGGTATGGGTTTGGTTTTACAACCTTAATTGGTTTTTTTTGGAACCTGCAAATTCTGAATGATCTCTCTGTTTTAATTGGTAGACCCTTGAAAGTCAATCAAAGAACATTGAATGGGGACCTAGGTCTGTATGCTAGGGTGATGATTGAAGTTAACATCGAAACCAAACCCCCTAAATCTATTACCATTACTACTAATGAATAAAAAATGGTTGTGAACCTGGTGTATGAAAGGCTACCCCCTTTTTGTGAGTTTTTCAAAATAGTAGGACACACAGTTCACAATTGTAAGAAAGTTCATAAGCAACCTCCCCAACCAATCTATATTGGCTGGACAAAAGTTAATATGAATAAGAGGGATAAAGAAACTGTATTTGATAAACCTAAAACATCACAGAAAAGGGAGGAAAAATGGGTTTTCAAGACCAATCCCTTTGGACATTTGGAATCTGAAAAAGGCAAAGCATGGGTTGACCTAGATGAAGAACAGGAAATTAAAATTATTGAACATGATATTAGAGATGACATTGAAGAGGATGTCCAAGGTATTATTTCACACCCACAAACTGACTTGGATCTAGTAGGTCCTACTTCAGAGGATTCTGCTCTTTTGAACCCACTTTTAATTGGATGAAAAACTGATCCACCTGATCAGTGTAATAAGACTCATGACCTCTCAAAATTCTCTAGTAAAGAGCATAATCCTCCCTCTGATAACCAAACCTCTTCATCGGAAAACACTACCCTAGATGCACAACCCTCCTCTGAAAAAGAGGGGGAACAAGATTATAGGGCTGCCCTACTGTCCTCTAAGAGCAACAAGGATAGGATGCATGAATGTAGGGAGATCCTCCCAGAACAACCTGGGAGGATGATTTCTACTCCCTTTATAAGATGTCTGGCTGCCCGGGATATGCAACCTGCTACTTTGCATGATTCCATAGGGCACCGACTAGTTTCTCCTTCAAACAAGCTCACTTTCTCGGACTCTTACACCCAGGGTGAAAAATATATAATTTTTTGGGCAGTGTAGATGCTTCTAACCCCCATCTGTAAAATCAATCATTGCAGGTTACAAATATTAGTACTCCAAGGGAGGCTTCTTCTAGAATCTCAACAAGGTCAATGACCGCAGGATCCAAAAATAAAGGGGGAAAACCCCTCCAAAAAAGGTACAAAAGAATATGTTATACTGTAATTGTCAGAGTATTTCCAACCCTAACACCTTTAATGTTTTAAACTGGTTTATTAATACTCACTACCCTAAACGTTTGGATATTGCTGAACCGAAAGTCAATTATGCCTCTATATTCAAACACTCGTCCCCCTATGGTTCCTCTTTCCTAGGGGATTGCAGTAATGCTATAGCTACTGAATATTTATGGTTATTTGCTAACTCTTCTTTTTATAATGTCGGTGTTTATAACCGCTCTAATCAAACTATTACCTATGATTTTATTTTTGAGCATGCACATATTTAAAATACATTTGTTTATGCTTGTAATAGATACCAAGATAGAAGATCTCTTTGGAACGAGCTCACCCGACTCAGTAACACTATCCACAATCCTTGGTGTATAGTTGGGGACTTCAATGCTATTTTAGCTCCTAGTGAGAAAGTAGGCCCTCCGCATGACTCCATCTCCACTAGGGAATTTAAAACTTTCATTGAACTTAATAACCTTACAGAGGTTAATATAATGGGTTTTAAATTCCCCTGGTATAGAAAAAATTATAATAGGATAGTGCTAGTAAACTTGACAGGGCTTTCACTAATGATCATGCCCGGGATAAATGGGATAACATTTCTAGTATCACTCCTATGAAGATTGCTTCAGATCACCATCCCAAATTTGTTATCTTTTCCCACAACACTAAAAATCCTAGGACCCCTTTCAGATATAACACTGCCTAGTCATCTGGCCTAGACTTTATGAATATCATCAAAAAGTCATGGGCTAATATGCATAGTATTAATGATTCGTTTTCCTGTCCGGTGAAATTGAAAATGCTGCCCGGTGAAATTGAAAATGCTTAAGAAAGTCCTCAAAAACTGGTGAAAATCTAAAGAAAATGAAATAGACAATAATATCACCCTTTTGAAAAAAAAACATACTCAAATTCAAAAGGGTAGAACCTCCTCTAACTTCACTCTAGAATCCCAACATGAAAGTAACATTTCTCCTAAACTTATCACTCTGCTCAACTTTAAGGACAACCTCAAAATGAAAATCTTTAAATCCAAATGGCTGAATAATGGGGATAAGAACGCTAAATTTTACAATGCCCTCCATAGAGTTAGAAAAGTCTATAGGCTGCTAGCCTATCTTAGAGAGGGGGGGGGGGGGGGGGTCAGATTCTTGACACTAAGGAAAGCATTGCCAATCATGTGATAGCTTACTTTCACAATCTCTTCAATGGAACTGTGATTTATAAATATATTATGCCTAATGTCATTCCCAAGATGGTTACTGATGAAGAGAACTCTTTGCTTAATAATATTCCTTTTGACCAGGAAATTAAAGACACTGTTTTTAGCCAAAACTCAGATGGTGCTCCTGGACCGAATGGTTTTAATAATGGGTTCTATAAAAAACACAGGGATGTAATTCAGGATGATATCTGTCGCATGGTGAAAACTTTCTTTTCTAGAGGCATTCTTCCTCATGGTTTAAATTCTAAATTCCTTATCCTTATCCCTAAAAATTAGAATGCGGATGAATTACACCTCTTCCGACCCATTTCCCTCATAAACTCTCTCTTCAAGATTATCCCCAAATTAATTTCCAATAGAATTGCTTCTATTAGCAATAGAATTGTCTCCTGGAATCAATTTGGATTTATAAAAGGAAGATCTATGTAAGACTATATTTGTCTTGCCTCTAAATCCAAAAATATCTTAAACAGAAAAAATCGAGGAGGGAATGCTTCCATTAAACATGACATTGAAAAGGGTTTTGATACCATTGATTGGAATTTCATATATAAAGTCCTTATGCAATTTGGATTTAATGATAAATTTATAAACAAAATAAAACCCCTTTTTAATTTGTCCCACATTTACATCCTTATTAATGGATCCCCTAAAGGTTATTTTAATTACTCCAAGTGATTTAGAAAAGGTGAACCTCTCTTAGATATTCTCTTCTCCATTGCTGAAGACTATTTAAGTAGACTGCTTACACACTCGATAGAAAACGGTATCATCAAACCTATTATTGACTCTAGAAACATGAATGACCCCTCACACCTTCTTTATGCTGATGACATTATTCTTTTTAATCAGGGGGACAAAAGAAATGTTAATAATATTAAATCCATCATTCTTCACTACCAAGAAGTGTCTGGTCAACACATCAACTGGGGAAAATATTTCATTTACATTGGTAAATACTTTCCCTCCGATAGGAAACTCAACATCACCAATACCTTAGGTGTTATGGAGGTCTTCTTACCCTTCACTTATCTTGGTGTTCCTATGTTTTGGGTTATACACAAAGTGGCTTACTTCTCCCCCATCAATGATCAAACGCTTTGAAACCTTTCTTCTTGGAAGGGTAAGAACCTCTCGATGGCTGGGAGAATTTTTATGGTTAATTCCACTATTGTATCCAAATTGGTTTACTCTATGATGATTTAAAAATGGATGAAAATTCTCTTAAAGTTCATTAATGTTTCTATTAAAACTTTGTTTGGACTGGGAGTACTCTAGAGAGAAAACTGGTCACTGTCCCCTGGGCGACTTTCTGGAAACCGATTGATAAAGTGGGTATTGGTATTAAGAATCTTTCTAATTTTAATGTAGCTCTTCAATAAAAGCTCACGTGGAACCTCATTCATAAGAACTATCCTTCCACGGATTTTCTTAGGGCTCGTTTCCTTAACAAACTTATAAATAAACACTCTCACTTTCTCACATCCTCTATTTGGCCCACCATTAAAAACACCTTCACTTCTATTATGACAAATTCCAGATGGATGGTTTGAAAAGATTCAAATTTAATGTTTTGGTTGGATAACTGGACCGATGCTCCCCTAGTCTCTTTAATGCCCAACAATCAACCTCCTATCCACTCAAATGACAACATTAAAAATGTCATGCATTTTCAAAAGCCATGTTTACCAGTGGATATCAAATACATTGTTGAAAGCTATCTCTTCACTAATACGGATGAATTTCTTATTTGGGAAACTACACACAATGGGGTCCTTGAATCTAAAAATTACTACAATCACTTTTTCAACAATGATGACAAAAATTTAACCTGGTTAAAAATATTCAATAAAGCATGGTTAAAACCCTTGAGATTCACTCTAGTTTGGCATATTTCCCATGGAAGAATCCCCACGGATACCTGCTTACAAGATTTCGGGGTTAATATATGTTCTAAATTCCGTATGTGTAATCAAAACCAAAAATATATTAATCACCTCTTTCTTTATTGTGATGCGGAAACGGCTCTCTGACATTATATTTTCGACATTTTTGAGTGCAGATGGTTGTTTTGTAGTTCTATTTCCTTGTAGCTACACCAGTGTATGGACCTACCTGACTCCCAATAGATCAAGAATATTTTTGTCACATATGTAGTAGAGCTTCTTCCTGTGATTTGGTATGGTAGAAATAATATTACCTTTCATAATAACTCATTCAAGATAAATGCAAGTAAAATGAGAATTCTCATCGCAATTCGAGAGGCGGTTCTGATTCGAAATGATCTTGGAAAAAACTCGATGTGTGACCTTGGGATTATTTGGCGTATTGGGATTTATGGGAATTACCCTCACCCTAGATCTACCTTTGAAGTTTTTTGGCAGCCCCCTCCACCTAGATGGATCAAAATCAATGTGGATGGTGCCTCTAAAGGAAACCCTGGCCCAGTGGGTTGTGGAGCCATCTTCAGAAATCACCTTGACCAGACACTCGACTGCTTCTATGGATCTTGTGGTTTTTCTTCCTCTTTGAAAGTCGATATGATGAGCGTTATCCATGCTATCCCATTTTCCAAGCTACACAACCAGAATAACATCTGGATCGAAAGTGACTCCACTACGATTGTCCAGGCTATCTAAAATGGTACCATGTATCTTGCTTGGATGCTCACTGCGCGCTGGATAGACTGCATGAACTCTCTTTCAGATATCAACTTCACCGTCATTCATACGTAACGTGAAGCAATGAAGATCGACGATGGGATTACTAATATTGGTGTTGCTCAAGGTATTCTCTCGAGGGATGATCTTCCTCCTGAGTTGCTCCTGCTTTATGCTGGGGATGTAAAAAAATTCCTTATTTCAGACATGTGTAACTGTTTGTTTTTTTATCAATAAAATTTGTGTTCTGGTTGTTGACCATAACTCTACCTTAAATAAATGTGGAATATTTGGGCAATGAACTCGTTTCCTTTTCCCTTGAACATGAAACCTCAAGATCTCCCAAATGGGTTCCCTTCTTATCATTCCCACCTACTCGGGAGCTATGAGCCTGGTTCTGTTCCTCTCCCTACAACTCCTATATGTTCAGACCTAGGGGCTGTTGGACCCCTGCTGTCATCCTACCAACTGGACCAACTTTATAGCTATGAAAACCAGCAACCACCATTCATCCATCACCTCAAAGTGGATAGACCACCCCTTTATTGAATCAGGTGTCCCACTACCTCAACACGACTCTAGGGTAATCTCTCACCCAACTCTACACATAGTCATGAATAAGACTATACACAGTAGTTGGTGGAAGTTGCCCATTTTTCATCTTTTTTTTATCTTCATGAATGACCATGCACCATGGATACCTCATCAATGAAGGGTGAAACTCATGATGCACCTATGAGTACACCTTTAGGGTCAAACTTTGCTAATAATTGAACTATCTTGAAAACTGGTGTGGATTCTATGGCTTAGAAACTAGCTCGCAGTCGAATCTTTCTACCAGTACCCCAATTCAAAAGACATAGAAGTATGATCTATTCTACTTAGTACCTACACAGTTATTTTTCCCCACACACATTGGTTGGGAGAATGGGTGAAATATGAAGTGCTCTTCCATCCCGACCTTATCAGGCACTTCCCTTTGCTGCCACCCAACTATGTGTGCTGCCACCCAACTATGTGTGCTGCCACCCAACTATACTGGAAGTGAAAAGGCCCACACACATGAAATTCCATCTTCCCTTTGCTGATGTGCCAATGAAACTTCCATAAATTTTCCAATACTGGGATAAAAAGGTTTACATTATTCCCTGTTGATAGCATCACCACCATTATAAAGGTTCTTGGACGCAACCCCATGTGTTCATCCCTCACTGGGAGAATCCAACCACAAATGAGTGATGCGATGAATCCTTCCAGTATGACTATGGTTGAGATTCAGTATTGAAACTATATCCCCACATATGCCACTGTCTTGCTTCCATAATCCACAAGTAAGAGCCCTTCTTGGCCCACTGGTATCCTCTGGGACATGTGTGTGGCATCATCAGGAACTTCCTTTCTAAATCTTACCCCCTAGTGGCCCCTCTATTGGTATGTTCAAGAAATATATGAACCATTTCTTAAAGGGAATGCCTATTGTCCATGAATTCTCTTAATCAGTTCCCTATAACAGATCTATAATCTCCTTCCCAAAGGATGAAAACTTCACTTGTTCCCCCCGACATTCTCTCCTAGGAGGAATTCATCATACATCTCCCCCAGGACAAGGATCCTAGAGATATAGTGAAAGACCCATTGGATGATGCTGACCTCCCTTTGATGTAAGTGGAATGTATTAGTGTAACACCCCAAGATTTTATGAGAAATATTCTTTTTAATTTCTTTGATGTCTTCTGTTTTATGCTTCACCAATATTACCTTGTGCTATACGAAACATTGTATTAGCTTGTAGTATATGCAATAACATTCTTGGCCTGTGTTGCACACAATTTCAAGTTATTTTGAATAAAATTCATTTTACACAACACCAGTTATATATTTTGATCAATGTATAAATGAACTATATTTTGATTATGTTATATGCGAAACCAAAGGAATCTTTCACTACCCGCAACCCTGACTTGGCTTTCATTACACGCAATAACGAACTTCTTCTATAGTGTGTGTTGTACACAATACCGTGTTTCACTAAATAATGATATATTATAATATTATTATGAACGAGCCATTATAAATAGTATTAACCACAATTTGAATTTTATAACATTATAATTCATCATACACATTTTCTAGATCATGGTATGAGAAAAAAATAATTTTTTCGGGTAAAATAAGTATTAAAAAAAAATGCAGTTTTGCCGCCATTTGATGGAGCACCCATTTTTAATATAGTTTTTGAAATGTTTATACTTTCAATTTCAAAAAATAAAATTCTTCTTTGTAACCAGGATATAAAAATTTACTTTGGATAAATTTTTGATATTTTTCTGATAAGTTTCTTATTTTCATGAATAGTAAAAAATGCTAAATTTTAATTAAAAACAACTTTTTTCATCAAGATAATTTATATGGTTAAATTATAATATTTAATGGTTTTAAAGTATAAATAGAATATATTTTTGCCATTTAATATAATTTATGTCATTAGCATTAATTTGACATTGAATTCATAGAAAAAATCATTTCAATCTTTTGCAATGTTTTAAAGAAAAACCCGTTATTTTCGACCACATGATTAATTTTAAATTAATTTCTGCAACTTTTGTGTCTTGAATTTGGAAAAATGGATTCCATATTTGGAATCATTAGGTCCAAATTATTTTAATAGGCTTCTTTTATTTTTCATAATTATGAATAGTAACTACGGTAAATTTTATTTACCATAGTTAAAGGTAAATCAGGTAATTAAGGGTAAATATAATATTATAAAATTACCCTAACACTTGTCTTAAGATAATTGGATTATTATATTTAGTCATAAAATATACTTTGGTTGAAATGGTATCTATTGAAACCCACTTGTATGTGATTAAGACCTTTTATTAATTTTATTTAAAGGAAAGTGAAATATATCTCACTCATAATTTAATAATTAGATTATTTTTAATATAATGTTATACAGAATCTATATTCTATTATAAATACTCATTTTAAAGATAATTTTTTTATTTATCACGGTAATTTATTTGTAATTTTTAAGAAATATTTAATTACCTTAATTACTTATACATTAATGATGTAGAAATTATTTATTTAATGAAAAATCAATAATATAGTTTTTATTAAAATAATAATACACATCATAAGGCCCTAACACCTGAAAAAAAAAACTTATTTTTCGTGTATATATAAACCATAATCATCCAATGGTTGAATATTTTATTATTTGGAGCTTTATAAAAGCAATTATGACACTTATATTATTTTATTTTAAATGATATCAAAGTTGTCACCTTCATAATTTAATAAATATAATAATTTAAATGTTGTAATTTTAAGATGATAAATTTTAGTAAAAGTATTTTTATGAAATTTATTATATTTACCTTCATCATAGGATTTTATTTTTAATTTTTATGCAAAAAATAAGTATATTAAGTAATTATAGAAAAATGTTGTAGTAAATATTTTATTAAGAGAAATATCAAATAAATGGTATTAAAAATATTATAATAAATAATATATGAACTAATTAATGTTCTCAAAAAAAAATTTATAGATGAATATAAAATTTTAGGAATCTATTAAATATTTTTGTTCGAATATATTTTCTGTGTGGATTTTATTTAAATTAAAATAAATGAATAATGTCCAAATTGACACTATTGATATTTTATAAAAAGAACATATTATTAAATTGTTTAAAAATCACAAAAATATTTAACAATTATATATTGAAATATATATGGTCTAAAATATCATTAAATATCAAATTATGGAAAATTAACAACACATAAGTAAGTATTTGTAATGATTTAAAATTTAGAATATTATTACCACAAATAAAATTAAATAGATTAAATAAGGATAAATCAAAATAATAAGGTTTAAAATAAACTTAAAACATGTATAAATTTTGGTGGTTGATGAGATTACAACCCTGTCCCATATCATATTCTAATTGATTCATTTTTGGAGGTTTTATGTGGGGTTTTATTTTATTATTAATTAATATTTTAGAGGTTTCCAAAAGTGCCACTCTCCTCTCTTCTAAAAGGGCACCTCCTCCCTCTCTTATTCACAACATTTTGAGACTTCATTCTTGGAAAAAAACAGTCCATTTCTCTTCTACACTTCCATATAAACATACTTCAGGTCCTGGTCTTCTTTAAAGACCAACTTTAGTTCCCTAAGAGAAGGTTTAGAACAGGCGCGTCGAAGAAGAGGTAATATCCTTTCCGATTCTTTCAAATTTATTTCTTTTGATACATCCTATTATTTATTTGTTTCACTATGAAGTAATAACATCAGTATCAATCATATACTTATATGTTATTATAAATATGAAACAACCCAATTTCACCATCTATCCATCCTACGGAAAATGAAATCACCGTGTGTGCGTACAGACGGCTTACCGTCTCCACGTCGTGGTGTAATATGTTTTTCCACCACCACCTTAATTGGATGGGTATAATGGTGGAAATAATAACTATAAATGATTATTATAACATGATACCAATTCTGAGATATTATATACTCCACTAAAATACCATTCAATAATTATGGGAATGATATCGTCGCTCGTGCGTACGTACGGATTACCATCTCCACGACGTGATGAGATTAATTCTCTATGTTAACCATTCAAGAATGAGTATAAAGTATATATAATAAATAATCATGAACTATATGACATAATAATGATACTATATTTATTTATATGTTATTTACTTACTTCCATTCAATTTAATAAGGAAACAAAAACAACATTCATTCGTACGTACGACCCATCGTCTCCATGAATAGTGTATTTCATTCCATTTTTCGATCTATCATATATATTTATATGTGGAATATATATGATATATAAATCATTTTTTACATTCTGGAATTAATTAAATTAGGATATAAGTAATAATATGAAGAACAACAAGTCCAAACACATATGAAAAATGAAACGATTTTTCCCAAAATGCTGCTTTGACATGGAATTGACAAACGAATGGGTAATATATAGTCATAAGTGAATCATATATGATATCATAAATATTATTATGGTCCTGTTACAAGTTAATAATATTTTTAAACCCACTATATAGGAGTTTCAGAAATGTACGGAAGAAATTGGACCTAAGGTAAGGGATAATTATTCCAATCTCGTTCTTATTCGAGATTGTTTATTCGTAAGTATTTACTGGGGTTACATTTAACACTCATGTCAATGTTTTATAAAACACAGGTTTTCATAAAGTTTTTACTATTCTTACATGTATATTTAAAGTCATGTTTACCCATTTTTGACTTTTACTATGTGGTATGGAACAAATATTTCTTTTGTTTACCATACGAGGTACTTTGTGAATTTTATGGAAAATATACGAGAGGAATGTTTTTTTAACTTATACGGCATGAACAGATTTTTATGGTTTCATAAAGCCTTATTTTCATAAAGCTTCCTCTATAATATTTCATTATTATTTTCAACAAAAATCATTTTCTTTTAAAATTGCATGGAATTTTGTGAAAAGAAAATGATTTTGAAAAAAGAATGGATATTTTATTCAAGAATTCATTTCAAGTGTTTTATGAAAACTATTTTCCATCTAAGATGACATTATTTAGTATGTTTATGTTTAAAGAATAATGTATCTATTATTTAACTGGTTTGATTTTTCATATGATGAAATGATATCTATTTGTTTTATATGGATTATGTTGTGATGGGATGATGTTTATGAAACCTATTTTATTCACTGGGTTATGATAAATGATTTATGTTTATTTTTTGGCACACAAAATAATGATTTCATTATGATATGGGTGAGACATATATCTCCCTCCAATGCATTGGGTAGAGATTTATATCTCATGAGACAGACATGGCTGTAACGGTAAGTAAACCCGGTTCTGTAATGGACTTTGTCCACTATGATGGTCTTGGAAGCAATGCCTTGGCTACTATGGAAATAATAACATGTGATCAGTGGTTTGACACAATTACATGTTTTATTCCCATGATATTTTATCATGATTAAGGTTCCTTTATAATATATTCCTTACGTACTGCCATGATTTATTTAACAACTCAAGATTTTTATGTTTAAAAATTATGTTCATGTTTTGAAATTCAAACCTATATGGTTTGTTTTATTTTCTCCATGCTTACCCTTAATGGGAATTTGAGCTCACCCTTTTTATGTTTTCTTTTCCCCGGGATATAAAGAATGGTTTTAGGTAAGAAAACAAAAGGGAAAGATCTTTATGGGAGATGTTGAGGATATTTCACCATTATTAGAAGATTGTGTTCCAAGTTTCCAAAGACACTAAACTATTAAGATCCTTGGGTGTCTGTTTTTGTTATGTATTAAGTATTCTGAAAAATTAATGTAATGTCTATGTAAGTCAAGATTGGGTCTCTATAGTTGGTATCGGAGGACAGGTTTAGTTAACCTTTGGAAGATATGATACGTAATCTTTAGTGAGATCCCTAGATATATTTCTAAGGTATATCTAGGGATGTCCCTAAGGTTAAGTATAAGTATAGGTTACAATCCTAGAATTATGATAACAATCATGAATAACCCAATATTAAACCTAAGATGTTAGAGATTGAAATCACTCTCCTTGATTAAGTTATTTTCCTAGTATGATTTTTTCCTCTCACACTATTCTTTTTGGGGTTTAAAAAATGGATGGAAATAGGAAGATTCACGATAATGGAGGATATGATAGAAAATGGAATGACATTATTCATGGGAAACCAAATGAAATGGTATTTGGAAGGAAAAAAATCGTTATTATGCCTAATCATCAATCTCATAATATGATCAATAATCTCAACTTTGGTAAGCTTCCTGACTCATCTAATAAGAGAAAGATGTAGTTTCATGATGTTCATAGTGGAAAGAAAGTTAAATTTTCCTCTTGAAAATCATGTGGGAAGACGCATCAGGGAGAATGTTTCAAAGGAACTGGAAGATGATTTGGGTGTGGAAAAGAAGGAAACAAATCCAGTAATAGTAATGGAAACGGTTCAATTAACACAATGGACAAGGATAATGGTATTTCTAAGACATCAACAATGGTTAAATGTTTTAAATGTGGAATGTATGTGCATTATGCAAACCAATTCCCTAAGGGAAAATTTCATGAAGAGAATCAGCATAGTCATATGGGTAGTATTTATGTTGATGATGATGAAGAGACTACAAATGATATATGAGATGAAAGAAGAGTTGAGGAATAAAACTATTAAGCTCGGTCAATGGTTTAAGAATGTAGTATAATGATTTCATGTTTATCAAGAATAATTTATGGTACTATGGAATAAAGAAAAATATAATGATTTTTACACTATTTTTTTTCCTTCAGTATTTTAAAGTATATGTTGAATGGTACTGGTAACCATGAAAAGTTATTAAATTTTTTTTGGAAGGAAGATGATATGTAGTACCCCCGATTTCTATAATGTAACCCTTACTTGATGATTTTCTTGGTTTTAAAAGTTAAGGGTGATGTATGGGAGAGTCGAGAGATCCTGGATTGAAGTTTGAAGAAAAGGGGAAGGCGCACGGGTGACACACTGTTTGTCTAAACCATGCAGCCAAACCGTGCGTGGCTGATTGAGGAGGAAGTGGCTTCCGCACGGTCGACGCACGGTTAGGGGAAACCGTGCAATGAGGCCGTGCGAGAAGGGTGGCCGAGGTAGTAGCTAACACACGGTTAGCACACGGTATGTCAAACCATGCGGACTAACCATGCATGCACTTAAATTAGATCTTTGAATTGTGGATCTAACTCATTTTTCCTATAATTGCCTCATTAAAGATCCTAAGTAGCCATAACTCGGGATTACTCTCCCTTGAAGGTTGGAAAACTTCTCCCAAGCATTCTGGAGGTGATCCGAAGGCTTCTCTTGGCGAATCAAAGCCGGATTCTTGAGGTATGTGATCGTTCTCTGTAGTTCTTGAATGGTTTCTTAGATCTACTTAGATATAGTTCTCTCTTTCTCTTGGTTTCTTAGATCTATGCCCATTATGGGTAGACCTAAGTATTGGGATTCCAAATATGTTGAGATTTGGTCTTAGTTGTGTTAGTAGAAGAGATCTAAGGAGGATTCTTGGAGAATTGACCCGGTGTTCGTGAGTGTTCTTCGTCCGTTGCTTGGTTTCGCCTTTTTTGTTGAGGTATGAGGCTTAAATATCGACTCCTATTGTTAGAATTGATTGTATTAGTTTCAAATTGGGTTATTTGAATGGAATTTATTGTGAAAATCATGGAATAAATCTTCTTTAGTGATGATTTTATGGTTTTAGTGAAATTGTGAAATCATGGTGATTTTTTGTGCAAAGTGAATTGGCTTCTTGAATTTAAAATGATGATTTTAAATTGTAGAATTGCTGGGATTGTAATTGGTTTTATGAAAGATGGGTTTTCAATAAAAAGAGAGTTTTATTGAAATGGGTTGGAATTGAAATGGGTTGGCTTTGAAATGGTTTTGATGGAAATGGTTTTCAATAAAAAGGTATTTTTATTGAAAGAGTGTTTTGGCAGGATTGATGGGAATATGTGGTGTTTGTTCATATTGAATTCGGGGATAGATAAGATTTAGGAGTATCCCCCATCAGTGTTGGGATGGATAAGGGTTGGGGATCGCCGTCGTCAAACATTCATATTGCATTCAGGATAGATAAGGGTTAGGGGTCTCCCCCATCAGTGTTGGGAGGATAACGGTTAGGGCTCTCCCCCGTCAAGAATTCATGTGCATTTGGGTTGGATAAGGGTAATAAGTATCCCCATCATGGTTGGGATGGACAAGGGTTAGGGCTTCTCCCCTCTTCCAGGTAGCTTGCAAGGTTGGTTGCATGGGTTTGTAGTAATGGTTGGGTATGCCAACAAGGGATGTTTTGTGAGATTGTTCTAAAGCTTGATTGATGATTTTTATGAAAAAATGACTTGATGGGAAACTGGTTTCAATTGCTTTGGTTACAAATGGTTTTGGAATCTTTTTTATATTTAGTTATAAAATTCTTTTGAGAAAATGTTTTATATAAATTGTTTTTATATCAAAGTGGCTAACTATTCTATCCTAGTGGCGTGAGTAGGGAAGTCATTGTGAAAAACCTACTGAGTTTTATACTCACCCTTTTTTGGCACATTGGTGCTTTTTCAGATGTCGTATTCTAGGACACATGTAAAGGTAAAGCATCTCATTACTAGTGACTCGTGGTTATGTTTGGGAGATGCTGTAGAGCTTGGAACTTGTGGACCACAGAGTCATGGTGTCTTTTGAGAGTCTTAAGTTTTTCTTCCGCTATGTATTTTGATATTTGGTTTGGTCTTCCGCTGTTGTGTACTATGAAGTGGTTTAACATAACTGAATTTGTTGATTGGTCTTTCATTTATTCATGCATCATATAGTGAATGGTTAATGGATTGGTTTATTTTCTTAAAGGGTAAATCATCCCCCAATTGTATTTGAAACCCTTTGGAATTTATTTCCAGCCTTTGGCATCTTGGGGATGTCGCTTAAGGCCAAGTAATGACTCGTTGAGCTCTAAAGCCAATGAGAATTGGCGGGTGATTACAAATGGTATCAGCTTGTTCGGTCCTTACCTAACAAGTAGTCATCGATGCTCTCAGTCATGGAGTTAAAATTCCTTTTTGTCTATTCCTTAGGTTGGAATCTTTAACAGGAGTAGGATTGTCAGAACATGAAAGGTATATCATAAAACGACGTAGCTAACCCCTTTATGATGAACTTCAAGTTACCAGGGTGTTGGGTACATTTGTGTTTTGGATACACTTCTAGAATGTTGGGAAATATCATTGTCATGGGTTTAGACAATGATATGAGCATGACATGCATTGTGGAAGAATGACTTCCCACTAGGATTCAATATTTCATTGTGAGGAATGAGTAAGGATTTTGTGCATGGTGCCAATTTTTGAAAAACGCAGAAATTGTTTTCAAGTGAACGATTTTGAAAACAAGGAATTTGGTGCATTTGGAAAACAGGTTGATTTTCAAAAAGTTTGTTGAATGTTTTCAAAAAATGGTTGAACATGGAAAAAGGTTTTTTTTTGGAAAAACAGTGTTGTGATAGATGAGGTGATAGAATTTGAAATGCAAAGCCAACAGTTGCTAGAGAGTGAGATTGACAGAGTTCGTTGTCCGTTTAGAAAATGGAAAATTTGGAAAGGTGGAAATACTCATTGTGATAGTGTTGTCTAATGTGATTAGAAATGCTTGATGTCTAAAGAAGTGAGACTCAAGGTTGATTGTTCTATTTATAGATATCAGGTAGGTGTCATAGAGACCAACCAGAAGTAGCCGATGAAAACGTGGTTGCACCGAGCCCTAGGTGAACTAGCAGTTAGTCTTGAGCATAGTGAAAGTTTTCCAAGATATGGGAAGTGTGAATAGAGGGGAATAAAAAAGAATGTTGATTATGCGGCTCAGATCCAAAAGCAGGATCCACCTGTCTTTAGGGGTGATTCCGACCTGGAAAGGGAAGAGACGTGGCTATCCAGAATGAACAGAATTTACAAATTCATGGGTACACAAGTAGAGATGAATGTAAAGCCATAAACGTGTAAGCTATAAGATATTTCTATTCAGTGTTGGGAGTTGTTATTCCAAGAGGGAAAATACCAGGGTATGATGTGGGAAGGTTTTTGAAGAGTTTCTTAATAAACAATTCTACCCACATACATTTAGAATTCGGCGCACAACTGATTTCTTTAGTCTGAAGCAAGAGTATATGTTGGTGATGGTGTATGCAACTAAGTTTATGACCTTAGTGCGGTTTAAACATGAGGTTGCGGGTAGCATGTTGTTGAAGGCAAAGATATTTGAAGCGGGGTTAAGGTAAGAGATCCATTCAAAATAGCAGTGCTGTGTATCAGTGATTACACAGAGATGGTGAATCGAGCATCGGTGACTGAGCGTGATCTATTGGGAGCATCAAGTAGAGGAAGCATGGTGGTACCCATGGGGAAGAGTGGGAACTCTAATGTTGGGTTCAAGACGAGTTTACGATTGATCTCCTTCTGGGGACTAATCCTAGATCACTTCCATCTTACCGAATGGCACCTACTAAGTTGTGGGAATTGAAAGTGTAGTTAGAGGAGCTGGAAAGAAAGGGTTTCATTCGACCAAGTACATCTCCGTGGGTAGCACCAGTTTTGTTCATGAAGAATGCATATGGAACTCTTCAGATGTGTGTTATTTTTCATAAGCTTAACCAAGTTACGATAAAGAATAGATATAGCCACTACAAATATGTAGTCATGCCTTTCAGTCTAACGAATTCACCAGTGGTCTTCATGGCTTTGATGAATTGTATATTTCAGCGATATCTGGATTATTTTGTTGTTTTGTTTGTGGATGAAATATTGGTGTATTCAAGAACAAGGGATGAGCTTGAGACCCACTTGGATATAGTCTTGGAAATCTTGAGAGAACATCGGTTTTATTCCAAATTATCAAAGTGCAATTTTTGGATACAATAGGTATGTTTTCTGGGCCATGTTGTTTCTGAAAAAGGTGTTTAAGTGGATCCAGAAATGATAGAAGCTATTCTTTCTTGGAAACCACCGAAGATTGTCTTTGAAATAATAAGTTTTCTTGGTCTAGCTGGTTATTACTGACACTTTTTCCGTGAATTCTCATGACTAGCTTCGCCTATGACAGCATTGACAAAGAAGAACAATGTATTTCAATGGACTGAGTAATGTAAGAGATCTTTTCAATAGTTGAACGTTCGGATTACATCAGCACCTATCTTAATCTTTCCAGAATCAGGGCAAGGATACATGGTGTATTGTGATGCTTAATGTAGAGACCCAAAGCTTGACGTACATGTACATTAAATTAATTTTGCGGAATACTTAGTACATTACAAAAACACACACACAAGGACCGTAATAGTTTAGTGTCTTTGGAAACTCAGAATATAATCTTCTAATCGTGGTGAAATATCTTCAACATCTCCCATAAACATCTTCTTTTTTTTTACCTAAAACCTTTCTTTATATCCTGGGGAAAAGAAAACATAAAAGGGTGAGCTCAAATGCTCAGTAAGGGTAAACAAAAGAAATATCAATCACATCATATTCATAAGAACATAACTTTTTGGAAATCTTAACCTGCAAAAGAGAGCATAATTTCATAACATGGAATAAATCATGGTAGTGAAATATAATAACAATAATCATAACTTAAAACATGAAACATTGTGGCATTCACACATAATCATAGAGAATCATTTCTTGTTAGTCAAGACTCATTGCCAAGACTATCTTAGTGGAGAAAGTCCCTTTCTGAATCGAGTAACCCTCGTTTCAGTCCTGTTTCACTGAACCGGTATAACCTACCATTCCAGCCATGTCTATCTCATGAGATATAAAATCTTTACCCAATGCATTGGAGGGAGATATAGGTCCCACCCATCTTATAATGAATCCTTTCTTATGTGTGCCACATAATCATAAACCATACATCATAGCATAACCCATGTAATAAAAATGGGATTCTTAAACAACATGACATCATAAAACAATTCATATAAGATAAAGGAATTAATAAAAATATTTCCATCACAACATAATCAAACCAATGTAATAATAGGGATAAAAATAGAACCCTTTTATTATCTTATATGGAAAATAATTTTGATAAAATACTTGAACTCCATTCTTGAGGAAAATATCCTTTCTACTTCAAAAACATTTTTCCTTTCATAACATGTCATACGACTTTAAAATAAAAGAAGTTGATTAAAAATAAACTTGAAAACTTGTAAAGGAAGTTTCTTGGAAATAATGTTTTAAAAATCCATTCATTCTGTATAAGTTAAAAAAACATTCTTCGTACTTTTTTCGGAAAAGTAAAAAAGTACCTCGTACGAAAAAAGACAAAAGATTCCTTTCATGTCTTTTACTAAAAACTCACCGAAGGGTAAAATTGGATTTAAACAATTGTAGGTGGATGGAAATAATATTACATATTGATGAAACATGGATGTGGATGATAAAATACACCCCAGTAAATGCCAAAGTATAAATAATCTTGGATAAAAATGAGATTGTGATATTTCCCTTACCTTAGGTCCGACTTGCTTTGTAAGTGTCCGAACCTCCTCTTTTTGACGCGCCTTTTCTTAGCTTCCACATAAAGAACTAAGGATGGTCTTTGAAGAAGACCAGGACCTCTAGGATGATACTAGGGAAGTGGATAAGGTATTTTGGCAGGGGTTGGCCGAGCTTGAGTGCTCAAATTGGTGTGAGGAGGAGGGGTAGGAGGTGCCCTTTTATAAGGGAGGAGAGGGGCACCTTAGGAATATCTCAAAATATTATTTTATATTAAAGTCAAAATAGGATTATAATGATTCCAAAGGGTCTTATTTAGAAGCTAAAGTGGGGATGGGTCGAAATCCTATCAACCAATAGTATTTAGACAAGTTTAGGGTATTATTTTAACCTTATCAATTAGATTTAACTCTAAGATAAATAATTTAACTTTTACCGTGTCTTTTTGTTTTCTTTCACTATATGGTTAATAAACTTACTATAACATGCAAAACGAACCCCAAATTGTTTATTATTAATATATATATCCTTATCTAAGTCATTTGGCCGAACCTTAGATTTTTAGGAATAAAATAACAATTAATAATATAATATTTCATTTAAAAACTATTTTGTGTCAATTTTGACACTATTTGATATATGATTTTTGTGAAAGTCATAACAGAAATTATATTTTCGAACCAAGTTGATTACATCAACACTAATATATCATAGTAACCTTGAAAATTAGTGGAATTCATAAAAAGTCTCAAATTACATTTATTTTGGTGTTTATAACATCAATTATGTCAATATTTCATAAATAAGATAATTACTGCATCATCTTTGTGTCATAAATAAATTAACTTATTTGAGGTCTAAAAATTACAAATAAAATACCATTATGTAGGAAATCTTTTTATCTTTCTAATTAATATTTACAATAGAATTTATCTTATGTACAACCTTATATAAAAAATGTTTTAGTAAATAAACTTTGATTTTAACTCTTTTAACTCTTCTTTGAATTAAATAATAATAAATGTCCTAATCTAATCCAAGTGGGCCTAAATGATAATATTTTACACTTAAGGTTGTTTTTGGTCGAGATACACTTGTCCAATAGAATTAGGACATGTGTTAGGGTAATATTAATATCATTTTTACCCTTAATTACCCTATTTACTTTTAACCGTGGTAAATAAAAGTAAAAAGTTACTATTCACCAAAAATTATTTTCATCTCATTGAACCACATTTTACTTACTGACATCAACCGTGTCTCTCGGATTTTTGAAATTCCATTCACAGAAGCGGTAAAATTAAGTTTTATGAAAAATTCAGTTTTTTTAACTACCACTTAGTAGTTTCACTATTCATCAAAAATTGATGTTTTTCAGAACAATGCCAAAATTTCATCCTAAGCTATATTTCATATTCCGAATTAAAAAATGAAATCTATTTTACCAAATTCATAACATAGAAGTTGCTTTAATTAATTTTATAATTAAATCCCGCTGTTAAAATAAATAGCGTGTTTTTAGGAAACAATATATATCAAAAGATTGACACTTGATTATGTCTGGTTTAAATGTGAAATTACAACCAATGACCAAAATTGTATTAAATTCTAAAAATATATTCTAAATATACTTTAAAACCACCCAAATTAATAATTTATCACTATTAATTATTTCTATTAAAAAGTTGTTTTTAATTATAATTTAGTAATTTTCACTATTTATCAGAATATGAAAGTTATCCGAAAAGTACCAAAATTTCACCTTAGGCTAAATTCGATACTCCGAATCCAAAAATGAAGACCATTTTGAGAGCTAAATTTTCTAAAATTTAAAAATTGGTTATTACTATTCATAACGGCTAGTTTTAATAATATTTCGTGAAACTCAGTATTGCGTACTACACACGCTATCGAGGAAGGTTGCGATTGCGTGTAATGCAAGGCAAGTCAAGGATGCGTGTTGTGCAAGCTCCTTTTGGTGTAGCGTAAAACACAATACATTAATAAAATTAAAAAGAATATTTTTCATAAAATATCGGGCTGTTACATTCTACCCCCCTTAAAATGAATTTCACCCTCGAAATTCGTCGGGGTTATAAATGGTTTACTATTCGAAAGTTTCTTTAATAGAAACCCACATCGTAAAAAGGAATATCAAAACCAATCTTTAAAAACAAAAGTATGAAACGTAACGGTTACCCAAATAAACTAATCCCTGGGTTTCCACATAGGTGAAAATATGGATATGGAAGAGAAATCTAACCATCATGTTCTGATTGAGTGTGGTAGAGAACATGGCTATGGAAAAGCCAGCAATCACAAAGCCATAAATTTGTGATGATCTAAGGTACCATCTGATTCATCAGATATAAGATCACTAGGACAACATTTTTGGTTTTCAAGATCGTTTCCCTAAAGTTAAAGAATTTGAATTAGAATAAATACTTACCTTATTTTGGTACAATCTCACTATTGTTCGTGCCTTTAACAATTTCCACTTCATCTCTTAAATAAATGAAGTTGAATTTGTTATTCGTGAAGTGTTAGCAGATCATGTGATAGAATGACAGGTCATTCCATCTGTCTCAAACAAAAGGTTAGCAAAAATTATATACATAAGTCGATCTATAGTAAGATTAATCATATATGGTTCCTAAAATGGACTTTATACTTCATATATCATACTGCTTAATATAATAAAACTAGTTTCTAATAAACAGGGACTTCCTGTAGGCCAGTGGTAGGCGATAAAGGCCAGTCGCACTTCGGTTGTGGGTTCGATTCCCACATCCTTGTCCGACGCGATGGGTTGTCGCCCGTCCTGCAGGTTTTCCTTTTTCTAAAACTACATTACTATAACATCCCATCAATAATATCGAAAAAAACTTCTATCCTTAAACAATACTCACTTATGTCCAACATAATCCATTTCAATCTTTAGGCTTATCCATAATACTGCAGTCCACTCTCATAACATAGTGAAAACGATTACCAGAGATTTAATACCATCGTTGATCCCCATATATCATAAGATATGTTTTCTTGGTCACATTCCAAACATTCAAAGTCCTTAATCATGTATTCTCTTGAATACCTTAGTGAAAACATGAATGCAGTTTAAAGTTAACACTTTCCACATACCAAAATCCTCAAAATTCTATATACTCAAACCATGATATCACTTAGTCCTTATATCAATCATGAGCTCATGAATACTATTAAACATTTCATTTTCTCGTTTTCCCTTCATTATGCGCATATCATCTTATTTCCAAAAAATATCTCAATCACTTTGAATACCACATCAATAAATATTGCAATACTCAATGATACAACATTATTTTGGAATCCCATTACATAAACACTTAATCATTCCACCACATCGTTGTCATATTCAACATTTCCAATAGTGATCGCATGTGACTTCCATTTGTCCTTTGCCTTTAGTGGTTGCTCATGTTGATCATCACTAACCCTTGGATTAGGGCATTTATTAGCATAATGCCCCATTTCCTTGCACTTGAAGCATTAAAGTGTTGGTGGTGCGTTCTCTGCAGTGTTTGCATTATTCACATCATTAGAAACCCTTTTTCCATTACTTCGACACTCAGCTGCTCGATGACCTTATTTTCCAAACTTAAAACATTTTCTAGTCCCTTTAAGACAATCTCCACCATGCTTCTTTCCACACTTTGTGCATAAAGAAACATTCATATTCTTTTCACCATTATTATGAGATTTCCCCTTGAACTCCATCTTTTGTTTCTTTTCAAAACCATGAGATGGATATGTAACACCAACTTCCATTTCTACCTTGATAGCACAACGCACAATTTATTCATAGCTATTGAAGTCTCTTATAGCTAATTCCCTTCGAAGACTTGGTTTTAAGCCACTGAAGAATCGATCAACTTTACTTTCAGGTTGGATGATAATGCCAGATGCATACCTTGCAAGTCTTGTAAAATTCGCTTCCTATATACCAACAGATTCATTATCCTTTTGCTTTAGTTCAAGAAACTCTTTCTCCATCTTTGTTCGAAGAATACGGGGGAAGTACTTATTGAAAAATAAGTTCTTGAACTCGTCCCATTCCATGGACTCAATTTCATCTCTTTGCCTTGTATTCTTGATAAGATTCCACCATTGATCAGCTTCACCTTCCAAACGATATACTACTAAGATGAATTTATCATGTTCAGAACATTGAAGAACTGAAAATATCTTTTCAGTGGTACTGATCCATTGTTCAGCAACAAGTGGATCAGAAGACCCACTGAAAGAAGGTGGACGTTGCCTCATGAAGGACTCAATAGAATATTGTTCCCTTCTCTGCTCATTTGGAAGTCTAGAATGATTCATAGCTTGTGTAAGTATAGCAATAAGATTTTGCACTCCATCTCCCATAGCATTTGTTTGTTCAGGAGGACAATCATTGCATTGTCCATTGCATTGATCAATACGGTTCCTTCGGGTTCCACCCATCGTCTAAAACCCAAAAAGAATAGTGTGAGAGGAAAAAATCATGCTAGGGAAAACAACATAATAAAGGGGGAGTACCTTTAATATCTAACATCTTAGGTTTAATTCTATGATCGTTAGGGTAGTTCTAGTACTATAACCTATACGTATACTTAACCTTAGGGTCATCCCTAGACATACCGTAGAAATATCTCTAGGGATCTCACTAACGATTTCGCATCCTAGTTTCCAAAGATTGACTAAACCTTTCCTCTGATACCAACTGTAGAGACCCGAAGCCTGACGTACATGTACATTACATTAATTTTGCGGAATACTTAGTACATTACCAAAACACACACATAAGGACCGTAATAGTTTAGTGTCTTTGGAAACTCAGAATATAATCTTCTAATCGTGGTGAAAGATCTTCAACATCTCCCATAAAGATCTTCTTTTTTATACCTAAAACCTTTCTTTATATCCTGGGGAAAAGAAAACATAAAAGGGTGAGCTCAAATGCTCAGTAATGGTAAACAAAAGAAATATCAATCACATCATATTCATAAGAACATAACATTTTGGAAATCTTAACCTGCAAAAGAGAGCATAATTTCATAACATGGAATAAATCATGGCAGTGAAATGTAATCAAAATAATCATAACTTAAAACATGAAACTTTGTGGCATTCACACATAATCATAGAGAATCATTTCTTGTTAGTCAAGACTCATTTCCAAGACTATCTTAGTGGACAAAGTCCCTTTCTGAATCGAGTAACCCTCGTTTCAGTCCTGTTTTACTGAACCGGTATAACCTACCATTCCAGCCATGTCTATCTCATGAGATATAAAATCTTTACCCAATGCATTGGAGGGAGATATAGGTCCCACCCATCTTATAATGAATCCTTTCTTATGTGTGCCCCATAATCATAAACCATACATCATAGCGTAACCCATGTAATAAAAATGGGATTCTTAAACAACATGACATCATAAAACAATTCATATAAGATAAAGGAATTCATAAAAATATTTCCATCACAACATAATCAAACCAATGTAATAATAGGGATAAAAACAGAACCCTTTTATTATCTTAGATGGAAAATAATTTTGATAAAATACTTGAACTCCATTCTTGAGGAAAATATCCTTTCTACTTCAAAAACATTTTTCCTTTAATAACATGTCATACGACTTTAAAATAAAAGAAGTTGATTAAAAATAAATTTGAAAACTTGTAAAGGAAGATTCTTGGAAATAATGTTTTAAAAATCCATTCATGCCGTATAAGTTAAAAAAACATTCTTCGTACTTTTGTCGGAAAAGTCAAAAAGTACCTCGTACGAAAAAAGACAAAAGATTCCTTTCATGTCTTTTACTAAAAACTCACCGAAGGGTAAAATTGGATTTAAACAATTGTAGGTGGACGGAAATAATATTACATATTGATGAAACTTGGATGTGGATGATAAAATACACCCCAGTAAATGCCAAAGTATAAACAATCTCGGATAAAAATGAGATTGTGATATTTCCCTTACCTTAGGTCCGACTTGCTTTGTAAGTGTCCGAACCTCCTCTTTTTGACACGCCTTTTCCTAGCTTCCACTTAAATAACTAAGGACGGTCTTTGAAGAAGACCAATACCTCTAGGATGATACTAGGGAAGTGGAGAAGGGATTTTGGCAGGGGTTGGCCGAGCTTGAGTGCTCAAATTTGTGTGAGGAGGAGGGGGAGGAGGTGCCCTTTTATAAGGGAGGAGAGGGGCACCTTAGGAATATCTCAAAATATTATTTTATATTAAAGTCAAAATCGGTTTATAATGGTTCCAAAGGGTCTTATTTTGAAGCTAAAGTGGGGATGGGTCGAAATCCTATCAACCAATAGGATTTAGACAAGTTTAGGGTATTATTTTAACCTTATCAATTAGATTTAACTCTAAGTTAAATAATTTAACTTTTACCGTGTCGTTTTGTTTTCTTTCACTATATGTTTAATAAACTTACTATAACATGCCAAACGAACCCCAAATTGTTTATTATTAATATATATATCCTTATATAAGTCATTTGGCCGAACCTTAGATTTTTAGGAATAAAATAACAATTAATAATATAATATTTCATTTAAAAACTATTTTGTGTCAATTTTGACACTATTTGATATATGATTTTTGTGAAAGTCATAACAGAATTATATTTTCGAACCAAGTTGATTACATCAACACTAATATATCATAGTAACCTAGAAAATTAGTGGAATTCATAAAAAGTCTCAAATTACATTTATTTTGGTGTTTATAACATCAATTATGTCAATATTTCATAAATAAGATAATTAATGCATCATCTTTGTGTCATAAATAAATTAACTTATTTGATGTCTAAAAATTAAAAATAAAATACCATTATGTAGGAAAATTTTTTATATTTCTAATTAATATTTACAATAGAATTTATATTATGCACAACCTTATATAAAAAATGTTTTAGTAAATAAACTTTGATTTTAACTCTTCTTTGAATTAAATAATAATAAATGTCCTAATCTAATCCAAGTGGGTCTAAATGATAATATTTTACACTTAAGGTTGTTTTTGGTCGAGATACACTTGTCCAATAGAATTAGGACATGTGTTAGGGTAATATTAATATCATTTTTACCCTTAATTACCCTATTTACTTTTAACCGTGGTAAATAAAAGTAAAAAGTTATTATTCACAAAAAATTATTTTCATCTCATTGAACCACATTTTACTTACTGACATCAACCGTGTCTCTCGGATTTTTGAAATTCCATTCACAGAAGCGGTAAAATTAAGTTTTATGAAAAATTCAGTTTTTTTAACTACAACTTAGTAGTTTCACTATTCATAAAAAATTGATGTTTTTCAGAACAATGCCAAAATTTCATCCTAAGCTATATTTCATATTACGAATTCAAAAATGAAATCTATTTTACCAAATTCATAACATAGAAGTTTCATTAATTAATTTTATAATTAAATCCCGCTGTTAAAATAAATAGCGTGTTTTTAGGAAACAATATATATCAAAAGATTGACACTTGATTATGTCTGGTTTAAATGTGAAATTACAACCAATGACCAACATTGTATTAAATTCTAAAAATATATTCTAAATATACTTTAAAACCACTCAAATTAATAATTTATCACTATTAATTATTTCTATTAAAAAAGTTGTTTTTAATTATAATTTAGTAATTTTCACTATTCATCAGAATATGAAAGTTATCCGAAAAGTACCAAAATTTCACCTTAGGCTAAATTCGATACTCCGAATCCAAAAATGAAGTCCATTTTGAGAGCTAAATTTTCTAAAATTTAAAAATTGGTTATTACTATTCATAACGGCTAGTTTTAATAATATTTCGTGAAACTCAGTATTGCGTACTACACACGCTATCGAGGAAGGTTGCGATTGCGTGTAATGCAAGGCAAGTCAAGGATGCATGTTGTGCAAGCTCCATTTGGTGTAGCGTACAACACAATACATTAATAAAATTAAAAAGAATATTTTTCATAAAATCTCGGGCTGTTACACTTCAGGAACAAGTTTGGGTTGTGTTCTCATGCAAGGAGACCATGTGGTTGCTTATTGCTCAAGGCAGTTGAAAGTGCATGAGAAAAATTACCCAACACATGATTTGGAGTTGGCTGCACTCGTCCATGCTTTGAAAACATGGAGACATTATCTCTTTGGTGAGAAATTTATGGTGTTTACGGATCACAAAAGCTTGAAACACATTTTCTCACAGCGAGATTTGAATCTGAGTTAGAGGAGATGGATGGAGTATCTTCAAATGATCAACATTGACTTAATGTATAGACCGATTAAAGGCAATTCGGTGGACGATGCATTAAGTAGGAACTCGTCTGCTTAGTTGGAAAATGATGATTGAGATGAATGGCAGTTGATGTCATTCTTAGCCAACATGTACGTGGAATTTGAAGACCGAGGTGATGTTACTGTATTATTTTCAGCTACACTTGTTCCTGATTTGGTAGAGATAGTAAAGGAGACACGGGCATCCAATGTAGACTGCGTCGCCTTGAGTTCAAAACTCATTGGTGGGGAGACCATTGAGGGATGGAAGCTAGATGGGAGTACAGACTTGTGTTTCATAGATCAGATGGTTGTACCAATGGTTTTTCTGAAAAAATCCTTCATTCTTTCCACCATTATAGATGGGATGTACATCCGGGTACACAAAATATGTATATGGCGTTGAAGGCAGAGTTTTGGTGGAGCGACATGAAAGAGAAGGGGGCCGAGTTTGTCTCGCTATGTTTAACTTGTCAGTAGGTTAAAGCAGAACATTAGAGACCAGATGGTATGTTATAGTATTTACTTATCCTAGTGTGGAAGTGGGATTAGATAGAAATGGATTTTGTTATAGGTCTTCCAGGAATGGTCTGGAAACACGATGCCATTTGGGTGAGCGTGGATTGTCTAACCAAGTCGGCCCATTTCATCCCTATTAGTGAAACTCATACGGTGGAAAATCTTTCAAAAATCTATACCTTAGAATTGGTAAAGAGGAATGGTTTACCAGTGTCTATCATCTCAGATAGAGATATGAGGTTCACATCTCGTTTCTGGCGATCCTTACATAAAGCCCTTGGAACTCAGTTGAATATGAGTATGGCGTATCATTCCCAAATGGATGGACAATCCGAAAGGATGATACAGATGCTGGAAGACATGTTGCGGGCTTTTTTAATGGATTTCAGTGGATCATGGGAGGATCATATACCCTTAGTGGAGTTCTCATACAATAAAAGCTATCAAGCCTCGAAACGCATGGCTCCGTTTGAAGCATTGTATGGGCATCCTTGTCATTCTCCACTATGTTGGGTGGAAACTGGTGAAACTTCACTAGTCGGGCCAAGCCTTGTCCAAGAAACAACAGAGAAGATTCAGTTGATTAGAAAGAGGATGGAGATTACTCAGAGTCGTCAAATTTCTTATGCAGATCACCGTCGAAGACCGTTGTCGTTCGTAGTGGGTGATCATGTCTTTTTGATAATCTCTCCAAGGATTGGACATCATCATTTTGAGAAGTAGGTCAAATTGTATCCTCGTTATATAGGACCTTTTTAGATGCTGAAATGGGTTGGAGAGGTGGAATATCGGTTGGAATTACCACCACGGTTCAGTGCAGTGCACAATGTGTTCCATGTATCTCAGTTGAAGAAGTATCAACCCGATACTAACCATGTGATCAGATGGGATCACATTGACCTACAGCCGGATGCTTCGTTGGTACATATCCCAGTGTATATTGTGAATAGGAAGGATAAAGTCTTGCGTGAAAAAAGCATTATTCTCATACGGTTTTTTGGAAACATGGTCAGATTGAGGAAGAGACTTGGGAATGCGAAAAAGAAATGAGAGCGCAGTGGCCAGAACTCTTTCAGAAAAGCTATGGTTTTCTACTTTCCAAGGATAGAAAGTCCAATGGTGGGGAGAATTTAGTACCCCTGGTTTCTTGTATGTAACCCTTACTTGATGCTTTTCTAGGTTTTAAAAGTTAAGGGTGACGTATGGGAGAGTCAGGAGATCCTGGATTGAAGTTTGAAGCAAAGGGGAAGGCGTACGGGCGGCGCACAGTTTGTTTAAACCATGCATCCAAACCGTGCATGGATGACTGAGGAGGTTGTGGATTCTGTACGGTCAGTGCATGGTTATGGGAAACCATGCGATGAGGCCATGCAAGAAGGGTAGCCGAGGCAGTAGCTAACGCACAGTTTGTCGAACCATGAGGACTAACCGTGCGGGCACTTAAATTAGATCATTAAATTGTGGATCTAACTCATTTTGCCTCTAATTGCCTCATTAAATCTCCTAACCGACCATAACTCATGATTACTCTCCCGTGAAGGTTGGAAAACTTCTTCCAAGCATTCCGGAGGAGATCCGAAGTCTTCTATTGGAGAATCGAAGCTAGATTTTTTGAGGTATGTGGTCTTTCTTCTTCGTTATTGGATGGCTTCTTAGATCTACTTAGATATACATCTCCCTTTCTCTCGGTTTCTTAGATCTATGCCTGTTATGGGTATACCTAAGTATGGAGATGCCAAATATGTTGAGATTTGGTTTTGGTTGTGTTAGGAGAAGATATCTAAGGAGGATTATTGGAGAATCGACCCAGTGTTCGTGAGTGTTCTTCATCTGTTGCTTGGTTTCTCCTTTTTATTGAGGTAAGATGCTTAAAATTCGACTCCTCTTATTAGAATTAACTGTCTTAGTTTAAAATTGGGTTATTTGAATGGAATTTATTGTGAAAAGCATGGAATAAATATTATTTTGTGATGATTTTATGGTTTTAGTGAAATTTTGAAATCTTGGTGATTTTTTATGCAAAGTGAATTGGCTTCTTGAATTTAAAATGATGATTTTAAATTGTAGAATTGATGGGATTGTAAATGGTTTTATGAAAGATGGGTTTTCAATAAAAATAGAGTTTTATTGAAATGGGTTGTAATTTAAATGGTTTGGATTTGAAATGGTTTTGATGGAAATGGTTTTCAATAAAAAGGTGTTTTTATTAAAAGAGTGTTTTGGAATGATTGATGGGCAGATGTGGTGTGTGTTCATATTGCATTCATGACAGATAAGGGTTAGGAGTCTCCACAATCAGTGTTGGTATGAATAAGGGTTAGGTCTCACCCCTATCAAACATCCATATTACATTAGGGACAGATAAGGGTTAGGGGTCTCCCCCATCAGTGTTGGGATGGATAAGGGTTAGGGCTCTCCGCCATTAAAATTCATGTGCATTTGGGTTAGATAGGGGTAAGAAGCCTCCCCCATCAGGGTTGGGATGGTTAAGGGTTAGGGATTCTCCCCTCTTCCAGGTAGCATACATGGTTGGTTGCATGGGTTTGCGGAAATGGTTGGGTATGCCAACAAGGGATGTCTTGTGAGATGGTTCTAAAGATCGATTGGTGATTTTTCTGAAAAAATTACTTGTTGGGAAACTGGTTTCAATTGATCTGGTTACGAATGGTTTTGGAAACTTGTTTATATTTAGTTATAAACTGCTTTTGAGAAAATGTTTTATATAAATTGTTTTTATATAAAAGTGGCTAACTCTTCTATCTTAGTGGCGTGAGTAGGGAAGTCAATGGGGGAAAACCTACTAAGTTTTATACTCATCCATGCTTTGGCACGTTGGTGCTTTTGCAGATGTCATATTCTAGGACACATGTAAAGGTAAAACATCTCATTACTAATGACTCGTGGTGGTGTTTGGGAGATGCTGTGGAGCTTGGAGCTTGTGGACCACATAGTCATGGTGTCTTTTGAGAGTCTTGAGTTGTTCTTCTACTGTGTAATTTGATGTTTGGTTTGGTCTTCCACTTTTGCGTACTCTGATGTGGTTTAACATAAATGAAGTTGTTGATTTGTCTTTAATTAGTTCATGCATCATATAGTGAATGGTTAATGGATGGGTTTATTTTCTTAAAGGGTAAATCGTCCCCCAATTATATTTGAACCCCTTCGGCATTTATTGCCAGCCTTTGGCATCTTGGGGATGTCGATTAAGCTCAAGTAATGACTTGTTGGGCTCTCAAGCCAATGAGAATTGGCGGGTCATTATATGATATGCACATAATGAAGGGATACGATTGATAGTATTTATGAGCTCGACTGATATAAGGAAAAAGTGACATCATGGTTTGAGTATATATAAATTTTCGGATTTTGGTATGTGGAAATGACTTACTTTTGACAACATTCATGTTTTCACTAAGGTTATATGGTAATTCATGTTTCAAGAGAATACACGATTAAGTTATTCACATGTTTGGAATATGACCAAAAATATTTGTCCTATGATATATGGGGGATAAATTATGGTAATCACATGATTTTTATAAGAACTCCCTAGTAATATATTTCTTTATACTATGATATTGGATAGAAGTATTTTGGATAAGCCTAAAGAATGGAATTTGTTATGTTGTACATGATATAGTATTGTTTAAGGCTATAAATTTTTGATTTTATTTTTGAAATGTTTTAATAGTATAGTTTTAGAAAAAGGACAACCCGTAGGGCGAGGGACAACCCGTCGCGTCGGACATGGTTGGGGGAATCGAACCCACAACCGAAGTGAGATATGACTTTATTGCCTACCAATGGCCTACAAGAGGCCCATTGGTTTGTAGAAATTAGTTTTATTTTATTAATCAGTATGATTGGTAAAGTATTAGTCCATTTTTGGAACCATATACGATTAACCTCACCATATTTGTATTAATGTATATTTAATATCTTCTGCTAACATTTTTTGTGATAGAGACAAATGTAATGACCTATCATTCTATTGAATGATCTACTAATACATCAAGAATTCAACTTCATTTTATTAAATAAGAGATGAAGTGGAAATTTTTCATGGAATAACCAACGCTGATATTACAAAAATTCATCAACTTTAGGGAAATGATCTTGAAAACCAAAAATGTTTTCCTAGTACCCTCGTATCCAATGAATGAGATGACACCTTAGATCAGGACAAATTTATGGCTTTGTGATTGTTGGATTTTTCATAGCCATGTTATCTACCACTCTCCATTAAAACATGATGTTAGATTTCTCTTCTATATCCATATTTTAACCAATATTCTTTTATGTTGAAACCCAGTGCTAAGTAACTTTGGGTAACCATTATACTTCTTTCTTTACTTTTTAAAATTATCTTTTCGTATTCCTTTTTAGGATGTGGGTTTCTATGAAAGAAACTTTCAAGTGGTAAATGATTTATAACCCCGATGAATTTCGAGGGTGAAGTTCCTTTTAAGGGGGGTAGAATGTAACACCCTGAGATTTTATGAGAAATATCTTTTTAATTTATTTGATGTCTTGTGTTGTAAACTTCACGAAGATTAGCTTGTTCTATATGCAACACCGTATTAGCTTATACTGTATGCAACACAATTCTTGGCTTGTGTTGCACACAATTTCAAGTACTTTCGAATAAAATTCATTTTTACACAACTCCAAGTATATATTTTGATCAATGTATAAATGAAATATATTTTTATTGTGTTATATGCAACACTAAAGGAATATTTCACTACACGCAACCCTGACCTGGCTTGCATTACACGCAATAGCGAACTTCCTCGATAGTGTGTGTTGTACCTAATACCGTGTTTCACTAAACAGTGATATATTATAATATTATTATGAAATAGCTATTATGAATAGTATTAACCGAATTTTGAATTTTATAACATTATAATTCATCTTACACATTTTCTAGATCATGTTATGTGAACAAAATAAACTTTTCAGGTAAAATAAGTATTTTTTCATAAAAATGAAGTTTTTCCGCCTTTTGATGGAGCACCCATTTTAAATCTAATTTTGACATGTTTATAAGTTCAATTTGAAAAAATAAAATCATTCTTTGGAATCAAGATATAAATATTTACTTTGGATAATTTTTTGATATTTTTCTGATAAGTTTTGTATTTTGATGAATTGTAAAAATACACTAAATTTTAATTTAAAAAAACTTTTTTCATCCAGATAATTTATATGGTTAAATTATAATATTGAATGGTTTTAAAGTATAAATATAATATATTTTTACCATTTAATATAATTTATGTCATTACCATTAATTTTACGTTGAATTCATAGGAAAAATCATTTCAATCTTTTGCAATGTTTTAAACAAAAACCCATTTTTTTCGACAATGAGATTAATTTTAAAATAATTTCTACAACTTTTGTGTCTTGAATTTAGAAAAATGGATTCCATATTTGGAATTAGTAGGTCCAAATTATTTTAATAGGATAATTTTATTTTTGGGAATTATGAATAATAGCTACGGTAAATTTTATTTACCATAGTTAAAGGTAAATCGGGTAATTAAAGGTAAATATAATATTATAAAATTTTCCTAACACTTGTCTTAATATAATTGGATGATTATATTAAGTCATATAATATAATTGGGTCGAAATGTTATCTATTTAAATCCACTTGTATGTGATTAAGACCTTTTATTTATTTTATTTAAAGGAAAGTGAAATATGTCTCACTCAAACTTTAATAATTAGATTATTTTTAATATAAGGTTATACAGAATATAAATTCAATTATAAATACTCATTTGAAAGCTAATTTTTTTCTTTATCATGGTAATTTATTTTTACTTTTTAAGAAATACTTAATTACCTTAATATCTTATACATTAATGATGTAGAAATTATTTATTTAGTGAAAAGTCAATAATATAGTTTTTATTAAAATAATAATACACATCAAAAGGCCCAAAAACCTGACCAAAACTTATTTTAATTGTAAATATAAACCATAATCATCCTATGGTCGAATAGTTGACTATTTAGAGATTTATAAAAGTGATTATGACACTTATATTATTTTATTTTAAATGATGTCAAAGTTGCCACCTTCATAATTTAATAAATATAACAATTTAAATGTTGTGATTTTAAGATGATAAATTAGAGTAAAAGTATTATTATGAAATTTATTATATTTATATTTATAATAGGATTTTCGTTTTAATTTTTATGAAACAAATAAGTATATTAAATAATTATAAAAAATTTTGTAGTAATTATTATTTTAAGAGAAATATCAAATAATTGGTATTAAAAATATTATAATAAATATTATATGAACTAATTAATGTTCTATACGAGTTTTATATATTTATATGACATTTTATGAATCTATTAAATATTTTTTTCGAATATATATTCTGCGTGGATTTTATTTAAATTCAAATAAATGAATAGTGTCAAAATTGACACTATTGATATTGTATAAAAAGAAGATATTATTAAATTGTTTAAAAATCACAAAAATATTTAAAAAATATAAATTGAAATTTATATTGTCTCAAATATCATTAAATATCCAATTATAGAAAATTAACAACACATAAGTATGTATTTATAAAGATTTAAAATTTTTAATATTATTACCATAAATAAATTTAAATAGATTAAATAAAGATAAATCAAAATGATAAGGTTTAAGATAAACATAAAACATGTATAAATTTTATTGGTTGAATAGATTACAACCCTCTATCATCTCATATTTTCATTGAGTAATTTTTGGATGTTTTTATGTGGGGTTTAATTTCATTATTAATTAATATTTTAGAGGTTTCCAAAAGTGCTAATCTCCTCTCTTATAAAAGGGCACCTCCTACCTCTCTTCTTCACAACCTTTTGAGACTACATGATCGTCCAAAAATAGTCAAGTTCTATTCTCCACTTCCATATAAACATACTTGAGGTCCTGTTCTTCTTCAAAGACCAACTTTAGTGCCCTAAGAGGAGATTTAGAACAGGCGCGTCGAAGAAGAGGTAATATACTTACCGACTCTTTCAAATTTATTTCTTCTGGTACTTACTATTATTTATTTGTTTCCCTATTAAGTAATAAAATAAGTATCACTCAAATACTGATATGTTATTATAAATATGAAACAACCCTATTTCACCATCTATCCATCCTACAGAAAATGAAATCACTGCGCATGCGTATGTACGGCTTACCATCTCCACGCCGTAGTGTAATCTTTTTTTCCACCACCACCTTAATTGGATGGGTATAATGGTGGAAATAATAACTATATATTATTATTATAACATTATACCAATTCTTAGATATTATATAATCCACTCCAATACCATTCAACAATTATGGGAATGATATCGTCGCTCGTGCATACGTACAGATTACAATCTCCACGACGCGATGAGATTCATTTTCCATGTTAACCATTCAAGTTTGATTATAAATTATATATAATAAATAATAATGAAATATATGACATAATAATTATTCTATATTTATGTATCTTTTATTTACTCACTTCCATTAAATTTAATAAGGAAACGAAAACAGCGTTCATGCGTACGTACGACTTACCGTCTCCATGAATGGTGTATTTATTTCCATTTATCGATCTATAATATATATTTATATGATGAATATATATTATATATAAATCATGTTTTACATTTTGGAATTATTTAAATCAGGATATAAGTAATAATATCAAGAAAAATAAGTCCAAACATGTATGACAAATGAAACGATTTTACCCAAAACTCTCCTTTAACATGGAATTTACAAATGAATGGGTAATATAAAGTCATAAGTGAATCATATATGATATCATAAGTATTATGATGGTTATTGTACAAGTTAATAATATTTTTAAACCCACTATACAAGAGTTTCAGAAATGTATAGAAGAAATTGTACCTAAGGTAATGGATAATTATTCCAATCACATTCTATCTGAGATTATTTATTCGTAAGTATTTACTAGGGTTACATTTATCATCCATGTCCATGTTTTATAAAAACAAGTTTTCAGAAAGTTTTTACTATTCTTCCATGTATGTTTAAATCCATGTTTACCTATTTTTGACTTTTACTATGTGGTATGGAACAAATCTTTCTTTTTTTTGCCATACGAGGTATTTTGGGACTTTTCCGGCAATGGTATGAGAGGAATGGTTTTTTTTAACTTATATGGCATGAATGAATTTTCATGGTTTCATAACGCCTTATTGTCATGAATATTACTCTATAATATTTCTTTATTATTTTCAGCCAAAATCCCTTTCTTTTAAAATTTCATGGCATTTTTTGAAATGAAAATGATTCTGAAAAAAGAATGGATATTTTCCTCAAGAATTCATTTCAAGTGTTTTATCAAAACTATTTTCCATCTAAGATAAAATTATTTAGTATGTTTAGGTTTCAATAATAATGTCTCTATTATTTACATGGTTTGATTTTTCATATGATGAAATGATATCCATTTGTTTTATATGGATTATGTTGTGATGGGATGATGTTTATGAAACACATTTTATTCATTGGGTTATGATGAATGATTTATGTTTATTTTGTGGCACATGAAAGAATTATTTCATTATGAGATGGGTGAGACCTATATCTCCTTTCAATGCATTGGATAAAGATTTATATCTCATGGTATAGACATGGCTGGAACGACAAGTAAACCCAGTTCAGTAATGGACTTTTTCCACTATGATGGTCTTGGTAGTAATGCCTTGGCTACTATGGAAATAATAACATGTGATTAATGGTTTGACACAATAACATGTTTTATTCCCATGCTATTTTATCATGATTAATGTCCCTTTATGTTCTATGCCTTACATACTTCCATGATTTATTTCAAAACTCAATATTTTGATGTTTAAACATTATGTTCATGTTTTTAAGTTCAAATGTATATGGTTTATTTTATTTTCTCCATTATTACCCTTACTGAGCATTTGAGCTCACCCTTTTTATGTTTTATTTTCTCTATGATATAATGAAATGTTTTAGGTAAGAAAAAATAGGGAAAGATCTTTATGGGAGATGTTGAAGATATTTCACCATGATTAGAAGATTGTGTTCCATGTTTCCAAGGACACTAAACTATTACGGTCCTTGGGTGTCTATTTTTGTTATGTATTAAGTATTCTAAAAAAGTAATGTAATTTCCATTTACGTCAAGCTTGGGTCTCTACAATTAGTCCACGGTGACCATCTACTCAACAACCGAATCATGATCTGCTATGTATGGTAAAAATGGAATCATGAATCCAATGATACTTCATAAAGTCTTATCTATTTCATCTTTTCTGAAAATTATAGGCATGAAGTGCATGCCCAGTAGGCTAAGGACCACTAGTTTGTAATGTTTCCACCCCGGCGTAAATCCCACTCGTCATTCCATCTATTCTATGGATTCCCCAAACACTATTTGATAATTATTTGATACTATTATGGGGATTAATCATCCTATAGGTTCTCTCCTTAAACATTTTTGATATGGTTGTAGAGGCATTATACTATGACAGGTTCACGGTCTTTCCATTTGTGGCTTGCAAAATCCTAGTGCCATTTGTACTACGCAAGTATTCCTTTTAACCAGTAAGCCATCTCATCCCTTCTTTCTACCAATATGAATACATCATCCTTCAAGAAAAATCCATAAATTATCAGCCTTTTTCATAAAATATATTACTTTTGAACCAATGATTAGAGTCCTAGAAGTGACTCATGGTGCGAGGTGCTTTAGACACACTCCCCGACCATGATGTTGTCTACCATCTCATCCCTTAGAGAAACATATATGTTGAATTATTGAGTAGATATTGGATTCAATAATAATGTTGTTCTTGGGTATGGTTCATGAAGTTCATTCGCAAATCCTATTAATGGAGGTGGTGCGCAGAGATCGGGGTCACAAAACTCACTTTATAGAGGTTCATTTAGTGGTGTCTAGTTCACTAAGCAGCATTCATAGAGAAAAATTCCAAAAGTCTAGTTTCTTAAAGTAGAATTTGTAGAGAATGTTCATTGAGATGAAGGGTATCTTCAAAAGAGAGCCAAATTATTTCTTAATATTAAGTTTTTATGCGCATAAGCGGTACCAAATATGCTATTTAAAGGCATACAATGTCTTGGGATTCACAATGGCCTTCATTCCCACTACCATTGAAAATTAGTATTGTGAGTGAGCATCATGAATGATCTTCATGAAAGGGAGAAGATTATTAATTTTCATAGATTCTCCCTTAGAATATGACCCTCATTTTTCCTGTCAGCTCCCATTGGGGGGGGGGACATTTTTTGGTGTTGAAATACTTCACACAAGAATAGTTGAGGGAGACATAGTCAGTTCAGAGTAAATCCAAGCCAATATAGATGAAAACCCCTTAAGGGTCTTCTCCGTGAAGCCCCACATCTTCACAAACGAATGGATCTCAAAGAGATCCCAGTTGAGAAATACCCTTCGCAAATGTGACTATCCATGAAAGTGTTCATCTGAGTCTGATAGCGCTTCATGACCACATGAAGGATTAATGATGTTCCTATATGAGTCTGATGCCACTTCACAACCATGTGAATGATTGAAGGCATCCTTCGGGAGTTTGACAGAGCCAATCCCATTCTAAAATCCCAAAATTCCTTTTCAAAACACTTCCCATCTTTAAAAAACTCCTTTCCTATAAATACCCCCTCATTCCATCCTTTGGATCACGGTGACTTGACCTTTCAACTTCCAAATTTCTCCTAATTCCTAAACCTCCTAAGCATCACAAACCTGACCAAAATGGATCAACTATGGTACATAGGCTTGTCAAAATCCCATTTAATGTGTTAGTTAAAGCCTCCAACATAGGTAGAGATGACTTTAATGGAGTCATATTCCCTTCAAGAAGGAACAGGTCCTTTAGAGGAACTTGAGGATACACAAAGCATTCAACCTTCATGAAACAATCTTTTCATGAACCAAGAATTCAAATTGCAGTAGGGTCCCCTTATTTCACGAAGCCTCCTCCTTCATGAATTCCCTAAACTCCTTGAATCACTTAAGCTTAATTAATCTCCTCTTTATGGGGGCCCTAATATTTTAGAAACCTATCTCATGAGAATATCCTTGCTACCTCTCTTATATTGGTACCTCTTTGTGAAGGATGAGTGCCTGAATCCCCCACACCCATCTAGGACCGGTCCAACTGCACCTCGAGTCCCTATGTGACCTGTTCCACCTATTTCGGTGGCCTAGTCCAATTCACGTGCATCTTGAGACCCCCAACTACATTTTTCTTCTCATCATAGGTATGTTAACGCCTTTTGATTCTCCCCATAGGCAGGATAACATCGAACTCATGATTGGAAAATCCAACCTGTTTTCATACCCTAGAATTTTCAATTCCATGACCCTCCTAGAGGTTCATGATCTATGGTTATGTTAGCCAAAGGGGTAAAGAGTGAGTCGCCCACACCCGAGATACATGGAGTAAAACTGCCTTGTCCCAAGGTCCTCAGAACATGATGTTAAACTGTGGCCTTACCATCTATAATATGAATAGGATGGTCCATGTTTGGGTGGAATGGGATGATATCTACACCACCTGCCCTCAAAGGTAATTAGATCCTAGAAACAAGGAATGAGATCCTCCTCAAATGGAATGAAAACATCCTTGGGAAGTTTCCATGTGTAAGCACCACACCATCTCTCATTGACACTTATTTCATGTCACAAGGGTCAGGTCTACTACTTCCTTCTATTTCCCACACAAATCATGACTCACATGGTATGAGAGGTTAGAAGTTTCAATTAAATTCACCATTATCCACCATATGTTTCTTCTCTATAGATATAATCCCCAAACTCCACTCTATATGGGCCAATTTTATGTGTAAGACCCAAATACATGCTCTTATGGGACTCCTCCTTATGTATAAGAACTAGACCATTATGAACTACATTGGATTTGATTACCAACTAAATGTGATACATAGGAAGACTCCTTAATGTTCAAACACAACATCTACATCCATCCTAATTTTATCCGTGTCAAATCCATAGTAAGATCATGCCACTCACTTGGGAGACCACATATCCTCTATGTGTATCAAAAATCTCAATGAATAAGCCCCACAACAACTCCAACCAAGAGAAATCGTATTTAGAAGGGTATATTACATTCATAATACCCACACCATCCCTCATATATTCTACCTTTGTGATGTGAGCATCATTATTGCATGACGTTAAAATTCATGGACTGGTCCTGTCACACAACCATAAACTGCAACATCGATCTACGTGGGTTTTGATCCCTATCTTTTGGAAAAGGTGCATAAGATGACACTTTGAGGTTTAATCATGAGAAATGGTAAACCCAGGTTCTCCATAATAGGGATATACCTCCATGATCCACCCCTATGGGTGTTCTGATCAACCTTCATTATGTGATATATATCATTTATGGGATACACCTCCCGAGTCCGCCACTATGGGTTGTTTGGATCCATCCATTAGTAAACCTTCCAGGTTATCACTCTTAGGAATGTCCCACACCGATACACCTCTAGGGTTGTTTAGTTTAACCTTGAAAGCGTGACATAATCCCATTTATGGGACACACCTATTGGGTCCACCTCTATAGGGTGTTCTGAATCATCCATAGGTAAGCCTTTTAGGTGATCCCTCCAAAGGATATACCTCCTTGATCTACCTCCATGGGCGTTCATATCATCCTTCATGGTGTGACATCTTCCCTTTATAGGACACATCTTCCTGGTTCACCTATATGGGGTGTTCTAACCCATGCCTCAGTAAATTTTCAGGTGATACCTCTAAGGGATGTACCTCCCTAATCCACCTCTATGGGTGTTCAGATCAACCATCACGATGTGACCTATTCCCTTTATGTGGAACCCCCCAGGTCCTCATATATGGGGTGTTCTAAACCATCTATTGGTAAAACTTTCAAGTGATCCATTCTAGGTATTTAACTCCCTAATCCACATCCAGGGGTATTCCGATCAATATTCACGGTATTAAATCTTCCTTTTATTGTAAAAAACACCTTGATTCACCCCCAAAGGGCATTCTGATCCATCCATCGGTAAAATTCTAGGTTTGAAATCATCCCTCCCTAGGATACACCTTCTTAATCCACCTCTAAGGGGAATTTTGATCATTCAACTCTATCTCCAAAATATGTTAAAGTTGTGACCCCAATACAAACCTGATGCGAAACATGGGATGCCTGAGGTGAAAACCTTGGATGATATACATCTATATAATCAGCTACCTAAATAAACATGGGATTACAAAGGTGAATACTTTCATTTAGTATTAGATACCTTGTGATCAACCCAGGATGCCTTGAGTACTGCACCTATTATGCCTCCCTGAGATTCCCTCTAGGAGAAAGAATATAGGTGACCAATGTTCCCATCTTCTACAAATCTCAGTGATGTAAGAAACCAAGTTTTCATATGAGGTAAAAATTACTTTATTTTAAGTTTATATGCTTATTTACGGCCTGATGTGAACACCCATTGAGGTTATTGGTGTATCAAGGGTGTTTAGGTCTTGTTTGGAGTTCAAAACCCAACACCTGGAGGAAAACAACTGAATCACATGGTTATTTGTAACTATGTGACCCAAGTCTCATTATTTGATGAAACCATGAGATTATAAATAGTGGGGTGCTATAGGGAACATAGTTTGAGGAAGACCTTAAAATAGAGGTGCATGCCCATGCAGGGCACCTGTTGTTTTTATCAGATCTGAATTGCATAGTTTGTGGAAAGTTAGTCAAACTGTGCATAGTGAGAATATGAAGTGTGCCTCTTTAGAGTAGTGGGTGCCTGATTAGAGCATGATTTGGACAACCGTGCTGAAAAAATCATGGGGCCCAATATTTTTGTGTGAAATTGAAAAATTTACCATAAGAAATATTATAACATAATTTCATTTTCCTTTTTTTCTCCACACATTAGAAACTCACATTGGAGATCCTCCATGAAGCCAATATTAGAAGTTCCACTGTTACTCTATCCAATATTTAAATCAAGAGACATTAGTATCATTGAATCTAAATTGGTGGGAACTCAATTTTATTTTTTCTATTCTTCATTGTTCATGGTATCAACGAAGTTATTTAGGTGAAAGTAGATTTTCCCTATTTCATATTTCTTCATCTCTTCATCATTTTCTTCTAACATGAGTTGAATAAAAAGATAATACATGAATATCACTCCACTATGGGCCTATAGTAGGTGGTCTGTACTTTTCGAAATTTGTTTGGTGCTTTATCTAGATAGTTTCTATTGTGCCACACATCAGACTTTCTAGAGAAACCCTGAAATTGAATTGATTAATTAAATTAAACATTTTTGGGATTAACTTTAGATCCCTTGAGACTTTTTGGAGGTTATTTCCAGAACCAAGGCCACCCATGGGGTGTAAGATTTTTATTTTCCCATTTTTTAACCACCCAAGGAGTGTGATTTTGAGATTTCCTAGTTTTAGGAACCCCATAATGAAATGAAATTAATTAAATTGATTGTTTGGAGATGTTTTACTCCCTTGAATGTTAATGATTTGATTAAATAGTTTACATGTAATTTTTATATGAGTGGGTAAATTCTTGGAATGAAATTGAATGTTAATTATGATATAAGTGGATATACTCATAGAATTTAACTGTGAAATGATGAATGGTTACATAGGATTCCATGTGTGTGCTACATGATGGGTCATGGAAATGGTAAAAAATTACTTGGAACTATATGATACTTGGATTTTGATTCTATTGGACGCATTGAGTATTTCTACCCATTGGAACCGGTTTTTTTGGGGTCACAGTGGACATGGTTGGTAGAAATTATCCTTGGACCACGATTCAAGCCTAACCATCTTTCCATTGAGAAGGTCCTGGGACTTAATGAGGATGCCTTGGCCCACTATACATTGGATATAACCTTGTGGGGTTTGGAATTTTTTATTATACGAAACGAAAATGGTAAATGTGATACTTAATTATATGGAATTTATATAATAAATATAATATGTTTGGTTATATAGCTCATCCATGGTTGACATGATACATCTAGTTATACAATAATGCTATAGTTGACATGATATGTACGAATGTATGGTGAGGCCATGATGGTTATTTATACATTGTTTGTAGCTACCTTATTATTGGATGTTGACCCTTGTTTTTTAGGGATCCTTTTTGGGATATACACCATCACTTTTCATTTTTATGCTATATAATATCACTTTACATGCGATGGGAACCTTCATTTTCACTACTTACCGATAATATATGTTTCACTATTCATTAGCTTTTTATATTACACAACCTGGACTTATTATAGACCTTTGGGTGGTTACCTTCTGAGATTATATCTCACACCGTACTCGATACACCCTTGGGTGCCCGAGCAGACTATATGGATGCAGGTAAGGACTAGGGAAAGCACCCATAATTGGATGCTTAACATTGTGCCTTGCTTAGGAGTAGGGGAACACAATAATGAGATAAGGATCATGATGCTATGAAGAGGTAATGATTTTTTGACTTTTTGGTATTTTGATTTAGGTATTGTATTTTACTATTTTATAACTGGTTTGGATGCTTTGTAGACACATGAAATTCTCATCGTTGAATATGGTATTACTTCTGAAAATTTTTATCTTTTACTGCTGTTAATCTATTGTCTGACTGTTATACTACTTACACTACTTGATTTTTATGTTTTCTTCAACTATGTTACACTCTGTTAAGAGGTAATAGTATCCCTCAAAGAAACACCCTAGGCCCTTAATACTAGTCAGAAACCTCTAGTGTTTGGGGAGATGCACTTGTGTCAATGTATCCAACTAAGCTGGGGGCTCTTATAATTGAAATATAGGCTCAAGACGTTATAAAGTGGAATTATTTAATGTTTCTTTTCTTGTTTACCATACTATTTTGAGGTAATATAAATGGTATTAGGATGAATAGGAATTTGGTAATGAGCTGTTCCTGGGCATAACTAACCCACATATAGAAAAAAGCCAAATTTCTTTGAATGAAAATAGATGTTTTCTAGTTTTGTGGTTATCATAGTTGAGTTGACTCAACCATTGGGTGATGCACTTGAATTTTGATGTTATTATTGATATTATTGTGGGTTATATTTTCTTTCAACCCGATGAGATGAGGGTATGCTATATCATGAATCATTTTTGGAACTTTTTAGAAATCACATGCCATGAATTATTCCATTCCATATAGAATGCATTTTTATTTTCATGATGTTGTGATAGGTTCTATGATAGTTGTACCTACTATTGTGATAGAATTTTCTGTATTATAATGGGAGAAATGGTTGGTAATTATATTTCCTATTATAACATGAGAAGTGTTTTCCTAATTTGTCTATAGTAGACACCGCAAGCAGCCAATTGTGGCACGTTGAGTCATGGATCATGAGTTTCATGGATTGGAACATGTTATTGGGTGGATTATGTGGACATCATATTTAAATTCAAGAGGAGTATGAACCCTTATGGATTGGAATTTATTGAACCATTTTGTTCAACCACTTAAAATAAAATGTGAAATGAATATGAAAATCAAATGGAAAATTGAAATAAAAAATAGGGAACTCGATCTAGTCCCAGCTTTTGAGTTGGAAAGGGGAAATGTATATAGTGAATTTTCCTACCATTTACATTTTATTAACCCTAGTTTTAGGATAAATTTAGTTCAATGACCTATTTATAAGAAGATTTTGACCCATCCTATTCTTTTGAGCTATGAACTTTGATATCGTTCTTTTATGAGGTGTGTATTTAGCATTGTAGCAATATAACACTATGATGAACTGTAGTCATATACCAGAAGGGTAATGATAATCATGCTCTGAAGGTAGTGGGATATGAGATTTGGGTAGATCCTCCTTTAGATACAACTGAGGCACTAGCTTTTTTTAGGAAACAGGTGCTGAGACATAGCTTAGTGAGGGGTTTTTTCCACTTTATGCAGACTTTTCTGGGAGGACCGCAACCTACCTTTCCTATGGATGAGCTAACACATGAGTTCTTAGAGAAGAACTATCCCACATTTTTGGGGGATATAAGTCCATAGGTTGAGGAAATATGGATTGAGACTACTCTGTAAATATTTCATTATATGGAGAGACCTTCTGAGAGGAGTGTTAAGCTCACAACTTATATGCTTTGAGGAGTAGAAAAGGGTTGGTGGGATGTTCTAAACCAGGATGACATGATGCAATATATAGTTTTGTTGGATTATAAAACTATGTTCTATGACTACTTTTACCCAGAGACTCTAATGGAAGAGAGGGATAGTGAGTTCATGCATCTAGATCAATGTGTAATGATAGTTACAGAGTACTCGGTAAACTTTATAGAGATTAAAATTTTTTAACTGGCATACCTTGAAGATGAACTATCAAGGGAACACTGCTTTGAGGAATGTATTTGAAATTCTATTCCATCTTAGGTAAATATATTTAGGTTGATGACAATTACTGATATTTTTAATCAGTAACTAATTATAGAGTAAAACCTGAGGAATGATGAGGGTATAGAGTAGAGAAGTATAGTCTTTAAACCTAGGGGTTTGACATCATCAGGTAGTAAGTTCCATTTTTGAGGCTTCCCATGAGATGAGTACTAGTCAGGATATGATTACTGGTAGATTAGGTTTCTGTCATTAGTGTGGAAGATGGGGACACATGAGAAATCAGTGTGATCACAACCCAATCGGGCACCGAGATTGCCATAGGATGAGACATGTGCAATGTTTCTTTAGGACCATCCCTCCATCAGTGAATAGTATGGGGTTAGCTACTACACTAGTTTTATGAGTCGGTATCACAGTTATACACCTGGCAGGGAGATGAAGTAGTACTGGTCGATTAGGTTGAGGTGGGGGTGGTCATGGTCGATGTAGCCAGGAAATAGTTGTACTCAGTCAACAGAGCGGGCCTACTCTAGGTAGTGAGTTTGTGTCATAGGGCCACGGTTCATTCCCTATATATTATTTACAATTTATTCCTAAGGTGAAGGGTGCATAAACATCTACCGTGAGAGGTACGATCTTAGTAGACTCCACTCATGTATCTTATCTTTTTGACACAGGTGCATCACATAATTTTATATCTGTACCTATTGGGGTGTTCCTTAGGATCATGATTCATTTTTTTGATGAATTATGATGATTTATATTCCATTTGTGATTAGAACAGAGGATATATGTTAGTTAATGGAGTGACCCATTAAGGTTGGTGGGTGTCACTTCATCTAGACTATTTTTTCCTTAATATGACTGGGTTTGGAATTATACTTGGGATGGAATGGCTAGTGGCCAGTCAATACTTTATTGACCACTATCAGTAGATAGCAAATTTTCCATCATCAGAGGGTTCCATTTATTCTCACATGGTTTAATGGGATTTCTAGGAGAGTTGAGATGGACTAGAGCATAGTGGCATGTGCAAGATGATATCATAGATTTATATTTTGTATCTAGATGATCAGGGAGTGTGTTAGAAGGGTTTTTCAATAGTGGTCGATCATTTTAGGGACATTTTTCGGGAGGAATTTTATGGTTTACCTATTAAGAGATTGGTTGAGTTAACCATTGATCTAGTTCTAGGAGCTACACCGGTATCTTTTGGATGGACACTATAGAGTAGCAGGATCTAAAGTGGTAGTTAGGGGATTTGTAGGAAAAGGGATTTATTCAACCCTGTACATCGACAAGGGTTTCACTGGTACTTTTTTCAAAAAAGGTTGATGGTAAGCTTAGTCTATTCATGGATTATTAGAAATTGAATAGGTAGGCAATTAATAATCGATATCCCATTCCATTGATATATAACTTTCTTGATCATCTTCAAGGAGCTAGGGTCTTCTCAAAAATTGATTTGAGTTTGGGATATCACCAGGTATGTGTTCAACTTACATACATACCTCATATGAACTTTCATAGTAGGTATAGTATCTATGAAAATTTGGTTATGTCATTCGGTGTCACAAATGTTTCATTGGTTTTTATGGAGCTAATGAACCATGTTTTCCATCCTTATTTAGATTTTCTTGTGGTGGTTTTTGTTGACAATATCTTGGTGTATTATCACAACCAACATGACCATGAAAAATATCTTTATATAATTTTTTATACAATGAGAGAGCATCATTTATATGATATGATCACAAAGTTCCACTTCTAGATGGATAAGATTCATTTATGGGGTCACATTATTTTAGAGACAGAAGTATTAGTTGACCTAGAGAAGGTAAAAGCTATTGTTTCCTAGGAAAATATCAATAATGACTTTACATACAAAGTTTATTTGGGCTATCTAGATTTTACATGTAATTTATATAGGATATATCATTCTTTGAAGCACCATTGGTGGGCTTGACTAAGAAGGGTGTGATGTTCAAATTGAAATATACCTATAAGAAAACCTTTTAGTAGCTAAAAGGGAGATTGGATTCAGCACTGTTCTTGATTCTTCTATAGCAGGGTAGAAACTTCACCGTGTATTATGAAACATTAGGTATTAGTTTTGGAGTAGTATTGATGTTGGGAGATAGAGTCGTGGAGTATGGGTCTTGTTAGCTAAGGTTGCAAAAGAGGAACTTCCCGACACATTATCTCTAGTTAGTCGAAATCATTCATGCTTTTCACCTTTGGAGACACTAATTAATGAGAGAGAATATTTTGTAGTAAACGGGCCAAAAAATCCTCAAGCAAATATTTACACAACAAGATATGAATCTGAGGCAATGATTGTGGGTTTAGTACCTATTTTATTTTGACATTTAGATTTCCTCTATGCCTAGAAAGGGAAATGATGTGGCGGATGCACTGAGTAGGATGACTCAGATACATGCAATTTAGGTGACCAGTAGCAAGTGGTATCTTATGGATATGTTCTCTAAGATGCACTTGGAGGTGAAAGAAAATATGGGGATGAACTATTTTTCATCTTTAGCAATGAACTATACAGTACTTGATAGAGTGAGGATGAGGCGGCTATCAGATTCTGAGGGCCTAGTCTCATGGGAGAGTGTAGCAGGTGAGGACCTGACTCTTGGTTGGACCATGGGCAAGGATGAGATCTTGTGTATACAAGGTCACATTTAGGTTCTAATGGAAATATATGAGGATCTGCTGTAGGAGTTTCATTCCTCAGCTTCAGAAGTGTGTCTTAGTGTCCCCAAGATGTACCATGACTCTTTCTATTAGTACGAGTGGTCCAGTATGAAATGTGAGGTATATGGCTTTGTTATGTGATGCTCCTCATATTATAAGGTAAAGGTAGAATACCAGTGAACAACCAGACATTTAATGAAGTTACCAATTCTCAGGTAAAAATGGGATGATGTCATGATAGATATCATGACCAGTTTTTCAAGGATGCCTCAATGTAGCTATGATGTGTGGGTTGTTGTTGACATAATCAAAAAGGTTTCTCATTTATTATTGATCAAAGAGACCTTCAGTGGTAATGCGATTGGGAGGTTGTACATCTGTGAGATAATATGACTTCATAGGGTCTAGTAAACTATCATTTACGATAGGGAAAACCACATTACATTTCATTTATTATTGAGTTTTAAAAGTTCTTTGGGTACACAGGTGATTTAGAGAACAACATACCACCCTTAGACTAATGTCCATCCAGATAATATGAGATATGTACTTCAAGACATGCTGCGAGCATGCATCCTGAATTTCATGAGATCTTAGGAGAGTTATATGCCCACAGTTGTGTTTTCCTACCATAATAGATATTAGTAGATGATACAGATGAAACCTTATGAGGCCTTATACATTACTCTAGGCCAATAACCCCTATGCTTGTTAGAGGAAGGTTAGGTAGTTTACTGGGACCACATCTCATGTAAGAGACTTCGGAGTTGGTCCAGTTGATCAGAAAGTGGATGGATATTGTAAAATATTGATATAAATATTATGGTGATATCCAAAAATGAACTCTAGATTTTAGGTTCATGGGTTAGGTCTTCTTATTTGTTTCATCATGGCTAGGATATAAATGAATTAGGAGACAAGATAAGATTTCACCGTAATATATCGGGGCATTAGAGATTCTAGAGAAGTCAATATGGTAGCCTATCGGTGGAAATTACCTTAGAGGCACCAGTCCATGCCTAGAGTATTACATGTATCTCAACTATGCCATTATCATTTGGAACCATATCATGATTTTTATCCTAAGGAGGTTGAGTTATAGGTAGATGCATCATTTGTGGAGCATCTGATTCGTATTGTTGGTTGGAGCATGAAGGTTCTCTGAGGCCAGTCTGTTCCTCTCGTATGGGTTCTATGAAAACACAACTGTTTACAGGATGATACATGGGAGAGGGAGGATGACATACTTGATTAATGGATGAATTTATTCATAGATTAATCTTGACCACTCTAGAGAGGGTAATTTGAGGATTAATTGCTTTATGGGGGGAATATTTTAAGAACCTGGGATTTTATACAAGGTATAAATTCTTTCCTTTTTGTTTTAAATGATTTTTATTTCCCAATGTGAATACCCATTGAGGTTATTGGGTATAAAGTGTGTCTAGGAATATTTTGGAGACTGAAACCTGACTCTTGGTGGAAAATATTTGGGCCGCACAGTTAGTATTAATTGTATGGCCCAAGCCACACAGTTTGATGAAATTATATGAGGCTGGATAGTGGGGTTCTACAGGCTGCACGATTTGAAGAAACTATGAAAATGGATTCAAATAACCATTCATGGAACCTGTAATTTTTAGTATACTCTAATGGCATAGTTTGCACATGGTTAGTCAAACAATGCAAAATAACTTTGCAAGGTTCCCCACCTTATAGCAGTGGGTGCACGATTGGCACACAATTTGGAAAACCATGTGGCCAAACCGTGTGGCCTGGTATTTTTCATGAAATTTAAAAATTTTCCATAATTAATCTTATAACCTAATTTCTATTTATTTCTTCCTCTCATAGTAGTGGATCACATGGTAGATCCTCCTTGAATCCAATCTTAGACTTTTCCACTTTTCTGTTATCCAATCTTAGAATCGAGCACTTTCGGCCTCATTGGATCCATGTTAGTGGGTAATCAATTCCATTTTTACCGTTATTTATTCATCTTGGTATCAGTGAAGTTATTTAGGGGAAATATAATTTTCCCTATTTTTAGGTTTTTCATATATTATTCATTTTCTTCTGAAATGAGTCAAATCAGAAGTTGATACAAGATGAGAACTCGTTTTCAGAATGAAGGTTGGTGGTTTATACTTTTATCGTTTGGTTTGGTGTTTTATTAGGATAGTTTTTGTTGTTCTACTTTCTTGAATTTCTAGTGAATCCCCAAGAGTGAATGTATTAATGGAATTAAATGAAACAGAACATGTTAGGGATTCCCTTTATATCCCTTGAAACTTGTTGGAGGTTGTTTCCCCTACCACATCCACCCATGGGGTGTCCCCTTTACCTTTTCCTATTATTTAACCATTGAAGGGGTTTGATTTTGATCTTTCCTAGTTAGAGGAATCCTTTAAAGAGATGAATTCATTTAAATTGACTATTTGGAGATGTGTTTCCTCCCTTTAATGTTTATTCATTGATTAAAAAGTTTATATGGAATTTTCTATATGAGTGGGTAAACTGATGGAATAAAATTGAATGTGAATTGTGATATGGGGGGGTATACTCATGGAATTTGAATGTGAATTCATGAATGGTTACATAGAAATCCATATGTGTGATATGCCATGGGTAATGAAAATGGTAGAAAATGCCTTGGAACTGTATACTCCTTGGATTCTGATTCCGTAGGATTCCTTGGGATTTTCTACCCCTTATATTCAGTTTGGTTGGGCTTGTAGTGAGAATGGTTAGCATATATGATCCTTGTACCCCAAATCAAACCTAACCAAGTTTCCATTGAGATGTTTCTTGGAATCGAAGAATATTAGTTGATTCACTATACTTTGGATCCATCCATGCAGGGTCTAGAATTTATGATTATAAGGAACGACCTTGGTGAGTGTGACACTTGATTATATGAAAAAACTATGGTAAATTTGATATTCTTAGTTATAAGTATCATTCATGGTTGATATGATACTTTTGGTTATATAGAAAGGTTGTGGTTGGCATGATATATATGGATGCATGGAGAGGCCATGTTAGTTATTTCTATATTTTTTATAGCTGATTTGTTATAGGAGCTTGACACTTGTTTTTTAGGGAGCCTTATTGAGATATACTATATAACTTTTCATTTTTAGGCTATATAGAATCATTTTTCTATTGTATAGGTGCCATGGGCACTTTCCTTTTGGACTACTTACCTATGATATGTATTTTTCTATTCCTTATCTTGTTATGTTGTTCATTCTAGACTTTTTATAGAAATTTGGGTGGTTAAATCATATTATTGTATCTCACACACTATTCAGGCCACCGTTGGGTTCTCAGAAAGGCTATATGGATGTAGGTAGGGACCGAAGAATGTTCCCACAGATTGATGCTTGACCTTGTACATTGTTTAGGATCATGGGACCATAAGACCTAGATGAGTCTCATGATTCTATCTAGAGAAAGTTATTTTTGGTATTTTTGGTATTTTGATACATATATTTTATTGTAATATTTTATAACTATTTTTATGCTTTGTAGACACACAACTTGATCATAATGATTTATGATATTTTTTAGCACTATTTATCTATTCCTGCTATTATTCTATTGTTTGACTATTATATTGTTTCTGCTATTTTATTTATATGTTTTCTACCACTGTGGTACAATCTGGTAAGAGGTCATGGTCTCCCCACATACACACCCTAGGCCATTACTTCTATTCAAAAGCCACTGGTGTTAGGGGAGATGCACCTGAGGCCAAGTAGCCAGCCAGTCTTTGGGCACTATTAAGTGGAATCGAGGCTCAGGATATTACAAGCGATGTACAATGTAAATAATCTCCCGACCAAAGGTTGCTTCCCTATCAAGAACCACTGGAATTTCCAGACAGAAATAGTGTAATTAACCGACATCCACAAATAGATAACACCGAGAATGAGTTCCATAGACATGACTTAACTCTATAAGGGAGACCCAAACTATGAAACAAGTTCCAAAGAGGAATCCATGGAAGGAAAAACCAACATCCCATAATCCTGTTTATATCAAAAACATACATAACCATTTAAAGTGATGAAAGACACCCACATTTAGAAATAGGTAATGCATGGTAACATGTATTCCTTTACACATTAACACGCATGCAGTGCGCCATAGAAAAAACATCAGAAACAAGGAAGAAATAGATAACAATATTTGGTGAGTATACTTCTCTATGTATGTGGTATGTGGTACCTAAGTTTAAAACACAATCTCACAATTTTTTTTTCAAGTGATTTGTTATGTGGTCATAAAAACTTCACTGGGTATCAATCTAATATTTAATTAAGGGAATTATTTTTTACCACCTTTGTTTAATACCCTTTGAAATGACTTAAATTTTAGATGAAAATGATTACTAGTATAATGTGTCAGTGATAAAATTGACCTTGGATTTGAACAATAAAATGGTAATTTTTTTTTTCATGAAATGTTAGTGGATAATATTAAAAGGATGAAACTGGTTTGAAAATGTTTTTGAACAAAAGACGAATTCAATAAAAACTGAGATTAGCAGAAGTACAACCGCAAAGCCATGACGGAAAGTGGCCCAGCCAGAGCTAGTCATTATCACGGGGGCCAGAGGTCGCTAGTTGGTGGGCGACATTGTTCCCTTACCTTCTGATGAAGGAGAAGGTGCAGGAAATGAAACATTGACAGAGAGATTGTATTTTCCAGATGATGGGACCATAAGATTGAAGGACGTCATCATTGCGGTTAATGGTCTTGATAATAGTGAGACAGTCCGATTCATAGTGGATCTTCTCCCATCCATGATCTTTAGCAAGCGTCATTCTGGAGAGGATGGCAGTGGCTTCGGCAATAACGGGTTCCCAAAGAGTGCGATGAGATTCGTGTTTAGCTGCGATGATTTGACCCAAATGATCCCAGGACAGTAGACCAATGCTGATAAGACCATCCTTGGGGAGAGACGTATCCACATTAATCTTGAGGATCCCTTCCGGTGGGAGACACCACTGGGAAGAGGGGGGAGGGATCCAAAGGGAATTTTTTGACCAGAGTGATGCTTCCAGCCCTCAATCCAGGATAATGCCCATTCAATCCAAAAATCAGGAGGCTTGAAGACATGGTTGAAAACCGCATCGTTACAATGAACCCAAATGATCCAATCCATGATGCAAAGAGATCCCACCATGGTCGGCGATGAGGAAGAACACCAATGATTCCGGAGCGAGGGGAGGTCAGAGGCCAAAATTAGTGAGGAATCTGCAGTTGATCCCCATTTGTTCCAAATCTCCTTTGCCCCCGGACATTGGATGAGAGCGTGGAGGGGGGATTCTGGGATGTCCAGGCAGAAGGGGCAGAACATGTCACTGGAGAAATGTGGGAATTCAAGGAGGCTCTTGGTAAGAAGGGTTCCCAAGCACACCTGCCACCAGAAGTGGTGGATTTTTTGGGGGACATTGAGCTTCCACAGCGAATCCCATGGCCCTCCTTCCCTAGCGTTAGAATGAGAGCTAATAGCGAGTCGATAGCCAGATTTCACCATATAGACTCACGAGATGTCATTGATTAAGAAGAGGTGGTCGGGGCTTGCATTCAAAACATAGGGGATACTCTGGATAATCCTTCTGTCTCTTTCATTGAACCATGATTGATGTTTTTCCATGCACCACCCATTCCCATGATTAGCAAATAGGCACCGGAAGGTGGCATCTTCGATCCCAGGTGGGGCCGGTGATGATGCCCACCTTCCATCCTTATCGATCAGCCAGGAGTCTTTCCAGATAGGAACATATGTCCCATTCCCAATCCTCTAACCCAGCCCTCTCTCCAGGAGGCTGCGGGAGCTCCAGACGCTTCTCCATAGGAAGGTGGGTCATGGGCCAAGAGAGGAGTCCTATAAATCCTTGTGAAGAAACCATTTAGCATGGAGAACTCGCGAACAGAGAGAGGACGAGTTGTTAATAAGGCGCTATCCTTGCTTTGCCAGCAAAGCATCATTAATGTAAAAGAGGTCTCAGAATCCCATTCCTCCCTCAGATTTTGGCTGGCAGAGATTTTTCCAGGTGATCCAGTGTATTTTATTCTTTCCATCGTTTTGTCCCCACTAGAAGTTTGATGTGCGTGAATGGATCTGATTGACAACCACAATAGAGAGATTAAACAGGGACATAAAGTAGCTGGTAATAGATCGAAGGGCATCCTTAATGAGGGTTTATTTTCCGGCCTTGGAAATTCTTTTTGGGGTCCATCCTTGGATTTTTTCTCTATCCTATCAAGAAACGAGGCGAAGATTTCTTTTTTGGAATGGCCGATCACTATGGGAAGCCCGAGGTACTTATGATGATTCTCGACCATATGAATGCCTGCAATGGCACAAAGTTCTTATCGTTTAGCAAGTGGGACCCCAGAGCTGGAGAAGACATTCGATTTTCCATGATTGATTTTTTTCCCAGAGGACCTCTCATACTATTGGATCACATGGCCTATAGTGAGGAACTCATTCTGGGTTGCTCTGGAGAAAATAAGGAAGTTATCGGCGAAAAAAAGGTGTGAGACTAGTGGGCTTGCACAAAAGAACTTTTCCCCATGAATTGAATGAGAGGAAGCTGCCCTGGACATGAGGTTAGAAAAAACATCAGCCACTAGGATAAAAAGAAAAGGGGATAGAGGGTCTCCCTGGTATAGGCCACGGGTTGGGGAGAATCCAAGGGTGATCACCCCATTAACATTAATATGGAAGGAAATAGATGAGACACAGTGCATGATCATCTCTGTCCTCTTATTGAAAAAGCCCATTTTCAGCATCATGAATCTGAGGAAATGCCATTATACTTTATCGTAGGCCTTGGTCATGTCCATTTTACATGCCATGTTTGCTCTTTTTGCGGTGGAGCGTGTTTTCATTGAGTGGAAAACTTCATGGGCCACAATGGCATTATCCGTAATCAGTCTCTTGGCCACGAAGGCACTCTGATTTTCCGATATGATATCAGGCAACCATGGGCGCATCCGATTAACTGGGATCTTCAAGAAGATATTGTATGAGACATTTCAGAGGCTGATAGGTCTGAAATCAGGTACCATGAGGGGTTTCCTGATTTTAGGGATGAGGATGAGGATAGTTTCATTAATGTCGTAAATGCTTGTTTTCCCTAGCCCAGATCTTCTTCATCAGGTTGCAGATGTCAGGGCCAATAATGTGCCAATATTGTTTGTAGAAGAGGGCGTGAAATCCATCTGGGCCCGGGGCCTTAGTAGGGTGGATATGTTTCAGGGCTAGACGAATCTCATCATCCGTCACATCTTTGGTAAGTTGCCTATTAATTTCTTCAGTGATCACAGGTCTGATTCAGTCTTCCACTTTGGTAGATATGTGAAGACTACCAGCTGAAAAGAGATTCTGGAAATAATTGGTGATAACATCTTAGATTCCATCGTTGTTGAAGGCTTTGGTACCATCCGGATGCGAGATGCAAGAGATTAAATTTTTTCGGCGCATAGCTGAAGATTTCAAATGAAAATAGTGGGTAATGGTGTCACCTTCTTTAATGCGGATGTCATGCGCCCGCATAGTCTAGAAGCTATCCTTGATTCACTGGGCAGCATCCAGATCCCTTTGAGTGGTGCTGATTTTGGAGATAGTGCAATTGGATGGGGGTTGGTTGAGAAGCTTGCACAATTTTCTTTTGAGGAAATCACATTGACTGTCAGGTTGACGGAATTTGATATTGCTCCACGTCCTCAAATCAGATGCAATATGTTGGAGATTTTCCCCAATGTCTGCATGTCCACACTTCTAGCCTGACCGGATCACATCTTCGCATTCACGTTGTTTAGTCTAGAAGCTTTTAAATCTGAAGGGTCTTCGGACTTTGTTGTTGCGGTCTCCTTGGGTGAATTCAATCACAATTGGATTGTGGTCCGAGCAGTTGAGAAACAGGTGCTCGATGTGAAACATTATGAAAATATCCATCCAATCCATTGAGCCCAGAAATCTGTCGAGGCGCTCCGCGATACGGGTTCCGTCCGTGCTTCCCCAGATCGACGTGAATGGGCTCCCCGTGATTCCCAGATCGACCAGATCCGCCCTAGTAATGGAATCCTTAAAGTCAGACCTCGACGAGGAGGGTCGAAGAGCCCCACCACTTTTTTCCTTCTGGTACAAGATCTCATTAAAATAACCCCCAATGAGAAAAGGTCTTGGCAGGTCATGTCGAAGATTGCACAGGAGATCCCACGACTTCCACTTCTCAGTGTGGGTTGGCCAGCCATAGAATCCCACAAAGGTCCACGGTGGGGTATGGGCATCATGAATAGCCACCTCCACATGGTGCTAGGAGAAGGATAAGATCCTAACGTCAACATTATTCTTCTATAGGATATAGAGACCCCCTGATTGGACTTGTCGGGGAACTGGGAGGCAGCCCTAGAAGCCGCATTTCAGCGCAAGGCCAGTGGTTTCCTTGTTTTCCAATATGGGTTCAGACATGAAAACCATATAAGGGGGTCTTTGAGTGCAATGGCACTGGAGCATTCAAACCGTTTGTTGGTTGCCAAGCCCACAACAGTTCCAGCATAAAATGATCATTGCTCTAGAAGGGGCTGGGCCGTACCCACCTCCGCCTTTGATTCCTCCGGGATCATATTTCCTCCCACCACTTTCCATATTTTTGGGATACTTTCAGCCAAAGTACTCATTTCAATTCATTGTTTCATCTCCCTAGGTTTTGGATTAATTCATTTTCTTTATCTGTTATCACAGTGCGCCCTCTTCCAAGTTCGACGAGTGATAGGGCCTGGTAACGTTAATCCTATCATCCTAGAGTCTCTATTTAGAAAGTAGTCTGATGTGGCCGTTTCTGGATCAGGGTCAGGATCTGGTGGTTCAATGCACATTTTCTTTGGGCCCGAGCTTTGTTTTGGAGGGTTCACTGGTTTGGGCACTGGTTCTGTTGGTGTTGTGGGGGTAACTCTTATGGGGGTAGAATCTGTGCCTGATTCAATGTCTTGCTTCTTAATTCGACTCTCCTGGAAAAACTCATAATTGCACGTGGGGATTATGATCTGGGGATGTCTACCTGCTTCCCTCTAGAGGATTGGGATTTCTTTAGGAAACTCTAGAGGTCCAAGTGTGATGACTTTAGTGTGACCATTTTCCGTCCGCCCCATGTGATCCATCATGAGGCGATCACGATCCTTTTGTTTTTCCACCTCTGGGATAAAAGCAATTTTTGTTGTTTTGGCTCGTAGCCAGGGACCATATTGTAGTATGATATTAAATGATTCATTCATTTTCTTTTCGTCACATGCTCTCTCCAGATGTCCAATACGTCCGCAGAAGAAGCAGAAGATTGGGAGTTTCTTAAACTCAAATGAGATTCACATGTGAGCGTCATCGAGCTGCAAAAACATGCCCCTCATTAGAGGCTCTGACACTTCGACCTCTACTTTAATCCGAACCATGGGTCCCCATTGGATTGGGTCCTAACAGTCCCACTCAATAAATTTTCCAACGCGATCACCAATATCTCTCAGAAACCGTTTCGTTCTACCTTGGAAAGTAATTCCTTTGTTACGTAATCAGAAGGGGGATCAGGTAAGGTTAATGTGCTGGAAATCATCCCCACCTTCAAATTCCTCCATGAGGAGGATCTGGTTATCAAAGGACCATGGCCTCCCTCTAAGGATTTTTTCTCTATCTTTTTTGTTGAAGAACTCAAAGACAAGGATATTGCTCTCCACTTTCCGGATATCCACTCCCGCTACCAGTTTCTATAAATTCTGAAGAGTGTTTCTTAGGGCCCCCTGGTTGACTATGATTTGTGCCACAAATTTTCCAACAACCTGTAGTGACATGCGTTTTTCTAGTAGTGTATCTTCATTCCATTGAGCATCAATCGACGATTTTTCTTTGTCTATCAAGGAAAATTTCTTCCATTGAGTCACAAGATCTGCATCCATGGTGCAGGTCACATTGAATCTGAAATTCACTTCCGCTTCAAGGATTCGCAGCCGGTTTGATCACACACACCCAAGCAGTGAATCACCGTTCTAGCCAATCCCAAGGTCCCTTCAGTTCCGGATCGGCCTAGATGACCACAGGTCAGGCTTGGTCTGAGAGGACTCGCAAAGCACACAAAAAAGGCCGCGTCCGGACCACACACAGCCAGAGAAGCGCTACTGAGAAAATCAATGCGCTTCACGAAAACGACTGTCATGGTCGATCCTTCATGGAGGAGAAGGACATGACCTCGCGAACAAAATCCCTTAGTGGCAGTCCTTCACGAAGGAGAAAAAAGCACCACATGTGGCCCGTCCTTCGCGAAGAAGATGGTGTTGGCCTCACGAGCGGGTTCTTTCGCGGACAGTCCATTGCGAAGGGAAAATGAGCCTCTCACGGCCAGTCCTTCGCGAACCACCTGTGTCTCCATGGTGCTGGTCGGAACGCCATCGGTGTGCACTGCATCGGACGGAAAATTGACGGCTGGCAGCAGATCCAAAGAATGTCGAAGATCAGAAACCAAATCCGCTATACAAAAACAGTTCTGAATCGAAGGATTAATGATGATTTCGTGAGAGTGGGTGTGGATCTGGTTTCTAATTTTCCAGATCTGGTAAACAGAAATCCCGGTTTGACGAAGAATGATTCCTAGAATCGGGGATGAAGAGTGTCTGCTCTTTGATGCTGAAACTCTGAGGCTATTTCCCTTTCTCCTCTACTTGCTGGTGTTGTAGGGAAGAGAACCGACTCGAGCTCAGACTCAAGGTGTTGGAATCAGGTCCGCCGCGGCGCCAAGAATCTGGAAGCCGATAAAGACAAATGATGTCGGGTCCACCATTGTCGGAATGAAGGTGGGAGAGGGATCCTTCACCAAAGCGTGGAAATCTAAGGAGGGAGATGACCACCATTTCCACACACCCACATGCCGCCATGGTCCGAACAGGATGCACCAACATAAACACGAACCCTAGGAATTACCAGGAGAGAAGCTCTCACCGCGAGAGAGACTTAGAGTGCCTGTAAACTAGTTTGAACTTTGATCTTGAATTGCCTTGATAAAATTAAATGAATAACTATGTTAAAGTGTTTAAAAAAGGAATTGTGTTTTAAAGATATGATTGTGAAATGGGATTTCAAAATCATTAATGTTATAATTTGGAACTTAAATCTTTATAATTACTTATTAAATTAAGTAATATTTTAAGGGAAATCTCTATATTAGAATGTGACCCTTGATTTGGGACTAATAAATTGGTAAGTGTTGAATTGTAAAATATTGAATTATGATGGAAATGGATTTTCATGAAATGAATGATGGGATCATGGAATAATTTTTTTATAGTAAATTAGCAAGTCATGGTTTATGGAATGTGTATGAATGTTAAATGTGAATTTTTGACTTGTGGATTAAAAACAATTGTTAAGTGAATTGGTAAATGTTAATTATTTAATGACACTAATGATGTAAATATAAAAAGATAATGAGTTGGTAAGGGAAATTTATAATTGTAAATATGAATGGCCTTTATGAATATTTTTTACTTGTTATTAGACTCATATTGAAATACCCTTTTGGGTAGGTCTTGAATTGTCCCTATAGGGTTATCATGAATACTCCCTATGGGGAGGTCATAAAAAATCTCAATAAGGAGGTCATGAAAACATCCATAAGGGTGGTTGTGAAAACTCTAATTATAGAGGTTGTGAAAACTCCCATTGGAGAGGTTGCTATACTCTTATAGCAAACACCGTATGGTATGATCATGCTAATATTAGGATAAAACCCTTCTAGGTGGTTGAAAAACTTATATGGTAATAATTCATAAGGGTGGTTGTGATATTATAATTATCATGGTCACAACAGTATACTCAGAGACACCTTGAACCTGGAAAAAATAGGTATGGTTGAATAGGTTCATGAAACTGAAGATCAACATTGGTATAGTTCAATAATATGTGTGACTAAAAATCCAATGAATTAGTGGTTGTTTATTACTATTATTTTATATTAATTAACTATTTAAAATTAAATTTCACCACTTATGAATACACTTTTATTACATAATAGTTATATTTGGGATGCCGTTGGTAGTGGGATAAAATTTTTAGACACACCACGATCTGGTTTCCATGAAACATGGATACCCAAGAAAGTATCACTTTTTTATCATAATTATACATTTAGGGGAGATGCTCATTGCATTATTTTTTTTTGACACACTAGAATGGAGTATGGGTGATGTTGTCGGTCTATAATCATGACCATTTGGGGTTGAGTTGTAAATTTATTTTTATTTTGTTCCTTTGTTATATCACGTATATAGTCTATCCTAGGGGGATCCATTGTGATATGTATTGCATACTCTATTTTTATACAATTTTGTTACAATATTTATTTTTTTTGTTTTCCTTACCTTTTCTATGATGTTATTTAGTTTTAGTTTATGTGATTATTTATTATTTATAATTTTTTACTAATATGATAGAGGGTATAGACTCCCCATAGTACCACCTTACACTCTCACCATTATTTTAAAGCCTATAGAATATTAGGAGGCACGCATCAGGTTTCGTAACACCACCGGTCTAGTTACAATTCATAGTGGGCTAAGATGGGGTGTTACTAAGTGGTATCAAAGGTGTATTTTCTTTTATCATAATAATTTGGAATGGTATATAAGAGGATTGGTTACATTGGGACTTGGTAATGAGCTCTTTCCCATGAGTGATCTACCCAAATATGGAGGGAAACCCATGTTTCTAGGGATAGGACTTTTTTTCCATATAATTTTCTTATTACAATTGTGATATTTCACCTTGAGAGAGACAATTGATTTATGATGTTATGATTTTTGGGATTTTTTCACTTGGATATTGTAATATCCTTGAATCTAGAAATCCATAGATGATAGTTATATTATAGTTTTGGTAGAGAATACAATAGTTCCCATAAGATACAACAACTCAATATTCTTAGAAGACTAGATATATACATTTATAATTTTTAAAAACATAAGATACAACATGAAAAAAATAGAAAAAACATGATTATCCCTTCCACCATATACTTGAAAATTATACGTACTTCTCCTATATGTTTTTTGGGGAAAGGGAAATAAATAAGGTTGAGCTCATATTCTAAGCAATGAGTGTCATATAGTAGAATATTTCATAACATAAACATGGAATAACTGGTATGGAAGTAATAATTGAACAACCTGAATCCATAATCAACTGAAATTGAGATCATTATATATTTATGATAATAAAATAAATCAAGGATAGTAATAATAATTTATCTCATACTCATCAAATTTATATTGTCCGACATCATAAATTTCTATCAAGTCCTTATTCCAGGACACTATCCTATTATATAAAGAGGTATAAACCAAAACCAAACTTTTTTTATCATGAGACTAGTCAATGAATCACGGGGCTATATAATTTTGGGCTCCATACATCACCTGATTAATTCTAATTCATTAACCATAAGAGTCAACAAGAATTTTCATACCATTCACAAAGGTCCCTCTATTAAAATGAATACATGGATATCTATATAATGAGAAATATGAAAATAAAATTATTCCCCATTCAATATAATATTTTATTTTTCCATTAGAACATATCCTTTTCAATTTAGAATTCATGTGGTATAATCAAACTAATATATGAAGTACCCTTATCAAAGAAATATAGTGTAAAGGGTACTTTTAATGTGTTAGGTTATGCATAGAAGATTATAATTGGGTTCAATAGTATGAATTATTTGGAGAATAAGGAAATGGTAGGAGAAATCATTCATCATGGTTTGTAAATATCCTATGAATATTCCAAACCATATCCTCCAAAAGTGTCTTTCCTGGTGTGCAGTCTTAGGCCCACTCATCATGCATTAGGGTGATGATTGATTCAATGACAAACCATCCATTTTCAGTGTGATTACCACTAGATTCATATGTTTTATAGACACATGCACTTTCTAGTATCAATTAATTGACTTACTTTATAGAAAACTATACACACTTCTACATTACCAAAACTTAAGATGTTTTTCCACCATAAAAAAGAGTGAGTTTTACAATGGTTTTAGTTACTCATGAATCCTAAGAATATGAGGGAGGGGTAAAAATATAGACTTATAAATCCAAAAATTTCATGAGTAATATAGTATAATTATTCCATTAAAATGTATCAACCAAAAAATAATAAATAGGCATTGAATATAACATGAGTCCAGGAGAATGAAAATTGAGATGAAAAATGATCACTAATGGCTTGGTTAACAATTAAACAAAAAGCTCTCGTAATTTAGAGCAAAAAATTGATCTTCAAATACAATTAATAATGTAATTTCATGATATAATATCTCAAATAGGAATTATACACACCATATAAAGGATACTAGGTGCATAATACCAAACACTTCTCTATGCGAGGAATTTTAAACGGAAAACCCTTACATATTTTCTTGAATTCTGTGAACATAAATTAACCTTATGTATCACAGACACAGATTTATTAATAACTTAAATCATAAACTAAATCATCTATATTTTTATTTATATTCTTCATAAATAGTCCTTCTATATGTAAATGCAACATATTTTTCACAACATGTGTTTATACTTTTGATTATTTGTACTAGTTTCATAATAGTGGTTTTTGGATTAATTATTCTTCAAAATTTTATCATTACTTGGTCATTAAAAATAAATTTGGGGATGTTTTTTAATTATTTATGATGTTTAATTTTTTTGATTATTTTTGTATTTATCATTGAAGATGAAATAAAAAATAGACATGTTTCGATGATTCTTGTAAAAAGAAGGGTGTTTTCTTACATGATAAATTAAATATTTATAAAAAATCTAATAACTAAAAATAATAATTATTTACAAATTTATATTATATTATACTAGTAATTATGTTCCTATAGTAATTAATGATACAAATTCATAGTATTGTTCAAGCAGGTGGTTAAACCAACTAAAACATGAACATACAATGATTTAATGAATGATTATGAGATATATTTATAATATAATCATAATGATATTTTTTTATGTGTATTAGTCTGATATATCAAAATTATAAATTAATTATAATAATAAGTAATGGATATTAAAATATTACATAACTTGATTAAAATATTTTCCCTTTTGCGCACTTGTATTAAAAAATTGAATCAATGATGATGGTTTATTGATCATATCATGAATAGGTACTCCGGTTTTCCATTCAAAAAAATTAATTATATTATAGACATCATATTTACCTATTAAATACATTCTTAGAACCATAAATTATGGGTAAGGATGAAAAATAATTTTTTTTTCATGGTGGTGGTAGACCTCACATACACACGAACGATGATTTCATTTTTCTTAATCAATGAGATAAATAAATGTAAAATGTTATTACCATTAATATAGAAACATTTTAGTATATAAATTATAATAATATCATCTTATTTTTTCTATATAGAATAAATTCCAAGAATATAATTATGTATAATATCTAAGTAATTGATAATAGTCATGTTAGGAACTTGAATTTTCCTTGGAAATCTCCAAGTAAATGAATGTATTATTATAAATAATGGTGACTAGAATATTTTGAATTTGGTATAGGGTTATAGTATTATAATAGTAGAAGAGTTTGAAGTGTAAATTATAAGGATAAATTATTCTTGAAGTGGTGGATATGTTACCCTTTTATAAGTGAAGATAAGGGTAGTTTTGTCAATAACTCTTACACTTTCAATTATGTAAGGTTACCATTCAAGGGTCGATGGACAAGAAAAATAAAAATCAGGTTATTATAGTGATTTTGGTCCTAAAACAACCTAAAAAACTGCTTTTTGAGACAAATATGTGTGTTTTAGGGGTTTTTTTAACTTTTATCATTTTTCTAATTTACATTTACATTGGTAATTAATTTCTAACCTTATTAAATATTTTTTTATGAAAAATAATAAGATTAAAAATTTTAAATAATTTGATACATTTTATTTGAGATTTGAAAACCATTTTATCAAATAAAATTTAGAAAGTTGTGAAAATTTAATTTTAAAACGTACACACTTAATCAAATCAAAATAGTTTTTAGAAAAATAATGTTTTTAAAATTACATATAATATAAAATTATCTTGGATATTTATTTAATAAAATAAATTTATTTATTATAAAATAAATAAATGGTATGAATATTTCAAGTAAATCTAAAATTAATTTTACTTTAAAAATACTTGATTTAAAGAAAGAGTGAAAATAATTTTTTATTAAACATTTTAATTAGATATAAAAATATTTCCATATGATTTATAAGTTGAAATAATATTTAAAATCCGTATTATTAACACATACATTAATATTTCATTACTTGGAAGTTTTTTTAAACTTGAATTTCATTTTTATATAATGATAAATCCATAAAAATTACAAATTTGGTTAAATCCATATTTTTTTGACTAAAAGACAACCTTTTTAGAAGAAGATCAAAAATTCATAATAAGTTTATTTCAATATGATAAATTTAAAAATGTAGTTATTTTTTTTAATTTAAAATTTAAAAATTAATCTTTTGAATAAATTCATGACTAAAGGAACTTTAAAAGGTACATTGTGTAATAGTTCAGGATATGGTGATTACCTACTACAGTTGGGTCTCATGTTTTACCTTATCTATCCCTTAAATAATTTCATCCTAAAAATTGGAGTATATATCAACTATTGAAAAAATGTGGGTATTAATTATTCATATATTCTTTAGGATCCCAATATTCCTCTTATAGTTTTTTATTTCTCTAAAGGACTTTCACAAATCATGTTATCCAATTCCACATCAGTGTCTCTATAGTATAATGAATATGGATATGTTCTTAATTATAGAAAAAGTATGGATCAAGCACCATTACCTTGGATATGAACACTTTCATTGGATCCAAAATTTACTTCCTCAGTAATGAATCATGGAATATTTCATGTACTTTAGAATTTTTTGGTGTCACTACCAGTCAAAAATCTATAAATCCAATTATTTTTTGTATTTTGGAAGGTGCAATGTTCCTATGGATTAAACTACTTGTTTTCCAAATCTTACAAATCCCTTCCATGGTGAAACCTTCAAAAATACATGATCCCCAACTTTAAAATCGAAGTATTTCTTTCAGTTATCCGCAAAAATATTTTGTATGATATGGGATGATTTAATATAATCTTGTGTAATGACCTAAAATTTTATAAATAAAATTACCTCTATGGTTGAATTAAATTCCATATTATGAATTGTTGTTATTAAAAACACATCCACTTTATTGATTTTATTATATCCTATTATATTTAAAAGGCTCTTAAACATCATAACCGTTGATAATATAGCTGTTAAACAATGATCATATGATCAATATAAATATCAAGTTTTGAAAAATACAATTGAGACATTCCATTAGTTAAATTAATGAGTTTTTGAAATAAATGATGTTTTTTTAAAACATTATTGTTAAAAAATATTTATTAAGTATATTTTATAATTTAATTTTATGTAGTCAAAAATAATTTTAATTAGAGTTAAAAAGCTATTATTGTCAAAAACCAAACATTTCTGAATAAATTTCAAATATTATTCTTATAGTGAAAATTAAAATATTTATAAAGTTATTTTTAATAAATAAATATTATCTTTTGGAATAATAATGTTGAAATTATCCAATGGTGAATGTTTCATAATTTTTTGAGATAATGAATTTTTGTGTAAAAAATAAATACTTTTTAAGTATGTGTTGTCTATTATGATATCATAATGACCCAATCATGATTAAATAAATACAATAAAGGTTATAAAATGATAAATATATATTTACCCATTAAACTAATATTATTTTCAGGTTATTTTATTAATTTTTTAAATCTGTTATGAATCCCTTGAAACTTATACTATATTTTATGGTTTTAAAATCATTTCATTAGGAACATGGATGGATTCCACATCACCAAGGGGAAAATTTTAATTATTTTGGACCTTTTCCATAAAAAATAATTAAAACAACTCATATATAGTAGAAAAAATGGGAACACACCATGGGAAGGTTTGTGGTTTTGATTACTTTATAATATAGTGTCTAAAACAGTGTTTAGTTAATAATAATGAACTCCCTTCTGTTTTCCTATATAAACCTAAAATCTCCCATTACTCATCACTAAAAAAATTAGATCACAAAGTTACTCTTACACCCCCTATTATGTCATCCCATGGTTTTCCCAATATCTCAAGAACCCCCTCCCAATATTTTGGAATCACCCTCTAAAGGTAAGTGATCCTTTTCTTCTCCTATTTATCCAAGCATCTTTTTCACCTTGATTTTACATGTCAAACCTTTGTATTATGAATTGCATCGCTATTTCAACTCAAGGGTATTCAACTAGATATAAATACACTCATTTTATTCAGGATTTTCATTTATTTATTCTATAATTCTTTATAATGTAATAAAATATAATGAAATTTGATACGATGTTCAATGTTCTATGTGGAACACTTATGAATGTACATAATATTAAAGTGACAGGTGCATCGGAAATTATATATTGCTCTAATGCATTGTGTAATATTTTAGTCTCTTGAAAAAATCATTCAAGGGATTAGGGAGTAAACTTAATCCATCACGGGACTTTTCCTCCATATTATGATGTCTGGGATGTTATCCCTGACCTATGTTTATGATGTCATGTTTAAAGTTGTTTCCACCTTCCCAGGTCTCCTTTATGTTATCGTGTTATATCAAGCCTCATTGTTCATGTTTATGAATCTCACATCCTTTATGTATCATTTATATTCCTATTGTCTGAAATATAAAAATTTCTTAATGATATTCCTTTTTTATTTCCCTAGTAGGATTTACATATCACCCATTTCTTATGTATGCCCCCAAATCATCCCTTTGAGTTTTATGTATGATGGAATATTACGATCATGTTAAGGAATTTTTCAATTATAGAGATATACCCCCTATTCCAAGTTATTATGTAATGTACCTAACTACCTAAATACACTATAATTCTTGATACTTTTGGTTTTACTATGTGTATTCCTATGTAATAAATCATTAATTAATGTGTAATAAAAACAAGTGTTTTCAATGTTAGTATTGAAGGAAAGTTTAGTTATTTTTGGGATTAAGATTAGAAAACTCTTGAAAAATTCTTAAGGATAAGTTTAAATATAAGAATACATCCCTAAATTTTTGTCAAGTATACAGTAACCGGTTTCCAAGAAAATATATCCTTGTTTGGATACTAAAATTAGATGTGGCTCTGGCACATATGTACCAAGGGGTAAAACCTGAAAACACCACATTTATCTAGAATAAATCGGGAAATTGTGAATAGTAATGGGCCTTACTGCACACCTTGTTTGACATCCTTAGGTGATTAGCGTTATTAAATTAAAATTCTCATTATGAACCATTATTAACGGAACAAAAATTACCATAATTTTCTATGTTAACAAATAGATCATGGGTAATATAAATTGAAGCCCAAAAATTAATAAGTTAAGGAGTAAATATCATTAAAAAATTATCCCTTTAATGTTTTTGGATTCTTATTTCTGTATTTAATAGTTTAAAAATAATTATCCCCAATTTTCCCTTTATTCTATACAATGGTAGGAAATAGGAGGAACTGAGTAAACAACCAATTTGAGTGGCAATGTGATGACTTCCCCAATGGGATTCCCAAACCCATGGGAGTGGGAATAATGATGTTTTTTATGATAATTTCTCAGTTGTCTTAGGTTATTAATAGAAACATTAATCAGGAGGATCTACCTATTTCACCTAATAATGACCAAGCTATAATTGAGACCATTATTGGATAAAGGCCTCTGAATTTCAATAGATTATCCAATCCCTTAATCATGGAACAATGGGTCAACTCCATTGATAATATGTTTTCAAAAAATATTTTCCTCACACTCTCTTAATTAAAATGGAAATGGATTTCCTTAACCTTATAAAAAATGAATATGAATCCATTGGGGAATATGAGAAAAAATTTAAAATAATTGCATGATACACCTCCAACTTTATTGTTACCTCTAAATGAAATTTTGTCCGCTTATTTGGTGGGATAGAACCTAGTCTATGAAAATCCCTAGTGATATGAGACTTTTATAACTATGAATAAATTTTCTGGTGTACCCTCAAAGTCAAGATGAATGTTGGTGAATCTCTGGGGTCTCATAGGGATAATAATTAGAAATTAATGTTTAAATATAGTGATGTGATGAAAAAATCTAATGGTGGTAAGAAATTTCAACACATAAATTTCCAAAAGTATGGAAAGAAGAAATAAATTACCTAAGGGGGTAAAGGAAATGATTTTCGTGTGGAACAAAAGGTCACCTTGCTAGAAATTACTAATAGGAGAAACCCACCAATGAAATGGAAGAGATGAATTCTCTAGTCCTCCCATAGGATTTTGTCTAATGTTTAAACTGCAAGGAAGAAGTTAACTTTGGAAACAAATGCACTAAGACAAGGTAATTAGAGACAATAAGCACCAACAACCACCAATGAAGCAAGGGTGAGATTATTCCATTAAAACCACCGAGGTGGATCCAGAAAATGAAGTGGTGAAATATACGCTAGTTATTCATTCATGAATAGTAATCATACACTTTTAATTCTGGTTCTACACATTCCTTCATATCACGTAAATTTAATAGAACTATTAGAACCCCACCAAAGATAATGGAAGCAGAGTTGTCAGCAAAAATGAAAAAATGGGGAAATTTTTAAATCCCAAGTATATAAGTCATCCTCTATCAATATTTATGGGATGAAATTCATTAATAACCATGTGATACTCCATTTAGTGAAATTTTATTCAATTCTATGTACGTATAGACTCTCCTTTCTTAGAGACAACTTAAATTTCCATGAAAAGTAAATCAATATTTTTATTGTGAATCAACCTTCGATTTTGTTTAAGTGAAATGAGGAGGATGGATCTTCTTTATTATCTACATCTTAAGCATGGATAGTATTTCCATACGAGTAAGAATATCTATCTATAATGATTTGTAGTATGGAAAATATCATCCTTGATGAGATTCCCATTGTGAAGGAATATACTGACGTGTTTCCCAGGGAATTGAATGGTATTCCTATGATATGAGGGGTTGAATATTCAATCGAGATTATACTTGGATAATTTCCATTATCAAAGAATTTATATAGAAAGTATGGTTTGGAACATGAGGAGATGAATTAGCCACTATAATAGAATTTAGATAAAGGTTTTATAAGCCCAAGTGCTTCACTGTGGGGTGCAACAATACTCTTTATCAAGAAGAATGATGGGTCAATGCACCTATTCATTGATTATTGTGAGCACAATAAGGTCATGAAAATTAAAAATAATCCTTTACCAAGGATTAATTATTTTTTTGATCAGCCATGTGGGTCCTAATACTCTTCCAAGGTGGATCTTTAGTTTGGGTATTATCAATTAAGGGAGAAGAAGGAGGATATACCAAAGGCTATTTTACATATAAGGTACGGGAACTATGAGTTCATAGTAATGACTTTCAGAATAACAAATGATCTAGAAATATTCCTGGACTTGAAGCATAAATTCTTTAGATATTACCACAAATAATTTGTAGTAGTCTTTATAGATGATATTCTAATATACATTAAAAGCAATGAGGAGCATGAGGATAATTTGAGAACTATGCAAAAGACACTATGAAATGATAATATATATGAAATGTATAGAAAATGTGAGTTTTGGTTGTAGGAAGTATCATTATTAGTACATATTATGACAAGTAATGGGATATATATGGACCCTTCAAAGATAGAGTCAATTGATGGATGGAAGATGCCGACATCTATGATATAAATCCTTAGTTTCATTGGGTAACATAGTTACTATTGTATATTTTTGAGAAATTAATCATGATTTTTAAACCCTCTAACTAATATAACTCATAAGGGAGTCAAGCTTGTTTTGGAATAATGAATGGTAAGAGTGTTTCAAGGAGTTAAAAAAGAGTCTTATCACTACACCTCTACCCAAAAGTGGGGAACCTTTTATGGAATATAATGATTATTAAAAAAAGGTATTGGGTGGTGTGTTAATGTGGAATAAAAATCTGATAGGCTACGATTCAAGGAAATTGAAATTTCATGAACTGAACTACCCAACATATGATCTAGAGTTGGCTTTAGAGATCTTCATATTGAAAATCTGGAAGCACTGTCTCTTTAGGGAGAAGTGAGAAATATATACAGATCATATGATCTTTAAGTATATATTCACATAAAAAGAGATTAATATTCATTGATGAAGATGGTTTGAGATGATTAAAAATCATTACTACTCAATCCACTATTATACTGGGAACGAAAATATTATGTCAGAAACTCTTAGTAGAAAGGAGCCAAGAATTTTATCATTGATGAGAATTGACAAGGACATGATCCTCTTAGACTTTTAGAGTATAGACATTGGAATCATAAATGAAGAAACATCATTAATCCTTTGAAAAATTATATCTCAAAAATCCCTTCTAGTAAACATAAAAGATGCTCAAAGAGATGACGTGGGATTTCAAAAGATGGTGGTAGCTATAACTATAGGGAAATACTTAGAGATAAAAACTAATGATAAAAGTGTTATAATATTTGGGTCAAGGAAATATGTACTATCAAATCTTGAGTTAAAGAAAGAGTTATTGGATGATGCACATTGCTCGAACTTCCTCATCCTTTTAGGGAGTGAAAAGATGTGTTGAGACCTCCAAGAGTACTATTGGTGGTGATTTATGAACAAGTTTACCATGGAATATAAATCATGGTGTCTTTTTATGCCAGCAAGTGAAGTCTAAAAGGAATAAGTACAGGGGGATAATGCAACCATTAACTATACCTAAATGGAAATGGGAAAACATAACCATGGAATTTGTCACTAGTATTTCGATGAAATCAGGTCTATATAATGATATATAGTTTGTAGTGGATCATCTTACAATGTATTCTCACTTAATTTTAATATGAGAGGACTTTTCACTCCATCAACTTGATAGGATATACATTAAATAAGTGGGGGTTCTACATGGAATACCATTATTGATTGTATATGATTGTGATCCAGGATTTACCTCCATGTTTTGGTAGATTCTCCAATATTCTATAAATACTAAGTTTAACTTCAAAGTAGATTATCTCCCTCAAAATGATGGCCAATATTAGCTACTATATAGATACTCAAGGAAACGTTGAGAGTATACTTTATTGACATTCATGGAGGATGTGATCAATATAATCCTCTAGCCGAGCTCTCATAAAATAATAGTTTCCACTATCAAATCAAAATGGACCCCTATGAATCCCTTTATAGGAGGATGTGCAGAATAGTTACATGCTAGGATGAAATTAGAGAATGCAAACAACTAGGTCCTGAAATGGTCGATAAAATGGTGGAAAGGGCCAAGACCATTCAGAAGCACATCAAGGAAGATTTTAATAGATAGAATATCTGTAACACCCTGAGTTTTTTTTGGACAATTTTTTTTGAATAAATTAAAATTTTAATTTATACCTTATAATGCACTAAGTCAAATATTACTTTCACACTAAACCGACTTGTCATATGTTACACGCAATACCGAGTTGGCGTACGATACACGTAACATTGAGTATAGATTTTGTTAAATGTATAAAATAAATATTTTTTGATTATGATATAATTAACATCGAAGGAATCTTTCATTATACACAACACTGACTTGTCTTGCGTTACATGCAAGAGCACTCTTCCTTGATAGCTTTCATTGTACGTAATACTGAGTTCCACTAAACAATGATATATTATTAAATTATTATTATTTATTGGGATGTAAACTAGCAATTATGAATAGTATAATCCAAATTTTTAATTATATATAACATTAAAATTCATATTATGTATTTTCTAGAAATGATATAATAACAAAATTAATTTTTCGACTAAAAAATTATTTTTCAAAAAAGGTAGTTTTTTCGCCTTTTGACGGCGCACCCATTTTGGATCTAGTTTTAAAATTTTTACATATTCTATTTAACAAATTAAACTCCTTATTTGGAATTAGAATTTTTTTTACTTTGGTAGAATTTTTTTGATAAAATTCATATTTTAATGAATAGTGAAAAATAATGCATTTTCTTTCAAAACTGCCTTATCATCAAATTTATTTATATAGTAGGATTATATTTTTAATTGGTTTTAAATTGTAATCGGATTATATTGTTATTATTTAATACAATTTGGTTCATTGGAAGTTATTTCATATTTAAATTGGACATAAACACATGTCAATCTTTTGATAGTTTTTACTTCTTAAAAACTCAATTATAGTTTTGACAATGGGAATTAATTTTAAATTAATTTCTGATAATTTTGTGTTTTTAATTAATAAGAATGGATTCCATATTGGGAATCATAAGGTTTATATTATGTAAATAGTCCTCTTTTTTGGACATTATTAATAGTAAGTTCAGTAATTTTTTAATCTACCACGGCTAAAGGGTATATCAAGTAAATAAGGGTAAAATAATAATATTATAATAATATAAAACTACCCAAAAAATGTCATAATACTATTTTATGAGTCATTGGAAACCAAAAAAATCCTTAGGAAAAAATTGTTGCATTTGAGAACCACATGGGTGTGAAAATGACTTGTTATAATAATTAATTTAAAGTAAAGGGAACTATAACATAAACTTGTTTTATTTTACTAAAACAATTTTATTTTGGTTTATATAAATGATATATTCAAATATAAAATTTCATTATAAATATAAAAATATTTCCTACATCATGGTATTTTATTTATAATTTTTAGAAATTAAATAAATAAATTTATTTATGACACAATGATGATGTAGTGATAACCTTATTAATGAAATATTCAAATAAATGATATTATAAATATTATAATAAATGTAATTTGAACATTTGGATTCCATCCATAATTTTTTTGGATGGAATTTAAATGTTTGGGATGAGTTAATTCCTTTGTTCAGAAGTAATCAAGTTTTTATGACTTTAACAAAAATAAATTACTAAATAGTGTCAAAATTGACATAAATGTGTTTTTAAAACAAATAGTATTTTATTAAATGATATAATAATCCTAAAAATATAATATTCAAAAAATGACTTATATAATGTTAAAAATGTCATTAATGATCCACTTGAGATTCTATTGGCATTTTATTTTTACTATAGTAACTTTATATTCTAAAAATAAAAGAAGACATGGTAAGAGTTAATGTTTTTAACTACGGGTTAAAGCTAAAAGATATGGTTAATTTTTTGACCTAAACATGTATAAACCCTGTTTATTGAGAATATTTAGAACTGTACTCATATTATATTCTAAATAATTTAGTTTTAGAGAATTAGAAACTGAAAATCAATTTATAACAAATTAATAATTCATAACTTTCCTGAAGTGCCCATCACCTCTCCTATAAAAGGTCACATCTCCTTATCTTTTATTCACATATCCAAATCCATTTGGATCGGAAAAAACCTACCCAAATATACTCCCAAATTCAATAACTTCATCCAAGAGGCCACAATTTTGGGCAAAAATCCATCACTAGGAGACCTTTTCTGCAAATCAAAAGGAGATACTCGAAAAAGAGGAGTTTCATGCATATACAGTAGAAATATGACCAATGGTAAGGGATAATTTTTGTAATTTCATTTGTATACATTATTTTTTATGAAATTAAAATTCAAATTATATACTTTTTAGAAATTTTATAATAACAAATTGAATTTTTCAGATAATCAAAGTATTTTTAAAAAAATGCAGTTCTGACACCTTTTGACGGTGCACCCATTTTAAATCTTGTTTTTAAAAATGTTTATATATTATATTTGAAAAAATATACTTATCATTTGGAATTGGTAAAACAAAATTTAATTTTGTTTGTATTTTTGGTATTTTTATGATAAAATTAACATTTTAATGAATAGTGAAAAATACTGAATTTTCATCAAATTTGTTTTTATAGTTAGATTTTATTTTTAATTTGTTTTAGAGTGTAATTGGATTATGTTTTTATTATTAAATAGAATGTTATTAATTCGATGTAATTTTATTTTTAAATTGTATATAAACACATACCAATCTTTTGATATTTTTTACTTCTTAAAAATATGCTTTCAAGTTTTGAAAATAGGAATTAATTTTAAATTAAATTCTGCCAATTCTATGTTTTTGAATTTAGAAAAATTGATTCCATATTTGGAATCTTAAGTTAAAAATTATGTAAATATGTCCCTTTTATTTTTGGACATTATGAATAGTAACTTTAGTAATTTGTTTTCCATTTACCATAGTTAAAGGGTAAATCAGGTAAATAAGGGTAAAAAAATTATATTATAATAATATAAAACTACCATAACACATGTCGTAATACTATTGGATGAGTCATGGGCTAAAAAATATCCTTAGGATAAAATTTTGGCATTTTAGAACCACTTGGGTGCATAAGTTATATGTTATAATAATTAATTTAAAGTAAAAGAAAATATAACATAAAGATGTATCTTTTTACTAAAACCATTTTATTTTTGTTTATATAAATGATATATTCTACTATAAATAGTAATTATAAAGCTAAAAATATATCCTAAATCATGGTATTTTATTTATAAATTTTATACATTAAATAAATAAATTTATTTATGACATAATGATGATGGAGTGATTACCTTATTAATGAAATATTCAAATAAATGATATTATAAATATTAAAATAATTGTAATTTGAACATTTGGATGCCATCCAAATTTTTTTGGATAGCATTGAAATGTGAGGGATGAGGCAATTATTTTTTTCGATGGAATAAAGTAGTTACCACTTTAGAAAAAATCAATTACTAAATAGTTTTAAAATTGACAAAAATGAGTTTTTAAAAAAAATTCTATTTTATTAAATGATACAATAGCCCTAAAAATATATGATTCGTCCTACTGACTTATATAATTTTAAAAATGTCATTAATGATCCACTTGAGGTTATATTTTAATTTCATAGTAACTAAAGTAATAGTATATTATGAAAATATAAGAAGACATTTTAAGAGTTAATGTTTTTAACTAAGGGTTAAAGATAAAAGATGAGCTTATTTTTGTGACCTAAACATGTATAAAACATATTGGTTGATATGATTTTGGCCCATCCTCATATTATCTTATTAATAAATGTGTTTTATACCACTTTAAACCGAAAATAAATTTATAATAAATTAAAATTTCAAGACTTTCCAAAAGTGCTCATCACCTCTCTTATAAAAGGGAACTTCTCATTTTCTTTTATTCACATCTCCAAAGAAATTTGGATCGGAAAACCCCTAGCCAAAAATCTTCTGAACTTCGCTCACTTCATAATAGAGGCCACAGGTTGGGAATAAAACCATCCTAGGGAGACATTTTGTGCAAATCAAAAGGATATACTCAGAAAAGAGTAGTTTCAGACATATATGGAAGAAATTAGACCTAAGGAATTGGATAATTTTGAAATCTCATTTTTATCCGATATTTTTTATAAAAAAGTTTTTAATGGGTTTTATTTATCATCCAAAGTCATGTTTCATAATTATTTAATATTATTTATATTCTTATAAAAATTTTTAAAGTTAATTTTACTCTTTGGTGAATTTTTATTAAATGGCATGAAAAGAATCTTTTATCATTATTCGATTTGAGTTAATTTTTGGATCTTCCGAAAAAAGTACGGGGAGAATTTATTTTATATATGGAATGATTTTTTTTTCGGTTTTAGGACACCTTATTTCCATAAACCTTAATCTATCTTATTTCATGTTTATTTTCAAATAAATTATTTTCATTTAAAATTGCATAGCATTTTGTAAAAAGAAAACATTTTTGAAAAAGAAAGGATATATTCCTCAAGAATTAAGTTCTAGTGTTTTATAAAGATTATTTTACATATAATATGACACAGGGTTATGTTTCTATAAATGTTATTAATTTTAGTTTAATGTGTTTATGATGGAATTATTTTTATGAAATCTATTTATTTTACATGGATTATAATGGAATGATGTTTAATTAACCCATTTTATTTCATGGGTTATGCTATGATAAAAGATTTATGTTTTTGTGGAACATGTAAGAATGATTTCATTATGATACCGGTAGGACCTGTATCTCCCTCCAATTTATTGGGTAAAGAAATTACTCTTTATAAATTACAGGTTTTACGATACCTTGGTGAACAACCCTGGTAATATTTACGATACCTTGGTGAATAACCTTGGTAATTTTTACGAGACCTTCGTGAATAACCTTGGTAATTTTTACGATACCTTGGTGAATAATCTTGTAAACTATTATGAAACCTTGGGGATGGACCTTGGTGATATGGAAAAGTAAATAACTCACAATTTTGATATTCAAAATTTATGTCCAATTTTTAAATTCTTATGTTTATTTTTTGTTTGATATACTTAATGTTTACCCTTACTGAAAATTTGAGATCACCCTTTCAATGTATTATTTTACCCCACCATATAAAGAAATACTTTAGGTTGGGAAACTAATGGGGATGATATGTATGGGATATATTGGAGGTCTTTAACTAAGACAGAAGAATGTATTCTGAGTTTCCAAATACATTAAACTAATAAAGTCTTTGGGATTCTATTTGGATAATGTATTATGTATTTTGAGAATAAATTTAATATCCATATACGTCAAGAATGGGTTATTGGAGTTGGTATCAGAGTGAATGTTTAATCAACCTCTAGAAACTAGAATGCGAAAACATTAGTGAGATCCCTAGAGATATTTATAAGGATATTTCTAGGGATGTCCTAAGGATAAGTCAATTATACATTACAATCATAGATTTTTTTGATAATCATGAATAACATTAGATTAAACATAAGATATCATAGATTGAAATATTATAATTAATTTACCTTACTTTTGTGTTTTTAATCTCTGATATGTATTTCTCACACTTTTCTTTTTGGTCTTAGTCAATAACCAGAAATACATAGAACATGGTTAACCAATGAATGTTTTAGATGTGGAAATTATGGGAAAAATGATAATCTATTTCATAAGTGGAAATATAATAATGGGAATCATGATTATAGTAAGAGTATTGGTCATACTGCTGAGGATAAAGAGATTGTAAATGACATGTGAAAGGTATATGAAGTTATTGCAGTATTGTTTACATTAAAACTAAGAATATTTAGGTTGAGAAACCTTAATACATGATCCATATTTTAGGAAAGATGAATATGATGGATCTTGAGTAATGGTTTATGAATAAAGTTTGATGATTTACGTGTATATGTTAACGAATTGAAATAATATGTTATACAAATCATGAAATATATAAGTTTTTTCAGTATAAGTTTTTCACTAAGGATTAGAAAGGATCTGTTGAATAGTTCTAAGGATCTAAAAAGGCGATTTAAGGGTAAGGTGATATTCTTGGAGAACACACGATTAAGTTAAAGACAACCCTTAATATTCCCCTTCTGTTCCGATAATGATGTTTGGATAAAGATATGTTGGATTTGAATAAGTAAATTAGATGATGATAATTTCTTGGGAACTAATTATGGATTTAAATAAAAGTGTGTTATGCTATCAAGTTTGAAGTATAAAACTGTTTGGGACTTGAGAAATATGTCCAACAAATTTTGGAACAAGGAAACATGCATGTTTTCAATAAGGATATCCGATAATTCAGGTTATTACCGTGACTCAAGAGAATACATGATGAAGATGTTCACATTTTTGGAATGTGACCAACCAGAGATATCATATGATATATAAAGGATGAATTTTAATTCGAGTTTGTGAAACATTTTTTTATAGTTTTGTAATTTCCTCTTTCTGAAGGATGATAAGGTTATCAAATATTTGGAATGTTTAAACATCAGATTAAGTTTGTTAGAATAAAGTATTATCTCATGATATGTGGACTTATTCTTTTTTGATAACTTATGATAAACATTTTGTGATTAAGATACATGTAATAACCTATCATTAAATTTATGGATCACATGATCTCATAACACTTTAGGAATGAAAAATTTAACTTCATTTCTTGGAATAAGAGATAAAGTGGAAATTGTTCGAGGCACGACCAATGACGAGACCATATTGAAATCAAGTATTTCGTCGATTGTTATTTAAATTTATAAAAATGATCGTGAAAACCAAAAGGTTATCCTAGTACCTTCTTATCTGATGAGTCATATTTTCCCTTAAATTGTCACAGATTTATGGCTTTCTAGTTGTTAACTTTATCCAAACCTTGTTCTCTATCACTATCCATCAAAACATGACACTTAGATTTTTGTACCACATCCATGTTTTAAATTACCACCTATATTATCCTATGTGGAAAAAAATTTATGAGTTACTTTGGGTAACCGTTATGTTTATAAATTTCCTTTCTAAAATTAAGTTTTAGTATTTTTTTTACAATGTGGGTTTCTATGAAATATACTTTCAAGTAGTAGAAATTTTATAAACCCAACAAATTTTGGGGAAGAAATTAATTTTAAGGGGGGTATAATGTAACACCCTGAGTTATTATGGACCATTTGTTTTTGAATTAATGGAAAATTTTCATTTATATATTGCAATGCACTAAGTCAAACATTCCTTTCACACTAAACCGACTTGTCGTATGTTATATGCAACACTGAGTTGGTGTACGATACCCGCAAAACTAAGTATAGATTTTCCTCAATGTATAAAATAACTATGTTTAGATTATGTTATATGTTACAAAAAAGGAATCTTTTACTACACACGATAGTGACTTGTCTTGTGTTGCACACAAGAGCGACCTTCCTCATTAACTTGTATTGTATGCAATACCGAGTTTCACTAAACAATAATATATTATTAAAATATTATTATATAATGGAATATAAACTAGAAAATATGAATAATATTTACCACATTTTAAATCTTAAATAATATTAATATTCATCTTATTTAATTTCTAGACATGATATAAGAACAAATTCATTTTTTGGATAAAAGAAGTATTTTAAAAAAATGTAGTTTGGCCTCCTTTTGATATAACACCCATTTTAAATATAGTTTTTAACACTGATATATATTTTATTTTTCAAAATAAACTTCTTATTTGGAAGCAGGACATAAAAATTTACTTTGGTTGTTTTTTTTATTTTTCTGGTAAAATTCATATTTTAATGAATAGTAAAAAATACATTATTTTTATTCAAAAACATCATTTCCATCAAATTTATTTATATAGATAGATTATATTTTTAATTGGTTTTAAAGTTTAATTGAATTTTGTTTTTAAAATTTAATGCAATTTTGGTCATTTAAATTAATTTCACTTTTAAATTATAGATAAACACTTGTCATTTTTTTGATATTTTTTACTTATTAAAACCCCACTTTCTAGTTTTGACAATGAGAATTAATTTTAAATTAATTTATATCAATTATATGTTTTGATTTTAGAAAAATAGATTCCATATTTGGAATTCGAAGGTCCAAATTATATAAATAATTCCCTTTTATTTTGGGACATTATGAATAGTAACTTCAGTAATTTTTTTATTTACCATGGTTGAAGGGTAGATCAGGTAAATAAGTATAAAAAAATAAGATTAAAATAATATAAAACTACCATAACACATGTCCTAATCCTATTGGAAGAGTAATGGTCAACAAAACAATCATTAGGCTGAATGTTTGGAATTTGAGAACCACTTGGGTGTAAAAATTACCTGTTATAATAATTGATTTAAAGTAAAAGGAAATATAACATACACATCTATTTTTTTACTAAAACCATTTTATTTTGATTTATATAAATGATATTTTGGACTATAAATAGTTATTACAAAGATATAAATTTATCCCAAATAAAGGTATTTTATTTATAATTTTTAGACATTAAATAAATATATTTCTTTATGACCCAATGATGATGTAGTGATTTCATTATTAATGAAATATTCAAATAAATGATACTATAAATATTAAAATAAATGCAATTTGAACATTTGGATGCCATAATTTTTTTTTGGATGGAATTGACATGTAATGGATGAGTTAATTCATTTGGTTTGAAGAAATAAAGTTGTTATGACTTTATAAAGAATCAATTACTGAATAGTTTCAAAACTGACATAAATGAGTTTTTAAAACAAATACCATTTTATTAAATGATATAGCATCCCTAAAATCTAGGATTCGGAAAAATGACTTATATAATGTTAAAAATGTTATAAATGATCCAATTGTGGTTCTATTTGAATTTCATTGTAACTATAGTAATCATATATTATGAAACTAGAAGAAGACATGTTAAGAGTTAATGTTTTTAACTAATGGTTAAAGCTAAAATATGAGATTATTTTTGTGAACTAAACATGTATAAAACCTATTGGTTAATATAATTTCAAACCAACTTCATATTATCTTAGAAATAAATTAGTTTTATACCATTAGAAACTGAAAATAAATTTATAATAAATTAATATTTCAATACTTTCCTAATGTATCCATCACCTCCACTATAAAAGGGAAACTCTCCAATTTTATTCACATATACAAAGCCCTATGGCTCAGCAAAACCATACCCAAGAATCCCCCCAACTTTCCTCACTTAATCCTAGAGGCCACAGTTTGAACAGAAATCCATCCTAGGGAGACCTTTTGTGCAAATAAAAAGGTTATACTTGAAAAAGAGGAGTTTCAAACATATACAGAAGAAATCGGAGCTAAGGTAAGGGATAATTTTGTAATCTCATTTTTATCTAATATTTTTTATAAAAAAGTAGTTAATGGGTTATATTTATCATCAACATTCATGTTTCCTAATTATCTAATATTATTTCTATTCTTATACATTTTTAAAGTTAATTTTACCCTTTGGCTCATTTTTATTTAACAGCATAAAAGCAATCTTTTATCATTATTCGGTTTGAGGTACTTTTCGAATCTTCCGAAAAAAGTATGAGGAGAATTTTTTTTATATATGGCGTGAATGTGTTTTTTTCGGTTTCAGGACACCTTATTTCTATGAAGCTTCCTCTACACTATTTCATGTTTATTTTCAACTATTTTTTTTCATTTAAAATTATGTCTCATTTTGAGAAAAGAAAACATTTTTGAAAAGGAAAGGATATTTTCCTCATTAATTAAGTTAAAGTGTTTTATCAAAATTATTTTCTATCTAAGATGACCAAGAGTTATGTTTATATACTTATTAGTAATTTTATTTTAATTTTTTTATGATGTAATTCTTTTTTTTGAAATCTATTTATTTTTATAGATTATGATGGAATGATGTTTAAGAAACCCATTTTATTTTTTGGGTTATGCTATGATGGATGATTTATGTTTTTGTGGAACATGTAAGAATGATTTCATTATGAGATGTGTGGGACCTATATCTCCCTATAATTCATTAGGTAAAGAAAATAATCTCTATATATGACAAGTTTTACGATACCTTGGTGAACAACCTAGGTAATGTTGATGATACCTTGGTGAATAACCTTGGTAATTTTTACGATACCTTAGTGAATAACCTCGGAATTTATTTTGATACCTTGGTGAATAATATTTGTAATTTTTATGATACCTTGGGGATGGACCTTAGTGATATGATACCTTGGGGATGGACCATGGTGATATGACAAAGTAGATAACTCACGATTTTGATATTCAAAATTTATGTTCATGTTTTTACATTTCTATGTTTATGTTATGTTTGATATTGTTCATGTTTACCCTTTATAAGGATTTGAGCTCACCCTTTTTATGTTTTCTTTTCCCCATGATATAAATAAATTTTTTAGGTAGGAAAACCAATGGGGAAGATCTTTATGGGATATGTTGAAGATCATTCACAAAGCTAGAGGTATGACTTCCGAATTTCTGAAGACACTAAACTAATATGATCTTTCGGTGTCTATTTTAGCAATGTATTATGTATTCTAGAAAATAAATGTAATTTCTATGTATGTGAAGCATGGTTCATTTGAATATATATGTTAATAATCATCGATGAGACCTAGGGTTTGTGGTTAGAGAAATGTAATTCCTTAGAATATCTCTATGGAATAAAGTCATGGGATTTGAGAAGAAATGAAAGATTAGTACAAGATACCACGATCCCTTTGAGATCCTTGATCTCATCTAAGAAGTGTCCAATCAAATAGCACTCAAAAATAACCTATATCAAGTACATAATATGTTTTATGTATCGATATTAAATAAGTACATAAAAGACCCCTCACATGTACTCAATCTAGAGGTGGAACCACTGAATAATGATCTTTAATACGGGGAGCACGAAAGGGAGATATTAGATCATAGAGTAAAAGTTCTACAAAATTATATAATTAACCTTGAAAAAGTTCTATATATGAGCAGAATGTTTGAAGCAGGGACATGGGAACCAAAGTTTGTGATGAAACAGAGTTACCCTCATCTGTTTTAGTGTGTGAAATATAAATTTCAAGTGTGAAACTTTTTAAGGGGGAATACTATAATGACCTGAAATTTTATAAATAAAATTATCTTTGTGGTTTAATTAAGTTCCTTATTATATATTATGGTTATAGAAAAAACATGAAGTTATTTGGTTTTATTATATTCTATTAGATTTAAAATACCATTAATTATAATAACTATTGATAATGTAGTTGTTGAATAGTGATAATATGATTATTATAAATATATGGTTTTGATAAATCCAATTAACAAAAACAAAGGAGGTGATAACCTAAAATAGTAGGATCATACCCTATATATCCCATTTATCAAATGTTTTCAGAGATAACATCACTAGGATTGGACCTTGACCAATCCCAATCCAATATCCAGCAACTAAAGCATGAGCAAAACTATTTATGGTAGAGGTTAAAGCTTATTGAGATCAAGACCCAAACCATGTATGCCAAACCGACCCAAAAAAGTATCACCATCATACACATTACCCATAGGGTTTTTGAAGGTCTAATAAAGGTATATGTATAAAAACCTTAAGAATATTAATATTAATATGGTATATAATTATATTTACTTATTATTTATATTTTATTATAAATGATTTTGATTTTGATTCGATATAACAAAAATTATATTTTTGGCTAATATTCAATTTCAATTAAGTCATTTTTTTGATTCATTAATGAATTTTTAAAATAAATGATATTTGAATAAAATATTATTATTAAATAATATTTAATAAGTGTAGTTGATAAAATAATTTTATGAATTAAAAAATAAATTTTTAAGGGTTTGAGAATTGTTATTGTAAAAAACCCCTGCCTTCCTCAATAAATTTGAATTATTATTTTAAAAGTGAAAAATCACATATTTATAAAATTATTGGCATAAAATAAATATTATTTTGGAATTTTAATTTTAAAATTATCCAATGGTTATTTTTTTATAATTTTCTGAGATTGTCAAAATTTACAGTATAAATTAAATACGGTATAAGTATAGAATGTGTATTATGACATCATAATGAAAAAAATGATGAAATAAAATAAAGGTTATACGCGGACAAATATATTTTTACCCTTTAAATTTATATTTTTTAAGGTTATATTATTAATTTTATAAATCCTTTACCAATCCTCCGAAAAATATATTATATTTTAAGGCTTTAAAATAATTTCTTTAAAAACATGACTCACTTTAACATATCCGAGGGTAATATTTTAACGACTTCATCCCTTCCCATAATAAAATAATTAAATCCACTCATCTTTGGTAGAAACCATGGGGAAAACCAGAGGATAGTTTGTGGTTTTTATTATTTGATTATATAGATTCCAAAACCTAAGTTTTAGAAATAATAAAGAACCCCCATCTCTTTTCCTGTATAAGACAACCCAGGCTCCCTTTAATATTCACTATAAAACCTTGGATCATGTCTTTACTCTTATCTCACCTCTCTATAGTCTTCCCATGGTTTCCATAATATCCCAATAATCTCCTCCCAGTCTTCTGGAATCACCATCTCAAGGTAAGGGATCATTTTCTTATCTTTTTTATTCTTTTATGTGTTTCATTTAATTCCTTTTTTACAATTCCTAATGTTGGGATATTTTTTTCCACATCCCACTTACTGTTCGTTTTATATCCAAACAATGATAGATCTTGTTTCTCTCTCATTAATACATTTTTAGAATCATTAATTACTTCCATTATGCTACTAAAATTTCACTGTGATTTTTCCATTCCAAATCTTTGTATTATGAATAACACCACTCTTTACACTAAAGGATACTCACCTAGACATACCTATACTCTTTTTATTAGGGAATTAAATATGTGTATTCCACCCTCTTTTATTAAAGAATGAAATATTATTAAATACAATCCTATGTTGAATATTCTATGCGAGATAATGTACATGATATGAAAGTGACGAGTGAACCCATAATTAAATAGTACACCAATGAATTGAGTAATGTTTTTATGTCATGATATTTCATGAAAGTGATTAGGGAGTAAAATTAATCCATAATGGGACTTTTTCCACCACTTTATGATTTCTTAGCAATTATACTTGACCTATGTTTATGATTTAATGTTTAAGGTTCTTCCTCCTTACTATGAATCCTTTATATTATTGTGCTATATCATGCCTCATTGTTCATGTTTATGAATATCCCCATTTTTATGTCTCATTTATATGTCTATTATCGAAAATTTAATAATTTCCTCATGTTATTCCTTGTTTATTCCCTATTTGAAATTTATAGATCACCCCTTTCTTATTTACGTCCCTATGTTATCCCGAGAAATATTAAGTACCATGAAATTTTATTATCACATTAAGAAAGTTTTCAATAATGGGGATATAACCCCTATTTTAAGTTGTTATATAATGTACCTAATTACCCAGAGGCACAAGAATTCACAATATTTTGGGTTGTGTTATGTGTATTCCTATGTAATAAATCATTAATTACGATTTAATAGAAACAAGGGTTGTCATATCTTTAATAGTCCATATTTTAGCAATCCTATCCTATATAATCTCTAATCCTACTATATTTCTTTCTCTGACTTGTTCCCAAAAGGTAAGAGTATGACACCTCCTTACATATAATGCCTTATATTGTGCCACTTGGATAATTAAATTGAAGTTATTATTGTATAAAAATACCACCAAAGGTAAATACTGATCACATAAACCATGGAATTCAATAGAAAATGATATAAACATGTCTTACAAAGTCTAGATAGTCCTTTTTGAAAATCCATCCATCTGAGGATGATAATAATTGCTTAAATGTATCTTAGTGTTGAGATACCTTTGAAGAAACTTATAAATTTTTTATATAAATTATGGTTCATGATCAGATAAAATCAATAGAGGTTCCCCATATTCCTTACGATTTCAATGATATAGAGTCAAGAAAGGCACTCAAGGGGTAAATCCTCTCTTAGGGTAAATTATTTTATATATATAGTAAGATGATCAATGAAAAATCCTATAATATAGTTTTTCTTAATAGCCTTTTGGATTATAGTGTCAATGTTTATTGTATCATTATCCCACTTCCATATAGGTATAGTAGAGTATGCATGACTCCCTTAAAATGTTTTCTTTTATCCTTTAGATACTGATATACTAAGCATCTATACACATAGTCCTAAAGTTCTTCCTCCATACCATCCACTAGAAATTTTCTCTTATATTCTTATACATCGTTATGAAACTAGGGTGTGTAGAGAAATTTGTGATATTCGCATCATCAAGTTGTTCCATTTTTAACCCTAGTATAGATGAAACACATACCCTCTTCCCAAAAATAACCATATCCATCTTTAATAGATATTATTATATAAAATACTTGTTAATCCTAATCATGGATAAAATTCTATGGTCCCTCCAATCAATATATTAACCACCTTGTTTACCTTAACAAGGTGGTAGTGTATCGAGAAATCATAGTCCTTGCATAGTTACAACCATATTCTTTGGCTCATGTTAATATATTTATGACAGAATATATACTTCAAACTCTTTAGATCAGAATACATATTTTATATTTATGAGAGAACAAATACCTTAGAAATATTGGCTTTAACTCATTAAATAAATGATAAATCTTTATTTATGGTCTATATACATAATCCATAACATTTTTATCTAATCTTATTAAGCAATCCATGTGATCAAAAATATTTTCCTCATTTTTATAAGATTTAGAAATTTCCTTTCAATTTTTTCCCTATTCATTAAGAAATTATTTTCATAGAATACCTCTTTAAATGTTCCCCATTCCATGTAATTTACCTCATATTCCTCTTTAGTGTTCTGAATTAGTGACCACCATTGTTCTATATATTCCTTCAGAAGATATACCACCATAATGACATTTTCCTTTTCACCACTTCCCAAAGTGATAAAGATCTTTTAAATAGTCATGATCCATCATTAAACTACCAATGGACAAGTAGTTCCACTGAATTTCAAAGGTTTTTGTTGCATGAAGAAAAAAACAAAGTCACACCATGTTGTGGATTATAATTCACTCTATGGGAGTGATATTATTTTTTATAACTTAGGTTAACTTCTATAATATGGTTATAAACCAATTATAATCCACTCCATCTTCATTAAATTTTTTAGGGTAATATCCTTGCATTGACTATGGGCATTTATATAGTTCTCATTCCTCTCATTAGTCACCATCTTTTTATAATGGAATAAAAATTATTAATTCATGATACTGAATTGTAAAATACAATTACTATTATGATTAGTAGAGTTTACTCTATAAATAATGGGGGGTTTTCATAGAACCTTTTCTAACTAAGTTGGTTCCTCTAAATATAGTCCACAAGTTTTCCACTAAACTTCTTCTAATACCAACTATAACATCCAAGAGCTAGTAGTTATATTACATTGTTAGAACAAAATAAAAGAGTACCTCTAGGATCCAATTGTTTATTAGTATTTTAAGACTAGATATATACACACATAACATTAGGAAACATAATATAGAAAATGAACACATTTTAATAACATGATTACCCTTCCATCATATCTCAAATATTATATGCAATTATCTTATAGGTTTCTTGGGGAAATGAAAAAAATAACCGTGAGAGAAGATGCTTAGTAAGGACTAGTGAATCATGACTGATTTTTTCCAATTGACTACTCAATGTTCCAGTTCTCTTATATAACATGTATAAAGCCACTCATGTTGAATCATCAATAATTGTATGACCTTTTATGTTAATAGTTTTTTTCTTTTTATTAGGGTATTTTTTTGATGATATTAATTAAATTGGTTTATAGTTTAATTTATAATTAAAAATTTGATAAATATTGGTAAGAGTTCATTATTTATGATATAATATTTTTATATCCTTGAGATTTTCAATACATTTAATTATACTAACATCCACTTTACAAGATGATTTCATTCGGAATTCCCAGTTGATTTGTCTTTAATATAATCTTTAACTAGGGTTCCAATAATTATCTATTCTCATTTACGAAGGTTCAATATTTCATGAACCCTTGTGTGCTTATAGTTCCAATATTCCGTGGAGCCCACATGTAAAAAAACATGTCATTAATCCATAACTTATTTTGATTGACATACACCATATTAATTTAAAGAATGTTAAATGAAAAAAAATCCATCAATCACTTAACATATCCAAATTATGGAACTCCAAAATGAATTATTTAATAATCCATTTTTTTGTTTAATTATATGAATTTTGATGTTATGTGTGATGATTTTAAAGAAGGATAAAATGAATGAGGTAAGAAAATATTAGTACACTGAACACACACCCAAACAGTGTTTGAGTTAAACATAAAATTTTGATTCAATGATAATGTGAAATAGGGAAGGGGTTTTAACTTTATTTTAAATATTTTTATATCATTAATATCAAAAAATAATTTTGTTGAGAATAATATGAGAAGATGAAGATCCATCCATTAATATTCATATGAAATTAAAATTAAAATTGCACGATTTCAATTGAAAGTGAATGAAAACAAACATGAAAATAAAATTGTTGGAGAGGTTTCTAATATTGAAAAAAGAGTATGTAAATTTCTCATATATATTTTTAAATTATATTTTAATTCCCCTCTTTGAGATCTGAAATTCCAACACCATTCAAGGTAAGGATGAGTGTCTATTTATTTCCAAAGGGAGTGGACAATTTGCCTTCTAAAAATTACCTTCAAGTTTTATCAACCATTTAACCATTAATAAATATGAATCCCAAAAATTTCTATTCATAAAATTTGTATGTATGGAGTTTTAAAATATAACATCTAAATTTTCTTTCCATTTAAATTTTGGATACAAAGATATGGTTGTTTTTATAAACAATGTATTGTTGTCTATATTTATCTCATATTTTTATATGGATTGAATGTGAATGGGTTTTAGTCCATAAATATGAAATAATATAAAAACATTTCTTCTAAAAAATTTAGATCCTATATCTTGAATTTCTAAAAACAAAATTTCATCTTTGTTTGGAAAGTGGATTGGGAGAAAATTCATGAATTACAGCCAGTTTTCAAATCCCGAATTGAATTATGTGTCGTACTTTCATAAATCAATTGGGACAATTAATGGTTGATTTGAGCCTTAAAAATTTTATCCAAGATTTATTTATATATTATAGAATATATTTTGGAGTTTCATAAAATTTGGGCTTCTTTATTGATCCCAAAAATTCAATCTTCATGAATGGTCCCATTTTCTCCACAGATTTGTTGGGCCTTATTGTATAATCCATATGGGCATATAGGTGGCTGAATTATCCAAATCTATAGCGGAATTATTTTTTTTGAATTTGAATAAAGAACACTAGAAAAATAAATATAACATCATTTGGATCCTTATATTGAATGATATGGTCAAAATAGTAAACTGACATGAATCTGGATTATTTAAAACATTCTCAGAAATTATATTTTATATAAAAACATGGGAATTTCACAATAATTATGAAATTTTAATTGAAAATAATTAAAGTGAGTATATAAAAAATAATGAAAAATATAATAATATCAACTTCCCCACACTTAAACTAGTGCAAGTACTTATGTACAATAAACATAAAAACTTAAAAAAAGAATTTTCACTCACCAAAAAATGTTAATTTTTATCACTAATAAAGTGAGGCCTTGACTAGTTCACTGATCCAAAAATAACTACAAGAAATAATTTTTTATAAATAATGCGTAAAAAATATTATTTTTCATACTCCAAAATTAGAAAGTGAAAATGGGACTACACAAATCTCACACCTTTCACAATGATGTCAAGCATATCGATGGAGGTTCACTCATTCAACAAAAAAGTGAAAATATTTGAGTTAATAAGAGATTAAAAATTATATTCCCTATTATAATGTTTACAATAATCAAGAGGTATTTTTTGGTGGTTTTAGTGGCCATGGGGTGGTTGGAATATAATTTCTAGAAGAGTAGAAAAGAGGGGTGAAACACCAACATTGGAAAAGCGATGAACAGTTTTTTAAATCATACATAAAAAGAAATGAAAACACATATTTACAAGGGTATTAATGCATCAAAAAATAAAATAATAGTGCAAATTGGAAGAGGATGAACAGATAAAACATGTATAAAACACAAAAATTCTCCAAATGACATAACAAAATATGATGCATGTGTTGTTTTAAAATTTTTAATTATTTTTTTTAGAAGTTTCACTTGAAAAAACTATCTTAATAATCTCACAAAATTTGTTTTATCTCCTCACAACACTAATTTTAACAGTTATAATAAGATCAAATGTTTAGAAAGAGTGATTTTGGTCCTTCCCAAGACACTACCCATTCCTTTTTTCCTTTTTTTATTTTTTTAATTTTTTTTTTAATTTTTTTGGAAATAATTTCTATAACATTTATACCAAATGATATAAACATAAATTAATTCCCAAACCTCACCAAACTAAAACCTTTCCCCCACACTTATATGGATGCTTTCCCTCAATCATAAGATGACACATTGAAAATTAAACATAGTATTCCCAAAATGATGCGGTGGTGTGGTGGTGAAGGTGGGGGCCTAACATGACCGTTCTTTGGGAAGTTCCTGGTTTGAATCGTGGGAGTCCGCTTTTTGGGAAATCCAATCCCCCAGGATCCACCCACATTACCAGGTCGACCAGATTCTTCTGGGCGGGCAAAAAGAGGCATGACCCCACTGCTGACAGATTACTGTGATGGACCATCACTGCTGGGACTTTACACTATGGGATGCTCTACCATCGTTGCTGGAAAAGGCTCCTTACATGGATTGGGAGAAACATTCGGGTACTGCCCCTTCATGGGGGAGGGGGGTTTCTCTATGTGGAGGGTTCTAAAAGGCCATACTGAGGAATTCCCTTTTTAAAATAGTAAGAATTATGCCCAAAATGAAATCTATTCCACCCACACTTAAATTTCAATAAACCAGGAAATGAAAATCCATGTAGATGTTGGGTGGGATATGGTTTTTGTCTTGTAATATGGTTATAAAAAAGGTTTTCATGGGATCAATGGGGATTAAAAAATGAGGATTAATTTAAGGTGAATGGGAATCTATTTGGATATTTTTATTATCTTGTCATTTAAAAAATCCTTCAATCATATTAATGAACACCAATGTATAAAATTTAGCTCGAAGGTACATAAAATTAAAGATTCACAATAATGGGTGAAAAATAAAAAATATGAAAATATGGTCCTAGGAAACCATGGAAGGAAACTAGAAGTTTTTCCGCATCGTAGTGGGAAAATAATTTTCTAAATGCAAAATTTAGCATTAAAAATTTATTGGTAGTTAATTTTATTATCCAATATTATAATGAAAAAAGGAAAAAAAGTTTGATGAAAAAAATATTTTAACTCCCCAAAAAGGTTGTAATTTTTTTTAAAATTGGATGGTGATTAATTATTTCTCATTTTGTTTTTATATTATTTTTATTGTATTATTTTCTTAGTTTTTAGTTTATTTTTCTAAACAATTACCCACACAAAAAGGGAAAAAATAATTAAATGGTTAATGTAGAAAGTGGTAAAAAAATTGAGAGAGAGAGAGTGATAATGCAAGGGTTAGAAGAATGCAGAGAGGGAAAGGGAGAGAGAGAAAATGAGAGAGAGGGGGAGGAGGAGAAAAAGAGGGAGAGGGAGTTAAAGGGAAACATGTTTCCCCAAGTTTGGTTTTGGTGGGGGTATTTTCTCTATCCAATAGTGGGTTGATTCTAGTGGTTGGGGATTCAGTGGTAGTTGTTGTAGTTACTGGGGTGTTTTTCTTCTCATGTTTATTCTTTAATTGATTCCCATTAACCTTGATTTTAATTTTTTAATAAAAGTATTGGAATTACATTAAATCAAATGGTTAAACATTTTTAATAATAAAATGACCTTACTAGTGAGAATTAAGGTTACCTGAGTGAAGCCGAAATAAATAATTGAAGAGAATTACCTTTCTACCATTATGAAATACCTTTCTCATGATTTGTTTTTAATTGATTACCCTATATTTTTTCTTTTTGTTGAATTTTCATAAGAATCAAGGTGGAGCTCCTCCAGTTCAATCAACTATGACAATCTATCTTCACCAGTTTTTGTACAGTCAAATTTATCGATTTTCACAGCCCAAAATCAATTATGTTGTATTTCAAATGGTAAATAACATTCTTTAATAAAAACTAACCCAAAATTATACATCCCAATGAGAGTTTAAATGTATGTTTAATAATCTCAAAGCACATTACTAAGTCATTCAAACCACAATTTGTTTTGGACTTAACAATTCTCTCAAGAACTCTTTTCACATTTAAATTTTAAAGTTCATTCAAGCCATTTATTTGGGGGTGACATGTAGTCAATGTTTTATGTACAAAACCATTATTTTTAAAATATATTCCATCGTTATATTATATAAAAGAGTTCATAAGTCACTTACCAAAGAACATTGAGTTCCAAATCTATGGAAGATGTGTGTTTTGAGGAACTCACTAAAAGTATGTGCATCATATTTTATAGTGGGTTTATCCTAAAACCACTTAGAAACATAGTAAACCACAATAATAATTAAAAATATTACATTATAATGGGGAATGGTCCCATGAAATTGATTTCCCACACATCGAATATGTAACGCCCCAACCCCAGTTACCTAGAGTCGGTGAATTATTACATAACATTGGCATGATCACAATAAAGATCAAATCTCGAAAGACCGATTGGTTTAGTAGCCTTGGAAACACTAGATATATTCATAAAGTTTTACATTACATCATAAAGTGAAAAAACTACTACAACAACATAGTCTCCTTATCCCACACTCATATCCCCACATACTATCCCTACAGGTCATTCATAAATTTCTTCTTCACATCTTGGGAAAAATAAAACATAGAAAAGGGGTGAGCTCAAATACCCAGTAAGGATAACAATGTAGTGAAAACATTCATAAATAAGAATAAACATTTAAGGCAATGTATAACTTAAAACAAAAGCCTTTTAAACTTGAACTTCAACATAGTATGGAAAAAATAAAATGAAATAATTCCATTTACTTATTCACATAGATATTATACTAATCGAATAATCACATGAAATATCAATTACCACTTTCATAATGCTGGAATGCACAATGCCAGACAATCATAACCACATAGCCAAGGCCTCGTGCCAAGACTACAAATAAGATTTTGCCAAGGCCTTGTGCCAGGACACCAGTTTGTCTCAAGAGACCTACCGATGCATCGAAGAGCTATAGCGGGCTCCACCCGTCACATATTAAGTCCAATGCATTCCCATATGAAAATGTCTAAACATAACATGAACATTCGTATTAAAACTAGCATACGAAATGTCAATACTTTCTCCATAAACCATGAATGGTATAAAAATAACACATCCACAGTCAAACATATCACAAAACCTTCAATACAATATAGTAGTTTTGTATCAACTTCAAATAATCATAAAATCCATCAAAGGATGTTGACATAGATGAAATCAAAACTATTTGAGAGAAATATCTCTTTTTTTAAAATCATTTAAAAGTCACATATTTATAAAGGAAGTAATATAAAAGAGATTTTTGAATCAAAGTGTCCCATACCACTTTGAAACTTTTTGAAAGGAATTAACATTTTAAAAACATTAATGTCTATATAAATAAATCCTTAAAAAACCATTTTGAAGACATGGACATTAATTAAAAAGATTTAGAAAGATAAATCTTTAAAACATTTAAAATTCTGATTTTGATAAAGAGTGCTTTTAAGAAACTCTTAAAATATTCATTTTGAAGTCATTTAAAAGTCACATAATTATAAAATAAAACATTTACTTTTAAAATATCCTTATAAGCATGTAAGGGAAACTTCGAGAATTTTATAACGGTGGAAAATAGCCGCACCCACCGTATAAGTTAGAAACATTCTTACCTTAATTCTGTCGAAAAGGTTAAAAAGGACCTTGTTTGGAAAACGAAAGAAAGATTACTTTATAAAATTCTTATAAAAAGTCAAAAAAGGGTGTAAATGACTTTAACCCATTTTCTGTAAAATAGTAAGAATTTTTTGAAATACACTTTCAAGAAACATGGATGTGGATGATAAAGAGTTCCAAGTAGATTATTACGTATAAACAACCTCGGATAATAAAGAGATTGTGAAATAACCCTTACCTTGTACTTTTCCTTGGTTGGGGGTAGGTTAACCTCCTGTATAATGGTGAAATAATTGTTATTAAATTATACAAGAATCATACACATTTATATGATATCATATATGATCTTATAACATTTCTTTGTTAATAGTATCTTAGAATTGTCGTTGTTTCGGATGTTAACTTACTCGTTTTCTTTTATATGTTTTGTTATGTAAGCCGTGGTTGTCATGGATAGGTTGTATCTTATTCATATCCAGAATGATATCAAGTCCTTAAACATTATTTTTAAATCATCAAATGATAATTATACTTGAATGGACACGATAGAGAATGAGTCTCATCGCATTTGTGGAGACGGTAGTCCGTACGTATGCACGAGCGACAATATCATTCTTTTGATATTAAAATAATATATAATTGGATGGTATATCATATATACATAATAATTATCATGTTATATTTATTATTTACATGAATTAAACATCATTATTATACCCATCCAAAATAATAATTTATTGAATAACAATTACACCACGACGTGGAGACGGTAAGCCGTACGTACGCACGTATGGTGACATATTATTCAAAGGGTGGATAGAATACTGAATATGGTGGTAAAATATTTATAATAATATTACAGTATATAGGAGATACTGGATTCATTATTTTAGAATGGGAATAACAAAGGAAGAAGAAGTTCAAGAAGAAATGAATTTGAAAAAGGGTGGTGAAAACATTACCTCTTCTTCGGGTTCTTCCATTTGATTTGATCAAAAGGGCTCCTTAAGATGGATTTCTGATCAAACTAAGGCCTCTAGGTTTTAGTGAGGGAAGTTGAGAGAGTAGTTGGGCAGAGTTTGGCCAAACCAAAAGGCTTTGAAGGTGTGAAGTAAAGAGAAGGGGGAGTGCCCTTTTATAAGAGGGGTGAGGGGCACCTTTGGAAAAGCTAGAAATATTAATTTATAATAAATTCATATTTGGTTTCTAATGGCTCCAAAGTAGATTATTTAAAGGTTAATGTGGTTATGGGTCGAAAAACACTCAACCAATATAATTTAGACAGGTTTGGGTTACTATATTAACCTTATATTTAAGTATTAACTCTAAGTTATTTGGTTTCACTTTTACAATGTCTCTTTGTATTTTTATATTATATGGATAATAAACTTACTATATACATCCAAGAGACCCCCAAGTGGTCCATTAATGATACACCTATCATGATATAAGTCTCTTGGCCGAACCTTAGATTTTTAGGAATTTAATATCAATTAATAATATAATATTTTGATTTTAAAAATTCTTTTATGTCAATTTTGACACTATTCAATAATTGATTTTTGAGAAACTCATAACAGAATTATTACTTCGGAAAAAGTCCATTAAATCAATCCTAATATGCCATATTATCCTAAAAAATTAGTTTAATTCCATAAAAGTCTCAAATTATATTTATTTGGGAATTTATAATATCAATTATTTTATTTTTTCACTATTATGGTAATTATTGCATCATCATTGTGTCATAAATAAATTAACTTATTTAATGTCTAAAAATTATAAATAAAATATCATTATGTAGGAAATTTTTTTAGATTTCGAATTAATATTTATAGTCTAAAATCCAACATATATAACCTGATTTAAAAATTGTTTTTCTAAAAGATATATGCTTATGTCATTTTTGTACTTATTTTAACTTAATTAAAATAAAGTGTCCCTACCACCTACAAGTGGCTCCATGGGGTCCCAAAATCGACCCAAAGATGCCAATGGTCAAACATGTATCCAACAATAAGGTTAGGACACTTCTTTAGGGTAATTTAGTATTATTATAATATTATATTTTAACCCTTACTTACCGAATTTACCCTTAACCATGGTAAATAAAATATTTACCGCAGTAATTATTCAAAATGTCTAAAAATAAAAGTTACCTATTTACACAATATTAAAATCCTGATTCCAAATATGGAATCCATTTTTCCAAATTCAAAACACAGAAGTGGCAGAAATTAATTTAAAATTAATTCCCGTTGTTAAAACAAAAATCGTGTTTTTAAGAGATAATAACTATCAAAAGATTGACACTTATTTTTGTCCGGTTTAATTGTAAAATTATGTACAATGACCAAAATTATATTAAATGGTAAAAATATATTCTAAATATACTTTAAAACCACTCAAATTCATAATTTATCAATATAAATTATTTCGATTAAAAAAGTTGTTTTTAATTAAAATTTAGTAATTTTCACTATTCATCAAAATATAAGTGTTATCCGAAAAGTTCCAAATTTCACCCTAGGATAAATTCGATATTCCAAATCCAAAAATGAAGTCCATTTTGAAATATAAAATATATTTAATTTCAAAAAGTAGGTATTACTATTCATAACGTCTAGTTTGATTGGTTGTGGTGTGTGTTAGAACTCAAAGTTACGTACAACACACGCTACTGTATTATTCATAGGAAAGCGTACCATGGAAGCTTGGAATGTTTCATTTTAAATTTTTTATGTCCCCATTTAGTCAAAAAGTTTAAAATATTGTATTTAAAAAGGGATCACTATTAAAAGTTGGTAAAAGTGAAATACTGAAAATGAATTTGTTCTTACATTATGTCTAAGAAACTCATAATATGGATTCTAAAATTATAAGGATTATATAAAGTTTAAAATTTAGTTAATACTATTCATAACCTCTTTTGAACGGCTTGTTTGGTAAGTCATGGTGCGCTTTAACTCGGTGTTGTGTGTAGTGCAAGTTATTGAATTATTTTGAAGAAATTACACACTATGAAATCTTGGGGTGTTACATTCTCCCCTCCTTCAATGAATTGCATCTTCGCAATTTGAAATCGTTCTTTGAAAATAAAAGGTTGAAAATAGAAAATATCTTTTTGGGAAAACCCAAATCGGAAATTGGGTTACTAAAATTTAGTCTTAATATGGGGAAAAGAGAAATGAAATGGTCACCACCAAATTACGATCTCTATTCGGAGAACATTGGTGGAAATTAAAGACATATAATTAGAGGAAAAACGTAAATATTTATAGGTAGTGATTGAGGTCATAAATCACAGACAAGTGTAAAATTGAGGGCCTTAAATTCATCAATCTATGATGATTTAAAATACCTTCGGTTCAGCAAAACATATGATATTAGGATAATACATTTTTTGTTTTAAGATCCCTTTACTACAGTATAAGAATTAATTTCTTCATTGAATAAGAGAATAAGAAAAATATATACTTGATAATTAGAGTCTCATCCTTTAACTAATTTCTACCACAAACTCATCTTTCACTCTAAAAGATAATAGAACTTAACAATAATATTCTATTTATCCTATTCGTATAGGGTTAAAAAAATGAATTTATAATTCATCCAGCAGAACCATTAAAAAAATGACATTATTCAATACAGGACATCACGTGGGTCAGTGGTAGGTGATACACTCTTGTCGCCCTTCGGTTGTGGGTTCAAGTCTCACGGCCTTGCCGGACGCGACGGGTTGCCGCCCGACCTCCGGGTTGTCCTTTTATGGCAATCTAAAATAATCCAAACTAGAAATATCCAAAATACCTCAGTCCAAAATTTATAAGGAAGGTAAACACAATGAAGATACCTTTTTCCACGTAATAACATGTGAACACCTTCATCATGTATTCTTTTGAAACACTGCAACATCCTGAATTACTATAATACCTTATTGATTACATTCATATCCCTTATTCCTTAAAGAATAATAGATATACCCCTTCAATCCAAAAATATTGTAAACCCCTACAATGATGGAATGTACAAATCATTAATCAGTTTCAAGGTATTCAAGAATATCCAATACAATTTACCCAAATCAATCATGTATTATTCTAAAATCAATACCTAGGTATCTGAACCATATAATGGTTTATCTTTCTCTCAACCATATATGTTCCAAAAATTTAACCTTCTATTGAGTCACTTTTCTTTGTTCCACACAATCTCAAGTCCTTAATGAAATAGTACTGAAGTACAATCCTTATATACTCCATAATTATTATAACAAGTACATTGTTGATACAACACTCAAATGACATAATCAACATAATAACTCTAATCATTCCTCTTTATCTGTGGTAGTTTCATAACTTGATTATTATCCAATAGCATCATTTGCGGCATAGTCTGATGACTGGGACATAGGTTTGCATAGTGTCCAAACTCCTTGCAAATGAAGCATTGTTAATTTGAAACCATTTTCTTACCCTTGCAGTCACGTACTTTGTGCCCTTTTCCTCCACACTTATAACAAACTCCCATTCCTTTCAGGAAAGTTCTAGGGTGTTTCTTCCCATAGTTATCACATATGGGAAAATTATTCTTTTCCCTCTTCCCTTTATCCATCTTTCTCTCTTCCATCCTTTTCTTCTCTTGCTTCGCTTCAAATCCATAGGACTTAGTAAACTCTTTACTTATATTATCAACACATGATATTATTTCTTCATATGATGATAATACATGGGAGACTATTTCTCTTATAAATTCTGGCTTAAGACCATGAAAGATATGATCACTCTTTCTCTTTGGATCATGTGCATTCTGGAGTTCTCATTCCTTCTACTGGGCACCATTTCTAAACAATGGAATACAGTAGATTAGTTTATGAATAACAATACCTAATCCCAAACTTGTAAGACACATAACATAAATTAAATAGTTTATGGATATAATCCATAATCATAAAAATTTCTCCTTTGAAGAAGTATATACTCTTAAACCCTTCATAATGGTTTGTAAAGAAAATGAGAATTATCCTAAGCATATCCCCCGGGAGTGTCGTAACCAAGAGTGCAGCAAGGCCCATTGTTGTGCACCAGTTCCTCTTCGAGTCCAGCTCAAAGCGGTGTTTTCATGTTTTACCCCTAGATACATCTCTGCCAGAGCCGCCTCTACCTGATCGTATCCAAATAGGGATGTATTGCTCAGAAAACTCACAAAATCTCTACAATTACAAAATTATAGGACGTTCTTCTATACTAAACCTCAAAGTACATCTTAAATCTATGTGCTCTAAGCAGAGTTTATCTAAATCTTGCTTCCAAGGTTTCTACTAAACTTCCTCTGATACCAATTGTAATGCCCCAACCCTAGTTACCTAGAGTCGGTGCATTATTACATAACATTGGCATGATCACAAGAAAGATCAAATCTCGAAAGACCAATTGGTTTAGTATCCTTGTAAACAATAGATATATTCATAATGTTTTACATTACATCATAAAGTGAAAAAACTACAACAACAACATAGTCTCATTATCCCACACTCATATCCCCACATACTATCCGTACAGGTCATTCATAAATTACTTCTTAACATCCTGGAAAAAATAAAACATAGAAAAGGGGTGAGCTCAAATACCCAGTAAGGATAACAATATAGTGGAAACTCTCATAAATAAGAATAAACATTTAAGGCAATGTATAACTTAAAACAAAATCCTTTTAAACTTGAACTTCAACATAGTATGGAAAAAATAAAATGAAATAATTCCATTTACTTATTCACATGGTTATTCTACTAATTGAATAATCACATGCAATATCAATTACCACTTTCATAATTATGGAATGCATAATGACAGACTATCATAACCACATAGCCATGGCCTTGTACCAAGACTACAAATAAGATTTGGCCATGGCCTTGTGCCAAGACACTAGTTTGTCTCCTGAGACCTACCGATGCATCGAGGATCTATAGCAGGCTCCACTCGTCACATATTAAGTCCAATTCATTTCTATATGAAAAGGTCTAAACATAACATCAACATTTATATTAAAACCCGCATATGAAATGTCAATACTTTCTCCATAAACCATGAATGGTATAAAAATAACACATCCACAGTCAAACATATCACAAAACCTTCAATACAATATAGAAGTTTTGTATCAACTTCAAATAATCATAAAATCCATCAAAGGATGTTGACATAGATTAAATCAAAACTATTTGAGAGAAATATCTCTTTTTTTAAATCATTTAAAAGTCACACATTTATAAATGAAGTAATATAAAAGAGATTTTTGAATCAAAGTGTCCCATACCACTTTGAAACTTTTTGAAAGGAATTAACATTTTAAAAACATTCATGTCCATATAAATAAATCCTTAAAAAACCATTTTGAAGACATGGACATTAATTAAAATGATTTAGAAAGATAAATCTTTAAAACATTTAAAATTCTGATTTTGATAAAGAGTAATTTTAAGAAACTCCTAAAATATTCATTTTGAAGTCATTTAAAAGTCACATAATTATAAAATAAAACATTTACTTTGAAAATATCCTTATAATATTGTACAGGAAACTTTGAGAATTTTATAACGGTGGAAAATAGCCGCACCCGCCGTATAAGTTAAAAAACATTCTTACCTTAATTCTGTCGAAAAGGTTAAAAAGGAACTTGTTTGGAAAACGACAGAATGATTCCTTTATAAACATCTTATAAAAAGTCAAACAAGGGTATAAATGACTTTAACCCATATTCTATAAAATAGTAATAATGTTTTGAAATACACTTTCAAAAAAACATGGATGTGGATGATAAAGAGGTCCCAGTAGATTATTATGTATAAACAACCTCAGATAATAAAGAGATTGTGAAATAACCTGTACCATGTACTTTTCCTTGGTTGGGGGTAGGATAACCTCATGTATAATGGTGAAATAATTGTTATTAAATTATACAAGAATCATATACATTTATATGATATCATATATGATCTTTTAACATTTCTTTGTTAATAATATCTTAAAATTATCGTTATTTCGGGTGTTAACTTACTCATTTTCTTTTATATGTTTTGTTATGTAAGCCATGTTTGTCATGGATAGGTTGTATCTTATTCATATCCAGAATGATATCATGTCCTTAAACATTATTTTTAAATCATCAAATGATAATTATACTTGAATGGATACGATAGAGAATGCATCTCATCGCGTTCGTGGAGACGGTAGTCCGTACGTACGCATGGGCGACAATATCATTCTTTTGATATTAAAATAATATATAATTGGATGGTATATAATATATACAGAATAATTATAATTTTATATTTATTATTTACATGAATTACACATCATTATTATACCCATCCAAAATAATAATTTATTGAATAACAATTACACCACGACGTGGAGACGGTAAGCCGTACGTACGCACGTATGGTGACATGTTATTCAAAGGGTGGATAGAATAATGAATATGGTGGTACCATATTTATAATAATATTATAGTATATAGGAGATATTGGATTCATTATTTTAGAATGGGAATAACAAAGGAAGAAGAAGTTGAAGAAGAAATGAATTTGAAAATGGGTGGTGAAAACATTACCTCTTCTTCGGGTTCTTCATTTTGATTTGATCAAAAGGGCTCCTTAGGTTGGCTTTCGGATCAAACTAAGGCCCCTAGGTTGTATTTAAGGATGTTGAGAGAGTATTTGGGCAGGTTTTGGCCGAACCAAAAGGCTTTGAAGGTGTGAAGTAATGAGAAGGGGGAGTTCCCTTTTATAAGAGGGGTGAGGGGCACCTTTGGAAAAGCTAGAAATATTAATTTATAATAAATTCATATTCGATTTATAATGGCTCAAAAGTTGATTATTTAAAGTTTAAGGTGGTTATGGTTCTAAAAACACTCAACCAATAGAATTTAGACAGGTCTGGGTTAATATATTAACCTTATCCTTAAGTATTAACTCTAAGTTAATTAGTTTCACTTTTACAATGTCTCTTTGCATTTTTATATTATATGGTTAATAAACTTACTATATACATCCAAGAGACCTTAAAGTGGTCCATTAATGATACACCTTTCATGATATAAGTCGTTTGGCTGATCCTTATATTTTTAGGAATTTAATATCAATTAATAATATAATATTTTTTTAAATATTCTTTTATGTCAATTTTGACACTATTCAATAATTGATTTTTTTGAAACTAATAAAAGAATTATTACTTCGCAAAAAGTACATTAAATCAATAATAATATGTCATATTTACCTAGAAAATTAGTTTAATTCCATAAAAGTCTCAAATTATATTTATTTGGGTATTTATAATATCAATTATTTTAATTTTTCACTATTATGGTAATTACTGCATCATCATTGTGTCATAATTAAATTAAATTATTTAATGTCTAAAAATTATAAATAAAATATAATTATTTAGGAAATCTTTTTATCTTTCTAATAAATATTTATAGTCGAAAATACAATATATATAACCCTATTTAAAAATTGTTTTTCTAAAAGATATATGCTTATGTCATTTTTGTACTTATTTTAACATAATTAAAATAATGTGTCCCTATTACCTACAAGTGGCTCCATGGGGTCCCAAAATAGACCCAAAGATGTCCATGGTTGGAAATGTATCCACCAATAAGGTTAGGACACGTTTTAGGATAATTTAGTATTATTATAATATTATTTTTAACCCTAATTTACCGAATTTACCCTTAACCATGGTAAATAAAATATTTACCGCAGTAATTATTCAAAATGTCTAAAAATAAAAGTTACCTATTTAAAAAATATGAACATACTGATTCCAAATATGGAATCCATTTTTCCAAATTCAAAACACAGAAGTGGAAGAAATTAATTTAAAATTAATTCCCGTTGTTAAAACAAAAAGCGTGTTTTTAAGAGATAATAACTATTAAAAGATTGACACTTGTTTATGTCCGGTTTAATTGTAAAATTATGTACAATGACCAAAATTATATTAAATGGTAAAAATATATTATAAATATACTTTAAAACCACTCAAATTCATAATTTATCAATATAATGTATTTTGATTAAAAAAGTTGTTTTTAATTAAAATTTAGTAATTTTTACTATTCATCAAAATATAAGTGTTATCCAAAAAGTTCCAAAATTTCACCCTAGGCTAAATTCGATTTTCCCAATCCAAAAATGAAGTCCATTTTGAAATATAAAATATATATAATTTCAAAAATTTGGTATTACTATTCATAACGACTAGTTTGATTGGTTGTGGTGTGTGTTAGAACTTGAAGTTGCGTACAACACACGCTACTGTATTATTCAAAGAAAAACGTACCACGGAAGCTTGGGATGTTTCATTTTAAATTTTTGATGTCACCATGTATAAAAAAATTTTAAAATATTTTATTTAAAAAGGGTTCACTATTAAAAGTTGGTAAAAGTGAAATACTGAAAATGAATTTGTTCTTACATTATGTATAAGAAACTCATAATATGGATTCTAAAATTATAAGGATTATATAAAGTTTAAAATTTAGTTAATACTATTCATAACCTCTTTTGAATGGCTTGTTTGGTAAGTCAGGGTGCGCTTGAACTCGGTGTTGCGTGTAGTGCAAGTTATTGAATTATTTTGAAGAAATAACACACTATGAAATCTTGGGGTGTTATATAATATCTCTTAGAATATTAATGGATTTGAGGGTATGCCGTTTATTTTGAAAATTGTGCCAAAATTTTGGCAAATTGAACTTGATTAATAGAACTAATATGAGTCCTTAAAGAGTGAATGCTAGATAAATCTAGAGTCAAGAACCTTTATGGAAGTTCTTCATGGTGCAATGTTTCCACCACTAGACATTGAGTGGAATAATTCAAAATGGAGGAATGTTCAGCTTCATCAACCCTTCTCTTAATCCCAATGTCAGTCCTAATTTCCAAAATTCATAATCTTCCCAAAAATAGTATTTTGAATCACATTACATTTTTTTTTGATATTTTGAAATTGTTTCATGAAGAACACCATAAAAAAACTTATTTGAAATTTGGGAATACCATGCCAACTTTTTAGTGAGATACGAGGGGTCTTAAGTGGAAAATTTAGAATTAATGATTTCAGAATGAGAATAATTATAAATTAAACTTAGGTGATCATCCATAAGTTTATTTCCTAGTATATATTTTATATCCAGGTAAAAATCTTGGGGAATTAGAATCCATCTTATTATCCTCCGTTTGGAATCACTTTTCTTGATTATGTACTTTAAAGATGAATCATATGTAAAGATAATTATTTAGTCACATAAGAGATGGGGCCAGAATTTATCCAAGGTAAAAACCATTTCTAAAATTTTATTTTCAGTGAAAGTGTAGTGATATTGAGTTTTATCTAGTGTTTTTAAGTCATAATAGATTACATGAAGAATATTTTCTATTCTTTGATCAATAACTATCCCAATGGCCCTATCAGAAGAATCACACATCAACTTTAAGGGTAAAGACCAATCAAAATATTGGATGATCAGGATATATGTAAGAAAAACATTGATTTTATTGAAAGATATCTTGAAATAATTTTCCAAATAGAATTTAAATTCATTATATAGTAGCCGAGCGAGTGGTAGAAAAATCTTATTGAATATATTGATGAATTTCCAATTGAAACTAAATTAACTAAACAATGATCATATGTTTCTATCTGATGTGTGTTCAGGATGTTATTGGTCACCTCTAACTTATTTTTATTGAATTAAATACCATCTTGAGAAATTATGTGACCTAGAAAAATCCTACAGGTAACCATAAAGTGAAATTTTTTAAATGCAACACAAGGTTACATTTGACAAACTTTTGTAGGACCAGATAGTATGAATATAAGAAGGATTCAAATTAATCCCTATAAAAAGAAAAGTCATCCACTATGACCTCCATTTAATGCTCAATGAATTCCAAAAAGATACTCATCATAAACAACTCTAATGTCACAAGAGTATTACAAAGGAAAGAATTCATTTTCCTATATGTATATGTTTCAAAGGGGAAAGTGAATATATTCTTTTGTTAGTCCTTAGGTGTGATTGGGATTTGGAAGTATATGGTTTATCCATCAAAAAAGTAATAATTTGACTTTACAAATAATATTTATATAATTTAATCAAGTAAAGGAAGGGGAAGTGATCTATTCATGTTTCATTATTCATTTTTCTATAATATATGCACACATCCCATTTCTTTCACTTGATTTCCAACAACTTATTTTTGTTCATTTGTGAAAATAGATATCTCACTATTATTAGGAACAAATTGAATAAAAAACGTATTCACAATTGAAAATTGTGAATATTATACAGGATCAAAGAATATTAATAATTTATCCCCTAACCACTATAATTATGAGTATATTGAGTCTTTTTTGAGGTTTACAAATTGGTTTGGATGATTATTCTAGATGGATGTGATGCATGTAAAGGGTAGGGTAGATTATTTGTATATCATCTAGTATACAACCTAAGTATTTTATGGTTTCATATGAAACCTGAACAAGTTCATACTCCTCAGTTTTATTAAGTGTAGTAGAGATAATTATAAGGAAATAATGATCATAGAAAAGTAATGAATACTTCAAGTTTGTAGGAATAAGTTTCATATTAGTTTCATCTTTCATTTGTGGTCCAAATATATTAGGAAGAAAGGATGGAATTATAGCGGATTTTGATTAATTTTCCTCATTACTATCCCTGTTTGAACAATATATATGAAAGGTGATATGGGATTACAAAGTGTTTTTAATATTATTTTTATTAGTAGAGTCTCTAATTTAAAGACAAACATAAAATTCTACATTTATGACTTGGTTGATCATGGAAACAATTACCCAAAATACTCTCTCATTATAACATAATGAACATGATTAAAAAAGGTTTAATACACTCTAAAAATTTTCCTTTGAAACATTGATAAAGAATGATAAGTGATCCTCTAATGGGTATCTCATGGCAGGAAAAATATTGAATATGAAGAGTTGGTCACAAATTCCTAGGATAAGATGCCCACATGGACATCAATTTTAGTTCTATATGTCATGAAGAAAGGTCATCCTAGAATCATGGGATATCGAGAATAATATTTCTCACCTTACATGTCAAGGGCCTAGAAACTAGTTGAGAAGATAAGATCATTGACCAGGATAAAGACATACCCAATTATTCCCTTAAGACTGGAAGCGCTTCAATTGGATAATTTGATGAAAACACTAATTAAGTGTAAGGTACCTAGTCCAATGGTAGAGAAGGTGGATTTGGGAATGAAATTTATTGAGTCTACTATGTCTTTGAGTGCATCATAAAATTTGAGACTTCCTATTTTTCATAGAACAATATAAGTCCCTATATCTTTTCACTTCATGGGAATGGAATGCTGGGTTGAAACATTTTCAGTTGTCCAAAGTTGTATGTTATGGGTGCAAAATTAATTAATAAATATTTCATACTTATGTATTTTTTTGAGGGCATCTAAGAAGTTAATGTTTACTTCAAAAAAACTGAACATGTCAACCATTGAAGAATTAGTCTTAAAGGGCTTCATAGGCTTATATATGGATTGATAAAAGGAATTGGGTTCCTTAGAAAAGTGGGTGGAGGTGAGGGAGTGGCTTCAATTGATATATATATATATATATATATATTATTTTTCTATATAACCATTTAAAGGAGATTTTTTGGATTCATTATGATGCTAAAAAATAATCTTACCAGATAGAAGTACAATTGCACTTACATTACCCTTGGTGTTGGTCAATGAATGGGTCTTGAGTGTTTTGATTATCCCTAATGTTTCTGCTAATTCAGGGAATTTTTATCTTGAGATCAGGGTTAAAAAATATAAGGTATTGTTTTATAGGATCTGGTTCATTCACAAAAATTCTAAAAGGATGAGGGAAAAAGGGTTTTCTCTAGTTTTTTTGTAATAATATATTTTGGTTTATTAGATTTTTTTAATTTTGTTGACAGAAAATAAAAAATGAATGAATAATTATCACATTATCACAAAAAATGATTCCATTTTAAATGTGGAAGATTTTCACCTATTAACAATTCAGTGTTTTGGCGCTCTTCAATAATGTTTGTAGAAAAACATAGGTCGAATCCTTAGGGATGGTACTATTTTTTGTATTGATTAATTTTCTTTTCTTTTGAATGTGGATTTGTTACATAGCTTAATTAAATTGTTTTATGGATGAATTTATGTTTAAAAATTTTATAAATATTTTTAAATGTTAATTATTTAATATTTTATATTTTGATATCCTTGATCTTTTTAAAAAAATTTCATTAAACTAGCATCCTCTTCATGAAAGGATTTTGATCAAAATTCCTAATGTTTTATGGCTTTAATCCAAGCCTTAACTATGGTTGTAATCATAATAAATTATCATTGATGGATGTTTCAATATTTAATTAATCCTTGTGTTATTTTATTTTCAATAATCGATGGAATCTATATGTGAAACAAAACATTTCTTTAATCAGTAATATATTTTTTACATACAGAATATCAATTCAAAGAATGTTAAATAAAAGAAATCCCTCAATCAGTTAACATACCCAATTTATGAATCACCCCAATTATATATTTATTCATACATTTGGGTATATAATTATATTAATTATGATTTTTGGGGTTATTATTTTAAATATGGGGAAAATGAATAAGGCCAGAAAAGAGTTCTGAGTCGAATATACAAACAAACAGTGAAGAGAGTTAAACACAAAATATGGGATTAATGAGAAAGTAAATATGGGAAGGGATATAAACTTTATTTGAAATATTTTAATATCATTTACATTCATAAATATAATATTTATGATAATAAGAGTAGAAGATTAAGTGTCATTCATTAAAATTCAAATGAAATTATAGCCAAACATACATGATTTCAATTGAAAATGGACAAAAATAAACATGAAAGCAAAAGTATAAGAGATGTTAATATTATTTAAAAATCGAATTGAAATTCCTCCTATAAATTTTTAATGCAATTTTCATGAAAATTATTCTTTTTTAGTTCTAAAATACTGAACCCTTATAAGGTGAGGATGAATATCAATTTATAGCCAAAGGGAGTGGAATATTTTCCTTAAAAAAATCCCTTCATGTTGGATATACCATTTGACCATTAGGAAAACTAAATATATAAAAATAATATTCTTAAAATTTTTATATATGATTATTGAAATTATACCCTCAAAATTTGGAATCCATTATACTTTTAGAGCCAAAGATATAACTATTTTCATAAACCATGTAATGATATCTTGTTTTATCTAGAATTTTTCGATGGCCTGAATATAAATGGGTTTTAGGATAGAAATTTGTATTTATCTCAAAAAAAATTATTCTAAATTTTATGGAGCCTATATATTGGATTTTTACCCACAAAATTTCTTCTCTATTGGGAATGTATATTGGGAGAAAAGTCAATAATTGTGGGACATTTTCAAATCTTGGATAGAATTATGGGATGGATATTCATGCATCAGTTGGGAAAACAATAGGTTGAGTTGGACATTAATTGTTTTTATCCAATATGTTGTTAGATATCCTATAATATATTATGTATTTTCATCAAATTTGGGATTCATTATTGATCCCATAAATTCAATATTTATAGATGGTCCAGTTTTCTCTACATAATCAATGGGACTTCTTGTATAGTTCATATAGAAATTTAGAGGGGTGAATTAAATAAGGATAAAATTGAAAAATTTGTTTAAATTTTAATTTTTGACACAAAAAAATTATGGCCACATTATTTGGATTAGTATATTGAATGATATTATCAAAATATTAAAATGACATGAATATGGATTAATTAAAAAAATGTTCAAAAAATATATTTAATATTAATACATGTGTATTTTCACACCAATTATTAGATTTTAATTGAAAATAAGTAAGGATGATATATTAAATGTATGAACAATTTTATAACATCAAGTAACATATAATGGAATATTTCATAACATAAACATAGAATAAGTGATATGGCATGAATAAATGAATAACATGAGGCCTAATAAACTAAAACTGAGTGAATTATATATTCATGTAAGTAAATGAAAACATGGATAATAAATATCATTGATCTCATAATGATGGAATTCACAATGTAGAGATAAAAACTTGTTATTAAGGCCCTTTTCCAAGACACTATCCCATTATGGGAAGATATATACCAAAAAAGCCAACTTGTTTTATCTCAGGAGACTTATTGATGCATCAAGGGATTATTGGGACCCACCTATTACCTGATTAAGTCCAATGATTTCATCATAAGATTTAATAAGTCATTTCATGTCATTCTTAAAGGAATCTCTTACAAAATAAATACATGGATATCCATATAATGATAAATATGGAAATAAAAACTTCCCCATTCAATAAAATAATGTCCATGTCTAGGAGAATATTTTATTGGTATTTAATAGTATGAATTGGTTGGAGTACAAGATAATGGTAGGAAAAATCCTTCATCATGGTTTATAAATATAATGTGAATATTCTAAAACATATCCCCTAAGAGTGTCGGGAAAGGTGAGCAGTCTTAATCCCACTCATCATGCATGAGGGTGGTGATTGATTCAATGCCCAAAAACAATTTTTTAGGTGATTAAACCTAGGTTATTATATGCCAAAAAAATAAAATTTCCAATATATATTTTGGGATTAATTTTCCAGGAAACTATACACAATTTTACTTTACCAAAAGATAAGATTGTTTTTCCACCCTAGAAACCGTTGAGTTTCATAATGGTTTTGGTAACTCTTGAATTAAAAGAATATGAGGGAGGGATAAAAATATATACTTCTAAATCACTTAAATTTCATGGGTAATATGGTAAAATTACCCAATGTAAATTTATTCACCATACAAAAATAAATAGGTGATGGATATAACATGAGTCCAAAAGAAGGAACATTGTGACAGAAAACCCCACTTATGCATTTGGAAAAAATTCTATCAAAACCTATTTAAAGAGATGGAGTGAAATTATTCATAAAATACCACGAATAAATGAATTTAATGATATAATATCTCAAATATATATACACCAGATAAAGTAAATTAGGTTCATAATACCAAACATATCTCAAAGAGAGGAATTTGAGACGGAAAACCCTTACAACTTGTGTTGACATCCATGAACATACATTAACCTAATGTATCCCCAAAAAAGATATATTAATCATATTATTCATAACCTTACTTATATCCATTTTATTTATAATCTTCATGAATAGTTATTCTCTATATGAATTCTACTTAATTTTCCCATCGTGTGTTTAAAGTTTTGATCATTGGTACTAGTTTCATAATAGCAGTGTCCATATTCATTATTCTTCCAATGTTTTTCATTATCAGGTCATTAGTGGTACTATTAGGGATATCTTATAATTATTTATGATTTTGAAAATTCCTATAATGATTGTTTTATTCATTATCCTAGAAGATGAATCGATAACAAAAATGTTTCAATGATTCTTATTGATTGAAGGGGGTTTTCTTAATTGATGATTAAAATATTTATATAACGAAATTAGAATAAAAAACAATTGTATAAAAATTTATATAATATTATAATTGTAATTATATTACCATATTCATTTATGATGAAAATTTATAGTGTTTTTCAAGTAAGTGGTTCCAATGATTCAAACACGAATGCACCCCGATTTAACAAATGATTATGAGATGGTTTCATTGTAATATCAATATAGGAGAAGAATAATGATATTATTTATTATTTCTTAGTGTGATATATCATAATTATTAATGAATTATAATAATAAGTATTTTATTTTAAAATAATGTATAATTTGAATAAAAATTTCTTTCTCCGTGCACACTTATCTTAAACGATTGAATTAATAATGATGGTTTATTGATCATATCTTCAATAGGTACGGAAGTTTGACATAAAAACATTAATTATATCATAAAATAATATTTTCTCACTAAAACATTTATAATTATCATCGAATATGGGTGGTGATGAGAAATATATTTCGTTTCTCGTGGTGGTGGTATTCCACATGCACACACGAATGACAATTTCATTTTTCTTAATAGATGGGATAAGTGAATATGAAATGAAAATACCGTTAACATAGTAACATAAAAATTTATAAATGGTGTTAACATCATTATATTTTTTTGATTATAATAAATTTTAATTTATATAATTAAATAGAAAAGATAAGTAGTTGATTATACTCATGTCACTTAATTGAATTTTCCTTAGAAGCCTCCATGGAAATGATGTTCTTATGCTATCTAATGGTAACTATATGATTTTTAACATGGCATAGAGTTACTAGGGGATAAAATTTTCATTGTTTTAATAGGAAAATGTAGTGATAGGTGAGTATTGAAATGGTGAAGATTTTACCATTTTATAAGTGAGGAGAAGGGTAGTTTAGGGTGTTACCCTTACATTTTGAATAATATAAGTTACTATTAAATGGTAAATGGACACAAAATTAAAAAAATAGGTATATATCGTGAGTTTTTTTCAAGAATAACCCCAACCAAAATTAATATTTTAAATAAATTCATGAATAAAGGCTCTTTAAAGGGTGTATTATTTGATAGTTCGTGATATTGTGTTTGCCTACTGTAATATGGTATCCTTTATTATAGGTCGTATGATAAGAGGTTTTGTGAATCCTTGAATTATGCTTTGAATATAGGATTTATATCCCATCTATACATTTAAAATGATTCATAGCTACCTATGATTTACATATGTCGATGATTTATATAATTTTTATGATTTATTTCTAACAGTAATTTATAACAGTATATATATTACAATAAATGAGAGAGGTTTGTTTTTAGAGTGTTAATAGAAATTTATTTGGTGTTTTACCATATAATTTTATGGCTAAATCATTATTCACTAACTCCTTGAGTGATTTATTGTTATATAAGGGCATATAAATTAATTACGAGATGATGGTTTGGGTTAATGAAAGTGGTAACAATAAAATTATATGATGTTTTCCATAATTAACTATAAATGAAAATCTATCAAACCAAATGTGGAATGTGATATAAAAATAAATGATGATTGATTTAAACATGGAATGTTGAAAAATAAATGAAATAATTAAAATGTAAACCGCATGAAAGAAAGAATGATATGAATACTTTAATAGTAAATGGGGATAGAAAGATAAATAGATTTATAAAAACAAGTGGTTGACATTATATGATTTTGTATTAAATGTGGAAAATTTAATTAATGTGAACTGGGATATCTTGAAAACATAATTGAACAAGAATAATTAGAGCCCTTGTGTTATAGTCTTGACCTTGTTTATGGGTAGATAGGGCTAGGGAGAGTGACTTGATCATGAAATATTTGATGGTGGGTGTGTCTGGTAGTAGAGTATTATGTCTCACATGACCTCATATTAAATATTGAACCAGATAATAGTATTATAAAGTGATTGGTTGATCCCTTTTAAACTTTTTTCTGGAATTTCATTCGATTATGTATGGGTCATATGACCCTATAGATGGTTTTTAGGCATTTTGGATACTGTGTGAGTATAAAACAAGGATGTGAAGGTTTCTTGAAGTGTATAAACTATGTTAGATCAGATGTATGAGCGAGGTGGGAGAACCTAGTAACCCTTATCTGTGACTAGTATTTAGTGAGTTGGTGCCTTATGACAAGTTAGGGTGATCAATTATTGGAGTCATCCCTATTCTCTGAGTTCCTTCGAGGTAGAAATCACGGGTCAACGCTTTCATCTAATGTTTTCACACGTGATGTACCTTTGGACATGTTTAATAGGAATGGAAAAATTCCTTGAGAATGTTATTAAAGTAGATGTAGGACTTATATATGGGGTTGGATTTATAATAATGAACTATGCGTATACACCCTTAAAAATATTGAGGAAGGAAATGTGAGTTTATCAATTCATGGTGATGTAACAAACCATGAGTACTAGTGTTTTTGGTAACAATGATGGGTTTCAAAGAGAAATGCTAGATGAGTGCCTGTCCGTTTTAATCTTGGGTTCATTTTAGTATCCAATGAGAGTCTGGGTAGTTTTTTTGACTCTATAATGATTTTAATTATAGATTAATCATGTTATTAACCTTTTTTATGGTAATATTACTGATTTTGAAAATTATTCACTTAGAGTTATATTGTGTTGATGTGACTGACATTCCGTAAGAACATGGTCAGTAATTTAGGCATGTGAGCCTAGACTCAATGGACTATGATTTATGGGATAATGAGTCAATATCTACATATAGCTATAGGTGAGCATGTGAACCTTTTTTTCTAATGATAATGAGGTGATATGTGTTACCTTTGTGTGGGGAAGGCTGTTGGTTAAGTTTCAGTATGTCAAGAGAGGCAGTGAATGTGTGCCACAATTAGCCTAAATTCATGACTGCTTGATAGAGAGTCATGGGTCAGTAGAAGGATTTGTTTTATAGGTTGCTTTCATAGTGTAGTGACCATTAAAAGTAGTGAAATTCTTAGTGATAGAATGACCAAGGCTCTTGAGGTTAATTTTGGAAGCCTTTATGTTAATGGGTGATACTGATGGGTGGAATGATGTGTGATGACATAGTCAAATCATATTTCTATACTATAGATGTTTTTTTGGTATATGATAATGGATTGGTAGGAGTGGATTTCATTTTTCAGTGAAGGTTCCTATTTTGGGTGTGACCATAGAGTAGTTTCATTAGATTCAGGCGGTGGGAAGTACACCATTAACAATGAGGGGTGATACCCTCATTATGAAGTGAAATTTTGGGATATGATAATGATAATATACCTATGATTTCAGAATAAAGTATTTTCGATGTTCTTTTGGTGTGGGAGCGTGAAAAATATTTCTAAGTTCATCCATTATGTTCGGTAATAGATAGAAAATGTGCCATAGAGATGAGGTTTTTTGTTTATAGTGTTACAAAACTTGTATGGAAGGGATTTGAGTGTAATAAGACCAACCATTAGTTATAATTGTCTTGGGATACCGATGATAATGTAGACCAGATTTCACCAGTTTTCTTTTGGGTATACCATAAGTAAATTCCTATGAGATTCTGGATGGGTTCAAGAAATATCCTTAGGCTTAGAATGAATCAGGTGATTCTACATTGTTTGGAACATTAGTGTATTAGTATTTTCATATAAAATAATCAAAATTTTGATCAGTTGGATATTTATTCCTAGAAATAAAATTGGGTGTTGATTTTATAGATTTGTGTGGGTGTTTGGATGATCATGGGATTTCCTTTTGGTTTTGCGGCATTATGATATTTTTTTAATGAAATGTTGGTGATGGAATCTATTCATTTTGTGATAGGTTGTTTGTAGGATATATGACCTATTTTTTGAGCATAATTTAATGGTTTGGATTAAAAACTTGTTTATGATGTTGGTTTGGAATGTGGTGATTGTGATTCAGGTTTGGAAATTGATTTTAGGGAGAAATACATTGATTTTTGGCACTATGTGCAGATTGTGTTAGCATCTTAATCGGTGTCCTCATGTATGAGGTATGTTTGATGAGGGAGTCCTTTGGTTGGAAGTTCAACATGGATGTATGGAGTTCATGGTGCAAATTTCATGATGTTTCAAAAAATTTGAAAAGTTATGTGGTGACGAACCCAACTCAAAGATAATAATAATATTATAGTATCACATCAATACATCTGCCTGGGTTTGGAAGGATAGAAATGTACCCAAGTATGGGTATCCATTGTTAGATATGTGTAGGATCTTATGGTTGGTGTTTCATAACCAATAGATATGGGTAATAGTTTGGTGAGATGAAGAGATATGACTATCAGGAAGTGGCTATATCATAGTGGGTTCAGTAAGAATTTATAAATCTAGAGTCACATGTCGATGAGAAATTTGGAGGAAAGGTCTTGTGCGATAAGAAGTCTCAAAGGAAAGACAACATCATAAGGCTTGGATTCAAGTGAGAATGGGTTTTTTTCACACAAGTGTAATCAACCTATGAGGAATGATTTTGGTAAACTAATAATTAAATGATATAACTATAGGGGGGTTTTTTAATTGAATTGAGTGAATGATTGACACTATGATACACTGATTGGTGGATGTTTCCTTTAATAAGTGAACTTATTTTAAATTAGTGTCAGAACAACCATAACTCATGAGAGTTATTGTTATAGTTTTTTAATCAAGGGCCTATGACCCTAATGGATTTGTAGTGGATTCATGTAGAGTCTTAGTGTTGTTTGGAAGTGGAAATTGTGGATGAGATATTATATACATGGATGATTTTAAGATCCCAACCTAATATCGATGTATGAGTATTTTTTTTATAAGACAAATTTAATGACCTCTAATTTATGTGTTCTTAAATAATATAGGTTGTGTTGAGGGTTTTTCAAGGTCCCTATGATAGATTTTTGAGGGAGACCGAGGATCCTATAGTAGGAGGTCCTTCTCTAGTCCCACCGGCTAGTCAGTTTCCTCCCAATAAATTTTTTCTTAAATGGGGTAGTTTAATACATATACCCCTTTACATATTTACCAAAATTATTAGGTTTTCCCTCATTTTTCCCATTATCTCCCTTATATGAACTCCCCTATCTCTCCTCTTACCTTAATGGAACTCCTTTTATCCTTGGGCATTTGACTTTTCATTGGTTGTGATCAGGAGATAAAGGTAAGTCTACATGTTCTATTTCAACTTTTATCTATTTACTTTTATATAAGTCTTTCCCTCTCTCCATATTGTTCTAATATTCCCTTTTCATTGAATTTTTTCATGTTTTTTTGATTTCTCCCATTTTATGTGGAACTAGAATCCAATATTAGCTGAGTATAATTATCTTATCATGAGGTAGGTGGTCCCTAAATTTAACCCACAGACGCACACTATTTTTTTTTCAAGTGATCCGTTGTGTGGTCATATGATCTTTTCCAAGTATTATCCTAATTTTTAAATTAATGGATTTAATTTTAATTTACTTAGTTTAACATACCACTGATGAGACATAAAATTTTGAAGAAGTCGATTTCTAGTAGAATGAATTAGTTATAAACATCGTTTTGGAAAATAAAATGGTAAGATATGTTTTATGAAATGTAAGTGGATAATATTAAAGGTATGACTCTGGTTAAGACATCAATCTTGAATTAGACTGTAATAATTTAATGAATAACTATGTTAAATTATTTTAAATGTTAATTTTAGATTAAATGGATGATTATGAAATGGTATTTCATAATCATCAATGTCATAAATTTTAATTGAATTATTTATAATTCCTTATGAAATAAAATTTGATTTCAAGGGGAAGACCTATATTGGGATGTGTCCCTTGAGTTAGGCCTAATGAATTAGTAAGTGTTGAATTGTAAAATAATGAATTTTATTTTAAATAGAATTTCATGAAAGGAATTTGATATATTAAATTAGTATATCATTGTTTATGGAATTTTTATGAATGTTATAAAGTGAATTTTGACTTGTGAATTGAAATAAAATTTTATGTGAATTGGTAAATATGTAATATGGAATGGAACCAATGTTGTAAATGGAAAAATGTGACTAATTGTAATGGGAATCTTAAAATAGTAAATTTGAATGGCGTTTATAAATTATTTTGACTTGTGATTGTAATCATATAGAAAAATCCCTACATGTATTTTTTGAATTCTCCCTATGGAGAGGTCATGAATACTCCTTAGGTAGAGGTCACGAAAAATATATACAAGGAGGTTTTGAAAGTACCCACAAGGGTGGTCACCAAAACTCATATTGTGGAGGTTTAGAATACTCCCCTCTGGAATGTTGTTATAATATTAGAGAAATTTCACTATGTGGTTGTCATGAAAATCTTATGAAAAAAACCCTATGATGTAGCCAGGACACTTACATAGAAAAAACCCATAAAGGGTTATTGTGATACTATGTTTGGAATAGTTACCTTGATTTTCTCAAAGAACCCTTGGAAGTAGTTGGAGTTGGTATAGTCAATAAGGATAAAAACCTAAATATTCATGGTGGTATAGTCGGATCTCATGTGTCACTATGGATCCTAGGCATCAAGAGTTATTTAGTACTTATATTTAATATTCTTAATATATTTAAAAACAAGACCTTTTACTTATGCATGCACTTTTATTTCAGAATGATTATTTATTGGATGACTTTAGTGGTGGCCGACTTATTTGTAATCACACCTAGCTTGGGTTGCTATGAAAATTAGGTACCCAAATAGATATTACATTTTGGTCATAGGTACAGGTTTAAGGAAAATGACAATCACATAATGAATTTTTTGGCACGCTTGTATAGAGTATGGGAGATAGTGTCAGGTCAGACCTAGGACTATTTGAGGATGAGTGATAGATTAGATTTTATTTGGTTCTTTTATTATTATATGAAGATGATCCACCCTCAAGGGATACAGTGTGACATGTATAGAATACTCAATTATTATATAATTTATTACAATTTTTATTCTTGTCACTTTAATTGTATTTTCGATGATTTTTTTTGATTTGGTTCATGTTATTGTTTATTATTTATATTGCCATTACTACAATAGTCAGAGGGTATAGTCTCCCCACTCTACTATTTACAACCTCATCAATAATAGACAGACTTTGGATTTTGGGTAGGAATGAATGAGGTCATGTAGCACCACTGATCTAGTTGCTGTTTATAGTAAGCCAGGTCAGATCCTTATGAGGCCCATAACCAAAATTTTAGACGAACTCTAGATTAGATAACTAACTATAATAAAGATGACTGATGAAATCATCAAAAGGTACTGTTGTGGTGTGGAATTCAACATGGTTATTAAATAAACATGTTCTTTTCTAATATGTGTACAATATCTCTGTAAAACTTTCTACTATATATACAATAGCATAGTGAAAGAATGGTGAGGATCTAGGTTTTTGTAACAACATAGGTTACCGTAACATCGTGTTTCTATAAGATCTCATTTGAAGTTAGGGTTTATGATAGAGAGTATTCCATATAATGTTTCTCTTCGAAATAGTGAACCAATTCTACCTCTGCATGGAAATTGGGATTCATCTCGAACAACATAAATATCTATGTTCATATTCTTATTATATTTCTTTTACTTAACATTTTTCCTAGTTGCTGTTGTATAAAATCATTTTTCATTATCACTATTGGAACTGAGCTAATTCATGATATTGTTTGACATTTTTTAGTTTTTGGGTTAACTATTCTCCAAGTTGATCAAGGATTTTAAAGATAAATAGAGATGGATTTTATAAAATAGAAGCATAAAATAGGGATTAAAGAAGTTTATAAAATGATCTTATTTTCCAATGTTTTCCAATTTTTTGGATGTAAAAAATCAGATGTTTTTTGAAGTTTCATGAAATATTTAAGTCAAAGGAATGTATTTTATGTATCATGTCCATGAATTTCATATAAAGTACACAACCATATAGAAAGTTCACAGAAGACAACTCACATAGGTATCTTGTGAAGGAAGTTTGTTGTAAGAATGTCATAATGGCATGACGTAACATCATGGATATTCTGATTTTCTAATCTATAGGAATTATAATGGTGGATGTGTTCAAAGGAGGTTATGAGAGATTTGGAGGGGAAGATGAGGATCTACATATAAAATCAAAAAAGAGTATTCTTATGGTGTGGAGGGGTGTGCTACACCATATTGTGTAGTGTCTCTAGTGCAGAGGTGTTGACTATGACATAGGGATCCCATAGGTGATATTTTTCATGCCACTTCCATTTTCATCATGAATATATCATAGAATTGGGATGTGGTTTAGTTTTGATGTGTCCTACAGTATATATTTGTTTTATACAACATAGTGGATTAGGTGGAGTTTTTAGAGGGTTTTACCTTTTCCATAATGGTTGTGCTCGGGAGAAGTGTTATGATGTATACTCCTATTTAGTTATTGAGGGTCTATTATGTAGTGGATTTGGATGTGCCATGGTCTCCTCTCAGGTTTTATTGAACCTATGTCATGGATATAGTCACATTTACTAGAGGGCGAGTTGAATAGAACCGCTGTGGCGTATTTTCTTGCACTACATTGTGGTCCTCAAATTTTTACGTAGTCTCATGACATGGTGAAGAGGCCAACACCCTGGGATTGTGTTTTGAAAACCACCTATAAATTAAAAACCCCCCTTAAAAATCATCAATTTTTGACTTTATTTTCATTTATTGGGATTCCCATGTGTGTTATAAGGAGGTATTTCAACCCCATTTTAGTGGATTTCAACTCAGTCATTAGAGATCATCTGTGGTGGTTTAGGTGAGTTTCATCCTTTTACCTTTCCCATTTCTCTATTTTTTTCTTGTTTAGAAAGGTTTTTTTGGGTAAACATATGTTTTTTATGGTTTTTTGATGATACAATTGCATTTTTATTATTTTCTAGGTTGGTCAAGGTGTTATGTTTCATTGTGATATTCAGTGGTTTCCTTCCCTTTCTCCAACAATCTGTATTGAATCAAAAAGCTCCATTTAAGGTTGGATATCCTTATTTTATCATATATTTTTTTTTCATGTGGGAGGGTTTTATTCATTTTTTATCTTTTGGGAAGATAGTATGCAATAAATTAATGATGATAATGAATTGTTAATCTAAAAATTGAAATGGTATGTGGAATTGAATTCAATTTCTTTATAACTTTTTATATTATTGATATTATGATTTTACAGGCTTAATTAATTCTTTAAAATCATGATCTTTGGGTATTTTTTTGTGTTATGATTATAGAAACCTTTTTTGGGTTGTTTTTCATCACAAAAAATTTAAATTGACTAACCAATTATATCGTGTTAGTAAAGTGGTTACCCCAATATATTTATGGATTGTGTGAGAATTACCTTAAATGAATAAGTCTAAGTAGTGAAACCACTCTTTATAAATATGGAAAAGATATGTGAATGTGTTATAAAAGATGTTGTGATGTGTGGCAGTGACGTGTGGTTGTGATGTAGGGAGGTGATATGTAGGTATGTTGTGTGGTTTTGGAGGAGGTGATGATATTTTGCTGGTATGTGGAGAAACTGTTGAGATGTGGATAATATGTGATGGTTTTGATGTGAAAAATGGTTGTGATATCTAAAGTGGTTTTGGCTATTAAATGGTAGAAATGTGGATCATATTACCATGTTAAAGGTTTATAGGTTTTTATTCATGTTGCGTGGTGTTGTTCTAGTTGCATGGGTAGCAATGGAATTAAATTCTAACGTTTAAATTGTGATGGCATATGTTTAAATTGATAATGACCATTGAATTAAAATGGGAATTGTGGCTTATATATTTATTGATTAATGTGAATTAAAAAATACGAAATAATAAAATGAAAGGGTTGTAAAATTAAGGTCTTAATGAATGATATGTGTTGGTAATGAAAAATATAGAATTTGGGTTGACTTGTATGAAAAGGTGTAATATGGATTCTGAATTGTGGCTAATTGTGTGCTGTCATGAAATTAGTGGTGGAGGTGAAGGTAGAAATGTTATGAGGTTTGATGGTGATATTGTGAGTTGGTTTGTGATTTTTTTTGTGAATCCATAGGTTAGTCTTGTGTGTGTTTTTATATATATACCTTGTATATTCCATGTGATTTTTTTATGCACCCCAACCGTGTTGAGAACCTCATGTAGACAACCTAATGTTTTGGGAATTCGTTTCCCAACATCTCAGAGATGAGGGTAGATGGAAACCCACTCTTCTGCACACTCCTTTCAAAGAGATGTTGACAAGAACATTATATGATGGACAAAAGTCAAAAGTGAATTTTGGTGATGTTTAATGAGATTATGTGATGTTTTATAGTGGGGGTTGTGCATGGTAGGAATAGAAAATGAAGTTGATGTCCTTCGTGATCATGATACCCTACTAATCTTGTTATGTTTCTACAGTTGTGATGTGATGTACTATATTTCTGTGGGTGAGATGTGATGAGATGTGATATGATGGACCATGTTTCTTCAAGCAAGATATGATGTTACATGATGTGATGGCCAAGTTTTCCTTGGGTGAGATGTTATGCGATATAATGTGACATACACAATTTCAATGGGATATATGTGATTTGATGCTATAAGAAAGCAATGGGAACATTAGGGCATATGATGTTGGGGTGTATAGGTAGTAAATTGGTAGAAAAGTGGTGTAGGGTAACCATTCATCATTATGATTACTATTCTTTTATTATACCTAGATGAATTATTTGGTTGGAATACCATGGTGAGTATGGGATTGGTTAGTTGACTTGTTTAGGTGCTTTTGGTTCTTCTATTTTCTCATTAGTTCATTAGTTTTCTTCTTTCACATGTACATGAGAGACTTTGGGTATCCAATTGAGTATACTTGTATGATCACCACATGCAAATACAAATTTTTTGTTTCTAGGCTTCTAGAGTACTATATTGACTGTCTGGGACATTACTAGCTCGGACCTTGGGTAGTTACTCTGTCACTGTCTGTGTTTTTTTGTTATTTATTTGGAGTTTGGTTATTTTTTTACATTATTCATGCATTATGGGTTCGTTTTTGGTTACTTAATATTTTAATATTTCAGGGATTTGATTTATCATTGATATCATTTATCCCGATCCTATATTGTTATAGAGGGAAATTGCTTCCATATGTGAAATTTTTATATCATCATTTTTAGTCACCAACCGAGGGCCTAATGGAGGGAAAACTCATGGGTCATTCTCCATATTTCTTTATTACTGGCCTTGGAGGGGTACCTTCAAGGCACGGTGGGGGGGGGGGGGGGTAGATAGTGTGGTTTTAGAGGTTTGGTTGAAGGATATAATTTATTTTAGAGTTAGTAACAAAAATGATTTCCTGTGTTGGTAAGGAAATGGAATTATTTGACCTTTTTAGATGAGTTAGGCTAGGTAAGACAAGCCAAGACATGAGATTTTAGGCCCCCCATGTGACCTGATGCAAGGTATATGACCCTACACAACAACAAAGTTAGGTGGAGATTCTCGTAAGGTAGAGTCCTAGGAGTGTAACATTCATCATATCGTACTTTTGTTCTTTTTGAATTGGGTGGTGTTAGTAAAGTTTAAATAATTTAAAATGAGGTGAATAAATATTAATAACATTATATACTATCAGTATTTGGAAATATTTGTTTCCATTTCAGCTATGGATCCTGGTCATCATATTCATGTAGTTTAGGAAACAAATATTCAATAGTATAATCTAGTTGATTGATGAATGGCTGATCTAGTTGAGGAATATTATCAGTAGAAGAAATGTTTGTGTCATTTTTTAGAGAAAAGATTTGGGGAAATACAAGGGTAGTGTATCTGATTAGGATATAGAGTGATGGATGGAGGATCTTGAGACTTCCTTCAAGTTGATCCATCCATGATAGAGTACTAGGTAGCTTTGGAAATTAGTTATATGCATGGATCTTCACATTAGTATAAATCATTATATTTTGGTGAGATGAAGGAGGAATATATTTCATGGGTTGACTTTCAGAAGAAGTTATGACTGGAGTTACCCTCATCGAATATGAAGGTAGTAAATAACCAGAATCTTCTTTCTTTTAGTAGGTGAGATTGTTTGTGCAGCTACTCCCATTACATTACCAATGTATCTAGATGTTCCAAAGAAGGTGGAGTTAATTGAGTGTATGCCACATCGAGGACATTTACAATGTTAAGGTAAAAATTTGGGTTCCTCAAGGAGAATAATTTTTAGTGGGTTTATTTGGTGTTGGGTCCTTCAAGTTTTTGACTAGTGAGGAGTTGGCGTTAGTAGAATCCTTTTTAGACTTCTAGGGAATATTGTTTTTGTGATTTATATATGGGATTTTGGATAGTGTGTTATGTTTGTGGGTTTCATGGAAATCATCTTAGTTAGTACATAGTTTTTAATTTATCTTAGTACGATGGAGGTGGAAAGGTTCAACATCAGCCTTAATATAAGATTCAAGTGGGATCATTTTTCTAGTAGAGGCATCAAGTTTATGCTCTTTTGAGGGGATATTGAGTAGTTTGAGGCTATCCTAATAATGTTACTCATGTTCAAGGACCTCAATATGGGTTTGGCCACAGAGGTGTATGTTAGTAGTGAGGTAGAGGACTTGGGAATGTTTTGTTTCATGAAGTGGAAGTAAAAGCACCAGAGGGACCCAAGATCATTCAAGGTATGATCAACTTGTTTTATACCCTTATTTATCCTTATTTGATTAAGAAGATTAATAATATTTTGTTTCACCTTATCTAGTCCATTATCTAGTACTAGACGTTGATACTATTCTAGTGCCCCTAGTGTTGAATTTTTCATTCATAGGCTATAGTATCTTATTTGATGTGTCCTAGGGGAATGTCATGATGATGTGGAATCATAAGTCTTTCCTGGATTTGTTTTTTTTGTTTTATTTGTAGCCATATTATGTCATCCGTGGAATTAAATATTTCTATTTGATGCATGATGTTACTAATTTCTTCTAGAGGAGAGATGTTTTCTTGGATATGAATGGCCAGTGTGTGGTTTTCCTTAGTGAGAGGAGTTGTCTATTGGATAGTAGATGCGTGGAGACCCATATTTTCTTGGTGAGTATGTTTTCCATAGAGTCAGTAAAATTTTGGATAGTGGAGAGTTTTAGATTTTTAGGGACTTTCTAAATGTTTTTTCTGAGGAGGTTGTGATGGTACATCCTCTATGTGACAAAGAGTTTGTGTTATATTTACAACTTGATTGTTTTCTGATTTTTATGGATCCTTATCATACAGAACCCTCAGAGTTGTATGGATTATGTATTTAGATAGATGATGTGATATAGAAGGGATTTATCTGTCCTTGTGTGTTGTTGTGGGGTGCTATATTACTATTATCCGAGAAGGAGGATTATAATTTGTGGCATTTTATAGACTAAATAATGTTGAATTATGTTAAGATCAAGAATTTATACCTTATTATATGGGTTGGTGATATTTTTAACCAGTTGAGAGTGGATAATTGGTTTTTCAAGATTTATCTATTGTATGGATATGACTATTTAAGGCTGTAGGAGGGTAATTTTCCAAATACTACCTTTATATGTAGGAATGGGCACTTAGAGTTTGTGGTCATGTCTTTTGGTGACATGAATGCACTAGTTGTGTTCATAAGGATCCTGAACAGTATGTTCCGTGATTTCCTAGGAATGTTTGATGCTGTTTTAACAAATGAAATATTGATCTACTTGAAGTTAAAGGAGAAGAATTCTGATTATCTCAGAGAAATATTTCAAGTTCTTTAATGCCACCAGCTCCATTGAAGGTTGTTCAAGTTTAAGTTCTAGACATGATAGATGCATTTCCATGGGAATATTGTGTCTCAGCAGGTTGTGTCCATGGACCCCTAAAAGGTCAAGGTAGTTGTTTCTTTGGTAGCAACCTAGAATGTTGTAGTAGTTCATAGTTTCCTTGATCCCACAAGCTATTATCGATAGTTTGTATACAATTTCTCTTGAGTAAAGATCATGTTTTTCTAGATTGATCACTATTAGGAAGAATTTAACTAACTAAATTGAAAACTAATCAGTGCTCTAGTGCTCCAGTTTACAACAGAGGGGGTTTTGTTGGAGATGTTTTGGAATTATTCTTGTATGGTATTTGGATGTGTCTTGATGAAGAAAAAGTGGTATCTCTTATGGTTCTAGGTATTTATGCCCCCATGAGTATAACTCTTCCACCCATGACCTAGATCTATCAATGGTTGTGTTTATTCTAAAGTTGTTTCGACATTACCTCATTGGGGAGTACTTTTTCATCTTCACAAATCTTAAGAGTTTAGGGTTTATCTTTTCTTAGTGTGTCCTGAATCTACAACAACAGAGGTTTATGGATTTTCATCAAGAATATGACTTTGATGTCTCTTACACATATATAAATGGAAATATGATAACTGAATATTTGAGAAAGAAGTCATGTGTGGAGGTTGTACAAGAGTCCGAAGAGGCTTGGAGTGTGATGATGGAGTTGGAATACCTACACTTAGATTCAAGGATGATTGATTGTAGAGGTTTCTTGTTTTAGATGATAGTGATATTTTCTTTGATGAAGTAGGTGGAAGAGTATAAACCAGGATACTTAAAGGTAGAGGTCTTTCATTATCATGTTGGTCACAATGATTCTATAAAAGGATTCCCAGAGTATGGAAAAAACTAGATGTTTTTTAGGGGAGGATTTTTCTTTTGATAGATATTTTTTTAAGATGGTACCTGGCTAGAAAACAAGGCACTAAATATAAAAATAAGAAGAGCTATAAAAATCTAAAATATGGAAACATATTACAATATTTATTATGAAAAGGAAGTAAGTCATCAGGAAGTTCATCAAGCCAGGTGATGTCTTGATTGACTCCCTTGTTTGAAAGACCATCATCGACCATGTTAGCTTCACGGTAAATATGAGTGATGATGTAGTTGATGTCGCGAAGAGAACTGATGCAGTGCATCCAACGAGTGGTGATCGGCCATGAAAGATTTATCACACCATTCCAAATGGCTTACACAACAGTGGTCTAATCACTCTCAATCCAGAGGTTGTTCTGGCCTTGTTGTTTGGAAAAAGAGACGACATGAATCATACCCATCATTTCAGCTTCCAGAGAGGGAGCAAAGCCACAACTTCCATAGAAACAACCAACAATCTGACCAATATGATTCTTGAAGGTTGCACCACACCCTGCAAGACCAGGATTGCCTTTAGAACCTCCATCCACATTAACCTTAATCCATCCTAGTAGAGAGGGATGCCAGAAGACTTCAAAAGTATGTCAAGGTTGGCAATAGTTTCCAGAAATACGTAAACATCGAAGGATGCTAAAGTATTTCACTGTGTTGTTGTAATGACCCATTTGGATCAAAGAAGCCTCGCGAATGGCGATGAGGATCTGAGTGTTTCCTGAATTAAGATTGGGTGAGCATTTATTATGAATAAAATAATTTCTATCATACCTATCACATGATGAAGCTTAGAGACAGCAGCAAGAAAGATGTTTTTAATTTTTTTGAGAACTATTCAGATCCGAACACATATCTTTAATTGAGTTTTGATAGAGTCATGCATCCACCTTCTGTAGTCAAAAATGTCAAAAATATAATTCCAAAGAGTAGTAGAAGTGGAACCGGAAAGAAAAATATGATTAGCATCTTCTCTGTGCTGATTGTAGAGGCTTCATTTAGAATAGAGTTGGAAACCAGACGATTGCAGAAAATCATCAGTGGGGTGTCTTTTACGAGTAAGACACCATATAAGAGTAAATATTGAGGGTTTAATCCAAGGTTTGACAAAAAGTTTTTACCACCGAAAATCACTTTCAGTGTTACGAAAGAAATGGCTGTAAAAGTTTTTAGAATCTAGCATACCATTGTGTGAAGGTTCCCAAAATAAGAAATCATCAGTGTTTGAGAAGGGGTAGGTGTCAATGACATTCATAGTGTTATCCAGAAGAGGGTCATTACTAGAAATAAGAACATCTCTAATAGAAAGTTTGGTTTCCCTGGGGCTTTGGTCAGGGGAAACCCTAGAAAATTATTGGAGTTCCAGCCCATTTGTCTAACCAGAAGTTCATGGTGGAGTTTTTGGAGACCATCCACCTAGAGGTACTCATAATGGATGAAAAGGAATACTTTATGGATGACCAGATAGAGGAGGCAAGAAAGGTAGAGTTTCCATTATTGAGTTTCTGAATAAATCTAATTTTAAGGAAGTTGATATAATCACAGTTATTGTAGAATAAGTTCCAAGTGATCCTAGATTGCAGAGCCTCATTAAAATGTTTAATATTTTTTATGCCAATTCCTCCATTCTCAAAAGGTTGAAAACATTTAGACCAGAGAATGGTGAAAAGTTTATGCTCCACTGTGCTACCAGTCCAAACAATTTTTTTGATTGAGGTGTTCATTTTTATAATAACAATATATGGACAATTTTAAACCATCATCGAAAAAACATTTTAGAGACAATTGTAGAATTTAAAAGGAAGATTATACCTGCCATTGAGAGGGATTTTCCTTTCCAAGAGGAAAGTTGGTTTGTAACTTGATTGTAAATTTCAAGGAAGCGACATGATTTGGGTCTTCCCCAAAGGATGGGGACACTGAGGTACTTGAATGGTTGAGAACCCTCTTTTATACCTAAGTAATTTACAATACTACATTTTCTGTTTGAGGGGAAATTCTTTCCAAAGTAAATAGAGGATTTTTTCCAGGTAATCATTTGACCAGAGATTTTCTCATAGTGCACAAGGGGTTTTTTATGGGTGCGAATATTTCTATTATCACCTTGAAGAAAGAGAATGATATCATCAACATACAACAAGTGAGTAGGAGAATTTAGATTTCGCGAAACATGGATGGGTTTGAGTTTGTTTTGATTTACCAGACAAGTGAGGAGTCATCTAAGATAGTCCTCCGCAATGGAGAAAAGGATGGAAGAAATAAGGTCCCCCTGTCTAACACCTTTAGTACATTTAAATTAACCCCTGGGAGAACCATTAATAAGAATGTAGATGGAGGCCGAGTTGAATAAAGTTCAGATAGTAGAGATAAAAGCATCACTAAAGCCAAAATATTGAAGCAACTTAAAAATAAAACTCCCGTCCATGCTATTGAAAGATTTTTTAATGTCACGTTTGATGGAAATATTACCACCTATGTTGCTTTAGTTTAAATTGTTAAAGCATTCCGAAGCAAGAAAAATGCAGTTTTAGATGGATCTACCTTTGATAAATGGAAATTGATTCTAGGAAACTACTTTTTCAGTGATAAAAGAGAGTATTATAGAAATGATTTTCGTGACGATTTTATAGAGAGTGTTGATGAGGGTAATGGGTCTAAAAGAATGGATCTCAGAGGCATTGTAAACCTTCAAAATTAGAGAGAGAAATTGGGTGTTTATACCATGATGGAGAACACCATTGGAGAATAAGGATTTGAAAATATTGAAAACATCGAAGTTAATAATATCCCAGTAGTGTTGAAAGAAACTATTACTGAAACCATTAGGGCTGAGAGCACTATCAGGGTTTAGAATGAAGAAAATGTCTTTAATTTCATGATCAAGCGGGATGCTAAGAAGAAATTGTTATCCTCATCGCTAACCACCACCAAAATTTTCTCAGGTAAGAGGTCTTTGTTTCTATCAAGGCCATTAAAGATATATTCTAAATAAGACACAATATGGTTGGTAATAGCATTTTTGTTGTCTAAAATGTTGTCACCATCTTTTAAAGAGGCAAGGGGTCTACAAGCTTTCTGATATCTTTGAAGGGAATTATAGAACTTAGTGTTTGTGTCCCCGTCGGATAACCATTTTACCTTAAAGACTTGTTTTATCATCCTCTCCTTAAAGATGATCAAATAATCGAGCTTTATCGAAATGTTGATTTCATGGTTCAGATCACTGATAAAGTCAGAATTCATGCTATGGTTTTGAAGCTAGTTAAACTCCTTCTCAAGGAAGAGAATATCCGTGTCTATTTGATTGACATGAGAGATACACAAAAATTTGAGCATCTGTTTAAGGGACTTTAATTGGGAAGGGAAAGCAAAAGAATCATTGAAATGAGTCATGGAAAGACAAAAGTTCCAAACTATGATAGTTCATTCAGTGTTAGATAACCAAGCATTATTAAATCTAAAAGGGAGAGGATGTTTATCAGTATTAGTGGGGACATTGACCAAAATAGGGTGATGATAAGAATGAAGCTTATACAGGGTGGTGCTGGAAATAGTGTCCCATTTTTCAAGGGCAGGAACATTTGTAAAGGCTCTATCCAGTTTGGAGGCAACCACTCTTTTGTAATTATTTTTATACAAAGTGTATTTAGCACCCGTAAGGTTTATTTTAATAATCTTTTTATCTTTTATAGTGGATTTGAATTTTCTCTTGGAGATCGTAGCATGTGAGGGACCAATTTTCTCACTTGAATTGATGGTAGCGTTGAAGTCTCCAATTATGAAACAATGAGCCTAAGTGATATTATTTATATAGGTGAGATCATCCCAAATAGGTCTGCAATCTTGATATCTATTATAATCATAAACAAAGGAGCAACTAATATGAGTGCTCTCAAGGACAAAATCACTTGTGAAGAATTGATCCGATATGCTAAAAATATTTACATTATAAATGGATGAGTGGGAGAAGATCCATAGAGTATCAACCACAGAGGAATTTTTAGTACCACCAGTGAATATATAACAATGCTGACATAAGTGGTGAAACATAGGAGAAAAACTGATCTTAGGTTTAGCAATAGCAAAAAAAATGGGGTAGTGTGTGATAATAATTCTTTTTAGAATAGAGAGAGTGTCAGAGTTTTCAATACCTTGAAAGTTACAAAAAAGTATCTTCATTTATATCTAGGTTTGGAGTTAGAACTCCCCTTTTTTTGTTTCCCGAGCCCTTATGTCTTTTAGATCTTCTAATTTGTTTATAATTAGGTGGGATCTTGGAAATATCATGAATACTTGTAGAAGTAAGAGGGTTCTTTGTGCTACCTATTTTAGAGGTCTCCTTCACAGGTAAATCTGTAGTGTTTATGGTGCCATTGATATCATTTTTTCCTCATTATGAGAATTCAGGCTCCCAACATTTTCAGTCATTATATTGTTATAATGTATATCTACAAATTTAGTGCTAGAATTAATAGATTGTGCACCTAGAAAAGTTTGTGTATGGCCATGAGTTGATGTTGCTGAACACCTTCCTAGTTGCTGCCTAGAGTCCAGTGGTGGAGAGTCCATGAGATTCTGAGCATCCTCTGCCTTTCCCGACATACCCATGACAACAAAATCTACAAGGTTTCCCTGAATTGTATCATGTGAAATCCTCCTATTGTGGGCATTGTCTATGCCAATTTATTGGACAACAAAATCAATTAACATAACACTGTCCACATCTGCGAAAAATTTTAGCTTGTGATTATTCTGCTTCGGTGCAGTTGCTAAAACTGGTTTGGCCCTAGGTAAGGAGCTAGCTTGGTTAGCATAACAGCCTGTATCAGCTGCCTATTGTGATTCTCTTCCTGCTATCATATTTTCCTTCTTGACCAGAAACTCTATGGTGGTTATAGTGCAATTGGGATTAATATTATTTCAATTCAGAGATTTTATGTTCATAACATTCACAGGAATTAAATGTTCATTAGATTTTATAACTACAGAGATGTTGTCAGAGTTTGTACCTGAGAAAATTGAGTCAGATCCATGGGATGATGAGCCTGGGTGCATACCTGCTTACTGCCTAGGATCTAGTGCAGATGTGCCTGCCTATTTTGAGTCATAACCTGTAGATGGTTCCAGTGTAACGACGCAAAGTTTCATTAATGTAAATCCTTCTTGATCTAATTGAATGTCTATTTATGTTTATATAAAATGTAAACTTCTTTGGTTTTATGTTAAGAATTTTGACCGTTGCTATTATAGCCATTGAACAGTGATCACATGATTAGTATAAATATAGGACTTTAACAAATCCTTTTAACTCAGACAAAGGAAGCGATGGCCTCATCCAGTAGAATTTCCCCATACGAAGCCCATTTGTCGGAGCTCGGAAAAGAGGTGGCTTCTTTGGGCTTCACCCTTGACCAAGCCCAAGTTGAGCTTCATCATGTCAATCTCAAACGTGACCGCCTATGGGAAAAGTAGAAGTTGATTGAAATTTCCACTCGAGCGATGTTATCCGAGCCACCCCAAGAGTCTGTCACCATCACACACCTTATCCTTAGGTCTTATGTGGATGTTTTAAGGGGTTATGTAACAAATAAGTAGCACTATGTTCATGTACATTAATTTTTGTATATAAAAATGAATATAATTTCTAGTCATTTTTGATACATTGTAAATAGTTTTTAAAGTACAAATTGTGTTTTTAGTTATTATTTAGTTTAGAAATATATTTTGTTAAATTAAGGAATTTTTGAATTAAATAATATTTTAATAAAATAATATTATTATTATTAGATTAAGTTTTATTAAATATAAATGATCTTATAATTTTATAAATGCAACTAAATTTTTTTATTAAGGTTTGAAAGCGATTTCTGTCAAAACCCGTGAATTTTCGATAAATGTCGGTTTTTATTTTAAAAGTGAAAATTAACATATTTATTAAATTATTTAGATAAGATAAATGTTATTTATGGAATCATGACGTCAAAATTATCCAACAGTGAATGTTTCATAATTTTCTGAGACAGTCAATTTTTTGGGTAAAAATTAAATACCGTTTAAATATATAATGTGTTTTATGACATCATAATGACCCAATAGTGATGTAATAAAATACTATAATATTTATGTTCGGCCAATATATGTTTTACCATTAAAATAATGTAATTTTGGGTTTTTTTGACTTACTTTTCAAAGCATTAATTGACCCATCAAGACTTATTCAACACCTTGCCTTGTTAAATTAATTTCCATGGGAGTGTGACTCACCTCCACATAAGCAACCCAAATATTTTAAGATGTACGGACTTTGGCATTATAAAATATAGTTTTCCCCTTCCCTTTTCCAAAAACCATGGGCACAAACCATGAGATGGTTTGTGTTTTGGATTAATTTAATATAAGTGGTCCCAAACCTAAATAATAATGAATTCCCTCACCTTTCCTATATAAACCCACCTAAGCACCCACTTCCTCCTCACTCAAAGCCTTTGGATTTCGTCCAACCTCGGCCAAACTCTCTCTACAATCCTCCCAAGGTGCCCCATGCTCCCAAGAAGCCTCTCACAAGCATCTCTCTAGCCTTTTAAAGCACACTTCCAAGTAAGGGTTTTTTCTTCCTTTCTCATTTTGTCCAATTTTCTTTAAGTTGTTTTTCCCCTTTAAATTTCAATTATAAATATTGGGTTATGGTTTCACACCTCCATAATAATTCCCTCTATATTTTTGAATGATGGGAGACCCTTTCTCTCTCATTAAATTCGTCCCATGTACACCCATTACTATGCCGAAATTTTGAAAGGAACTTCTCTCTCCTCTTTTACATTCAAGCAATACTTTTGTATCATGAATCTAAATTCCATTTCAATTGTTGGTACATGTATATATATGACCTCATTACTATCCATTACATGTAAATATGATGAGGAAACCCTTTCTCTCTCATCAACCATTTTTTATGATTTCTTATGTCACGCCGTTACGCTGCCGAAATCACATCAATTTTCTAAGCCAATGTCATTGTGTAGTGAATACCATGCCCATTTCTCCATCAAGGGTATTCAACTTTATGCACATTTACTTATTAATTGTAATGTTTCATGTATTAATTACACATTACTTTATCATGGAATAAGTGATTATGTTTTATGAATCCCTGTTTTATGATCCATGTGGAACACTTATGCATGAAATGAAATGTTTAAGAAGGGTGCACCCTTATAGTGCTCCAATGCATTGGGTAAAGTATAGTATCATGATACGTCATGTTCAATGAGTGTTGAATCATGATAATTCAAGTGAAACGAGGGTTTACTCGTGATTTATGTGCAATGAGTATTTACTCATGCTCTATGTGCAATGAGCCTTGGTTCATGCTAATTCCATGTTAAGTGTTGTTGCCACATTTCCATGTTATGATTATCATGATTCATCATACTTTTATGTTAATGTTTTTCTTATTCTCTATTGATATGCCTATTGTCTAACATGTATTGTACTCCTCATGTTATTCCTTGTGTACTCTCTTACTGGGCTTTATAGCTCACCCATTTCTTAGGCATGTCCTCAGGTTATCCCATACAATGCTATGTACGAGGGAATGTAGTGGTCACTTAATGGAAGCTTTCAATAAAGATGTTGTATTTCATATTTTAAGTTTTTATGTAATGATACTAAGCCCCATATACACTAAACCTCTCGATATTCTTTGTTGTATCAATTGATATTTTATGTAATAAATCATGTTTAAGTTGTAATAAAAAGCAGGGTTGTCATAGTTGGTATCAGAGGATAGGTTTAGTTATTTTTGGGATTAGGAAACCCTAGTAAAGCCTTAAAGACAAGAATAAGTATAATAAAATCATACCTATGTTTTGGTGAGTATTGAGTAAGTGGGTTATCAAGAAAATACATCCCAGTCTGGATACGAGCAGGTAGAGGCGGCTCTTGCACAGATGTATCCTAGGGGTAAAACCCGAAAACACCGCTTTGAGCTAGACTTGAATGGGAACTGGTGCACGAAAATGGGCCTTGCTAAACTATTGGTTACGACACTCCCGGGGGATAGGTTTTGATAAATTCACAAGCTCAGTATGAACCCTTATTAAGGGAATTAAAAAAAATTCCCATAATAATATATGTGAGAAAGTAGATCATGAAAAGCCTAGATTTAAGCCTATAGACTCATGATTTAAGGAAATAAAAGTTTATTTATAAGTCATTAAATTTTGTCTTTGGATTACCCTTTATGTGTTACCCCTAACTTTCTTTTTATTCTAGCCAATGGATGGTAATAGGAGGACTCGGGCTAACAACCGTTGTGAAGATCAGTGTGATGACTGTACTAATGAGATGCCCAATCCAATGGGAGCGGGAATCACGAACTTTGTCATGCTTCTCTCTCAGATAACTCATGTTTTGAATAGAAACACGGGTCAAGAGGAACGTTCAACCCCCCCTAAGAAAGAACATGTCGCTATCGAGATCTTCATGAGACAAAGGCCTCCTACTTTTAGTGGATCATCCGATCCCATGATTGCTGAACAATGGATCAACTCCATTGAAAAGATATTCTCCATCCTTCAATGTTCTGAACAAGAGAAGGTTCTCCTGGCTGCTTATCATATGGAGGGTGAAGTTGATCAATGGTGGACGTTGATAAAAAATACGAAGCCTGAGGAGGAGATCGAGGCATTGGAATGGAAGGATTTCTGAAAGATGTTTTTCTATAAGTATTTTTCATGCACCCTCCAGCTTAAGATGGAAAGGGACTTACTTTCCATCAAGAAAAAAGATGAATAATCTATTGGAGCGTATGAGGCAAACTTCACAAGGCTTGCACGATACGCTTACGGATTTGTCGTTACCCCCAAATGCAAGGTTGACCACTTCTTTGGTGGGATGAATCCTAGCTTGCGGAAAGCATTAGAGATCCGTGACTTCGACAACTATGAGGAAATTGTCCGATGTGCCCTCATGGTCGAAATGGAGATCGGGGAATCATAGGGGTATCATGGGGACTATAAGCGTAAGGTGGACTTCAATGCTGGTGGTCTGATGGATAAATTCAATGGTGCTAAGAAGATCCAGAAACCCACTTGCCCAAAGTGCAGAAAGAAGCACCCTGGAAATTGTCTTAAGGGGACGAGAAAATGCTTCACGTGTGGAAGAGAAGAGCATCTAGCTGTTAATTGTCGGCAAGAAAGACCCACGACTGCGACAGAGGAGAGGAACACTCCGTTCGAACCTCAACGCATTGTTCAATGCTACAAATGCAAAGAACTGAGTCATTTTGAAAATCAGTGCCCTAATCTATGGGTTTTCGAAGACAACCAACAACCTCCAAGGTAGCAAGGAAGAGCTTTTACCATCACTTCTGCCAAAGTGAAACCCGACTACGAAGTGGTGATAGGTACACTAGTTATTCATTCAATAATAGTGAACATACTTTTTGATTCAGGTTCTAAACATTCTTTTATATCTCGAATGTTTTGTAGAACAATCCCAGCACGACCTCAAATCTTGGAAGTAAAGATGTCGGTGAGTACGGAAAATGGGGCAATCATTGCATCCCATGAATATAAGTCCTCCCCTATTATAGTCTGTGGATTGAATTTCTCGGTGAACCTCATCATACTCCCTCTAGTTGAATTTGATGAAATTCTTGGAATGGATTGGCTTTCCTTATATAGATCCAACATAAATTGTCGAGAGAGGGAAATCACACTCCATATGGAGAATCGACCCCCCGATTCTTTACAAGTGTCAAGATGAAGATGAATATCTTTTAGCTCCACCATCTCAAGGATGCATATTACTGCCTTATGAGCATGCATATTTGGATCAGATGATTGAGTCCAAGGAAGAAACCATCCTTGAAGAAATTCCTATTATGACGGAATTCGCTAAAGTGTTTTCCGAGGAACTGCCTGGTCTTCCTCCAAGAAGAGATGTTGAGTTCTCAATTGAACTTATACCTGGGGCGCTACTAATATCCAAGACTCCATATAGAATGGATATTGTAGATCTTGAAGAGCTGAAGAAAAAACTACAGATGAATCTGGATAAAGTGTTTACATTCCCAAGTGCTTCACCATGGGGTGCACCAGTCCTCTTCGTCAAGAAGAAGGATGGGTCAATGCGGCTTTGCATCATTTATCGTGAACTTAACAAAAGCACGATAAAGAACAAGTATCCTCTCCCAAGAATCAATGACTTGTTTGATCAGCTGCGTGGAGCACAATACTTCTCCAATGTGGATTTGCGGTGGGGATATTATCAAGTAAGGGTGAAGAAGGAAGATGTCCCCAATACTACTTTTTGTACAAGGTATGGGCACTATGAATTCATAGTAATTCCTTTCGGACTCACTAATGCTCCAGCAATATTCATGGACTTAATGAATAGAGTCTTTAGAGATTACCTATACAAATTTGTGGTAGTTTTTATAGATGATATTCTAATATAATCCAAAACCAAGGAGGATCATGGGGAGCATTTAAGAACTGTACTAGAGAATTTGCGCAAGGAGAATCTCAATTAAAAGTACCTCAATGTGAGTTATGGTCGAAGGAGGTCTCATTCTTGGGCCATATCATCACAAGCAATGGGATATCTGTGGACCCCTCTAAAACAAATGCAATTGAGGGTTGGCCAAGGCCAACATCGGTAACGGATATCCATAGATTCTTGGGGTTATCTGGATATTATCGATGATTTGTGAGGAATTTCTCACGATTGTCCAACCCTCTTACCAAGCTAACTCGGAAGGGAGTAAAGTTTTCTTGGAGTGATGAATGCGAATAAAGCTTCAAGGAGTTGAAAATGAGGCTTATCACTGCGCCTGTGCTCACTTTACCCACAAGTGGGGAACTTTTTGTCATATTCAGTGATGCTTCGAAGAAGGGCTTAGGCTGTGTGCTGATGCAGAATGACAAAGTGATATCCTATGCCTCAAGGCAGTTGAAAATCCATGAGCGAAACTATCCAACGCATGATCTGGAGTTGGCGGCTGTGATCTTTTCCTTGAAAATATGGTAGCATTATCTCTATGGATTGTAATGTGAGATATATACTAACCAAAACAGTCTTAAATATATATTCACATAGAAAGAGCTTAATATGCGCTAGAGAGAATGGATAGAGCTCATCAAGGATTATGACTGTTCAAAACATTACCACCCTGGGAAGGGGAACAAGGTGGCGGATGCCGTAAGTATAAAGGATCCAGCAATTCTATCAATGATGAGAATTGAGATGGATCCAATATTCTTAGACTTGATGAAGATGGACATGGGAATCATAGAGAAGGGAACCTCATCAATCCTTTCACAAATGATTTATCAACTGTCTCTTTTGGAAAGGATAAAGGATGCTCAAAATGATGACGTGGGAATTTAGAAAAAAGTGGAAGCTATCAAAAAGGGAAAATCCTTGGAGTTTAATGTTAATGAAGAAGGAATCGTGCGGTTTGGGAAAAGGCTATGTGTTCCATAAATTCCGGAGATGAAGAAGGAACTTTTGGATGATGTACATAGTTCAAATTTCTCTATTCACCCAGGGAGCACAAAGATGTATCGAGATCTCTGAGAAAACATTTGGTGGGATAATATGAAGAAGGAGATCGCTGAATATACATCAATGTGCCTGGTGTGTCAGCAAGTGAAGGTAGAGAGGAATCAATACAAGGGGATGATGCAACCATTTCCCATACTAGAATGGAAATGGAAGAAAATCACCATGGACTTTGTCACTAGACTTCCAAGGACATCCAAAGGCAACAATTCAATCTAGGTTGTTGTGGATCGTCTAACAAAGACTGCACAATTCATTGCTATTCAGGAGGATTTCTCTTTGGATCAACTGGTATGGATATACATCAAGGAAGTGGTAAGGTTGCATGGAGTACCACTATCTATTGTGTCTGACCGAGATCCAAGATTCACCTCTAAGTTTTGGAAGAGTCTTCAACATGCTCTGAATACTAAACTGAACTTTAGTATGGCCTATCATCCTCAAACTGATGGCCAATCCGAGAAGACTATCCAAACACTTGAGGATATGTTGAGACTGTGCTCAATTGACTTTAAAGGAGGATGGGATCAACATCTTCCTCTGGTTGAGTTCTCTTATAATAACAGTTTCCACTTGAGCATCCAAATGGCACCAAATAAAGCCCTGTATGGGAAAAGGTGCAGAACACCGGCATGTTGGGATGAGGTCGGTGAACGTAAGCTGCTTGGACCAGAAATGGTCGAAGAAATGGTGGAGAAAGTGAAAACCATTCAGCAGCATATCAAGGCAGCCTAGAGTCGACAGAAGAGTTATGAAGATAATCATTGAAAAGAACTTGAGTTTAAATTTGGAGACATGGTGTTTCTACGCATATCTCCGTGGAAGAAGGTAATGAGGTTTGGAAGGAAAGGGAAGTTAAGTCCAAGGTACAATGGCCCCTTCAAGATTCTTGATCGTGTCGAGGCTATGGCCTATTGACTAGCAATTCCACCTGCCATGGCCAAAGTACATGATGTCTTTAATGTACCCCTCTTAAGGAAGTACATACCGGACCCTTCACATGTACTCTCTTCTGAGGTGGTACAATTGGAAGACGATATTTCTTATGAGGAGCAACCAGTGAAGATCTTAGATCGTAGAGAAAAAGTTATACGAAATAAGACAATGCCCCTCGTCACGGTGTTGTGGAGAAACCACAAGTTTGAAGAAGTGACTTGGGAATCAGAGGATATGATGAAGTTGAGTTACCCATATTTGTTTTAGTGTGGGAAAAGGAAAATTTTGAGGGAGAAATTTCTTAAGGGGGGAATATTGTAACGACCCAAAGTTTCATTAATGGAAATCCCTCTTGATCTAATTAAATGTCTCTTTATGTTTATATAAAATGTCAACTTCTTTGGTTTTATGTTAAGAATTTTGACCGTTGCTATTATAACCGTTGAACAGTGATCACATGATTAGTATAAATATAGGATTTTAACAAATCCTTGTTACTCAGAAAAAGAAATCGATGGACTCATTCAGTAGAATTGCCCCATACGAAGCCCATTTGTCGGAGCTCGGAAAAGTGGTGGGGTCTTTGGGCTTTGACCTTGACCAATCCCATGCTGAGCTTCATCATGTTAAACTCGAACGTGACCGTCTACGAGAAAAGTGTAAGTTTATTGAAATTACCACTCGAGCGATGTTATCCGAGCCACCCCAAGAGTCTGTCAGCATCACACACCATAGCCTTAGGTCTTATGCGGCTGTTTTAATGGGTTATGTAACAAATTATTAGTACTATGTTCATGTACATTATTTTCTGTATATAAAAATGAATATAATTTCTAGTCATTTTTTATGCATTGTAAATAGTTTTTAAAGTACAAATAGTGTTTTTAGTTATTATTTAATTAAGAAATATATTTTATTAAATTAAGAGATTTTTGAATTAAATAATATTTTAATAAAATAATATTATTATTAAATTAATTTTTATTAAATATAAATGATCTAATAATTTTATGAATGCAATTAATTTTTTTTATTAATGTTTGAAAGCAATTTCTGTCAAAACCCGTGAATTTTCGATAAATGTTGGTTTTTATTTTAAAAGTAAAAATTAACATATTTAGAAAATTATTTAGATACAATAAATGTTATTTCTGGAATCAGGATGTCGAAATTATCCAATGGTGATTTTTTCATAATTTTCCGAGACAGTCAAATTTTTGGGTAAAAATTAAATACCGTTTAAATATATAATGTGTTTTATGACATCATAATGACCAAATAGTGATGTAAAGAAAATACTATAATCTGTATGTTAGTCCAATATAAGTTTTACCATTAAAATATTGTGATTTTGGGTTTGTTTGACTTACTTTTCAAAGCATTAATGGACCCCTCAAGACTTATCCAACACCTTGCATTTTTAAATTAATTTCCATGGGAGTGTGACTCACCTCCACATAAGAAACCCTAATATTTTAAGAAGTTAGGACTTTGGAATTATAAAATATTTTTTTCCTCTTCCATTTCAAAAAACCCACGGGAAAAACCCATGGGATGGTTTGTGGTTTGGATTAATTTAATATAAGGGGTCCCAAACCTAAATAATAAAGAATTTCCTCACCTTTACTATATAAACCTACCTAATATCCTACTTCCTCTTCACTGAAGGGCTTTGGAGTTCGTCCAACCTCTTCCCAACTCCCTCTAGAATCCTCCCAAGGTGCCCCAAGCTCCCACGAAGCCTCTCACAAGCCTCTCTCTAGCCTTTGGAAGCACACTTCCAAGTAAGGGTTTTTTCTTCCTTTCTCATTTTTGTCCAATTTTATTTAAGTTGTGTTGCCCTTTTAATTTCAATTATAAATTTTGGGGTATGGTTTCACACCTCTCTCATACTGCCCTCTTAATGTTTGAATTATGGTAGACCCTTTCTCTCTCATTAAATTCCTCCCATGTACACCCGTTACTATGCCGAAATTCCGAAAGGAACTTCTCTCTCCTCTTTTACATTCAAGCAATACTTTTGTATCATGAATCTAAATTCCATTTCAATTGTTGGTACATGTATCTATATGACCTCCTTACTGTCCATTACATGTAAATATGATGAGTAACCCCTTTATCTCTCATCAACCATTTTTTATGAATTCTTATGTCACGCCGTTACGCTGCCGAAATCACATCGATTTTCTAAGCCAATGTCATTGTGTAGTGAATACCATGCCCATTTCTCCATCAATGGTATTCACCTTTATGCACATTTACTTATTAATTTTAAAGTTTAATGTATTAATTTCACATTCATTTATCGTGGAATAAATGATTATGTTTTATGAATCCATGTTTTATGATCCATGTGGCACACTAATGCATGAAATGAAATGTTTAAAAAGGGTGCGCCCTTATAGCGCTCCAATGAATTGGGTAAAGTATAGTATGATGATACGTGATGTGAAATGAGTGTTGAATCATGCTAATTCAAGTGAAACTAGGGTTTACTTGTGCTTTATGTGCAATGAGGATTTACTCATGCTCTATGTTCAATGAGCCTTGGCTCATGCTAATTCCATGTTAAGTGTTGTTGCCACATTTCCGTGTTATGATTATCATGCTTTATCATGCCTTTATGTTCATTTTTTATTATGCTCTATTGATATTCCTATTGTCTAACATGTATTTTACTCCTCATTTTATTCCATGTGTACTCCCTTACTGGGCTTTATAGCTCACCCTTTTCTTATTCATGTCCTCAGGTTATCCCATGTAATGCTAAGTACGAGGGAATGTAGTGGTCATGTAAAGGAAGTTTTCAATAAAGATGTTGTATTTCCTATTTTAAGTTTTTATGTAATGATCCTAATCCCCAAAGACACTAAACCTCTCGATCTTCTTTGTTGTGTCAAGTGATGTTTTATGTAATAAATCATGTTTAAGTTGTAATAAAAAGAGGGTTTTCATATCCAGTGGGTGCAGAACTGGTGTTGCAGTATTCTAAAGGAGTCCACTAGCTGAGGTTGTGTCACTACCCAAACCCAAAGATGGGGGGAGAAGACTGTAGCTAGGTGCCTCATGTTGGAATTCTGTACCTGCAACCAGGTTAGCATCAAAGTTCCCAATATCTTTCCCTTTTTCCATACATGTTTCATTCACCCCTAGTTACATTTACTGATATTTTCGAATGACATCCATAACAGTGGATTCAAGCTAATTAAAGATTTTATTTTCATCCTCTTCTACAAGACCAGCCCAGGAGGTTACATATTTTGATTTAGCGGGTTTATTCACCCATACCTCATGCTTTATTTTGGAAGGTTCAAGGATTTCAGTGTTGATTGGGTTTCCTTTTTTGTTATTTTTTATTTATTTCTAGTCATTCTCTATCGGTTGGACTACTTTCTTCCTAATCAAACTACAATTTGCTGCAGTATGACCAATAAGTTTGTAAATTTCATTGAATGGTGGGGTTTTATCATATTTGATCATAATTTTTTTTATATTCTTTAGTAGAGAATCTAATTGTATTATGGAGAGGTGCATCAAGGTTAACCTCAACCATTACCCGAGAAAATAGGCCCAAATCATCATTTAGTTTTCTTTGGTCGATTTTCAGAGGTAATCCAATGCAAGACACAATGTCACTAAGGATTTTAGGGTTCCAAAAATTCCAATTTAAAACATTTAATCCGACCCAAATTTGGGCCATTGTATTCCTATGAGTGTATGGGTTGAATGCATATTCCCATTCTGAAATCCCGAGTAGACCATGTTTTAAATGGAGGTTACCGGTGTCCCATACTTTATCAAGTTCAGATTGAGAGTTGAATAAGAAGTGGAAATATCTGTGACATATGGGATCAATTTTCCAGTTCAATATACCCCAAAAATGTGTGATTCTATGTTTATGATATATTAAAGTCTAGGGGTGGTCACCTTTCAAGAATGAGATGTGGCCCATGATAAAGTATTTGCAGAGCAGCTCACGTTGATGAAGTTCCACTGGATCTGTTTCAACTATGAATCTGCCATCATCAAGCTTCTTAAGATGAGGGGGTATCGTTAATAATAAATATTTACTAAGATCTGTTCCTTTATGTGCATCCAGGAAGGAGACACCATTGCATCTCCCCACTACTAGAGGTGTGATATCTCTATCATTCAGATTTCTTTCATTATTTTCAGCAACAGGTTCTCGCGTATCGGATTTCTAATTTCAGAAGAGGTGGGAGTCGAATCTCCCAGGCACAAGGAACACATCGGCCATTATAGGAGGACTGTGGAATCTTATCAAGCCTTAGATGCTAGGTATTTTTAGAGATATATGGTCTCCCATCTCCCTATCCTTCCGTCTGTAGGTAACGTTCTCCCTCTTTTGATAGATACACATGAGGGAGTTCTTCATGAATTTTCCTGCCCAAATTTGGCATTATAACCAAGATTATCCAAGATATAATGTGAATTTAGGATGCAATTTTTGTGTCTATATATGAATAATTTGTGTTCTTTTTCTCAATGTTTGGTTTTCATGTAGGTATAGTCATAACACCATGTTACTCGTGGTTTTTTTTTGCATCCCTTGGATTTTATAGAGTGGAAATGGGATGACATATCAATGGACTTAATCGTAGGCTTATCCAAATTTTATGTAGGTTTATATTCTATCTGGGTAATCTTGGATCAATTAACTAAATTGGATCACTTCCTGGAGATCAAGGAGTTAGGTTCCATTGATGTTTTGGTGAGGAGGTATATAGGTGATGTTTTTTAGATGAAAGGAGTTACATGGTATATTATCTTTGACTAGGATCAAATTTTTAACTCTTTATTCTAGAGGAGATTTCAACATTATTTTATTAATTAGTCACACTTAAATATGGATTTTCACCCTCATACATCCGAGAAGAGAGTTTAAACCATCCAACCATTGAAGAATATTTTAAAAGAATATGTATTGGATTTTGGTGGATAATGAAAAAACACTTTCCTTTCGTTGATTTTTCATATTCCAAAATCTATAATTCATCCATTTCCATGGAACCATTTTATATTTTGTATGAGAACCCATTTAAATCTCTTTTGTGTTGGGAAAAGGTCGAGGATTCATCCGTTTTCGATCACAAAGTGGTTTAGAGCATGAAATAGTTGGTTCAAGTTGCTCATGAGAGGATAAAAGTAGAATATGATAGGGAAAAATATTATGTTGATTGCAGGAGGAGTTCCATGGAGATGGAGGTTGGGGACCATTTTTTCTTTTTGGTTTCCCATTTATATGGGTTGTAGATGTTTGATAAATAGAGTAAGAACTCATCCCACTTTTTGGGACATTTCAAGGTGTTGGGGTGCCTTCGAGAGGTGGATTATTGATTGAAAATCTTGAACTGACTGGACTAGATTCAAGATGTATTCCACATATCTCAACTTCATCAGTATCATCACGATCAATTTCATGAAACTGACTAGGTAGAGTTAGATATTGAGGATGACATGATATTCATAGAGAGGCATGTGGAGATCCATGAAAATCAAGAGAAGGTGTTTTGTTGATGGAACATTCATTTTGTTTATATGTTGTGGATTCATGGTGTCCAAGAGGATTGTATTTAGGATCATGAGATTTTGATGTGTTCCCAGTAATCAGAGTTATTTTGAGTTTTTACTTATTCTATTTTTCTTATTGTGTGATGGATGCTTGGATCCATATATTTTATGACAAGTGATTTTCCATTATAATGTGATATGTGTTAATGTTTTTAGCATATGAGGAAGGTAAAACTTAATTCATAACGATGAATCATAATCGTTTTACTTTTTAAAACCATATGGTAATGTCGATTCCAACTAAAGAAGACAATATATTGACATATAGGATGGAATTCAATGATTTGTGTGCTCATAGAATTGTTGTGTGTTTATTTTCCTAATCAATTTATTGGGATATGTAGAGGTTGAGATGGGGGTGTGGATGATAAAGTGGTGTGGTAATGTGTTTTTGTGGGATGTTTGTTGAACATTCATTATATTTTTTTCTATGTTTGGTTAGTGGAATTGTTTAATTATGATGAGATCCTTGAGAGGCTTCTCGTGAGGTTTATGTTTGGGCCCACTTTACCTTTTTTCATTTTTCGGTTGGTTTTGATTATCATGGGAAATAATGGTTTGACATGAATTTAACATAATAGTATGGAACTTAATGCCCATTAATTTTATAGAATTTTATTTGTGGAGGTGTTCATAGGAGGTTCTGAGGGATTTGGATAAAAAATATAGCAAGAGGAGTCCTACGATGTGGAGGGTTGTGCTGCATCGTAAGGTACAGTTGCTGAAACATGTAGGTGTCATCTATAGCATAGGGATCCCGAGGAGGTTTTTTATTCCAAAATAATTTTTATCATACCTACACTATGATGACGGGTTGTGGTTTAGTGTCTGTGTTTCCTACGACTTAGGGTGGCTAGATAAGACATAGTATCTTAAGTGGGTTTTTTTGGTGTTTTCATTTTTCAGTGTGGCTACGTCCACGAACATGGCTATGGTGTAGCCTCCTCTTCAATTGTTTAGGGTCTATGGCATAGTGAATATATATACTCCATGGTCTCTACCCTAGTTTTATTGGATCTATAGTGTATTTATAGCCACAGTTCTTGAACAATTACTTGACTAGGACTGTTACAGAATAGTCTCTTACATTTCACCATAGTCCTTGTTTTTAGTAGTCCTACGACATGGTGAATAGGGCTACACCATGGTGTGGTGTTTTTCAAACCACATATAAATTTAAAAATCCCTTGAAATCCCCCAATTCATATTTATTTATAATCATTTCTTAGGTGACCCAAGTGTATCCTAAGGAGGCCTTTCATCCCCCTTTAGGGGCTTTCAACCACAACCATAGGAGATAAACCATGGTGACTTAGGTGAGTTTCCTCTATTTCCATAACTTATTTTTCACTACTTTTCTTTTTTTGGGAAGGGAAAATATTGGGTAAACCTATTGTTTGGATGACGTTATGATGAAAGAATGACGTTCCTGTTGTTTTCTACATGGTAATGGTGTTATACTATATTGTGGGGTTTAGTGGTGGTATTCCATTTGCTTCAGCCCTATATATTAGATCAGAAAGAACCATTTTAGGTAAGGGATCCTAAATTTATCATCTAGTTGTATCATGTAGAATGGTTTCATGTTTTTTAATCTCTTCAGAAGGTGGTATTCACCAGCTTTATTAAGATAATGAATTGGTAATCAAAAAATAGAAATTGGAAGGGGAATGAAATGGGTGGCTTTAAAGCTTTTGATACTATTTATATTGTTATTATATGGGATTTAAGCCCCACAAAATATATTTTCTATTAGGGGATTTTTTTCATTGTTATTTCTGTGACTATGAAAACCATGTTGCATGTTGTTTTTATCACAAAAAATGTAAATTGGCTAACCATTTATATCTAGTCAGTAAAATGGTTTGCCCAAGATATTTATGGCTTGTGTGAGAATTCCCTTAAATATACAAGTGAAAGTGATAATAATCCACTTTCTAAATCTAAAAATGACATGTGAATGTGTTGTGAAAAGTGTTGTGATGTGTGGTAGGGATTTGTTTTTGTGATGTAGTGTGGTGAGGTCCAGCTTTAGTAGAGGTTATGAGATGTGGATGATATGTGAAGAATGTGTTGAGATGTGGTTTTTACATGGAGGTAGTGATATTTAAAATAGTAGTGATATAGAAAGTGGTTGTGGATATAAAATTATAGCGATTTGATTATTTTTGGTGTATGAAAGGGAGATGGGTTGTTGTTATTTTGTGTGGTGTTATGCAAGTTTCCTGGACAATAATGGAATTAAATGCTAATGTAGAAATTACGATGAAATGTGTTTAAACTGTTAATGGACATTGAATTTAAACAGGAAGTGTAAATAAGATGTTTTTTTATAAACATGAATTAAATTCGAATAAATAATAAAATTATTGGATTTGAAAAATATATAGGCTAAATGAATGAGATGGTTTGGTAATGGGAAATATGAAAATTGGCTTGACTTGCAATAAAAGGTGGAAAATGGATTTTTTCTTGTTGTGGTGTTGTGAACTTAGTGGTGGTAATGAATTTATATTTGTTTTGAACTTGGGTGGTGATGTTTTTAGTTAGTTAATACTTTTTTAAAATCTATAAGATGAGATTGTATGTTGATATATATATACCTCGTATTTTCATTGTTATTTCTATATGTTACCCAGTGTGTTGATTATATCGTTTCAATGTCCAAATGTTTTGGAGAAATTTTTACAAACATCTATGTGGAGAGGATGGATGGATGACCACCCACTCTTTCCCACTCTCTAATATAGGTGATGTTGATAGGCATAGAAAATGATGTAGATGAGTAAAAACAAACTTGTTGTGATGTTTAATGAGTTTATCAGATATATTATTGTGAGGTTCATTCATGGTAGGAGGAGGGAATGAGGTTGATTTCCTCCATGTTCATGATACCATACTACTTTTGTTATGTGGTTATGGTTGTGATGTGATAGACTAGGTGTCTGTGGATGATATGTGATGTGATGTGATGGACCAAGTTTTTGGGGATGACATGTGATGTGATGTGATGGACCAAGTTTTTATATATGAGATATGATGTGAAATTATGTGATGGCCCAAGTGTCTATGGATGAGATGTGATGTGATGTTATAAGAAAAAAAATAAAGATTATAATTTATATGGTGTAAGAAAGTAGATAATGATATTAATGGATTTAAATATTGGTGTATATATAAGGATCAATATAACCATTGGTTAATATGATAGTTGGTCAATATGATTATTATCCAATATGATAGTTGGTCATTATGTCAGTTGAGTGTATAGTGATTAAGAACTGACTATTAAGAATAGTCAATATTAAGGTTAATGATGGGATTTAATTATCATAGAAGGGTGTAATAATGTCTTAGACTAGTAGGAACAACCCTTCTAAGGTTCATTTATCATAACTTGGGAAGGAGGTAGAATCTATGGTATTTTCCCTCGATTAAGCCCAAGTAGTCCTTCAATAATTAAGGTTGGAGGGAAATCATATGTGAGAGAAGTTCCAGTTCATAGATATCAGAACCTAGTTAATGTTTTCCAAAAACTCAATGGATACAAAAACATTTCAAACCTTACCCTTATATATCATTATGGTTTAATTAGAGGTTATGCATTTTGGGGTTAATTTGAATTATATTGTAAAATCATTAAGATATTAAAATGTGTTTAATTTGATAATATGTGTCTTAATGTATCAAATTAACATAAAGGGTACAATTTAGTTAATTAGAGAATTAATTTTATAAAATGTATTTCATATTTTGAATCAAAATGATGATATTAATCAAGGGGTGTAATTTGGTAATTTTTGGTAGGAATGGTAAAATACAGTAAAAATTGGTGAAAGTAACTAAATTTGATCTTGGTAGTAATATTTGAAATTTTTTGGCACTAATAGTATTGTGTAACACTAAGGGAGGTAATGGGGCACTTTGTGGGGAGGGGGTAGTGGATCACTTATAATAATGGTGATAACATAATCAATAACTTACTCTATGAAATTCTACTCATCACACCTATATATAACCACCACCTATTCTCATTATACTAAATAAAATTTTAATTTCTTTATTCATATATATCTTAAGGAGTCTCTACCATATCCATATATTAATTCTATAAGTGTTTGGTTGGATCTATGTTTGGTTCCAAGATGAGGGGTTCAAGAGATGTAAGGGTTCTTATTTCTCTCTCTTTATTTCCCATTTGAATTTCTTCATTTCTAATATCTTTTAAACTTAAATTTATTTATTTTTCTTTAATATGTATGAACATTATTATCTCACCATTTAACTATATTAATGTTATAATCCCCAAAACCCTTAATTTATACCCTTTAATTAAGTAGTTATTACAATGAAATAAGGATTATTTATATCTCTCTCTGTAGTTTATATTAACACATAAATTGTTTTTATCTTATTAATTTCCATGTTATTGTCCCTTTACAGTATTGATTACATTTTATCTTCTAACTTTAAGAAATATCATCCGTGCAATTTATCATTTATCTCACATTATGCAAAATTTATAATAAGTTTTTATACATAAATATCTTTATTTCCATAAAACATCCTACAATTTTGGTAAATTGAATTGTGTTATTTTTAAATAAAATACATCCTCATATGGATACAAGATACTGAATTTAATTCTATCACATACACGCCTATGGGTAATAACCCTAAACTGGGTGGATTGGGTATTCACTCAATCATCACTCAGTACATGATAAAGAGGACTTACTACACATCTAGATTGAAACTCTTGAGGGATATACATTGAATGATTATCGAGTTCTCTATGAAGAAAAATGAATTATTTATTTGGTGTTTCATTATATAAGTACTCTTGGGTCTCTATCCATTGAAAATACCTATATCATTGATAAGATTAATCTTGATAAGTACAAGTTATCTATAATTCCATACCAATTACTTGTTTTGGGTACTTATTTAAAAAAATTTATTTCCAAATTATTCCTTATATATGTAAAGGGAATTTAATTGGACATCCTTATGAATTTATTTACTAGGGAATCTATTGATGATCTATATAATCCATTACATCATAATCTTCAATGAGAAATTATGTTAAGTTGTTTATTGTTGAATATTATTCTTTGTAAATAAAATGATATTTCACAATGTGGTGAAATGATTTAGAATTTTATGTGATGGGTGGGGATCAAAATTATATATCTGCTCAGTGTAATGGAAGTTATCCAGAGACAACTAAGATAGGTTAATGAGTGTGCCCTTACCCTATAAATATGAATTCCTGAATGTAATCCTCTACGATATGTTTTTAATTTCGGGAATTATGCATTCCCATGAATCCCATTATTAATTGATCCATGTTGATATCTATTTCTTTGACTTCCATAGATTATGTTATACTTGAGGCACCAATTGTTTAGTTTTTTTGAAATGTTTTTTTCTTATGCCATTATTATTTCATATCAGTTTCAGTTGTATACTCCCCCCTACTAAGAATTTGAGTTAATTTTTTTTCATATTTCCCTTGGTAATGAAGTGTAATACTTTGTATGATTAGATATATAGATACAATTAAGGAATAAACACTTATAATCAAATGATGTTTTTTTTTCATTTTTTGTTGTAATGATTATGTATCTAGTCTCTTGAGAACTACTGAACCCTAATATTGGGAATGTAATCACATGTAATCTAATTTTTATGTCACAAATAACCCACAAAATCTAGGTGACTATTTTGGAGGGTACTATAGTTTGTAATAGAGTAAGGTTTAACATAAACTTGATGAACTAGATTTAGGAGAACGCTGGTAGAGAACATTGATTTTAACCCCAGAAAAATTCTAGAAATTTTTTATAGTATACTATATTAGTATTTTTAGATGTTTACTAAACAATAAATAACATTATTTTTAGTTAATTAAACCAACCAAGATAATTATAAAATAGTCCAAAAATCACATATAATGTGATTATTGTATGAATAACTAGGATAATGTAGTGAATATTGTTACTGAGAAAATTTTGGCTATTCTAAGACTATTGACACGGGTTATGAAAAATAACATTTCCCTCATGGATAAATTGGTTTCCCATCCCTAGGGATTAACTACATTAATTTTCTATGAGGTAGAACCACCACCATTTAGTGGGACCACTAATTTTATTTTGGTAGAACAATGTATTAAGTTTCTAGATAAAATATTTTTTTTCTTTAGGATGCTTTGAGAGTGGAAAATTAATTCTGGCTATGTATCTTCTAAGGGGAAATTATTACCAAGTGTGTCCCTTAACTAAAAATAATAAGGAATCATAGATTACTGAATAAAATGAATGGAATTCATTCAAGTTGATTTTTGGAAAAGTATTTTCCTAGAGTGAAACAGGTGGATATGGAAAGGATTTTCTTGAACGAAAGAGAGAAAGAAGAAGTAATGGTGGCCGAGTAAGAGGCCAATTGTACAAGGTTATCCAGGTATTTTTGTGTTATCTACAAAAACCTAAAATTAATATTGATCACTTTATTGATATTTTAAATCATATTATTCAAATATCCTTGGTATCTTATAATTTCTAAACATATGAGGATATAATAACAAGTGTTATCAAGACAAAAAGGTTGTAAAGGAAAACCTGAGAACAAGAGTATGGATAATATCCATGTGGAAAGAGTGGCAGTTAGAGGAAATAAAGGAAGGGTAGAGTTTCATTCATGTTATAAATGTGGGAAAACATCCAAGAACATGTTTAATGGGATTGAATGTATATTTCAAATATAGAAAGAAATGTAATAAGGATCATGAGTGATAAGGAAAGGTGGAAGAAACTAATGTAAAATGCTTTAACTGTTTGGATATAGGGAATTGATATAATCCATTACAAAAGCACCATGATAATGTTACATATAAGAGGGATATGGATCAAGACTGTTCATTTTATAGAACAATAGCTGAAGTTGAAGCTTCAAATTATGTGATAGCAGGTACTTTGATTATACATTCAAAGCCAGTCAAATAAATTGTTTGATTCTAAATCTACAAAATTAATTATATGCTATATGTTTACAAATATTATTCAACCACTCTTTAATATATTAAGGAATTATTTATTAGTTAGAAGACTAAAATTAATAATTATTGAAACAAAGATACACCGAGAATTTCAAATTAGGATTGATGAGTGTTTTATAGTTGAAAAATAATCATTATGTATATGGTATATTTTTATGTAATCTTGGGGATCAATTGGATCCCAAATTACAATGAAATAATTAATTATAGGTAAAAATAATTTATAATTGGTTAGGCATGGAGGGAAATAATTTTTTTGAGGAGTGATGAAATTACCTAAATCATTTCTGGAATAGACCCTCATAACTCAACGTAAATAAATACTTAAAGAAGATATGGATGGAATTAAATATACGATCAGGAAGGATTTTCTAATAATAGAAGTGGTGAATTTGTGAATTAATATATTTATTTAAAAATGAATTACATGGATTAACCTAGGAAAATGATGTTTAATTTCCTATTGATCTTATCCCTAATTTAAATACAATATCTAATACAATACAAAGGATTTCCCAGAAAGAGTTAATTAAGTTGATGAACTAATTACAAGAGTTATGTGATAAAAGCTTCATTCATCCATTTGTTTCACCATGGGAGGCACCGATGTTTTTTGAAGAAGAAGGATGGTTCAATTATATTATATATCATTTACAAAAAAATAAATTTAATTACTACAACAAACAAGTATCCATTAACTTATAATGATGACCTCTGTGATCAAGTTCATGAGATTCAATTATTTTTGAATATAGATCTACGTTCTAGCTACCATTAACTAAAATTTAAGGAGGATTTTCAAAAGACTAAATTTCTTATTAGGTATGATCATTATGAGTTAATAGTAATTTCATTTGGATAAAAAATGGCCCTTAATTGTTTATGGATTTTATGAAAAGAGTATTTGGATACTTCCTTGATAAGTTTGTGGTGGAATTTATTAATGAAAATATTATATACTCTAAGAGTTATGAGGATCATGATACTAAGTTATGAATTTCAATTGACCTATTAAGGAAAAATAAGTTATTTTGGAAATTTAGTAATTTTTTTGGATTTAATAACATTATTTCCAAGGTTTTATTATATAAAAGGATGGAATATATATGATTCCTAAGAAACGAAGACTGTCAAGGAATGTCTATGACCCACCAAAATAGTAAAAATTTGTATTTTGATTAGGTTAGATGGATACAATCGATGGGTTGTTAAAACATTTAATCAATTGGATAATATTTTAACTAGGTTAACACATAATGGGATTATGATTACATGAAAAAGGAGTGTGAAGATAGTTTTGAATAAGGAAATAGGATATTAGTGAATTCACTTATATTGAATCTTCCTTCTTGTAAGGATGTATTTTGTATTTACAGTGATGCATCACGAAATTTAATTAGATGTTTTCTAATGAAACTTTATATAAGTGTGGCCTATGAATCATGATAGCTGAAACCCCATGAGATTAACTATCGAACTCATGATTTATAATTAGTGGTAGTAATCTTTTAACTAAAGATATGGATACATTACCTCTATAGAGAGATTTGTGATATATACACAAACTATCAGAGTATAAAATAGATCTATACAATAAAAGACATTAATATGAGAAAAAGAATATAGTGATAATTACTCAAGGATTATTAATGTTCTATACTTTGTCATTCAGGGACAGAGGAAATGGTAATGATGTTTTGAGTTGAAAATAACATGGAATCGTATCCATATTAAGGATAAAGACTAATCCAATTATCAAATATCTAGTAAGGATGGACTTGGGTGTTATAGTGGAATGGATAGTTTCATTCATATTCCATATAATTAAAACTCCTTCTTTATTAGAGTGTGTTGAGAAAGATCAACGTGGTGATAAATCCCTACAATGGAAGATGATTGATGTGATGAATAATAAATTACTGGAGATTGAAATTGGTGATGATGAATGTTTATGTTATAGTAAAAGGTTATATGATCCACCAATACTATAGGTGAATAAAGATCTATTGTATGAGGTTCATAATGAAAAATTCTCTATACATCATGGAATTACGTATACATATAGGGCTATCCAATATCAATTTTTTGGGAAAATGTGAAGAGAAAATTTGAATATTATATTGTAGGATACTTAGTATGCTAGTAGGTGGAAACATACAAACAAATTCCCAAAGGAGTAATGCAAACTATATCTATAGAAACATTTATGTGGGATATTATTACTTGGGATTTATTCAATGGTATTTATAATACACCAAAGGGGAATAATTATATATGGTTCACTGTTGATCATCTCACAAAGCCAGTACAATTCCTTCTAGTTTGTGAACATTTTTATATAGACCATCTTGTAATTTTGTATATAAATAAAGTTGTGAGACTTCATGAGACACCCCTATAAAGAGTCTCTAATCATGACCCATGGTTCACATAAAATGTTAGAGGTGTATCTATATGGATTTAAATATAGAGATTAGTCCTAGAATGAAATATCTCTATCAAATAGATGGGAAGTTAGAACGGACTATCGAGACATTGAAAGATAAGTTAATTTCATGATTTATTTAGTTAAGAAGAACTTAGGAATTGTACTTACCAGTTAATGAGATTTCCTATAATAAAATTTACCACCCCAATATTAATATGGCACCATATAAAGCCTTGTATAGAAAGACATGTCAAACTATGACATACTAAGATAAGGTTGAAGAAAAGAAGCTTTTGGGTCTAGAACTTTTAGAAGATATAGTTGAGAGGGAAGGATCCATTCAGAAGAATATCAAGGAATCCAAAAGTAGATAAATTTTCTTACCAAAAAAACCATGTAAGGATCATGAATTATTTGTGAGAGACTATACATTCTTAAAGATATCTCCTTGTAAATGGGTTATGAATTTGTAAAGGATGGGAAGTTTTTCCCAAGATATATTGGGTCATTTGAAATATTAGAGCAGATAAGAGCAGTAGCATAGAGTTCACCCATGGACCCAAACCTATTCAAAATTCATGATTTATTCCATATATAACTTCTATGTAATTATATTATAGACCCTACCCATGTTTTAAAAGTTGATCATGTTCAGTTGGAGAAATAATTATCATATAAAGAAGAGATGATTCATAGTTGATTCAGATTATTGACATAGGATTAAAATTGATATCAACACGAATGACTTGGATGATGAAGGTTCTTCAGAGGATTCATCTACTAGAAGAGTAAATATAGGAGCTTAAGGATTCGATGAAAATTAATTATCTTCAGTTATTTGTTGATTTATTTACAATTTTTATGATTAAATTATCTAGGTGGAGAAGGTAATACCCATGATTATTTAATATTAAATAAACCTTTCCTAACAATATTGTATAAAAATTCATACTTTTTTATTTTAAAATAATTTTAAAATACATATTTATATAATAATAACACTAAGTAAATAAATCTATAATATACGATGAAAATAGAACAAAAAAACATGTAATAATGTGTGGAAACACCATAATCTTGTAGTCTAGTAGATCGTACTAGAAATGGAATAACAAGTATATAAGATAAATCAATATTAAGAAAAAAATAAATATTAGAATTGACATGTTGTAAGAACTTAAAGAATGATATAAATGGATTTAGATTTTGGTTTATATATAATGATCAATATGTCATTTTCCAACATGACCATTGGTTTTTTAGAGATTAAGAATTGATTTTTTAGATTAGTCTATATTGAGGTTTATAATGAGAGTTAATTTCCATAGATTGGATTAATGATGTCTTCAACCAGTAGAAAAATTATTTATGAAGATTATTTATTCGATCTTGGTTGGGTGGTATCATCTCCAAGAATATCCTTTGATAAAGACCAAGCAGAGCTTTAATAACTGAGGTTGGAGTGGAACCGTATGTGGGAGAAGTTCAAGTTCATAGATATTAGCACAAGGTAAATTTTATTTGAAAAACCCCATGAACGTAAAACCATTTCATACGATACCCTTAGAGCTTATGATGGTTTAATTATAGGTTATGTTTATAGGGGTTAAGTTCCATTATAATATAAAATCTTTAAGAAATTAAATGGCATTTCTTAGAGTACTACATTTTTTTAATATATCAACCAAATATAAAAGGTAAAATAGAGTTAATTATAGAAGGAATTAGATAAAATGGATTTAATATTTGGATTCATAACATCAAAATTATCCTAGGTGTGGAATTTGGTATTTATTGGTAAAAAATAGTAAAATACGTTAAAAATTGGTGAAATACAACAAAATATGATATATATGACATAACACATATTAATGAATGACAATATTATAAATATGTAGATCTAGTTGAATTTTTTTGGCATTAATAATTATAGTATATCACTAAGGCTAGTAATGGGGCACTATGCAGCGCTGTGGAGAACTTATAATAGTAGAGAAATAAAGTAATCAATAATTTAATCCATGAAATTTTACTGACCAGACATTTAAATACCCACCCCCTATTCTTATTCTCACACACCAAATTTAGTGTTCAAAATTTATATTTCTCTCTAGTAGTATCTATCATACCCCTATCATCCTTTATTTGTCTGGTGGGATCAATGTTTGGTTCTAATCATAGTGGTTTAAGAGAGGTAAGGGTTCATATTTATCTCTCCTCATTTCTTACTTTAATTGCCTAATTTTTTTATCTACTTTAAACTTGAATTTGGTTTCTTCCATGATTATTTACCAATGTTATTTTATACCCATTAAATTATAATTAATGTTATAATACTAAAACCGCTTACTTTATAACCTTTCCTAAAGTCGTTATTATTCCGAAATAAGGATTCTTTCAATGACTCTCTAGAATTCCTATTAACACATACACTGTTGTTACCTTTTTAATTCATAAATTATGATACCTTTATTGTATTTATTACATTTTATATTCCCTAATTATGATATATTATCCATGTTACTACTCATTCCACTCACATTATTCCGAATTCATAACCTAAAATAACGCTAAAACCTCCTTGTAGATATAAAACATCATAACATTTTGGTAAATTGTATGAATTTACAAAAAAAAAGATATCTATATCATGTTAAAATAAAGTTTATTTGGTTCTAAAATATATTTCATTAGTGGTAACTACCATAAATGGGGTAGATTCGGTATTAATTCTATAGTCACTCGATGCATGACAAAGAGGCCTTACTGCACATTTGGATTGACACTATGGGCGGATATACATTAGATGGGTATTATGATATATATAAACCAAAATGAAGGATTTATATGGGTTTTTATTATATAATTAATTATTGGGTCTCCTAACATTTCAAATAACAATATCATTGATAGCCTTAATCTTGATAAGTACCAATTAGACATAATTCCATACCAATCACTTGTTGGGGTACTTTTTTGAAAATTGTGAATCCCTAATCATTTCTTATATGTGTCAATGGAATTTAACTAGGCTAACTTATGAGTTAATTGATTGTGGAATCTATTTATTATCCATATAAACCATTATATAATATGCTTCATTGAAATATTATGCTAATTTGTTCATCCTTGAGCATTATGATATGCCAAGCCAATGGTCTTTCACTATGTGATATAATGAATTGGTATTTTAGGTGATGGGTGGAGACTAGAATTATATATACCCTTAGTTAATTGGTAGGTCACCTGAGACAAAAAAGAGATGGTAACCGGAGAATCCTTACACTCTATGTATGATGTCTGGGTAGAAGGCCTCAATGATATGTTTATAATGTCTCACATTATCCATTACAATCAACAATATAAAAAGAAATCATTTTTTATTTATCTTTATTTGTATTCCATGTATTTTTTTATTCTTGAGACACCAATTGTTGAGGAATACTGAACCATGATATTGGGAAATGTAATCTCAAGTAATCTGATTTCCAGGTAATAAATACCCACCACCTCTTGGTGACCCATGTTGGGCGAGTTATGGGATAGATTTGTAAAACATTTATCTGGGGGATGATTTGTAAAGGTTTTTATTATGGAAATCCCATATATAATTTCTTGATGTTTAACATCATTTGATATTAAGATTTTCTAACTTTTTTGGAGGGATGTATAGGGAGTGTGAAAATGTGATTTAGCGAAGAGTTAAATAATAAATTCAATGATTAGTGAGATCAATGGGGAAATGTTCCTATGAATACCCCATTATTTTATTTATTATGTATTTAAAAGAGTTTTTAGATATGATTTTGAGATTAAGTAAAAAATAGAATAAGTTATAATGTTTTCATAGCATGTCCAATCAAAGTATCAAGGCAGACTCACAAAACAAAGCTAGTTTGTGAAGTAGATCAGGTTTGTGAAGTAAAGGGTTATAAGAATTCAATTCTTAAGGTGCAGTTTGTGAAAGTGGTTCTCTGATGTGAGAGAGGAATATCATGAGTTTATTTAATTAAGGATTAATATATTTCACAAAGGGTATGGTGTTTCGAGAAGCATAGTATGCAGTGGATAGTATTTTTAATATCACTTATGCGTGAGTAAGTTATTTAAGCAAGCACTTTTTATGGAATTATATTATAGTTTTTATGGATACCAAGGAACACATTAGAGAAGCATATAATTTATATCATAATGAGAATAAAATCTTATTTTATTGAAAATGTGTTACCCACCTCCATGCTGTTAAACTAAGGTAGACTCTAACTGAAGTAGTGTGTAAATGAGGATTCGATGGAGGTGATCTAAGGAGGGAAGTTTCCTGCAACTAAATTCATTATAAAGGTATCGCGATTGATACAAATTGATCATGAACAAACAATTTATATCCCAAAATCTATGGAATCTTAGTGTATTCTTTTGATAATGACACATAACTGGTTTATTCTTCGTGGATAAGTCATTAGTGGTGAGCTAAGTAAAAATTGATGTTTCCAATATTTAATTTCCTATATTTTTTATCATTGTGGTTATTGTATTAATCATGAAAATTTGAAAAGTTTTCAACAACATTGGGAAAATATACTATGAAAAAAATGAAAAATTTGACATGTTGATTAACCCAGCCCATCTCAGGGTGTCTCTTGTTACAACGAGTGTTATCAAAATCGAGGTTTCAACAATTGAACCTAACATTTCAATCTTGATATAGAGAACCCAATGAATTCTATAGGGGTTCCTCTATTTGATTAAAGTAGATATAATGTTTTGAGTATCATGATGAGATATCACTAATTATTTATTATATTATACATTGTCTTCACCACTATTAATTGGACAGAAGTTAGTGATGTTTCAGAACTATCTATGACTACATCGGACAAGAAGATGCTTGATGCAAATGAAAAGGCTCAGAATTCCTTATATACAGCTCTATAATATATATATATATATATATATATATATATATATATATAATGTTAATGAGATTAACTAGTTCCAATAATTGTGGGATACATTTTATAATATTTATAATGTCTATAGTAAGGTGAATAATTAAAAAATTAAAGTCATACATAATATGTTTGATGATTCAAAAAAGCACCTTAATGAAAATTATGATATATTCATCAACTAAATCAATAATGTTATTGTATTTATTCAATGTATGGGGGAAAATAAAGTATATTTATATTTTAAATAATATTTTCTAGTAAATTTCACTTTAGTATTATATAAAAGTATCATTTCTTAAATAGATGGATTTGTACAAGTTATCTCCTGATGATTTTGATAAGGAGTTTTGTGGAATGTTAAATGAGAGTTAATATAGAAGGAATTACAATACATTTAACTAAATAGATCTATTTTAAAGTGATGTGAATACTATAAATATCTAAGGATAATGACGGTGAAGAGGATTTGGATGATGAATTACCTACTCTAGTAGCCAGGAAGTTCAAGTGAGGACAATGGAGATTAGAAGGCAAGATTCATCTTGCTTGTTTTCAATGTGGAAAAGTTGGGAACATTATAGCGAGGATTAGAAGAATATTTTATGATGAATAGATTAAATAAAAAGTTACGAGAATTTATAGAATAAGCTTCCAAGATAAAAGAGACTCTATAAGTGGGAGTTCTTATAAAAAGAATTTATAGAGGAAGAGCTATGTGAGTAAGGAAGAAGATAATAATAAAGAGTATATTAGGGAATAAAAAACAGGATTCAAGTATTATATAGAAGATTAATTAATGGAAACTATTGAAGTACGTGGTTTTTAAAAGTAAAATGGAGAGGAACCAAATGGTTTTATTGATCTCAATGTTGAACCTAAGGTGAATTTGTGAAATTCCTTGACATGGATAGCCTGATTGATGCCTACAAAGAGATTCCACTAGACCAAACATACTCATAACCATATGCTATAGGATTCAAACTAGAAGCAGGGGACTAAAATAGTCTAGGAAAGAACATTACCTATAATATAAGGCTCAATGTCCTTTCCTGAATCTACTAAAAATTAATCATTACCCACTGGTATAATATACTTCAAAAAAACCCATATACATAAAAGAGGGAGCCCCACTAGCCTCTATAGTCGAGAAAAGAAAACAATAAATATATCTATATAACGAAAAGGTATATAAAATTGTAGGAATAAATAGAAATGGTATCATATATAAATAAAAACAACCAATTTCTCAGTACATACTGAATAATGAAGAAAATAAATTAGACTTTGGCCCAAATCACATAATCGTATATATGAAACCTTGACCTTTATAACCTAATAACTAAATCACATGTATAACTCTAAGTGATACCTATACCCTAATATAAAATAGTAAGTCATACCAATGTACATAGAAACCTATCCTATTTACGTGGTTTGGGGGTGAGTCCAACAACCCAACAAAAATTCCCAATGCCTCAACAATACTGAGTTTTGTTGAGATCAAGTGGATGTGAATGGATTATATATATATAAAAGAGTGTAGTAATTCCCATGAAAAACACCCACCTAGATATATAACATGAAATTAACATAAAATATACATTTTGGGTCATCTAGTGTTAGCTAGACCACCTAGATCCCCCCATTCCTACTTTTTATAGTGCTAGAGTGTGTTTGAACATGTCATACAACCAAAGGGGATCGAGTCTTACCTAGAATCCAATTCACAATATCATAAATATATTGAATAGTTATGGAGGCTATATGATAATATTAACCCATATAGGCTCAAGCTAAATCCAACTAACATTCCCAAGGCATTCTGAACTACGAAGAATATGAATCCCAGGAATGTGTATAAGGCATTACACATTGATAGCACAATCGAATCCATGTAGAATGTAAAATTCATTCCAAACCATAGAACATATGATTCCATGTATTATGTATTAAGAATTACATACCAAATACACATCTGGATCCAAGGATTGTTTTTGAGGCATATAAAACTGATAATACATCCTACTCCATGGATTGTATCTACGGAATTCCAAATTGATAACTCAACCGAATCCAAGGACCATGTCCAAGAGGATGAAAATTGATATCAGACCTAAAAGATGGATCCAAGGAGTTAGACCAAGGAATTCTATATATTATATACATATTGGTGGGAAATGTGTCCCATCCTAATTATCCTATAAAGAAAGGAATAACACGGCTTGGACATCTTCCCAATCCCATAATACACAAACCTTTTTATCCCCTAAAGTGTATGAGTTATCATCACTATGACATCCATATCTGGCTCACATCAATGATTCTGGTTCTAAGATAACACTTAAAATCATCACTGTCTATCTTTTCATGCACCCTATATAGGGAAAATATAGTAATTGGGTAACCATTCGAGACCCTTGGGTCACATCATAACATGGAAAAACTATATGGGTTTCTCATTAACATCTCTGTATCTCTGTCCCAACCCACTTATCTAGTCAAAATGCCACTCAATGCCTTTTAAGATCCTTTAGACCCATCTCTTCACTCTGAGGGGTCTATCAAAACCACTTGGATCAAACTACCTCCTTGATACAAAAATAAATCATCATTATCTAAAACACATTACATGGATTATCATGAAACAAATATGATATAAGAAAATCACAAAAAGGGGAACATACAAAAAACTCATGTTTTACAAAATAGGGCATATCCCTCATACGGTCAAATGAACCAAACAATTCAACCGGTCCCTTCTGGTATTCCTTTTGAAATGAAATCAATATTGTCCTTTAAAATTATTTTAATTTTTTTTCATTTATTATTACTTGTATTCAGTCATTGGAAAAAATATCCTAAAAAATATTTAGAATATTACATTTTTGTTTTCAAATACCATTTCAAAATTCATTCTTAACTCACCATTTTCCATTTCAAATTACTCTGAACCAAATCATTTTTAAAATATAAATTTAAAAAATAAATCCATTTTCTACTTCAAAATTCAATGAAAACTTCCAAATAATCTATAGTGAGGGCGACTAAAACCCATCCTACCACGGAACCAGTATCAAACCATTTAACAAGATATGTGGTATATGTTGACTTGTAGGATAATGTGATCCCTTATAATCTTTTTTAAGGAATGAAACAAGTCATGTAGCATGAATCCAATAACAATAATAATGGTGTACACAAACATAAAATTGTTGAATGAGAAATAGACTTAGTTATGTCAAGTCCACCAACCTCAAATGAGTCATTTTTCTTTTAACCATAGTTTGACTACTCCTGTCCTAGCTCACCCATGCGCAACTGACATCTGTCATTCCACACGATGTTCTATCTCAAGCTATAATGATTAAATAAATTATTTTTTACATTTCATAATTAATATTACCAAATTTAATTAATTATAACAAGGAACAATTAATTAATCAATTTAAATCTATTTGGTATAGTTTCCAATAACTCACTCAGTGAGATCATCATACCCAAACAATGACTAACCCCTTGCGAAAGGTCTCTGAAGCACTCCAAAAATCAACCCAGACTAAATTTATAACATTATATATCTATTCAATATCTAATTTAAATAATTTATGTGAAAACCCTATAAAAATACCAAGGGAAATGTACCTTCATTGAAACAACAAAAAATGATGCAAGACTAATATCTCTTACACCCTGTAACCAATCCATGCGAAAGACCCATACTAATGGGATGATTCCACCTTGCATCAATATAATTATCTCTCAAAAACCTATCCAAAAAACTAAAATCAAATGGCTAGAAAGAATAAGATGAATAGATAGAAAGGGATGGGACCTAATGTTGAATTTCCATTAAACCCACACCACAATCCAATCAATCCTAAGGTGGATTGATGTAGATATGAGAGAAAGTCTACAACACTCTCCCTTTGTCCAGGGCTACTGATCAATTCTTAGATCAAATAAGTTTCCACTAGGACCCCAGAAGCACATCCTTATATTATAGAGGCTTATGACAAGTAATGGGGGTCTAGGATCATATCATGGTGACACTATACCCCTATAGTTGAGTGAATAATATCAAACAAATATAAAAAACAATAAATGAAAAATAAACATCGGATTACATGGTATCCATAAAACAAAACCATCAATAATAATTATTATTGTGGAAGAATAAAACTATAAATACCCATCATCATACCAACATGAAATAATATACTGTTCACTCAACCAATCAAAAATATAAAATAAATGAAGGAATAAAAGATGTTGAATCTCTATTTCCATCCTAAACCAAACCAAATACATCTTTCCATACCTATCCAAGATATATCACTTGATCAAGAAACTTTGGGCCTCTTCCCAGTCCGAACCAGCATTCCATGAAGTCTACTCGAGTACCCAAGTTTCATGGCTACCCAAGCATGGTGTGAGTATAGATCAATATGACACCACTAATGTGGCATCATAATTACTAGTAAATGTAGTGTATGGTCACATGAAATTATCTAAATATAAATAAATTGCATCGAATAATAGGTAAATGGAAATCATTGATCCTTAGGTTCTAACATGCCACCCGAGATTAGTTAAACCAACTTTGGTTAGTTCCAGAGTATCTCTGAGCATGTCACATGATTGTGCGAACCAATACTAGGCTAAAAAACCATAAAGTAGTAGAAATTAATGTCACATAATTGGATGTATCATAGTAATCCATATTGTATCAGGCATAATGCTGATCCCAAATAGGCAATCCTAGGCGATCAATATTCATCAACCATCACCACCCATTACTAAGAGGCAATCCAATGAAATACATAGTAATCAGGATACATGTTGACCCATAAGAGGTAATCCTACGTGATCAATAGTCATAATGTATATCACTGAAACTTATGAGGTAATCTTGATTATTCCATTTTCCACAAGCTTCAAGACAATCACATGACTGTAATCCCAAGAAATCAATAATCATCAGGCATCATCACCAAATCTTAAGAGGTAATGTTGAGTGTTTATTGCTCACCAGGCTGTAAAAAAATCCATAAGAGGTAATATTAGGTGGTAAATAATCATCAAGAACCATCTAAAAAATCTATGAGGGAATTATATGTTTTCAATAGTCACTGATCTCTATGAAGACCCTTAGAATTTAATCCTTGGTGATCATGTGGACCTGATTGACTACTCCTAGAATCCAAAATATTCTCTATGTATGAGGCATCATTGTTAATTACTAGGGGTATAGACCTAGGAAATATTCAATATTAGGCATAACTATGGAATCCATGGAGTGTTTACAAGATATCTGTAATTATCTTGCATCACTTCTAGATCAAATGAGTGTCTCAAAAATAACCATAAGTCTATAATATATCATGTTGTGTAGGTAATCCCACTTGAAACATCTCATGTCATTATCACTATATCCTCCTCAGTGTCACATCATCAATCCATGATTTAGGGTTTCACCCATTATCACCTTTATCCATTTCACATACTCACCCTCTTAGGCTAAACATATCACTAAGGTAACCATTAGGGTCCCCTAAGTCTCCTCAAGCATGGTAATCCTTAATAGTTTCCCTTATATCAATTACATATCTTAGGATAACACCCATCAATCAAGATTAACACATCCATTTTTTTATCATGATAATTATACAGCTTCACCATCCTGATAAGAAAAACCTCATTTTCATTGGTCACAATAGTGGGCACAAGGCATGTCTCACTTCCTAGGTCATCTCATGTTATTCCTCTCATGAAAACTATCAACAATCTATATAATTTATAACCTCCGATTGATCATATATTAGTAGGGGAGGAACACTTACACCATGGTCATCTAATTTATCCTAAAGGAATTAAGGTATCTCACCACTCCATAATGTTCTACATGGCTAATTATCAATGTATAACACTCAATAATAATTGGATGCATTAAGGGAACCAGTTTTAAGGGTCACTATGTCTCATTCATTCTATTACATTTAGTTTAAAACCTTAAGACTATATATATTTAAAGCATAAAATTATAAACAAGTCATATAACATCAGTGATTGAGGTAATTAACCTAGTGCACAAGGGATTCTGATGGGCCTTAGCATGTTGTACAGTCCAAAAAATATCATTTTAAAGAAAAAATTAATTTAAATTTAAGGGGTAAATCAATCCCATTGGTGAGACCATATACAACATTATAATCATATAAAAAAACGAAAATACCATTGATTTTTCTCAAGGGACTACCTACCTCAATAATGGATTTATTCTCTTTGATCACAACTTGAAAACTCTCACATGATCCCATAAAAGTCCCTCTATCCATAAATTATCACTATGAGTCCCTAAATCATTCCAAAAGTTGAAAAAATTAATTATGAAACATTATAATTTATTAAAAAAATAATCTAATTTAATTTTAATTGACATAAATGCCTAAAACACATAGGGTGACATCCACTCATCAAAACATCAAGAAGATGGGTGTGAATCCCTCTTCTAACACACTCAATCCAAATCCATAAAAAATTCCGAATTTTAGTGCCCGATTTATTAGTTAATTTAATATAATTTTAAAAATAACCATACTAAAATTCATATGGAGAAATACCTCAACTAAAATTTTGAGAAACAACATATATACATCCTTTGGGGATTCCCTCTTTCTAGAAAAATACCCATCAATAAATATGATTTTCACTATGCTTGTTTTAGAAATCATTGATAAATACTAACCAAAACCATAAAAAAATATGTGGATATGAAGGGGTTATAATAACCTAGGAGGGAAGAGGAAGAACATACCATGGATAACTTAAAAATCACACCCAAAATATACCCTACTTCAAATGGGATTTTGGGTGCATTTTGGGGGGTATTTATGAAATTGATTTCCCCATGTGGATTATTTGACCAAAAATGATGGGGGGGGGGGGGTCCCTAAAATTACAAGTCTTCCTATCAAAAATAAAATCTACGCAACATCATTCATGGTGTGAAAAGTAGGTTCACACTATAGCATACTCAGGAAGGGGACTCCCATATTTTTTCTAAACTCCATTCAAAATGAGAACTGTGGTTTATACTCTACCCCATTCATAATGTAAACCTATTGGTTCATGACATTAATGGATGAAACAACTAAAATGTTATCTCCCATGAACCCAACCCTTCTCTGATGCTTAATTGAGCATTTGTACCACCAATTAGGTCTCAAACCACACAAAAAACTTCTATTTAAGATATCCCAATACTCATAATTCCAATAATAATATGAAATTATAAAAAAAAACTTCTCACCAAATAAAAAATTCATAATTACCATAAATTTCAAAAATCATAAAGGAGAAGGGTTTATAACCCCCCCACCATAACACTTCTCTTCCCTAAGAAGAATTGGTGATCTTTCAACCATTAATTTGACCAATCTTGGTTATCAATTCAAACCCAGTTCACTACCAAATATCCCAAAATTATGAACTTTCTTCCACTATGAATCCCAAAACACAAGGCACACTATTCATGAAAAGTTGACCCACCACTCATCATCATCTCCAAAACATCGAGAAAGTGATTACCCACACCCATCTAACTCAAGACAGCACAATTTCATTATTGAATTTGTCCTCATGATTATGTAACTCCCCGCCATATGTGTTAACAAAGAAGTCTTGATTCTTATCCATAGTGGTCCCCACTACTAGAATTTATTACTAAAACATATTTACAATTCTCTAATGAACTTCACGATGTATTTTACATATCACCACACCCAAACTAAAAAAATATCATTTGAATCTTCACTTGAAGACTTTTCCAAAAAATAATTGACCTCAATTGTCAACATACTATCTACTTTCTTGATTACGATACCTATATTACCAAAGGCCTCCCAAGATCATCTAAATACCCACACCGAAGTTTGAACTGAATATTTAGTGTAATTACATGGTTGGATCCTCAACAAACTGACACAAACATTTTGATATCCCTTGATCACTAGCGCATCTTTGATCCAACTCACCCTTAGAACACATCAAAACAATATCAACCTCAATTCAAATTTATTTAATCCTTCCAACTACACATACACACCTAAATTATGATATTTTACATAAATCCAAATAAATTGGATTCACTTTCTCACTATCATCCAAGAACCACTCTACCATTTAATCAATTATCCCAATATCCATGATCCAACTAACATGAGACCATTATATGCATCTCAATATTCATCCATTACTATACTAAATGACTAAACATTTCTGTCCCAAACATAATTGAGTACCAAAGTAAAACTTTAAATGATATTGATCCCAACTTACTAGAAATTTCATCCCTGACATCCCTTGAAATTATCAATTATGAGGTTCATTCCTACTAATGAGAAATGGTACAATCCATACAATGGGAATTTCCTTGAATCACTCCTCAAGAGAAAACTGAACAAGTTTCGTCATCACACACCTGTCCCTCCTCTCAATCCATGATAATCCAATCAGTCAAATCCTAACACCACATCATCCATGGTGTCGTCATCATCATAGTGGGGAAATGTCTTACTCGTATCCAAAGACCTATTCCATTAAGCCCCAAATATTTTTATCAAAACCCTTAGTCCTCATCTAATACGTGTCTACTTACTGATTCACAACTCAAACAGCACTGTGTGCAAAAAATTCACTCCATATCAATATAATCTAAACCCAATTGTTGTGAAATATCGTTCCATATAATCATATAACCTTAACCAAGATCCCATGACTGATGCATTATCGAGGTCCATATCAAAATATTAAATCACTATCCATTATCCACAATTTTTAAATCTCATCTATCTCAAAGAAACCTTGGTTCCCTTTTCAAAATCAAGGAATTTCACCCATGTCATGGTCTGCTTCATGATCACCCCCAAACCAAACAATGATATTAACTAAAATTATCTACTAACAATCTTACTATGATATTAAAATATTATCCACAATCAAAATGTTCATGCATCTCAAATAATCTAACCTTGAGAAAAAACCCCTTGAATCCAAATAATTAGCATTCAAGGTGTTTTCTCATGAAAATTCAAGGAATAATCATGCCCGAACCATATACAATAGTACATCCCATACACCAGTATCATGAAAATATTCATAACCATTCCATAAAAATACACAATATCTAAGGCATCACCATGTCTATATCCCACATTTAGTATAACATCCCATGCATCAATCTCAAACCTGAAGCATCTCCCTATGATTCCCATTTCTGAGGTATTCACAAACCAAGGAGAACCCTTATCTTTGGTTACCCTCACATGTCATATCTTATCTCATCTACCATACCAGGATCACTACTATCTAGAGTTGAACATGAAAACACTAGTCTCTCCCTCATAACATATGGGTTATACATCATATAAATCATTTATCATGAGAAACCTATCTGTTCCCATCTCATAAGTTACATACAAGATCATGTTTCTAAACACACCCAATATAGGGCATCATATATTACATACATATAAGGCATAAAATAGATACTAATCAGCCTACTGGGGAACTGATTCCCATAAATTATCTACATATGAGACTACACCCTTGATAACATGTAATCTCATCCTGATCCTTACCAGGCCTTCGCATATGAGATCCACCCCCTCAAGAATCAAATTCGATTCCAAATAAAATTGCATATTTAATATGATATCACCCCACTATTATCCATGTTTAGTAATACATTGTTATATGGTTCAGTGGTGTAAAATTACACTAAAATGATATATGATAAATCACTATATAAGTTTTCTTCAACAATAAGGACTTAATCCATGTTGGGGGATTCAATAGTGGAAATATTAGCATCGAGGAGTATATCCAGTCTTAGGAAAAGTTGGATTTCCATTTTAACGATTTTCTAATGGAGGAAGTAGACACGCCAATAACAAAAATATTTTATAAATTATTTAGGGATGTTAATTCTGGTAGCCTTAAATTTTTTTTCAATGGTTCTACTATTTCCTTTTGTGGTTGAACTCATGGTTTGTCACTTTTTCCTCAAAAGTGTTCAAATAACAAAAATTTAATTTTCTGTCACTCGTAATCTCCCACCATGGGTTCATTACTAAGGAATCATATACCTGTATAAACCTACTAGGATCACTATGTATACATTATATGAGTGATTTCATAGTCATCATTAAGGAGTGTATCTCCATAGATCCACCTAACCTATCATCAAAAGGGAAATAAACTATGGTCCAACTGAGTAGAATGACACCACCAAGTTATATGGGAAAGTACCTTATAAGTTGTTACTAACAATTTAAATAACTGAATACTCATAATCAATGGTATCAATCAATAGAAACAAATATATTTCATTTTAATCCTATGTTCAAAAAATTATTCATGAACATCAACCTCTTGTTAATGTTCCAGGAGTTGAAAACCATAATAAATCGTAAAATCCAAAAAACTGAAGTACATCACACTAGGTGAAATCTTGAAAAATAACATCAAAAATAAAGATCATAAATTCGAATCCCTTATTAACCTATAATTATTATTAGGAAGTGTGTTCGTGATACAATATTCATATATCCATCAAAATCACTAACATATTTCTATGACACATGCCAAACATATCTCCATATAGTAGGATGAAATAAAACATAGATACACTTAGTAATATTAGTCATATAGACTTTGATACTCCTTTTAAATTACATCCTCTATCTACGTCCACTGAGCAGTACTCAAAATAGAAAATCCATAAATTAATGCTTAGGATAACCTCTTTATATACTAGAGTTTTCCATCTAGTGGGGTCTTTTATGTTCGTACCATGGGGAGACTATACCCCCTTATTAGAGTGCGTATTAAGAGAAAAATAACTATATATCATCCATGAGAAATAAAAAGTATAGTATGTAGAATCCATATAACACAATCACAAATAATAATAACGAATTCAAAATTATAGAATCATACAAACCTATAGTCATTCTAGTATATAAAAATTGATCACCCACTAGTATGATCACATATACAAAATAAATAAAGGAATAAAAGACATTACGGGTCTACTTAAATCCTTGAGACATACCTCACCCATGTCTCTAGACTCCTTTTAGAGATCTCACTCAATAATGCTACTTTATTCCTTCACCTAACCATAAATTGTAATCAATGAATTCTTCCTTGCTACCCAATATCCATGGTTTCCCCCAACTGGGTGTGAGTACAACTCTATAGAGCACCACTAATGTGGCCTCATACATAACCAGTAAATTCATGATATGTGAATTTTGAATGAAATGAATATAAATAAACAATTAAAAACCATAAATAAATTAACATCATCAATCATCTGGTTCTAATGTGACTCCCGATACCAGTTCTACATACTTTGGCTAGTGTAAGAGTGTCTCTAGGAATGTCACATGACCATGAAAACTAACACCAGGTCCAAAAAAACATAGTATTAGGAGTGAATTATGGATTCTAGGAAGTATCATAGGAATATATATTGTATTAATCTTAAAGTTGATATATATCTTTTATTCCTAGTTATTTTATAGTCACCAGGAGCTAATTTGATCCCTAGTTGGTAATCCTAGTTTATCAATAATTATCAATCATTATCATCAAACACAAAGGGATAATACAAAGAAATTCATATTCATCAAGCTACAAGTTGATTCTTAAGAGTAATTCCTAGGTGATCATGTATACTAGAAATCTGAATCTAAGCGTCCTGGGAATTCCACAGTCATATAAAGTTATCACCAATTTCTATGGGGATGATCCCAGTAAATCAAGTAGTAGAATCATTAACAAAATTTAATCCTGGGGGGGGGATGATGCTAATAAATCCTCAATATTAGTAATAAATTATAGTTCCATGGATCATGAACAAGGAACCCATAAGTATATGTTATAACTTCCATATCCAAGGAGCATGTACAAGGAATCCATAAGTGTCTAATAAATCAGAGTGGGACGTGTGTCCCACCCAAAACATAAAAGTTCATTTTCACTAGAACCAAATTGGGATAATATCATTGATCTGGGAAATAAGGTAACACCCATGATGATCTCAACCTATTTACCATACACACCCTCTCAGGGCCAACATATCACTAGGATACCCACTTCCCCTAGGTCACAAAGATAGTAGATACCCCAAATGGTCTCCCTAATCATAATTACATTTCTATGGAAAACACCATTCACATAAGGTTAATACATCCCTAATCCATATCATGACTATTATATGGACTTACTAGACTTATATGGCAAGCCATGTTGATATTTTCTTCAAGAGATAGCGAAATACACATCTCTCTTTTTAGCACATATCAGGTTGTTCATCTCGCTCAATTAGTCTAAAATCCTCCCAGGGAATACCCAACCAATTCTCATATAACATTGGGCGAGGAAAACTTTCCCTATGATTATTTAATAAATCCCGAAGGCTTTAATCAATCTTAAATACCCATCATGGCCTACTTATCCAATTATACAAGCCCGAAAATCACCTATACTAGAAGGCATCAAGAGATCCTATACTAATGGAAAATAAAACTCATTCATTCCATTCTATTTATTGTAATCCCCTCATGGTCCATATATTTTAAGCATAAAATTATAAACAATATATAAACCAATGATAACCAATTAAATCAAGCTAGTGCACATGGGTTCGTAGTGGCCTTTATCACCATGTTTAGTCCATATCTATTTGATGTCAAATAACTAATTAATTTTTAATTAGTGGGGCCAATAAACATCATTGGATAGACCACATACCACATGATAATCATATGTAAATAAATTTAAATACCATAGGGTATTCTCAAGGGATCACCAACCTCCCTAATGAAGTTATTCCCTTTGATCACAACCCAAAAACTCTTTCCAAAAGTAATCAAAGTCCATCTAGACATCACCCATCATAACGAGACCATTAATAATGCCATGTTTCATAAACAAATTGATTATAAAAATTTATAATTGATTATAAAAATTGAAAAAAAGTTAAATAGGTATTAATTCCTAAAACCCACTAGGAAACATCCACTCACCAAAACCTCGAGTAGTAGTTTGTAATTTTTTTATCACACACTCAAAACTAAGATAGGAAAACATATAATTTAATTACCCAATTAAATAATTAATTTTATCTAATTTTGCTGAAGGCCCTACGAAAAGTGATACAGTGATGTACCTAAACTAAAACTCCAAGAAAAAACACGGAGACATCATTTTGGGATGCCCTCTATAAAGTTTGGGCAAACAACCCATCAAGAGAGATGATTTACCCCATCCTATGGTGGAAATTGTCTTTAAACCCTGACTAGATCCATCAAAAATTTAGTGGCTGTGAAGGTTTTATAAGAATAGTAGAGGACTGAGGAAGACCACACCTCATATTTGTTTTAAGTCACCAAAACACCCACTCACATAGCATAGGGGATCGAGGGAGGAAGATATAGAGAAGGAAAAATAAAAATGGGCTCCCCAATGTGTCTTGTTATATGAAATATGATGGCGGGGGGGGGGGACCCTAAAATTATAGGTCTTCCCCTCTCAAGAAAGGAACCCAACATAATTTGGGGAATAAAAATGAGGTTCATGCAATGAAATAATTGGGTTGGGGCTCCCAATCTGTAAAAAACTCTATTCATAGTATGAACCGTGGTCTATGTTTTGAAACCATTGAGTAAGAGGTACACCCTCTTGAACATCCCTATTCATGACATGAATGGTTGGAGAATGTGAAATTTTTGCTTTCATGCTACCAATCCCTTGTTTTTTACTCACCTGAGCACTCTAACCACTAACCAGGTCTCAAAACACACCCAAAAACATCTGTTTAAGACATAATAACACTCAAAATTATAATCTAAATATCAAATTTCTAAATGACCCACTAAAAAAATTTAAAATTTAAAATGCCCATAAATTTTTTAACCCCTAAAGGAGTGGGGTTTTACAAACTCAACCAAGATTAGCTGCACACAAAGGAGGAAGAGAAAAGTGGACCTATGTACCTAATAATCAAAGAGAAGAAAACATGGACTTTATAAATTTTTTACAATAGTGTAGGAAAAAATGACATGAACCCCAACTTACACTATATCATTGTCCACACAGAGGTAGACCACGATAAGCCCGATACACAGAGGGCTATGGTGTCAGCAATCTCTCCCTCTCCATCTCAAAATTGTGATTTACTAATGACCATATTACACCACAATATTCACTACGATGTGGTGCTACTCGTGGTGCCAAAAAATGGGAACCCAAAATTCCCTTAAATGTGGTGGAGGTCATTTTAGATGCCATGGGCCACAACCACATACCCAAAACACATGTCTAAATAGGAACCATAGTGAGAGACCTCCACATAATTTCTCATAGGTGACACCCCTGGAGTAGTGATAGTATCTACGACATGGAGCTCCTTATTATTAGCCAAAATATTCTTACCACAAGAAGCACAGTTTTGGGTAGGGCATGGTGAGACTCTAGGCTCACCAAGTTACTCCTAGGCCTCCATAACCAACTCCTAAAATTCCACTAGAACCAAGAACACATCTTGGGAATCATTACACATCCAAAAAAATCTTTTGGGGATGTTCAAAAACCTATAATATCAATCCAAACCCCAATTCTCAATGCGAATCCCTCACCAAAACAAAAAATTCTAATTTTTTCTAATATTCATTACTCTAAAAGACCTTTGGTTTTGGAACTTCCCTACCACAGCTCTTTTAATCCTTGATAATCCCTCAATGGTCCTTAAAAATTAACCACAACCTATAATAGTTATCAATTCACCCTCAAACTATTACATTAAAACCGATAATTCCAAATGTAATTATCTTATGCAGTGCTAGCCACTACACTTGGATACACCAAATTTCTTCCAAAAATCCTGGTCTGAACCCCAAAACACCTCACCCACCTCCCAAATAAAACTCTTGATGAATATTACACATCACCACAGATAATCAGAAACGGTAAATTTTTTAACTCTTTTGGATGACTTTTACTAAAAAACACTTAGCCTCATCTGTCGATGCATCACTGCCTCACCCAATTAAATCATGATGCCTTAACTTCCAAAGGAAATGAAGAACCTTCCAAACAACCACATCATAGTCTAAACCAAGCTCCTGATGTAATTCCATGGATGGATCCTTAGTTATCCCATCACACTATCCTGATTTATCTAGGATCACTAATGCTACTGCGATTCGACTCATCTTCAAGTCACGCTAAACCATCCCAAGTCTGTTGACAATACATAAACCCTATCCAACACTTCACCTAAATCCTCAAACATGGGTATAAACACTAAAAGACATCCCTATATAGTCTCAACCATCCACTAACTATTTTCACTATTCCCATGAATCTTACAACACAAGGTTTATACACCCATGATTGATAAGATGTACCCCACCATAGAGTATCGTTATAGTCACCTCACTGAACCAAAAAATCTGATTTCTAATGCCCACCTCCAGTCTAGTATTAAGAATAATAATTGTGCATAATCACCCCACTCAAACAAAAGAATCAATAATAAATATTGATCACTTAAATACTAATATATTTATCTATGAAACCCATCAATATCAAAATATTTAAATGACTTCAATTAATTCATCCTAAGCTTATGGTGCTTCACACCATATGGATCCATTAAATTATGTCAAGTTTTTATAATTGTTCTCTCCACTATTCAAACAGCCTATAAAAACTAAATAATATATAGTCTAACCCATGGATCTAATAAAAATCACAACTAGATAATCAAGAAAAATATCAACATCTATATCACAAGATATCCACAAACAACTATCTCAAAACAAGCATGATATACCCACGAAGCAGACAAGCCAATACATGGGTGTATTTAAAAAAACCACTAAAAATAAAGAAAACATGATATATATAGGAAATGATTTCTTTTATAAAACATAAAACAATATCAAACACACTCTACAACCTCACTTGATGATTTCAAAATAACCATGGAATACATGTTGAACATACAATCCAAGAATTTGGTTTACAACAAGACAAAAAACCCAAAGATCCAAGAAATATAGTTTCTATAAGTATCAAATGATTATTTTAAAACCAACAATCCAAAACTCACCAATGTTTTTTTTAAAAACCCTTTATACATAGTGGTTTTCACCCAAAACCAAAATCACCCATATTCCCCCACAAAATTATACACTTTCCTAAAAACCAATGTTGTTTTTAAAATAAATTATGAAACACAATTTCAAAATCTACATGAAATCTAGTTTCAAAAACTCATTTTTTTATTTATCCAAAAATATGAAAATCTAAAACCATTTAAAAATCACATGCTCCATAACCCATTTTAGATAAACCATTTTTTAAAACCATTTTAAACACACCTCATTCCACTACAAAAGTTTTCTTCTTTAAAACTAGATTTTTCTAAAAAACTAACCATTCCATGAACCAATATATCATATTGAAAAAACAAATTAAAATTAAAATTTATAAAACATTCCCCTCATATCAATATTAATGCAATCAACCCTTATATTATATATAGTAAAACAACCATTTTTATTATATTTTTATTTAATTAATAACGAATTCTAATGAGGGAACATGTCAAAAAAACACCACCTTTAGGCATGTGTGTAATTCTCTAAGAATGCCACTATCATGATACCTGCAGAGCACACAAGATCCCATACAATACCAATAACTCATCCCAAGTATCATCCATCACATATTGGAATTATTAGTCAAAACCAACACCTAACTTATTGTAATGTTCTTAGTACCAATATTGGAATTCCCTTGGAAACTCATGTTTCAACCAATGTCATGCTGTCGAAGAATATACGTATATTTATTACCATGAAATGAGAATAAAAATCCACCTATAACTACAATATCCCATTCCAAAACACACAGTTAACCTAGAGTTCCAATTCACAACATTGGAATTCCCCTGGGAACTCATCTTTCAAATGACGGCATGCTGGTCAAGAATGTACTCATATTTCATCCTATGTACCGATAATAAAAATCCACCTATAACTACACTATCTTATTCCAAAACAAGAGGTTTTACCACTTTGTAACACCCTATTCCAGACTAGATGAACAGAACTCATGTGAGGATTCTACTAGACCTCAGGGATGACTCCCCATATTCTAGAGGCTGGAAATTAGGTGAGAGTTCCTCAAATAGTAATGAGGATATTATATCCTCTAATATAAGTCCCTCAATTAATTCTTGAATCAAAAAAAAGGTTATCATGACCTGTCTATGTAATTGATATCCCAAAAACATATTCATATAAAATAGGATACCTATTTCCCTAATTATTTAATAATATAAAGCATTATTTCTATATATAAGATGAAATGATATGAAAAAAGGTATAAACACATAGACACTACATCATATATTAATAAAATAATGGCACAACAGACTGTAAATGTTGATCTACGACTAAAAGTAAACTATACAATAGCCCAACTCATATAATATTTTTATCCAAAACCATGGACTCCATAACCTATTAACTAAACAATGTGTCCTACTATAACATATATATATTCCCTAATAGAAAATAGAAATTAATACCCATGTACATCAAAACCCATTTCATTTACCTGGGTAGAGGGTGAGGCCAACAATCTAGTAGGAATCCCCAATGCCACAACTATAACCACAAAATATTTTCATACATATATATAACATATTAATATATGAATATTTAGAGAGTGATGTAGCTGCACGAAGAGCTCCTGCTGGGCTAGGGTTTGCACCGCCCTCCTTCTCCAGCTCTACCACCTCAGGCTTCTCTTCCCGGCTCCCTCTCCCGATGCAGTGTTCCGCTCTCTCTATCCTCGGGACCAGCCGGCGTTGACCACTCCATGATTTGTTCAGATTCACCCTTGTGTGTGCACTCTGACATCCCACGTTGCTGATCTGTCCTGGATCCCACTGGCGATGTCGACCCCATTCATTCCTGACAGTAAGAATCCCGATGCCAATCCCCAATACTCTTCATATCAATTTTTCCTGGTTTGATCTACATTAATACGAAATGGAATAGTATTTACTTTTTACATAGTCTCTTAATAAAGATTTAGGGAAAGAATATTTCATTCACCAAATTCATCACAAAAATTTTGAGTATGAAATCTCTTTCCATGTAATTATTTATATGAAACAATTTGAATACTTGAATGGTATCTGTTATTAAAATAATACACCAAAGGTAAATAATTATCCCACACACACTAAAAGCCACGTGTTTTTGACCTCATCATGTCTTCTTGAGTTTTAATAGTTCTTTCATATTGTACACTAGTTTTAGGGTGATAATAAGTACCCAAATGAAATTTCGTATCCAAATCCTTCTGAAAATATTTCCAAAATTTCAATGTAAACCACATATCATAAATAGACACAATTGAAACTGGTTCACTATAAATTCATTGAAGTTTATTAATATATATTTGTGTAGTATTACCAAGAGGTAAATTTTCTCTTATAGTGAGGAAATATGAATATTTGGTAGTGTGGGAAACAATAACCCATATTGTATTATCCATTCTTGGAGTATTTTGAAATATAGCATCAAATTGCATCGTAATATCACCACTTTCCCACATAGTAATTGGTATAGGTTTCATAAATTGTCTAGTATTTCATCTTTGAGCCTTAACTTTTTGACAAACCAATCAAATTGATTCATAATCAGTAATTTCCAACTTCATATTATCCCACAAAAAATGTTCCTTCAAATATCAATTTATCTTGGTTCCACTAATGTGTATAAATAAATTCGAGCTATGAGAACAATCTAGCATTTAACTTTATTATTTAGGTATAGAAGTAAAATGTAACCTATCTCCAAATTCCAGAATTCCAATTTCATATATGAAACCTTTTAATTTCCTATCATTCCTGGCATTAATTTTATTTTGAAAATTCTCATCATCAGGATGATAAATAATTATATTTCGTAATAAATAATTTTTGTAAATAATTTTAAAAAGGAGTAATATTTACACTTCCTTAATAATTTCATATCCATCTTTACTAAATATATGAATATAAGATCCCTGAACATCCTAATTTTGGTCAGGACTCCATGATATTTCATGGTCAATGCATCAACTACATTATTTTAATTCCCTAAGTGATAGTGTATTGAGATATCATATTCCTTGAGTTTATAGGGCTTTCAAATTTTTCTCATATTGAGCTATTTTTTTTTCAAATGATGTATTTTCGGCTTTTATAGTTTATGTATGTCTCACACCTTTCACCACAAAGATAATGTCTCCATATCTTCAAAGTAAAGATTATGGGTTCCAACTCAAGATAATTAGTATGATAGTTCTGTTAAATATTCTTTAACTACCTTTGTTCATATCAAATAACGTTATCCTTATACATAAGGAAACAACCATGTACATTCATTGATGCATTACTATATATAACAAATCCATCATTTTCCGATTACAGAGTTAAAATCTAAGAATTCACCAATCTACAAAAATATATTCACATTACCTTTTCCATGTTAACTTAAACCCTTTATATTTAATAATGGTTAATGGGTTTGAAAATATTGATTTTTCAACAAATTATTGATTGTAACCTTCCAATCCCATGAAACTATGAACCTTTATTATGATCATTTGCACATGCCATTGTTTCCCTTTATTTTTCTTTACTGGATCAATTCAGATTCCCTCCTTTGAGACATATACCCAGAACAGATACATTTTAAATCCATAATTCACACTTGATAAATCTTCTATATAAATAATTTTATTTATGTGTCTTGAGAATAATCTTCATGTGATTCTCATATTCCCAATAAATTTTATAGTTCACCAATATGTTACAGAAAAATACCACACAAAATTATATAGAAATCCTTGAATACATTATCCATTAGATCCATAAAAACATAGGGTGAATTAGTCAATCCAAATGGAATTAATGTAAACTTATAATGTTGGTACCTCATATGAAATATTGTTTATGGAATATCTTCACTCTTTACTTACAGTTGATGATACCCATAATGATGTTTAAACTTTCAAAAATATTGAACACTATAAAGTTGATTGAACAAGTCATCAATGTGAGGAAGAGGATACTTTTTCCTAACTGTAATATCCATGATATCCCTACAATCAGTTCACAACCTAATAGATCCATATTTATGTTGGATCGAATATGTATATGTATATGTATATTAGATGGAAAAATACAAGAGGGGGGTGAATTGTATGTTTAAAAACCTAGAGTTTAAACACTTAAAGAGATTAGTTTAAAATATCTTAAACTAATACAATTCAAACAACCACAATTGTATTGAATATAAAGGTTTGAAGTAATGTAATACTATTAGAGAAGTAATGTAATTGTATTCAAGATAAATAAAATGATTAGAGTAATACAAGTGAGAGATTCTACCATAAAGCATATAGAATCTATTAATACAAATTGTAATAGAATAATTGTAATTGAGACAATTACAATTGAAAGTATAATGAAGAAAGGAAACAATACAAATTCCTTTCTAATACAAACAACAGCAGAAATGTAAAAGTATTACAATTCTTATGACCCAAAGAGAAGGGTTATCCTTTCACCTAGGATAAGAGGTCTGTCTTACCACCACCTTGGTAAGCCCTCGATACGATGATCGGTTCGTCCGTCTGCCTATCCCCGGAAGCCCTCGATATGATGATCAGTATGTTTGTCTGCCTATCCCTGGCCGCCCTCAATACGATGATTGGCACGTCTGTCTGCCTATCCCTGGCAGCCATCGATTTTGTAGATAATGGGCACCTCTGTCTTTCAATTACTTGAAATCCCTTGATACGATGATCGGATGCACAAAGCACAAATAATGAGAGAAGTCACAACATCTCTCTCTACAACTCGACAGAAACAAAGTAGATCAATTGTCCACACACATTCACACTTGTTCTCAGTTGTCTATTGTACTCTCAGCTTCAAATGACCTCTTATTTATAGGCCTCAGGTTCCAACGGTCACATCTCCTCCAATAGTCCTATTTCTCCGAAAAACTCGGAGGGACTTGGACACCTGGTATTATAACGGTACTATTGAGATAGAAAGCACGACATCATTTTGATTAGTTTGAAACTAACTCAACGACATCGTATTGGTTGAAACAAGATATATGAAGATGATAAACAATAGTGTGATTAATATGAAACAAGTGTTTTTGACTAAGTACCAAAACAAGTAATGAAAGTATGAATAGTAGAGTCAGTACGATACAATTGATAGAGTCAGTATGATACGATTGACATAGTCAGTACGATACGATTGACAAGGTCAGTACGATACGATTGACAAGGTCAGTACGATGCGATTGACATAATCAGTATGATACGATTGACAGAGTCAATATTATACGATTGAAAAGGTCAGTACGATACGATTGACAAGGTCAGTACAATTAAAAAGACATTTGTGATTTCCAAAAACAAGATATAAAAGTCAAAAAGGAACTTTTGACTCAACAATCTCCCCCTTTTTGGAAAGCACAAAACACAAAGTAAAGACAACAAGAAATACTTATCTCCCCCTGAGTTATTGCAAACTCTTCTGAATATGAATTTGAATACAACTAACTCCCCCTTAGGTGTATACTTTCATAAGGATTGTATTCATAGATTTTCCTTTATTTCGAACTATTTGATTAAATCAATCTCCCTTTGTAAAACATTATCCCCTTTTATAAAACATTCTCCCCCTTTGTGGTTTACAAAAATAATGGGGACACTTTGAGTTGCCTGAAAGGGTTAGAGAAAAGAATTTGCAGGACAAAAGAAAAGAATCATAAAAGTCATTACAAAACAAAGACAGGTTCGAAAAGAAAATAAAAACAAAAACAATAGTCATTTGTTTTATATTTCCTTTTCCTTCTTTATGAGCTCATGAAGAACAGATTTCATCTTCTTTATTTCTTTCTTGTCTTTAGAAATTGAATCACCTCGAGTTCTGAGAAGCTCTTGTTGGTCCGCAAAAATCTGATCTTGATTCTTGATAGTCTCCTCCTGGACTCTGATTACTTCCTCAAGGGTATCAATTTTGTCTTGCAGATTATTGTTATCTTTGGATAACACAGAATTTTGTTTCTTCAACAAAACCATTTCATCCTAGAAATATGAATCCTTCGAGAATTCAGACTGAAAAACATTCATTCTCTCTTTCAATTCTTTCACTGAAGGAATATCGGCTCCATGAGTTATCTGATTCCACCCTTCAATAGTTTATTTGTCAAGCTTTTTAAAGGCAATAACAAGATCATTTTACAACCTCCTTATATCTTCAATTGCTATCTCATGGTCATTCACTGAGCTTTCTTTTTTACATGACCACTTGGTCATCCTGTTGCAAGATTTCTTATGAGTATCCAAGGTTTCAGAAAGAACTTTCAAATCGTCTTCAACTGACAAAACATTCTTTCTCAACTCTCTTACATAACCAAACTTCTTTTTCTGATTGTTAGTAATGAAATAAATTTTCCCTTCCAGCCTGGGAAAGTTAGGAATTGTCTTTTCAACCCTTCGTAAAACATGAACAATATAATCACTCTTCTTGAGAGAGATTGTATGTTCTGAATCAGTATCCTCATCGTACGAAGGCAATTAATTTGATCGGATTCAGTCAACAACTAGCTATTTTCCTTTTACATTTTCATTCTCTTTTCTTTCTTCTTCTACTTTGTCACTGATGACAATAACTTTTTCAGTATGAGATGATTGAGCACCTTTTTTTGCTTGAGGGGTGTTATATCCAGAGTTTCAGAAGTTACAAAAGGTGCCTGACCGGCATGAGGGGTTTGTTGAACACCTTCACTCTACTTTTGAACCGATTCCTCCCTACTCTTCTTTGAACTCTGAAGGAATTCTAAAAGAAAGTCTCCTTCCTCCTCTTCCACTTCTTCATTCTCTTCCATCATTTTTTTCCTTTTTCTTTCTCAGGAAGGCTCTGTACGATGGGCTCTTGATGCACTTCTATGGTAAGTTGAGCACTAGCTTCCTCAACTGCTTTCAAGAGATTTAAAGTATCAAATTCTTGTGCTTTTCTTTTCAAAAGAACCTTCTTCTTCTTTTCAACCTGAAGGGTATCCTCAACCCTTAATATCTCCGCAAAGGATTCGGCTGGATCAAGTGAAAACTTTTGATCACCTTCCTTTCACTGTTCCGTATCCTTTCTCTATTTGGATACAAACTCATTACTGTACTTAGGCTTCTTATTTTTCTTTGAGCTGGTTTGCGGATCGAAATTTTGAGGAACAACAAAAGAAGAAATGTCCTTGGCTGGCATAGGTGCTGATTGCTTTTGAGCCGATTCAGCTTCTACATCTCTTATAAAAAGTTTTGAATTTGGATCAAAACAAACATTCATCTTTTTCATCATACTCTTACTAATCCAAGATGGCTTCAGATCTATCAGGTTTCCTTTCAAAGGAATGTTGCAAAAATTCATGCCCTCATGAATAAAATTTGTAAGGATAGCTGGATACATAATCATTTGAGACTTAATCCCTCCTGTCTTTACATTCTTAATGGTTTACAAAACATACCCCATGAGATTTAATTTTATCATGTTTACAAGATAGTCAAGAATATAAATATTAGAAACTTTCAGAGTTTCTCTATCCCCTTTCCTTGGGATAAGAAAACCTTTCATCCATAAAGTCTCAAACCGATTGTCCGGAGAAAGATGAGCCACTTTTGTCTTCTCTTCATTTATAACAAACAAAGACTTCTCAACACTTTCTCTATTAAACGTACCAACTTCCTCTAGTAATTTATGATATGGATAGAAAGAATACCCTTCTATTGGGACATTCAGAAAATGAGCCGCTTGTTTCATAGACATAGACAACTTTCTATCGTACAAAGGAAAATTTATAGTCATGTCTTTGTCGAAAGATACGGGTTTATAGAACTTACTGACTTCATAGAAGAGAACCGGATCTCGTGAAACAGGTCTTTCGACACATAAATTCTCCTATCCTTGAAACAAAATGATTCTTTTGATTGTGGAATCATACGAATCAAAAAAGTCCTGAGAAACTAACCTTTATCTGAAAAAGTATTTCTTTGAAAAAGTCTTTGAAGACATTTCGTTGGGAGTATTAGCAGAGGAATGAGACATATAGGTGCTGTCGATGAAAGATCGTACAATGATTTAAAACTAGTGGAGCAGAGCTTCGCCTCAAAACCTGAAAAACCAATGTGGGTTTGGGGAGGGGGTGGGCTATTTATAGGTGATATAGGGGTGACCGTTGATCTTCTATACCAACAATATATCCTTGAGAAATATCTTTGAAGGTAACTTTTCCACCTTTTGTTTTGATAACCTTTATAAAGAGATCGTTCTTTTCGGTCATGTGATGAGAACAACCACTATCCATGTACCAAATATTTTTGTTGGTACACTTCTCATTTTCCTGAAAAAGAAATAATTAGTTTTTCGGAATCCAAACTTGTTTGGATCCAGAATGGTTAGATAAAAAAAATTTAGGAATCCACTTTAGTTTTACAAAATGAGCTTTATGAAATCCTAAATATTGAGTTTTATTGAGAGAACACTCTCTTCTCCAGTGTCCACCACATTGGCACTTAGAAAAAAAGAGGTTTTTTGTGGAATGAAATAGTTATTACTAAAAACAAGTTTAGAATGGGTATAACCAAGACCAGAACGATTTCTCAAAGGTCTAATTTGAGAATACATCTTGTCAAAGTTTCCCTTTCCATGAGTAATGTTTGACAAACATTTCATTAAGGAAAATATTTCTGACTTTATTTTTAAAAATATGTTTTTATTTTCCAAAACATTTGATTTTGAACTAGAGTTAGGCTCTAAGACATTTTTCATTGAAAACACAGTTTCTAGGTCCTTAGAAAGTTTATCCTTTTCAGAATTCACTTTCTCATGGTTTTTTAAAATAATTTCAAAATCAGAAGTTTTCACATCAAGATCATTAGAAGGATTCGATACTTATTTAGTTAAAACTGAAATTCTAGAGTTTTCTTTCTCAAGATTCTTCTTGAGTTTAGAATTTTCATTTTCAAGTAATTTTTCAAATCTAGATACTTATCCAAAATAAGGTAATGTATCATCTTCTGATGATGAAGATTCATCATTTGAATATTCATAATATTTATCATCAATATAATTTTCATTTAAAGAGACATTTGTAATAGCTTCAGCATTGTTTACCTTAGCCATGAGACAATGATCTTCAATTGGTAATCTGGCTATAAGTCCAATATTCCTTCATCCTGAGGACTCATATTCTGAAGAATCATCTGAAGAATCACTACCACTTGCACTCCAAGTATAATTTGACTTCAATATATTCTTAGTCTTATAGAACCTTTTCTTGTTTCTTTCAGAGTGTTTCTCCTTTCTGTCATTCCTCTTTAGTAAAGGACAATCAGGCCTTATATGTCCTACTTCCTTACATTCATAACAAGTTACCTCTGAATCTTTCTTATCCTTCCTATCTTTCTTTTGGAATCTATATTGGAATTCTTTCTTTCCCACAATCTTGTTCATCCTTCGAGCAAGATTGGCTAGATCATTATCCGAAGGATCACAACCACTTGAATCAGATATAACTTTCTTGGATTTGGATCTTGTAAGCCTTTCTGGTGTTTTAGATTTAGATGTAAAGGCTACACTTACATTCCCAGTCTTCTTTTTATTGAAATCAGCATCTCTCTTCATTCTTGTCTCGTGGTGTAGAAGAGTTCCAAAGAGTTCATCAAGAGTAAACTAGGAAACTTTTCTATTTTCATAAATATCTGTATTTTTTGACTCCCATTCATTTGGCATTATATCTATAGTCTTATCTACTAGAGCATCATCATCAAGGACTTTTTCTCCCATAGATTGTAAACTATTGACAATTGTCATAAATCTTTGTTGCACATTACATACTGTCTCTCCATAAGGAAAAACAAATCCATGATAATCTGCTCGAAGTATTGCTCTTCTTGTTTCTATAACCTTGGATGTACCAAAACGAGTGACTTCTAATTTCTTCCAAATACAGTTGGCTACTTCACATGAAGATATCTGACTATATATATTCCTGGTCACAGAACATAATAAAGTATTGTGTACCTTGTAATTCAGTTGATATTCTTGCTTCTCTTGGTTAGTGAAAGTACTGACTTCTTTGTCAGCAATTTTGTAACCTCCAGTAAGCATTATAAAATTTTCTACACCAGTATTGATCACAAAAGTCTTCATATGATCTCTCCAGTACTAATAATCATTCCCATCAAATATAGGTGGTCTAGAAGGATTTAGATTGTCTATTGACCCAATATTCATTCCTTCTATCTAAAGAAACAATATCTTTTCCACTCCACACGTTAGTGTAGTAAGTAGTTAAAAAATAATAATATGAAAGAAATAGAACAAGTAATACAAATTAGTGGAAAACCTCCTCTGATACCAAATGTTGGATTGAATATGTAGATGTATATGTATATTATATGGAACAATATAGGGGTGAGGTGAATTGTATGTTTAAAAACTTAGAGTTTAAACACTTAAAGAGATTAGTTTAAAAGATCTAAATCTAATACAATTCAAACAACCACAATTGTATTGAATATAAAGGTATGAAGTAATGTAATACTATTAGAGAAGTAAAGTAATTGTATTCAAGATGAATACAATGATTATAGTAATACAAGTGAGAGATTCTACCATAAAGCGTATAGAATCAATTAATACAAAATTTAATAGAATAATTGTAATTGAGACAATTACAATTGAAAGTATAATGAAGAAAGGAAACAATACAAATTCCTTTCTAATACAAACAACAGCGGAACTATAAAAGTATTACAATTCTTCTGACCCAAAGAGAAGGGTTATCCTTTCACCTAGGATAAGAGGTCTGTCTTACCACCACCTTGGTATGCCCTCAATACGATGATCGGTTCGTCCGTCTGCCTATCCCTGACAGCCCTTGATACGATGATCGGTATGTTTGTCTGCCTATCCCTAGCAGCCCTCGATACGATGATCAGCACATATGTCTGCCTATGCCCGACACCCCTCGATTTTGTAGGTAATCGGCACCTCTATCTTTCAATTACATGAATGCCCTCGATACGATGATCAGACTCACAAAGCACAAAGCATAAGAGAAGTCACATCCTCTCTCTCTAGAACGTGACAGAAACAAAGTATCTCAATTGTACACACACGTTCACGCTTGTTCTCAGTTGTCTGTTGTACTCTCATCTTCAAATGACCTCCTATTTATAGGCCTCGGGTTCCAATGGTCAAATCTCCTCCAATGGTCATATTTCTCCGAAAAACATAGAGGGACTTTGACACATGGCATTGTAACGATCATATTGAAACAGAAAGCACGACATCGTTTTGACTAGTTTGAAACTAACTCAACGACATCGTATTGGTTAAAACAAGATATATAAAGATGATAAACAATAGTACAATTTATAAGAAACACATGTTTTTGACTAAGTACCAAAAAAGTAATGAATGTATGAATAGTAGAGTCAGTACGATACAATTGATAGAGTCAGTACGATACGATTGACAGAGTTAGTACGATACGATTGACAAGGTTATTACGATATGATTGATAAGGTCATTACAATGCGATTGACAGAATCGGTATGATACGATTGACAGAGTCAGTACGATACGATTGACAAGGTCAGTACGATACGATTGACAAGGTCAGTACGATTAAAAATACATTTGTGATTTCGAAAACAAGATAAAGAAGTCAAAAAGGAACTTTTGAATCAACAATTTATTCTTAATTTAAATTCTGTATGCTCCCCCTGGTGAAACACTAAGGCATAAAAAACCCTCAATCACATAAATCCTATAGTTGTTTATTCAACTCCACTAATTCTAAAGTGTCCATTATATAGAGATTCCTTGATATAGGTATTTAATTATGGATTTAATCAATGGGAAAATAAACTTTACATTCTAGTGGATGTCCAGGTAATTTCTCATGAAATAAATCAATGCATTCCAATAAAATAGGTACATCCTTAATTTGGGGAATACCCTTTCCATCCATAGATTTTATCTTCTCTTCTTCCTCAAGAATGTGATTCCAAATAGATACAAGTGTGGATCTTTATATAACTCAAATGATCAAGTCTCCCCTTTAAAGATAAGGAATTCTTCATATTCATCATAAATTAAAATTTCCTTCTCCTGAAAATAATATTTTTCAGGTTATTTTAAAAGTCAATCTATACTAAGTATTATATTAAAATCAATTATAGGTATAATAATCAAGCTGAAAAATAAATCATATTTATGTATCATAATGGGAACTTACTGACACATCCTTATTGTAGTGGGACTTCCACTGGGAGTTTTTACTGACATCTCCCTTAAAGTGTTAGTGAGATATATAATTTTATCAAGAAATAGGGTAGATATAAAAGAGTGTAATGACCCAAAATGAAATAAAGCATTAGATAATTTTTTTCTATTAATAAAGTATCTACGACATTATATCTAGGACCCTCAAACTTAGCAGTATTGATCACATAAGTTTTTCCTTCTCTCCTCAACATCTTCTATGGTCAGTTCCCTTGATGCTTAAGATATTTGAGTGAATAATTACCTATTTCTCTATAGTCGAAGCATTGTAATGAATTGTTTTGTTATTACATTTACATTAAATGGAGATATGATACTTATCTCTACTCTTTTCGTGACCTCTCATTCCTTCCAAACATTTTGAATATTTCCATTCAAGAAATTTCATATGATGAAAATGGATTCATTCCCTTCTTTTTATTTGATGATTTATCTTTTTGTTGGTGCCCAACCAATGTATTATTCTATTGATTTCCATTAAATATATAATATCTATAAAATAATTTCACTACCTTAAGGGAAATTGATATTATATAATCATATAATGAAAACATTTAAGAAGCTTTTTACCTTTGGAGACTTAGTTTATGACCATAAAAGAAATAATAAATGTTGGTTTCTGGATTATATATGTAGTCTGAAGCATACTTAGAAAAATTATAAAGTTATCTTCAAACACATATACAATTTATTCTTCCTTTTTATTTAATGTGCAGAACTTATTATCTATTTCTATTCACTTCTCTTTGGGGGAAAATTTCACAAAGAGTATCACCTTATATGTTATCCATTCTATGATTTTAATATTTTCAACAACTTTAGTGTTCTAGATCAATGAAAACCATTGATCAAAATCTCATCTCAAAAAATACACATACAAAATAAAATTTTCAATTTAATTACATCCTAAATCCAAGAATTTCTTTATGAGAGACATATCCATTTCATATCTACCATCAGATTAGTAGTTCCCTTAAATTATAAAGGCTTCTATTGCATGAAGCAGTCCAACATAGGCGATTCACACTATGGAAAAACCAATTTCTATATATGAGGAAGGTTATTCATTATAACCTTATTCAGTTGGCCAAAAGTGGCAATGATCATTTCATTTACTACTCCCACTGTATTGGCTTGATCCGTAGGGAAATCACTACATTATCTATGGGTATTGATTCACTTTCTTCTATTAGGCACCATCACTAATTAAATTCACACACATAGTTAGCATATAATTCTCATGAATATTGAGATATGAAATAAAAATTCCTCTAATTTCAGAAGCTCTCAAATACTATAAGGGATTAACATAATTATAATGCTAGAAACATTCATTTAAAATCCAATTCTCAAGGTTTCTACTAAACTATATCTAAAAACAACTATAACACCCCAACTCTAGTAGTCTAAATATGATTGAAACTTTATTAGAATATTATAAGATACAAGGTATATCATCACATAGGATTGATCAAATTTTTAGTCTTGGAAAACTAGATACATACAATAATACTATATTAATTTATAAATATAATATAAATAGAATAAGATGTATTTTTTACACATGATATTAATCATAATATCCTTCTTCATTTCCTGGGTAAAGGAAAAAAAATAAAAGGTGCACTCAAATACATAGTAACAAATATATACAGTAGAACCTATGATGAGTAAATAAGGAATAATCCACTTGTAATGGTAAATATCTGAAAGCACATGTTATTTAATTTATAAATTGGGTAAAAAATTTATCTTCAGATAATATCAAGGTAGTAATATCATGGATAAGAATAACTAAATTCTCAACTAAGTAAATACATAGTTTTTAGATTTTATGATATCATTCATCATGATATCTATGCCATTAATTCCTTTCCACAAGTTAATTTAAACTATGGGATCATGTACACCAGAAACCCTTTTAATTTGGATAACTAATTTGTATCATGAGACCTATAGATTTATAGAGGGTATATAAAATCATAGGTCCCACCTGACACTTTTTATCTGATGTATTCCTCAAATATTTAGTGATAATTTTTATTCATAAACAATATGCCTTATCTCTAAATATCCATATTTGGTAAATAATATATGATTTGAATATTTCTTTGGTCAATCAAATATCTTTCATAACAAAACAATATATATAAAAATGTTACGAAATTTATGAAATAATCATATCCATTATACAAAGAATACGGTCTTATAAGAGAAATATAACATCAAATGAAAAATGATCATAATAAAGTGAATGTTTCAAGATAAAGTTCACACCTATAAAATTATTCATGAGATGAGAGATGTCCATCAATTCATCATAAACGTAGGTTTTGTAGTAAAATAAAGTATTTTTGGAAAATGGAAGTGAAATATTAAAATAATATTTAATTAAATAGTTTTATTTTTAAAACCTTTTAAAACATGTAGAATAATATAAATACCATAAGATGACTTTGATGGTGTAAATTTCAATTTATGTTGTACACATAAAAAAATTACTTAGGACTTTTATAGATAAATTAAAAAATGATATTTTTGGAAAACATTATAAATACTCCATTAAAACATTTTAAAAATTAAATAATGAAATAATATTTCTATAATAAATCATTTTAGTAAATAAAACGAAATTTTATAAACGAAATTTTAAAATTATAGATATGGAAGAAAAATATACCCAATAAAAAATAGAAGTAAGACCAGTTTTTTACATTAAACATTCCTTTTCTTGATTCTAGTCAAAAATAGATAAATTTTATGAAGAAAATATAGAAAATACTTAAGTATATATAGGATAAAATAATTATTTTATATTATAAATAATAAATTTTTTTATTTCTTCAATGAAAATACAGAAAACCCCAATTGAAACTGAGATTGTAAAATAAATTCTTATTTCTTTGGTAACTTTTAAACTATAACCCTAAAAAAAATAAAAATTAAATGAAACTTTAATCATCATGAATAAATATATATTCATGTTCATAACATAAAAATTAAGTATATACACAATATAAAAATAAACATGTTCACAATACAAAATTTGTCTTGATGTAGTGGAAATTGAGACAAAATCCCTTAATTCACATTTCCCCATAGTTGAATGTAATTTTACATCATGTACAATGAAATTAAAAATGTAATTATTTTTAAAAAAATTCTTATTAATATTAATATTTTCATATATAACCCTATTATAATATCTTATCACCCGTTCATTAATAATATTTCATTATTAACAGTGTTTTGGGTGTTGACTTCTTTATTTTCCAATGCATGTTTTGTCATGGAAGGTAAAATCCTTTGAATTTTATTATGGTTACATAATATATGGAATTTTAATAATGCTATAAATATCTTATATATCAATTGAATATATATTTATTACTAACCATGTATATCATAAATGAAAAATGGATCACATATTTTTGTGGAGGTGTGACCTGGCTTTCATGACATGTCAAATTGATTATGATTTTAAGATTGATTTAAAGTATAGGGAAGACCCTAGGTCGTCTCTCAAGGATAATTTATTGGTTTTGAGTATGTATTTTTAATAATAATTACTAAAATAGGGGAGTGGTTTTGAAAATATATTTAGTAAATTACAAAATTTAAAGAGTTTAATAGTTGATAAATAAAAGTTGTGTTTTTAGAATTATGAGATAAGGAGATAAATACATGTTCACTACACATCTTGGGAAGTTCATCATTCTGAAAAATATACATGGTTTAATGGTTTTTTTTGGTTGAGGGTTGTCAAGATCTTAACTTCCCTCTTTCCTCTTAAACGATGCTCAAAGAACCACCCCTATACCCAACAATCGTGTTGTTAGGGTTTTGGTATCAAGAATAGAGAATAAAGGCTACCAAATCATAGTGAAATATTATGTATGTGGGAGATAAATAGGAATCTTTTCTTGTCCAATCGGAACAACCGAAGATTCCAACTTGAAATCTCAACCCAATCAGTGTTGAAATAAAAAGTGTTTCACTTAATTTTAACAATAGAAATGCAATTAGAGATGAATCATGTTAGATAAGAAATAAGTGAAATCTTTATCACACATATTAGACAAGACCAATAGAAGAAAAAGTGCTGGAACACCCTCCCAAGTGTGTGTAGCTCCCTCGAAATGACTGTCCACCATTTAGCTTGACATCCGGAGGAGGAAGCTCAGGTGGAACTTCGCCTTTATCCTTGATTCCCCTATGAGGATAGGGGACTCTATAACTCATTGGATTATGAGAGGAATTATTTGGGTATCCAAAATACCACAGCTTTTTCTCCAGGCTGAATATACAAATGGGGAGCCCTTGGTTCCATTTGGTAAGAAAATGTGAAGGTGGTTTTGAGCACATAGATATCTTAAAACCACTTGTCACATGAGTTTCGACCTCCATACAAAATTAGCTAGCTTTTTTGAAAATAAAAAAGTTTTTTACCCACCTATATGATGTCTCCACCAAATTGTTGTCACAATATGGAAACCTATAGCCTAAGATATGGATAGATCACAACACACCATTTTTGACTTCATGCGGATGCATTGTGCTAGACAGATATGGACGTTTGGGAAAACCGATGGCCGAATGAGTCTTGGGTTTCTTCATATGAAATGTATCCCAATGAATTTTGGACCATCCCTAAATATTTGAGCCCATTTGGATGCACGGTTCAAGATCATTTCATGGATCCATCCGCTGGTGTGCATAGATCTTGTGCAGTTTGGACCATTTTTCTTGGACATCGTCTTGGGCCCTCCAAATCACCTCCTCATGCAATGGAATCATCAAAACAAGTAACATTTCCCTTTTTAGTAGTGATAAAAAAATATTAATGATTCCAACATGGAATGAAACTTGTAATTATATTTTTAATTTTCAATATAAAACATGTTTAGCATAGTGGTGTAAACGTGAAAATTACATAGTGAATTATGGTACGATCACACCCCCACACCTAAAAATTTGCACTCTTGGGAAAATTCGCACAACCAAAACAGATGATGCATATATATATTACCAACATCATTAAGATTTAACATTTGAGGAAATTCTAATTTATTAAAGTAATGTGATCAATGCACTAACCACACCAAGGAGTTCTTCCTAGTGAAAAGGGGAAAAGATGTCCCATAAATCATTTCACAATGAAATTCAAAGAGATTCCTAACACCAATATAAGAAAGGAATTAAATATTATACAATTCTTCTAACTCTCCATGTTTGTGCGTGTGAAAACCATTCCATGCTATTCATTCCACTTTCTATCCAAGAAATATAGGTTATTTTGACATTATTCAACTTTAGATGATTTTTTTCACTAGACCTGTCCGACATCGTTTGCAAACAAATTTCATGCCCCACTCACTTAAGCATTCTCAGAAGTCAAATGATAAGATCCCATCCTAAATATCACCACATGTTGTACATTTCATCACTCCACTCATATATTTTTGTTTTTTATTTTTTTAGAAGTTTTATTTGGTAAAAAATATCACACTTACCTCTCAATCCTTGTTTGATATACTCACGACACTAATTGGAATAGTTATAACCAGATAAAAGGTTGAGGAGGAGTGGTTTTTGACCTGCACAAGGAACATACCAATTTTTTTGAGGGCGTACAATAGTCAGACATTAGGTACACATCCATAGGTCAATCTGGTACACTAATGAAACAGATCGGATAAGGAACGAACATATGAAAATATCATTTAAAGATGAATAATATTAACCTAAATTATATTAACCTTATATTAAGTAAGAAATATTCACACTTTATGGTTTGGTGAATTTTTTTTCAGAGATATTAGTGACATAGTTTTCCCAAAAACTAATCACAAAGGGCCATTAATTATCTCAAATGTTTTGCAGTGATACAACCATTTATATCATTGAAAGAAAACCAATTCACTAAAAATCACTCCCTGATGTTAAATTCATACAGATATTATTTTTCAACTTCATTATGGTATTTTTACTTGTCGCCCTTTATGGCCACCAAATCATGAAACTTCTGAAATATTTGATGGGAGAAAATTAAAATATCCCAAAGAAGGAAAAAAGAGAAGAAAGAAAAAAAAATGAAAATTCCTAACTAACCCTTGAATGTACCCATCCCCCACACCTGGAATGTGCAGTTTCTTCACTATAATAATGGAGAATGTGACAAGGAAGGATAAAACCTTGTGTGTTTCACTGGTATGTTGCTTCTTGAACTTGGATTTCCTCCATCTGGAACTTTAGAAGGGCTTCGTGGAAGTTTTTCAGTTGCTACCCATTGATAGTGAAGGTTTTCTTGGTTTCTTCATTTTGAACCTAAACAACACCAAATCGAGATACATTAATAACAGTGTATGGGCCAATCCAGTGGGAACAAATCTTACCTGGATAAAACATAAGCCTTGCCTTATAAAGTAGGACCTTCTACCCAATGTGAAATCGACAATGAAGGATGAGATGGTCATGGGAAGCCTTGGTACACCCTTTATAAATCCTGATGTTCTCATATGCATATCTTCTCATTTCTTCTAGCCCCTGAATCTGAAACTTCCTTTGTGCACCTGCACCAGAATAATTAGAATTGCATTGTTTGATGGTCAGTAGGCCCGATGCTCAATCTCAATAGAGAGGTGAAAAATATTTCAAAACAAAAGAAGATAGGGTGACATTCCAATGGTTGTTTTGAGAGCAATATTTTAGGCCCATAATGAATAATAAATTCAAAGACTCCAATATTTTGTATTTGGTTGAACCATTTTTTAAATAATCTGTTTTACCTCTCTATTTGAATCCTCGACTTGACCATTTGTATGTGGGTGATATGTAGTAGACCCTCTATGACCGACCCCATACCGATGAAAAAGTGATTTCATTGTTCAGTTCCAGAAATGAGAACCCTGGTCACTGATTATGTACCTAGGAAATCCAAACCTATATGGGATTTGGGTTCTCAAAAATTCCACAACTATTTTGAAATCATTTGTCCTTGTGGCTTGAGACTCTTCCCATTTTGACACATAGTTGACCGCCAGAAGAATGTACATGTTGCCAAAGGAATTGGGAAATGGACCCATAAAGTTAATGCCACAAAAATAAAAAATGTCATGGAAGAGAAAAAGTTGTCGTGGTTTTTCATTTTTTAGAGACATTCCCCATTCTTTGACAATGAGGACTAGATATGCAAAAATCATGGGCATCCCAAAATAGTGTTGGCCAAAATAGACCAGAATCAAGGACCATTCGAGTAGTCCGTTGGGGACCAAAGTGGTCCCCACAAGCTAGAGTGTTACATAATCTAAGAACAGACTGAATCTCACTATCGGGGACACAACACTTGAAGAATTGATCACTACATGTGCGCCATAGGTAGGGGTCATACCAAATGTACCAAAGAAACTAATGTTTTAGACGATTGGTTTGGTTTTTGTTGAAATCCGTAGGAATGCATGATGCTACTAAATAATTTAAAATTTCAGCATACTAAGATGTATCATCTTGCGCTCGGTACAATTTCTCATCAGGAAACATTTCATTAATAAGAATACATGGGGACAAGTCAATTTATGAGGATGGGAGGATCCTACTGATATGGTCATCCACCACATTCTCTACTACTTTTTTATCTCTAATTTCTAGATTAAATTCCTGAAGGAGGAGCATATAGAGGATGAGACAAGGCTTGGCTTCTGATTTCATAAGGAGATACTGGAGGGCTGCACGGTCTGAGAACACAATGAATTTGGACCCTAAAAGATATGACCTGAATTTATCCAAGGAAAACACAGTGGAAAGAAATTAATTTTCAGTTCTGGTGTAGTTTTCTTGGGTAGGGTCCAATGTACGTGAGGCATAGGCTATGACATGTGGAGCTCGATTGATCCTTTGTGACAAGACTTCCCCAACTGCATAGTTAGAGGCATCAAAAATGATCTGAAATGATAAATCCAACCAAGGTGGTTGGATTACCAGGGGTGATGTGAGACTCCATTTTAACTTATTAAAAGCTTCCTCACAATTACTATAAAAAAATTCCTTTTCTTTTTGGAGTAACTGAGAGAGGGGGAGTGAGATATTACTAAAGTCACAAATGAAATGACAATAAAATCCAGCGTGACTTTGGAGAGACCGTACATCTGGTACATTATTGGGGAATGGTACGAAAGAAATGACATTAACTTTTGATTTATCTACTTGGAGACCATCCCTAGAAATGACATGCCCCAAAACTATACCCTGTAGAACTATGAAACAAAATTTATCAAAATTTAATACAAGTTTCTTTTCAATATAGTGACGTAGGACTAAACCAAGACTATGTAAACATTAATCAAAATAGGATCCATAAACAGTGAAAACACCCTTGAAAAGTCCCATGAAAATCTCTAGGTAATCTGAAAAAATACAAACCATGCTTTGCTGGAAAGTACCTGGGGCATTTCATAGACCAAATTGCATCATCCTATATGTAAATTTTCTAAAAAGGAAAGTGAAGGTAGTCTTTTCCTGGTCCTCATGGGCAATATGGATATGAAAGTATCGAGAATAACCATCAAGGAAATAGTAGTTAGACTTAACAGCTAGCCTCTCTATCATTTGGTCAATGAATGGAAATTGGAAATGGTCCTTCCTAGTGTGTTGGTTTAGTCGACGATAGTCTATATAGAAAAAACAACTATTTTTTACACGAGTTGGAACCAATTAATTATTTTCATTTTTGATTACTGTAAGGCCAGTCTTCTTAGGAACTACTTGATTGGGAAAGACCCATTTTCTTTCAAAGACGGGGTAAATGATTCCAGCATCCAATAATTTTGTTACATCATTTTTCACAACATCTAGGAAGATTGGGTTCAGTCGACATTGTGGCTACATCACTAGTTTAGTCTCATCATTTAATAAAATATGATGTGTAAAAATTGATGGGATAATACTAGGAATGTCAGAAAGTGTCTATCGCAATGCTTTTTTATAGTCCCATAAAATTTCAAGCAGTCGCAATTCATTCTTAGGAGGGATTGAACATGCAATGATGATGGAAAACTTGTTTCCATTCTCAGGATATGAATATTTTAAATCTTGAGGCAATTGTTTCAGTTCTAAATCAGGTGGAGTTTTTATTGATGGGAGTGTGTATGAAAGAGATAGGTCACTGATCTCATCTAACTACTCAATGGTATCATCCTCAATAGAGGAATGAGATTTTACAAGCTTAGGAGTATCATCGATGGTCAGTGGATCCTTAGTGTTCAAGAAATCATCAGTTAATAAACATGTATGAAATTTATATAATCCACAAAAAAAATCATTGCATGACTCATTTCCGAGAATTTCATTCAATGGAAAAACTCAGAAAGGGGATCGAGGGAAAGAAAAGTTTTTTTTTTCAGTGGTAGGGAGTACATCAATTGAATTAACATAGAGCGATGAATGTTCTTCTTAGGGGTGCTTCATGGAATAAAGGTTGTTGAAATGGAGTATGTCACCACCAAATCCCTTAGATAATGTACCATTGTGGACATTAATTATGGTTTTGGCGGTTTCAAGAATGGTCTCCCCATTATAATCAGGGCTTGTACACTAATTTGATCATCCTCCATTTTAAGCACATAAAAGTCAAAAGGAAAAATTAAATTTTGGACCCTCACAAGAACATCCTATAACATACTAGAGGGGTGTGCAGAACTTTGGTTAGACAGTTGAACAATAATTCCAGTGAGCTTCAGTTCCCCGACCTGCAATGTAGAGTAAATTGAGTGAGGAATCACATTTATAGAAGCACCTAAATCAAGCATAAAATTAGAAAAAGAATACTCCCCTATGGTGCACATAATTGAGAATGTTCTAGGATCATTTCACTTGGTGAGAAGTGATGGATCTTTCAATGCTGAAACATTCCTCCCCAAGCTCACTTTCTCATCACCATTAAGTTGCCTTCTGTGTGTACAAGTCTCCTTTAGAAACTTGGCATACCATGGAATTTTCTTCACAACATCAATCAATGGGATGTTAACCTGCACTTTCTTGAAAATTTGCAGTATTTATTTATCAAGTTCAGTTTCCTTTTGTTTTCTTGGTTAGGTGGCCCTTTGAGGAAATATAAGTTGAATGGTTGGATTGGATGACTCATAAATATAAACACTCATTCCATTGGAAGGGATCCTCTCTAGACAAGGTTCTTCAAGATTTGGATCATTTTTAATGATTGGGATGGAGGTTTCCTCAGGAGGGGATGTATCTAATGGAGGATTCATTTTACTTTCTAGTTATTTTCCACTCCTAAGGGTGATGACACTAACATTTCATTTATCCCTAGGGTTAACTATGAGTTGAGAGGGAATTTTACCTTATCAGTGACTTTGAATTTGACCAACTGAGTTAGTTAGTTGGACTAATTGGGTTTTGAGGTTTTGTATAGATACCTAAGTGATTTTTTGGAATTGGATATTGTTGGCAGCCATCTATTTCATCATATCTTCTAGGCTAGGCTTGGGTTTTAGAGGGGTTTGTTGGAAAGGCCTTTGGAGTGGTTGAGGATTTTTGGGTGGTGGTGGTGGATGACTACTCTTCCCCAGTTGGTTCCATTGTTGTTGAGGTTGGTTTGAATAACCCCTTTCCTATAGGCTTGCTTCTCTTTCCACCCTGGGTTGGATGGATAGTATGGTTCTTTCCTAAAGTGTTTGATATATGGGTGGCCTAGAAATATAGCCTCACAACTCTCATATGTTTCCCTCAACCGAGGACATTGGTCAGATTAGTGGGTATTAGAAGAACATATACCACAATAGACAGGAGGATTATATTGGGATTTCCCTTGGGAAAGAGCAAGTTGTTGAAGATGGGTACTTACCATTTCGAACTTTGTGTCCACCTACTTATCGAATTATGTACTTGGCACCTCATGGACACCTCGAATTGGTATATTGGACCTTGAACCAAATTTTTGTGTGTTTTTCACCATGTTCTAAATTAGTGTTCTTATAGCCATTGGGGTCTTATCAACTAGCGCACCACCTGCAGTAGAATCGATCATATTTCGATAAATATTGATTAAACCTTTATAAAAATATTGAATTAAAAGATGATCACTTATTTGGTGGTGTGGAAAACTTGGACATAACATTTTAAATAATTACCAATATTCATGTAATGTTTCACCTTGAGCTTGTCTTATCCTACAAATTTTTTTCCTTATTGTAGCAGTTAGAGAGGCTAGGAAATATTTTTCATGAAAAAGGCGGTTCATGTCATCCCATCCTCTTTTTGGGGAATTAACATAATATAACCAATCTTTTGCTGTGTCTTCTAATGAAAAAGGTAATTCCCTTAACTTTACTTTTTCTTCATCCACATTGGTAGGTTTTAATGCAGAACACATAGTGTGAAATTATTTTAAATGCTTGCGTGGATCCTCTCCAAGAAGTCCATGGAATCTTGGTAACAGATGAATTAAAATAGATTTAGTTCAAAATTGGGTGCCTCAGCTTGTAATTGAATATAGGTGGGTTGGATATCAACATCAGGTGAGGTTAGTTCTTTTTGTGTTTGATTTTTTTCATCCATGTTATTCACAATAATTTCAGTTTTAATATGGGTTTTAAAGGAAGAAGAAGTAGGATCAAGATGAGTGTTCTTGTTTTGTGCGTCCTCCTTCGAAGGTTCTTCTTATGTATCCTAGGGTCGCTGATGTAGGATCCTCTCTGGTTCGGGTTCGAAAGGTTGTAAGTCTGATGGAGTAGAACACATCATACACAAAACCTACACAAGAAATAAATTAGAACATAAAAATAAATGTAATGGTATAAGATAAAACAAACAAATAATCACAAAATATACAAAGACAATTATAAAAAACATGCACTAAAACCAAAGCTCTACTCGACAACGATCCCAAAATTTGACCGCACTGTCATGAAAAGTCAAATTGATTATGATTTTAAGATCTATTTATAGTCTAGGGATGACCCTAGGTCATCTCTCAGGGATCATTGATAGATTTTGAGTATGTATTTTTAATAATAATTACTAAAAGTGGGGAGTGGTTTTGAAAATAGACTTACGTAAATTACTTAATTTAAAGAGTTTAATAGTTGATAAATAAAAGTGGTGTTTTAGAATTATGATATAAGGAGATAATTTCAGATTCACTACATATCTTGGTGAGGTCATAATTATGAAAAATACACATGGTTTAATGGAATCCTTTGGTTGAGGGTTGTCAAGATCTAAACTTCCCTCTTGCCTCTTAAATGATTCTCAAAGAATCACCACTTGACACAACAATCGTGTTGTAAAGGTTTGGGTATCAAGCATATAGAATATAGGCTACCAACGAATACTGAAATTTTATTTATGTGTGAGATAAATAGGACTCTTGTCCTGTCCAATCAGAACAACCCAGGATTCCAACTTGAAATCTCAACCCAATCAGTGTTGAGATAAAAAGTGGTTCACTTAATTTTAACAATAGAAATGAAATAAGAGAAGAATAATGTCAAGATAAGAAATAAGCGAAATATTTATCACAAAATTTAAAAAAAACTAGTAGAATAAAAAGTAACGGAGCTCCCTCTCAAGTGTTTGTATCTCCCTTGAAATGACCGTCCACCGTTTAGCTCGACATCAGAAGGAGGAGGAAGCTCGGGTGGAACTTCAACTTCATCCATGATTCCTATATGAGGATAGGGGCCTCCAGAACTCCTTGTATGATGAGACAAATTCTTTGAAACTCCAAATACAAGAGATTTTCATCCTGACCGAACTTACAATTGGGGAGCCCAAGGTTCCATTTTATAGGATAATGTGAAGGTGGTTTTGAGCACACAGATTTCTTGAAACCACTTATCACATGAGTTTTTCCCTTAAGATAGCATTATCTAGATTTGGAGAAAATTTAAAAGATGCATCCCCACCTCTTTTCTATCTATACATAATGTTTGGAACAATTTAGACATTTATAGCCTGAGATATGGGCACATCCCAACACACCACTTCTGACTTCGTGTAGATGAGGTGTGATGGACATATTATGTCAGTTTGGAAAACCGATGGCTGAATGAATCTTAGGTTTCTTCATATGAAATGTATTAGAATTAAATCTGGACTAGAATAAAAAATATCAGCCCATTTGGATGTACATTTCAGGAGCAGTGCGCGGATGAATCCACTGGTGTGCATGGATCTTGCACAATTTGGCCCATTTTTCTTAGACATCATCATGGGCCCTCCAAATCACCTCCTCCTGCAATGGAATCATAAAAAAAGTAACATTTATTTATTAACAGTGATAAAAAAATAAATGATTCAATCATGGAATTAAACATGTCGTTATTTTTATAATTTTAAATATAATACTAGTTTAGCATAGTGGTGTTAAGGGAAAAATTACACAGTGAATCGTGGTACGATCAAGGTGGTAGTCTACACATACACATGATTGATGTTATCGTTTTGCAGAATATTTGAAAGTAAGAAGTCATTTATTCTATTATAATTAAAAAATTAATTTTTATGTCATAAAAATCATACATATTATTTATTGTCTTCTTTATAATCATTTAAGTAATGTAGTGATGAAAAATGAATTACACCACTACGGGGAGACAACGAGTTGTACATACACACGAGTGATGTTTTTCCTTTATATAGGATGGAAAACAGATGGAAAATAGTTGTAACAGAATCATAATTTATGTATATTTATTATACTGTATTTATTATTTTTTGATCTTTATAACTGATTTAGAGGAATTTTAAGAAGTAATAAATTTTAAAGAGTTGGTAAAGACGATTATCACTTCTTCAAAAGAGATCCTTTAGATCATATATTAAGGGATCTAGAGTTGTTCATTGATGAATAAAAAACATATATAATGTGGATAATAATGTTTTTAAGATTTTTTATATGATGGTTTTGAGATAAGAGGCTCTTTTTGGTGTATATATTTGAGGAGTGTCAGTACCTTTTTATAGAGAATGAAAGGATACAAATAGAATTAATAAAAATAATTAAATATAATAAATTCATTTTCATGTGAATGAAGAAACATTTGGAAATATTTTTTAATAAAATCTTCGATATGGTTGAAATAACATTAACCAATACAATTTTGACACGTTTATGCATTATAGTAAACCTTAACTTTTGGTTTAACCCCTTCATTAAACAATTTAAACTTTAACTGTGGAAATGATTTTTTCAATATTAAACACTTATCAGTTTACATATATAGTAATAATTTTCTCATAAATCTACAAAAGCTACAGAACATTAGTCCATTTATTTTCTTAAATTTCTATTAAATTATTTTATGATTTGTATATAATTTAACCCAATATTATTTTTCATAAACTTTTATTAATGTCACTTTCACACTATTGATTTTATCTAAATTTAAAGACATGAATAAAAATATATAATATGAATATATGATTTTTAAAAATATGTAATATTTCATATATATCTATAAAAATCATTTCTGACTATGAATCACCTAAAAAACATTTATTTTATAGTTTTTAAAATATTTTTTTTTATTTTTCAATTAATTGAATAATTATAGTTTCATCATTGAAAAAGCATTGGAGGTAATTATTTCATTTATAAAACATAAAAATAAATCAATATGATAAAAAATAAATTATTTTTTGAAAAAATTATAACTAAAAAAATTTAGTTTTTATCCCTTTCAAAAAATATTATATACATTAAAAGAGTGGGAGTGACATTTTTGACTTTATATTTAGTTAGAATATTATAAATTTTATAGAGAATCAAAAGTTGAAAAATATTTCCATATTTTAAAATATCTAATAGTAAATTTCAAATTGAAACTCATAAAATAAGATAAATACACGTTTTATAGAGATTCTTAGGTCTTATCACATTATTCCTATCCTTAATTACCTAATTTACTCTTACCGAAGTGATGAATATTTATTAAAATTACTATTCTTAATTGAAAACATTAAAGGGTATTATTTAAGAAAATTGAACCTAATAAATCCAAATATGTAATCCATTTGTAAAGAATCATTTTATAGAAGTTAAAAAAAATATTTTAATATATATGTGTAAGGAGAAATAATTTTTTCAGAGAAATTCATTTTTACGCATTAAAATTAACTTATATCAAAATCATAAAAATTGTTTACTTTAATTAGATTATTATAAAAAATAAAAATCATATGTTTCCTTAATACCAAAACAAATATTACGTGACTTTTAAATTACTTTATTTAATGAAAATAAATGAAAATATTTGAAAAATATGGATTTTCATTATTCATTAAAAAATAAATCATTTTAGAAAAATTCCAAAATTTATCCCTAAGTTAATTTTTATTTGACTATATGAAAATTGAAATTAAATTATGAAAATGAAATTTATAAAATTTTATAAATTAGTTTTTAATAACAATTTTGTATAAAACACTATGTATTGTGTTATGATTTCTTTTAAATAAAAATTAAAACTTACTATAATTGTATCTTTTGTGTTACAAACTGTGTTATTCAAACATCCAAACCAGAAATAGTAATTGATCTAAATTAGGGAATGAATAATTTTAGTGATTCTAGTAAAAAACGTAAGTCACCAAAAGTATGGATGATGATCGCTCCAAAATAATGTAATTTATAGGGGAAAAAATAATCTTCAATAATTGAAGATATTTAAAACACCATGGTGATATACTAAGGTTGAAGAAATTTTGTGTAATGAAGGAGAGAATATTTTTACTCTTTTGAAGTGTTTATTTTGTAGCCTTCGTTTCCACACCTTGTATTATTATGAATAAACAATGAGATATTTGAGTAGAGGAATTCCTAGAAGTTGGTAGATAAGAATGAGGTCATATCCTTCATTGCATATTGGAATATCCTTCTATGGAAATTTCTTTTATTATTATAATTTTGGATATAAAGATTCTGATTATAATTAAAGGATAAGAAATAATGGTTACCGTCATGGAGGATAAAGGGAAGTAAATTTTATACCACATGGAAATATGACATTAAAAAATAGATGCACACTGTTGGAAGAATAGGAAGAGTATGATTATACCACCAACGAAGAAGGGAAGGAAGATTGACTTTTTTTAACTCAACTCAACTTATCCCATCATGGAGGTGAAAAATTATAGAGAAGGATAATCTGGTATAAAGTTCCCTCAAAGAAATAAAGAACATGAACACCTAGATACTTGATAGTGGATGATCATCCTGCCTGACTGGAATACATGTCTCCTAATATTTGAGAATGAGAATAACTAGTGGAATCAGATGCTTGGAAAAATTCATCAATAAAACATGGAGAACCAATCCAATCTAAAATATAGAGTGGGAGTTTTTATTCTGAAATGAAATTGTGAAAAGACCTGTCATGTTTTATATGGGTAAAGAATGTCTGATATCAATACCAATAAAAGAATAAATGGGCCTATAATCTCATCAACAGGGTTCCAATTGACATATGTGGCCTAATGAATATATCAGGAACATATAGGGAAAAATATTTCATTGTTTTTATTGATGATTAAAGTAGAATTTATTTGATGGTATTTATCGAGAGAAAGGTGAAAGTAATGAAATTTATAAAGAGGTGAAAGAGAAGAGTATAGAAAGAGACCAAATGTAAAATGATGATTTTTGGCTCTGATAATTGAATAGAAAACATGTATAATTAATTTGAGTACCCTTTCAGGAAATATTACATTATTCCTGACTTATAATCAATATAAACTCTACTACATAATCTAGTTTTCAAATGAAGAAATAGATTGGTGAATAATACGTCCAAAACATTTCCAATTAGAAGTGAAATATTCCATTATTATTGGAATGAATTAGTGAAAATTATGGAGTCCATGAAAAATTGGGAGGTTCTTATACTAGGGGAATAAAGGATGTTGTATAAAAAGTGTAATGGAAGGAATTCTATACTAAATTTATTAGGTCATCATAGTAAAATGCTAAATTTGAAATAAAGAAGGTTATTAGAGAAAATACAATGATGTGGAATATGAAGAGGTGTTTCTTGGTTACTCAAAAAAGAGTAAGTCCTATAGATGGTTCAATAAGAGGTTGAATAAAATATTATAGTGTAATGATATCAAAGTCATTTAGTAAAAGAATTTGAAGAATTTGAGTAGTTCAAATTTCGAAAACATGTTTGACGATGAGTAAGAAGTTGTCACAAATCCTATGGTTTCTAAAATATCTCTAAATGATGAATTTTTTGATCCTAAATTGGAAGATTATATGTCTTCTAAATAAAATAAAACTATTAATTAGAGTATAATTATGGGAACATAAGTTTATCCATCCAATATTATTATAGAATACCTACCTCTACATTGACATGAAGAATGAGGAATGTGGATCATACTAATCTATCATCAATGATTGAACGAACATAATTTAAATAAAAAAATTTCAATCATGGGTTTGAAAAAGTAATTAATATCTTGGTCAAATCAACAAGAATTAAAATGGGAATTGGTAAAGATGCCTAGATATTACAATGTGGTAAAAACATGGTATATATTCAAGAATCAATTTTATGGGCCTCGAAACATGATCTGAATTAAGGTACAACATATTTTAAAAGGTTAGTCCCATATTGTTGGATTGATGCTAAATAAAAATTTCCACTAGTCTATCTTTTTAAGTCTATATTTATCTTCTTAATGATTGGAATTTATAGAGGTTTCAAGATTTGTCAAATGGATATCAAAACAACATTTTTGAATGGTGTGTTTTAGGAGGACATATATATTTAAAAAATGATGTATTTTTTGATTCGTAATGATAATAAAGTTTTCATATTAAATGAGGACATTTATAGTCTAAAATAGGAACCTTGATAATGGTATAATCATCCTGATTCAAAATTTTGGAATATGGAATTTAAAATGGGTGGTTTTTCCTATATTCTATATGTAAAAATATATAAAGAAGAACAACACATGGTTCTTAGGCACATGGTTGATTTAATTTTTAGTGGATGTAAATGAATGTTTGTGGAAGCATTTTCTAGGAAAATGAGTTCAGAGTTCAAAAAGAAAATTACAGGCATACTCCATTATTTTTTGGGGCTAGAAACAGTTTATAAAATAAGAGATAATTTTTCCTCTCAAACTAAGTTTGTGATAGTGATGATAAATAAATATAACATGGTTTATTATAAATAAATTTTGACTCTGATTTTTGTTAGAACCAAGATTAGTATGATTGTGGATGAAAAATCTATGTATTTTACATTATACAAGAAGAATTATCATATTATGGATAAATATTTCTGCTACATATGTAGATATTGTTTTTGTAACATGTTTAATGGTCTTTTATTGGGTATCTAAAGGAAGATAATATAATAACTTTAGAAAAAAAATCAAAATATTCATTTAAGGAACTCTCAATTATCATTTTCTTTTTGTTATTTAAAATAATCAAAAGTTATTATCATTTTGTGATATGGATTGGACTAGAGAAATGGTAGATTAAAATTCACAAATGGTGGTGCATTATTTATTTTAAGAAAACATGTAGGATGGCTATGTAATAAGTAGGAAAATCCTCATTGAGTATAGTAGAAAAAGAATATATCTCAGAAACAGAGGCTTGTACTCAGCATCCAGGGATGATGAAAAAGTATGTGAAGATGTGAATCAACCTATAGTGTTCTACTTATTGGAGTTGGTTCCCTAGAATGAACAATTTTGTTCTTTAGATTAAATTTATATTCATAGATTGAAATAATAACCTTATCACATATCAATTATTTTTCAGAACAAATTTAATGTGATAACTTTTTAGAGTATATGTTGCATTGTTAAGGTCATAACATTTCCACACTATGATAAGAACCTTGATATGCTATGATGATATTTATAAACTATTTTTCTGATATTCATATGATGCCATCTTATTTTATATATATGCTGTTTATTATTAGGTTATAGATACTCATAAAAAGATAAAACTTTTTCACATGAAGTTCACATTTTAGTAGTTTTCATGATGGAAGATTATGGGGATGGGACCACCAAGAGAAATTTGAATTATTAAATGTAATTGGATATTTCAAAATGAAAATTTGTGTAATGATCCTTATACATTAATATTATTATTAATACATATTGTGAGTAATATACATGGATGTATTTTCATAGACCAAAAAAATTGTTTATAGTGAAGTTGGGGATGTTGAGTGCATACAGAATGATATTTTATTAATGAATAAGTTTAGAAAGGATTTTTCCATTTTAAATTTATAAAAATTATACTTTTTAATTGTTATTTGATATTTTTATCTATGAATATGTGTAATGATCCTTGAACATTAATATTATTATGAATATGTATTATGAGTCATATACGTGGATGTACTGTCATAAACCATGAAAAAATATGTTTATAGTGTAGTTGGGTATATTGAGTTTGTCATGAATGATATTTTATTAATGAATAAGTTGGGAAAGGATATTCCCATTACATCTTTATAGAAGTTGATATATTGACCATTTGATTGAAATCGATCTGTATAACTAAATTCTATATCCATGGTGAATTGAGGGGTTTATTTCAAGTACATAAAGAAATTAAGACAAAGAACATAGGCTTATGACCGGACCCAATAGGGATCAAGAAAAAACTACCCTAATCCAACCTCTACAGGCCAGGGTATGGTGACAAGATCTGAAAGTAATTACTAATAAGGGTGGCCTTTTACTGATGAACCTATATGCACACACCAGACCATCTCAATGCATATGGGAAAATAATTAAAAGAAAATGACGCAATATCTAAAGTGATAACCATTCATGAAAACATTATATGGAATAAAAAGATTATGAAAGTTTAAACTACCAAGAAAAGAATAAAAAATACATGACCAACCAAAAAGATGTCCCAACCAATCAAAACATGAAATTTAAAATGCATATAGAGTCAATCTCCAGATATCTAAGCCCGGAACACCATTTGGTGTCAAATATAGTAGGTGTCCTTATGATCATCTATAATCACCACTGACCTATCCGTCATCTAAATAAAATATTACACTTGGGGCAAAATACCATGCAAGGGTGAGTATATACATTTCTAGAATGACTCCATGAAAGATGAAGGGGGAGCAGTATGTGACCTAATAAAAATGGAAACCTCAACACATATAAAGAGATTAAAAACATCCAAGAACATGGATAAAGATATATATATATATATATATTCTCAACAAAATAATCCCGAATGATAGAGAAATGGGATCTCCATCTCACATCCTAGACTAGGAAAGAGTGCCATCAGTTCCAAAAGGTCCATCCATGATGAGTATCATCTCACAAGAATTTCTGAAGAAAAATACATTTAAATCCCCACATCACCAATGTGTCACACCGTCAAGGGTCCATAATATCATGGTAGGGGACCCAGTACCGGGTATAATAGGAGGGTAAAGATTTATTGGTAGAGGAAGCATGACCTGACTCCGCAGAAGGGTTCTACTAGAATGATCGATGAAGGACCCATACCCCGCCCAATAGAAGGGTGCCACTATACTGGTTGAGGACACTTACCTTGACACATTAGTAGGGTGAAACTCAGATAGAGGATAAAGAACCTATGCTCTTCTTAGTAGGAGGGTTCCACTCTGATGGTCGATAGAGGACCCATGAACTTCAGAGAAAGATGGTTCTACTTTGATAGATAGTTAGGGAACCCTTGCCCTACCCAGTATGAGGGTACAAATATAATAGTGAAAATAAGACCCATTCCCTACCTTCCAAGTGGATTACAATGTATGGATGGATAGAGGACCCATGCCATGTCCTAGAAAAAGGGTTCCAGTCTAATCTCTCAGAAGATCCGAGCAAATCATTTTCATCATTCAGCATCGTCTAAAGAAGCATCATACTCAGAAAATCTAGCATCATATCTCAAAATCCATTATGAAGGCCACCATCATGTTCTAAATGGGAAAATACTCAGTATACACTACTCAAATTACAAAATACAAGTACAAACAATAGAAATATGAGAGGTATAAGTTTCCTAAAAAAGAAAGTGTGGGTATACATAGTGTAAAGGGACCCTAACAGTGTGTGGTCCCATTACACTTCTTGGTTGTGTGTTCATTATTAAATAAAACTCCACTCATGAAGCCTATCATGGAATATATGTGGAAAAAAAATCATGTATCATCCACCTAGGGTCAATCCGTGCTCTCTAGGATATGTCTGTGTAACACTACTTGTGCCTGTGTACTCTGATACACAGTGTGTCCTCCATCACAGGGTTCCTACCATGTCCTTCGGGTTGTGTCCATGTAATATGTCCATTTTATATTACACAACATGTGTCTAATCATGTCCATACCCTTGTAATCCCATAGTACATTCCAGGACACTATCATTTAGTCACACACCATGTGGGGGTCCCACACGATGTGTGATATTTAACTCTCCTGAACTCTAGCCACTAAAACCATGGGGCTATACGATGTGCATTCTTTTCAACTAAACTATATATAGTTGATATTTTCATAGAAACAAAATAATCATCATGAGGTTAAAAATACATATCCTCCTCCACTTGATCCACTATTTTACCAATCAAAAGTGGTGGAATCTTCATCCGATGGTCAATTCTGGAACTCTGGTGGCCATAAATAGATTCTATGGCCCTTCTAACATGAATTTGTATGCATTACCGAACCCTGTGGCACATACCATCACCCCACCTATATTAAAATCCAATATGGAATCACCCACATCCATCAATCTGCCCAAAACCATCCTTGATTTTTAAATCCTTGTGTGACATGAGGATCCACCATGAATATGGGGGTCTGATCGCACTAGGTCCCACTCGACAATGTCGAACCAATATCCCATTGGATAATAAAATAATAATGAGAAGAATTATTTAGAGAATGGAATATGAACAAAGGATAAATGATCATTAGCAAAGATTTATTGGACAATAAAAAACATTTAGGGATGATTTGGGTGAAAAACATGGGACAACAGATATAGATTGAATAACCAATTGAAAATCAGTATGTGGGAACATGAAAAGGTTCATAAAAAATGAAGATCAAATAAAATAAAATGATCTTGACAAATATTTTCATCAACTAGGGAATAATCCATAAATAACAAGTCTTATCTCAATTTAGATCATTTATCAATGAAGAATGTACAAGCCAATGGTGGAGAGAAGTCATTGTGTTTGTCGTACCTCAATTCTATTATATTCGGAGGCTAGTTCTTGTCTAATATCAATTAACTAATGAAAGGTGGAAAAATATCCTCTTAATGATCAAGGGGTTATGCAGCTAAACCTGGAGACGTTACCTATTAGAGATTATATAGAGGAAGTGGAATTATTTCATTTAAATTAAATAATTAAATTAATAAGTTAATTTATTTTAAACACACCCTCCATTGGTCTCCCTATTGAACAAATCACACCGACCAAATTTAGTTCATGAATAGGGTAAAACTCATGTTTCAGATTAAAAAATTGTCTCATATTTTAGATATGAGAATCCGTCTTAAGAGTTATCAAATTATTTTTGAAAACCATGTGTGCATATTATAAAATATATTTAATATTTTTACAAAATTTATTCCGAGAACACCAGGCCTTAGAGTTGTATGTCATCTCAACCCCTAAGTCAGAAAATATTTAGAGTTATATTCCAAAATATTACAAGGAAAAAGGGGTCTCTACATTATTATATCCTTCAATATTTTAATACAAAAAAAAACAAAAAAAATCTTAGGATAATAAGACAACATCTTGCTCCCCCGCTCCCAGGATCACTCCTTCATGCTCTCGTGCTATGACGAAATATGTACCAAGGGGATGGTCTATCCTCATAGGGTCCATGAAGTTGATACTCAATCACTACTAAATGATTTGTAAATGTGGCTTCATCCTAGATGTTTAGATAGTCCCAATAAATAACGTTCAAAGGGTCATGAAAGTATCTCCTTAACTATAACACATGGATGATTTCGTGCACCAACTCCAATAGTAGGGGTAGGTTGAGCCAATATGAAAAATATCCAACCCCATACAAGATATTAAATGGTTCGAAGAACCCTAGGGATAACATGTATCCCCGATAAAATATTTGCAATCCTCATCGTGGGGTGACTCTCTAAAAAATGTGATCTCTCTTATCACTCTTCAATGTTATATGAATTTAATATGCATAAAAATTTTACATGCTCTAGGTTGTCCTATTCCACTCATAGACATCTTGGACCTTCTCTATTGTCGCCAGCAACATCTTTGGACCAACTAATGATACCTCACTGACCTCACTTTAGAAAATGGGTGATCTGTAGGGTCTCCCATATAGATAATCAATTGATTTTATTCCAATAGTTGATGGGTATTTATTATTTTAGAAAACTTTACCAATAGAAAATGATCCTCATAGCTACAAACACTGTCTAAAATGAAATCCCTCAACAAATCCTCCAACACCTAGATAGTGTTATTGGTATTTCCATATATCTAGGGGTGGAATTCTATACTCAAAATCATCTAGATCCCAAACGCCTCCTACACGCCTCTCCAAAACAATGATGCGAACCACACATCACATTCAGAGAAAATAGTCATGGTTACCCCATGATGGAGAATAATCTCCCATACATACGACTTCCAAAATCTCTCTACCAAACTGTACTCCCTGACAGAAAGGAAGTTTTTCAACTTTTTGAGTCAGTCAACTATCATCCAGATAGTTTCATGAAATCTCACTATCTATGGAAATAATTTCACAAAGTCCATGGATTTGGCATCCCATTTCCACTTAGCGATCTCAACAGGCTGTAACAAACCTATTAGAACATGGTTCTTTTCCATCACCTATTGGAAGGCGAGGCACCAAGAAAAAAATCACCTATTATCTATCTTAAGGTATCCCACAAAACTTCTCTATGAGGATCTATTCACATATTCTCCACATCGGGATTTAAAGCCTAAAGAGATGAGTGAAACTCTCTATTCACCTCCTCCCACATATTTATTGGGATCACAATCCATCACTATAAAAGGATGACATGATTACACCTACATAAAATCAATTGGGTGAATTTCCTAAGGATATAAAATTAGGTATTTACTCAAAGTTGATGTCTCTAAATTGGGACTCTCTAATAAGCTAGAGGAATGGAGGAGTCAACACCATTGATTAAATAATAGATACTCCCTCATGATCAACTAGGGTCAGTTACAGGGATGCTAACTTCTCAAACCCCTCCTGCACTAGTTGATCCTTGGATTTTATCCTAATGGAATATTCCACCACGTTTCCCTTCATAGAAGTATAAAATATCTCAATGTCATAGTCATGTAGGAAATACAACTTGGGCCTCTTCCTCATGTTTAAGTCTCTTTGCATGAAGACACACCTGAGGCACGAATGGCCTAAGAAAATAATAAAGCTCTCTCCCAGAAGACTGTGCCTCTACATCCTCAGAGGAATGAATACCACTGCAAGCTCTAGGACACAAGTCACTTAGTTCTAGGAATGGAGTTTCAACTTCATCAACCCATATGTGATAAATTCTTACCTCTACAACAATATGTATCTGATCCTAGCTCTTGAGGCATCACAATACACTAAGAACTCCAAACCCTCCTTCAGTAGTATCAAAATATAAGAACTCATCAACCACATCCTTAACTCCTTAAAGGATATCTTTAAATTCTTAGTCCTGGTAACCAACTACCCTTTTTTGCTTCAAGGTTGTAAAAAGAGGTGTAATCATAGAGAGGACTTCCACAAACCTCTGACAATACCCCACCAAGCCAAAAAAACTCTACTCCTATGAAATTATCTTGGATGTATCCCAAGAAATGACTGCATCAATCTTCACCAATTCCAAAACTATTCCTGGTTCATAAATGATATTCCCTAGAAATAGAAAATCATGGATCCAAAACAAGAACTTCAAGAGATTTCCATAAAAGTGGTGCTCCCAAATCAAATAAAGGATCGTCCTCAAGTGCTCTACATGCTCCTCATATTAAAAATAGTATATGAGTATGTCTACAATGAAGAGAAAAATAAATTGTTCCATGTATGGATGGAAAATATGGTTTATATAATCAAAAAACAATGCGGGGGAATTTTTAACACCAAAGGGATTCACCAAGAACCTATAGTTCCCATAGTGATATCGGAATACCAGCTTCAAAATTTCATCTTCGTGAACTCTCATGTGGTAATAGCTAGACCTGAGATAGATCTTCAAGAACCAAATCATGCCTCAAAACTGATAAAATAGGCTGTCAATCCTCAACAATGGATACCTTTTCTTAATCATGGCATAGTTTAGGTGATGATAATATACACAAACCCATAAAATCCCATCCACATTTTTCATGAACAACAGTAGAGCTTCCCAGGGGGAGACACGGGGCCTGATAAAACATTTATCCCAAAGGTCCCCCAACTGAAACTATAGATCATAGAGCTTGTTCGGTGACATTTGATATTACATAAAAGATATTAGAATAGTCCCGTGGTGAAAGTTGATGCAAAACTCTATCTCCTACCCCAGAGGTTTTACAAGAACTTACTTAGGGAATACATCCATAAAATCATCGAAGACTGAAAGAATGCAGATAATAAAAGAGCCTTCTACATTAAGAGATACACTCTCAAACTGATGGGTTGTGACAACCCGAGATTTTATGAGATATATTATTTTTAATTTCATTGATGTGTTCTATTATACACTAACCCAAGATTATCTTGTACTATACACAACACCGTATTAGCATGCGGTATACACAACACTATTCTTGGCTTGTGTTACACACAATTTCAAGTTTGTTTTGTAAAAACTATTCTACGCAACATTAAGAATAGTTTTTTAATGTATAAATGAAATAAGGTTTGATTATGTTATACACAGCACCAAACAGAGCTTTCACTACACGCAGCCCTAACTTGGCTTGCATCACATGAAATCAAGACCTTTCTCGATAGTGTGTGTAGTACGCAATACCGAGTTTCACTAAATGAGATATTATTATAATATTATTATGAACTAACCATTAAGAATAGTAATTCCCACTTTTTTAAATTTTATAAAATTTATCTTTCAAAGTGGACTTCATTTTTGGATTCAGAATATTGAAATTAGCCTAGGGTGATTTTTTGGTATTTTTCTGAAAACTTTCAATTTTTGATTAATATTAAAAACATCAGGTTACTATTTAAAAACCAACTTTTTATTTAAATAAGTATATATTTTATTTAAATTTATTTTAGGTAAAAATTGATACATAATACCTCTATATGTTCAATTTAATTCATTGGAGTCATTTTGTAATAATTTTAGATATATAAAAATTTTGTTGAACTTTTCACCGTCTTTTACCCACCTCCTAAGAGAATTTGAAAATTTACATAAAACATAATTTTACCGCTTCTTTGAGTGGAATTTAGAAACTCCGAGAGACACGGTTAATATCAAGGAGTAAAATTTGGTTCAATAAGATAAAAATATTTTTTTGGTTAATAGTAACTTTTTACTTTTATTTAGCACGATTAAAAATAAATAGGGTAATTAATGGTAAAAATGATATTATTATTACCGTAACACATGTCCTAATTCTATTGGATAAGTGTAATTCAACCAAAAAAAACTTAGGAATAAAATATTACCCTTTAGTTCTACTTGGATTAGATTATAACATTTATTATTATTTTATTTAAAGAATAGTTTAAAGAGTTAAAATCAATGTTTAATAACTAAAACTTTTTTAATATATGGTTATACATTTGATAAATTAGACTAAAATATTAAATAGAAATATAAAAATATTTCCAAAATAATGGTATTTATTTATAATTTATAGACATTAAATAATTTTGTTTATTTATGACACAATTATGAAGCAGTAATTACCTTATTAACGAAACATTAACATAATTGATGTTATAAATACCCAAATAAATGTAATTTGAGACTTTTTAAAAATTAAAATAATTTTTTAGGTTAATATGACATGTTATTATTTATTTAATTAACTTTTTTTCAACTAATCATTCTTTTATGATTTTCACAAAAATCAATTACCAAATAGTGTGAAAATTGACATAAAATAGTCTTTAAAACAAATATTATATTATTAATTGTTATTATATTCTTAAAAATCTATGGATCGCAAAAATGACTTAGATAAGGTTATATATATTAATAATGAACCACTTGGGGTTCGTTTGGCTTGTTATAGTATGTTTATTAACCATATAGTGTAAGAAAACAAGAAGACACAATAAAAGATAAATTATTTAACTTAGAGTTAAATGTAAATGATAAGGCTAAAATTGTAACATAAACTTGTATAAAACCTATTGGTTGAGAGGATTGCGACCCATACCCACTTTAGCTTCGAAATAAATCAATTTGGAGATATTATAAACCAAATATGCCTTTATTATAAAATAATATTTTAAGTTTTTCCTAAGGTGCCCCTCTCCTCCCTTATAAAAGGGCACCTCCTCCCACTTCTTTTTAAACAATTTTGTGCATTAAAGCTCAGAAAAACCCTGCCAATTTCCCTTCTCAACATTCCTAGAAACATTCTGGCGGTTCTGGTATTCTCAAAAGACCAACTCTAGTCCCTTAAGTGGATGCTTAAAAGAGGTGCGTCGAAGAAGAGGTAAACTCTTATACCGATTCTTTCAAGTTTATTTCATCTTCAACATATTATTCTTTAGTTATTTCATTATAAAGTAATAACATCAGTATAAATAATATACTGATTTGTTATTATAAAAATTAAACAACCCCATTTCACCTTCTATCAATCCTATAGAAAATGAAATCACCGCGCGTGCATATGTACGGAATACTGTCTCCACGCTGTAGTGTAATATGTTTTTCCACCACCACCTTACTTGGATGGGTATAACGGTGTAAAGAATGTATATATATATATAGTTATTATATCATCATACTGATTCTGAGATATTATATCATCCCCTCCAATTCAATTCAATAATTATGGGAATGATATCATCGCTCGTGCGTACATACGGATTACCGTCTCCACGACGCGATGAGATTCATTCTCCATGTAAACCACTCAAGAATGATTATAAAGTGTATATAATGAATAATAATGAAATATATGACATCATAAAGCTACTTTATTTGTGTATATATATATATGTCATCTACTTACTTCCATTCAAGTCAATAAGGAAAGGAAAACAGCATTCATGCGTACGTACGACCTACCGTCTCCATGAAAGGTGTATTTCATTTCATTTATCTATCTATTATATATATATACTGAATATATATGATATATAAATCATGATATAAATTATGGAAGTAAGTAAATCATCATATAAGTAATAATAACATCAATAACAACAAGTCCAAACACGTACGATAAATAAAATGATTTTACCCAAAACGCTACTTTAACATGGAATTTACAAAAGAACAGGTAATATAATGTCATAAGTGAACCATATATGATATCATAACAATGAATATGATTCTTTAATAAGTCAATGAAATTATGTAAATAATTATACAGGAGGTTCAGATACGTACAAAGCATATCAGACATAAGGTAAGGGATAACTTTTCCAATCTCGTTTTTACCTGAGATTTTTTTTTCATAAGTATTTACTGGGGTTATATTTATCATCCATGTACCTATTTTCTAAAAATGGTTTCATGTATGTTCAAAGTCCTTTTTACCCATTTTTGACTTTTACTACATGGTATGTAAGGAATCTTTCTTTTTTTTACGTTACGAGGTACTTTTTTTACTTGTCCGACAAAAGTACGAGGAGAATGTTTTTTTAACTTATACAGCATGAATGGATTTTTAGGGTTTCATAAAGCCTTATTTTCATGAAGATTCCTATACAATATTTCATGAAGATTTTCAAAAAAATCCTTTTATTTTAAAATTTCATGGCATTTTGTGAAAAGAATATGATTTTGAAGAAGGAAGCATATTTTCCTCAAGAATTCATTTCAAGTGTTTTATCAAAACTATTTTCCATCTAAGATGACATTATTTCATATGTGTATGTTTCAAGTATAATATCTCTATTATTTAAATGGTTTCACTTTTCTTATGATGAAATGATATCCATTTGTTTTATATGGATTATGTTATGATGAGATTATGTTTATGAAAACCATTTTATTCTTTGGGGTTTGATGAATGATTTATGTTTATGTTGTGGCACACGTAAGAATGATTTCATTATGAGATGGGTGGGACATATATCTCCCTCCAATTAATTGGGTAAAGATTTATATCTCATGAGATAGACATGGCTGGAATGGTAAGTTAATCCGGTTCAGTGTTATTGGACTCGAACGAGGAGTGAACTCGATTCAGAAAGGGACTTTGTCCACCAAGATGGTCTTGGCAGCAATTCCTTGGCTACTATGGAAATCATATCATGTTCTTAATGGTTTTACACTATTAAATGTTTTATTCCCATGATATTTTATCATGATTTATGTTCCATTATGATCTATTCCTTACGTACTACCATGTTTTATGTCATTGCTCAATATTTTGATGTTTAAACAGTATAATCATGTTTTTAAGTTCAAATTTATATGGTTTGTTTTATTCTCTCCATGCTTATCCTTACTGAGTATTTAAGATCACCCTTTTTATGTTTTCTTTTCCCCCAGGATTAAAATAAAGGTCTTAGGTATGTAAACAAAAAGGGGAAGATCGTTATGGGAGCTGTTGAATATCTTTCAACCTGATTAGAAGTTTATATTCCAAGTTTCCAAAGACACTAAACTATTACGGTCCTTGACTGTTTGTTTTTGTTATAAGTATTCTAAAAAATGTATTTTAATGTCCATGTACATCAAGCTTTGGGTCTCTACAGTTGGTATCAGAGGCAAATGAGGTAGGAATGAATCCGATCCTTGGGAACTACCACATGTGAGCATTGGAAAAAACATGGATCTCCGCCCAAGGGATTCATGAGGGAATGACTGCCACTGGAGATGGTGGTGTGTCCCGCTGAGGGGGTTTATCCACCCATAGAGTGCCCTAATAGGTATCAATTATAGTCCACTAGAAGTAATTCTAGACCGCTACTATTGGTATTAGAGGAAAGGTTTAGTCATCCTTTGGAAACTAGGATGCAAAAACATTAGTGAGATCCCTAGAGATATTTCTAAGGTATGTCTTGGGATGCCCCTAAGGTTAAGTATAAGTATAGGTTATATTCCTAGGATTATAGTAACGGTCATAGAATTAAACCTAAGATGTTATACATTGAAGGTACTCCCCCTTTATCATGTTGTTTTCCCTAGCATGATTTTTTCCTCTCAAACTATTCTTTTTGGATTTTAGACAATAGATGATACTCGAAGGAACCATGTTGATCAATGTAATGGAAAATGCAAAGATTTTACTATTGAAGAAACCAATGTTATGGGAGATGGAGTAAAAAATCTTATTGCTATACTTACATAAGCTATGAATCATTATAGACTTCCAAATGAGTAGAAAAGGGAAAAATATTCTGTTGAGTCATTCATGAGGCAACGCCCAACTTCTTTCATTGGGTATTCTGATCCACTTGTTGTTGAAAAATGGATTAGTACATTGAAATGATATTTTCCATACTTCTCTGTTCAGAACATGAAAAAGTCATTCTGGTTGTTTACCATTTAGAAGGTGAATCATACCAGTGGTGGACTCTAATTATGAATACAATCCCCAAGGTGAAATTAATTTCATGGAATGGGATGAGTTCAAGAACTTATTTTTCAATAAGTATTTCCCTCGTATTCTTCGAACAAAGAGGAAAAATAGTTCCTTGAGCTTAAGAAAAAGGATGATGAATCTGTTGGTATATATGAGGTGAATTTTACAAGGCATGCAAGGTATGAATCTTGCTTTATCATCCAACCTAAAAGTAAAGATGATCGATTCTTCAGTGGCTTAAAAGAAAGTATTCGAAGGGAATTAGTTATAAGAGACTTCAGTAGCTATGAAGAAATTGTGAGTTGTGCTATCATGGTAGAATTAGAAGTTGGTGTTACATATCCATCTCATGGTTTTGACAAGAAACGAAAGATGGAGTTCAAGGAGAAATCTCAGAACAATAGTGAAAAGAAGATGAATGTTTCTTTATGTGGAAAGATGCATGGTGGAGATTTCCTAAAAGGTACTAGAAAATGTTTTAAGTGTGGAAAAGACGGTCATAGAGAACTTGATTGTCGAGTAATGGGAAAAAGGTTGCTAATGATGTGAATAAAGAAAATACTACAGAGAACGCTCCACAAACACTTCAATTCTTCATGTGCAAGGAAATGGGGCATTATTCTAATAAATGCCCTAATCCACTTGATAATGATGATCAACGTGAGCAACCTATTAAGGCAAAGGATAAATGGAAGTCTCATGAGATCACTACTTGTGATGTTGAGTATGACAATGATGTTGTGTAATGATTAATTGTTTATGTAATGGGATTTCAAAATAGTATCATGGAATCTCATTTATGGTATTGTGGAATTTTGGAATATCTATGTATTGGTTTTCAATAATTATATGATAATGGTAACCATGAAAAAGTGACTTAAATATTTTTAGAAAGAAGATGATATGCGTATAATGAAGGGATAATGAAAAAATGAAATGAGCTCATGACTGATATAAGGACAAAGTTATATCATGGTTTGAGTATATAGAAATTTTTGGATTTTGGTATGTGGAAAGAGTTAACTTTTGATAGGATTCCTATTTTCACTAAGTTTCAATGGGTATTAATTTTTCAAGAGAATTCATGATTAAGGTATTCACATATTTGGAATGCGATCAAAAAGATATATCGGGGATAAATGATGGTATTCACATGCTTGGCAGATGACATTTCTAGTAATTTTTTTCTTTATACTATGATCTTGGATAGAAGTATTTTGGATAAGCATAAAGATTAGAATGAATTATGTTAGACCCAAGTTATTATTGTTTAAGGCTAGAAATTTTTTTGATATTATTTATGGAATGTCATAATTATGTAATTTTAGAAAAAGGACAACCTACAGGACTGAAGACAACCCGTCACGTTGGACAAAGATGTGGGAATTGAACCCACAACTGAAGTGCGGCAGACCCTTTTCGCCTACCACTGGCCTAAAGAAAGTCCCTGGTTATAAGAAACTAGTTTTATTTTATTAAGTGGTATGATAGATGAAGTATAAGTTCATTTTTGGAATCATATACGATTAACCACACCATAGATGGACTTATGTATATTTGATAACTTTTGCCAACCTTTTCTTTGAAACAGAAGGAATGATCCTTCATTCTATCACATGATCTGCTTACACTTCAAGAATAACAAATTCAACTTCATTTCTTTAAGATATGAAGTGGAAATTGTTCAAGGCACAGACAATAGTGAGATTGTACCAAAATCATGTATGTATTTCTTTTAATTCATCAACTTTAAGGAAATGATCTTGAAAACCAAAAATGATGTCTTAGTGCCCTTATATCCGATGAATCAGATGTTACCTTAGATCATCACAAATTTATGGCTTTGTGATTGTTGGATTTTTCATATCCATGTTCTCTACCACTCTCCATCATAATTTTATGGTTAGATTTCTCTTCCATATCCATATTTTAACCTATGTTATTCTATATGTAAACCTAGTGATTAGTTAATTGGGGTAATCGTTACATTTTATAATTTAGTTTTTAAAGTTCAGTTTTGGTATTCCTTTTTACGATGTGGGTTTCTATGAAAGAAACTTTCAAGTAGTAAACCATTTATAACCCCGATGAATTTCGAGGGCGAAATTCATTTTAAGGGGGGTAGAATGTATCAAACCGAGATTTTATGAGATATATTATTTTTAATTTCTTTGATTTGTTCTATTATACACTATACCAAGATTAGCTTGTACTATACGCAACACCGTATTAGCTTGCAGTATACACAACACTATTATTGGCTCGTGTTACACACAATTTCACGTTCGTTTTGCGGAAACTATTCTATGCAACATTAAGTATAGATTTTGTTTAATGTATAAAGGAAATAAGTTTTGATTATGTTATACACAACACCAAATGGATATTTCACTACACGCAACCCTGACTTGGCTTGCATTACACGCAATCAAGACCTTCCTCGATAGTGTGTGTAGTACGCAATACCGAGTTTCACTAAATAAGATATTATTATAATATTATTATGAACTAGTCGTTTGGAATAGTAATAACCAAATTTTAAAATTTTATAAATTTTATCTTTCAAAATGGACTTCATTTTTGGATTCAGAATATCGAAATTAGACTAGGGTTAATTTTTAGAATTTTTCTGAAAGCATTCAACTTCTGATGAATAGTGAAAACACTAGGTTACTATTTAAAAACCGACTTTTTATTTAAATAATTATTTATTTTATTTAAATTTATTTTAGGTAAAAATTGATACATAATACCTATATAAGTTCAATTTAATTCACTGGAGTCATTTTATAATAATTTTAGATATATAAAAATTTTATTGAACTTTTCACCGTCTTTTACCCACCTCCTAGGAGAATTTGAAAATTTACATAAAACGTAATTTTACCGCTTCTGTGAGTGGAATTCAAAAAATCCAAGTGACACGGTTAATTTCAAGGAGTAAAATGTGGTTCAATAAGATAAAAATATTTTTTGGTGAATAATAACTTTTTACTTTTATTTACCACGGTTAAAAGTAAATAGGGTAATTAAGGGTAAAAATGATATTATTATTACTCTAACACATGTCCTAATTATATTGGATAACTTTAATTCGACCAAAAAAACCATAGGAATATAATATTACCCTTTAGGCCCACATGGAATATATTAGGACATTTTTTTAAAGAATAGTTTAAAAAGTTAAAATCAAAGATTAATAACTAAAACATTTTTAATATAGAGTTATACATTAGATAAATTAGACTATAAATATTAATTAGAAATAGAAAACGATTTACTACATAATGGTATTTTATTTATAATTTATAGACATTAGATAATTTAATTTATTTATGACACGATGATGATGCAATAATTACCTTATTAACGAAATATTAACATAATTGATGTTATAAATACCCAAATAAATGTAATTTTAGACTTTTTATAAATTCCACTAATTTTTTAGGTTAATATGACATGTTATTATTGATTTAATTAACTTTTTTCGAACTAATCATTCTGTTAAGATTTTCACAAAAATCAATTACCAAATAGTGTCAAAATTGACATGAAATATTTTTTAAAACAAATATTATATTATTAATTGTTATTCTATTCATAAAAATCTAATTTTCAGACAAATGACTTATATAAGGTTATATATATTAATAATTAACCACTTGGGGTTCGTTTGGCTTGTTATAGTAAGTGTATTAACCATATAGTGTAAGAAAACAAGAAGACACGGTAAAAGTTAAATTATTTAACTTAGAGTTAAATATAAATGATAAGGTTAAAATAGTAACCTAAACTTGTCTAAAACCTACAGGTTGAGAGGATTTATACCCATCCCCACTTTACCTTCGAAATAAATCAATTTGGAGCTATTATAAACCGAATATAACTTTATTATAAAAAAATATTTTAAGTTTTTCCCAAGGTGCCCCTCTCATCCCTTATAAAAGGGCACCTCCTCCCACTTCCCTTTACACAATTTTGAGCTTTACAGCTCGGCCAAACCCTGAAAATTTACCTTATAAACTTCCCTAGAAACATTCTGGAGGTTCTTGTCTTCTCAAAAGACCAACTCTAGTCCCTTAAGAGGAAGCTTAAAAGAGGTACGTCAAAGAAGAGGTAAACTCTTCTACCGATTCTTTCAAGTTTATTTTCTTCTTCAACTTCTTCTTCTTTAGTTGTTTAACTATAATGTAATAACATCAGTATCACTAATATACTGATATGTTATTATAAACATGAAATAACCCCATTTCACCTTCTATCTATCCTATGGAAAATGAAATCACCGCGCGTGCGTACGTACGGAATACCGTCTCCACGCCGTGGTGAAATCTGTTTTTCCACCACCACCTTACTTGGATGGGTATAATGGTGTAAAGAATTACTATATATAGTTATTATATCATCATACTGATTCTGTGATATTATATCATCCACTCCACTCTAATTCAATAATTATGGGAATGATATCATCGTTCGTGCGTACGTACGGATTACCGTCTCCATGACGCGATGAGATTCATTTTCCATGTTAACCAGTAAAGAATGATTATAAAGTATATATAATGAATAAAAATGAAATATATGAAATGATAAATATACTTGATTTATTTATATTTATATATATATGTCATCTACTTACTTCCATTCAATTTAATAAGGAAAGGAAAACAACGTTCATGCGTACGTACGACCTACTGTCCCCATGAACGGTGTATTTCATTTCATTTATCAATATATTATATATATATATAATGAATATATACGATATATAAATCATGATTTAAATTATGTAAGTAATTAAATCATGATATAATTAATAATAATATCAAGAACAACACGTCCAAACACGTACGATAAATAAAACGATTTTACCCAAAATGCTACTTTAACAAGGAATTTACAAAAGAACGGGTAATATAAAGTCATAAGTGAACCATATATGATATCTTAACAATAAATATGATTCATTAATAAGTCAATTAAATTATTTAAATCATTATACAGGAGGATCAGATACGTACGATGCATATCGAACCTAAGGTTAGGGAATACTTTTCCAATCTCGTTTTTACCCGAGATTGTTTATTCGTAAGTATTTATTGGGTTATATTTATCATCAATGTCCCTGTTTTATAAAAATGGTGTCATGTATTTTCAATGTTCTTTTTACCCATTTTTGACTTTTACTACATGGTATGTAAGGAATCTTTCTTTTGTTTACGTTTCGAGGTACTTTTTTGACTTTTCCGACAAAAGTACGAGGAGAATGTATTTTTAAATTATACAGCAAGAACATATTTTTACAGTTTCATAAAGCCTTATTTTCACGAAGCTTCCTCTACAATATTTCATGACTATTTTCAATAAAATCATTTTATTTTAAAATTTCATGTAATTTTTTGAAAAGAAAATGATTTTGAAGAAGAAAGAATATTTTCCTCAAGAATTCATTTCAAGTGTTTTATCAAAACTATTTTCCATCTAAGATGACATTATTTCATATGTGTATGTTTCAAGTACAATGTCTCTATGATTTAAATGATTTCACTTTTCTTATGATGAAATGATATTTATTTGTTTTATATGGATTATGTTATGATGTGATGATGTTTATGAAACCCATTTTATACTTTGGGTTTTGATGAATGATTTATGTTTATGTTTTGGCACACATAAGAATGATTTAATTATGAGATGGGTGGGACCTATATATCCCTCCAATGCATTGGGTAATGATTTATATCTCATGAGATAGACATGGCTGTAATGTCAAGTTAATCCGGTTCAGTGTTACAGGACTGGAATGAGGAGTGAACTCGATTCCGAAAGGGACTTTGGAGAATTAGATGGTCTTGGAAGCAATGCCTTGTCTACTATGGAAATCATATCGTGTGCTTAATGGTTTGAAATAATTAAATGTTTTATTCCCATGCTATTTATCATGATTGATGTTCCATTATGATCTATGCCTTACGTACTGCCACATTTTATGTCATTGCTCAAGATTTTGATGTTTAAACATTATGATCATGTTTTTAAGTTCAAATATATATGGTTTGTTTTATTTTCTCCATGCATTCCCTTACCGAGAATTTGAGCTCACCCTTTTTTTGTTTTCTTTCCCCCCAGGATTAAAAGAAATGTTTTAGGTAATTAAAAAAAAGGGGAAGATTGTTATGGGAGATGTTGGAGATCTTTCAACATGATTATAAGTTTATATTCCATGTTTTCAAAGACACTAAACTATTATGGTCCTTGAGTGTCTGTTTTTTTATAAGTATTCCAAAAAACTATTGTAATGTCCATGTAAGTCAAGCTTTGGGTCTCTACACGGGTAATGGTCTGTAACCTCTAGCTCTTAAATTCTACTTGCGCAACAATGATATCACTATCACCCAAAAAATAGAATCCCATCCCATCTGTGCGGTGATATTGGAATCATCTGCTATGAAAATCAATTTGTGTTCTAACCATGTAAAACATATCCATACCCAAGATGACGTCATAGTATTCCATAGTGATGACCAAAAGGTCTAATCAGAACCTCTCCCCACCAAGAGATCGGTCACACTACCAGAATATAAAAGGTATAGAAGAAGAGTTCTCCATATGAACCTATAGATAAAGATGTTAGTATAAAGCCACAACTGGGAGCTCCATATCTCACTAAATAAGTAAATAGATAAAGGAATATGGCACAAATATATCTAATAATACTTAATTAAGAGTATAATAAACAAATATCATACCTCTAATCATCTAGTGGGTTGCTAGGACATATGAATCTATAGCCTGCAAATGTATTGGCCCCGACATCCATGTCCCAAATTCTCATGTGGGATTCTAGGTAATGGTAGGGGAAGTTGATAATAATGTCATGAACCACCTGGAACTAATCCTTGTAGATCCCCACCTACTCCTTTTCAAGTTCAGCCACCCTTGGGCCAACCCTTCCCTCGCTTGGGAGATTCGTGATAATGGTGCCACCTCTATCATGCTGGTCCATCTGCTATCTTCCTACCCTCCTCAGAACATTTAGTCATGAAATCACATGCCATGTGACCTCTACCCTAAAATTCAAATATCTAAACATCTCCAGGATTTTCTGGTCCCTAGTATTGTCACTGAATAAGTGCCAGAGTTTGATCATTGTAGGATCTCTTATGCCGAGATCCCATCGACCAACACCTGCTAGCTACTATAGAGCCCTTAACCCCGTAACACCAACTTACATCTCTAACCTTTTTATGTACCTATAATAAGAGCATCTCTATCACCTGTTACTTCTAAAAAATCCTAGAATATGTTATAATGCACAAGGGAACAACATTAGAACATATATCTCTACAAAGGCCCTTCTCAAACTTATGTTCCTCAAAGTATCCTTCTCAAATCATGTTGAGGGTATGCCACTTACGGTAAGTGAAGATCACAGTGCACTCTAAATACATCATCCCTACTGAATGAAAATATAGAATCTCTTGAGTCCAGATTGAGCATAATAATGATGGGTATTACTCATCATGAAACAACTATCAGATGTCAGGCCATGAGAGTGTCAAATCCTCGTGAAAATATATTACTAGATTCCACCAGAACCTAGATGCTCCGTGGGAGAGGGTATCCACTAAAGATACCCCCTGATCAATCAGTGTCTAGATAATCCTAAAAACATGGATCATTACATGTATCCAATCCTCCACTGTCAAGGGATCTGGCTTGCCATAGAACCTTAGTGCCCTCTGGCATTGGAAATCATAGAGTGTGCTAAGACTGTAAGGATACTCAAAATTATCTATTGGTATGATATGTTACTTGATAGGTGAGGGTTATTCTACATATCCACCTGGAGGAAGAACCTCATGCGATGACACCATAAACTAAGGCCTCATAACTCTTCAGATCATAATCAACATCCAGAATTGTAACCTAGATGATTATCATTGTTGAGGCATCCCTAAAATTTAATCAATATGTATCATTACTAGATGAACATATATAGTCCTGGGGAGATGAATCATGATGGATAGTCATTGTATTAATCTTATATGATGCATGTACCATTGACCATTGGAACCAATTTCTCAGTTTACTGAGTCAACAATAAGGTGGTCAGAGTAATAATGTCAGAATACATCGACAATTATAATAAACTATGTTACCTATCCAGAGCTACACACTTGAAATAATTTGAAACCATTTCCATAAATCCCAACCAAATACTCATAAAGGGACCATTCAAAACACCTTTATAAGGAATTAACTAACTTTGATACTAGTCTTTCATGACACAACCCAATGGGGCTTGAGTCAAAACTACCTCAAGCTTTTCTCTACAGGAAGGGGCTTTCGACAAGTGTTGAAAGGAATAACTAATATGGGAGGATTTTTCCTAATGTACTTACACACGCACACACCCGACCATCCCATTTTACAAGTCAAGATGAATAAAAGAAAATGATTCAACATCATGTGTAAATTGAAAAAATACTGTAAATTGAAAATTGAAGAGGTAAAAATATAATCCCAACTAGAAAGATGTCCCAACCTATAAAAAAGGAAAATTAAAGTGCTGAGAGATCCTATCTCTAGATATATAAGCCTCGACCACAATATAGAGTCAAATTCACCATACATCCCAATGATCCTATATAATCACTACTCACCTATCCGTATTTTTCATAAGACATGACACGTACATGAAAATCCCACACTAGGGTGAGTAAATACATACCTTGTAGGATGCCCTGAAATGGGAAGTGGGATCTAGAAGAGACAAGAAAGGATTAGACCTATCAATCCATAATAAGAGTGTGAAAACATCCAAAAAATGGATACTGATATATATATATATATATTTAAAAAAGAAGCCAAAATTAGAGTTAAAGGGGATCTTCATCTCAAAACCCATATTTGGAAAGAGTTACATCAATTTTAAAAGTTACATAAATGTTTCCCAACATTTCATGCATCTATATAAAGAAGCATCCCAGTCAAGACACACCTCTCCACTCTAAAGCATAGTTGAGGGGCCAAAATATTTATGTAGAGGACCGAAGCTCAGGTACAACTGGAGTGAACCACTTGGGTGTTGGAGGACCTATGCACTGAATTCACCTGAGGGTTCCACTACGATAGTTGATAATAGACCCATACCCTGCCCAGTAGATGAGTTCTAATCTAGTGGTCAAGGACCCATACCCAGATACCACAAGAGGGTGCCAACAAAATAACAGATAGAGGACCAATTCCCTACCCAATATAAGGGTTCCACTCTATTAGTCAATATAGGACCAATGCCCTACCCATTAGGAGGGTTCCACTCTGATAAAAAATTAAGGATCCATTCCTTACCTAGTAGAAGGTTTCAAATATAATAGTTAATAGAGGACCTATGCCTTACCATGTAAGAGGGGACTACTCTGTGGATGGATGGATGACCCATTCTCTTTCCCAACATAGGGTGACATTCAAATCTCTCTAATGATGCTGATCAATCACTGCCATTGTTGAGAATATCCTAATGAAGTGAAATTCTTATAACATCTTGCATAAAATCTATTAATACATCACTAAGGCCACCATCACATTATATGTAGAAAAAACATTCAATATAGGCTACTCAAGAGACAAATTCCATGTAAAAACAATTGATATATGAGAGGTGGAAGTTTCCTAATAAATAAAGTGGGGGTATATGGTGTGTAAGGGTACCCACACAAAGTGTTTCCCTGCTCTAATTCTTTGATTTTACATCACCAATACACAAAAATATTCCCACATAGCCTAAAAAGGTTTGTAGGTGGATTAACATCATGTCTCAGATAGATAGGTCTAATATGGGCTCTTCAGGTTGTTTCTGGGTAACACTTCCCATGCCCATGTACTTTAGTAGACAAAGTGTTCTCTAGAACGGGGTTTCACCCATCTTTTTCAGGCTATGAGTGTCTACTTTGGTTGTGTGCCAGTGCATATAATATTCCTATGCATGACCATTTTTATTTACTACCATAGTTCATGTTGGGTATGCACCCCTGAGTCACACGACATGTGGGGGTCCAACAAGTCATGTGATATTTACCTCTCCTGAAACACTATTTTCCATAGCCTGGGGGATACATGCTGTGTGTTATTGTAAACTAAATGGTGTGTAGTTAAAATTTTCCTTGAACTCATAGAATATACATGAAGTTCTGGATTTGGATCCTCTACTTCCTAATCCACCATTTGACCATGTGTAAATGGTGGAATCTTTCTTTAATGGTCGATTCATGCCCTCTGGTGGACTAAAATAGAATCTCTGGCCCTTATACATGAAATAAGTATGCACCGAAGAACCCCATAAAACCTCCCATTGTCTCAACAATATTCTAATCCATGGTGTAATTGCCTTCATCCTACTATCTATGCAACACCATCACTGATTCATCAATAAATTCATCGCTCATGAACCCTCTATGAATCTAGGGGTCCAATCACACTTGGTCCGGCCTGACATTGTCAAATCGATACACCATAGATCAATCAATAATGAATTCAAAGAAATATTTGGAAAACATTAACAATAAAAAAGGTTCAATGACCATTTGCCAATTTTTTTTGTCTAATTTACACAATTTATGGAATATTTTTCTGGAAATATGGCATAATGGATATATATTAAAGAACCAATTAAAAATCAGTTGGCCAACACATGAAAAGTTTCATAACAATTGCATACAAAGATAAGTAAATTACCATGATCAATATTTTAATAAAATTGGGTAGATTCTACAAATGATGAGTTCCACCTAAATTCACATCATACTTTGATTAATAACACTATCACAAAGGAAGTAGAGAAGTCATTGCATCTACTAAACCTTAATTTGACTAGATCCAATGGATCATTATCTTCTAATCTCGATTCGCTAGAGGGGTGGTTTAACTCTCCTCTCAATGGTCCTAGAGCCATACAACTAACCCTGTAGATCTTCCATAATGGTGCCTATATAGAGATATCTGGTTAAATATGAATGATATATTATGTTTCATTTTAATAAATATTAATTAACTTAATTTTATGAAATGATATTTATTTTATTCACGAGTTTAGGATTGTCAGGTCTGTACTAATAATTATATTATTATTTAGACATGGTATTTCTAGTGATTAAGAGAATAATACAGGTCATTTTTGCGATTAATTATCCTCTAACAGGGCACTATAAATACAAATTTATATCCTTTCCTAGGGTTAGACATGGTTTCAACCTACACTCCCACTAAAAATATTCTCTTAACTCTATAGAAAAATTCAATTGAACTCACTCTTGAACTGAGAGCTTCCACCCACCTCTTTATCTCAAGAATTAAGAATAAAAAAAATCATCCAGGGTTTGTGCGATGATTAATGGGATAAATGTAGGATAATAAATACTCTCTTAGTAGTAATAGGAGTACATTCGATGATGCTTCGAGATCATATGAGCACATTTGGATCACAATTAGAGGGATTCTACTTTGGATCATATCGATGAAATTTTTGTATAACATAGGAGTTGTTCAAATGATCAACATATTCTATGAAGAAATAATTATCAAGACAAATTTAATTATTAATTTAAACTATTCAAAAATTAATTGTCAAAATGATGCTCTCTTCTTGGTTATGAAACCTGTGTAAATTAATATTTAGATCAATTCATTAGTCATGATGTTTCATATTATATTCATCATGGATTATTCATTTATTAAAACAAAATATTAGGTTGGAAAAACCAAAATAGGAACTTACTTTATGCCTGAAACCTTCAAGTGGTATTAGAGAGGTCTTATTCAAATTTATAATTATTTATTAATCTTTGATTGTTATTGAAATTTAATGTTAGTGTTCATCTCTGTTTTAATCATGTTCTATATCTTAACATTAAGATATCTGGTTTTTCATATTTTTTCTCAATCATATAAAAAAATGATTTAAAACCATATGAATAACATCTAAAAAACCAATCCAGAGGTGCTAAGTAATCTGGCTAGATAGTCTGGGACAATTTAATGTGTTGGACAAAGGAACAAGTTTTTTACCCATGTTCAATGCACCAAGATGAGAATTGGATTTAATTCTGAATGTCATACATCAAATAACATGTGGTGTAATAAAAAAAATTCTTATTTATTAGGTTCGGGTGAAACAAATATTTCTATAATATACATCGGGTAACTCACTTTCAGATCATGTAGTCCTTGTGTTTCCACCGTAGAAAATGAAGAGGCAATGATTCATAGTGTATTAATACATGAAGCATGTGATTAGAAGACATAAAACAAGGAGTATATTTGATTTATATCTAGTTCATATACACCGTGTGTCTCATATAAATCCTTGGTCTACATACCAACCCAGTCCCTAAGCATGTTTCGTAGATAGAAGACGAAGTGGCATATATGATATGTAGTTTTATAATAAAGTACTTATATCGTACCTAATTACATGGAAAAGTAAAATCAATTCATCATTCCATCTAATCTTACAAAAACATGTTTTTTTTCATTTATTTATAGTACACTCCAATTGGTTGGTTTTAAATATATTAAATTCTTAATGATTTTCTGTATAATTTTTTGGAAATAAATGTTGTGTATGGTCATCACACGTCGTGTACTCCCTGAATATTAATGGAATTAAGCTTTATGTAATTTAAATTTTTCTTTGATTTATTTATTGAAAATAAAAACCATATAAATACATAACATTTTGTGTGTGTTAGAATTATTGTGAGTGAAAAGTACATGATAAGGGCCATGTTGGGTAGTTCAAACATGTAAACACTATGTTTCCTCCATGTACACATCCTATAAATAATTAATTATACTTTTTATGTTTAATTTGATTAAAATTATATGAAATAAAAATCTCAATGACTGAATGGATTTAATTAAGATAAAATAATTAATTGATTAATAATGATAATTAACTGACCTATACAAGTTTTATCTTAATGAAGAACTATTAAAATAAATTCCATTTTTTAAATGTGTGTTTATGCATGAATTAATGATTTTGATCGTGAATGAACTATTTATGGAATCAATTTTATTTGATTTAATTATTTCATCAGTTTTTTCAACTTTTATCATTAAATTAAAATAATATCCTATAGTCATCACCTCCTTTAATTATGTAAGGACTTTCATGTCAATGATATCTTTTAAATAAACCACGAAACCGTTCCACTTATTTCCCTCACATGCATGTGAGTAAAAAATATATAAGGTTAATGATCCTAATCTATTAAAGGAATTTAAATACATATCTAAGGAGAGATAAACCTTGGTGATACATAGGATAGTGGTGGAATTTCAAAAATCATACCATGACTGGATCGTATAGTTTTTCCACTAGGGTAAATGGGTTTTTAATTTTATACCCAATAAATAAATTGGTAGATAAAGACTATGATCATGTCACACATATTATTGTATTTTTATTCATGGTTATTTACTTTATGGATTCTTTATCAAGATCACATAAATTAATTAATTAAATGACAAGAATTATTAGATGGAACAAAATAAAAGGATTATGTGTAAATATATTTTTCGACATATGGTTATTCACTTAAGTAAAATCCACTTAAATTTTAACAAGTATTGTCAAAGTATAAAATATAATGATTTTTACATAATAAAAAAAATCATTCAATAAATTATTAAGTTAGAATAATCCCTATATTATCTAAATTAAGATTCTATTATATCCAAAGTGTTAGTTCATGCCTTTTTCATGGCACTTTTAATTATAATAAACACTTAGAAAAGATAGAGGTTTAACTTTACCTGAACATTATTGTATTTAATAATCTTAGTCTATTCAATAATTGTTTGGAGGAAAGTGTTAGGGAAATATGATTCATGATTTCTAGATTGGGGAGTCAACTCAATGGATCAAGGAGATCCAAGCTAGTAGTTGACATGACTTCCTACCTAGACACATTATTATAATTTTCTTGGACTCTATCTGGATAAAAAGAATGAAAATGTGGATCCTTTCCACTTTGTTAACCATGAGATAAGACATTTTGAGTCTAAAAATAGGGTATATTGAGACTTGATAATGTAGTTGGAGGAAAATAAATATAATTTTTTTTCATTTAATGTATTTTATAAATCAAATAAAGTACTTATTTTTTGTTTTATATTATTACAGTAAAATTGAATGTTCATTGAAAATGTTATCCCTACTATCAGTACTCAATAAATATAATCTATTTAATATTAGTAATTTATTTTAATGATACAAGTTCTTGTGAATTGTATTATTTATTGAATAAAAGATTTACATGTGAGAATCCCTCATTTATGATATTCCTACTAAGGAAGAAAGTGATAAAGAGTTCCTTATGTACAAAAAAATTGAATGACGTACTATATGTTCATTTTTATTCTTTAATTATTTAATAAATAACTCATGTAATATCATGGGATCATGGATGTGTATAGTACGATGAAACATATTTGTGATCATTATTAGTATAGAGATAGATAATAATCATTTGATATCTTCAAGGAAATCTTCTTGATAATAATTAGAGAGGGAGCTTCAGTTGGACCTCATGTAGTCAAAATGATTCATAAATTGAGTGTTTAAAAATTCTAGTGTTTAAATTACCTAATGAATTATGCACTGATATCATCCTTATATAACTCTCTCAGATATTTTAAAAAACTATTTTTAATTTTAATAGGAACAACATAGAGTAGTGTATGTAAATATCCTTACTCTACATATCCATGTTGAAAGGAAAAAACACTAAAATCCTTCCACCCATACGGTGAACCGGAGGAAGGGAAAAGGGAAATACCCCTCAGACAAAATCTAAGGAAGATATGCAGAAAAATACCTATAAAATAAATATCCAGGGGAAAACAAATGAACACGACAATATTTTCATCTTAGGTGGTAAGAAAGGACGTTGGAAGAAAAAAAAATCTAAACCGAGGAAGAAGTAATACATAACATCTACTTTAATTATATTCATCATCATTAATAATAAATTTATATTACTTATTGTGTAATATAAAAAAATAGTTATATATCTAAATTCATATATAATAATCATGAATGTGGAGAAACAATAATAGAAGTTTGTTGAATTCTAAAAGAATCTAAATAAGGGTGATTCCTAGGACAATATACAGAAGTGGAAAACTCATTAATTTCCAAATAGATTCATGAAAAAATATTTTTTATATTTATTACTACCATAAATTTAGTTAGTGTTTAATTTTACATGAACAAGATGTTGCTTAATATTTTGAATATATATTGTTATGGTATTTTTATACTCAATCAATTACTCAATAATTCTTGAATAATATTTTTCTAAGATTGATAATTATTGATAAATATAAATATAAGTCTTATAATACCTCATTATGGATAGATAATTCATTATTACATATAGATTATATTAGTTGAAATGTTTGTTGGATAAGGTTATATAGAATAGGCACAAGAGGGGGGTGGGGGGGGGGGTGAATTGTGACTTTAAAATTTCTTTGTGAAACTTGATGACAACCAATTATGTCCTCTATGTTTAATAGAATGTATTATTTAGATGAAATAAACATACATAAGGATGCAAATATTTATAGTGGTTCAGTTCACAAATATCCCCTAGTCCACTCCACTAATTCACTTCTCTACGAGCATGATGATTTTCAATTTTCAGTCCACTTTTCACAAGACCATTCACAACTGAGTGTAGGAAGTTGAAACCTTTACAACGCAAGGCTAAAAACCAAGCCTTATTATTCTAAACATATAACTAGTAAACCATCTTAGTATGAGAAGCCGGTACTGAGAATAAAAAATCATTGTTTTGAAAAATACTTTCTAACTATTCTTCACAGTTGTAGCAGTACAAAACTGGCAGTAAGTAGATCATATTTTTCAGAAAGGATTTTCATCAGGAAAGAGCAATTCTGAATCAATCGGGTTGCAATTGATCTTGAAATATATTCAGCAACAAATCAGTAGTAGATTCACGATTGATATCCAATGTAGAATAAGTAAATATTCAACGTTTCTCCTTCTAATATAAAACAGAGTCTGATCATTCTTTATAACAGCAGATCAGTAAAACATATTTTGAATGAATTAATGTATCTCTATTTTTATGAGTCTCAAATATCTTTGTAAAATGTATCTTTATGCTGGAGTATTATAAATCTTGTATTCACCATGTATTAAAGAGTTATATCTCCATAATCAGATGTATATAATATATAAAACTAATATGAGAACTTTCTTCATAAAATTCAGATCCATAAAGGTCTCCTGATAGATTGCGATATTCAAATATTTGAAAATAGTCTAGTAATAAGTTCTCTAAATAATTGGTATGAAATCCTACCATTATATTGATCCTTTGAATGACATAAAAATGGTATTTAATCAGTCAAAGATGATCTTAATAATTGGGATTTGAATCAGTCTTGAAATCAGCCTAATATTTCGCAAAAGACCATTGTATGATAATGTCTTAAAATCAAATCTCTGACGCTTGAAGTAGTCAAACATAGGGTTCTTCTTATAAGAAATACAAATGTAAGTTTGATCACAAATGTAATGTTGATCACAAACGTAAGGTTGATCATCCATAATTTTCCCTTCGACTTCAGAACATATGGTTCATGATCCATACTTTTCTTTGCTTCTGAACACAAGTTATATGATCCATACTTTTTGATAAAGTGAAAGGTTCATTACAAAAGTAGGGTTGATGTTCCATACTATTGAGAAGCAGACGTAAGATTTCATACATACGTAGGGTTCTTCATCCATATTTTTCTCATATAAAAAACATAATGTTCTTCCCAAATGTAAGGTTCTTTTATCATACATTTCTATCAACGTAAAATAAATATAGGGTTTAATCCTTATGATACGTTCTCTAATGTATGGAATAAATAGGGTTTCCAGAACACTTTGAATAGCTTTCTGAACACTTTGAAAAATATTATATGCAGATAATAATATTTAAAATTATTCCAAATTTATGAATATAAAGAATAATACTTTCCTGAAATATACATTAAGTAAAATTACTAGAAAAAATAAGGGTGTTTGTAAGCATTAAAATTATCATAAAAATATAGACAATTGTTGAAACAATAAATGATCAATAATATCCCCCCTTTTGATGATCACAAAACCCTTAAAATTAATTTCATAACATTATAATTTTGAAATGATAAAAATAATATTTAATTATTTCAAAATAATATTCTGCCTTTAAAAACATCCAAATTTCTTGTTTTGTAAAATCCTAATTTCTACCATTTTTTAAAATATTTTATACCCTTTATAAATCATAAATCAAAATAAAATGTTGTGTTTATCCAAATGTTTTTCCCTTTTTGTGATATGAAAAATGAATATAGAAAAAGGAATAGAACATAATAATGTAGCATTGAACTGTTACAAAATTTTATGATAAACTGTTTTTCAATAATTGAATCGTGACTACTGGAATTATAATATAGATAGAAATATTATAACATAGATAAAAAAATGAATTTAAAAAAAATTATTGGTAACACATATACAGGTACATAAATGAATAGGAATAACGGTTGTTTGGATAAGAAGGTTTGAAAATGGTATTTCATCAATTTTTAATAAGTTGTTTCAATTCTTCCAACTTCAACCTTATCCTTTTCATAATTCCATATCCCATATAAATTATCAAATCTATTCCTTCTCGAGTTAAATGAAGTTATTCTATTAGATTCACTCTGAAAAACTCATGTTACCATTCTACTTTTTCCATAAACTGATTTATCTTCTTAGTGAATTTGTTAATAAATTCTCTAATTTCTAGTTCACCTGAGGAGATCTTCTCAGCAAGATTATTTTGATTATCCAGAAGTACTATCAAAGGGTCATTATTACACTGTCAATCATACAATCTGTCATTCATGTTGTTCATTAATGTTGTAATTCCTTTAAACCTTTTGATAAAATAAGATGAAGTACCAGATATAATTTATTTATTGATTCTAATAGTTTCGAAATATTTCCCCATAAAAACTTTTAGTTCTACAAAATCTGATTTCATAACAACATCAGATTTTAATATTACAACTTCTTCCAACATTTCATTCTTAAATCCTCAACTTCCTTTTTAGAAATAGAAGTATCTTTAAACTTTTGATACCTTTTCTTTTCCTTTTATAAATCTATTATTAAATCAATGTTCCAAGATTGAACTCTGTTAATCATTCTAACTAGATCATCAACATGATTATTCATGGAATCAGAGGCACTCTGTCCTTTTTTTATAGGTTGGTTTACCAAAACTAGTGGTAACAATTGATCATATGATCTTTCTTCTCTATTCTTCTATTCCGGGATTTCACCTAACTTCACTCTAGAGTCCTTAACTGACTCCTCAATAGATAAATTTTCCTTGAAAACTTCTGTTTGAAATTCAGAAAGATTTTCTTCTTGAATAGGGTCTTCTTGTACTGGTTCTTCCTTAAACATAACAACAGTAATCTAATGAACAAATTGCTCCATTTCTTGTGTTTTTTCAACAAGAGCCACTTCTTTAGTTTTCGGATCTTCCTCTGCCTGAGGCACAATTTCCGATTTTGTGTGAGGTGTAGCTTCCACTTCTTGAGGCACTATTTCAGTTTCTTAAGGAACATTTTCATATTTCCTTTCCCCTTGTAACGATTCACTCACAGACTTGTAAATTAATAGATCTCTTGTTTCTAGTATAGTCTCTGAAGAAGGTTCCTTAAAATTATTATTTTTCTTGAACTAATAAGTCCTACCTTAATTCCTTCATTAGTAAGTGTATCTTATATTGAAAATATGAGCCTTCTTGATGTATTTTAATCTTCTTCGGTTTTGTATTCAGCTATTCCATCCTTTGATTTAGCTAGTTTCTCCCCTGAGTAGAAACTTTATTCTCATTAGCTCCAACCATCATGATTTTTCTATTAGCAGTACTCCCAAAAATCCTATTTTCCCCAATGTTATATCATTAAACACATTTCTATGATGGAATTTGAATCACGCATCAACTAGTCTGACCATATCCATCTTAAACAACAATTTGAGATAAATCTCCCATAAGGATAAAAATTCAGTTGAGCATTTGGTTGAAAACAATAATACATATATGTAATTATATATCATGGAAAATTCATCTTTATTTCACTTAAGAACAATAACATTATATACATATCCGTAAAAATAATCTTCTCCATCTCTGACATTCTTGGAGCAATCTCAGTTTGAATAAACATAACCAATATTTTCTGTTCTATTACTCAATCCTTTACAAGAATTTTTCAAATGTTAGTAGAACCAAATAGAAATGACATGATATCCCATGACTTGTGTTCCTTATTTACAATATATTTCAAATAAAAATGGAAAACTCTCTTGTGAGTGCAGTTCAAAATCCTCTCTATTTCAACAAAGGAGATCAATAAATTTCTATCCTCTATTTTGATGATTATCGAATCCACCATATCTCCCAAACTGAACTGAATAGATTTATAAAAACTTCTCAGCTCTAACTCTTAGCCGGAATTTAGTGTAGTCTTCACTGAAAAGATTTTTGATATTTTAAAAATCTAGGGATTTTTTTAGCATTATATTCTTCTGGTATAACCACTCTAAATTGATTACCTTTCCCTGAAGGATTTTTTTGTCCAGTAGGGAATTTACTCTTAGCATCCCTAGTTTTTCCTTCCTTGATTCTCTTTGTCTTTTCCATTTCTATTGAAAAACTTTGACGGTATGAAGTTCAAGGGTTTCAAAGGTGGAATAAAAGGTAGATGAAAGAGGTACAATTTTCCAGTGTTTCAAACGGTTTGGGAAATGAGCGGGTTTTGAATTCGAAATGGCTTCTAATAGAGCCTCTATTACTATGTCATTACGTACAGTAATGAAGAAAAAAATATTAAAATAAATTATCTCATTTGCGGCGTATTAAAATTTATTACTGAAAAATAAAATTTTAACTTATTTAAAAGATAAGTAACTAAATTATTTTAAATAGTAAATAGAAATAATGTGATCAAATAAATAAAATTAAAATTAAAATTAAATAATATTTATTTAAAATTAAATAAACCTAGCCCCCCTTAATAAAATCAAAATGCGCAGTTGAGAGTGGTTTGGTAAAAATATCAGCTAATTGAAATTCGGTACTTCTAAATTCTAAAAATATATCCTTTTTAAGAATAGAGACTCTTTGGAAATGATGTCTAATATCAATATGATTAGTTCTATAATGAGTTATAGGGTTTTTTGAAATATTTATAGCATTGTTATTATCTCATAAAATAGCTGTATTATTAAAATTTAGTCTAAAGTCCATAAGTGTGTTTTTCATCCACAAAACATTTTCATAAAAACTACCTACAGATAAATATTTTTCCCCGGTAGTTGACAATAAAACAGTGTTGTTTCTTATCTGACCGTGACACTAAAGATTTTCTTAAAAAGTGACAGGTTTCAATGGTGATTTTTATATCTAATCTACAACTTCCAAAATCAGCATCTGAATATGAAATTAAATTAGACTTTTATGTTTTTGGATAATGAAGAGATTCAAAAATAGTTCCTTTAGAATATATAAAAATTATTTTAACAATAGTAAGATGATATTATTTAGGATTTGATTGAAATATTGCACAATGACATAATAAATACATAATATCTGGCCTGATAGTAGTAAGATATAATAAACTATCAATCATACATATATATAAATTATTGTCCACTGGGTTTCCAGCTTCCTCCAAATCAAGATTTTTATTATTATACATAGGATTTGCATATGTCTTTCTGTTTTGAAGTCCAAATTTCTTTAGTATATTTTCAATGTATTTTGTTTGATTCAAAATATTTCCAAAATCATTTGGATAAATTTGAAGTCCTAAAAATAAATTTAGTTCTCCCATCATAGTAATTTCAAATTAATTTTGCATTAAATTTGAAAACTCATGAAAAAGTTTTTTATTAGTTGATCCAAAAGTTACATCATCAACATAAATTTGAAGTAATAGAATATTAGAGTTTATAGTTTTCTTGAAAATTGTTGGATTTTGCATACTAATAGTAAAATCATTTTAAGAAGAAAAGAACTTAATATTTCATACCAAGATCTATGTTTTTGGTTAAATACATAAAGATCTTTAGTATGTTTAAAAACAAAATCTGGTTTTTTAGATTTTTCAAAACCAGTATGTTTCTCAACACAAACTTCCTCATTTAAATTAACATTTAAAAAGGTAGACTAGAAATCAATTTGAAAAAATTTAAAAATCATATGACATGCATAGGATAAATTTATTCTAATGGATTCTAATCTAGCTACATGGGAAGAGGTCTCATCATAATCTATTCCCTCTTCCTGATTATATACTTTAGCTACTAATCATTCTTTATTTCTAGTTATAATTCAATGATAATATTTTTTATTTCTAAATAACCATCAAGTTTATATAACTGGATAGTTCTTGGATTTTTTAACTAATTCCCAAACTAAATTTCTTTTTAGTTGATTTAGTTCTTCTTGCATTGATATCATCCAAATTTAATCATCTAATTATTCTTCTATAGACTTAGGTTCTAATTGGGATAGAATGGAAGAAAACACAACGAGATTTACTACACTTATTATAGTTTTTGTTTCCATCTTCAGGTCTCCTATAACAGTATCAAAAGGGTGATTCTTTAGGGTTCAAGACTATCTAGGAAAAACTCTATTAGATTCATCAGTGTCACGTTCTTCTAAACTGGACTGAATTTTATTTATATCATTTTCAAAATCAACTTTTCGTTTTTTAAGTCTCATGTTATAATTAGGTCAAGAATCATCAATTTGGTCTTTTTCTTCAACAAAAAGGCCAGATTCATCAAATTTCACATGAACTGATTCTTTAGAATCCTTGAATTTTTATTAAAAACTATATAAGCATTGGAGATAGAAAAATATCCTATGAAAATGACTTTACCATATTTTGGATCAATGTTTCCAATATTGTCCTTGGTGTACAAGATATAAACCTTTCATCCAGAAACATTAAAGTATTTTACTTTTGGTTTTCTTTTATTCCAAAGTTAATAGGGTGTATTTTTTAAAATTTTCTAATTATAATTGTATTGATTATATAGAAGTTTGTTCTTACAGCTTCTGCCTAGAAGTAGGTATAAAGACTATATTCATTTACCATAGTTGTATCCATTATATGAACAATTCAATTTATTCTTTCAAAAATTCCATTTTCTTGAGTCATTCTTGGTGAAAAGAAGGTGTGTTTGATACCCATATTTGAGAAAAAGGTATTAAATTATAGATTATCAAATTCTTCAGTGTGATCAATTCTTAATGAAATTATTTTAAACCCTTTTTCATTTTGAACAATTTTTCAAAAACATTCAAATACAATAAAAGTTTCATTTTTATATTTTAGAAAATAAATACATGTAGATCTAGAATAGTCATAAACTAAAATATATACATATAATTTAACAGCCAAACTTTTTATTCTTGAAGGTAAAAAGAGATCCATGTGGATAAGTTCTAAAGCTTTATATGTAGCAATTTTTTTAATTGATTTGAAGAAATATTTTTGTTGCTTTCTAATTTGACATGCATCACAGAATCTGCTACTATCAAATTTTAGACTACGTAAATTAGAAACTAATTGTTTCTTAGATAAGTTATGTAATGAATAAATATTTCAATGTGCAAGTATTCTATTCTAGATCAAATATTCATTTATTTTAGCAATTAAACAATTTACTTTTTATTTACCCAAGGAATTTAAGTCTTGGTTAAAAACATTTTCAATTATTGGTTCTCTAAATTTAAGCAGATTTTCTTTAAAAATCGAACAACAACTGTTATAAAAATCAAGAAAATAACCATCATCAAAAAGTTGAAAAATTATTATCAGGTAATGTTTCAATCCTTGTACATAATGTACTTTTTTGATTAAGATTGTTTATGTATCTCCAGCGATTCCAATACCAATCATTTTTCCTTTAGCATTGTCACCAAAGGTGACTAATCCACTATACTTTTGAGTTAAGGTGTTGAAGTTTAATGAGTTTCCAAAGATATTCCTGTAGCATCTACAGTACATATACCATATTTATTTTCTACTTATGTGACCTACTTCTTGAAAATAGATTTAAACAAAGGTTTTTTTGGTGCCCATATTCTGTTGGGTCCAGTAGTATTAGTTAGCAGTGATATAGGAATCCAGATTTTCTTTATTTTTCTCTAAAAATTTGATTCAAATAAAATATTTTAAATAAAGGTCTTTTTAATTCTACTTATTTGGGGATTTCTTAATTAAATGTTTTTTGTTATGTGACCCTTTTGTCCACAGTAATTTAAAATTAAACTTTTTAATTTTGAAACAAATAATTTTTGTATAGTTTAGGTTTCTCACTCTACTGCCTATTCTATATCATTCTTTCTTAATCGAATTCTTACCAATAATTTCATTTAAAGTAATTTCTCCTTTTATAAAAAAGAGAGATTAATTTTTTTAGGTTTCTAATTTATCTTCCAGTGTTTTGATCTTTGTTTCAGGATCTTCACTATTTGGGTAAGGTGAGTTATATTTCTCAATTAAATCTTGATGTTGTTTTAGTAATGTGTCTCTTTATCCTAAAACTACATTGTGAATGTTTTCAGAGATATTTTATTTTTTAATAAAGAATCATATTTCTCTTCTATCATATTGTAGTAAGATGCACGTTTTTCATTAGAACTACTAGAGTTAGAGTTATAATTGGAAGAGTAATTAATATTTTACCTTTTCATATTCACCAAGAAGGAACATGTTTGCCTTTAAGTTTCCTTCTTCCTTTCCTATGTTAGACTTTGATGAGCTGCTGGAGTCTTCAGAAACACTCCATATAGCATTCATTTCTCTTTTATATTTTTGATCATAATTATTAGTTTTGAAAAAATTATTTTTCTTTTATCCTTTTAGAATAGGATTGTCAGGTCTTAGGTGACCCATTTTCTTGAATTAATAGTATCTGACTTCCTTTGGATATTTCTCCTCTCTCTTGAAGGACCTTTTGAACCCTTTTTTATTCATATAATATTTTAGGAATTTTCTGGCCATTTGTTCAAGTTCTACTTTTAAATCAGATGAGTCACAACTTTCTTCCATTTTGATCTCTTATTTCATCTTTCTGATCTTATTATGAGATGTAACTTTCAAAGTAGTATTTTCTCATTTTATCAAGATTTTATGCTCTTTAGCTTAATCTTTCATCACAGATTCAAACATCATCAGGGTTCTAATTAATTCTCTAATAGTTATATATTTAATAGGTGATGATTTCCTAATGGTTGTTGATATCCCATTCCATCAAGTTGGTAGTACTCTCAGTACATTCAATGCTTGATCTGCATGGTTTATTGGATCTCCCAAGGCATTAATGTTGTTTAATATCTCAGTAAGCCTTACATTCATCTAAGTTATGCTTTCACCATCAATAAATCCAAAAGAATCAAATTTCAGTTTTGCTGTAGCATACCTCATTTTCCTATCATTTTCAGTTCCTTCATAGGAAACTTCAATTGTCTACCACATCTCATATGCAGTAGGGAATTATGTTACATGGCTAAATTCATATGTTCTAAGACCACATATGATTTCATTCATGGCTTTTGAATTTGTTTCACACTCTATTTCTATTGTGGTGCTCCATGTTTTTTATTTTTCAGGAATTTCATATGGAGATAGAATTTTTTATTAGACTCTGTATCCATTGTTCTTCAATAAAATGATCATCCTCGAATTCCAGCATCCATAGTTTTCACCATTGAAGTGAGGAGCTCAAACCATTGACATTCGATCTCGGGTATCAACCATTGAGATATCTATATAATCCTATGAAAATTAAGCTTGTTATACCTATAACAAAATCAAAACCCTCCTTTGATACCAATTTTTGGATCGGGTTAAACAGAATAGTCAAAAGATGGAGGTGATTTGTGACTTTAAAATTTCTTCATGAAACTTGATGAAAACAAATTCATCCCTTTATCTTTATCATAATTACTTATGTAGCTGAAATTAACATATATAAGGACACAAAGATTTTTATTGTTTTGAGGAACAATGATCCGATAGTCTACTCCACCAAAGCTCTTCTCCATGAGCTTGGTGATTTTTACTAGTCGGTCTTCTTTTCACAAGACCATTAAAAAGTAAGTGGAGGCAGTTGACAACTTTACAACATAATGCTAAAAACAGAGCATTCTAGTTCTAAACATTGAACCATTCATAAATATTAGTATGATAAGCCGGTACTCAGAATAATAGAGTATTGTTTTTTAAAATACTTTCCAATTATTCTTCACAGTTGCAGTAGTATGCAACTGATAGGTAAGGGATCATCGTCTTCAGAAAGAATGTTCTTTAAGAAAGAGAAGTTCTAAATCAATCCATTTATAATTGGTCTTGAAATATATTAAGAAAAAAATCAGTAGTAGAATCACAATAGATCTTCAATGTAGAAAAAGTAAAACTTTAACATTTTTCGTTTCGATATAAAAAAGATTCTGATCATTCTTTGTAGGAGAAGATCTATAAAATATCTTTTGAATTAATGAATTTCTCTCTATTTTTTTCAGTCTCGAATAACTCTGTAAAATATATTTGATTCCTGAGTATTCGAAATATTGTATTCCTCGTGTATTCAAGAGATATTACTACAAAATTAGATATATATAATATAAAGAATAAAGTTGAGCACTTAATTCATAAAATTTACATCCACAAAGGTCGCCTGATAGATCGAGATATTCAATTCTTTTAAAAAAGAAAAGTTGTAACTTCCATTAGTAATTGGCATGAAATAATTCAATTAAATCAATCCTTTGAATAGAAAAAATGGTATTTAATCAATCAAATATACACTTGATAATCATACTTTTAATCAGTCTTGAAATCAGCCTAATATTTTATAAAAGGTCATTGTATGATAATGTAGTAAAATCAAATCTCTGACATATGAAAAAGTCATACGTAGGGTTATTCTCATAAGAAAATACAAATGTAAGTTTGACCACAAACATAAGGTTGATCAAAAACATAAGTTTGATCATCCATTATTTTCTATTTGGATTTAGAACGTATGGTTCATGATCTATACTTTTATTTGATTCTGAACGTAAGGTATATTATTCAAATTTTTTGATAAAATGTACGGTTCATCACAAAAGTGGTGTTGATGTTCCATACTTTTGAGAAGAAAACGTAATATTCCACACTTATGTAGGGTTATTTGTCCATAATTTTCTAAAATAAAAAACATTAGGTTCTTTCCAAATGTAAGGTTTTTTTACCATACTATTCTGTCAACGTAAAATAAATTTAGGGTTTAATATATTTGCAATGTTCTCTAATTTACGGTTTAAACAGTGCTTCCAGAACACGCTGAATAACTTTCTGAACACGATGAAAAATATTTTATCTGGATAATAAGATTTAATATTATTCAAAATTTAGGAATATAAAGATTATTAATATCTAGAAATATAATTAATTTAAAATCATTAGAACAAAAAACAAGGGTATTAGTAAGCATTAAGATTATCATAAAAATATAGAGTATTGTAGATAAAGTACTTTCTCTACAATGTTTTTACCAAGAAGTGTGTTCTATTATATTTTTGAGCTAAGACACTAGGTATATAGAATAGTTAATTATAATGTTTTAGAATAATAAATATTTACAAATAATCGTACACCACATAGATTCTAGAGTTAGTTCATCAAAATCATATAAATTATTATAAAGATTAATCTAAGATGTTAGTTCATTTATTTCATGAGATTTCTTTATGATATTTTAAGAATGATTGGTGAATAAATGAATACCATTAGTAAAGGATACATGATCCACATTGATATCTTGATGGAGTGTTTCATAACCATGTATTAATTAATCATTTATATGTGGGGTAAATGTTATCCAAGAAAAAAATCACCTTATACTTATTTGTTTATATAGTGGTAAAAAGAGATTGATGAAAAATATTTTATATATTACATGTATTATTTAATTTCATATGGTACATGTTTCACAAACCAAAACATAATCATCAATCACATGTAAAATAAGTTAACTAATGGATATCATATTAACTGAAATATAATAAATAAATTTCCAGTTACTGCTTCTAGTGTTTAATGGGAATCATTTCATAAATATGGATTTACCTGCAAATAAACATAAATAAAATACTAAGTGCATCTACTTAAACAATCCTATAATGATAGAGGATTTTAACACCCTTTATTAGTCTATACCAACTATATTTCTATAAAATGGAAGAACATATCTAATTATATATTTGGATAAGGATAGAATTAAATGAATCCTAGGATCTAGATGCACATAAGTTATTGTAGGAACAAAAAAATCACTAAGCATAGTTAAAGGATTTATTCTATGTGACACATATTGTGTCAGTTGTTATGTACAAAAGTAGTTTTATATTCATCATGCCTAGTGAAATATTATTAAATCTAAATAATAAAACCTATAATGATGTAATAACTGAAAATCTGATAATATTAAAAAGTATGAATGAATTAAATAATGTAATCCATGTTACAAAATTTTAGGGCACTATATTTTTGATGTTTCTAGACATATCACTACTAGTCAGTATTGAAGAGAATATATATATATGGGAAAAAAATTTAAAAATAAATCATGATTTATTATTAAAATGATGTCTAAAAAATATTCTATGTCAAAAAATTTAATTAAATCATCATGATGAAAAATATTTTAATTCTACTTATCCTAGAAATATTTTTGATTATTTTATTGGGTGGTTGTATGTCAAGGACAATTTCTTTAATGGTGACCATTTGGAACTTGTATATATGACGTAACCAAAATGGTCGATGACACTAATAGATTGAAATTAGATATTCAAATTGAAAATATAAATTTATGGATATAATTGTGAATAGTTGTTATAAAATAACTATTTATAATTAGTTTAAAGTGTCTATAGGGGCATAGTGGGCATGCTACTATTTTAAAGATAGATATCTTAATAAAATATAGAAAACAAGTACTTGACTATAAAATATTAATAAGATTAAATAATGTTTTAATCAAATTATAACTTAAAACTATAGCCAATTTCTTGGGAATGGGATATAAAATGTTAGATTTCAGGGTTTTCTTAATATGGACATGGTATATAATTAAAAAATGGAACAATTCACAACTGAATTATTTTCCATGACTCATAGAATTAAATATCTCTATAGAAACATGGGTGGGAACAAGATGATATGGCGAATAAAATTTCGCAATATTAAGTTCTATTACTTTATCTAATATATCATGATATGTGAAGATGTGCGAGCTTCATGTTTCATGAAATGAAAATATCAATAAAAAACTACTTAAACTAGAAAAACATATAAATAAAACTATCAAATAGAACTTCAGAAAGTCAAAATGAATGTGTTTTTATTAATATTGAGAAATTAGAATAATAGTGCTCAAAGGGATATAAATATAGTTTTCCTTTAGATAATTTATGACCTCAGACAAAAGTGAGGAAAAGGTATTATGAAATAAAAACTCATTGCAACATGTAGTTATGATATCTATAATAACCAAGTTTTTTATGGAAAATTATGTAGTTTAAGAATTGGTTTGACAATCATTTGTTTTATTTTGGTTTATATAAAAATACTAAGAGCATTATCATTATTATGATAGACTTTGACTGTGGTATTATCTAAGATATCTTATTAATAATAAGGGAACAAGAAGAAGATACATGGAGATATTTATACTCGAGAGATATTTTCATTGCAGTATGTTCATTTTAAGAATATTCAACAAATAGAAATGTGGTTTTACCAACCCTATCAATAAAAATTTTATAGGCCCTATAATTATATCCATACATAGTGGAATTATTTTAAACATATGATAACTTTTTTTAGTTAGTAATTATCTGTAGTAAAGTTATATTCTATTGGAGTTAGTGCCATACAACCAATTATTTTGTTCTTAAGAATGCATATATATTCATATAATTGAATAGATACCTCATCGCATATCAAACATTCTTCTACATAATTTTATTATGACAATTTCCAAGAGTGTCTTCCAAATTGATAAGATCATATAAGTTTAATACTATGATGAAAAAACTGATATGTTATGATGATATTCTTAAAACATATTTCCCATAGTCATATGATGTCATCTGATGGTACATAAGTGTTGTAGACTATCAGGTTCTAGATACTTGTTAGAGAAAAATATTTTACCTCATGATTTTATCATTTTTTAATCTCAAATATGAGATATTATAAGGATAGACTCACATCTATAAATTTAACATGCTCTATGTCATTAGATATTCTTATATCTGAATGTGGGTAATGATCCTTAGACATAAATATTAATAATATATATTATGAGTCAAATACAAGGATTTAATTTTCTAAACCATGAAAACATATTTTCACATCAATGTTGAGTATATTTGGTGCATCATAAATGATATGTTATTAATTATTAAATCAAGGAAGGATTTTACCATTCATCTTTTTTGAAGCTTATATTTTTGCTTGTTGGTCAAAATGTAACTACCGAAATAAATTACATGACTACATTATTTGGATAGGTTCATTTTAGATATTCATTGAAAGACATATAAATTATATAGTTTGATGAAACTAGTATGAAACCTACTTGATGAGACATCAAGGAAAAGAGATTATATTATATAGTGGGATTTTGTATGTAATTATTGTATATGTGACATTTACTTCTTCCAATTGGATTCCATTATGTGTTATTAGTTTGTGATATTGGTCATTATGACAATCAACCTAATTACATGAGGGAAGAATCCTATAGGGTCACATAGATAGTGTTTTTATTGATTATAATATAATTCTATTTGAATTTAATTATTAAAATATATATTTCTCCAGACCATAGATTAATATTCATTTGAAATATATTGATAAAAGAAATTCGGTCAACATATATATGTGTGAGTTGAATATTAAAATAAATATTTATTTAGAAGAATACTAATATTATAATTATTTACATATGGTATTATTAATATTTATTATTCATTATTTAGTAAATATGGATGATGTTTATAACGAGTTATCAGGTTCCATAGAAATGATGTATTAAATTTTATTTAAATAAATATCAAATTATTTTTTTAATTAAATGATATTTCTTTTATCCATGAGTTTATAAAATTTCTAGTAAATAATAATAATTATATTATTTTATATATATAGGGATTTCAATGGATTAATAGAATAAAAAACAGAATTTATGAAATTAAATATTCTCTAACCTAACATTATAAATACCTATATATATCATTTCCTAGGGTTATACATGGTTTTGAAGAGAAAGACATATCTTGATATTATCTTAATCATAATTAGAAAATTCTATACAACTCTCTCCATAATCAAGAGCTTTCACTCTCCACCAATCAAGAATGAGAGAACTATAATCAATCCTTTAATGATGAGGTGATAATTAAAGAAAGTGACCGAAGATGATCAATACCACCAATCGAGCGCCAAAAGTACCATATAAAATTATTTTGGATCATAGTATCATGTAAGAATAACCACTATAGGGATTATAATTTTGATCCTCTTGACATAATGATAGTATAATGGAACAGATGTTCAAATGATGAATATATTCTGGGAATAAATAATTCAATAGAAAAAGTAAATTCTTAATTTAACGTAATTATGAATTTAATAAGAAAAACACATTCTATTCTTGCCTCTAATACCTATGTGAATTGATCTTCAAATAAATTAATTGGTTATATCATTTATTTTCATGTTTATATGAGATTGTTCATTGATTACAACAAAAAATGAGTTTATAATAATTTAAATAGGAACTTCCATTTCCCCCAAATCTATCACTACTATTATAAAAAGTGTTTTATTAATCTCCAAAGGAATCCAATTTGATACTATTTTAACATATATATCAATATCTGATATAACATTTTTAAATAAAAAGTGGAATAAAGTATGACTAACATGGAGTATGCTAGAACTAATGAGGAAGTGGTGGACATTATGACTATGTTGTTGATTGATCCAAAATTTTAGTAGCATTAGTTGAAAATAAATTTTTAACCCCTTATATCACCATAAATATGTTTTAAAGTACCCATATCCCCTTAAATTTAAATATTTATATATATTTATGAATTAGTACGAGATTAAGGGGGAGATACAATCCATGTAGTGTATTATACTAAATGAATGGAATCTATTGTTTTCCATAGGGTTTGTTGCTAGAAGATAAAGAGGACCAATGTGAAATGGGTAACTCTCATAATGAGTGATTTAAGAGATAATATTATCTTATCAATGTAGAATTCATGGTTTGAATTGTTGGGGAGTTTTTCAGGTATATTTTCGAAGCTATTTAGAATGTGTTCATAATATTATTTCATATTGGGTTATAAAAAAACTCAAAGTGAGAGAATGTTCAAACCAAGGAAGCCATGAAAGAGTGTTCTAGAAGCTTGTAAAATTGTATTGTTTTCTAGTGTTTTACAATTTTGAATGCTTTTTTCAAGGCTTTTAGTGAAGTTTCATAGTAGATTTAAGGAAAATGAATTTCTTTACATATCAAGTTTGCAGCACATGTAGTAGGAAAAAACAGTTTTGAATGTTTGCAGAAGATAACCCATGTTGGAATATCATAAATGATGTTCATTGTAGGAATTTCATAAATGTTAGAATTCTTTTTCAATGAAGTGATTGTGATTTCAGGGGGACTGCAAAATATTATTCCACATAAAATTTATGTATGCTCTGGTTCTTGTAGGATATTAATGGTGGATTCCAAGGATGTTTGTCAAGGATAATATCTATTATGTTTAATATAGTGTATAATTTTTGGAGGACTCTGAAGGAATTAAAAAAATGTGCTTTAGTGAAGGGATAAATAATAATTTCATGCATTGAAAAAATTTATATAGGAATTTTACTATAAATATCTTGTTATTCACTTAATTAAGTATTGATAAGAATCTAAAGAGAAAATCCTAATATTAATCAGAAAATTGAAGAAATATGAATGTTCATGTAGCTTGTCCCATCCACTTAGAAATACTGATTCACATATAAAGGTCTATAAGAAATTTTGACCAAGTTTGTGAATAAAAGTGTTTGATGAATCCATTTATTGAGGTGTATTTTGAAAAGTAGGTTCCACTAAGAGAGAAAGATAACTCATGGAGTCATTTTTTTATATATAAAGACAGATCATAAAGGGATGGGTGTTCATGAAGAACAATAAATATTGAACAGTATATCATAAATCACTTATGTGGGATGAATGTTTTCAAGAAATAACATTTGTGATGTTTTTTTGTTTTTTAGAGACTCTTTAAAAAATTAGAGAACCACATATTAGTCTTCATATTGGAATAAAATATTATTTTCTTGATAATGTGGATGTAACCATCAATTTTTTAAACTGAGTATGTATCATGCCTAAGTAGTATGTAAAGTAGGAGTTGAAAAAGGTGATAAATGGAAAACATTTTGTTTTACCTAAATTCATTATAGAGGTAGTGTTCCTGGAATAGACTGTTTGTGATTGAATAAATGTAATCTAGTAATCTTGTAATGAATATTGGATCATGGTATGACCGATACATCATCATTGCATTCTGGTCAAATTATCCCTTATAGGTGAGAAAGTAAAAAATTATTTTGTCTATCACCCGGATTCATCCCTCCCCTCTTAGTGTGACCCTAGTTTCCAAAAGAACTCCACAAACTTTCTATAATAATAGGAATGTGTATCCATGTTGAATATTTAAGGGGAAGGGTCACCAGATATGAAGTTAACATTAACAATATAAAATTGAATATTCTCCCAACTTCTTCTATTAGATCCACAAAACTATCTAATAATACCACCATATTAAAATAAGTCATATTCTATAATTTTGAATTATTAATTTTTGTCCATTTAAAATAATTATTTGTATCTATTTGAAAAAGTAATAATATATATGTATTTATACTAATAACTAAGGGAATTTAAAATAATACTTTTCACATTAAAATTCATATTATTACATGACCCTCAAGAAATCTCATAAAATGTCGGTAGTGACCCCCGACACCATCAATGCATGACGATCACTTCCATAACATGATGATCTACTATAGTTCTCCATTGGGGGGGTAAATTTAGCTATAGGAAGTGTCCCAGATGATATATGGAGGCTATTAGTAATTTAGAGAATAAAAAACATTGATGAAAAAAAACCTTCATTAAATAGTTCTAGCGAACATACCTAGTCAGAAAACGTTCATCGGATAGAGATGTTAACCTAGACACTTTATCCAACATAGTGGAACAACATCCAAAAAATTTATCTAGTGGAGAGCTTGTTTAAAAATATCCACCTCCCAATTTTTTTTCACTGTAACTATGAGGAATGAAACTAACCTAATGACCACACATAAACTCAATGGTTAATAATTCATATATGACATAAAAAAATGGGAAAGTATGATTTAATGTGGTTTTGATAGAGTCCTACATCTGTGGGGGAACACTACAAGCATTTTTAATTTTAGAAGATTAAATAAGAGTACAATACTCTTTCTAACTTTCTATACAAAGTAGGGTCTTAGAAGATTATGTCAGAATATCTCACTATTCATTTAGAAATAATAATCTGTATAGAGAGATGGATCATGAAATCATTGTAAAAGTCTTTCTCTTGTAAAAAAGTTTTCACCGACCTATAATCTTCATGGTATACCTTCTATTGACTAGAGAAATTGTTGATACTCAATTGTAACTTCCATTGAAATGGATAATAGAAAGTTATATAACAAAAATACATACAAAATGGTAACCATTTTTTCTTAGTATCGGAATCCATGTATGAGTAAACCTTGAACATCATCTGAGAAGGACTTTATCTGATGATCTCCATCCGATATTCAAATCCATTCCAAAGAACAAACATTTTTCAGATAATAAAATGTACATTGACATATTTATAGTGTAAAATCTATCTAGTAAAAAACATACACCCCACACACTTAAAAACACAAAATAATGAAACAAATATATAGTCAGACTGATAATGTTCATCCAATCATGTCTATTTAAAAAAACATGTCTGAACAACTCAATATGGATAACTCAATCTAATGAATCCTATAGTAAGTTCCAAAAACCCAAAAATATCCCAATTTTAAATAGAATTAGTATTTTCAGTCAATTTATTTATTCATTCATCTAAAAATTTCATATATCCACTACATACAATGACCCTTATTTTTTTTTTCGACAAACTATTTCCCACTAAGGCACAATATTGCCTCAATATTTCATAAACTAAAACATTTATAAACATATCAGCAGGATTTTTCTTCCCAGTGATCTTATAGAGATGAAACACCTCTTCCAATTGAAATATTTATATGAAATGATATTTTAGGTCAATATGTTCTATCCTCACATGAAACACTAGTTTCTGTAAAATATGGATGTAACTATGACTATCATAGAATAACATTCCTATGTTTGTTTCCTTTTCTGAGTTTTTTTTAGAAATAACATCAACCAAATCATATCTTTACTTATATTAGTTTTACCAATACACAATTATTATATTATAGAAAATGTTATCACTCATTCCAAATGAGACATCAATCATACCATTATTCCATTTATTTTAAGTACAAACCCCATAGTACTAATCCATGAATACAAGTATCTAAAAAAATATATCTACAAAGAATTTTAAATGATCATCATCAATGAAACATATAGAATCATCCTATATTTTTAAGAATCATTATATCCATTACCCTACATATAAATGTTTCCTTCAAGGATTTTACATAAAATAACAAATAACTCCCACTGAAAAATAAATATCTTGTCATGTAAAAATGATTTAATACATTAATGTTCCCATAAAAGAATAATAATAAACCATCTCCGTATCATGAACTTCTACATATATTTATGGTTCATGAGTTTTTAATGTTTTAAGTGTCCAATGAGGGGAGTTGAGATAAGTTTACAAAGATTCATTCCGAATCTCTTGATGAATTTCTTAATATACTCCTTCTAGAATAAAACTAATGAGCCCTTTAAATTATCACCTTGAATAACTTATTTTATTTCCCAATGTCTTTCATTTTAAACTTTTTTGACATCTTCCACTTAATTTCTTTAACTCAATTGTTTTTTGGAATATAAATTATTATATCATCCATATAATAGAGGAATATGAGATATGGTCCATATTTTGATTGTTCTTTTGTAAAAATAGTGACTGGAATCACATTGAATGATGCCTTCTTAAAAAATGACTCTTTATAAATTCATATTTCACATTCTTGGATCTTTATTAAATATATGACGACTTTGTTTCATCCTAAAAACCAAATCATTTTTTAGATAAACCTCAAAATAGTTTGGACTGATCCATGTAAAATTTTTCCTACACATATCCATGAAGAAATTTTATTTTTACATTCATCTACTCCAAGTTTAAATATTTGAATGAAAAAATGATAAGAATGGAATGAATGGTATTGTTTTTCACTATTAGTGATAAATTATCGGACAAAAAGTACTTATTGGTGTCATTAACCTTTCCAAACAGTCTTACTTTATATCACTTACTTCCACCAGCATCTACTTTTAACTGAAAACCCATATTTTCAAGATCCCTCTTTTAATCTGGTGGTTCAGCCTTCACCCCAGTATTGCTAAGATTTAAAGAATTTATTTCCTCTTCTATGGATTACTTCCACTATTTAGAGTCTCTAAGAGTAGCTGCTTCTTCTTGGCTATCATGTTCTAATGCATCCATTAGAATTAAGAAGTTCATATCAACTTCAAAACTATAAATAGGATTCCTAATATGCACGGATATTCTAGAAAAAAACATCAGTTTCTTATATTTGAACTTATATATCTTGTAGTATTCCAGCCAATAGATGTATTTAAAATTTTTCAAGGTCTTATAACCTTACTAACTGAGTTATAGTCTATGATGTTTCTTCAAAACATTCCAGACTGAATGTTTTATAGAATCTTCTGTATGATCAATCTGAAATTTAGTAATTTATTTTTCCCAAACTTAATTCTCATCACAGTTCTCATGATTTAAATTTATCACTTCATTAAAAATAAAATCTCACCATTAAATGACTTATTCCTTTTCCTCATCCCATTGGTGATAACCAAAGTTCTCTACACCAAATATGATAATATCACAAAATTTGTATTTCACCTCAAACTTATTACTTTCTTTATAATCAATAAGAAAAATGATTTAATTCTAAATATCTTCTTGGGATTATCCTATGGCCTCTTGAAAAAGAAACATTTCTCATGAAGTTCATGTACCATTGTTGAATATATAATTTTTTTAACAAGTAAGAATATATAATCAATGTATATTCCCAAATTCCCTTACACATTCCTTAGTGTAGCGTAATACTTCTTGATTTCAATGATTATTTCGAGTTCATCATATCATCTACACCATTTTTTGGTGTTCTTGGAGTATTCTTCTAATTAATGATTCCATTATTCATATAAACGTTATGAAATTTGTGTCTGGTGTATTCCCTACCATTTTCTGTTTGAATACATTTCTACCCCCAACACTCTTTCTCAACCATAAATTTTCAGTAAATTAAATGTTGAAAAACATCATATTTATTATTTCAGAATTAAGTATGAAACATTCAAATGGAATGGTCTATGAATGTAACAAAATTCATTAAAGTACTATATGAGTGAACATGGTTTGTACCCAAAACATTTTAATGAACAAGGTCTAACTTTCAATTTCTTGGTTTTCTACCATCCATGTTGATGGAAACTCTATTTTGTTTCTAAAAAACAACTATAAAAAATTATAGTTTTAGTTTGCATGAGTTTAAATATGAATTTATCAAGTAACACATTAATATTTTCTTCATTATGATGACTGAACATAGAATTCCACTTTTCTAGACTACCTGATGAAGTTATTATGACAGTTTCAATTTATTCACTTTAATTGGTTTATACATGGTACTATTTTAAACTCAATATGAAACGAACAAGATTCCTCTGTTGATCATCCATAAAACCTTCCAAAATTCAACATAAAACCTTCATCATCCAGTTTTCCCAATAAAATGAGTTTCTTCCAAGGACATTGAATGAATCTATAATTTTTCAGTTTCAAGATACTTCCCATTTTTATTTTGAATGTTTATATAACCTTTCTAACTATATCTATAGATTGATAATCCACTAGATAAACTCTTCCGCACCTTCCTAGTATATAATAAACCATGAAATCCCAATAATCATTTGAATGAAAATATTCCCTCAAATAAATAACCCTTGATTCCACTAGAATGATGATAATATATATCAAGTTAGACCCTACATGAGTTGCACTAACTGAGTGTTTCTATCATGAATTTGAATACTATATCATATTATAAAAAATATTTCTTGATATATAACTTTTTCTTAGAAAAATAGTATATATATCCTGAACTTTTTGACTTAATTTCACTTATTCTCTAGTAATTATCATCTGAAGATTTATTCTTCTGAAGTTTTATCTGTTGAATGGACTATCCCTACCCAATAGCATTGAGAGAATTTACAGATGAAGTATTAACTTCCATCTCACTAAAATATTTATTCATGACCATGTTTTGAATATCCTAAAACAAAAGATCTATTTTCTTGTTGTAGTTACTCACTGCAGTCACCGTGGAATCTCATCCCTCTTGAAGTGAAGAAAGAAGAAAAACCCAAACATCATATCTAAATAATAACTCCAGGGATTCATTAATCCCTCAAATCATATTGAAGTAATTCATGTGGCCAATAATGTACCTTCCACCTGATAACCGCTTGTTGAAGAATCTAGGAAAAAATAAAAAAATTTCTAAGAGTTATTAGTTTATCATACATTTTATCAAGCACCCTCATAACTACGACAATAGTTTTCTTCTCTAAAATGTTGAACACAAAATTTTATAAAAGAAAAATTATTATTAATTCTAAATAATTTTTATCAAATATCACCCATTTCAACTCATCATTTTCTTTGGGAAATTTTCCAGAAAAAAGATAATCAAGATCTTCCTGTATTAGAAGATCTTCCAGTTTCATTCTCAAAATAGAAAATATTATTCCATAAAACATATCTACAGATACATTTACTTCCTTTTAAGTTATTATACCAATAAGAAAAAACCAAATTAATTATAAAAAGTTAAAAAAGAAGGATATGAGATAACTAAATGTTGTGAGTGCTGTAGAAATGAACCATGGATCCCTTTGATTCCACTAGTTTGAATTTGGAGCACAAATAAATTTGAGGCAAAAAACCTCCATCCATTTAACCTAACAGATGAACCTAGAAATAAAAAGTTCACCAGAAAAAGTAGTTTGTCTAGAAAATTCATCCTTTATATAAGAATAGCATCACAAATCCTAAAGATAAATTGATTTTTTCTAAAACTATCCACCTACCATATTATGCGAACTGGAACTAAAAAAATTAAAAAAACCAAATGACCACACATAAAATCAATGGAACTCACCTCACAGATTATAGAAAAAGAAATGAAAAACATGATTTAATAAGGTTTGGAATATGTCCTATATCAATGGGGGAAAATTTCAATCATTTTCAATTTCAAGAGATAAAATAAGAGTAGAACACTCTTTCTCACTTTCTCTCCAATATAGGTTCTCTTACAATTATGTCAAAAACTCACATTATTCCTCGAGTAATAGAATACTATTTATAGAGATGGGTCATCACCTTTTTGTAGAAGTCATAGTTCGGTTAATAAATTTTCACCAACATCTGATATTTTTGGTCAAATTACATTGAATAAAGAAACTACTAATACCCAATTGGACCTTCTATTGAAACTGCCAATATCCAGTCATCATGAAACTAACAACTCCTATGAAAAAGTGTGACCATTATTTATTAGTAAGGGTAATCACATATTGGTAAACATTGAAGATCATTTAATAAGGACTTTATATAATGATATATATCCAATCAATCAATAATTTACATATAAAAAATATCAATTTCATGATATTGTGTTCACAAACCATTGTTTGATGGAAAAATTGTCTGGTAACAAACTTAGTTCCCATGAAATATAAAACACCACAGAGGGAAACATTGATCTGTTCTATCCAATAATCATCATAAAAATATCTTTATCTATAAATTTGTGTCCAAAAAAATCTATCCAGACAGAGCCTTTTGATGTATCCTGAATAATTTTCCACAAAACCAATAGAGGGATTGAGATTGATTTCTAGGTACTGTATGTGAGGTATCATAAAAAAATAAATTAAATTTGGATTATGGGAGGACTATGTGCCATCAATAGAAAACTATCACTAATTTTTTTTTCAAATAATCATTCCTTTAACGAAATTAAATTAAAAATTTTCAAAACATATATTGTAAAAAATGTAAATATTTTAAATAATGAAAACATATATAGTAAAAATATTATCTTCATCGATAAATAATTCAAATGGGATTCAATATAATATGTTAATGCTTATAATTCATCACCCATATTACATAAGGATTTTTTTAATGTTCAGAACTACAGTCTACTCATCATCTATTTCTTTATCCACACAATATACCTTTTTTCTTATTATAAAAAGATGTATAGATATTTTTCATCCTTATATTAAATATAAATTAAGTAATAAAAATTTCACAATGTAAATTTTAAGAAATATCTTTTAATACCCCATGTAATGTTGAATATGTTTCATTTAAATAGTACAACTGAAAAATGATTATTGTAGTTTAATTTTGAAAATATTACTAAATGTTTCAACAAATGTTCCTCAAGAAATCTTAGGGGTGATTAGGGTCTGATATTTTTTATTATAATTTTCAATCAGATATTTTATCAAATTTAAAATAATGATAAGAACCTCTCACTATCATTCACATGACCAAAAGAATGGTATATGAAATAATAAATGCATGGGCACTAATATATTCACCTGGTTAACTCATAAATTCTACATCAAAGGAGAATACATCAATGATGTGGGAATATACCTAATAAAAATATTCACTAATGTGGTTGCAAGAGTTTAGAAAGGGATCAATAATTATCATAGGGTCATTTCCTCAACTTTTCTCTCAATGCATTGATTAGAGAAAATGTATATAAGAAATGTTGACACAAAGGTCACTCACAATGAATGTCATAAAAATATTCCAAATCAGAAAATCTGGGTTTCTTCCTTATTCTCAAGTCATAAAAATAAAATCCATATCTTTAATGATGTTCTATATAGTGTTTCATTTATTTCAATTCTCGATGCAATATTTCTTCCCTCTAAAAACTATAACTTATTATTCTAACTACATCCACTTTAATATCAAAAATTTAAACATAAAAATTATTCCTTATTCAAATTTCATGAATCAATATATTATTAGAAATTAAATTCAACCAAAATAAAATAATTTTCCACATCATAATTATTTTTATTAAGAAATTTCTGTAATCAATCTTTAGGAAATAAATGATTTTAATGAGAAGCGCCATTCACATTTACATCATCTTGAGTTGGTTTTTGTGTAGTAACATGGTCAAAAAAACCCCAAACATCCATCAAAGGAGATTTAACATCATCAAAGATCTTCTTCTCATCTTTATTTGGATATGAAACTGATATTTGATCATAGGAAATATAAATATTCACATAATTAGCTTCAATGAAGCATGGGTATTCTCCTCAACTGGATTGTAATTTACTATAATAAAATAATAAATTATATCCTTACCTTGAAAATTACTCTCCTATTTTGAAGAAAACAACCTGGTAGAGAAAAATGAGATCAATGTATCCATTTTATAATACTTTAATTTTCTTAGGGGGAACATTGTCTAATAATTGAATGGTCATCTCATCTATCCTATGCACTTTTTTAACTTCATCTTCGTTGTCACTTTTAAAGATTCATAAACATTTAATACTAGTATGACCTGTAAGGATATAGAAAAATATTATAATTGATATTCTTATTATAAAAAATGGATCTGAATACTATATGTATTGATCAACAAAAACACTTATTAGCCCTTAAATATTTATTTACCATTTAATAATTTAACAAAATCCTCATCCATGGGTCTTTGATGAACAAACCCCAAAAAACCAACAATTGAATAGGGGTTTTTCCTTAAACAATTCCATCTATGAGATTGAAATTAATGGTTATCCATTGAAGATACCTAAAACCTTCGAGCATGTAACTATATATGATAAAACCCAAAGTTAGTTTGTATTTGTGGGTGGATAAACATGAACCAGTTTGAGTTCATCTTGTTACCCACCCTTGATGACAAGGGATGAGGGAAATGAAGGAATTAAAGTCCCTAATAAAATTTATTTTATTTCTAATATCTATATAATCCTAAATCTATAGTTTTTAATATAACTATCCACCATAGCATGTACGCTCCTCCACTACAACATGGTTGTCCTCCAACTATACCTAATTTTCAAGAATCAGGATATCCTCCCTTGAAAAACTCAAAATAATTTCCAAATTCAAATTTGTAAAATAAATTCATATCTTGGCCCAAAATTACATGGTTACCTCCTGACCATGGCCTGGTATCCATGTTCTCAAAACATCAATCTCCAAGGTATGGGCTAATACTATATTTCTATTCTCCATGTGAAACAGTCCTTATGACAGTCACTTCATTTCTCTACTACCAATTTTCATCAAATATTTTGACGTCTCTATAAACTCAAAACACTCTCTATTATGCCTATAATTTCATATCCTCTTTCTCATTGGTAATTTTTAGAACACCATGGATTATTCTATTCCATGTGACTAACTAGATCCCCAATTTTTAATCTCTAACATAGACCTTAAAAGTCCAAAATTACATAGAAACCACAAATTTTTAATTTTACCATCTCAGGAAAGAATCATGATAGAAAATACCATTCATACACCATAATATCACACTATGACATAACCAAAATTCCATTGACAACAAAAAATATCCAACAAAAAAACTTCTTTGATTATCTCAAACATCATCACTTTTCATGGCCTGCTCCACCATGACATTGTCAACACCATTATAGAGTGGTGTGATATAACTTAATTAAAAAACCTAAAAATTATTCAATTTACTCTATTTTTTTAATCCCCATACCAAGTAAAATAGAACTAAAAAACCCTATTATAGAACCTTGAAAGAAAAGGATATAACAAATATTTTGATTTATAAGGTTTAGTTTAAATATTTTACTCACTTATTAACTTGGGTTCCGAAATTGTAACCCTTTGGATTTGTTTTCATTGGAACATTAATTCAGGACCACTAAAGATATAACGATTTCAAAATAAGAGTAAAATAAATATCACATCCCTTTAATACTATTTGGATAATTCTCATCATAGAAAACAAGTGATCAAGAGATAAGTTTATAATTACCATGCATCCGACTTAATTTCTTCACTTAAAACAACTTATTATTACATTTTAAAAATCCATAAAAGTACCCTCAAATTAATAAATAATTATATTCCTAATATTATCCTAGATCATAACTATGGATCATATCTCCCATATCAATTATAACCCAAAATCCTCCTCAGGGGTAGATTTGTCCCCCATTGATATGAGAAGTATGCTCCTCTCAGACTCAACTCTATTATGATATCTTATTTGATACCACATGTTTTAATTCATTCCATAATTTCAATAATTTATACCAATTTTATAGTAACATAAAATGGTTAGAACATACAAGTACTGGAAATACATGTTAAACATTATAAACATATATATAGAGATGATTTTATGAACCTCCTCAAGCCGATGGTGGAATTTGAACACTGAGATTCAACTCATACGTCTCATACATGGGTGTGGCTAATGGTTTTGTGAAAATTTAAATCACATATTTATTCATTATTACATAATTTGTGATTATATACCCCTAATACACATTTTATTTAATGAAATGATAATTAATTTTGACAGTCTTTGTTTGAGAGTGTTATAATATACTCTTCCTTAATTAAATGACATTGTTGCTATCAAAATGAATCACCATAGCCACCTCTACATCCCTACCATGATCCTTTGATTATTGTTTCATCCATATAAAATGATTATACATGTTAATAAATTAAATAAATTATTCATTAGTTGTGCTATGTGATGTTCTATCTTGTATATTTCACATCTATACAATAAACATATTCCCAATAAGGAAATATCTGACAATAGTGGTCCTTTTTTCTAAAATGTATATATATTAGCATATATCCAAATAAGAAATAATTTATTATTTTATCCCCACATTAAATTCAATACTGTAATCTAGAGTTTATTTAATATAATTTAGGTATCTTTTCCAAGTAGTGAGAATTCCTATAAGGCCCCATCCTTAAACATTACATAATCTTGAATTAAGTAAATAATTCACCTTGAGGATCTTTTCAGGTTTAGATCTTTAGAGAATTTGGTCATAAATTATACAAAACAACTTTAATATTACAATTAGAAACTTCTACTCACTATCAATTTTTTTTTCATAAAACAAAAACTCTTTAAAAAGAAACATGTTTAGTTATATGATTTAAACAACATGACTTTTCCTTTATCCCATCCTTGACCCTATTCATCTTTAAGTCCTGTAAAAAACATTTGAAAACATAAAATGAGAATAAAAATCTCATTAAGGGATATATAATGATGGAAAACTATTAGTTTTTCAAAACAACATGTAAACCATGAATACTTTATCATAAAGCTATAATTTTCAACTTTAGATTGTATTAAAAACACTTCACTGTTTATAAGCTCATTGTTTTCCCTTTTATAACAAAAATATTACCTTAAATCCTATAGAAATAAACATATATCATATTAAGGTAACTTGGGACATAAATATACTGAAACAGAATAACCATTTGGTCGACTTACCCACATATCAATAAATTTAATGTCCATATGACCGACTTCCATACCAAATGCATTGGATGTCAAAACGTAACCACCCATCCTAGGTTTATCATGAAACCACCCATAATTTGGTTTCTCACATAACCACCCATCATTGGTTTATCACAAAACCACCTGTAAAATGTCCAAGTACAATAAAATAACCATAACACATAAAAAGAGTGTAAATGAAAAATAAAATTTCCACATTTCAATCACAATATATCATTTCAATATATCTATATAATCATTTTGTTTTAAACATTAAGATAGAAGAGTTTTTAATCAAAGTGTCCCATACCACATTGAAACTTTTGAATGGAATTTAAACCTCAAAAAAACCATGTACATATAAATTAATCTTTAAAAACCATTTTGAATACATGGACATAAAATATAAGGTTTTATAAGAATAAATCCTTAAAAAATTTCAAACAATATACTAGTTAAAGAGTCTCTTACCACTTAAGAAATATTTAAATAAAAAACATTAAGGAATAACATTAAAAAACATTAAACATCATGATAACATAATAATTCATGACATAATGTGTCACAAGGTTTTATATAAACCATATATTATAATAAAAGTTCATAACATCAAGAAATGTCTCAATGAAAGGAGATTGAGATGAAGTCTCTTACTAAAATTCAGCTGACAAATGGCGTCACTTTAAAATTCCATAAATGAGTTGATGGGAGAGAAAATTATCTCTCATAAATTTGAAAAAAATTTACATAAATAAGGATATAGGAGAAAATATCCCAACATAATAAAAATGAAATTAAAAGACATAACATAAAAGAAGTCCTTGACTAAATGAAGATGGTGAACATTTCCCTTACCATGAGTTCGACTCATTAAGTATGTTCCTTGTTCTTCCTGAATAATAAAATCAAGTAAATTTATACTTTGTTAAGAACTTTCTTCCTTTTATATAACTTTTAACTTTCTATAAAAATCATATAATTATTCAATTTCAAATTTGTCATTTTGTCGATGTTCGGTACTTGATTCAAAAATGAACTTATTATAATTAAAATTTTATCCATTTGGTCAAAAGTACATTATCTCCAGATTTGTATTCATGATTTAAATATCATATATATCCTACATATATGTATTTATATCCATTATATTTGTATTTATAATTTTCCATAACATTTGGATATATGAAATGAAAGGCACTGTTCATAGAGACGATAATCCATACGTACGCATTACCGATACTTTCAATTATTTTTCTAATTTTAAGGAATGAAAAATAAATGAAAAATAGGTATATTATAATTCCAGTATAATATATATTTTATATATGTTAAATAATTTCATTAATTATGTCATTTATCTATTCAACATATATCATTAATTAGTCGCATCACTTTAAAGGGATGGTAGTCTGCATTTCCTCAAATGAAATTATCGTATTTTTACAACATGAAAAGAATAAAGGTATGTTTTAAATGATAATTACATAATCATAGAGATAATATATATATATATAGTATATTTCATATATAATTACAGTTCCATCATAATGGCCACCATAAGCGGTGGTTGGATAATATTGAACAATCATCATTTAATGAGGTAGTAGTTCACTGTCCTCAGAAACAGTATGTTCTATACCCACAAGATGGAGATGTGTGTAAGTGTAGTTCAAATAATTATCATAAAACAACCTTCTATATTATGTATACTGTTTTTTGTAAACAAATAATAATAAGATCATAGGGAGTGGAGAATGAAAATAATGGAAATGAACTTGAGAGAAGACGTTACCTCAAATCGGGTAAATCTTTTGATTTAAGCTAAAAGGCCTTCTTGAATTTCATTATACAAAAGTTCAGGCTTCTAGGAGGAAGAGAGAGATGTTGGGGGACTATTTGGGAATATTTTGGACAAGACAAGGGGGATATAGAGGTGCGAGTAATGGTTAGAGGTGGTTGACATGTTTAAGAGGGAGGAGGGGTACTTTAAGAATATTTGAATGATTATTTTATTAAAAACTGAAATTAGATTTTCAAAAGTTCCAAAACCCATTTAATTAAAAGATAAGATGAGTATTGTTTGAAATCCTATTAACCAATAGTTTTTATACAATTTTTCATTTCAAATTTAAACTATTCATTTATCTTTAACCAAATCATTTAGCTTTAACCCTTAGTTAACTTATGAGACTCTTACCATGTCTTCTTGTATATTCATACTATATAGTTAATATAATTACTTTAAAATGATAATAGAACATAAAGTGGTTAATTAATGACATTTTAAACCTAAAATATATCATTTAGCCAAATATTTTATTTTTAGGACTATTATATCATTTAATAAAATAATATTTTTTTAAAAAAATTTCATTTATGTCAATTTTTATACTATTCATATCATGACTTTTTAGAAATCTATTACAACTTTATCATTTCGAAAAAAACTTTATCATTTCAAAGATAACAAGCCACATGCTACCCCAAAATTCTTGGATGGATTAAAGAGTTTCAAAAAAAATATTAATAATTATAATATCATTTATTTAAATCATTCATTAATAATGTAATCACTACATAATCGATGTGTCATAAATAAATTTATTTATATGATGTTTAAAAATATTAAATAAAATAACATGATGAATGAAATATTATTATCTTTATAATTACTATTTATATTTGAAGATATCACTTATATAACCCCATATAAAACTTGTTTTACTAAAAGATACATGTTTTTGTTACATTTTTCATTTATTTAAATTAATTTTTAGAAAATGTCATTTTCATATCCAAGTGGCTCCAAGGGGTTCCAAAATCGACCCAAGGATACCATGGTAGGAAATAGCTCATCCAATATGATTAGGACATGTTTAAGGGTAATTTTATATTATTATAATATTATTTTTATCCATAATACCAGATTTACCCTTTAACCATGGAAAATACAATATTTACTGAAGTTACTATTCATAATGTCTTGAAATAAAAGGTAATTATTTACACAATTTGGACCTTATTTTTAAAAATAAGGAATCCATTTTTCCAAATTCAAAACCCATAAATTTCATAAATCAATTTAAAATTAATTCCCACAGTCAAAACCAAAAAACATGTTTTTAAGAAGTAAAAACTACCAAAATATTAACATGTGTTTTTCTGCAATTTCAAAGTTAAATTACTTCTAATGAACAAAATTTGATTAAATTACAAAAAATATAATCCAATTAAACTTTAAAACCAATTAAATGTACAATCTATCTATATAAATAAACTAGATGAAAATATTTTTTTGAATTAAAATTCGGTTTTTTACTATTTATTAAAAAATGATCTTTATTAGAAAAATACCAAAATTTTATCCAAAGTAAATTTTTATGTTCCTCTTATAAAGAATAATTTTAATTTGTCGAATAGAACATATAAAAGTGAACAAAACTAGATTTAAAAAGGGTTTTCTATCAAAAGGCTGTAAATCGACCTTTTAATGAATATTAAAGTATTTCAAGCTTTAAAACATATTCATTCATATTTTAATCCTCTAAACATTATTCGATAAATGTGAAAACTTTTAATAAACATGTGTAATCATAACATAGTTTGTTATGTTCATTCTTGGTAATACAATGACTATGCGTTAACTACCATTTAAAATTATAATATTATTATTTTATTTTTCAGTATAACTCAAAGTTGTGTGCAATGTATGATTTCAAGGAATCCCGTTGTTATGTGTTGAGTATGGTATCAGAAAATGTGTCCTATTTTACATAAAATTGAAATATTATTCATAAATATGAATAGAAATTAAAAATATTATTATATAAATACCGGGGTCGTTACATCCTTCCCCCTTTTGGAAATTGCGTCCTCACAATTTTAAAGTTGGGCTTGGAAACATAATTGAATGTACCACATAAAAAAAGAGTATATAAAACTATAACTTTAGAAGAAATTAAGAGAAGTAAAAAGGTCACCTAAGATAACCCATAATTGGGTCCCATGTAGGAAAACCTATATATGGAAGAGAAAACAAACCATCATGTTCTGATGGAGAGTGATAGAAAACATGATCCGAAGACAGTTAACTAACAAGAAACTATAAACTTTTGACGGGTTAAATGGTTTTTGATTACCTAGTAGGAAGAGTAAACATATAAAATTTTTGTTTTTAATTAATTTTCATAATTTTGAAGAATTTATTTGTGAGATTGACTAAGAATATAAGGAAACATAATTACTTGTCATGTATACTTTCTTATTTTACTAAATTTCTACCACAAAATAATCTTTTCTCCAAACAATGAGTATTCAAGATGAATTGGTTACATCAAAAGTTCTAGAATAAACTTATTGAGAATCAAATAATCTACAGAAGATGAACTAGATATTCCACTATATTTAAACATTAACCAAAACAAAAATGGTTAGCATGAGATCAAATAATCCCCGAAAGGATAATCTTTTATAAAAATAAATACAACTCTTAATCTTCAAAATTCAACAAACAATACCCAAAGTTCAATAAATACCATTCAATATATAATTGTCCATAAAATTATTCAATATAATCCAAACTAAGAATGAAACCCAAAACTCAAAATAATTTAATCACAGTCTTCCATATTAAATATTAACATTTATCTCTAAATAACATCAACTACTCTGAAAGTCTCATACTGAAGTGTAATTAACCGAATCACATATTATTTATGATAGGTCAATAATTTTCATAAATAACACAAATCACCAAATGTACAAAATAAAAACATATATTCTACCAAAAAAAATATCAACCATTGCTACAGAAAAGAAATTCCATAGTATTCTATTTTCCTGAGGCGTATATTTTTCCCCACAGAGAAAATGTCTTCCAAAATAACTTTTATCACTTAATCACCAAATAATTTTCTTATACTAATGATATCCATTTGATAAAACATAAGTTCCCAAAATAAACTTATTCATTATACATAAAATCATTTAACTAAAATTAATTATTCATACTTACCAGGGACTTCACGTATTCTAGTGGTAGGCGATAAATCATAGTCGCACTTTGGTTGTGGGTTCGATTCTCACATCTTTATCCAACGCGATGGGTTGTCACATGGTCTATGTCTTTCAATTTTTCAAAAACCATATAATTCTTATAACATTAATAAAAAGAGATAAAATAATTGAAAATATCCATAACATGTTTTAACCTCAATGGGGTTTTCATACCTCACATATTGCATCCTAAAAAGTAATAACCCATAATTGCCTCAAAAACCAAAGATGACATGAACCCCTAAGGTTATAGATTATGTGCACAAAAGAAAATATAATTATTCCTTGAATAACATTTTCACATATTAAACTTTAGGGTTACACATACTAGAAACATTATTCCAATTTAATCCCATCATTAATACATTTAAACATATCATCATCCATTAATCCAACATAACTCTTCAATTCCTAGACATCTTAATCATAGAACATTCTTCATGATCCTTTATCGATGTTTTTCCAACTTATTATTTTATACTTATTTCCTTTAAAAAAATAATGCATAATCTCCTTTGATTTTAGTAATGTGAAAACATGAACTATGAAATAATCCATAACTTTCGTAGATCATTTTCAGTTTCCTAGTCTTCGATTGGAATGGCCTTAGGAATTGGTAAACATATATCTATACTATCATGATGATCCCATTCCCAAGTCTTATTATGAGGACATGTATTTTTATAATGACCATGCACACTATATTTAAAACATTCAATTGACCCTTCCAAAAGAACATCTTTCCCTTTTCTCGAGTCAATTAGATACTTCCTTTTTCAGTGGAAGGTTATTTGTTTATGACCTTTATTACTATATCTAAAACATCTTCTCGTCCCTTTGAATCATTTTCCTAGGGGTTTCCTTCCACATACTTGACACATAAGTTTTTGAATATACTTACCTTTATGATTATTACCTGAACATCCATTGGGATTCATTCCTCGCATATATGATGCCTTAGAAAACCCAGTAAGGATAAAGTGGTCAATCATGACTCTAGTTTATTGGTTAATAATTACCACAAGAGTTATAATTTCAGCTTTTATTTCATCCAGTTTCTCATTTAGAAACCCACCACAGTTTCGTTTACATCCACTATTACTTTAGTGCCTTCTAGATCTAGCCATTTACTAAATCCAAGAAGGTCAGTTTAAGTATATCAGTAAAATCATCCTATGATATCTTATGAGGAGGGTAACCAATAAGATATACTTATTCATGTTATCTTAATCTGATTAAATTTATCTAAAATAACTATAACTCTTTCTAATATGATAACAATTATTGTTATGATACTAATGCTTAAATTACACCCTAACCTGTAATTTTATATAAAACGACCTCAGATACCAACTGTAAGGCCCTGAACATAAGCATTACATAATCTTGAATTAATATAATAATTCACATTGAGGATATTTTCAGGTTTATATCTTTATAGAATTAGGTCATAAGTTATACATAACAACTTCAATATTACAAGTAGAAACTTCTACTAAATATCAATTTTTTTAATAAAACAAAAAATCATTAAAAAGATACATGTTTAGTTTCATGATTTAAACAACTAACTTTTCCTTGATCCCATCCTTGACCCTATTCATCCTTAAGCCTTGTGAAAGACATTTTAAAACATGGGATGAGCATAAAAAGCTCAGTAAAAGATACATAAAGTAAGAAAATTGTTAATGTTTTAAAACAAGTAGAACATAAATACTTTATCATAAAGTAATACATTTCACTTTTAAGAAGTAGTTAAAACAATTCAGTGAGTATAAGCTCATTCTTTACCCTTTTGTAACCAAAATATTACCATAAAGCCCATAGAAATAAACATATAGCATATAAAGATAAGTTGGGAAATAAACATACTGAAATGGAATAACCATACAATCGAATTCCACACATATCACTAAATGGTATAACCATACGATCAACTTCCACACCCAATGCATTGGAGGTTATAACGTAACTACCCGTCATGGGTTGATCACAGAACCACCAATCATTTGGTTTATCAGGTAACCACCCGTCTTTTGTTTATCATGTAACCATTGATAAAATTTCCAAGTACTGTAAAATAATAACAACACATTAATCAATAATAAATGAAAAATAACATTTCCACATTACAATCACAAGATATTATTTCAATATATCAATATAATCAATTCATTTAAAACATTCAAAAAGAAGAGTTTTGAATCAAAGTGTCCCATACCACTTTGAAACTTTTGAAAGGAAATTAAACTTTTAAATCACCCATGTCTATATAAATAAATCCTTAAAAACAATTTTTAAGACATGGACATTAAATATAAGGTTTTAGAAGAATAAATCATGAAATCATTTGAAACTATGTTTTAGTTAAATAGTCTCAAAACACTTGAGAAAAACTTGAATAAAAATCATTAAAGAATAACCTTAAAAACAAAATTAAACATCATGAGTATATTATAATTTACAATATAACGTTTCAAAGGGTTTTGATACACTATATAGGATAATAAAGGTGCATAAAATCAAGATATGCCTCAACAGAAGGATATTGAGATGAGGTCCCTTACGAAAATTCGACAGCCTAACATCGTCACTTTAAAATTTAAAAAATGGGTTGATGGGTGAGAAAAGGTTCTCCAATAACACGTGAAACAATTTATAGAAATAAGGATATATATGAACATATTCCAACATAATGAAAATTATATTAAAATATATAACATAAAAGAAGTCTTTAACTAAAAGAGGAGGGTGAAATTTTCTCTTACCATGAGTCTGACTCGTCACATGTATTCCTTAATTTTCCTGAATAATATAATTAAGTTCATTTATAATTGATTAAGAACATATTTACCATTTATTATTCCTTTTATATCACTTATTACCTTACTATAACTATCATATAATTATTCATGTTCATATCTGTCTTTTTGTCAATGTTCGGTACTTGAGTTAAAAATGAACTTGTTATCATTACAAATTGTCCATGTGATAAAAAGTACATTGTATATAGAATTATATTCATGATTTAAATATCATAAATATCTATTTTATATGTATTAATGTCTAGTATTTTTTTTATTTATAACAGTCCGTAACATTTGGATATAAGCAATGAAATGAACCGTTCATGGGGATGATAAGTCGTATGTACACATGAATGCTACATTCATTGTTTTTTTTATATTTAAAGGAATTAAAACTAAATTATAAATAGGTATATTATATTTAAAGTATAATATATATGTTATATATGTTACATAAGTTCATTAATTCTATCATTTATATGTTCCATGTATAGCATGAATGAGTCATATCACTTTGAGGGGGCAGTATTCCACACTTCCTCAAATGAAATTATCCTATTTATACAACTTGAAAAGCATAAAGGTATGTTATAAATGATAATTAAAGAATTATAGAGATAAAATAAATATCCTAAGTATAATATATAATTACAGGTCCATTATAATGGCCACCATAAGAGATGGTAGGAGAATATGGAACAATCATCGTTTCGTGAGGCAGTAGTTCGCCATCCACAGAAACAATTTGTTCTATACCCATTAGATGGAGGGGTGTGCTAGTGCAGTTAGAATAATTCTCATAAAAAACCTATTATATTTAGGATATTGGTGTTTTTATGTAAACGAAAAATAAGAAGATCATAAGGAGTGGAGATGGAAAATAATCGAAAAGAACTTGAGATAAGACATTACCTCAAATCAGGTATCTCATTTTGATTTAAGCTAAAATCCCTTCTTGAATTGCCTTATTCCCAAGGTAAGGCTTATAAAAGGAATATAGGTATATTGAGGTCTTATTTGGAAAGATTTTGGATGATCCAATGGGGCTTGAGATGTGTGAGTAATGGTTATAGGTGGTGGCCTTTTATATGAAGGAGGATGGGTACTTTAGGAATGATTGAAAGATTATTTTATTATAAACTGAATTTCAATTTTCAAAAGGTCCAAAACTCATTTAATTAGAATATAATATAATAAATTTTCTAAATCCTATCAACCAATAGTTTTTAAACACGTTTTGATTTCAAAATTAACCATATCATTTAGCTTTAGCCATTAGTTAACTTATTTGACTCTTACCATGTGTTCTTGTATATTAATAATATAATGTTAATATAGTTACAATAAAATTCCAATAGAAACTGAAGTAGTACATTAATGATATTTAAAACTTTATCTAAGTCATTTTAAAAAATAATATATTTTTAGTACTATTATATCATTTAATAAAATAATATTTGTTAGAAAAAATCATTTATGTTTATTTTTATACTATTAATATCATGATGTTTTAAAAATCCATTACAGATTTATTATTTCTAATTTTTTTATTAATTAAAAGATAAAAAGTCACACTCAACCCCAAAATTCTAGGATCACATAAAACGTTTCAAAACAAATTTATTTTAATATTTATAATCTCATTTTTATTTAAATTATTCATTAATAAGGTAATCACTACATAATCATTGCGTTATAAGTAAATTTATTTATTTGATATCAATAAATTTTAAATAAAATACCATGATGTAGAATTATTTTTGATTTCAACTTAACATTTATAGTCTAAGATATCACTTATATGACCCCATATAAAAATTGTTTTACTAAAAGATACATGTTTATGTTACATATTTCTTTACTTTAAATTAATTTTTATGAAATATAATTTTCACATCCAAGTGGATTCATGGAGTCCAAATTTAAACCCAAGGATTTAAATGGCTGTAAATATCTCATAAAATTGTATTAGGACATGTGTTGGGGTAATTTAATATTATTATAATATGATTTTTTATCCTTATTTAATAGCTTTACCATTTAACCGTGGTAAATAAAATATTTACTAAAGAAATTATTCATAATGTCTAAAAATAAAAGGTACCTATTTAAACAATTTAAATACCAGGAATATAGATATGGAATAAAATTTTCGAAATTCAAAACAAAAAAATTTCAGAAATTAATTTAAAATTAATTACCGTTGTTAAAACCAAAAAACGTGTTTCTAAGAAGTACAAAACTACCAAAAGATTGACATGTGTTTAAGTATAATTTTAAAGTAATTTTTTTTATAATGAACAAATTTGGATCAAATGATTAAAATAGAATCCAATTACAAATTAAAAAAATTAAAAGTACAATATAACTATATTAATAAAATAGATGAAAAGGTGGTTTCGAACTTAATTACAGTATTTTCCACTATTTATTAAAAAATGAAATTTATAAGAAAAATAAAAACAATTTCATTAAAAATAAAATTTTATTTTCCTCCACTAAATAATAATTTTATTTTTTTTAAATAGAACATATTAAAGTGATAAAAACTAGATTTAAAAAGGTTTTTCCATCAAAAGTGAGTAAATCGACCTTTTAATGAATATTAAAGTATTTTATGCTTTAAAACAGATTCATTATTATTTTAAGACACTAAAATTTATTGGATAAATATAAATACATTTAACAAACATTTTTAATCCTCATTTAGTCAGTTATGTTCATTCTTGGAAATACAATGACTATGCATTAACTGCCACTTAAAATAACATTATTATTATTTTATTTTTCGGTATAACTCAATGTTTTGTGAAACATAAGATTTCAAGGTAACCCATTGTTGTATATTGAGTATGAAATCATAAAAAGTGTCCTATTTAAAAAAAATTGTTATCTTATTCATTAATATTAATATAAATGAATAAATATTATAATATAAATACATGGGTCGTTATAATTTCATCCTTCATATTTCCTATAAACGAATATTCCAAAAAAGTAAAAAAGATAACTTTTGACCCCATTAATATCTTGTATAACAATATTCCAACCATCCTTTATATAAAATATAGTTTATATATCTACTATATTCATGATTTCAAAGTATATAACCAACTGGAATTTGAGTTTACATTACATTTTAATCATGTATGTTTAACCTTTTCCCCAAATACCTTACATATTTAGTTTAAGAGAGAAAATAAAATCCTTCCTTTTCACTCACTTGTAGAATGAGAAAGAATATGAATTAACTGATCACAAGAATCCCAAACTCCAAAATCAATAATTCAAAATAATTTTCTATGGATTTTTTCTTGATTTAATGAAAAATAATATCTTTAATATAGATGATTGTTATAAATTTATCTTATTTAGATGATTATACAAAGAGGTTGTGATCGACACAACCACTATTGAATTAATGATCCCAGAATAAAAATTATAATATGGTTTATTGTAACACCCTTGTTTAGTTTTCACAAAAAAACTGAATTGGAGAAACCAAATGACATCATGTTTTAATCTGATTATTCTAAAGGATTTAAACCAGCAAAGAGTGTTTAATAAAAATAAGAGGAGACTATAACCTCTAGTATCCTTGAAATGGTAACAAGTAAATAATAGATTATATTTGAAGAGAAATAACATAATATTATAATAATAGATTCATATTTGTAATACATACCATAAATAACATCCACCATGTTATAAAAAATGAATCATATGTAGGTTATCCTACCATACATCAATAAATGTACACTCAACTGGATGATCTCGTAAAATATTGGATTGAATGAAAATAAAATAAAAATGAGGCCTAATAATTATCCTTTGTATCCAATTATACCAATCTCTATATACCCACTTACCCCCTCAATCTTAATGAACCATACCATGGTTATCTCCCAAGACTATATGTTGACTATAACATCTGCCCATGCACTAAATTTCTCATATTGAGTGCGAGAATAAACTTGGTATGTCACTACCAATAATGTATTCAATATGAACCAATATATATGAGTATACATTTATAGAGTGAAACAGAAGCTATAATAAAACATTCATACACCTTTTAATCCATGGGAACTCAAAATACACTCAAATAATCAAGTGATACCTAATTTTGTTAGTATTGGTTCCGAGTATGAAATTGTAACATATTGTATCTTAGGGTTGGGGTAAAAATTTTTTGATTACAATATCATGTTTAACCTAGGTATAAATTCTGATTCTTTGATATCAATCCATGAAAAAAGGTATAACATTTAATGATATTAAAAAATTAAATAAAAGTGTATAATTTTTCTATTTTTGACAACATTCATTTTTTCAAAGGCCTATTTTTGTTGTTTTGAGTCACACAAAACTCCCCCACTTTGCAAAGGCTAGTGGCCTCTTGATCTCCTGACCAGTGATGGTGACACCTTCTATTGTATGAGAGGGAGAGAGGTTGGATCATCCATTATGAGGTATTATTTCTTAGTTTGATACACTTTTATATATTAAATACCAACTTGTGAAATCTTTCTGAGTAATAATACTAGTGAAATTTCCTAAACGACAATATGAATTTAAGTGGACACTAAAAATGGGAATTATATTGTCTCTCATTTGATCCTAGTATTTTTTTAGTCTATAATTTTTAGATATATTGGATATAACTATTGAATTTATCACCATCTATATGTTGAATATATATTGATTCAACAATTTTGGTAATTTTTTTTTGTTTTTGATGTTCAAAAATGAATGAATTTCAATCTATAATGTGTTTACATTATGTGACAATCCATGAAATTATTATTATTTAGAATAATTAATTTGAAATTATATTCAAATAGTTGATCTGTGGGGATTATTCACTAGAACACTGGGAACATGATTTAATGTATTCTAGAAACTCAATTCATACAATATCTTGGTAAGTGTAGCATAATGAATGAATGCTACAATTTGAATAACACGTAAAGAATGAAATCTACATTCAAAAAAACGTGTATGGATCAATAAACCTATGTTGGCGGGAAATTATGGATAATGAACCCTCTGTTTGGATTCAACCCTACATTGGTGGGAACAAATGTATGGTATATCAACCCGTCTTTTACGATAAACCATACATTTGGTATTTTATTGTCACAAGGAGGAACTCTATGTTTGACTACTGGATGTGGGAGTTAAAATATTTTTTATAATCCACTCAAAAGCTCGATATGATTTTTTAAAGGATCATATTCAAGAGAGTAATTTTTTTCTGTTATTATGGGAAGTTATCATGCTATTGAATAAATTTGAATTCAAATATTCATGAATTATCATGCGATATTTAAGTAGCTGGTTTGACCTTGATTTGTTTGGGCATCTATATAAATATCAAGATTCTATTCATCTAAAAAGACAAGAGATGATGATTGTACACACATAGAGGCGAGAATACTAACAAAAATATAGAAGATTTATAAATTAGAATAATCCTTGTCTCATTTAATTTAGAGCTACACTTTGGAGACATACATGTTTTGATCTATTTGAAAAACTTGATGTTGTTTGTGTCATTACTACTTATATTTATTTTTATATATTTTTCTACAAGAAAAAAGAATAATTTTGCGAAGATATACTTTAGAGATATTAATGTTTAAACATAGGTTTGGTGTTTTATTTGCTGCTATTTAAATAAAGCCTATGCAACATTGAAGATCAATTTGCTGATGTGCTATTCTGAAGATCTTTTTTCATTTTACAATTGCAACTGTAATATGTGAAGATCAACCTATACCATTCAACAATTAAAATAATTTTATTTATTAGATTTTCAACCGATCATACTCAGTTGTGGTTGAGTGTTAGCTTCTTGCACTAATCTTTGGATTTATGGTTCCCTGTAAAAAAAAAATGGCATTGTAATGTATTATTGTAAGGTGTCAACTTCCTGAACTTAGTTTTGGATTTAAAGGTGTCAGGATAAGAGTAACTGAAAGTCTGTAGAGTTTAGTGTTGGTGGAGTGAACAAATGGATATTTGTTCCCTAAACATCTATACATAATTTTTTTTTTAAATTTCATTATTTTTATTTTGCTTCTTTCTCATTTTGAGAGAAGAAAAGCTTCTATACATAAAAATAGAAGTGTGAATAATTCATCAATGTTTTTGAATTTTACAATTAACCCCTCTTGTGTCTTCGTTTTCATCCTAGAAATCCTGATCAAACAATTAGTATCAGAAGAATTTATCTTCTGGTATATATTTTTTGAATTATTTATTGCTATTTTAGAGGATATCAGAAAATTTTATTGCTCTAACAAGTATGATTTAAATATTTAAATGAATACATATTTAAAAGGATCATTATAGAGAAGGTATGTCTATGATTTGTGTTCCTTATTTTAATGGTGAAAATTATGGATGTTGAAAAGCTTGTATGGTCATATATTTGAAAAATCAGGGAATAAGGGTTTATTTGAAGTTTACAAATACTTATAAGATTAAAAAATAATAATTAGATGATTGGAATGATAATCATGAATGATAATATGATCTCAATTTCAAACCTATTAATGTAATTGTGTGTGGGTTTGGATCTGAAGAATTTGATCGAGCATCAGAATATCCTACTGTATATGAGATGTGGAATAATATTGATATTGTCAATGAAGGAATGGAAAATATCATAAAAAATAATGTATAATACAATAAAAATACGGTTTGATATATTCATAATATAGGAGGATGAAACTATTATTTAAGTGAATGGAATATGAAAAAAAATTCAACAAAATTCCTGCTTTAGGAAACCAAATTTCACAATCAGTTGAAGCATTGAAAGTACTCTGAGTAATATCAACAGAGTGGAATGGAATATCTGTAGCTATACACCAATATATTCCTATAATGAATTTAGTTTTAAAGTAATTTATTATAAATTCAATGATTTATGATGCTAAGATGCAAGACGATGTTGAGAATCATACATTACATAAAGATGATGATCTTAAAATCACTAAAGATGAATCATCCGATTCATGTCATCCATATTTGGATAAATATTTTTTAGATCTCGCTCTAAAATTCAAAAATATGTACAAAAAGAAAAATACAGGGACTGGAGAAAATATAAGTTGTGATTGCAAGAAAATGGTCATATAAAAGATAAACGTCTTTTTCCCAAAGAAAAACATAAATCTTATTACAATACAAAATTCAAGAAAAATTCGAAATATATTTGGAGTAATACATCTAGTTCACATGATGAAGAATCTATAGATTATGAGGATGAAAATAAACAAAAAATGGCATATCTTATGGCTCACACTAATAACAAGTTACAATCTACTTGTTCTAAAAATTACAGTTGTGAAAAACTATCTTATGATGAGTTAAATAGATATTGCTTCATGTTACGAGATAAATATGTCTTTAAAGAAATAATATTGAAAAATTATAAAAACCTGTGATATTATTTTATTGGATAATTTTTTTATAAAAAATATTTACTTTTATAATCTATTGCTTCTAATGTTTTATGTGATTTTCATAATAATAGGATAAAATAATTATTGATTGAAGTTGATGAATTAAAACAATTTTAAACTATGATGATCAAAGTAGATAAATATTTAAAAATATATATATAAAATAATGTTTAGAAATGAAAACATGGAATTGGAAGAAAAGGTGAAAGAATAAAAATATATAAGAATTATTTTTTTTCCTAGTGTAAATAGTGAGAACATGTCTTCTATTAAATATGTTTATTGTGGTATTAATTTTCATTACACAAATTATGGTTATTTGAAAAAACCAAAACTTTCTGGTTTTAAATATGGCTCTTGTTAAAAATAATTGTTTCACTTTGATAGTAGAATCTATAGTCAAACAAGTCAAATTTGGTTCTTGAGAAAATTAATTGCTAACACCATGGGTACCAAAAGCATATGGGTACCAAAAAAACATTCATTTGATGATTTCTAGGATTTCACCACCAAGTTATATTGTTAAAATCGGTAACTGGAAGGACGAAGGTTAATATTGAAAAAATATGAAGTTGTCCATTGAAAAAAAATAAGTATTAGAATAAATGATCCATGAATTGTTTTATTGTAAAATTTATATACTTCTTAAACATTAACTTCTATTATAAAAATCGTAATTTATCTTTCAAATTTTGATAATGACTTTTCTTTAATGATATAATTTATTTGTTAAAACTTTATATTGTTATAAATTTTTTTTAAAATAAAATATATACTTATTCTGAATAGTTTATGTTTTTAGAATTGTTTTTTAAATATTTTTATTTATTTATAAAACCAGAAAATATTTCTTATATGAAATGTATGTTCATATGTAAAATCTGTAATTATTATTATGTGTTTTTGGATAGGAAAAATGTAAATTCATCTATAGTATGTTAGAAAAGAACATATCATATTCTTAAAATATTATTCATCTATATTCTTGTTCAGAACATTTTTTTAAAAAAATTATTGAAAACCAGAACATCAAAATATGAAATCATCAATCTCTACAGATTCAGATGAAATCGTTCTTACAAAAGAAGAAAATGTAATTCTTTAGATTTCTTAGAAGTATAGTCTATTTTGTTTGTTAAATATTTGTTTGAAAAATCTTCTAAAATAAAAATAATGTTTATTGTGATGAATAACCCGATGTTTCTTCATCTCAAATGACTTAGAAAAAGATTATATATAAATTCAAAATTTTGAATGAAGAATATGTGAAGCTATATACTGGTTTGGATGCATCTAAAATTTCATATAGTAATAAGTTGAAAGAATCTATTATGAAGTTGATTTTTGAGTATTTGAATAAAGAATATTAGAGTATGAATGATATAATAATATCCAAAGAAAACTTTGAAGCTTTTAGAGTAGAAATTCTACGGTAAGTAGAAATTCTCAAATAAGAAGTTGTTACCAAGAAAGATATTGATAACATGAAGTTTTTTATGATTGAAAAATTTTATTCTTATTCAAATCAAAGAACAAAAGATTTTTAAAATAGAAGAGAATAACTATTATGAGTTTTGGAAGCTCTAAATGAAAAAGTTTGTAGTTTAGGATGTTCAAATGAACAATATACTTGTCAAAAATTTTATATTATTTATGATCAAATGATATATGAACTATGTAGAAAAAACTGTGTTATTTATTATTTCAAAATTTATTATTTCAAAATTTATTTTTTAATTCATATGCATGATCCTAATATTTTTTTTCTTAAATTATCATATTATTACAAACAAAAATTTTGGATGTTATTTTTGAGAAACATATTTTTTTAAATATTTTAAATAATATCGTACTCTATAATTCAGTGGGAATTTTTAGGAAAATAATTGCTTTATTTTTCTAGATTAAATATTTTCATTCTTATGAAATCATTATTTTATTGAGAGTTATGTTTTTTAATCTTATATTTTTATAGTCAAACATAGGGGGATAAATTAAAATATTTTGAATAGTGTTGGGAATTTTGGGGAATTTTATACTGAAGATATTTATATATTTAAAAAGTGATAAATTTTTCTTATCATTGGAGGAGAAGTTTAATTTAACATTTTATATGTCTACATATAGGAGAAAGGTTTTCAAATTTTATTTTTTATTATAGAGAAATTTTTTGTGTCTTATAGGGGACACATTTCTCTTATTAAAGAAATGATAGAAAGAAATATTAATTTTGAAATTTATTTTAAAAAATTTCATATTATTTTCTTTATTTTATCATGTGTTTTGTGATCATCAAAAGCCGAAGATTATTGATAATATATTAATTCAATAATTTAGGTAATTTCTTTATGGTTTTTATGTTCAAAACCTCACACATTTAAGTCAGTAATGAGTTTATAATATGTGACTATTTAGGAAATTATTATTCATCATAATATTTATTTCATAATTATATTAAAGTCATTGATCAATGAGGAATATTCACTGAAACATTGGGAATGTGTTTTAACATATTCTGGAAATGATGCGCATACCCAACCTTGGTAAGACTTGAATAAGGAATTAACCCTACATTTAGATCAACACATAAGGAATGAACCCTAGAAAACCTATGTTGTTAGGAAAGTATATATAAGGAACCCTATGTTTGGATTCAACCCTGAGTTTGAGGAAAAAAACATATAGTTTTTCAACCCTTCTTTTGTGATCAACCCTAGGTATGGTATTTTTTTCATTAAATGGATGAATCCTATATTTTAATATTCAATAATGGAGTTCCAAATCCACGATATTAACTGCGATTTGGGTAATAGTCTGGATGAAAGGAGATATCATTGCAAATATTTTTACAGTTGATTCAAAGGGTTGATATGATTGTTTTAAAGGATTGTATTCAGCGGAGTAAATTTTTTTCTATTATTATGGGAATTTAAGACACTCTCGAAATACCTTTAATTCAACTATTCATAATTTATCATATGATATTTATAGATTTTTTTTGACTAAGATTTATTTGGTCTATGGTAAAAATATCGAGACTCCCTTCATCGAAAAAGAAGATAGATGACGAATGTATATATAAAGAGAGATAAATATTGAAGAATACATAGAAGAGTTATACACATGAAAAATATGTGTGTCATTTACTTTAGAGATACACTTTGAAGACATAATGTTTTGGTTCTATCTAATAAGCTCACTTCTATTGATGTGGTTGCTATTTTTTATCTTTTTATATCATTTTTGTAAGTATTAAGAATCATTTTTGGAAGATAAACCTTAAAGAAATATGTGTTTAAACATCTTTCATGTGTTTTCTTTACTGATATTTTAATAATTCCTTATAATAGTGAATATCTATTTGCGATTGTGATATTTTGAAGATATTTTTTCATTTGTTAGTTATTGCCGAAATCTGTGAATTTCAACCTATACCATTCATCAAATAAAATTATTTTTAATTATTGGTGTTTCAAATGCTCATACTCTGTTGTGGTTAAGTTTCAGCTTCTTGGACTATGTTATGGATTTACGGTCCCCTGTAAAAGAAACAGTAGGATTTTTAAAATCTTACTGTATGGCGTCGACTACATGTACTTAGGTGTGGATTTATAGGTCTTATGATTTGAGGACCTAGTAGTAAAATCACCAGGATCGTAGAGTTGAGTGTGGGTGGAGTGGACTAAAGGATATTTGTTCCCTGAACCACCATACATCATTGTGTTATTTTATTATATTTTTTTCTATCTCTCTCTCATTTTGTGAGCAGGAAAAGTTTATTATATAATAAGATAAGTGTAAATATTTCATCAATGTTTTTGTAGTGCACAATTCACCCCCTCCTGTGTCTTTATCACCTTCAAAACCATCCAGACCTAAAAATTCATATAATTGGTAGTGATCATCTATTATATTCTCTTTTTAATTTTTTTTCCAATTTTGGAGGATATTAGAAACTTTTGTTGTCTCTAATAAGCATGAGTTTAATATTCAGTTGAAGACTTCTTGAAATAGTTGATTCCAGTGAATGTATGTCTACGATTCATGCTCCTTATTTTAATGGTGAAAATTATGGATGCTAGAAATAATGTATGATCATCTATTTGAAAATTCTTGGAATAAGGATTTATTTGAAGATTTTTAATCCTTATAATATTCCTAAAGAGGAATTGGAAGATTGGAATGAAAATCAAGAAAGAGAATATGATCTAAATTCCAAAGATGTGAATGAATTTTTGTGTGTTTTAGGATATTATGAATTCAATCAAGTATCAAAATGTGCTACTACATATGATATTTTGTAGACTATTACTGTTTCCTATTATGGAACTAAAAATATCACAATATCAATTTATTCTATTGTAAAACTAAATATTGATACATTAATAATGAATGAGGATGATACTATCACTCAAATAAATGGAAGATTTATAGAGATTGTTTGTAACAGTTACACATTTGGAAATTTTATTTCACAATAAGATCAATCATTGAAATTACTTAGATTACTACCCACAAATGGAATGGAATATATATAGCTATACATAAATATTCTCCTGTGACGAATTTAGTTATAAGGGAATTTATTGGATCATTATTGATGATTGAATTTAAGATTAAGGATGAATCTAAGAATCATAACATATATAAATAATATACTTTTAAAATCACTATAGATTAATCATCTAATTGATTTCATCCAGTTTGGATTAATATTTATCACATCTAGATTTAAATTTAGGAAACTTGTATAGAAATAAAAATAAAGGGAATCAAGAAAATATATGTTTTGAGTGTAAGAAAAGAGGTCATATAAATTATAACTATCATTTTCCCAAAGCACAACATAATTCTGATTACAAGAAGAAAGTCAAGAAAAATGAAAATCACTTGGAGTTATACTTCGGGTTCACATGGTGAAGCATCAATAAAGTATGAGGCTGAACGTAAATGACAAATGATATATCTTATGTCTCCCACTTATAATGAGGTAAAATATCATAGTTCTCAAAATTATAGTTTTGAAAATATATCTTATGATGATTTTAATAGATATTTCTTCATGTTACAAGATAAATGTGAGCCTTTAAATAAATAACATAGAAGAACTAGAAATAATTATGATACTATTTTATTGGATAAATAAAAATTTTGAAAATAAATTCTATATTTGGAATCTAATTCTTATATAGTTTCCTATGATTTACATGATATTATGAATAAAGAAACACAAATTAAAGTTTATTAATTAGAACTTTGTTCAAGTATTCTGATTAAAAGGGAAAAATAATTAGATCAAATCCTTGTAAAAAATAATTTGTAGAAATGAAAACATTGTATCAGAAAAAATGGTGAAAGTAAAAAATCATAAGAATTATTTCATTCTTGATGTAAATAGAAGAACATGTTTTATGTTAAATTTTTTTATTACAACAATAATGGTCATTATTCAAAAGAATTTGTTTCATAAAATCTCAAATTTCTGGCCTTAAATATTATACTAGTTCAAAATAATTGTTCCACTTTGATAATATAATCTATACTTAATAAAATCAAATTTGGTAACTAAGAACATTAATTGCTAACAATATTGGACCCAAAAGATTACAGATATCAAAAAGAAGTTTTATTTGATGATTCTTAGTATTACACCACCAATATTTATTGTTAAAATCTACAAGTGTTTGACGGAATAGAAACAGTGAAAAACTATAAAGTAGTTCGTTTTAAAAAACATTAGTATTAGAAACACTGATCTAATAATTATTTTGTTGTAATATTTATATAATTATGGAACCTTAACCACTTTTATAAAAAGAATAAATTAATCTTTCAAATATTGATAAAAACCCGTTTTTAATAATATAATTTATCTGTTATAACATTAATTTTTATCAATTCTATTTGAAAATACTATATTTATTTATAATGAGAATATTATGTCTTTAAAATATTTTTATTTCATTTATTTATAAAAACATAAAATATTTATTATGTATCAGGTTTCTTCATACATAAAATTAGTAATGATTATTTTGTGTTTTCATCTAAGAAATATGAAACATCATATGCAATATGTCAAAAAATAATGTATCATCTTCTTTTTAGAATGTTATTTGTCTATATTCTTATTGGGAACAATTTTTTTGAAAAATTATAGAGACTAGAACATTGAATAACGAAATGATCAAGCACTAAACGTTTAGATAAAAATCATTATTATAAAATAAAAAAAGTTAATCATTATTATTTTTTAGATAATGAATTGGAAGTTTCTTTATCTGAAATGAATTATGAAAAAATTCTATACAAAATCCACAATTTCAATAATGTAACACTAAAGTTGTAAGATACTTTGGATGCGTCGAGAAAGTCATATAATATTCTATAGAAGAAGTATAAACCAAGGATTGTTTTTTATTCTTTAAAGAATGAATATTAGAGTTTGAAGGATAGTTCAATATCAAAATAAGACTTTGAAGCTTTCAGAATAAAAATGTTAAATTAGAGATAAATTCTCTAGAAAGAATCTTTTACCATGAAATATCTTAATAAGTAAAATTTAATTATGTGTGAAAAAAGATTGTATTCTACAAAGAAAATAAAGATGTTAAAAACATATTATAAGAAATATCAAGTGTTTTGGATGCTCTAATAAACAAAAATTAAATATTTAAAATTTCAGATGAAAATTATACTTCTTAACATTTTTATTTTATCTGTGATCAAATGATAGATGAACTGTGTAGTGAAAATCAAGTTTTGTGTTAACTTATAAATTCTTTTTTTAATACATCGGCATGATCCTAAAACATATTTATTTAAAAAATTACCTTATTATTTTAAATAATAATTTTGGTTTTTATTTTTGAAAAATATTATTTTATATATTTTAAATAATATTGTATTCTATAATTTAAGGGAATTTTTAAGAAAATAATTGTTTTATATTTCTTGTTTAAATATTTTCATTATTATAAAAGAATAATTTTAGGGTGTGTTAATTTTTCTACCCTAATCTATTTGATGTTACAAAAGGGGGAGAAGTTTATATATTTTGAATAACCTTGAGAATGTGGGAGAAGTTCAAACGTAAGATGTGTATATGTTTTAAATTAGATAAATTTTTCCATCATTTGGAGAGATGTTTCCTTGTTCATTTTACATGTCTACATATGGTACAAAGGTTTTCTATATTCATTTTATATTAAAGGAAAATATTTTTCTAACTTACTGGGGAGAATATTCTCTTATGAACGAAATATTATAAAGAAAAATTTACTTTTAAATTCATTTTACATATTTTAGTATTATTGTTTTTATCATGGATTTTGTGATCATAAAAAATTGAAATATTATTGAGAATATATTAATTCAATAATTTTCGTAATTTTTTTTGGTTTTAATGTTGAAAATTTATCACATTTAGGTCTCTAATGAGTTTACTTTAGGTGACTATTATTGAAATTTTTATTCATCTGAATATTTATTTCAGAATTACATTCAAGTTATTGATCCGTGATGAATATACGCTGAAGTGTTGGGAACATGTTTTGATATATTATAGAAACAATATTCATACCCTATGTTGGTAAGCATAGTATATGGAACAAAAACTATATTCAGAACAATGTTTAAGGAATAAACCCTATGTTTAGAATAGTGCCTGTGGGTCTGCACCACTACATTGTCGAGAAAGTATGGATAAAGAACCCTATGTCTGGATTCAACCCTATATTTTTGGAAACAACTATATGGTATATCATCCCTAATTTTGTGATGAAACCTACATTTTTTTTCTTTTCATTACATGTAGAAGCCCTATATTTGACTATTCAATTATAGAGTTTTAAATCAATGATATTATCAATGATTTGTGAAACGGTATTGAGGAATGAAGATATCATTTCAATGATTTTTCACAACTGTTTCGAAGGATCAATATGATTGTTTTAAAAGATTTTGTTCAACATAATAAATCATTTTCTATTCTTATAGGATGTTACAACACTCATGACATAATTTTAATTAAAATATTCATGATTTATTATATGATTTTTATGGAATTGGTTTGACCTTGATTTGTTCCTCTTTCTTTATAAATATCAATAAAATCTTTATAGAAAAGTAAGAGAGATGATGAAGATACATAGATAGAGACAAAAATATTGAAAAATATATAGAAGAGTTATACATAAGAAAAATATGTGTGTCATTGCCTTCAGAGTTACACTTTGGAGATATACATGTTTTGATCTATATGATCAACTCACTACTGTTGGTGCCCTTTATACTACATCTTATTGCTATGTCATTTTCTATAAGAACAATGAAGTATTTAGTGAAGATAAATTTGGGATATGTACCTATTTAAACATATGTCTGGTTATTTATTTGATATAATTTGAATAAATCCTATGGAACATTGAAGATCTATTTGCTAATATGCTATTTTGAAGATCTTATTTTATTTTTCAGTTTCTGCTGCAATCTGTGAAGTTCAACCTAAACATTTAATCAAATAAAACTATTTTGATTTATTTAATTTTAATCTTCCCATACTTAGTTTTGGTTATGTGTCAACTTATTACACTATGTTATAGATTTATGGTCCCCTGTAAAAGAATCAGAAGGCTCTATAAAGACATATTGTTAGGTGTCAACTGCCTATACTCAGTTGTGGATTTAAAGGTCTTTGGATAGGAGGACCTAATAGTAAAATTGCAAAGATCATAGATATGAGTGTTGGTGGTGTGGAAGAAGGTATCTTATTTAACCGAGCTAATATACATCATTGTGTTCATTTCAATTTTTATTTCCTACTGTGTGCTCATTTTGAGAGAAGGACATGTTTTCTATATAAAAAGTGAAGTGTGAAGAATTTGTCAAAGCTTTTGAAGGGCACAATTCATCATCTCTTGTGTCATTTTCATCATCATAACTATCCTTTCCTAACACTTGGGAGATATTGGCCTCTTTTGAAATGAGGTGTGAGGTGTTGTGAAGATGGGTTAAATCCCATGAATGGGGTTTTCTAAGTTTTCATGTGAAAGTAATCAAAACTGAAATAGTTTCGTACCATTTAACAAGGCCCATCCTAACTTTAAATATCATTTGACAAGGATCATAGTGGTTTATTTTATGTTTTAACTCCCATGATAACTTCTAAGTTGTTTAAATTATTAAAGAGTTCACTACTAGGTGAAAGGTACCTATCAAAGGTTTAGTGTGGCTCCTATGCTAAAATGGCACTTTCATGTTTACCATCAAATATGAATCATGTGAAGGTATTTTTAAAACCAAAAAGATTATAAGATAGAAATTTATTTTTGGAACCCCAGTTGAAAATCATGACATAAGTCATTAAATGAAAATAAGTGGAGCATCCCAACTCAAGTTATATATGTAAACAAATAGTAGTATCTCAGCGCAATGAATATGAGGAATCCAAGAGGAGAATCATCACTCATGATATAATTTTCGACAAAGGTGTGAGTTTTAGGTATGGAAAAAGAATTATTTTTTGATATATCCTAAAAATATTTCATTAGGAATCTTGAATTGTCATGTGGATTAGTGAAATAATAAGAGGGGTTATATCGAAGGGTTGAGATGACAAAACAAGACTGATCCCAAATGAGGGTTTATGGTGGATCCCCAATCATATGAACCTTTGGTTTCATAGTTAGGTGACCTAGGAAAAGTGGGTGTCCAGGCATGTTACTTGGGTAAAGTGGGTAGGAAACTGAGATAGTTGGAACCCAAAGTGTTCGTTATCCTTGTTAGATATGCCCAAGGTTGTTGTCTACATGGTAGGCTGTGCTAAGGGAGGCTAAGGGCTCATGTGGTTTAACACCCAGGTAGTCCAGTGACAATGGAATGGCTCATATTTGGAGGGTTTTGGCATAAATCTAAATTTAATGTGTTTGGGAACCATATTTATTCACCCATATGAGCTATAAAGGGATTTTCGTGACTCCATATTTAAAGAGGATGTGTACCAAAATATTTCACAGAGGTTATTCCGAAAGGGTTGGAAAAATACACCTTTTTATAAATTATCTTTGGTTTTTGATTCATAAATCAACTAAAATGGAATTCTAGATGACTTGGTAATGTATGTCTATGCTTCAAGAACTCAGGTGTTTTAAGCATGTACTTTCTCAAAAAGATGGGGATTTTGGAGGTCCTTTTTTAGGATATCCATATCTTTCACACCCAACCATGGGTAGTAACTGATAATAACCACTTGGGAACCCAAGTGCTCTACCAGATTATGCACACATAGAAATTATTCCTATAAACCATGTGAATATATCAATAGGGTTCACATGTATGTGTTTATGTGGAAGGTAATTCACATTTATCCATGCACAAACTAGCATTCATATTTTTTTTGTGCACATAAGGGTGCCCTTGTCTAGGCATGCATGAAAGGGTGTGCATGAATGGGAAAACAATTTTGTGTGCACACAAAAGGATTCACATGTTTGGTAACATGTAAAAGGGATCTGAATGACATAGCATTGATGAGTCTTTTTATAAGAAAAGACTATAACCAAACTCTATCGTAAAATTAAAACTCAAAATAGTAATTACATTTTATCTATATGCCAGTTTTGGCTCTGGGAGCTGTCAAATCAAAGTTAAAAAATGAGTGGTGTTACTAGATGTTTATTTTATCCATATAAGTTATTTTATGATGTCAAAATATGTTCTAAATGTCTTTGAAGATGTATCTTATGACTAGAGAAACCATTTCATCAAAAAATGTATAAAATATTTAGCCTACTCCAATGGGAGGTTCTGAACACCATGTCACCTGATTATGTTTTTTTGACGAATATAAATACCATGGTGTTTGAGAATGCATTTGGAACATATAAATACCCACTATTTTATTCTTTAGTGAGTGTGATACTCCTTTATCTTTAACTCTATTTATTTTATTTGAGTAAGTCTTACATGATGGTCATCCTGGAAAAGTGCATGACACACAATTTTTGAGTGCCAATTGTACCCTACTAACAGAACATCCAACGAGTAGGGGTAATACTACTAGTCAAAAACAATCCCATTCTGAAATGTAATATTATCCCATACAATGGTGATACCAAAAAAATGAGAATGACATCCCACTCCATAATCATGTCCTCTTATTATATCACCGATGATAGTGTATTAAAATCTCACCATATCAATGGTGGAAACATACCATCTTATCATCATAGAGATGATATAATTATATCATCATCTCTCTGTATCAGGAAGTTGGGTATTAACATCTTCCCATATCACAAGTGGTAGTGTATCATTATCTCATTATATCATTGATGGAAGAATATTAGTATATCACCGTACCAATGGAAGTAGTGTTTCATTATCTCAGTTTAACATTGATGGAGGAAAATCAATATCATTCTATATGGATGGTGGAATTGTATTATCATCCCTTGAAATCATTGTTGATGTCATATAAATATCTTTATATATAACTGGTGGTAGTGTATCATCATATCCCCATCTCACTGAATGAAACACATCAATATTTTTCTGATTTTTATATAAATGTTTCAAAACAATTATGAAAATAATTCTAGGTTTAAAATATTTTCAAAATTAATACATAAATGTGTAAAGGGACCTCAGTCATTTAGTGTAATGTCATGCCCCAACTAATTGTCTTAAAATGATATAAAGTTCCACTAGCCTTATGTGGAATCCCTAAGAAACCAATGGACAAAAATAACTGCAAAGGGATTAGAAAAAATTTGGTGAAAAATTTCCTTGTAAAATAAAACTATCTTTCAACACACCACAGAAACATCCAATCCTATATCATGGTGTATGGATATAAAAGGTACAATTAAAAGTAAAACTAGAAAGAAAACCACATCATAGTGACAATGGAAACATGATACGAAACAAAAAACTAAGGGATTACAAAAAAATCCATAAAAAGACACTATCCAAGAAACCACCCACCATCTCTAAGATCCAAATCCACCTTCCACACCCAATTTACTAAGATGGATCACTAGAGAAATATGATACCTTTCCCATCCCTGTATCAGGGTTGATGACATCTAAAATACCATGAATGTATCCAAGAAGGGGGTGAGTATAAAATCAGTAGCCACTCCAAAATTACATACCAATACTCACCGCTAGAACAAAAATGTCGCGCATAGAATATATAAAAAATTTAGAAAGTAATGAAATAATTTATATAAATCCACCAATGAAACCAAGTGATAGGAAAAATCTTATTCCCTATATTCACATTCGGCATAAACTTCCCATGTTCACACACACAAACAACCACACTCACAAAACCATTCAGATTAGAATGGTTTTATCGTTGATAGTGGAACTCTATGACTATAATCCATCCCACCTTGATTGTGTAACTTTAAACCATAACTCGTCCACTTTCAAAACACACCAAACCAAGAGGCGTTTCAAAAATCCATCAAGTTTTCCATATTTCCAAAACATGATGAGAAAAACATTTCCTTCAAAAAATCACAAAAAATTTCAATATAAAATCCAAATAACCTTTAAATGAATATAATCCTTCAGGTTATAGATTATATAGAGATGATAGAGAAGACACCTAACTCTTAAAGGATAGAGAAAATGAGTAATGATACTTAAAAAATCTAGATCCAAGTTCACAACACCTTCTCCACACTAGACCCAACAATATATCACAAATATTCATGTCACAACACGTAGATAAATATTTAATAGAATAAATATATATTTATGAGGGATAGGAAAAATATAGATCTAAGAAGAACAAGGAACAAAGAGAGTGAAAAAATTCTTAACAATGATTCTAGATCACCACCAAACTTTTATTTTTCCAAAATATTCTTTTGAATTGAAGGGAATTGGTTCTCAAGCCTATAGAGGGAGAGGAGTTTGAGAACCCATAATATTAGTGTAATAATGAGGAATCCATGCCTTAATTTGAATTAAAACCACTAATTTTTCGATACTAAATGTATATCGAATGTTTTGGTTGCATATATTTCCAAACTATTCCCCAATCATGCATGTACTTCTTGAAACGAATGAGAGAGTTGCCCGGTTTGGAAAATTGTGTACCAACCATGAAATTCTACCATCTCAATGCCAATTGATTAAAATTTTTTACCATGGGAACACACAAAATTTGTACAAAATTTACACTAACTATGCAACCTCATAGTTACACCAAAATATGTTTCATAGTTTCCTAGAGGTGGTTGATGGTTTATACTAATAGTTCTCAAAACCATTCAACCACAAATTTTTTTTAAGACATTACAATACCATCCAAATGTATTGAAACATAGCTCAAGAATAATATCACTTGAAAATATATAAAATAATGGAAATATACCTGAAACATGGTGTGTTAGATTCTCCACACCATTGGTCTTTCCATATCTATAAATTAGAAAAGCGATGTTTTTATGAAACAGATCATGATATTTTTTAACATTTCCTTTTCATAAAGCCTTGTCTCTTTCAGAATCTGACCATCATTCTATATAAACTATACTAAACTGATACATTTCTCATGAAATATATTCCCTTTCCTATCTAAAATCTATATCTGCACATGAATTAATGTAGATTTCTGTTGAAGATCTACATAGTACAATCAAATCACATGGTTAGTTTCAGGAAGGTACTTTTTAATTTGAGATACAAGAAAAATATTACACAAATAACTAAACATTGGTGGTAAAGGTAACTAATAATCCACAACTATGACTAGTCCAAGTATTTCAAAAGGGACGATGTATCATGGATACAACTTTCCCTGTATACAAAGATAATGATTCCCTAACCAAGGATAGAATCTCAGGAAAACATGACTAGACACCTTAAATGATAACAACAATTGACCATGATCCAAATATATTTTTTGAAAAATTTGAGTCATATCCATTATCATTCTTATCACTTGATTCTTCTACATTGTATCATGTACATGGATAGGTCCAATAATTGAGGTCTCAATTTTTTCCACCCAATAAAATGGATAATGAAAAGCTGGTCCATACAATACATTGAAAGGATCCATTGTATCAAATCATGTAATCTATTATTGTATTAAAACTCTACTATTAGTATATTATCCTATAAACATACACCAAAATCCATCATAGAATATTTAAGCATGTTTTATAAGATTTAGATTCTCCATTCAATGTATCCATCCATTTAATGATGATAAGATATGACCATGATAAATTGGGGTCCAAGGGACTATTGTAAGAACTTAAAAAGTCAAGAAGTAAACATGAGGTCCTGTTTAGAAATGATTGAAACAATGATATTATGAATCTTTAATGAATCCTTAATATAAATTTTAGAAAAATATTCCCCCTATACGATTAAAAAATACGGATGAAGTTATCTAACATTATGATTTGATCCACAATATCCCAAAAGTCCTACTGTTTTGGAACAAGTATTTGTAGAATTAAAAAAATCCATGGATATTTGTTCCCATTTACACATGGTCCATAAATAAAGAATGCAACACACATGCTAGCCATTGGTGCTCCGCCTTGACCAGCTGACATGTGAGGCATCTTGATACAATATTCCTTAATTAACTATTCATTACATCCCACCAAAACCATACCGTCAATTATTTATACATTTTTTAATAGTATGATGAGTAATCAATCTAAAATGGGACTAGGTGAAAAGAATCTAATCTGGATAGGTTGGTGGAATCACAATATGCCATCTAAACTATAGTATAGATCTCCCATCTAGATTCCAACCCTTAATAGTCTCTCTACTATTGAGTTTTGACATCATTAATACACATTAATAATAATATTTCTATGAATTTCACGCATGATCAACCAATTCAAGATAAAGGAATACCAGAATGAAAACTACAACGACCCCTTATTCCATACAATATAGATTCACGTCATGTGTGACTGAAATTAGTTTCCATTGATCCATATATTCTTTTTTGAACTGATTATATGAAATCATTTTCAAAAATTCTAAAAAATAGTTTCCTTTACTTAGTGTATACATCAAGTCATCTTTAAACATATGAAGATATTACATCAATCTATATTTTCTTATATTGAAATACCTTTTTGAGAAAATGTGTTTCATGATCATATGATTAGTGAACACTATACATTTCTCACTAAAAATATAATGACATAGAGTCCTTAAAGAATTAAATATTTATTTCGATTAAAAATCATATTTTTGGTGGTTTTTATCATGTATGCATAAATATCTTGAGTCATAAGCAACCACATGATCTCCGTATATAAGAATAGAACCCATCCCAGTTCACAATACATCACATAAGACCACATAACCTAATCAAAACTCTATTAATATAAGGATTGGTGTTTATGTAAAAAAACGTTGATATATTGGAAATAATTTCAACACATTTCATTCAATTATATAAGAACTAATTTCCTTTTAAAATATAACATTAGTATAGAAAGGCGTGAAAAATCACGAACAAAGCGTCAGTAGTATTGTGTTAAGACAAAGAAATGCATATCTCAGATACATTCATTAGAGCTTGTTAATTGACTCTGGCTTATATTTGTTTTTAATCAACAAATATACCATTTTATGGAATGATATAACCATGTAAATATACTTATTGTATCTATAAGTGACACTTTGAAAGTTTAGCATCAATATGATGTTTCCACAAGATTCCCAAAACTATAGCCATGTTTATCTCATGATCAAACTTTGTCTTACAATATACCAGAATATCATCTATGAACACCACTATAAAGGAATCAAGATACCTTGAAAAATTATATTTAATATATTCAATAAACACTACTAGTAAATTTGAAAAACCAAAGGGAATAAAAACTTAGTAATAGTAGTCATAACAAATCTTAAAAGATTAATTATATATATCCTCCATAAAAAATCTAAGTTGGTGATACCAAAATTATAATTAAATTCAGGAGAACCATTTGGATATCTTCAATATATTAAAAAGGTCATCAATTTGTGGAAGATGAATCCAAATCATTACTGTAACTTGGTTTAGAATACGATAATCTATAGAAAGTGTAAGAGTTCCATCATCCTTCTTTAAAAAAATGACCAGTGCTACCCATTTATATGAGCTCAGTCAAATGTAATATTTTCATTCCAATTATTCCAATAGGAAATCTAATTAACACAATTATATTTCTTCCATTCAATAGTATAAAATTGAAATAAGATTGGTCCCTAGTGGGATATCCATTGTAAACTCCACTTCTCTTCTGGGTGAACACCCATGTAATTTTTTTCAGATAAAATATATGGAAACTATGAAACTCTATAGGATAGTCTCTATTTCCAATCACGTTAAAGGATTAAAAAGTAACCACTACCGATTAATAAAAAATATTTCAAACCATTGGTACCAATGGGCCTTCTCCAATTGCATTCACATCCTAATCTCATTTAAAGATATTCTTAATGACATCGAAATATTTAAAACTCACCTATCACCCATAACAATAGTTATGAGATTAAAAGTTCTCCAACAAACCCATTCCCAAAATAAGTTCATATATTTTTATATCATGTATTAATAAATACCAATTAAATTTTACCCCATCAAATTTTTTCAGACATTATAGAAATGTAAAGGCTTGAAAAAAAAACGTTTTCCCATAGGTACTTGTGGTTTTATAGAAGAATACATCATGTAAACATGTAAACCCATAAGATTAAAAAAATTATAAATGATAAAAGTGTGTGATGTAATCATATCAAATTTTTTTTTCATAAGGATAAAATTGAGAGGAATCATACCTCGCCTTGTCAAAGGACCATATTCATCATCCATGATCATATAATTGACACCATAATGCTTCTTAGTCACTCTTTATAGTTCTATGATTCCTTTTTATGGTTTTTTTATTTTAGAATTCATGGTTTTCATAGATTCAAATTGACTTACTTGGTTTTAAGGATAAGGATTATTCTTTAAGGATCACACTGTTTAAGAATATATTATTTGAGAAATATGAGAAGCATCTCCCAAAATATAATTCCAAGTGTTATAAAAATAACTGTAAATATGTCCCTTCTAGTTATTGTTGGAACATTCTCTAGGTGGTGTCATACATTCTCTCTTATTATGAGAAGTTAGACCACTAAAAAAATCCTGGATTTATATTTGTTCATTTATGGAAATTAATTGATCATGTAGTATGATTATGAGATTCCCTACCACACTAGATGCACGTGTCTATCTTCCATTTATTCCCAACATTTGAGTTACCACCTATTCCATTGGTGATAATCATAGTCCCTCTACCTAAATTTCTCCAAACGTCTCTTTCCCCCACCATATTGTTGGACCCAAGGATGTCCTTTTCAAGAAATGGAATATTATTTGAGTCTATTGTAAATAATCCCCTAGAAGATTAGAGAGAATTCAAGGAAATGGATCATATATTTCAAGATGTTAATAGTTTTGATGTTGGCATAATTTCCATGTGTATGTTAATTTTTGGGGTGAAAATTTTTGAGAATGTCAAGCATCTTGAAATGTGGTGTTTCTTGAAGGCCATATGTAGGTATGAAAAAAGAATGATTTTCATGAAGATGGGATTTGGAAGGATTAAACGATTCTATCGGTGTGCACCCTGATCATGATGTGCATCGTGAATGAAGAAGAATTGGATCATTGTGGCGGAATGAAGGGTTGGACAGAAATCTCTGGGAAAATGCCAGATTTTATTAGTGCATCACAAAGGGAGGAGAATTGTGAAGATGTTTTTGAAAGACCCGAAAATTCTATAAAGTGGTGGTGGAGCTTCACGAATAACCAAACTAATAAATACTAAGTTATCCCTCTTCACTCTGGATGAATTTTAATAAGGAAACTCCAGAATTTCTCCTATTTCCACAAGCCAAGGGAGCTCCACGAAACAAACATTTGATGTGATATTGAGAATGAAAAAGAGACTTGTAATGTTTTGAAGGATGCTAGTTATTTTGAGAAAAGGGTTCTTCGTGATGATAGGGTTCCCCATGTTGACTTTGTGAGCTTCGTGAAGTAGTTTGTTCAAAGAAGGAAGGGGTGCTTCGCGAAGGAAATTTGTTCGTTGAAGGGAAGGGAGCTTCTTGAAGGAGCTTCACTAAAGGATGTTTGGAAAATATGGTTTTCATTGAACAATGCTTTCAAGTGAATCAATTCAGTAATTCAATGAAAGTATTGTCTCATGCTGGGAAAAGACAAAGACTTCAATGTTAAAATATTGAAGAGGAATTCAAGTTGATAAACCGAGTAAGACTTCTCCCAAGGTAATGAGATAGGGGGAGTCGATAGAAGTGTTACAAGGGATGCTGTGTTCTATCCCTAAAAATTTGTAATGACAATTTTCCTTGAATAGTGTTATTGTCCCTGAACTCCTGTTTTCCAAAACTAGTGATGTTTTGGGGATTTTTGTATGACTGAAACACAATCAGTGTATGCTCCTTGGACATATCCCTTAGTGATGAACCTGTAAAATTGATATGTTTTCTTTTTATATGTGATTATTTTATTACTTCTCTCATCTACCATACAAGTTTAATGAGTTCCTACAAATATGGGAACAAGATCTATCACTTTAAAAGAAATATTTTACACACTAATTCCCTCATCCCCTATCAGGGTGTTCTGAGGTCCTACAAGTGGTATCAGATCTTAAAGGTTGTTGGTGTTAAATATGTCCTTCTTTTCTATCAGGGAGAATACAATGATTTTTAAGGGATTACCCCTCTTTTATGGATGAAAAATTTAGATATGGAATAATTGGATGATATCTCATAAGAACACTTGGATCAGAAGATATTTTGGCTACTAAACCAGGAATACAAGTCAAATATACAAGGGCTTTCTATCACTGATATATATAGGAAAATGCTTGAGGCTGATTCCAAAGCGCACAATGATCCCACAATAGCACTTTTTGATTTGATATATCTAATGGTGATGATATATACTTTAGTAAAGTATATCTGAAAAAATTGGATGATATATATAAAAGAGACAACAAAGTGAAGGAGGTGAAACTATGAGTCCTTCACTATAGGTTTGATGATATGAGGATTCATCCTAATGAAAATGTTGATTCCTTCTTCAGTCTAATTACTGAAGTAGTATGAGAAATTAGAGGGATTGAGGAAGAAATAAAAGTCATTGAAATTGTGAAGAATATTTTGAGAAGGCCAACACCTCTATAAAACCAAAAAGGGTTATCCCTTGAGGTAAGGGATATTTCTAAACATTCCCTAAATGACATACTGAGCAGTCCAGTGTCATATGAGATGAGAGAAAAGAAAGATGCAACAAAACATGTTAGTAATGAAATGGCATTCAAATCCACATAAAAATTGAAATTTCGGGGGATTGTATTGATATAAATAATGAGGAAAACAAAAATCATTTCTCCCATTTCTACGAAATTAAAGAATGCAAAAGGTAAATTTGAAGGTATGTTACCTCTCACTTGTTTTCGTTGTGTCAGAGATGGGAACGTTGCCTCTTAGTTCCCAAGAAAGTTTAATGATGAAGAAAGTGAAGCTAGAAACAAGTAGATGCCTCAAAAAAGTTTTTTCAAAAAGTGATACTTCAAATGTAGAAGGAAATTATTGAGGAAGAGTTTTTTCTACAAAGAATATGATGATAATGAATTATTAGAAGAAGAATAACCAGAATTTAAATCTTGAACACATGCTTCCATGATGGATACTTTTTAAAAGTCCGAACCATTGGGAGATAAATCAAGAGATAATCAATGGAATATTGATTCCAATATTAATTTGGAACTTAATAATTATCTTAGTAAGTTTAAGAATCAATGTAACAGATGAAAAAAGTGGAGAGCCATTGTGAAAGAATCATCAAATTATATTGATCATCTTGAAGCAGAAATTGAATGGATAGAAGAAATAGTGAAAGAATAGTCAACAAATCTATAAAAAAAAAATATAGTAGAGCTAATGTTCAGAATTTAAGAACATTAAAAGGTCACCAATGAACTTACCTCCATACTGAAGGAGAAGTCTACGACTGTTGAGGGAATTAAAGAAGAAGTTTTCACTCTTAGGAGTAAACATGAAAGTGATTTAAATTCAAAATAAGAAAAGGATAAAATATAGTTTGGAAAATTCTCAGATGTTGAGTTGTCAGGGAGTGCTATGTGTGGTTTCGATTGTGTTGAAAATATTTTGAATGATTAAATACCCACATGAATGGGAAGTAGTGAAATGGTTGTGATACAGAAAAATCAAATGTTTAAAATAAAATGGGCCAAAATAAAGGAAAACTAAATGTTGGACATGTTGAAAAGACACCTAATGTACTGAAAGAGAAACCCTCAATTTAAACTTAAATAAGAATTGAAAACTATCCTTAGGCCTAAAAAATGATAGGTAGAAAAAATATTTTCCAAATGAAGGAGACATGAGGAGGAATAAAAATGAGAAGAAATTTCCACTTATGAAATATCAATTCTATGTCTATCTGGGCCATACCATGTCATACTATGAATAAGATATAATCTATTTGAACGAGGAAGATTTAGGAAGTGTATAAAAGACGAAAAATTGAAATCCTAATTCTTATAAAAGAAATAATGTCTAAATATATTAATTTTGGTGTTCTAATTTTGGATTTAAAGCTATTTATTACAGATAGAGAAAATACATGAACAATTCATACAGAACTCAGAGACAAACCATTATTCATCAACCAGACGGTGTTTCCCGTACAAACTAGTTATCTCCCATGGAATAATATTATGAGTATGAAGAACCTTCCAACATGGAAGAGAGATCAGAAATGACATATTTATCCTTCACTGAAACTAACATTTCATGGAAGAAAAATAAGAAAATTTAAAAGTACAACATTGAAGAAGTAGATCTCAATGCTACAAAGAGAAATAACACCTAGATCCTTGATAGAGGATTTTAATTCCACATGGTGGGTAATTCGGAATTGTTAATAAATGTTAATAAAATGGTCGATGGAAAAGTATGATTCAATAGTCATGGGGCATTAAAGGTAAAAGAAAGTGGATTTAATAAACTCAATAATGAAATCAAAAGGAAAATTAAGTTCTTTATGTGGACGGTTTGCATCACAATCTCCTTAGTGTGACTCAACTCTACGAATCGTGAATTAAATTTACTTTCAATAAAAAAAGGATGCACTATAAAAGGGAAGATAGGTAATTCTCTCATGAAAGGCTACAAAATAGATGACACCTTAAATTAGGATGATAGTAAAGAGAACATTTGAAATCTTCTAGTTGAAGAGGAAAACAAATTATGGAATTAAAGGTTAAGGAATATCAACCAAAAAGACATGGGAAAAATATATAAGCTGGAAATAGTAATGGATATCCCCAATCTAATGTGTGAAAGGGAAAAAGGCTTGAGATGCTTGTGTGTGAGGGATGTTGGTCTGTAGTTCTTATTGGACAAAGTGGAAAAGGGAATTATATCTTCTTGATCTTTTCTATACATATTTATGTGGTATAATAAATGATGATGGAACACCAGAAGAAAGGTACATTGTCCTCTTCATTAATGATTATAGTAGAATCGATTATGTGATGGTTATACATAAGAAAAAACAAGTGCTTGATTCCATGAAAACTTATAACTGATTCACCATGAATGATACTAGAAAGACAATCATGATTATATGATCTGACAATGGAAGGGATTATACATCCATTGAGTTTGAAAATTACCTAAAGAAGCATAGAATACAACATGTGGTGGATGCTATGAGAAGCCTAAAACAAAATGGAGTCGTTAAGCATATGAATTAGTATCTAAACTATATGGCTATAATTATACCGAATGAGAGTCATATTTCTTAGCATTACTAGAAATAGGATGTTCAAGATGCAATGTATAGTCAAAATCAAACATGACTTTATATGAGGGAAATAATGACATTGTATGAGTTGTGGCATAGAAGGAATTCATCTTTGAAGAATTTTTGTGTTTCTAGAAGTAAATGTTTTTTAAAAAAGGGATAGAAATAAATTAAAGTATGGTGATGTAGAAGATGAAAGAATATTCCTCAGATATTCAATGAATAGAAATTACTACAATTGTTTCAATCAATATCTCGAAAAAATTGTGGAGAAGTGATGTTTAGATCGTTGAAGAGAAGTCCACAAATATGATGAGGGGATTATATGTTGATGCGATTGAAGATGCAGAATATAATAGACAAGGAATCGATTCAAATGAAGATGTAGAGGAAGGTGTAGAAAAACAATTTGAGGTCACAATAAGATGTTGATTCATAATAAGAATCAGAATATGAAACCATGGTTGACGAAAACTCTGCTGAACCTCATAGGAGAAACCAAAAAGAAAAAAATTATCAAACCAACATCATTTGGGATTGTACACCACTAACAAAAACAAGGAGAATGAATAATAATTCACAGTATTACATCCTCTTATTTGTAGAACCATCCTAATTTGAAGAAGTTGTTAAGGATAAATCATGGGTTAAATCCATGAATAAAGAGTTGGATCAGATCAAAAAGAACCAAACATCGGATCTTGTTACTGGACCTGAAAGTCACAATGTGATCGGTACAAAGTGTATTTTCAAGAATATATTTGATTATCATCAAAATTTGACTATAAAAATGTCACGATTGGTATGTAAAGGATATTCACAGATTGAATGTGATGAGGTTGAAGAAAAATTTCCTCCTTTGGCTAGACTAGATTCAATCAAACAATTTCTTTCCATGGAAATTAAAAGAAGATAAATGTCTATCAGATTGTTGTAAAAAAAAATTTATTAAATGGATTTCATGAAGCAGATGTATACATAGAATAAACGTTGGGGTTTCTTCTTCATAATGCTTTAATGAAGGTTTTCAAATTAAATAAGGCACTCTGTGGTATGAAGAATGCACCTTGAGAATGGTACTCCCTTCTAGATTCCTATTGGAAGAAGCTCGAATTTAAAAGAGGAGGTGTTGACTACAACCTCTTTATGAATAATTAAAAGGAAGGACAATTTATGGTATTTTTGTATATGGATGATTTTATATTTAGAGAAAGTAGACATAGATCAGTGTAAGAATTTTCAAACCATATGAAATCAGAATTTGAAATGTTTATGATTGGTGAAAAAACATACTTATTTGATATATAGGTGATTCAGAAGTATAATTACACTTTCATTTCCCAAGAAAATTATGCAAGAGAGATGATGAAAAATATTAATATCCATGACTCGAAACCAATGTCGAATCTGATTGTGGTTGGAAGAAAACATGGAAAGTATGAGGATGAGACTTCTGTGGATCCTACCATGTATAGAAGAATCCTTGGAAGCCTATTATACTTGAATGAAACATGACCATATATCGTATTTGCAACATGATTACCATCATGATTTCAAATAACCCCAAAGGAAGACCACATAGTAGTAGTGAAACACGTCATCAGGTACATTCAAGGCTCTCACAATTATGGGTTAAAATTTACAATATGAAGAGATAATGAACTTACAATGTTTTTATACTGACTGGGCTGGAGACGTGGTTAATAGAATGTCCACAAGCATTGGATCATTCTTTATTTGATAGAAATGTTTGGGCTGGTTGAGTAAGAAATATAAAAGTATATCCATTAGTACTTCTAAAGAAGAATATATGTCAGCTGAAATGTGTTTCACACCACTACTATGGATGAAGTAAAAGCTGACTGATATTGGTGATGAAGTGAAACAACTAATGGCGATTCACTATGATAACAAGAGTTAAATTGATATTACAAAGAATCATGTTCATCATTTTTGTACGAAACATATTAAAATAAGACAACACTTTATCAAGGAAAAGGTTGAACAAGATGTGGTAAAAATGGATCATGTTGGAATTTATGATCAAGTGGAATACATAATGAAAAACTATTGTTAGAACATGTGTTCGAGAAGCATTAGTTGAACCACGGTGTTCAACTACCTCCCTATACACGAGGATGTCACATGATTCCCCTCTCCCTAATTATGCTAACTATTTTTGTAGAAGTGATGCTGGAATATGGGGGAGATACAATATAGGGGGATTGTGTATTGATCTTTATAATGTACATATACTAGTATTTAGATTTATTTATAATTCGGGAGAAAGAATAAATTCAATTGTATAGGGAGGATGATGAAATGTATTTCTAGTTATAATAGAATGGAGGATGGTGAATGATGAGCATTCAAGGTTATGAAGAAACAATTCAGGACACGTAATGGTTCTATGTCACGATGATAATTCAGCGTTAGTTGGAAACCTTTCTGGGCATGTAATGCTTCAGTGACGTGGTGAGATAATATCTAGGATATTTTTAAGAATTCCAAAACACGAGAACACAATTCAAGATTCCCATATTGTTTTTACATCGATCGTTACTCACATAGACTTAGAGTGGTGGTTGAGTTGTTTCTTGGGTATCAGGTTTTGATTGTAGATGGTTCCATATTGAATTTTTCTATTGATTTCCAACAACCCCAATGGGGGAGATTGTTGGAACGAAGGATTTTATTTGCTAGAAATGGAGTATGATTCTTGCTTATTTTTAATCCTCACATGGAAGGTATGTGATCCTAAAAAAAGGGATCCTACAGTACATGATGACAATAGATTTGATGGCGGCTTTGTTTCCAAATGTTTTCCAAATATTTGGTGTCCAAAATTTAGAGAATGGGAAGCATAGTGACAAGTGGTTTTTTCTTGAAGGCCTTATGAAAATATGGGAAAGGCATGATTTTCGAAAATATGGGATTTGGGAATTATATTTTTCAAAGGATTAAAGTATTATGATGGTGTTATCAACAATTTTGATGAGCATCATGAATGATGATGAATTGGTGAATTGTGATCGACGATGGCGATCTATGGGATTATGAGAATTTGAGCATCGTGGAGGTGTAAAGGGTTTGACAGAAAGCTTCGTGAAAACATAAAATTGTACTAGTTTATCGTAAAGTGAAGAATGTCATGAAGATGTTTTTGAATGATCCAATAAATCCACAAAGAGGTTGTGGGGCTTTGAGAATAACCGATCCTATAAATAAGAGGCTATCCATCTTCACTCCAGAAAAATTTTCCAATGAAAATCTGAAATATGTCTGATTTTGCAAAGACAATAGAGCTCTACGAAACTGAAATTACATGTGATATTAAGCATCATGAAGAGACATGAAAAGTCTTCACTGATGATAATGGTTTTGAGAAAAGGGTGCTTTAGGATGTATTGGTTTTACTATGTTGACATTGTGAGATTTGTGAAGGAGTTTGTTTTGAGAAGGTAGGGGTGCTTCATGAAGGCAGTATGGTCCATGAAGCTATTGGAAAATTGTGAAGGAGATTAAAAAAAGGTTGTTTTGAATATTTGTTTCCAATTGAAAATGATTTCAAGTGAATCAACTGATGAGTTTTATGAATGTAGTGTGTCATGATGGGAAAATACAGAGAATTCAATATCAAACTATTGAAGAGACCATCAAGTCGACAAACTGAATAAGACTTCTCCCAAGGCAGTGAGCTAGGGGGAGTCAAAACAAGTGTTATACAGGATTACGTGTGCTATCCCAAATTTTTTGCAAAGGATGTGTGGTCAACATAGAGTAACTATTCCTAAACTCCTTTATTCTACCACTAGTGAAGATTAGTGGATTCTAGTATGATCAACACACTATCAGTGTATGCTAATTAGACGCAACCCTTAATGGTATGCCAAGTTAAAGTGATGTGTATTACTTCTATATGTTATTTTTATTACTTATATAATCTATCATATAGTTTTAATGAGTTTATACCAATGTGGGAACAAGACCTGCCACTTAAAAAAAATTAACACCCTGATTCACCCCTCCCCTCTCAGGGTGTTGTGGGGTCCTACACATCTCTCAATTCACCATATCTACACAGTTCATTATACAAAGAACATATATCTTATAGTGAATCTTTATTCATATCCAAGACATGAATATTCATGCCTTCAAGGACACACTAGAATCAATATATAGTGAAAAGAAGAATAAATTCATAAAATTACCCACATACTATGTGACAAATAGATTTTCATAATTAATCTAGAGTAATAAACTTTTCTTATAATTGTTAATTTGTGAGGATATAATTAATTGTTAAATAATCATAAAATTACTAACATATAATTCAGTTGGGAATTTTAGTTTGGAATTATAAATCCCACCATTGACATGTGCGATCCTCAAGTATATAAGTCTCTTTCTTAACATTTTTTTATTCTGGTGAAACCAAATTTTAGCAGCCTCCCAATTATAAATCATATGATTTTGACTCAATGCTATTTTCTATAACCATAAAAAAACTTCATTTCGATTTTACTCTCTAGAAAATGAAGGATTAGGTGATATTTTTTACAAATCACCATAAGAATCAAGAAATACCCATTATTTCCAAAAGAACATATTTTAACCACTTTTATGAATCATTAACCTCAACATGAAAATTAAAATTCTTATGAGAAGTGTCACTAATAATTTATGATATGTAATACTCTTTTGATAAAACTCGATGATGGGATGACCACATACCTATAAGTTTCTTATAATATTTTCTTACCAAAAAAACCCTAGTACCTTGTAGTTCTTCATAAAGTGGTTATGTACATATTTTGAAGATATACATTTCATGTTTCAACATTATTATCTCCTACAACCATCCAACGAGACATATAAATTAACCAAGAATACAAACATTTATAACATCCACCCCATCTCATTATCTTGAGATGTTATTGAGTGCCACATGTCTCTGGTTACTCCCCCGATACACCAAATAATGGAAACAAATTCCAAGGTCATAAGAAGCATTTGGGGGATATTTTTACCTAAAAAAACCTTCAAACAAAAAACATAAATATAAAATATTCCTACCTGATGCATCGATATAAAAGATACAATCCAATGTAAATCCCATTAGACAAAAATGTCATATTCATAATGAAATCATTATAAAAATCTAAACAATGAATGGAATAAAAGGCCAAATCCATCAAAATACACAATCCCAAACACTACCTTACAATCTCCAAGATCTTAATCTACTTTACATGACAAAGTTATCATGATTAATTGATATTGAAATATAATACCTTTAGCTTCCATATATCCCATAAGATGAAATATTTATTTTCACCAAAGCTCCCAAGAATGGGGTGAGTATAAACTCAATAGGCATTCCCCAAATACTTCCCAAAACTCACCACAATAAATAATATTTTTAAAACTATTTATATAAAATATTTATAGAAAAAAGAATAATTTATTTAAATCCACTTTAGAAATGATGTGAGAAAAAAAACAAGCTTATTCCATCTATTCAATTCTGGAATAAATTACCATGTCCACACACACACACACAAACACAACTATCCGCACATATAAAAATACACTCAAAACATCGGTGTTATCATTAATAGTGGTACTCCAAGACCGTAATATGTCTTACCTTAATAACAGATCTTCCGACCATAACCTACCCACTTTGAACACACACCAAATTAACTATTCCAAAATACTTGCGAATAGATTTCACATAAAACATTAGTTCATTTGAAATTACTTCATCAAAAATAATTTCATGAGAAAAAACCATAAACACATTTTAAAATAATCATTTTAAAATTATAATCAAGGGGGGTTTCCAAAATCCATCTAATTTTAAAAATTTCCAAAACATGATCCAAAAAGGTTTTCTTGACAAAATCAAACAACATATCCATATAAAATCCAAACAAAACCTTTATATAAAACTAGGTCACATTTCAGTATATGGAGAAAATGAAGAATGATACTAAGAAATTATTGATCAATGTTTGAAAAACCATTTTCATAGTAGATCTAATGATTCTATCAATATTAGTTTCACAACATGTAGATCAATAAATAACAGACTAAATCTATTGTTTCTATAGAGAGGGAAAGAAAAGATCTATGAAGAATTAAGAAGAAAGAGTGAGAAAAGAGACCTACCAATGATTTTGGTTTTCCAACACACATATATTTCCCCTAAAAGTTACATCCCGATTGGAGAGGAATTGGTTCTCAAGCCAATGGAGGGTGAGTAGTTTGAGATCCTAAATGATTTGGGGACTAATGAAGATTCTGAACCTTCATATAGATTAAGACCAAAGAACATTCAAGTCATTAACTATATTTCAACCCTTTAAGAAATATGGTTTTTGAAACCCTGTTCAAACTATGCATGTGTTACTATATAAGATATAGAGAGTTACATGGTTAGGCTGCATGTTTTGGAAAACCATGCACCAACATTGTGGTGCTTATTTATTGAGGAAAATGGCTCACATTGTACACCTGTGAACTCATACAGGTTGACCAAACTATGTGCCAACCATGTGCTTTCCCAATGACCCCCAAACATGTTTCATGGCTTCTTGATGGTGGTGTTTGTTTTCTACCGATCTTTCTCAAACTATGCACCTACATAAGCACTTCCAAAACAAGTTGAAACATGCCAAAACATCGTGAAAATTAATCCAAGGATAATATAACTTGAAATATATATAGAAAAACGGTAACTAACTCAAACATGGGGTGTAAATGCCTTCTAAAACCTAATTGAAAGAAGGATAAATGCATTTGGGTTGTTAACTCGTTTTCTGAGAAACATGGGAAAATGTGTTACAGTCTGTACCGACATTGATCAATACCAAAAAAATTAATTTATATAATTTTAAATATATATGTTTTTATATTTAAAATTTTTATTCTGTTACATATATATATATATATAACAAATTTTTTACCAGAAATTAACTACTATTAAAAATATAGCATTACTAAAATTAAATAAATATGGAATTATAACAAAAACTCTTAACTAGGGATCCCTTTTATAAGGGGGATTTCCCTTGAAATCAATATGGTTTTCCAATGTGGGATTCGGCTTCCCCCTTTCATGCAAAGAATAGATAATATATTATTATTAATAGTTAGTTATTAATTAATAATAAATATTAATTACTAACCAGTTAATAGTAAATAATAATAATAATAGCTAAATAATAATAAACTATTAATGTTTAGAATTAAATATTAGAAAATCAATAATTAATATAAATAAATATTTTAAAAAAGTTATTTATTAATTAATTACCAATTAATTATTAATTAATTATTAATAGTAAATAATTAATTATTTAAATAGTAAATAAATAATATTTAAATAATATTTTTACTAGTTAGAGGGGATTATTATTACACAATTACTAATACATATTTAAAAATATTTTTTAGTTACTAAATATTAATAGGTATGTTTAAATTATGAAATTAATAATTATTAAGTTGATGTTATCACTTTATTATTACATAATTAACCAATTGTTTCTAGTAAATATTATTTACAAATAAATATTAATTACTAATAAATACTAATTAAATAAAATTATTTACTATTTAATAAAATTAATTTCTAAAGAATATTAATTTAGAATTAATATTAACTACTAATATATATTTAGAATTATTATTTAGTTACTAATTGGATAGTCATATTTGTTCTAGAAATTCCTTATCAATTATGTCCCTTCATTCCATTTGTTACCAATTTTTCTATTTTTAATAAATGGGTTAGGACCATATGTAGCTTATCTTTCTTTTTAAAAATAATAATATTATTAATTACTAATTAACTAACTAATTTTTAATTAATCAATAAATATTTATTATTATTATTATTAAAAAATTACAATTAAATATTTTAAAATATCATATAGTTTCTAAAAGTTAGTATTAATGATAAAATTATTAAATTACTCATTATTAATTAATTTTTTTTAAGTAAGTGTTAATTAATTAAATAATAGTTCATAATTAATATTTATTTCTAAAAAATATTAATAACTAATAAATATCAATTAAATAGTGATTAAATTATTAAATTTCATATTTTTATTAATAGTAATTATATATTTATTAATTAATAATTTTAATTTAGTTATTATTAATATTATTTATTAGTAATTAAATAATATTTAATTACTAAATAATTAAAATTTATTTAATAATTTATATTAATCTATAATTAATTATCCATTAGTTAGTTATTTATTAATATTATTAATTAGTAATTAATGTTATTTAGTAGAATTTAATCTTATTTAATAATTAATATAAATTAGATAATTAAGAGTTATTTACATTTAAAAGTTAATATTAATAAATAATAATAATTTAGTTGTTTATATTATTTATTTTTGATTCATTAGTAAATAATTATTATTTTTAATTATTTACTTAATAATAATAATAATAATATTTTATTACTTATATACCAGAAATGGGGAATTTGAATCATACATTAGAAATCTGTAAGGATTTTGAGGGCATCCCCTCTTACAAAAGGGAGCGCTGAGTAAGGGTTTTTGTTTTAATTCAATTTTTTTAATTACATAAATTCCATATATTTATAATTTATTATATCATGATAAAAAAATTGTAATATATATATATATATATATAATGAAAAAAAGTAAAACATGAAAACTAGTTTTTTTTTAGTTTAGTCTAAAGGAATTGGGGGACCCGACGCTTTCAGATCCTACATTAGGTGAAAGGCACTGTGGTCTTTAATGCCTTTGTCCTCCACCAAACGTTTCCAAAGGGGAGTAAGGACGTAACACCATCATGTTTTATTTTTTATAAAAAATGAACCAAGACTTATTTTTGATATTATTTACAAGAAAAACTTTTAAAAATCTATATTTTTCTATATTGTTGGGGACTACATAATATCATATCTCCATATCACCGAGGGTTGAAAATTATCCTCTATGTCAAGGTTTGAAGGGAATGTTTTCCCATATAATCAATAATATTAGGACCCATGGATAGTAAATCCCTCATCAACATTCCTAAGGAAAAATGTTCTACAATAACAATCTCAAAGGGAAACACATCCCACATCGATTACTCACCATAAAGGTGTGATGTCAATGGGAAACATGGCCCACATGAGATATTCAAAAAATGACCATTTTTCATCATATCATCTATTATAGAGTATCATACATCACTATATTCATAGTAAGGATGAAAATTATATAACCAATAAACATAATAAATATAAATGTGAATAAACAATCAATTGTACCCATTACATTCATCAAATATAACCATACCCTTAGTAAATGATTTTTCACCCATTTAACTGGTTTAATCAAACCCAATCCACTCACTAATTTACCCACAACCATAATAGTGCACACATAACACTCATACACTAAGCATGAGTTTCATTCAAATTTTTGGAATATATATAACTAAGCATCCAACTATGGCCCCGACATAATGACAATTCATCATATGAACGTACCATCACAATAGATAGCTCACCACTTAGCCTAAAATATACGTAAGTTCACATTAGCAATTAACACTAACGAATTCCATACAAGGATCAAAACACTAGTTAGGGGTAATAATTCCCCTTAGAGTTCCATTCCCAAATTAGCTTGAAACTTACACAAGGAAATGTAACTATCGACATTCATGTGTCCAACACATGAGGTCTAGAGGACATACCCCAATATAAATAGTTCACATCATCAAAAAATAAATTCGAATACAACCCTTGATTACATTTTAGTTCAACATCACTACCCATTTATGGTAGTACCTCATATGACTGACTTTACCTCCTTCCATAATATCATCAATAGACATTGATCTTGGTAAACATCACTTACCAACTAGACATTTAAATGGAAATAAAGAAATAACTCAATTATGAACACCTATATTGGTTCAAATTTCATATTTAAAAACCCTATAAAATTAGTGATGTATCCATTGATGAATATTTAATTAAACATATCATTCAAGGACTCACTAAGTGTTTAAAAAACTCACTCACCCCACCTTAAATAAAAGATCTCATATGGGGTTCCATTTTGGGTCACTTTCACCCACTTACCCATTCTTATAATCCATAAAATATATGAACCAATATATTATTTTTTAATATTCAGTACCACCTACCAAATACATTGATTTATCTAGTTTAAAAATGCCCAACCACAACTATCTAAGCTCTCCTAAGCCCATATTGGTCATGGACAACTGTTTTGAGGACCTAAATTCATCCAATATATAGTTTAATTAATTATAATGTATTTATAATTAGTTGAAATTATTAATTAATATTTAATCGAATTAGGTATAATTAAGGTAATCTTATTTAATAATATATCCTTTCATAAACCTCATGCAATGTGGTTTGGTCTACTCCCAACACATTCCTGAATAGAATATAGATAAATCCCCTATAATTGAAAAAGAATCATCAAATAATTTCATCTTAATTTGATGAAAACCATAAATAAATAAACACAAAAACTACATGTAAGTTAAACCATGTATAAACAAGATACTATCCTCCCCTAACCTCCTTTAGTAGCCACACATGAAAGTCCCATCCTTATGTGATGATTCCACCATTCCCTGGATTAATATTAATAAAAATACCTAAATCCAAACTTTAGAAATTGAGAATAATTTGTTAAGGAAGAATGGGGAGAGGATGAAATTAGATTCACCTCAAATGAAAATGAAGAATAGCTCCTGAAACCACTTTTATCAAAAGAGAAACCCAAGTGGATAAAGGCAGAATGGAGAATTCCCACCTATGGTTTGATACATAGGAGAATAAGAACCTAACAGTTTGATTTAAAATAAAAACCCAACGGAATATATTTCCCACCATTAAAAAAAGATATGATTTTTTTCTTAGTTCTTGGTGTACATACAACACCTACCTATTGGCTCCCTGGGTTCCTAGTATAGAGCATTGATAACTGATTTTCCCCATTCAGGTGACTCTCCCCATAGTGACTCAACAAGTATATAGTTCTGTAAGAACAACTACTCGGTGGAATGATACAACTTCCCTTTTTTATGTATCATCATCCAAACACCTATAATCCCTCTCTAGGACTCCTCTAACTGATTTTACCTATAAAAACATCATTCTATTCATTTTAAGTACATATAAGAAAACCAATGTTTTATTGAAAGAGAAAAATTCAAAAAGTGGTCTGTCATACTCTCACTACATTGGAAAACACTACAAGGACAATAAACCACACACTATGATGCTGAACCATTACATTAACTTTTATAAAATCCTCCACTCTTGGTGAAATTAAAAAAATACACTATCATTGACATTATACACCACTTATTGAAATAATTGGTCTATACAAGCTCATTAAATTCTTTGCATTGCACCTGATCACCCTCAAATTAGTAACATCTCACATTACAATTTCATTATTGAGAAGCAATCCATTTTAAAAGCCTAACATCATTACATAATTCATTATAATATCCAGGATCACTAAAATTCTACCAACTAGATCCCCCTATCAGTCCATTTGATGAAACACATGTGTTATAACTAATATAATGTGATTACCAACACATATCAATTAGTTATTGAATGTACTAACATTATTTTTTCCTGACAAATGAAAACTCGTATATGAGAAATTTATATTTACAAACCATAAAAGGAGTGCTTTTCTCTATGAACCTATGTGGAGCTATAACCACCAAAACACAGGTTCTATCATAAGCACCACCCATGATGTTGATCATTAATCCCCATAACATGGGTCAAATCTATAAGCATCTATTAGTGTATGAAAAACTATAGGATTTATTTTATCATCATTACATAATAATTAACCTAATTGTATTCCAACACCAGTTAAGTGTTTATAGTTATGATCCTAACTATCAGGATACATACTTTGGGGTATCTATGCCAATTTTGTGCTCTATTATACTATATTCCAATGTGGTCAATGATATATCTCTATAAGATCAAAATCTCGATCGATTATCTCTAAATTGATTTCCATAACTACTATCGCATGACTCACATATTCCACCGTATCATGAACCAAAAAATTCATATTATTAATTCTTAACCTCATTAGTTTCCAACTTATCATGGTTGAGGTTATCTACAGACTATTCAATGATAAAGACAAGCTATATGGACCCTCAGTGTCTTAATGAACCCAATGATCATCCCACTAAATTTCAAAAACCGGAGCATGTTACTACTCATCCCTCACATGATCATACAATTTCAATTTAATTAAAATGCTCATGTCCCCTCAATAATTTCACCACTGTATTGTATAGAAATTGTCTCATGCTTCAATCATCTCAATGTAATTGTTATGAATTTTTAGTCATTACACAAAGAGACCTTGAGTGTCACTTACCCAAAAAATTATTGTAATTTCACCAAAGGTACCTTATATATTTTTTCGATTAATTATAGCTGTATCAAACATTTCTACAAGTCATCTCACACCTGATCACACCCTAAATGCGAACAACCAATAAAAAAATATTATCATCACACAACCTAGAGCTAAGAAGTACAAGTAAAACTAAATATTACTAGATTTTATTCTAATGTTGATGCACCTCTCAAGGTCTCAGACTCCATACGAGTCTCAAGGGACCAAAAACTAGAAAAAAATTATCCTAACCTATATATTGGGAAGTTATTTCTTATAATCACGATGAATTGATAAGATCATCATTATATAAAACCATGAGTTACATGATCTACAATCTCTCTCTCAAACATAGAGAGTTTCAAAAATCCATTAATTAACATATCCCTTAATCCATTCTATTTCGATCACACCTAAACTAACCTTAAGCTTACTAATCCATGGATGAGCTTCGGTTACACTATCACACATACATAATATTCATAGAAAACCGTCACTATATTATTCCAAAATTAAGAGAGTATCCAAAAAAACCTGTAATGGAGAATCACTTCCCCCATTTTGAAATAATGAATATCTGAACACATGTAAACCCAAACAGTACTATAAAACCCTGATATTTTCCACTTTAGTCCCTACATCCCTAACAATTTTTTATTATGGAATCCTTGGAAAACCCCTCAGGATGGGAGCATTATCCAAACTCCCATAAAAATGGGTTGTTCATTCCCCACATCCTTCAATGTGGGATATTCCGCACATAAGGGTCTCCATACCCCTATAGAACTAGCATCTACATTGGAACATTGGCAGGATACCAACTTTGATACCATTTTTTATATCCCACACTATCCACGATCACGATGTTGTCTAATCTTGTCCCTACACCCCCATGGTTTTTTTCACAAGGCACTATAGAAAATTCCTTTTTATGGGAGAGATATACCTAACGCCCTATAAAGAGGTTCTTCATTATCCACATACTATAATGCGGGATAATCTCTTCTCTCCCCAAGGTACTTTTTATAATTTAAATCGTTTTATTTTCCAAAGTAAATAACCACCTAAATAATTAAATAACTTTAAAATCAATTTATCAAATAATGGCACCTTTAATAGAATATATACAATAGTTTATCTTATTTAAAAAAATTATCAACCATTCATAATATTTAATAAAGGTAAGAGTACATGTTCAACATTATAAAATCGAATCAAATGGAATAAACATTATAATGTTCCAAACACTTCATTTTATCTTTCACAAAACCAAAGATATATTTAATTAATAACTTAAAGTAATGTATCATTATCAATGGAAGAACATTAACAAGTAAAATTTACATGAATACCTTTTAAGATAATATTTTACAGAATACATTGTTCAAATAAATTTTATTCTCACTTGTGAATTTTTATACTGTTTTTTAGTAATCCATTCCATGCATTTTAAATAACTAACTTAATAAAACAGTTCTATGTCACTATTTAACATATTTTTATAATATAAAACGAAATTAAAAGTATCAGAACAAAAACATTATTTATTAAGATCTTGAAGGTTACAAAAAAACCTGAAAACACACACAGCCATTGTCTAGAAAATACAAGGCACACACCCCCAATAAGGGTTGAACCACTCTAAAAATATATATGAAAACCATCAATTATTATCTCATAAAATATTTATTTATGAATAATTATAAATTAAAAAAAGTTAAAAATTTTCCTATGAATATAAAAAATAAACACACATGTGGTCAATACCACCTACTGAATGAGACCATTTGTGATATTTGATCACACTAATTCGCATCAAACAAAATCCTAAAAAATAAATTAACTATACTATCTCCAATTTAATCCAAAAATAACATTTAATAATCATCATAATATTTTTTTTTAATTTTAAATTATAATAGATAACTTTTATAGATTACCCATACATTAAACAATAAAACCCCCTCAATACACACCATAGAAAATTTTATAATAAAAAAATTATTAAATTCATCAAATAAAATTTATACATCAATGAAATAATTTATAGAACACCATAAATAGAAATCAAAGAAACAAAAACTTTTTTTACATACTAGCCATTCAAATGCTGATGAAATAATATTTTTTTGGGGTATAATAGTCTCTTAAGATAATGGTCTAGGCCCACGAAGAAAAAAACCCATCATGCTTGGATGATTCACTAAGCCCGATTGACATATCAAGCCCCAAATCCCAAATTTAAGAAAACGTTTATTGGAACATTTTGAAACAACCAAATAATGATTAACATAATGTGATAATAATTAATTATTATTACAATAATAAATTTTTTTATTATATTAATAATAATACAGATGTATTATATCTCATGTTAATAATAATAACTTAAAAATAACAATAATAACAATAATATTATGTCACATATAAATGTATTCCAAAAAATAAACATTTTAATGAAAGAAATATATACATTTTATATGTATATGTTGAAACAGAATAATAACATTATTATGAAAAATAACATTACATTTGTTTTTTATAATAATTTTAACATTGAAAAAACATTTATACATTTGTATTTAATAACATATTTCTAGCTACATTATTAGAAATAATAATAAAAATGTATTTCATGATAGTATCAATAATACACATATGTAGTTTCTAATTTATTTACAACACATTCCAATGGTATTGTGAAATATCAAAATTATTTATTTATTTCACAAATTCCCACAAAACAATCATTTTTCACACTTCATTTAATACTGTTAATTTAAAATATACATTATCATAATTTTTATTTTTATATTACATTCTTATTATTCATTACATTTTTGAAATGATAAAATTTAATAAGAAATATATCACTTAAATCATGTTTATTTAATAATTTGAAGACTTAGTTATATTTTATTAAAATATACCAAATTACCTTTTAATAATAATAATAACAACAACAATAAATTAATATTATGAAACTCAATATGATTAAAAATCAATGGTTTTCACTATTAAATATTCAATTTTAAATTAAAAATTAAAATATAATTAATATTTGTAGGACCCATGTAATTATAGCCACCATACCAAATAATTTGGTTCATTTCATTAATAGTTGTCTATTAATAATTTTATGATCATTGGTCAATCGGTAACTGATCATACCGCACTTGTTTTTCCAGTCATGATCCTTTCACGATGCACTATCCATGCTTTTTTCCCAAATACAGAAGGTGTACCCTGTATACATATACCATACATTAAATCACACATCACCGTGTTTCATTCCCATTATATAAAACATATATCAATGAATCCCATTTCCAAAGGATACCACAAACCTAGGTTAACCCTCTCTCTTGTGCTATCCCATAATATCAGAACCATTCATGGGAACACATATAAAAATCAACCCACTTCCTCATTTGGGAAACTGAATCACCATTATCATGGACCATACAACATAATCACTAGTCTCTCCCACCTATTTTATGTAGCACATCCCATATAGGTCACATCCCATTTAGTCTCTCCCCCACTTTAGTATCAAATATCTCCAAGAAACTCATATGCCATCTCCCCATTTTAGGACTTTTATTAAGACTTGGTATACCAATACCCATACATTACCACTTTGGGGTCATCATAATACCTATAAAGAAATTGATAACAATACTCCCAAGCAATGAATCTCATTATATCCATACAAAATAGGAAAATTTAGTAATAGGAAACATATCCTGATATATTATATACACTCTACACATAAGGGTCTCATATCACTATTGCATGACTCTTGGCCCACTTACCCTCTCTCAGGTCTAGTTACTAAACACACATAAATTCACATCACCATTAATTCTATATAGGATAGAAGGACAAGTAACCATAGTTTGTTAAAATAGGGGGACACCAAAAAAAAAATACAGGTATGAAATTTATAATTTATTATTGAATAATTAAATAAATAAACCCTTTATCATAATCATATTAGTGTACATGAAAACTAATGCCATTAGAATACTATAATCCAAATATGAAATATAAAATAATGACTCATTCCAAGGTGGGCCAAGAATAAAAACACAAATAAATGAATAAAAATAATAATATTTGGATTAATGAAAATATCACAACAATAATAGAAAAAATAAAGAAATCAAATCTAAACTCCTTAATAACATATTCTCGAGATCATGTAGGTGCTGACTAGGGACATGCATAGATTTTATCCCATGTTATGATCATTTGTATCTCTATTTAACACATTCCAAATAGTTATATTAACAATAGAAATCCTTGATTCCACTTGGTTATTCCCTAGTATTTTTCACAAAAAAAAGACAAAATTAGTGCTACCACAGAGCCTTAAAAGTGCCTCCTCATTTTATAAAGGCTACCTACTAGTGTCTAGAGTCTAATAAAAAAATGGAGAGATACTTTGTAAACACACTACACAAAATGGTCTCATATCACTCAATCATGAATATTTCCCAACCTAATCTCTCTCGAGGATAAGAATAAAATACATGTTGATAAAATTATCAAACATATTATTTTATAAAAATTAATAGTAACCATGGTTCGATTAAATAGAGATTCACAAAAAAATATAGTAAAACAATCTATGGATTATTTTGGACACTTTTAAAACCAAATACTTCATCATATTCAGATATGTGTTCAAGTATATGAATTCCATGTGAAACCTATTTTCTAAACTTGATTCATGAACAAATTATACATTTAATGATGGTCCAAGAAAAAAAAACTTAAATCAATAAACTAAAACATAATATTTGGATCAATCAAAATATATCAACTATAGCAATGAAATCAAGAACAAAAATCCAAACTCAATTGAAATTTGAACATTATATCATGTATGTGTTGGAAAAGAATAATCATTTGTTAAGTCCCATGATCTAACCATTCCAATATCTTCTTACCACATTATAAATAGTATTACAAAGAAAAGAATGCCTTGATACCACTTTGTAATTTCCCAGCCTCGTTCACCAAAACAATAACCAAACCAGTGTATCCACATGGCCATAAACAAACCTTCTCAAATACTAAAGGTTACCAAATGATGGCTACAGTCAAATAAAAACATTGAGAAATTATTACCTTTAGTATTATCATAAGTATAATAGGTAAATAACCGATAATATATAAAGAGACAAAATATTATATTACTATAATAGATTTACCATGGAAATAATTATTTTAATTAATATTATCTAAGAGATTAAAAATGATTAACATGTTAATCAACAAGTCATACAATAATAAAATACCATTAAATGGGACGATCTTACATAATATGGGATAAAATTAAAATAAAATCATAAATATACCCGACCATTCTCCTTGAAATTTACTTGAAGTTTTCTATATATCCCCACTCATCAACTTTATATTAACCCCCAATACTAGGGCAATTTCCTAGGATTTAATTTCAACCATAGGATCTACACACACACACTCTCTAATGTTCCCATCCAATGTCTGGGCATAAACTCAGTATGACACCCCCAAGGATGTATATATTAAAAAAAAGTATATATGTAAAACTTTTTATTGAATTAAATAGAAGATGCAACAGAACATTAATACACCAATGAAGCTATTGGTACTCAATGTTGGGTCTATGAAATGGAATAAGGGGGGGGGGAGAAATTCATTTTTCAATACTAAATAATACTATAAAAGAGACACTAATATAATTATATCAATAAATATATTCAAACTAAAGCACACTAGAATTCAAAATAAGGAAATTAATCAATATAATTGTAGAAATTAATATACAGAAGGTAAATGGGTGTAATAAATTGTGTAAATAAGTTAAAAGATAGTACCTAAAGGTAACCCTATGTATTATACCCATGATAATAATTTAGAGTTTAAATATGATAAACCTATTGGTTTTAATGGGAACTAAGAAACTATAAACTACTTGTTTTAACAGAAAGTAAGAACCTCAAAACCCTTTGTTTCAATAGAAACCAAGAACCTCAATACCATGGTTTGAACATATAACCAAGAACCAAATAAATAGATTAAGAATTAAATTGATTACTCAATTTTAAGACCTTTACAATGCATGAACTATACTATCTATTGAAACAATTCAAACATGATAGAAATGTGGAGAGAGATGGATAAGAAAAAAGATCTAAGGGGTTTTACAGTATGCTCAATATGAGAAGAGAGACACATGTACAAAATATTAAACAATAATGTATTTGGTACATTTGATGAAGTCCTTAAAGAACACGATCATATTTATTTGGTTCCTTGATCACCATTTCCAAATAATTCTTGATCTCCCTTTAAAGGGTGAATGTTTTGAACATTAATATCTAGGATATTAGAGAAACATTGGACAAATTTTATCTTCAGGAGTTATTCAACATTTTCAAGTTGATTTTGTATAACTGGAATATGAATTTAGGATTTCTTGATCACCTTTTATGTAACACCCGAGACTTTTATGTTATATAAATCATCAAAGGAATCTTTTTCTACACAGCACTTGCTTGGCTTGCTTTACACGCAATCGCGACCTTCCTCGATAGCTTTCGTCGTACGCAATACCGAGTTTCACTAAATAACAATATGATATTAAAACTAGCCGTTATGAATAGTAATAACCACTTTTTGAAATTTTATAAATTTTATTTTTCAAAATGGACTTCATTTTTGGACTCAGAATATCGAAATTAGCCTAGGGTGAAATTTTGGTATTTTTCTGAAAACTTTCAATTTTTGATGAATAGTGAAACCACTAAGTGGTAGGTTAAAAACCGAATTTTGCATAAAACTTAATTTTACCGCTTCTGTGAATGGAATTTCAAAAATCCGAGAGACACGGTTAATATCAAGGACTAAAATGTGGTTCAATGAGATGAAAATAATTTTTTGGTGAATAGTAACTTTTTACTATTTTTACCGCGGTTAATAGTAAATAGGGTAACTAAGGGTAAATATGATATCAATATTACCCTAACACATGTCCTAATTCTATTGGACAAGTGTATTTCGACCAAAGACAAACTTAGGAATAAAATATGACCATTTAGGCCCACTTGGGTTAGATTAGGACATTTATTATTAATTTATTTAAAGAAGGGTTAAAAGAGTTAAAATCAAAGTTTATTTACTAAAACATTTTTAATATGGGGTTATACATAAGATAAATTCGATTGTAATTATTCATTAGAAAGCTAAAAAGATTTCCTACATGATGGTATTTTATTTGTAATTTTTAGACATCAAATAATTTAATTTATTTATGACACAAAGATGATGCAGTAATTATCTTGTTAACGAAATATTGACATAATTGATGTTATAAACACCATAATAAATGTAATTTGAAAATTTTTATGAATTCCACTAATTTTCTAGGTTACTATGATATATTAGTGTTGATTTAATCAATTTGGATCGAACATATAATTCTGTTATGACTTTCACAAAAATCATATATCAAATAGTGTCAAAATTGACACAAAATAGTTTTTAAATCAAATATTATATTACTAATTGTTATTTTATTCTTAAAAATCTAAGGTTCGGCCAAATGACTTAGATAAGGATATATATATTAATAATAAACAATTTGGGGTTCGTTTGGCATGTTATAGTAAGTGTATTAACCATATAGTGAAAGAAAACAAAAAGACACGGTAAATGTTAAATTATTTAACTTAGAGTTAAATCTAATTGATAAGGTTAAAATAATATCCTAAACTTGTCTAAATTCTATTGGTTGATGGGATTTCGACCCTTCCCCACTTTAGCTTCGAAATAAGACCCTTTGGAACCATTATAAACCGATTTTGACTTTAATATAAAATAATATTTTGAGGTATTCCTAAGGTGCCCCTCTCCTCCCCTATAAAAGGACACCTCCTCCCCCTCCTCCTCACACCAAATTGAGCACTCAAGCTCGGCCAACCCCTGTCATTTTCTACTCTCCACTTCCCTAGAATAATCCTAGAGGTCCTGGTCTTCTCCAAAGACCAATCTTAGTTCCTTAAGTGGAGGATTCAAAGAGGCGTTCCAAAGAAGAGGTAATATCGATTACCAATCTTTTCAATTTCTTTCGTCTTCAACTTCTTCTTCTTTAGTTGTTTCATGACAAAGTAATAACATCAGTATTACTTACATACTGATATGTTATTATAAATATGAAACAACCCTAATTCACCTTCTATCCATCCTACGGAAAAATGAAATCACCGCGCGTGCGTACGTACGGAATACCGTCTCCACGCCGTGGTGTAATCTATTTTTCCACCATCACCTTACAAGGATGGTTATAATGGTGTAATAAGTAACTATATATGATTATTATGAAGTAATATTGATGCTGAAATAATATATATATATACTCCAATACAATTCCACGATCATAGGAACGATATCATCACTCGTGCGTACGTACGGAATACCGTCTCCACGATGTGATGCGACTCGTTCTACATGATCTTCATTTCATAATGATTATATAAATGAATTGAATGAATGAATATGGTATATACTACACTAATACCATTCTGTAAATGAATTATCTATAACCTAAAGATAAGAATAAGAATTTATTCGACAAAACACGCATAAGAACAAAAAGTTATAAAGACCCGAGTGACAAGTAACAATGAAATATTACTAACAAGAAGCTAAGAATATGACCATATATGATATCATATCAATATGTATGATTCTGGAATAAGTCAATAACATTATTTAAACCATTATACAGGAGCTTCGGACACATACAAGGCAAATTGGACCTAAGGTAAGGGAAATATCACAATCTCATTTTTATCCGAGATTGTTTATTCGTAAGTATTTACTGGGGTGTATTTTATCATCCACATCCATGTTCCCTCAATATGTAATATTGTTTCCATCCACTTGCAATAGTTTAAATCCAATTTTACCTTAGGTGAGTTTTTAGTAAAGAATATGAAAGGAATCTTTTGTCGTTTTTCCGTACGAGGTACTTTTTTGACTTTTCCGACAAAAGTACGAAGAATGTTTTTTTTTAACTTATACGGCACGAACGGATTTCTACTGTTTTATAAAGCTTTATTTTCATGAAGCTTCCTATATAAGATTTCATGACTATTTTCAATAAAATCTCTTTCTTTTAAAATTGCATGATGTTTTGTGAAAAGAAATTGATTTTGAAGAAGAAAGGATATTTTCCTCAAGAATTCAATTCAAGTGTTTTATCAAAATTATTTTCCATCTAAGATAATAAAGGGTTCTGTTTCTATCCATATTTTTACATTGTTTTGACTATGTTGTGATGGAATTATGTTTATGAATTCCTTTATCTTATATGAATTGATTTATGATGTCATGATGTTTCAAGAATCCCATTTTTGTTACATGTGTTATGCAATGATGTATGTTTTATGATTATGTGGCACACATAAGAAAGGATTCATTATAAGATGGGTGGGACCTATATCTCCCTCCAATGCATTGGGTAAAGATTTTATATCTCATGAGATAGACATGGCTGGAACGGAAGGTTATTTCGGTTCAGTGATACAGGACTGAAACGAGGAGTGAACTCGGTTCAGAAAGGGACTTTGTCCACTAAGATAGTCTTGGCAATAAGTCATGACTAACAAGAAATGATTTTCCATGATTATGTGTGCATGCCACAAAGTTTCAAGTTTTATGTTATGACTATGGGGATCTCATTTTCACTTCTATGATTTATTCCATGTTAAGATATTATGATCTCTTTTGCAGGTTTTTATTTTCATAAAGATATGATATGATTTTTATTTCCTTTATTTGCCCTTGCTGAGCATTTGAGCTCACCCTTTTATGTTTTCTTTTCCCCAGGTCAGGAAGATGGATATTAAGTAGAATATGCTAAAAGGGACCCTAGATATGATGAAATAAATGGGAGACACTGTAGAAGATTTATGAACCAGTTGTTTATGTTTCCCAGTTTCTAAAGACACTATACCTATACGGTCCTTTGTGGTTTTATCATATGTTGTAATAAGTGTGCTTCAATTTTGAAGTATTAACAATGTATGTAAAGTATGGGTCGTTATAGTTGGTATCAGAGGAAAGGTATAGTCAACCTTTGGAAACTAGGATGTGAAAGCCTTAGTAGGAAGCCTAAGGATAAGTCTAAGCATAGAACACAATCTTAGTGTTTTAGAAATGGCCTTGAATAACCTAGGATAAGAACTTAAGCATGAAAATTTTATTCTTGAATTATGTGGTTTTCCTATTATAATTAGTGTTGCTCACACTATTCTTCTTGGTTTTAGTCAATGGCTGGAACCCGAAGGAACCGTGTTAATGCGGAATGCGATGGGCAATGCAATGATTGTCCCCCTGAGCAACCAAACAATATGGGAGATGGAATGAAAAATCTTGTAGCCATGCTCACACAACTTTCTCAAGCTATGAATCATGCAGGATTTCCAAACGAGCAAAGGAGGGAGCAACATTCTGTTGAATCCTTCATGAGGCAGCGTCCACCTTCTTTCAGTGGGTCTACTGATCCATTAGTTGCTGAACAATGGATTAGTACTACTGAAAAGATATTTTCAGTTCTTCAATGTTCTGAACATGATAAAGTCATCCTAGCAGTGTATCGTTTAGAAGGAGATGCTGATCAATGGTGGAATCTTGTTAAGAATACGAGGCAAAGGGATGAAATTGAGTCTATGGAATGGGACGAGTTCAAGAACTTATTTTTCAATAAGTACTTCCCTCGTATTCTCCGAACAAAGATGGAGAAAGAGTTCCTTGAACTGAAGCAAAAGGATGATGAATCTGTTAGTACCTATGAAGCAAATTTTACAAGACTTGCAAGGTACGCTTCTGGTATTATTATCCAACCTGAGAGTAAGATCGATCGATTCTTTAGTGGCTTAAAACCAAGTCTTCGAAGGGCGTTAGCCATAAGGGACTTCAATAGCTACGAGGAAATCGTTCGATGTGCTCTCAAAGTCGAGATGGAGATTGGAGTAACCCATCAGTCACATGGGTTTGATAAGAAGAGGAAGATGGAATTCAAAGGAAACTCTAAAGAGCACACTGAAAAGAAGATGAACTTTCCCTTATGCTCAAAGTGTGGAAAGAAACATGGAGGGAGTTGTCTTAAAGGGACAAGTAAATGTTTTAAATGTGGAAAGGAAGGTCATCGGGCATTTGAATGCCGTGATAATGGGAAGAAGATGTCTAATGACGCAAACAAAGGAAGGGATACACAGAATGATCCTACTACACTTCAATGCTTCAAGTGCAAGGAGATGGGGCATTATGCCAATCAATGCCCAAATCCAAGGGTTGATGATGATGGTCGACGTCAACAAACTCTTAAGGCTAAAGACAAAGGAAAGTCACATGCAATTTCTATCAGCGATGTGGAGTACGATAACGATGTGGTGAAAGGTACACTTACCATCCACTCTAAAGTAGCAAATGTTTTATTTGATTCTGGATCCACCCACTCTTTTATTTCTGAAGACTTTTCTAAGGGTATCACCGTATTACCTCAACAATTAGATGTTGAGTTAGCTGTGACAACACCTAATGGCACATCAATCGCATCAAAAGTTTATAATTCTTCTCCGATCGAAGTTTGTGGGAAAGTGCTTCCTGCAAATCTTGTGATCCTTCCTTTAGTGGAATTTGATGTGATTCTTGGCATGGATTGGCTTTCTTTATACGGAGCTCATATCAATTGCCAAAGAAGGGAAGTCACATTTCATATTCCAGATCAATCTATGATCGTCTATCAATGCAAGGATGAACATAACCTTCCAGTGGAAATTCCTTCCATCTTATGGGTCATGATTCCACTAAATGAAGGTTATTTATCTCAAATGGTTGGTGAGAAACTCACGATTAAGAATATGCCCATTGTACGGGAGTTTGATGATGTCTTTCCGGAGGAATTACCAGGTCTTCCACCAAATCGTGAAGTTGAGTTTTCAATAGAACTCGTACCGGGTGCTTTGCCTATTTCAAAGACACCTTATAGAATGGCCCCAATTGAGTTGCAGGAATTGAAGAAGCAACTCCAAGAGAATCTTGATAAGGGATTCATACGCCCTAGTGCGTCACCTTGGGGAGCACCTGTTCTATTTGTTAAGAAGAAAGATGGATCAATGAGACTCTGCATTGATTATCGTGAACTTAACAAGATCACTATCAAGAACAAATATCCTCTCCCACGCATTGATGACTTGTTTGACCAACTACGCGGAGCTCAATACTTTTCCAAGATTGATCTTCGTTCAGGGTATCATCAATTAAGGGTCAAAAGGGAGGATATACCAAAGACGGCTTTCCGTACAAGGTATGGACACTATGAATTTATAGTGATGCCATTTGGTCTTACTAATGCCCCTGCTATCTTCATGGATCTAATGAATAGAGTCTTTAGAGACTATCTTGATCAATTTGTGGTAGTCTTTATAGACGATATTCTTGTCTATTCAAAGAGCAAGGAAGAGCATGAAGATCACTTGAGAATTATATTGAAGACCCTGAGAAAAGAGAAGCTTTATGCCAAATTTACCAAGTGTGAATTTTGGCTTCAAAAAGTTGCATTTTTGGGTCACATAATCTCAAAAGAGGGGATATCTGTGGATCCAGCAAAAACAGAGATTATCGAAAGATGGTCAAGACCAACAACAGTAACTGAGATCCGAAGTTTTCTTGGTTTGGCTGGATATTATCGACGTTTTGTAAAAGATTTTTCACGATTATCTAATCCAATCACCAAGTTGACTCGGAAGGGAGTTAAGTTTGTCTGGACAGAGGAATGTGAAGAGAATTTCAAGGAGTTGAAAAGAAGGTTATCCAGTGCACCTGTGCTCACACTGCCTTGTAGTGGAGAAAGGTTTGTGATCTACAGTGATGCATCCAAGAAGGGATTGGGGTGTGTTCTTATGCAAAATGATATGGTGATAGCTTATGCCTCACGACAGTTGAAAATCCATGAGCAAAATTACCCAACACATGATTTGGAGTTGGCTGCGGTAATCTTTGCATTAAAGATTTGGAGGCATTACCTTTATGGTGAAAGGTGTGATATTTATACTGATCATAAAAGTTTAAAGTATATTTTCACACAAAAGGAGTTGAATATGCGTCAAAGAAGATGGTTGGAGCTGATTAAGGATTATGACTGCTCAATCCATTACCACCCTGGGAAAGCAAACAAGGTGGCAGATGCATTAAGTCGACAAGACCATGCTAGTTTATCCATGATGAGGATCACAAAAGATCCAATATTTATGGATTTACAAAGGATGGATCTTGGAATTATAACGGAAGGGGAAAAATCTTATCTTTCTCAAATGAATGTTCAACCATCTATACATGTGAAGATTAAAGAGGCACAGAAAGAAGATGTCGAGTTACAAAAGAAGGTGAGAAATGTTCCTGAATTCAACCTTGATTGTGATGGGATAATAAAGTTCAGGAATCGGGTTTGTGTTCCTCCCATCCCCGAATTAAAGAAGGAGCTGCTGGATGAGGCTCATAGTTCATCATTCTCTATTCATCCTGGAAGTACGAAGATGTATAGGGACCTGAAAGAGTACTTCTGGTGGGATGGCATGAAAAGAGATGTTGCTGAATATGTCTCTCGATGCTTGGTTTGTCAACAAGTTAAAGCTGAGAGACAGAAGTCTAAGGGGATGTTACAACCATTACCCATACCCGAATGGAAATGGGAAAACATCACTATGGACTTTGTCACAGGACTTCCTAAAACATCCAAAGGCAATAATGCTATCTGGGTCATAGTTGATCGTCTTACAAAGTCTGCACACTTCATTCCTATTAGAGAGGATTTCTCTCTAGATCAGCTTGCCAGGATATATGTAAAGGAAGTGGTAAGATTGCATGGAGTACCACTTTCTATTATATCTGATCGGGATCCGAGATTTACCTCGAAGTTCTGGCGAAGTCTTCAGCATACTCTGGATACAGAGTTGAGTTTCAGCACTGCTTATCATCCCCAGACAGACGGTCAGTCTGAGAGAACAATTCAAACCCTAGAAGATATGTTGAGAGCTTGCTCTATGGATTTCAAAGGAGGTTGGGATCAACACCTACCTTTGGTGGAATTTTCTTATAATAATAGCTTTCACTCCAGTATTCAGATGGCTCCTTATGAAGCTCTCTATGGAAAGAAATGCAGGACTCCAACTTGCTGGGATGAAGTTGGGGAAAGAAAGCTATTAGGACCTGATCTCGTTGATGAAATGGCAGAAAAGGTCAGATCTATTCAACAACACATAAGAGCAGCTCAGAGTCGACAGAAAAGTTATGCCGACAACCGAAGAAAAGACCTAGAGTTTGAAGTGGGCGATAAAGTGTTCTTACGAATATCTCCCTGGAAGAGGGTTATGAGATTTGGAAAGAAGGGGAAGTTGAGCCCTAGATATATCGGTCCTTTCGAAATACTGGATCGTGTTGGGAAGGTAGCTTACCGATTGGCGCTTCCACCGAATCTCTCTCAAGTTCACGATGTGTTCCATGTATCTCTCCTGAGAAAGTACATACCAGATCCTTCACATGTACTCAGCTCAGAAGTTGTACCGCTGGAGCAAGATCTTTCTTATGAAGAACAGCCGATAGAGATTCTGGATCGTAGCGAAAAAGTCCTACGAAACAAGACCACTCGCTTGGTGAAAGTTTTATGGAGGAACCACCAACTTGAAGAAGCTACTTGGGAGCTTGAGGATATGATGAGGGAGAAGTATCCTCATCTGTTTGTTACAAAGTGACGAATTTCGAGGGCGAAATTCTTTTTAAGGGGGGTAGAATGTAACACCCGAGACTTTTATGTTATATAAATCATCAAAGGAATCTTTTTCTACACAGCACTTGCTTGGCTTGCTTTACACGCAATCGCGACCTTCCTCGATAGCTTTCGTCGTACGCAATACCGAGTTTCACTAAATAACAATATGATATTAAAACTAGCCGTTATGAATAGTAATAACCACTTTTTGAAATTTTATAAATTTTATTTTTCAAAATGGACTTCATTTTTGGACTCAGAATATCGAAATTAGCCTAGGGTGAAATTTTGGTATTTTTCTGAAAACTTTCAATTTTTGATGAATAGTGAAACCACTAAGTGGTAGGTTAAAAACCGAATTTTGCATAAAACTTAATTTTACCGCTTCTGTGAATGGAATTTCAAAAATCCGAGAGACACGGTTAATATCAAGGACTAAAATGTGGTTCAATGAGATGAAAATAATTTTTTGGTGAATAGTAACTTTTTACTATTTTTACCGCGGTTAATAGTAAATAGGGTAACTAAGGGTAAATATGATATCAATATTACCCTAACACATGTCCTAATTCTATTGGACAAGTGTATTTCGACCAAAGACAAACTTAGGAATAAAATATGACCATTTAGGCCCACTTGGGTTAGATTAGGACATTTATTATTAATTTATTTAAAGAAGGGTTAAAAGAGTTAAAATCAAAGTTTATTTACTAAAACATTTTTAATATGGGGTTATACATAAGATAAATTCGATTGTAATTATTCATTAGAAAGCTAAAAAGATTTCCTACATGATGGTATTTTATTTGTAATTTTTAGACATCAAATAATTTAATTTATTTATGACACAAAGATGATGCAGTAATTATCTTGTTAACGAAATATTGACATAATTGATGTTATAAACACCATAATAAATGTAATTTGAAAATTTTTATGAATTCCACTAATTTTCTAGGTTACTATGATATATTAGTGTTGATTTAATCAATTTGGATCGAACATATAATTCTGTTATGACTTTCACAAAAATCATATATCAAATAGTGTCAAAATTGACACAAAATAGTTTTTAAATCAAATATTATATTACTAATTGTTATTTTATTCCTAAAAATCTAAGGTTCGGCCAAATGACTTAGATAAGGATATATATATTAATAATAAACAATTTGGGGTTCGTTTGGCATGTTATAGTAAGTGTATTAACCATATAGTGAAAGAAAACAAAAAGACACGGTAAATGTTAAATTATTTAACTTAGAGTTAAATCTAATTGATAAGGTTAAAATAATATCCTAAACTTGTCTAAATTCTATTGGTTGATGGGATTTCGACCCTTCCCCACTTTAGCTTCGAAATAAGACCCTTTGGAACCATTATAAACCGATTTTGACTTTAATATAAAATAATATTTTGAGGTATTCCTAAGGTGCCCCTCTCCTCCCCTATAAAAGGACACCTCCTCCCCCTCCTCCTCACACCAAATTGAGCACTCAAGCTCGGCCAACCCCTGCCATTTTCTACTCTCCACTTCCCTAGAATAATCCTAGAGGTCCTGGTCTTCTCCAAAGACCAATCTTAGTTCCTTAAGTGGAGGATTCAAAGAGGCGTTCCAAAGAAGAGGTAATATCGATTACCAATCTTTTCAATTTCTTTCGTCTTCAACTTCTTCTTCTTTAGTTGTTTCATGACAAAGTAATAACATCAGTATTACTTACATACTGATATGTTATTATAAATATGAAACAACCCTAATTCACCTTCTATCCATCCTACGGAAAAATGAAATCACCGCGCGTGCGTACGTACGGAATACCGTCTCCACGCCGTGGTGTAATCTATTTTTCCACCATCACCTTACAAGGATGGTTATAATGGTGTAATAAGTAACTATATATGATTATTATGAAGTAATATTGATGCTGAAATAATATATATATATACTCCAATACAATTCCACGATCATAGGAACGATATCATCACTCGTGCGTACGTACGGAATACCGTCTCCACGATGTGATGCGACTCGTTCTACATGATCTTCATTTCATAATGATTATATAAATGAATTGAATGAATGAATATGGTATATACTACACTAATACCATTCTGTAAATGAATTATCTATAACCTAAAGATAAGAATAAGAATTTATTCGACAAAACACGCATAAGAACAAAAAGTTATAAAGACCCGAGTGACAAGTAACAATGAAATATTACTAACAAGAAGCTAAGAATATGACCATATATGATATCATATCAATATGTATGATTCTGGAATAAGTCAATAACATTATTTAAACCATTATACAGGAGCTTCGGACACATACAAGGCAAATTGGACCTAAGGTAAGGGAAATATCACAATCTCATTTTTATCCGAGATTGTTTATTCGTAAGTATTTACTGGGGTGTATTTTATCATCCACATCCATGTTCCCTCAATATGTAATATTGTTTCCATCCACTTGCAATAGTTTAAATCCAATTTTACCTTAGGTGAGTTTTTAGTAAAGAATATGAAAGGAATCTTTTGTCGTTTTTCCGTACGAGGTACTTTTTTGACTTTTCCGACAAAAGTACGAAGAATGTTTTTTTTTAACTTATACGGCACGAACGGATTTCTACTGTTTTATAAAGCTTTATTTTCATGAAGCTTCCTATATAAGATTTCATGACTATTTTCAATAAAATCTCTTTCTTTTAAAATTGCATGATGTTTTGTGAAAAGAAATTGATTTTGAAGAAGAAAGGATATTTTCCTCAAGAATTCAATTCAAGTGTTTTATCAAAATTATTTTCCATCTAAGATAATAAAGGGTTCTGTTTCTATCCATATTTTTACATTGTTTTGACTATGTTGTGATGGAATTATGTTTATGAATTCCTTTATCTTATATGAATTGATTTATGATGTCATGATGTTTCAAGAATCCCATTTTTGTTACATGTGTTATGCAATGATGTATGTTTTATGATTATGTGGCACACATAAGAAAGGATTCATTATAAGATGGGTGGGACCTATATCTCCCTCCAATGCATTGGGTAAAGATTTTATATCTCATGAGATAGACATGGCTGGAACGGAAGGTTATTTCGGTTCAGTGATACAGGACTGAAACGAGGAGTGAACTCGGTTCAGAAAGGGACTTTGTCCACTAAGATAGTCTTGGCAATAAGTCATGACTAACAAGAAATGATTTTCCATGATTATGTGTGCATGCCACAAAGTTTCAAGTTTTATGTTATGACTATGGGGATCTCATTTTCACTTCTATGATTTATTCCATGTTAAGATATTATGATCTCTTTTGCAGGTTTTGATTTTCATAAAGATATGATATGATTTTTATTTCCTTTATTTGCCCTTGCTGAGCATTTGAGCTCACCCTTTTATGTTTTCTTTTCCCCAGGTCAGGAAGATGGATATTAAGTAGAATATGCTAAAAGGGACCCTAGATATGATGAAATAAATGGGAGACACTGTAGAAGATTTATGAACCAGTTGTTTATGTTTCCCAGTTTCTAAAGACACTATACCTATACGGTCCTTTGTGGTTTTATCATATGTTGTAATAAGTGTGCTTCAATTTTGAAGTATTAACAATGTATGTAAAGTATGGGTCGTTATATTTTATATCCTCCATAGGGGTTCAGGGTCCAAGGGGTTGAGACACAACTATAAAGACCCGAACCCATAAAATTAATATAATAATAATGATACCCACAAATTCGAAGCCCTGATGCCACTAGGTACCCATTATAGTATACTATGTAGTAACTAGTGCTTCTAGAACTACCTTATTACTTTCTTCTACCACTAGCTCCTGATAGGGTTTTCTAGAGCCCTATGTATTCTGCCATATACTACTAACAATCCCATAAAACTGTAACTTCATGCTAGTGTTGCACTACTGCAAATCATTGAATGAGTCCCTTTAAGAACATTTTGAATCTGAATTATGATTTGATCCATTCATACCAATATAACTCATCAAAAACATAAAAATACACTAGAAACAACATGTAACAAATTTGAAGCAAAATAGTGGGTTTATAGTCATTAAAATAATTAATCTTTATGGTACAATAATCTCCCCCATTTTGATGATCTTAGATGTTTGATATAAAAAATAAGTAAGGGGAAGATAAAAGGAATTATTTTACCAAATATTCATGAAAACATTTCTCCCCGTTTGGGATACGTTGAATCAAAATTACCCCTTGATAAAATAGTTTTTGAAATGAATAATTTATTATATTTTACCAGAATCTAAAACTTCTCCACTTTTGAAATATTCAAAAGGACATACAAGACTAAGGATTAGATTGATAATGATAATATGGAAGGCACAAAAGGAAAATTTAAAATATAATTTATATAAAATTTAAACCACCTTTAAGGAAAAAGAAATATTAAATCACTTTGAACTAAAAATCCATGATTCATTACATTAAGAGACAAAATAATTACTCTTAATGGAAAACTCACATGTCTATTTTCATTAGAAGCATTGGATATTATTTTTAGAAAATAGTTATTCATAGTGAAAATAAGAAAACAAAATCTGATGATAAATAGACTCCTCAAGATATTTAATCTTTTTAATTAGATAGAATAAATACCTAGATTTTTAGTTTTGATCAAAATGATTTCAATATAACAACTTATAAAAAACATGTTAATGAAGTTGTGAAAATTATTGAAATAAAACATGAGATTATATATGCCTTAAAAATATTTTTAATGTTTATCCATTAATAAAAATGAATATATTACTTGAATGTTTTTCTATTTCATAGTCATTTTCAATTGTATAAAATACCTAGATGATGAATTTTACATAGAAATGATCAAGGAAAAAATCATATTGGTTATAACTAGTACATGAACCCCAAAATTAATGGATATAAAATAGGAAAATGAAATAAAAAAATATGGTGGTTTAATAACTCAGTAGATCCTTAATTACATATGCGATAATAATGAAATTACAAGATGTTAAAAAATCTAATGAGGTAAGGGAATATTATGAGAACAATGATGTTAAATTAATAAAAGATAATGATTCTTTATAAGGTGGGTCCATTGATGAAGGAAAACATGAAAAAAGATTCAAAATGGTAAGTGAACTCTTAAAGAATAATAAATCACATTGATATTCCCAAAATCCACATCTAATTGATGTTTCATAAGCTATGTGATCTGAATGAAACAAAAAAGGTTATAAAATACCATATTTCCCAATCTACAGAAAAGGATAAAATACAATAACAAAGTTAATATAGATCATAATTTCTCAATTTGGAGTGATTTAACCTCAATTGATGATAAAATTCCAAACATTTTCAAAGAACATGTTAATGAAGATTCTTAGGTTTTGTAAGTATCTTACATTGATACGAATTATCAGTTCAAATAAATGAAAGGAGCGGCTTGGAGTGAATTTTTTTTAAAAAACTAAATTAAATAAACGAACTGATTTCTAAAATGATACATTGATACAATGAAATCATGTGAAATAATTAAAGTAAATCATTGTAGATTTTAATACATGGTAATTAACTGAAAGCATTTTGGAAATTAAAATGACAAAAGTAAATGGATATGGAAAATTTATTGAAGAAGTTTGGAGATAATATCTAAATTCATACCTAAGTATCCTCTCAATGAGAACCGTATTGAGGTTAAATATAAAAATACTCATTTATTTGAATGGTAACCAAGAAACCAAATACTCTTGGTTTTAATGTAAACCGATAACCCTAAAAACCCTTGATTAAAATTGAAACTAAGAACCCATGTCCCTTAGTTCAAATGGATGAAAAGAACTAAAGATGTATTGTTATAAGAGGAAATATGAATTTATTTCTTTGGATGATGTAATTTAAGAACACATGATTCTTTATTTGTAATATTTATCTCCTCAAATGAATAATTCTTGATCTCCATTTTAAATTTCAGTATTTATAACTTTAATCTCTTAGGAGATTAGATAGAATTGGATCAACATTGAGATTTGGGAGAGATTATACATTTGAAATTTTATTTAGAGGATGTGGAATGAAAATTGAGTCTACCCTGACCTCCTTTATATCTTACAGAGGGTTTTGTAGTCGAATGGGTCAATCCATAACATTAAAGACCCATATTGGGCCCTTCAATACCATAAGGAAAAACCTTAGACTTAAATCCCCAATACCATTGAGTATTTGGTAGCCTAAAATAGGTTTCCAATGGGACTTCTAGAACTGCCTTATAACTTTATTTTTCCACAGATGAGCTGATGGGACTCTAATGGCTATCCAGTGTTCTTTTTGGATCGTTGTGTTGTTTGAAATGAGCTACTAGATAGTTAGTGCTTTATGGCTTTATAATCTCTAAAATTATCCCTTTTAGGCTTTTTTGAATCCATCTTCTGGATATATTCTTTTCAAACATAATAACTCAATAGAAACATATAAATTACACTAGTAACAATATGGAATAAGTCAGAAACAAAATATAGAGTTTGTGATAATAAAAAATTTCTCTTCATGGGCAATACTGTCCCCCTCTTTGATTATCATAAAAACTTGATATAAAAAAGTAGATAAGGAAAATGGAAAAGATAAAGTATGGAGTTTACCGAATCATAATAAAATTATTTCTCCCTCTTTTTTGATACTTTGAAACTAAGTTATCGTCTTGAAAAAGAACTATTTAAAATGAATAATCTTTTACTTTTTCCCTCCATAAATAAATTCTCCCACTTCGAGATTGTAAAAAGGAACATAAAATCAAGAGGGTTGGATTGAAAAATATAATACAGAATATATTGAATAAAATTAAAAATAATACTAATAAAATATTTGACTCCACTTTTAAAAATGAAATCAATATCGATATATGAGGATTCTCAAACAAACATGCTTCATAATATAAAGAGATAACAAATTTCTATTATTTAAAAACTCACACATCTCCTTATAAGTACTATATGTGATGTTTGAAAAATGGTTATTCATGGTTATACCACTATAATTACATCTAATGAGAAATGGAATCCTAAATATATTTCATCTTTTGAATTGGATAGAAAATCGATGAATGAATTATATTTCAGTTTAGATCAAAATGAATTCAATAAAATATCTTCCTACCAAATCACTAATGAAATTTGAAAAATTCTTGAAATAAAAAAAAGTAATGAATAATATAATAGAAAATAGATTAGATACGTATCAAAAATATTTTTAAAGTTTCTCTATGTGAGAAAATTAATCGATTACTATCATGTTTACTCATTTAAAGGACATTTACAATGCTATAAAATATATCACTAATGACTTGTCTATAAAAACTATCATGAAGAAAATAATATGTGGTTTACCTAGTTCATGGGATTCTAAAGTCATATATATATCCAAAAGTTTAATGACATAAAAATTATAGTGGTTGAATAACTAATGGGAACCTTAATTAAATATTAAATAAGGATGAAATTAAAAACCTTTAAAAAAGCCATGGATGTCATGGAATCCATGAAGAAAATTTATTTAAATTCAATAGAAGATGATAGTTATTTAGAAAGTTATGCCTTTGAAGAAGGATAATTCGAAAAAAATTCAAAATAGTTTAAAAATATTAAAGAATAATAAAACATCCCAAATTTTTAAAAAGTAACATCAGAAGTATGTTAATAATGTGATGTGTTTTGAAGTCAAAAACAATTAACAAAAGACCAATATTATCAATCAACAATAAAAGAATAAATTAAAATATGAAACATATTAATTCAATAAAATTTTAAACTTTGTGTGATTTTTCCTCATCACGCGATGAAAGTCCCAAGTGACTAATTTAACTGTTTATGAAGATATTGCGGTTTTTATTTCTCTTACTTTGAAACCAATGTTTGGGTTGGATAAATGTAGGGGAGGGGGCTGAAAATACTTTTTAAAAAACAATGATAATTAAATTATTCTAGAAAATATACATTAATATAATTCATGAATACTATATAATTAATGTAAATATGAGGAGAATTTAATACATTAAAATTATGTGAAAACACATTAGAAAATAAAATGATAATAGTATATAGACATTGATATTTTGGTAATAGTTTTCAAAAATTGTACCCAAAGGTTCATCTATATATCCTCCCCATGAAAATTATCTTGAGATTAAAAATAATGAACCTGATGTTTTGTACAATAACAAAGAAACAAAAAACATTGGTTTTAGTGAAGTCTAAGAACCTCAATACCATTGGTTCCAATCGAAACTAAGAACCTCAATACCTTAGTTTGAACAGATAAAAAAGAACTAAAGAATTAATTAGAGACTAAAATCGATGACTTTCTTACTTTTAAGAACTTTAAAATGATCAAACACCAGTCTCTATTGAATGAATTATAATTATATAGAAATTGAGATATAAAAGTATAAGAATTGAGAGACAATGTGTTTTAAAAAAGGCTAAATAGGAGAGAGAAAGAGGCATACCAGATTGAACAAGAATGTTGTTGGAGAATTAGACAAATCCACTGAAGAACATGACCTTCCTTATTAGGTGTCTTTATCTACTCATATAAAGAATGACTGATCTACCATTTAAAGGTAAAAGATGATAACTTTAAGATATTGTTATATTAGAGAGAATAAGATCAACTGTGAGCTCCAGGAGAGAATCAACATTGATCATTGATTTGATTGAAGTGGAATAAGAATTTAGGATTTCTTGATATACTATTATATCCTCCATATGGAAATGAGGTCCAAGGGATCGATCGAAAATAGTTAATACCCAAAACGAGCACTTTAAATCCATAATAAATACGCCACATACTTGTAGTCCCGATGAAACTGGGTACCAAATAACATCCAATGGGCAGCCAGTGGTTCTAATGAAAATAAATTATTACTATATATTACCATAAACTTTTTGGTGGGACTCTATCTAATAGATAATAGGATTTCTACATGTCTAGGTCTTCTCCTTTATTCTACCAGCCAGCAAGATGCACCACACTAGCTCACTGATACTATAATACTACAAAATCTTTAAACATGGCCCTTTATTCCCATTTTGAAGTTGACCTATGTCAAGATGACTTACATTAAGTACAAATCAATAGAAACCTCAAAAAAGAACTAGAAAGAAAATGATATATGTTTGACATAAAATATCATTTTTTAACATTAAAATAACTACACTTTAGGGGATAATACTAAAAATCCACCCAAAAAGTCAACTTATAATTTCTTCTTCCTATCCTAATGTATCATAAGAAATTGTCATATTTTGAATCAAAGGGGTAGCATATAAACTACCCAATGAAAATATCATGTATAACTCAGTCCTGATGTACTATCACATAACATCAAATAATTTTAATGGGAATAACATCACATGATTTGAAATAATAAAATAACAGTTAATAACTGTTCAAGTGAGGTAGTAATTTTTTATAGTGTTTGAATCATGATGGACCTTTTACATGTTCTAGGACACAACATTCGTCTTTTGGATGGAGTAGCAGAATGTTTTTGGTACGTGATCCATTATGAGGAAAAATTCAGTTTCTTCTCATATTACCATGAGCAAGGAAATTGGACTAGACAATGTCACTTTCATGGGAGGCGAGGTGGTGAAAGGCGCTTTCGTGGGTGGTTCCGAATGATTTTTCAGTTTTGGGTAATTTGTGAGCATCAGAGTGGCTGACCAAAATCTTCTCTCAATAGAAGAATTAATTTAAGACAACATATTAAAGGTATTTTTAAAATTAAATTTTAAAACAAAAACATTGTACTTGAAATTATGGGGGGTTTATCATTTATAAAACTAGAAAAATTTTACTAGAAGAGGATTTTTTTTATTTTGTAAATTGAAGTTCGATTAAAAAGTCATAACAAGAATATATTTATTTAGAAAATATTTTAAAAGGAGAAATATATCTAAATCTACCTCTTCACATACTTATTAATCATTATAATTTAAATTAATCTGTGATTAATTATAATCCCCTAATTTTATAACCCTCAAACACTATTGGATTTAACTTAACCACAAAGATGAAAAGAGTAAAACCCAAGGCTAGCTTTGGAACATGTAATCCCGACACCCTACTTTAATTTTCATTATAAGGATAGATTATGGTCAGTGGTGAATTAGGGAATATAAAAACTCTATAAATGAATTCTAATTGTGATTTAAGATTTTATTTTAACTTTACAAATTTATCACATGTGATATTATTTTACCGATTATGTTTGCGCTCTCAAAATTTACACAAATTTTCAACCTCAGGTGTTTTTTGTGTTAGTTGTTCAGTATCCTACTTAGTTGTCTTCTAATATAAAAACATAATTCATAGATCATATAAATTGAATTATAATAGTTAATTTATTCCAAATAAATAAATTAATTATATACTAGGATGATCTATTACAAAGAAAACTGCTCTTCCATGGGTAGTGTAGTCATTGTAGATGTGAATTGCTTTTGCAACGACGTAGAATGGGTATAACAAAATTATGACTCTCATATTGAGTTATAGACCAAAGATAATTATTAAATAAAAATAAAAACATAATAAAATAGATGAAAATAGAATAAATTGAAGAGAAACTAATAATTTTATTATGAAAATATTACAATATGGTGAAGAAGAAGAAGGCTTCAATGAAGGGATCCTTACTTTAAGAGGTACCCTTATTTAAATGCCTAGAGAATTGGAGTTGAACCACTTCTCATCTTCCCTAAAATACTAATTCATGTCCCAACCCCTAAAAATGAGAATAATACATAATTATTATCATGGAGGGGAGTCTAGGTTACAAGTGGTTTCATGTGTGAATGAGTAAAGTCATCAAGATATTTTAATCCAATTTTCACCTCCTGTTTTCCTCAAAAAACTTGTCTTTCAATTGTACTTAAAGAAGGATGCAATATGAGGAATTGGGTCCTCGAGATCCTCTAATACATTGGGTCACATCAAAGATCATATAGATAATATATGGCCCAAATACAGAATTGATGTCCAATCTGTGGAGTCCAGCCCACCTTTGACGTCATGAAACATTTACTCCCATAAAATGCATGATTTTGATCCAATGTCCGAAATGAAAATTATATTTCAATAGTCCAGGTATAAATTTACAATATATTATGTTAAAATAATACATATAAATATATTTATGTCCAAAATGATATAGTGGATTTAAGGGTAAAACTGGAATTTTCACCAAATTTTATTATGAACGATCTTATCCTAAATATTTTATAAATAAAAGAATTCAACATAATGTGAGGAAATTATCCCATTTATAATCAATAAAATATTACAAAAATAGTGGTTTATCAACTCCCCCACACTTACACATTTTCACTCTTGGGAAACACTTCATATCCGGCATTGGAGAAAAAAATTGTGACATAATATGCATGTTCACCTTTCTCAATCCACAGTGGAAATATAGGAAATGTAAGAATCCCATCAAGAGTCAATACAATAAATTTTAATGTCATTCTCTCATAAATTTTGTCAAAATAAAATCCAGGGAGATTCATAAAACTAATCATAGTGAAACAAGTCATTGTTCTGCCATGCCACTAATTATCCACGTGTGTGTGTTCCAACCATTCCAATCTCATAAATCCACCATTTCATTCATTAATTTCAGGTCAAGTAAGAAACTTATTTTTACATAGTTTAATTCATGAAACACGTTCTACTTTCCTTTGTAATTAAATTTCAAGACACACTCACTTAATCATTCCAAAAAGTCAAGCCTTAATCTCCCAACCTTGATATCCCCAATTGTAGTACATTTTAGCACTCCCCTTAGTTATTATTATTATTTTTTATTGTGAACTTGGAACAAATCCTACACTGATCTATCAACCCATGTTTGATCTACTCACAAAAATATTTGTAATAGTTATAATGAGATCAAAGGTCGAGGAAGAGTGGTTTTTGACTTTCCCATGACACAAACCATATTTTTTTTATTTTTGTTTTTTGAGGGCGTACAATAGTTGGATAATAGGTACACATGCGATGGGGAATTTGGTAGGTAATGAAATAGATCAAAAGAGAAATGAACATATGGATAAACCAATTATTTTTTTACCTAACTTGACTATACTTTCAATTTAGTAGAAAAAATTTCACAACTCTTGATTTAGTGAAGGTTTTTGTAGAGAGATTAATGAAACTGTTTACCAAAAACAAATATCACAAATAATGATGTCAAAATATAAAATTATTTTTAATGAAACAACCAATCATATCATTGATGACATCAATTTTTATAAAAATATTTCCTAGATGGTGAAATCCTACACATGATTATAATTATACCAATGAATTTAGAAAACATGAATTTTCTATATGTTCTACATGAGAATGTTACATGATATCATGGTTTTTTTATTTATTGGAAAATTTTGACAAAACAGCTAATAGATAATAAATACAAAACACACAAATGAAAATACTAAATATCTACCCCAAAATGATATCCCCTTCGCCACACTTAAAATATTGAATTGTCGTAAATGTGAACTTATGAAATGATATGTGCACATGAAATGTAGAATTTTAAATAAGAAAAAGAATATAAAAGTGAAATTCTTAGGAACAACCTGATATTCAAATGTGATGGGGTTATGCAGTGTGATGAAATCCACTACATCAGAAGAAAGTTCTTCAATGTATTTCTTAAAACTTTTCCCATTGAATGTCAAGTTCCTTACAATGTCTTCTTGTGTGATCTCTACTGCACCATAAGTAAAACATTTGACACAACATAAGGACCTAAAAATATTGAACAAAACATACTAGGCATCAAATTTAGTGATGACCTATGGAGTAGAACTTTCTATACAACATGAAACTCCCTTTGTTGGATCATTCTATCATGATCTTCATTGGATCATTCCTTATAAAGACTTGAGTTCTCATATGAGGAAAATCAAATCTCCTCAAGATCTTTAATTTTTACCTTCCTTTGAATTCCATCTTTGGCCAAATCCTTGTTGCATTTTTTAATCCCAATAATCCCAATGCTCGACTACCATTGGGAGATGATAGGACATCCCAAAAACAATCTAAAATGGGGACATAACTATGGGAGTTTGGTATGTTTTCCTATAATCATAAAGAACATCATCCAAGCACTTGTTCTAATCCTTCCTATTTGGATGCATGGTCTTCTCCAAAATTTGTTTCGACACATCATTTGAAACCACTTCTTGGCCATTTTTTTTGGGGATGGTATGGTGTTGAGGTTTTGTGTGTCACCCCATACTTAAAAAGGAGGGAAGCCAAATTATGATTGAAAAATTGTGTCGATTGGTCACAGATGATGGCATTCGGTACTCCAAACCTATAAATGCTTACTTTGTGTTGGAAATGTGAGAATGAATTAAAAAATATATGAGAAACATCTAATAATATAGGCCAATATAATATAGAGTGTAAAACATTCCTACCTATCATTTGTGTTCCAAAGTGTCCTCCACACGAAAGTGTATAGAAAAAATGTATAACAGACTCAATCTTATGATCAAGAACACACCTCATAGTGTCTTGATTAGTACACATGTTCCAAAGGTTGGGATCATCCAACACATAATACTGAGACTCACTTTTTAATTTTTGGACTTGATGTTTCTTTAAATTTAAAGGTATTTCAGATGAAACAAGGGTGTTCACTAAACCAGCATACCAAGGATCCATACCTGAGATGGAATAAATATTCTCATCGGGGAAAGAATCCCAAAGGGGTACTTGGTCCAAGGTGTCAGCATATAGTGTCTAAGTAATCATAATCATGTGGCCTTCCACTAGGATCCTGACCCTTTCTTGTATTTTATTTTAATACTGAAATCCTAATGAAGGAGCATCCATTAGAAAAGTCTAGGCTTTACTTATGGCTTCATCAAGAGGAACTTCATATCTACATGGTCAGAAAAAAAACTACATTAGAGCCTAATAAATATGAACTGAATTTATCTCATGCAAATATGATGGAAAGAAACTCGTTTTCCATGGTAGTGTAGTTTTACTGGGCTTAATCCAATGTCCTTGATGCATAAGAAATCACATGTGAATGTCCTTTCACCCTCTGTGATAAGACATCCCCAACTATATTGTTGGACGCATCACACATATGCACAAAAGGAATCTCCCATCGAGAAGATGTATGATAGGTGGAGTGGTTAGATGCTATTTTAGCACATCAAAGGAATTCCAGCAAGAATCATCAAACACAAAATCAGAATCCTTTTCAAGTAATCATGGTATAGGAAGAGAAATATTACTCAAATCATTGATTAAGCACTGATAAAATCCTGAATGACCTAGGAAACATATACACCATACACACATGAAGGATAAGGTAAGAATGAAATAATATCTACCATAGATCTGTCAACCTCTATCATATGTTTTGACAATACATGCCTGAAGACAATCCCATGCACTGCCACGAAATGACACTTTTAAAAGTTTAAGACCACATTCATCTCAATACAATGATTCAAAACCTTTCCCAAAATAGGGATACAATCATATAATTAAGATCCATACACTGAAAAATATTCCATAAATACCTCCATGATGGTCTCAAGAATATCAAAAAAAATATTTACCATCCATCTCTACAATGTAGCAGCTGCATTACAAAGTCTAAATAACATCCTTCAGTTGGCATATATACCGAATGGATAGGTGAATGTTTTCTTATCCCGATCATACAGATAAATAAGATCCTAAATATATCTAGAAAATATATTCAATAAACAATAGTGTGTTTTCGCATCTAGTCTCTTGAACATTTGATCAACAAATGGGAGGGGAAATGTTTCTTGTGAGTGGACAGATTTAGATTCATATAATTAACACACACACACTAACTGTTTTACACCCTCATTGAAACTAACTCCTCCTTGTCATTTTTAACAACATTAACACCACTTTTCTTAGGCATAACCTAAATAGGACAAAACCATTGTGAATATGTAATTGGTTAAATTATACATACCTTGAGAAATTTTTCAAATTCATTTTTTACCATTTCTTGAAGAGTTAGATTCAGTCTCCTTTGTGGCTACATCACTTGTTTAGCCCCATCGACTGAAATAATCAAATTTATGAAAATGTAGGGCCTAATACCTGATATGTTAGCCAGGGTCCACCCTATTTCCCTGATGTTCTCCCTCAAAATATTTTATAAGTTTTTCTTCATGTTCTAAAGGGAGATTGTTATCAATTATAACATGTAATTTCTCAACCCTTAACATGTATGATTAATTGAGATTAGTTGTTAAAGACTTCAGTTCCAATGAAGTGGCGCGAAGTATGGATGGTGACATTGAAGAAAATGAAATATGAGCACTATGAGCATTTGTAACAAAATCATCATCACCAAAATTAGAGAATATTGCATCACAACCATCAAAATATTCAATAGGCAAGTCATAATCAGAGTGAAAACGATCAAAATATGAATATTAACCCATTTAAAAATGATATATAATAGAGTTTTGTTTATTTTAAATAGGTTTGGAAGTTCTCTTAGAAATAAAACTAAAAACAATACTCATAATCTACCAAATAATTGGACAAAAAAATTCAATGGTATTTTTATTTGGTCGTCTAAATGGGAGATAACAAAATCATAATGGTCCTCAGAGGGTTACTTCATAGAGTCCGTAACATTAAATATCATAATTTTATCAAAAAAATCAATGGAAAGTGTACCCTCATATATATTTATAATAGTTTTTGAAGTTATTAGGAATGTTCTCCCAAAGATAATGGGAGCATTAGAACTTTCTTGATCATCCTCAATGTTAAGAACCTAGAAATCTACTGGAAAGATGACATATCTAACAAAAAAAGTACATCATCAAGGACTCCCACTAGATATGTCATAGCTCTATTTCCCAACTGTACCACTACTCTCATCAGGTTCAACTCAAAAAACTACAAAGAATATAATATAGAGTGAGAAATCACATTTATGGATGTTCCCAAATCAGAAAGAGCATAAGAAAAGTGAAAATCCCATATGGTTCATGGGATGGTGAATGACATTAGTTCCTTTCACTTTTTTGTAATTTCAAGAGTTGGTGTGATTAGTGTTGGTACATTCATTATAAAATTTATCCTCTTATCTCCCATGATCCCTCTTCTTTCGGTACAAATTTCTTTTAATAATTTGGCATACCCTAGGAATTTCTTTATTTTTTTCAAGTAGGGGGATGTTGATCTCAACATGATTATTGGTATCCAAAACTTATTTTTGTGTCACCTATTCATCCACCTTCATGGATTGTAAAAATAATTTTGTATATATAAGGGGTTTAGGAGGAAAATAATCATTCTTTTTCTTAAATTAGTTTTTCTCCATGGGCTTCTCATCAGTGGTTCATGAATGGAGCCTATTTCAAGTTGAGGGGGATCCTTTTGGAATTGTCACTGTAGAATTATCAGTTTTTTTCTTCCTATTTCCCAATGTATTGACACTAAAATTCCACTTGGGATTTGGATTAGGATGGGAAGGATGTTTTTTAGAGTTCTTACTTACCAGTTAAGGGAGAGCACTCACAATCTGGCTCATTTGAGTATTCAACTCTCTCAACTCTGAACCTTGAATCATTATCTCATTCTATTGATTAAGACCAATTTATTTCAGAAAGGAATCAGTGTTAGAATATACCTTCGGTAGTGGATTACCTTATTTTTGTCTTGTTAATGCTTGGGCCTCCAATCTCCTTTGGAGTTGTTGGATACCCTACTGGTTAGGCGGAGGCTGCTAGAAGTTTTGTTGAATATGGGTCCTTTGTCATTTTGGAAAGCCATAAATCATGTTAGATTGATCATTTCACCATTGGTTGTGTGTTGGAGAAAAGGAATAATTCTTCTTTTAAGTAAGTGGTTATTCTTACTATTTGTATGGTCTCCCAGGGAATACTGTTGAACAGTCTTATGTCTCTTTTAGTTGGGGGAACCAATATACCAGGTAGCCGGTTTTAATGAAAATCCCACAAGGTATCATAGGATTAGGTTGGGATATATTTTTATCCAATGTAATATTCCTCACCATAGTGCTAATTTTTTTAAATTGGTATCAATTTAATGTATCTAAAAAGAATAAGGACTTACCTCATGTACTCCCCTGACATGTGGTGTACCTTGATCTCCAAATTGTCCGGAGTTTTGTGTCATCATATCAATCAATAAAAATGTAGATGTTGGTGTTTTTTCACCAATTCTCCTCTAGCTGTAGCATCCACCATGATCCTCTCAATAGGTGTGATTCCATTATAGAAGTGTTGGATGAGGAGTTTCTCACTAATTTGGTGATGTGGGCAGCTTGTGCCCAACTTTTTGAATCACTCCCAGTACTTATACATTGACTCTCCTTATTCTTGAATAACCCCTAAGATCTCCTTATGAATAGAATTGGTCCTATATGCCAGAAAAAGTCTCCACAAGAAAAGGAATTTCAATTCGTTCCAACATGCTACATCTTTAAGTTGTAAATAATATATCCAATCCTCTACAACTCCATCAAGTTAAAATGGGAAAGATCATAGTTTTATTTTATATTTATATAGACTTATAGGTTTAATGGTAATCAAAACTACATTAAATTATTTTAAATGTTTTTTTGGATCCTCAGCAGATAATCCATGAAATTTTGGAAGAAGATAAATTAATACAGATTTTTGTTCAAAGTCCGATTCAAGATTTTGCCATGTTAAACAATTTGGTTCATAGTTTATATCTAGTGTATCCAACTCCCAAATGGTTCAATTATGTTCATTGTTATTGTTTTTATCCATTTGTTCTCATTTTATTTTTGAATTTTAATTGATTCCAATTTCAATGTTACTACAATGGAGGAATTCTCCAACTGGTCGAATTTCGAAGCTTCCCTTAGAGATAGAATGTATGATTCAAGATCTAAGGTGGAGTTCAGTTTCAGGGTCATGATTTGAGAGATCATTGGGATTAGTTCTTTTCATAAATTAGTGAAATATAAAAAAATGAAGAAAATTGGTCCATAATAAAATGATATGAATATTTATTTTATGGACTAATAAAAAGAAAATAAGAGGGAAAATGAAAACCTTAGAATGTTGAAATAAAAACGAAAGAGGAGAGTAAAAAAATAAAAATAAAAAATAAAACAAATACCACAAATTGGTTGAATAAATTACTTTCCTCCTCAGTAACAACAACAATTTGAAAGGCACTGTCATGGGGGCTTCCAAATGAATTTCAGTTTGGGTTATTTGGGTGCAGAAGATTGGCTGACTAAAGTCATCTCTCAGTAGAGGAAGTAACTTTATACATAATATTGACTGTATTTTGAAAATATAAGGAAATAACTTAAAAATAATACTTTATAGGATTTTGGGTGGGATTTTTTTATCTTTTATAAAACATGAAGATGTTTTCTGGAAGAATATTTCATATTTTTGTTTTTTTTAAATAAATTTTGATTAAATAGACTGAACAAGAAGATTTTTTTATAAATTTTTTTAAAAGGTCTGAAGATATAACCCAAAATCATAACATAAATATTAATAATTATTATTTAAATTAATATAAACTTAATTATAATCGCCTAATGTATAACCCTTTAACCCTACGAGAGTTAACTTAAACACAAAGATGAAAAGAGTTAAACCCTTTTCTAGCTTTTGAACATGCAATTTCCAAACCATTCTTTGATTGTCATTATTTGGATAGATTATGGTAAATAGAGAATTAATTCACATATACAATATATAAATGAGGATTAATTTATCTTAGGTATTGTGTTTTAATTGTAAAAATTTATCCCATGTGATCTTGTTTTACCGATTAAGTTTGCGCTCTAACAATTTACACAAATTCTGGACCTCGTGTGTTTTGTGATAATTTTTCAATTACATAGTAAGTTTATTATAATTAAAAAAATTAATTCATGGATCATATCAATTGAATAGAATTATCTTATTGATTTAAAATAAATGAATTAATAATATAATTGGTAGATTGATTACTAAGAAAACTACTCTTCTATGGGTGGTGTTGTCATCGTAGAAGAAAATTGCATTTGTAATAGTTTAGAAATGGTACAGCTCAAACATGCTTCTAATCCTGAGTTATAGCCCAAATAAAAAGATAAATAAGAATAAAATAATTATAAAATATAAGAAAACATAATAAATAGAAGAGGATCTAACAATTTTTTTACGCAAAATCAAATATTAAATCATGGAGAAGAAGAAGAAGGCATCGATGAAGGGATCCTTTCTTCAAGAGCTACTCTTCTTTAAATTCTTGGATAATTGGAGTTTAACCACTTATAAAATGCCATAAACTTTATAATTCACGTCACAACCCTTCCAAATAGGAAAAATACATATTTATAGAGTAGAGGGATGGCTAGGTTATAAGTGGTTTCAGGTTTGATTGGGGAAATTCTTAAAAATATTTTAAGCCAAATTTGTGCCGCCTATTTGTCCCAAAAAAGGCGTGATACATCTGTCCTTACAGAAGGATGAAATGTGAGAAATTGGGTCCTCGAGATCCTCCCAAACATCGGAAAAAATGAAAGTTCATATTTAGAATATATGACCAAATTACTGAACTGATGCCCGATCTGGTGAGTCCATCCAACCTTTGACTTCCTGACCCTTTTTCTCACGCCAATGAATGATTTTGCTCAAATGTCCTGAATTAATGTTGTATAAAATTAATTCAGGAGCTTATTTACAAAATTTAATGTTTATATAATACTTTTAAAAATATTTATATCAGAAATTCGATAGTAATGTTTACAGGGTAAAATTGAAATTTTCATCAAATTTTCAAATGAATGATCTAATCCAAATAGTTTTATAAATAAACATATTTAACATAATTTGAGGAATTTACATCATTTATTAACAATAAATATTCAACAAAATAGTGTTTTTTAAACTCCCACACACTTACCATTTTTCACTCCTAGGAAAAACGTCATATTATGCATTTGAGAAAAAACATTATGACAAAATATGCATGTACACATTTGTCAATCCACATTGGAAATATAGGAAATGTAAGAATCCCATAACGATTCAATACCAATAAATTTTAATTTCATTTTCTCATTAATTTAGTCAAAAAAAATCCATGAAGATTCATATCACTAATGATAGAGAAAAAAGTTATGGGTCTACCAAGCCACTAATTATCTTCATGTTTGTGTGCCAACCATTCCAAGCTCATAAATCCACCCTTTATTCAGTATATTTAGTTCCTGTAAAAAAATTATTCTTAAATTGTCTAATTCACCAAACTTGTTCAACATTACCTTACAATCTGAATTAAAGACCCACTCACTTAAGTATTCCCAAAAGCCAAACCTTAAAATCCCGACCTAGATATCTCCATATGTTATACATTTCATTACTCCCCTAATTTATTATTATTAGTTGTTATTTTAAATTTTCACTTGGGAAAAATCTCACACTCATATCTTAACCGATGTTTGACCACCTCACGACACTAATTTTAATAGTTATAACAAAAACAGTGGTCGAGTAATTGTGGTTTTTGACCTCCCAAAGACGCAACCCATATTTTTGTTTTTGTTTTTGTTTTTTTGAGGGAGTACAACAGTTGTATAATATGCACACACACACCGTTCAATTCATTACAATAATTAAATCAATTAGAAGAGAAACAAATGTATGGATCAATCAATTATGTTTTTACCTAACTTGACTACACCATTAATTGAGTAGGAAAATTTTCACAAGATATGATTGAGTGAAACGTTTTATGGAGAAACTAGTGACACAATTTACCATGAAAAAATATAAAAAATAATGATGTCAAAATCTAAAAGGTTTAACAATGAAACAACCAATTATATCCTCGATGAAATAAGTTTTTTTTAAAATAAACCCTTGATGATAAAATCATACTCATGATTATAAATCTACTAATAAATTTGGAAAACATTAATTTTCCATATGTTCCACATGAGAATGTTACATGATATCAATGTTTTAATTTATTTTCTATTTTATTTCTTTAAAATTGATAAAAAAACATATTAAAAAATAGGCACAAAACACAAAAATGAAAATCCTAAATATCTACCTCAAATTGTTGTCCCCTCCCCCACAGTTAAAATATTGCATTGGACTCAATGTGAACTTATGAAATGATATGTGCACATGAAATGAATAATTTTAAATAGAACAATGAATATAAAAGTGAAAGGGTTAGGAACAACCAGATATTCTATAGTTATGTTGGGGTTATATAATGTGACGAAATATAGTAGAACAGTTTAAATTCCATCAATGTATTTCTTCAAAAGTTTCATATAGACTGTCAATCGGCTTCATGTGTCCTCTTATGTGATCTCCACTGCACCATAAGATACAAAATTACATACAATATAAGGACCTAACCGTATGGAACACAAATTACTGGGAAATAACTTTAGTCATGACCTGTAGAGTAGATTTTTCTATCCCACATGAAACTCCCTTTGTTGGATCATTCTGTCATGAGTCGCTTTTGATCATTCCTTTTAGAGACTTGACCTCTCATATGAGGACAATCGAATCTCCTCAAGCTATTGAATTTGTAGATGTATTTGAATTCCATCTTGTTTTAAATCCATTTTTCATTTCATTATTTCTCAATAAGACTGATTCTCATATTCCATGAGGACATGAAATGATTTCCCATAAAGAATCCTAAATGGGGACATACCTATGGGAGTTTGGTTTTCCATCCAACAAGAATGAAGTGCATTATCCAAGAACTTTCTCCAATACTTCCTATTCATATGCATACTCTTCTCCATTTTTTTCATCACAAAAATTTAATACTTCACCTATCCATTTGTTTGGGGATGTTATGGTTTTGAGGTTTTGTGTGTCACCCTATATTTCTGAAGGAGGGAAGCCAAAACACGAGTGAAAAAGTGTTTCCCTTGGTCACTGATGATGGCCTGTGGTACAACAAACCTACAAAATATCTGTGCATTGATAAAGTCCACTAAAATATGAGAATCATTAGTCCTAGTGGCCTTAGCCTCCACTCATTTTATCACATAATGAACAACGACCAAAATGTAAAAAAAACAAAATAACATGGAAAAGGACCCATAAAATCAATGCCGCACACATAAACATATCACAGAATAATATGGGCGGTTGAGGCATCTCATGTCTCCTAGAAATGATTCCCGTGTGTTTGAAATGTGAGCATGACTTAAAAAATAGATGATCATCATGGAATAAACAAGGAAAATATAATTTAAATTCTAAACCATTCCTAGATGTATTTTGGGGTGAAAAGTGTCTTATAGATGAAAGTGTATGGAAAAAATGTAGAATAGACTAAAACTCATGATGAGGAGCCCAACTGCTAATGAATTGATCACTACACATGTGCTGAAGGTAGGGATCATCCCACACATAATACCGTGACTCATTTTTTAATTTTTGGACTCGATGTTTCTTTAAATTTGAAGGGATTTCAGATGCAACAAGGTAGTTCACTAAATCAATATTCTAAGGACGTGTACCTGAAATGGGATAAATATGCTCATTAGGGAAAGTGTCCGAAAGTGGTACCTAATCCCAGGTTTCAACCTCTAATGCGTGAGTAATCCTACTCATGTGGGATACCACCTGGTTTTCTGAACCATTTTTTCTTTTATTTCAATATCGAAATCTAGAAGATGGAGAATCCATTAGATATGTTGGGGCTTTGTGTCTGGCTTCTTCAAGATCCACCTTAGAGCTTCATGGTCTGAAAAAACAACTACTTTAGAGAATAATAATTATGAACGAAATTTATCAAAATAAAATATGTAGGAAAGAAACTCGTTTTCTATGGTAGTGTAGTTCGATTGGTTTGAATCCAATCTCCTCAATGCATAGGAAATCACATGTGAACGTCACTTCACCCTATGTGATAAGACAACTCCAACGAAGAATTTTTATGCATGACACATAAGTTCAAACTGTAACCATATGAACATTTATGATAGATTTTTGTAGTTTTAGGAAGGTCCTACTTAAGATAATTCGAACATGAGAACTTACCTGATCATCCTCCATGTTAAGCATGTACAAATCTGGTGGACAGATCATGTCTCTTATCCGAACAAGTACATCCTCAAGGACTCTCGATGGATTTTTTGTAGATCTATTCTTAAACTTCCCACTTATCTCATTGGATTCAACTCACCAACCTATAAATAAGAGAATAAAGAGTGAGGTATCAAAATTATGGAAGCTCCTAAATCACAAAGATAAAAAAAGTGAACCTCCTCTATAGTGCATGGGATGGTGAATGTCTCTAGATCCTTTCACTTTTTTTGTAATTGATAGAGTTGTTGTAATGAGTGTTGAAAAATTCCTTCCAATATATACCCTCTCATTTTCCTTGATCCCTAATCGATTGGTACAAAGTTATTTAAAAAAAAATTTACGTTGGGATTTGCTTTATTGCTTCATGTAGATGGTGTTGATATCAAATCAGTTGAATGTTTCCAAAACATCTTTTTTGAATAAACTCATTATCCATATTCTTGGTTTTTAAAACTCTGTGTTTAAATGTAATGTTTTTAGGTAGAAAATCATAATTCTTTCTCACATTTGTCTTTCTCCTTGGGCTTCTCATTAGTGGTTCTTTAATGGAGCCTCACTAGAGTTGAGGTGAATCCTAGTAGAATAGTAGGTGTCTAAGTATCAGTTGTTTTCTTCAAATATCGCAATGTTATAGAAGTAAAATTTTTATTCATGATTCATAGTATTTTGGGTAGGATGATTTCAGGAGTTCTTACATTCCAATTCCTAGAGAGAGGTGTAAATATGGTTCATTTTTGTTTTCAAATCTCTCAACTTTGATGCTTGACTGTTTATCTCATCCAGTTGATTAAAAAATATTTGTTTCAAAAGTCCATCAATGTTAGAATCTACCTTCAGTGGGGGATTCCCTTATTGTTTTATTGTTTATGATTGGGCTTCAAATATCCTTTGGGGTTGTTGGAAACCTTTCTGATAAGGCAGAGGGTTCTGGAAGTTTTGTTGAAAAGGGGGACATTATTGTTTTCTAGAGCCATACCTCATGTCGGATTGATCCTTTCACACTTGGTTATATGTTGGAGAAAATGAATAATACATCTTATAGGGATGTGGTAGTTAATTATATTGATATGGTCTCCCAGGGAATACCACTGAACTATCTTCTGCCTCTTGTAGTTCGGGGAAACAATCTGTCAGGTGGTGTGATTCTGTGCAAATTCCATAAGGTCGTACAAGAGTGTGCTGAGATTTATTTTGAGCCAAAGTTATATGCCTCACCAAAGTGGTAAATTATTCTAACTTGGTTTCAATTAAATGACTCTCAAGAGAATAAAGACTTACCAAATGTACTCCCCTAGCTTGTGGTGTACCTCGATCGTCAAATAATTCATAGTTTTGGGCCATATTGTTGACCAATACACATGTGGGTATTAGTGTTTTTTCCACCAATGATACTCTAGATATGAAATACACCATGCTCATATCCCTAGGTGTGATTCGTTTTAGAAGTACTAGATGAGGAGTTCCCCACTGATTTAGTGATGTAAAAAACTTTCACACATATTCCTAATTTGCTCCCAATACTCATTCATTGACTCCTCTTTTTCTTTCTTGATCCCTGAGATATCATTATGAATTAAATTGGTCTATGATGATGGAATGAACTCTTCATTAATAGGATTTTCTAATCATTCTAACAAGTCACATGTTTAGGTTGTAAACAATACATCCAATCTTTTACAGCTCCATAAAGTGAAAATGGGAATGCTCTTATTTTTATTTGATCTTTAGAGAAATTTATGCGTTTAAGGGTTGAAAAAAACACATTAAATTAAATTAATTTTTTTTAATGTTATCACCAGATAATACATGAAATTTTGGAAGAAGGTAAATTAATTTATATTTCAGTTAAAAGTCTGATTTGAGTGGGGTTATGCTATAAATTTTTTTTGATCGATAATATTTGGTGCAACCAACTCTTTAATTGTTCTATTATGTTAATTGTTATTGTTTTCAACCATTGGATCTTTTTTTATTTTTGAGTTTGAATTTAATTCAATTTCAATGTTACTAGAAGGGAGGAATTCTCTATTCAGTTGAATGTCAAAACATTCCATAGGCAGAGAATGTCTGATTCGAGGCCAAAGGGTACAATCAATCTTAGTGTCAAGACATAATAGATCTTCAAGATTAGTTCATGTCACAAATCAATGATATGTAAAAAATAAAACAATAAAAGTGGACCATATGAAAATTATATGAGAATTGATTTGATCGTCCACTAAAAAGAAAAGAAGAGAAAAAAAATTGAGAAAGGGGAAAGAAAAAGAAAATAGGATAGGAAAATAACAAAAAAGGAAAATAAAACAAATACCTCTAACTGGTTGAATAAATTACTTGAATCATCTGCAATAGTTCCAATTTTAAAGGCACTGTCATGGTCTCTTTCAAATGATGTTTAGTTTTTTGTTATTTAGGATCATCAGAGTGGCTGACCAAAGTCGTCTCTCAATGGAGGAAGTAATTTAAGACAACACACAGAAGGTTATTGGAAAATTAAATTAAATAACTTAAAAACTAAACTTTAATGGATGGGGGGGGGGGGTTGTTTATCTTTTATGAAATAAGAAATGTTTTTCTGTATGGATATTGAATCTTTTTGGAATTAAGTTTGATTAAAAAGACACAATAAGAAGATATTTTTCTAGAAAATATTTTAAAATTTATAATAGATCTAACTCTAAAACTTCACTTACATATTAATAATTATCATTTAAATAAATATAAAACTAATTATAATCCACTAATTTCCTATCCCTTTAACTATACGAGATTTAACTTCACCACAAAGATGAAATGTGTTAAACCCTAGGCAAGATTTGGAACATGAAATCATAGAAACCTGCTTCGATTACCTTTATAAGGATTGTTTACTATCCGTGGTGAATTTATGCACATAACCACACTACAAATGAAGATGAATTTAACTTCTGTATTATATTTGAACTAAAAAAATTTATCCCATGTGATCTTGTTTTTCCGCTTAAGTTTTATCTCTCACAATTTACACAAATTCTTGACCACACGTGTGTTTGTGTTAACCGTTCAATTGATTACTTAGTCTCTTGTAAAATAAAAAATCAATTCATGGACCATATAAACTGAATTATAGTAGTTAATTTTTTCAAAATAAATGAATTATGAAGTTAATAGGTAGATCAATTACTAAGAAAAATACTCTTCTATGGGAGGTGTAGTTATCGTAGAAGAAAATTGACTTTAAAATAGTTTAGAATGGGTATAGCCCAGTCAAACATTTACTCATGAGTTCCCACCCAAATAAAAAGATAAAATATGAGTAGAAACATAATAAAACAGATTAGAATAGAATAAATATAAGAGGAACTTGGATGTTTATTACACAAACACAAATATTACAACATAGAGAAGAAGAAGACTTCAACGAAGGGATCCGCGCTTCAATAGCTTCCCTTATTTCTATTACTGGATAATTAGAGTTGAACCACTTATCCTCTTCCCTAAAATTCCTAATTCACATTCTGAAACCTAAAAAAGAATAATATATATATTTATATAGTGGAGGGGAGGCTAGGTTGGAAGTGTTTTCAAGTGTGAATGGGGGAAATTCAGCCAAATATTTTGAGCTAATTTTCACAACCCGTTCATCCTAAAAAAGGCACGATTAAGCTGTCCATCCAGATGTATTAAATCTGAGGAATTTGGTCCAAGAGCTCCTCCCAAAATTTGGGCTGAATATAAGCTCTTATAATGAAGATATGGACCAAATATAGAACTAATGTCCCATCTGGTGAGTCAAACCCACCTTTTACTTCATGGCCCTTTTACTCCAATCAATTTCACGATTTCTCTATAATGTCCTAAATAAAATTTATATACCATTAAGTTAGGAACATTTTTACAAAACTTGAAGTTCAAATAATACATATAATAATATTATGTTAGAAATGATTCATTTAATTTTAAAGGATAAAATTTAAATTTTCATCAAATTTTCAAATGAAGGATCTAATCTCAAATATTTTAAAAATAAAATTTTTTAAAAAATTGTGAGGAAATTATGAGATTTATTATAAATAAAGTATTACAAAAAATAAGGTTTTATATACTCCCCCAAACTTACCCTTTTTCACTCTTGGGACAAACCTCATATTATGCATTAGAGAAAAAAACTGTGAAAAAATATGCATGTTCACATTTCTCAATTCATATTGGAAATATAGGCAATCTTAGAATCCCATAAATAGTCAATATAAAAAAATATTAAAGTAATGTTCTCATAAATTGTTTCAAAACACAGTCTAGTGATATTAATAACCCCAATCATAGCAAAACTATTCATGGTTCTACCATGCCACTAATTCTCAACATGTGTCTATTCCAACCATTCCATGCCCATTAATCCACCCTTTATTCATTATATTCTCATCAAATAAAATAATTCTTATTATCTGATTTAATTCAATGAACCATTTATACATTCCTTTTCAATCTAATTTCAAGACCCAGTAACTTAAGAATTCTCCAAAGTCGAACCCTAATCTCCCGACCGAGATATCCCAATATATTTCACATTTAATCACTCCACTCATTTATTATTATTATTGGATTCTTTATGTTACAATAGTATGTAATATTAAACTAATCTCTGAAACCATGTTTTATCACCTCACAACACTAATTTTAATTGTTATAATAAGATCAATGGTTGAGGAAAAGTTGTTTTTGACCATCCCCAGATAGAACCCATATTTTTTATTTTTAGGGAATACAATAGTCACGTAATAGGTACATAAAAATAGGTTAATTTAGTATTGTAATGAAAACAATTGGAAGAGAAATGAATATATGGATAAACCAACGAATTGTTTTTTACCAAACTAGACTATACATTCAATTGAGTAGGAAAAATTTCATAAGTCATGATTGAGTGAAAAGTTTTGTGGAGAAACTAGTGAAAAAATTTTCTATAAAAAAATATCACAAATAATGACTTAAAAATATATATGATTTTATAATGAAACAACCAATCATATCATCAATGACATCAATTATTATAAAAATCCACCCTTGATTATGAAATATTAATCATGCTTATAATTCTACCAATGAATTTGGAAAACATGCCTTTTCCATATGTTACACATGAGAATGTTACATGATACATTTGTTTTTTTAATTTTATTTATATTTTTTTTAAAATTGTAACAAAAAACATAATTTAAAATAAACACAAAATGAACAAATGAAAATCCTACATATCTACCCCATAATTTGGTCCCCTCCCCCACACATAAATGTTTTTATTGTCCTCAATGTGAAATTATAAAATGATATCTTCACATTAAATGCATAATTATAAATAGTAGAAATAATATAAATGTGAAAGGGTTATGAACATACTGATATTCTCAAGTGGCGATGGGGTTATACAGTGTGATGAAATCCACTCCAGTAGTATAATGTAACTCAATATATGTCATCAAACATTTTCTATTGATTTTAAAGATCCTTCATCTGTCATTATTTGTGACTCCACTTCACCATAAGGAAACAATTTGATCCAATATAAGGACCTAACCATAAAGAATGCAACTTATCAGGTATTAGCTTCAGTTTTCAGTTGTAGAGTAGAAATTTATCTTGAACAGGATTCCCCCTTTGTTGGATCATTATTTCAGGAGCCACTTTTGATCTTTCCTTATATATCCTTGAATTTTCATATGTGGACAATATAATCTCACCAATATCATGAATTTTTATCCTCTATTGAATTCTATATTGGGAAAATTCCATGTTGTATTACTTTATAGGCCATTAAACCCAATGATAAACTTTTACTAGGAGATGGCATGTCTTACAAAAAAAATCCAAAATGGGGAAATACCAATGGGAGTTTTTTATGAAGTACTATAATCATAATGTGTATCATATAAGAACTTGATGCAATACTTCATATTCAGATGCATAACCTTCTCCAAAATTTATTTCAACTAATGATTTGAGATCTCGGTCTGACCATTTGTTTGGGGATGGTATAATGTTGATGTTTTGTGTATCACCCCATACTTCTGAAGGAGGGAAGCCAAATTATGATTTCAAAAGTGTGTCCCTTGGTCACTAATGATGGACATTGATACTCCAAATGAACAAAAAATATGTGCTTTGAAAAGGTTTACTACAACATGAGAATCATCAGTCTGGTTGGCTATAGCCTCCACCCCTTTTCTCACATAATCAACAATGACCAAAATATAAAATAAACAAATGAACTTGGAAAAGGACCCATAAAATCAATTCCCCTCACCTTAAAAATCTCACAGAATAATATGGTATATTGAGGCATCTCATGTCTCCTATAAATGTTTCCTGTATGTTGGAAGCATTATCATAACTTACAAAACAGATTTGCTTCATGTAATAAGATAGGACAATATAATATAGAGTCTAAAACATTCATAGCTATCCATTGAGGTCTAATGTTTCCTCTACCTGAAAGCGTATAGAAAAATGATGAACATAAACAAACTCATCGTTAGGAAGACACCTCATAATGGCTTGACCACTACACATGCTGAAAAGGTTGGGATCATCCCACACATAATACAAAGACTCACTTTTAAATTTTTGGACTTGATGTTTATTTAAATTTGATTGGTTTTCAGATGCAATAAGGAAGTTGAATAAATCATCATACTAAGGATGAATACCTGAGATGTAATAAAGATGCTCATCAAGGAATGTTTCCCCAAGGGGTACCTAGTCTAGGGTGTCAGCTTCTAGTGTGTGATTAAGCTATCTCATTTGGTCCGACATTGGGTTTTCTAACCACTTATTATCCTTTTTTTCAATATCTAATTTTTGAAAAAGTAGAATCCATTAGATATGTATGGGATCTACGTTTGGATTCTTCAATAGGTACATTAGAGCTGTGTAGTCAGAAAAAATAACTACTTTAGAGCCCAATAAATATGAAAATAGTTTATCTAAAGCCATTATGATGGAATGAAACTCATTTTCTATGGTAGTTTAGTTTTATTCTCATGAATCTAATGTCCTAAATGCATAGGAAATAACATGTTAACGTCTCTCCACCCTCTATGATAAGACAAATACAACCTCGATGTTGGATACATCACACACAAGCTCAAAAGGAATCCCACAATGTTGAGGATATATGATCGGTGGAGTGGTTTTCCACTATTTTAGGTCATCAAAAGAATTCCTTTAAGAATCATCAAACATAAAATCAGAATCCTTTTGATGTAATCGTGACATTGGAAGATCAATCTTACAAAAATATTTGATGAAGAGCCGATAAGATATTGTATTCCATAGGAAAGATCTAACTTCACACAGACATGAAGGATAGATTAGGAATGAAATAATATATACCTTAGATATATCAACATCTATCTCTTGTTTTGTCACTACATTTCTTAAAAAAATCCAATGCTCTACTATTAAATGACACTTTTCAATTTTTAACGTCAGATTATTCTCAATTCAATGATTCAAAACCTTTCCTAAACTAGATAGACAATCAACAAATGAAGACCCATACAATGTAAAATAGTCCACAAATAACTTCATATTGGTCTCATGAAAATGAAAAAAACCCACCATGCATCTCTGGAAGGTACCTGGGGCATTGCATTGTCCAATTGGAATCCTTCGGTAGGAAAACATACCAAATGGACATATAAATGTTATCATCTCCAGATCCTATAGAGAAAAAAGAACCTGAAAATATCTTGAAAATCCATCCAATAAACAATAATATGTTTTCCAAGCTAGTCTCTCAAGAATATGATCAATAAATGGGAGGGGGAAATGGTCATTGTGAGTGGACTGATTTAGTTTCCTATAATCAGCACACACATGCTAATTATTTTTCAACCTTATTGGAACTAACTCCTCTATCATTTTTAACAATAGTAACACTACATTTCTTATACACAAACTGAATAGGACTTACCCAATATGAATATGAAATTGGATAAATTATACCTACCTCAGGGAATTTTTCAAATTATTTTTTCAAATTTCCAAAAGAGTTTGATATAGTCTCTTTTCTAGTGGCATCACTAGTTTATCCCCACCATCCAAATGAATCCTATGCATGCTGATATAGGGATTAAAACCTGATATATCATCCAAGGTCTACCTTAATTATCTGATGTTCTCTTTCAAAATATTTAAAAGTTTTTCTTCATGTTCAAAATGGAGGTTGGTAAAAAATATAATAGGTAATTTCTCACCACTTAGCAAGTTTGAGTAATTGGGATTAGGTGGAAATGGATTGAGTTCCAATGAATGGGGTGGGGTGCAGTAAGGGGAGAGACATTAATGGAAATGAAATATGTGCACAATGAACATTATTACAAGAATCATCATACTCAAAATCAGAGAATAATTAATCAAAACCATCAACATATTCAACAACTGAGTCATAATCAGAGTGAACATGATCAAAATAAGAATATTAATCCATTTAAAAATCAAATCTAATTGATTTTTGTGCAATAAAAACTGGTGTGGAAGTTCCCTTAGACATAAAACTAGAACCAATACACACAGTCTCCCTATGCAAATGATAATCACATTCCATGGGGTTTTAATTTTGTGGTAAAAAATGGTAGACAACAAAAGCAGAATATTCCTCTGAGGGATAGATCATGGAGTCCATAAAATTAAATATCATAACCTCATCTCCAAAATCCACAGAATGTGTACCCTTATGAACATTTATGACTATTTTTTCAAGTTTTTAGGAACGACGTACCCAAGATAATGTGAACATGAGATGTTACTTGGTTATCCTCCATGTTATGCACATGGAAATATAATAGAAAGATCATGCCTCTTACCCGAACATGTAGATCCCCATGGTGTCCCACTGGATATGTTTTAGCTCAATTCACAAACTACACCACTACCCTTATCAACTTTAAGTCACCAACCTGTAAAGAAGAAAATACATTGTGAGGAATCATATTTATATAATTTCCCAAATCACAAAGAGCATACGAAAAATGAAACTCCCCTATAGTTCATGGGATGGTGAATGTCTCCAGATCCTTGCACTTGGTTGTCATTTCTAGAGGTTGTGTAATGTGTGCTGAATCAGTCATTCCATGATTGATCCTCTCATTTCCTTTGATCCCTCTTTTATAGGTACAAGGTTATTTTAAAAATATTGAATAACTTGGGATTTTCTTTATTGCATCATGTAGAGGTATGTTTATCTCAAAATCCTTGAATGTTCCCAAAACTTCTTCTTTTCATCGCCACTTCAGTCGTATTATTTGTTTCTACAACTCTATTTGGAATATAAATGGGTTTATGAGGAGAATCATCAATATTTTTCTTACCTTTATCTTTCTACTTGGCCATCTCCTTAGTGGTCCTTAAATGGTGCCTCTCTAGATTTGAGGTGAATCCCGGTGGAATGGTCAGTGAAGACGTATTAGTTTTTGGCTTCCCATTTCTCAATTTTATCTAACTAACATTCCCCTTGGGATTTGGAGTAGGTTTGAAAGAAATATTTCTAGAGTTCTTACATACCATTTCATGGAGGCCGATGGAAATTTGGCTCATTTGAGTCTTCAACTCTCTCAACTCCAAACCTTGAATCATTATCCCATTCCGTTGATTATGAAAAATTTGTTTGAAGAGGTTATAAATGTTATAATATTACTTGGGTGGGGGATTCCCCTGTTGTTGTCTTGTTGATGCTTGGGCTTCAAATATCCATTGGGGTTGTAGGAACCATATTGGTAAGGCATAGGTTGCTGGATGTTTTATTGAAAAAGGGTCCTTTATTATTGTCGAGAGCCATACCTCATGTTTGATTGATCCTTCCAGCCTTGGTATCTTGTTTGAGAAAAGGAATCATTATTCTTTTGGGTATTTGATTGTTTTTTTGTTGATATGATCTCCTAGGAAATAACGCTAAACAATCTTATGTCTCTTGTACTTGGGGGAAAAATCAGTCGGGTGGTCTGTTTCAGTGAAAATTACACAATGTCTCACAAGAGTGTGTTCAAATGTTTTTTGAGCCATAGAAATACGCCTCACCACATTGGTAAATTATTCTAACATGGTATCAATTAAATTACTCTCAAGAGAATAAGGATATACCTAATGTACTCCCCAGACATGTGGTGTACCTTTATCACCAAATGTTTGTGATTTTTGTGCCATCATGTCGATCAATACACGTGATGTTATTGGTGTTTTTTATATCAATGCTCCTCCAGATATGACATCCACCATGCATCCATCCTTATTTGTGAGTCGTTCATAGAAGTATTGGATGGAGAGTTTCTCACTAATTTGGTGTTGTGGACATCATGCACCCAACTTCTTGAATCGCTCCTAGTACTCATCCATAGACTCCCCTTGTACTTGTTTGATCCCCAAGTTCTTTTTATGAATGCAAATGAACCTTTGAGTTAGAAAATAACCTCTACTATAAAAGGCGTTTCAAATTATTCCATCATGTTACTATTCTGGTTGTAAATTATACATCCAATCCTATGTAGTTCCATCATTTGAAAATGGGAATACTCTTAGATTTATTTGATCTTCATAGATATTTATGGGTTTTAGGGATGATAAAAACAAATAAAATTATTTTAAATGTTTGTTCAGATCCTTACCAGATAATCCACGAAATTTTTAAAGAATGTTAATTAATCTATATTTCAGTTCATAGTCCAATTCGATATTTGGGTATGCAATACAATTTGGTTGATAGTTAATATATGGTGCATCCAACTCTCAAATGGTTCTATTAATTTCATTGTTATTTTTTCAGCCATTGGTTCTTGTTTTATATTTTAATTTGAATTTCTTCGAATTTCAATATTACTTGAATGGTGGAATTCTCTAACTGGTTGAATGTTGAAACTTATCGTAGACTGAGAATGTCTGATTTGATCTCTAAGGAAGTGTTCAATCATAGGGTCAATATCTAAAAGATCATAATGATTTGTTTGTGTAATAAATCAACGAATGAAAAAAAATAAATGTAGAAAATTTATCCATTATAAAATGATATGAATTTTGTTTTGATTGTCCGATAAAAATAAAAGAAGAGAAAAAAAAATGAAAACATCAGAAAGTGGAAAGATGAAATAAACATGAGAAGAAAATAATAAAAATTAAAAACAAAAAATACCACTAATTTGTTGAATAAATTACTTGACTCCCTAAAAATGAATCAAATTTGAAAGGATCTATTATTGGTGCTTCAAAATGATGTTTGGTTTTGAGTTATTTAGGTGCAAAAGAGTGGATGAAAAAAGACATCTCTCAAAGGAGGAAGTCATTTAAGACAACTTGTAGATGGTATTTTGAAAATAAAATTAAATAAATTAAAAATTCTACTTGAAAGGATGAGGTTTTTTTATTTTTTATAAAACTAGAAGAAATTTTCTGGAAGAAGATTGCATTTTTTTGGTTTTTATTTTTGAAAGGAAGTTTGATTAAAAAGACACAACAAAGTGGTGTTTTATAGAAACTGTTTTAAAAGGATTAATTTATATAAATATACATATTCAATGTCTTATTAAAAATTATCTTAAAAATTAATATAAAATTAATTATTATCCTCTAATTTGATGACCCTTTAACCCTATTAGAGTTAACTTAACTGCTAATATGAAAAGAGTTAAACCCTAGGCTAGCTTTTGAACAGGCAATCACAACACCCTTCGTTGATTGTAATTATAAGGATATATTATGGTTAATGGTGAATTTGGGAACATAACTAGTCTATAAATGAGTATGAATTGAGCTTTGGGATATTATAGGAACTGTACAAATTTATCCCATGTGATCTTCTTTTTCCGATTAAGTTTGTGCTTTGACAATTTACAAAAACTCTCAACCTAGCATGTTTTTGTGTTAATTGTTAAATTTCCTTCCATGTATATTCTAATTTAAAACATCAATTCATGTATCATATCAATTGAATTACATTATCCCATTTATTCAAAATAAATTAATTAATAAGGTAATATGTAGATTGATTACTAAAAAAACTACTCTTCTATGGGATGTGTAGTCATCATAGAAGCGAATTGCATTTTCAACGGTTTAGAATGGGTATATCACAATCACAATTATACTCCTGATTTCCTTCCCAAATAGGAAGGTTATAGAAAACTAACAACCTATGAAAAAATAATAAAATAGAATAAATAGTAGAGTAACTAAGAATTGTTTCATGAAAACACAAATATTACAACATGGAGAAGAAGAAGAGGGCTTCGATGAATAGATCCCTACTTCAAGAGATAACCTTCTTTTAATTCTTGGAGAATTTTAGTCAAAACACTTATCCTCTTCCCTCAATCATTTAATGCACATCCCAGACCCTCTAAATAAGAAAAATACATATTTATAGAGTGGATGAGAGGCTAGGTTTCAAGAGGTTTCAAATGTGAATGGGGAAATCTAGCCAATTATTTTAAGCCAATTTTCACTGCCTATTTGTCATTTAAAATGTGAAATTTAGTTGAACTTACCAAATAATGAAATCTGTGTAATTGAGTTATAAAGATCCTCCCAAATGTTGGACCAAATACATGTTGGTATGAAGAATATATTGCTCAAATACTGAACTGATGTCCAATCTGGGGAGTCCAGACCATTTTGACTTGATGACCCTTTTACTCCAATCAAATGCATTATTTCGCTCCAATGACCCGAATGAATGTTCTATTCCTTTATGTTAGGAATAAATTTCCAAAATTTTAATTTCATATAATACATATTAAAATATTTATGTTCAAAATGGTACAATGGATTCTGAATGGTAAAACTGGAATTTTCCTCAAATTTCCAAATGAATGATCCAATACCAAATAATTTATAAATAAACATATTTTACACAAGGTCGGGAAATTACATCATTTGTTATCGAAAAATTATTCCACAAAATAGTGTTTTATCATGGGGTACATATTTTCTTGGTGGAGAAATAGAGTGTCAAATTTCTACGTGAGGACCAACTGCTAATAATTATGCTTTATCAATTACCAATCCATTTATAGATGCAGATTTAAGAACTTCATCAGACAACAGTTAAAGTGATCTCAAAAAAACCAAAAAATTATCATCATAATTGGTGGTCTATTATCATTCAAGCGAGGTTATGATTTTTTATTTTATAATCGTTCTAGCTGATGGTGTGATGGGCCTTTACTCACCAACTATGTGGGGTTTAGAGTTAGATGTTTCTATTTAGACCTTAGAGCATGACTCATAATCTCTATATCTTGTTGAGATCTTGGGATGATGTTGAAATCATGCCTACAATTCAGATTTTCCTCTTTATGTTTCAAAGGAATAAAGCTAATCAAGAGATGATGTGGATCAAGATAATATAAATCCTTTTTCCAGTTGATTATGTTCAGTTATTTTAATAGTTAGATCCCTCAATATGATCAAAAATTCATTCATTATATAGCCAGGGAGGTGTCAAGGGAAATATGTTGTAGGAACCTTTTGAATATACATTGCATCTAGATGACTTTGGGATATGTTCTCAATTTGGTTCTCTATATAGTGATACTTCTCACAATCTTGATATAGTAGGCTAGGTTTATAGTTCATGATTGGCTCTATGCTCAAGTAAATGAATTATCTATGGTCCAGTTTTAGTAAATAGGATATGTGTGTGGGGTTTGCACACTGATCTAGGAGGTAAGTTGGTTTCCTTATTGGCTGAGTGGAATAACCTTTTTGAATTACTGAAGGGGTTTTACAGTTAGGAAAACAATTATTGGGATGGAAATAATTAAAGTAATCCATTACTACAAGGTTTATATAAGAAACATATAACTAGTAATTTAAGTATAACCAATTTAATTAATTATTATAGGGTTATTTATAGATAACCATAGTTTGCAAATTTATTAGGTATATATATTTTGATTGATGATCATGTTCTCCCTTATTCTAACCTGAGTGGGGTCATAAAAAGAAGAAAGTGTTTTTTATGAGAAAAAAGTGGGAATAATTCCATAAAATCTATATAAATAAATGATTATGAAGTTTCTTCAAAGGTTATATTTAGGATTATTTTAAATTTGATTTAGATTCCATGTGGTTATTGGGGATTATTTAAAACTTTCATTATGGAGATTTAGCGTGGGAGTGTTTCTTGTTTTTAACTTGTAGTGTTTTTTATGCTTTCTACATTTGGGAGTTATATATTTTTTGGGATTTTTTAATGTATGTGGGTCCCATTGGAACTTATTTTCATGTTCAAACTCAACCTTAACATGAAATTTTTAAATAACATAATTAAGAGAAATGAGTGGGAATAACATTCCATATCATCAACAACCTCATAGTGAATGGGAATACCATTCAATATGATCGTAATATTAGATAAATATTCATTACATATTATATCAAAATCAAATCATGTTATTATATCTTTAACATAAATCATGACATCATATCACCATATCGATAATGGAAGTGTATCAAAATCTCACCATATCATTGGTGTTAGTGTATCTTCATCTCAACATATCACCGACAATAACATATCGATATGTCACTATTTTTCTAGTGGCAACATATCATCATACAATAATATCAATGTTGGCAATGTATCATCATACCATCATATCACTATTAGTGACATATGATTATATTTTATTATTACTAGCATCATCATATCATCATCTCATATTATAACTATAGTCAATTTCTTTTCATCTCATTAAATTTTTTATAGAAGCATATCAACATATTGCTATATCACTGGAAGTAGTGTATCATTATATCATCATACAACTGATGATAATATATCAAAATCATGTTATGTCACTGGAAATAATGTATCATGAATATTTCATCTCACTGACGGATCATATCATTAACAATCCAAATCACTAGAAAAAACATTTCATCACTTATTTATCTCACTGGTGATAGTGTATCAACATATCTGCTTGTAACTTGTGAAAATATATCATCATCTCATAGATATTAGTGATTTAACATCTCACAATATTTCAAACAGAAATTTATCATCTTCTCATCATATAATTGAAGATAGTGTGTTATCATATATGTCAAGGATTGGAGTGAATTTTTTTCTAATAAAATAAAAAATATTAGGACCAATTGGATGTACATCCATTGTCAACATTCCTATGGTTGAACACCATGAGTCAATAATATCATGCAATATCAGAGGTAAGTAAATATCAACTGGCATAATAACAATAAAAAACTGATCTCAAGGTGCAACATGTCCCACTCAACATATTAAAATAAAGACCATTGATTGTAATAACATCCAACACATGGTGTCATATATCATCATAGTAGTTACAAGGGTGAACTATATATCACTAATAAATAAAATAAATACCATGGTGTATAAATAATAAAATATACTGATAAAATTCATTAAATATCAACATACCCATGGTAAATGGTTCATTAACTTAGGAATTGGTTCAATAAAAACGAATTCACTCAGTATGCTACCCTTTCCCATGGAATTATACCCCTACCACTCATAGGTTTGGCTTGGATTCCATTAGTGTGTCTTGAGTTCATAAAACTACCCATCCCACAAGGGGTATGCTATAGTGGGAACTAGTAATATATAAGTTCCATCATGAAGGATTTTTCACAACTTAGGAAAACTAATATATAGGTTACCATTATCCAAAAAAACATAACAGTTCCATTCTATGTATACTAAAAAATGGGGACAAATAAAACAATAATGGGTGCATTTACACAACAGATCAGCACATTACATTGGATATATAATCATTAGAGATCATGGGTTGAACATATATAATTTAAAGTAAAATAATCATAACATCTAGATATTTTATTAATAAAAACATTTTTCATAGAATATATGACATGCAACACCAAACCAAAAAGTCCATGAAATGTTATTATATAAATATAACTATTATACACTAGATATTTAATTGTAGGGTATAAATAGGATTAAATAATTTATGAAATATATATATATATGTCTTATTCAATATTTATAACTTCTTATCCAAGAATAACTCAATTTTTAGTAATGTCATTATATTATTAAAAAATTAATTTTCGTCAAAAATTATTTTATTGATTTTTTGGAGAAAAGATTATAATTAATTTGTAGAACTTTTATAATTTTACGAGGATAAAAAATAGAACATTTTTTAAATTAGAATATAAGTATTTTCTTATGATGAAAATTTTAAATTTTTCAAAAAAGTTTGATTTTCCAATGAATATTGAAAAATACTGGGTTTTATTGAAAAATGTATTTTATTTTAATGTATATAAAAAATTTTAGATTTAATGATGTATTTTTCAGAAAAATTGTTTTTCATCACATCTCATGGGTTTAGTTTTATATTAAATCATGTTACTTTATGAATATAATCTTGAATAATATATTCCATATTTGTAATCAAGAGTTATAAATTTTTTAAATGGGGTTATTTTAATTTTATTAATTATAAATTGTAAGTATTGTAAATTATTATCCCCATAATAAGGGTAAAAAGGATAATTATGGTAAAAGAAATCTGATAATGACTAAATATTGAACCTAAACCATTTTTTAATCTGATTAGATATGTGGAATTATTCCATTTCTATAAAATTATCAAACATGTGTACACTTGGTACTCATTTCTTGAATTTTTTCTATTATAACAATTGTGTAAATGTTAAAGTAAAAAATTTCACATTATTGCATTTAAAAACTTTAATTTTTTGTGACAAGGATAAAAACAAAATCTTCCTAGTAATAAATTTTTATTAGAAATATAACTATTTTTTAAATCATTGTAATTTATTTCTAATTTTTATTAATGAAATAATTCACCTAAATCCCAGTACAACACTAACGCATCATCGATTTAATAAAAAGAAAAATAAAATAAATGATTTAAAAAATATGAAAAGTAATATAATTTTAAATAATTATTGTGGTCCACAAAATTTTTAGATAATTTAATCATTTTAATGACTTTTAAATGATTATATTTTGATTAAATTGTTTTCAGGTTGTAATAAAAGTAAAATTAAATGAATATTTCCAAAAATGACATTAATGATATTTTATAATAATTAATATTTCATTAAATGATTTATAATTCATAAATATTCATCTATTATTTCAAGTTATTGGTATATGGTACAAAAGTTTAACCAATTTCCATTTTTTTAATGATTTTTATTTCATAGAAACTATATTGAATCCCAAAGAGGAAAAACTTGTTTATCATGATCATTTTCAAACGGGTTAACACAGGTTAATATAAAGAGATTACGGTGAAATCATAATATAACCATATAAAAATATTAGTGGATGATATGGTTTCAACCGATAATGATCATATATTTGAATTAGATTATTGTATATCCTTTTCTTCTATGATAATTAATTTATACTAATTTAATATTTTTAGAAATTCCTCAAGTTACCCACCCCTCACATATAAAAGGGAACCCATATCATATTTTCTTGACAATTAGAAGGCCCTTTTATTTGGATAATCCCTTAATAATCAATTACTTTATACAGTGACCAAACCCTAAAGTCATTTATTTTATTTAACCCTCCTAGGAAGGATTTTTGTGGAAACCTAAAGAGGTTGTTCATAGAAGTGGTATCATTCATTACTGAGCGTTTTTGAATTATTTCATCTTCAAAATATTTAAAATATTACTAAAAAATGATTATATAATAACATAAGTATCAATCATTTACTTATATTATATTATTTTAATTACATAACCTACATCCATCACCACTACCAACAAATGGGAAATGAAACCATCTTTTATGTGTTTGGTGGACTACTGTCGTGTGAACTTATGTAATTCATTTTAAATATTAAACTATCATTGTTTTTTATGATGATGGATTTAATTTATATATTTATTATATTCATGGAATGTTATTATTATTTATAATTAATATATTATATAATTTTTTACCTTTCCATTCATTGAATGTTGACCACGTCTTTTGTGCATACGTGTGGATTGACACCACCACAAAGCGATGCGATTCATTTTTCATTACCACGTAAAATGGAATGTATATATAAGTATATTTAAATAAATAATATTATATTTATGATATAAGTATAATTATATAATGATAAAATAACATTTACTTCTTTCCATCATGATCATTGAAAAATGGAAACCACACTCATGCGTGTGTACGATCTACTACCTACATGATTGTAATGAAGTTTATTTTTCTTAAACATATTTCTTGGTTGGTTTAAAAAATATAATATATATATATATAAATTATAATTTATTTATTATTATTATTTTATATGATAAAATAATGACATCATCAGCCATACTCAACCTACCGAAGTTATTTTGGACATACGAGCCAACTGTCACCAAAATGTATGGCATGGATATAATTGATTAAGTAATTGAATTTGAATTAGTATTAAATAAAATTAATGGAATGATGAATAGGAAAATTATTCTTAAAAAAATAATATTATTAATAAAATTTTATTATTCAAGAATACAAAGATTTTATGTGACTATTCCGGATCTATGTAAATGATTTTTTTTAAAAACAATACTCATTTAATGTTTCCCTTCCAACACCTTTTCATACATGTATATGTTCTTCATAAAATTCCATATATTTTTTTTATTTTTAAATAGATTAAAATGTTAATTTTTGACCATAATTTACTTTATTTATAATGTTTTGGAAGATTAATCTTTTAAATGTTTTACATAAGTGAAACATTACTTTAAAAAAAATTATTTTAAATGTCTTAAATATATTTTTTCTAAATATTTACATTCCATGAGCATAATTTTAAAAAAATTTATATATGAATTTATTTGGAAAATAAAGGTTTATGAATTAAATTTTATATATATTCGTTATTTATTTAAATGTTTTTAAAAATAGTTACTTTTAACAGAATGTTTTTACTTTCTTTCCAAAATGAAAAATGAATTTTCTATTTTAAATTTTACGATGTCATCCAATTTCCCTCTTTTGAGAACCATTATTTAGTATTTGAATTCCATTTTAAAAATTAATGTTTTATTAAAAGGAAAACCTTCATAAACTATGTTGTGGGTTTTTTTTAAAATTGTTTTAAATGGGATGGATATTTTGATATATGCAAATTTTTTTCTTATGGGTGTAAGAGATCTCTTAGAACCACCGATTTTTTTGGGTTCTAAACCTTCTCTCGACAACTCACTTTGTCTCTCTATTATATTTTATTATTTTCTTGTAAAATACGTATATATGTCTCTTAAATGTATATATATATATATATATATCTCTTATTATCCCTTATTTTAATGGGTTAATATAGGCCTTAATTTTATTTGTCAAATGTATTCTTTATGAAATCTCATTTGATTATGACGCGAAGAAAGATTATTTAACCCATTTCATTACATGGGTAATTATTAGGTTTATTCATTATGATTAATTCCATTTCCTAACAAATATAATATTGTATATGTTATGAATGTTTCACCTAGATACTGATCCAATTCAATGGGAAATACATGTGTCTCAAGAGATGATCTGAATGGGATTAGGGGGAAAACCTAATCCACTATGGGACTATTTCCACAATTTCATATTTTGTTGTAAGTTATAGTTGATATATTCTTATTTCATGTTTTATGTTTCTACCACATTTACATTGTTTTTTATCTTACGATTCCATGTTATTTATGTAAATATTCAACATTATTACTCATGAGTTTATGATTAAAGGAATGTTTTTTCTACTTCATAAGGGTGAATTATATAACTTTTTTGTCATAAATTTATAAATATTGTTTCATAATTTTAAAAGATTATTTTTGAGTTTTATTTTTCATTTAAAATTTCAAATTGAAATTTCTATGAAAACAATTGTATATAAAAGTTTACTTATTGGGTAATAAAATATTTCTGAGCCCAAAGATTAATTTTCAAAAAGATTAATCTTGTATCAAATAACATGTTTCTTTATTTTTTTATATGTCCCTTGTTAAGATTTTATTCTCATAACACATTTCAAGGATGAGTGGGGATAAGGATGAAGTCTTGATTAAAATTGTGAATATATGGCATGGAAAGAGAAATTACTATATCATAAAAGTTCTCTTGTGAAAATACGGACATTAGTGGAGGAGTCCACTTTGTGATTTGATATTTATTTATGTATGGGTGATTTTTTACTTTTCTAAAAGTCAAAACTATAAAGATCCTAAAATGAAATGATGGATTATTTTGGAAGGATTCTACTACACTTTCTAGGGATTCAAGCTAAAAGTTACGAGATAACCTTTTATGTTAAAACATTCAATAACATTAGATAAATTAATATTATTTTTGAATATGTTCATCATATTTTTTGGGAAATTTATGGGAAATATATTAATATTGTTTTATAAATTGGAAAAAATAACAGGATAGATGATAAAATGTTGAATCCATAAAGGCCATGGATCTTGAAACTAGAACTGAAATGAGCCAGGGGAGTAATGGCTACCACTGACCAACATAATGTATTAGTTATCCTGATTATTTAAAATGAAATGTCACAAAATATTATATTAATTTGGGGAAAAAACGTTTTATCATAGAAATATCCACTGGATTAGAGAGTGGTTTCTGATTAGGTGAATAATTATTTTTTCAGAAGATGTTTACTTTTTTGGGTACCTTATACTATTAAGGTAAAAATGATATTATGGTATTTTATTTTAGGAATAAAGGTTGAATTATATTTTGGAAGAATATGTGGATATAATTTGGATTTATGGCATTTCAATTTATTTATTTAAAAGATTATTATATCTTCGATATTATATGATTAATGAATATGCATTTTTAGTACGAGAAAAAAAAGAGTTATTGATATTATTCAGAGGTACATGGTAAAATTATCTTGGAATAATATGTGATAAAATCTCTATAATCATTGGGTTTCAATATTATTCAGGAATATTTCGAATATTTTTAAGTATATTTATTTATTTAATGATCAATGTTTATCTTTGGGTTTTATTATCAAGGATTTGGTGATTAATGTTTTTTTCTTTATATGATGGTTTATTCATTTTGAGATTTATCTGATGATAACCATTTTTCTGGTTAATATCTAAAGATAGTTGGAATATAATTCCTCGGAGCGACATCTCTCCCAATCCCATGACGCCTAGGGTTTCTCAGTGAGTCGACTTCCCTTCCCCTTCATCCAGATTTGTTCGCAGAGGATGCTCCTGGTTCCAGCTTGGAGAGGGTGATGTCGCGCTTCCAAGATCGACATCTCGACAGGGCTCAGCAGCTACAGTTTCTTCCACTAGATGGGGCTCAGATCTCCTAATTCATGGCTGGGTGGTAGTGGATCGAAGTTCCCCTGTGCTTTCGATGCCATAGCTCAACCCTTCAGGGTCTCTCAGCTCTGTCGGCATGATCAGGTGCTCTTCAGTAGTTCCAGTGTGGCTCGCCCAGATCTGTGTTTCCGGGAGAGGGAGGCATTGTGCTCTTGTTTATGTTTGTGGGTTTCTTGGTCTAATTTTTGGATTTTGTGATTACACATTTGGTTGATTTGGTTTTTTGTTTTGGATCATCACCAGTGGATCTTCTCGGCCCTTCCACTACTTCCTCGTCATCATTAGGCTAGATTCAGAACCTGATGAGGGGTATATTTTGTACTGATTTGAGCAGATCCATGCCCAGAGCGGCATTTCTATTTCAGGATGTCCATGATTAATTCATTTGTGGAATTCTCTTGGCATCGGGTTAGGCCATACATTCCTAGGTGACTATATTTTGATCTCGCACCTTTGAATTTTCTTCCAGACTTGTGAAGCTGCGGCAGCGGGGGTTTCTACTGGAGGGCAGCGAGGTTTGGTGCCTTGGTGCGTGTTTGTGTAATGATAGAATAGTTTTGAGTTGCGAGGTCTGTTGGTTTGGTGATTCACCCGGACTCCACCTAGATTAGGCCCCAAAGGAGGTTCTTGAGCTTTCATTTCACCGATGATGTGATTTTCAGATTTGGATGTTTGAGAGTGTATGGCGTTTGCCTTTGGATCGGGCCTATGCTCTGACACATGACACTTGTTTTCCGGTCAACCATGCTTTGGTGGAGATCTATATCATGGTTATTTTCTCGGAGGTGGTTGCTCCATGTTGTTGTTTTGGTTTTTCTCGCTGGTCCTTTGGATCATGATTATCTTAAGTCAATGATGTCTATTAGGGTTTTCCCCTTCTTCCCTTAAAAGGGGGTTTATATAATAAAAAACATTTGAAGGCCATTGGGCCATTGGATGGATGGGTACTCATCATTTTGGAAACAAATGAGATTCTAGTGGAAACTGATTAAAGTATGAAATTATACATATCAAGTAAGTATGCTCACTTATGTTTTTAAACTACAAGATAAATGAATTACTAAATTCTTAGAAAATTATCTTGAAAAAAAATTATCTTATTATCTTAATTTTCAATGAATCGACGATCGTTTTCACTCCTCCTCATTTTATGGTTTTGTGGTAATTATATTTTTCTTCATAATTCACTTTCTTATGAGAAATGATATCTATAACTATATATAAATATTTGGAAAATAAAATTTAACTCCATGTATTTATTTTCTCTTCAAATGGATGTTATCCTATTTGGAATCCTAGTTATTTGATGACCTTCATATTTTTTCCTGCGATTTCAAGTGGATGTATTATTAACCTTTTTTATGATGTGGTATTTCAAAAAATGGTTTTTCAGATTCCAACAATTTTTTTACATAAATAGAGTTCAAACTTTTAGGAATAAAAATATTAAAGTGAAAAAATGGAACCTAGAGAGATTTTAAAAAAGAAAATGATATTCGATAGCATATACAACACTCAACACTCAACCTAAATAGACCATGAAATATTAGGATTTGAATAAGATCATCATAACCAATCCGTCTAATAGGAGGGTATGAATTGGTTTAAAGTATTCATGAAATATTTATAAATTTCCTATTTAATATTTATATCTTCTTAATAAATAATCACTTAAATATTAGTAAAGTCATTATATTATTTAAAAATAAATTTTCTTCAAAAATGGATTGTATCCCTTTTTTATAAAATAGTAAAATTAATTTCATATTTTTTATATTTTATTTCATCAAAATGTTATAATTTGTTAAATCACTATATTAAAATAATGTTATGATGAAATATTTAGATTGTTTTAAAATGTTTTATTTTTCATTAAATAGTGAAAATATCGATGTTCATTGAAAAATCTATTTTATTTTGATTTTTTTTATAGAAAAATTATATTTTGGATAAATATTATACTGTAATTTGTTTAATTTTATGAAAAATAATAAAATTATTATTATTTTAATTAATTTATACTTTGATATAGTATAAAACATTTTATTCATAAGAAACATTTTTTTCTTCTGAAAAACTATTTTTGTCTGGTCTGATAGGTCAAGTTTTAAATTAAATTATGAATCTTTTTTTGATTAAACCCAAATAAATAGATTATATTTTTTGAATTAGGTATTAAATTTTTAAAGGTTCATTTTACTTTTATTTATCATAAATAATTACTCTATTAAATAGTAATCACCACGATAAGGGTAAATCATGTAATTAAGGATAAAAATAATATGATATGGAAAAAAATGTCCCCTTATCATTATCTTATGGTATGAGTGTAATTCATCAATATAAATAATTTAATTTAATATATGGTGAATTATTTCCATAGCTATTTGATTTTTATGTTTATAATAACTAACTTAAATATAATGGTAAAAATATCACTTTTTGGATTATAATAAGTATAATATTTTGTGAGAGGGATAAAAAACTTTTTTTTTCATTTATAAATATTTATTTGAAATATAAAGTTTTTTTCTATTATATTAATTTATTTATTATTATTATTAATGAAATAATTTCCATAAATTCTTGTGCAATGCTAACACAACATTCATTTAACTAATATAAAAATAAAATTACTGATTTTAGAAATATAAACAGTAATATAATTTGAAATAATTATTGTTTTACATGAAATTTTGATATAAATATGATATTTTAGTGATGTGATATTTTATTATATTCAAATTATATTGTCTTTATGTGGGTTTTAAAGTCAAATTAATTGAATAGTTACCAAAAATGCCATTAAGGATATTTTATAATTATTATTATTTTATTAAATTATTTAAAAATCTGTAAAATAATATAATTGGACAAGTGATTGATATATTGTCCCAATTTCAACCATGTCCCATTTATTCTACAATTTACCTTTTACAATAACCATCTTTACCCCTAAATAGTTATTATTGTTATAATGATAATTGTGAAAAATGGATAAAGTTGATTAAAATAATGAGTTAAGCGTAATAAAATAATCCAAACATATAAATTTTTTATTTTATGCTATTATTTAAACCCATAATAAAACCAGAATAAAATTATATATGTTTTGATACTTTTTCCATGAATTTTTTTTATATTTATCAAATATTTTAGGAAATTTAAAAAGTGCCCCTGCTCACTTATAAAAGGAATCCTCCTCTTTAATTTTATCCACACTTATTTTTTAGATAATACCTACCAAAATCAATTCATTACATCACTTAAAAGAACAATGATTCTTTATTTATAAAACCCTCCATGAAAGGCTTTTGATGTAAACCTAAAGAGGTTGTCTGAAGAAGAGGTATTGTTATTAACTGAGCATTTTTGTTTTATTTTTTCTACCAACTCCTTATAATATTATTAAAACATAATGGTAAAACAACATAAGTAAATTTCATATACCTATATGATATTATTAAAATTATATAACTAAAATCTATCTCATATTATCTCAAATGGTAAATAAAACCATCATTTATGGGTATGATAGACTATCGCCCTGTGAACTGATGTTTTTTGTTCTCCATAATCACCTCTCAAAGTCATTTATGATGATTAATTAATTATATATATTATATTATTGGAAGAGTTTTATATTATTTAAAATTAATATATCTTTTATTTTAATACCATTTCATTCAATGAATTATGATAACATTGTTCATGATTATGTGTGAATTTCCACCTCTATAAAGCGATGTGATTCATTTCTCATTACCGCATCACTTTAATGGTATATATATTTTAATTAAAAGAAATAATTTTATATTCATGATATTATTATAATTATTTAATGATAAAATAACACTTTTGTTTTTTCTATCATGATATTTGGAAAATGGAAACTTTATTCATGCATAGGTATGACATACCATCCCATGGTTGTAATGTAGATTATTTTTCATAACCATCATTCATGGTTGGTTTTAATGTTATAAATTATATATGATAATTATAATAATTTTATGGTTATTATTCTATATATGATTAAATAAGGAACTCATTGACCATATTTAACCTTCTATAGTTATTTTAATACTTATGATCCAAATATCATCAAAACGTCTAACATGAAAAAATGATCAAGTAATTGAATATAACATGGTATTAAATAAAATTAAAGGAATGATAAAATTGAAATGGGTCATTAATAATTTAAATAATTAAAATTATTTTATTATTCAGTAAGATAAATAAAATACATGATGATTCAGATTCAAGGTAAGTGACTTTCATTGAAAAAATCACATTTTAATGTTTCCCTTCCAACTCCTTTTCTTCTATGTCAATTTTATTCTAAATTTTCTATGAAAATGTTTATTTGTGCATAAATGGAAAAAAATGGTTATTTTTGAAAATATTTTACTTTATCTACATTGTTTTTAAATAGTATTATTTTTAAGGTTTTATGTGAGGGACACTTGACTTACACTTAATAGTTTTAGAAACTGAACCATTTTACAAGATGTTTTGAAATTATTTACCAGAAAAGAAATATATTATTTAAAATATATGGTGTCATGGAATCTTACCACTAAAATTCAATTATATATATTTGGTTTCCTTTATATGTTTTTTTCATCAATGTAAAACCCCCATCCTTATTATCTGGGTATTTTCAAAAAGGGTTTTAAATGTAACATATATTTTGATATATGTAAATATTTTTGTTATGGGTGTAAGAGATCTATTTAAATAATATAGTTTCATTGGGTTAGGAAAATTCTCTTTACAAATCACTTTATCTCTCTCTTTGATGTCTTGAAGTGATTCCAAATTCAATAAATTTTTTTAGAAAATTTATAACAATCTTATTATACATTTCTTTTATGGTGAAATACATGCCTAAATTTTTTTCGAAACACATTCTTCATGAAATATCCATAAATTATAATAAGAGGAAGGATTATGAAACCCTTTTATTCCCATGTTTTATTTATATGTTAATTATTTTTGATAAATTTCATTCTATATAACAAATAAGTATTTAAATGTTATAATGGGTACACCCAAATATTTCTCCAACTCATTGGATAACGTTTTTTTTCGTGAGACATTATGTATGAGACTAAGGAGTAAAAAAAATCTACTATAGGACTTTTTCCACCATGTGATGTTGTCTTGGCAGTTATAATTGACTTATTAATATGACATTTTCCATATTTCCTATGGTTCTATGATTTTTTTCATACCATTTTATTTATGTCACACATCTATGTTATTACTCATGAGTTTAGGTTTAAAAAAAATTATATTCTACTTAGTAAGGGTAAAATGTATATTTTTTTGAAAAAGTATTCATAAGTTTTCTATAATTTGAAAGGTACCAATTTTAGTTTTATTTTTCCATTAATATTTCTTATGTAATATTTTATGCAAATATTCGGAAAAAAGTTCATTTATTATGAAATAATTTTTTTGAGCCCCATGATTAGTCTTGAAAAGGAAAATTTTTTTATTAACTAACATGTTTATTTATTTAATTTTTCTATATCCCTTATTTATATTTTGTGGTCATTCATCATTTTATAATGTTTTCTATACCCTTTTAAGGTTGATTGGGGACAATTACGAGGTAAATATTTAAATTGGGAAGATATGTCATGAAAAGAGAATTTTTTATATCATAAAAGTTTTGTTTTTATTGAAAAAAATGGATACTAAGTTAATGTTTACACTTTGTGATATAGTATTTATATATGTCAGGGTGATGTAATAATTATCTAAAACCATAAACAATAAGAACCCTTATTTAAGAAAATAAATTTTTGATGTAAAAATAAAGATTGAGTAATGTTTAGAGATGAGTCCCTATAACACTCATGATTTTATTTTAATAACATGTAACTACTTACCTTAGGTGAGATGAAAATTAATAAACATAGGTTGAACAAATAAATTTTAAAAGAAGAATCATAGTCTAGATAATACACATAACTAAAAAAGAAAAAAGGAAACTGTCTTTGGTTTCATTTTGAGTTAACTTTACAAGTTCATTTATGCTTTTACCTCATATTCCAAATTCACCTCACTTTATAGGATACTCCATTTATTCCACTCTTGATGATTTCCAATTAAAAAAATACCTACCTCAATAATTTAAGAAATACCCTAACTAGGGAAACCCCTCCCGGTTCTAATTACTATTTTACTAGGCCTCCCAAATTATTGATATATCAATTGACATATGGGTAATAACACATTCCATTTAATGAATTTCTATGTTGATAATAAACCCACTAGCCCCACCTAACATAAAGAAACTCACCTTGGTTTCCATCACAAGTCCCTTTCACCCACATACTCAATCTTAAAACCCATATAATATATTCATGAAAATATTAATAAGAAATATTAGGGAACACTAACCAGAGACATAGAACTGTCCCAATATAAATACTTTAACACCCTTATCAAATCCCCATTAAGCCCATACAGACCATTAACCATATCCCTTTGGTCCCAACTTCTTCCAATACGCACTAAAATTAATTATAACACACTTATAAAAAATTTTAAAAATTAATTTTTATTTAATATTGTTAGGAATAACCAAGGTAAACTCATTGGGAAATTTATTATCACTAAAACATCGAATAATAGGATGTGATGTATTCCCAACACATTGTAGTGTCTAGAAGTAATAAAGGTACCATTAAATAAAATACCATTTCATTAACTAATTTCATCAAAATTTGAGATAAACGTTAAATAAATCATTAGAGTGACTTAAATTAAATGAGATCATTTATCAACACTCTATACCACTATCGTATCATAATATTATATTGTAGTCGAACCTGATATCCCCATTCATATTTGATGATTTTCCTTTATACTATATAATACTCAACAAAATACCTAAATCTATCCTTTTAGAAACAAGGATAAAGGGAATTGGTATGAGATAAAAATTTGATATTTACCACAAACCTACATGAATAACAGATCCTAAAACCTCATGTATCAAATAAGTCACCCAAAAGGAGAAATAAAGTGTAAAGGCTTATTTTTTCCTTGGGTTTGATGCTTGGGAGAAGAATACATCAATGTGGGGTTTTAAAATAAATACAAAAAAATATGTTAACCAATTTTAAAAAATAGACCTGGTCTCTATCTATTACCTAATTCACCCACACCTTCTCCTTAATACCTCATTGGGAACCTAATGGTCCCATGTAATGGAATGTTCCCTTGGTTTCCTCACCTAGTTTTTTGTCCCACAAAATCACATACTTAGTGGCCTACTACAACCTCCCTTCATCAAATTTTCATCTACCAATCAACCAAGATTTCACTCTTTCCCTTTTCCACCCACATTTCAATATCAATAACGCGATTTTAACCATTTTAATTTTTTCTTAAAATTATAATTCCCAATTAGAATAAAAACATTCAAAAAATTACTGGACCCACATCCAATGGAATATAACACACCTCTAGATCTAGTGATTAATTCTTGTATTAGTTGTCACACATACCAAGATCAAAATACAAGTTTCAATATAAATAATTCATTATCTAATAAGAATACCTTTGATGTATCATTAAATGGTAGAAAACCCATGAATTATTTTTTATACACTTCCTATTTTAAAACTACATTCCAAAATTCATTCTTTATATCCATTTGCTTCAATTTAAAGCTTATTTTAATCATGATTTTTCGGAAAATCATTTGTGAATATTGTCTATCAACTGTTATGAAATTCACATATATGTCAATATATTTTATTTTTACATATCCCTTGAAAACCAATGTTTCATTATTTCTAATCAAATTTCATACTCAATATATATTTTTTGAAGATCTATTTAGCATTTATGATGTTGTTATCTTTTAAACTTTTCTAAAGATCCCATTTTTATTTCTTCTAGAATTGATCCCATCTCTCATTCATTCCCTTGATAGATGAATCATTCTTTTCAATATCCTTGAATGCTATTGGATTAGTATTAGATAATTAAGTAGTTTTATCTAAAATACTCATCCTTTTGGTTTAAATTAGTGTATATTTATCTCTAATTATGTTTAATTATTCAATTTACACTCTTATTCATCTTCATATCCAATTCAATGGTTAAAAATATTTATTATCAAATTATTCTTCAAATTCATCCTTAGAATTCATTTCATGAGATGGATTTTGAAAACCATTATAATTAATTTTAATAACTTCATTATCATTAAAAAAATTATCAAAATATAAACATCAATATATATATATATATATATATATTTCTTGATTTATATTTAGTAAAATTGAAATGTTTCACTCTATAATTTTTTTTACAGCACATTGAAGCATTTATTAGCCGTTTTCTAGGTTTAGTAGAAAAAAAACTATTTCATTAGATGTATATTTTCATTTTCCATTACATCCTACATTATTATAAATGTAACACTTACTTTAATACTCCCATTAGTGTTTAAGTGTGGACGTACTTTCATTAAACATCTTAGACAATGTTATTCTCTATCCGAGAGTAAAAAAATATGAATTTTGTTTGTATACTATCACCCACACTATTTCTGTAAAATAATTCATTGAGACAAAAATATCCATAGGTATAGTCTCCAACATGTTTTTTACCACCCAAAACATTATTTACATGAATGTTTTTTAATATAATGACGGAAAAGGGAAAAAAATAATGCTTCATGTTATATTTTTCCAAGTAAATTTACACCTCAATAGAGGTATGCTCAGTTCAATTGTTTGATCAAAAATACTTTTATCAATATTCTGATTTAATTTAAAGATTTACTATATTACCTTTTGATGAATTATATAACACCCTTATTGGTTTGTACAAATATAATGAAGCCCATTATATAATAATAATCAATATATATAATGGAAAATCTATCAACAGATGCATTAAGACATGGTACTGGACACACACATAATTGTGAACTATGTTAAGAAAATTTTATTCCAAAATTTTTTAGTTTATATAGATTTCTTACCATATTACCTATCATACAAGAATCACCATTATTCTATGAGGTACACTTTATATTAGTAATATCAATCACGACATTATATTTGATAAATTCCATATTATTGGTTTAAGTGTCTGATTGAGCCTTCAATAACATATTATATTCTCCTTTTTCACAATAAGGATATATGTTTTATCATTTATATTTACTTGATTCAAGTTTATATTCATTCTTCAATACTTAATCAATGAGTTTATAGTTTTTTTATTAGGAATCCCTTTTGATGGAATGTGACTCTGTCCCTTGAGTCTCAAAATTAATTTATACTCAAGAGAATATGGAAAAGTATATCAACATAGAGTACCTATATATTTTCCACTACATATTTAATAAGCTTCATATTTATATATATAATATATTTAAATCTATTCAATTATAATGAAACCTTTCCATTAACATGAAATTTTTTATTATTTATAGAATTTATGTTCCAAACGAAGTGAGACGAGTTACCACTATCGATAATTCACAAGTCATTATTTTTTATCTTTTGGAGATATATCTACTAGAATAGCCTTATGATTCAATATATTTTCCTTCAATGAAATACCTATTTGAGTTTATAGATAAGATTGAATCTATTAACAAGATTTATCACAAGTATAATAATCATTCCCATTGGTTGATATTCAAGAATATTTCTGTTAAAAATGTCTTATGCCTCTTTTTAATAAGTCGTACTGTGATCTAATTAAACAAAAAAATAAAACATATTCAATGGAAAGATATTTTCACTATTTCCCTATATATTTATAGCTTCTGAATACCTCTTTATTCATTGATACATTCTCAATGGTTGAAATCTTTGTCTAAAATATTTCTTCCTATTTTCTATTGCCCTTGATATCCTGACATTTAATGTTTTTCTTAAAATCCGACTATACTTTTACTGATGTATTTGTTCATTGATAACTCAACACTTTCTAAATTGTCTGCCTACATTAATTATCTTATTACTTAATTTCTTCATCATAAATCCTTTTGAACCCCAAATTTCTCTTGAAACCCCTACATTGATTTTAGTTTCATGTTATTGTTAGTTTTCCTTCCATAGAACCAAATGAATTTGTACTTTAGACAATAAGAATATAAAAAAATATCTTACCACATAAGGTTTGTTCTTTGACCTAATATTAATAGGATAATGACCTTAGTATATTCTTTTCATCTAAGGCATATAAAATTTTATTTCCAAAATGATATATTGAAAACAATTATAACACCCCGAGATTTTATGAAGAATATTCTTTTAATTTCTTTGATGTCTTGTGTTGTACGCTACACGAAAGGGATATTTCACTACACGCAACCATGACTTGTATTGCATTAGACACAATCGCGACCTTCCTCGATAGCTTGCGTCGTACGCAATACCGAATTTCACTAAACAACTATATGCTATTAAAATATTATTAAAACTAGCGGTTATGAATTCTAATACCCACTTTTTTAATTTTTGTAAATTTTATTTTTCAAAATGGACTTCATTTTTGAATTCGGAAAATCAAAATTAACCTAGGGTTAAATTTTGGTATTTTTTTGAAAACTTTCAATTTTTGATGAATAGTGAAAACACTGGGTTTCTATTTAAAAACTACCTTTTTATTTAAATAATTATTTATTTTATTTAAATTTATTTGAGTTAAAAATTGATACATAATACTTATATAAGTTCAATTCAATTCATTTGAGTAATTTTATAATAATTTTAGATATATAAATATTTTATTGAACTTTTCACCGTCTTTTACCCACCAATTAGGAGAATTTGCAAATTTACATAAAACTTAATTTTACCACATCTGTGAGTGGAATTATAAAATTCCGACAGAAACTGTTGATGTGAGTAAGTAAAATGTGGTTCAATGAGATGAAAATAATTTTTGGTGAATGGTAAAGTTTTACTTTTATTTACCACAGATAAAAGTAAATAGGGTAATTAAGGGTAAAAATGACATTATTATTACCCTAACACATGTCCTAATTCTATTGGAAAAGTGTAATTCGACCAAAAAAACATTAGGGATAAAATATTACCCTTCAGGTCCACATGGATTAGATTAGGACATTTAATATTATTTTATTTGAAGAATAGTTAAAATAGTTAATATCAAAGTTTAATAACTAAACATTTTTAATATAGGGTTTTACATAATATAAATTCGACTATAATTTTTTATTAAAAAGATAAAAATATTTCCTACATAATGGTATTTTATTTGTAATTTTTGGACTTTAAATAATGTAATTTATTTATAACACAATGATGATGCAGTAATTATATTATTAATGAAATATTGACATAATTGATGTCATAAATACCCAAATAAATGTAATTTGAGACTTTTTATGAATTCCAATAATTTTATATGTTAATATGACATGTTATTATTGATTTAAGTAACTGTTTTCGAACTAATCCTTTTGTTATGAGTCTCACAAAAATCAATTACCAAATAGTGTCAAAATTGACATAAAATAATTTTTAAAACAAATATTATATTAATAATTGTTTTTTTATTCCTAAAAATCTATGTTTCAAAAAAATGAATTAGATAAGGTTATAAATATTAATAATAAACAACATGGGGTTCGTTTGTCTTTTTATAGTACGTTTATTAACCTTATAGTGTAAGAAAACAAGAAGACACTGTAAAAGATAAATTATCTAACTTAAAGTTAAATCTAAATGATAAGGTTAAAATAGAACCCTAAACTTGTCTAAATTCTATTTTATGAGATTATTTAGACCCATCCCCACATTATCTTTGAAATAAATCAATTTGTAGGTATTAAAAACCGAATATGACTTTATAACAAAATAATAGTTTTAGTTTTTCCTAAGGTGCCCCTCTCCTCCCTTATAAAAGGGCACCTCCTCCATCTCTTCCTCACACCATTTTGACCCTTGATGCTCTGCCAACCTCAGAAAATTTATCTTCCCCACTTCCCTAGAAACATCCTATAGGTACTGATTTTCTTCAATGACCAATTTTAGGGCCCTAAGAGGAGGTCTCAAAGAGGCGCTCCAAAGAAGAGGTAATGTCCGTTACCGATTCTTTCAACTTTATTTCTTATTCTACATTTTATTCTTTAGTTGTTTAATTATTAAGAAATAACATAAGTATCACTCATATAATGATATTTTATTATAAATATTAAACAACCCTATTTCACCATCTATCCATCCTACGGAAAACGAAATCACTGCACGTGCATACTTACAGAATACCGTCTCCATGCTGTGGTGTAATCTATTTTCCACCACCACCTTACTTGGATGGGTATAATGGTTTAAATAATGACTATATATTATTATTGTAAAGTGATATTGATTCTGAAATATTATACATACACTTAAATACAATTCCATGATCATGGGAATGATATCATCGCTCGTGCGTACGTACAGACTACCGTCTCCACGACGCGATGAGATTCATTCTCAATGATTAACAATTCATGAATGATTATAAAGTATATATAATAAGTAATCATGAAATATATGACATAATAATGATACTGGATTTATGTATATATATATATGTATGTCATCTACTTAATTGCATTCAATTTATATAAAGAAACAAAAACAGCGTTCATGCGTACGTACAACCTACCGTCTCCATGAATGGTATATTTCTTTCCATTTATCGATCTATTATATATATGTATATTATGAATATATATTATATATAAATCATGTTTTCAATTTTTGATGTAAGTAATCATGATCTATGTAATCATATGAATAATAACAAGTAAAAACACGAATGACAAATGAAACAATTTTACCCATAATGCTACTTTAACATGAATTTAAAAAAGAATGGGTAATATAAAGTCCTAAGTGAACCATATATGATATCATAAAAATGAATATTATTATTTTATAAGTCAATGAAATTATTTAAATCATTATACAGGAGGTTCTGATACATACAAACCATATCAGACGTAAGGTAAGGGATAATATTGAAAATCTCATTTTTATCCGAGATTGCTTATTCATAAGTATTTACTGGGGTTTTTTCTATCATCCATGTCCATGTTTTATAAAAGAGTTTTCATGTATTTTTAAAGTCCTTTTTACCCATTTTGACTTTTACAACATGGTATGTAAGGAATATTTCTTTTGTTTACGTTACGAGGTAATTTTTTTGACTTTTCCGGCAAAAGTACGAGAAGAATGTTTTTTTAACTTATACGACATGAAATGATTTTTACAGTTTTATAAAGACTTATTTTCATGAAGATTTTTCCAAAATATTTCATGACTATTTTCAACAAAATCACTTTCTTTTAAAATTGCATGATGTTTTCTGATAATAAATTGATTTTGAAGAAAAAAGGATATTTTCCTCAAGAATTCATTTCAAGTGTTTTATAAAAACCATTTTTCAATCTAAGATGACATTATTTCATATGTGTATGTTTCAAGTATAATATCTATATGATTTACATGGTTTCACTTTTCTTATTATGAAATGATATCCATATCTTTTATATGGATTATGTAATGATGGGATTATGTTTATGAAACCCATTTTATTTGTTGGGTTATTATGAATGATGGATGTTTATTTTGTGGAACAAGTAAGAATGATTTCATTATGAGATGGGTGGGACCTATATCTCCCTCCAATGCATTAGGTAAATATTTATATATCATGAGATATACATGGCTGGAACGGTAAGTTAATTTGATTCAGTGTTTCTGGACTGAAACGAGGAGTGAACTCGATTCAGAAAGGGACATTGTCCACTAAGATGGTCTTGGCAGTAATGCCTTGTCTATTATGGAAATAATAACATGTGATTAATGGTTGCCACAATTACATGGTTTATTCCCATTATATTTTATCATGGTTGATGTTCCATTATGATATATTCCTTACATACTCCCACAATTTATGTCTTTGCTCAAGATTTTGATGTTTAAATTTCATGTTCAAGTTTTTACTTACAAATTTTTATGGATTGTTTTATGTTCTCTATGTTTTCCCTTACTGAGCATTTGAGCTCACCCATTTTATGTTTTATATTCCCCAGGAAATAAAGAAAGGTTTTAGGTGAGGAAACAAAAAGGGGAAGATCATTATGGGAGTTGTTGAAGATCTTTCAATAGTATTAGAAGATTATATTCTGAGTTTCCAAAGTCACTGAAATATTACTATCCCTGTGTGTCTGTTTTTGTTATGTATTAAATATTCCTCAAAAGTAATGTATTGTCCATGTACGTCAGGCTTTGGGTCTTTATACAAAAATACTCTAATATTCTTAAATAAATATATCATATTATCTAGATAAATTATATTATGGGACACATATTATGTTTTATTATTAGGTTTTAAAGTCTCATAATATATTGGGAATTACTCTTAGGAAGACCACAATTGTTATCTCTACGAAGATAAATCACATGCATAGATACACAAAAATAAATACCACATGGTTAATGTTTCATTAGATATTTCTATTATTGAACATTTTTATTGGTATTTTGACTTGATATTATTACTAATATGTATCACGAATCGTGTACGTTGATATTTGGAAACAAATATGATGAGATATGGGTGTGGTGAGGTAACATATGTTTGGTGTCTCATAAGTGATATTACATTAACTAAATAAATTAAAAAAGTATTTTACCATTCATATGAATGGAAGAATATATCTTTGACCCCATAATTGAAATGAAAGAATCAGATAAAATCCATGGCCATGGTAGCTTATAGATAAGTTTATTTGAAAAAGTCAATGAAAGATAAAGTAGGAAAATGTAAAGATGAAAAAATTATGCATCCCAATTGATGTGATATCAGTTGATAAAGAGATTATATTATGGAATAATATTCATAATAAGGTTTTTTATGTTTCAATATTAATTTATATCTCAATGCATGCCTTGACATATTGATTGACATTGATCATGGACCTTAGGCAGGTTCACATATTTTCATTGAGAAAGTGGATTAGAGGGTCACAATGTAAGTTTATCTCGAATATCATTAAATTCTAATGCATTTGATATTATGAAAAAATTTATTTCCATCTTGCAAAATATTATTTATATAAGTAAAATTGATCATATAAATTCTATCAAAATAAATTCAAGTATAGAATATTTATGTTAAATTTAATCTGATTTTTTAATTATTCATATAGTAATAAGTATATAAATATTTATCCAGCAGAGTAGTGAATATATTACAATAACTATTTATTCTTATTACATGAATATTAAAATAAATATTTATCCACATGTTTAGTGAATATAATGTTTTTTGGGATAATATAGATCTAGTTTAATGATCAATTGAAAATTAAATATTTTATTTAATATCATGTAAATAAATATTAATTTATTTACATAGGAAATTATATTATATATATTTCATATAAGGGGATATAATAATAATAATATATTTTGACATAGGTAAAATAATAAAACAAATAATATATAAGGGAGTTTATGTAATTATCATTATTTATCCCGAATTATAAATTCTATGTCATGTCATTTTTCCGTATGAAAATATTGACATCATGGGGATAACTATATGATTCTTTAAAATAGATAGAGAGTAATAATTCCAACCTAAATCTCTTATGAGTATAGGGATTGAATAATAGATCATTGTTGGGATACAAAATGAACCACATAAATCACTAGACTCTTTAACAGCACTACTCAGAGTTCAAGAGAATACCATTAAAAAATTACAGCATACATGTGGATACATCAAGAGGAATCATTGGATTCTACACAATAACATATAATATGAAAAGAGTTAAAAAAAATTGAGCACAGAAATTAATGAGAATTTGGTATTTCTATATTTAAATTAATTATAAATTAAATGTGCATGATCTACATTAGTGATTCTAAGGTGTATTAAATTTTTTTCGATTATTAATCATTGATAATAAGGAAAAAAATATTTTTTACCCTCTAAATTCTTTCGATACCCTTTAAAATAATCAAATGGTATCACAATGGTCACATTTTATGTCATAATTATTTATAAATTATTTTCAAAATTTAGGTCATTTGTTTTCTAGTATTGATGATCTTATTTTTGTTCTAAGCCCCAAAATTGATATGTTATGTTAATCTGAGATTGAATGGCCAATAATGGGCCTAGAAAATAAAAGAATACTCAAAGATCACATATAAAGGTTCCATGGTCATTGAATTCATTACATTGTTGTATGGTTTATAATAGTAAATTACAGACCATATAAGGTGGTTTTCACAACTCAAGGAAAAAACCACATAAATCGTGGCACATTGTGACAGTTAGTACATGATGTAATTACATATCATGTATTGACTATCTAAAGACCAAATTTTAACGTACAAGGGAATTAAATTTATTTTCTGGAATACTTAATACATTACAAAAATAGATGACCAATGACTGTATTATTTTAGTGTTTTCGGAAACTTAGAACACACTATTCTAGCTTTGTGAACGATCTTCAACATCTCCCATAAAGATCTTCCATTTTTTTCATAATTAAAACCTTAATTTATATCTTTGGGAAAATAAAACATTAATAGAGTGAGCTAAAATTCTCAATAAGGGTAAAAATAGACAATATAAAACAAACCATAAGCATAAGAATGTAAAAACATGAACATAAAGTTGAAATATCAAAATCACGAGTCATGAAATAAAACATGGCAATTCGTAAGGAATGGATCATAGAAGAACATTAACCATAAAATATCATTTTCATAAAATATGGGATTGTGGAAAATAAATAAGCACAAAATATGTTTTCTATAGTATCCAAGGAATTGCTAACAAGGCCATCATAGTGAACATATCCATTACTAAACTGGGTTTACATTCCCATCCGACCATGATTTACTGAACCTGATTTACTTTCCATTACAGTCATATCTATATCCTGAGATATAAATCTATACCCCATTCAGTGTAGGGAGATATATATCCCACCCATGTCATAATGAAATCATTTTTACATGTGCCACAAAAACATAAATCATTAATCATAGCATAACCCATGAAATAAAATGGGTTTCTTAAACCCCATTCTATCATAACGTACTCCATATAAAATATCATTCCATCATCAAAAAAATAATATCATATTAATAATAGGGATATAAACATAATATTATTTAAAAATCATCATCTTAGATGAAAAATAATTATAATAAAACACTTGAACGTAATTCTTGTGGAAAATATCCTTTAATTTTTCAAAAAAAAATTCTTTTCTCATAATGATAGAAAATTTTAAAAGAAAATAATTTATTTGAAAATAATCTTGAAACTGTGTACCTGAAGCTTCATGGATATAAGTTTTCCTGAAACCGTAAAAATCTTTTCATTCCGTATAAGTTAAACAAACATTTTTCTCGTACTCTTTCTAAAAGCATCAAAAATTAACTCGCATGATTTAATAAAAGAATTATTCCTTCCATACTATGTAGTAAAAGTTAAAAAACAGGTAAAAATGAATATAAAAATACATAGAATAATAGTAAAAAATTGATTAATATTTTTTAGAAAACATGGACATGGATGATAAATATATCCCCCATAAATACTTACGTATAAACAATCTCGGATAAAAAAATGAGATTGAAAAATTATCCCTTACCTTGTACATCTCATTTTTCTAGGGTGTGGTCACCTATTTTATAATGGTAAAATCATGTTATTAAATTATACTAGGACCATATCCATATTTATGATATCATATATGATCCTATTATATCATTTTGTTAATAGTATTTCAATATTAACATTATTTTGGGTGTTAACTACTTCTTTATCCAATTCCTATTTTTCCATGTAATAATGTTTATTATGAATATGATGTATTTTATTAAGGAAATTATGTACATAATTATTATTTTCACTCACTATGTAAATTTTATAATCATTCTAGAAATGTTAATATAAAAATTAATCTCACCACGTCGGGGAGATGGTAGGCCGTACGTACGCACAAGCAACTATATCATTCGCTTGACAGTTAAATGGTACGTAATTGGATGGTATATTAAATATACATAATCATTATCATGTTATATTTATTATTTAAATACATTATACTCATCATTATACCTATCCTAATAAAGTATTTTAGAATAAAAAATTAAACCATGGCGTGGAGATGAAAAGCTATATCTATGCACGCATGGTGATATTGTTTTTTGTAAGATAGATAAAATGAGGTATAAGGTTGTACCATAATTATTAAAAAATCATAGAGTGTATAATATACTTGATTTATTCCTTTATTTTGGAATCAACATAGAAATAGGTAGTAGAAGAAGAAAAGAAATTTAATTGAATTGGTAAAGTAATTACCTCTTCTTCATTGGACTTCTTTTGGATCTCTTCATAGGGACAAAAGAGGTGGATTTTTTTTGGAAAACTGTAACCTCAAAAAGATGACTACGAATTTTTATAGTATGATTTGGCATTGCTTATTTGAGATATAAGTCCCAACGTGGTGTGAGGAATTGTGGAAAAAGATGCCTTTTTATAAGAGAGGGGATGTGCACTTTATGAAACTCTCAAAATATTAAGATATATTAAGAATATTATGGATCTAAATTATTAAATATTTCCATAAATTAAATTTAAAAAACATATTCAACCATATTGTATCCCCTTGTTATTATTTAATTTTTTTTGATATTTTTAAATAATTTAATAATAAAATAATTCAATAAGATATTTTTATTTCGGTATCTAATACTATTCATTTTATTTAACATTAAATACGATAAGACAATGTGGGAATTCGAATATAATTCTTTATAACATGTATAATATAACTTATATATGTTTTAAATTTCTTATACACATTAGCTAATCCAAAATATAACAAAATTAATATTATTAAAATCATTTATTCTATTTTTATGTTAATTGAATAAATATTGTTTTTGAATTGAAGAGACATTTAAGGTTCTTATATAACATCTAAAAATTAAAAACAAATATATATAATGAAAACATATTAATTCGTATATCAATAGATATTTATATTTGTTCATATCTAGATTTTGGCCCTATTTGGACACATAAAACATATTAGAATACAATATAGTGATATTTTTCAAGTGTCTTTGATTTAAATAATATATAATTTATTTTCATGTAAAATTGTCCCTTAAACAACTCAAAATAGATCCCATCGGGATATATATATTGAATACTATTCATCCAATAATTGTTTTGGTCATGTTTTGGTTTTATTTTAAAACTTATAAATTTGATTTACCATTAATTAATTCCTTTAACTCTTACCTTGGCAACATGGATTTTTATTCTCTAAGGGTTAATATATTCACTATAAAATTCCAAAAGAGCCATAAATGGACCATTGGCGACATATTTAACTTCATACCAATTATTTGTCCCATTTTTATATTTTTATGAATTTTATATAATTTAATAAAATAAAACTTTTTTAAAATTTCAATTGTGTCGATTTTAACACAATTCATTAGTTGAATTTTTAGAAATATCATTAAATAGAGAAGTTTTTGAAAAAACTCCTTTAAACCACAAATAACATGTCAAATTAATCCATAAAATTAGTGGATGATATTAATTCACTCAAATTATATTTATTTTAATATTTTTAATATCATTTATGTGATATTTCCATAAATAAAATAATTTTTGTATCGCTATCGAGTCATCATTAATGATAATTATTTAATATCTAAAATTTATAAACAAATTTCAGTGATATAGGTAATTCTATTATATTCCCATAGAATACTTATAGTGGATTTTATTTCCTATTAATCCCTAAATTAAAATTCATATACTTATATAAAATGAGAGTGTGACATTTTGTCACATTCACTAATTGTTTTTTATATTCATGTCATATTCTTAGGAAAGTGGTCCTTAAGTTATTCCATTTCAAAATATAGATGATAAGGGTATAATGTATTCATCCAATAGGATTTTGACAGGTGTTAATATAATTTTATAAATGTATTTTTTCATTTAATTACTGGATTTACCTTTAACCATTATAATAAAAATAAATACTAATGTTACTATTCGTAATACCCAAGAATAAAAGAAACATATTAACATAATTTGGACACAAATCTTACAAATATTTATTCCGTTTTAAATAATTTAAAACCCATAATCAGATGAAATTAATTTACAATTAATTCTCAATATCAAATCCAAAACCAGTTTTTAAGAAGTAATGACTTATCAAATGATTTTCTTGTGTTTATGTCCAATTTAAATGTGAAATTATGTATAATGAACCAAATTTTATTAACTGATAAAAAATTAATACAATTACACTTTAAAACCCATAAAAATATAATATATTTACATTAATAAATTAGATGAAAAGGCAGTTTTTAATTTAAATGTAGTATTTTCACTATTCATTAAAATGTGAATTTTATCAGAAAAATAGTAAAATTTTAACAAAAGAAAATTTTTATGTCCCTATTACAAAAAATAATATTATTTTGTTAAATAAAACATAGAAAATTAGCAGAAAATATATTTGAAATGGGTTTTCTATCAAAAGGTGAAAAAACTACTTTTTTTTTGAAAAATAGTTATTTTATCCGAAAAAATTGAATTTGTTCTTATATCATGTCTAGATAATAAATAAGATTAATGTTAATGTTATATAAAATTCAAAATTTGGTTAATACTCTTCATAATGTCTAGTTTATATTTAACTAAATAATAATATTTTAATAATGTATTGTTGTTTAGTGAAACTTGGTATTCTGTACAACACAATCTATCAAGGAAGGTCATTATTGTGTGTAATACAAGCCAAGAATAGTGTTGTATATACTACGAGATAATAAGGTGTTGTATACAGTTTAAGATAATATTGGTGTAGTGAAGAACACAATACATAAATAAAATTAAAAGGAATCTATCTCATAAAATCTATTGGTGTCACATTCAACCACCCTTATAATAAAATTTTCCCTTGAAATTATTCGGGCATATAAATGGTTTACTACTTTAAATTTCTTTCATGGAAACCCACATCTTCAAAAGAAATACTAAAACCTCAATTTGGAAAGGAAAGTTTGAATCATAATGGTTTACCCAAAGTAACTCATCACTGGGTTTCCACAAAGGTGAACAAAGGTGGTAATTGAAAATATGGATATGGAAGGGAAATATTACCATCAAGGTATGATGGGTAGTGATAGAAAATAAGGTTTAGTGAATGTTAACTATCAAAAAGTCATAAATCTGTGATGATTTAAGGGACCATCTGATTCATCCGATAAGAAGGTACTAGGATAATTTTTTTTGGGTTTCAAGATCCTTTTCCCAATGTTGAATAATTTTTCATAAGAATAAATACTTACTTGATTTTGGTACAATCTCACCATTTTTCATGCCTCGAAAAATTTCCAATTCATCTCTTATTTAAATATACGAAGTTTAATTTTTCATTATTAAAGTTTTTGCAGATCATGTGATAGAATTATATGTTATTCTATATATCTAAACAAAAAGTTTAGAACATATAATCAAATATGCATAAGGCCACCTACAGTTAGATAATACAAACATCAAAAGGAATAAAACATATACAATCCTTCCAAAAACTGAAAATATAAAACTTTAGAAATAGGTGAACTAAATCAGGTTAACATTTGTCCCCCATATCTCCTTTCGTAGTTATTGGTTGTCAAATTCCAAACATGTGAATACCTTAATCATGTATTCCCTTGAAACTTGAAAATGCCACAAATTACTTTAGATCCTTAGTGAAAACATGAATTATTCTAAAATTAACAATTTCCACAAACCAAAAATACCAAAAATACTCGTATACTGAAACCATGATATCACTATGTCCTTATATAAATCATGTTTTTTTAATATTATAAAAAACACATTATCTCCTTATCCCATTATTATTATCATATCATGTGTTTTCCAAAATATCTGATTAATGTTTCATGGTTACCCGTAATATTCGACATATAATTTCAAATACTTAATGAAAAAAATAGTGTAACAATCCTTATGATTTTATTTATTCCATAGTACCATATATTATAATTAATAAACATGAAATCATTACACTATCTTCTTAAACTATTGACTGAGCTTCATAATTTTATTCCTCAACATTTCTTTCATCTAAGATATCATTTATAGTCTCTTAATCGTCATGTACATAAATACTACCCATTTTACCATGCTGATTCACTTCATGAGATTTTCCCTTAGGGCATCGATTTTCATAATTCGAAAACATTCCACATTTAAAACATTTAACCATTGTTGATGTCTTAGAAATCACATTTTCCATGTCGGTTGAGTTAATGGAACCTTTTCCTTTTCCATTATGAGATTTGTGTCTTTATTTTCCACACCCGAAGCATCTTACTATTCCTTTGAAACATTCCCACTTTTGACTCTTCCCTCATGATTTACATGAGGGATATTGAACTTTAGTTCCTATGTGATCACCATGAAACTCTGTAGTTCTCTTATGAGTTGCTTTAGGAAACTCACGAATGTTCGGATTACTTATCATATTCTTTGATTTTTGATTCGGCATAATAATGTTGTTTCACTTTACCAAACCCATTTCATTTGTTTTATCTTGAATAATATTATTCAATTGTCCACCCTATTATCCTTTTACATGAAACCTATGGTTTCTTACCATTTTCTCAAACCCTATAATAATATTGTGAGAGGGAAAACTCATACTAGGAAAACAATTTAATCAAGTGGGAGTACTTTCAATCTCTAGCATCTTATGTTTAATCCCAAGTTATTAAGAATAGGTACCACAATTCTAAGACTGTAACCTCTAGTTAGACTTACCCTTAAGGACATCCCTATATATACCTTATAAATATCTCTAAGGACCTCACAAAAGTTATTGCATTTTATTTTCCAAAGGTTAACACTACCTTAACTGTGATACCAACTCTTGAGACCCATTCTTGACAAACATGGAAATTACTTTTCTTTTGAAAAATACTTAATAAATTACCAAAATAGACACCTAAATACCATATTAGTTTAGTGTCTTTGGAAACTCGGAACACATTCTTCTAGCTTGGTGAAAGATGTTAAACATATAACATAAATATCAACCCATTTGTTCCTACCTAAAACATTTCATTATATCATGGGTAAAATAAAACATATTAAGGGTGAGATAAAATTATCAATAAGGGTATAAATGGATAACATAAAACAAACCATAAACATAGGAATGTAAAGACATGACCATAAGGATTAAATATTATAATCACTAGTTAGGAAATTAATCATGGCAGTTCATAATGAATAGACCACGAAAGAAAATTAATCATAAAATAGAATTGGCATAAAATATGGGATTTTGGAAACTAAATAAGCAGATAATATGATTTCTATAGTAGCCAATGCATTATTGCATAGACCATCATATTAGACCAATTCCATTACTGAACCTGGTTTACTTTCTGTTCCATCCATGAATTACTGAACCATAATTACTTGTTGTTATAGTCATGTCTATCTCATGAGATATAAATCATTACCCAATTCATTGGAAGGAGATATAAGTTACACCCATATCATAATGAAATCATTCTTAAATGTTCCACAAAAACATAAAGCATTCATCGTAGTATAACCCAAGAAATAAAATAGGTTTCTTAAAAATCATTCTAGCATAAAATAATCCATATAAAATATCATTCCATAATTAAAACAATAAAATCATATCAATAATAGGGATAAAAACATTAAACTATTTAAAGAGAATCATCTTATATGGAAAATAATTTTGATAAAACACTTGACCTTAATTACTAAATAAAATATTCTTTATAGATCAAAAACATTTTCATTTCACAAAATGACACATAATTTTTAAAGAAATGAATTTAGTTGAAAATAATATTGAAATCATGTAGTGGAAGCTTAATCGAAATATGGTGTGATGAATCTTTAAAAATCCTTGTGCTATATAAGTTAAAACAAACATTCTTCTTGTACTCTAGTTGAAAAAGTCAAAAAATTAACTCGCATGGTAAATACAAGAATTATTCCTTCCGTACCATATAGTAAAAGTAAAAATTGGGTGAAAATGAATTTAAAAAAACATATAAGAATAGTAAAAAATTTATGAAAACATTTTTAGAAAACATGGACCGGGTGAGAAATATATCCAAAGTAAATACTTATGTATAAACAATCTTGGATAAAAAATGAGTTTGATAAATTATCCCTTACCTTGTACTTTTCATTAGAATATGGTGTGTTCACCAATTGTATAATGGTAATATATTTTTATTCAATTATGAAAGTACCATATAAATATTTATTATATCATATATGATCCTATTATATCATTTTATTAAAACTATTTTAATATTATTATTATTTCAGGTGTTAACTGCTTCATTTTCCCATTCCTGTTTTGCCGTGTAAGTCATGTATGTTACGAATAAGATGTATTTTATTCATGAAATTATTTTCATAATTATTATTTTCATTTATAATATAAATTTTATAATCATTATTGAGTTGTTAATGTAGATAATTAATCTCCCCGTGTCTTGGAGACAATAGGTTGTACGTATGAAAGAGCGACAATATCATTCTCTTGATAGCTAAATGGAATGTAATTGGATGGTATATTAATTATAAAGAATCATTATATTGTTACATTAATTATTTAAATCCATTATATTCATCATTATACCCATCCTAATAAAGTATTTTTTAATAACAAATTACACCATGACGTGGAGACAGTAAATTGTACGTAAGCACACACATATGGTGATATTGTTATTCGTAGGATGTATAATAGGAGGTATATGGTTGTCCAATAATTTTAATAAAATATACTCATGTAGAATATATATTATATATTAATTTATTATGGAATCATCATAGAAATATGGAGTATAATAACAAAATAAATTGAATTCAATTTGTAAAGCAATTACCTCTTCATCATTGGACTTCCTTTGGATCACTTACTAGGGACAATAGGGGTGAACATTTTGGAAAACCAGGATGTCCGGAATTTAACTAAGAATTTTTATAAGAGAATTTGGTAGGGTTTGGTCGATCTAAAAGGCTCAAGGAGGTGTTAGGAAATGATGGAGGATATGCCTTTTTATAAGAGAGGTGAGGGGTACTTCAGGAAACTTTCCAAATATTAAGATATAATCAGACTATTATGGATCTAAATAATTAAAAATGGCCCATATATGAAATTCAAAATAAATTTTAGACCTTATCTTATCCCCTTGTTATTATTTAAATTCTTTTGATTTTTAAACAATTTAATAATAAATTAATCAACTAAGATATTATTATTGCCAAATTTATTACTATTCATTTAATTTGGATTAAAATACAATACGAAAAAGTGGGAATTCAAATATAATGATTAAAAAAATCCATAATACATCATATAGATATTTTTAATTTTTTTACACATTAAATAATCCAAAATATTACAAAATTAATATTAATAAAGTCATTTATTCTATTTAAATGTTAATTGAATAAATATTGTTTATGAATTGAAGATGCTTTTAAGGTAATTATATCACTTATAAAAATTAAAATTAAATTTATATAATGAAAATTGATTTATTTATATCAGAATAAACTCTTATATTCATTCATATCTTGATTTTGGCCTTATGTGGAGACATAAAAGATTTCAAAATACAAGATACTGATATTTTGTAACTATCTTTGATTAAAGTAATATATAATTTATTTTCATGTACAAGTGTCTATTAAAAAACATAAAATCTATAATATTATGATAATTATTTATTCTTATTCATCTAATATTTTTTTTGGACATGTTTTGGTTTTATTTTAAGCCTTATAATTTTTATTTACCCTTAATTAATTCCATTAACTCTTACAATGGCAACTTGTCTTTTTATTCAGTAAGGGTCAATATAGTAACCGAAAAATGAAGAGAGGGGTACTAAATAGACCATTTGTGACATATTGAACATCATACCAATTATTTGGCCAATGTATATATTTTTATGATTTTTATATAATATAATATAATATTATTTATTTAAAATATCAGTAGTGGTAACTTTGACACTATTCATTAGTTACCTTTATAGAAATATCATAATATATATATGTCAGAAAAAATAATTTAAACTATAAATAACATATTAAAGTCAGCCATAAAATTATTTTATGACATTAATTCACTCAAATTATATTTATTTTATGATTTTTAATATCATTTATTTGATATTTCTGCCAATTGAATTATTTCTGCATCGCTATTGGGTCATCATTAATAATGATTATTTAATATATAAAAATTATAAATAAATTTATATTATTTAGTTAATTCTGTTATATTTCCAAATAAAACATACTGTTGATTTTATAATATGTTAATCCTTAAATTAAAATTAATATACTTATAAAAAAGGAGATTGTGTAATTTTATCACATTCATTAACGGTTTTTTATTCATGTCATATTCATGGGAAAGTGTCCATTAAGTTATTCCATTTAGAACCATATATGATAAGGGTTTAATTTATTTATAATGTTGTATTTTATTTGCTGTTAAGATAATTTCATGAGATTATTGTTACCTTTAATTACCAGATATACCTTTAACCATGGTAATAAAATTAAAAACTAAAGTTATCATTCATAATGCCAAAAATTAAAAGTAACCTTTTTACATAATTTGGACCCACTGATTCCATGTATATAATTAATTTTTAATAATTTAAAACACATAATTTGGAGAAATTAATTTAAGATTAATTCGCGTTGTCAAAACCAAAAACAGTTTTGTAAGATATTAAAACTCACCAAAATATTGGAATGTGTTTATATCCAATTTAAAAGTGAAATTAATTTTGAAGACCATATTTTGATTATATAATAAAAAAATAATCCAATTACACTTTAAAACCAATTTAAAAGATAATGAAACAATATAAATAAATTAGATGAAAATGCAATTTTGAATTAAAATGCATTAGTTTTCAGTATTCATTAAAATTTTAATTTTCACATAAAAATACCTAAAATTAAAAAAAATTACATTTTAATGTCCTTATTCCAAATTATAATTTTATTTCTCCAATAGAACATATAAAATTTCCAAAACTATATTTAAAACGGGACCACCATCAAAATCGGTTAAAACTGCATTTTATTTGAAAAATACTTATTTTATCCGTAAATATTGAATCACTTCTTATATCATTTCTAGAAAATAAATAATATGAATGTTAATGTTATGTAGAAATAAAAATGTAGTAAATATTATTCATAATGGATATTTTATATCCCATTAAATAATAATATTTTAAAAATATGTTGTTGTTTAATGAATCACTGTATTGTATATAGTGAAAACTATAGAGGAAGGTCACTCTTGTGTGCAACGCAAGCCAAGAATGGTTTTGTATATACTAAAAACTAATATGGTGTTGCGTACAGTGTATTATAATATTGGTGTAGTGTACGACGCCAGACATCAAAGAAATTATAAAGAATCAATCTCATAAAATCTGAGGGTGTCAGAGACTATCTATTTGACACATGGTATGGAAAGTACTACATGAAATTTTGTTAGAATGTATAATACATGTAGCACCATATTAATTACCCACCAATTAACTTTCAGTGTATTGTGTGGGTCTGTCTGTGGTTCCATTACACACAATGTGTTGGCAACTAAACAAGAAAACTGGTGAGACATTGACTACATAATGTGTAGCTGGCTGTACATGCCTTATGAATCATGTCACTCCACTCTAAGAATGAATTAAGTTATTTTTGTCATGTCTTGTGGGTCAATACATGGTATAATCTAATTCCCCATAAAAGTTTTGAATATTTATTGTGTTTTTCATAACAAACTTTTTTTTATTGAAAACAAACTTTTGAAAAGTAAATATTTTTGTAAAACATGTAAAAAAGGTGCTAGAAGTTCATCCTGAATGTTTTCTAAGAACGTTTTTTGTGATTTTTTTCATTAATTTTCGAGTGAAAACTAAATATACGATAATAAATGTTTTTCAATGATATTACAACATAATCCAAACAATTCTACGATGTTCTTTAATTTCTTAATATCATAGAAAACCTCATGATATAAGGATCTGATCAAAGAGGGAGTTGATGTTCTAGAAAAAGATATCCTTATGATGCCTATGAGACATAAAAGGGGAGAAATACCATAAGAATATGATCTGAAAGTTATTCCAAACAAATTTATTCAGACTAAGAGTTCCAGAAAATGTTATGTAGACAAATATCACCTAAATGAGATCTTTATACTGAGATAATCAGATTTGGATGCTAAAGTTTGATTCTGGAGGAGTTGAAAAAACAAATAAGATATTCTTAATAAATTTTTCAGGCATAGTTTACATGACACAATCATCAGATAGAGAGTCACTGAAGTCATCAGAATGATATTTTTATGATGTTTGAAGTGTAGTGTTTTATACTAGACTATAAAATATGAGAATATATTTAATTAAAATACAATAAATATAAATGTATAGGTATTAAAAAATGAGAAGTGAAAATTAATGTTTTTAATTATACAAACATGAATGGGAGAAAATAAATATTTCCAGAAGGGTAATTTTCTAGAAGAATATAGTTACTTGATGTTTCCACTAGAAAGAGTGGAGAACGCGAAAAAAAAGATTCATATGGATGTAATATTTAGGAGTTTAAACAATATAGTCAACCATATTTAGTGGGTTTTTAGAAATTGAGAGAGGATGATCCATTTTCTAGATATTAAAAAGTTTATTGTTTCTATTCACAATGTGTTTTGTGAAAAGACCGAGTTGGAAGTTGTGAAATTTTGAAATGTGAAAGTAGAAATAGACAATCTTTTCCCCAAAGAACATTTTTTAATGTCTATTAGATTGTGGATGTTTATCAGAAATTATTTATTTGAAAAATAATTTGTGTAATTATGATCAATAAAAGATGGTTTGGATGGATATTTATATAATAGAATATTAAAAAACAATTATTTTGAACAAAACATGTTTTAGTTTTGATGTTTTGTGTTCAGACAGAGAAGCGTCTATCCGAGGATGTGTATTAGAATAACATTGTCAATGAAATCAGAGAAATTTTTTATATAATATTTATTATTATAATGTTTTAGTTGAGGGATTAGGAAGAATGAAAATTTAATCGGATGAAGGAGTTTGCACAAAGATTTCAGCAAAATGAAATCCACTAGGCTGAGAAATAGTTTCTTTGTATAAAACCTCATAAATCCCTCAACATTGATTAATTTTTACTAATATTTAATGTTTCTTATCATGTTGTATTCAATGAGGTTTCATAAGTCCCATAATATCTTTTTTAGAGAATTTTAGAAAGGTTGGAAGTGCTATAGATTTTAAAAAGTTTTTTGAAGATTCAATAATAGTTGATAAATATATAAGGAAATAAAAATATGAGAGATATTTGATTTTTTAATTTTAGTGACTAGTAAAATACATTTAGTTTCTTAGTTTTATACTATTGAATAACCTATATAAGGGGTTGGAAAGTGTAATTTACTTGGCACTGTTCACACCATACAAAAAGTAAAAATGCTTCAGATTTGGTATTAAAAGTGAGTTTCCTAGTGCATCAATTTTGGGTTTAATATTTCTAGACTAAGGTTTAGGATCAAATTTTTAGATATTGTTTCTTTAATTAGTTTCCAGAATGAATATCATAGATCATAGACACAAGAACTAGTTTTTTTAGCTGAGTGAGTCGCATGGATTTTGTTAAATTAGATTGAGTTTTTGTTATATATATCTAGTGGATATTTCACTAAGGAACAATTAAATAAAATTCAACTGATGTGGAAAGGGAGAATTAGATAGAAATTTCAAAATAGAGGAAAATAATATGTAGAAATCTAGATGAACATTTATGCGGATGTTTTTATGAAGTTTCCTTATTTTTTTGTTGCTTAGTTTTATAATAATAACATTAAACTGATGTGAGTTATTATAATAATAACTATTGATAAATATAAGGTGTTTAATTGGATTTGGACCAAAATTTTTATTCTCTTCATCCAAAGAGTCTAATTCCATGGACCCATGGTGCCATACATGGAAAGATACAAGTTCTCACATTGAGGTCAAACACTGTAAATATTGTATGGCTTGTTCACATCATTACATTTGAATGATTGTGAGTTTTTTATAAAAGTTCATATGGAAAATAAAAAATATAAGTTTCAGGGGTTAGATTACATAAATTTTAAAATTTTAAAAATAACACCATTAACTCAACCTCCTTCATTTTTTAAATTATCCTTAGGAATATTAGTTGGAATTAGAGGGAATGAATCCTTTTGAAATCCTTATCATGAAAAATATCAACTCATTTAATAAGAGAGGTGTTCTTACAATTGATGGAAAACATTATCATGTCATGAAAAAAATGATTCCCTATCTGTTTACACTTTTCTAAGAGGGTTTCTATATAAAATCATTGGGTTTACACCCATTGAGAAAAATGATCACATGAAATTTTCTTACAGAAGAAATGTTGAGGTTAATGGGAAAAATTAAAATTTTCTCTTTCGTAATTTTTCAATTTATTTATTAAGGTGATTAGTCCCCAAATATTTAAGGAAATATGGGAAAATCGTGGTAGTATCATTGAGGGTGACACCAATGTAAAGGATGAAATTTTATTGATATGAAAAAAGAACGTATTAAGATGTCAAACTAATAAATGACTAAACTTTTAATGAGTACTTCACCAGATTTAATGAATTGGTGTGAAATATCAGTGATTTTGAGATATCTTGAAAGAATATACAATTATTAAGAAACTGCTGATAATATTTTTTGATAGGTTTGAATATATGATATTATCATTATAAGATAAACATGACTTTTCTCTTGATGAATTATATAAATTTCTTGTTAATAATGAGATGAGAAAAGAACTTATATTCTTAATGAAGATGAAGGATAAATTAGATTTAGAATATATGAGAAATTTGAAAATACACGATTATAAGAATGTAAATATTAACAATTTATAAGATAAATATTCTTATCGAATGAATGAAATGATACTGTATGTTTTCTCCAAGAACTATAAGTGTGGTTTATGAAATTATGGTGGCAGACATTCACTCAATTGTTACAAGTATAGATGGTTTGAGAATTTATCCACGGTTTTAAACAATATAAAATTTGGGGAATATGGTGATCATTCTTAAGAAAAAAATCACTGTAATTAGTTTAATAAATTTTCTAATTAAGATAGACAAATATCCGTGGTAAGAAAAACATCCTCGTAAACAAAAAAAATCATTTTGAGTAAGAAAGTTAAAATTTCATATTCTTTAAATAGTTCATTAGATGATGAATGTTCAGAAATATTTGGAACCCTCTTTGAAAATTTTTATAAAAGGTAGGATTCCGCATTCAATGATGAAAATTTAAGGCGTAAAGATTATTATAGAGATTATTAGTTGAGATCAGAAACAGTATCATGACTCAGAAAAAACACTAAACATAAGAAAAAAATAAAACCAATGAATATAGAAAGTATAAATGATGAATAATAAATGAATTATGACATTAAATTGGAATATAAGAATATTTAAAAGATTATAAACCTAATATTGAGAGTTTTTAAATATAGAAAAATTAGGGAAGATCTTAGAAAGAAACTAGAAGACAAGGATGATGAATTGTGTAAAACTCAATAAATAATTCCTGAGGTATAGATTAACTTAAAAATTAATGAATATTTCATTACAGATTTGGAAATGAAAGATAAATCTTCTCATGAGAGAATATTGTGAAATCTACAACCACTATATCTAAAAGTTCACCAAATTTTGTTAATAATGCGGGTGTTATAATTTTTTTTGGGAAATATTGGTTAGACTGATGATCTAAGAAATTTATAACATCTATAAAAGTGGATAATAATATCTATAATAATGTTCACCTATGATAAGAGGAAACAATAAAAAAAATATTTTAGGAACCATAATAATCTAATTAGAGAGAAATTCTATATTAATACATAAGCCCATGATTTAGAGGATATTATTGGTGTTGTGTTATATTTTGTCAAAAATATTATAATCATTAGCCAAAAATGTATTTTCCTAAAAAATGTTTGATATGAGGGGAATAGACAACAAAATAAATGTATGTAACTTTCCTCATCTACAGAAAGTTTGAAAAAAATCTTATTATGTTAGAATGTTTCTAATGAAAAATCAGTTTGGCTGTCTAGAAGATATGTCTATCACGGTCAATTTACTAAAGATTATTTGACAACTCATCCATGAAAAGCTTCTTCTATAAGGAAGGGAAAATGAGGTGCAAAGAATAAAGTTTAATAAAAAGACACATTGTTTGATAAATCATTGAATGCAAGTAAAACGAACAAACCTTGGATTCTTGATAGTGGTTGTTCCTCAAATATGATAGGTGATTTGAAATTTAAAAAAGATATTCAAAATCTTAATGGTGGAGCAATTAATTTTGAAAATGAAAGTTCCTTAAAAATCAATGGAATTAGAAAACATGTGATTGATACTAAGAAACTAAAATCTATGTATGTATTTTATGTTAATGGGATAAAAACAAATTATTTAGTGGGATTCAAATTTGTAATGATGAAAAGGATCTGATTTTAAGAAAAAATTCAGGCATCATCAGAAGTGTGGAGGATGGTAATGTTTTTATCAGGAGAGAAAGTACTTGTGGAAATATATTTCAAATTGGAGAAATTTTTAAATCTATATATTTGAGTGTTGAAGTTGAAAACAAATTAGGGAATAAAATACATAGGAAAATTGGGTAGAAATGTATGAAAAAAACTCCAATATAGATTTTTTAATAATATTTTCAATGGGAAAAAGAAAACATGGTGATGTTTGTATAAAATGTAAGAAAAGAAAAATGATTTTTAAAAGTTATAAGAAAGTTAAAATTCAATCCATCAGACCACTCGATCTTATTCACTTAGATCATTATGGTTTAATGAGACATCAATTTTTTTTACATTATCACTTTTTTGATGATTTCCCTTAGATGGCCAAAATTATTTGTATAAATCACAAGTTAGAGGTAGAATAAATATTTAGATTTTTTATTAGGGAATTTGGAGAGAAATTCATGTTCATATAATGTAGTTGAGAACTAATAATTTAAATGAATGCACAAAAAATGTTTTAAATCGTATCTTATGATGAATGGAATAAAAAATCAGTACAGTTCACTATTCACCCCCAATAAAATAGAGTAGTATAAAGGAAAAAAATAATCTGAGTGAAAATAGGGAAAAGCATTCGTGAAAAATGTAATATTTCTATGTTTTTATAATGATAATATTTTAGTGCTATTGTAAATTTGAAAAATAGTTGTCTGTTAAAAATAGAATCCAACATGGATTTCTATGATATGTGGTACAACAAGAAACCTTGAATAAAATATTTCTAGGTTTTCAGAAGTCCTTGTCTACTAATGATAAAAAATATTGATCTTGAAAAATTTGATGAAAAATATATGGCTGAAATTATTCAAGGATATTTATTCAACAAAATAATTTATAAATATTAGAAGAAAAAATTATAGAAGTTGGTTGCTTCTTGCCATGTGAAAGCAAGTGCAAATAAAACTTCCTTAATATAGGTTGTCAAAAATTTGTGTATGATAAATTGAATACATCCAATTAATATAATAAATGTTAATTTTAATGTGATACGAGATAGGTTAATGAAGATTTTAATGAATCATGTGGTGATGAAAGTGAAGTAGGGATACAATATTTGAAATTTCATACTGCAAGAAAATATATAGAATATACAAATATCATTAGAAATTGGAAATATCCAATTTAGACTGGATGAAATATAATATTAGAAAATCATTCATAACTTCTATAACAAGTTTAAAAATAAAAGTTTCACAAGCTATTAACCACAAATAATATGTAAAATCTATGAATTAAGAGTTAGATATAGTTGAGAGAAATGAAACTTGGGTGTTGGTTCTGTATCTAGAAAAAAACGATATTATTGGGACAAATTGGGTGTAGAGAAACATATTGAATAAACATGGTGAAGTTTCATGAAACAAAATGTATTTTCAGAAATTTCGTTTCATAAAGCGAAGGTATAAATTCAGAAGAATCTTTTTCCCCTGTTCGGATATTGGAAACTCTCAGAATGTTTTTAGTAGTGGCTCTATATCATTGTTAAAACGTTCACCAGAATGATTGAAAGTTAAATTTCCAAAATATAGATTTTAAGTAAGAAGAATATATTTTGAAATCTTGTGGTATCTTACATAAAAAATATGGAAAAAAGTTTTTAAGTTGAATAAATCCTTTTATGGTTGGATATAAGCTCCACATTCAAGGTATTAAAAATGTAAGAATTTCTTGAAAATGTTAAATTTTTCTAAGTTCAACGTTGACAGAGAATTATATGTGAAGCATATAGACTAAGATAACCAAAATTTTAATGTTTAATTTGATGATATAATTTATATATGGGATTGTAAAAATGGTTTTAAAGTGTTTTCTAAATAAATGGTGATTTCTTATAATGTTAATACTTGGAGAAGTATCTTTCTTTTTGGGAAAACAAGTTCCAAAAAAGAAGAGATATATTTTTAGATCTAATGAAAATTAGTACACAGAACCATTAAAATTTGTTTCAACTGAATATTATTAATAATTTCTACCCCTATTTAATTAGGGATAAATACAGGTAATGATTTAGCCATAAAAATTATTAATAAAATGATTTATGAATTTTCGTTAGAATATTACTCAATGTTATAGCCTCATGGTTTGACAACATTTATGTTTTTAGTTTGTCTGCAGATATCAATGTGATATAAAAGAATCCAATATAAAAAAAGTTAAGATAACGGTAAAATATTTGATAGGAACATATTAAAATTGCATGATTTATAAAAGATATTTTGATATTAACTTTCTTCATTATAATGATACTGAATGGGCATGATATTGCAATGATAGAAAATATACATCAGGATGAAATTTCTTCCAGGGAGAATGTTGTATGAGATGGAATAGTGAGAAATAGAATTTAGTAACTTTGGGAACATCAAAAAAATATTTTTCTATCACCCATTAATATATATAAATGATTTGGATGAAAGTAAATTTGTGTGATTTTAAAGTGAATTTTTCTACACCATTGGATATTATTTAGGATAATCAAACTTCCATCAATCTTTTGAAAAATCATAAATTAGAGATCAATATATATTGTTATAAATTATCACTTCAAAAAAGATAAATTTAATGGTGGAAATGTTTTGAGGATATATATTTCAAAAAAGTATCAAAATGATTATGTTTTCATAAAATCGATGATAAAAGAGTTTTTTCTTAATTAAAGTAGGAACTTCCTATTCAACCCACATCAAAGAATTTAGAAAAAATTATAAGGAAGTCTTCCACCATAATTTGTACTATGTTGAAAAGGGTGGAGAATAAACAACTTTATCCCAAAAGGGTTTGAGTATATAAAATTATCCAAAAATGAATATGAAGATCTATATATTATAAAATATTTGAGTGAAAGGAAATTGAGAGAAGAAAAAATATAGGGGATATTACCTTAACAATGTTAAAAACAATTTCATAGAGAGCTGGAATTTATTCTAAAACACTACTTTATTCATTATTGCGATTTTGGGAAATTCACTTTGAGAAAGTATGTTATTTGATAAATGTTGACAAGTATTAGTTGTTACAAAATTGATTATTGAAAAATAGTGATTTAAATTTTTTAATGAATGTTTATAACAAATCCAATGGAGTGGATTCAAAGATCTTTTCTATTTTTTAAATTTTTTTGATGGAAAACTAACATTTCTTATAGTGGTTTTTGTAAAATAGGTGATAATGAAGGAACAAAAGGTTTATCATGAAATTTTGTTGAGATATTTTGGTATGAATGAATTATTTGTGAAGCTTCTATAGAAAACTAAAAAAGTGTTAATAATGTATATTAAAAAAATTCTAGCTCAGGTGAGATAATACTATGTTTTTCTTAAAATGTACACACTGAAATAAAACATTTTTGGGTACTCGATCCCCAGACACGCACCCCATACCCCTCCAACCCCAACCACCCTGCTTGCCTGTGGGGGGGGGGGGGTGATGATTCTATGTTGTTATTTTAAGTTGCAAACATTCGAGAAAACATCATGATACAATATTCTTATAAATGGTTGGTTTTATGTTCTAGAAAAATGTATCTTGATAAAGGAGATAAGATGGACTAAGGGAGAGGAAGTGGAAGCCTATGATCTAACATTTTTTCCAGATAATGTTATCCAGACCAAGAGATCCATAGAACATTACTTGGATGAACCTCACTAGATAGAGATATTTGGACCAATATAATTAGATGAGGATGATAATTTTTAATGTTGGAAAAGTTTATCTTTTAAGAATAGAATATTAAAAATGTTTTAAGACATAGTTTACTTGACAAGGGCCATTTGGCATGCTGTTTATGATTTTATCACACATAGATTTGTATGATGTTCATCATAATGATTTTTTACGGGAATGTACAAGATAATAATATGTTTAATTTTGATGATATAAATATAAATAGGGAGGTATCAAAAAATGATAATTCTAAATTATAGTCTTTAATTATGAAAACAAAAATGGTCTAAAATAAATGGTGCATGAATTGTAATATTCAAGAAGATGAAAATTATTTGATGTATCTATTTTATAAGGAATTGTACCAGACATAATATATTTATTTAAATGATATATTAAGATATTTAAAAAATTTATCAAACCATATTCAGAGACTCAAGAGTACTTTATAGAGGTATAATGAGTTTCCATATAGATGGAAATATTTTAGTTTCTAATTACAAAGTGTTTTGATAAATGATAAAGATTAAAATTTTGAAATTATAAAGTGTGAAATTCCAAACAGAAAGACCTACACTTGATTGTTTTTTAGTTACCCATGGAAATACAATGTTTTTAAAAAATAATCAATTGAAAAATAGGATGTGGAATAAGTATCCGAAAAATTAGGGCGGGGATTGAATTTTCTTGTATAATATTAGACAAGAAATTATTCAAGACAAAAAAAGCTTCAATTATGAAGATTTTTGTTCAAATAGAGAAGGATATACGAGACTAACTAGTATCATATGGCGATTTCTGATGTCACAAGAATGAATTTTCATTGAATATTTCTTGTTATAATGTTTGAAAAGAGGAATATGAACAAAAAGAATACCTTCAGAAGGAATTTATTTCAAATATATATCATCAGACAAACATCCACTGGATGATGAAATAGTTACATTTATAAAACATTATAAATACCTAAAGAACGAATATGTTGTGATAAAAATCATTATTTATTATCATACCGACTTAAATAAAGTTGGAGTAGTTACTTGACATATCATGTTAATGAAATTTTAAAATGTATGAAAATGATTGATATTTTAGGATGTTTCATAAAAAATTATAAGAGTTGAGAAGTTTCTAGTAAAATTAAAATACATGAGATATTTTTTTTTTGAATTTCAATGAGTATGAAATTATTTGTTTTCATAAATATTATACTTATGGGGTACCTATATTAAGGGTTGAAAATCAAAATGTTCTCAACACTATTCACCATATTTGAAAATTCTAAACCCTGTATAACTGGTACAAGAAGTGAGTTTCGAACCACATCACTTTCCTGCTAAAGATTTATTGAGAGAGGTTTCTGATAAATGTATCAAATAAATTTTTGTTACTATGTCTCTGTATAGATTATTATAGATCATAGACATCGTATAAAACTTTTTTAAGTAGATTTAGGAACTAATATTTTTTAAATAAAAAAATATTCATGTTATAAATATTTGGTGCATATTTCATTGAGGAATAATAGATAGGAATTCACCAGATGTAGAAAGGTCCTCGAGAAAGAAATTTTTAGATAGACAAATATGGATGATCTTATTTGGAGTAATTTCTATAAACATACATATCTTTTTATATCCCGGTTTTGTAATCGAAACTAGAAAACTATTAGGATTTAGCATAATCATACCATTTGGGAGATAGAGGAAGTCTAATATGTGGTGAATTTGATGTTTTATTCACTTACATCATATAGTTAATTTCAATAGAGCCATGTGGGTTTCCATACAATGGATGTAGGATCTCACACTAAGGGAAAACCAAGAGAATATTGTGTAACTTGTATACATTATCATATTTGTATTCTTGGGATTTTTTTAAAAACATATGACAATAAAAATTTCTCTAACAAGTTCTAGGGGTTAAATTTCATAAATTTGTAAATTTTTAAAAGACCACCAATGATTCACTCCCCTTCTAAATGGTTAAATGATCCTTGGAAACTTCAATTTTCCATGAAATGACATGTAACAATAATCATACATGATGTATACTTCACACGCTTTGATAATGGTACACTCTTTGTATATTTATGTCATGAAATATGGACGTACATGTCATAAAGACTTTGTGTGTCAAATACATGGAACTATGAACTATGTTTATCATGACATGTTGTGTGGGCCTATATAACATATAAATATATGGTTCATGATGTAGGCTATTCACGACATGTTTCACACAAAAATTTGAGTGAATTTTTATTATTATTATATATAAATATATATATATATATATATATATTGAATTATAGAAATGGGATTCAATATGATATATATAGTACCTGAATTGAAGCCTCTAAATTAAATTTCCATTCCCTAAATTTTTTTTAAATAATTTTTTTTAATTCATTTGAATATTAAATGATGGGATTCTTATAACGTCTCATGGACTATATATTGGACATAATGTAAGATAAATAATTTATTAATTAATTTAATAATTCAAGTACATTTATCATAAATAGTTCAATTTGACAAGATTCTTAGAAATACTAAATGCATTAATTTCTTTATTTTATGAATAATCATGAGTTTTGACCAATATGTGTATGTATTAGATTTATTTATATATTTAATTAATTTATTACATGGTTTTGTGTGATATTTATTAATAAATTAAATATGATGAATTGTGAATAATTTTTTACTAATTTATTATATATGGGTCTATATGTCCAAGTAATATTTAACTAAACCCTTTCCTCGTGATTCCTCTCACATGGATGTGAGTATACATTTGTAAAGGACGAAGTTACCTACTAGAGGAGATGGTTCAATACCCGATCCAAGATGAATCCAACCAAGTAAATAAACTAGTAAATAGTGGATGTTGGAATCAATTTAATATACAGATCAAGGAGTTATTTCCCTCTTATATATGTTAGTTTATCAATGCTTGATAACCGAACAAGTAGATAAAATCTCATGATCATATCAAATCTAATATAAATTTTATCTGTACATGGTTATTTATTTATTAGAGTAATTCTTGGTTTATTTGATGATTAAATATGATCACATAATATACATAAATTTCCAAACAATCTTAGATAAAATGAAATAAAATGTATGAGAAATATTTTGTTAGTTATATTAATGATTTATGAATGCTTCCACATATTTTGATTAATAAATATATATCAATGATAAAATAATATATCTTATAAAAATAAAATTAATAAGCATAAATTATTGTGTTAGACACGATTAATTATTTATATAAGTTATATATAAAAGTTATATGAATGTGTGGAATCTATTAAAGTGAAATTATTCATAATTCAAACAAAATACCTCAACCAAAATTGTATGTCATTAAAGGGTTTTTCCGTTACTGAGTTAGGATATAACCATAGTTAAAGTGTCTAGCTGGCCATTGTCATGGATTGTTTAAAATATTAGGGAGTGTTAACAAATAAAATGGTATGACTTAACAAAATTGGTATTAAAGGTAATGGTTATAGTTTATAAAAAACTATTTTAAGGTATGTTTTTATGAAATAAAATAATAGAATTTTTGGATATGGGATTCCAGTCAATAGATCACGGAACTATAAGTTAATATAATTATGAATTAATGAAAAAAAACACTATTAAGTAAATTTTTTGAGTACAGTCTATATTAAGATAACAAAAATATGGATTATTTCAACTAGAATATATGAGTGATTGGATATTCCAAATCTAATGATTAGAGCTATTGAAATTCGATAAAATACTGTGAGACTAAATTAACTTCTTAATTATGACATAACTAGTAATAAAGATAAAGCACTAAAATTTTCATTCATTTGTTATAGAAAATGTAAATCCAAACCATAGAATTTTTATTATCATTTTTGGATAGAGAGAATTTCCTCACCAGAACAATCTTATAAGAGTTCTCTAAATGTTTTCACACTGCACTACTATAGGAAAATATGTTTCATGTAATATATTCCACCAAAAATGAATAACAATCTTATAAAGTGAGATTGGGTGAGAAGGATTAGAAAATAAGGTGCATAGGGGTTTCATGAGATGCTGGTTGTGGTGCATTATCTAATAGGATTAGAGAGTTAATGATGCAAAATAAGTACACAGTTTCTTACACAATGAAAAATCATCTCTAAGAACATGAAAATGGATAATAAGATAAAAAATATATATGGAATTCTCACTATAATATAAATGTAAAAAATAGAAGTTGGATACCTAACTAGTGACCATATACTCAATTTTATAGAGTATATTGATCATATAGTGAATTTTGGACTCCACATGGATACAAAATTATAAAAAAACCCTCATTATTTCATCCTTTCTATATATATTCACAATTTTCCTAGAAAAATATAAAATGATTAGTGTGGACATGACTCTAAATATTTTTTTGGTTCACCATGTTTATAAGTATTTGAATTAATGTTGGTTTTTAGTCCTTATGGTGAATGAAGTGATAGAAAGATTGAAAAGACTAAAAAATATTTAATTAAAATGATTAATTTACAACACCCTTCAGAAAAACAAAATATTCTGAGGGAGGGCAATGAACATGAGGCTATCCACTTAATATATGGAAATAATGGTCAATATAAGAAGAATTTAAATATATTGACAATTAAATAGGTAAAAGCATATAATATTGGTATAATAATCACTATATATAACAAATTTATTTTTAATCGTGAGCTTTAAATATAATATAACTCACATATTTGTGTCAAAATACAATAACAAAGGAAGATCAGAAAGATTATAATAATATAGGTAATCCTTTAAGTATCTGATGGAGCAGGTTGTTGTATCTTGGTGGTTAAGTTATTTAAATAAGTATCACATATTTATATTAACATGTGTAACGAATATTTTTATGACTATTTTCTTATTGGGTGTTATGAAAACTTTTTTCCTAGTCTCTATTTTTGGATATAGCAAGAAATAATGTCATTTACAAAATGAGTATTGTTATGGTACACTATACTTGATCAATAGTTTATTTATAATAGAATCATAATATGTATAATATTTATAGTCACTAATGATTATAAAATTAAAGACTCAAATATTACCCAATTGTTGAAAAAATAAATCTTGGTCAAGTAAAATAAAAAACAACTATCAAGATTATACCAAGAAGGCTCTTTAAACTATCTAGAGTTAAAACTCACTGGTTTTTTAAAATAGTGACTTATTAAGAATAAATAGAAAGAAATTTGTTAACATAAAAGGTTATATTTAAAAAATATTCTAGAATTAAATAATAAACATACATGTGAACTATTTTAGGTATATGCTAGTGGTAAATTTATTTACTTTATGAGATTCCCTTAAGAGATTTTTGAAATATAAAATTTAAGTTAAAAAATATACTTGGTTATTAATAATGAGATACTTTGGGTGGATAAGATGAAGATATATTAACCAAGAATTCCTCAATAATTATATGTGTGGTGGATTTATTCTCAAACTCATATCAACTAACTACAAACATAAAAGTGATGACACTAGTAAAAGTATGATCGACGATGGGGATTATAAGTATGAAAAGTATTTCATTACCCATTTTGAGAAATTCTTTTCAAATATAAATTTTAAAACATAACCACATTATTAATATAATTTCTAATGGATATCATATATGTTATAATATGGAAGAAGTACATTATGACACAAACCAATGAGACATTATGTGGACTATATTTAAGGATAATTTTAGCTAAAACCAAACATCAAGAAAAACACAATGTGATTCATAAAAAATCATCCTATGTTTCTGAGGAGATTATTATACCTTAGAGAGAAATTATATATTTCTATAAGAGAGAATCACATTTCAATTTTAGATAGTGGGGACAAGATATATTGTAATGAATTTATGGATATATATGCACATGTGTATGCATAGGAATAAAAACTACATAAGACATGGTGGTAGGAGCTATTCCAGAGACACATAATGCATATGAGAGATGAAAGCAGAGTTGGTTTTAATATTATTAAATTAGGTAATGTATATTATTTATTGTGAATAATGAATACATATCATACAAGGTGGATGAAAATAGAAATAATCTAAAGTTATAAAGTTTATATAAACTCATAAATAAATTCCATATAGTGAAATCAAGATTGGAATTTTTTGGTTTCTCCTGTTGATTTAAATCCTATTGGTCGTTATTCAAGAGGAAACATGAAATGTATAGAAACATTTGTTAATCTATGGAATGAATGGTTTCTACATGTTTCAATAAACTTTAAGGCATATAATATTAAGAATCATTTTTAAAAAATATCTATTTCTAAATCCATTATAATTATACTTTCCATAGTATCATTCAATGATTATGAGAATTAAAAAATGGGTGTCAAAAAACATTTCCTTAATAGAATGCTTATGGAAAATGTCAATATGACACAACCAGATGGTTTTTTTGACACCAATGGTTACCAATTAGGTATCTAAGTTGAAAAGATCCAATTATGGGTTATAGGATGCATCAAGGTCATGTGATATTCGTTTTGGTTAATCCATAAGTGATTTTTTAGAATAAATGTGATCCCTATATCTATAAGAGGCCAGTGGGTTCACCATTGTTTTCAAAGATAAATATTTTGATAGTATATAGAGAAAAATAATTATTCATAAAACTAATTAAAGAATAATTTGATAATTATTTCTCTAAAATGTATTAAAGTACTCACCCATTTTATAGCGAACATGATATAATTAGACATCTGGGATGGGTATGCATGCAAAAATGGAATGGGAAGTGCTGGAGAAGTTGACATTATGGGGAATGACCATGCATGAATTTTACAGTGGGAACATGGATGTTTGGGATTGGAATCTCTCCCCCTTTTGGCATGAGATCAGACCCATGTGAATTCTATCAGACCTCATGTTCACTTGAGCATCAAAACAGGGGACATATTCTTCTGTAATGATAACTAGTGTGGGGAGACCATTGGCTACTCGGGATGCCCTTACACTAACATCTATTTTGAGGAGGCCATCAACTATATTTCTTCCATCAGTGTTGTTCTCAATAGGAACCAGAATTATTTGTTTCACCTCAACGAGATTACCTAGGAACTCGATCGTTGTGTGTTCGCCCCATCTTCTTCAGGTTTCTTCACGTCCAATTATTATTGGCCCTTGACCATCATTACGGAAGTCACTGACATCTGGAATGAATTTATATGGGATAATGATATCCCCGTGAAGTTTAATTTAATTACTTGGAGAATATTTAATAGTGATATTCCTAATGATGAGAACATCAAGTGGTGTGGTGTGTTCATGGACTCCAAATGCGCTTGTTGCAAGAAACACAGAGAGGAAACCTTGAAACATTTTTTTCTTCAAGAGTGATTAGGTGAAAGATGTTTGGATGTTATTTGGTGACATTCCTTTCCTTTCCATTCCATCCATGGTGGGTAAGTAATTCCTTGTTCACTGGTTCCATGGATCGGGTGTTGAGGGTCCGGAGAGAAAAGTGTATTCTCTGGTTTTTTACACAGGGTGCTGGTGCTTGTGGAAGGCACAGAATGTGTATCTTCATGATGGAGTGGCCTCATCAAAATGAATGATAATTTTTGGAATTAAAATCTTGCTCATTGATTTGTTTTGGGCTTTGAATACTTGGGAGGAGTCTCCTACACTTCATTTGCTTCCTCATACCACGCAAGATCCCCCTCATGCCACCGACTATACTATGGGTAAATGGGTTTAGTGGAATCCACACATAATGAGTTTAAACTCAACATCTATGGTTCATGTGTCACTAGAGTCTTGCAAGGAGGGGACACATTCATGTCCTCAATGGTACGATCATCCTGGACTTATCTTCCTAGTCAGGCCCTGGATGCTCTCTTATTGCAGAGTCAAAGTCCATGGTTGCTGGTCTCAGTGTGTACAGGCAAAGGGGATTGGATCTTGTGGAGGTGGAAATCGATTCCATGCTTGTCTCTAACTCCATCCATGGTCATGGAGTTTTCCCTTGGTAAATTGTTTCTATCATCTAAAAGTTCAATGAAATCCTTGGAAACAACACCAAAGTGTCCCATACTTGGTGGAAGGGCAATAAAGCAACATATTACCTAGCCTCTCTTGATATCTCTAGATCAGAGGACCTTATTTTTCATAACCCTCAATGTTTGAAACTGATGGGGATTATCATTATTAGATGGAATTCCCTTAGCCTCCATTATTTTAGACCCTCCTACTCATATTTCCTTAGGCATGCATTTATGGCCCTTGTATTCTCCTCTTCTTCTCTTTGAATTTAATTTTTCATGATTTTGATGATGATATACTATGATATATCTACAAGGTTTCTAAGATATATTTGTAGTATATACAATGAAAATGTATTTAAATATACAAGATGGTAAAATTAAATAGAAAATTTCTTCCTATATCACATGGAATAAAACTCTCTAAGGTGATGTGTTGTGATATAGAAAGATATTAATATCATGACTTTAAATCCATATGCTTCTAAAATCGGTTCTATCATGTATTCCATAGTATGTACTTGGATTTTATATTTATTATGCACAAATCATGCTAAAAAATATTAAATTAAAACTATTATAATTTAATAAGTTTACATTCAGAACTATCCAATAATACATGAGGTAGTACATATGATAAATTAATATGTATATGGAGATGTAGGAAAGATAGTTATCAATAATATAAGTAATAGTCTAACTTCATCTCTATTTTACCACACTAAGTTGAAGAATAATTTTAAGAGACTTTTTTGAACATTGTGTTAACTATATCTAAAAATACTGAGTATGATATGGATTCTGATGCAACTAAAGAAGTAGTATTAAATAAATAGTGTTATGTTCTATAAGTTGGAATTATATGATGAAAATAATGTATTATAACAATATATATTATTATACTATTATGATCATGGTATTAGGTAAGAACATTGATATAGGAAAAAAGATAAATACATTTGGATATAACCTTTTATGATTTTTTTAAATAGATGAATCCACAATATGAAAATGTTCCTTATAGAAAATTGTGGTCGGCCTAGAGACCATAAACCCACCTTATTAAAAATCATGATGGACATATGATATATAATGCATTGAGATATGATATTTGTTGGCTCTAGTGAAATTTGGAGTTTTTTGGAGTTGGTTCCCAAGAACAACGTACTTTAATTCCCTAGATTACCATAATATAAATAAATATCTTATTACATAATATTTTCTCTTTTACATAAAATTAATGGGATAATATACTTAGTATATCCCTCACATTGAAGGTTTGAAAAATTAATATCTATAATGGGAAACTGTAAATTACATAACAATATTCTTAAATTAATATTTTATATAATATTGATACATGAATATTATGGGATATTGATAATGTTTAACTATTTTATTCTAAAGGCTCATAAGACATCAGGAATTCCTCTCATGAATCATTCACTTGGTGATATGCATGAAGGAATATTATGAGGATAGATGAACCGATAAGAGTTCCAGAAGTTTTATGTGTGATTGGAAAGTTCAATGTTTGAACAAGTTTATTAGTCCTCATACTTGAGATTATTATTATTGTGTTACACGAATCATGTACTTTTATGTATAGGCAAAAACCATGGAGAAATTTTCTCTTGGCTAGGAATCCCATAATGGGTTAATCATTATTGATATGAAATTAATTAAATAAAATTTGATTGATTTTTCCTTCTATTTAAATGAAATAGAATATATTTTTCCCATTTAAATAAATTAATGTGTTAGAAAAATTACAGGTCCAAGTTAGTTTACCTAAAAGTTTATTTCCAAAATTCAATGAAATATAATTCTGGAATGTAGGGTGATAACATAATTATGAATGCTTATAGATTTTATATTAGTTTAAAAATGGATTATACTCCACATAATCATTCATTTGAAGGTTATTTAAGTTTATATATTAACTTTTTCTTGATGGGTTCTTTAATATGTTCATATATTTTGATCAATGAACTTAGTTAATTTCACATATTTCCATTCAGAAGTGGGCCTAGTGGGATACATACTATGTGTATCCAAAATCTCATTAATTCTTGTTAGATTTAATATTAATGTTATATTTATTCCTAACATGTATAATATTATTTATTCAAGTAAATTTTATCCTAAAAATTCAATCATAAGATATTCGAGTCTAAAATAATAGAGTTAAATTTTTTCTCTTGTTAAATTATTCGTATAGTAATAAATAAACGAATATTTTTTCACCAGTTTAGTGAAATGGCTAAAATAAATATTTATGTCGATTATATAGATGCTAAAATACATATTTATTCACTAGTTTAGTAAATAGAATATTTTATTATAGGATATGGATTGAGCTTAATGATTCATTGTAAATGATATATTTTATTTAGTATTATTTAAATACATATCAATTTACTTTATTTATGAAATGATATAACATATATTTCATGTCATTTGATATAATAATAATAATATAATATTTTAACATGGGAAGTAACATTGATTAAATAATAGATAAGTTTGTTTTTCAATTTTCATAATTTATTAACATGTGTATATCATTTTTATATATAGAGGTGTTGATAGAACACGAACTTCTAGAATTATCTCAAGAACATAGAGGGGAATAATTTCTAACATTATCAAACATGAACATATACTGTGATAAAGAGATAATTATTATGATTGATGATGAATGAAATAAATCGATATATTTATTTGGGACAACACATGGTGTTTTAGGAATGTAATTCATCATTTTTTGGATCATGTGTAGATTTGTATAGAGTAATCCTAATTTTGATTCTATACTTAAATGAACAATGTCAAAAGTGAGACAATTAAATTTAATCAAGGAGAATATCTATAAAGTGGTAAATATATTTAAAATAATTATAAATTAAATATATATTATTCTTTATAGATATTCTAGTGTGATTTCATCAATTTATTCGAATATTATTTTTTTATATCGATGAAAAGAAAAACTGTGCAGTCATCAGAAGGTTCCACTATACACCATGGCCTTTAGTTTCATCCACATCATCAACACCTATTATTTGATTGATTCAATAATTTTTTAATTATATTTAATAATATCATTACGTATTTTAATCACATTAATTAATTATTTAGATTTCATCATGAATTCAATTACTAATTCAAATATTTTTTAGTATCCAGTTGTTATTCAAGAACCTCAACCAACTAGATAATTTTGTATTTGGTTTGGTTAATAGCTTTAGATGTTTCTTTTAAAAATCCTCCAATTTTCTAATTCTTAATTAATTATTTCACCAGATCCGGAAGATTACCTTCAGGTTCCACCTTTAGATAAAAAAATCTTATGGTTGATTTTATATTTTGGGGGGTGTTATGGATATTTCTTTACCGTCACCATCATAGAATCCTACGAATATAATTGGGGTTTTCATTTTCTTGAAGTCAAATATCATCATCATCTTAATCTATGTGTACCATGATTTTACTTTGAATATACTTTCTAGTTGTATTTCCATATTTAAAATTTTATTATTAGGGAAAAATCATTAATGTATTGACTTAGAAAATTTTTGCGCTTAAAAGAGTTTATAAAGGGTCCATTGCTGATGTAAGTGTTAGTACCCCAACTTATCACTCCATGCACTACATTATGAATAGGAACATAAGAAATGTTAACTTCAAGTCCAAGAACAATGAATATCAACATAACACTCAATGCCACATAATAAGTGTGTTTTTCTTATGCTTTAATATTGACAATAAAATCTAGATATTTAATTTTAATCCTTAGAGTGTCTACTTTATCCCAATTCCTGATGAGGTTGTTCTTCCCTCTAAAAACCATAATTTATTATTCTATCAACATCCTCTTCATATATAAACAGTTTAATCTTAACAATTATCCCCAATAAATACCATGTATCAACCCCTCATTAAACCATAAATTAATATATATTAAATTAATTAATGTATACAATAAATGTAACATCATGAATAATATCCCATTTAGTTTAAATATCATGTTTTTCAATTTAACTGTCCACCAATGTGTGTTCACTCCTCCAATATGTTGTGAAAATCCTCTAATTATACCTTTAATTCCAAGAAAAATGGGATCCTAATTTAAACTTCTACAATAATTTTAGATTTGAGTTTTTAAATAACCTCATATCTATGACCAACTAACTGTAATTACCTCATAGACACAACATAGTCAATATATTATTTAAATTTCAATCTCTATTCCATGGGTAACTTATAGTTTTCAATTTAAATATGAAATAATTATTACCATGTCTGATTCATTTACACACCACCTTTTTCAAAAAATCTATAGGAATCTATAAGAAATCAATATTCCGTCCTTTATTCCAATAATTAATCCTCCCATTTCTCATAAATAATTTAAAAGACACCACAAAATGTTCCATGATAAAACCCATCCTAGATCATTGGTATGAGTATTCAACATGGACCATGGTCCACAAAACTGACCTAAAAACTATGAACTACACATTTTACCAACAGAGGCATAAAACATGATCAAGAAGATATTTTACACACCATGATCACAATGTATCAAATAACCAACCACAAATAGAAAATTGAAATATGTATAATGAAAATAGCTTCCTCCATTTCTGTAGACTTTTTCCCACGATGTGGTCTTCTCTAGCATGATGTGATCAACACCACTATAGTGTGGGTGGATCTTATTTCCTCAAAACAACTCTAAACCATGCCACTTATTCTCTAAGTTTCTCAAAGAATCCTACTAATTCAAATACCACTATAAACATTAATAATAAAACCTTAATTAAATAAAAACAAAAAAACTTATTCTAATATATATGATTGGAATCCAATCACTATTGAAAATATAATCAATTCACAATGACCCATACAAACATTTTTAGAGAACCATTGTAATAACTCAAAAAAATTCATCAATGCCAATTATTTTGGAGAACCATTGTTATAGTTTCAAAAAGAATAAACTATACAAATATTTCTAGATAATCATTGATATAAATCCAAAACATTTTTGGTTTATATACATATAGTTCTAAAAAAATAGTAGTATAGACCTGTATTGATGGTTAGAAAGAACCATATTCATATTTAACAAATGTTTTTTTAATAATTTTATTGAAAAATGACATTAAATACTAAAAAAATTAATATAATTTTAAATATATATATATTTATATAATTAGATTTATATATGTCATTTTAGATGAGTGGTTAAGACATTAAATTATAATTGTGTGGTGTTGGGATCAAAAATCATAAATAATTTTCTAAATTACATGTACCATTGGTTTTATAAAACCATTGTTATAGGTATCAAATTCATGATCTATAAAAATGGTTTTCCAAAACCATTGGTATAGGTATATCTATATAGAATAACAAACAATGTGTCTTGAAACTACTGGTATACACTTTAAAAACTACTTTTGGTCGTATACTAATGGTTTCATGACACCCGGCATGTCACAGTAGAATTAATTAACTAAATAATTTAATTAAACTCTAATCCATTGTGGTTCCTAGAGATTTTCTTATTAAATATCATAAATATGTTAAGTAATTGGTGTTGTTAATGGTTTACACATAGTTATGAGGAACCTTGTGCAGATCGTGATTGTAGGGTCTATACTTTATAGTTTCATTTTGAACAATTTGAGAATGGTTAGCTCAATTGTGTGACCATATTCAGGAAACCATGTGAGTGCATAATGTTTTTCGATTAGAAAATAAATTTTTGGTTTATGGTTTGTCAAACCGTTTTCTTAAACCATGTGTTTTACCCAGGGGAATATCCCCCCCCCCCCAAATACCCTTAATGAAAAAATTAGTCTCTCCACCCTCTCCCCCTATATATGATACACTAGTATACTCGCAACCATGGAAAAATTACTCCCCATTGGGACCTCATCATGTCACATTGATTATCTATAATTTAATTGAGAATATTGATTGATCATATATGTATGGTCTCTACCCCACATTGAATTCAATTTCATGTGAATTTCCCTCACCCCATCACCCATATTGTTTGGATAAATACATTGTTAAGGGGTTGAACCTTATATTTAGGATTTATTCATTTTTAAGGAATAAAATGTGCCTTTGGTTTCATATTCTTCCATGATTGGGTGTTCTACATGAAGGGTGAAATGTTTTTTTATCAATTTCTACTAATTTATGGTTCGTGTTTCTTTGGGAATCCTATGAAATTCATGTCATAAAATTATATCTCATTTTTTAAATTCCTTATATTTATCTTTGAAGAATATTATATACCATAATATAGTATTTAAACAATTTACTAATAGTTTCTTCACTGGGCATGGGCGTAGGCTGCATGTTGAGTTCATGTGAATATTTTTGAAAGGCTGTTTAAAATTGTTTCAAATACATGGAATATTTTTTTAAAGAATTATAATTTTCCAAAATGGATCTGTTGATTTTCAAGGGGATTTAAAAAGGTTAAACCACTGGGTGTAGATTTGGGTCAATTTCTAAGTGTCCTCTAAAATGCTTGAGGGGATCATTAAAATTTATTTAGACATCTCAAAATGTATTTTGTTGAACTATAAATCTCTAGCATAACCATTTTGGTTTTAAAGTTTGTTTAAAGTGTCATAAATATTTTAATGGAACTATGTCTCATTCAAGGTAATTGATAAATTCCTTTTTTATAAGTATTTTATTTTTTTGAAAGTGTGTTTAATTCTAGTTCCCTTTAAAAAATGGTTGTGTTATTTTTGAGGGATCACGTTGTAAGTTGAAGGGTGTTAAACTTCAATTACTTAAATGATTTTTAGCCAGTATACCTCATTGTGGCTCGATACATTTTAAAAAGTATTGTATTTCCCAATGGTCTATTCTATGGAAAATTAATTGTTTTTATATAGACATTTAAAGAGTTAGTTTTTGAAATGTATGAAAATAGTTTGGTTTATTGAGAATTGTGAAATCCTTATTTTCTCATTATGTTAAATAGTTTCAAAAAGATATATAAAAATATATTTCAAATTGGTTTTGAAAAAAAATTAATACTCTTGGGAAAATTTATCTTGTTTTTAAATAATACTTTAAGGGTCATTATAAATTGTGTTTAGATTTATGAAACCATTTTTGTTTTGAGAATTTAACCATTAGGATGTTTAGAAAATGAAATTGTTATTCTAGAAAATTTAGAACATTTTTTGTGTAAATAATTTTATTTGTGTATTGAAAATTGTTTTTGTTTTTTTAATATCTTGCCTACTTATTAATTTTTAAGTAATTTAGAAACTTGTACGGGTGTTTATTTTTAAAAAATAATTATTTTCATTTAATGAACCTTAATTGATAAAGAATTTTTACATATTTTAAAAATTGATCTTTGAGAAGAATTGGTGATCTTCAAAAGTGGGTTAAAATATTTTAGTGTATCCATATAGAATTTGGGTGATTTTAAAAGAAAATTTATTTTTGGAAAATTTATTTCATTATTTTCGGAAAGAGATTATTTAAAAAATCGGTTTTTGTAATATAGTTTCCTTTTTTTTCTTTGTTTTTTTAGACTATGTTCCATTGTGTGGGTTGGGAAAATTTGATGGGATTTAGGAAACAACTCCATGTTGGGTATATGGTTCTTCATATATAAAGCATGCCTCCGAGGAGAGTCTTATTGACATTTGACTGTTTACTTATACAGATAACTCTTCAGCTGTTTTGAGCACTTTCCAAGAATCCAAATATTATGGAAAGTGTTTTCCCATATTATTGTGTGGTAATATGTTGGATAATAGTTTTGTAGGAGCCTAGCCCAGGAGATAAATTGTTAGTATATTGTGTTTAATTAACGAGGATCGATCATCTTGATCTTTTGGTGTTCTGTTTTCAATTGGGAGGATTCTATGTCTTGTTGTTTTGTGATTGATGAGTTTAAATACTTTTTAACAATATGGAAAATTGAGTTCTATTTTGGATTCTCTTCTTTGAGTAGTGATTTTTTTGTGTTTTTTCATGCCTCTTACTTTCCGTTCTTTATGTGTCATCTTTTCATGATGTTGTCCTTATGGTGAGGGCCTTGCATTTATTTTTGATCCATTTCATGTTCCGGGGATGACCTTGGGGGAGGGATTTAGGTAGATTGGAATAGTATGAAAACAAATGAGATTATGGTATGAATGGAGTCATATTGGATTGGGATAGGTTTCTCCTGAGAGGGTATCCCATGTGTGAGGTCATAGTTCAGCTGATTGTATCTTTATTTGTGATCTAAGGATAGATCTCGTGTTTCTTTATTGATTGAGGTATGAGTTTAATCACTATCTTCTATAGGTTCATTGGGGACATTATGGTTTTGGTAACAGGATACTATGTCCTCTATTCATTTTGGATGTGGTTCATTTTGGAGAACCAATCATGTAATTCTAGATTTTACATAGATTTGGGGTCATTTGAGTGTCTCATGGACCATTTTTCCTCTTCTATGCGAGCATGAAATGGATTATTGTGCTTAGTGAAATCCTATGATATATTTTTTATTTCTGTAAATCATTTTTATATTGCAGACACTTCTGTAGTAGGTGTGGTTTTTTGATGTTAAACAATTTAGATCAATTATAAATGGTGTGTTGAACTTTATTAGGTGTAATTTTTGTTTGATTTTCCTCTTGGATACTCATGGTTATTTCATTTTTTTGATATCATTTTATGGAGAATTTCGTGGTTCCTAGGATGTTGGAATGTGTTATGTGTCTCGCTTCTATAATCCCAAGTTTTTTATGCCTTTAACACAACTAAAGACTTTGTTGAGGGAAGAACGTGGCAAGGTGGGGAGCTTTGACATACACAAGAAGTCATAGTGAAATTAATTATTTTAACTAATTTAATTAATTTATATTCCCTTGGGGGTCCTTGAGATTTTTTTGTTGAAAATTTGGTATTTATAAAGGAATTAACGCACTTCACACTTTGCGTATAATTAGAAGTAACCCTGCATCGACCATTCTTATATTGTCTGTACATTATAGCCTTTTGTCGTATTTATTGAGCATGGATATCACAATATCTTGACATTACTTGTTTAAAAAAATGAGTTCTCATGATTATTTTTAGGGAAAACATGGTTAGAACAAGGATTGGTTTCCCGTGCTCCTAAACAATGTGTTTTTCTAGGGGATTAAATTTTTTCATTTTTCTAAAATTATCCTTAATGAAACATAAAAACAATCCCTTCCTCAGTCATCATCATCCATGCACATGATAAAGTGGCGTCCCCTACTTCATGGTTTCACACCAATCCTCCCCTTTCAAAATCCTCCCATTGTGGGTAATTTCTATGTTTTATTAGATAATATTGATTGATTCATTTCTATATGATCTATACACCAATTTACCATTCATTTTTCTTACGATTTTCTCTCCCTCCGTTGACCCTCTTGTTTTTGATAATCCTAGGCCAATGTTTGTGACCCAATTTTTTGGATTTATTTGTTGATAGGTTATGTGATGGGTATTTTGATTCATCTTATTGTGTGTTTGGTTATTCACCATCAATGAAAACATGTTTTTCATCACTTATCCCTGATTTGAGGTAGTTGTTTATTTGGAAATCATTTATAACTTAAGTTATAAATTTATTGTCGGTATTCGAATAATTTATAATTAATATAGTAGAATATTTTTTTTATATAGTAGTCTTGAAATAATTTTATAATTCCTTTTGTTGTTAAAACTGTTTTAGGTCACTTTCCAAGTACTTATGATTTTTTTTGAAAGTATCTATGTTTTTTCAAGAATTAGTAAGATGTTTCTATGGGTTTATAATTGTTTTCATTCATCATTTGGATTTTCTAGTGGTGTTTAAAATGTTAAACCACTTGGTTTGAATTTAGTTTATTTGTTAATTTCTCTTTAAAATGCCTGAGTTTCTCTTTAATATTTATTAAGACATTTGAAAATATATCCTATCAAATTATAAAATGATGGCATAATAGTTTTGGTTTTAAAGTACTTTCCAATTATTTTAAAGACTTTTAATATAATTGAGTCACATTTTGAGTGATATATCAATACCATTTTCCTTATAAAGGAATTTTATTATTATGAAACCATGTTTAATGATGGTTTCCTTTTTTAGTATTAGTGTATTGTTTATAATTGATTGTTTTTTTAAAACAAAGGGAGTTAGAATTAAATTATTTCAATGTTTTTTACTTATTTAATATCATAGTGTATTGAAATTTTTTAAAAGGGGGAGTGTTAAAAAAAATTTACTTAACAAAAAATTCATTGTTTTCATGTTGACATTTAATGTTTGTTTTAAATAGTGTAAAAACTAAATAATTTCTTGATCATTGTGAAATGTCAATTAACAGTTTATGTAAATCTATTTTAAATAGATATATGAAATGATATTTCAAATATTTTATAAATACTAGAAATATCTCAAAACTATGAGTATTATGAGTTCAAGGCCGATTCAAAAATTTTATTGATTTTATAAAAAAATTTGAGACACTCTTTGTTCCTCGTCTATTTGAAAAAACTATTAGGGATAACGACCTCATGTTGGATGATTTTTATTTATATGAATATTGTAATTTTTATGCATTGATTTTTATTTTGGGCTGCTGAATGTGAGGGTGTGGGAGGTGAGGTGTGAGTAGTTTAACTATTATCTATACTTGATTCATGTGATTCTTAATTTCTCACCTCCACTTTTCATATCGTGGTAAAAATAGAAATTTAGTATATGAGTCATATGAGGGAATTACATATTTAATATATAGGGATGAATAAATATCATTTCGTAGGTACATTGAGATAGATAGCCTATAAGGAGTGTCATGTCTGTAAGAAATATATAATTTGATTCCCATGTATGATGGTTTTCTACATATTGTTACTTCTCGAATAGGTTGATGAGAATTTTGGGGATGTGTCTGGTTTAGAAGTATCATCATAGGTTACTTATCCCTTGTTCATGTATTTTATCACTATTTACTAGGGATGATACTGATGAATCTAATTAATTTTCAAGATACTTGAGGGGATTTTTTAGGAAATTATTGTTTTCCCCTAGTATGATTGATTGTATTTGCAACACTACTAGATTTTGTTATTTCATTATGTTATCTTGATTCTTGATTGAATTTATATAGTTTATGGATAATTTTGTATAGATTTTGGATTAATTTCAAATGATTTTTTTATAAATTGTTTGGAATTATGATTTGAAAATGGGAAATGATTTGGATATCTTTAAGAGTTTAAAAGAATGGGATTTCCCTAATTTTTTTTAAAATAGGATTTTCATGAGGTGTTGAAAAGGGTGAAAAGTATTTTGTTTTTTTTTCATGTTTTAAAGGTATCTTTACATTATTTAATGGTAAAAGTTAATGTTATTAACTATCATTATTTTTATTTTATAAAATGGGTCTTTATTTGAAAAGGTGAATGTGGCTTCATTTTAAAATTAATTTAAAAACAAAATTTATACCTTATTGTTTACACAATAATTTTATAAAATGTTTTACTATGTGTTTTCCATAGTTTCAGCTGGTCATGTTGGCCTAATGAATTCTTTTATCCTCATGTAAATTATATCTCAGTTGAAGGTTCATGGTTCTCATTCAAACCACTTATTGGGTGATGATTGATTGAATGATTTATATTTTTATAATTTTTTTTAAATCACATGGATAATTTGGATTTTATTACTTACTATGGATTAATAGTATCTATATATTATATAGAATCCGGGAGGGAACTGGAGGTGGATATAGTTTTCTTTGTAGTGGAGGAAGACTGGGGGAGTGGAGGGCTTGTGTGTTTACTTTCCTTTACTACATCATTACCTACTTTATTTATTCATTTTTCCCATTTTGACATAGAATAAATATATACAGATGGGTCATGCTATATTTTTTATATTCTTATAATCACATTTACTCTCATTACTTTGTGAAATCGTTTCCTGGTGTATTCCTATGATTCCCAGGGACTATTTTTCAGCCATTGGGGATGGGTAATTCCCATCCAAAAAATGGTCGACTAGTTAAGTCATATTTTAGATAGACAGTCTCAAGGTGTTTGTTATAAATGGTATATAAGGTTATGTATTTTTCTATATAAGAGCCAAATCTTTTGAAATACCATTTTTTATTTGGTTTTTTTGGTATTATTGATTTATAATTTTTTGTTGGAACTTTACAATTAGGTGATTAAAGAGTATATATAGATCTTTCACGACTTAAACCTTGAGTTACATAGGAAGTGGAATTTTAATATTGGGTTCAATTTTGCTATAGATTTAAAATTGATCAAATTGTGGTCCTCATTTTGAATAGTTGGTTTTTATAGGGGTATTGGATGGATTTTTAGATGTAAATGGATAATGGGAAGGTGGAATGAGGGTGGTTTTCAGAGTCTGATCAATTGGTTAATGAACAAATAATAGATCCTGACATGACTTTGAATTATTGCATGGCATATCTGGGTTTGTTGGGCCACAAAGTTGAGTAAAAAACGGTTTCAGAACCCATTTTTATTAATGTTTACACCACTTTTTGAGAGACCTGTAATGAATAGGTATATGTTAAATTGGGTTTTGTGGTATGATGATGATGTGCATTGAGATTTATTGTGTTAAATGATTTTTTATTAAAAGGATGACTTTTTGAAGATGTTTTTGGTTTTCAAAGAATCCACTGATCTTATTTATAAAAAAGGACAAATGAAATTTTTTTTGGTTTATGAATTTATCCCTTGGTATTCTTATAAAATAAAATTGTTCTTATTGAAAGGTTTGGGATTTTTTTTCTAAATAATCTGATTTTTGTTTTTTTTTTGAATTTTTTTTAATTTTTTAACCCCATTGGTAGCTTTTTTTTGAACGGAATAGATAAATTACTGATCAAGGAAACCATGATTACAAATCCAATTAGGTAATGAGTTCACCAAAGAATGATCACCCCAACATTTCCCAAAGTGAGAAAAATGATGCACTCTCGAATTACCGTCTCTTCTGATAAAAGAAAATTTGAATGCATCGAAACCAACAGTCAGGGACCAAATCATCCTCAAGATGAGGCCAAAAGGTTGGGATTCCTCATCTTTTTTTGAGATAGCGTTCACCAATTCGAGGCAATCAGACTCCACCAGGATCTTGGGCCAACAATTTGAATGGGAAAAAAGAATCCCCTGGAGGATGGCTGAGGCCTCAGCCACCATAGGGATCCATGAGTTAGGCACCACCCTACACTGAGCTTCTACAATCTGGCCATGGTTGTTATGAGCAATGAGCCCAATGCTGACCCTTGAGTTATCAGAGACAACATCATCTGTGTTAATCTTGAGGAAACCCTCAGGGGGGGGAGACCAAAGGGGAGCAGCCCGTCGGGTGTGGCCCGAAGAATGCACCACTTTACATTTCTTCCATCCATTCATCCACTCCATAGCTCCAGCCACCCAAAGATGATCAGTGGTCACCTTCCATTGGAAAATACATTCATTCCAGAGAGTCCAAACCAACCAAGAAATTGTGCATATCATCCCGACCATGCTCGGGTCCAGAGAAGACACCCATTTAGTAAGGTTTGGGACCAACCCAGTTGAAGTGTCAAAGAAAATACCAAAATACGGTCTCCAACGCTTCCACACCCCTTTCACACCCTTACAGGAAAGAATTTCATACAAAGAAGACTCCACTTCATGGAAGCACAAAAGACATGTGTCGTCCTCTACCATATGTCATTTCACAACAAAGTCACAGGTTGGAAGAAGCCCAGCACAGACCTGCCACCAAAAAAAGTTCACCTTAGGGGGAGTGGTGAGGGACCAGAGCCACTTACATCGATTATCAATAAAACCCAAGACAAAACCTCGAACCCTCATTTTGTAAGCCGAACGAACAGAATATCGCCAATGAGGTTCCCCAGTACATCAAATCTGGTCCTCACCCATTTCTGGTGTGAGAGTGATACTCAGGATGAGCTGACAATCCACCTCGTTAAACTAGCACCAAAGCATCTCCTGATCCCACTCCTCAAGTGAGTCATCGAGCAGATCACGTACCCTTGCATCTTCGAATCCAGGGACAACCGGTGAGAAAACCTTATGATTGATTCCCTCTTCCATCCATGGATCCTTCCAAATTTTAAGATTATTCCCCTCATAAATTCTCCACATGAAACCCAAGTCAATGAGAGATTCTACTCCCCAAATGCTCCTCCACATAAAACTCGGTTGTGGCCCCAGCTGTGCATGCAAGAAATCAGAATGAGGGAAGTACTTAGCTCGCATCACCTTTGAAAACAGGGTATTTTGGTGGTAAATAAGGCTCTATACTTGTTTCGCCAAAATAGCCTCTTTAAACCATTTGAGATTGCAGAAACCTAGGCCGCCACAGAATTTTGAAGCACACAGCTTCTCCCAAGACATCCAATGGGCGTTATGTCTGCTCTCATGGGAGCCCCACAAATAATTGGCCAACCGGGAGTGGATTTGATCAATGAGAGTTTCCGGGAATTCGAAAAGTCACATGGCATAAGAATGAATTTCTTGGGCCACTGAATTCATGAGAACTTTCTTTCCTGCCGTGGAAATCCTCCTACTAGACCAATGAAAAATCAGATTATCCACCCTATCCACCATCGCGCCGATAAAATGTTTTTTCGACCTACCCACTAGGGTTGAGAGACCAAGGTACTTCGGATGTTTATCAACCAGAGGAAACCCACACATTCGCTAAAACTCCTCCCTCTTAGTTTGTGGGATGCCTTTTATGAAAGGTAACTCTGATTTCGAAGCATTAAGACTCTGTCCCGATGCCTTTTCCTATAGATTAATGATATTAAGAACCGCACTGCATTCTTGCGGGGTAGCACGCGCGAACACGAGGAAATCATCTTCACAGAAGAGATGAGAGATAGGGGGCCATTTCTACAAACCGTAGCACCATTTCTACAAACCCATTGGTAGCTCAATTTTGAATTAATTAGGAAAAATTTTAGTTTTTATTTTTGAAACATTTATTATTTCATTTAATTAAAATTAAGTGGTAACTGTTTATTAATTGCTTTAAATATTAATTTTTATGAAGATGATGTGTTTTTTAAAAGTGATAGAAAATGTTTTAGGGGTTCCTTAAGAAATTGGGGTACTCTTATAAGCATATGAAGTTTTCGAAAATGGTTTATATTAAATTGGAAATGTGATTGTTTTCTAAATAATGGGTTTTAGAAAAAGATGAAACATTTTTTCATAGTGTTTTAGACCTTTTCCAATTTCATGGGGTGAGTCTATTTGATAGGATTTGGGAAACAAGGATGAGTTATGTATATACTTCAACTTATATAAAGCACTGCTCCTAGAAGATTATGTGGGTAAAGGTGGAGAATTTTGTTTTTGGGATAATTATTCCCTGATTTTTAGCTCCTCATAAAATCTAATTGGGGTGGTAAGAGTTATTCACTTATTTAGGTATGGTATAACATTAGATGAAATTTTTTAGGATTTTAGGATAGGGGATATTTGGTTATTCTATTGGTTTGGATTGATATTGATAGAAATTCTTGACCTTTTGGGATCAAATTTTATTTGGTGATAAAGTTATATCTTGACGTTTTTTGATGATTTTAGAAATTTTGTAGCCATAATTTGGATTCTTTTGATGTTATACATGGGTGATATTTTGGTTTCTTTTGTTTTAGAGGTGATTGTTCTGGCTGGCTCAGGTATCTTACTCTTAATTCATTGTGTGGTGGATTTTGAAAATGTTAGCCTTATGCTGGGAGCCTTGTATTTAGTTTAAATTAATTTCATGGACATAAGAAGTATTTAAGTGAGTGATTTAGGTGTCTAGGACCAGTATAGATCCATATGTGATTATGCAAAGAATGATGTTAGACTGGATCTTTTTAGGTTCACCGTGAGGGAGTATCATAGGTTTGAGATCCTAGATTATCCCATTTTGTCTATATCCACGATCAAATATTAGTACCCATATCATTTCATTGATTTTGTAATGTGTTTATTCACTTGTTTATTTGGATTCCTTATAAACGTGATGGTTTTGGTAACCTCGTTTTGTGGCCTTTATTTGTTTTGGATGTTTTGGCTAGTGTTTGTTTTGGGGAACCGATCATGGAATCTTGGAGATTCTTTCCCTTTGGGGTCATTTTGGTGTCTCTGGGGCCTTGTTTCAACTTAGATATGACCTTGTTATGGATTTTAGTTGTTAATGGAATATCATGGTCTCTTTTGGTTTTAGGTAAATTATGGTTATATTGGTAAAACATATATTATATGAGTGGTCCTTGGTAATTTCACCATTTAGATCAATTATAAATGGTTGGGAGAATGCTATTCGATATCCCTTAGTTTATAAATTCATGATGGACACTCATGATTTATTCCTATTCAAGGCTTTTATTATTTTTGAGAATTTTATTAGCTCTTTGTATGTTGTACCATGTTATGAGTCTCACATATATAGGGCTTGGTCTTCGAAACATTTACATAGATATGAGACATTCTGGGGGAAGAAACTAAATGGAGGGGAGGATTGCGACACTCTTGGTTCCATTGTGGAACTAATTAATTAATTATTTTAATAAATTTTTTAGATGTTGTGTTTACCCAATAATTTTATTTTTAAATTTTAAAATTTATTATGGAATTGGTGATATGAAATATTGTGCACATTTATGAGTATACTTGAACCTAATGTGTGTGAGGGGTTTGCACTTTACAATGTCATTTAAAATGGGTAGAGCACAGTTCACTCAACCATGTGAACCTATTTAGATTACCATGCATGTACCTCATACTTTTCTACTTGGGAAAACTTGATTGGAACACAGTTTGGTAAACTGTGTGATCAAACAATTCATTTTACCCTGGGGATTAAATGTTTTCATTTTCGAAAATCACCCTTAATTAAATATGAAATTAATTCTCCCACACCCATCTCCCTATATCCACATGACACAATAGAATCCCCCTATATAAGGACACATTACTCCCCCCTTGTTTCCTCCTCCCATTGTGGCGATTCTCTATGATTTGATGGAGAATATCTGTCAATCCATCTAGGTATATTCTCTACCCCTGTATTCCATCCATTTCCTATGATTTTCCCTCTCCCCATCACCCAACATACTTGACTAAACCCAAGGTCAAGTGGTTCGACCATATTTTTATAACTAATAATTTTTTTGGGTATACAATGGGACTTTGAGGACTTATTCATCCATGAATAGCTGTTCTTCATCAAAGGAAAGACTATTTGGCTTTATCATTTTTAATTTTCTGTAGGTTTTTGTTTGTAAATATTTAATAATTTTATTTAGAAATTTCTAGGGTTGTAAATGATTTATTATTAATTTAGAATCATATTTTATTCCATAATAGTCTTGAAATAATTTCCTAATGGCCTTTTCACTAGGCATGTGACAATGTTGTAGGCCAATAGCATGTGAAATTTCTCGAAAGGATGTTTTAGATTTCTTCAAACATTTGGAATATTTTCTTTTGGTATTATAATTTTCTGAAATTTCTATTTTTATTTTCAAGTGGGGTTTAAAAAGATAAACCATTTGGTGTAGACTTGGTTCACATGAAAAGTGTATTTTAAAATTCTTACAGGGGACATTAAAATTTCTTTGGACATTTTAAAATTTATCTTGTTGAATTATAAATATCTAACTTAACCTTTTTTGTTTTAAAGTAGATTTACTTTGTTTTATAGAATTTACATGGACTTAATTTTAATTTTAAGTGATAGATGAATACCCATTTTGTTTTTATAAAGGTATTTTATTATATTAATTCTAGTTCTATTTATAAAATGGTTGTATTATTTTTAAGGTCTCGTTTTACAAAAAAAGAGTGTTTTCCTTTAATTAATCAAAATATTTTGAGGCAGGTGACCTAATAGTGCATTGAAAAGTTATAAAAATTTGTGTCTAAACCCAAAGTTTATTTAAAGGAAAATTATTGTTTATAAGAGGCTATTTAAAGTGTAGGATTCCAATGGTGTAAAAATGGTTCAGTTTCATGAGCATTGTGATATACTGATTGGAATTTTATTAAAATAGTTATAATGAGATATTTGAAATGATATTTCATATATTTTATAAATGTGAGAAATAGATCAACATTTTGAGTGAAATTTCTTGAAGGCCTTTTTGACACTATATTTTTGTTTATAAAAATGTGTGATATCCTCTACGAGATTCATTTTTTTTTCTTTTTATATTTTGGATTGTGACCCTATAAGGGATGATTTTTATTGAAATGAATCTTGTGACGATTATACAAGGATGTTTTGTAAGGAAACGAACCCAATTTCCTAGAACTAGTTCCTTATATTATTACATTTCCATATATGTAAGGAATATGCATCCTGATGGACTAAGTAGTTTAGCAGCTTTGGAAACAAGATACAAACTTAAGTTCAATAATACTACATGAAAATAAATACAACATTGAAACTCCTTTTACAACATCCATAACTACTGGGTTATTTCTACACGTCATGCATAATATTCCACCTCTTTTCCTTAGAAAGTGAAATATAATAAAGGGGTGAGATGAAAATCATAGTATGGGTATGAAATAAAGTAGAATATATCATAAAAATAAACATTTTTCATGGTGAATAACTAATAAACACATTACTTTAAAAAATAAACATGAACATAATATGGAATGAATAAGAGTTGAATAAATAATTCCATAATAGAACATGATCATGGGTATTCTATTAGTTGAATAACCTCATGAACCATCAATTATATTTTGATAATGAGGGAATGTATAATTCAAGACATCATAACCATGCCATCAAAGCCTCATTCCAAGATCATAAATATCCATTTTGTGAAGGCCTCGTGCCAAGACCATATTTTTTCCCATGAGACCCACTGTTGCACAAAAGGGCAATAGCGGGACCCACATGACACTTACTACTTCCAAATAATTCCTCATATGAATTGTTATAAACCTAAAAAATTTATACATTCATATTGAAAGTAATATATGAAATGTAAATAATCTTCCACGATTATTAAGCATCAACACTAACCATTTGAATCAAAATGGTAAAAGGTTTTAAGATAGGAAATCCACATTCAAAAAAATTATAAACCATTAAATTAAATATGTCAGATGATATCATAAAACATTAATCCAAATAATATATAATAATCAACAAGTTTGTTGAAATACACGAAGATACTCTTATAAAATCATCAAGTAAATCTTGAGATAAATACTCATTTACTTTATAATGAAGAGTTATTTTGGAGAAATATTTTTATAAAATAAGGAGTGAAGTAAGATATTATTTTTATAATAAATTTATATATTTTATAAAGATATTTGTTTTCAAAAATATATTATAGAGTTCCCTTATAAATAGGTAATAATTTGAGAAATTCTTTTAAATATGGATCACATTTGGGGAAGAATTTTTTAAACATCCTTTCAAAACATATTACTACCCATAAATGAAGGTAGGAAAATGGTCGGTACAAATATATAGACCATAAAAACATAATTTCTGAGGAGTAAATATGAATAAATAATAATTTAATTGTGTCAATTATAGAATAAGAGTAACCTAAAAGAAAATGGAGGTTTTAGTAGAAAACTCTTACCTTATGTCTATTAGTGATCCTAACTAGATCTCAATGACCAAAATAATGAATTTTAGGTTAATAAATTAATTATTACAGAACCTATTATACATTTATTTATTTATCATGACCTCATTAGGTTCATTTATGGCCCTTTTATTTGTTAAGAGATCCGATTTCAATATTTGGGAGTGTTTTCTTCCTTGGGTATCATGATCAATTTACTTATATTCATGTATGGATAAACATGTAGAATGCAGATTGTTCTCCAGAATAGAAGTTATATTTTCTTAGTAAAAAATCAGAATATTACATTGTTTTAAAATTCATTTGGTAATTTGGAGTGAAGATGAATCATAATATAAATCATTATTTACAATTGTTGGGGTTAATTGGTGGTTCTTGATCACAACAGAATCATTTTGATTTATAAATTGATATCATGTGTCAAAAAGGATTATAGAGCCTAAAACAAGTTAAAATACGTATATTATAGTATGGTACGGCAACCAAAATGGTTTCAAGACTATAGGTAAATATGTTAATTGAAATTGAAAAACCCATCATCATTGAATGTTATAAATTAACACATCTCTGATGGTGTTTTAATTTCATGTATAAAACAAGTGGAAATAAGAGATTATGAATAATTATGCTTTTATCATAAGAACATTATAGTACATGTAGGGTAATAGAGTCATCACCACATTTGGAGTGAAGGATGCGTGGAAAGAAAATGAAAATAAAGGAACATGAATTAAAATAAATGAATTGAGGAATTTACCTCTTGGTGTAATCTTCCTTGAGAGCCTCTTTAGGGGAGAGATTTTTTTCTTTGTATGAGACCTGGTGATGATGGATGCGGGGAAGGATATTTGGAGGATATTTGAGAATAATATTTACAAGTAAAAATTATTTATATGAGTGAAGAGTAGAGGGAGTGGGGGGGGGGGGGGGGGGTTATATAGGAGGGGTAGAGGGTTTCCCCATTATTTTACTCATTATTATAGTATATTGTCAAAGACAAAAAATATCACCAATTATTTTAAACAAGAATAGTAATGTGTACATTTGAGTTTGAACCAAGTCTGCTTACATCAGCCATTATTCTAAGAATAGTTAATTTGACAGATAATGTATATATACAGTAAATAACTGTTCTTAACTATTCATAAAAAATTTGAGTATTTCGGAAAAATCCCAAATATTCACCATAACCATTTATCAACGTGTATAATAAAAAAATTAAATCATTTGTTAAATGATAATTTTCTAAATATTATTTATTTATTTTTTAAATAAAATAAAAAAGTAATCAAAAAATAAAAAATTTAAAACTATAATTTGTTTAATATCACATAGATAAATTAATCAAAATATCATTATCTTATATCCTTAGGACAATTAAATAATAATTGATTTACTATTTATAAGAGTCATATTACTACTCATATTACTATTCATAAGGCTATGTTACATTTCACCAAAAATTAAGTTTGTCTTGTTAAACTCTAAATATCTTACTGAATGCAAATGTGTATGTCAGTTTTACAAAATTCAAATCATAGAGGCGGAAAAATTATCTTTACTCACTTTATTATAACAAAGTTTTGTTTTTTAGAGATGAAATGTTTCATGCATTCAATAGTAAATTTATTTGTAAAATCTTGGGTTGTTACATTTTCCCCTTCTACAAAATGTTTGTCCCTGAACTTACCATAATGTCACCTCACATAAATATTTAGGTAGTTATTCATCTTATGCTCCTCATGCTCCCATGTTTCCTATTCAATATTATTATTTTTACAAAGTATCTTTACCTATCGAGCCATCTGATTCCTCAACTCTTCTTCTTTAGTGTCCAAAATCTAGACTGGCTCTTCACATTAAGATATAACAGGTTCCAATTGAATACCTTCAGACGCGAGGAAATGTGTTGGGTCTGGCATGTACTTTATCAGCAATGAGATACAAAACACATTTTTTACTTTAGATAGGCTAGTAGGCACAACCCAAAAATTAGCAACAACTCAAATTATCTCCAAAATTTCAAAAGGACCAATGTACCTAGTGTTAAGTTTCCCTTTCTTCCAAAATCTTACAATGCCATTCCATGGAGATACTTTCAAGAAAACATGACCTCCCTCTTGAAATTCCTAATACATTCATCAATTATCAGCATAAACCTTTATCATACTTTGTGATACATTAATACGGGTTTGAAATGTCTTTACTTTTTCTGTTGTTTCCTCCATAATTTTTGGGCCTAGTAGCTTCCTTTCACAAATTTCATCCCAACATGTTTGTGTATGAAATATCTTTCCACACAATACTTCATACAGTGCCATTAGAATACAAGAATGGAAACTATTATTATTGAAAAACTCACCAAGGGTAAATACAGATCCCACATACCTTGAATGTCAACCGATCATGATGTAAACATGTCTTTTATATATTGGATCGTCCTTTCGGATTGCCAATAAGTATGAGGATGATAAGCGGTACTCATAAAAAATCATTATCCAAATCAATCTGAAGAATTTTCCAGAATTACGTTGTATATCAAGGATCAAAATCAGATGGAATTGAGAGAGGTTATCGATTAATTCTAACAACTTCATTAACATAGAGTCGTGCTAGGAACTCTAGTGGAAAATCCTCCCATATAGCAAGGAAATGTGATGATTTTTTAAGTCGATCAACTATTACCCATATTGCATCATTATTTACTAGTGTTTTGGGAATCCAGAGACAAAATCTATGAGGATGTTATCCAATTTCCCTGTAGGAATAGGTATAGGATGCATGACTGCACTAGGATGTTTTTGTTCAACCATTACTTGCTGACAATCTAAGCATCTTGATACATAATCAACAATTTTTCTCTCCATGATGTCCCACCAGAAATGTTCATTAAAATCTTTATACATATTAATTCTACCACGATTTATAGAGATATTTGGGCTATGAGCATCATCAAACAACTCCCTTTTGAGCTTGGGGAGAGAGGGAACACCCAGCTTGTTTCAAAATTTCATAATTTCATCTTCACTCATAAATCATCCAACTGCCCATCTTCCACAACATTAATTTTCTTTAGAATGTTTTAGTCATCAAACTATTAAGAATGAATTATTTTAAATAAATATTCTAAGTAAACCATTTGAAAAAGTAGTTATGATTCACCTTCATTGATAATTAACATATCTATCCTCACTTTATCTATGTAAAAAGGATCCTTGTCCATTATCATTTTTTGAAAAATCCAAAATCCTTCTTACTCAACGCATCAGTTAACTTGTTTTACTCTCTTGGGTGGTAGTGTACAATACAATCACAATCCTTGAGTAGTTCGATCCATCACCTTAGCCTCTTGTCATGTCATTTTAGTGAGAAGTTGTATTTCCACCTCTTATGATCACTATATATCTCACATTTATTTCCATAGAAATAATTCATCCGTATCTTTAGAGAAAATATTATTGCAACTAACTCAGTATCATGAGTAGGATAGTTTTGTTCAATAATGTTTAGCTTACTTGATGCATATGAAATAACACTATAATTCTTCATAAGGTCAAAACCAAGTATTTTATTTGATGCATCACTATCGATCACAAACCCATCATTCCCTAATGGTTGTGTGAGGATTGAAGAATTCAATAACCTCCTATTCAATTCCTCAAAATATTCCTCACATTATTTTTTCCATAAAAACGTAACCCCTTTACATGTAATCTTGGTCATTAGGTTGGCTAAATAAACAAATATCTAAACGAAACGTCGATAACAACTAGCTAAAACAATAAAACAAAGTATATTTTTTATGTTCATTGAAGTATTCAATTAATTCACAACCTTTGTCTTCATAGGATGAACAAATATTCCATACATAAAGACAATGTGGGAAAAAAAAGAAACTTATTAAATCCAAAATACACACTTGCTAAACTTCATATATAATTAAATTCTTCTAATAGTCTTCAGAATAATGTGCAAGTTATTTTCATGATATTCAAATATTTTAGAGTATACCAAGATATAATCAATATATACCTCCAAAAAGTCATCCAGATATTTCATGAAAACACTATTCATTAGAACTATTAGGTCCACTAGGTTGAATACCCTAAGATGAGGGGGGGGGGGTGAATCCAGGTATGACAGATTAAATCCTTTTCTAGTTTGGATCTTGTTTCATTGTTAGACAAAACTAAATTCTATCTCCGTATCATAGAAATATATTAACAGATATGAAATCTTGCATAGGATATAATTATTTTTACCTGGTTTACCCTCACTGTGCTACTCCCAAGGAGAATACAACAATACTGTGCCGATGTACCCAATTCCCTAAGATTCACAGCCAATAATGAGTACAATGTTTGGGAATGATATCTATGGCCAGGTTCACAACCATTACAAGGTTTAGGGTCTGCACACTAAAATCCCAGGGGTCACTTCCTATGACTCTTTCTATGGCCCACTACCGAGGAAAGGGTCACCGTCTTCCTCTTCACTCGCTCGCAGCTCTTGGAATGTAATCCAATCACAATTTATCAACTTTTAGGTCAAACAAAATTTATGGACATGTAGTCCCGTTCCTTTTCATTAATTTTAGCATCCTCAACTATAGGTAGATTCTCTATCGCAGTTCCTTTTTCACCTACATATTAATTCCACCTTCTCGCATACTACTAGGTACCAGAAATACATTCACAAATTGATTTGATGCTCTCTCAAGCCTCCTTGTGAAAATCGCAAACCACCTGATCATCCCCGTATACTATGTACAATTTTTGGTATATGGAAAACCTCCTCCATGTGTAGCTATGAACAAACCTACATCCACAGACTGCCTCTGCCTTCGCGATCACATACCTCTACTGCATACAGATTCTGTGAACCTCCTCTACGAATCACCCTCTATCCACATACTATTCACTATTTGCGGACTGCCTTTGCTTCCACGTACAATATCTCTACCTCAGCATACAACTTGTGGAATTTAGTCTCTCACGTACTGTAGATTCCTTCTCCATGTATGAAGGCTTAAGTGGATACAACTTTTTGCTTAAATCATGGGGCAGATATCCTTCCACGCGAACCACTCTAGCCATCGCATGAGTATCCCTGGCAAACCACCTTCAGAATTTTCAAACATCCCTAATAAAAATGATGTGGTAATGATATTAAATTACCATAGCAATCTGTGGGATTAGCGATTCTTATATAAGAAAAGATATGCAAAATATCTGTTAAATTTATATTTATCAAATCATCAATCCAATCTTCACCGCTTACTAATAATTCTACCACAGAAAACCACAATCCACCCATGAACCATTTTTGCAGTACGGACTGCGTACTTTTTTTACTCTTACACATTTGATCTCCTCTACTGACGTTAAGACATCCACATTCCGTAGCTCCTTCTACTGCAATAAATTTTCGGTTTCACGAACTGCACCCACATACCGTACTCATTGTTCCTCATACCATTCTTGGAACATGGTACATGACCCATTACTAATGTTATGCGATTATAATCCTTTGAAAAATTTCATTAATGTTCTTCATACGTTCAACCCTATTAATAAATCCTTCCTGTTCCTACATCAAACTCCCGAGATTAATGTATTTGGAAAACACCAGCCATACTCTTTTGCAGTCATCTGGCATTTTCAACAAACACATTGACACCCAAAACATACTGATATGACACTTTGGGGGATTTTTCCCAACAGGATCTAGGAAAACTAAGGGTACATTAGTCATTCCAAAAGGCAGTACTATAAACTCATAATTCCCATACCTAGTTAGAAATGTTTTATTTGGAATGTCTTCCTTCCTTACTAGTAACTGATGATATCCCGATTGAATTTAAATCATTGAAGAATATTGGGCTCCATGAAGTTGATTAAATAAATCAACAATGGAGGTAGGGGATACTTTTTATTTTTTTTATAACATTGATCACCATGTAGTCAATACACAACCTCATAGATCCATATTTCTTCTTGAAGAAATGAATAAGGGATACCAATTGGGAAACACTAGGGTGAATAAATACTTTATCAATCAAATCTTATAGTTGTTTCATTAGTTCTACTAATTCCATAGTGGCCATTCTATAAGGAGTCTTTGATATAGGCGTAGAAACATATATTAAATCAATAGAGAACTCAACATCCTAATCTGGAGGATGTCCAGGTAAATCCTCTGGAAACACATTAATGCATTCTTGAAAAATAGGTATGTCATCTGGTTGAACATTCCTTTCCTCACATATATATATTGAATTCCATTACTCCCCAATAACTTAATTCAGTAGAGCTATTGGGGGTGAATCTAGATGAGAATCAGATGGTGATGTTTCTTCCTTAGAGATAAGGGATTCTGCATCATCCTGAAAAATTTTATCCTCCTTCTTCTTGAAATAAAAATTTCCTTCATGGTTCAAAAGACAATCCTTACTGAGGATTATATCAAATTCAATCATGAGTATGATAATAAAATTTATAGATAAATCTCTTTTATATTCCATAATGGGTATTTTTTTACACAACGTATTTGGAATAATACTTCACGTAGTTATTTTGACTGACATATCCCTTATTAAATCAAATTGGAAATATCCAATTTTATTGTTTAACTGGGAAGATATTAAACAATGTGATGATATAAATAAAATAGAGCATTGGATAATTTACCATCTCCCTGAATTTTTTTAATTGATCATTCGTAGCTTCTTTCATTCCATTACAATCCCAAGATAAGTGGAATTTTTCTCTACACTTATAATAAACTCCCATACCCTTCAGGAAAGTGCCTTTGTGTTTCTTCCCAGAATTCCTGTAGGATGGATGGTCAACTCTTCCCTTCTTCCCCATTTCATTATTTTGTTTTATAGAGTTTTCATACGCCCTCTTCCTATCTTTTGTTCCATTAAAGTCATATGTCTTAGAAAATTCTTTTTTTGTCTGGATAGAACATGAGACTATATCTACATATGATTAGAATCTTTGGGAGACTAGAGCCCTTTAGAAGAATGGATTTAAAGCATCAAAGAATAGAACAACCTTTCTCCTTGGATTACGTATGTAGTTTGAAATATGTCTTTCTTGCCTTGGGATCTTAGATTCATACTTTACAACATTATCATTTTCTTTTTACCTCAGATTCGAAATCATCCATTCTATATCTACTTGTTCTTCCAGAGGGAATTATTTTTCTAATAATATTTCCTTAAAATATATCCTCTCCATTTCTTATATTTCTTCCTCCTCCATTGTGTTTTGGACTAAATAGAAACACTGAAACACTTCTCGCGATAGTCGATAAACCTCCATTATAACCATTTATCTTGTTTTACATCCCAAAGAGAGAAATATATTCTCTAACGAACTTATCCACTGCTCCTCTTGGAATGAGATTTTTGTCCCATTAAATGATGGAGGTTGTCGTCTCAAAAAGCGATCTCTCATAGCTCCCCCACGTTGTGGATCTGGATTCTCCATAAGGGTAAGTTTATTATTATTTACACGAGTCCGCTATCTCAGTATAGTTATTTGTTTCATAGAACCATTCACAACACTTTAGACAACATAATTATCCTACATTAGAGGGAAATCCCTCAATGGAAAAAATGAGTTTATGTTGTTTCCATTCCTTCTACTAGGTTCCATTTCCAATTAATGGAATACACTAGATTAGGTAATGATGCATAACGTATAATCACAATGTAGAAAAATACATAGCATAAATTCAAATTCTATACATAGCTAATCTCATAATCCTAAACATGGGTTGTTTGAGAAAAAAATTAAATTAAAATCCTTCATAATGGACTGTATAGAAAATGTGAATTATCCTAAGCATATCCCCATATATTGTTAAACCAAGTAAGTAGTAAGGCCCATTTCCATGCACCAGTATACCTAATGTCATGCCCAAAACCCCTTGTCGGAGTTTTCACTCCTAAAGACATATGTTATAGAACCACATCCACTTGTAGTTTTAAGATATGGATGTATTTTCTAGAAATATACACATAATCTATTCCTTAACAATAATTATCGGATGTTATTTTATGTTTATCCCAAAAAACTATCTTAGGGTTTCCACCACCCTAATCTATGTTTTCAAAATAATGTTTCCATGTTTTCTAATAAACATCCATTGATACCAACTGTTAGGACCCAACCACAATTTCTCTGAGCTAGTGCCTTATTTAATTACATTTGAGTATGAACAAGGAATATGAATCCCATTGGACTGATTCTTTTAGAATCTTTGGAAAAAAGATAAAAACATATGTTCAACATTAAAACTTGAAAATAAATACAACATTGAAACTACATTGACAATATCCATAAATAGTAGGATATTTATTCATGTCATTCATATTATACCTCGTCATGTATTGGGAAAATGAAACATCAGAAAGGGGTGAGATAAAATTATCTACATGGTTAATAAATAAAATAGAAGATACCATAAACATAAACATTATTCATGGTGAATAACATTAAAACACATGCCTTACAAAATAACCATGAAAATAATAAGACAGGAATAAGAGATGAATAAATAATTCCATAATAAAACATGATCTTTGGTATTATACTAGTTGAATAACCTCATGAACCATTAATACTATTTTCATAATTAGGGAATGAATAATGAGGGACATTATAACTATACAGTAAAGGCCTCAGGCCAAGAACATAAATATCTATTTTGTCTTGGCCTTGTGCCAAGACCATGTTTGTGTCATGAGACCTTCTGATGCACATAGGTGATATAGCAAGCCCCATCCAACACATACTAATTCCAATGAATTCCTCATATAAATGGGGATAAATATAAACTTCATATACATTCATATTTAGTTTAAATTATGAAAAGTAATTCAGTTTCCCTGAATATTAATCATAAACACTAAAAATTCAGAGTTAATTGGTGAATGGTTTTAAGATTGCACATCCATAATAAAAAATAATAAAACATTCAATTAAATATGTTTGATGATATTAGAAAATATTAATCCCAATAATATATAAGAATCAACAAGAGAGATGAAATAGATGAATATACTTTTCTAAAATCATCGAGTAATTACTGAGATAAATAATCTTTTACATTGAAAAGTACAGTTATTTTGGGAAAATATTTGCAAAAAACCAGAACTAAAGTAAGATAGTATTCTAATATTAAAATTATAGATTTTATAAAGATAATGGTTCCCAAAAATAGATTATAGTGTTCCTTTTAAATAGGTTAGAATTTCAAAAATTCCCTTCAATCCGGATCGCATTTGAGGAATATGTTTGGAAAGATTCATTTAAAATATATAACTCCACATCAATGAAGGAAGGAATATGGTTGGTAATAATTATATAACATTCAAAAAGATGTTATGAGGAGTTAATGGGAATAAATAAAAATTTATTTGAGGTATTTATGGAATAAGTGTAACTTGAATGAAAATGGTGGATCGAGTTGAAAACCCTTACCTTAAGTATGTTGGTGTTTCTAAATTGATCTTAATGACCTAAATAATAAAATTTAGGTTCATAAATTAATGATCCCATAAACTACTCTACATGTAAGTAATTTATAATAACTTTTTAGGTTCTTTTAGGGCCTTTTATGGGTTAAGATATCGAATTTCATTATTTTTAAGTGTTTTCTTCCTTGGTTTTCATGATCGGTTCACTTATATTCTTGTATGGATAAACATGTAGAATGATAATGGTTTCCTAGAATATATGTTTTTTGTTATTTTTTAAAAACCATAATATAAAATTGTTATAAAATTCATTTGTTTATTGGGAGGGAAGATGAATCATTATATAAAACATTATTGACAATTGATTGGGATAATTGGCGTTCTTGATCTTAACGAACAAATTTTGATTTATAAATTAATATAATGTGTAAAAATAGATTATAGAACCTTTAATAAGTTAATATAGATATATTATTGTCTGTTTAAAGAATACAAATTATTTCATGACCATAATTGATGATAGTAATAGAAATTGAAAACCCATCATCCTTGAATGTTATAAATTAACACATCTCAGATGGTGTTTTCATTTCTAATATTAAAGATGGAGAAATGAGATATGATGAAGAATTATTGATTTATCATAAAAAAATTCTAGTAAATGTATGTTACTCGAGTCATCACAACATTTGTATTTGAGGAGGTTAGAAAATAAAATGAAATGAAAGGAACTTGAAATAAAAGAAATGAAAAGAGGAATTTACCTCTTGATGTAATATTCCTTGAGAGCCTCTTTAGGGGAGAGGTTTTGGACTTTTTATGAGGCTAACAGATGATGGATGTGGGGGAGGATATTGGCATGACATTTTAGGAAAATTTAGAAAAGGTAAAAGGATTGAGAGGAGTGAAGATAAGAGGATGTGATGAGGGTTTTACAGTAAAGGATATGAGGGTTTACCATTATTTTACTCATTATTTTATTATTTGGTGAAAGACAACAAGTAGTATTGATTATTGTGACCAAGAGTAGAAATATTTACATGTGAATTTGAAACTATTATGCTTACATAATCCATGACTCTAGGAATATTGAATTTAACTGATAATGTTTATATACCATAAATTACAGTATTTCACTATTCATGAAAAATTCGAGTATTTGAGAAAAATCCCAAAAATTCACCATAATAATATTTTAACGTGTATAATTAAAAAATTAAATCATTTTATGATATATTTTTTTAGTATTATTCATTTAATTTTTAAATAAAATCATAATTTATTTGAAAAATAACAGTTTTGAAACTATAATGAATTTTATATCACCTTGAAAAATTAATCAAGATCTAATTATCTTATAACCTTAAGAAAATAAAACAATAAAGTATTTACTATTACTAATGTTCATATTATAATTCATATTAATCTTTATAAGGGTATGTTACTATTCACTGAAAATTTAGTTTGTATTATCAGACTATAAATATCATACTGAATACAACAATATGTGTCAATTTTTTGGAATTCAAATCACAGTGGTGAAAAAAATATTTTTACTAGTTGGGTTTGGAAAATGTGTTGTTTTGAAGAGACAAAATGTTTCATGCATTCAATTTTAAATTTATTTGAAAAATACTGGGGTGTTACGTTTTTTTTTGGGGATATTGTATATGAGGATGTCTGAGTTAAGGTGTTTTACAAATATTTATATTTGATGCATGTGATTCTTAATGACCCACCTATAATTGAAATTTCATTGGAGTAATAGGAATATAATAGATGACCCATGTGAGGTAAAAACATAATGGAGTCAATGGGTTGAATATGGATTGTTTCTTGGAAACTCCAAGATGGATATATCAGAAGTAGTAATAGGCCTTTATATTAACCATCTTTTGATTATTGTGGATGAAGGTATTACTTGGATGTTTACATATCTAATAGTTTTAATACAATTTTAGGGATGTGATAGGTTAATTAGTGCCATCATAGGTAAATTTTTTCTAGTTTAGGACTACTAACATTATATCATGTGGCTAGTGCCCATAGCCCTTGTTCTTTTCTTAGAAACATGAGTGGAATTTTTTTAATGATTTAATTGTATTCACATATATTGATTGATTATATCACCATGATTTCTCAATTGTGTTCATGGAATGAGTATCCTTGTTGATTTGGATCCTCCATATAGTTTAGGGAATTAAATTTCTATGTTTTAACTTACATTGAAATGGATATTAAAAATGGTATGGAAGTAATCCTTGAAAGAGGGAAACTATGTATATTTATATAAGATTTTATCAAATGTTTTTTTAACTAAATGTTTTTATGAAAAAGAGAATTTCATGATTTTTTTTGAAAATGGGGGGAATGTTTTTTGGTTTATTTTTAATGTTTTAAAGGCAAATTTCCTAAATTAAAAGTTTTAATTTAAAATAATTAACAATCAATGTTTTAATTTTATAAAATGGGAAAATGTTTGAAAATATTAAAGTGTACTGGATTTATAAATATTGTAAAAAACTACTTTATAACATATGTTTCAAAAGATAATTTTATAAAATGTATTATTAAGGATTCCTCATAGCATAAGGTGGTTGTGGTTACATAGTGAGTGTTTTGGTGATTTTGTCTTTTATATCTCAGTTTTAGGTTCATGGTTCCCATATGGGCCACTCATTGATCATTAGTTGATTGAGGTATGACTATTTTTTGTCATTCATCCGACTATCCAAATAAGATTTTATTGATTTACATGGATATAAGTTAGCTATATAAGAAATATTCAAGGATTAAATTGGAGAATGATACAATTTTCTTTGCCAAGTACAAAAACTAGGGGAGTGGATGGATTGTGTGATTACTTTGATATGAGGTTACCGATTATTTTGTTTTTTATTTCTTATTTTGGAATGGATGTGTGATATATGGATGGGCCATGCCAGTTTTTGTTATATTCCTGCTATATAATTTAATTTGATTATTAGGAGATACTGTACATAAGTGTGTTCTTGTGATTCCTAGACATTTCTTTTCAACCTGTGGGGATCATTAATTCCCTTTAAGACTGTGGAATTCTTGTTTGTGCATCGATCAGATGGATGGCATGAGCTACTTCAATACATGTTCCCAAATATTGGTATAATACTTTTTTAATAGTTGTGACAATTCTTCTGACAAACTATCTTGGGGTCTGAAAATAAATATTCTATAATATATTAGTTGAATACATATAAATAAACCATTATACTATGTTTTATACCTTCTTTAAAAATGTATTTTTAAAATTTGATTTCAAGGCCATTGTAAGAATCGATTTTCCTATCAAGAAATAATGATTATAGAGACAAAAATTTAAAAAAAATTAAACATCATCATGCATATAAACATTCATGATCTATAAAAATGTTATATAAAGTACTAAATTTATGGAATATATATAAGAATATATTATATATTTGGATTATAATATTTATGAACATACATGAAATGAAAACCATTCAATAATATATTTATTAACATATTTTTATATATGTGTCTCATTCTATGTTTGACTCTACAGGAATATAATCATTTATATCCTTATGTCTTCCAATAATTGATATAGATATTGACTACATAGTAACACTTATCCATGTTCTTTTAATAATTGTAGTTAAATCAACATAATATTTGAGGACCTCACAACTGAAGGACTTACAATATGAAATATTATTTATTTGATACTGGGTTAAGGTAGCCTTCAGGTTTCTCTAACATGTCAATCTTCTTGGAATGTATTCCCAATTACATCTAATTACATAGAAAAAAGGTAATACATTCATACATTGGGTAAAATTTAGGAATAGTGGCTTATGATTGGGATTACTTTTTCACATATGACTTCAAATAAATATGTAATCTATATGAGATGAATGAAACTTATTTAACTATATATGTAATGAATTAGGAAGAATTATTTACTTAGGAATAAAAACATATAAATAATTTACCACTCAATTGGACTCATCCCTCGATAATGAATTGGTTCTTATGATTTAGTTTCCTCAACCAAATGCATATTCAAATTCATTATGATTATTAAAAACTAAGGAATCATTATAATCTATATATAAAAACGTTCTAATAAAATTACTTCACGTTTATTACGAAGATAAATTAGTTTTATAGTTTTCTAAAAAAAATTAATAATGTGAAAAGCTTTATTAAACTGTTTTTATGTTTCATGATTGTAATGTACATAATTATAAAGATAGTATCTAATTTAGAAAAATATTGTAATCATGCCTTTTAAATCTATGAATCCTATAATAATTTAAGTCAAAAAATCATAAAATATTAATTGAATATCCATTAGGAACCTTCACATTTATTAATAAATGAACAAATATATATTTTATGTTATTTTTTATTATAGAAACAATTACACTATAATTTCCATTCTCATATGTTCATACATCACACTTTATATTCATTTCATTTAAGTACTTCCGAGCGTTATGATGGTCCTTAAATTTCTTATTCTAATTATGTATTTGTAATATCAAGTTATCACATAAATTATTCTAAATATGTATAAAATCAATGTTATTATTTACAGAATTAAAATCTCAATTTGGAAGTTTAAAAAATTATACTTTTTTATCCCATTTTTATGATCAATCATCATTTACTGATGTGCATTGAACCCATTTTCCAATGTAGCTCAAATAATAAACCTTCCAAATTTTCAATTAATCATTTAGTTATTGTGATAAAATTTCTATACTTCTGAGTAACTTTCTTGGTGTTAAATAATGAATGGTTCTGGTTATTTTTTATTTATTTAACAGAAATCTATTAGATGCATTGGGAAATTTACAATGAAATAAGACACACCATTTTTTTACATTATGGTAGACATTCTTGATCAAAATAATAATTATAAAGTAGAAAACCAAGACATTATAAGTATTCAAATCAATAATTTCCAAAGTCAAGGGATGTAACCAATGGTCCATATTTGGAAAACATTCATTTTGAATACCTCTGAAGTATATTCATAATATATTTCGACACCTCTATTTCATAACTCTCATGATTCTTCAATAAGAGGATGAAAGTATAAATCAATATAATTTCCAAGATTTTTCCCCAAGGTATAATCATTAAACTATTTAAATAATTTTGCTGCATACACATCCAAAGGGGTAGATCACAAGGGATCTGAGTAGATAGCCAAATGTTAGAGCTGGTTCATAATTTCATAAATGGGTTGAATGCATCAACAATAAGTCCCCATTATTCATTTATATGATTATGTGATAAATCGGTATGCAATGAATAAAATTTTTTCAATGCTTCTGAATCGCTTTATTGTTTCATGATCTAGTTGTTTAAATTTTCCATACCATGAAACTCTATGTGTTTAATTATTTTAGAAGAAATGAATAAAATTTACACTCATGTTTTTAATGGAATGTTTCACAAAACATTTATCATTTTTTATTTTTTATTCTACCCAGTAGAATATTGATTAAAAATTCAAAATTTCTTTTCAAATTTATTTTATATGTAAAAAATACTTTTATCTAATGTATACATGAATCCTCTATCTAAACTAACATAAATTTAATGGTACATGCATTTGTTTTTGTTTTGTTACGTACACGAATGTTAATAACAACATTCTTTTCTTATAAAAGACATAGAGATCTTGGGTTTAGGTTATGATTTGTTTAACAATTCCTATATAATGAAAATTGATTTATTTTTAATTCTTATTTTCACTTGATATAGTAAATATTTGGTAGAAAATCAAGTTTTGAATACTCAACACATGCTCAATATAATTATTTTCCTTAATTTTTGACTACTTCATAAAATGAAATTGTCTGATAAGTAAATATTTCCCTTGCATTAGTCTCTATAACACCATGAAAATGATCCATTTATATTCTAAAATACAGAACAGGTAGCCTCATCGTTCAATAATCACCATTTTCAAAGTTATCATCTATATTATCCTAAAGTGGATGTAATAATGTGTTGTTATGTTGACGATAATTCATTACAATACCTAATTTTTTAACAAATTTTGAATTTCATTCTCCTATGCTGATAAAGTAATTATTTTATTCTATTGATAAATATTAGTGTTCTTGTTTATGTGACATTTGATTCACCATACCAAATCCAATACACATATTGAGCGTGAATTTCTTTCAATAAATGTTCATAAAATTCATGACTCGTTAACCATCTCTTGATTTTAAATTTAGGGCATCACCATTTTTTTCCAACCATGAATCAATTAAAAATTGAAATATACAATAAGTCCACTATAATCCTACTATACAAATGTGTTTTCCTTGAAGTCGTGATTCATGTTTTATTTTTTATATTATTGAATCCATACACATCCATAGAAAAATATTTTTATATAATAATATATGGCTAAAATAAAACAAATCATAATGGAGGGATTAATAAAGGTGAAAGTTAAAAAATTTGGACTTTATGACTTTTAGAGTGATTTTGTAATATTTTTTGATGTATTTATGGTTGAATATTATTAATATATTTAAACATATACTCCAAAAAACACGTAACATGGAATTTCAAAATATTCTCATACATATAATATATATTATTCAAGGAAAACTAGTATTCGTGATTTTAATTGAAGATACTAACAATGATTAATATGAATAATAATAATTAATCATGTAAAAATGAATCAACACCAGACTAATAAAAAACATCTAAACATATTAATTTTATCCTTACAATTAAACATCCTAAGAGAAAACTAGAATAATTCATATAAAAATAATATTAAACCTATTATTTATATTATAAACACTCCATTTATCACAAAATAATAAATATGAAAATATATGCATTCCCTAAGAACAATCATGAGCCCAAAATAAAATATTTAACTCCTGAAATATATAAACCTTTACAATGAAAACTCAAATAATACCTAAGTATTGAAATAAATTGAACTGAGAATTAACATAATTATAATGTTTACCCCTTAGATCATAGCGTATTGGTTACAATTTTGAGTGGTCTCATGAGAGATCTTAGGGTCACTACACCCCATGTACATACAAGAATAGTCGATATAATTGTTTCAATATAGTCCCTCTACTCAAACTTTTGTAATTAACAAAATGAATATATTTATATTTTTTTTAAAAAATATTATTAAAAAATAGATATATATATTAGAAATATAATTTAAAATAAATTCATATAATTACTTTAATATATTTTTTAATAAAGTCTAAAAATAATTTTAAACCCATATTAATTATATATAAAATAAAACAAATTATTTCAATCAAACTTAACACTATCAAATTTAATATATTGGTTTCCATTCTCATCATAAATTAAACTTGATGTTTCTTTAGTTATTTTTTTAAAAAAATTAAATAAAATAAAATGATTTTTTAAAAGATAAAAATTGTTTTAATTCTTTTAGTTTATGTTTTATTTTTTCATGTTAACATTTACACGATTCATAATCCCAAACATATATTACATATCTTCAATATGTTGTTTTTTATCATTGAATATAATTCAAAACTTGACTACATTAATATCTGTAAATATAAATAATATATTGTATTTTATTTACATTTTAAACATAACAATCCAATTTTAGTAGATGTTATGATTTAAATAAAACAAAGAAATAAATTAATTGAAAAATTTAATGATAGAAAATAATTGATATCATGGTGGTCACAATGTGGGAGGATTGGTCCAACTAACTAATATAAAATATATTAAATTAACCAAAAAATGTTATACCTCATCCTCTATATGGAGTTTTGAATGGCGTTGAAGTAGGGAAATACATAATGAATGATCATTGATAGATGGAGACCTTACTGAAGGATTTTTCAAAACATCATAAATTTATAAGCACTCAAGGGGTAATACAATGGATGGCCTCAAAGATCTTTCTCTCAGTGAATATTTGTCATTGATCATAGTGTTCTCTTTTATTATTATGTTTTTTAAAATTATCTTGAAAATAATGGGAAATAATATTTGATTATGACCCAAAAATAATAATTATAAAGGCTAGGGCGTGATAAAATGGAGTGGATGCAATGAAATTTAGCAGGAAAAGATCCATACTAAGGATGATTCATTGAAATATTTTCTTTCTATTGTCTTATTTTTTTATAATTATAGTTCAATAAAAATATTACTGAATTGAATTCATAATATATTTCTATATTCAACCCAGAGAAAGTGATATCTTAGGCCTTGTTGATCAGGATGGTTTCACATTGACAAATATTTGGTCATGGTAGTCAAATGTTTGTCTTCCTAGTTAGATCGAAAAATAATAACGTAATATTGGATAATGAAACAAGCAATGCATCGAGAACAAAAAATAAAATAATAATAATATTTGCTTCTAAAGGAAGCCATTGTGACATAACTAGTCCGAAATCCTATACCGGCCACCATCACGACCAAATATCACTAGACTGTCATTAAATTTCCCAAGGGGCCACCAATAAAAAAGGCCACAATGACACCACCTAGTCCTGAAACCATTTCCTAGATCTAACCCCACTTCCTACATCGTTTTCCGATGCAGAGCATCATCCCCATCAACCCCTCGGTCCCCCACAAACCCAAAATGTTGCCGCTACCAGATACCACCACCTTTGTTCTGGTCATCCGTAGTCATTGCGCACACATGAGGTCCACACCACTATTGATTTGACGATGTTTGACATTGTTCAACATGTGAGCCCCATTCTATAGTTCCCAAATCCAGGATCGGGCGAACAATGAAAAAATTGGGTCTTACCTAACCAGATCTTCACAGTAATGGGCATGGTTGGGTCTACCTAATCTATAATGGGTTATGGTAGGTCTTTTGGCTGAGAAAATAACTATATAGGGTCTTTCCATCCTGAAATGGGTCTTAATGGGTTTGAATCAAACCTCAATGGGTCTGAATGAGGTATATGGGCCCATATATATTTTTAATATAATCCAAATTTAATTTAATTTTTTTAAAGAAATTATTTTTTTAATATTTAAAAAAATAATTTAATTTTTGTACAAAAACATAAAAACAATTAATTTAATTTCAGGGAAAAAATTAAATTATCTCTGGGTCAGAACAATTTTAAATTATTTGAATTTAAATAATTTATTTAATTTATTATAATGTCCTAGAATGTAAAATTTATTGTATTAATATTTTTATCGAACTTTTAATTTAATCATAGACTGCTCTAAAGCATTGAATAACCCCTTTCACACCAATATAATTTTATTAAATTAATTATTACAACTTCAAGTGATAGTTGTAATATTTAATCAGTTTTACAATGGTCTTTTTTTCATTTTTTATTGAAACAATTATAAGGGCTCGAAAATCCATCTATTTTATTTTTTATATATATTGCACTTCCTGATATCCCCTCACCTATATAAGAGAAAATTTAAACCATTGATGATAATGATGTTAGACGCAGACCACGAAAAGATAAGTAATTAACCTGAATGATTTTTGACAACACGGAACTAGGGATTAGCTGTGGTAAGAGTTTAGAAACGGCTAATGTAATATTCCCCTAGGTCACGATGGATCCATAAAGTATAATTATTTAAACTAAAATTTGATACCCAAGACCTGAAAAATAAATTATTTCATTTATGTATCATTTACTATTTTATCTTTGTGCAAATTCTGTAAAAAACAAAACTTTTATCAATGGAATATATCACTTCTTATAAATACGTCAAATAGTATTAATCACATAAAATCACACAGAGACCACAATAAAAACATTATAATTTGATAATGAATTTAATAATAGGTTTTTTAGAAATTAAGGACCTAATACCGATGAAATAGTAAGTTGATCTTTTGAATAGTATTATGACCCTTTGGAATGGTAATCCATCAAATAGAATAGTAAATTTATCTTTGAAAGTATAAATAAAATTTGGGTTTCTAGTTAAAGAAAATATAATATGTTTATATTATGAACAGAGTAAGTAAATATTTTAAAAATGATTAATTAATTATTTATATTTGTATACATTATAAATATTATTTAGAATTTCTTTTAATATAATGATTTAAAAGAAAATTTATTTTCATAAATATACTCAAAAATTAATCTTTTATTTTCTTATGATTACAAGATAATTTTATAAGACCTTATTTAATTTTTGTAAGTGTCATAAAATCAGTTATAATTATAAACCGATATTTTTCAAATATATGATGATTTTAATTAAATATTAAATTTTCCATTTTTAGAAAATCATTCTCATAAAATGGGCTTCATTTTTTAATTTTACTAATTGAAAAATGGTCAGAATGATTTTTTTTGGAGTTTTTTGAAATAGTTTAATTTTTGAGGAATAATAAAATACCATAATTTATGGTATATAGATATTATAAGTTAAATACACCATTAATTGAGTCATTTATGATATAGTCACGACAATCTTGAACTAAACATCAATATTTGAATATATTTATAGTTAATTCTCAAATTATTCATAATCTTGAGGATAAATAACTAACTGATGGATAAAATAATGGGAAAACACCCATCTCCTCCCCTATAAATACCATCATCACCTCCGCTTCTCCTAACAGATTATGATATTTTATCCTTTAAAAAATTCAACGAAAACATCTTAACAAGTCCCTACCTCATGTCTAGGGGGCTTGGGTTTCAATTAAATACCAAAAGCTTTTCCTTGTAGTGGTTCTCAAGAGGAGAAATTCGAGAAGTAAAAACAAATTTCTTTTCCTTTTTTATTTCTTTTAATTTATTTTTTGTTTCTTATTCTAACCTATCCTCATATATATAAATATATATGATAAATCCATTATTATTTATATACTATAATTCTATCATATCAATGTAATATCCATCATCAAACTCCTTTCTCTCCCTCTCCTTTATTCTAAAAATAAAATCATCACCTGTGATGTTTCAATTTACCGACATCATGGGCGATGCATTTTTATTTTCATTTAATACATTATAAGATGTTCATAAAAAAATATAATATTTGGTAAATAATGTAAAATTTATGTAATAACCATTTTTATGTTTTGGAATTATCATATATATACACAATAATAAATAATGTAACAAAACTAGTTTGTGTTGTTCGAAAAACCAAAAAAAATCTAAATGACCATAACTAACTTTTTATCTAATGACTCATCCTCATACCATTTAACCAAATGATATATAAAAACATTTAGATATATTTATTATAATTAATAACATATAATTTAAATTTTATATAATTATAATCATTCTACAAAAACATTCATACTCATGTTCAAGTGAACCGATAATGAAAACTTGGAAAATGAACACACATGAATTATGAAATTGAACTCAATAAATCATCTAAAAGGATATAAATGAACTTAATAAAATTATAACAAACATAATATAGGTATAATTTTATATTTATATAGTAATTAATGAATTTAATTTTATTATATAGTTTATTAATGTGAAGAGTGATTTTATACATAAGGTATGGGGATTATCAAAACCCACTCCATTTCCTTGGGTTTTCTCATTTTCACACCAATTTTAGTATGCACATTCATTTAATTCTCCATAAATATCATTTTTTATTCATCCTTTTCCTTTTATGGGATATACATTTTTTTTAATCGAGAATATGACAATGACAATGTTTTCCAAAAGAACTCTTCTTTCTATGAACACACCTTTTACTTCTCTAGAGATTATTTCTTCTTCGCTCAAGATTGATACTTCTTCTAAAAATTTAGGTATTACCTATATCATTGGGGGAACCCCAGGTTTTTTAATTTATGATTTATGAAATGATACCCATTCTTTCTAAGGGTTCTTTTATGTCCACGATTGATAGGTGTTCTATGTGGAATTCAGGATTATGAAAATGTTATGATGCAAATGGTGTGCCAAGAATTGTATAGTGATCAATGCATTGGGTAATGTGATGAATATCATGAGATAAATCAAAATATTCAAGAACATGATGCCAAATTTGTTATAAATTATTTTTCTGTTGACCAATAAGACATTATGTTTCATTTTTATGCACTTCCACATTTAATTCATTAATCTAATGCTTCCTCTAATAATTATGATGATGGTATTTTCTTTTATAAGAATAATGATTATTATTTTCACCCATGTTTCATTTCTCTTGTTCATTCTATTACCAATATTTTATTTTTCCCCTTTCATTTGATGTATATCCTCAGGTGAATACTAGTACTAAGTAGGACATGTGGTCCACTAAGAAGTTAGAGAAGAAGAAATTTAATAGGGTTTATGATTTATTATGTAGAAGTTATGTATGGTTCTAATTTTCTCAAGACACAATACCTTTGGATACTGGTCATGTAATACTTTTATATTGTTTATATTTAATATGATGTAATAATCATGTAAGAAAAATTAGTGTCTATATAGTTTCTATCAGAGAAAGGTTTAGTTAATTGGGGCATTAGGATTAGAGAACCTTAGTAAAAACCCTCAGTATGTGACTATGTATATGTAAGAACACAAGATTCTTGGATAAACATATGGATCTCATAGGATATTCCTTTAAGGTTAATTTCAATTAGAAATAAATCATTTATGACTTATTGAATAATTTTTTTTAAACTTTAATATTTTTGTAAATGGTGGTAAGAAGGAGAAACCAGGCCAACAAACCATGCGACGAACAAAACATGGATTTCACGAAAGATATACCCAATGTCGTTGGAGGTGGAGTTAAAAATTTCATGGAAATTCTTACCAATATATCTCATTATATGAATAATAACATAAACAATTTGTAACATCCTATTTCACCTAAGAGAGAGAATCTAGAAATCTAGTCCTTTATGCGGCTACAACCACTGATTTTTTTGGATCTTATGATCCAAACATCACCAAATTGTGGGTCAACTGATTGGTGATGATATTTTATATGCATGACTATACTAATATAGATAAGGTGACTTAGGCTGTTTATCAACTAGATAGAGATGTTGTCAAATGGTAGGTGTTGATTAATAAAACCGATCCGAAGTGAAAAATTGAAGAGTTGGAGTGGGGAGGATTTAAGATAAGGTTTCTTATCATGTATTTGCCCCATAATCATCATAAAAACATTAATGGATAAATCATAGAGATGAAGAAATAGGAACGTGAATATCTCATAACCTACATTGATAATTTCACAGGGCTTGTAAGGTATGCATTAGGATGGGTTATCAATAATAATGGAATTATTGATAGATTCTTTAGTGGGTTAAAACCACATCCACGAAAGGAAATAGTGATTAGAGACTTTGGGATTTATAAAGATGTTGTTCTATGTTCTCTAAAATTGTTGATGGATTGTAGAGTGTGGTCTCATGTCTATGGTCATAGGGAATGAAATATGGAGATTCATGATGGTGGATCTCATGATAATGGTGGGAGGAAATCATAACCACTCACATGAAAAAAATATGGGAAAAAGAATCATGGGATTTGCCTCAATGGGATAGAAAAAATCTATTAGTGTGGGAGATATGTACAATTCTCATGAATGTATAAGAGACATAAATAAGTTGGTCGATACAATAGTGGAAAGGAGAGTACCGCCCATGTTCCAATGCTACAATTATAGGGATCAAGGACACTATGCAAGCTAGTGCAGCAAAGCTCGAGTCCTCATGGGTAATCAGCTTCATCAGCCACCAAATCCCAAAGAGAAAGGGAAGGCTTAATCCATCACTATTGCAAAAGTGGAGAAAGAAAATGAATTCATACAAGGGAAACTTTATATTCAATAATGAATGGAAATATTCTTATTTATTTGTGATTCTACACATTCCTTTATATATTTAAATTTTTCATGAAATATTAAATCAAATTCCTAAAAACATTAAGTAGTGATATCCATAAAAACACATAGTGGGGAGATCATTGCAACTAAATTGTTGGAAAGTACTCTGTTTGGCATATGTTAACAGATTCTTCCATTGAATCTGATGACACTTCTCTTTGTGGATTTGATACTCTGACAGGAATGGATTTACTCTCATTATATTGAGTGCACCTCATCTTCTAAGAAATGGAAATATCTTTTAATATTCAAAACCATCCCATGATCCTATAAAAATGAAAGGAAGTCATATATCTCCATTGAAATATATCTCAACAAAGTGGGTGTTTATTCCCTAAAATGAGGCATACTTTTCTCAAATGGTTGAGTCATAAGAAGGTATCAACCTATCAGAAATTCCCATCTTAAGGAAATACAATGATTTATTTCGTGAAGAGTTACCCTGACATCCCCCAGATCAGGAGGTAGAGTTATCAATATAACTTACACCTACAACTACTCTAATCTCAAAATGTACATATAGGTATACCATTATCAGTTAGGAGGAGTTGAAGAATCTACTTCAAGTGTATTTAAAAAAGGCTTCATTTTCCCTACAACATCACCTTAGGGTGCACCAGTGCTCTTTTCCAAGAATAAGGATGGATTAATGGATATGTGTATCGATTATCAGGAACACAACAAGATCAACATAGAAAAATTATCCACTTTCAAGGATTAATCATTTGGTTGATCAGTTATGAGAGCCTCAATACTTAACAAAGGTGGATCTTTAATCTTGATATCATTAGCTAAATGTGAATAATGAAGATATTCGGAAGAATTACTTCTATTTAAGGTATATCAAGATCATATAAGGATCGTGCTAGTGACATTAAGGAAAGATAAATAGTAATTCATGCTTTGAATGTGTGAATTTTAGATGCATCGAGTCACATTCAGAAGACACGTGATCACGAGTGGGGAATTTTGGTGGACCCCTAAAAAAATTAATTGGGGGATGGAAAATCCCCTTTAACGTGATAGAAATATGAAATTTTCATAGATTAGTAGGGTACTTCTGATGTTTTGTGGGAAATGTCTTAGACTTTTCTAGCACCCTCACTATGTTTACAAGGAAATTAGTAAAGTATGTATGGATAAAAGAATGTGAGAAAATATTCAAGGAGTTAAAGAAGCCGCTGATCACTACACCTATACTCACATTACCGATTTGTGGAGAGAGATTTTTGATATACAGTGGTGCTTCCAAGAATGTCTTTGGTTGTTTACTCATGAAATATGATAATGTGAGAGATGATGCCTCAAGGTAGTTGATGATCAATGAGAATAACTATATGACACATGATCTGGATCTAGAAGATGTGTTTTTGGATATTAATATATGGAGGCACTACCTCAATGGGGAAAAGTGTGAAATATGTACAAATAACAATATACCAATGTATATATTCACAAAAAATGAGCTGCAAAAGCATTAAATGATATTGTTAGAACAAATCAAAAACTATGATTATTCTATCTTCTATTATCCTTGGAATGAAAATGAGGTAGTTGTTGTTTTTTGTAGAAAATAATATGTTACTCTCTCCATAATGTGGATTTATATAGACACTATATTATTTGATATAGAAAATAAGGATTTGGAAATCATAATTGTTGTGAATAAATAATGCCTTTCCTAAATAATTTCCCAATGATATATCCTAGAGAATATTAAGGAGGCATAAAGGGATGATCTCAAGATTCAAAAAAGGTTGAAGGAAGTAAATTAATATAAACTAAAAGTATTCCATATTGATAATGATTGTTTGATTCAGTTTGGAACATATTTTTGAGGGACTTCAATGGATAATGTACATAGCTCAAATTTCTCTCTCCATTCGAGAAGTACCAAGAAGAATCATGGGATTCAAGAATACTTATGGTGTCATAACATGAAGAAGAATATTGTAGAATAAATATCAAGATTATTGGTATGTTATAAAGTTAAATAATAGTGATATAAGTATAAAGGGATGATTTAACCCCAACCAATAACCATGTGGACATGGTAGAATGTCACCCTATACATCATCACTGGTCTCCCAAATACATCCAAAGGAAAAATGTGATATGGGTCATAGTGGATCGACTCACCAAAAATTCCCACTTTATCACTATTTAAGAAGATATATTTCTTTAAAAACTTTCTAAGATATATGTGAAGGAAGTGGTAAGGATGCATGGGGTTCCACATTCAATTTCCCTAATCATGATCCAAGGTTCACATCCAAATTATAAAGATGTATACAACATTAATTGAGTATTGAATTGAATTTCATTATGGCATATCACCCCAATGGATGGCCACTCTGAAAGGACTATTCAGATACTTGAATACATTCAAAGATCTTTTTAAATAGAATTTAAAGTTGGATAGGACCATCATCTACCATTTTTTTAGATCTCATTCAATAACAGCTTCCACACCAATATTTTTATGGCTCCATATGAAGATCTGTATGGAATGCGATGTGGAACAACAACCTCTTGGGTTGAAGTTGGTGAAAGAAATCTACTTGGACCTGACTGTGTGAAAGAGATGATAGAGAAGGTTTAATACATCTAGCAATATATAAAATCTGCTCAGATTCTAAAATAGATATATTCCAAAAATGATCAAAGGGACATAGAATTTAATATTTCAGATAATATATTCCTTAGAATATCACCATGGAAGAGAGCTATGAGGTTTGGAAAGAAAGGAAATCGTATCCCAAGGTACATTGACACCTTTGAGATCCTTGATTTAAAAGGTTCAATGGCCTATCATCTTTCACTTCTACCAAGTATGGCTTAGATTCATGAAATCATCCTTGTATCTCTCAAGTTAATATTCAGGATAGACCCATCATATGTGATAAACTCATATGTTCTACCACTAGAAGATTATATCTCTCATGGGGAGAATCCAATAAATATTTTGGATAAGATAGACAAGTTTATACAAGACAAGACAACCTACCTTGTAAAATTTTTCTGGAAGAACTTTAAGAATGAAGAAGTAACATGGGAATCATCGGAGGTGATGAAGGAGAAGTACCCTCGCCTATTTATGTAAAATAAAATTTCAATTGTTAATTAAAAGGGGGGGGGGGAACAATGTAACAATCGAAAATTTCATTAATGGAATTTTCCACATATTATATTTATGTAATATATTATAAATCACATAAAATCACAATGAGTCCCAAAAAAAATTTATAAATGAAAAATGAATGATTTAAGAGGCTTTTCTCGAAAAAAGGGAACTTATACCGATGGAAGAGTAACTTGAAATTTGGAATCGAAGCATGACCCTTATGAATAGTAATCCATCCAATAGAATTGTAACATAACCTTTGAAAGTATAAAGAAAATTTGGGCATCTTATGAATGAAAATATAATATATTTATATCATTAAATAAATAAATATATAATTTATAAATGATAAATTATGTATTGGTATTTTCATTAGTTAAAAATACTTATTTACAATTTTATAATTAATATAATGATTTAAATTAAAATATATTTTTATAAAATACACTCATGAATTAATGTTTTTTTTCTTATGATTATAAGATACTTTTGTTGGACCTTAGTTAATTTCTGAAAATTATATAAAATCTGTTATAATTTTAAAATATTTATTTTTAGAATAAAAGAAGATTTAGATGAAAAAAATTTCTCATATTTAAAAAAATATTTCCATAAAAGGGGTTTTAATTATAAATTTTACTCATCGCAAAAATTGTTGGGGATAATTTTTGGGACTTTTCTGAAATAATTGAATTCTTTGAGAATTATAAAATACAATATTTACAATATATATACATTATAAGGTAAATAAATTATTACTCGAGTTATTTATGATGTAATCATCATAATGTAGAAAAAACCTTTATTATTTTAATATTTTTAGTGATAATTCTCAAACTTTTCCTCTTCTAGAGCCAAAATAATAATCTAATGAATAGAATAATTGGAAAACACTGCTCTTCTCCCCTATAAATACCTCCCCTTACCACCTCTTATCCTCAAACATTCAATGGTTTGATACATATCCAAATTATTCTAATTCCACTACCCGAGAACCTTCTCCATGGCCAAGAGGTTTTCTTCATAACAAAAAATAGCACCTATTCCCTAAGGAGGTTCTTGTGGAGGAGAAATTCAAGTGGTAAAATCATCTTTCTCTTCCATTTAATTTATTTTCATTTATTTCCATTTTCTTATTCTCTACACACCTCCTCTATCCAAAATTGCATGATATCAATAGTATATTTTATATACAATAATTATATCATTTTAATGTAATATCCAACATCAAACTCATTTTTCTCTATCTTTTATTATGAAAATTAAATCATCACATGTGATGTTTCATTTTACCAACATCGTGGAAGATGTGTTTTCAAATTCCTTTAACTCCTTCAATGATTTCCAAAAAAAACTCAATAATTCATGGTACATAATGTAAATTTCTTTATAACCCTTTTATGTTTTGTAAGTAACTTATATACATAATAATGAATAATGGAAGAAAACTAGTTTGGGATGTTCGAAAAACCACCAAAAAATTATTTATTATCACAAACCTTTTATCTAATGATTCATCATCATAAAATTTTACCAATTTTAATTTATAACTATTTAAACCTCTCTATGTTCATTAATATCATTGAATTTCAATTCTGTAGAATTATACCCATTCTACATAAACATCCATACTCATATTCAAATGAACCAGTAATGAAACGTAAGAAATAAATACATCTGAACGATGATATTGAACTCTCTAACTTATCTAAAATGTTATAAATTAAATTAATAAAATTATAACAAACAAAAAAAATTTATAAGAGGTTTTGTATATAGTAATTAATGAATATAATTTGACTATATAGGATATTAATATGAAGAGAGATTTCAGACATATGGTAATGGATTCTCAAACCCAACTCAATTTCCATGGGTTTTCCCTCTTTTACCCAAATTTCAGTATGTATATTCATTTAATGACCTTAAATTTAATTTTTTATTATTCCACTTCCTTTTCTATGATATACATGTTTTTTATTTGAGTTTATGACAATCACAATGATTTACAAAAGAACTATTCTTTCTAAAAACACACCTTTTACTTCTCTTAATATTGTTTCTTCTTCACGTGAGAATGATAATTCATATAACAAGTATGTTATTGACTATATATTTAGGGAACCCTAAGGTTTATGAATGTATTATTTATTATAATAAATCCATTCCTTTTCATGAGTATTTATATGTCCAATAATGATATATGTTCTATGTGGCATGAATGATTAAGAAAATGTTATGATGGGTTGTGTGTGACTGGAGTTATATAGATCTCCAATAAAATTTTTGAAGTGATGAATCTCATGGGATAAAGAAAAATATGTATGAACGTGATTCAAGATATGTTCACATTTATTTGTGGTGTTGGATATTAAGATTTGAAACTTCATTTTTATGCATTGACATTGTCCATGCCTTGGTCTAATGCTTCATATTATGATTATAAAGATGATCATTCACTTATCTTATGATGATCATGATTGTTCCCACCCATTTTTGATGTTTTTTATTTATCCTCTTACTATGATTTTAGCTCACCCCTACTTTTAATGTTTATACTCAGGTAAATATTAGTACTAAGGGGAACACGAGGGCCACTAAGAATCTACAGAATAATGAATTAATTTTTTTTTATGATTTATTATATATAAGTTATGTATGGTCTTAATTTTCCCACGATAGTAAACCTTTTGGACAATATTAGTGTAGATATATTATATTTTTTATCTACATGATAATCATACAAGAAAAATTAGTGTCTCTATGTGTTTACTGGAGGAACTCACAAAATAATAATTAGTTGAAAAATACATAATGAAGCAATGAATGTATTCTATTATTGCATGATGGGTTGTGAGCATGAAAAAATATTTTGAACATATTTAATATAATAGGGATTAAATTAATTAATAATATTAAAAAAACCCTCAAAGATATATTTTTTCGCAACCGCCTTCATTCATTTAAACATTAACACAAGTAGCCGTACGGGGTTCTCATCAGCCCTAGTTGATGGTTCCTCCTACCATCGAGGAGTTATTATGAGAGTATTTGGTTGAATTAACTAAATTTCGAAGAAGATTAGTATTAGAAAATATTTTGTTAAAATATTATAGTCCTAGATTGTTTAGGATATTTTAGAAGCTGAGACTTCATTGAACAAATCTCGGATCCATCAGTTAATGCAGTTGCTCAGTCAAACATTATCCATGAAACTCTCCGAGTAGTGGTGTATCCATAGATTATAGACTATTAGGATAGGTTTCAAGGATCATTTTTCCTGGAATACTCAAGATATAGTATATTCAATGTATAGTAGTGAAGTATAATAAAGTTTGATAAAGTGGTGGGAGACATTTAATGATCTAACTAAATAATCAAAAATTCGTAAATCAGTAATAAAGATAAAATTTGAATATGTTAGGTTTTTATTGTATAAAATGGAAATTTATACCACATTTTCACTATGATATTCATTTTTAATAAATACCTTGTCCTAACTAGCATGTGTTTCTAAATAGTATTATAGACACTTTCATAAAGTACTATGATATCAAAAATTCAAGGTGATAGTGTCCCCACTACCTGTTGAGGCACCTCATGATGTGAGGGTGTGAAAATTCTATGACGGGACCCATGTTAGACACATTTTATTATTATTTAATAATTTGTCCATCAACTTTTTATGTATTTTTTGGTTACAACATCAGGACATGGATGATTTTACATGCTGTGTCATCTCTAAAAATCTTTTCAGGATAAAGTGAAGCAAGATGTAAATGATTGATGACCACACTGGCTACTTGTATATTAAAAGGTGAATCTCGATCCATCAATACATCCATTTATTACATATTTTAACCCATTTAATATAGTTTCATTTAATATTACAAAACAAACAGTACGAAGAAAACTATAAATTACATTTTGGCTAATGTTTCCAAAGAAAATAATAACATTAAGAAAGCTAAATATTTAGTAATTATAGTGAATAAATAGAAATAAAGGGAGGGAATTTAACTAGAACACATGAATCTAATATCTCCATTTCAAATTTCATAAAGGAATATAGGACAAAAATTAAAGAGTATTTTATTTTATTTTAATATCTGGTAATAATTCTAATAGATTTTAAAAGTAATGAACTAAATTAAATAAGCATGTAGAATCTTATTCTTCATGTATATTCATAATTGAATGTGTGTTTCATTCATACATATGGGGCATTGAAATCAATATTTCTGTTATATATGTGTATTAAAATACTTTAACCAAGTAATAATTATGATGTTTTATGAAATAAGGTGTGCTATCTAAATAGAAGAGAAAGGGCGGTTCCTAAGTTAGCTTTCAGAAGCACAGAACTTCTAATTTCATAGTAAATGATTTTACTTGAAATTTTGTTATGTATTATCAAAAAATTAATATCAAGTATTCAATGGAAATAAGGATAATTTATTAAAATTTAGGAATGAATGATTTTGTGGTGTTTAATACTCCACCAATAGTTTAGGAATTATTGAATCATTGTCAATACCTGATGAATATAAAATATAAGACATGATACTTCCTGGTTTTGGAAAGATAATTATTTTTCATGTAAAATAAGAATTAAGAATCATGAAAATAATAATTACAGTATTAAGACTACATGAATATAATTACATTAGGTATTTTTGTTATATCCACATATTGTGTTTTAGAAAAAGTAACCTCTTGAAAAATAGGTAACACAGAAAACATTTAGACAAAATTCTATTAGAGACAAAAGAAAATATTAAGGGTAAGATGGTGTTAATTATATACTTCATAAGATTCCTTTTTGTTTTTATTAATAATTTTTAAAATGAAGTGTGGTATATGCATGATAATAATATTTTAGTTTCTTTGTTCATGTGTGTTGGAATATATCTTATCCAAGCATTCATTGATCAATATAATGTCCTGTGGAGTAATTCCTAAATGTATGTTACCATATACACATCAAATAATTGATTCTAATAAGAAGGATTGATAATGAGTATTACATGAAAACATTGATAATTTAAATGTAGTGTAGAGTAATTCCTTATCCCACATTTGTTTATACACATCGAAGGCATGATGTATAAAAATGGAGTATCAATGTTAAAAAAATATTCATTAATGAAAATTCATATATATTTTTTGTTATGTTTGATAATTATTGGATGGTAGAAATTAAAAAATATATTAAGATGAATATAATTTGACTCTTAATACAATTCCTGATTAATTTAGTAATTCTTGATGAAAAGTAACACACTCAATATACCTTAAAAAATTTCCCATCTTAATCCCTTCTATTTCTTGTTAACATGGGCAATGATTCAAGAACATGATTCTAGGTAGAAATCCATTCCTCATTATATATTTCTTTCTCTCCTTATAATTTTACTTATATACAAATATTTTATTTTTTTTATATTTTAGGAGGATATTCTGTCACATGTAAAATAATAAAGGAATTCCTCAAGATCACATTGTTTTTAAATCCCCGAAATGAACGAAACCACCCCATCATTTCCAAATATTTATTTCCCTTCCAAAAGAAAACAATTGAAGGACTTTCCCCCTCATTTACCCATGATATAAACATGAAAAAATTATTATTAGTTAATTGTGGGATAAGATATAATCGACTTGAAACAGGGAATAAACCTATTAAGGTGTTCGTGGAAATTATGAGAGCATCAAGTGTCAATTTAAAGGTGTGTTTGAAGTAGATACATTAGATTACCAAAAAATGGAACCTAAAATAAATCATATTAATATAATCCATCATACTCAAAACGTATTGAAGGATAAAATCATCAGGTTCTAGATGAAAGGGAATAACTTTAATTCACTCAAAATGATGAAAACATTTTTTACAGTACCACAAAATACGGTGAAAATGATATTGGTTAATAATTAATGTATATAGATTTAAAAAATTTATAAACATATTACAATTTTTGAGATTAAAATTTAATGAATAATATTGTATATCCAAAATCGTTTAGCCAAATTATTTAAAAATCAATGTGATCCGTAAGAATTTACTCAAGTGTTGAAAAAACATGATATTTAATTTCATATCTCGACATAAAAACACATAAAGAAAGAGAAAAATAATCAAAAAATAAATCCTAAAATATAGATAACCTCCACCCACACATAACCTATGAATTTACTTCTATGTAAAAATTCAGATCATATTTTAAATTTAGATGCAATAGAATAGAAGAAAGAACAATAAAATGTGATGAATAATATAACTAAGGTTTATTTCTCGGAGAGGTGGAAAAAATTTAATCTATATTTTGTGCACAATCACCACATGATTTATTTTCCTCCATAGTGGAATATATAAAAACCATTACAGAAAATGCATAAATACATAAAAAACTAACCTAAAATTTTATTTATGATTATTTCTTCAATATGTGTATAATGCCACTTCTAATATTCATTCAAATAAGAAATACTAATATAATTATTATATATTTAAAAGTGAATAATAAAAAAAAAGAATTAGTGTTTTAATATGAGTTTTATTAGTATAATGATTGGTATACAATGAATTTATGGATTACTCTATAGATTTAAACATGTAAATAAAAACCCTTAAGTCTGTTTATGAAATGATTATAAACAAAAGTAAAAAATAAAAAGAGAATAATATATTTGGAAGAACCTCATGAATAGTTACTCTATCTAATATGTTCATAATTGGATAGTTCTGGTTGGTAAACACCATTTTGATGATGAATTTAGTTTTCTATATTTGAACCACAAATTATTTTCATATACATTCCAATAAAATAGAATGAATTAGAATAAATGGAAGTTTATGGTTAGTTAAATCAAAACACTCATGAATAATAACATTAATGGCATGAGACATTTAATCATGATTGGATCGATTAGTAGGTTCTCGAAGGATCACAAGGAGCTCAAATGGTCCCTCGTCAATTGATTGTTTATAATCATTCTCCATGATCTTTTACCCTTTAGCTAACTCATTTTTGTTTAATTAAGGACAATTATTACTATAATGAACAATAATAAACAACACATAGACCCAATTAAATGGGGTTATCAACATGGATTAAAAGTAAAAAATTAGCTATATTGAATGAATTTTTTTCATCGAAACCATTTATAACAAGTTCATCTTGAGTTATTTGTTTATTGGTCATTCTAATACTTTCTCTACCACTTTTAAATAGTAAATTTCTCATTAATTTTACTCTATAAAAAATTTTATCCCTTGGAATTATTTTAAAAAGTTCATACCATCTTAATCTATCCCGATCATACTATTTTCAACCAAAATCACTCTAATTTTCTCATGGACATAATTATTTATAATATCACCTATCTAAATATTATGACATGTTTACAAAAAAATTAAATAAATTGAATTTAAGAATTACATATCACCTTTTTTAATCATATTTATATTCCTCTTGATAGTTTAATTATATATGGAGTAACTCTATTTCAAGAGATTGGTATTTAGTCTCCTCTTCTTTATAACATACCGGATAAGATATGCTAAAAGTGGGTAATGTAAATTCTCATTCAATTTTAGCTACTTTTGGTAGTGTAACTTCCCTTCAAATATTTCCTTATTAAATTTTTGGGGATTCATGGGCCATAATGTGGTTTATGTCATTGATTTCAATTGAAAAAGACTTCAAGAATACACGTTTTTGATATTACTACAACCTATTTTGATAAAAATAAATAATATCTTCATAATTTATCATGCGCGATTATATTTTTAAGTGTTTTAGAATTCATCACTAGGAGTCTAAATTCAAAGAAATAAAAAAATTAAAAGAAATAAAAGGATAAAATTAACACTATAAAAAAATACCTCCATAAAAATAAATCCATAATGTTACTGATGATGACCTTATTTAAGGCTCACTTGAAACATTAGAATTTTATAAACACCCGATGGGTGGAATAGTGGATGACACCATTGATTGTTTTCTTTGGGAGTATTTTTGTATCAATAATAATTTTTCCTTATTTTATTATTATTTTTAAGTAATTTTTACTATTTAAGAAATGATATGAAATATAGTTTGATGATGAAACAAAGAAAAATATAACTGAATATTTATAAGAGTTATGGAATGATTTGAGTGTAATGAACGTTAGTGTTAATTAGTCAACAAAATGGAAGATTCGTTGAAATTTTGGTTTATCATTGTTATATTTTTCTATAATTATTGTTATCTAGAAATTTTACCCAATTTAATGTGAGATGTGTCATTTTATTGGACATAATTATATCATGATAATGTTGATAACACCCTTCAAAAAATTTTTTTTAGTATGAAAATATCTCTTTCTACAAGTGTTGATGAATATCTTAGAGATGTACCAATACATTTCTTCATTTCATAACCCACTCTATAGAGCTTGATTGATATTGAATGAAATTGATGGATTTATAATTATGAATAAAAGATAATTTTTAACCAATTCATTTGTTTTCATATCATTCATCCGTCAATTCTATGATAACTCTGAGAAAGAATTGAATAAAAAATATTAAATTATTTTTTATAATTAAAACCACATTTCCAACTACATTTGATTGGTATAAACAAGCAGGTTCGGTACCCATGTATGGATATAGGAGATAAAAGCCATTATGTGGATGACATGAATTAAAAAGAGGAATAAAATATAATTCATTGGAATGTATAGGGATTATAAAACATAAAAAGTAATAACATGTCATTAATTAAGAGAAGAACAACAAATAAACCTGTAAAAAAAGAATAAACATAATTAAAATAATGTAAAATATAAATGATATATATAAGATAACATATAAAAAATATAAATGATATAAAATTATAATAACATGAGTATGTGAACAAGGAAGACACAATAATGAAATTGAATAAAATAAGGTTATTGTACTACTATTAGAAGAAGAGAAATAACTGGTAGTAGAATAAAGTCTTCTTGAGAGGTGTAATTATATCTTGACAAGAATATTTATAATATTTAAGTATTATATAACATGTTTACTAATGCATAATGGAATGTTATGTTTCACCTATATCAACAATCTAATAATATTTTTACTTTCTTGAAAATGTCTCTCTCCTCCTTTGATATTTATAGGTGTTGTCCTGGGTTGTACTTTGGGTGTTGTAATCTTATGTTTTCCCAATTATAAAAATCAAAGATTCTTTTTCACTATATTAACAATTTCTCTCTCCTCCTTTTAAATTTCTAGGTGTTGTTCTGGGCATTACTTTAGCTATTGGGATGCCTAGTTTGTATAAACCTAGCACCATCTCTAGGGAAAATTGTAAGGGAAGATAATATGAATTAGGAACGCACAAAGTTAGTGAATAGTTTTGAAGAAGAATGTGAGTGCCTAGAATTAATCAAGCTTATCAAAATAGTAGGAAAATCATGTCAGTTTCAGAGTTTGTCTAACTGTGTGATGAAACTAAGTGATGTGTGGACTTAAGGCAATAACACCTCATATTTACTACACAGTTTTCTTTACCGTGAGGCCTAACCATGCGATGTATAGTGGGATCTATTTAAATTGATGATCTAATCCTAACTAACTACATTAACTATAAATTTAACTCTAAAATCATAATATCCTGATTTTTGTTTCTTCTGTGGCTTGAGAGATGATCCCTATAAATCCCTGAGCGATCCTTTTGCAAATCATAGTGAATTGGAGGTTCGGATTCACTGATGTGTAAACATTGTTCATAATTATTCATAGATAAAAGGATATTCTATATCTCTCTCCACCTGATATATATATGTATATATATATATATTCCATCATTGATATGTCTATGTTTTATAAATGGTTTTATAGTGAAATCATTTTAGACCTGGTGAAGGTAACATGGTTTGTGATTAGATTATGATGTTTATTATTGTAATTATTCATTTTCACCAATATTGTTATGTTTGTGGCTTCTCCCTTACATACATTTGATATATAAGTTGTTCCAAATTTTTAATTAACGGATTTCATTGATATGGTGGTGAAATTCTTATGTAATTTTCTTCAAAACCACATTTTTTGTTATGGCGTTGAAATTGTGTAAATTATGGTAACAGATTGGTTTTGGGAAAACCATTTGGTTATAATTTTAATTTGAGGTTGTGAAATTATGTTTTGGTTTGATGTTGTTAATTATAGGTTTGAAATACTTTAAAATAAATAATTTTTTTATGTTTAATGGTTTGGGATGGAAACTTTTTTTTCAAAGATAAAATAACATGATTTTTGAATTATTGTTTTGGAAAGTTTTTGTGTGGGATTGATTATAGTCATGAAGTACCAGTATCAAAGTGTGAAAAAGTAGGGATTTGAAGTTACACTATCAATGGTAACACCATGATTGAGTCGGTGTGTATTATTGGTTGTGTGGACATGGAATGAGTACTCTAGAAAAATTGATAAATAGTTTAATGACTTTGTTTTGCAACCTTCCAAGTAAAATTATATATGTTTTTGATACAAATGTGTTTTGCTACCTAAAACTATTTTATAATAATTTTTTTTAAATTTTTTTTCTACTTGCATAAGTTGTGAAATGATTTTTCCAATCATACTATGTTTAGATTCAAACCCTTCTTGGTCACTCTTGTACACAAGAAGATGTCATCAATCAAGACACTTTTAAATGTTGGGCATATAACTTATTTACGGATTCTCCATGGTTCCTTGGGATTGGGATTTGGAGGTAGATCATGTTGTGGGTTGAGTGTTGTTGGTTGATGTATTTTGGGAGATTTTCAATTTTGAAATTTCTGATTTATTTTTCTATATATTTTAATTTCATGTTGTACTATATCATTGTTATTGGTTTTTTTATGTTTTGTGTTTTATTTTGAACTCATGCATTTTATTAATGTTAGGTTGGCACGTGTTTATATAATAAGTATGTTTTATCCTTGAAAGGGAAAATCATACACCAATTTTTCTTAATTCCCATGGAATTTATTTACACCCTTTGGTGGATCGAGGTTTTCACCGAAGGCCTAGTAAAACCACGTCCAATTCACAAGACAATGAGGAGGGGAAATATGTTATAAATGATATCTATATTGACCAGTTAGTCTTTCGTTTTTGGAAAAAAATGACCTCATTTTATTTGGTTTGGTGTTGAAATGGAATCAGTCCATCACATGAAATGGTAGTAAGGATATTTAGTTGTCGTGACTATAAATGTAATGTATCCAAATTCATAGCTAACCCACTTGTGTTCAATTAATGTTACACAGGGTTTGTGGTACAGGGGAATTTCCAAACACTTCTAGGTGACTTTTCACCTCAGTATCATGGGTTTATCTGATGAGACTTTTATAACATTAATTGATAATAAGACTTATTAATAGTACTGCATTGTTCATTTTGAGGTTAATAGTTTATGAATTTGAAAAAAATTATTATTTTTGAAAATAGTGAAAATGATTAATTTTTAAAACTATGATTTTAGTATTTCAAAAATTGGTTAAAATTATTGAAATGGTAAAATTATGGAAAGATATGTTTTTGATATTTGTTGATGTGGTAAATTATAATTTCTAAGACAATATTTTTTAATTAGTGATACTTAATGGTGTTTTTTTATATTATTAAAAAATGTCACAAGTTGGGAATCGTAGAAATCTATTTAAGGAATCTACTAAAAATGTTCCTGTAGCTGATCCAAGGGTTGACCAACCGCTGGTCCAAATCATTGTTCATAATTTTTATTATATGGATAATGATAATAGGAGTGATATACCTCATAAGGTGGACCATTTAGTTCAGTTACAAAAGAAGAATCCACCCATGTTTTTAGGTGATTCAAAACTAGAAAAAGAAAAAGTATTGTTAAATAAAATGAATAGAATCTTTTATTTTCATGGAAAACTAAAAGAGTTGAATGTAATTTTGTAAAAATATATAATAGAGGATTTGGAAAGTTAATGGTTGGAATTAACAGTTTGGGCTAAATTGGACCAAGGAAAGGCATGGGTGGATTTCGAGTTAATGTTTAACATGATATTATATCCTCACATATTATAAATTTATATAATAATGAACATATTCATTTTAGAAAAAGATATCCTTATTGTGATCAATTATTATATTAAATTTATGAATTTAGTTTACTTCTCATCAGTTGTTGATGCAAGTGCATCCTTGAAGGAAATCCTTTTTGAGTTGAGGTACATGGAATAAATTTTTTGTATGATTTTTGTTCTTTGTATAATTGATTGTTGAAAAATGGAAAATATAGTGATAGTGGAATAAATGGATGTCTTGGGAAATATGGTTTCATGGGGTATGTTTATTCCTATGGGAATAGGTGGGAACACTAATTCTTAGAATAAGTGGAAGAGTGAATCCTATTTCTACAGTGTTGATGAACCGTAGAATTAGAAAATCGGATTAATATTTATTCTTCCTTGATCAAAAAGTATGTCGATATGTTTTAAATGTGGTTCTCTTGATCATATTAAAATAAATTTTATGGGACCACCTAGAGCATGTCATAATTAGAACAAGATGTGACATCTTCAATGCTATTTTCATAGTTCTTTATGGTTTGGTCCCAGAGACACATCACATGTTTCTCAGGCATCTTATACTTTGATGAGATGATTAAGAAAGAATAATTCTAATTATCTCAATTGTGGGACCCAACTAGAATCAAGGAACACCATGACTGCTCATCTAGTGAAATCTATTTAGAAAAACAAAATGAAAAGCATAGTGAGTATGAAATTGTTTGGAGATGATAAGGTGATTGTAAATGAAAAATATGGTCCTTTGATGATGAGAGGTAAAATTCGTTTGAAATATACCAGTATGCACGTTTTTTTGATATGATCAAAAATGAATCATTTATTATTTCCAATGTTGTTCATCATGTGGGTTTCCATTTGGAAATTATACCATTAGTTTTGAAACATAAAACACCTCTTGGCCAAATAGAATGTCAAGAATTTATGTGTCAAGATTTAAATTTAACTATATATGGGGATGCATTTCATTTGTATTTCTATACTCTTGATATGGGTGTCTATGAATTTATTGTGGTTATAGATTGTTTGAAATCATTCAAGTCCCACAATGTTTTTATGATTGTAAGGTTAGTTTCACATCTCTGGATGGAATCTAGAATCTCTTTCGAGGATATTAGGATGAAAAGGAAATTATTGAAGTATTATTTAAGATTTATTTAGAACCGTTTATTATTTTTCAGTAGTGCATACCTGGGAATATATGAATGAGATATGGAATATTGATTTTACAACTATTATTGTCCAAATTCGTGATATTGTTTCTAAGAAATTATTGCGGTCTCCACTGAAAAGTGAGGTAGAGTTTATGATTGATCTACCACTAGGGATTAGTTTTGTATATCTTCTATATTACTGGATGGAATAGATATAATTGAGAGAATTAATAGTATAGTTGGAAGAATTAGGAATCAAAGTGTTTATTCAACGAAGAACATCTCCATGGGAAAGATCAGTTCTTTTTGTGAAAAAAATTGGATGGAAGTATTAGCTTTTGTGTGCATTATCATTATATTAACCATGTCTGTATAATGAATTGGGTTCCTCATCAATGAATTGGTGATATGTTTGATCAATTGAGTAGATCCCAAATATTCTCTAAAATTGAATTATATTCGGGGAAAATAAATTTTGATTTCATAAAGAGGATATTCTAATAATAGCTTTCATATGAAGATATTAAAATTAGAAACTTATGGTCACACATTTTGGTCTAACGAAAACACGTGAAGTATTTATAGAATGGATGAATAGAATATTTCAATGGTATATGTATTCCTTTGTAGCTATAGTTATTGATTATATATTGGTGTATTATAGGAAAGATGAAAATCATGTGCAACACCTATCTATAGTGTTGGGTATCTTGTTGGAGAATCATTTTTTGGGAACGTTGTTAAATATGATATCTAGATACAAGTGATACATTTCCATGGCCATGTCATATATAAAAATACTATTTTTATAGATCCATAAAATACTGAAACCATTATATTTTCGAAAAAATTAAAGAATGGCTATGAGATATATAGTTTCCATGTATTATAGGGATGCTATATATATTTTTTATGTAAATTTTCATGTTCGGTATCACAAATGTAAACATGAATAGGGAATGTATCTGCTTTGTAATATATTAATTAATTTCAATATTACATTAAATAATGTAAGGTTATATTTTTTTTAACACTTATTCTCATATTTTCAGAGACTATATACAGTTACATATTATTTTCTAATGAATAAGGATCTGGGTTTGGAAGTTTCCTCATGTAGAGAGTCATGTGTTTGGTTATGGTTCATAGAAGCAATTTTTTCTTGAGAATAACTACCAACACAAATTTTATATTAGCTATTGTTGTCCATGGTTTAAAACATAGAATCATTATCCCATTAGTGATAAATTCGGGGTGTTTTTGAATCAGAAGAGTTTGAAGCACATTTTCTCCCAATGAGATTAGAATTTTAGGCCTTATAGGTGGATAGAGAATCTAGAAATGTTTAAAATTGATATAATGTATACAAGAGGTAATGTTAACTCTATATAAGACACATTAAGTAGGAATTGTAAAACAAGGATTTAGAATAGTTGAAACCGATTCCACTCTTAGTGAATATAAATCTATATTCCTCTAACCAAGGTGATATTGATGTTTTCATTCCAATTTCGTTTGTTCCTGATTTGGATGAGAAGGTAAGATTTACTCATACATTTTATGATGAATGTTTTTCTATGAGGTAATAACTCAATAGTGGGGAGACTATTGAGGGTTAGATGTTGTATGTGCATTCAATTTTGTGGTTTAGAGATTTGATGGCCATGCCATTAGAGTATCAATAACATATTCTTAGTGCCTATCACCTTTCGAGATGGAGTATTCACCCTCAGATTCAAAAACATTATATAGAACTAATGTCATAGTTTTGGAGTGTTTTAATGAAAGAGGTGTAGATAATTATACATCTATTTTTCTAACTAGTAAGAAGGTTAAATAAAATCATCAATGAACAGATGATATATTTTAGTATTGATGATTCCCATGAGAAAATGGGAGAGGATAGCCATGTATTTTTTACATGTCATCCAATGACAATTTGGAAATGTGATGACATATGGGTGATAGTGGATTGACTCACAAAGTTGGCCCATTTAATCCCGATTCACGAAAATAATAAGTGGAAAAACTTTCAAAAAAATATGTTCATGAAATTGTAAATATACATAGAAGTCTAGTCTCAATTGTATCTAATTGAGAAACCATATTTATGTTTCATTTTTTGAAATCCTTACCATAAACCCTTGGAACATAGTTGACTATAATTATGGATTATCATCCTCAAACAAATGGATAGTATAAAGAGAAAATAGAATCAATGGAGTACACGATTAGAAATTGTGTAATGGATATTGGTGGCTCTCGGAAGGATCTAATACTTTTAGTCACCTTCTCACACAATAAAAATTATCATTCCTTCGTACATTTCGATTATTTTGAATATTTTTTGGGAGAATTTTACAGTCACCACTTTGTTGGGTGCAAATAGGTGAGACTTCAGCTATTAGACCCAACCTCATATAAGAGACAATAATGAGGACTCAGTTGATCAGGAATTGGATGGAGATAGGATAGAGTCATCAGAAAATGTATGTAGGTCATCATCAATGACCATTATAAATTTAGTTGAGTGATCATGTGATTTTTTTTGAAAATCTCTCAATTAAAATGTAAATCTTGTCTCAATATTAGGTAGAATGATTTATTTATAGATGGATTGCAGAGTAATAAATATAACTCATACTGATGGGGTCACAAATATTTGAAATATACAAAAAATATTTAAATAAAATTTAACACCCCAACTATAAATGGGACATATATATTTATCTTTACCATCTTGTTCGTAAAAATTAGACATGTGGTCAAGGAACCCATTTTTTGAGATCATCTCAAATTTGATTAGAGGTGTGGAAATGGAAGAACCTGATCATATACTTCATGATGTTTTATTGAAGTGAAAATAATCTCTAAAAGGATTTTTTTTACTCAAGAAAGACTAAATTGGTGGAAATCATGAAGGAATATTTATTTTCAAATTAGATATGTTCAGATTTATTATCATTATATCCAATATCCTGTAGAATTATTTATGTATAAATATTCCATGTAGCAACACATATCATGACATAATAATCTAAGTATGCACTTGACCATGAGATAATATTATGCTTCTTTCGCCACCATACAATTGAATTCTTTCCAAAACCTATAGCAAAATTAGTTGTAGATCTCCCAAAAGAGAGACATATAGTATAATTTGCAACAATAAATTACAAAATATCTATATTCCAATGATCACAATATTGAATACAAAAACTCTATTCATTTTTTAATTATCTAATAATACAGATAACATCCACATATTTTTATAATGGTGATTCCATAAATTTAATCACATTTTATAATCACATAAAAAATATCGGGTTGAGTCATCATCATGTAATTAAGCATCCTGATAAGTCATTTAAAAATATCGGGTGAATAAGATGCCTCAATATCTATATGAAGTCATTATTCTCAAGGTTTTAGGATTGATCCAAATAAGTGAGATTTATTTATTCTAGTCTCCTATAGAATATCGAGATCATGCATTCTATGAGATATAAAGAAAATTGGTACATCTAAAGACCTCAACCCCCATAAATATCTAGGTGTATCAAAATCCTTTGCATGAGTATTTTAAAGAAGGAAGGGTATGATTCATTCAATACTAACATCATCAATTCTAGTATTGACAATTTAATTCACATATCCTATCAATAGATTGACACCATGTATATAATGATTATAGAAAATAGAATAATTCTTTATGATTTAACACATTACAATGTTAAGAACAATGATTCAAAAGCACCCAAACTATGAATGATGTTACTACACGTGACCATAAAATTATTGAAAAAGGTAAAAACCCTTGGATGAATTCCCATAATCAACAAAACCTATTGTTTTCTCCATATAAACTTCTTCAATAAGTAATCCATAAACAAATTAATTTTTTATATCTAGCTAATGGAGAGTCCAGTGATTAGACGCATCATGAGAGAGAAATAAGTGGACCGGTGCCTTATGGGAAACGAGAGAGACTGTGTCAAAGTAATAAATTCTATATTTATATGAATAAACATTTCATTAAGTTGGGATTTGAGACAATGAAGAGAGCCATATGAATTGAAGACCATGGTGTAGATCACCTTGTAGGCAACTACTTGTTTATCCATAGAGAGATGTAAAAGAACCAAATTACAGTTGATTTAAGTCCAAAAGTTTATATTTAATGGACATTAAGCAGCCAAGATGAGATTTTTACTTAGAAATATTTTTTTGTACTATTTAAGCTACTAGTGTCGTAATATTTTGAGAGGTATCCAAAGATAATTCTTGTTAATATGCTCATGAACTAATATTTTTCAAACATGGGCATTTACATTTTACATAGGGAAATGTGTAAATCTATTGATTCTAGGAATAATGAAGAAATTCACAATAAAAGGGAGAAAAATACACAAATTTGGAAAATGTGACTAATGAACTTATGCAGGTGGATGTCTAAGTAAATAATGATGCTGCTGGACACAGTCAAAAGTGGAATGGCATACAAGAGTTGCAGTAGAGTCTAGCATATACACACAACCATGAAGTAGTATACTACTAAGAAACCATGTTTTATAAGGATCATTAAATAAAACATAATAAGGTGAGATGAGTTATTGATATTTTAAGTAAGCAGTTAGTTTACCAGTTGTAAGAAAATTAAAATGACCATTTGGAATAAGAGTAGATGTAGATTGTATTAAACAAGGTGAAATTGAGAAAATATGATAACCAGAAATTTTTACCGTCTTACTATCATACATGATAATATTAGTGAATGTTTATGGTAAGCTATAGTAGTGAACAATACATGTATTCCTAGTGAAATTCTCAAAGTCTCGAGAATCAAGAACCCATGATGTGTATCAATAAGATTAATAAGAAGTAGTTGAATCACCATGAGAAATTGTAGCACTTGATGAAGTACCCACATGTTGAGACGTGAGATATCAATACCCATATTCATAGAGATCAATATGATATTGATTTTCATCTAGAGGAACTGGGGATGGTATAAAAATTAGTGTAGATTGAGAGAATCTGGGAACTGGAGAACCATCAGGACAACCGTGGATATTCTAACATATATCAACAATGTTATAGTCTTTGTCATAATGCATGAATGTTTTTTAAGAATTTGGTCCAACAAGGCCCCTAGAATAGACACCACCTCTATTGGGTACATTGGATTCCATAGAAACTAATATTAGTGGTTTTTTCTATCTAACTGTTATGGATGACTCACATTAAAAAGGTGATTATAAACCAAGGAGGGATGTAATGTGGTGGGGATGGAGAACATACCAATAATAGTGGTAGAGAAATCATATTTCTGTCCTTATAAGATGGAGATAAGTAAAAACTGAATAGGTTGAGTTTTAGAATCATTACGAGTCAATGGAATGGTCTACAAGTCATTTATCTCATGAAAATTTAACTTCCACTCACTGTAATAATGTGGAATCAATAATGTTCCATGTTGAAGAGAGAATTGCTGCTGAAAAATATTAGAGAAGATATCGGGGTTGTTTATCTTAGAAAACATAATATATAAAGAATACTATATGTCATTTCAAGTAATATATGTCTTGGAAACATTCATAAATAATAAATCTATGGAGTTAAGCATCATATAAAAGATATTGTTGTCCTGCTATTCCAATTGTATGAAGATGAAATTTTTTGGAATAGTAGGGGATATAATAATATTAGAGTATTATTATATTATATTAAAATTGATAATATTTTTTTTCGCACATGATGTAATTTGAGGAATTGATATTTTTATCCACAAGACATGGGGTAGTGGTGATAGTATCTAGAATGTGTGAGAATATTTATGTAGATGGGACTGAAGATCACAAGAGAGAGGTGGAGTGTGGAAGATGCACAATACCTAAGGAGAAGGATATGATTTTTTATTGGTAGAAAGTATATGAAAAATTGGAAAACAAAGAATTTATGTATTAATGAGGTTATAAAAGGATTATCATGGATGGATGTGTGGTGATTTTGGGTAGTTTACGACATCACATAGTGAGAATGGAGAAGCAATGGTATAGTGGGGTCGGCACATAGGGAGGGTGATCACCTAGATGTACTAATGCATAGGGAGGGAAGACCACCCCTGGAGAGGTGAAAATATGTGAATTGTGTCACATAGATATTGTAATGTGGAGGGTTTGCATCACATAAATAGGGGAGACACAGAAGAGGCTGTTACACAGGGGGAAATAATGTAGGAGGCATCATATATGGAGCTGCTTTACATGAAGGGGATATACTAAGAGAGGTGGAAGCTTGTATTGTGTGGAAGGGTCCATCACATAGTGGAAAGTGGCCATAGTGTATAAGATCTAGGTAGAATGGGCCATCACATAGGGGAAGGGGCCTTCATGCAGGGGCTTGGGGAAAATGGGCCATCCCATAGGGTGTGCTTATGTATAGGGAGGTGGTAAGGGAAGGGAGGGGAATATGATAAACCCTACTCTAATACCATGTATAAATGGAAACCATACCTCAAAATTGATGTGGGATTCTTTATTTATAGATGAGACATGAAGTTCAAATGTAAAACCATACCGATGTGGTGAATGAATATTAAAAATTTATAAAAATATGTAAATACTCTTTAATGATATTAGAGGATTGGGCATCAATGTTTTATTACGAAGGGATGGTTTTCTACTTGATACACAAGCCCTTTTGAGACACATAAAAAAGTTAGCGAGGCAAAATATATGTTGGCTTTTATGCCATGATTTTGTTTAATGCAAAATGTGTTTCTTGTTTTTCAATTGAAGAAGTATGAACATAATTCTAACCATGTGATCCAATCAAATCAGGTTGACTTTGAGATAGATGCTACATTGATTCAATTAATATAATTGATTTTGGATTGGAAAAAGAAAATATTTTTCCGGACAAGATTAATTATTGTGAGGGGTTTATGGAAACATGGTAAAATTATAAATGGAACATTAAAGTGTTAAAAGAAAATGAAAGACCAATTTCCTGAAATCTTCCAAGAAAACACTAGGTTTCTACTTTCCGAGGATGGAAAGTACACGGATGGGGTGAATGTAGCACCACTAGTTTCTAGTACATGATCCTCTTTTCCTGATGTTTGAATTTGTATAATTATTTCATTATATATTCACATGTTATAGGGGCTTTGGTTTGACATAGAGGAATTTATGGATTTGAACATTTATTTCCTGGTTATTACAAACTATTCATTATCACTGAGAAACCATGAAAGGGATGACAATGGGAATTTCTTAGCCTCATAGTTCAGGAATGACTTTTCTAATACATGCAAGTGCCAAGAAGAAACCATGCTTCCTGGAACATAAAGAAAAATCATGTGGATCCTAAAGTATCTCCTTATGATAAATCTATTTAAACATAGGTTTCTAGGGACACCATATAAAAAAATATGGAATCATCTACCATTTTTCTTGTGTTTGTAGAAATTATAGAGTACTTCTTAATCCGGGAGTCTAAGGTGGATTCCCACATAATGTTTGAAAGACCGCTATGAGTTGATCTGAATAAAGATATAGCCTTTCAGAATGATAAATAGAATTGAATTTTGATATGTGGTTTCAATTGGGGGAAAATCCTGGAGTAACATGTGATTACCTAGAATAAGATGGCATATCACTTTGAGGATTACATGAAGAAAAATCCATAAATGGAGGACAACTCAATCGATTGGTGATTATTGAAAGTAAATAATTACATTATTTTAAAAAATTTCTTGAATGGACTAATTATTTTTATGAGGTTTTATATTTTTTATATCATAAATTGTTCAAGTTTCCAACTTTTTCCATAAAAATATCTTCAAAAATAAAAATATAATTTTTCTAGATGGCATGGTTTATCTAACCATTTGAGGTGTGTGTTGGAGTTGGTGTCCAAGGATAAACTATTTTTAATTTTATTACATGTATATTTTATGTATTTAATATTATTAAAACAAATTATTACATATGGTTTATTATTATGTATGACTCTGATGTAAGAATTCAGAAAGAGAATATGTCACATTGACAGGGTTAAAACAGTCCCCACTATGATGATAAACTTTATGTGCTATGATCATATTATTAAATAGAGTTATGTGACCAGATAACGTACTATGATGGTACATATAGTATATAATGTTTTATTTGTGAGTACATATAGGAGGATGAGGCTTAATCTCATGATGTTCTCACTTGGTAATTTTCATGATTGGAGATTACAGGAACAAACCCACAGATAAAAATTTCGTGTGCTTTGGTATCACAAAATATTTCTCTTCATGAGCATGTGTAATGGTCGTTAGACTTTAATATTATCATTAATGTATTTCCTTACTCACACACTTTTATTTTGTAAAAATACCATGACATATTATGTTTATAGTGAGGTTGGTAACATTGGGTGCGTCACGATTGATATTTCATTAATGGATAATTCAAGGAAAGATTTTTCTCTTCCATATTTAAGGAAATTGATATTTTATACAAATGATTGGAATAGAACCTTCACATTAAACCCCATTAACATAGTGAAATGAAATGTTTATTTCTGATATTAATTGAATGACATATCAAGTATATAAGTTATTCAAATAGATGTATAAATTTATTGGGGATATATTGAGACAAAGGGATTAAATTCCATAGTAAGAATTCATATGTGGTTGTCATAGTTGCGACACTATGTTGTTTATCTTTGGTTACATTAACTTTTGTTAGATAGTAATCTTCGACCTTTGGTAAGATAACCTAATTCCAAGAAGAAATAATACTATAGGGTCACACACTAATATTTTATCATTATCATGATGAAATTATAATTAAATGTAATTAATTGAATAAATATAATTCTCCAAACCATGTGATATTTTTATTCACATTTTATCAATCACAAATGTTTATTGATAAATTAAATATTTATTCGATAGTTTTACAAATTCTAGAGGAGTTTGAATAGGTGATGACCAATTCTGGTGACAAATATTAATTAATATGACAGTTGAAAAATATTTATTATTGTGAAAGTTTCCGCAAACCAGAAAATAACAACAACAACAATATTATTTTATGGAACAGTGTTTTTTAAAGATTGTTATATTATTTAAGGGATGATATGAAATTAAATAATTAATTTATCCTAAACCCCAACTTTACAAATATACCATTTTGTTGATTGTGTTTTGAATCCAAAAAAACTTAAACCTGAGAATCACTATGCACAATGAAAATCTATATCAACTCCACTATTATATATTCCTGTCAATAATGAGAAACAAAAGAGATCTCCCTTTAAAATAAAAGTGTGAATGGTCAACATGAATAACACATGACAATAGAATCAACATAGTAGAACCTATAGATAGATTGAAATTTCTTGGAGATCAAAGGAACAATTGTGGATCATCTCTTGAGGGATTATACCCATAGATCCTCCCAGTGCAATGATGGAATCCTAAAAGGATCTTTTCAGATGATTTAAATCTAAATCAAAGGTAAATTTATCATATTAGGTATTAATTTCTCCCAATATTAATTAAATTACATATAAATTTTCTATGCAATATCCTCTATCGTTGTTTTGGGCAACTCAATACTGAATGAAAAATTAATATATCACCCACCACTAGATGATTTCACTTCACCTGAATAATTTATGCATTTTACAAGAGTTTCATGTTTAAATTTATAATTATTTAATTTTTTTATCCATATGAAATCGTGGTTGAATTTTCATTTATATCATTTTTTATTTAATCCATTTTGAATTTATATTTTATTGACAAATTAATCATGGTTTCTCATTGTTTTTTTCTTATATATTTATGAATAAATGAATAATCGTCAGAGATTCCACTGATAATTTCCAAATTATTGGAATATATGATAGGTTTAAAAAAGTGTAGCTAAAATACATGCCATGTACCTTAATATGCTGCACATAGATGTGACGCAAGATACAAGTAATACCAAAGAGTTAGTATATGTATTGTATTCTACATGTTGACTGAACAACTATGGACACGATACGTCAGATTAAATAGAGTTTATATTGTTCATTTTCAATGTATCCTATATGGGTTAGTGGAAAAAATCATGAAATCCATGTTTTCACTAAACATAGTCAAACCATTTGAGCCTGAAAAACTATAAATTTTTTGATGCACACGACGTTTAAGCGGTGTAAACAATTTGAAATTAATCATATATCACTTATGAGATACACAATGAGTTCTCATTATAATTATCTAGATAAATGAAATTAGATATATATGATGTGTGGCATGCGTCACATGTCCTCCAGTCTCACACATACGAACAGACCTAGTGTTTACTATTGTTTCACAGATATGTAGTATTCAGAACATATGACAATGAACTAGATTGTACTAGTTGTTTAATTCACTGACATAGACATCAAGGACCCATTCATGTGTCTTGAGAACATGAAAAGTGGAACACATGATGTGTTGCTAATTAGTAAATTCCTTGTATTTCATCCAGGTTACATACCGAAGCCCTAGGCGTGTACCCTAGATACACAACTATTGAGATACCCTATGTGTTACTTGATAGAACATTCCATTTAGTCTCGCAAAAAATTCATATCATTTATTTATATGAAAATTAAAAACAGTAGCACTAAAACCTTATTTTATAGATTGTAATTATTTGTGTTTGATAATTTAAAAATGGTTTTAATGAATTTTAAATGTTCAATTAGTATATAGTAATAAAACAATATATTTTGGTTAGGCCATTTATTTTTCATGAATTCCATAAATTATGGGTATCTCTAAATTTATTGCATAAAGTCATTTGGATGGAATGTAATTAAATAATTAATCCATGAAAATTCATCTTAATAATAAATAATGAATAGAAATGAATTTCGACTAGTTCAATTTTTCATTTATATTACATGTATAACTATTCATGATCTAGACCATGACCATTATATGTTTTTCATTTTTTACATTAATTTAGTTCATGGTTTTAAATTTATTTATTATTAAATTTAACTTGATGGTTGGGGAGTAATCCCACCATCAAATATTATATTCTACCCATCTGTCTAAGGATATTTATGTAATCCCCATTTAACTTATCATTAGTTCCCCTCACCAAAGTGTGTGTTATAAATAATTTTAACTAATGGAGTTTTTCAAGGTTAATGGAGGTTGTTTAAGACGAATTCATAAGGATTCCAACCTAAGTGATACACATAAGGACATGTGGAATACTGTAACTCATGAAAATACTGAAAAGAATAGTTATTTTACCTTGATCATAAGTTAATTATATTTATTGACCTTAAATCAACCATTATATTTTTCTGATGAATGAGACATTTATATAATTACGTATTTTTGTCTATGCATTATTTAAATTATTGGATGGATGACCAAGATCCCATAAATGATTGAATTAATGTGAAAATATGTTATTTAAATTAATATATTATATGGAAATGTTTTATCTTTCATAGTTAATTAATTAAGTAATATCCACTTAATATTAACAAGACAAGTAAATGGTTAAATAAGATTACATTATTGCATAATAAACTAAAATCTCTTAAATATATGTTAAGCCACACATGGTCTTCAATCACAAGGTTTGGAATAAAATACTTCGAACTAATTGTTTGACCAACCCTCACTTGGACACTTACTTTTAACATGGATTTCTTATTAAGGTTATAGGTTAAATTAACCAGATTACATAAAGATAAGTAGAACTAACTAGACATTATATAACAGAGAGGAAATTGTTAATGAAATCCAAGTTAGGATTTAGGATAAGAGAGTTCACTCAATGGATAGAAGAGATACAATCCAATAGTTAGCAATGTCCTGCCTACCTAAATACCTTCAATCATCTTGAAAACCCCACATTAGGTTATGGTATGGGGAATATAGATTCATGCATCTTGAATGTCCTAGAAACTATTCATTCAATGTCAAATGGTGATGGCTATTGAGACATGATAAAATAGAGGGATATTTAATAAAAATTAATTAAGTAATTATTTATCACTAAATTTTGTAATCAATAATAATAATAATAATATGTACTTTTAATTATATAATAAAATGAAATTTTTTTCATCCACACTATCTCTTCAACCTATATTATAGAAATACAATCTATTTAATTGAATTATCTTATTGGAGGTTTTCAAATTCCTTCATTTTGTTTTACAACATGAGTAGAATTATTTAATGCTATAATCATAACTTCTTGATACGCTTCCACATGAGGTGATTGATGAAGAGTTCCTCGCATATAAATAATATTTGAGTGATGTGGTATACATTTATTTTCTAATTCCTTTATCCATGACAAGTTAACTCATGACGTCTCACCAAAACACGGGTTTGTATAGCATGGTTGAGAACTTCCACGACCTTTACGGGGAGATATCTACATAGGAATAGTTTGAGATTTGTAAAGTTATATTTTAGAGAAATAGTAGAGATGTTTCTCTAGATAGGTTATACATAGTCATGATCATTGGATACATTGAAAAACTAGAGGTTATAGGGTTTAAAATCCCCAATGAACTAGCCACTGATATCATTCTTGCATCACTCTATAGGATATTCTCTATCTTTCTTTTAATTTTTTATATAAACAACATGGAGATGTGTTTTCCAGATATTTTTTCTCTTATGTTCCATGTAGATAATGAAACAAACCATGAAATCATATTGATACTTATTGTCAACAGATAGAATTAGAAAGAAAAGAGATTTAAGACAAAATCTTATTCATGGAATTCCAAGAAGATGCATATCAAGGGGAAATAAAAGTAAAATGATTATGTTTGTTTCTACAGTGGAAATAAGTTCCACCAAAAGAAAAAATTACCTAGACAAATAATCAAGGGGATGATTATGGTGCATTCGTAATAGATTGAAATTTATATGTTTCTAAAATTAGTTATTAAAAGTACTTGAATTTACATTTAAATATAGAAAGTAGGTATATTCCGAAATATTAACTAATATGAGGTAGATCTAAGAGAATCATACCAAGCTAAACATGATACTATAGCTATAGGGGACTCTCACCTGATATTATTGACTGGAATGAGAGGTTTTTATGGGTTGTTACTGTGTTCCTTCAGTTAAAAAAGATTATTTCTTTACCTAGACCTGATAAAGATGGTTCTATATTTATGTTAAGAAATATATTTTGATTATTTTATAATGATATAATTTTTTATGGTAAAGTGAATTTAAATAATGGTATTTATTTTTTAGACTACATGAACCAAATAATGTAAATGGATAATTAAAATATATAAAAAACTCATACCACACCCATCTATTGCATCACAAGCCTGGTTATGTAAAAATCATTCTAGAATAAATTATTCCAAGATGGATATTTCAATTCTTCTGAGCTAAAACAACTTGATATATGCCATGCCTCATTACTAATAAAAATGATCCAAGCGTCGTTTACTATAAAAGGTGAAAGGGATACAGATCATCTTTAATTTTTTCTAAAATACATGTGTGGACCATTTCTTATTCAGGTAAGGTGTGGTAACTCATGGATTATAATTTTATTGACGATTTTAGTAGATATGGATATGTCTACATAATGATGTATATGTTGGATTCTTCTGATATATTCAAAAATAAAATAACCAATTTAAGGACACTTTTGGTAAGAAGATTATTAAACTCTTCTCAGATCATGGTGTAGTTTATCTTAATCAAAACATCATTGGTTACTTATATGAGATTGGGATTCTATCTCAAAACATTTCTCCTTATACAACTCAATGAAATGGTGTAAGTAAAAAGTGTAACTAGATATTTCTATGCACGATGAGATCAATGAATAATCATATGAGTTATCTATTACATCATTAAGAATACTTGTTACACACTTTAGCACACATAAAAAACCAACTTCCAAATAAAATAGTAGATGGAATACCATATCATTTAAGGAATATAAAGATTATTATATTTTCATACATATTTGTGTGGGGTTGCGAAACAGTTTTAAGTCCTCTTTAGGTAACAAACCTACACCCTAAGTCACAAAGTGTACCGTTATAGGATACCCTAGAGAAATAAGGGTATATTACCTATATGAACCCTATGAAACATTTGATCATGAAAAGAAATTATATATTCATTTATAGGTAGGACACATCTAAAAGTTATATTTGTAGAGAGATATAATTATTTTAAGTTGAGGTTCATGGTACACTATAGATCAAATTGGAATATATTCCAAAATCACCATGGAAGAAGAAACCTTTCCAAACAAACATGTACTATGTAGAAGTTCAAGAGATGACAGAGAACCAAAATGGTATTGTTATCAAGTCAATGTGAATGGTGACCCATTATTAGTTAATAATAATCGTTCTTTAACCAACAAGGAATTAGTAATTAGAACACATTTTTTCCATGTAGTAAGAAACCGTAAATTATGAAATTGGGTCCACAAAACCAATCAATTTATATATTGTGGTATATAATCTAGTGGAAATAAAGCCTATTGGTTGAAAATAGGAATTTAAGAAGAAAATGGAAATGGAAATAAAATTCAGCAGCTAATATGGGCGACTAGTTGCAAAAGGGTTTAAACAACGTTAATTCATTGACTATAAATAAACTTTTTAACTAGTTGCAATATTAAAATCCATCCAAATTCTATCTTCCATTATATCTTACTGTGAACTTGATATTTGGAAAATGGATATCAAAATATCCTTCCATAATTGGATCATTTAGAAAGATGTATATATGAAATAACCCGAAGAGTGAGTAACTCCAATGGAATCCAACAAGATATAAAAAAATCATTTATATATTAAGAAATGAATCCGGGTTATGGAAAATTCATTTTGATGAAGACGTAACAGAATTTGGATTTAGAATTAAAAAAATATGATAGTTGTTCCAAAAAATACTTTAGTGTGAGTGCATTTGTTTTCTTAAGAGTATATTTTTATCAAATGTTACTTGTTGGAAAGGAAATACCAGTGTTACAGTTCGTTAAGGAATTTTTGAATAAATTATTATCCCCGAAAGACGTGCTCAAGGAATTATATATTCGTGGGATCAAGATCTATCATGATAGAATTTAAAGGATTACTAGAAAAATTAAAATAATATAAATTTATAATACAATGAATAGATTCAGTATAAAACAATATAAGAGGGAATAGTTTAGAGAATCACATGGAATTCATCTTTCCTGGAAGAAGTATCCTCAAACAAATGGGGAATGAACTATAATGACAAGGATTCTATAGGAATAAACCATTGGGTTAGTTATTCATGTTTTGCTATGTACCATTCTAGATGTTTTCTATATAGTAAAGATGGTAAAAAGATATCAAGCTGACCCAGGTGACCACCATTGGATGGCAGTAAACACTATCCTAATGTATATGATGCACACTAAGGATATATACCTTGTTTATGGAGGAGATGATGAATTAGTCATTAGAGGATATGAAAATTCTATTTTCCTAACAGATCATGTTCACATGATGTCACAAACGATATACACGTTCAGTTTGAATGAAGGTACTATTAGTTGGAAGAGCTCAAAGGTGGTTATGGACATAGATTCCACAGTAGAGTCCATGTATATTGTGTCTTGTATTGTAGGTAAACATGAAGTATAGATGTGAAATGACTTCTAGGATATTGACATAGTTCCCAGATTTAAATTAATTATTACACTTTGTTGTGATAATACTGCAAATGTGATTCTCACAAAATATTCAATGTCATATTAGTGTAACAAGAACATACTTCAAAAGTATTATCCCTTGAGTGATTTTCCTCAGATAGGTAAGGTAATAGTGATACGTATTTCCATGGAAGCTAACATGATGGAACCCTTTACTAAGTCCTTATCTCATTGGAATCAAGATTATCATGTCAGGACTAGTAGACTACATGTCGTAGGCTTTTGGCTCAAGTCCAAGATGGAGTTTTTTGACTTGATTTCATAGGACCAAGTGTTTAAACATTGATTTCATATATACCCTAGGTATTGAAAATTAATAAATCTTATTATTATGTATTCTTTTTATTCTACATGACTCTAATGTAATATTTTTATAGAGTATTAATCACATTGATAAGGTCTTAGTTGTTCCCCTTTATGATGAGAACCACACAGTGTCCTGAAAATATTTTTAAATATAGTTTTGTGGTAGGATAATGTACTATTTTGGAACACATAATATATATAATATCAAGTGCGATTACACATATGCCGATGAGGATTCTTCTTAAGAAGTTCACACATGATAATATTTATGATGAGAGATTAGAAGAACAGACCAAGCAGAAGAAATTCTACATCTCTTGATGTCATAGAATATTGCAATCTGTAACCATTTATAATGGTTCTTTGACTTTTATATCATCATTAGTTCTTTGCAGGACACACCCAATTATATTTTCTGAAAAAAAACATTTACTCTATATTTTCATGGTGAGGTAGGGGAAGTTGGGTGTATCATGATTGAAATTCCATTATTGGACAAGTCGATGATGGATTTTTACCACCAATAATTATAGAAGTGGAAATATGGTACCTTTTATTAGAATAGATCCTTCAAATTAAATATAATGACCGTGTAGAAATGGGGCATTTATTTCTGATTTTCAATGAAAGACATATCAAGAATATATGTTGGTGAAACAATGTGGAACCTTATTGATGATATATTGTGAAAAATGGATTATATTATATAGTGATCATTCATAAGTCATTATTGTCATTATAGCAAAAATTTATTTCTCTTGGGTTACATGCCTTATTTCTAGACAATAATATTAGACTTTAAGAAATCCCACCTAATGCAATTGAGAAAATATCTATAGGGTCAAACACTAAGTGTTTCTAATGATCTTTAAAAAATATAGTTTAATATAATTAATTTAAATAATATTATTTCCAATACCGAGGAATAATTTTATTCTCATTTTATATATCTAAAAATTTTACGGACAAATGAAATACATCAACTAAATATTTATTCAGGAGTTTAATAAATTATAGATGAGTTAAAATGGACCGAGACCAAGTTCGGTGAAAAATATTAATTAACAAGATAGTTAAATAATAATTTTTATTGAAAATTTTGACTCTAGCCACAAGAAAAGTATTATTATTATTATCTAGAATGGGGTTTTTTGAGTGTTTTTATATTTTTTAGGGCCTACGTGAAATTAAAAAATTATTTTAATATAAACCATAACCCTATAAATATAAAATCAGGTCTATTGTGTTTTTCATCCAGAAAAACAAAAAATTGAGAATCGATGCAATTAAAGAACTCTCTAAAGACTCTTACTTTCTCTCTTCCTCTCAATAATAAGAAACAGAAGATATCTCCTTTCAATATTGTAGGATGGGTAATCAAAAAAATAATGAAATATGATTTAATCACCATGCAAGCACCCATAGATTGATTAGTGTTGCTCAAAGATCAAAGGAACACATGTGGATCACCACTAGTGGGATTATTTCCATTGATCCTCATAGAATAATAAAGGAAACAGAAAATGGTATTTTTAAACAATCGATATCTACATCGATGAAAAAAAATCAAAGATCATGTATTCGTTTTTTACAACATTAAATAAATTAATTATTAATTTGACATGAAATATCATTTATTTATGTTTTGAGAAACATAATAGGAAAGTATGTTTTAATATATCTCCCTCTTATGCTCTCTTCATCTATTCCCACATCCTTAACTATGACATTCAGATAGTATCATTACATAGTTTTCGAAACCAAACATCTTAACCATGTAGTGTATAGTCTGACCACCTTAAATGGTAGATATAATCCAAGTAAAATACTTAATATTCCATTTTTCTGAAGGATTGAGTGATGATCCCCATTGATCTAGGTGAGATCCTTAGAAAAATCAAAGTGCATTAGAGGACCCGATTCACTAGTAATCAACTATTCCTACCCATTATTCTTAAATCCATAATAATTCTCTCTCTCCTATAAAACCATATATCTAGTATGTTATGGATAGATATATGTGTTATCAATGGTTTTATGATTAATTAGTTTTTGGATCTAGTGAAGGGAACTTGGGTTGGGATCAGATTTTGATATTTTATAGTGCTATTCTTCTTTATTGGATACATTTTGAAGTAAATTGGTTCTATCTAAATTCCAAGTGATTTAGAAATTTAATTCCTATGTTTAATTAAATTAATTTATTGAACTGGTTTTGATGTTATTGGGTGATTATTTTTGGGAAACATATTTTTGGTTATGGCATTGACAATGATGAAATTGTGGGAATTGATTGGTTTTTAGAAAGTTATTTTGTTATAATTTAAAATGAAGATGTAAAGTTTCTGTACAGTTTTATTAATGTTAATTGGTTTCTGAAATAATTAAAATAAGGAAATGGTTTTATGTTAAATGGTTTTGTTTGGGAATTGGGTTCAGGTAAATGGAATGGCATTATTTGGGGATAATTAGTTTGGTATGTGTTGTGTGGGATGGATTAGGATTAGGAAGTTGCACCATCAATGTGGGAGAGAGTTTGGATGTGAAGTTAAACCATCAATGGTAACACAAAGCTTGAGTTTGTGAGGAAATTTAATCCTTATGCCAATTAAATTGTGAAATAGTTTAATGATTTTATTTTACTTCATGCCTCGGAAAATTATTTATGGCTTTGTTATAAACTATTTCCTTCTACTTAAAACTATTTTATACAAATTGAGTTTATATTTTTTTCTTTTTGGACTGAGATGGAATGTCATTGGGGAAATACTACTGAGATTAGACCCACCCCTCCCATAGAACTCTTGTAAATTTGAATGTGCTATCTATCAAGATAGAGATTAATGAAATTTATCTCGATTTTTTAGTTATCCTTCATTATCTTGTGGTATTAAAATGTGGATTTAGATGTTATAGAGGGTTGAGTGTTTCTAGTTGATGTCACTTGGGTGTTTTGAGTTTTTGTTATTTTCATTTTCTTTGTGTATAAACATTGATTTTTTATTTTACTTTGACATCATTTATTGGTTTGGTTATATTTTGAGTTTTATTTTTTAGTCATACACCGTATGTATTTTTATTTGGATATTTCTTATATAGTTTAAACGTTTAATATTTAAATGGAAAATAATCTCTCAATTTTCCTTGAGGCCCTAGTCATTTATTTCCAGCCTTTGGTGTATCGTGGATGTTACTTAAGGGATAATAGTTAAACCACCTCTTCTCAAGGCCATAAGGAGGGTAATGATGTTTCATTCTTGGAAAAGAACATTTTATGTACTAGAATTGTGGGTCTTATAGTGTTTTTGGGTTGTTGGTGTGGGCATAGAATAAGAGTTAAATTCCATATTGTGATTGATGGGAATTTCTAGAAGGTTTTGGTAAAATATTGAGGTATGCTTTGTAGAATTGTTTGGAAGGGGAAACCTTCATCTAGGATATTGGGTTTCTCTTTTTGTAAAATGGAGTTTTATTGTAGGATGTTGAAGGGGAATCAATCGTTTATTTATCTTTGGAATTTCATCAAATAGGTTATCTGCATGGCGTTGAGCTTTCCTTACACTTGAACAATGTAGCCGCACAAGTGGTTAAATCATCATCATAGTCGACCATCAATATCCATATAAGCCTGCAAAAAATTAAAAATATCTTTCCATGTCAATTATACAATGGACACATGGAAAAATCACCATGTACCCTCCCTTGATTGTAGTAGTCTATGATCTTGGAATTACAATAGCTTGCAACCTCTATTTTAACCAACCAAGCCTCAATGTTTAAAATTTATTGAATACTTTGATATTCATCTAAAACATAAAACTATACCTACAATATGAGTAGATCTAGCCTAAAAAACATGACTTATTTTACATAAGAATATATCATAATCTCTAGGAGTTTGAAATTGAAGGTCTGCATTTGACCTTCAATATGTATGAAGTAGGAGTGATTGAAAAACCCTTCATTAAAAACACCCATCTATGAGCAAATAGAAAGTATAGACCCATATTCCCTTTGAGTGTACCATAGTAATGATATTAGGGGATTACAGTCATCATGTCTTGGGAAAATGATTTGATCCTAAACTGGGAATTAAAAAATGACCCCATATTTAGCCGCCCTCCTTTTTAGAAACTGACTATCCATGAATTGTTCCCCACATATTACCTAGATCATATAGAAGGTATAAAATTGAAGCCAATAAAGAGTTGAGAAACCAAGAAAAAATGGAACATTGTTGAACCAATATGAGGTCTGATATAATAGAAAATAGTATAGGACATAATAGATTTATCATGGTTTGGCTAGTATGATTGTACCCTTAACAAAAATACCACACTAACATATCATTTATAAAATTATCAAATAAAAAACAATAAAAAAATAAACACTATGGGAACCATGTGAAATCTATAGAAATACCCCTCAACAATGGTTGATCTCTATATACAAAATTTTTATCACCCTTTTTCGTAAAAAAAGTGCTCGAGAAACTCTCAAAAAATGTTCACACAAATTAAGCCCTATTTATTGGGTAACTATGATCTGAAAGACCACTGAGATTCGATATTGATTTTAATTACTAAAAAAAATCGATAAAATGGAAGGTAGAAGATAATAAATCCCTAACAACCTGAGAAAATAGTGCAATAGAAAAAAATTCATAAATGTAAAATTATAATGTCGTATAAAGGTAATGAAATGAAATTTTTGGAGGAAAATATATAAACACTATGTCAAGGGAACTAGAATTTCCCCAATAATGTAAATTGGCCAAAGGGGTATTGACATAATACTATTGAATTGAACATAAGAATACAACATATGGATCATATAAGGATAATACTAAGAATACCATGTAAGTGTAATCATAAGTGGTAATAATCTACATAAGGGAAAGACTTACACTATTTAAGGAAAATGAAAACAACTTCCAAGAAATATAATTTTCACTTGAGCCTTACATAAATGCAAGAGATCCATGTGTGGGTATTTCCAAAGATGTATATGGGTATGACAAACTATACAGAGGCCATGTAAGGGATACCATAATCCTATATAATGATAAAAATAACAACAAATAAAGGTAGAAAATGATAAAAATAAAGAAAAGGCTTGAAAAACATAGAATGTCGTAGTCATATAATAATATTAATAATTTTAGTATTTTGAATTCAAATATAAAAATAAATAAAAAGATTGGTTTTACATAGAAAAAATTAACATGCAAAAACCAAAAAATCTCTACGAGTTTGAAAAGAAAATAAAAGAAAAGAAAAGTATAATGTTCTTTCACCAAAATGTTATTCAAGTGGAACAATGTTTAAAAAATCTAAACAATGCATGAAATAATATAAATCTACAATTAGTAAAACTATTAGTTGTGTTTTCGTCTGTGTGTAAATTAGTGACACAAATCATTCAATTTTTAATATTTGATTATATGGGGTTCATGGGTAGTTTTGACATTAAATTCCACAATAAAATGTTATATTTTTATGAATGTCATTGTATTTATGTATTTAACATGTTTTTATAGGAACAACACAATTGTATTAAGGAGAATTGATAGAAGTTATCATGTCCTAGAGGTTTTAGAGGAAATATAAAAGAATTTGGACTCTTTTCTTACTGAGCACACTTTTAACTAAATCATAAAAACTATGCACCTAAGACCAAGAATCCAAGTGATAAAAAATATACTGAGATAATACGTTCACCATGGTTGACCAAAATGAGAGGGACCACCCAAAATATGTGAAATCCAAAATTTGTGGTGATAGAAGCATGTATACAGTCTACACATTGTTACCTAAACAGTGCGCCTCTCCCAATGAAACACATGACATAAAAATATATAGAAGGAATGATAGTGATGGTTGGAACATGGTTTATCAAACTGTCAACATTAAACGTGTGTCTTGGGTCTTCTTTCCAACCACCCCAATTATGATGAAAACCACTCATAAACCTAGTTTTTCAATCCTCTAACCAAATATAGATGTTGAGGTTCACCTAATTATTCCTCTAATACCATTTTTGGAGAATATTAATTTTTTTGGAGATCCATATTGGAGGAACGAAGTTCATGAAACCTATATGAAGGGAGTTCAAATTCATTTATTAAGGTCACATGTATTTTATTATTTTTTTCCTTTTATTGTAATGATCTATAACTTTAAGAAGATATTTTTTTTGTCATTTATATCAAGTGAAGATAATTTACACATTTCATTGGGGTTGTCGATGAAAACTAATAATCATTTGGGTTTTTTGAATTATTGTTGTGTACTTCTATCATTCATATATTTTAAACAAAATTTATTATTTTATTTTATTTTATTTTATTTGATATGTCATATTCCTCCATGAATGATATATCTAGAGATTTATGAAGGAATTTTATTGAATATTATTATGATAATTGTGTGTACTCATTGTCATCTCGGTTTTTTTTCATAATTTTTTGGAAATTATTTATTGAATCATGAAGTTTATTTTCAATATTTTAATTTAAATCAACCAGACCAAGGTACTATTAATATAATAAAATCATAGTGGTGAGAATATATTGGGAAACAATTTCACACATGATAACAAGGGTATAATAATCTCTATTCAAGGCCAAAACTCTAACACATCTTCATCATTAAGTTAAAAACCCAACTTTATTATTTCTATTAACGATGACATAAAACCTTAAGAACAAGAATCAGGTTTGTTTAAAGAAATATTCCTTGACATAATTAATTGACTATTAAAATAATTGACATAATCATTCAAATTGGAAAAAATACATGTTTTTCCCATGGATCTCCCAAATATATCCCATATACCAAATGTTGAATTCAGAATCATTTGGGCTGACTGAAATTAACTAGTCAGGAAGAGTGAAACCAATGTCTAGTTTAATTTTACAGGAGAAAAATTGTAATTATGTATTATTAATTGATTTTGGTTTAATCAATTTTTTAATAAAATGAAAAATTATGAATTTTTTTATTGATCCCATTTTGTTTTTTTTCTGCTTTTTTTTCAATTACAATTGTTTTGATTTTTAGGATTCTTCTAGATTTTCTCATATAAGTCACTTGCTTAATTATTACACGACTTCCTAATAATAACATAGACTCCAATATTATCTTGAAATAAAACTTATACTATCATGTGGATGATGATCAGTCCTCGGGGAATGAATACCAAACATTCTTATGTTAAACATAGAAATCAAAGATCCAGCTATTTTCCATGGTGTTGGACAAAATATTTCATCATAATATAGGATGAATTATAAATTTACACATTCGAGGTGGTGAGGGATAAAAAATTACTACCTATGTTAATTCCAATGTATGCACCACTAAACCAACAGACATGACATTAACTTGTGTTGGGATATGTCCCACCAGAATAAAAACAATATATGTTGAAAGTTTATCATTTAAATCTACTACACGGTGAACACTCATGGGGAAGGGTTTACCCTTATTTCGTGGGGATGAATCAAGAATTATTTTACCACCCATTCAGGATAATGTTTTTTGAAATCAAACTCACTATAATACAACCCATTCAAAATATAGCGAAATTTGGGGACTATTTTTGGGAAGACCCAAATTATCACCTTTCCAATTTACTGGATATTTATAACATATTCCATTAAAATGGAATTTTTGAGGACCAAATTATGTTTTATCCATTACCATTATCATTAATAGAAATTTCCATGAACTAGATTAAGGTATTTCCTTAGTTCTAGATTCATAAATGTGAATCCCTTTGTCAATCACTCTTAGCAAAGTACTTTCCTCGATATAAGGCTATAATGTTAATAAATGATATATAAAATTTCCAAAATAATTAAAGTAAATAACTCTATGAGTCATGGGAATGATTCTTGGAGATGCAGAAAAAGTTTCAACACCATGGAGTCCATTATTTATACATGTACAAAACATATATAGAAGACTAACTTTGAGCACCAAATCAGTAGGGGAGATACCAATCCACAGAATGATTCTGAGTGAAGTTCATGAAGAACTATTTCAATTATTGGAGGAAATTTCAGCTAACAGATTCCAATGAAATAGTGAATGTGGCCTGTACAAAAGGGTTATGAATAATTCCAATGAAACTAGCATACTAGTTTTCCAAATTGATGTTATATCAAATAAATCTTATGTTATCTATGTTAATTCTATTTCACATGTTAAATCTCTATAAAATACAACATGTATTGAATGTGTTGAAAACCATTCTGTGGAGGAGTGTCTAACTAGAAGTGATGAACCATATACTAGTGAAGTGAGTTTTATCTACAAAAAATATTTAATATATAAGTTTAATTAATAACAAACCCCTTTTTGATAACATAATTCCAATTATGGTTAGCATAAACCGAAAATAGGTTACTAGATAGGGAATCAAATACCTCATGGGTACACCCAACCATGATATAGTATTTCATACATATCTCAACAATAAGATAATAAATATCATAAAGAATAATAAAAATTACAAAAAGTGTATCAAAACCACCATATAGTGAATCCCCCTCCCACAATAGTAAGAACATGATAAAATGTGATTGCACCAAGAGCCAAAATATAATCTAGAAGAGATGATGTGAATTTTTTTATCTATTATTGAAACCAAATATCAGAATCAGCATGACACTTTCTAAATCATTAAGAAAAATATTTGGAATCCTACCAATCATTTTTCATCAATATATAGTGATAATCTACCATGTCATAATGAAACCCCAGAGATGAATCCATGGATAAAACATGGGGAGCAGTATAGTGTTTACACAACCATACCTAGAAAAAAAAATGTATTAGATGAATTGAAGTGTGATGTAACTCTACCATAAGCAGAAGAAGCAGTTAAACCAGATGTAGCATCATCAAAAAAATAAAATCAATGGGGAGGTAGGTAATTCTACAAAAATATAAGGAAGCGGTAAATATGTATGAACCACATTTTCCCCTTTCATAGCTTATAAAGCTAATAAAGTTGGAAAAATAATTTTTGAAATTTATGGAGGTGTTACATAAGATCTAGATCGACATCCCATTTTTCCATGGCATTGATTCAACTACACTTATATGAAATGTTTATAAAGTAATATCTTTCTAATAAATTAATGATGGAGAATTTTCGTACCATTTTCCACAATAAAAAGTGCTCCATTCCATAAAAGTTTTATGATATGAGAATATTTCCCACCCCAATCCCTATCAAAACATGAGAATTCACTAGGGTTATTTATTATTGGGAATCTAGTCTCAATTTGATTACAATTGATGTATATATGTAATTAGGACTCAAAGAGTTAAATAGCACCCAATGTAATGAATTCTACAAAAAAGAATCACCTCTATAACATGAAGACTATTTCCCTATATTTATACTGGAATTTTTTTGGGATGCCTAAAAGTTCAAATGGGTTGTACCGAGCCATATAAATGGAAGAGAAATAAATAATTTTAGCTTGGTGATGAATACAAATAGGTTCACTATATTTCCAACCAAGGAGGTCATCACATATAGTGGGAAGTATCTCTAGATATCTTGGAATGAGAGAAGACTGGGCCCTTGGCTCCTATTTTTTTAAAGGACCAACAACTGTAATTGAATCCTCTATCCTCATCTTTAATGTAAAATTATTTGGGTGACATGTAAATGTTTTGTTTATTCTCAAATCCACTCTCAGAAATGATCAAGAAGTTTAACTTTTTCAAGTTATGAATAGATACAAAAAATCCATTGGATGGATAGTGGATGATATTAAGGGGATCAACCTTATAGTTTGGACCCATATGTTGTTTTTGGAAGAAGGGACCAAGAAAAATAAATCACCACAATGATGTTTGAACCCTACTATGAAGTAAGTGGTTAAAAATAAATTAATTAAACTATTGGATTTTAGAATTGTCTATGTGATCTCAGATAGACCATGTGTGAGACCTTTATAAGATTTTCCAATGACAAGAGGTTTTATAATGAATTCAAATGAGAAAAACGAACTCATTCCCATCTAGATGACCAAAAAATAGACAATTTTTATGGATTATTAGAAGCATAATGACACCACCCAAAAAGACCAGTTTCCACTATCATTCATGGATCAAATTATATAAATACTATTGGGGGACAAATTTTAATATATCTTATAGGACTATTAAGGGTATAATCACAGCTCTATAACCTCTAAATATTAGTAGAAGTTCATGTTCACATGCCCATATGAAATTTTTTCTTATCACATAACAACTTTTGATATGTGTAATTATTGGGATTCTTTATAATGATATATTATTACTATATTTCATGATATCAAGGAGTGAATTGAAGAGGGTTTTTGGATGATTTTTCAATTTATTGGAAGTTAGTAAAAGACTTCATGAAGGGCCTAATGTTATTTTTTGAGAGGTGAAAGAAAACAAATAAGTTTATAAACTAGGAGAAGTTACTTTTTTATGGTACAATAAATTATGTTCTTGAGACATATATTTTCAGGGGAAGGAATTGAGTATAAGCCAGAAAAATTGGAAGTAATATAAAAACATCCTATCCTAAAAGTTTTTTGATCAATTCTGATTTTTTAGGATATGTTTTTTTTATCAATGGGTTGTATGATATTTATCTAAGATTTATCAACCATTGAAGAACCATATAAAAAACTATGCAATCTTAGATTTCGAAGAGCCATGCATAAAATTGTTTCAATTTATAAAAAAATACCGATGGAAGACATGATAAAAGTGGCTCTAAATTTGAATTATATGTTCAATCTCATGTGTGACACAAGTTATTATTCTACATAAGTTTTTTTTCAAAGGTTTTATAATATATTTCATTTAATATATTTTGAAATTCATACTCTAAATGGTACATAAATTAATTACACCAATATAAAAAACTAGATTTTTGTTTTAGTATTTGAATTTGATATATTTCAGTATTATTTTGTGTTGGATAATATGTTTTTATTCCATGATTATGGAACCTTCAAGTACCTTCTCAATAATAATGATTATAAACTGTAGTTTATTCAATGTATACACATAATTAAAGAATTCAATTTAGAAATTTTTGACAAAAATTGGAGTGAGAATCTTCTTTTTCCGAAACTATCTAACTTGGTGTTACCTCATCTTGAAGTGAAAGAGTATAAAGGTATATATGAGGAATTCACTAATGAATGTTTATTTTTAGAAATGATAGACCCTCGACAGTGGATTTCATATATTTCTAATTATTTGGACAATGATGTACCCCATCATGATCTATCATATCAATAAAGAAATTTATTTATATCAAAATTAAAGAACATTTTTTTCGGAGGTTCCATTTTTATTTTTATCTTATAGAGATGTAATAATATATCATTGTGTGCTAGAGTTAGATATTCAAGGGATTTTTCAATTCTATCTTTCTTCTCCATCTAGGGGAAAATAGGGATTAGACCCCCTATTTCCATGTTCTATAATCCAGTTTTTTCTTATCTTTCACAAGCATATCTAGATTTTCATAGCCAAATTTGATAGGTTCCCACACATAGTGAGTGTTGGTCATTGAGAAGTAATACTATAATACCCTATTATAGAAGCGAATGTCTTTGAAATATGGGGAATAAATTTATTGGGTCTATTACCAATGTCATAGAAAAACACCAATATTTGTGTATGTGTGGATTATGTCTCTAAATAGATTGATTTACCTACTATAACCCACAATACAACCATGGTTGTCATTGAGTTTCTTAAGACGTGTATTTTTAGTTGACTTGGAGTCCCTTATGTTATCATCTAGGATATGAGAACTCATTTAAATAACTATATCTTAAGGAATGTTTTGATGAAGTGTGGGGTGATGTATGACAGAGATACACCCTACCATACCCAATTTATTGGTTTAATGGAAGTCTATAATCATGAATATAAGAAATACTTTTGAAGACAATTGGTTATTCAAATAATGACTGGTTCATGAATATTTATGATTTCACATGGGCTTATAGGACAACATATAAGACTTCTTTGTGAATGTGTAATTTTTATTGCTTTATGGTATGAGATGACACTTATTGATATAATTAGATCACAAGGACCACATGGTAGTTAAATATTTAAATTCTAATTTTAAAACCACACATGATAAGTTGAGGTTACAACTATCTAAGATTACAGAGAAGAGGAGGGATACATACAATATTATCAATATCTATAAGGAGAATAAAAATAATGTCCATGACCACATGATCTCATAGAAATAATTTCAACCTGAAGATAAGTTATTTATTTTTTATATATCAGTTAATGATATTTCTAGAAATGTTTAAGACTCAATAGTTCTAACCCTTGAATGTGGTCAATGACTTCCACATCGATGTGTAGGATATTTCTAGATATAATGGAGGAACCTCAAAGATAATGGGTATTCACTGAATATGTACTCTAAGATGGTGGACATAGTGGTAAGTTTCCACCAACACATTTAATGATAGTATGAGGACTTGTTACATTTAGATTATGATTTTTATATATCACTAACAAAAAGGTAACCTAAAATTTCATAAAATTGATTTATTTTTGTTTTTTGGATTATTAGGAGAGTATGTTACTTTATTTCAATTTTTTGGGGGTTTTAGTTATATTTTTTGTAGGAAGTGAAGGGGTTATTATAGAATATTCATGATATAGGTATTATGATTTTTTTATAGAATCTATTTTTTTAGTTTTCAAAATCCTTGTGAAAACATGAATTTCAACACAGGGGAGAAATTTTAATTTCAAAAACTATATGGGAATACAATTTTCAAAAATAGAACTCCCCACATGGGTAGTGTATGGTTTACCAAACTCGGTATTGAATCCATTAAAATGTGAAACAAAATATATAGAACTTTTCACATGGTTATAGCAGAATTTACCAAACAATGTGAACTGACCATACCTGGGTTGTTCACATTCTCATAGCATATGGATGGTTAATGTAAAATTTTCAAAACCATGTGGTACAACCATGAACCATTTTTGAACACCCATATTTTTATATTTATCCATAAAATATAAAAAAACAACACCAAATCATGAACCACCCCAGTCTCATATATGAATATCCCCCTCCCCACTATCCTTTATTCTTCTCACTCACTCCCTTAACATTCTTGCTTTGATATAAAAAATCCCATGGTATGTTCTTATTCATCATCATATTCTTATTTTTCTTCATTGATTATTTGTATCCTTCCTATTTTATTTTGTGTTTATTTTACTATCCCCATTTTACTTATTATATTATTTTCCTTCTAACCATTTTTCATTGTATTATTGAATCCATTATTCCAAAATTATCATTGCACACACATTGCACCATCAATTTTTCAAACACCCCAATTTTCATTTAAATATTTTTGGGAATTTGGGATACCATAATTATTTCATAGGATATTCATATTTCATGTTCAATTATATAAAATTTTCATTAGGTTTTGTGAGATATTGTTATGTTTATTTTCATACTAGATGCATCCCCCAAACCCCTGACCCCTATAATGGCATCCTCCATGTGAGATCGAGGTTATGAATACGAAAACATTTATAGATGTCACATTAAATTCTCCAAAAAATATGAAAATAATTGAGACCATGTCCTGAATAACCAATAGGTCTCTCATGAAAACTAAATTGAGCCTAAAATTTATATACCATTTCATTAAATATGATCTCATGAACTTAATTGATAGAGTTCACCTCATGAATTACATTTTCATTCTTGGATCGAAATATAAATAGATAGTCTGGGAGTTACCAATTAGATTTCAATTCAATGATTAATAAACCATTGATGATAATGGTGAGATTATTTAGAAGGATGTTGTTGTCACATTTCACCTCTAGAAGTTCCGATATATCTATCTTCTTGGGAAATTTTCAAATTTGATTTGGCTATATGTTGAAGATTTTGTGAAAAAAACTAATTATACTATAGACCATATGACTTCGTAACACATGATGGACCATGTAGTTTGGTGTTGAATAACCCCACCATTTCCATCACACATTACCCAAACCAATAATGCCCTTAGATTTTTCAATCTCATCCACTGTATCCTCCATTATGTCCAAAATAAATATTTCACAACCCACTAATATATTTTAGGAAACAAGGAACCACATGGATGGTTTTTTCTATACTATATAATCCCTTATAATCCCATAAACATGGAATTAATCATTATATAGTACCTTATCCATCTTTTTAACAAGTCAAAGGGGGGAATTGTTTAAGGCCCCTATATCTCCCTCAAATAGGAGCATCAAGGGATATATTTTGAGAAGAATTACTTCCTTGTACATGACTCTAAACATCCCATAAATATCACAATGGAAAAAAATATGAGAATTCTTGAGCATAATGGGATGTACTATAGTTTGAAAGGACCTTCAGAGTACACTAATGTTGTGTCTCATGAACCCGCACTACCCGAAGCCTCTCACCACACTATAGTACTTGAAGATTAGTACCACACCTCACTTTATACTACCACAACCCACCCACCCACCCTAGTCATATCCATGCCACCACCCTCTTACTAATCATATTCCACCAACATTATCCCAAAAGACACACCATATGTTAACCCATATATCCAATTAAAATGTGATAAGGATATGAAAGATATGGTCAATTTATAGGTTGAATTTACTTGATTCTAATTGAATGGTGCTAGATTATATGATTTACCTCACCAAATCTTTCACAACCCCATACCTGACCTTCTAACCTCTTATTAAATTCAAGTTTATGATTTTAAACCTTTTGGAACATCAATGACCTCCTCTATATATGAGGATCATACCATAACATTTGGGACCTTGGTAAGCACTTCTTTGATGGGTGTTGCTTATGAAACTGCTCAAACCACTACGGGCATTGATTATGAGATAAATGGGGAATATATGGATTGTGATGAGGCAGGTCAAGAAGTTTTTTCGGACCTCTATATGGGAGGACCTGTCATGGGTTGGTACTAGCATTTTTCTATACTGATGACTATATTTCTTGTCCCTATATCATATACATTCATTTCAATCACATTCCCTTTATTTAACTTTTTTATTGTTTTTTGTTGTCTGTGTTATAGATAAAATTAATTATTCTACTAATATTGGGTACTATGTATTTTTTCACCTACTAATGTTATGTAATAATTACATTAACCTTAATTTTTTATAATATGGAAAATAAGGGACCCCACTTATATGACTTTCATCAAACTCTTTCACCCGATGAGCTTGTGTCAGCCAACAAAATTCCCTTTATCTACAAACATTATTAGAGTATATTATTTTTTAGACTTCTACAAATACATAATTTAATTTTTTTCCACTTCCCACAAATGCATAACCACTACTCACCCTTATCCACCTTATATGATCATATAGAACTATAATCGATCTTATCTGTGTGATTCTGTGTGTGTGGGGGACCCTAATGATTGATTCCCCATTTTGTCAATGTTCTTGTAATTTAAAAGGATGCCATGTTTTTCATAGAGACCATTTAAGGGATTTTATAATGGATGTTTTTTAAATTTTATATATTCTTGTTTTGATAAGATCATCATTGATTTGATCGAGACTAGGAACGTTAAGGATATTTTATTAAATATTCAAATTAAAACATTATATTTAAAGATGAATTTTTGATGGGGTAGTTTAAATTAATGAACCTTGTGAGATTGAAGTCTATTTATTCTTTTAGGTATGTGAAGCTTTTAAATTTTGGATACCATAGACAAGGTTGTTACACTATATTAATTTCATGCTCTCTTGATTTTTTAAGAAATTTAATCAAGTAGGGTCATCATAAAAACATGGTTAACAAAAATTTTAATTTACGTATTTCACTCCAATGGAAATTTTGAGATATCGAAAACATACCCACAATGATAATGATCATTTAAAAAACTTAAAATCTATATTAAGTGATTTTATGTGATATATAAAAGTATTAAATCTTCATTTGGTGTTAATATGAGCTATTTCATATCTTACCCATGTGTGTGTTGAGGTTGAAATAGATAGAGGAGTTTTCTTTTAACTGAAGAAGGAAAATTACATATTAAAAAAGATCTAATTTTGGAAATATGGAAAATTTAAATTGGGTCAACTTTTCTTATTTTATTTGAGCATTGGAATGTATTTAAAGGTTATGTAAAATATTAAATAACTATTCATTTCAATATTAGGTTCATTTGGCCTATCTAATATATGATGTTTCTACCTATTTTTTTGTATCCCCTTTGGAATAATTTTCTATTAAATTTTTTAAGGGTAAACAATTGATCAAGTGTATCAATGTTTTATTCACCTTGTTTCATGGGATGGTTTTACATGAAATTAAACTTTAAAATATCCACTTTGAATGCATGTTTCAGAAGATAGTATATTTCTAACAGTCTTTACATGGTTCTCCAATCCATGCAGAACCACCCCAAAAATGCATATACTAAAATTTGGGGCGACCGAACCATGTGTGTAGTCTGTACATGGTTACCTAAACCACGTTCCTCTAGTCAAGAACCGTGAAAGACAGAACTATTTGGTGGGAATGATATATATGGTTAGTGCAAGGTTTATCCAACATTGCACCTTAACTATGCACTATGGCTCAAAATTCCAACCAGCCACATCTTCACTATAAGAACTAATTTGCCCAATTTTGACCCCTAACCACATAGAGAAATTGGGGTCACCTAATGAATATAATATGAGGATTATTCTCGGATATGAATCTCTTGAGGGCTCTATCACAGAGGAAGGATGATCTTGAAACTCATATAGAGGGAGTTCGATTATTTTTCTAGAGGTTGTTTGAATTTTATTATTTTTCTATTTTCTATAATGAATACCAGTATCAAGAAATGGTTGTCTTTCATCATTTACATAATTTGTGTCTAATTCCCTCCATTTATTGGGGTTGTTTATGGAAATGAAAATGTTTTGGGGTAATTGAATTATTATTGTGTGCATTCATCAATCTTATATTTTGCTCAAAATTTATTTGTGTATTCTTTCATTAATTCACTAGATATGTGGTATCAAAACAAGAATTATATATCTAGGAAAATATTATGGAATTACATAAAATAATCTTTTTACCATTACATGTATTCAACATCATCATTATTTTTGTTGAATTAAGGTTTATATGAAACAGTGATTAGAACAAGAAGTTGTTTTCTATGATTCTAATTAAACTCTACAGAACCAATATGGTTTCACAGACATAAATACCATTGGTTAGATTTTATTATTAACAACATAATAAAAAAGATAATTTTTTTAGTTATTTTAGTTGAATTCCCTAACCAGGACACTTCATCATGATGATGTCAAAAAACAAATTTTTTTATTTCTATTTTTAGTGACTCAAACCCTTAATACCTTCAATTTAGGGCCGGTTTACAAATAAAAAGTCCTTGTTAAAATTATTTTATTATTAAAATAATTTAGTCAAACATTAAAATCAATGAATACCTATGGTTTTCCAATGGATCAAAGCAATACCGACAATATTCTTACTATGGAATTTGGAATAATTAAATTTGGGTTTTTGGATGTAACTTGTTTAGTGGAGAAACACCAATAATCTATCTAGTAAAATGAATCCTAATATCTATATTCAAGGACCTACCCCAAAATACTTATTTTTATAGATATGATTGATATATTGTGAATCACAATGAATTGTAATAAAGGAATTACAATAATTATGTTAATAAATCAAACCCTTAAGAAAAATAACTTCTTAGATTCCTTATGTCAATATAATGCAATGAACCTTAATGGAGGAAGGGACCCCCATTGACTTAATATAAAATTTCCAAGTGATAGGTCCTCCACATTAAATGTAATACATAATCAGTTATTTATTTCTTTATATCAACATTATAATCATTATCAAAATCCACATAACGAGTCAATAAATCTCCAGAATTTACATTCCTACCATAAAAAAATTGAATGGGATGAAATTAAAGAAATGTACATTAACAACCAATTTAGGTAATGCCAATGTAGATTACCTAGATTTTCCATAAACATTATCAAGGTAAAAATGGAAAAGGTAACAACCATTTTAGTTAAAATCATATCATAAATAACACTACCCATAACATTAGTATATGTGATTCTACTAATATTTTAAATATGAAATGTTGTAGTAGGTGACTGAGACAATGATAGTTCAAAATTATGGGAAAAAGGTACACTAAAATGTTTTAATGAATCCGATATATATCTCTTAAAGAACATAGGAATGTTGAGAGAGATAAATAAAAATATTATTTTAATGTTGAATAATTTCGATACATTATATTTTCTTTGAACAACCCAAATTATTCATTTCAAAAGAGGAATTTAATTAAATTTTAGCATTGATTATTAATTTCATACTACTACACGTGACTAACAAGTTGTGAACATAAATTACCATTTAATTAATGAAATTTTAACATATTTAAAATATACATACAAATCAAGAAAACTAATATAAAAATCATTTTGAAACATGAATGAGTAAATTTTTTATTCCATTATATAGAATCTTATTTTAATCAATAAAGTGATTTTTTTATAAATTAGTCTTCGTTAGATCTAAATTCATGTTGAAAATTTGTATGATGATTCAATATTAATTTTTCATTTAAATAACCATACAACAAATTCATGTTGACATAAAACATTAGAGTGTACCAATCATGGTAAGAAACAAAATGATGTGAAATTATTATATAATTATACTTCACTACATAAGATTATATTTCATAATAATCAATTCCCAGTCTTTGAATTAAACCATTGGCCATATGTATGGACATATTTTCATATCATTCCATGTAATATTATTTAAATTTGTTTTATACATTTATTTAGAAAACAATAACCTTGGAAGTTGGTGGTTTATTGACTATGAACCAGATATGGTTCATTATAAGGGATTCCATCTGACCTTGTATCCTATAAATCTAGTTCTTAGAGTTTTAGTCATTGATATCATTCATGTTTTCCTAAAGATCCTCACCCTTATGATTATAGGAAGAATATTGTGAAATGGAACCAAATTATCATTGATGTAGCTCAAAGTATGACAAATTAATCCCATATCTCTATCCATAGTGAGATGAAAATATATATGGATTCATGAAGCTTCAAAATCTAAGGCATCATCATATATAGATCTAAAATCTGGATCCTATTGAAGAATTGGTAGATAATACTCAACCAAAAACTCCACATTAGTTGGAGGACTAACCTCAAGATCCATCTTCTAAGATGGATCAACATTTACATCAGTTGGATGATGGACTCTATGTGAAAAATAATATAGTAAAAATAATTCAATGATAATAAATATATTTATTGAATAAATTTTTTTCTACCCAAAGTTATTTCACCCACTCAAGATAGATTTTTAAAATCCATCCAATATTCATAGGCTCAAACTTATCAGTCTTTACTTGATTATAAGAAGAATGTACAAAAACTATAAGATGTTCATATGATTAAGGATAAAAACTCCAAAACTCACATGGAGTCTTAAAAATCATTGAAAAATAAGGGGAACATATTTATTAGATATACTATCATAGTGCATGCTTTAGCCAAAATGGCCTTGGGACAACCCGCGTATTAAAGCATTCTACAAACCCACTCAAGAATGATGGGATTAATACTTTAGAATAAATCATTACACTGAGGTGTATGGATCATATTTTGGTGTCTCAAAATTCCCCCATCTACAAAAAATTTAATAAAATCATTATATTTGTATTCAAGTTCATCATATGTACCTAGTTACTTGAGTTTCTCAATAGATTGATTTCTCACTAATGATTTCTATGTTTTAAACAACTCAAATAAATTTTATTTTTTAAGTATAAATACAATTTTCCCATATATTTTATCTATAAAAGTGATAACATTGGAGCCTTTACCATGTGAGTTAATACAAGTTGTTACCCACAAGTCTAAGTGCACAAACCGGATTAGATGACCTAATTAAAATTTAGATTTATGGGAACTTAAATTTAGACATACATAGGAAATATTCCGCACCAAAGGGAATGTTAATTTGTCTAACATGTGTAAGATTAACTTTTTAGTCAATTAATCAAATCCTTTAACACTCACAAGTCCTTCAATTCCACACCAAATAAAATTCTAGTCACTATTAGGGGAAAATGTGATACCTATAAACTAGGTGAGAAAATTTATATTCAGGACATATAACCCATTAACCAAGGAACCCTTAAGAACCATATGAGAACCCTTAAGGATTTTAAGGAAAATAGATCTAGATTTGAAATTAAATCCTCTATTATCTAAGAAAACGAATGAAATATGATTCCTATAAAAATTTTAAACCCATCCCACATTTCATAAGGTGATAAGAGAATATTAAAAAAGATTTTCATGACGGAATATATACCCATGAGAAACAATAAATTATTAATTCCTAATAAAAAACCTCCTTAAACTCTCTCGGAATTAAATCCTTTATTAGGATCCTCAGAATTAAACATAGTTAATTTGGGCCTAACATGCATAGGTTTTCCACTATGAAAGTAGGTTTCCTATCACAGTTTTTATATAGATCGGGAATCCCTAGTCAATCTATATTTCTTACCACCCACCTCATTATTTCCATTCTTCTTACCACAAAAGTCAAAATGACCTCTAATAATCAAACCCTCTATAATGGTAGTAACTTTAAACATTTGAACAAACTCTTGAGAAAACATGGAATATTTTCATTCCTTTATGGTGATGGATTCATTATAATAAATCATTAAATCGACATGATTTTTATATGAACTATCCAAGGATATTAAAATAATAATGGCCTGGTCCCCATCTTTAATTATAACATTGATATTGGTTAAGTCTAACAAGAACTTGTTGACCTCATTAAGATATAAATAGATAAGAGACAGACGATGTATCTTAAAGCTATAAAATCTAATTTTCTTATGTAGAAGACCTATCAATGATTTTTTTAATTTTTTTTCAAACATAGACAAAATTCCAATTGCATATGTTTTTTGGAAAATATTCTAGAGGGATTTATTAGCTATGGAGAATGTAAAAGAACTATAATATTTTATTAAAACACTCTGAGTGACATCATAGTAATTTATTAAGGTCTATTAATTGGAAGAATAACTTTTATTAGGTTTCATTGGACCATATAACACATCGTTCATGACATGTTGAAATAGTAATTATCACATATTAAGTTTTTATAAATTAATGTTATAATTACAATAAATTTTTTCAATCTCATACTTAATGTAAGAAATGTTCATAAATGAGATCCTCTTAAACAATCGTTTTTGGGACTCCCAAATAGGCATGAACTTATTCAAATTCCCAAGATCATGCACAATGTATGAATATCTAGAAAGTAATGAGTTTATAAGTAAATGAAGAACAAAAAAATAGGGTGAAACCAAGATAATTGAAGAATGAATAAAAAATGGGAATGTATATAAGAGAGTTAACATAGTTCAATCCAATTTCGTTATACTCCATGGAAAGAATAAAAAAAACATCACTTTATTAAAATCTAAAAAAATCAACATGAACCATGAGAGAATATAGAGACAAGATAGTGAGATGAATAAAACTACAATATACAAACTCTAAATAACATTAATAAGGTGAGATTTCAAACATTTTCGTTTTCCCAAAAAAAACATCCATAAATAAGAACATTTACAATTCTTTGAGAAACCTTTTTTAAAAAGAAGATAAACGAGGTTCCTCATTACTAGAAACAACATTATCTACATCAACACACAACACCAGGGAAATCAATATTCTTTTACATTGTTTGCTCTGGAATTTCTAGATGGGTATAAAACCTCAACTCCAACCGATATCATTAAATAGCATCTTTCCATATATTTTCTAGAATAAAAGTTATTTTACTAATATTGATACACCTTTTCATGAATAAGCACCTCTCCATCTGGTGAAGTTGAGTATAAATACTACTGATATGTGTCATTAATTTCAATGACTCAACAAACATTGAGAATATAGAAGACTGAATTCAACTAAGTAGTGACATGATTAACTCAAAGAAGTAGATACACTTAGCCTATCTGCATGAAAAACAAACTATCAAGGGTGAAACATCACATGTTAAACCGTCCCATTGAATTTTCTTTTAAAAATATGGGTTTAATGGCCAATAAAAAACTTTTATTGATTGTGTTTCTTCGATGATAAATCCCACACCACGTGATTTTCAAAGGATGAACATTAATTTCCATTATCATATCATAAAATTAAATATAAGAAATCTTATAATAAGAAAAAACATATTCAAATCATCCTTATATTGTAAAATAATGAGTAAAACCATTAATATACACATAAAAATAATAATCAAATAATATTATTTCACCATTTAACTTAAAAATGATTTCCCATTTAAACAATTCATTTATAGTTTATTAAAAATATCTTTTTACAAATAAAAAATTCAAAAAAAATTAATTATTGGGTACCTTACTTATTGAAATGATTATTACATCATTTTTAAAATAAACTTAAATTATATTACAACTCCCAAAATTTATAGATTTAGTTTATTAGGAAAATTAAGAGAAATCATCATTTATAAACATAAAACATTATTCATTATCTAAATAATTATATATATTTATATATATTACACCAATAGGCTTTCATAAACACCCTAAAACATCTGATCAGTTGGGGACATAAATCAAATAAAGGGTTAGAAAATTCATAGAAGGTGTATGAGTAATAAGATGGAATATGAGTACTTGACTGAGAATAATAATCAGTATCAAATTATAGTAATAGGTTCATAATCATAGGCATATGTTTTTCATTTGAAGGATAATTTTATTTTGACATATACATGATAATTATAAATCATACAAGTATGTTAAGGCTAATAGCCATGACACGATTAAATTATAGACCAAACTAACTACGCCACCTACATATATAACATTTCTGAAAAGACAATTGAGTTATGTCAAAATAAAATTATCTCATGAGATATAATATTTTATCCAATGCATTTTGGGGTATATAATTCATAGCCACAAGAAATTTTATGATATACTTAAAATCATGAATGATACATTCAAAATAGATTTACACTAGGAATAAACATAAACAAACCCATGAGAAATGAATGGGTTTAATCATAATATCATAAACCATATGTAAATATATAAATTTATATGTTTCCCAAAGAAGGTAAAAATTTATTTTCACATTCAAGGCCAATGTAATTATGAAGTCAATAAATGGTAGAAGAGATAAAATACAATGAATATAAAAGAGGATTTAAAAATAAATACTTTATCAACATCATTTGAGGTGGCTAAGAATTAACCCTATTTTGAAACAAAACATGCATATAAAGAACATAAATTAAATTGAAATTTTATATTAAATATATATATAAGGGATTTAATTAATATTTAAAATAATCATTGGGAATAGAGAGATTGGTGGGGAGGGGATAAACCCAAAATTGAATGGAAGGGTTGAGAATCCCCTTACTATATGTATCATTTTGCAACATCATGTTCACCCATTATATATTAAAAAATTATTTTAATTAAAACTTTAATTAATTTGAATATAATATTGAATTATTTTACTCATGACTAATTAAAATATTTGGAATTATTTATTGAAATTTCACTGAAGATATAATTATTTGATATTCTTTAATTTGGAATTATTCTATTTTCAATTAAATTTAATGATCTAGGAAATTTTTTTTCTGTCCACTAGTAAAATTATTTATGTAATCATAAAAATAAAAATATATTTATTTATAATTGATAATGGTTCAAATACAAGCAGTCTCATTTAGAGAGGATATTTGAGTCCAATTATGGTTGATGGAATAGGAAGTGATGCATGAAGGGGTGCAGACCCAAGTACACATTGAGATAGGTGGTGATGAAGTGAAAAATATAGGGCCTTTGGGATGGGAAAAGAGGGCCTTTAAGTCAATATAAATTTTGGGACCTTTTATGTATGGATGAAGTAAATGAAATGGGAACCTAATGATATGTGTTTGAGGTGGTGGACTGCCAAAGTAAACAAGGAAGATAAAAAATGATGATCTTATGAGATGGCATTTATAAGGATTCCATTAAGGGAATTTGGTCTTTTATCATAATGTTTTGGGATACCGAACAATGTACAAGGGGATATTGAAAAGGCAATAAAATAAGTCTAGTGAGTGCTTGAATTCCTAGGGAGGATGAATGAAGATTGGGACACTGAGTTGTTATAGTGTGTGAGTTATTTGTTCTTTATAATCCTAGAAACTAAATCAAATTTATATAAATATTTCATTAACCATCAATAAATATGTTGATAATTATATAATTTATAACATCCTCTTATATGGTTTAGTAATCCATTAACAATAATTTTTTTAAAAAAATAGGATTGTGATATGTAAGCATTAAAAATAGTTTATAATATTCATAAGATATCATAATATATATATTTATATGTATTTATATAAATAGAAGTAATATTAACCAATGATAAGGATGGTGATATATAATAAATTAACAATCTCATATTTGGTGGATAAAACCGTCCATTAAAAGGATATGTCCAAAATAATTGGAGAGAGTATGTATATCATTACAATTTTTTAATAGCTGTGATGTATCATAAGAAAATTTACTTTTTTTAATTTGGAAATAATTGTTCTATAATTTTATAAAATAAAAAATTTATTAGGGGAGTAGATAGAAAAATATAAACAAGCTGGAAGAGTTACTACTTTGGTGATGCTTACTCATATTCTACCAACCTAAGGCCTTAGGAGTATGGAGTGTAGTGAGAAAGGAATGTTTATAAAGATTTAAGGAGGATTAGGAGAAGTAAATTGAATAGATATTTAGTCATTGAATGTATTTGGGATGTTATTTTCTATGGGAGTGAGAGGAGGTATTTATATTTGAAGGGGAGGGTATTTATTTAAAAAACATTGAATAAAGTGTTAGTCCAAATCTATGACTTGAAATAGTGGTAATCAAAGATACTATGAATAATATTAGACTAAAAACATTTTTCTATTACTTAAAACACATCCACTAATGGATATATTATTTTATATAGAATAAATGAATTAAAAAGTAAAAATAATTTGTTAAATGAATTTTGTATCTTTTTGGACATTGGAAATTACATTATATGTTTCGAAATTGAATTTATTTCTTAAATAATTTCTTTTATTTTAAAACTCATTTTTAGTCGATAAATAATTTTAAGATGAATAAGGTCATTATTTCATCAATATTGTGTTAATAACACATGGTATTTAAAATGTTTATTTTTTACTATTCACTCAAAAATTTAGGTTTTTTAGAAAATTTTCAAAACTAAATATTTTGATCATTTTGATGTGGTGATTCTAAAAATAAAATTTTATTTTACATATTATTTTATAACATAGATAATTTAAATATTTAATTATTACCATGAAAATTGAGGACATTAAAAAATAAATTTAAATACAATTTATTAAAAACAGACACTTATACTATCATTAAGTTTCTTAATTTGAATATTTCTCCTATTATATTATAATATTTTTATTTACTTATTTTATTCATGGAAAAATATTATTTGGAAATATTCTTACTATTTTATTACTAAAGTATCTATTTTAACAGTAATGTTACCATTCTAATTGTTATTCTATTTTTATAAGAGTTAGATAACAATTGAAATGGTTAAGTTACTATTCTAATTATTGGGTTATAGTGTCCCAACCAGACTCACATAATAGTAACTGGACCAGAGTTCCATGTGACCTCAATTGCACATCCCCCTATGCCAAATGATACGAACTAATAGAGAGGGTCTATAGTGATAATGTGGGGGGAAACGACCCCATGGTATAGAAAACCATAAATCATAGTGAATGTTGAATATATAAATCCATTAAGAAGACAAACAAAAAGAATGAAAAACCTGACCAAATCAAACTAATGGTGTATAAAATACCACAAGATATAATTGAATTAGATATCTATATATCACATGGGTTTGGAAAACACCAAAATTATTTCCTATGGGAATATTGCATACAAAAAATATCACAATAAAAAATTTGAAATAATCACCACATAGTCATGAGATATTACCCAGTCCCATATTCTAACTCCATTTATGGTATCTAGCTTAGCTATCTAACTTTAGGTCTCTTCCTTATCAATTCCAAAAACACCTGAGGTCTTCTTTAGTACCAATGTTCCAGGGCCACCTGAAGAGGGCATTAATATAACTTAGTTGGATAAAAAGAATGGTTTAACCAATATATATGGTGTATAATATGCATGAAAATAGGATATGATCAAAATAAGTTTATAACCCGGTATACATATTATACCAATCTTGGAAATTTTATTTACCCAAACCAATTGAGTGACAATACCTGGTTCAACTAGTGTTTAGATGTCTCCTAACATTCCATTAGAATATATACAAGGTAGGATGTCCCAAGTCATATCACATAAAATAACATCATTTACCTTAATTAACCATTATCCAAGGAGGAATCACGCCTAACTCAAATCACAGAGTCCAACTCACCACATCACAACCACATTAAGATCCATGTAAAGACTCGAAAATTCCATGATATTTGTTTAAATTATTTGAAATTATTACGAGTCTGTAAAAAATTGATGGAGTGTGGTTCCGAGGCCAGATCTGCCCGAACTGAATTTTTTAACATTTTATAAGGTACGTTCAGTAAACGCACAGGCGACATTTTATATCTTTTTAACCAGTGATCAAATTAAAAATATGAGGGCAACGTCGAATCCAAAACACCAGGATTATCTTAGGGAATTCTTCACGTCGACCGTAGTAGGTTCAGAGAAAAAGATTGTTTTTAAATTTTTAAAGAAAATTAAAATAACATGTAATTGTTATTTTATTTTATTTTTCTCAAACTAATGAGTGGTGGTAGGCCCAACGACTTCTTAATCCAATTAATGTCTTGACTCATCAGATGCATAAATCCATCACTGTGAATTAATAGAGGTTCATTAAATCATTTAACAAACCTCATTAATTCCTCAATGCGTGACTTTCCTTTCCCCTCCTTTTTTAATGGATATCATGGTGGGGTTTTGGCATGACTTCATTAAGTGAGGAAACTCTTTTGGAGTTCTATAGAAACATCCACCGATGGGGGATGGAATTATGGGCGGCAACAATCTGGGATCGATGAATGCTGATGACTACATCCAATGTGGATGCTCCTCCCACCGCAACCGTGACACCACCAATAGATCTCATGGTAGGGGTTGTCTTTTAATTCTTAAAATTCCCTTGATTATATTCCTCATTCATGAATTTTTCATTAGTTTTTTTCGGTAAATTTGAAGAAGATTAGTTTATTAAAGATGAATTTAATAATATACCCCTTGTTATAATGCTAACGCGGAGAGCGTGGGCCAAACAAATAAGGCCCGGACCCTCTGCTGCTTCGTTTTATCATTGAGTTCTTCGGGGATGGTTATCCCAATTTGACAAAAATGTGAGACAGAGATTCATGTGGTGACGACAGTAGGCCTGGAGACTTTTATGTGAAAATGGAAGGATGAATGGACAACCAGAGCTCACTCGGTGGACCGAGGAAGAATCACCAGCATGACACCTATGTGGCGATGCCGATGACCGGTGTCGGCGAATGAGAGCAGCAACCAGCAATTGCTAGATAGAGTGGAAGAGCAGTGCCACTCTACGCTACAATAGTAAGACGATGGGCTAGCAGTGGCATGTCGAGGGTGGTGGTGGAGGTTCTCTGTCATGCGCTGTGGCGGTGGCGAAGTATGAGACTCGTTCCCTGTGGGTCCCACGTGTTACATGATAGTGCCACCTAGAAATGCCCTTAATGGAGCTGAATGGTACATTTGTGCTGTTCGAGAGTAGCGGACCATGAAAGCACTGTGGGTTGCACCTTCCTGTGGGCAAGACTCCCTGGCGGGCTGTGCCGGTCCACGGCTGAGCCCAACCGGACTGGGTCGTTTTGGCCCAGATCAGGTGGGGTTGGGCTGGTCCCCTCTCGGGACCAGATATATATAAGTGACCAAATCTTGCAAACCAGACGGCCATTTGATGAACCGTCTACAACGTTGGGATCCTTGAAGAGAGATTATCCTTTTGAGACCCTCCACGAGAGTTTTAGAAAATTTTTGAGTATATATGGGTTGGATCGTACCCCGAATACAACCGAGCCTTCATCACTAAAATGAAAATAACTTACAGATCTGATATCCGGTTGACGTGCCATCAATTGTGTTGGAACCCTTATGAAGTAACAAATCATCAGGTTACTTATTGATGGGACATCGTTCGAGTTGAAATATGACCGATGGCTTGGGGAGTCATTCGCCCAGAATCAAGCATACTATAAGCAGTAATCCAATAGCTAAGAGTGAGGCAGAGGTTGGGGACGAATAATATAGAGGTTGATACCGAGTGATCCTGTGTGGGTCCGCACCTATCGATCCTTTGTGGGTCTGGTAATATGTGGGTTAGTTTTTAGCGATCCTATGTGGTTCATCACATACCAATCCTATGTGGTTAAAATCCTGTGGGGGTAAGTTCTCAACGATCCTGTGTGGGTCTGAGAATACCGATCATGTGTGGGTCAGATCCTATGTAAGTCGGTGAGGGTTATTACCTATTGATCCTAGGAGGGTCATATCCTATGTGAGTCAGTGGGGGTTAGTACCTATTGATCTTATGTGGGTCATACTCCGTATGGTCTGAAACTATGCTTCTTGATAGAATAAGATGATCTAGCTTTCCAGCTAATAATTTGTACTTCTATACTTCACTAAAACATGGTATGAGCTATGTCAATTTCTTTGTTCTATGTGATTTAAATTATACAATGTGGTTTTCCATTTTGTAATTCTAAGAGACCATTGGGGGTCTTGGGGTCCCTGCTTGGTATTGTTATACTCACCCCTGCACGGGATTCGCCTACACCTTGTTGTGTCTTGTGCAGACGACGAGCAGCTTGGCTGAGACATGAGGGAGCTAGGACCAAGAGGTACACAAAGGATATTGGATGATTTTAAGAGCAGTGGAGACGATTTGTAACAACCATTATGATAGGATCCTTCATGGATTATTTCATGAGAATTTTTCTATTTTTCAATTATAGTTGAACCTTTCTGTTGGAATTGTATTCTGACACCTTTACTTTCAGTACACACCGTTACTAATTCAGTTTTACTTCAAGGTTGCATCTTGTTGTGTTCTTGGTTTGTGTTCTTGTACATTTTTAAAATAAATAGGTTCCCTTTCTTGGGATATGCCTTTCTGGTGCGAGTCACCATCCCCTGTCTTATGAAATGCGGGCTTGGGGTAGTCACAACCCATACCGAGCGGGACGAGTCGTGAAAAGGGGGTATCAGAAGTGTTGGTTCGACCAAAGAACGTATACTATAATATTTTTTTGTAGAAATAGTTTTATGTGTTTTGAGTATGGTTTTTAGTTCGTGGCGTCTAGGGTTGGTGTGGTGGCTGACATATCAATACACCTGGACCCTAAATTATGATTTCCAACCTGGTGCACGAAAACACTAATTCCATGTTTTTTGGAAATGTTTTTACTTTTGATCTCTTTTGAGTTATGTCACAAGGTATAAAATATTGATTGTGGCAGAACTATTTCTTTTCAGGATGGCTCTACGTAGATAGCCAGCCCGGATTCCCGAGAGAGTACACAACGATGGCCCCCCGAGCGACAATGCTTCGGAACATGGCCCTCTTACTATGGTACCACCTTTGGGTGGTGCACTATCACCAACACCACCTGTTTGGAAATAGATGCCACCAACCATACTAGCTGACCATGCACACTGACTGAGCATGTTTCTTGTGTTCCCGAGATGGGGGCCTCTAAGGTTTTGAGGTGAGACAGATCCCCAGCCCACTGAGGACTGGATGGAGGTTATGTCTAGAGATATTTACTTGGTTGAGACACAAGCAAAGTAGATGTTTATCCTATCAGCTAGCATTTTCTAGGTCACAATAGGGAGATGGTGGAGCCTAATGCTCTAGACACATGACCAGGCGACCCTCACTTGGATGGACTTTGGGAGCCTCTTTAGGGAGAATTTTGTTCCAAGGACACTACAATTAGAGCGTATCTTGGAGATGCTAAACTTATAGCAGGGAAGCTTATTAGTTTCCCAGTACTCTGCGAGATTCACTAACCACTAACGCTAGTCCGTCAACATGGTACTATACCCATTCTTCAGGGCCCGGTCTTTTGAATACGGTCCCCAATGAGAGATCATAACATCGAATATATCCTTGAATATCCCAACACAGGCTGGAGTTCTCGAGCGAGCAATTTTGGATGAGAGCTTTATAACTGAGTAGACACTGACAGTGAGAGCGATCACCGGATGACAGGTATCCAAGTCATCAACAAGAGTTAATAGTCCGATGACGCAGAAGTCCACGTTGTCTAGACCCACTAGTGGATGTGCCTAGTATGTAGGGTCAGTGTTGTGGAGCTTAAGATGCAGAGAAGGTCAGTTAGAAGGTAGACTATGCTTCATATGCGGTGGGTAGGGTCACATGGCTCGCGACTGCCCGACCCTCTATATCGGTGATCAGTTGATGTCGAGGTACCTCTGATGAAGAGGAAGAGGTTTGAGCGAGGTGATCTATAGTGATGAGTAAGAGGCAGAGGAGCAGGTCGTAGAATATGTTGTGGGAGTCGATTTGAGTTTCTAACTCCACAACCACCATGAGGTCCACCCCGAACACATGGAGTATGTGGAAAAGGGAAATCTCAGCTACTTGCAGAAGATTCCTATGAACATGGTGCTCCGGAGATGATTAGTGGTACAATCTGTGTATATTCCAACCTAGCTACAGTATTTATCGACACATGTGCTAGTCACTCTTTCATTACCACAATACTCATTTGGATCTTGGAGATTCAAATGGAGCTATTGGATCGATCCTTATGATTAGAGACTCCTAGGATTTAATATTCAATGATTACACACTGGTGCTGACAGTGTAAGCTTACTCTATGAGCTGATAACTTCAGCTGGGATCTCCTTGTAGTAGTGTCAAGGCCTTACGACATCATCTTGGGTATGGACTGGCTATCCATAGTCCATGCACGGATCGACCATTTTTGGGGCAATGTGTGGTGTGTCCACAAATATGGGATCAGGTTTACCTTCACCGGTGAGATGGAAAACTTTGAAGAATAGGATGAACTATATTAGAGTAGGGTCGAGTCAATTAGCCATCGGTTGGTTAGATTCACCCTCAGAGTAGTTGACGTGAGGTGTCTAAGTTATCCTATTGTGGTGGACCAGTATGATGATGTCTTTCCTAATGATTTTCCAAGACTAACACCATGTAGATTGGTAGACTTTTACACTGACCTCTAACCCAGTAAGGCACCGATATATACACCAAAATATCTGATGGCTCCCATGGAGCTTCGGGAGCTACGCGTATATCTAGATGACTTTCAAGGAAAGGGGTTCATAAGGCCCAGTGTTTCCCCATGGGCATCCCCAATCTCATTCTACATGAAGGGGGATGGGAGATTGAGGCTTTCTATAGACTATCAGTGCCTGAACCAGGTGATCATGGAGACCAAGTATCTACACCCGAGGATCGATGACCTCTTCAGCCAGCTTAAGGGAGAATGATGGTTTTTGATTATAGAACTCAGATCAGGATATCATTAGCTCAGAGTATGGGAAGAGAACATACCGAAGACAACCTTTTGATATCTGTATAACCATTAAAAGTTCTTGGTGATGCGTTTCAGTGTGACCAATGCTCCAGCAGCATTCATGGGGCCCTTGAACTGGATCTTCCAGCCATACCTCAATCTTGTTTTGGTGGTCTTCATAGACGAAAAATTGATACAATCAGCGTCAAAGGATGAGCATACCACACACCTACATATAGTCCAGGATACACTCCTAGAGAACTAGATTTATGGAAATCTCTCGAATTGTCAGTTTTGTATACAGGAAGTCCATTTCCTAAGGAATGTTATCACAAAGGCTAGAGTTTATATAGATCTGGAGATGATAGAGGTAGTGCTTTCTTGTGAGCCACCTAGAAGTGTAACCGAGGTGAATAGATTTCATGGATTGGATGGGTACTACCAGATATTTGTACCTGACTTTTCAATGGTAGAGGAACCCCTGTCAGCCTTGACAACGAAGGGGGATCCTTTCTTGTTGATAGAGAAGTGCCAGCAGAGTTTCCCGGAGCTGAGGCAGAGACTGACGAGTGCTCCCATATTGAGGCTATATGAAGAGGGTGTTGGGTATGTAGTTTACTATGATGCATTAGGGACCGGGATGGGTAGTTTCCTAATGCAATAGAAGGTAGTGATTGCCTATGGCTCACTGTAGTTGAGACAACATGAGCTGAACTACTTTACCTATGACTTGGAGAAAGCAGTAGTGGTCACTACACTGAATATGTTGTGACACTACTTGATGGGTGAACTATTTACTGTTCACTATGATAATAAGAGTCTCAGGTATATCTTCTACCTGAAGGACCAGAATGTAAGGTAGAAATGATTTCTATAGTTTCTCCAGGACTATGAATTTTAGACCGTATATACTCTTGGTATGGGGAATGTAGTGTCAGATGCACTCAGCAGGAAGTCTGGTCTATAGCTACTGATTTGAGGGGACAAAAGCAGCTATCCACATTGCTGATATCCTTTATGGATAGAGATGGAAAAGCTTACCTCATTTCTATGACAGTCACTCCCCTAATTCCTTAGCATGTCTTGGAGGCAATGCTTGGGGACGTAGACGGAGAGGACTGACATGCTCAGATATCTGCATGACATGATCTAGATAGATTTTTTGAAGGTGGGAGCACTTCGTCCTTTTTAGAGGGCGTACTATGGTACCAGTGATGCTTCATGGGGAGGTGTTGTTGGAGTTCAACACATACCCTTTGGAGGTACATCATGGAGTGAAGAAGATGAACCATGACCTTTAGCGTCAGTATTGGTGGTAACAGATGAAGGAGTGGCAGAGTGTGCATCCTGATGCATCACTTGTCTGCATGTGAAGGCTAGGAATTAGGTAGAAGTAGGCTTAGCTTAGCCACTTGAGGTACCATAGTGGAAGTGGGATGGTATATCCATGTTCTTCATGATGGGACTACCACATATGTCTAGGGGACATGATTCCCTCTAGGTGATCATTGACCGACTCACTAAGTAATCCCACTTTCTACCCATATGGGAGCAAGGAGAAGTATAGGGCTTGGGAAAACTCTATGTTCATGAGATAAGGAGACTTCACGGGGTTCTATTGATGATTTTATAATATTGCGATACAAGCCTTACATCCCACTTGTGTAAGGGATTGCAGGAGGAATTTGGGGCTTAGCTATGTTAGAGCACGACCTTTCATCTTTAGACAAATGGTGAGATAGAGTAGACCATACAAACACTCAAGGACATGATTCATGATTTTTTCCTTGATTTTGGCCACTGTGGACGCCAAAAAAGTCTGTAACTCCTAGAGGAAGTTTCTAAATGGCAAAGCAAGGCCATATTTGGAATCAGAGGCCTGGTCCGGAGGCCCGATCTGGATTTCCGGGAAGTGGTGCGCGAAATAATGGAGGGATTGTGCGAAATAAAGATGTTTGCGCGAAGCATTCCTAGGATTCACATAATCGAGCCGATGGTGCACGCAATTTTGCATGCCTTGGTTCCATGTGGTGATGTTTTGCGCGCGGATGGTTCCCGTCGCAGAAACATTCACGCGCCGCCTGGATTCTGCACTGGCTGATGCCTATAAATAGAAGGAGACTCCTAATGTTTTGGGGGTTTCGGAATTCAGATCGTCTCATGTGCGCACAATTCGACCCCCCCCCCCCACGCAATATGACTTCCAGGTAATCCCCCTTTTCACACAGCCTTGCCCCGGGGGTCGCCTTTGCGCGCAACTCCACTGCCTTAAGTGAATTTGCCTCCTCCTCTGGGTACTTCCCTTGCGCGCGATTATTCCCCCTTCCACACAATCCCCTTCTATACACGCAATACCTTGCGCACAATCACCTATCCACACAATCCTCTGGCCCTATTTCGTGCCATCCCAGTGTTTTGCGCACAAATATTCCTTTTGCGTGCAACACCCAGGACCCCTTTACCTTGACTCCCCTTGGTTGCCTTTCCGCGCTGGCACCTGATGTCTCCCCTGCCGAGCATGCCCGCCTTGCGTTGTTTTCCCATACATCCTTCTAGGATCGTACGAAGTAACCTCAAGGTCGGTTGGGAAGTGTTTCCCATTGTGTTTCTTTTCCTTAAGCTTCTCCGCATAGGCACGCTAACGACTATTGCTTCTTCGCATAGCCACGCTAATGTGGACCTCTCAATGGTTCCCCCTGCGGCCTCCCTTCACTATGGCATTGCCAATTCCTTCCCTCCCAAAAAGGGGTAGAGGGCATTGGGCATGTAAGCCCTAGGGGTGTGGAGCGAACCCACCTCGTCCAAGCTGTAGGACGTTAAACTTCTAAGCACATTGTCCTTAACACATGGCGTTAAACTGTGGTTAGACCCCGTGCTTCACACGTAGGGTCCCCCCCGTCTCGGACATTCTTTACACGTCTCTTCTCCATGGGAATGGAATCTTCCTCGCATGGAATGAGATCCTCCTTGTCAGAGTGGCGTTTGTCCACAGGGGAAGGGCTAACTTAGAGCGTAAGCCCCTAGCCTCTCTTGCGGAAGGTTGCACCCATGCACCTCCGTACTTCCCCCCTGCCAAGGCCAGTGGATTCCCTTTCCCATTGTGCTTTGTCGCACCACAGGCCTCCACTCTGGAGTAAGCCCCGGCACCCAGGGCCGCTAACCACGCGTAATCCCCTTTTTCCTTTTTGTGCCGCTAACCATGCGTAAGCCCCTATTTCCTTTTCGGGTCGCTCAACGTGTAATCCCCTTTCCACTTCTCACGGACGCACCCTTCGCGACGTGATCGTCTGGTCCCTAATGCCTCTTGTTTCTCACATCGAGCATGAGTCACGTGGGCTTAGAGCGCGCATCGACCATGACATCCTCCTATGGGCCGCCTCAGAGCATAAGCCCCATACCAGCGAACTATGTGTACTTTGATCCATGCTAACACATGGTACGTAGGAAGCCTCAACGAGGTTCATGCCGACCACCCGGTTGTTCCGACCTCTCCACGTCGGTTCCCCGACCACCATGGGCCGCCTCAGAGCGTCAGCCCCAGATTCCTCATCCCACATGACGTTAAACTGTATGCCCTCATCCCGCATGACATTAAACTGTATCTCGTCCCGCATGAAGTTAAACTGTATTCCCCCTCTTGGGTTTCCTCAGAGCATAAGCCCCATGCCTGACATCCACATCTCATCCTGACTTCCACCCTCAAGGACATGTGCCTTGGGAAGCTCATGCCCTATCCCGGAGATCATACTTCCTCTAGGCTCCAATCCATGCATCCATTCCCATAGGATGCCTTTTCAGGTGTCCCACCGTATCTCCGAACTACGTGGACTTTGATTCCCTGCCATGGGGATACGTAGGAAGCCTCCACGAGGTTCAAGCCAGTCACTCTATCTTCCATCTTGATCCTTACCCAGGCTGCCACATCCCGGTGAGATCGTGCCACCCCATCCCACTCCATGGTATCTGGGAATCCACCAACGTGCCGGCCCCAACATCGGTGTTCTTCATAGGGGGTCCTTCAATCTGATCCACTCTCAGTGTTTCGATCAGTCTGATCCATATCCACAAGACGTTAAACTCGTGGCATACACCGTGTTAAACATGGGAAGCTGAGGAAAACCTCATATGGTACATAATTCCCCGAATTCGATGTGGGATGCCTCGGGCTTCCGTGCCCTCGAGAAGCCCTGTGATAAGGGATAGTAGAAAGGCATGCCAATGACACCCCAACATGACCATTCTCCTCACCGAATGTTGCTACCCCGATAAGACCCCTTGGAGCATCTCGATGGAAGCAGTGTAATTAACTGGCGTCCATGCAGATATGGCATTGGGAAAGAGCTTCAAGAACCCGTCTTAAATCTATGAGGGAGACCCGGACAAGGTGACGAGCTCCGAGGAGGAATCCATGGAAAGAAGAACCAACATCCCATCATCCCGGTTTCAATCAAGGAGCAGACGTCCCTGAATAAGGAACAAATGTTGCCCGCCTTTGGAAAGCGGGAATACGGGGCAACAAGCCGCGCGTCCTCCCATGCGTGATGGACATGCGCGCGTGCCCTGGCGTAAAAGCATCGGAAACCAAAAATGGTGAACCCGACATGAACCTATTCTCCTCGATATGGAGACGGGTAGCGTTCAGGGTGTCAGAAGACTAGTATGTCACCAGGTCCGGGTACCTATCATCGGGACGTGAAACCCGCCAGGGGTTGAGGCAGTCAGGATGTTGTGCACTCCGTTCTGTGACGTCGTCAGCATGGATCCCTCTCACTGACCATGGAAGGAGGAACGACGCTGGGATATTGGTTTTTTATTTCATTTCCTTTTAGTACTAATGGTTTCATCTCCCTTCTTCTAGGAATCAGATCACTGCATCTGGAGCTCGATCGCCACCTGCCCACCGACGTAGGGGCAGGGGTAGTACCGACGCAGCTACCCCACGCGGTCCTGCCTTTTCCACAGTCACTCCATCTCCGATTGCCATGACTGTCGAGTGCTCTCGCCCCCTCATCCCATTTGAAATCATCCAGCGAAGGGTGGTCAATGACCTGGTTCGTAGGTACGATGATGTAGGGATCATCTCCATCAGGGCATGGCCCGTTTGGATCTAGAGGCAGTTGCTCCTCACTATCGTCGTCGCCCCCGAGGGCCGCGCTGGGATCCGCCGCTCCCCACTCCGACATTCAATCGCTTCGGGAGCATATCTCCGGAGCGCCTTGACCCATCCGTCCCCTACGCCAATGAGGTGGGGGATGTCCGGGTCCGCCCGATCGGAGACCTTTCACAGGGTTTAACAGCAAGAACCCTCAACAGGCTGCGTCGACATCATCGCCCGGCTTCCCGGGCCAAGGACAAGAAAATCTTTGTGCTCGCACTACCAGCTCTAACCCCTCTGACCCAACGCCAGCGTCGGGCGCGAGCGGAAGAGAATGCCCATCCTGGGGCACCAATGTCAGCAACCACTGTGGCTCAAGCCACTGCTGACTCCTACTACCAGACCCCCACACACATTGATTAGGGGTAGTCACATGCATGACTGGTATCGAGGCCCCAACTGCCCTACAGGCAGGTTGGGTCGACTCTCCCGGTCGCGGGCATAGGCAATGGACACCACGAACCAATCCGCAGTAGTTCCACCCACCATGAAGGCTCATTCTATGCCACTGATCTGGAAAGCCGAAGGCTTCTTCGGGACAGCTATGCTCCGGGTATGACTCCTTCAAGCGCCCACCGAACTGGGTATGAGGTCACTCCCCCTACCGCTGGCCGCAATTATGGAGCCGTTGCATATCCAGTCACTCACTCACATGGAGGTCCTCCCCATGTCCCTTTTGACATCTGTCCCGGTGCTTCCCACTCCCCGGCCTTCAGTCCCCTCTGCCCCAACACTATTGCGGCTAGGGGACCTCTTGACGGAAATCATCCTTACCTTGAGGAGCCACCCAGGGGCAGGAAGGTGGGGTGTCATTGTCGTAGGAGGAATGTCAGGGGAGTACGGACAGAAATTAGACCAGTCCGCTTCTCGGACTCTGAGGCGGAGTACAACTCGATGGCGGAACCTTCCCCCCAACCCTTTGAGTCAAGGGAAGGGATGGGGACACGGCGCGTCAGTCTCGTACTCCCTGAATGTGAGATCCGTATGATTCCCTCCTCCCTCCGATGGTATATCCAAAAAGATGAGGACTTGGCGTACCCCCAGGGGTCAAACCCGAAGCTATCACTGGCCTCCCCAGAAGCGCCTTCCACCTCAGTCAGGGAGGGTCGGGAACTTTTCTGGGGACCGAATGAAGATTCACAAGGTGACACACCCTCGTCGAGCACCGACGCTGTGACATGAGGCCCATTTGCTAGCCCATCCTATCACGACGTGGCATCCAGGGTACTGAAACCCTTGGAGAACGACTCAGGGACCAGCGACTAATCGGCATGTTCTCCGTATTCCCCGCCGGCCAGATCACTGGCCCGGCGACCTGCCTCGGCGCCGTTGCTAGCTCCCCGTCCAGTCTCAGTTGATGAGCCAGGGCAACAAGGTCCGGACCTCGAACTGGAGTCATGGAGCTTCTGGACCTTCCTCACAGCGGGCCACTTCCCCGAGAAGTTTTGGCCGGCCGCAGGACCGAATTTTGATATGGGAGAGTCGCTCACCCCGGGAGTGTTTGAATGTTTCTGCTAGACTCTTTGGGTGACTCACTCCCTTCTTCACCATCAGCATGTGCCTTACCCCTGGAGTCAAGCACATCTCGAGGATATCGGTGAGCAGTGCCATCCGGTCGACCTAGTAGCACTCCCTGCGGTTCGGCACCCCGAGTCTCCTGGCCACCGCAAGGCCCTCCAGAAACAATGCATTCAGTGTTTTCAAATACTATGCAAGGTTATCGAGGAAGACACCCCCAATTAGAACGTCCGCGGATGGGGGCAGTACGCTGCCCTTCTTTTCTATGCGATCCGCCGACAGACCGATTCACCGGCCGGCCCTGAGGGAATGTCACCAAAGGCAGTGGCGGTCAACATGGCTGGACATTAAGATGATGGAAACGGTGTGGAGCTCCTCGATGGGGACTCACCCCCTGAGGACAAGCCACCACTGGACCCATCTAGGAGGATTACTCGCCACCAGAGGAGCCTCCTAGGTCTCCCCACACCCATTGAGCCATTGATACTGAGCCGAAACATCGGCAAGGGTAAAGAGCATGTAGGGTCTGTCAAGCTCGCCGACCCATCTGCCTCAGTGCAGAAGGATGAGGAAGACTCCGAGAATGCCACGCTACACCAACAGCTTTCTGAGAAAAAGAGGCTAGTTGATGAGCTCTTGGATGAACGCATTACAGAGCGATGACCTGACTACGACAATCTTAGGCCAGGACAGCAGGGGCAGGAGAACCCACCCCTTGCCGAGATTCCCCCGGGCAACTGCGACCATGTCGCATTCACCGACAGGGGAGAGGCCAGCGCCCATGGCAAGAGGGCATGATACATCTCACCGAACCCTCCTCAGCGGCAGCATCACCTAGGGGACCATGCTCGGTTTCCTCCTGCTGCCCGAGAGACGCTCCACCAGCCACCCCGCGAGCTTCTGAGCTTGACTACCGGATTGGAGAGCCTGATAATGCGCTTGTGGTTAGAGATCTCCGTCAGGACTGGAATCCGCGTCCAGACGATCTGATGGTAGTACTCATCACCCACTTGGTGGCCCTGGAAACTCGGCAGGTGGCAATCCCACCGGACGGCAAGCCATACCCAGCATGGGTGGATGATATGCTGGCCCCGTCGGGATTTGGGAACCCCAAGTTTTCCCCCTTTAATGGGACCAGAGACCCGCCACAACACCTGACCCACTTTAACTAGAGGTGCAGGCCTATTCTAGGGAGTCCGGCGCAGCAGGAGGCTGCCAAGCTCCGTTGCTTCATTCAGACATTGGAAGGACCGGCATTCGTCTGGTACAACCAGCTCCCTGTTGGATCTGTGAATAGCTGGGAGGACCTTCTCCAGCAATTACACTACTAGTTCAGTTCCACAACCCGGAAGATGAACATTGCAGACCTCTTCAGGTGTAAATAAAGGCCTGATGAGCGGGTCGCGGACTTCGTCGCCTGGTGGAAGGTGCTGACGTACTCCCTTGACATGCCGCTAACTCAGGAGCGATTACTGAAAATGTGTGTAGGGAACGTCAAGGCAGAGCTGGTTCCTTCTCTGATCAATCAGAATTACCTTGGAGGGTTCCGGGATATCTCAGACAAGGCTCAACACCTCGATGAAGCCCTGCAACAGGCCAGTCAGGCACGCCCGTTGCCTCCTGTAATCCCTGCAAGGAGAGCCACCAAAGTCGAGCCCGCTGCCGTAGCCCAGATAGAGGCCCCCAGATAGCTATATTTTCTACCAATAATGCCATCTCAACAACCTCATAGGGTCCACGCCCACGGGAACAGCCTCCAGCCCAGCATTGCCTGCCTCAAAATTGGCAGGCACCTCCGCGTAAAGAATCGCCACCACCCAGGCGAGATAATCAGGCTCCGCCTCCTCGGCATGCTCCTCCTGCCCCTGGTCGTGGTCAGCCTCCAAGAGCCCCCTTTCCAGAAAGATGTAATCGGACTTACACGTTTGACGAGGCCCAGGTCCCCGGTTATTTCCGTAGCGTCTTGGAGCAGAGGATCATGCAGCTGCCTGAGTGCCAGAAGCCAGAAGAGGCGCGTCTCACTAATCACTATAAATATTTCCCTTATCACCGGATCCTGGGACACACTATCCAGCGATGCTATGTGTTCAAGGACTAGCTCCAAGACCAGATTGACAACAATATAGTCAGGTTGGGCCCAGCCCCGGCGCCGGTGGCAGGTGTCTTCGTGAGACCAGATGGCAGCAGCGACAACGAGGATGAATGGCAGCAGGTTTCCGACCGTGGGTCCCGGAAGTATAACGACTAGATGGCCCGTAGGAAGGTTTCCTATGCCCATGGAATCATCGGTGCTGGCCTGAGTCAGCTAGAGCCCTCAAAATCTGCGAGCGCCTCTTTGGCATCGTCGTCCCAGCCTACCTCTTCCCAGAAGAGAAAGCGGCGGCGGAAGAAGAAAGAACGCGCCCTGCCAGTGCCATCATCTTCCCGCATGCTTGGTGATTTTATGCCCCCAGAGATGGGGATCCTTCCGAGACTCCATCTGGTAGTGGATGTCTCCTTGAGTGAATGCCTGGGGTACGCTTCGGTTATCACCGTAGAGTTGGTAAATCCATTTTTGACTCCCGACGATGAGGGACGCCAGGTGGACCACACCAATGTCCCCAGCCATCGCCAACGTCAGTGGAGCCATTGATACGCGAATCGCCGGGGCATGGCAGTCTTCACCTCCAGTCAGGCCATGCACGCTATAGAGACCAGGCAGTAGGACCGATACAGAGATCAGCACACGCGTCCCCCTCACCCGGTGTCGACAGGTTCGCCTCCACCACCGTTTGTGTTGCTGGATCAGGCGGGACCACCTCGTCCGTGTCGCAACCAGCCCTACCCTGCCACCAGCCGACTACAGCCTTCTAGTCCTAAAGCGGCTGCCACCTCCCGAGCTTCGACTAGTGAACAACGAGACGTGCCTAGTACCAGTCAGTCATCGGTCCCACCGAGAGGGGCCGTCATGCCTCCAATCGCAGAACGGTCTCCTGTAAGAAAAAGCTCGAGTTTGGCTCGAAAGTATGATGTTCTGAAGCACCTAGCCGGCATTACGGCAAGGATTTCTATCCTTGAGGCCCTCCGCCTGTCGTCTGAAATGCGTGAGGCGCTCTCGGAGGCTCTAAGTAGACCCCTCCAGTTTGAGATGGAGGTGGAGGCCGCAGAAGCCTTCCACACCGAGGCGATTGAGGATGCCGAATGTCACGTGGTTATCTCGTTTTCCGGTGAAGATGAAGACCTTCCCATACAGGGGCACATTCTCCCACTGTACACCACATGCCAGTTCAATGGTGTGGAAGTCCTCCGCTGTCTTGTTGACATGGGTTCTGGGATTAACCTAATCCCAACTCGGACACTGCAGAAAATGGGTTTATCTGAGGATGATTTAACTCCCTCCGACCTCAGGATCCAGGGGTATGACAGAACCGAGAAAAATCCACTTGGAAAGATTCATCTGAAGACCCAATTCGGTGGCCTAATTTTCAATACCGAATTCATGGTTGTCTCTCAGGACACAGCCTACAATGCGTTGATGGGCAGGCCATGGCTCCACGTTCACGCAGCGATCCCCTCATCGTATCACCAGTGCCTCAAATACTCCCTTAAGGGTCAAGTGGGAATTCTCCAAGGATATGTTTCTCCTTTTGCCTCATGTGAAGCCCGTTATCTAGATGCTGACTATTACAAGAGAAAGGACAAGTAGATCCTGGCAGGTGAGGTCAAGCCCGCCACTGTCGCGAGTGGTCCCTGGGCGGGTTTGGACGACGCATATGTCTTCCCAATCCATCGGTTGGAGGCCACGACCCCCGACATGGGGTAGTGCTTTGTTGTTTCGGGTACTAGAGGAATGAATATTTCCGGGTCCAAGCAACGACGGGAAATCACCTCATACTCTTACACCAGCCAGGCTCAGGTGATCCCCGAGCCTCCTACCCCTGTACGTTATCGGGATGTTGGGCTCATGGCAATGACAGTACTTCATAAATGACTATTTTGTCAGGCCGTAATCGATCGGCTCAAGCCAACGCGCCACTACTGGTTTGATTTCATAAAGCGTGGCCCCTTGGGTCGAAGGCCAGATGGGATTGGATCAACCGCCATTGTCACCATGGTCTCCGCAGTGCATGGGTTCCCTGACGTGACGACCTCTGCCACCCAAGCCAGCACCAGCTTCCCATCAGGATCTGGTAGCCCCGAAATGGCTCCCCCCATGGATGATCCTTCCACAATAAGAGAGGAGGACATAGAAGATGCTCCTCCTGCCTTTGAGGAGGGCGTACCCACCACGGTCGACGATTTAGTGCAGGTGAACCTCGGTAGTGAGGTGGACCCGAGACCCACATTGGTCAGCGCCGCTATGCCACCCGAGGAATGAAAACGGTACATAGACTTCCTCAGACAGCACCGTGATGTGTTCGCCTGGATTTATGATGAGATGTCAGGGCTAGATCCCTAGGAATCCATCCATCACCATGGCCTTCCAGCAAACCATCGCAGGTTCAAGCATCCTCCCAGAAAGATGCACCCCTCTCACGGTGCCATGGTTGAGGCCGAAGTTGATAAGCTCATCAAGGAAATCTATTCCCCCAGGTGGCTAGCCAACATTGTGCCAGTCAGGATGAAGAACGGGCAGATCAGGGTCTGTATCGACTTCCGTGATCTCAATCGCCACTGTCCGAAAGATGATTTTCCCCTTCCCGTGACAGATTTGTTGATCGATGCCACAGCCGGGTTCCAAGCCCTCTCCTTCATGGATGGGTACTCCGAGTACAACCAGATCTGGATGGCCCCCGAGGATGAAGAGTTCACTGCCTTCGAGGCCCCCTAGGGTACGTTCTGCTACCAGGTTATTCCCTTCGGCCTAATGAATGCAAGTGCCACCTATCAACGGGCCATGCACCGCATATTCATGCTGATTCTCGGGACGCTGGTGGAGTGCTATGTGGATGACCTGGTGGTTAAGTCTCATCAGCGACATGACCATCTCAAAGACCTTGAGAAAGTGTTCATCTTCCTTTTTTCTCGCCACTTGAAGATGAACCCGTTGAAGTGTGCCTTTAGGGTCACCTCTGGAAAGATTCTAGGATTTATTGTTAGGTATAGAGGCATCGAGATTGACCGAGAGAAGATCAAGTCCATTAGTCAGATGCCTACCCTAAGTAATATTCGAGATCTGAGAGGCCTTCAAGGCCACTTAGCCTATATACGCTTATTCATCGCGAATATGGCTGGCAAGTATAAGCCCTTTTCTCAGCTCATCTAGATGGGAACCGCCTACTAATGGGATGAAGAGTGTCTGATCGATATTGAGGAAATCAAGCAGTATCTGCTTCAACCTCTAGTCTTGATGCCACCCGTTTCCGGAAAGCCGCTGGTCCTTTACGTGACCACTCTGGAGCGATCCCTCGGTGCACTTCTCGCCCAGAAGAATAGTGAGGGAATAGAGAATAGCCTCTACTACTCCATCCACATGATCCTTGACATGGAAATTAAATATTCTGACATCGAGAAGAGTTGCCTGGCGCTCTTATTTTCCATGAAGAAATTGAGGCACTTCTTGTAGCACCATGAGGTACATCTAGTCTCTCGGCTAGACCCGTTGAAATACATTTTGAACCGACCTATATTGACTAGCCGATTGGCGTGCTGGGCGATGATCCTCCAGCAGTTCGACATCAGGTTCGTAACTCAAAAGGCTGTCAAAGGACAAGCATTGGCAGACTTCTCAGCTACCCACCCAACCTCCTCGGACCAGTCACTGTATCTAGGCTTTCCTGATGAGGCAATCCTCTCAGTCGATTATGCCATCCCATGCTGGCTGATGCAGTTTTACGGTGCCTCCCGGAGCCCCACCGGTAGAAGGAGCAATGATCCTAGGCTTAACAGAGAGGGCTTGGGTATCGTCTTTATCACCCCGGAGCATGCTGTTATGCAGTATTCATTCCTGTTGTCAGAAGGCTGCACCAACAATGAGGCACAGTATAATGCCCTCATTACTGGCCTCGAGTTCGCTCTCGAGATTGTCATACCTCATCTTTATATAAAAGGGGACTCCGAGATAGTCATCAAGCAGGTCAATGGTGAATATGCTGTCAGAAAGCTAGAACTCGTGCCATTGCTGCAGTGCACCCTCTGTCTAATGGAGAAGTTCCCCTCCCAGCCAGAGGACGTTCACATTCCCCGGTCGCATAAAAGTCGAGGAGATTCTTTGGCCAGCCAGGCCGCATCACTTGCGGAGCCCGAACATGATGACCTAATCATCCACATGGCGTACCGGAGAGTCATTGCTCTTATTATTCAGGAGGGAGATTGTGGCCTACGGGTGAACCATCTCACCATTGGTTCCCCTATGTCAGGATCCCCAGGGGCTTCAGGCGCGGTAATCGAGACAATTCCTGACTGGAGGATGCCCATGGTTGATTATCTCCAGCACGACAATCTTCCGCCAGACCGAGCCGAGTGAGAATGAATCCAATGCTGCGCACTGTAGTTCACCCTTCAAAGCTATCCCAGCCTTGAGAAGCTCCTTTACAGGCACAGATTTTATATTGTTCTCCTCCATTGTCTTCAAGGAGTCGAGATCCCACAGGTCATTCAAGAAGTGCATGCCGGTTCCTGTGGTGCCCACCAGGCCGGTTCGAAGTTGTCCCACCAGATTCGGAGGCTGGGATACTTTTGACCCTCCATGATCAACAACTGCATTGAGCATGCGAAGAGGTGTCATGCATGATAAGTTCATGATAACTTTGTGCATCGGCCACCAGAGCCTCTCCATACTACCAAGTATTCTTGTCCCTTTGCAGTCTGGGGGTTGGATGTCGTAGGGCCTTACCCGCCGGCGACGACCCGCCAGTCCCGGTTCAACATAACCGCTACGGATTTCTTCTTGAAGTGGGCGGAGGAAATCCCACTCAGAGAAGTCAAGGCCTATTATATCGATGAAATCGTGAGCTCCAATATAATCTATCGGTTCGGAGTACCTCACGCTATCCTCACAGATAACGGAACTAACTTCCGAGCAGCTGAGCTGAAGAAATTGTTCGCTAAGTACAACATTCTCTCTAACCACAACTCCCGCTACCACGTGAAGTCGAATGGACAGATTGAGGCATTTAACAAAATTCTCTCCAACATTATACAAAATATGGTTGGTCAGAACAAGAAAAGTTGGCCGGAAAAGCTCCCCAATGCCCTCTGGGATTATAGGATGACAACTCATAACACCACCCAGGTGACTCCGTATTCCCTGGTATACGGAGCTGAGGTCGTCCTGCCCATTGAGATCCAATTTCCCTCATTACACATGGTGGTCTACGACCAGCAAGCGCCAGATAGAGTTGCAAAAATCCTTCTAGCCGAATTGGAAGCACTGGACGAAAGTAGGCTTCACGCTTTACATAACATGGAAAGGCATCAGAGTAGGATGGCTCGAGCTTTCAAAAAGAAGGTTCGCCTCCGCTCCTTCCTGCAAGGTGACCTGGTGGTGGCTCTCAGAGCGTCAATGATTCCCGGCAGGAAACCACCCAAGTTGGAGCCTAAATGGGAGGGGCCTTTTATTGTCCATAAGTTCTATCCCAATGGCGTGTATTCCTTAGTGACTATGGATGGTGAGTGCATAACTCCTCCCACCAACGCCAGGTTCCTCAAGATGTACTTTTCCTTAGACTCCTACAGTCCCGCATGACCTTAAACTGCACACGGTCCCGCATGACCATAAACTGCACCAAGGTCCAAGCTCTAAGACCTAAAACTAAGATCCTCCTACGGTCCCGCATGACCTTAAACTGCACCTAGTCCTACATGACCTTAAACAGTACGGTCCCACATGACCTTAAATTGCACCAGGTTCTGAGCTCTAAGACCTAAAACTAAGATCCTCCTACGGTCCTATATGACCTTAAACTGTACGGTCCTACATGAACTTAAACTGCACCCGGTCCAGTATGACCATAAACACCACTTTTCCCTACATATGGGATCCTTCGTCCAAGTTCTAAGACCTAAAACTAAGATCTTTATTTTGTTGGACATGATGTTAAAAATAATCTCTAGAACTATGTGTGGCTTGATTCCCATCTTTATGGGATACGTAGGACCGACTGAGCACTTAGATTTCAGGTCCAGCCCCGTCTCTTAGGAGATCCCACAATCTCCCGGTTGCCTCTGTCTTTTGGCCTGCCCTTCCCTTGGGAATCCTCTATATTTTGGCCGCTCTCAGATGAGCCCTTCGACCCTCTCCAGTGATCTGCTAATGTGTTCAGAGTACCCGGGTCTAGGACCTGGAGTATCAGATTTAACTTAGACAAGTTTTCGTCCACTTTCCAAGCTTCGTGTTCCCCTTCATTCAGGCCCCACCATCCTTCACAACCAGAGGTACCCCCAAGAATGGCCTGGATACAATGCCTAAGGGCTCTCCTACAATCACGGGACAACTCCCCCAAGGGTTTTGGGCGACAAATTGATACAAATCCCATGTTGCGAATGTGGTCAGTGGTTGATACTCATTTGTTTCCCCTACTTATAGGATAACGCGGCATGATGTTGTGTTGCTAACATGGTCAGTAGTAATCCTCAGTCGTCACGATGGCTTCCTCGGGCCTTGAATGTTGGTTGCATGATTCACATTGTTTTCCGCCCCCGCCGTGTCAAGGTGGAATCTCGACACTCCTTGTACAAACCCTCAGTGCACGCCCACACATCGGATATACCGAGCTACGTAACGATGTCTCTCGGGGTTCCTGCGATCTGAGCGCTAGAGTATGTTCTTGGGTTTCTTCTTTACAAGTTGCGTGCAGCTTGACCCTCATCCCCATGGGGAACGTGGAGTCACCCAGACATTGCGTTTCGGGCCCAGCGTAGCTGGGAGCTAGCATCTCCTGCCCTCTAATTGTGGAACCCTCGTAGGCCCCTTTGGCCCGAGGCTGCTCTCTCAGAACCACGCACGGTGATGGTATGGGATTACGCCCTCACCCACATCAGGTATGCTTTATCGCATTGTGAGTGTTCCTCTTGGTACAAGCCTTACGACCTTAAACTATGATTTTGGTCCAAACCATAAGACCTTAAACTGTGGTGTTGGTCCAAACCATATGACCTTAAACTGTGCTGTTGGTCCAAGCCTTACGACCTTAAACTGTGTTGTTGTTCCAAACCATACAACCTTAAACTGTGTTGTTGGTCCAATCCATAAGACCATAAACTGTGATGTTGGTCCAAACCATACGACCTTAAACTGTGATGTTGGTCCAAACCATACGACCTTAAACTATGCTGTTGGTCCAAACTATCTGACCGTAAACTGTGATGATATCGTCCGGGCCGTACAATGAAAAATGGCACCGCATTGTGATGACCTCCCCATGGGGGACATAATACCAGGTATTGGTCGATTACGATGCCTCTTTTCAACACCAGTTATGGCTTGATTATTGTGGAGACGCCAAGAATTTCTACCATAGGCAAGTCGCCCCACAAAAAAAACATTTACCTTCAAGAACAAACAAGATATATCAAATGCCGCTATTTTTTGTGTGAGGGCTAGACCCGCACGACTCCTTCATCCTTTGCGCAGGCGCTATATCGCGCCATGATGCCTCTCAAGAACTATGTATGGCTTGATTCTCATCCTTTTGAGACACATAAGAGCACCTAGGAACCTCCCTGCAGGCCTAGCATAACTTTTCGTGTTCGGTCTCTCAGCCTAAACGCGTCCCCAGGAGCGCATAGTAAGCATGGCTTTTCCCCACATTCATGTTGGGTTTTGCAGCCGCTTTACCGTGTGTCTCCCATTCCCCTTCTCCTTTGGTCAGAGTTCTATGACCTAAAACTAAGATCGTTTTCTTGGCTTTCCATGACTCGGTCTCTCTTGTGGGGTTGTACGATGTGGTGCGGGATTATGTCCTCATTCACGTCGGGTTACTCGTTCTATTGTGCATATCCCCAGATGAGATGTGTCCCCCGTCCCACACGACGTTAATCTATATTTTTTCCAACATGACGTTAAAATGTGCTTCTAGAACTATGTGTGGCTTGATTCTCATCCTAATGATATACGTAGTAATGCCCATACATTTCTTCTTAGGTCAAACCCCATGGGATTACCAAACCCCATCCCTCCTTATTGTCAGCCCCTCATCCTGACATCATGGGAAGTGGTTAAATCGTGACATCCACCCCGAATAAGTTCAGGATTCCCCATAGTAGTAATGGGAAGCGGTAGTTCTCTCACTAGATAGGTCCTTCCTAAAAATTGGGACGACCCGTGACCAGGTTGGTACGTCTGCCTAGTGCGCCTCCGCCATGGTGGCACAATTTTGGGAGTGTTGGACTTTGTTCGAACAAACCACCACTCCACCTTCCACGCTTTTCATGCCCCTTTATTCGGATCCTCATTCTTTTTCATGTCTGACGGGACCCCATAACAGTATGGATGATAGACCTACGGTCCGCCTACTATCCTGGCCCAACATTTCGGAGGACTGGTCGTGTTTAACGGGACCCCCTAACAATATGGGTGATAGAATTTGGTCCGCCTACTGCCACAATATGGATGATAGACCTTTGGTCCGCCTATTGTTGCAATACGGACGATAGACCTATAGTCCACCTGTTGTCCTGGGCCAACGTTCCGGGAAACTGACCGGTGATATTTGAGTTAGGCCATATGATGCAAACATGGTCAGTAGTCAACCCTCATTTATTGTCTCCACTCTAGGCCAACATGATATGGATGTTGCGCTTCTTTCACTATTAACAGTTATCCTATATCGTCGTGCCCCATAGTGTTCCGAATTCGGGTAGTGTGAGTCACCTTTCCTTTCCATCTCCCAATGTTCGGATGGATTTTAATGCCCCCGGCATTTCCCTGTTCGTGTGTCAGTGCACATTGAGAAGGTGATATACCAATCAGTCTGAGGTCTTATCCTCAGAAATCTAGGACCAATTTCGGATGCCTGAGGCTTCGTCAATGCCCCAAAGTTGGACGAGATGATAACACAAGTATCCCTTGCTTCTCGCGTTGGGTGAGACCCACAAGAGCTTAGTGATGTGTTTTTATTCATTTCGGAATTATGGTTGAGAATATTAAACCAAGGGAATAGATGAGTGGATCTGGCCATGTATTAGATTGTGATGGGGAGTAATACAAGCAAGAGGTTCATGAGATGGCCAAAACAAAGCCCTTAAGGATCATCATCAACCTTTCCAGGGCTGCTACCCTTTGGCTAGTAGCCTCTAGGACCACTTCTCACTCCTCGATGACTCTCTCCTCATCAGCTGCTGCAGAGCGCAGCTCGCCAATCCTAGCTTGTGCCTGCGCCCACTCGGTTCGAAGTACGGTCATCTGGTGACTCGCCTCCATCAGTTGTTCCTGTGCGTCAACCAGCTGGGTCGTCAGTTGCTCCACAAGCTCAGACAAGTTGCAATGAAGGCCTCTTTATCTTCCGCCTTCCCTTCGAGGTGCCATACCTCCTGCTCCGCCCTCAACAACGCTCGGGCGCTCGCCAATCTTTCCCGACATAGGGCAACGTCGGTGCACCGGATGCTCTCGCGTATCTTCTCGTCCATGTAATCATAGACCATCAGATGAAGGCGCTGAGCATCAGCCCTCCTGTGCACAGGAAGCGTAGCCAGGTAGGGAGTGATCCCATCTGCCTCAGCCAATCCGACTGGGGATATCTGAGAAAGCGCTGGATACGCTTCCACCCTTTGCATCGTGTAATCTGTCTCTCCTCAGCTGCCCCTGAGTTCTAGTCATCTACCTCCTCAGGGTCAGCGGATCGGTACATTGGGAAGGCAGCCAGCAGATCGGCAGCAGGATCTACCTCAGGGATGTCTTCATGAGGAATAGGATCCTTGACGTCTGGGCAACCTTCCTCTCTCACCACAGTAGTGAAGATTCCTCCATCAGCCTCTGGCATCTCCTCAAGAATAGTGCCACTGATTCCTTCTGCCCCTACTCACCAATTTCTAGGGTTGACTCAGTGTAGGGAGCATGTTCTGAATGAGGTGGTATGTCCGCCACTGGTCCGCTCACGGACGGCCCGGGATCCACAGCCTGACGAGCCTCCAATGCTGAGATCACTGGAAGGCATACAATGTTTAGTTGGGATCTTTTTATAACAAGCGCCAGTAGTGAAGCGTGAGACTTACAGGAGTCCAGAGCATCAGTCTCCAGTGTTCTGGCCACTGTAGGAGCCACCATGATGGGAGACCCCTATGCACTTGTTAATTTAATGATGGGTGTCGGATCCCCATCATGTCCCACCGGTTCCTCTCCACCCTCCTCTAGTAGGGACGCTCTTCCAACACTCAGCCGCTCCTGAGTGAGGTAGATAGACGGTTTGGAAATTGGAAAGGAGAAAGGATGAAGAAGGTCAATGAATGATGATAGAGACAAACCTCGAGTATCTCGGTTATGTTGAGATCAGAGCTGACAATCTCACCACTCTCTCAGAGACTCCCTTGGTAGGTCACCCCTTGCAACCCCTCATCTTCGGTTTATCATTATTCTTCATCTTCTCCTTCACCTTCGTCTTCTCCGGTCTCCTCCCACCCCCCTCCGACTCCTCGTCACCGTCGCCTTCTCCCGGCGGCATCACTTCCAGATCATGCTCCTGGCCGAGAATCACTTTCACTTGGAAAGGTGGCTCTGCACGACGAACCCTTTGTCAAGCGTATGTGTCCATGGCCATCAGATAAGCATGCCGCCGATGGAAATTTACCCGGTCGGTAAGTCGAACGAGCCCGACCTCTGGCAGTTGGATCCCGTTTTGCATGATCTTCTGCCAGACGACTTCAATGCTCAGCGATTATCGCAGGGTCATCCAGGCCGACCACAGTGCTTGGAAAATTGCATCTTGGGAAGGTTATAGCATGTATCTGATCTGATTCCTGGGCAGTTCCCTGGCCACCTCATGTGACCCCCCCCCCCCCCCCCACGAGCAATGAGGTCGCGACGGTGCCGTGTGATGTTCCTGCTGCTAAAGTCCTGGCCTGTGTAGGTCTCACTGCCTAACGCACCCCTGGTTCCCCCCTTCCGGAAGCCCCTTTCCTTCTCCCCCGTCGCACGGTTTCTATGCGAGTAACCTCGAGTTGCCGTACTCGCTTGCGTAAAATCCCCTCAGGGTACGCGATGGTCCAATGTTCGACATAATCGATTTCTAGGCCAGCATCAACCCCGATGGGAGGAAGAGTAAGGACATCGCCAGAGCTGAAAGTGGTAAACATCAACCACATCTGGCGTAGAACGCATGGATTCTTATCCTTCGAGACAGCCGTGAATACCTTCTTCGACATTCGTTGGAGGTACTTGAACTGCCTGGTGAATTGGGATGGCACGTAGGGCTCGCAGATCACCATCATGTCGATCCGAGCCACGAGCACCCCGCCTCGAATGCTCTGGAAATATTTCTGCTGTTCCAGAGAGTCTCGCCCATTGTCCACCACCTGGCTGACCGGGGTGGGGAATGGGCTGAAGTGGAAGATTTTGTGGTTGCCGATGCGGATTCTCACGCCCTCCTCATTGAGCGTCATCGGCGCCACCCCTGCGATGTTCTGCAAGGATGGTCCCAGGACATTGCCCGGAGGATGGATGGTGTTGGGGAAGTTTACCTGCTGAGGTGAGCCGCCACCCAGCCATGGAAGATATGGAAGGGGCCACATACTCTCCGAGGGGACCCCCTCATGAGATGCGTCCCAGGATGGCGTACAGCTTGGCTAGTACGGGGATGCCCAAGTTGAACCATTTGTTGGTGGCCATGGTGCCCACCATCACTTGTGTTGCTAGACGGATGCCCATCCTCGCATCACGCACTAGCAGGAGCCACCCTCTCAGGAAGGCGGCAAGGAACCCGACATACCGGATGTTCGGGTCTCGGGCCTCAATGACGCGATAGCCCCATGATTGGTATTGCCCCACCTCCAGGGTCCTCCAGTATGACCCATCCCTGCTCCTGTGAGCCGCGGTTGGGCACCATTTACCCTGTCCCAGCATCTTGACAGCCATATCCTTCTCAAGGAACAGGCTGAACCAGCCCTTGTAGGCAATGTCCTTCAGGAAGTCCTTGACCCCCAACCTCTCTTTGGCCAGCTCCAGTAGGTGCCATGTTAGCATGGGTGTCTGTGACCTGTCTTCCCAGGTGTTCTTTAGAGGAACAAACTCGTCATATTGGTAGCCCTCCAGTGGGATGCCTCCGATGCAGTGAATGTCCCAGAGACTGATGCTAACTTTCCCATGACGAAGGTAGAATGTATTGGTATCAGGAGACCACCAGGTGAATAGCTCCGGCCCGAGCTCAGGTTGACGGTGGAAGTGCAACTGCGACGTCCATACCGCCTCGAACATGCCAATATACTGCAGTTCATCCCCAAACTGGTCACAGGTATGGTGAACCTAGAACGCCCAGGCCCGCTCGCTGGTGAAGTTACCCCTGGACTGTAGGTCCCAATCCTTCAGCCAACCCTTCGTTTCATCCGTGACGCTCTGACCGAACGTGCTCGCATAGAGGGCCAGAGAATTATCTATGACATGATCGTCCCCGGTAATGGTCCTGGCCCTCGGGTTCAGGACATATACGTCCATATGTCTGGTTTCCCTGACAGGACGGCAATTTTTGGTTATGTTGTAGCAAGGAAGCTCATCCTCTCGGGTCACCCATGACCGCAGTGTGTCCACCTCGAAACCCGGCAAGGGAACCTCCTCCAGAATTGAAAAATTTCAGAGCGGGAGGTTTTCATACAGGGGATACATCTTCTGGGCTGGAGTCAGCAGATTGAACAAGGTCAGGTTGTTGGAAACGATCACCTTGGCACCATAAACCTCCTTTTTCGTCGCCATTTCGGTCCTACGAGTGGCGGATTCCCCCTCATCAACTAGGTTTGCGGCCATCTCAAATATTTCGAGAGTTGCAAGAAACCAGGATGCAGTGGGCAGAATCAGAGAGTGCTGCGTAAAATCTGAAGTGGCGGCGCGAAATCCGGGAGATGGGCGCGCAATCGGCGTGCTAAGCATGGAATATCCCGAGTAGGCGCGCAAGGACGTCCGAAATTCGGATGGGATTTTGTGCTGTCATAGCGTTTTTACGTGCAGCTGCGGGAGAAATTTCACGCATGAGAGTTATAAGACTATCACATGGAAAAGGTGGGGTGTGGATTTGGGACCAAGCGCCCCTTTTTATAGGTGAGGCGAGGGTTCTGCTCCATGCGGAGAGAAAATTATGAGCCGATCCGTCGTTTTGCGTGTCGCGTGGGTTGTTTGCGTGCTAAGTGCCTAGGACTAGCCCTGCTCCAGCGTTTCGGCATTTCCCTCGGAATCCGACCATTGTGACCTCTCTCCGATCGAATTCCATGGGGGGGGGGATTTGTAGACGCCGAAAAAAGTCCGTAACCTCTAGATGAAGTTTCAAAACGGCAAAGAGAAGTCATATTCGGAATCTGAGGAAACTTTCGCGTGCCGCCTAGAATCCGCGCCGACCGATGCCTATAAATAGAAGGCGACCCCTAGGGGCGTGGAGCGAACCCACCTCGTCTAAGCTGCAGCACTTTAAACTCTAAGCACATCATCTTTAACACATGACGTTAATGTTTGGTCAGACCCCGTGCTTTGCACGCAGGGTCCCCCCATCTCGGAAATTATTTACACCTATCCTCTCTATGAGAATGGAATCTTACTCACATTGAATGAGATCCTCCTTGTCGGAGTGGCGTTTGTCCACGGGGGAAGGGCTACCTCAGAGCGTATGCCCCTAGCCTCTCTTGCGGAATGTTGCACCCATGCACCTCCATACTTCCCCCCTGCTAAGGCCAGTGGATTCCCTTTCCCACTGGGCTTTGTCGCACCACGGGCCTCCACTCTAGAGTAAGCCCCGACACCCAGGGCCGCTAACCACGCATAAGCCCCTGTTTCCTCTTGAGGCCGCTAACCACGCGTAACCCTCTGTTTCCTCTTCGGGACGCTCAACGCGTAAGCCCCTTTCCACTTCTCACGGACGCACCCTTCACGAAGTGATCGTCTGGTCCCTACTGCCTCTTGTTTCTCACACCGAGCATGACTCACGTGGGCTTAGAGCACGCATCGACCATGACATCCTCCTATGGGCCGCCTCAGAGCGTAATCCCCATACCAGCGAACTACGTGGAATTTGATCCGTGCTAACCCATGGTACGTAGGATGACTCCACGAGCTTCAAGCCCACCACCTGGTCATTCCGACATCTCCACTACGATTCCCCGACCACCATGGGCCGCCTCAGAGTGTTATCCCCAGATTCCTCATCCCGTATGACGTTAAACTGTATTCCCTCATCCTGCATGACGTTAAACTATATCTCATCCCGCATGACGTTAAACTGTTTTCCCCCTCTTGGGCGGCCTCAGAGCATAAGCCACATGACTCACATCCATGTCTCATCCTGATTTCCCCCCTCAAGCCCACGTTCCTTGGGAAGCTCATTCCCTAGCCCAAAGATCTTACTTCCTCCAGGCTCCAATCCATGCGTCCATTCTCACAGGTCGCCTTTTTAGGTGTCCCACTGTATCACCGAACTACGCGGACTTTGATTCCCTGCCATGGGGATACGTAGGAAGCCTCCACGAGGTTCAAGCCCGTCACTCCATCATCCATCCTGATCCTTACCCGGGCTGCCACATCCCGGTGAGATTGTGCCACCCCATCCCACTCCATGGTATCCAAGAAGCCACCCACGTGCTGGTTCCAACATCGGTGTTCCCCCTAGGGGGTCCTTCAATCTGATCCACTCTCAGTGTTTCGATCAATCTGATCCATCTCCGCAAGATGTTAAACTCGCGGCATACCCCGTGTTAAAAATGGAAAGCTAAGGAAAAGCACAGATGGTACATAATTCCCTACGTTCGATGTGGGATGCCTCAGGCTTCCGTGCCCTCGAGAAGCCTTGTGATAAGTGATAAAAGATAGACTTTCCAACGACATCCCAACATGACCATTCCCCTCACCGAAGGTTGCTGCCCCGACAAGACCCCTTAGAGCGTCTCGATGGAAGCAGCCTAATTAACTGGAATCCATGCAGATATGGCGCCGGGAATGAGCTTCACGAACCCGTCTTAAATCTGTGAGGGAGACCCGGACTAGGTGAAGAGCTCCGAGGAGGAATCCATGGAAGGAAGATCCAACATCCCATCATCCCAGTTTCGATCAAGGAGCATGCGTCCCTGAATAAGGAACGGATGCTGCTCGCCTTTGGAAAGCGGGAATGCGGGGAAACAAGCCGCACGACCTCCCTTGCGTGACAGACACGCACGCACGCCCCGACATAAAATCGTTGAAAACAACCGTTGTAGGGAGAACCACCTGCCACTGGTTGATTTTTCATACAAAAATAGTTACCACTCCACTATCGTCATGGTACCGTTTGAGTCATTGTAATAGAGGCCATGAAGATCACCACCTTTCTAGACAGACCGAGGGGAGTCAACACTCATGGGTCTAAAGTTGGTACATGCAACCACAAAGACGATGCAGGTTATCCAAGAATGAATGAAGACTACACAAAGCCCGCATAAGTCTTATTCTGACAGGAGGTGGAGACCCTTGGAGTTTGAGGTGGGAGACCATGTCATCCTACAAGTCTTACCCCAACGAGGATTACAGATGTTAGGCTGGGGTATCAAGCATTCTTCTAGGTTCACCAGACCTTTATAGATCCTCAACTGAGTATGTGAGGTGGAGTTCCATCTCGCTCTTCCCCCACATATGCACAAGGTGCACAATTTATTCCACGTGTCACAGTTGAGGAGATACGTTCATGATCCATCACACATTATCGACTGGGGTGAGTTGGACATCAATGATGGGACGACCTATGCAGAGTTCCTAGTGAAGATAGAAGATCAACATGAGTGAGTCCTTCATGGGAAGTTGATTCCTCTGGTGCAAGTTTGTTGGCAGCACATGAATCTCCATGAGAGCACATTGGAGTGGTAGGCTCAGATGCGTTCCAATTACCCCCAATTTTCCTAGTTTTTTTGTACCTTTTATGGATAAAAATACCTAAGGTTTATTGAATTTAAAAACCTGAAAATTCTATGTATTTTTTTAATTTTTTTGAGATTATTTCGAGAATTTGAAAATTGACAGCGTGTGATTCTGAGGCCCAGTGTGCCCAAAATGAATTTTTGACCGTTTTTAAGGCACGTTCATTAAACTCACATGCCCCATTTTCTATATTTTGAACAGGTACATGGATTAAAAATCTGAGGGCACCATTGAATCCACAATGCCGAGATTCTCTTAGTAGAATCTTTACTTTGACCGTAGTATGTGTGGAATAAAATTTGTTTATTGGTATCATTAAAGAAAATTTAAACAACATGTAGTTGTTATTTTAGTTTATTTTTCTCTAATAGATGACTGCTAGTGGTGGTAACATTGACTTTTCATGCAAATTAATTGATTGAATAATCAACTTCCTAGCTCCACCATTGTGAATTAAAATCTGTCCATTAATTAATTTAATGAAACTCATTAATTCCTCAATGGGTTACTCACCTTTCCCCCTCCAATTTAAATGGTTCTCAGGGTAGGGTTTTGGCATGAATTTTTCATGCTAGAAAACTCTTACATAGTTCTGCGGTAACATCCATTGATGGAGGACAGAAGATCAGGTGGTAACATTCTAGGATCTACGAATGTCGATGACTCCATCCTACTTGGATGTTCCTCCATCCAAAACCTAGACACCTCCAACGGATATTGAGGTAGGGGTTGTATTTTAATTCATGAAATTCCCTTGATTCTATTCCACATTCTTGATTTTTTTAGTAGTTTTTTTGTCGGAAATTTGAATGGGATTTTTTTATATTTAAGATGAATTGAATAATATCCCACATTTTATCAAGATAATGTGGATGGTATGGGTCAAAAGAACAAGGCGAAGGCCTTCCACTGCTTTATTCTTCGTTGCGTTCTTCGGGATGATTTTCCCAATTTGATGGCAACATGAGACATAGGTTCATGCAGGGACTATGACAGTCTGGGATGCCCATAGGCACAAAAGGAAGGAAAAATGGACCACCAGAGCTCACTCGGTGGCCCATAAAAGAAGCACCAGCGAGACACCAATGCGGCAATGCCGACAGACGAGAGTGGCGGCCAGAAACTGCCGACCATAGTGGAGGAGCGGCACCGCTTGGCACCGCAGTGGTCAAACGAGCAGCCAGAAGCGGCCTGCCGTAGAGGCGGAGGCAGTGTGCCGCCTTGCGCCATGTTGAAGGGACGTTGATTTGAAGATTCAGTGGTGGGGAAGGCCGATACATACTCCCTGCAGGTACCGTGGGGGATAAGGCGGGGCCACCTGACGCTGCCCTTAACAGAGCCAAACAGCTCCTTTGAGCTCTTTCGGAGCACTGGACTGCTTGACCCCAATGGGTCGCGCAAGCTATCAGGCCGGTCTGCGGCCCAGTGGGTCACTCCCACCATGACCCAGCACAACTGGGCTTGGCCGGGTCAAACCCATACTAGGTTGGATGACCCCAACTGGACCCAGACCCCTCTCGGGCCCAGATACACAATAGTGACCATATCTTGTGATCCAGACGTCTGATGGATGAACCATCTTTAGCGATGGGATCCATAGAGTGATATGATGATTATCAGATAATCCATGAGTTTTTTTGGAGAATTTTGGATTACGGACGGGTTGGATAAACCCTAACTCCAACAGGGCCCTCTAAACTAAATTGCCAATAACTTATAGACCGGGCGTCTGGTTGACGCGCTGTCAGTTGCATTAGAAAACTTATGAAGTAACTGATTGTCAGGTTACTTATTCATGGGAATTCATACTGGTTGAAATAAGACTGATGGATTGAGGAGAGGTTGTCCCAGAATCAACCATACTATGTGTGTAAATCCAGTGGTTGGTTGTGAGGTGGAGGTTAGAGACAAATCATATGGAGAATAGTACCGAGTGATCCTGTGTGGGCCAGCACTAATAAATCCTCTACGGGTCAGATCCTATGTGGGTCAGAACACAATGATCCTATGTGGGTCATCACATACCGATCATGTGTGGGTCATCGCTCAATGATCCTATGTGGGTCAGCACATACTAATCATGTGTGGGTCAGATCTTGTGTGAGTCATTGGGGGTTATTACCAGTCAAACCTTGGGGAGTCAGATCCTAAGTGGGTTAGTGGGGGTTAGTACCTATCGATCCAATGTTGGTCAGACTCTATATGGTCACCAGCAGTTCCTCTTGACAGAATAGGAGGATCTGGCTTGACAAATAATTATCTAAAAATCTGTACTTCACTAAAACCTGGTTTGAGCTGTGTCTAGTGCTTTGTGCTTTGTGACAGAGATCATGCATTATGGTTTTACTTTTTATAATTATAAGAGACCTTTAGGGGTTATAGGGTCCCTATAGGGAATTGTAATACTCACCCCTACATGGGATTCACCGGTGCATTGTTGTGTCTTGTACAAATGTTGAGCAGCTTGGCTGAGACTTGAGGGAGCAAGGACAGGTGGTACATGGAGTATATTGACTAACGTGGAGAAAAGTGGAGATGAGTTGTACCTAACCATTAGGTAGGATCCTCGGTGGATGATTCAATGAGCTGTTTTTTGTTTTCTAGTTGTAGTTGCACCTTAATGTTGGGCCTGTATTCCTACCCCATTACTTTAAATACACACCTTAATTGCTTCTGTTTTACTTAGTGTTTTCATCTTGTTGTGTTCTTAGTTTTTTTTCATGTATGTGTTTAAAGGAAATGCCTTCCCATTTTAGGGATATGCCTTTCCGGTGCTATCCACCTACACCTGGCCTATGGACGGTGGGATTAGGGTAGTCATGGCATGGGCCCTTAGGGACGGGTCATGAAAATCCATCACATAAAACCAACAACATCACAATCATATCAGGAGGTATCACACCCAACGAACCAAATCAAAACCATATTAGGTGTCGTAACATCAAAAATCTCACCTCACAACCATCTTATGTGGTACCATATCCTTCCTTCCACACGGGAACAAAGTTGGGAGGTAGCACATCCAAGTAGAAATATCTCAAATCATCCCATATCATAATCTATCATTGGTTGGAATTAAATCCCAACCCATAACATAGATTGATCCATGTATCACCCTCCATTAATGGTTTAAGAGAAAGAAAATCCCAAAAAACATGTCATTTCATAATCATTCATTATCCATAGTTGGAAGGATTTCTTAACCGATACATAGATCAGACAAAAGTCGTCATGAAACACAACTCATCCATTAAGATCATACATGTTTGGAATGAATGCCGAACCCATATCAAAACACCCATATCATAAAAGATCACACATCCATGATTAAAATTCTTTCCCAAATCAATCAGAATATACCCATATTGGTCATTTCATCCAACCCATATCATAATCCATCAAATACATTAAGAATAAATGTGGTTGACATGATCACACAAACCATTACACATATCTTATCCAATCACATATCATTATATAATATGATAATGGTTTTTATAAACACCTATTACATAATACAATCTATAAGAATGTAATATAAAATAAATAATCATTCACATAATATCAGTCATTTAATTAATTAAACATATAATTTGTAAAATATTTCAATAATCACCCATATCATAAGGAGAACATGGGGTGGGAACTCATCTAAAATAGATATACATTACCTTGGTTAGACTCTCAAGAAAAAAGCTATACCCGCTTCCATTTCATTAAAGGTCACATCCCTTTTAACCTTTTATTATCATCCTTTATGTTTGAAAATAGGGTCCCAAGGAACTACTCATGGTCTAATAGGTTATAAAAATTTACAACACACACCCATGTTTTCCCTTCCTAATTCCCAATCCCTTTAGACAATCTATCACACAATTGGGCTATCCTACCCTGAACCTAGCCACAATCATTCCTTATTTAATTAAATGGATTAAAAATAACCAATGTAACAATTTACATAAGAGATAAAATGAAATCAATCTCACTTACAAGGTCCCACTAGGTCAGTCCTATTTCACCCAATCTATGCATAAGTCCATGTATAAATTTTTCTCCCTCATATACAACATGATAATGAAATAGGAATACTCACCATATAGACTAAAAAGATAGCCCTGAGGCTATAAGATAACTCAATGTTTCATATGTTCTAGAACTAAAATAACCATTATTAACCCACCAAATTCTCTTATTCAAAGGGCCTTATGGTCACCTATCAGAAGGTCCACTATATTTTATTACATTAAAATTTTCCTCTATGTGTTTCACATGTCAAACTTAATAAAAATCAGTTCCATCCAATTAATATTAATGACTGATGCATCAAGCGTAATAATAAAGGTCATATTTTTACTCTTTCTCATTTATAACATTAATGTGGGTAAAAAAATAACAGTTAACTTTTAATTTCAGGTAGGCATCCCAAAATAATTTAGGCTTAATATTACATGTCACATAGGAATGTTATAAAACCATATGGCGACTTTTTAAGGAATAACTACAAGAAATTAAATTCAATTACATTAACACATCCAAACCAATATTATTGAATGAACTACGCCAACAATCTTCTATGTATATGAGTCCTCAAAAAACATTAAAGCAAAATTTTATTTAATTATGGGACAATTATAATCAATTAACATATTAAATAAATAATTGTTTATTTATTCATAGATTAATTACAACTCATTGGGTAGCCTTACATGAAAAATCGCTCAAGAAATGAGGTTTAGTCTTCCCCAAATATGTACCATCCCATTACCCTAACAGTGGATGTATTCCTACTTTTATATGTTCTGTTTCTTTTAAAAATCATTTTCATGTGTTTTTTTGGGTTTACTACTAACATCAGAATAGGTACATGCTCAATACCTGATGTACACATCATGTACTTGGTGCCAATTTCATGTCGTGAATTGGGAGATCATGTCATAGACTGGGAGATAATTTCATGTGTAGGTACATGTCGTGTAGCTAAGGTAAATGTCATGTATGGGTTAAATGGAAGTTTTTAGTCTGAGGGGATTCATTTTTTATCGTAGATTATCCACCATGGACTAAATGTCATGACCCTAGGGTACAGGTTGTGACCCGACCCACGTTCAGTTTTAAAATGCACAATAGGCAGTTCATCTTGGTCCTTTTCATTCTAGACCTCTTGGTTATCAACCCTAAACCCTTCCTAGGAGTTTTTTAGAGGCTACCACCATCCAATTTGATTTGATCAGCTTTAGATATTCATTTCATCTGCAGTGCGATTCCTAGGTAACAGTTTATTTTTGTTATTTGAGTGTCTCTCATTCTCTCATCTTGGTTTTTCAATTGACCATTTAGGGATTGAAGGATCTATGTCTAGTGGTTTTGGATCATGATTCTTGGTTATGTTTCAAGGAATCTTTTACCTTAATTCTCATTGATGGGTGTTTCTACGAGTGTCGTTCTTTGGGAAATAAGTAGGTGGTTCTGTCCCAATTTTCCAAATTGATTACCATCATATTTCTTAACATATTTCAATTAATGATTTAAATTTAAATGCTCAATATTTATTTCATTTCTTTGATAAAACCCAATTACAATGAATTAGAGGACATGAAATGGTTTTGGCATAGAAATTTGGAAAACCCTCAATCCCAATGAATTGGGGTGGGTTTAATGAAGATTGTGTAATTTAAATTGTTGAATTTAAAATTATGGATTTTATGGAAATGTTTTCAATTAAATTGTTGAATTAAATTCTGAAAAGGAATATTGAAAATGATGGAATTAGTTTTGAAAAAATTTCAAATTTTAGAATATAATAAAATGATTTAATAGAAACCTATTGGTTTAATATGGTGAAAATGAATGTTTTTGAATAAAACCATTTTTTGGTTTTTAATGGAATGAAATTATCATTTATGAAATTTAATAATGGGATTGATCGTATTTTAAGCAGTCATATAATAATTCACCCATCATGTAAGAGCTCATGCAAGCCTTAGGTAGTTAGTGAGTTAAATTGATACACATTATGTTATGACATTATTCTAAAACATACATGCATCATGTCACATCCCCAATGGTTGGTGACAAGTCTCTTTTGTCTAGTATCATAGGGATGTGTGTATAAAAATTTTCATGATTTCATATAGAGAATGTGTAATCCTATAGATGGTTAATACTATTGTAACTTTTAGTAGATGACCATGTTGATGACTTGTTTATTTATATTTGGGATATAAATTCATGAAATTGTTTGTCTCAATTGCTTTACATGTCCAATAAATTTATATAAACTAATTTATATAATTTTTCTACTTAAGTCATCTTTTTTGAAATATATTGTATATTTTAATGTAAATACGGTGTTCTGAATTTATTTTACATCATTTAGAAACTATTTAGCATGTTTTTAAACATTATTTTGGAATTACAAACTTATTTGTTTTCGAAAAATTGAATGATTTTATTTGGATAATCTATATTTAGAATATATTGTTTAATCTTCAATTGTATCCTACCAGGCTTCAGCCAACAACCTACTCCTTTCCTTTGTGTGTTTGTAGACTTTCTCCTTCAGGTCTCAAGAAAAGGGAAGGGATCTCTTAAAGGTGGATATACCTGTTGAAATTTTGAAGTGGTGAGTTTATTCCTTAGGGACTTTGGGTTAGTTTTACTATTTTTTGTACTTGGGTTTCAATAGTTTCGATTTTATTTCTAGTTGTTTGGTGGTATGTTACACATAGTGGAGTTTTCGTTGTTATGTATACTATCTTTTAACAGTTTCTTTCGGATTCTTGTGGAAAAATTGTTCCCACATGTATTTTGTATGATTCCAAGATCTAGTCACCGAATCGTGGGGATTGGGAATTACCTTAAGGTTATGTCAGGACTATCTAAGTCATCAGGTTACCAGTGTACTTGGGATGGTTCATGGAAAATTAGTATCAGAGGGAGGTTGTTCAACATCTATCTTAATATCAATATGATTATTTGAAATCTTGTCAGGACTGACCATGTAGTATCGATTGAGTTCTTGGCCATCTCTAACCACAATGAACCTTAAGACACGTGGGGTGGTTTGGGAAAGTCATCTTGTGGATTAGTTCTGGTGTTTTCTCTATACAAATTTGGGTAGAGAGAAATCCTAGAAATGTTTGTCCCTTCAGTTTAGAATGTTGTCTATTTCTACTATATTTTAGTGTTAATCTAATGTCTAACTTTTTTCTAATGAGGTTGTATAACATCATTCCTTTAAGAAGATGTGAAGATCAGATTTAGTAAGAGTCTACTGTTGATCCCCAACAAGCAAATCCTATAGTTGATCTTAATCTGGTTAAGGTGATTGTTCAAACTGTCCATGATTTAGGATAGAAACCACCTCTAGTTCTCGCACAGGATCTATTTTTGGATCCTATGGGGAATTTTCCTATGAATATTTCTCAATATTTCCTTCACTAGAAGAAACCAGTCTTCAAAGGCTCCACTAATCCTAAACATACTGAGGAATGGTTGGAAATGATATAATTTTTTCACGAGTTCTTGGATATGTTAGAAGATATTAGGGAGAAGTGTGCCACCTTCGTGCTGGAGGGACTGAGTAGGATATGGTGGGGCACAATGGTGATTATAGGAAAATATGAAGGCATAATGTGGAAAGACATAATTATTAATTTCACCAATCAGTTTTATCCAGAGTTGATGGTGTAGGATAAGACTGTGGAGTTTTTCAAGCTTCAGTAGGCCGAAAAAACTATGACTGAGTATTCAAATCTCTTTTTTGAGCTGGTGTAGTTTTCTCATGATAGTGTGTCTAATGAGAGGATCAATGATTTGTGGTTTGATTTGGGACATCGATCAGATTTCTATTATTTGGTTTTCTTGCAGAGGATGCCCACCTATGCTGATATGCCAGATAGGGTGATGATGGTTCAGATGGACATGTCTGGAATGTAAGGGTGGATGAGAGTTCCTTTTTCTCCGAGATGTGGTGTTCGTTCCATCAAAGGAAGAAAGAAATAATGATGATCCTCATGGTATAACTCGATGGCAGAGACCTTCCAGAATTCCAATAGCCCTTGGAGGAAGTTATTTGACTTGATAGCAGTGTGGCGTGCCTGAAAATTCACGGAGGGATTTCATAGAGGCACCCAAGAACTATAGCTCCTATTGACATTCAGGGCACTTGAAGAGCTTATACCATTACTTATATACTCTTTATAAGGGGATAGGATCAACATATCCCCCTAAAATAATGGGGAAATAAAATGATTTTATGATTAAAGGGTTCCAACCTTAGGAATCCTGAACTATTCTTCTTCACGCAGTGGACGAGTCTCCAGAGGAAGCAGACATGAGTCCAGTGACTATGAGAGGTACCATTTCCATTTATTCATCACTACTGACTTTTATTTTTGATACTAGTGAATCTCACTATTTTATATCAACTTTTATTGTTAACTTACTTAACATCCCAATGAGTCCATTATCTTGTGCAATGGGTATTAATACAACCATTGGTATGAAAAGAGAGCGGGGTCTATATAGTCCTACTTGTGTGTTCACTCCATCAAATGTCTAGATATCGTGGAGAATTCTAGTTCTTGATATGAAATCTCTTGATGTCATATTCATGATGGATTGGCTGTTTTCCAGGAAATCCCAAATTTATTGTTATCTCTGATAGGTCTACATTACTTCAACTAGTGGTGTACATATTTTATTTCAAGTAGATTGAGACCCATGACCGAGTAGAGCTGGGCCTTCTTATCCATAGTTGGGGAGTGATATCATCATTTTCTTTTGACCTAGATCAAGATTCAATTGGTGGTGATCCTCCTCAAGTCTCCATAGAGATTTTTTAGGTGTTTTCTTCAAATTTATCTGGTCCGCCACTAATGTGATAGGTTGAGTTTTCTATTGACATAATCCCTAGAACTAAACTAATATCTATCCCATATTACCATATGGAACCTACTAAGTTGAAGGATATGAAGTCTTAGTTGTACGATCTCCTTGAGAACGATTTTTTTCATCCAAGTGTGTTGCCTTGGGTAGTGATAGTTTTCATTGCTATGAAGGTTGATGGTTCTCTTCATCTATGTGTTGATTATCAAAATCTCAATCGAGTTATAATAAAGAAAAATACTCATTTCATTGGATTAATGATCTATTTAATTATCTAAAAGGGGATAATTGGTTTTCAAAGATCAAAATATGATCTGGTTACCATCAGTTGAGAATAAAAGAATTGGACACTCAAAAAACTGCCTTTCAGAGTACGTATGGGCACTTTGAGAACCTTGTTTCCCCATTGGTTTGAAAATTGACCATGATGTTTTCATGGCCTCAATGAACAATATTTTCCATGAGTATCTGGACACCCTTGGGGTAGTATTTGGGGATGAAATTCTTTTTTACTTTATATCTGAGGAGGATCATGTCCAATATCTATGAATAGTTCTAAATCTATTAATAAATCCCCAACATTATGAAAACCTTTATAATTTGGATTTCTTGATTTGAGAAGTGAAAATATTGGGAAACATGGTCTCTGAACATGGTGTATCAATTGATCATGGGAAGGTGAAGGATATTATAATGTGGGAGAAACCACAAAATTTCATTGTGATCTGGTGCTTATCGGTCTTACTTGCATATTACCTTAGGTTTTTGAAATACTTCTCAAATATGGATTCTCAAATGACTGGTTTGACTCAGAAGGGGGTGATGTTTGTGCGGGATGATAGATATCATATTTCATTTGTTGAGATAAAACATCTGTTGAATAATGCACTAGTGGTGACTCTTCCAAAAGTTGGGTAGGGCTATATAGTTTCTTTTGGGGCATCAGGTTCATGCTTGGGTTGTGTTCTTATATATGGAAATCATTTAGTAGCATATAAATACCCTCATCATAGGTCACACAAGAAACATTATCCTACCCATGACCAGGAACATGTATCTTTGATGAACACACATAAAAGTTGGCGGCCGTACATTTTTTTAAAATGGTTTATGTTGAATTTAGACCACAAAATCCTCATATCTATCTTCTCTCATAATGAATTGAATCTTCCAAAGAGGCATTGGATGGATTACCTTTAGTATTTTGACTTTTACATCGCCTATACATCGGGAAAAGGGGAATGTCTTTGTTGATGCTTCAATGATGAAACATACAACCCAGGAAATGAAAGAGTCTTCAGAAGAGTGGAATTTGATGGTTTTCATTGCACAATTTCTTATTGGAGTTCAAGAGGAAGGGGATGATGCTTGTTTTTATTGTGTTCAGTTGAAGTATACTCTTCTCGAGATAATTATTCAAGATCAAGATCTTGTTGATGTGTTCTATAGCATTAGATAATCCCATTATGTAGGGGGGACAATTACCTAGTGGTCGTTCTACAAAGAGGGTGTTTAAAGCTATCAAATACAGTTCATTGTCCCATTAGTGGCATGAAAGGAAGTTATAAAGGGTTCACATAATTATTAGTGGGATGTGAACCCAATATCTACAAACTGTTGGAACCATGGTTGTTCTATGCAGGAATTGGAGTTGGGTTTGTGTTTGTTGTCAATCCTTAGTGGAAGTTCAGAATGTGTGCCAGCAAAGTGATCATACTATTCAAGCAGACAATAGTATTGATGGTGGTACAGTTTCCTAGTGTTTTCCAAATTTTTTGGGCCTCAAAATCTGAAAATGAAGAAATGGATTGTTGGTAAAATGAGGTGCAAGCAAAGAGGAAGTGGTGCACGAAAAAGGAGCGTTGTTCACGAAATATCTGAGCTGGGTGCGAAAAAGTGCGGGTTTGTGCGAAAAAGAGCGTGGTGCGCGAAATTGGGGAACAAGGTTTTTCGTGCAAATAGTGTTTTGGAATCAAAACATCGAAAAATGGAAAAGGAATGGGCGGTGCGAAATATATGGAGATGTGCGCGGAAAATGATGCCTGCGCGAAAAATTACGCGCCAGATGAGAGGTTTTCCCACCAAAGGGGATTTTGCATGAGGGGGTCTCAGATGCCTATAAATAATAGGTGACCCCCCTCATTCCTTATGGTTGAACACTTAGAGAAGATTAGAGGTCTCATGCATGAAAAATGATCGCATAAAGGGGCTTGTGTGAAATATTCTAGATTGTGTGGAAAATTCCGGGATGCACAAAAAAAGAAGATCTGTGTGTAAAAATTGGGGTTGCACGTAAAAGATTCAGCTGCGTGAAAATGAGTGTTGTGGCGCGAAATATTTTTCCACTCGAAAAATTAAATTTTGTGCGCAATAGGAAGGTTTTGCATGCAATGGGTTGGTGTTGCGTGCAATTGTCAGGGAATCTTTTCTGCACGTTATGGTTATCATCTTCAGTGGTTCTGTGCGTTCTAGTGCATCAATTTCGGACATGGATGCAAGCAGAGTCTCATGATAAGAAAAGACAATGACTTCAATGCAAATCTATTGAAGATACCTTCACGTCGATAAAATGAGTTTGACTTCACCAAGGGTAGTGAGCCAGGGGAGTCAACGGGAGTGACCCAAGGGAAGCAGTGAGCTATCCCTAAACCTTGGTATTGGCAGTGAGCCTAGGACAGAGAGACTATTCCAGGACCATTGTAATCCACAATAGTGAAGATTAGTGGAATTTGGTACAACCAAAAACATGCTGGCGTATTCTCCTTGGACGTAGCCCTTAGGGGTGAACCAAGTAAAAATTGCGGTGTCATCTATTTGCATGTGAATGTTTGATTTCTGATCATATCCATCATACAGGTTTTACCAGTTCCTACCAACGTGGGAACAAGATCCTTGGTTTTAAAAGAAACAGTTGACACCCTGATTCACCCCTCCCCTCTCAGGGTGTCCCAGGGTCCTACAAGTGGTATCAGAGGGAGGTTTCTAGAGTTGAATCTGTCCTTTGTCATCATGGAAAATGCAGTCAATGTCATGGGATTCCACCTCTTTGATGGAAGTAATTTTTAAATTTGGAAGAACAGAATGTGATATCATCTAGGATCCCTTGGAATAGGAGTTTTTTTCCACTGTTCAAGGTATAAATGTCACTAATCCAACATGCCTGGCTATGACTGATTCAGACAAGAAAATTCATGATGCATATGCTAAAGCACAAAATGCACTCATCACAGCTCTTTCTGATCAGATCTATCTAAAGGTGTTGAGTTTCACCTCAACAAAATCCTGGTGGGATAAACATGAAAATATTTATGAAGGAGATATCAATGTGAAGGAGGGAAAATTACAAGTCCTGCAGATTCGGTTTGATGATCTGAAGATGCACCCAGACGAGAATGCAAACTCATTCTTCAATCGAATTATTTAAGTGGTTGGAGAAATTCGGGGTCTAGGCAAAGAAATCAAAGACAATGATATTGAAAATAAAATATTAAGAAGACTTCAACCCCTGTACAATGCAAAGGTGTCAGCCCTTGAGGAAAGAGATCTTTCCAAACATTATCTGGATGATCTACTGAGCAGCTTGGTAGCATTCAAAATGTGAGTAAAACCAGAAGATGCTACGACTTGTGTGAGCAAGGAAATGGAATTCAATGCCATTGATAAACTGAAAATATCAAAATATAGTAGTGGTGAAGATGAAGAAGAAAAATAGATTCTTTCTCTCATTGCAAAGAAGTTCTAGAAGGTAAAAGGGAAATTCAATGGGAAGTTTCCTCTCGCATTTTTCATTGTGGAAAAGTTGGGAACATTTTCTCTCAATGTTTATGAAAGATCAACGATGAAGATAGTGAAGATCAGAACATCGAGAAGCCTCGAAAAATATTTTTCAAAAAGCGAGACATCAAATAAGGAATGAAAATACAGAGAAAGAGCTTTGTATGTGAAGAGGAAGATGAGAATAATGAATTTTGTGAAGAAGAAGAACCCGAATTTAAAATGGGAATGCATGCTTCAATGATGGATACAGTTGAAACATTAGAACCCGTGATCAATAAAGACATAGATAATCAGATTACTTCTAATGTTGATTCAAAGACACAAATTAAGGATTCTTTTTCCAAGCTTCAGAATAAATTTAAGAGATGTAATAAGTGGACGGAAATGGTGGGAGAATAATTAGAATATGTTGATGAGCTTGAAGTAGAGATTGAAATACTAGAAGATCTAGTGAGAGTTCAATCTTCAATCCATGAAAGCACAGATGATGTTGTGGAACTAAAGCTTAAAACTGAAGGACAAGAAAAGGTCATAAATGAACTTTCATCCAGACTGGAAGAGATGTCCATGACTGTTAAGGGACATGAGGAAGATGTTGTTACTCTTAGAAGTAAAATTGAATGTCAATCAATGAAAAATGAGGGAAAGAAGAAAATTCATTTCGGAAGATTCTCAGATACAGAATTACTAGCAAGAGCCAAGTGCAGTTTAGATGGGGCTAGAAAAATATTAAGTGATCAATGACCCGCTTCCATGGGAAAGAGTGGAATTGGCTGTGAAGATGAGACTTCAACTGGTGGAAGTAAAGAGAGCAAAAATATTGACAAGATGAAAGTTTGACATGATAAGACATTACCTGAAATGCTGGAAAAGAAACCCTCAATCCAAACTAAACGAAGAACTTAAAAATATCCTCAAACATTCAAAAATTACAGGCAGTTCAACTATTCTCCCAAAGAAGAAGGCATGAGGATAAATTCAAGTGAATATACATTTCCTCTCACGAAGAGTCAGTTCTGTGGTTATCTTGGCCATACCTTGTCATTCTACGAAGAGGCAAGGAGTTACTTGAATGGGGAAGATCTTGGAAGTCAACAAAGGAGGCCGATTTCATATCCCTTGTCTTATAGAATAAATAGATTCTATGGTTACTATTTTAATTGGTATATCTTTGGCCATAAAGCTATGTATTGCAGGCAGTAGTACAATAGGAGAAATTCATACAACACTCAATGTTGGGCCAATTTTCATCCTCCTGATGATGTTGTTCTCACAAACAGTTTTTCCCATTTGGAAGAAGATTATGGGTATGAAGAATCAGATTATGTGGAAGAAAGTATTAAAAGAACATCAGTATCCTATGATCAATCCAATATCTCATGGAATGAGAAGAAGAAGATCAAGAAATCTAATCTTGCAGAAGTATCCCTCAAGGCTACAAAGAGTAGCAACACCTGGATCCTTGATAGTGGATGCTCTTCCCATATGACGGGAAATGCTGACCTTGTGAAGAACATTGAAAAGAAGGTTGGTGGAACAGTACGGTTTGGTAATGATGGTTCTTTGAATATTAAAGGTGGTGGGAATACTTCTCTCGCCAATGGGGAGATGAGAAATACTGAAGTTATTTATGTGGATGGTCTATGCCACAATCTCCTCAGTGTAAGTCAACTCTGTGACTCAGGGCTCATAGTTACCTTCAATCAAAAAGGCAGCACTATAAAAGGAGAAAGAGGGGATTCTCTTATGAATGGTTGTAGAACAGATGGCCACTTATATCAGGTTAACATCAAAGTGAACTCCTGCTATTTGTATGTTGAAGAAGAAAACAATTTATGGCATCGAAGGCTGGGGAACATTAACCAACAAGACATGGAAAAGATATATAATCTGATGATAGTCATGGATATTCCCATTCTAAAACATGAATGGGAAAATTCTTGTGATGCTTGTATTCTTGGGAAGCTAGTCTATAGTTTATATCGGCCAAAGATGAAAAGGGCATCACATCTTCTTGATCTCATTCATATAGACGTATGTGGCCCAATAAATGTTGCTGCAACCCATGGGAAAAGGTACTTCGTCCTTTTCAATGATGATTATAGAAGAATCGCTTGTGTAATGGTGATTCATAGGAAGCGACAAGTACTTGATTGCATGAAAACTTATCACCGGATTGACGAGAATGATACTGGATGGACAATAAAAGTCTAGTGATCTGACAATGGAGGGGAATACACGTCAATTGAGTTTGAAAATTAACTAGAAAAACATGTAATACAGAATGAGGTAGCTGCTGTGAGAACTCCACAAAAAATGGAGTTTATGAGAATCAGAATCGACATGTCAACAATATGGCCAAGACTATGTTGATTGTGAGTGGTATCTCTTGCCATTACTGGAAGGAGACTGTTGAAGCTGAAGTGCACATTCAAAATTGAACAGGGCTCTATATAGGAGAAACGAAGACACCATACGAATTTTGGCATGGAAGGAAGCCTTCGTTGAAATACTTCCATGTTTTCAGAAGAAAATGTTTCATCCGGAATAAAGAAGGAAATCAAGGGAATTTTGGAGACAATGCTGATGAAACAATTTTTTTCAGATATCCAATGAACAGCAAAGCCAACAAGTGACTCAATAAACGCTTGTGGAGGATTGTGGAAAGCAATGATGTTAAGATCATTGAAGGGAAAACCCAAAGTGCTTCTAATAATACCTATGTTGATGAGATAGAATATGATGATGAGTGCGAAATGGAGTAAATACAAATACCAAAATAGAGGAAGGTGAACAAATCACAAAACATTCACATCATGATGTTGACTCAGAAGAAGAATCTGAAGAAGAAACTGTGGCTAATGAGAATACATCTGAACCTCACAGGAGAAATCAAAGAGCTGAGATTGATCCATCCAACATAATTGGGGATAAGAGTACACCCACTCAAACAATAAGGATGAAGAATAACACACAATATTTATTTCTATCAATTGTGGAGCCATCCTCATTCGAAGAAGCTACAAGGGATGAATCTTGGGTGAAAGACATGAATGAAGAATTAGATCAGGTTGAAAAGAATCAGACTTCGGATCTTGTCCAGAGACCTGAAGGTCATAATGTGATTAGTACCAAATGGATCTTCAAAAATAAGTTTGATGAGAATGGAAGTGTCATCAGAAACGAGGCACGACTAGTATGTAAAAAATTATCCCAGATTGAAGGTATTGATGATGAAGAAACCTTTGCTCTAGTGGCTGGACTGGGATCAATCAGGATTTTCCTTTCCATGGCACTCCAAAGAGGATATAAAGTATATCAAATGGATGTCACGACAACATTCTTGAATGGTGTTCTAGAAGAAGAAGTCTATATTGAACAACCAGTGGGTTTTATTCTAGGTACTGACGAAACAAAGGTCTGAAAACTGAAGAAATCTCTATATAGTTGGAAGCAAGCACCACAGGCATGGTACTCACAGCAGGATTCGTATCTCAAGAATCTAGAATTCAAAATAGGAGGAGTAGATCACAATCACTATGTGAATAATTCTCCAAAAGACCAGTTCATGGTTCTAGTCTACGTTGATGATATCATTTTTGGTGGAAGTAGGCAGAAATCAGTGGATGAATTTTCCAATCACATGAAATCATAATTTGAAATGTCTATGATTGGGGAGCTCAAAAATTTCTTGGGGCTACAGGTGATTCAAAAGAAGGATTACACATTCATTTATCAGGAAAAGTATGAAAGAGAACTGCTGAAGAAGTTTAATATGAAAGACTCCAAACCAATGTCAACTCTGATTTCAGTTGGAACTAGACTTGGAAAGCATGAGGATGTGATCTCTGTAGATCCCACCATGTACATGAGGATCATTGGGAGCCTACTGTACCTGACAACGACACGACCCGATATTTTTTTTCCACATGTCTTATGGCCCACATTCAGAGTAATCCAAAGGAGGAACATATGACAGTAGTCAAAAGAATCATGAGTTACATTCAAGGTACACATAACATTGGGTTATATTTTGATGCAGGCGGGGATAGTGAATTATCAACATTTTCTGATGCTGACTGGGCTGGTGATGTAGTAGACAGGAAGTCCACCAGTGGTGGAGCCTTCTATATTGGGCAGAAATGTACCTGACAGCGACACACCCATATATTTTTTTGCCACATGTCTTGTGGCACGCTTTCAGAGTAATCCAAAGGAGGAACATATGGAAACAGTCAAAAGAATCATGAGGTACATTCAAGGTACACATAACCTAGGGATATATTTTGATATAGGTGGGGACAGTGAATTATCAGCATTTTCTGATGCTGACTGGGCTGGTGATGTAGCAGACAGAAAGTCCACTAGTGGTGGAGCCTTCTATATTGGGAAAAAATGTGTCGGCTGGTTGAGAAAGAAACAAGAAAGTACTTCTCTTAGTACTGTTGAAGCTGAGTATATATCCACCACAAAGGAATCGACTCAACTGTTATGGATGAAGCAACAATTAACAAATATTGGTGATGAGGTAATGAAACCAATGGTGATTTACTATGATAACAAGAGTTCAATTGTTCTTACGATGAATCATGTTCAACATTCTCATAGAAAACATATTGAAATAAGGTATCACTTTGTCAAAGAAAAAGTTGAGCAAGGGGTGATTAGAATGGATCACGTGGGAACTGATGAGAAATTATCTGATATCCTGACGAAGCCACTGTCAGCAGATGTGTTTGAAAAGCATTGGTGGAACCTCGGTGTTCAACCACCTTCTACTGCATAAGGAGGTTCCAAAATTCCCCTTTACCTGATTATGATAACTGTTTTTATATGTTTATGGATGTGATCCAGGTTTGTGGGGGAGATACTATCTAGGGGGAGTATGGCTTGAGATGAACAATGAACAAATTACCAGTCTTTGGGTTTATTGACAATGGGGGAGAAAGGAATAAATTCAGGATTGTCAGGGGACATGTAATGCTTCTGTGACACTGTAAGAAAATTTCTTGGGAGTCATTTTGAATTCTGAAACACGGGAACCCAATTCAAGCTTCCTCTCTTGTTTTCTACAGCGAGAATTGATCACGTAGACATAGAGTGTTGGCTGAGTTGATCCTTTCATTTTTGGCTTGCATGGGTATGGTGATCTTTTGAATTTATTTGGTGATTGACAACAAACCCAAAGGGGGGGATTATTGGAACCATGGCTATTTTATACAAGAATTTGAGTTTGGTTTGTATTTTTTGTCAATCCTCAGCAGAAGTTTGGAATGTGTGCTAGCAAAGTGATCATAGAGTTCAAGCAGAAAACAGTATTGAGGGTGGCATAGTTTCCCAGTGTTTTCCAAAATTTTTGGGCCTCAAAATCTAAAAATGAAGAGATGGATTGATTGTAAAAGAAGGTATAGGAAAATAGGAAGTGGTGCACGAAAAAAGGAGGACTGTGCGTGTAGAGACCCAATGCTTGACGTACATGGACATTACATTACTTTTGCGGAATAATTAATACATAACAAAAACAGACACACAAAGACCGTAATAGTTTAGTGTCTTTGGAAACATAGAATATAAACTTCTAATGATGTTGAAAGATCTTCAACATCTCCCATAACGATCTTCCCCTTTTTGTTTCCTTACCTAAAACATTTCTTTTAATCCTGGGGGAAAAGAAAACATAAAAAGTGTGAGCTCAAATGCTCAGTAAGGGTAAGCATGGATAAAATAAAACATACTCTATACATTTGAACTTAAGAACATGAACATAATGTTTAAACATCAAAATCCTGAGAAACAACATAAAACATTGAAGTATATAAGGCATATATCATAATGGAACATAAATCACGATAAAATTGAATGGGAATAAAACATGTAATTTTGGAAACCATTAAGCACATGATATGATTTCCATAGTATCCAAGGAATTGCTTCCAAGACCATCTTAGTGGATAATGTCCCATTCTGAATCGAGTTCACTCCTCGTTCCAGTCCTGTATTACTGAACAGGATTAACTTACCATTTCATCCATGTCTATCTCATGAGATATAAATCATTACCCAATGCATTGAAGGGAGATATAGGTCTCACCCATCTCATAATGAAATCATTCTTACTTCTGCCACAAATTAAACATAAATCATTCATCATAACCCAAAGAATAAAATGGGTTTCATAAACATCATCCCATCATAAAATAATCCATATAAAATAAATGGATATAATTTTATCATAAGAGAAGAGAAACCATGTAAATCATAGAGACATTATACTTGAAACATACACATATAAAATAATGTCATATTCGAAGGAAAATGGTTTAGATAAAACACTTGAAATGAATTCTTGAGGAAAATATAATTTCTTCTTCAAAATCATTTTATTTTCACATAATGTGATGCAATTTTAAAAGAAAAGGGTTTTGTTGAAAATAATCATCCAATATTGTAGAGGAAGCTTCATGAAAATGAGGCATTATGAAACTGTAAAAATCCATTCAAGATGTATAAGTTAAAAATAACATTCTCCGCGTACTTTTGTCGGAATAGTCAAAAAGTACCTTATAGGGTAACCAAATGAAAGATTCCATCCATACAATGTGGTAAAAAGTCAATAAAGGGTAAAAATGACTTTAAAAATTCATGGGAGAATAGTAAAAATTTTAGGAAAACGTTTTTTGAAAACATGGTCATGGATGATAAACGTAACCCCAGTAAATACTTACGTATAAGCAATCTCGGATAAAAATGAGATTGAAAATTTATCCCTTACCTTAGGTCTGATATACTTCGTACATATATGAACCTCCTGTATAATTATTTAAATAATTTCTTTGAATTATTAAAGAATCGTATTAATTGTTATGATATCATATATGGTTCACTTATGACTTTATATTACCCGTTCTTTTGTAAATTCATGCTAAAGTAGTGTTTTGGGTAAAATCGTTTCATTTATCAATCGTGTTTTGACTTGTAATTATTAATATGATTACTTAGATCATGATTAATTAATTACAGAATTTAAAAAATGATTTATATATAATATATATTCAGAATATACATTTATATAATATATCGTTAAAGGGAAGGAAATACACCGTTCATGGAGACTGTAGGCCGTATGTACACATGAACGATGTTTTCATTTATTTATTGAATTGAATGGAATTAAGTAGATGATATACATATATATATACATAAATCCAGTAGCATTATTATGTCATATATTTCATGATTACTTATTATATATAATTTATAATCATTCTTGAATTGTTAACATGGAAAATGAATCTCATCGCGTCATGGTGACAGTAATCTGTACGTACGCATGAGCGATGATATCATTTCCATATTTATTGAATGGAATTGGAGTGGATGATACATTATATCAGAATCAGAAATATGTTATGATAACTATGTATAGTTATTCTTTACACCATTATACCCATCAATGTAAGGTGGTGTTGGAAAAACATATTTCACCACGGCGTGGAGACGGTATTCTGTACGTACGCACGCGCGGTGATTTCATTTTCTGTAGGATGGATAGAAGGTGAAATGTTTTTTTCATATTTATAATTAAATATATGTATATTAGTTATACTTATGTTATTACTTTATAATGAAACAACTAAATAAGAATAAGTTGAAGAAGAAATAAGCTTGAAAGAACCGGTTGAAGATATTACCTCTTCTTCGACACACCTCCTTTAAACATCATCTTAGGGCACTGGGGTTGGTCTTTTGAGAATACCAGAACCTATATGATATAACTAGAGAGGTTGAAAAGAGGAATTGTCAGGGTTTGGCCGTGCTTCAAGGATCAAAATGGTGTGAAGAGAAGTGGGAAGGGGTTCCCTTTTAATAAGGGAGGAGATGGGCATCTTTGGAAATCATAAAATTATTAATTTATAATAAATATATCCCCACTTAGAAACCTCAAAAAAATTACTTATATTTGAATATTAGATGAGATAGAGTTGTAACATTATCAACCAATAAAATTTAGACATGTAGTGAATTTATTTTAAACATTATCAACTTGATTTATCCTTATTTAATCTATTGCATTTTATTTGTGGTAATAAGATTCTAAATTTTAACTTGTCATAAATAATTACTTATGTGCTGTGATTTATCCTTAATTATATTATTTATGACATTTACGACTATATAAATTTCAATTTATAATTTTTAAATATTTTTGTGATTTTTAAACAATTTAATAATATGTTATTTTTATAAAATTACAATAGTGTCAATTTTGACACTATTCATTTATTTGAATTTAAATAAAATACACACAGAGGATATATTAGAAATAAAATATTTAATAGGTTCCTAACATGTCATAGTACTCTATAAAATTAGTGGAGAACATTAAATAGTTTATATAATAATTATTTTACTATTTGTAAAACCATTTATTTGATATTTCTCTTAATAAAATAATTACTACATCATTTTTGTATAAGTATTAAATATACTTATTTGTTTCATAACAATTAGAAATAAAATACTAGGATGAAGTGAGATCTTATATCTTTTATTATAATACATTTAGTCGGATTTATCTTCTAAAACACCCAAATCTTAAATTATTATAATTATTAAATTATGAAGGTGATAACTATGAGATCATATAAAATAAAATAATATAATTGTCATAATATCTTTTATAAGACTCCAAACGGTAATATATTCCGTAACTGGATGCTTATGGTGTATAGATACACTACAAATAAAGTTTTCTCAGGTTTGTGAACCGTTTAATATGTATTACTATTTCAATAAAAACAATATTATTGATTTTTTTACAAAATAAATAATTTCTGCATCATTAATGTATAAGCTAACAAGGTAATTAAATAACTCTTAAAAATTACAAATAAATTACCATGATAAAGAAAAAAAATATTGATTCTATATGAGTATTTATAACCGAATTTATAGTCTATATAACCTTATATTAACAATATCTTAATTATTAAATTTTGAGTGAGACATATTTCACATTCCTTTAAATACAATAAACTAAAGGTCTTAATCATCTCCAAGTGGGTTATAATGGATTCAATTTCAACCCAAATATGACTTAGGACGAAATATAATCATCAAATTGTATTAAGAAAAGTGTTAGTGTAATTTTATAATATTATATTTACCCTTAATTACCCGATTTAACTTTTACTATGGTAAATAAAATTTACCATAGTTACTATTCATAATGCCAAAAAAAGTAGTCTATTAATATAATTTGGACCCACTGATTCCAAATATGAAATACATTTTTCCAAATTAAATACACAGAAGTTTCAGAAATTAAATTAAAATTAATCCCATTGTCGAAAGAAAACGGGTTTTGTTTAAAACATTGCAAAAGATTGAATTGATTTAACCTACGAATTCAATGTAAAATCAATAATAATGACATACATTACAATAATGGTAAAAATATATTCTATTTATACATTAAAAACATTAAATACTATAATTTAACCTCATAAATTATTACGATGAAAAAATTTGTTTTTAATTAAAATATAGCGTGTTTTTTCTTTTCATTAAAATATGAAAGTTATCAGAATAATATAAAAAAACTATCCAAGGTAATATTTTATATCCCGATTCCAAAAAATAATTTTTTTAGTAAAATTGAACATATAAACATGTCAAAAACTAGATTTATTGTGGGTTCTCCCTCAAAAGGCGACAAAACTGCATTTTTTGAAAAATACTTATTTTATTATCATACCATGTTCTAGAAAATGAGTAAGATGAATAATAATGTTATAAAATTCAGAATGTAGTTAATACTATTCATAACGGCTAGTTCGTGGTAATATTATAACCATATATCGTTGTTTTGTGAAACCTGGTATTGCATACAACACACGCTATCGAGGAAGGTCACGATTGCGTGTAATGCGAGCCAGGTCAGGGTTGTGTGTAATGAAATCTCCCTTTAGTGTTGAGTATAACATAATTCAAAACATATTTCATTTATAAATTAAACAAAATCTATACTTAATGTTGTGTAGAATAATTTATACAAAACGAACTTGAAATTGTGTGTAACACGAGCCAAGAATATGTTGCGTATAATTCAAGCTAATACGGTATTGCATATAGTGCATATAATCTTGGTGTAACATACAAGACAATACATTAAATAAATTTAAAATAATAATTCTCATAAAATCTTGGGGTGTTACATTCTACCCCTCTTAAAATGAATTTCTCCCTCGAAATTCATCGGGGTTATAAATGGTTTACTACTTGAATGTTTCTTTAATAGAAACCCACATCGTAAAAAGGAATACCAAAACCCATCTTTATAAACTAAATTATGAAATGTAACAATTACCTAAATTAAGTAATCATTGGGTTTCCACATAGGAGAACATAAGTGAAAATATGGATATGGAAGAGAAATCTATCCATCATGTTATGATGGAGAGTGGTAGAGAACATGGCTATTAAAAATCCAACAATCAAAAGCCATAAATTTGTGATGATCTAAGGTACCATCAGATTAATCAGATATGAGAGTACTAGGACAACATTTTTGGTTTTCAAGATCATTTCCATAATGTTGATGATTTTTTATAAGGATAAATACTTACTTGACTTCAGTGTAAAATCATCATTGGTCATTCCATGAACAATTTCCTCTTCATCTCTTATTTAACGATATGAAGTTGAATTTGACATTCTTGAATGATAGGTCATTCCAGCTGTCTCTATCACAATAAAAGTTGAGTATAAGGTATTAAATATACATAAGTCCATATATGGTGAGGTTAATCGTACATGGTTCCAAAAATGTACTTATACATCATCTATCATACCACATAATAAAATAAAACTAATTTCTACAAACCAGGGACTTCCTGTAGGCCAGTGGTAGGCGATGAAGGCCTATCGCACTTCGGTTGTGGGTTCGATTCCCGCAACCCTGTCCAACATGACGGGTTGTCACCCATCCTGCAGGTTGTCCTTTTTTCTAAAACTATACTATCATAATATCAAAAAGATATATCATTATACAATAATATCTGATGTCCAACTTAATACATTCCAACCTTTAGGATTTTCCAAAATACTTCTGTCCGATTACTTGAAATTTCATCTACCAAGCATGTGAATTCCTTCATTTGTCCCCCATATATCATAAGATATATCTTATTGGTCACATTCGAAACATGTGAATACCTTAATCATGTATTCTTTTGAAACATGAAATACCATAGAACCTTAGAAAAAACATGAATTCTTTCAAAAGTTAACTCTTTCCACATACAAAAATCCCAAATAAAATATATATACTCAAATCATGAGATCACGTTGTCCTTTTATCAGCCACGAGCTCATGAATACTGTCAAACATATTATTTTATCCTTATCCCTTCATTACGCGTATATCATCTTCTTTCCAAGAATATCTGAATATCCTTTCATGGTTACCAGTATCATTCAACATATACTTTCAAATACTTTAGGAAAAACAATAGTGTAACAATCCTTAGATAATTCATTATTCCATAGTACCGTACATTATTCTTGATAAACATACAGTTATTCCACTAACTTCTTAAACCACTGACTGAGCTTCATCATTTTATTCGTCTCATATTTCATTTATAGTCTCTTCATCATCATCCATATAAATACTACCCATATGACCATGTTAATTCTCTTCATGAGATTTTTCCTTAGGGAATTGGTTTGCATAAGGTCCATACATTCCACATTTAAAACATCTAATCATTGTTGATGTCGTAGAAATACCATTATCCTTGTCAATGGGTTTAACTGAACCTTTTCCTTTGCATTTACTGGATTTGTGTCCTTCTTTTCCACACCCAAAGCATCATCCAGTTCCTTTGAAACAATCTCCCTAATGCCTCTTCCCACATGATTTACATGAGGGAAATTGAACTTTCTTTCCTCTATGATCATCATGAAACTCCATTTTATATTTTTATCTGCGTCGCGAAACTTAACAAAGTTGAGATTATTGATCATATTTTGAGATTGCTGATTAGGCATAATAAGGATGTTTGGACTTCCAAATCCTGTTTCATTTGGTTGCTCATGAATAATATCATTCAATTGTCCATCATATCCTCCATTATCGTGCATCATCCTATTTCCAACCATTTTCTAATACCCAAAAAGAATAGCGTGAGTGGAAAAAATCATACATGGGAAAACAACATAATAAAGGATGAGTACCGTCAATATCTTACATCTTAGGTTAAATTTTAAGATTGTTACTGTAGTTCAAGGACTATAACCTATATGTATACTTATCCTTAGGGACATCCCTATACATACCTTAAAAATATCTCTAGGGATCTCATTAACATTTTCGCATCCAGGTTTCCAAAGGTTATCTAAACCTTTCCTCTGATACCAACTGTAGAGACCCAAAACATGACGTACATGGAAATTACATTACTTTTTCGGAATACTTAATAAATAACAAAAACAGACACACGAGGACAATAATAGTTTAGTGTCTTTGGAAACTTTGAATATAAACTTCTAATCATGTTGAAAGATCTTCAACATCTCCCATAACGATCTTCAACTTTTTGTATCCTTACCTAAATCCTTTCTTTTAATCCTGGGGGAAAAGAAAACATAAAAAGGGTGAGATCAAATGCTCATTAAGGGTAAGTATGGATAAAATAAAGCATATTGTATACTTTTGAACATAAAAACATGAACATAATGTTTAAACATCAAAATATTGGAAAACGACATAAAACATGGAAGTACATAAGGAATAGATCATAATGGAACATAAATCATGATAAAATAGCATGGGAATAAAACATGTAATTGTGGATACCATTAAGAACATGATATGATTTCCATAGTAGCCAAGGAATTTCTTCCAAGACCATCTTAGTGGACAAATTCCCTTTCTGAATCGAGTTCACTCCTCGTTCCATTCCTGTATTACTGAACCAGATTAACTTACCATTCTAGCCATGTCTATCTCATGAGATATAAATCTTTACCCAATGCATTGGAGGGAGATATAGGTCCCACCCATCTCATAATGAAATCCTTATTATTTGTGCCACAAATTGAACATAAATCATTCATCATAACCCAATAAATAAAATGGTTTTCATAAACATCATCCCATCAAAACATAATCCATATAAAATAAATGGATATCATTTCATCATAAGATAAATGAAAGCATGTAAATCATAGAGACATTATACTTGAAACATACACATATGAATTAATGTCATCTTATATGGAAAATGGTTCTGATAAAACACTTGAAATGAATTCTTGAGGAAAATATCCTTTCTTCTTCAAAATCATTTTCTTTTCACAAAATGCCATGCAATTTAAAAAGAAAAGGGTTTTTTTAAATAATCATGCAAACTTGTAGAGGAAGCTTCATGAAAATGAGGCGTTATGAAACCGAAAAAATTTGTTCACTCCATATAAGTTAAAAATAACATTCTCTGCGTACTTTTGTCGGATAGGTCAAAAAGTACCTTATATATATGGTAACCAAAGGAAAGATTATATCCATAAAATGTGGTCAAAAGACAATAAAGGATAAAAATGACTTTAAAAATTCATGGAAGAATAGTAAACATTTTATGAAATCATTTTTAGAAAACATGTTCATGGAAGATAAACATAACCCCAGTAAATACTTACGTATAAGCAATCTTGGATAAAAATGAGATTGAAAATTTATCTCTTACCATTGGTCTGATATGCTTCGTACGTATCCAAACCTTATGTATAATGATTTAAATAATACCATTGAATTATTACAGAATCATATTCATTGTTATGATATCATATATTGTTCACTTATGACTTTATATTACCCGTTCTTTTGTAAATTCATGTTAATGTAGCATTTTGGGTAAAATCGTTTCATTTATCGTCCGTGTTTTGACTTGTAATTATTAATATGATTACTTAGACCATGATTAATTAATTACAGAATTTAAAACATGATTTATATATAATATATATTCAGAATATACATATATATAATAGATTTATAAAGGGAAATAAATACACCATTCATGGAGACGGTAGGTCGTACGTACGCATGAACACTGTTTTCGTTTCCCTATTGAATTGAATTGAATTAAGTAGATGACATAAATATATATATATATATACATAAATCTAGTTGCATTATTTTGTCATATATTTCATGAATACTTATTACATTTACATTATAATCATTATTGAATTGTTAACATGGAAAATGAATCTCATCACGTCGTGGAGACGGTAATCCGTACATACGCACGAGCGATGATATCGTTCCCATATTTATTGAATATTATTGGAGTGGACGATACATTATATCAGAATCAGTATGATGTTATAATAACTATGTATAGTTAATCATTACACCATTATAGCCATCCAAGTAAGGTGGTGTTTGAAAAACAGATTTCACCACAGTATGGAGACGGTATTCCGTACGTACACACACGCGGTGATTCCGTTTACCGTAGGATAGATAGAAGGTGAAATGGGTTTGTTTCATATTTATAATAACATATAAGTATATTAGTGATACTTATTTAATTACATTATAATGAAACAACTAAATAACAAGAAGATGAATAAGAAAGAAACTTGAAATAATCGGTTGAAGAGATTACCTCTTCTTTGACACACCTCCTTTAAACTTCTTCTTAGGGCACTAGGGTTGGTCTTTTGAGAAAACCAGAACCTATATGATATATCTAGAGAAGTTGATAAGAGGAATTGTTAGGGTTTGGACGAGCATCAAGGATCAAAAGGGTGTGAAGTGAAGTGGGAAGGGGTTCCCTTTTTATAAGGGAGGAGAGGGGCACCTTTGGGAATCATAAAATTATTAATTTATAATAAACCTAACCCCACTTAAAAACCTCCAAAAATGACTCATATTCGAATATTAGATGTGATAGGGTTGTAATAGTATCAACCAATAATATTTAGACATGTAGGGAATTTATTTTAAACATTATCAACTTGATTTATCCTTATTTAATCTATTAAATATTATTTGTGGTAATAAGATTATAAATTTTAAATTGTTATAAATAATAACTTATTTGATGTGAATTGTCCATAATTATATATTTATGACATTTTAGACTATATAAATTTCAATTTATAATTTTTAAATATTTTTGTGATTTTTAAAGAATTTTATAATATGTTTTTTATAAAATAACAATAGTTTCAATATTGAAACTATTCATTTCATTGAATTTAAATAAATTCCACACATAGGATATATTCAAAATAAAATATTTAATAGGTTACTGACATGTCATATTACTCTATAAAATTAGTTGAGAACATTAAATAGTTCATATAGTATTTATTTTACTATTTGTAAAACCATTTATTTGATATTTCTCTTAATAAAATAATTACTACAACATTTTGGTATAATTATTAAATATACTTATTTTTTACATAAAAATTAAAAATAAAATACTAGGATGAAGATAAATATTATATATTTAATAAGAATACATTTAGTCGGATTTATCTTCTAAAACACTCAAATGTTAAAATATTATATTTATTAAATTATGAAGGTGACAAATTTGACATCATATAAAATAAAATAATATAAGTGTCATAATCACTTTTATAAGACTCTAAATGGTCATATATTCGGTAATTGGATTTCTATGGTGTATATATACACTACCATTAAGTGTTGGTCAGGTTTTTGGGCCCTTTAATATGTATTACTATTTCAATAAAAACAATATTATTGATTTTTTTACTAAATAAATAATTTATGCATCATTAATGTATAAGCTAATGAGGTAATTAAATAACTCTTAAAAATTAAAAATAAATTACCATGAAAAATAAAAAAAATTTAGCATTCAAATGAGTATTTATAACCGAATTTATATTCTGTATAACCTTATATTAAAAACACCTTAATTATTAATGTTTGAGTGAGACATATTTCACTTTCATTTAAATAAAATAAACTAAAGGTCATAGTCACCTCCAAGTGGGTTCTAATGGATTCCATTTCGACCCAAATATGACTTAGGACGAAATATAATCATCCAATTGTATTAAAACAAGTTTTAGGGTAATTTCATAATATTATATTTACCCTTAATTACCTGATTTACCTTTTAATATGGTAAATAAACTTTACCGTAGTTACTATTCCTAATGCCCAAAAATAAAAAGTAGTCTATTAATATAATTTTGAACCACTGATTCAAAATATGGAATCCATTTTTCCAAATGAAATACACAGAAGTTGCAAAAATTAAATTAAAATTAATCCCGTTGTTGAAAGAAAACGAGATTTTGTTTAAAACATTGCAAAAGATTGAATTGATTTAACCTAAGAATTCAATGTAAAATAAATGCTAATGACATACATTACATTAAACGGTAAAAATATATTATATTTATACTTTAAAACCATTAAATATTATAATTTAACCTCATAAATTATTACGATGAAAAAAGGTTTTTTTAATTAAAATATAGCGTGTTTTTACTATTCTTTAAAATATGAAAGTTATCGGAATAATATAAAAAATTTATCCAAGGTAAAATTTTATATCCTTATTCCAAAGAATAATTTTATTTTATAAAATTGAACATATAAACATGTCAAAAACTAGATTTAATGTGGGTGTGCCATCAAAAGGCGGCAAAACTGCATTTTTTGAAAAATACTTATTTCACCCGAAAATTTTATTTTAATCTCATAACATGTTCTATAAAATGAATAAGATGAATAATAATGTTATAAAATTCACAATTTAGTTAATAATATTCATAATGGCTAATTCGTGGTAATATTATAACCATATATCGTTGTTTAGTGAAACCCGATATTGCGTACAACACACGCTATCGAGAAAGGTTGCGATTGTGTGTAATGTGAGCCAGGTCAGGGTTGCGTGTAATGAAATCTCCCTTTGGTGTTGAGTACAACATAATTCATAACTTATCTCATTTATATATTATAAAAAATATATACTTAATGTTGCGTAGAATAATTTCTACAAATGAACGTGAAATTGTGTGTAACACAAGCCCAGAATAGTGTTGCGTATACAGCAAGCTAATACGGTGTTGTGTATAGTGAATATAATCTTGGTGTAGCCTAAAACACAAGACATTAAATAAAATTAAAATAATTATTCTCATAAAATCTTGGGGTGTTACAGTGCACAAAATATCTGAGGTGGGCGCGAAAAAGTGCAGGTTTGCGCGAAAAAGTGCGTGGTGTGTGAAATTGGGGAACAAGGTTTTTCTTGCAAATAGTGTTTCAGAATCAAAACGTCAAAAAATGGAAAAGGCATGGGATGCGTGAAATATCTGGAGATGTGCATAGAAAATTATACCTACGCAAAAAATTATGCGCCTAATGATAGGTTTCCGTGCCCAAGGAGATTTTGCGCGCGAGGGTCTCAGACACCTATAAATAAGAGGTGACCCCCCTCATTCCGTAAAAGATTCAATTGCACAAAAATGGATGTTGTGGCGCGAAATATTTTTCCGCGTGAAAAAGTAATTTTTGCGCGTAATAGGAAGGTTTTGCGTGCAAATGGTTGGTGTTGCGCGCAATTGTCAGTGAAGCTTTTCTGCACGTTCTAGTTATCTGCTTCAGTGGTTCTGTGCGTTCTAGTGCATCCATTTCGGACTTGGATGCAAGTAGAGTCTCATCCAAAGAAGAGACGAAGACTTCAATGCAAATCTATTGAAGAGAACTTCATGTCTATAATCTGAGAGTGATTTCACCAAGGGCAGTGAGCCAGGGGGACTCAACGGGAGTGACCCAAGGGAAGCAGTGAGCTATCCCCGAATCTTTGTAAAGGCAGTAAGCCTTGGACAGAGTGACTGTTCCCAAACCATTGTAATCCACAACTAGTGATGATTAGTGGAATTTTGTACGAACGAAAACCTGTCTCCGTATGATCCTTGGACGTATCCCTTAGTGGTGAACCACATAAAAATTACGGTGTCATCTCTTTGTATGTGAATGTTTAATTACTGATCATATCCATTATATAGGTTTTACGAGTTCCTACCAATGTGGGAACAAGATCCTTGGTTTTAAATGAAAAATTTGAAAACCTGATTCACCCCTCCCCTATCAGGGTGTCTCGGGGTCCCACACAAAGATGTTATATGACATGATTAATAGATCTGGTGACCATGTATGTGGAAGGACATTACTGAGTTTGTCTCTAGTTACTATACATGCTAGCAGGTGAATGCTGAGCACTAGAAACATTCGATTTTTCTTCATCCACTTCTAGAACCTTATTGGAAGTTGGATGAGATCTCCATGAAATTTGTGGTTGGGTTGCCCCGTTCCCTAAGAAAGAAGAATACAATATGGGTTGTGATTGATAGAATTACCAAGTCGGTTAACATTATACCCATTCATTATATAGAAAAAGTTGAGAAGTTTGGAAATCTCTATATGATAGAGATTTTTCATTTTCAATGATTCTAACTGCTATAATCTGTAATAGGGATTCTTAGTTTAATTCTCTCTTTTTGAGATTCCTTCAGGAGGCTCTGAGAAGTCATGTTCATTTGAGCATGGTCAACCATCCATAGTTAGATAGCCATACCGAAAGAGATTGAAAGATTATTTAGGATATTCCTTGCATCTTTTTCCACAATTTTGGTGGGGATTGGGATGATCTCTTAGGTATGGTTGAGTTTTCTCACAATAATAGTTACCAGTCCATTATAAGAATGGAAGCTTTTGAGGCCTTTTATATCCATCCTTGTAATTCCTTATTGTGTTGGTCATAGGTTGGTGAATGTTCTATGGTTGGACCAAGCTTGGTGTAGGAGAAGAAAATAATTATTCAGATCATATGTTAGAGGATGTCTATATCAAAATCCCAATATAATTCTTCTGAAGACTGATGTTGTAGACTTTTGGAGTTTTTAGTTTTTGATCGGGACATCTTAAAGGTTTCTCCTAGGTTGGGTCATCGATGACTTGGGAGGAGAGGAAGCTTTCTACTCACTTATTGGGACATTTTCTGGTTGTTGAACAGGTGGGGAAGGTTGCGTACCACTTGTCACTTACACCATAGATTTCATCGATACATAACAGGTTCCATGAATCCCAGTTGAGAAATTATCTATCTGATCCATCTCACGTTTTGATCTGGAGTGATCTTGTGACCGAGCCTAATTTATCTTTGACTGATCTACCAGTCGGGATAATTGATTTTGTGAAATGGTGCATCGTCGGAAGATAATAACCTTGGTTCGTGTACTATGGAAAAATGGATCTGAAATTCATGAGATGTGGGAACATGAGGTTGAGATGAGATGTAACGACCCAAAGTTTCATTAATGGAAAATCCCTCTTGATCTTATTAAATGTTTCTTTATATAAAATGTTTTTATAAAATTTCAACTTAATTGGTTTTATGATAAGAATTGTGACTGTTACTTTTATAGCCGTTGAACACTGATCACATGATTGGTATAAATATAGGGCTTTAACACATCCAATTTTTCTTAAAAAAAGGAAGCGATGGCCTTATCCAGTAGAATTACCCCATACGAAGCCCATTTATCGGAGCTCAAAAAAGAGGTGCCGTCCTTGGGCTTCTCTCTTGGCCAAGCCCAAGCTGCGATTCACCATGTCAAGCTCGAATGTGACTGTCTACCGGAGAAGTGGAAGTTGATAGAAATTACCACTCAAGCTATGTTATCCGAGCCACCCCAAGAGTCTGTCACCATCGCACACCTTACCCTTAGGTCTTATGCGGGTGTTTTAAGGGTTATGTAACTAATTGATAGTACTATGTTCATTTACATTATTTTTGTATATAATAATGAATATAATTTCTTGTCATTATTGATTCATTGTAAATAGTTTTTAAAGTACAAATGGTGTTTTTAGTTATTATTTAATTAAGAAATATATTATATAAAATTAAGGTATTTTTGAATTAAATAATATTTTAATAAAATATTATTATTATTATTAGATTAATTTTATTATATATAAATGATCATGTAATTGTGTGAATGCAATTATAATTTTTATTAAGGTTTGAAATCCATTTTAGTCAAAACCCGTGAATTTTTTATAAATGTAGGTTTTTATTTTAAAAGTGAAAATTAACATATTTAGAAAATTATTTATATAAATTAAATTTTATTTTCAGGATGTCAAAATTATCCAACAGAGAATTTTTCTTAATTTTCTGAGACAGTCAAATTTTTTAGTCAAAATTAAATACCGTTTAAATATATAATGTGTTTTATGACATCATAATGATCGAATAGTGATTTAATAAAATACTATAATCTTTATGTTCGGACAATATATGTTTTACCATTAAAATAATGCGATTTTGGGTGTTTTTGGCTTACTTTTCAAAGCATTAATGGACCCCTCAAGAATTATTAAACACCTTGTCTATTTAAATTAATTTCCATGGGAGTGTGACTCTCCTCCACATAAGCAACCCTAAAATTTAAAGAAGTTAGGACATTGGCCTTATAAAATATTATTTTCCTCTTCCCATTTCCAAAAACCATGGGAAAAAACCATGGGATGGTTTGTGGTTTTGATTAATTTAATATAATGGGTCCCAAACCTAAATAATAAAGAATTCCCTCACCTTTCCTATATAAACCCACCCAAGCTCCCACTTCCTCCTCACTCAAAGCCTTTGGAGTTCGTCCAACCTCTTCCTTACTCCCTATAGAATCCTCCCAAGGTTCCCCAAGCTCCCAAGAAGCCTCTCACATGCCTCTCTCTAGCCTTTGGAAGCACACTTCCAAGTAAGGGTTTTTTCTTCCTTTCTCATTTTTGTCCAATTTTCTTGAAGTTGTTTTTCCCTTTTAATTTCAATTATAAATGTTTGGGTATGGTTTAGAACCTCCCTCATACTTCCCTATTTATTTTTGAATGATGGGAGACCCTTTCTCTATCATTAAATGCCTCCCATGTACACTCGTTACTATGCCGAAATTCCGAAAGGAACTTCTCTCTCCTCTTTTACATTCAAGAAATACTTTTGTATAATGAATCAAAATTCCATTAAAATTGTTGGGACATGTATTTATATGACCTCCTTTATGTCCATTACATGTAAATATTATTAGGAACCCATTTCTCTCTCATCAACCATTTTTATGAATTCTTATGTCATGATGTTACGCTGCCGAAATCGCACTGATTTTTCTAAGCCAATGTCATTGTTTAGTGAATACCATGCCCATTTCTCTATCAAGGGTATTCACCTTTATGCACATTTACATATTGATTTTATTGTTTCATGTATTAATTCCACAATCCTTTATCGTGGAATAAATGATTATGTTTTATGAATCCATGTTTTATGATCCATGTTGCACACTTATGCATGAAATGAAATGTTTAAGAAGGGTGTGCCCTTATAGCGCTCCAATGCTTTGGGTAAAGTATAGTATCATGATACGTCATGTGCAATGAGTGTTGAATCATGATAATTCAAGTGCAATGAGGGTTTACTCATGCTTTATGTGCAATTAGGATTTACTCTTGCTCCATGTGCAATGCGCCTTGGCACATGCTAATTCCATGTTAAGTTTTGTTGCCACATTTCCATGTTTTGATTATCATGATTTATCATGCCTTTATGTTCTTGTTTTTCTTATGCTCTATTGATATGCCTATTCTCTAACATGTATTTTACTCCTCATGTTATTCCATGTGTACTCCCTTATTGGGATTTATAGCTCACCCTTTTTTTATGCATGTCCTTAGGTTATCCCATGCAATGATAAGTACGAAGGAATTTAGTGGTAATGTAAAATAAGTTTTCAATAAAGATGTTGTATTTCATGTTTTATGTTTTTATGTAATGATCCTAAGCCCCAAATACACTAAACCTCTCGATCTTCTTTGTTGTATCAAGTGATTTTTTACGTAATTAATCATTTTTATGTTGTAATAAAAATCAGGGTTGTCATAGTTGGTATCACAGGATAGGTTTGGTTATTTTTGGGATTAGGATTAGAAAACTCTAGTAAAGCCTTCGATACAAGACTAAGTATAATAAAAACATCCCTATGTTTTGGTAAGTACTGAGTAAGTGGTTTATCAAACAAATACATCCCTGTCTGGATACGAACAGGTCGAGGCGGCTCTGGCATAGATGTATCCTAGTGGTAAAACCCAAAAACACCGCTTAAAGCTAGACTCGAACAGGAACTGGTACATGAAAATGGTCCTTGCTGCACTCTTTGTTACGACACTCCCAGGGGATATGTTTTGATAAATTCAAAAGCATAGTATGAACCCTTATTAAGGGAATTAAAAAAATGCCCCTAAGAATATATGTTAGAAAGTAGATCATGAAAATCCTAGAGTGAAGCCTATAGACTCATGAGTTAAGGAAACGAAAGTTTATTTATAAGCCATCAACTTTTGTCTTTGGATTACCCTTTATTTGTTACCCCTAACTTTCCTTGTATTCCCGACAATGTCTGGTAATAGGAGGACTCGGGCTAACAACCGTTGTGAAGATCAATGTGATGACTGTACTAATGAGATGCCCAATCCAATGGGAGCGGGAATCACGAACTTTGTCACCCTTATCTCTCAGCTAACTCAAGTTTTGAATAGAAATACGGGTCAAGAGGAATGTTCAACCCCCCCTAAGAAAGAACAAGTCGCTATCGAGAGCATCATGAGACAAAGGCCTCCTACTTTTAGAGGATCATTTGCTCCCACAATCACTGAACAATTGATCAATTCCATTGAAAAGATCTTCTCCATCCATCAATGTTCTGATCAAAGAAGGTTCTCCTGGCGACATATCGTATAGAGGGTGATGCTGATCAATGGTGGACGTTGATCAAAAATACGAAGCCTGAGGAGGAGATCGAGGCATTGGAATGGAAGGATTTCCGGAAGATGTTTTTCGATAAATATTTTCCACACACCCTCCTACTTAAGATGGAAAGGGACATCCTTTCCCTCAAGAAAAAAGATGAAGAATCTGTTGGAGTGTATGAGGAAACTTCACAAGGATTTCATGATATGCTTCTAGCTTTGTTGTTACCCCCGAATGAAAAGTTGACCGCTTCTTTGGTGGGATGTAGCCTAGATTCATGAAAGCATTAGCGATCCGTGACTTTGACAACTATGAGGAAATTGTCCGATGTGCCCTCAAGGTCGAAATAGAGATCGGGGAATCACAGGGGTATCATGGGGACAAGAAGCGTAAGGTGTACTTCAATGCTGGTGGTACAATAGATATATCCAATGGTGATAAGAAGATCCAGCACCCACTTGCCAAAAGTGCAGAAAGATGCACCCTAGAAATTTCTATAAGGGGACGAGAAAATGATTTAGGTGTGGAAGAGAAGGGCACCTAGCTGTTAATTGTCGGAAAGAAAGACCCACAGCTATGACAGAGGAGAGGAACACACTGTTCGATCCTCAACACATTTTTTAATGATACAAATACAAAGAACCAGGTCATCTTGTAAATTAGTGCCCTAATCCAAGGGTTTTCGGAGACAACCAACAACCTCCAAGGCAATAAGGAAGAGCTTTTTCCATCACTTCTGCCGAAGTGAACCCTGAAAACGAAGTGGTGACAGGTACGCTAGTTATTAATTAAAGAATAGCAAACGTACTTTTTGATTCAGGTTCTACGCATTCTTTTATATCTCAAAAGCTTAGTAGAACAATCCCAGCACCACCACAAATCATGGAAATGAAGATGTCGGTGAGTACGGAAAATGGGGCAATCATTGCATCCCACGAATATAAGTCCTCCCCTATTATAATTTGTGGATTTAATTTCCTGGATAACCTTTTCATACTCCCTCTGGTGGAATTTTATGCAATTATTGTCATGGATTGGATTTCCTTATATAAAGCCAACATAAATTGTCAGAAGAGGGAAGTCACACTCCATATGGAAAATCAACCCCTGATTCTTTACAAGTGTAAGGAGGAAGATGAATCTCCATTAGCTCCATCATCTCAAGCATGGATATTACTACTGTATGAGAACATGTATCTGGATCATATGATTGAGTCCAAGGAAGAAACCATCCATGAAGAAATTCCTATTGTGAGGGAATTCGCTGAAGTGTTTACCGAGGAACTGCCTGGTCTTCCTCCTAGAAGAGATGTTGAATTCTCAATTGAAATTATACCCAGGGCTTTACTAATATCCATGAATCCATATAGAATGGTTGTTTTAGATCTTGAAGAGATGAAGAAACAACTACATGAGAATCTGGATAAAGGGTTTATATGCCCAAGTGCTTCACCATGGTGTGCACCAGTCCTCTTCGTCAAGAATAAGGATGGGTTAAAGCAGCTTTGCATCGATTATCGTGAACTTAACAAAATCAAGATAAATAACAAGTATCCTCTACCACAAATTGATGACTTTTTCTATCAGCTGCATGGAGCACAATACTTTTCCAAGGTGTACTTGCGGTCGGGATATTATCAAGTAAGGGTGAAGAAGGAAGATATCCCCAAGACTTCTTTTTGCAAAAGATACGGGCACTATGAATTCATAGTAATGCCTTTTGGACTCACTAATGCTCCATAAATCTTCATGGACTTGATGAATATATTCTTTAGAGATTACCTTGAAAAATTTGTGGTAGTCTTTATTGATGACATTCTAATATACTCAATAACCAAGGAGGATCATGAGGAGAATTTAAGAATTGTACTAGAGACTTTGGGAAAGGAGAAGCTCTATGCAAAGTACAGAAAGTGTGAGTTATGGTTGAAGGAGGTCTCATTCTTGGGTCATATCATCACAAGCAATAGGATATTTATGGACCCCTCTAAAACAGATGCAATTGAGGGATGGCTGAGGCCAATATCGGTAACGAATATCCAAATCTTCTTGGGGATAGCTGGATATTATCGACGATTTGTGAGGAATTTCTCACAATTGTACAACCCTCTTACGAAGATAACTCGGAAGGGAGTAAAGTTGGCTGGCAGTGATGAATGCAAAGAAAGCTTCAAGGAGTTGAAAATGAGGCTTATCACTGCGCCTGTGCTCACTTTACCCACAAGTGGGGAACTTTTTATGGTATTTAGTAATGCTTCGAAGAAGGGATTAGGATGTGTGCTGATGTAGAATGATAAAGTGATATCCTATGCATCAAGGCAGTTGAAAATACATGAGTGAAACTATCCAACGCATGACCTGGAGTCGGAAGAGGTGATCTTGGCCTTGAAAATCTGACATCATTATTTCTATGGAGAGAAATGTGAGATATATACTGAACACAAGAGTCTTAAATATATATTCACACAGAAAGAGCTTAATATGAGCTAGAGAAGATGGATAGAGATCATCAAGGATTATGACTGTTCAATCCATTACCACCCTGGGAAAGCGAACAAGGTGGCAGATGCCCTAAGTAGAAAGGATCCAGCGATTCTATCAATGATGAGAATTGAAAAGGATCCAATCTTCTTAGACTTGATGAAGATGTACATGGGAATCATAGATAAGGGAACATCATCAATCCTTTCACAAATTATTTCTCAACCTTCTCTTTTGGAAAGGATAAAGGATGCTCAAAAGGATGATGTGGGAATTCAAGAAAAAGTGGGAGCTATCGAAAAAGTGAAATCCTTGGAGTTTATTGTTAATGAAGAAGGAATTGTGTGGTTTGGGAAAAGACTATGTGTTCCATAAAGTCCGGAGCTGAAGAAGCAACTTTTGGATGATGCACATAGTTCAAATTTCTCTATTCACCCAGGGAGCACAAAGATGTATCGATATCTCCCATAAAACTTTTGGTGGGATAATATGAAGAAGGAGATTTCTGAATATACATCAAAGTGCCCGGTGTGTCAGCAAGTGAAGGCAGAGAGGCAGAAGTCTAAGGGGATAATGCAACCATTGCCCATACCAGAATGGAAATGGGAAAACATCACCATGGACTTTGTCACCGGACTTCCGAGGACATCCAAAGGCAACAATGAAATATGGGTTGTTGTGAACCGTCTTAAAAAGATTGCACACTTCATTGATATTCGGGAGGATTTCTCATTAGATCAACTGGCACGGATATATATCAGGGATGTGGTAAGGTTTCATGGAGTACCACTATCTATTGTGTCTGACTGAGATCCAAGAGTCACCTCTATGTTTTGGAAGAGTCATCAATATGCTCTGAATACTAAATTGAACTTCAGTACGGCCTATCATCCTCAAACTGAGGACCAATCCGAGTGGACTATCCAAACATTTGAGGATATGTTGAGAGCATTATCAATGGAATTTAAGGGAGGGTGGGATCACCATCTTCATCTGGTTGAGTTCTCTTATAATAAGAGCTTCCACTCGAGCATCCAAATGGCACCAAATAAAGCCCTCTGTGGGAAAAGGTTCAGAATACAGGCATGTTGGGATGAGGTCAGTGAACGTAAGCTGCTTGGACCAGAAATGGTCGAGCAAATGGTTGAGGAGGTGAAAACCATTCAGCAGCATATCAAGGCAGCCCAGAGTCGACAGAAGAGTAATGCAGATAATCGTCCATGATACCTTGAGTTTAAAGTTGGAGACATGGTTTTTCTACGCGTATCTCTGTGGAAGAAGGTCATGAGGTTTGGAAAGAATGGGATGTTAAGTCCAAGGTACATCGGCCCCTTAGAGATTCTTGATCGTGTCGGGGCTGTGGCCTATCGACTAGCACTTCCCCCTACTATGGAAAAAGTACATGATGTCTTTCATGTATCCCTCCTAATGAAGTGCATACCTGACCCTTAACATGTACTCTCTTCTGAGGTGGTACAATAGGAAGACGATGTTTATTATGGGGAGAAACCAGTGAAGATCTTAGATCGTAGAGAAAATGATCTATGAAATAAGACAATGCCCCTCGTCAAGGTGTTGTGGAGAAACCACAAGATTGAAGAAGCATCTTGGGAATCAGAGGAAGTGATGAAGCTAAGTTACGCACATCGTTTTTAATGTGGGAAAAGGAAAATTTCGGGGGTGAAATTTCTTAAGGGGGGAATATTGTAACGACCCATGGTTTCATTAATGGAAAATCCCTCTTGATCTTAATAAATGTCCTTTTATATAAAATGTTTTTATAAAATGTCAACTTTATTGGATTTATGATAAGAATTGTGACCCTTACTTTTATAGTCGTTGAACAGTGATCACATGATTAGTATAAATATAGGGCTTTAACAAATCCAATTTTTCTTAGACAAAAGAAGAGATGTCCTCATCCAGTATAATTTCCCCATACGAAGCCCATTTATTGGAGCTCGGAAAAGATGTGGCATCCTTAGGCTTCCCTCTTAACCAATCCCAAGATGAGCTTCACCATGTCAAGCTCGAACGGGACCGTCTACGGGAGAAGTTGAAGTTGATAGAAATTACTACTCGAGCGATGTAATCCGAGCCACCCCAAGAGTTTGTCACCATCACACAACTTACCCTTAGGTCTTATGCGGCTGTTTTAAGGGGTTATGTAACTAATCAATAGTACAATGTTCATGTACATTATTTTTTTATATAATAATGAATATAATTTCTTGTCATTATTGATACATTGTAAATAGTTTTTAAAGTACAAATGGTTTTTTTAGTTATTATTTAATTAAGAAATATATTATATAAAATTAAGGGATTTTTGAATTAAATAATATTTTAATAAAATATAATTATTATTATTAGATTAAATTTATTTTATATAAATGATCATGTAATTGTATGAATGAAATTATAATTTTTATTAAGGTTTGAAAGCCATTTTTGTCAAAACCCGTGAATTTTTTATAAATGCCGGTTTTTCTTTTAAAAGTGAAAATTAACATATTTATAAAATTATTTAGATAAACTGAATGTTATTTTCAGGATGTCGAAATTATTCAACAGTGAATTTTTCATAATTTTCTGAGAAAGTCAAATTCTTGAGTAAAAATAAAATATCGTTTAAATATATAATGTGTTTTATGACATCATAGTGTCCCAATAGTGATGTAATAAAATACTATAATCTTTATGTTCGGACAATATATGTTTTACCATTAAAATAATGTGATTTTGGGTTTTTTGGATTCCTTTTAAAAGCATTAATGGACCCCTCAAGACTTATTAAACACCTTGTCTTTTTAAATTAATTTCCATGGGAGTGTGACTCACCTCCACATAAGAAACCCTAACATTTTAAGAAGTTCGGACCATGGCCTTATAAAATATTATTTTCCTCTTCCCTTTTCCAAAAACCATGGGCAAATACCATGGGATGGTTTGGGTTTGGGATTATTTTAATATAAGGGGTCCCAAACCTAAATAATAATGAATTCCCTCACCTTTCCTATATAAACCCACCCAAGCTCCCACTTCCTCCTCACTCAAAGCCTTTGGAGTTCGTCCAACCTCTGACCTAATCTCTCTAGAATCCTCCCAAGGTGCCCCAAGCTCCCAAGAAGCCTCTCTCCAGCCTTTGGAAGTACACTTCCAAGTAAGGGTTTTTTCTTCATTTCTCATTTTTTTCCAATTTTCTTTAAGTTGTTTTGCCCTTTTAATTTCAATTATAAATGTTGGGGTATGGTTTAGCACCTCCCTCATACTGACCTATTTATGTTTTAATGATGAGAGACCCTTTCTCTCTCATTAAATGCCTTCCATGTACACCCGTTACTATGCCTAAATTCCGAAAAGAACTTCTCTCTCCTCTTTTACATTCAAGCAATACTTTTGTATCATTAATCTAAATTCCATTACAATTATTGGGAAATGTATCTATATGACCTCCTTTCTATCCATTACATGTTAATATTATTAGGAACCCATTTCGATCTCATCAACCATTTTTATGAATTCTTATGTTGCGCCGTTACGATGCCGAAATTGCACCAATTTTTCTAATCCAATGTCATTGTGTAGTGAATACCATGCCCATTTCTCCATCCAGGGTATTCACCGTTATGCACATTTACTTATTGATTGTAATGTTTCGTGTATGAATTCGACATTCATTTATTGTGGAATAAATGATTATGTTTTATGAATCCATGGTTTATGATCCATGTGGCACACTTATGCATGAAACAAAATGTTTAAGAAGGGTGCACCCTAATAGCGCTCCAATGCATTGGGTAAAGTATAGTATAATGATACGTCTTGTGAAATGAGTGTTGACTCATGCTAATTCAAGTGTGACGAGGGTTTACTCATGATTTATGTTCAATGAGGATTTACTCATGCTCCATGTGTAATGAGCCTTGGCTCATGCTAATTCCATGTTAAGTGTTGTTGCCACATTTCCATGTTATGATTATCATTATTTATCATGACTTTATGTTCATGTTTTTCTTATGCTCTCTTGATATGCCTATTGTCTCACATGTATTGTACTCCTCATGTTATTCCATGTGTACTCCCTTACTGGGCTTTATAGCTCACCCCTTTTTTATGCATGTCCTTAGGTTATCCCATGCAATGCTAAGTACGAAGGAATGTAGTGGTAATGCAAAGGAAGTTTTCAATAAAGATGTTGTATTTCATGTTTTATGTTTTTATGTAATGATCCTTATCCCCAAAGACACTAAAAATTACGATATTTTTTATTGTATCAAGTGAAGTTGTATGTAATAAATCATGATTAAGTTGTAATAAAAATCAGGGTTGTCATATGAGAGAGTAGTAGCATCATCTTTTTTGGCATGGAATCTTCCTCATAGTATTTCTGGGGGCATGATGTTTTTTATTTTGGGGATGTTGTGACATCACATTACACTTATCGGGTAAATTTCTACCTTTTATATGTTCCCATTCGGTTAAAAATACATTATATGTGATTTTTCTAGGTTTACTGCTGACTACAGTGCAGGTACACAACGTGTACCTATAGTACATGCCATGTACTTGGTGCAAGTCAGATGTCATGAATTGGGAGATCATGTCATGGACTGGGAGATCATTTCATGAGTGGTTACATGTTTCTTACTATAGTTACATGCCTTTTGGGGTTTAAATTCCAGTTTTTATTAAAGGAAATTGGTTTTTCAATGTAACTTATCCATCATGTACTACATGTCATGAACCTAGGGTACACGTTGTGGCCTGGCTCAAGTCTAGTTTTAAAATGCACAATCATTAGTTATTCTCGTTAATTTTCCTTCCAAACCTCTTGGATCCTAACCATATACCCTTCCTTGGCATTTTTAGAGTTTCCTCACATTCTAGTTTGACCCGATCTACATCTGATCTTTGTTGCATTTGCGATGTGATTCTTGGGTATGGGTTGTCCCTCGTTATTCAAGTTTCCCTACATCTCTATGTATCGGTTTCAATGGATCTTCTAGAGATTGAATGATATAGGTCACTTGGTGTTGGATATTTCTTATAGGCTGTTTTTCAATGACTCCATCACTATTGTTCTCATTGATGAGTGTCGTTATTTAGGAAATAAGTAGGCTGTTTCATCCCAATTTTCCAAATTGATTACCATCATATTGAATGACATATTTAAATTGATGATTTAAATTCAAATTCTCAATCTTGATTTCAATTTCTTCGATAAAACCTATTTTTAATTAATTGGGGGATTTGAAATAGTTTTGGAATGAAAATTTAGAAAATCCCCAATTCCATTTAATTGGTGTGGGTTTAGTGGTAATTTTATCATTTGAATTGTTGAGTTTAAATTTTTTGATTTGATGTAATGTTTTCAATTAAAATTTTGAATTTAATTGGGAAAAGTAATGGTAAAAAAGATATAATTGGTTTGGAATTAATTTAAAAATTTTGAATGACATAAAATGATTTGATAGAAACCCAGTGGTTTTATCTTGTGAAGAAGGAATGTTTTTGAATAAAACCTACTTTGGTTTTAAATAGAACGAAATTTGTATTTTTGAGGGGGAAGAATGGGATTTATTGTATTTTATTTGGTTTTAAAATAGTTATCCCATCATGTTGGTTTGAACGCTAGCCTTGGGTAGTTAGTGTGTTATTTGGATACATTCTACACTACAACAACATTCTAAAATATAGATGTATACAATCACATCCCTGAAGGGTTGGTGACGAGTCTCCTTTGGATAATTTTATAGGGACATGTGTATACACATTTTTATGAGTTAACATAGAGAGTGTGGAATCATATAGAAGGTTAATACTCTCGAATATTTTGGAAGATGACCATGTTTCTTGATTGCTTATTGATATTTGGGATATAAATGTATGCCAATTTTTATCTAATTTTTATTACATTCCTACTGAATTTATATAAACTATTTTATATAAATTTTTTACTTAAGACAATTTTTTAGAAATATTCCATCTCTAGTAAAGTAAATCCTGTTTCTTGAATGTATTTTCCATCACATAGAATCTATTTAACATATTTTTTTTTAAATATTCATATGAATATAAAAACCTATTTGTTTCTGAAAAATTGGAAGATTTTATTTGGATAATCTACAATTGGAATTCGTTATGGAATCTTTAGTGGTATCCTTTTGAAATTAGGTTCATATCAAACTTTTCCCATTGGGCGTCTGTAGACATTTTCTCCTAGCTTGAACAAGGGGAAGGTATCTCTTAGAGGTGGATCCATCTGTTGACATTTGGACATGGTGAGTTGTGTCCTTAGGTACATTAGGGTTGTTTTCTTATTTTAGGTACTTGGGCTTCAATACATTGTCTTCTATGCCTAGTTGTATTCTATTAGTTTACTCCAAGTAGAGTTTTCCTTGATATCCATACAATCTTTTATCTTTTTTTCTATATAATTTTTCTGCAATAAAGTATTCCCACTTGTTTGTTGTAGGATTTCCATTTCTAGTCACTAACTCATGGGGATAGGGAATTACCCTCGGGGTTTTTCAGGTCCCGCATGGTTATCAGGTTACTAGGGTACCTGGGCTAGTTTGTGACAACACACATACCTGAGACAACCATCACCTAAATCCTTATCATAAAACATAAATCCCTCAAAATATTCTACCCCAATGTAGTGAAATAATTAATTATATTTAAGGTAATGACTTACCTCAAACCAAAAACATGGAATCTGTTACATTCATACTCTATCCACAATGATAAAATACGTCACATCTGTTCCAGATTCCAACATGATATGATGGAACAATCATAATATACCTAGAAGACTTCACCAAAAAATTATAGAAAGATTGGAGAGGAAGGAAGATGGGACCTAGAGGTGAAGATGTTCCTCATAGTCATGATCAATAATCCCCCAAACTACTGATATTAAGGTGGAGAATAAAGAAGGAAGTGAGTGAGGGGGTAGATCCTCTCCTCTCAGCATGCCAATCACTAATAGAGATCCCCAAGGGGGTTCTTATTAAATATGGGTTTAAAAAACTATTTTTACCCCTATTTAAATTTTCACACCAAAACACCACTATATGTTTGGTGGTCATCCACTAGACTTTTGATGATTGTGAAATTTGTGAAATAATACTACTTATCCCACGAGAACTTTAATGGAACGCCAATAGGGTTCCAATGACTTCCTTACACCACCAATGGAACAACATCTATCTATTGACACATGGGATTCAAAATCTGGACATTTCCTCCCAATCAATCTCCTACCTAAATTCCTTTTAAATATTTTATAAGAATATAAAAATTTTGATTCATGATCTAAATTGAAGAGTTCAAGTAATTTTTGGTTTCATCATCTCTAGAACCCAACTCATTTCTAACTCCGTTGACATGAAATAGAGTGGGTATTAATAATCTCCCCACCGTAATTTTTTGCATCCCAAATAATTATAAAAAATAATCCAGAATGAACCATCTTAGTCACCAGTCCTCCAATTCATGGTTTAATTCCTTACCTCCCACTGGTTAAGGTCACGATGACCCCATTCTCGAACCAAAATCACTACACAAACCCTATAAAGCCTCTACCCATGACCCCTCATAATACTATCCATTAATCAAACAATGTTTTTTTGATTCTTATGTATAATTTCATTCTTAATCACACATGAAACATACTAGTGACTACCCCACAAAGCAAAAAATTCCTAAAAACTCACTAGACCATAAATTTTAGCATCGATTAGTTCCACAAAAAAACCTAATATGCCTCACTATTGAATTTATCCATAAATACCATATTTATTGAAATCACACACCACCAGTTTATGTCACTGGTCTAAACTATACAATCACCCACTCGACACCAAAACCATGTTTCTATCAACTATCCACGTAATAAATCATAGTCTCACCCCTGAAACCTCATCAACACACAAATCCTAAATTTATTACACCAATAGTTACAATTTCTCATGAGTATGAATATTTCAATGGACAAGTCACTCGACCATTTCATTTACCAAATCATGCATCTTGTTATTCAAAAATACTATATCTAAATGCAATGACTTGGTAAATTACTGAAAGAACTCATCCAACATTCATATCATATCTCAGCACCCATACCTAGGATTTCCATAATTATGGGCATTACTCGACTATTTTCATCCAAGAAAGGGAACCAAGTTGTAACCGCATATGGGTCAGATTTCAATAATTTACACAAATGAAATACTCTAATTAAACACTTGTATCCTGGTTCAAAACCCAAACATCCAACTGATGATCTTCTAATCATATAATTTACTATATTTTTTTATCCATGAGAAAAATAATGCATGATACCCATTATCATCCAATCAAAGACACTCATGAGCCTTTATATAATTTCTAGAATATGTATACATCAAAATCCTCGGTCTGGGGTCTATTAACTCCATAACTCCCATATAATCTAAAAACTATCTTAATAAATAATTTTTCATCTTAACACAATGTCATAATAGATTTTACTAAAGCTCCACAGGTTCATTACCACAAAACTGTGACATTAAATATTGCTACTGACCGACATTGTTATGCTATTAGTTTAAAACCCCATCAGTTACCAACTAATAAAAGTTATGTGAGTCTTTAATTTCATAGATATCATACCAAGAAACTCCAAACTCATGAATTTTATTAGATTTAGTTGTTTATATAGTGTATTTCTTAATCATAAAGAGGTGATTTTTGATCACTCACCCAATTTTTTCACATTGATTACCTTTATCCTCTTATCATTCCACTATAAACATACCAATAACTTATCCCCCATACTGGTAAATTTTTAATACAACATTCCTCCCCGAAAAAATAAAAATGAACCATAGAAGAGTATCTCCTACCCTGCCACTAATTTTTTCACTTTTACTTACATAATTTTCAATTAATTAATTTTTTTCATTTATTTTATATAGTAGATTTTCATTTTTGATAATGTTTTAATTATAGACTATAGTTGTTCATGCAATTTCTAAGATAGGTTGTTCCATGAGAATGATTTATTTCGATGGAAAAACATAGACCAAAAACCATATGCCAAGAAAGGTGTAAGTCACACCACAACAATGTCTGATCATGCTATGACCAGGATGTTTCCATGAAAAAATCGTAGACATTAAATCACATTCTATGATGAGTGTACATTTCTCTACAATGGGGAGGTATTGTCGGATATGGTTACACCATAGGGGTTTACCCACAGTGTCCTCACACCATGACCAAGTGAGGATATATCATGGTTCTACTCCTGTAGAAGGATCATTTTTTCTAGGGAGGTTTGTTTTTTTATGAATAGGGGAGGGAGAAAGATGCACAAAGAGTGTGCTAGGGTATATTTTTTAGAGAGATGTGCCACTCCATGATAAGGTAGGTCACACCACAACTTATAAATCCATGACATAAAAATTAGGACTTTACTCTTTTTCCCTTACTCATTATTAACCCATTAATCTATTTTCTTCACCATTAACATGATATAGATCCTCCTAATGATGTATTATTCATCCTTTTACTTCCTTGGAAATATTTTTTTTTGATCTGATAAAATTTTTTGATTTAAAATTTGATTTATTTTAGATTTTGCCATCTTTTTTCCCTTATTCCATTGTTTTTAAATATTTTAATCATCTTGGTTCATGAGCTGGCTCAGTAGATGGATAAGGTTGGTTCTAAATGTGTAATTTTGTTTTTATTTTCTAGGAATGTGATGTTTCCTCTCTTCCTATTCAATAAATATTTTGTGAATACAATTACATTACAACATATTTAAGGTAGCTTTTTATACATAATGGATCATTCCATTGGCTTACCCATAGATCATGGATTTCATTTGGTTTTATTTAAGATATTAAACTTGAAAATAATTATTGGGTATAGATTTTTTATAGATTTTATCTTTTTTACCTTTAGTTGACAAAGTGAGGATTTATTTGGTGTTCAAGGGGAATTATTTTTAAAAACAATTTGACTGCACATGTGATGTTTAATAAATTATTTTGAATAAGATTTTGATTCCTAATGGGCTTTAAAAAGATGTTTTGAAAACAATTGTGATGAGGAATAGTTTATTCTTGATTAGTAAGAGTTAGTTGTATGTAATGGAATATTTATTATGTGGTTGATAACAATTCAAATGAGGTGGGAATTTATAGGTCTACACCTGAGAAACCGTGGGTAAGGGTCTGGTAACCTGAGCAAGTACTGCTCCAACATAGTTGGTGAACTATTATAGGGTAATTTTAGGTTATACTAATAGATCCATCAAAATTTAGATATTTTTTAGGATCACATATTCTAGCTAGTGTTCCATGATAGAGTACTAGTTAACTTTGGAATTATAAGTTATTAACCATCTTCAAAATATCTCCCTTTGATTATATTTGACATCATTTGTGCCCAATTTCTTTATTTGGATATTGGGATGATGTTAACTACTTTTTTCACATAACAATGATTTATATTTTCCTCATTAAAATTTAGCTAAGAACTTGGTCTATCTTTATAAAATAAAAGGATTTATGAAATGGATTGCCACCAGTTTTTCAAATAAAAATAGTATTTAAAAATGGTTTCTTTCAAACTAGAACCAATTGTTTTAATTAAAAATGATGTTATATTGAATCATTATGCTATCCTATAAAGAGTTTCCTCACATATTTCATAGGCTATTGGGAATAAAAATAACTGATAATGTTTTATATAATATGTTGGAAAGGAGTTTCATATTCTAATAATGTCACGTGGAATTATCATTATCCTTTATGGTATGGGACTGATGGTGATAATATGTTATATGGAGATGGTTTGTGTGGGGAAATTTGTTGGTCCCTCTATATTACCGAGTTGTTGGTTATTTATTTATTGAACATGAAAAACATCACATTAATTTGGATTTATGAATTTATATGATGTTGTTTTTTTCACTTCTATTATAGTTATAAAATGAATTTTGGTCATTCATTTTATGTTGTGATATACTCTGTTAGGATGTCAGGTATTATTATCTATAGTTATTAATGGGAATTGAAATCTAATATATGGATACATCCATACATATTTATAGGCAGAGTGATTATTTTTTCTTATTTGATTAAAAGGGTGAAATCATCCTCAAATGGATTTATTTGATACCATGGTTCTTGTCTCCAACCTATGTAGATTTGGAATACGCTTTATGCCTTTTGGTTTAATGTCTCGGGTGATGAGGAATGTCGAATTGTGGTATTTTGTTACAAAATTTTGTAAAAGAACCCACTTTTTATAATTTATGTAAGGGTAGGATATAGACAGGACAATGATAATTTTAGAGGTAGGTGTAGGAGAGTGATCCAATAGTGGTGGCAGTCTATTCTACAGACCCAGCTACAAGGGGATCTCACTTGGGAAAAGTTCAAGTAAATGATTAATTAATAATTAAACCTAGATACTTTAATAGTGGAAATGATATAGAATTTATGAGGCTAGATAAACGAGATCATTATATAATGGCGAATAGAAATTGGTTTTATATGTTTTTACCCCATTCACATATGATCCCATGAATGATTATATGAAGGCTTGATTTTTTAAAATGGGCTGAAGGATGAAGTCCTATTAAAGGTTGATCTTTTTTAATTAAGAACCTATATTCATTTTTTTGAAACAGAAATAACTGATGAGGAGGATATAACTATTTTTATAGGTATGGATTTTTCATCTACTCCTATGGTGGGTGGACTTAGAGTTCTTGTTAAGGCCCCGAGAGGAATCTTAAAGAATATCAATTTGGTGGAAAATATACTATGGAATGTCTTTAGTATTATACTTATGTGGTTTCTTTATGGAATAATATGGTTATTGGTTTTAAATGTGATAAGGTGAGGCTCAATGGAAATGTGTTCTTGAAAACTACAAGGACTTTTCACCAGTGAGGGTTCTTGGTGAATTTGTAAAACTTTCTAAATAACAACTATAGAGAAGTAGGTTATATATTCTCACAGTAGAGGATATCATGAATTGTTAGATGCATATCAAGGAGTATGATATTATTATTAGATATATAATACTCTAATTTTAAGAGTAAAACATTTATTAGGAAAAAATATGGGTATTTATATATATAATAGTAAGTATATGAGGTCTATAAAGTGAGGTTCGTGAATGTCAAAGGCACTCTGATTATTTCTTCATTTATAGATTTCAGTTATTTTGATAGAGTTTCATCCCATTCCTTTATTTATTATCGTTTTATTGATGAAATAAGGTTTCTTCTTGTGTGTATTCTATATATGATGGATCTCTCCACTCCTTTGGGAATGTAGGGAAAACAATGTTTCAATTTCCTTGAGTGTGTGAGATCATTATTTATGTTGATATTGTTGGGAATTTCATAAATCTTGACATTGATATGTTTGAAATTATTTTGGGAAAGTATTGGATGGTTAACACTAAATTTCAGATCAACTACTATTATTAATTTTTTTCCACTATATAAAAAGAGTCACAAATTTTATAGTGAGTGGTATCCTAGGATAGGTTGGGTAGGGTCCATTTATCCAGGTATATGATTGATTTCATTTTAGATATGTATTTTTCCTTTCTAATTACATTTATTGGACTCTAAATGGTATGTTTTAAATGGTGGTGGATAGTTATAAAAATATTTTTCCAAATGATTTATTTAGGTTGGAACAATATGAGTATGTAGAGTTATCTACTGATCTAATCGCAAGCCTTAGGCGAATATCTTTCCCATTATTTCAATTGGATATTTTAGAGTTTAAATAATTATTGGTTTAGCTAGATGATATCAAGAGAAATGGTTTTATTCACCACATTGTGCCACCACAAGTATCAATATCTTGATTTGTAAAGAAGGTGGACATAATCCTCTAACATTGAAATAATTTATTTAATATGAAAATGTTGACCTATTTCTAGAGTAGTTATGGGAATTAAAATTATTTTTTTATATATTAATATTTACTAATTCCAATACTACTTTCATGGAATTTTTGAACTCGGTCTTTAACTCATATATATTCCCCTTTTTAGTGTTCATTGATTATATGTTAACTTATTCCCAAATAAGGGAGGTTGATGTGACAGTATTTGATAGGACCACTTCAGGATACAGTTAACACATGGAGGGGTTAGAATAAGTGTTAGGAAATTTTTATAAATTATAAAATTTATCCCTTTCACCCATTAGACCTGGTAGGATCTTGATTCTCCTTTTCTATTTCCCTTATTTCTTTTGAGTATATAAATGTTGTAGAATATAAAAATGATTATTTTACAAGTTTTAGAACTATGTTAGAGTAGTTAATCCATTCCAAATAAATTTATGACCACTACACAAATTTTCTAATATAACATGACACTAGTTATAGTGGTTTTCCTAGAATTCAATCCTTAGCCACATGCAAGTCCCTATTCATTCTGAGGGGAGATGGAAAAAAAACTCTTCCATAGACTGGTGATGAAAAGGTCCAACTTATAGCTCCTTAATGGTACGTCATTTTTCATGGGTCGACTATTACAAATTCTTTGCGAGATACATTTTAACACAAAGAAAATGTCCCACCTACTGAGAAATCTAATGAATGTTATAGTATTGAATTATTATTATCCTCCTAATATTCTTACTTACATAAAAATGTTAAAGTTACTCCCTTTCTTTATAGTATCCAAATGGAAGCTATAAAATCTTATTCTTCCTTTCATCTTCTATGATAAATAGATAACACAATGTCTCATTATTCTTTACCCCATTAATCTATGGAAAAATAAAATAAAGATCTATTCAGTATGTGGTCAAACCATTATTCTTCTTATCACGACCCGTCCTCGGGGCCTGTGTCGTGACTACCCCAAGCCCGCCTTCCATAGGCCAGGGGCTGGCGACTAGCACCAAGGTGTAAATCCCAGTAAAAAGGGAAGGCATTGCCTTTGTAAAGTAAACAATCACACAGAGTACAAGCGGAAGAAGTAAACACTAAGTAAAAACTGAGTACAACAGTAAGTGAGGAAAGTAAAAAGGGGCCGGAAATACAAGCCCAACTGTAAAGTACAACTCGAAAGGGAAAACATCGACTGAAAAGTAAAGCTGCTACGCCGAGCTGTCCACTGGAAATCCCACCTGAAGGGTGGGTACAGACAACACCTCTGCTCCTCGGGTCCCGCCGTCCGCTTTGAATTTGTCCCGCCCAGTGGTCCACCTCCGGGTATCGCCTCGTCAACACGTCCACCTCTGGGTACCGTCTCGTCGTATAGTCCACCTCCGGGTACCGTCCAGTCCTCGAACACTCGGCCTCTGTCAGTACTGGCCGTCGTCTGCAACCAACACAACGAGGTGCGGGCATAGCCCGTGCAGGGTTGAGTATAATGATACTCAGTATGGACCCCGATACCCTCAAGGTCTCACTAAAACCAACAAGGATAACCACATAGAAGATCTCAAAAGATAACCTCTACTTAGGTATATGCCCATACATATACCTAAGTTATCAAGTAACCCATCTCAATCACGAGGAAACACAAGGATTGTGAAATCAACGGATAACTACTACCCAGGTATTTGCCCATACATATACCTAAGTTATCAAGTGACTCATCTCAATCATGAGGTAAACACAAGGTCAAAAGTCTCAGCTCAAACCAGGATTTTCATTATCGAAACCGTAACTACTGAAGAGCTCCGTATCTGGAGTGTACAGTGGTCCTGTCACGACTCTGAGGTACTTCTCACTAACATAAGACTGTTGAAGTACTCCTCCTGTCGAGTACCGCGGGCCAGTCACCCAGACACAGTAGTGCCTCCCGCTGAGATATGTCACCCAAACACAGTAGTGCACACCCCCTAGTAGCCTGCTGAGGTACTCTCCGGACGAGTACCGCGGGTCTGCACTGTCACACAGGTAGTGCTCCGTCCACCATGGGTCTACACCTCAGAAAGTAGTGCTCCGTCCACTAGGCTAGTCGACTCACTCCAAGTTGAGTCGGTCAAGCAGTCGTCAGGTCTCAGCCAGTTACACGGTCTCCGTACTCCGCACACTTGCCACTGGGAGGGTCCGCTCCATGACCTACAGGTCGATACTCCATGTATCTCAAAGTCCCACGAAAAAGTATCTCAAAGGACCGCCTCGTCATAGGGGTCTCAACACAACAGACGGCGCGTCAATCCGACACCTGGTCTGTGAGTTATTAGCCTTTTCGTCCCAGGGGCCCGGTTGGTTTCGTGAGCGAACCAAACCCGGCCGTATCTCAACTATACCCCGAACTCTCATAGGGTATACTCATAGGGACCGTTTCTCAACGAGATCACCAACACCACTGACGGTTTTTCAAACGGACGTTCTGTCAGATAGATATCAGTTTTTCCGTTCTAGGGGCCCGGTTGGATTTCGGTGTGATCCAACCCGGACACTATCCATCTGCATCCAAAACTCGGGCGGAGGATGACAAAAGTTCCGTATCGTCAACAGGAACTCAACGCAACAGAAGACGCATCAATCGGACGCCCGGTCTGAGAGTTAATCGCTTTTTCGTTCCAGGGGCCCTGTTGGATTTCAGTGCGATCCAACCCGACCGCACTCCGTCGGCATCCAAACCTCGAGTGGAGTAATCCAAAAGATCCATGTCACTTAGAGGAATTCAATGAAACAGACGGCGCGTCAATCGGACGCCCGATCTGTTATTTATTGGCCTTTCCGTCTCACACCCACCCTGGGAAACTTCCCAGGAGGTCACCCATCATGATCACTACTCTAGGCCAAGCACGCTTAACTATGGAGTTTTAACCACGTAGGCTCCCGAAAAGGAAGGTGCACCTTGAGTATAGTATACCGAGACGACAGTCTCGATCCAATGATCGTGTTGCCGCTGACGGCGAGTCGTTTGGAGGCCCGTAGCCCAAGATACAGGCATTTGACCAAACCGCTCGGTAACGGGGGTTTCGGGCCCGGGCCGTCCCGGCCCGAGACCCCCCGGATGGCCCGAACCGGGTCGACCCGCCCCGGATGGGGTCGACCCGGCCCGGCCCGGCGAACCGGCCAGGCGCTTTGGTTCGGCACAAGGCAGCGCGCTGGGCGTGCTGCTAGCTCGGCCGAAGGCCGAGCTTGCTGGAAACGGGGGGCTGCCTGCCCCCCCTTTGTGAAACCGCCCCCCCTCATAATGGGGGGCCAAATAACTTCCCGGGGGAATTAAATTCCCCCGGTTTCCACCAACCCGGCCGGCCCGACCTGGCCGGCCAGCTTCTTGTCAACAGGACCGACAAGGGCCGGTCCTCTTCCGTCTTCCGGCACCGGCGGCCCGGCTGGCCGCCGGTCATCACGATCCGCCGCGGCCCAGAACCAGTCGCGGCCTTCGTCATCCGGGGCGGTGCGACAGCACCGTGCCCCTCCGCCGCGGCCCCGCTCCGGCCGTGGCGTCTTCGGTTTCCTTCGACGCGGCGCGACAACGTCGCGTTCATGATAATTCTTTCAACGGCGCGGCGCGACGGCACCACGCAATAATTTCCCTGTGATTCCCGCGTGGTGCGACGGCACCACGCTATCTCGTTTCATCCGCAAGAAACATTCAAGAACAAAGGAGGGGGGTTCAGCCATGTTTGTGCGGTCCGGTCCCCCTCTCGTTAGACGATAACACTTAATCGTTCATCCTCAAGTTTTTCATGCTATAACCAAGAACAAAAAATAATTAAATAAAGCAACAACAAACCCCTACTTGGATATTTGATGTCGCACGTCGGGCGTCGCGGAGAACGGCGTCGCGGAGAACGACGTCGCGGAGATCGGACGTCGATTCCATGGATGTTGGGGTACGTCCGAGGAGGAAACGTCGTCTCCTCACTTGTTGCGGAGATGAAGAAGGAAGACGCGTTGTCGTTGGAGAGTTCTCTACGTCGGTGTATTCTCCCTTTCCATGGAGGAAAAAGAGGATGAAGAACCGTGATCACCGAGTCGTTCTAAGTTGAGGGATCGATGTTCTTCATCGGAGAAGAATCGTTCTTCACGGAGAGGAGGACGTTCTTCAACGAAGAAGGAGCTTCCTTCTTCTATCACAGAAAGGAACTTTATCAAAAATCCTCCCACCACAATTCAACCTCCAAATAAAACAAGGTTTCCCCTTATTTTATTTTAATCATGGCATGCATTGTAAGTTCAAAATTCAAAAACTTAATTGATTAAGAGTTTCAATAACTTAATTTAAGTGCTAGTTGGCATGAGTTATGAGGGGGAGAGGGAGAGAAGGAGTTTCAAAATAAAGAGGGAGTTGAGGAGTTTCAAAATAAAGAGGGAGGTGAGGAGTTTCAAAATAAAGAGGGAGGTGAGGAGTTTCAAAATAAAGAGGGAGGTGAGGAGTTTCAAAATAAAGAGGGAGGTGAGGAGTTTCAAAATAAAGAGGGAGTTAGGGGGTTATGGGAAAAGTGAAGGGGTTGGGTTCGTGTGGGCCCCACCTCACCTTAAATCCTTCCATGGGTGGTGAACTCCAAGTGGGTCCCACCCCTAACTCCCTTACATAGGTTAAAACCACTTAAGAGAGGGTCAAGTGTTGTAACATAACACTTAATCTACTTAACAAGAAAATAAAAATTGTAGATAAGTTATAAATTAAACTTCCACAATTTTTATCATCTTCTCTTGGATAAATGAAACTCCGGAAATGGTGTTCTTAAGAAATTACTGGTGCTGCTGTTCCATCGGTGCCCTCGGAATTCGATTTCGGGCACCAGTTCAAAAGATAGAAATTCCCGCTCGCTCATTCACTGAACGTACCCGAGCCAAACTTCGGAAATTAATTCCGGGCACACCGGGCCTCGGAATCAGGCACCGTTAGAAACTGCGTTCTTGTAAAATTCCAAAGAAAATTAAGAAAAACAATTTCCTTGAAATTTCCGGATCTTTACATTACTCCCACCTCAGGGCTTTACGTACCCGTAAAGCTTCAACACAAACTAGGGTCACAAAAGCGGTACCGAGCACACATCTGAGCCTTCCGCTCCTATGTGCTCACCTAGAGGTTTTGTAATGCCAATGAAAGTGCACCCGAGGAATCGATCGTCCTCCTAGGATCTGCTCCTGTCGATCCTCGATCCCCATTGGAATCTCCGTGAAAGACACCCCATCGCCATCGTCCCGCTCCTCATGGTCGATGGTATGCGAATGGTCGAGCACGTATCTCCTCAGTTGAGATACGTGGAAGTCGTCGTGCACATGGTGAAACTGCGGTGAATGGGTCAAGCAGTAAACCACCCCGCCTACCCACCTGGGGACCTAAGAAGGTCCGCTGAACCCCGGAGATAACTTGCCGCCTTGGCCACATCTCCGTAAACCTCGTCGAGGTGAGACCCGTATAAGGACGTGATCGTCATCCTCGAACTCCAGAGGTCTCCATTTTCTGTTAGAACTGGAACTCGAAAGGCTGATGTCACGAGGGTACGGTTGACCGACTCAAGAGTGATCGGTCGCACCCTCCTGTGCAAGAGTTATCCTGCGCTGTATGGGGTTTCCTTTTCCGCCGACCAAGGAAAACTCATCCCGACGTTTGCCTAAAACTGTCAATTTGAGTGTGAACAGTTATTGCCCATTCCATACTCAAACTAAAGTCGTAAGGCCTCGACGTTGCCACCAAGAGATTCCAACCGAAACTCTCGCCTCCAGGGTCTGACCACACCATCGGTGTAAGTGTGATTATCGAGTTTCTTCCCAAGGTATCTCCAGACGTGAGGGTCAAGTCCACGGATTACCGGAAACTGTAGGTCTGGAACAAGATTTGTGAATTCAAGGAATGATTCACATCGATGCCCGTTACTACAGCAGCGAGTAGTGGACACAGACTGTCCCTTGAATCATTTCTAGAGCCATTGGGTCACACTCCTTGACCGCATGCAACCGAACTCTTCCTCCGCCCACCAGCTCCCTGAGCCTGGCAGGAATAACTATGGTGGGTGGTTGTACAATGTTATGATGTACACCACCTCATGCTGCTCTCCTAGCTCTGCCTCCACGTCTGCTTCTTCGTAGACTCATCTCTCCTTTAAGCTTCCTCTTCTTTAACACGCCCGAGTCTCTAAGACAGGAACCAGTTTCCTGTTTCTTACTGTACTGTGCAGTCTTCATCCTCTCTTGGATGTCCGGGACCTCCTTTTGTCTCACAAGAGCTGCTATGATTTCTTCTTTTCCGACAAGAGAAATCCGGTCTCATCCCCTGGATGAACAACATTCGTTGCCTAATACACTCAATTCCAACCTGAATGATGCATTCATGCCATGGATGACGTCATAAGGCCTCGACGTAACTACCAAGAGATCCAACTGTCACTCTCGCCTCCAATGGTCGAGTCACACTGTCGGCATCAATGTGAGGTCACTGGGTCCGCTCCAGTTGAAATCTCGAAAGTGAGGTTCAAGTCAACAGTTTAACCGGGACCACTCAGTATGAACCAAACAAAAGGATAGTAAATCAAACAAAGATAAGTGTCTTTTTATTATTGCAGCTCATAGTACAAGACACGAATACAATAGCAAAATGGCACTAGAAGTACAAGGGACGTATCCACTAGTTCCTCTCCTGTCCACCTGCTCTCGGAGCTCTACTGCCTTGTCCACTGCTCGGCCGTTGCTCAAGCACTCGCCGCTGCTTCTATCTCGGTGGCTCCTCTAACACCCGCTGATCAATCGTACGGGGAGTCAGACAGTCACGTGCCAGGTGACCCTTCCCGCCGCAGGAGTAACATTGTCCGTTTCTGGCACACCTGGATCTGACCCCACCTCAGGTGCCCCGCACCACCTGTCCTAAAACCTGAGATCGTCCAACTGCTAGTCTGGTCCTCCTGGACCTTTGCATCATCTGTCTACTGCCCACAGATGACTCGGCTACTGATCGAAAAACACGCGGCAAAGGCAGAAGCTCTTGTACACGCTCGGGGTGTAGAGCTACTGGCACAAATTCCACCCTGAAGAAGGTCTCAAAGTCTTCCCATGCGAAGGTCATTCCGTCGCAAAACTGAAACAAGTGGCTCCACCACCTGCCTGCTGCTGCCTAATGGAGGCTGGAAGCAAAGATCACCATGAAGTCTGCTGGCATCCCCACTAGCCTGAAGACTCCCACCACAGCCTCCAGCCAATCCTCACCCGCCTGTGGGTCAGTCTCTCCCTGGAACCTGGGTGGCCTCTGGCGTTGGAACTCGTGCTGCGCACTCAACTGGAGTGCATCGCCTACTGCTGGGGCTGGTGGCATCAGTGGCCCAACGTATGGTAGTATCGCTGGTTCCTCCGTTGGTGCCTCAACTGCAAGAGGGCCCTGTACCGAAGCCTCGTCGCTCGACAGGCTGTCAGTACGCACATCCCTCTGGGCTCTAGCTGGTCGTTCGTGAAAAGGCATCCTGAAAGAAACAACGTAACACGGTCAAACGATTATACCTGGTGAGCTGACCTGGTTTGAGCTGACATTTAAAAACTTCTGGAAACACACACGCAATCAGTGTTTTCGTGCACAAAGTCAGAAATCAGTTGTCAGGGTCCTGGTGTATGGATACGTCGGCCGCCCACACCAACACAGGACTCCCTGAACTGAAAACCACACTCGGTACCCTTAACACTATTGCTTCACAGGAAGAAACATCAGAGTTATAAGTTTTGCAGTAGAACCGAACTCCTCTGATACCAATTTGTCACGACCCGTCCTCGGGGCCCGTGCCGTGACTACCCCAAGCCCGCCGTCCATAGGCCAGGGGCTGCCGACTAGCACCAAGGCAGAAATCCCGGTAAAAAGGGAAGGCATTGCCTTTGTAAAGTAAACAATCACACAGAGTACAAACGGAAGAAGCAAACACTAAGTAAAAACTGAGTACAACAGTAAGTGCGGAAAGTAAAAAGGGGCCGGAAATACAAGGCCAACTGTAAAGTACAACTCGAAAGGGAAAACAACGACTGAAAAGTAAAGCTGCTACGCCGAGCTGTCCACTGGAAATCCCACCTGAAGGGTGGGTACAGATAGCTCCTCTGCTCCTCGGGTCCCGTCGTCCGCTCCGAATATGTCTCGCCTAGTGGTCCACCTCTGGGTATCGCCTCGTCGTCACGTCCACCTATGGGTACCGTCTCGTCATGTAGTCCACCTCCAGGTACCGTCCAGTCCTCGAACACTCGTCCTCTGTCAGTACAGGCCGTCGTCTGCAACCAACACAACGAGGTGCGGGCATAGCCCGTACAGGGGTGAGTATAACGATACTCAGTATGGACCCCGCGACCCTCAAGGTCTCACTAAAACCAACAAGGATAACCACATAGAAGATCTCAACAGATAACCTCTACTTAGGTATATGCCCATACATATACCTAAGTTATCAAGTAACCCATCTCAATCATGAGGAAACACAAGGATTGTGAAATCAACGGATAACTACTACCTAGGTATATGCCCATACATATACCTAAGTTATCAAGTGAATCATCTCAATCATGAGGTAAACACAAGGTCAAAAGTCTCAACTCAAACGAGGATTTTCATTATCGAAACCGTAACTGCTGAAGAGCTCCGTCTCTGGAGTGTACAGTGGTCCTGTCACGACTCTGAGGTACTGCTCACTAACCTAAGACTGCTGAAGTACTCCTTCTGTCGAGTACCGCGGGTCAGCCACCCAGACACAGTAGTGCTTCCCGCTGAGGTATGTCACCCAAACACAGTAGTGCACACCCCCTAGTAGCCTGCTGAGGTACTCTCCGGACGAGTACCGCGGGTCTGCACTGTCACACAGGTAGTGCTCCGTCCGCCATTGGTCTGCACCTCAGAATGTAGTGCTCCGTCCACTGGGCTAGTTGACTCACTCCAAGTCGAGTCGGTCAAGCAGTCGTCAGGTCTCAGCCAATTACACGGTCTCCGTACTCCGCACACTCGCCACTGGGAGGGTCCGCTCCATGAGCTACAGGTCGATACTCCAAGTATCTCAAAGTCCCACGAAAAATTATCTCAAAGGACCGCCTCGTCATAGGGGTCTCAACACAACAGACGGCGCGTCAATCGGACGCCCGGTCTGTGAGTTATTAGCCTTTTCGTCCCAGGGGCCCGGTTGGTTTCGTGAGCGAACCAAACCCGGCCGTATCTCAACTGTACCCCGAACTCTCATAGGGTATACTCATAGGGACTGTTTCTCGACGAGATCACCAACGCCACTGACGGTCCGTCAAACGGACGTTCTGTCAGATAGATATCAGCTTTTCCGTTCCAGGGGCCCGGTTGGATTTCGGTGCGATCCAACCCGGCCACTATCCATCTGCATCCAAAACTCGGGCGGAGGATGCTAAAAGTTCTGTATCGTCAACAGGAACTCAACGCAACAGACGGCGCATCAATCGGACGCCCGGTCTGAGAGTTATTCGCTCTTTCGTTCCAGGGGCCCGGTTGGATTCCGGTGCGATCCAACCCGACCGCACTCCGTCGGCATCCAAACCTCGAGCGGAGTAATCCAAAAGATCCATCTCACTTAAAGAAATTCAACTAAACAGACGGCGCGTCAATTGGACGCCCGGTCTGTTATTTATTTGCCTTTCCGTCTCACACCCACCCTGGGAAACTTCCCAGGAGGTCACCCATCCTGATCACTACTCTAGGCCAAGCACGCTTAACTATGGAGTTTTAACCACGTAGTCTCCCGAAAAGGAAGGTGCACCTTGAGTATAGTATACCGAAACGACCGTCTCGATCCAAGGATCGCGTTGCCGCTAACGGCGAGTCGTTTGGAAGCCCGTAGCCCAAGATACGGGCATTTGACCAAACCGCTCGGTAACGGGGGTTTCGGGCCCGGGCCGTCCCGGCCCGAGACCCCCCGGATGGCCTGAACCGGGTCGACCCGCACCGGATGGGGTTGACCCGGCCCGGCCCGGCAAACCGGCTAGGCGCTTTGGTTCGGCGCAAGGCAGCGCGCCGAGCGCGCTGCCAGGTCGGCCGAAGGCCGAGCTTGCTTGAAACGGGGGGCCGCCTGCCCCCCCCCCCCTTTGTGAAACCGGCCCCCCTCATAATGGGGGGCCAAATAACTGCCCGGGGGAATTAAATTCCCCCGGTTTCCACCAACCCGGCCAGCCCGACCTGGCCGGCCGGCTTCTTGTCAACAGGACCGGCAAGGGCCGGTCCTCTTCCGTCTTCTGGCACCGACGGCCCGGCTGGCCGCCCATCATCACGATCCGCCGCGGTCCGGAACCAGTTGCGGCCTTCGTAATCCGGTGCGGTGCGACGGCACCGCGCCCCTCCGCCGTGGCCCCGCTCCGGCCGCAGCGTCTTCGGTTTCCTTCGACGCGGCGCGACAGCGTCGCGTTCATGATAATTCATTCCACGGCGCGGCGCGACGGCACCGTGCAATAATTTCCGTGTGATTCCTGCGTGGTGCGACGGCACCACGCTATCTCGTTTCATCCGCAAGAAACATTCGAGAACAAAGGAGGGGGGTTCGGCCGTGTTTGTGCGGTCCGGTCCCCCTCTCTTTAGACGATAACACTTAATCGTTCATCCTCAAGTTTGTCATGCTATAACCAAGAACGGAAAATAATTAAATAAAGCAACAACAGACCCCTACTTGGATATTTGATGTCGCACGTTGGGCGTCGCAGAGAACGGTGTCGCAGAGAACGACGTCGCGGAGATCGGACGTCGATTCCATGGATGTTGGGGTACGTCCGAGGAGGAAACGACGTCTCCTCACTTGTTGCGGAGATGAAGAAGGAAGGCGCGTTGTCGTCGGAGAGTTCCCTAAGTCGGTGTCTTCTCCCTTGCTGTGGAGGAAAAAGAGGATGAAGAACCGTGATCACCGAGTCGTTCTAAGTTGAGGGAACGATTTTCTTCATCGGAGAAGAACCGTTCTTCATGGAGAGGACGACGTTCTTCAACGAAGAAGGAGCTTCCTTCTTCTATCACACAAAGGCACTTTCTCAAAAATCCTCCCACCACAATTCAACCTCCAAATAAAACAAGGTTTCCCCTTATTTTATTTTAATCATGCCATGCATTGTAAGTTCAAAATTCAAACACTTAATTGATTAAGAGTTTCAATAACTTAATTTAAGTGCTAGTTGGCATGAGTTATGAGGGAGAGAGGGAGATAAGAAGTTTCAAAATAAAGAGGGAGTTGAGGAGTTTCAAAATAAAGAGGGAGGTGAGGAGTTTCAAAATAAAGAGGGAGGTGAGGAGTTTCAAAATAAAGAGGGAGGTGAGGAAGTTCAAAATAAAGAGGGAGGTGAGGAGTTTCAAAATAAAGAGGGAGTTAGGGGGTTATGGGAAAAGTGAAGGGGTGGGGTTCGTGTGGGCCCCACCTCACCTTAAATCCTTCCATGGGTGGTTAACTCCAAGTGGGTCCCACCCCTAACTCCGTTACATAGGTTAAACCCACTTAAGAGAGTGTCAAGTGTTGTAACATAACACTTAATCTTCATAACAAGAAAATAAAAATTGTAGATAAGTTATAAATTAAACTTCCACAATTTTTATCATCTTCTCTCGGATAAAAGCAACTCCAGAAATGGCGTTCTTAAGAAATTACCGGCGCTGCGGTTCCATCGGTGCCCTCGGAATTCGATTCCGGGCACCGGTTCAAAAGATAGAAATTCCCGCTCGCTCGTTCACTGAACGTACCCGAGCCAAACTTCGGAAATTAATTCCGGGCACACCGGTCCTCGGAATTAGGCGCCGTCAGAAACTGCGTTCTTGTAAAATTCCAAAGAAAATTAAGGAAAAAAACTTCCTTGAAATTTCCGGATCTTTACACTTCTTTTGATATAATCACAAACATCCTTCATTATTATCCAAAAAATGAAATCTCAGCTCAGTATCATCATAATTTTATACTTTAAAAAACATCATCCCAATATAATAATTTCCCTCATTCATTGTGGTTGGAACTTTCTTCTATAATTCTCAATAATGTTTATTTAGAATAACGTCATTCATAAAACATTATTCATGTTTCCTGAATAAAATGTATCATACATATGTTTTTTTATTTCATATACTATTTAAATTATTTCTCAATTCATGTACATGTAATTATTGATTACATGAAATCACTACCTCCCTCACACTACTATATTCATTGATATAATCGTTAAGGTTGCGAAGGAAATCTTAATTCAACATGAAATTAAATCAACATTTTTCATAGAAAATATATTGTCAATGTATTATTTCATCCAAACCAGTGTACCACCATTCCATTTAAAATAACTTCCTCATCATTTACACTACACAATATTTCACTATCTTTATCCTTTATGAAAATCTTTTGGTGTAGATAAATGGAACTTATATAAAGAGAGTGATTATTTTATTTGTTTTTGAAAATGAGATTCTTGAAAACCAATTCATCCTGAAAATATGAAACTGCTAGAACTCATTCACAATTTCCTATAGTAAACATGTTAGAGTATATTACTCATGTACAAGATCAATACACTTGTTCACACTATTTATGAGTGTATAAATCCAAAATTTTGATAAAAAATGGGTCATGATACTATATTCATATTTACATAAAAGGATTCAATGATATTCTTTATTTTCATACAAATAAAAGATATTGTATAATAACATTATTTGAAGTACTATTTCATAACATTTTGGGTTTGTTATTTATAGGAAAGGACCCAAAAATATCATTCATTAGATCACTAAGTTATAATCCCAAAAATAATTCCATCATAATTTTCATTTTATTATTTCTATAGGATACCATATAAAAACCTAAACATAGATTTCTCATCAATTCTGTGAAAAAATACATGGTGTCTACACATAAGAACACCTCACATGAATATGATATTCTCACATATCTCCATGAAAATTTTATTCACATATACTCATCCACACATTAAGACAAACTTCTATAACTATGTTTTTAATTCATCCAATGCTTGGGGTTAGAAATAGGTCATACATGTAAAATAGTGATTACCATAATTTCATTACAAATTTATCATATAAAACATTTATCCATGTTGTCTCAGGATGATCATGGTGGCCATATATTTGATCAAGAATGGTGTGTTATAAAAAAACATGGGAAATCCCTTCATAATTTATAAGTTTAATATGAATATGTGCAATTCAATACATCATTGGATCTGTGAAGATCAAATATTGATGATTGGTCTATATGTTTTTAAAATGGGTCAATAGTATTTAATTTTTTCATCCCACATAAGACTATATAATGGTTGAGATCTAACAAACAAAGGATCTTGTTATAGATTCGGTTTGATCCAAGGTACCAATGTCGACACATGGACATACACCACACATTCGAAACATACAACTCACTACACCCTTTCACAGCCCACGCAAAAACTCTCATGTGTTCAATGAGAATGATATGTTGGTGAAATACATCCACCAAGAGACCGTCAACACACAATTCATGCTACATATGAGTTATATATAAACATGCTTCTCTTAAATGATATGAGTTATAGACTAACTATCTCCCATACATGGTTGAGACTTACTCCCATTGATGTTTGACTGAGCATGCCCAACATGTTGTCTATTGAAGGACAATTTTTAATCAACCCTTAGAATATATATTTGAGAAATATGTCATAAAAACCAAATAAATGTCTCAATAAAACATCATACAACATATTATGTTCACGTAGTCATATACTATTTCCCTTTTCTTCTTCTTAATAAAGTATAATGTTTTTATTCTTTTAATTAAACTCTTCTTCCTGAAAATTAATATTCTCTTGGTCTTCTACTAAGATACTCATGAATTTATGATTATAATGGTTTTATAGGAATTTATTAATGGCACTTGTTAATTATGTTTTAATTTTTTTCACTATAAAATTGAAATTAAAACATGTATTTTTCATTAAGAATGGTTTATAAATCTTTAGATTTTATCATCTCAAAGTCTTAAGTGAACTTCCATATGATAATAACGACTGAGTACATTCTTCTCCATCCATTCATCCAATCTCTATTAACATTCATATCAAGATTGAATATATTGGATAATTCAATTTCAATAATTTCTTCAACATATTTGTATCGAGGATTTTTTTTATTTCACTTATCACCCTTGAAAGACAATGTCAATAATTGAAAACAAAAACAACTCATTCAAAATATGGGCTCATAAATCTCTTAATTTTTTTATGGGAAATAACTTCGGTTTTCTTTCCAAATAAATATGTAAAATTCTTAATCTATATGATTTAAATTTCCAAACATTCATTTTAATTTATCTTCATCTTATAAAATATAAATATATAGTTAATGAGAAAAAGGTATCACTGAATACTTAATTAATGTGCCATTCATAAAATCACTCTATGTCTATGTGAGCCATGCTTGGTGTAGAAAACAATAGGATTTGATTTTGACAAAAAATAGTTCCTTAACCAACTGATATTGATTTCTCATGAAATTAACTCATATTCAAGGGTTTTCCACTTTTATTAAAGAATAATGATAATGATGAGATATGGAACTTTTATTTAAGAATATTCAACTAGAAATTGTTGAACTCAATTAATGAATAATATCAAAACATTTGAGTGTGATATTCTTGATTAATGGATTTGATGTAATTTTATAGATTCAAATTTCTGATGTCATTGATTAAATGAATTACTCCACATTTGTCATATTTTTCAATTTTTTTAACCATCGAAAAGAGGTTAATATAATCATGCCTTTCCAATGAAACTATAATTATGAAAATTCCTGAATAATTATATATGATATAATATGAAATAATTATTTTGACATCAGCATTATGATGCTTCATTTGCCTCCACCTCCAAGGGAACGCTCCAAAAAATCTCAATAATGGTTTATATTTTCAATAGTAAATCATAAGATGTGTAAATCTGGAGAATACACCAGAATGGATCTTAAACTTTTGATACTATAGAATAGAAAACATCCACAAATTCACATTGAATGATATTTGTATGTAAATTTTATTCAGAATAAAAAATAAAAGATCAAATCAAGTTGGTATCTTAGTTATCCTTATTGTATAATATCTGATAGAGTATTATAAAATTTAATCACTGATAATCCTATAACATATTTTTATTCTAATACCAATAAAGGATTAATTCATTCATAGATGAGTAATTTTTCAGATTTACTATCTAGAAATAACAAAACTCACTACTTCTCAAGTTCTCCACCATAGAAATTTCTCCACCATAAATTAAATACATTATAAGGGAAAATAAAATAAAAAATTATTAAGAGAATATGGTGGATCCTTACTTTATTTTCAATTTGAACATAATGGTTGAGAAAATTATCTCAACCATATAGCTAATGTTTCTTCTGTCTTTATTATTTCACTAGTGGGAATATGTTCTGATTTATTTTGGGAAAACATTGATTTACTCACATTATCTTCTAATTTATGTGGATATTATTTATTATTAATATCCTTAATTGATAATGAATTATTTACCCTATTATTAAATGTTTCTTATTATATTATAATGGTAAGAAAACCTTTTCAATATTAATATCATTATTATTTCAATCACACACAACATCTTTTACACAAGATTTGTCTTTTGTTAATAACCTATCATGAACATTATCATTATCATGTAGAATATTTTATTTTACACTAGAAGAATCTTCTTCATATTCCATCTTTTGAATTCTCTAAAAATATTATATCTAAATTACTAACATATGACTAGGAACATTGGAAGAATGTTTAGACTTTCCATAAGGCTTATACTATGTGAAATCTTGATTATTTTCTATTTTTAATCTATTTTCCCCAAAATATTTTATTTGGAATCTAGGGTCTTCTCACTATTCAAATTTGATACATTCTATGGATAAATTATTATTCAAATATTTATGTGATTTCATAAAAAGGATTATTCTTCATTGTTATTTAAATTATATGGTCCACTTTTCTCTTTATATTTGGATATGTTTCAAGACGAGCATGCACTATGTTTTTGACCACTACCATCACATGAATCAAAAATATTTTGATGTCTTATAAAAATATTTTTTGATAAATATATTTAAAAATATATTGATGAATCATATTATTTTCTAGATTTGTACCCCGTGACATGTGAATTCTTAATTCTATATCATTTAGAGAATTATACCAATAATATAATTCACATTGATCAAATCATTAAATCATCAATGTTAAACAACAAACCATGATATTATAATCTCTTGTGTAGGATGCATTTGGGTCTTCTTCATAACATGCTGGGATCTTCATGGGGAACCAACATCCACACGCTTCTTCATATCAATTGTAATCATGGTGGTATGATTATCATCACCATTATTCATCCATACTTGGATAGTTTTTATTTTCAAACCTGAACTAATTAGGAAAATATATTTTTAAACATTATTCAAATATAATATATATAGTACTTATAACAACCCAATCCTTTTTCATATAATATTACATGATTTTGAGCATACATATCCATGAAATAAAGTCCAGGGATAAAAAATTCTATTATATTCAGAAGAATAGATATATTATTAGGAAACATGAAACCAAAATAAAATATCCTTATCTTATTATACCATAATGATCTCGTAACTTCTTTTGAGTTCCTACTTCTATATAGAACTACTTAGGGAATACATAGATAAATAGATTTTCTAAAAATCCTAATAAGTGTATAATCATGTAAAAGAAGCATAACACATGATTAAATGGCATAAAATGATAACATAACAGGAAAAACACATGAATAAAAATTTATGGTAATATCATAAAGAACATGGAATGATATTATCATGGAAATATAGGAATATGAAAACAATATATAGCATGACATAAAGTCAAGTTAAAGATAAGCACCGAGACTAAATCACATGGTGGAAAATGTTCAATACCATACATGAAATCACATTAGGATTAAAAATAACCAATGCATTGGAGTGATATCTTGGTTCACCCACCAAGAAAAGTACATGAATATTTTTTCTACATAATGAAATTAAACAAAACGAATAACTATAAGGATTTCCCATGGAAGGAAATTTGTTTTGTAATCAGGCCATAAGGCAAAACCAAAGGGCATATCATATTTGTGACAATGGTGGAAGGGATTAAAACATTATTGGTAATTCAATAAGGAAACATTAGAAATGATACTAAATAATTTTGTTTAACTTAATTTAAAATGAGAAATACTGTGGTTAGGTAACAGTAGAAATGCGCCCCTTAATTTCAGTTTAAACGAATGGAATAAAGAATCATTAAAAAGGATAAATGCATAATTGTCCGCAAAAAACCATAAATGAACTAAAGTATATTTTACTAAAAAATTGGTTTATTTTGAAAAATATTTTACTCTTATAATAGTTTATGGAATGTATAAGAAAATAAGTAAGAAAAAGAGAATCCCCCTTTAATCATGTTTTATTATCTAGAGGAATTGAGATGGAAAACTTATAAAACATGTAATTAACCATCAATAAAAGATGAGTTGAGATTAATAAATATTTTTGGTACATAATATTGGGGAAATATATAAAAATAATTAATATTTACATTGATTCAATGGGAAAGAGTTCACAACCCATAGGAAAAAGGAGGTTCAGAGAGATCACATACCATATATTCTAATGTATTCTACACTAGCACTTATTTTCTTGGATAATAAAATTAGATTCACTAATTACATAAACTTGAACCTATTATACATTAATTTGATATATTTTAATTTTATTAATTTTATTTATATCCATTTCTATGAGTTAAAATGTTTAATTTGATCATTCTAGGAGTGGTTATTTTCATTTTTTCATGGAATCTTTACTTGTATATAATTATTGGAGTTATAGTAAAATGGGATTAATTCTAAATAAGTGAAATTATATGATAATAATTCAATTATATAAGTTTAAATGGTACCATATATCATTTTTAATATATGAGGATGATTCAATTGATAAAACAACAATGATAAATGTTTAGTTTGTTTTAGATTTTTTTTGATTATGGCGAACTAGTTTCATTTTATTTACTATTATGTCTTTATATTAGTACCAAAAAATGTAAGAAGTTATAATACATATATATATATATATATTAAAATATTTTTTTACTATAATGATGGGTTTTTAACTAGTATTTAATGTTGTAATAGAAAATTAATACTAATTATCCACGGAGAAGGTAAACCACCATAATCTAGAAAGTGGTTTCTTTTCCTTGAATATGTGTAGAAGAGAAAAGGGGTGGATATAATATATTTAATTATAAATATAAAATTATAGAATATTAATTATAAAAGTTTTATATTTCATTTATGTATTATTTAGTTGAGGATAAAATAGAAAAATAAATGAAAATAAAAGAGATGGTTTGATAATGTTACCTCTTGAATATCACCTCATTGATGGACCCCCTAATGAACATGGAATTTGAATTTACTTGATATAAGAATCACTTGGAAATGGAAAAGGGGATTGGATAGGGAATTGGGGAGAATATTTACAATAAAAATGTCGTAGAGGGTGAGAGGAGAAGGCGTGGAGAGAAGTGGTATTTATAGGGGGTAGAGAGGGGTGTTTTTTATTATATTCATTAGTTTTCTATTTTGGCTCAATACAATCAACATTTTTGAATCAAATGGATAAATATCGTAAATTTATTATCATAGTTATAACTAATGGGTGATTACATCATCCATGACAATAAAAATTCATGTATTTGGAATAAAATGTTAAATACTGTAAATTGAGGTATTTCACTATTCCAAAAAATTCAACTATTTTAGAAAAATACAAAAAATTCACCCTAAACATTTTCTGATTTTTGAATCTCAAAAATGAAATACATTTTATAAAAGTAATTTTATCAATATAAGAAATTTATATTTTAAATAAAATCATCATTTTATTAAATCATACATATTTCAATAAGATGATAGATTTTTTTAACCCTTTTAAAATTTTATTTATGTTCCATAAAATTACTTTTTAATTAACATAATACAAAATATTAATTTATGAATATATTATATAATTTTTTTAAATCATTATATTAATATAATTAATTTAAATAAATATTTACATTTTACAAAAATACCCACACATAATTTATCTTATTTAAAAGATTTCTTTTCTTATTGCATGATATAAAAAATAATTTTTTATTTATAAGTTACATATATTTTATATTATAATTTCATAGGTGATATTATAATTCTAACAGCCAATTTACAATTCTTGATGGCTAGATTACTATTTTATATATTTTGTTACTTTATTTTCATTATATTTTCCAACTATAATATTTGGGATTATTATTATTTTATTTTTTAATTATGGTAACATTATTTATTTTTGTGAATATTTTTTATGGGTTCTCTATGTGAGGATTGTGTTTTCTGACATAATTATAATAAGGAAATTACATTCATAAAATTCTAGGTCATTACAGTATCTCTTTCTTCATAGCTTTTTGAGATAGATCATTGAATGAAGTCATGATCTTCTTACCAATTATTGGAGGTATTTTATCCTTAGAATCAAATAGTTATCATTGAGTAACATTAGAACCTATATAATTATTTTGTTTAGTCTCAATATGTTCATTTTCAATATTGGACACCTTCACATAATATTATAGACATTTAGTTTTGAGGGAGTTTTTCTAATCATCCACCAAAATCAACTTCTCTTTATTCCATTTCATGTACCCATTCTTGGTATGATGATTATTTAACTACCTTGTTACTTCGGAAATCCATGTAAATTTAATGAAACATCATGATAAAAAATTAATGAGTGAGTCTGGACTTTTTTTCCTGGAATGATCCCTTCCTATGGTGCATGTTTTCTTACCAAGTTATTAGGAGGTATATTCATGATAATTAGTTTGATTCTGTTATAGATTTTGGTCATGCACAAGCTTGTGTTGGACACTTTTGACCCCAATGGATAGATCGTAAATTATTAGACTCTTGATTATATTGGCATAGCTTATTCAGTGATGCTCATGTGTTTTGTAAGTCATGCTCACATTTCCAATAGACTGGGATCATTTCTAGGAGAAATGAGATTCCCAACAGACAATACTATTATGTGAGATTTTTTATGTATATGGCATCGATTTTATGGGCTATTTTTTAGTTTTTTTAGTTAATATTTTGGTCATTGTTGATTATGTTTTTAAATAGGTGGAGGCTACCGCCACCAGAACGGATGATTCTCATGTTTTAGAGGACTTTTTTTAAGACAATTTTTTTTTCAAGTTTGCAGTCCCAAAGGTTATTATCAATGTCCAAGGGATGCACTTTTATAATCGTAATTTTGATTTCATACTTCGAAAGTATGGGGTGACAAAAAAAACATCAACCCTATACCATCCCCAGAAAAATGGATAGACTAAGGTTTCAAATTGTGAGTTGGATTTTTTGATAAGATCGTGCATCCAAATATGAAGTATTGGAGAAAGCACTTGGATGATGTGCTTTAGGCTTATAATATAGCCTAAAAACTACCATTGGTATGTCCCCATTTCGTATTGTTTTTGAGAAATCCTGTCATCTCGCTATAGTGGTCAGGCAACGTGTTTATAAAGCTATAAAGAAAAGCAACTTGGATTTGGCCCAAGAATGAATTCTATAGAAGCTGCAAATTTAACAGAATGAGGAGATTCAGTTGTCATCATATGAGAACAAAAAACACTCTACGTCTAAAAATCAATAAAATCTCATGATAGAATGATCCAATAAAGGGAGTTTTGTGTTGGAGAAAAAGTCCCACTCTACAATTCATGACTGAAGATGATGTCTGATAAGTTGTGTTCCAAATGGTTGTATCTAATTTTTTTCCATATGGTGCAGTGAAGATCACAGATGAGGACTCATGATGGGTCTTTAATGTCAATGGGAAACATTTGAGGAATTACATTGAGGGACTTCCTACTGATGTAGTTGACTTCATCATACTACATGACCCCATCATCACATGATTATATCAGTATGTTCCTAACCGTTTAACTTTTATATTATTTTTCCTATTTAAAATTTTGCATTTCATGGCCACATATCATCTCATGGGTTCACATGGAAGACAATGAAATATTTTATTTTGGGGGGAACATTTTTGGGTAGATATTTAAGATTTTCATTTGTCTTTTTATTTTATTTTCAATTATGTTTTTGATTTAAATAAAAGAACAGAACCAAAAAATCAATAAAAAACAAATATATCATATAACATTCTCATGTGGAACATATCAAAAATGCATGCTTCTAAAATTAAATGGTTGAATTATAGGAATGGGTAATATTTCATCATCAAGGGTAGATTTTTATAATAATTTAATCCGTCGATGATATGAATGGTTGTGTGAAGAAAAAACGATTTTTTATTTTGACATAATTATATGTGATATTTGTTCATAGTAAATTGTGTCAATGATTTGTCCACAGAACTTTTCACTCAACAATGACTTGTGAAATTGTTTGCTATTCAATTGAAGGTATTTTTATATTAGGTAAAAAATCATTTTTTATCCATATGTTCATTTCTCTTCCAATTAGTTTCACTGCATTACTGAATTGACCTATGCATGTGAAACTACTATCTGACTATTGTACACACTGAAAAAATATTGGATGTTTCTTGGACAGGTAAAAAACCACCCATCATCGACCATTGAGCTAGTTATAACTATTAAAATTAGTGTCCTGAAGAGATAAAACATGGATAGAATGTTGATTATAATATTTGTTTCAAGTGCAACCTAAAAAAACAAAAAATAAAATAATAAATGAGGGGAGTGGGGAAATGTACAAGATATGGGGATATATTGGTAAAGAGATTAATGGTTGAATTTCAGTAATTCTTAAGTGATTGGGTCTTAAAGTTATATTGAAAAGGAATGTAGAATAGGTTTAGTGAAATAAACCATGTAAGGAAAATTGTTTTACATGACCTTAATATAGTGAATAAAGGGTGGATTTATATGTTTGGAATGGTTGCCACACACACACATGCAAAATTAGTGGCACAGTATAACATTGACTTATTTATCTATAATTAGTGTTATGAATCTCATTGGATTTTTTTGTGACACAATTTATGAGACAAAGAATTTAAATTTTATTAATATTTACTCTTGATGGGATTCTTACTTTTCTTATATTTCCACTGTGGATTGAAAAATATAGACATTCATATCTTGTGACAATTTTTTCAAATACATGATATGAGGTTTTTACCAATAGTTCCAAAGGGTAAGTGTAGGGGGAGTTTATAAAACACAATTTTATTTATAATAAATGAAATAATTTATTCACATAGATCAAAATATGTTTATTTATAGAATATTTGGCATTAGATCATTCATTTGAAAATTTGATGGAAATTATAGTTTAACCCTTTTAAAATTCACTGTAGTATTTCGAGTATAAATATTTTAATGTTAATTATTTTGACATAAATTTTTTTAACTCTGATCCTGATGTAATGGGATAAAAAATCTATTTTGGACATGGGAGCTGAATCATAACTTTGGTTGGTCTTAATGGGCCACGAAGTCAATGCTAGACTGGATTCAGCAGATTCAATATCACTTCCATGTTTATGATATATCTTCTTCATAATTCCTTGGATTGGGACCCAATTTGGATGACAGTTTTAAGACCCAAATACTCAAAAATCATCATTTATGCAGGATGGATAATTAACGCATTGTAAAGGTCAATGATTCGGTAAAAATGGTATTAAAATAGTTTTCTTAATTTCAATTTCACAGATAAAATGGTTTTGTAACCCTAGACCTCTCACACTCTATTTAAATGGGATTTTAACTATTTGGGGGGCTGGATGAGGAGTTGGAATGATTTTTTCCTAAGGGTTGTCTACTGGGAGCATATGAAACTACTTGAAAGTAGTAAGACATTATTCAAAGAACTCTTCCAAGAATTCTCTCCTCTCCCTCAAACACTTTGTGTTTTTTTCTTTAGTGCTTGTAACTTGAATATTTCTTCAAGTAATATTCTATATTCTAATCTTTTCATATTATTATTTTTCTTCTTGGTGCTGAAATATCATATTCAAGATGAGGTTGGGTTTTCCTCTTTCAATCCATTGCATGTGAAAAACGTATCAACGATTACAACTTCTCCCATGGAAGAGTGATTTTTTTCATGATTGATCTAATATTTTCCACCTTAATTTATTTATTTAGAATTAAATTACATACCTGAATTCATAAATTGTAATCAATTAGTTGAGTTCTAATTTTAATGTTACTTGATCAACATGCACTTGACCGTGTGGTCGTGATTATGTAAATTGTATGAGTGAAACCCCAATAGAAAAATATAATCTACTTGTGATAGAATATTAGGTTTCAAGGATAATCCAAAAACACAATTTATTCTCAAATATAGAGAGTAGATTCTTACCTAATGGGCTATTTACCATATGTTTTCTTTTGGACCACAATCAAAGCAAGGTGCTGCGATTGGTTGTTCAAAAGTAAATGTAAGGCTCAATTTTTTAATATTTGTGGTTGTGTTACCTTCCTCTGGATTTGGATGTTGAAATTGTTAGGGGATCATAATTTAATGAATTATAATCATATGGGATAATTATAAATGAATGATGAATATGGTATATTAGATCAACTACATCTTCTCATAAAAGAGTTTTAAAAGAAATATGTGACTTCAATTGTTCCTTCTTGTTTGTTGTTTAATTTATTATCTAAAAGACACTAAAAAGAATCCCCCCATATTGTGTTTCATTTTTATTACTTATTTTATTGTTTCATTAAAGACTATTAAGGGTTATTAAATTCTCTTCCTCCTTAATAGAATGAACTCGTTCAGACACTATGTTTCACTTATTATGTCAAAAATATTTTTTAGAGCGTGTGCGACAATGCTCATCAATAATTCACTGCTTCTCTTTCCCCTTCACCCTATTCACCGGAAACATAATGATAAAAAAACCTATATCCAATATCATATCAAAAATTTCTTCTTTCATTATTTTAAAAATAAACATCTTCTATAATTATAAAACTAATGAATGTTTACCCCAACAACACCACAATTTAAATACATTCAGAAAACATTATCCCAAAAATGATAATTTCTCTCATGCTTTGTGGTCACCTCTATCTTCTTGAATTATTAGCTTGATTTTTGAAAAATATTTCCATGTATAACTCCCTATGGATGCCTTATATATAAATGAGTGAACTTATATATTTTTATTATTTTATATGTTGTTTTAATTATTTTCCAATTCACGGGAATGCTTTTATTTTTTACATGAATGAACTACATTCCTCGTGAAACTATGTACCTTGAAAATACCAAAATGGGGATGAATGGAAATGATATTCTACAATAAAGTACATCTATATTATTCTTCACAATGTATATTATCAACACATTCATCATTGAGTGAAAGTGTATCACATATATATTTCACAAAACTGCACTACATTCACACAACACAATATATCATTGTCTTCTCCCATTGGGAAAACATGTTGGCTTCACAAAACAAAATGAATATGAAGAGAGTGATTCTCATATTCATGTTTTTAAGAGAGCTTACTCAAAACTAGGTCTCCATAAAACTATGAAACCCAGTGAATGTATTCAATGTTTCTTATCTTATCATAGTGGTATTTTATGGATGGATACGAGTGATGGATAAGTTATTGAAGAAACGTGAGCCTTGTGTTTTTAGTTTTCCAATAGAAGCTCATTCATCATTACGAAATAGAACATGGTGAATTGAGCACTGATTAGTGACTAAAAAAGGTGGAATTTTTCAACTAAATATTTGATGATCCTTTTTGGGGATGAGTAGTATTTTTGTGGGGATATGTGAGTAATCCGTTTTCAAATGGGTTATGAAAATATGGGAGAAATTTAAAATATTTTTTGGGTGGATGGTTTGTTTTGAGAACTGCGATGGATATTAAGGTTTTATGTGTTTTAACAACCATAAATGGTGCTATTGGGAAATTATTTTGGTTTAGTGGAGATTTAAGGGGTTCAAGTGAACATTAGAAGAGTTTCTAGTGGGTGGGGATATTTAAAACTATAATAGAATCCCTCTAAAAATGTGAAGTGGGTATTCACACTATGAAAATGTCTATGTGGGGCTTTTAGGATGTGAAAGGTGAGCTGACCAGGTTAAAATGAAATATCCTGAAAGGTTATGAAATGACACATATTTTTATTTCAGAAAAATTTACCTGTTTTATTAATCTTAAAGCGGGATCAACCCCCATATTCATAGAATGAGCATTAGACATGGGTAGGGCATCATCAAGACATCCCCTCCCACTTTTATTCACAATTCATGGGGATTTTGGGAATTATTGGATGACATTACTAGGTAGGTTATTCCTCCACCATCATTATTTTTTATTCTACCTATTTTCCCACATAATTTCCCCAATATTTTAGATTATTTGATGATTTCTACTAGGGATTGGTGGAAATCACATGGATCAATTTGACTTTCATGTAACCTATCTAGTGGATCTACAATAATGAAAACTATCTACCTTTATCTACAAAATTATAAAATGTACATCACACTATAGATTTATCTAATGTTAAATATTTAAATAAAAAAATTATTGATGTTGTTCTGGTGGTTAGGTTCCTTGCTCGGGTTTGTGTCAGGGTCTATTGTGGACAAAACACAAGCTATTGGCTTCAGTTCTAATGTGACATGATGATGTGGTATGTTTTCCACTGATTATTTCATCTTTGGTGATTTTTTTTATTGGTTCACAAAATATAAATTTTTTATAATTAATTGTTTTGTTACATATAGAATGAGATAGGTACCCAGTTGGTGATGAGTGTTTAGGTGTGCATGTTTATGCCTCATTATGCCTTAGAATCTACTACCATCCTTTTGAAAAATGATTTGGGAAAGAGTAAAATTTGAGAAAGGTGGTCTATTGTAGTTTCGCTGTGGTATTATGCATTTTTTCATTGTTCCTGGATTTGAGGTGATGCCATTGATGTGACATCCTAGAAGTAATTTGAAATTAAGATTTTAATTTTTTAATAAATTTAACATAAAATGAAATTCCATTTTTGAAAAAAAATTCCTCAATTAGGATGCACCAAATTTCAAAAACCTGATGGACTTTGGGACCAACTAGTTTTCCTCAAGTATTTATGGCTAAGGCCTTGACTATCTAAAAATGTATTGTGATGTATAGACCATTAGGGGGTATAATTGATTTTATTTAGGGACTATTATATAGTTTTCCTAGTAATAGGATCCCATATAGACCATTGGGTATCATTAAGTGATGTGTTGGTGCGAATGGACTAGGGAATATCCATGTGAGAACAATAGATGCCCCTGAACCTTCAAGAAAGTGAGAAGACCATTGTGTATAATTTACCACTGGAACATTGTGATCTGAGAGCGGTCAATCATGGAGAAAAAATTATATATCTGGAATTCAATCAAACCTACAGTGTTTGGATAGAATTTTTCATTAACTCCATCACCATTTTAATGGGGGTTAACATGAGATATGAGTTAATACCAAGATACCCTTAGGATGTGTTCAAGATATGAGGGGAATTAAGGGGCCCTTTTGGGTTCCACAATGTGTTTTTGACCATAGTAGGAGTGTACTCATTATTTTTTATAGACCAGGGATACAATTTCCCATAGGTGTTTTTGATATCATGTTTTATTATTCATGTTAGTGTTGATTAAATGTTAAAAATCAATGGTTAGGTCTTTTATTATACATATAAAATGCCCATGGGGTGTTGATTATTTTTTCATACTAGATACAGAAATACTCATTGGGGAAGTTCATGTAACTATTGGTCTTATGAACAAAACATAGAAAATTCCCATAGGGGAGGATCATGTTAATATAAGGATTATTTCCATAGCTGAAAATCTCTCACAAGGGGGTTCAATATTACTATTAACCTTATTCATATATCATAAAACACTATGGTAGAGGAGGTTTGTCATATTATTATTAGGGGTACTAGGAATATAGAGATGGGTTTGATCTTGTGTACTAGGATTGATATTTCTTAAAGAATTCCACAGGTTTTTGATACTAATATGTATGATAGGGAGACCAAGGAATCTTATATTAGGATGCATACATGTGAGATAATCTCAGAGACACATTAATAGTGGTTGAAGTAGGTAGGATCGATTGGGTTTAAGGACCTATGGGTTGAAAATGACTAGGTATTTGGTAATTATATTGGGATAGTCTATGTGATGTTCTCAAGGACGTTATGGAATCTGTATAAAGATACTATTATTGGTTGTTTTATTTATGTGTGTTGTTCATTAGTTTATTTACTATTTATTTTTGAGCACATTATATTCAAATTTCACTTTATGGTATGTTATGTATGAGACTATGTAAACGATTCTGTTCTAGATTTTGTACTCACACTCTGCTACACAGATCAATACACATGAGTACTTGAGTATTATCTCACTTGGTTGCAGACATAGTTTGGGATAAGGAATTGGATGTCATCATAATGCGCGAAAACATGATTTTTAGTGGTTGGTTAAAGATATTTATTGGTGTTATAGTGGATCCCTTTTATTTTATTTTATTTTATTTTCTGTATATGCGATATTCCCAATGGTTGGTATTTTATATATTCTTCATGTTTAATATTTATTCATTTATCATTTCTTTTTTCCACAACATTATTTTTTTCATAATATAATGTAATATATGCAAGTGATTATTGGTTATTTTATAATTTATTATGTTATATGACACAAGGGGTATAGTCTCCTCACAACACCACCCTAGACTCCATCTATTAGTTGGTATCCTCTTGTGTATGAGAAGATGCACCTTAAATACAATATAGAACATTATTATGAGCACCAATTAGTGGATCAGGGTGTAAGGACATTACAATGGTGATGACATTAGAGATATACATGAAGTGTTTTTGAGATCATGTGTTTTCTAGGACTATTTTGATACAATAAATTTTTTTTCTTAAAATTATCAAGATCAGAATGTACATTGATATATTTTACTTAATTGGGGTGTGGTTTGTTTGGGATGTAAAATTCCAAATGTCTCTTAAGGAGTAAAAAAATACTAATTAAGTTAGTTGTTTTGGATTATTTTTATTTTGGTTTAATGTATTCTATTTATTTTCATACATTAGGTTGGGGGTAGGGTGTGTTTTAATATAGGGTTACCTTGATTTGGATTATAGAACTTTCCAGTTACACCCTCATGAGAAGAATTACGCTAGAAATGACTTATATTTAAAGATAGTTATGCATGATTTGATGACATGGATCCATTGTCTCCATGGAGATATGTTTACTATTCTTAATGATTAAAAATATTAAAGAACATTTTCTCTAAGAATGATTTAAATCTCAAAAAGAGTAACTAGGTTGAGAATCTATTTAATTTTGATTTCAATATAGCATATTCTGATGGAAAAATGATTGAAGAGGATAATGCATTGAGTTGGAAGATACTAACAAATGTGTTAATATATTATGAATAAGTTTTTGATTATATGATATTATTCCCTAATTTTCATTTAGATATGGTATAGAATGATAAATGAGTGCTTTTTAACTTGCATAAAAGTCACAACCTCTATAGATTATTATATTTTTCTTGAGTACGAATCTGATCTTGAATATTAGCAGATTAGTGGAATTATAAATAGTATGTAGACAACAAGTTATTTGTCTTATTCTATTAATGGTTACATAGATTTCCTTAATTGGTTTGTGGTTCTTTTTACCATTAGGATGGAACTGATGGAAGGCTGAAACCATTCTAGATGGACTTTTTACCGTGGGGCTACCAAATTTTATTATTATCTTAAATTCCAGTATTGTTTTCCCGGGGTAAATTGGGATTTCATGAGATTCTTTTGTCTTGATTCTTTATCTATTATAGAATTACATTTTCACTCCATAATTAACCATTTTTTTCATTCACTTTTCATTCTAGTAGGGAAGTGGGATATTATTTCCAGGAACTTCTTTATTATCTTTCCTTTTTCTCATAGTGTTAAGAATGGGATATGAGTTATTATCAAATAATTAATGAAATAAATCCATTTTATTCCTTTTATGGTGTTGATGTAGGTGTAATATCTTGTATGATTATATTTCTAATATATTATGATGCTTTATGGACTTCCATTGATGACTGTTTTAAACAATGAACCATTCTATACTTTAAATTTCATGAAGGTTCTGTAGGATGTTTTGGGTTCTCAAATGAAATAGATCATGGCCTATAATCTACAGATGGATGGATATCTAGTGGTCAATTAAAATACTAGAGGGTATGCTATTGTATATTTTGACTGATTTTGTATGTATTTGGTAGAATAATTTTTCATTGGATGTGTTTCCATTAAATATTATTTACTTAGACTCAATAATGATTAATCCATTTGAAACATTATATAGATGACCATGTGATTCTATATTTTTTGGGTAGTGTTGTTTGTGAGTTCCTTACTAGGATAGAGCATCAATAATGATATTATAATTAACATATCTATTCATGTATTAAAATTACATACATATTTTGGAATACTTAAAAAATATACAAATATACGCCCAAAGATCGTATTAGTTTAGTGCCTTTGGAAATATGGAAACATAAACACCAGTACAAAAGTGAGAAATATTATCTCCCACTATGTTCTTCATGACCAAAACACTTCTTATACACATCATAGATAATATATATATTCAATACCTAGGGAAAGAAAAATAGAAATTGTTGAGATTAGATGTTCAGTATGGGTAAACAAGGGTGACATGCAATCATAAGCATGGGAATAAGGGTATGAAAACATGATCATAACATTGAAAGATCAGACCCTACATATTAGAAGATCAGAAACATGAATAATGGAATAATTATTTTATGTTTATAAGACCAGAATCATAAGTATATAAAGAACATAATCCATGAAATCATAACATAGGAATAAAACATGAAATTTTGGAGACACATAAGTATATTATACTGTATCCATATTATACAAGGATTCATTCCCAACACCATCGGTATTTTTAGGGTTCACTACCCACACCAACGTGAGAGTCATGGTTCGCTCCCATGGCCTACATATTTGCATGAGTTTACTCCTCCTACCATCATGGTAGTCACAGTTCACTCCCATGGACATCTTAATAGCCATGTTTCATTCCAAAGACCTTCTTAGTCAATCTCATTAGATATAAATATTTACCCAATTCATTAGAGGTAGATATATATCCCACTCATGTCATAATGTTATCATATATATACATGATAAAAAATCCTTAAAAAATCTTATCTTAACCCATGAAATGAAGTGGTTATCATAAACATGTAGGAATATATAAACCTCTGGTAAAAGGAAGGTTTCAAAATCATTTCATCAAAGAATTATATATCAAATTAAGCATGTTTCATAACCATGTAACCCATGAACGAGAAATGGTATTCATAAACATACAAACCATGGAAGGGAAATGAGATTCATAAAAATTAATCCATCAAAACATAGACCATTTAGTGAATTAATATTAATTTATAAATTGAATAATTTCTCCATAATATAATTACTAAGACCAATATATGTCATCATAGATGGGAAAAAATTTCAAATTTTCTTTTAGAATACTTCTGTGAAGAAAAAATACTTTATTTTATTGAAAAAGTATTCTTAAAACCTAAAAACTTTTTAAATAAATATTATTTAAAAATCCTATTATAACATTTAAATAAGGCCTCAAAATAATTTTTAAAATATGTCCCCTTAAAAACATATTAAAAGAAGCTTGAAAACATTATGACAAACATTTTCCTTGAAAATATATAAAATAATCTTCAAAACATTTTAATTTGTTTTATTAAAAAACACGTTTAATAATTATAAGTAATGGTTGAATACATTTTTAAATACATTTCAAAGAAAATATTTTTAAAACATATGTTGAAATCTTGTAAGTGTTTGTAAAATCATTTCTTGGAAAATAATGTTAAAACATATAAAGAAAGCACAATTTTGTTTTGAAAAAAATTTCACTGAATGTTATTTGAAAACCTATAATTAAAAATTGAAAATATTTTTAAAATAATTCCTTTTAAAATACTTTTAAATATTATAAATAATTCATGAAATAATTTTTGAAACTATTTATTAAAATGGTAATGAAAGAAAATAGATTTCCGATCGTTGAGAGACTAAAGCCGAGATTTAATAAAAACAATATTTTTACATATATTATTTACCAAATAGTAAAAAATTGGTATAATACATGATTAAATGATGAATAAATTTAGGAAATGAAAATTCAGGAATGTGCTTGGGAGATGGATTAAAAGATTTCATCAAAGGAAGCATAAACATAAACAATCTCGAAATGCGATGAGATTATTTCAATAAACTATTAAAACATGGTACAATTGAAACATACAACCCATGTAAGAAAATTAAATTAAATTAATATTAATATTTCATTAAAATAAGTTGATTAATAATAGAACATTTTAAAGGAAATATATACACTGTAAGAAAAAATATAGGTGGAAAATGAGACATAAATACATTACCAATTTGGTTACTTTTTGAAAAAAATATGATGAATAAAAGATGTTATAATGGATATGTAGATACCCAAAATATTAATTATAAGAAACACAGAATACATCCATCGAAAATATACACACCAAAAAAATGAAATGGGTGGTGAATAATGCATGTATCTCACGAAAATAAAATGTGAGATGAAATTCCATAACCTTGTGTCTTGAATCACATCGTAATCATTAAATAATCCTTTATAATAAACATATTTTTTTATTATGAATCAATAAAAAAATTACATTCTTATATCTAATATCTTATATTTTATTCTTATGACTTTATGTTACCATTTTGTTTACATTCTTATGTTATGGTTTAGCTTTAGGTAATATTTTCTTTGTTTTTTTCATGTGTCATAATTTTTTATACCATTGGTCCTGATTCTTATAACATGATTTTCAGAATGTACATAATTGTATGAATATTATGTATATTTATTTTATGTGTGTTAAAATAATCTATAGAATATATAATTATAAAATGGAATAAACCATTCATGGAGATGGTAGGCCATGCGTTCGCATGGACATTGGTTCCTTTTTTATTATCATTTTGAAAGAAAAAAGATAAATGAAATAAGAATATATATATATATATATGTATATATATTTTTATCAAAAATAATTATTATATAATATATATCATATAATTTCATTAAACCCGTCCTTAATACATTCCATGTAATGTATGAGCGAATCCCATCGCTTTGAGGGGGTTGTAGTCTACACTTCCTCAAACAAAATTATCGTATTTACAGAAAATGGAAACTATAAAGATATGAATTGTAAAATAATTTAATAATAATAATTAAATTATAAATATAATATATAGTAAATATAAATATAGTTTCAATTATAATTTCCACCATGATTGGCAGAAAGGGAAAATTAATGATCATCATTTTGTGAGGCGGTAGTTCACCGAACACATAAAAAGTATGTTCATTACCCATTAGATGGATGTTTGTGTAATTATAGGTTTAATAATTTTCATAAAATCATACTTGTATATTTAAGATACCAGATTAACAATTCAATAATGTAATAAAGGGAGTGGAAGGGGTTATAGAAAGAAAATAAAAGAAAGGTGCTAGAGAGAAGACATTACCTCTTAATTTTGTAACTCATATTGGTTTCTGCAAAAATCGATAATTGGAATGAATTATTCCAAAATAGAGACTTCTGGGAGGAAGAAAGGGATTATGGGAAGTTTATTGTGTATATCATGGCATAAAATAAGTGGTTTGAGAGATGTGAAGAAGAGGTAGATGTGGTGACCTTTTATAGGGAAGGGAAATGACACACCTAACATTTTTGAATACAAGGTAATTTTACACATTTTTTTACCTAAAACAAGAAATAAAAAACCTAAAATACTGAATAATATAAGGTTCATGGATGATTAATGTCGGTAAAATGGGGTTTGGACATGTTTATAGGTTGTTTTATGTCTTAAATTTAAGGTTTAGTAGTTAGTTGTCCTAATTTTTTATCTGAATTGTTGTAATTAATTTCAGTCACTTTAACTAATATTTTTTGTCTAAATTTAACATATTAAAAATTATAAATAATACCAACTAAAAATATAGAATCCATTTTCCCAAAATATAATCATATAATTAGTAGAAAGTAAATTAAAAAGAATCTTATTTATGGGACAACACTGTAAATTTTTAATGTAAAAACTTCCACTGATTCGATATGTTGATGTAACAATTTTCAAAGTGAAATTGGTTCCAATGAAATAAATGGTATTAATTTATAAAAATATTATTTAATTAAACTTTTAAATAAAATGGGAATAAAATTTATCTCTATAAATGAATTATATGAAAAAGTTATTTTGAATTAAAAATCAGTATTTTTAAATATTGATTAAAAAAGAAACCTTATAGAAAAATGCCAAAAATTTATTTAAAACTATGTTTTAGGTTTATATTTAATAGATCATAATTATATTGACATAATAAATCTATTAATTTTCTTAAAATTGGATTTTAAATGGGTTTTCCATTTAAATGTTGTAAAAATACCTTCAAAAAAATTTGGGGTTTTAAGAAGAAAATTAGTTCATTATAAAATTATATCTATCAAATCTCTTAGATGATTATAAAAAATATATTTTTTATACATAAAATATAAAATCAATTAATATAATTCTCTATTAGTAATTAATTTAACTTTGTATTATAAATTATCTTTTTCTCATAAACTATGAATTTAAAACAATTAGTCCCTTTATATTACATTGTTTTCCTTATTCTTTTCTAATTAATAGATAAAAAATGAATAAAAATAAATATATTCATATGTTAGTTACTCTTATATTATTAAAAATAATGTTCATTTGATATCCAATTAAATAATAATATTTTAATAATGTATTATTGTCAGTAACACTCAGTTTTCCATGTTACACAAGACATTAAGGAAAGTCTGTCTTGCATGTAATGTTAGACAAACACGGTGTTCGATGTAGAGTAAGCTAAAATTTCTATTGTGTGTATTAAATAATTAACTTATTGCAGTGTATAATGCAAATTATATAAATCATTTTAATATAAAATAATATATTTTTAATGTTGTGTGAAATGAAAATATCAATATGATTAGATTAATTTAAAAAGTAATATTTCAAAAAATCTCCAGGTGTTACATTATACCCCCTAAGCATTGATTTCTCCCTAGAAATTATTATGAGTTATAAAATGTTTAATATTTGAAATTTCCTCTCATAGAAACCCACATCATGAAAATGAATCCTAAAGATTCCATTAAAAAGGGAATTTTGCAATCATAATGGTTAACAAAAGTAACATATAACTAGGTTTACACATGGGAGAAAATATGTTGGGAGTGAATATTGGACATAGAGGAATTGCCTAAATATTTATATGGTGTGATATAGGGCATCAATAAAAAAAGGTTAAAGATAAAATAAAAGTTGAGGGCCTAAAATTAATAAATCTATGATGATTTATATAGACATTAGTTCAACAAAAATTAAGGTATTAGACAATTGTTTTGATTATTATCCTTTATTTTAGAAATTCATTTATTGAACAAGAATATAATGAAATATACTTGGAAAATTTATATAACCGAAATATAATTCTTTTTTTGTTCTTTTAAATATTTCAAAATCATCCATTAATTCATGAAATAGAAGTCTATAAATCAACTTTGATGCCCGAAGTTCTAAAATACATTTTTAACAGTACCAAGGACCATAAAAGAATTAAAATTATAACAATTTATATATAACTATTATTATAAATAAATATGATTTTTACATTAATCTCTAAACATAAAAAGTAACACCACTATTTCATCATACTTGATTATTAATCAAAAATAATTACACATTAAGCATTATTCCATGTAGTCCCCTCATGCGGTCATGGGTTCAATAACCACACCCTTTATGGACATGAGTTTTTGTCACCTGATATACATGATGAACTTTTCTAAAACCACACTAATATAATTTCCAAAATAAATATGATGGTAATCCATGAAAAACGTTTAATCACTAAATATCACATTAACCAATATTTCTAATATATTCTCAAAAATAAATAATTTCCCAAATGTTTAACCTAAAATTTTCAAGGATGATTCAATATATAACCAAAATTGATAAATAAATTCATTAAATCAACGTAACATTGATACCCTGTATATTACAAAGTATATGTTTGTTGCCACATTCCAAACATTTGAATACCCTCGTCATATATTATTATAAAACATGGTAATAAAAAATTACAATAAATACATCTGGAAATCATGAATGATTCCTTATTCTACATATTACTGGATATATTCCATAAATCCATGAATTTGTAAAATTCATCCATGAAATCATAAAATACAAGTCAAAAAGTCCTTAATGAGTTCCAGGGTAATCAGTACCCTCCAATTTTCTGATATTCAACATATATTTATCAAAAAAATATTACTATAACATAAGGAACATATTAAGAGTTATCATTCCCATAATCATGTGTTTTTAATGGACATCAAATTTCCATTAAATGACTTTTCTAGTCCATAAGAAATATTCAACACAATCTTCTAAATCCATGGTGAAAAATAACTTGTAAATATTTTTTTATTTAATCATTTATATAACATAACTAATGAATCCCAAAAACATAAAATCTATGATTATTCCACATAAACCATAATCTATAAGAAGAATCCATCATCCTATAAATTAACACCTCTTTCCTTTCATATTTCATATGCATTCCCATCATCATCAAATATATAACCATTACTCCCACCACCTTGATGATACTCTTCAATAGATTTAATCTTGGGATATTGACTTTCATAATGACCATTTATTCTATAATTAAAACACCTAACATTTGATGATGTATTGGAGGGAAATTATTCTCATCCATTTTGTTAACCAGAATATTAATTTTTCCCCTGCAGTCACTTTCTTTGTGTCCATATTTTCAAAAACCAAAACACATTCTTGTTCATCTAATACGTTCCAATATGTGTTTCTTTCCATATTCATGACACAATAGAAACATAATATTCATTCCTCCGTGGAATCCATTACCCGAACCGTTATTGAACTCCTTCATTCTCTTTATTGGTGAATCTACAAGTTGGATTAGGAACACATTGTTAACCATCATTCATGAAAAATACATACACATGATCACAACATCTTTAACATAAGTTATTATCCCAATTGTCTTATCAAAAATAAATCATCAACCACATTCAATGTAATTCTATTTCTTCCAAGTTATCTTTATTGACGAAATCCAGAATCATAATGTGAGTATTACTTATAATTGAAAAAAAAATCATTGTCATAAAGATTTAAATATTATTTGTCTAAATCATGAAACCTTCCTTAATATATGAAACCCTACGTTTATCCAAGGATATTTATAGTACAAATTATATTAAAATCATTCATGAAGTTTCATGAAGTGTTTCTGAATTCCCAAAACATATCCCTTGGGACTGCCTGACCATGTGTATAGTAAGGCCTGTTGTCGTGTACCCAATTACCCCATGTCCATCTTGGAACATCTTTTTAGAGTCATTACACCTAGGTACACCTGTTCTGGAGCCACATCTAATTTTAGTACCCAGAAATTCATTTTTCTTAAGGAAACCACTCTCTGTATCATTCAAAAAATTAAAAGATGTTTCATATATTATACTTATCCTTAGACATGTTCTTTGAGTTCTTAGTATGGTTTTCTCATCACAGCTTACAAATGTTTACTAAACCCTCACACTAATACAAACTATAGGTAACCCTACATTTCAAACATTAAAATTACATATGATTTTTATAATACTTAAAACATTATACAAATAGAAACCCAAATATGATATTAGTCTTGTGGATTTGGAAACATAGAAACATAAACACCACTTTTTATGTATGCTATTTTATCTACCACAATTTTATCTGTGACTATCCCCCTTCTTAGACAAATCATAATTTCAAAATTTCTACATAATATAGGGAATGAAACATAAAACGAGGTGTGATTAGATTATCAGTATGGGTAATCATAGGAGACATGAAATCATAAGCATGATTATAAGTGTATGATAACATGATCATAAACTTGGAAGACCATACCCTGAATATCATAAGATCATAAACACGAATCACGGAATAAATCTTGTCAGTTCATAAGATATTAATCATAAAAAATAAATAAAATAGGCCATGAAAGCATAATGTGGGAATAAAACATGGAATTGTGACAAACACGTATGAATATAATATTATTTCCACCGTAGAAAAGAAATCACTTCAAATATAAATATTGGTAGTATGGGTTCAATCCCCATACCAACATGGTAGTCATAGTTCACCCACATGGACATATTTGTAGCATGAGTTCACTCCTCATACCATCTTGGTAGACATGGTTCACTCCCATGGCTATCTTAGTAGTAATTGATTATTTCCAAGACTATATTAGAATATCTCATGAGATATAAATATTTTCCCAATCCATTGGATGATGATATAGGTCATATGCATATAATAATTAAACTATATATACATGTTCCAAAAAATCCCAAAAAATCACATCATAACCGATAAAATGAAATGGGGATAATAAAGATGTAATAATATCTTAGCATATGAAATAACCATTTTCATAATAATTTAATCAAAGAATAACCCATGAAAGGAATCAGGTTTCAGAACCATATAACCCATTAAATATAAATCAGTTTAATAAACATATAACACATGGATGAGAAATAGGTTTCGTAAACATCATTCCATCAAAACATAAACAATTATAAGAATGAATATAAATGGATACAATAAATAATTTCTCCAAAAGGTGATATTAACAGTAATGGATGTCATATAAGATAGAAAATAGTTTTGAATGATATTTAAGAGACATTTTTTTCAGGAAAATATTCTTTATTTGTTTTTTGAAAATGTTTTTTCAAAAAAATACATTTTGAAACCATTTTATCTAATAATCCTTTGGAATCATAGAAATAAGGCCTAAAAATTATTTTTAATACCTTTTCCCTAGAAAATATATGAAAAGAAGCCCCAAAACATTTGGAAAACAATTTTCCTCTTATTCTTAAAAAATAAAATGTAAAACATTTAAAAAAACACATTGAAATACTTTTAAATTAATAATGAAAGATTGATTTTTTGGAATGTAATTTTATCAAAAATACAATGAAATCATATAAGAAAATCTTAAAAAACGTTTTAAAAACTATTTATTTGAAAATTATTTGAATAATTATATACAAATGTTGAAAACATTTGGAAAACCATTTAATTGAAAATTATTTTAAATCATAATTATATATCTTGAAATATGTTTTTAAATCAATTTATTTTAAAATATGTTAAAACTTATAAATAATATTATAAAACAATTTTAAAACCTTTTTAGAAAACATTATTTTTAAATAGCATAGATTCTTGTTCAAAGAGAGTGTCAATTCAGGCTATCTTTTAAACAATGTTTTACCTATATCAGGTAAAAAATAGTTTATGGATCAAGTAATTACATTAAAGGAATCCTAAATATAAAAAATATTGAAATGCGATGAGATTGTTTCAATAAACTCATAAAACATGGTAACATTAAACTGTACACTCCATGAAAGTAAAGGAAATTACATGAAGCTTAATGTATCATTAAAATAATTATTTTCATTATATATCATTTAAATGGTAGTATATACACCTCATAGAAAAATATTGGTGGTGAATTGAGATAAAACTTATCTACTGATTTTTTAACTTTTGATACATAAATACTATGATAGAAAGATCATAAAATGGAAATGTAAAGACCAAAAATTTTAATTATAAGAATTATATAATATTTCCATGTTATTTATACACTCCACACAAAAATAAGGGGTGGTGTAGAAATCTTTTATCTCACAAAAATGAAAATGGAGATTAAATTACCATAATTTGTGTATTTTCCCATTGTAATCATTCAAACGTGATGTATAATAAAAATAATTTTATTATAAATCTATAATAAAACAAAATTATTAATTTTATTACCCTATATGGTTTTATTAAGACTTTATATTACCCTATTTTTAAAAAATCTATGTTAACATTTCACCCAGGTAATATGTGTTTTTTTCTTTACATGTGTCTGGATTTGTTATATATTTGGTCCTTATGATTATATATAGATTTAATAAATGTAAATAATGATATTAACATCAGTTATATTTATTATATGTTTTTTATAATAATATATATAATATATAATTATGAAATGGAATACAATGTTCACAGAGACGAATGGTCGTACGTAGGTATGGACATTATTTCTGTTTTTATTGTCGTATTGAAAGAAAGAAGGTAAATAAGATACATGTATATATAGTTATATATATATGACTATTATATTAGCAAGATAATATCATATATATCATATTTTTCACTAAACCCATCCTTAATACATTATATGTAGTGTGGGAATAAATTACATCGCTTTGAGGTGGTAGTAGTCCATAGTTCATCAAACGAAAATATCGTATTTAGAAAAAATGGAAAGTATAAAGATATGAATTTTAAAATAATTAAATAATTTTAAATACCTAATAAATGTATTATAAAACATATATAAATATATTTCCCATCAAAATTTACACTATGAGAGGCGTTAAGGAAAATCAACATTAATCATTTTGCCTAGTGTCAGTTCGCCGTACACATAAACAGTATCTTTGCTACCAATTATATGAAGGTGTGTGTAAGTATATTTTTACTTATTAGAATAATATAATCCTAGTACATTTATTATAATGTTTTTGTTATGAAATATTTTAATAAATAATGTGTAGGATGTGGAGAATGGAAATAAAAGAAAGGAGTTTGAGAGAAGACATTACCTCGTAATCGGGCAACTCGTTTTGGTTTGTGACAAAAGGTTTCGTTTTAGTACTTTATGCTCCAATATAAGATAATAAAAGTATGGTAGAGATTTTGGGAAGTTTTTTTGGTAGATTTTGGATATACCTACATTGTTTGATGGTTGTTATGAAGAGGGAGATGGGGTGACCATTTATCGGGAAGGGAGAGGATACACTTGGCATTTTTGAAAGAAAGAAAGAGATAATTATGTTTTTATGTAAAAAAAAGTAATAAAAAACGAAAATATTCAATAATTTAAGGTTAATGGACGAATAATGACCCTAAAATGGGTTTCATACAAGTTTATATGTCATTTTGGGTCTTAAAGTTAGGATTTAGTACTTTGTTAACCATAATTTTATCTTAATCATTATAATCTATTTTAATCATGTTCCATTATATTTTTGGTCAAAAAATAGTTTACCTTATTAGGACTTAACAATTACGGTGATTCCAAAAATGGAATCTATTTTTCAAAATTATAATCAAATAAGTGGAATAAAGTAACTTTAAAATAATCCAATTGATGGGACGACACTATTGGGTTTTTAAGTAAAAATGTCCTAATAATTCCTACGTTTTAATACCAATTTTCAAAGTGAAATTGGTTCCAATGAAAGAAATTGTTTAATTGATAAAAATATGATACAATTAAACATTCAGAAAAAATTTAAATATTTTCTATTATTATTAATGAATTAGATCAAAATTATATTTTTAATTAAAATTCAGTATTTGTAACTATTAATTAATAAATAAAACCTTACAGAAATATACTAAAAATTTATCCAAACCTAATTTCAATGTTTATATTTAATATGTGAAATATATTTTTATTTATTAAATCATCAAATGTTTCAAAAATTATATTTAAAATGGGTTATTCCCTAAAATATTGTAAAAATACCTTTAAAAAATTATAGTATTTTAAACACCAAATTTGGTTTGTTATTATATTATATATAACTAATCTATTGGATTATTAGGAATTTTTTAATATTTAAAATATAAATTAAATAAATATCATTCACTATTATTAATTAATTTAAATTATTAATATAAATAATATTTTTCACATAAAAATATACTTTTATTAAATCATTCCACTTTATATTTGTTTGGTTTCTATATTAATTTCTAATTAATAGGTAAAAAATGATTTCATATATATATATTAATAACATATTTAATACTATAATATTCAATTAAATGGTCATTTCAAATCCTATTAGACAATAATATTTTAATAATGAATTATTGTTCGATAACACTCAGTCTCACGTGTTATTCAAGCCAAAGAGGAACGTCAGTCTTGCATCTAATATAAGTTATCATTGGTGTTTCGTGTAGAGAAATAAAAAATTTAGGTTGCATGTAATGCATGATTAACAATAAATTGTGTATAATTCAAGTCAAACATAGCTATTTAATACGAACTAAACTATTTTCAGTGTTCTATGAGATGAAAAATATAAAAATGATATATTTAGTTCGAAAAAATAAATCACGAAATCTTGGAGTGTTATAGATATTATGAGTAAGATTAAGTTTATTAAAAATATAATAGAGAAAGATTTAAGTCACAATATATTTGACGTTGATTGTTTTTATCATTTTTTCGAGTTTTTAAGTGGTCATCATGTGTTTCTCAGAGTTCTTTCATGTATGACAGACCGTATATTAGGAAATTTGGGTTAGTTGATGTTGTATTGTGTCAGATCCTTTGGGATTATGGACTGTCTTAGTAATATTGCATATTATGCAGACTTACCAACCCAAATGAAATATATTCATGATGTGTTTCACATTTCCTAGTTAAAAAGTATTAATGGGCCCCTTATAACATGGTTGAGGGTGTGGATTTTTAAATGGAACATAACAACTCTATGTATGAGAAACATATTCTTATTATGGATCATTTTGATAGAGTGATATAGGGTAAATCTAATTTATTATTTCATGTGATTTTATAGAATGGTGTAAATATCCAGGATACATTGAAGTGAGAGGCATCAGTGTAAGATAAATAGACTCATCCTTATCTAACAAATTAAACTGATAATATTTTAGGTGAACAAAGAGTCATGTTTTGGAGAACATTGAAACCTATTTCTTCACTTTTAGGTATCAATTGTAACATTTATTGATTTTGTTCATTTATTTCCTCACTTCATTATCTTACGGTATGATTTTAATTTTGAGTAAAACAATGCTATATGATGCAGAACGTCACACCATGAACAATGAATGTTGTGTCACAACATAAAAGATTACTTAGAATACACAAGACCAAATCCCCTAAAAATGATTTTTATTTTATGAAATATTTCTTTCAAATGAATTTTATTTTTTTGATATCTTGCATTACACACACCATCAAATTTAAAATTACCAAGGGATAAAATTATAATATTATTATGTGATAGCTATCATCTAGACAATGGAATAAAGACCATGAGTATGAATAAAATATGAAATATTTATGCTTATAAATCAATAAATTAATTATTTGGTTTTCTATTAATTAAAAATAAAATAAGTTTCACGCTTATAAGTGTATTTTTCTAAAAATAAATTTTCATCACGTGTTTAGTAATTATTTAAAATTTAATTTATTCTAATTTTATAAATTAAATTCAATAAAATGGATTCCATATTTGGAATCATGTAGTTCAAATCTGGTAAATACTTCCATATTATTTTTTGTCAATATGAATAGTAACCATGGTAAAAATTATCACCACGGTAAAGGGTAAATCTAGTTAATCTCGGTTAAAAATAAGTTATAGGGACATATTTTTTCATAATAATTATTATTAGATTAATTTAACTATACCATAATCACCCTAGGATGAAAATTAAATTGTTAAATGGAATATTGTACTTGAAAATTACCTATATAATAATTAAAGTAATGAAACATACAAACTGCCACTCTGTTAGTTTTCAATATTTCTTAAATGTACATATAATGAAAAAAAGTTATGAAAAAATATAAATGTTTATTTCAGGAAAATTAAATCATTTTTAATGTGGAATTATCTTTTATTAATTATATAATTAACAAAAATTCAATTTAAACACAGATTCATTATTTCTTCAATTAATAAAATTATATAATAAATGTTTTTTTAAAATATGAAATTAAATATATTTTTAATTATTAATTTTTTTCAAAAACATTTATAGAATAATATGATATTTTATTATTTTTAATTTATTATATTAGGATTCAAAAAATTTTCTTTTTAATTTTTAATATAATTAAATGAATAGTGTCAAAATTGACATTATTGATATTTTATCTAAATAATATTTTATTAAATTATTTAAAAATCATAAAATTTTATAATAGGACAAGGAGTAAAATATGTGGTAAAACATTGCAACCCTTTTTCATTTATGATCCAATTTTCACCTTATATGATATATTATAACTCTTTTTGAGTGGAAAATATGTTACCATCGTTCATGTTAAAATTGGATAAGTAAGGGGTTCAACCAAAAGATGTGATTTACAACACCACTTAATACTATATGAATTTTATTGGATGATGGTATTTAAAGACATATAATATTATCATTTAACCCCTACACTTTTTGATTCATTTGTGCTATATAATGACTATTATATTTTAATCTTTTACGAAATTCCAAAAGTTCTTTGTACCTCATTTATAAAAGGGAACCCCCTCCTTTCAATTATTCATGAATTCCGAGCTGTATAGATCGACCATGACCATAATAAAATCCACTTTAAACTTCATTATAGAAATTTTCTAGATCATTTTCTTCCCAAAATAGAACCCCTATAATCCATAATAGGAGATCCAAAGGAGTTCTTTCAAAGGAGAGGTCATCACCTTTATTGATCACCTTCTTTTTAATTATAAATATACCTCTTATAAATCTATAAAATGATCCATAAAATCATAAATTCAGTTACATAAATAATTATATAAGTTATTATGATTTTTAAACCACCTTAATCCACCCTCTTTCTATAAAATGGGAAATAAAAGTATCGCTTTTGCATACGTACAACTTGCCACCTCCATGCAACAATAAAATTCATTTCTCATCACTAGAATTTATGGATGGATATTTTAATGATTTTAGAATATATATGTATTAATTATGAAAAAATTATTCTTATATAATGATAATATCATATTAACCAGATTACCCTCAAAACTGTTCTAAAATGATAACCTCTCTCGAGAAAACGTGTGGAGTACCAACTCCACAAAGCTATTTGATCAGATTTTCATTTCAATTTTACTTGGATGGTAATAAGGATGTATTTAATGAATATATTTGATATATATTACATGTTAATAATTTTATAAAGGTGTTATATTATTCAAATTTATCTCTATCCATCTATTGTAAAATTATAAATCGTTCTCATGCATACATAAGACCATCCATTTTCAGGAATAGTTTAATTCATTTATCTATCTGTACTTTTATGGATGGAAACTGTTTTTTCATAATTAAAATATATGATATTTATATCATGATTAACTTTTTTTATATTATGAAACCATGATAAAATTACATGGAACAAAACTATTAAACCCAATCATATATGAAAATATAAGTAGATATAACCCGAAACATTGATTTTAATATTGAATAGTTAATTAATTAGTGACAAAGGGTTAACAATAAATGAAATATGGAATGATATAAATGATTATTTGTCCTAATAATATTTATAGTAAATATATATTTATTATAAAGAATTTTCCAATTTATATGATGTCATTCGGACCTAAGGTAAAGGATTTTCATCTCAATTTTTTTTATGTGAGACACATTCCATATTCAACAATTGTTTCTTTTATGAGTTGTATAAAATTACCATCAATTAATTTTATTATAATTATTTTTAATTTTAGGAATATTTTTATATATATATAATATCTTTCTCATGGGGATTACAAATAAAATGTTATCAAATAGGTAAAGGGTTTTATGTTACAATCTCATTATTTATGGGGATTGTTTTTACTATGCTTCTAATAATAAAGTATTTTGATATAACTATAAATAATCTACAAATATTTATTATCCTATGGTATTTTATTGAAAATAAATATTTTTTTATTAATTTTAAATAACATAAATACTCAACAGATATAAAATATTCTTTAAAGAAAAAAGTTTTCTTTTTTTCATTCGATCGAAAAACCTTTTTCTTTCATATCATTATTTTCTCATAAATGCTTTAAATAATGATTTTACTATTTTCAAAATATTCTTATAGTTATTTTTACTCATGTTTTTATTTTTAATGAATTGTTTAAAGGTAATATGAAAGTTAAATTCTAAATGAGTTACTTTTTGAATTTATACAAAAATGTGAAATGAATATTTTATTTAAAATTACACGACATTAATGCAATTTCATGGTTTTCGGGACCAATCAATACTATAATGATTCCATTATAGGTTTCCATGGTTATTTTAAAGTAAATTTATTTTCAAAATATTTTGTGAATTTTTAGTTTATGATATGCTATATTCAAAATTGAGAGGTTGTTTTCCTCAATAAAGTTTTAATGATCATATAATGGTATTTCTATTCATCAGAGACGACAAAACATGATTTAAATTTTGATTTATCATGGATATGATCCATGAATAACATAATTATTCATTATTTGGATGGTTTATGCTTATTATAACAATATGTTAATGAATCCCATTCATTTTCAATGGGATGTTCTTTGACGAAAAGATAAAATATTTAAGAAATTGGTTTGCATTCCATTGGTTATGTTGTGTTGAAATGTATATGAAACCCATTTCTTGTCATGCGTAATGAATTGATGAAGGCTTTATGATATAATGGAACACATATGAATTATTTTCATTATATGATGCGTGAGACGTTCATATTCCTCCGATGCATTGGTTAAAGATAAATATCGCCGGAGATTAAAAAGTCAACAATGGGGAGTAAACTCATTTGATTAAGGGACACTATCGACTACGATCATCTTGGGAGTGAACATGACTTCTAAATTTGTTTTATGTGTGAACCCAATGTACAATGATATTCATGGGAGTGAACCCTCAATACTACGATGATTTGAGGAGTGAACCAAATCCATTATGAAATCCTTTAGAATGAACATTGACTACTATGTTGGTTTGGGGAGTGTTCCCAATACATTATGAGAGTCATGGATTTGGTCCTTGACCACTATGGAAAGTATTTTTATGATTTTATTTTGACTAATTCCTAGTCTTATTCCAGTGTTATTCTTCCATGACTCATGTTATTTCTTTCATTTATGGTTCTTGTATTATAATCTGTGACGATTTATTACATTAATCAAGATTGTAGTCTATGATATGTACGATATATATTTCAAATGTTAAACTCATGTTATCATACCATTATGCTCGTGTTATGATTATTTAATCATTAACATATCCCATTCTTACCTATACCGAGTATTTGATCCCAACCATTATAATACTTCCTTTCTCCATGGCATGAGGAATGTTTTTTGAATGATATGTGTACTAAGAGTTCGATTAATGAATAACTTAATGGAAGACTCTTATGAAGCAATTTTGTATGTGTCCATGTTTTGAAACAAACAAAAAATATATGGTTATGTTGTGGATAATTATGATATGTAATAAATATTCAATTAACACTATAAAGAACTATATATTAGAGGGTGTTATTTGTAGGGGGTTTGCACAAACCCATATTAATTCATTTTATATATATATTATATGAGGTTAGGCACAATACTTAATAATTATTCAATTTATATGGGGTTCACAAACCCTAAGATTTTTTTTATATTTATTATTTTAATATTCCATTGTATTTAAGAGTTGGTTGTACTGATACTTTTTATAATTTAATAATTAGAGGAACTATATATTCAGTTATATTCTTGAGGTGATATATACATTTATATTTGGGTGATATATATATATATATATATATATATTATTTTGTAATTTAGAGGTTATATATATATATATTATAAAAAATTGTGTAAGAATATTGGCAGGGGTAATAACCCCCTAAAACATATTAAACTGGATGGGGTTCATTATAGTTACCAATCCATGAGATTTGGCGGTTCAAAACCCCCCAAAAAATTTATCATTGTGTTTTTAATATTCGGCTGGATATTATAGGCTAAATATATATGTGTATAAATTATATTCATTTATAATTTAGAGGTGATATATATATATATTATTAATGTTTTCAAAAAAAAAATTAGGTGTTCACAAACCCCTATAAACACATAAATTAAAGGGGGTTCAAAACCAAATCTAATTTAAGAGATTATTGGGGTTTTGGAACCCCACTATTATCTCTAAAAATTAAAATAATAAAATAAATATATAATTAAAAAAATATACAATTGTATATAAAATCAATTCTTTTTATTTTTCGATGACCTATCATTTTTAACCCAATTTAATGTTTAATTTTTCTAGAAAAATAATTTTTTATAATGTATATTTGTGTGAATGTGTGTGTGTGTGTATATATAAACACATTATAAAAGTTAAATTAAATTCCTTATAAACACACATGTATGTGTATATATATACATTATATAAAAACATTAAATTCATACTTACAGATATGAAAAATTTTATACATGATATATATATATTGTTATACATGTAATATAAATGTAATTATAAATATATGTATAAAAATATTTTTTTAAAATGTATAACAAATATATATGGTATTATAAATACTACACATTTATTATGTTTATTAATATTATTATTTATATCATACATATATAGAAATTTAACTAATTTATAAAAACAATTATATATATATATATTATAAAATTATATATATATATTATATAATTATATATATATATATTATAAATATTTTACAATATAAAAATTTATATATATCATGTAATTATATTACATATATTTTAGTATACCATATTCATTATAAATTAATATAGTAAACATATAATATATTATTTAATTATATTTTATATTTCTATTTATATGAATGTATTTAATTTTGTGTGTACGTGTATGTTTGTATACATGATATAATAAAAATTTACATAATTATGTACATAAGAAAAATGTTTTTAAATAATATATGTATGATATAAATTAGAAAAAAAATTTATAGTATTTATAAAACCAACGTATATTTTTAATATTTTAAAAAATAGTTGTAATAATAATTATAAATAATAAAAATATTATTGTTATCGTACACACACACAAACACACACAGAGATATAAGTAGTAAATATATTATATATATATATTATAATTATAATATATCTATAAATACTATTTAACTACAATAATACACAAACAAATACACCCAAATATAAATGTATTTATAAATATTTGTATAATATATATTTATATATGTAAATATAATTATATAAATATTATATAAATAAAAATTTATATAATATATATACATAAATTAGTGTATTTAATTAATTTTTATAAATATATTTATAAATATATAAATATATTTGTTTATACAGAACATAAATATAATTATAAATATATGTGAAATATATATTTCCTAAAATTTTTATATAAATTCAATAATATGTATATATTAGATAGAAAATAAAATTTTGGTAGTGGTAGAGGCTCAGCTCTGTGGATATGAATCTCGGAATCAAAACTATATGCCGGAATAGATTTTCTTGATCCTAGGAGAAAGGTTGATTGAATATGGGGAGGGGGACAGGAGTTCAGAGGTGGATTTTGGGGAGGGTGGGGGATAACCACCCACATTTAGTATAGTGTTAGCAACATTGACTGGGTGCGAACATGAAAGGCCTGACCGGGTTAGGATATTTTCTTCTTTTTCAAAAAATGAAAAATTTAGTTGTGGTTTTTTCTAATCACCTCTAATAATTGGTTTATTAATAGAAGGTTAAAATCCACCTATAAATGAGAAATTTCTTGAATTTTATGTTCAAAAAGAGGGTGTTTAAACCCTCTTTAAAATGTTACAAAAATTATAAGTGGTTGGAAATAAACTCTAAATTATCTAATTATAAATGTTTTATGATAAATAGAGGGGGTTAAAAAACCATTAAAATTACCAGTGGTAGAATTAATGATTTATTACAAAAAATTCATTAAAATACCTATAATAAGATAATACATCCAATTTGGTGGTGGTTTCTCAGAACTACTGCTAATGTGTATAGATGGTGTTATAACCACCTATAATATAAAAAATAATCCCTTATAATATATTATTTTTATAATGCAATAAGATTTAATATCTATGTATGAAAATTATGTGTCACTATAGATAATATCCATTAATGTATTAGTAAAAATTTAGAAACTATGACGATAAAACATTAGTGAGAACCATATGATACATGTATATATAGCATAACATTCTAATGTGTTAGTAATGATTACTAATGACCTATACAAAACTATGGTTTCATTGATTAAAAAAGGGGCCTTTATTAACAAATCCTATAAATACTTTTTTTATGATTTCATTGTTTTCTAATATGATTATTATTGCTCACAATTTTTTTGTTCTTAGTTAATGGATTAAACCTGATGGAATCATATTAATGATGAATTCAATAGAAAATGAAATGATTTTCCTCATGAGAAACTAAATGTTATTGGGGTTGGAATGAAAAATATCATTTCTTTGCAGAAAAAACAATATCATGATATAAATTATTCTAAACATCTAAATTTTCAGTGGGGGGAACACCATTTTGTTGATTCCTTCATGAGGAAATGTCCTTATTATTTTAGTGGTACTGCAGACAGAACTATTTATTCATAATTGATCAGTTCCAATGAAAATAAATTTTCTATCCTTTAATGTTGGCAATATGAAAAATTCATTTTTCTGAATATATTATTTTCAAGGTAATGTAAATCAATATTGGAATCTTATCAAGCACAAACAATAACAAGAAGAAATTTACTCTATTGAGAAGTATGTGTTTAAGAGATAATTTTTCAATAAGTAATTTTCTTATATTATTTAATTGAAAATAAAGAAGTAATCCCTTTAGCAAAATTATATGGATGATGAATATGTTAGTACCCAAGAGGAAACTTTTACGAGACTTTCAGGGCATGATTTGGGTACATTTATCAAACTTGAATAGTAGTTTGATCAATTATTTAGTGTTTTAAAACAAATTCCAGAAAGGGTGTGACCCTAATATAATTCAGTATATATGAATAAATCATTAGATGTGCTATCAAGTAGGAAGTATAGATTAGAGTTAGTCATTAATTCCACAGGTTTTAAAAGAATATCGAGATTAAATTCAAATGAAATAATAAAAATATATGATAGAAAAAAATTTAATTGCTTTATTCTCATGATGTGGAAGGAAACATGGTGGTCATAAGGGTAATGGTAACTGTTTGATGTGTGGAGAGGAATGTCATCAGGAAATCTAATGACAATGTAATGGAAAGAAGTTATTAAATTATTTGAAAAGTGATAATGATCCATTGAATAAAACACCCACAATCTAGTTGTTAGTATTCAGGAAGTGTATGCATTATAATAACCAAATATCAAACCCAAAGGTTAATTAAGATGATCTAAGATGATATACTCCTAATCCTAGAGGCAAATGAAAATTTCAGGTGGTCACTATTTTAGATGCATAGTATGATAATGTCTTATTTGATTCTAGATACACCCACTCGTTTATATCAAAATAATTTTCTAAGAATATCATAATACCACATAAATGTTTTTATGTTTAGATATCAGTAAAAAAACAAAAGGAACAATGACCACATTTAAAGTATACGATGCTTCTCTAATCAAATCTCACTGGAATGTGATTCCTGAAAATCTTGTTATTCTTTATTTGGTATATTTTTATATTATCAAAGTCATGGATTAGATTTATTTAAATAATTTTCACATGAATTTTTGATAAATGGAATTAAAATTTTAAAATCTAAATCAACTTATGATATTCTATTAGTGAAATGATAAATATAAATATCCAATTTAAATTAAACACACTGTATGGGTCATGATTCCTATCCAATAGGGGTGTTTATCTCAGATGATTTGGGAGAAACTCATCCTAAATTTTATACCTACTATTTGAGAGTTTTTATATGTTTTTGGAATGTCTTCATGGTGCACCACCAAATCATGATGTTTAGTTCTCAATAGAACACATAAAAATTTCTTCATATATTTCAATGCGCCCAATTGAGTTGTAGTTATTGAATAAAAAACTAAAGTAGAATCTTGATATGGGATTTATTCATCCACGTGTTTCACTATGGGGTGAACCAGTTATTTTTGGTAAGAAGAAAGATAATTCAACATGACTCTGAATCAATAATCAAGACATTAACAAAATCACTATCACAGACAAGTATCATCGACCTTGTATAGATGACATTTTTTATCAACTACGCAAAGCTCATTACTTTTCTAACATTGATGATAATTATGGATATCATCTATTGAGGGTTAATAAAGAGGATATACACAAGACCACATTCTATTCAATGTATGGAAACATTGAATTTATAATCATGATATTTTGTATTCTATTCCCCCTACTATCTTAGTTTATTTAATTAATATCCTTTAAGGATTAAATTTATCTATTTGTGATAATATTTATATATATAATTCATAAGTATTTAAAGATAAAGGAAGGGAATAATGATCAATTTAGGATTTTTTTGATAACCCCAAAGGCGGAGAATCATTATAAACAATTTACCAAGTGTGAATTATAGATTTGGTACATTTCATTCTTAGGCCATATAATCTCCAATGGATTTATATTAGCAGATCTGTAGATACCCGAAGCATGACGTAAATGGACAATACATTACTTTTTCAGAATACTTAACACATAACAAAACCAGACACATGAGGATCGTAATAGTTTAGTGTCATTGAAAACTCGGAATAAAATCTTCTAATCGTGGTGAAAGATATTCAACATCTCCCAATAAATATCATCCCCTTTTTTCTTACCTAAAACCATTCTTTATATCCTGGGGAAAAGAAAACATGAATAGGGTGAGCTCAAATGCTCAGTAAGGGTAAGCATGGATAAAATAAAACATACCATATACATTTGAAATTAAAAACATGAACATAATGCTTAAACATCAAAAGCTTGAGCAATGACATAAAACATGGAAATACGTAAGGCATAGATCATAAGGAAACATTAAGAATGATAAAATAGCATGGGAATAAAACACGTAATTGTGGCATCCATTAAGAACATGTAATTATTTCTATAGTAGCCAAGGCATTGCTGCTAAGACCATCTTAGTGGACAAAGTCATTTTCTGAATCGAGTTCACTCCTTGTTCCAGTTCAGTAATACTGAACCAGATTAACTTACCATTCCAGCCATGTTTATCTCATGAGATATAAATCTTTACCCAATACATTGGAGGGAGATATAGGTCCCACCCATCTCATAATGAAATCATTCTTACTTGTGCCACAACATAAACATAAATCATTCATCATAACCCAATGAATAAAATGGGTATCATAAACATCATCCCATCATAACATAATCCATATAAAACAAATGGATATCATTTCATCATAAGAACAGTGAAACCATGTAAATCATAGAGACACTATACTTGACACATAAACATATGAAATAATGTCATCTTAGATGGAAAAAATGATTTCGATAAAACAATTGAAATGAATTCTTGAGGAAAATATCCTTTCTTGTTCAAAATCAATTTCTTTTCACAAAACGTCATGCAATTTTAAAAGAAATAGATTTTTTTTGAAAATAGTCATGAAATATTTTGGAGGAAGCTTCATGAAAATAAGGCTTTATAAAACTGTAAAAATCCTTCCATGCCGTATAAGTTAAAAAAACATTCGTCTCGTAATTTTGCCGGAAAAGTCAAAAATGTACCACGTAGGGTAAACAAAAGAAAAATTCCTTCCATACCATGGGGTAAAATTCAAAATGGGTAGAAAAGGAATTCAAACATACATGAAAACAGTTTTATAAAACATGGACAACGATGATAACAATTACCCTAACAAATACTTATGAATAAGAAATCTCGGATAAAAATGAGATTTGCAAATTTATCCCTTACCTTAGGTCCGATATGCTTCGTACGTATCCAAACATCCTGTATAATGATTTAAATAATGTCATTGAATTATTAAAGAATCATATTCATTGTTATGATATCAAATATGTTTCACTTATGACTTTATATTACCCGTTCTTCTGTAAATTCCATGTTAATGCAGCGTTTTGGGTAAAATCATTTCATTTATCGTATGTGTTTGGACTTCTCTTTCTTGATATTATTACTTATATCACTATTTAAATAAATCCAGAATGTAAAACATGATTTATATATAATAAATATTCATCATATACATATATATTATAGATCTATAAAAGGAATGAAATACACCGTTCATGGAGATGGTAGGCCGTACGTACGCGTGAACGCTGTTTTTGTTTCCCTTTTGAATTGAATGGAATTAAGTAAATGACATGCATATATATATAGATAAATCATGTATCATTATTATGTCATATATTTCATTATTATTCATTATATATACTTTATAATCATTCATGAATGGTTAACATGGAGAATGAATCTCATCGCGTCGTGGAGATGGTAGTCCGTATGTACGAACGAGCGATGATATCGTTCCCATAATTATTGAATAGAATTGTAGTAGATTGTATAATATATCAGAATCAGTATGATGTTATAATAACCATATGTATTTATTCTTTACACCATTATACCCATCCATGTAAGGTGTTGGTGGAAAAACAGATTACACCACGGCGTGGATAAGGTATTTCGTACGTACGCACGCGCGGTGATTTCATATTTCATAGGATGGATAGAAGGTGAAATGGAGTTGTTTCATACTTATAATAACATATCAGTATATTAGTGATACTTATGTTATTACTTCATAATGAAACAACTAAAGAAGAAGAAGTGGAAGAAGAAATAAAGTTGAAAGAATCGGTAACGGACATTACCTCTTCTTTGAAGCGCCTCTTTGGGACCTCCTCTTAGGGAATTAAAATTGGACATTGAAGAAGACCAGGACCTCTATGATGTTTCTATGGAAGTGGGGAAGTGAAATGGGCAGAGGTGTGGCGAGATTCAAGGATCAAAATGGTGTGAGGAAGAGAGGGAGGAGGTTCCCTTTTATAAGGGAGGAGAGGGGAACCTTTGGAAATATTAAAAATATTAATTTATAATAAATATAACCCCCCTTAAAAAACTCCACAAATGACTCATATTCAAATATTAGATGCGATAGGGTTGTAATATCATCAACCAATAAAATTTAGACATGTTAAGAAATTATTTTAAACATTTTCGTCTTGATTTATCAATTTAATTTTATTTGTGGTAATAACATTCTAAATTTTAAATTATAACAAATAATTGATTATTTGTTGTTAATTGTACATAATTGTATACTTTATAACATTTTAGACCATATAAATTTAAATTTATAATTTTTATATATTTTTTTGATTTTTTAACAATTTTATAATATGTTATTTTTATAAAATATCAATAGTGTCAATTTTGACACTATTCATTTATTTGAATTTAAATAAAATATATACAGAAGATATGTTCGAAATAAAATCTATAATATATTCATAAAAGGTCATATGTATTTATAAAATTATTTTAGTACATTAAATAGTTCATATAATGTTTATTTTTTTATTTTTAAAACCAAATATTTGGTTTCTCTCTTAAAAAAATAATTACTACAACATTTTTGTATAATTATTTAATATACTTATTTGTTGCATAAAAATTAAAAATAAAATCCTATTATTAAGATATATCTATTAAACTTCTCAATAATACTTTTACTAGAATTTATCATCTTAAAATTACAATATTTAAATTGTTATATTTATTAAATTATGAAGGTGACAACTTTGGCATCATTTAAAATAAACTAATATAAGTGTCATAACCACTTTTATAAGACTCCAAACGGTTATATATTAGGTCATTTGATTATTATGGTGTATATATACACTAAAAATAAGTTTTGGTCAGGTTTTTGAGTCTTTTAATGGGTATTATTATTTGAATAAAAACTATATTACTGATTTTTCACTTAATAAATAATTTCCACATCATTAATGTATCACCTTTAATGACAATTATTTAATCCCTAAAAATTATAAATAAATTATCATGATGTATATAATTTTATTAAATTTCTGTATACTATTCATTTTCGATGTTTTAAGATGTTTATCACTAAATTAAAATTATTATACTTATAATATTTAAGAGAGTGACATGTTGTCTCTTTCTTTGGTTTTAATAACAATTAAATTATTTTCATGGTCAAAATTCCATAAAATGAATCTAATCTGACCCTTAGGTTATATAGGTATACGTTTAGCCATCCAATAGAATTTTGGAATGTGTTAGGGTAATTTTATAATATTACATTTACCCTTAATTACCTGATTTACCATTAACTATGGTAAATAAAATTTACCGTAATTACTATTCATAATTTCCAAAAATAAAAAGTATCCTATTAACATAATTTGGACCCACTGATTCCAAATATGGAATCCATTTTTTCAAATTCAATACACAGAAGTTGCAGAAATTAAATTAAAATTAATCCCATTGTCGAATGAAAACGGGTTTTTGTTTAAAACATTTCAAAAGATTGAATTGATTTAACCTACAAATTCAATGTAAAATAAATAATAATTACATAAATTATACTAAATGTTAAAAATATATTCTATTTATACTTTAAAACCATTAAATATTATTATTTAACCATATAAATTATTACGATGAAAAAAGTTGTTTTTAATTAAAATATAGCGTGTTTTTACTATTCATTAAAATATGAAAGTTATCAGAAAAATATCAAAACTTTATCCAATATATATTTTTATATCATGATTAAAAAGAAGAATTTTATTTTTTTCAAATTGAACTTATAAACATGTCAACAACTATATTTAATGTGGATGCGCCATCAAAAGGCGGCAAAGCTGCATTTTAGAAAAATACATATTTTACCTGAAAAAATTATTTTTTTTTATACCATGTTCTAGAAAATGTTTAAGATGAATAATAATGTTATAAAATTCAAAATTTAGTTAATACTATTCATAACGGCTAGATCATAATAATATTATAATAATATTACGTTGTTTAGTAAAACCCGGTATTGCGTACATCACACGCTATCAAGGAAGGTCGCGATTGTGTGTAAGGAAAGCCAAGATAGGGTTTCATGTTGTGAAAGACTCCTTTGTTGTTTCATATAAAATAATCCAAAATTTTTAAATTTATACATTAAATATATATATATACACACTCAATGTTTCGTAGAATGACTACTATCAAACGGACAAGAAATTGTGTGTAACACAATCTAAGAATAGAGTTGCGTATACTGCAAGCTAATACGGGGTTGCGTATAGTACAAGATAATCTTGTTGTAGAATAAAACACAAGATATCAATGAAATTAAAAGAATATTTTTCATAAAATCTCGGGGTGTTACAAGATCCATCAATGATTGAAGTTACGAAACAGTGTCCAAGACTAACTATCATGATAGATATCCATAGATTTCATTTTTTGGTAGGATATTATTGAATATGTTTGGATAATTTTTCATTACTATATAATCCAACGACCAAGTTAACTCAGAATGGAGATATGTTTAGTTGGATAGATGAATGTGCTGAAAATTCTAGAGAACTAAAGAGAAGTTTACTCAGTGAACCTATGCTTTCATTACCATAAAATAGTGAAGGCTTTTTAGTCAATAGAGACGCTTTAAATAAGTATTTGTAATTTTTTATCATGTATAATGATATGGTGATATCTTATTCCTCATGAAAATTTAGTGTTCATGAAATAAATTACCAAAATCACAATTTGGATTTAGTTTTAATAATTTTTTAATTAATGACATGGAGGCATTATCTTTATTGATAATGGTGTAACATAAATACTAATCCTATAATTTTAAAGTATATTTCCAAAAATAAGGAGTTTAATATTTTCTAGAGATTATGGTTAAAGATGATTAAAGATTATGAATACCCAATACATGACAACGTCAGGATGATGAATAAGGTTGAATATGGTCGAGTCAAAAGGTTCAGGATATCTTATCTATTATGAGGATTACAAAATATACAATACTTCTTTTATTTTTATTGTATGTATATTGAAATCATGAAAAATATGAGAAATATTATCTTTCAAAAATGAGATTTCAACCAACAATCACAGTGGTGATTAAAGAGTTGCAGAATGAAGATATAGAACTACTGAAGAAGGTGAGAAATGTTCATCAATATACCCATGATTCTGATGGAATGATAAGGTCTAAGAACCATGTATTTTTTCCATGCACACCATGTTTGAGTAAGGAGATGTTGGGTGAGGTTCATTATTCATCATTATTTATTCATCATGACAGTAAAATGATGTATAGAGATCTAAAAGATTAATTTTGGTGGAACAATATGACATGAGATATTATTGATTATGTTTGTCGATGCTTGGTAGGTCAATAATCTAGGGAAGAGAGAAAATCTCTAAGCGAATGTCATAACCATTAATCATACATGAATTGAAGTGGGAAAACATCACTTTGTATTTTTTCATCAGACTCCCCAATAAATTAATGGGGTATAATACTATATGTGTTGTATTCATTCTCCATATGAAATCATTACAATTACTTTCAATAAGAAATAATTTATCCCAATATCATCTTACTAAAATTTATATTAAGAAAGTGTTGAGGTTCTCTATAGGACCATAAGATCATATATTACATTGTAATAGGATGTTTACCTCGATGTATTAGATATTTATTCGACATGATCTAGATACATATTGGAGTTTTAATAATTCTTATCACCATTATAACCATGGCTATTCTAAGAGAACAATTCACTTCTCGGAGGATATGATGAGATATTTTCTATACATTTCAATAGTAGTTGGGATCAATATATTTCTATTATTTATATTTAATGAAACAATAGCTTTTACTCCAGAATTTAGATATATCCCTATGAATCCCTATATTGAAAAAATTATTGAACTATATAATGTTGTGATGAAATTGGAGAAATAAATCAATTGCGACCTAATCTATCTAAAGAAATGACATCGAAATTCAGAAAAAATTTGAAACACAACAAGGTAGCTTAGATATGATGGAAATGTTATGATAACATTCACCAACCTAACCAAGAAATTGATTTTAATTGGAGGTATTTTCTATTAATTTCTTTATACAATAATAATTAATGATTTAAAAGGAAGATAAATTTGAGCCTTTTTATATTTTCCCTTTCATTATTTTTGATTTAGTAGGGATGGTGTCTTATTACTTTACTCCTCCACCGAACCTCTCTCAAGTTAATGAAATGTTACTTGTATCCATCCCGATGAAGTACATATATAAATCATCACATGTTCTAAACATATTGGTCCTACTAATTGAACTTTATATTTATTATAAAGAAAAACTAGTTGAAATATTATATCGTACTTCAAAAGTTTTACAGGTTACGACTCTTCAATTAGTGAATGTTCTTTGGAGAAATCAAAAATTTGAAGAAGATACCTAAGAACACAAGGATGTAATGAGATAAATATATCATAATTTATTATTATCAGAGTGAAATTCATTATAACGAGGGTACAATGAATCACCATAGGATTTTATGATATATATTTTTTTGAAGGGAATTTTATTTCATTGAATACTAGAGTTTAAAAAAAACATCAAATTTAAATGAACCAAGAAAAATTATTTAAATATTATTATGTGATAGTTTTATCACATAAATTGGGTTGGAGTGTATGAATAAGAATAAAAAAGTTATACAAAATACATGGTTACAAATAAATAAATTAATTCTTTGTGTATCAAATTCATTGAAATAAAAAATAAAAATCAATTGAAAGTAAAAGAGTTATTTTTTTCAACAAAACCATTTCTATGTGAATAATGTATTTTTATGTCAATAAATAACATTCTTCACTATTAATGAATTATTTAAATTAAATATATATTTTATATAACCAATCAAATGTTTTAACATTCTATTAATATTTTTATAGGTGTGGGATATGAATAACCAAGTTTTAGGCTTAAAAATGATTTGTTCTTATAACTAATATTTTATAACACATTGCACACTTAATTTAGAATTAATTCAACCAATTTTAAAATTTTAATTTGATAAAATGGAGACCATATTTGCAATTCAGATGTATAAATTTCGTAAATAAGCTAATTTTATTTTTAGTTAATATGAATATTAACCAAGGTTTAATTTATTACATCGGTAGAGGTTAAATTAGGTTAATCTACGTTATTAATAAGTGATATGGAAATAATATTTTATCCTAATTATTATTGTATGAAATTAATTTCATAATTAAAAAATTTGTCTCTAAATTTAGTTCTTTAATGTACACCTTTCCATGAAAATGACCTGTGTAATATTTGAAGCAAATAAGGTTACAAAGTGTCACTCTCTTAATTTTAAATATTTATCATATGTAAAAGAAGTAATGTTAAAAGTGAATATTAATGGGTATTTTTTCGTAATTAAATTATTTTCATTATGTTAATTTACTTTTATTTTTTAGTAACTATATAAATACCTTAAATTCAAATGCAACACTAATGAATTATTTCTTAGGTTATAAAAATATAATTAAAGATTTTAGAAGTATTAAAACAAATACCAATTTATTTATTCATTTTGTTCCATGGATTTTTAGATAAATAAAAAATTTTAGTTTTGTGTTAAAGGATTAAATTTTATTTCCAAATTTCTATTTATGCCTTTGAATTCAAATTGAATGAATAGTTTCAAAATCTATATTATTGATATTTTATAAAAAAAAATATATTATTGTGTTATTTAGAATTTTTATAATTTATTCTATAGGAAAAGTAAAATAATATATGGTTTGTAATATTTTATTTTTTCCATTTATTTTCCAATTACTACCTTATTAGTAGAATTATAACCCTTTATTACTGAATAGAATGTTATCAAATTTAATTAAAAAATCAGTTAGGTAAGGGGTTAAACCTAAATACATGCTTTACAAAACCACAAAAACTAGTATATATCTTTATTATATGAAGGTATTTAAATCCCATACTATATTATATTTAACTAAATACCCTTTTTAGGCATTCTATATTGATAATGACTTTATTATATTTTTATCATTTTATAAATTTCTAAAAATTCCCTACATATAAATTATAAAAGGGATCATCCTCCACCAACTCATTCATAACAGTTGATCATTATATATAGAAAATACCGTAAAATAATTATTTATATTCTTCCTAATACAAATTATATTGATATTTTTATAAAAAAATTCCATCCTTAGGATCCTCCAGATGATATCTAAAAGAGTTATTTACATGGAGAGGTAATCACCTTAACTAATCACGCTCTTTTTATTTCTGATATTTCCCCATATAACTTTGTAATATCTTCATAAAACAATACATTAAGTATCCTAAACATAATTCAATGTTATTATGATTACGAAATCACCTTTATTCATTATCTTTCATTCAAATTGGATGTGAATGTATCACTTGTGCGTACATACGACATACCATACTTATGTCCTAACACAATTCATTTCTCATCACCATATTTTATGGATGGGTATTTAGGGGATTATAACATTTATATACGATACTTATGAAATAATAATACTTATGAAATAATTATATCATATATACCTTATTACCTTTTAATGTGTTGGAAAATGATAAAGTCACGTGTGCGTATGTGTGTACTACCTTCTCCATGAAGCGTTGTGTTTTAGTTTTCATTTATATTATACATGGACGGAAAAAAGGATGGATTTAATGAATATATAAGATATATATGACATTATAATTATTCTATAATGGTGATTTTTTATTTAAATTTCTTTTGATCCATCCTTTGAAAAATAAAAACACTTATCATGTGTATGTACGACCTACCGTCTCCGCAAACAATGTAATTAAATTTTCTCTATCTATATTTATGGATGAATATATATTTATATAATGAGTATTTATGATATCTACTTTATTATTATTATTATTATTATTATGTAGATAATGGTACAATTATTAATGTAAAAATACTAAAACAACCAGACCAAAACTGACATGAAAAATAAAACATATATCACTAGGAAGAATTATTAATAAATAGGTGATAAAATGTTACAAATAAATCACATACGGTATTATATTTATATGTATTGTTCGAGAACATATTTATAATAATTATATATTTAATATACAAGAGGTTATAATGTATATTTTGTATGTCAACCAAGTGGTATGAAATTTTCGTATCACTTTAATCTCTATGTGACACATGCAATATTCACCATGTTTTCCCTTTATATTTTATATATACAATTCATAACTATCTTTTATAATGTTATTTATAAAAGTTATGGGTAATTAAAAATCCATAAAAGGTTTTTTCGTGGTTATTATGATTTAAATGTTACAATGTGTTAAAGGGTTTTATGTTACAATATAATTATTTAATAATATTATTGGTGATTATGTTTCTGAGGATAAAATATTAGGGTATAACTCTCAATAAACTCATAAATTTTATCATCTTAGGTTTATTTCTTGAAAAAAAAATTCCATTCATTTTCCTCAACTTATGTTCTCAAGGATAAGACATATGTTTTCCGAGAAATCAATTTTATTTACCTCTTTGATCAGAAATATGTTTTCCTTTAACCGTGATTTCTAAAAATTTTATAATGTACTTATTTACTATTATCCAAGGATTAATGAAATAAATTTTATCACATGTTTTAACATTTACCAAATTATTAAAATTTAATATTATATTCATTTTATGGATGAGTTATTTTATATTTTTTACACAAAATATGTAAGGAAGTTTTTCAATTCACTAATACTATATAAACATAATTTATTTAAAAAATTACCTCTAAATTATTTTTGGATTCCATTATATTTTTACAATCCAATTTTTTATGAATACTGTGATAAAAATATTTTGAGAATTTTTATTTTTTAACAAATTATTTTAAAATATGGAAATGTTATTTTCCTCAAGAAAGTTTTTAAGATCATGTAAATGCATTACAATTCATAAAAGATGAAAATACATGATTTCAATTATGATTTACTAGTTATATGATCCATGTGTACCATACATATTATTTCTCATTATGGTTAATATTTATGATGATAAGATATTTATGAAACCTATTCCTATTTTATGTTTTATGCAATGATGAAACAATGTTTTTTAGGAAAACATTTTATTTCATATGAGTTATGAAATGATTAAATGTTTGTTAAACCCACATATTTTAATGAGTTTTGGTAAGATTAATGTTTTATTATCTTATAGAAGAAATTTGTATTATTTAAATTATATGACAGTTGGGAACTATATCTCCTTCCATTTCATTAGGTAAGGATTGAAATGTCTTGAGATAAATCATACTAAAATGGGATGTGAACCTTATTCATTAAGGTAATCTATCCACTACGATAGTTTGAGAGTGAGCCTTTACAATTATGATGGTGTAAGGAGTGACCCAATTCCCCTATGATTGTTTTGTGATTAGAACTCAACCACTACAATTGGTTGAGGAGTTAAACAAATCCACTATTATAATCTGATGTGTGAACCACAACTAATATAATTGTTTAGGGAGTAAACCCAATAAAATATGCTATTAATGGTAGTAATCCTTGAATACTAATGAAATGATTTTATATGATTATGTGAATGCTAAAATTCAATGTATTATGATATTGTTTTTCTCTCATGGATTATTTTCTACGAATAAATTATGATTCATTTCTTATGAAATTACAAACCTTATGAAACAACTCAAGATAATGATTTATGATATGTATGGTATGGATTTAAATTTTAACATAATTTTCTTATGAACTTATTCTCTTGTAATTCTATTGTGATCATTGATATCTGCCTTGTTTATCCTTACTGAGAATTTGAGATCACCCTTTCGTATGTTTTCTTTTCCAAGGTTATGAATAATGGTTTTAATGAAGATATGTCAATGAAGGGTGATAGTTATGAATAACCTAATAAGATACTGCTATGAACATTTTTTTAGTGTCTATGTTTAAAAATATAAATTACCGATACAATTATAGAATAGATTATTATGATATTTAAGGAATATTTCTCTAATAAGATGTAATATTTATGTATGAAAATTACGATTTTCTAAAACCCTCTTGTATTGATAGGTCTACATCGTACTATGAAGGGGATGTACCAAGAGAAAAATGGTGCAAAGTAAGGGAATTCCCATGAGGCCATCACACAATAACCAAGGGAGGCTACACTGCAATCTGACTCAGTCAAAGGGGTCATTTTTTATTGGATTTTCATTGTTCCTCAATGAATGGGGATATTATATGACCCAAACTATGTAGTGAGATTGATTCTAAAGGGAGGTGCATCACATCATAATCAGGAATTATCTTCCCTTGTTATGTGATTTTAAACCAATTACAATCTTTTATTATCCATTCATGTTAAATTTCTTCTCCATGATTTGGATTACCACCTTTATACAATTGTAAGTTTCTTTGGTTTTTGTGAAATCAATCAAGTAGAACCTTTATTTCTTGTGGAATTATTTTTCCTTGTTATTGTATTCTCTTGCGCTTCTATTCTAATCTCATCATAGTTACCAAGATGGATAGATACATGGATAGGGTTGGTTCTATTTGTTTAATCTCTTAGTGTATATGCTTTTGAGGATCCATGTCTTCCACTTCTTGAGGTATTTTTTAATGGTGAAGTGTTTTCATCGACTTTCAGTTCTGTGGATACACATAATGTATCTTTCCTTTGTATTACCCATAGAACATGGATTTGATTTTTTTTATATTTGTGATGGTACATTTGAAATTGATGATTCATGACTGATTTACACTTTACCTTTATTTATATACATCACGGGTTGTAAAATTGAGTTTTATTTGGTTTTTATGTTTATTTTCTTTGAAACTAATTTTAGTGCACATGAGGTGATGTATAAATTGTTTTAAAGAATATTGTTTATTCCAAATGGGATTAAAAAGTTTTTTTCATAGGGGATTTATTATTAATGATTAGTTATTCATTTTTAATTTTTAGTTTAATGTAAAGGCTTGTAGATTAATTTTTTTGATGACATTTTATGTGTGGTGAGAATTTATTAGGATGGGAATGAAACACCTTGTCTGGGTGTTTGGTAACTTATAGAGGGGATAATATAGCTTATATTTTGAACTATCTTGGGTTTGTTCTCTGTGAGACTGAGAGAACCACCATATTTGGGATTTTCTTTTGATCTCAAAATACGGAATGTGTTCCATTACTGAGTCCTAGTTACCTTTTTATATACAGGTTGTAACCGAAATTGTGTATGTTGTGATTTGTTGATACATGACATCAATTGTGATTTTTTTATTAATTTTGTGATTATGATGACATTTTAACCATGTTACTCTTGGTTTTATTTCATATCATCATAGTTCATTTTGACAATATAATTTGCATAATATTTTTGAAAAAAAGAATTTATGAAGTGATTTTCCTCCGTTTGATTGAAAAATTGTAATTTTAAAAAAAAATAATACTAGAACTTTTGGTTTTCATTGAGAAGGATATTATATAGATTCATCGTGGTATCCTGCATAGATTTTACTAACACCTGGTATAATCCATTCGGTATATACAAGCTTGTTTATTTTTTGATATAGGAAGGGGAAAAAGAGACACATATTATGGTAGTGCATCTTTATGTACTCTTCATCCTTCTTATTACATGATTGATGGTGATTACGGGAGACCAAGAAATAGTTCATGTGGATAATGTTGGGGATCACCTGGTGTTGGTTTATTTTGGGTCGATTATGTTTCTAAAGTACTAATCGTTAATTTATTTTGGATTCATGTATTTATATAACATTTGTTTATCAATTTAATTTTATTTTTATCCATTCCTTATGAAATGTTATAATATTTTTATATGCTATTATTATTATATCTACTGATTGATGGTAATAGATATCTAAAACATTGTTACATAATTCTCTATTTATGGATGGATTTCTTGTTTCTTCTTATGTTTTTTAAGGTTGAAATCATTGCCAAATGGTTTTATTTGTTATATGGGTGATTGTCTCCATCCTATATTAATTTGGTCTGGCTTCAGGCCTTGTGAGGAGCCATATCAGGTGAAGGTCTGAGTCAAACATGGGTTATTAATTACACATTCTCTAACTAATTCAATATACAACATTAATATATAACACCTTTTCCCATTCCTTTATCATAATATGTTGTCTAACAAATTGACACTATCATATCATATCTGATAACCATCCAAATGGGATCATCCAACAAATCCCATTAGAATCCCATAACCTAGCTCTATGCAGTTTTGTAAACTAAGAATTCTTAGGCCCCCAAAAACACAAAGGCTCCTCTCATGGTCTTAACCCAATAATAGGTATCAATGGGACAATAATGAAGACACAAAATGGATTAAACCACATAATAGAATGTAATCACATGTTAACACCATGGATTGACACCTTTCATTATGACCACAACTCTAAGTGTCACAAGATGTTATCAAGTCAATCTACCAATATCAGATATTTCAAAGAAAAATTCCATTGGAATGCACCACATATTATTTAACTCATATATACATAATTATTCTTAAAAAATGACCTTATAGTGTCTTTGATTATGGCTTACAAATCCACCATACTCTTAGGTCAAACAAAACTCACACTATTAACACAATATAAGATATAATTTGACTAATCTCTATCTCAATGGTTCTGAAATACCCCATTTTTTAATTTCATATTATCATCAGGTAGTTATGCACCTCAGTGCTACCATATACGAAAACTCAACTCAAATAAAAATGCGTTGTATCCCATTATTCCTAGGCACATGTTCTAATAAAATTGATTGACCATGCCTTCCATGCTTGTCAGACACATTCCTTGTAGGAAGAACCATTCATTCCATTATCTCCGAGATATAAATATAGTACCACTCACAAGCATATTACATATAATCAACCACTACACTGATATATCAATAATATAACATGAAGTATCTACTCATGATCTCAATTTTTTAATGCTTCCCCATTCCTAAATAGAAACATTACCACACCCCACTTAATTGTTATCACTCTGGCACATAACAATTACACCTGATTTATAACATTAAGGATGATCAAAATCTAGGGATAACCCCTCTCTTGGTATACCCTCATATAGCACAACACATTTCCAATAATAAAAATAAATTTCCCTCCTTATCAATTACACTACACGAGTCACAAATATATAGAGTTTCATCTCAACATCACTAGGATCTACCACCAGGTCTATAAGTCGCATACAACCTAGTCCATAACTCATGAAGTAACACCCTCACTCACATCTAAGATTCTGAGTGAAAAAAAAACACACTATAAAACTCACATTGGGATCTCATACATAATTGGATATTGATACCCACATTTACAACAACACACATTGATTTAAATCCTCATAGTGTATCCACATACCAGATTACATCCTCGAAAATCATGGGTACATCCATGTCGATATATAAATTAAATTACCCTACAGAAATACATATTGAGAAAATCAAATGCATTGATATGTTATTTTATAAGACACTAAAAATTTTTATTCACAATATAAAATCTTGAAAACTATTTTTTAGAACCAATATCATAATAGTAAACAAGAATGAAATTGTTATTCTAACTTACTTTATAGATATGATGAAAGAAAACACAATTATTTCCATCCTAGTACAAGAGAAAAAACTAATTACTCAATAAATATAAAACATGGTTGTTATAAATAGTTAGCTCACAAATTATATCTTAATCTATGAAAAACAATCCCAACTACCCGAAAAAATATGTTTCAACACATTAAGGTGGTTCCCATACACAATATATAACATCCATCCAATGTTTGGACTAGCACAATCTCATTTCAACCATTTCATAAATAGTTATTCAAATGAAAAAAAGATCTAGAACCAATTTGTAATGTCCCATCATAGATATGTAACTCCCCAACCCTAGTTACCCAGAGCCGGTGCATTATTTTAATTCATTGGCATGATTACAAGTATTCAAGTCCTGAAGGACCGATTAGTTTAGCTGTCTTGGAAAATAGATTTCATACATTAACATTACATTACAATTTAAAACATAAAACAAAACATATATAGTTCGTTGATAACTCCTTTATTCCATTTTGATTTACCCTACATATCAATCATAATACACTTCTTGTAATCCTAGGAAAATAAAACATAAGAACGGGGTGAGATCAGATGCCCAGTAAGGGAAAATAATTTAGCGGAAGATATAAACTTTTAAGGAAATATGTGTCATAAAAACAACAACCTTTTTAAACATAAGCATGAACATAATATGGAAAACATAAATAAAAAATTACTCTGTATACATGCACATGGATATTATACTAGTCAAATAATCACATGTAATAACTAATTTCATAATGAGGTATTGTATAATGCCGAAGTTTAATTTTTGTTTCATGGCCTCGTACCAGGACCTAGGGGCTAACTGTAACCGGACCCCTACCCGGAGAGCCTTTGTAACCGGACCCCAACCCGGAGGGTTAGCTATTACCAGAACCCAACCCAGAAGGCTTAATTTTACCATTCCCCAATCTAGAACATACTAGTCCAACACATTCATCTTAAGAAGTGATTGAAATATAACATAAACATTCATATTAAAACTAGGATACAAAATGTCAATACATTAACCATAAACCATGAACGGTATAAAAATATAGCATCCATAGTCAAACATATAAAAAAACCTTAAATACAATATAGAATATTTTTATCATAATAACTCAACTTCAAAAATGTGTAAAATTTATCAATGGATGTTGACATTGATGAAATCAAAAGTATTTTAGAGAAATATCTCTTTTTATTTTGATATACATTAAAGTCACATAATTATAAAAGAAAACAGTTATTTTAAAAATATTCTTATAAGCTTTTAAGGTACACTTTGATGATGTTATAGAGGCGAAAAATAGTCACACCCTCCATATAAGTTAAAAAAGACATTCTTACCTCAGTTTTGTCGAAAAGGTTATAAAGTACCTTGTTTCAAAAATGACAGAAATATTCCATTCAAAAAATATTATAAAAAGTAAAATAAGGTTATAAATGAATTTATCCCATTGTATAGTAAATAAAAAATGTTTTGAAATACATTTTTAAAAAACATGGATGTGGATGATAAAGAGGTCAAAGTAGATACTTATGTAAAAACAGCCTCGGATAATAAAGAGATTGTGGAATTAACAGTTACCAATTTGGTAACATATGAAACATACTCCCCATGAGAGAAGTATAATACAATGAATATTTAAATACACATAAATTAAAGTTTATTACACAAAGAATACAATTATGGTCAGAACATACACCACACAAAAGTTAATTGTGGCAATATGGCATGAATCTCACGGGAATAAGGAGTGAGATGAAAACCCCTTACCTTGCACTTTCCTTTAGTCCAGGGTACGTTTAACCTCTTGTATGAAGATCATAGTATGTTATTAAAGTATAATATAACCATATTAAAATTTATGACATCATACATGATTCATTAATGACTTTATACTACCTATTTAATAATAATTTCCTTGTTAAATTAACATTTCGGGTAACAATCGATTTCTCTATTGTACGTGTTTTAACTTGTTAATATTGAATGTATCACATCGATAAAGATTTAAATACTTCCAAAATATATAACATGATTTATATATCATATATATTTAGAATATAAATATGTATAATAGATATATATATGAAATAGAAAACACCATTTATAGAGATGGTAGTCCGTACGTACGCATAAACGTTGTTTCTGTTTTCATATCGTATTGAACGAAACTAAGTGAATAAGATATATGTAAGTACATATATATATATATATATAAATATATCTCCAGTATAATTATTATGACATATATTACATTATTATTATTAATATATATTTTTATAATCGTCAATGAATGGTGAATGTGGAAATGAATCTCATCACGTCGTGGAGACTATAATCTGTACGTACGCACGAGGGAAAATATCATTTCCTAAAAGGTGTGGAGTTGGATGGTATATTTATTTTAAAGAGACATTATCAGGTTATTTTCATTATTTATATACTTATTACTCATCATAATATCCATCCAAATAACATAGTGTTGAATAAAAAATTACACCATGACGTGGAGACAGTAAGCGGTACATACACATGCATGGTAACCTTATCATTAATAAGATGGATAGAATACTGAATATAGTTGTGCCATCTTTATAATAAAATCACAATATATAGAAGATACTGGAGTTATTATTTTATAATTTAAACAACAAAGAAAGAGTAAGTGGATGAATAAGAGAACTTGAAAGAGGGTTGTGAAATCATTACCTCTTCTTCGGGTTCTTCATTTTTATTTGATCAAAAGGGATCCTTAGGTTGGATTTATGACCAAAGTAAGTCCTCTAGGATTAATTTAGGATAGTTGGGAGGATATTTGGGAAGTTATTGGCCGAGGAAAATGGCTTTTAAGTTGTGAATTAGAGTGTAGGGTGAGTGCTCTTTTATATGAATGGTGAGGGGCACCTTAGAAAAAACATGAAATATTAATTTATAATAAAATAAATTTCGGTTTCTAATGGCTCAAAAATGTATTTTTTAAAGTATAAGGTTTTTATGGGTCTACAAATACTCAACCAACAGGTTTTGGATAAGTTTTGGTCACCATATTAACCTTAACCTTTAGATTTAACTCTTAGTTAAATAGTTTTTCATTTACTATGTCTCTTTCTATTTTTATATTATAGGGTTTATAAACATACTACAAAATGACAATCAAACCCCAATTGGTTCCTTAATGTCATATATATTATTATATAAGTATTTTGGCTGATCCTTATATTTTTAGGACTGTTATATCAATTAATTATATAATATTTGTTTTAAATAATCTCTTAGGTCAATTTTGACACTATTTGGTATTTTGTTATTTCTAAATTTAAAACAACATTATTACTTAGAGAACAATTCATTTAATCAACACTAATATGTCATAATAACCTATAAAATTCGTTTAATTCATAAAAAGTCTCAATTTACATTTATTTGGATATTTATAAAATCAATTATTTTAATCTTTCAATAATTCATTAATTACTGCATCATCATTGTATCATAAATAAATGTAATTATTTAATGCCTAAAAACTATAAATAAAATTCAATAATCTAGGAAATTGTTTTATATTTCTAATGGATATTTATAGTCAAATTTTTCATTTGTAAAACCCTATATTAAAAATGATTTAGTTATTATACTTTCAATTTAACACTTTTAACTCTTCATTGAATTTAATAATAATAAATGTCCTAATATAATCCAAGTAGACCAAAGAGGTTCATATTTTATTTATACGGTTGTTTTTTGTCGAATTACATTTAACCAATAGAATTAGGACACGTTTTAGGGTAAGATTAATATCATTTTTACCCTTTTACTTTTAACTATGGTATATAAAATTAATAACTTACTATTCACCAAAAAACATTTATCTTATTGAACCACATTTTTCTTACTGATGTCAACCATGTTTTTCGAATTTCTGAAATTCCACTCCCAAAAGAAGTAAAATTAAGTTTTATGTGAATTTGGAAATTCTCCTAGGATGTGGGTAAAAGACGGTGATAAGTTCAATAAAATTTTGTGTATCTAATATTATTACAAAATGACTCCAATGAATTAAATTGACCATATATATGTATTATGTATCTAATTTTACCAAAAAAAAATTTAAATAAAATTAATAATTATTTAAACAAAAATTCGATTTTAAATAATAACTCAGTGTTTTTCACTATTCATAAAAAATTGAATGTTTTCAGAAAAATACCAAATATCCACCCTATGCTAATTTTGATACTCCGAATAAAAAAATGAAGTCTATTTTACCAAATTAAAAAAATGTAATTTGCATTTATTAATTTCAAATTAATTCCCATTGTCAAAACTAAAAGGCGTATTTTTAAGAAACAATATCTATGAAAAGATTGACATTTGTTTATGTACAATCATAATGTGAAATTACCTACAATGAAAATAGTTGGATTAAATGGTAAAAATATAATCTATTTATACTTCTAAATAATTAAAATTTATAATTTAATGTGATAAATTATTTTTATTAAAAAAGTTGTAATCTGTTAAATATAGTATTTTTCACTATGCACCCAAAATATGAATGTTATTAGAAAAACACCAAATATTTATTTAAACTACATTATTATGTCTTGATTCTAAATAAGAAGTATATTTTTTCAAATTGAATATATAAAATTTTCAAAAATTGGATTTAAAAAGGGTTAACCATTAAAAGGTGGTAAAAATGAATTTTTTTAAAAATACTTCTTTTATCTGAAAAAAAATTATTATGTCTTACATTATGTCTAAGAAGCTCATAATATAGATTCTAAAATTATAAGGATTAAATATAGGTCAAAATTATGTCAATAAAATTTATAAAAGCTTTTGAACGACTAGTTTGGTATGTCGTGGTGCGCTTGAACTTGGTGTTGCATGTAGCGCATGTTATTGAATTACTTTGAAGAAATAACATACTATGAAATCTTGGGGTGTTACATTCTTCCCTCCTTCAATAAATTGCATCCACGCAATTTGTAATTGTTTATAAAAAATAATATGTTGAAAATAGAAAATACATTTGTGGAGAACTCATATCGGAAATTGGGTAAATAAATTTTATTCTTAATAAGAGGGAATATATATACATATACTTGACATGTAGAGTTACATCCTTTAACTAATTCATTCCACAAACTCATCTTTCACTCACAAAAGATTTCAAAAATATATTCTATTTATCCCAAAGGGTTCCAAACACAATTAATTTATTATTCACCTATGAGACCCTTTAAGAAAACTAGATTATACCATCCATGGACTTCATGTAGTCTAGTGGTAGGTGGTAAATCTCAATCGCAATATAGTGTGGGTTCAATTACCGCAGCTTTGTCCGATGCAACAGATTTTCACAAGGTCTGCATGTTTTCCTTTTTATAACAATCCAAAAATATCCTTAACAATAATATCCATTTTCAAACTTAATCTATTTCAAACTTTAGACTTATCCAAAATACTTCTATCCAAACTCACTGTCCTAAATTTTTAAGGAAGTTAAACACAATGAAGATTCTTTTTACCACGTAATAACTTGTGTATACGTTCATCATGTGTTCTTTAAAAACATGGTAACAACCATATATATTACATTCATGCTCCCTTTTTTCTTATAGAATAATATGTATATTCCTTATATGCAAAATTTTTGAATACTCCAGAAATAATGAAATAAACAAACCATTAATCAGTTCTAAGATAGTGAAGAATATCCAATATAATTTATCCAAATCAACCATCTCTTAATACAAAATTACTACCTTAGTATCTGGACCATATAATCTCAAATTCATAATGAAATAGTACTACAGTAAAATGCTTATTTATTTCCATAATTCATATAACCAGTACATCATTGATACAACACACTAAAATGACACAATACATTAATAACAACATAAGAACTATTAATCATTCCTCTTCATCTTCGGTATTATCATAACTTGATTCATATCCAATAGCTGCATTTGGGGTATACACTGTTGATTTGGACATTGATTCGCGTAGTGTCCCAACCCCTTACTGATGAAGCATTGTACATTTGAAACTTTTTTCTTACACTTGCAATCACGTACTTGGTGTCCTTTTTCTCCACACTTATAAAAAATTTTCATTACCTTCAAGCATTACTAAGGTGATTCTTTCCAAAGTTATCACATATGAGAAAATAATTCTTTCCCCTCAAGCCTTTATCCATCTTTCTCTCTACCACCCTTTTCTTCTATAGCTTCCCTTCAAAGCCATTGGACTCAGAGAATTCTTTACATATCATAATAACAAATGATATTATTTCTTCATGTGTTGAGAATACATGGGAGACTATTTACTTGATAAATGTTGGATTAATACCATGAATGATATGACCCATTCTTACTCTTTGGATCATACGTATTGCTAGAGTTCTAATTCTTTATACTGGGTGCCATTTCTAAACAGTGGCATACACTATGCCTGTTTATTAATCGCAATTCATAATTACAATCATGTAAATTACCTAAAATAAATTGAATAGTTTATGGATATAATCCATAATCACAAAAAAAATTTCCTTGAGGAGGTATATTCTCATAATCACATCATAGTGGTTTGTAATGCAAATGATAATTATACTATGAATATCCCTGGGAGTGTCGTAACCAAGAGTGCAGCAAAGACCATTGTCATTCACTAATTCCCATTTGAGTCTAGGTCAAAGAATTGTTTTTGTGTTTTACCCTTAGGTACATCTATCCTAGAGCAGCCTCTACCTAATCGTATCCAGATAGGGAAATTTGTTTTTGGAAAACTCACAAAATCTCTACATTACAAAAATTATAGGAAGTTCTTCTTTACTGATCCTAAAATTCTATCTTAGGGTAATGTGCTATAATCATATTTTTTCTAAATATAGTCTCCAAGGTTATTGCTAAACGTCTTCTGATACCAACTCTAATTCCGCGACCCCAGTTACCTAGAGCCGGTGCATTATTTTAATACATTGGCATGATTACATGGAATCAATTCCCAAAGGACCAATCAGTTTAGCAGTGTTGGAAAATAGATTGCATACATAAATATTACATTAAAATTTCAAACAGAAAACATAACATTGATATTTCTTTGAGTAGGTATTTGTTCCATTTATCTTAACCCTGCATACCAATAATAATACACTTCATGGAATGCTGGGAAAATAAAACATAAGAACGGGGTGAGCTCAGATGCCCAGTAAGGGTAAATAATATAGAGGAAGCTATAAACTTTTAAGGCATGATGTGTGATAAAAACAACAGCCTTTTAAAACATAGAATTAAACATAATATGGAAAACATAAATCAAACATTACCATATAATCATGCACATGGATATTCTACTAGTCGAAAAATCACAAGTATGAACTAATTTCATAATGAAAAAATGTATAATTCCAACGTTTAATTTATGTGTCATGGCCTCGTGCTACGACTTAGGGGATAACTATAACATAACCCCAACTCGGAGAGCCTCTGTAACCAGACTCCATCCCGTAGAGCCTCTGTAACCGGACTCCAACCTGGAGAGCCTCTGTAACCGGACTCCAACCCAGAGAGACTCTGTTACCGGACTCCAACCTGGAGAGCCTCTATAATAAGACTCCAATACAGAGAGCCTATGTAACCAGACACCAACCTGGAGGGTCTTCTTTAACTGGACCCCAACCCGAAGGGCTTACTTTTACCAGTCCCCAACCTGGAACATACTAGTCCAACTCATTAATCTTAAGAAGCAGTTGAAATATAACATAAACATTCGTATTAAAACTAGCATACGAAATGTCAATGCTTTAACCATAAAACATGAATGGTATAAAAATAGAACATCCACAGTCAAACATATCACAAAACCTTAAATACAATATGGAATATTTTTATCATAATAAATCAACTTCAAACAAGTGTAAAATTAATTAATGGATGTTGACATAAATGAATACAAAACTATTTGGGAGAAATATCTCTTTCTATTATGAAAATATTTAAAGTCACATAATTATAAAAGAAAAAATTTATTTTGAAAATATTATTATTATCATGTAAGGGAAGATTTTATGTTGTTATAATAGTGGAAAATAGCCACACCCACCTTATAAGTTAAAAAAATACATTCTTAGCTTAGTTTTGTCGAAAAGGTTATAAAGTACCTTATTCCGAAAAAGACAGAAAGATTCCTCTCAAAAAATATTATAAAAAGTCAAAAAAATGTTATAAATGACATTATCCCATTGTATAGTAAATAATAAAATGTTTTTGAATACATTTTTATGAAACATGGATATGGATGATAAAGAGGTCCCAGTAGATACTTACGTAAAAACAACCTCATATAATAAAGAGATTGTGAAATTAACCCTTACCAATTTGGTAACATACTAAACATACACCACATGAAAGAAGTATCATACAAGGAATATGTAAATACACATAAATTAAAGTGTATTACACAAATAATACAATTATGGGAAGTACATAAACCACACAAATGGTAATAGTGGCAATGTGGCATGAATCACATGGGAAGAAGGAGTGAGATGTAAACCCTTATCTTGCACTTTCCTTTAGTCGAGGGTATGTTTAACCACATGTATGAAGATAGCTGTATGTTATTAAATTATAAAAGAACCATATTAATATTTATGATATCATACTTGATTCATTAATGACTTTACACTACCCATTTAATAATAATTTCCATGTTAAATTATGATTTTGGGTAATAATCGCTTTCATTATCGTACGTGTTTTAACTTGTTACTCTTGATTGTATCACTTACATAAATATTTAAATACTTACAGAATATAAAACATGATTTATATATCTTATATATTTAGAATATAAATATGTATAATAAAAATATAAATTAAATGGAAAACACCGTGTATGGAGACGGTAGTCCATACGTACGCATAAATGCAATTTCTATTTTAATATCATATTGAACGGAACAAAGTGAATAAGAAATATGTAAGTACATATATATATATATATATATTTCCAGTAGCATTATTATATCATATATTAGAAACTTATTAGTAATATATATTTTTATAATCGTCGTTGACTAGTGAATGTGGAAATGAATCTCATCACGTCGTGGGGACGGTAATCCGTACATATGCACGAGCGACAATATCAATTATTTAAAGGTGTGTAATTGGATGGTATATTAATTTTACAGAGTCATTATCATGTTATATTCATTATTTATTTACATATTACTTATTATTATATCAATCCAAATAACAGTGTTGAATAAAAAATTACACCACGATGTTGAGATGGTAAGCCGTGCGTACACACACATGGTTACATTATCATTCATAAGATGGATAAAATAATTAATATAGTTGTGCTATATTTTTAATAACATCATAGTATATAGAAGATACTGGAGTTATTATTTTATAATTGAAACAAAAAATAAAGTGTAAGTGGAAGAATAAGAGATCATTAAAGAGGGTGGTGAAATCATTACCTCTTCTTAAGGTTCTTCGTATTGATTTGATCAAAAGGGATCCATAGGTTGTCTTTCATACCAATGTAAGTCCTCTAGGATGAAGTTAGGTTAGTTGGAGGGATATTTGGGAAGTTTTTGGCCGAGTTAAATGGCTTTGAAGGTGTGAAATAGAGTGAAGGGGGAGTGCCCTTTTATAAGAGGGGTGAGAGGCACCTTAGAAACAACTTAAAATATTTTTTTATAATAAACTCATTTTAGGTTTCTAATGGCTCCAAAATGTATTATTTAAAGTCTAAGGAGGGTATGGGTCAAAAAATACTCAACCAATATGTTTTAGATAGGTTTTGGTCTCCATATTAACCTTAACAATTATATTTAACTCTTAGTTAAATAGTTTGACATTCACCACGTCTCTTTATATATTTATATTATATGGTTAATAAACATACTATAAAATTCCAATCGAACCCCAATTGATTCATTAATGTCGCATATATTATTATATTAGTCTTTTGGTCTAACCGTAGATTTTTAGGACTATTATATCAATTAATAATATAATATTTGTTTTAAAAACTTTTTTATGTCAATTTTGACATTATTTGGTATTTTGTTTTTACTAAATTCATAACAGCATTATTACATCAAAAAAAATTTATAATCAACTCTAATATGTCATATTATCCTAGAAAATTAGTTTAATTGAAAAAAAGTCTCAAATTACTTTTATTTGGATATTTATAATATCAAATATATTAATCTTTAATTAATACGGTAATTACTGCATCATCATTGGGTAATAAATAAATTTTATTATTTAATATATAGAAAATATAAATAAAATTTTGTAGGAAATAGTTTTATCTTTCTAATTAATATTTATAGTCGAATTTATCTTCTCTGTAACCCTATATTAAAAATGGTTTAGTTATTAGACTTTGAATTAAACACCTTTAACTCTTCTTTGAATTAATTAATAATAAATGTCCTAATCTAATCCATGTTGAACAAAGAGGTTCATATTTTATTCCTATGGTTGTTTTTGGTCGAATTACACTTATCCAATAGAATTAGGGCATGTGTTAGGGTATGAATAATATCATTTTACCCTTAATTACCCTTTTTACTTTTAACCATGGTAAATAAAAGTAAACAGTTACTATTCATCAAAAAAAATTATCTTATTAAATCACATTTTTCTTTACTAATATCAACCATGTCTCTCGGATTTTTGTAATTCCACTCACATAAGCTGTAAAATTATGTTTTATGTGAATTTTAAAATTCTCATAGGAGGTGGGTAAATGACGGTGAAAAGTTCAATAAATTTTATTTCTAATATTATTACAAAATGACTCAACATAATTACATTGACCATATATAGGTATTATGTATCTATTTTTAACTAAAATAAATTCAAATAAAATAAATAATCATTTAAATAAAAAGTCATTTCTAAATAATAACTTAGTGTTTTTCACTATTCCTCAAAAATTGAATGTTTTTAGAAAAATACCAAAAATTTAGGCTAAGCTAATTTTGATATTACTAATTCGAAAATAAATTCTAATTTACCAAATTCAAAACATATAAGGAGAATTTATTAATTTTAAATTAATTCCCGTTGTCAAAACCAAAAGTCTTATTTTTAAGAAATAATAACTATCAAACGATTGACACTTGTTTATGTCCAATCTCAATATGAAATTACTTACAATTACCAGAATTGAATTAAATGGTAAAAATATAATCAATTTATTCTTCAAAACAATTAAAATGTATAATTTAACTCTATAAATTATTTTGATTAAAAGGTTATTTTCAGTTAAAATATTGTATTTTTCACTACTTACCCAAATATGAAAGTTATCAGAAAACACAAAAGTTTTACTGAAACTTAATTGTTATGTCCCGATTCTAATGAAGAAGTTTATTTTATCTAATTTAATATATAAAATTTTCAAATATATGATTTAAAAAGGGTTCACCATTAAAAGCCGGTAAAAGTGATTTTTTTGGAAAAATACTTCTTTTATCTGAAAAAATGAATTATTACATTATGTCTAAGAAACTCATAATATGGATTATAAAATTATAAGAATTATATATAGTGAAGAATTAAGTTAATACTATTCATATCAGCTTTTGAACCGTTAGTTTGGTATGTCGTGGTGCGCTTGAACTCGGTGTTATGTCTAGTGCAAGTTATCGAATTACTTTGAAGTAATATAGTACTATGACATCTCGGGGTGCTACAAGATAAATCTATAGTATCAAGAAGAGATCACCACATGACCACATACATAGATCCCCAAATCCACAGATTCTGACCTATAGTGAGGATTTATGAAAATACATGAGGGAGACAATAACCATTTTATATAATTACATAAATTGTGTTGAAAATAAAATATAATCTCTCACCACAATGCTCAATAAAATAAAATAAGTTTGCAACCAAATATAAAAAAATGTAATAATTTACTGCATGCTTTAACAAAATAAACTATCTCTTTGTCACATGGATTAAGAATAAATATAGAAATTCATAATATATATACATAGTTTCTACATCTTAATAGATTAATATTAATTTAATTTTAAACAACACCTTATGCTTGTAATATTTTATTGTATTTGGAAACTTGGAAAAATAAACCAATGGTTCTTTAGAGAACTAAATAATCTCTCACTATGTTCTTCCCAACTAGAACCATTCATAGAAAAATAATTGAAAATAATGTTTTTCATAACATGTGGAAGGGAAACATAATAATGGGTGATCTTAGATGCTCTGTAATGGTAAACCATCGATATATAAATGATCAGATTAGCGTAACATAGTTATAAGGGTACAAGTACCTAAGAATAAAACTTGAAAAATATATGGTGGATATCTTATATAATAATATTGAGTCTCGGAATAATGTTTCAAGTCACATAAGATATAAATCAAATTGTAATTGTTGAGAATGATCCATGAGAACATAACTTTGTTATAATACCTAGATATATGCCATGCACACAAGCATAGAAATTCATTTCGGTAGAAGTCTACTCTCAGTTACAAAACTAACATATGGGATTGGTTTCACACCCCAAACCATCAATGTAGTATAGGTTCACTCCCAATACTATCATAGTAGTTATATGACCCTACTAAAAAAGGGTCATTACCCTTTATAGACATGTTTACGTTATGATATTCCCATCATTAACCTATGATTTGGAAGGATATTGAATTTCAAATCCACTTATCATATAATGAAATTCATAAATATGCATTCTAAAATATAATAAAACTTTTATCATATTATTAATTTTTAAAACATATAAAGTATTTTATCATAGAATATCTTGTGGAAAATCATCAGGTTTCATAATCATTTCCTAAATTCATTAGAGTCTAAATTGGTTAAAAGGACTGGGTTTCACAAAAATAATTTCATAATATTCATAATCCACATAGAGGAATAATATGGATACTATCATTGGATCATATACCCAATAAATAATAATAAATCTTAATGTTTGTAGTTTTTTAGGAGTAAAAACACAATATAAATGTCATTAAAACATATGAGAAGGAAATATCTTTTCTATATTGAAATTAAATCCTTCATATAAGATTTTCCATAATGTTATTAAAAACATATTCTTTGAAAATATTTTTTGAAACATGTAAAGGAATACTCAAATCACTATATATTCATTGTTTAATGAAATTCTGTTCATGCCATGAAATTCAAAAAACAGATTCCTTTCAAATTTTTGTTAAAAATTTTAAAATTATATTGTTCATTTAATAAGAAGATTACTTTTTAACCATTTTAAACAAATATAACATGGATGAAAATGAATTTTCAAATAATTTCGGAATATTTAAAAATATTAAAATATTTTTACAAATATTGTATATTGTAAAAACGTATTCTCAACTGAATAGGGAAATAAAGTCTATTTTCCTTAAAAACATTCTTCCAGTCTATTAAGTTATTTAAGAGAGGAAAATAAATGGGAAAATTTATTAACCAAAAATAACAAGGGGATAAGAAAATTAATGAGTTTATTTTGAAATAAATTTTAATATTTCATCATCAGAAACTCAACCACAAACCATAACGTTTAACAATGCGATTTTAATATTAAACCCTTCCATCCTTGATAATGTTTGAGTCATTGATAAGATGAAATTTTCAATAAATTTTAAAATAATATAATTATTTATTTTTCATGTTCTATTCAATAAATCCTATGGTATTTGTTTATTATTTCATAGAATATGTTTCCAATATTCCAGTTGAAAATCTTGGAAAACTATCCAAAATTTAACATTACACATCTTTAACCACATACACGACGTGCAAGAATCATTCAAAACATGTCAAAATTAATAATAAAATTTAAAAGAAGTTAAACAATTAGATAATGTGAATATTAAATACACATCATATAATAGTGAAAGGCAAGTTCTCACTTAATGTACATGCCGTGAGAAGAAGCATGTCCTGAGTTCCCATTACACATCATGAGATGAGTCAAATATACTAATCCTAAATTTTTAGGATGAGATTCACACCAGATACAAACTATTTGGAGAAAAATGGGTATATATATTACATGAACTAATAATTTTACATGTAATTTAATTTACCAACGTTTTATTTTCTAGGGTGATATTTAGAATTTTGACTTTTTTATATAGTTTTTCATCCATTATTTATATCTTATTTATCTCTCAACTCAACTAAAAACAATTAATGTTACTATTTGTATTGAATCCAAAGGAAATTGGTTGTTTTATACATGTTATCCATTTTTTAAATTGCCACTTATTGTTATAATCTATGTCTTCAATTACAGTTTCTTTTAAAAATCATAATTTTCCAATGTTATTATTTTTTACCGTTTCAAGTATGTGTTTGATTGGTTTTTACTTAATCTAATTGTAAAATTCTTTGTTCTTTAAATATTTATTGAATCATTCCATTTTCAACTATTTTATCAATTTTATGGACTTGTAATCTATTATTTCTTTGACTATGATAAATATTTCCAGGAGTGGCTAAATAGCTCTGGGTAATGGATGAGTGTTGGGTTGTTTTGAACATATTGAATTTATTAATCATAAAATGATAACCATAAGGAAATAAATAATTATATATTGCTACTATTTATTCAATTATTTAGGAAACCCAGACATTGAGATTATTAAATTTAGGAAACTGACCAGATTGGAGTAGCGTAGGCTATAACCATTAGCCTAAAACACTTTCCACCAAAGAAGATAGTCTTAATTCATCTAGGTTGTTATATATATCAAAACCTAGGAATATATAACTCTTAGAACAATATAGTTCATTTTAAAATGACCAACTAGTGTTCTATGCATCGATTCATAGCCAAAGACTTACAAAATATCACAAATCAGGATATAGATTATCATGTTTAAAAATCCCTGAAATTTACCCTAGTCCCTATCTTCATTCTGATTCCTGAAAAACAATAGAGAGTTAGTTAAATCCCACAATCAATCCATTTCACAAGGAATGATACATAATGGTTTTGAGTACACTGGTTCCTTACCTTCTAGTCATTCCTTGTGCGTTCAACCCCTAATAACACTCTACTACATCATTGTTGCAAGTGTAGTTCTGGATTAAAATATATTCTAATCTGACTACATAATATATGAATTAAATGATGCATGTGGGTGAATCATATTTTGATGTCATTTCATGGGGAAATATTGGTATTCTTTTGTACATAAACCTTCATCATAAACCTAGGATTTCATCAACCATTCCCATTTCTCTTTTCATTATTTATTATTTATTTTTTATTCCACTACGTTCTTATTTTTTATAGACAAGTGAATACATCTGGGCCCCATGACTCATTCATGGTTCCTTGATTCCCATGAATAACTTAACTTCGTTCCTAAAATCGAATGTCACATTTCTCGATGTTTTTGTTCAAGGATAAAAGACCATATAATCCTATAGTTCCCAACCCACCCAACATCAAATATGTTTCACCTGCACTTCATGGACATAAAAATCTATAATTGGTGCACAAAATTATGGTTTAAATAATTCTATCTATCATTGGTGTTATGACTAGTATTGTGATCCATCCTATTCAGGCATATATTTTTTAAATCAAACCCAAACTCATCAGCATGATCCAAAATATGGGCCACTTCAGTGGACTTCAGTGTGATAATCCTCATAAGCGCATCTCCAAATAACCAGAAGTTTGTTATACCCTTTTCAACCATGGAGTATCCTTAGATGCAATCATATTTTGAGTATTCCCATTCTTCTAGTGGGATTGATCAATGGATTGGATAGAAATCCATGCTCCTGACTCAATTATGACCTGGGATGAACAAGACAAGAAATTTATGGATAAATATTTTCCACTTATATATAATTTGAATCTTTGGAATGACTTCCTAAAGTTTTCTAAAAAAGATAGAGAATATGACAGAGAGTTCTAGGATAAATTTAATTGTATTTCGAGGAAATTCTCATATATGAGTCATGATGTGTGTCTACAGTGATATACCTTATATCAAGGTCTCCAACAATCCTCTCAAACAATAGTAGATGCATCCTCTGATGGCAGTTTAATAATGAAAGCACCAGAATTTGGTCGTGAACTTCTAGACAAGGTGTCAACCAATCATAGTCTGTGTTAGAGAGATCATGGAACAACTCTGTGTGGAATCCTCTAAGTTGAAGAAAACACCCATATATCTTCACATGTATTTGATTTGACTAATAAGTTAAAATATTTTCAGCTACCTTCTTCACCACCTCCCCCTCATACAGTAATAAGGGATATTCTATCCTAAGAAAATTGAAGCATCCCACACTGATATCAATCCTTCCATGAAATTTTATATGAATAAAAAATCCATGTTTTTAATTATGTTATTTATAATTAATATAACCTAAAATACCAACCACCATTGAATTACTACTAGTATAGGCTGAATCAATTACCACTGCATAACAATTAAGGGTACTACCAGAAGAGAAGTGGTAAAACTCAACTCAGGAACCAAGGACCACATGTATATCCACATATGAATACCATTCTAATGCCACCTAAAAATGTTACTCAACATACTTTCCATCCTTGAGGAAATCAACAATTTGAACAAGCTATGAAAATACAATAAAAATCAGAGAACCTCTCCAATCAAATTTGGAGAATATTTTCTTATCCATCATTCAAAATGAATATTAGAAAATGACCATCCATTATATAGAAATAAAAAATACAAGGGATACCCTCCAAAATCTCTAACATAAAATGTGCCAAATCAAATTGACCATATCTGATAGATTTCTAATTATGTTCCATGGATATAGTGAGACATACAAAAAAAGGAGGGAGGGGATGTAGTAATGAGGACTGAAAATGTGTTTTATTTTTAGAAACCTTGTAGAGGTGAACATAAAAAAGTCTAAGGAACATAATAAATATGAAATATTCATTGATGATTATTATAGTGAAAGAATGAAAAAATATGATAAATAGAAAGATCTATAATTACCCCCTTTTGCAAAATAACTGACATAAGATAATCTTAAAGAGGATATCAACATCACAAAACTAGATTACAAACAACCTATCCTCTTTTCTAAAGAAATTCAACAATTAAGGATTGAAGGAAAATATATTTTTTTTTAAATATTCAAGAAATTTCCCAAAAAAAACTCCCATTTGATAAAGTTGTTTCCCAAATGCTGGCCTATGTGAACTTTATCAAGGAACATCAAAACAATAAAAGAATGTTGGAAGACATGAGATTCATTTATCAAAATTAATAGTTCTCTGGTATTTTTCAGTGGAAAATCTCATATAAAATGAGTGATACTAGGAGTTTCTCAATTCCATGCACCATAGGAAAATGAAAATTCTAAAGATCCATGTGAGAATTAGGATGAACCAATAACCACATTCCAATGAGTGTATTTCAAAATATGGGATTCATGGAACTCAAAACGACTAGAGTGGAACTTTAATTAGCTAACTGATCAGTTATGTATCCTGAAGAGATTCTTGATGATGTTCTAGTTAAAACTAGTAAATTCATTTCCCTCATTGACATCATCATTTTGGACATTGAAGAAGAAGGGGAAATTCCAATTATCCTAGGCAGAAAAATTCTAGACATAAGGAAGAAACTAATTAATGTGAATTAAGGGATAATTATATTAAAAATAGGTGATTGACAATTTTTGTTTGACCAAGTGAAATTTGTAGAACAAAAAGACGATTATTTGAAATAGAAATATATATTTATAACTAAAGATATGAATGTCTACATGGCACTCAAGGATGACAGTGATGAAATATATCCAACCAATATGACGGATTATGGTGTTTAGTATCAAAATACACATATCCTTTTACAAGGGACACTATGCATCATTTGACACCATCAGTAATTCAACCAAAAAGGTTTGAGTTGAACCCTCTCCCATAAACACCCATGTGTTCTATCAATGTGACTATAGTTTCCCTGCCAGTAATGATTTAGTCATTATAGACTCATCCACAAAAGGAAATTTTGATCTATATCTTATGAAAACCTTATAAAATCCAATTTGGGGGGGGGGGGGTGGATGACATCAAATGAATCAACACTAAATTATGGAATCATAACATATTATTAGAAGAAAGTGAGAAACTCAAATTCCATCCCCCATGGAATCTCACATCACTAATTAAAGTGGTAGTAAATAATGATTTACTAAAATTTATGGGTGCTCAAATAAAATTTTTGATCTCTGATAGAGAGAAGTTTATTCTTTTACAATTAGTTACAAAGAAAGGCGGATCCATAGTTGTAAAGACTAATGTAGATGAATTGATCTCGACTCACACCCTTACCGGCTGAATGGGATATGTGTACTATAGAGACATAAAAACATGAACCCAAAAATGAAATTTCATCTTTCATTTGTTTTATCAAATGTTATAAAGAGACATTAGGACTGAATTATAAAATATACTTGATGGATATTTAGGATAAAATTAGCATAATTTTTCCCCAGCTAATTACACCAAAACATCATTTACAAGTCCATTCAATAACTTTCACTTCAGATTCATGTCATTCGGTAAGGTTAATGTACTGATAAAATTTCAAATATGTTTGAAACATGTATCCCATATCATGGAAAAATAATTCTTAGAAATATATATGGTTGTTTTTTAATTTATGGAATACCCTTTGACGTATGATTAAAAAATCTAGAAATAATATAGAAACACTATGAAGAGAATTCGTCAGTTTTAAACATGGAAAAAATGACACTTTATGATTCAAGGGGGAATAATACTAAAAAAATACAAAAATGGATTGAAATTTGATCCCAAACAAATCAAGGTGGTCAATGATTTACTAGATCCCTCAACTGTTAATGGAATATGGTACTTTCTAAGCCATGCATGATTCCACTATGGCTTCGTGGAAGAATTTGTGAAAATTTTCCACACTATGAAAAAATAGTTTATAGAGTATACACCTTATGATTTCATTTAAAAGTGTCTCCAAGAGTTAATAATTTTAATGAAAATAATAGAGGCCAATATTATTATCATTCAAGTACTCTAGGGAAAAGAATTTGAGTTAATGTGTGATATAATCTACTTCATTGTAGGTGATGACTTTGGCCAGAAGAGTAGCCAAATTTATTATCCCATATATTATTACATTCACACCAATAATGACGCTATGTTAAACTATAATACCACTAAAAAATCTCACATTGATGCTATTATTACTTTTAAAAAGTTTTGATCGAACTTAGTTTTGTCAATGTTGATTGTTTTCACTGATCATGGAACCCTAAAATATTTTATGAAAAAAGTGATTTCATACCAAGACTCATAGGGAGTATTCAATTACTGTATGAATTTTATATCATGATAAAATACACCAATGATATATATAATGGTGTCACTGATCATCTATCCAGACTCCTTCTACCATTCATTAAATAGGATGATTGTATGTACATTAAGGTCTACATTCCAAATGAAACTATTTTTAGCTTAAATAAGAAGGAACTACTATAGTTTTATGACAATAAAAAATATCTCCCATGATATCCCTTTACCATGACCTCTCCTAATAAAAAAATGGAATATTTTTAGTCAATAAATCATACTACAAATAGGATGAACAATACATTTTCAGTGGAATATTGATGTCTTAATGGGACACTACTTCCTAGAAGATGAGATACCAAGTGGGATAAAAATGTTTAACATGTCACCAACTAGAGGAAATCATGGAATATAATGAATAGTAGAAAAAATCGTCAAATTTGGACTCTTTTGTACCTCAATCCGTTAATATGAAGTATATTTTTTCAATGATGTGATCTCTTCCAATGAACATGAACCACTAGGAAAAGAAATGAAATTCCCCAAAACCCAATCATGGATGTAATAATTTTAGATATGTGGGGAAAAGATTTTATGGGGAAAATCCATAATTCACCTGGAAATATATATATTCCTGTAGTAATTTACTATGAATCTAAATGGGTTGATGTTAATGTTGACACTCATGAAATGATAAAATTGGTCCCAAATTTTTTAAATAAAATTATATCTTTTATATTCGAATTTCCCTTACTTTGAATTAGTGATAGTGGAATAGATTTTAAAAATAATTATGATAAAGGACTATTGATGAAGTATGAAATATTATATAACATAACAAATCTTTACCACCCACAAACAAGTTGTAATGTACAGTTATCAAAAATGGAAATCAAACAAATCCCAGAAAATACCATGAAAGAAAATAAAAAGGACTAAAGCCTCAAGTTAAATGATGCACTTTGGGATTCTAATATGCACATAGAACCCCCATCATTATTTACCCTTCAATGTAAGGTATGAAATCCTTACCATTTATCTATATAACTATATCCTCACTCATAATGTGGAATTAAGAAGTTTAATCTAGATTTTCAAAATGATGGGGAAGCTACGATACTCTAGTTGGGTGAGTTGGAAGATAGATGAAATGATGAATATGAAAATTCCAATTTGAATAAATATAAAAACAATAAATATCCTGATCATTGCTTAATGTGATGATTTTCATATCTGGGAAGAATTTATTATTAATAAATTCACAATTAAAACTGATCCCCAGGAAGCTCTAATCCTGATTATCAGGACCCCTTCGGGTTATATAACTATTCCACTATGGGACCATCGAAATTAAAAAAGGGGGAGAAACAAAATTTTAAGAAAATATTCAATGATTTAAGATTTATTTGGAACCATTATACGAGGTGTGTGTCGTAACATTGAAATTCATCCAAGCCCCACTAAGTAAATCAATTTATGTAAAATGAAGTCTTGAAAGGAAGGAAACCCAAGATAATTCAACTTTGGATAGAATATAATATAATATAATTTGGAATGATTACTGTGCATAATAATAAATTAGAATATGTATAGGGACAAAAGGTATAAGAAATAACAAATTACAAGTCATGTAATCAACAAAAGAATGTGTACGGTTCCAGATTTTTTTTAAATTCATGAATTAAATGTCTTTTACTAAAATAACATAACGTAATTTTTTGAATTATTCATGTTTTTATCCAAGGGTTCTTAATTCTCAACACCACACCATCTCTCTAGGATCTCCCTCTGATTTTATCCATCCTCCCCCCTTTGAAAAATTCCTCTCCCTCACCTCATCCTCACCACAAACACATCCTCCCACTATATTTAAAACATCTCCCTCATCTTCATTATCTCCTCTCTATTGCAAATAAAATGATGTGCATGAAGATGAAGAGTATTCCACCCCACATATCCCACTCCCAAGCATAAGGATCCACATATATACAAGCACTGAAGAGATCAAACACCTCTATAATCTCCCATTTTGACTTCCTCAAGCTCCAGTTAGACCTCTACATCACCATTGAAAAACAAGGAATCCCACTCGATGGCCAATGGGTTGTAGGATTATTTTTAACAGTATCTACACCCCATCATGCAATTTTCCAACCACATGCACTGGGTTGTAATGGTCTATTAGTAGAAAAATCCCATGTGGACCAACCAAACATTGGATTTAGTTGTCCTCACACACTTAAAAATCAGCGAGGACATAATCCACCTCACTGAACTGCTACAAATCACTCTCATCATTGATTTTATAAAGGGGACATTCATGGAAGTATTCCTAGAGTTTTATCCACTTTAGATCTGGTCGTCGATAATGTTCACTTCCTGGTAGGTGAAAGACCACACGATCATGCCTTCATGGAGATTTTCATTAGGCTTGATCTTTATTATGTTGGATTCCCAACATCTGAGGTATTCCTGACTCTTTAGATTGATCCCTAAAAGTAAGATGTTGCCTAAATTTAGAGGGTGATTTATCAAGACACCTAGAGTTTCCATTATTCATTTATTACAAAATCCACCCAAATCCGAGGTCTCATGCTCTAGGTTATTCATCATGCATTGACTCGTCTTTCCGGATATCTTTTTATGTTTGACAAAAATATTCCCATCACCTATGTCGACCCGATGGAGTTGATCAAATTAATTCTTATTCATAATATTACATTGTTGATAAAGGATAGTGAAACTATAATTGGGTGATGATATGTGGTTAGTGTGCTGAAGGGGAACTATATGACCATGCTACTGACCCATCCCCTTCACTTTCCACCTCTAATCCCACCGCTACTGATACCACCATCACAGCGCATCCCTCTACTAACAACATTCCAGATCTCATGCCATCCCCTAATCACACCCATATAACTTCCCCATCCACCCCTCCCAACACAATTGACCGCTAGATTCCTCACAAGTATGTTATGATGAACCTTCAGCAGATATTCCAACACCATGGAATCACAATCATTACACCACCCACATTTTCCATCCCTTGATCCCTATCTTCCCATATGCCTTATCAAACACCACCAACAAAAGTCACTTCATCGTCCACCATTCTTGTTGCCACCACCACCTCAATCAACCACACACCTGAACTGATAGATCTTGCTACCTGGCATGAGTATTTGCACAGATAAATACCATAAGGGAAATAACACTACTACACCATCATATTCTGAGGTACCTTTCATCGATCCAGCAACCAAATCCAAGACTACACTATGTATTGGTACCATAACACTCCCAACGACCAAGATAGCTACCAACACCATGATACATACTAAATATGTTGATTCGTTATCCCCTTCCACAATTTATTGTATTGATCTAGTGGGACAGCTATGGGAACCCTTTGTTTGGGAGAGGAACATAGACGATCAACTTGGTGATTTTGATTAATCCTAGTATATCTTAGTCCCTCTCCCACTATTTTAATATGGCTAGGAGATAATATTTTTGTGCTATTTATAATCTATCTCACTGATGTATCATTTCACTTATTATATACATTGGATATTCCATTTTCCTCACTTTTTCTTGTATTATTTTTCATTCCATAACACTTTTATTTTAACCATGCCTTGCTCTTCTATATCTTATATAGTCATTGATTCACCTATTCGACCAAAATCTACCCTCATACTACAGATTACTTAGCAGTTAGCTAATGTCGAGCTGCAGATTGATGATCTTTCAATGGAGATCAATGCTTAGTAGTGGTTACAACCATAATAATCATAAATTCTATTTCTTCCACACCAAATTCACATTCAATACATTACTGAGGTGGTTAATCCCACCATGTTTCCTTGTGATAGGGATTACACAACCACCAATTCTTGTAGGTATAAGAACACCTTAGAGGAGATAGACGATACATGATTGATTCTTTTGTCAATCCTTCTAGCTAAAGATGCATTTTTTAGAAATTTATGAGTGGAAACCCAAATATAATTTAATTTCAGTATTTCTAGTCTTATACGTAATAATTCATTTTCATATCATCATAATTTTTTATAGAATACTCTTGATCTTCCGTGTACCCTTATATCTGCCTATATATAAGCAATTTTATAATCATATTCACTTTTTTCACCTTCCCATCACAATGCACTTATGATGTCTCAAACCTGTGAAATAATGTTTTATATAGTGCATCATATTTTTCTAACCCAATATATATGTATCCTATTATATGACAATATTCCCCATGTTCCCCATGGCATGACATTGATACAATGACATCTTGATTCCTTAAAATCCTTTTCAAAATTTACATTTCATTCTATTTATACTATTTCTATCACATATCTCCCATGATGTTTTTAGTTCATTGGAGACACTAAATCAATTTATTTCTATGGGAGTTTTTCTAGAAATTTACTATCAGTACACTTGGATTATTCCTTATTTTAATCTACCTAAGAGATATTTTTTATTGATTGTTTTATTTGAACCTGAAACTAATTGCACCCATTTAAATAAAATCCAATGTTGTGTTGTAAATTCTTGAAATACTTGTTTTTATCTTATTTATAATTTTTATAGTGATTTTTATGTTTAGTAATTTAATACAAATGTAACATTTTTGAATTTTTTTTGTTATCTTGTCACTTTATTTTTACACCCTGAGTGATTTCTAGTTTATTTTTTATACTCTTCTTCCCAAGAGGATTCATAGTATACAATTTCATTTTCTTCAATAAGATTATTTCTGGAGTGGCACATCATATATGTTATGAATTAATATATTTCATTATTTTTTTTGAGATTATTGTTGTATAAATACAATTTTAATATTATTGAGGGGAATTTTGTTGAACCACTTTTTTTGAGACCCACCTTACAATTTTCCCTCATTTATCTCATAGTTTCTATGAATAACATGTTTAGGGTACAACTATTCCCTTTTTATTATCCCATGCTACCCTGCTCTTGGTTTTATAGATGATTATACTTTGAACATGTTTAGGGGATTATTTTTCCAATGGACACATGATGTATTGTTTGACATGAATTATTGTTGAACTTTTGGAACTATAAACACAGACAATGATTTCACCAAATGCTACCAAACATGATCTAGGAACATATCCCATTCCACCAGATTCAATTTGACTAGTCATAGAGACCGAATGAAGTTACCTATCAGAAGTTATGGCCATTCGATATAAGGATGGTAAAAGTCTTCACGGAGCTCCTTCTTTGGATACATGAAGGTATTTTATTGATGGATCCATGGGTTTGATGGATCAGTAGACCATTTCGAAACCCTTTTTACTTCACAAAGCCAATTTTTTTTACAATTCTGATGATCATAGTGCATGAAGCCCCCTCTATATCCACACAAGCATCATGGATTGACGAATCCTAAAGTAAAATGAAACCCCACCCCTACGTAATGACCTCTCTCTTCATTGTGTGATTTATAGCATCACTACTCCTCAATGCCTAAAAATACCCAGATCCCCCAAATCAAATTCAAGGATATGCTTCTATTTTAGCTACTGATCTTGAATTTCACAGTGCACACGAGCACCACAGACCAAGGCGAAAATTTATTTCCCCAACCTATGGTATGGATTTATTTTTCAGTGGCATATATCCATCATGAAGGAGGCAAAACTTTCGGGTTTATCGAGGCTTCATGGAGAATTATTCCTTTGACAATCACTCTCTTATTGAGTCATGAATATATTCCAAGGAAGGGGAACCATTCCTAACGAGACCCTTTCATTAATGAAGCTCATTTCCTTCGTGAAGCTCTTATGATTTGATTATACCCTCTTGGTGATGCACCTTTCTTCACAACAATCTCTTTTATGTGGCCCTGTAGGCTTGAATATGGTGATTATGTAGTCCCTTTGGGCTTGTGAAGTCTTACCTATTTCTCATTGGAACATGTGTTTTAATGGATAATTATTTTTCATATAACCAAGCTAACATGGACCCCATGAGTGACCACTCATCCACCCACTTCCATTGGGAATTACTGAAACCTTCCCTACCACAACTGTTGGTGGGAATGAGTCATGTAATTATATTGGGTGATGATTGAGTCCTCCCAATCCAAGCTGTAGGATGTTAAACTGCTAAGCACCATTATCCTAAGCTTGTAATTTTTAAATGTTTCCTCATCCTCTACCATACACATGGGGTTCTTTGCCTTAGGAATTTTCAATGACCCCTAGTATCCATGGGAGTGATATTTTCATCACATGGAATCAGATACTCCCCTCCTAAAATAAAAATATCCAATGGGGAAAGGGAATCCATCATGGTGTTACCCCCATGACTTTCTTTTAGGAGTTAGAACATTTACTTCTCCTTGTATCCTCAAGATGAAAAGACCAGAGGTGAGATGCACACATGGGAATCTCAACAACCTATCCCAGTAGCTATAGATTTTTTCCCATGGGATGCTTTTATGCTTAAGACCCACACCATCCCTCACGGATGAATCTTTCATGACACAAACATATTCTCTAGTGATACCTCTTATCTGTCACACTGAGCATCACTCAAATGGTATTAGAGGTTAGTAGTGACCATGCAACCCAGTTTTCCTGGAATCCATAATGGATTAAGAACTATTTTAATCATACATAGGCCGCTAACCATGATTTATCCACATAAATTGAACTACATGGGCTTTTATCTTTTCTTATGCACATGGTATGGAGGAGACCTTCCATAGGCTCGAGCCTAGCACCGTGAAATCCTTGTAGGATAATTCTCAACCATATTGTACGGTGTTAAACAACATACAATATGAGATCTTTGTGGGCTTTGATCCTTGTCTTCTAAATAGGGTATATAGAAATCCTCCCCAAGGTTAAATCCCATAATCCATTCACATCATGGTATTTCCCTTGATTCATTATGTCACGATAGGGTCATGCCCCAACTCAGAGGTTACACTTCCTTCATGTCCCTATCCTTGTGCTCCATTTTCTTGAGTTTCCCTATTAGGTAACTCATCACCCCGTCCCAAAATACATGTGCACTGATTCCAATCCCCTAGGACACATATGAATCCTCCATGGAGATCAATCCTAACAACCCCTCATAATCTATCCCTTCAATTCATTCCATTTTGACACTTCCTCCATTTCGATGTTAATTATTTCCTAGACAACCACCTCTCAGTGAGATCACAACATCCAAATCGTTATTTCTTCTAGAATTATGCAATAAGATAACCATGAATAATCCCCACACAATCCATATTCATCCAACCAAGAGGGGTCCTCTTTTCAATGGAATATAGCTATCTATAATCTAACAATCACCACTTGGATCTTCAGGGGTTTTGATCCATGTCTTCTAAATAGGGTACGTAGGATGTCTACCTCATGTTCAACCCCATACAATGGTAAACCATTACATCCCCCTAAATGGGTTCCACATCCCTAATATTCCCTCTGGGTTGTTCATATCATCTTTCATGGTGTGAAGCCTTCTCTATATGAGACACACCACCCCATGGTCCACTCTCATTGGGAATTTTGATACATCCATCTAGTGTCCACATTACTAGGGTCCCCATCAATAATCCTCCATCAGTGGTGTTCAAATCAGCTTCATAGTGTGAATCCTTCTCTTCATGAGATGCACTACCTCAATTTTGTTCTCATTGGGCGTTATGATCCACATCTTCAATAAACCTTATTGATGCTCCCTCTTAGGCATCCAACACTCTGATCAATCTCAATTGGATAATTTGATAAACCATATATCATCGCCACTTAATATTAAACTCACAGCATACCCCATGTTAAACATGGGATGCATGAGGAAAAACTAATAATCCAAGCCTTTGGTAAAAGATTCCCTATTTTTGGCATGGGATGATTTATATTTCAGTTCCCTTGAGAATGCCTCTTATAAGAAAGAATATATGTGACCAATGTTTCATTATCTACACATGTCACTAATTTTCAACGTGAAATATCTATTAAAAAATGATACTACCCAGAAGAAACCCCTTGGAATGGAAACATATAAGTATCGTAATAAACCAACATCCAAAGGATGAAACAAGGAATTATTTTCATGAACCACATATTAATCTATTAGGGAGAGCCAGACTAGTTGAATGATTCTAAGGAGGAATCCACGGATGGAGAAACTGATATCCTGTCATTGTAGTTTGATCACAGAGAATATTTCTATGATGATTGATGAAATCCATCAGTATTTTCAAAAGAAGGAATGTGGGGTAACAAATATGATGCACTAGTGCGCAACAGCACGCGGAGGCAAGTGCACCCCATAGGAAAGCATCGAAAACTGAAATGGTAAAGCCAACATGAATTATTCTCCTCAACATGAGATTAGTATAATTTGAGACAATAGTTACTGATCATTTTAAAAGATCTAGTAATATAGTACTGGGTCCAACTTGTTAAATAATGGTCATGTCATGAAAATCATTAGAGATTCGGGTAGTTCATGATTGGGCATTCTGATCTATGGAATAATCAACATGTATATCTCTCCAACCATGGAATGATGAATGATTCAAGGGAATCAGGAATTTATTTTCCATTATCTATATTGTTGTATTAATGTTCCATCTTTAATATAACCAATACATAGAAAACCAATATACCCCCACCCATATATGTATGAATTGAAGGAACAAAAATGTTGCAATGTTGCACGATTCAACTTTTTCCATGAAATTATCCACAACCAAAGATACCCAGAACCCACACCCTTTCTCACCCTCTGAAATCATCTACAGGAGGTTAATGGACACCCTAAGTCATCTATATAAGATTTAGGGGGTAATACCCACGAGTGACATAGCCCACCAAGACTTGGGGGATCATGTTCCCCACTATCACCGCCACCTCAATGAGTCGTGCAGGGAGCCACTACTCCCCACTCCCACATTAAAACACTCCGGGAGCCTCTCCCCTGAGTGACCCTCTAACTCAATCCACTATGCAAATGGGGTTAGGGATATCCTTGTAATCCAGACCTTTAAAACCACTCAGTGGTAGTGATATCCTAGATTTGATTCTTTATTATATTAAAATGTTATATGGAATTATTTTGAGACAAGGCATTGAGAGGATGTGCAGTTTTGAGGCCCGGTGTTCCCTGAATAAATGTTCAAAAAATATTATAATTTAAATAGAACACATGAATGGGTTTCTTAAAAATGTGGAATAACTTTTAAATGGTTGACTGGATCAGAAATTGGAGGGTACCATTTCATTCAGAGAAGGGAGTTTACCCTAGGAGATTCCTAATATTGGTTAGCATGGGTAATCTATGAAAATTAGTTTTCATATGTAATAGGAATAAAAATATTTTAATAAAAATATTTTCATTTGACACGATGATGTTTATTTTAATTTTCATTTTAAGAAGTGTTTTAGGGTTAGGTTCATAACTCTTTAATTCCCTACAGGCTCCAGAGAGAGGAACTTCGGGGACTCTCTCGGCAACAAATGACAACGAGGTTGTGGATCAGAGATCGAAAGATGGTGTCTTTGGTGGATCTCACAATGAGATTGAATAACTGATGAAACATATTCAGAGAAATATCCAACCATGAGGTAGAAAATTTTTCCTTGATTTTCTTTCCATGCTTCTTTAATAAAAAATGAACGTCGTTAAACCAACCAACATGTTGACCCATGGTTCAATTATTCTTGTGGGATGGAATTAATTTTGGTAGATCATTGGGGGTTATTATTAAATGTTCCCTTATATTTTTTCTTCATTTCAATGAGAATGGATTGATTCTGATATGAAATAATTATGAGGTTCATTCCCCTATGTGTTTTTGACCTTTTATTACACCCATTCTTAGAATTATCTACCATTGGACCCTCATGGTCATGGATCAACTTAGTAGAAGGCTCTAAATGTGATCGGACCCCTATAGTGATGAAAAGATGAATAAGAGACCAAATAAGTGGGGAACAAAACCCATATATGACACAAGAGGGTTATTTTTAAAAAATGGAGCATTTGAGTAATATTAGAGACTCGTAAAAGCAGGGGAGCTAGCACCCGACACAGGGGGAGGACACTGGCAGTGGTGTGGTCTTGGGCAGGTGGAGTGCACGTAGATGTGGGGGGCCAACCATGTGGTACACTGTGCGACAACATGGGGACAGGAGGGGCAGACGTCCAGGTGGAACACATGTGGCGGATGAGCCGGACATCGTATATGTGGGCTAGACCAGGAGAAACAGAGTCGCACAAGGCAACCCAACTAGCCTAACAAGCCAGACCCAATGGACTAAGCCCAACAGATCATACCGGGCTGGCTCCACTGGTGAGTTGGGTTGGGTCTGGTGGGTCAAATCATGCCCGTACTGGACCCAGGTTGGATCTTTTTACTAAAATGATCATAACATTCATATAGATCCTTCATTTGATATTCCATCTGTAGCGTTGGGACCCTTGCTACATGATAGTCCTTATGATTCCAATGATGTCTCTTAGCTGAGACATATTTCCCGATAAATGGTTCATTTACACAGGCATTACCTGGGTTCAAGGGACATGGTTTCTGTGAAAACTACTCACCATGCACCCTCACATCTCTACACGTATTAATTTCCATCATCAACAGTATATTAGGAATGTTTCATTATGTTTTGTTCCCTTTATTTTTTATCTGATGGATTATCAGAATTGTTTCCTACTCACAAGAGTATGATCTCTCCAGTAGGACTTCTAGGATAGAGTTTTTGGAATCCCCCCAGAGGATCGAAGAGGATCCTCTCTTCCTTCTTTTTTCCCTATGTATATTCTTTCGTATTAATTTGACCAAATTCACTCGGAGTAAATCTTCTACTTAGTTGGTTAATCCAGATGGAGTCATTGGTATCACCCCATGGAACAAGATGTGATCCTCCTATGATATATCATATCTCTCATAAGACCATTCACTATATCTCTCTCATGATAGGTTTTGATGAAAAGTACTTCTTGAACAGACATCATCAATGCTATCTTACTCGAATTTGTGTTCTCCCAAGTGATTTCATTTTGTAATATTCGTGCTGAATCCCTAGATGTGGTATGCAGTAGTTGTCACTTACACTTGAATGTGTGATAATGTTTGATTATATCTAGACAGTCTTATTATATTATTTAGACATATACTTGTGTAGAGATGACTCTACTCTTCATTTGTGTTTTTATTTGTTGTTTCTAGGTGCCCTACTAAGTATTGATACACTCACCCCTACACGTGATTTCTCACACTTTCCATATCTTGTATAGACAAGCAACCTTTTAATGGTTTCTAGGGCATACAAAGACAAGATAGGTCATTATATGATTAGATAGACTGTTTTGTGCCTATAACTTTAGATAGTATCCCCAGTACCATACTTTTAGGTTGGGTTTTCTGCGGATGAGTCACATAAACTTTTTTAAAGATATTTGTTTTGGTGGGCTAGTATTATGGATTAGTTTACCTCACATTACATTACTTTCCTACTGTAGAGACCCGAAGCTTAACGTACAAGGACATTACATTACTTTTGCGGAATACTTATTACATAACAAAAACACACACACAAGGACCGTAATAGTTTAGTGTCTTTGGAAACTCGGAATATAATCTTCTAATCGTGGTGAACGATCTTCAACATCTCCCATAAAGATCTTCTTTTTTTACCTAAAACCTTTCTTTATATCCTGGGGAAAATAAAACATAAATGGGTGAGCTCAAATTCTCAATAAGGGTAGACAAAAGAAATATCAATCACATCATATTCATAAGAACATAACATTTTGGAAATCTTAACCTGCAAAAGAGAGCATAATTTCATAACATGGGATAAATAATAGTAGTGAAATGAAATCGCAATAATCATAAATTCAAACATGAAACTTTGTGGCATACACACATAATCATAGAGAATCATCTCTTATTAGTCAAGACTCATTTCCAAGACTATCTTAGTGGACAAAGTCCATTTCTGAACCGAGTCACCCTCATTTCAGTCCTGTTTCACTAAACCGGTATAACCTACCGTTCCAGCCATGTCTATCTCATGAGATATAAAATCTTTACCCAATGCATTGGAGGGAGATATAGGTCCCACCCATCTCATAATGATACCATTCTTATGTGTTCCACAAAATCTTAAATCATACAACATTACATAACCCATGTAATAAAAATGGGAATCGTAAACATCGTGACATCATCAAACAATTCATATAAGATAAAGGAATTCGTAAAAATAACTCCATCACAATATAATCAAATCAATGTAATAATAGGGATAAAAATAGAACCCTTTATTATCTTGGATGGAAAATAATTTTGATAAAACACTTGAACTCCATTCTTGTGGAAAATATCCTTTCTTCTTCAAAAACATTTTCCTTTCTTAACATGTCATACAATTCTAAACTAAAAGAAGTTGATTAAAAATAAACTTGAAAACTTTTAAGGTAAGATTCTTGGAAATAAGGTTTTAAAAATCCATTCATTCCGTATAAGTTTAAAGAAAACATTCTTCTCGTACTTTTGTCGGAAAAGTCAAAAAGTACCTCGTACGAAAAACGACAAAAGATTCCTTTCATATCATTTACTAAAAACTCACCAAAGGGTAAAATTGGATTTAATAAATGGTAGGTGGATGGAAACAATATTACATATTGAGGAATCATGGATGTGGATGATAAAATACACCCCAGTAAATACCAAAGTATAAACAATCTCGGATAAAAATGAGATTGTGATATTTCCCTTACCTTAGGTCCGATTTGCTTCGTAAGTGTCCGTACCTCCTGTATAATGATTTAAATAATGTCATTTACTTATTCCAAAATCATAATAATTGTTATGATATCATATATGGTTCACTTATGACTTTATATTACCCGCTCTTTTGTAAATTCCATGTTAAAGAGCGTTTTGGGTAAAATCGTCTCATTTGTTGTTCGTGTTTTAACTTGTAATTATTCATATGATTACTTAGATCATGATTACTTAATTACAGAATATAAAACATGATTTATATGTAATATATATATTCATAATATACATATATATAATAGATCGATAAATGGAAAGAAATACACCGTTCATGGAGACGGTAGGTCGTACGTACGCATGAACGCTGTTTTCGTTTCCTTATTGAGTTGAATGGAATTAATTAGATTACATACATATATACATTATTCGAGTAGCTTTATAATTTCATATATTTCATTATTATTTCTTATATATACTTTATAATTATTCTTAAATGGTTAACATGGAGAATGAATCTCATCGTTTCGTTGAGACAGTATTCCGTACGTACGCACGAGCGATGATATCATTTCCATAATTATTGAATTGAATTGGATTGGATGATACAATATATCAGAATCAGTATGATGTTCTAATAACTATGTATAGTTATTATTTACACCATTATACCCATCCATGTAAGGTGGTGGTGGAAAATAGATTACACCACGGCGTGGAGACGGTATTCCGTACGTACGCACGCGCGGTGATTTCTTTTTCCGTAGGATGGATAGATGGTGAAATAGGGTTGTTTCATACTTATAATAACATATCAGTATATTAGTTATACTGATGATATTACTTCATAATGAAACAACTAAATAAGAATAAGCGGAAGAAGAAATAAAGATGAAAGAATCGGTAACGGACATTACCTCTTCTTTGGAGTGCTTCTTTGAGACCTCCTTTTAGGGAACTAAAATAGGTATTTGAAGAAGACCAAAACCTCTAGGATGTCTATAGGGAAGTGGAGAGGATAAATCGGCACGGTTTGGCCGAGCTTGAAGGCTCAAAGTGGTGTGTGGAAGAGGGGAGGAGGTGCCCTTTTATAAGGGAGGAGAGGGGCTCCTTTGCAAAACTAAAAATATTATTTTATTATAAAGTCATATTCGGTTTTAAATAGCTCCAAATTAATTTATTTAGAATCTAAGGTGGGGATGGATCTAAATCCTCTCATCCAATAGAATTTAGACAAGTTTAGGTTCCTATTTTAACCTTATCATTTAGATTTAACATTAAGTAAAATAATTTGACTTTTACCGTGTCTTCTTGTGTTCTTATACTACGAGGTTAATAAATTTACTATATCAAGCCAAAAGAACCCCAAGTTGTTTATTATTAATATATATATCCTTATCTATGTCATTTGGCAGAACCTTAGATTTTTAGGAATAAAATAACAATTAATAATATAATATTTGTTTTAAAAACTATTTTATGTCAATTTTGACACTATTTAGTAATTTATTTTTGTGAAAATCATAACAGAATGATAAGTTATAAAAAAGTTAATTAAATCAATACGAACATGTCATATTAACCTATAAAATTAGTGGAATTCATAAAAAGACTCAAATTATATTTATTTGGGTATTTATAATATCAATTACGTCAATATTTCATTAATAAGATAATTACTGCATCATCATTGTGTCATAAATAAATAAAATTATTTAATGTCTAAAAATTATAAATAAAATACCATTATATAGGAAATCTTCTTATCTTTCTAATGAATATTTATAGTCGAATGTATCTTATGTATAACCCCATATTAAAAATAATTTACTTATTAACCGTTGATTTTAACTCTTTTAACTCTTCTTTGAATTAAATAATAATAAATGTCCTAATCTAATCCAAGTGGGCCTAAATAGTCATATTTTATTCCTAAGGTTGTTTTTGGTCGAATTACCCTTATTTAATAGAATTAGTACATGTGTTAGGGTAATAATAATATCATTTTTACCCTTAATTACCTAATATACTTTTAACAGTGGTAAAAAAAGTAAAAAGTTACTATTCACCAAAAAATATTTTCATCACATTGAACCACATTTTACTTACTGACACCAACCGTGTCTCTCGGATTTTTGAAATTGCACTCACAGAAGCGGTAAAATTATGTTTTATGAAAAATTCATTTTTTTAACTACCACTTAGTGGTTTCACTATTCATCAAAAAATGAAAGTTTCTAGAAAAATACCAAAAATTAGGTCTAAGATATATATGATAGTATAAATTCAAAAATGATGTCTATTTTACCAAATTAAAAACATATCAGTTGCATTAATTAATTTAAAAATTAATTCCCGTCGTCAAAAACAAATAGCGTGTTTTTAAGAGATATTAACTATCAAAAGATTGACACTTGTTTATAACTGGTTTAAATGTGAAATTACATCCAATGTCCAACATTGTATTAAATAATAAAAATATATTCTAAATATACTTTAAAACCACCCAAATTAATAATTTATGACTATTAATTATTTCAATTGAAAAAGTTGTTTTTAATTAAAATTTAGTAATTTCCACTATTCATCAAAATATGAAAGTTATCCGAAAATCACCAAAATTTCACCCTAAGCTAATTTCGATATTCCGAATCCAAAAATGAAGTACATTTTGAAAAAAATAAAATTTACAAAATTTCCTAAAGTGGTTATTACTATTCATAACAACTAGTTTTAATAATATTTTAATAGCATATCGTTATTTAGTGAAACTTGTTGTTGCGTACTACAAACGCTATCGAGGAAGGTCACGATTGCGTGTAATGCAAGGAAAGTCAAGGATGTGTGTTTTGAAAGATCCTTTTGGTGTAGCGTACAACACAAGACATTGATTAAACAGAATATTTTTCATAAAATCTCGGGCTGTTACATTCTACCCCCCTTAAAATGAATTTCTCCCTCGAAATTCGTCGGGGTTATAAATGGTTTACTATTCGAAAGTTTCTTTAATAGAAACCCACATCATAAAAAAGAATACCAAAACCAATCATTAAAAGAAATAGTATGAAACGTAACGGTTACCCAAATAAACTAACCATTGGGTTTCCACATAGGTGAAAATAAGGAAATGGAAGAGAAATCTAACCATCATGTTCTGATGGAGAGTGGGAGAGAACATGGATATGGAAAAGCCAACAATCACAAAGCCATAAATTTGTGACGATATAAGGTACCATCTGATTCATCAGATATAAGAGCACTAGGACAACATTTTTGGTTTTCAAGATCATTTCCCTAAAGTTGATGAAATTGGAATTAGAAGAAATACTTTCTTGATTTTGGTATAGTCTCACCATTTGTCGTTCTTTGGAAAATTTCCACTTCATCTCTGAAAGAAATGAATTTGAATTTGTCATTCGTGATGTGTTAGCAGATCATGTGATAGAACGATGGGTCATTCCATCTGTCTCAAACAAAAGGTTAGAAAAGTTATCAAAAAATACATAAGTCCATCTATAGTGATATTAAGCATATAAGGTTCCTAAAATGTACTTATACTTCATATATCATACTTCTTAATATAATAAAACTATTTTGTACTAAACAGGGACTTCTTTTAGGCCAGTGGTAGGTGATAAAGGCCAGTCACACTTCGGTTGTGGGTTCTATTCCCACAGCCTTGTCCGATGCGATGGGTTGTCGCCCGTCCTGTAGATTGTCTTTTTTTCTAAAACTACATTACTATAACATCACATAAATAATATAAAAAAATGTTCAATCCTTAAACAATACTAACTTATGGTTAACATAATCCATTCCAATCTTTAGGCTTATCTAAAATACTTCGGTCCAAGCTCATAGTATAATGAAAATGATAACTTGAAATGTCATCAACCAAGCATGTGAATACCATCATTTATCCCCCATATATCTTGTTGGTCACATTCCAATCATGTGAATACCTTAATGATGTATTCTCTTGAAAAATTAATACCCATTAAAAGTTAGTGAAAACATGAATGCTGTCAAAAGTTAACTCTTTCCACATACCAAAATCCAAAAATTCTATATACTCAATACATGATATCACTTAGTCCTTATATCAATCATGAGATCATGAATACTATCAAACATATTAGATTCTCTTTATCCCTTCATTATATGCATATCATCTGCTTTCCAAAAATATTTCAATCACTTTTCATGGTTACCGATGCCATAAAATTATTGAAAACCACAATAGACCAAAACATAAATATTTCAATACACCATAAAAGTACCTCAACAACATTATTCATGAATACCAATACATAAACACTTCAGTCCATCCACTTCATTTATTGTCCTGGAATAAGTCCTTCCTTGATTTAGAAGTAACTTTTTAGGTCAGGGAATTGTGTTGGGTAATGCCCATGTTCTCCACAAATAAGACATTGAACTCCATAACAGTCTGTCACTCTATGACCCTTTTCTCCACACAGATAACATCGGTCCCTCCATTTGAGGTATTCCTCAAGGTTCTTCTTACCTTCTTTAAAAATCTCAATCTTCCTTTCTTTATGATCATCAACATGCGAACATGCATAATAGTTTATCTTGCTCTTCTTTGATGAATTAGGCATACCACTAAATTTCACCTTGTTAATCATATAACGCGATGACTGATTTGGCATAATCACAAGATCTTTCACTCTAGGAATTACACAATTTTGTTGCTCATAGTCACCAATTTTTCCATTGGATTCAATGTTAACTGAATTCCTTCTGGTTCCCTCCATTTACTAAAACAAAAAAAGAATTTTGTGAGAGGAAAAAATCATGCTAGAGAAAACAACATAGTAAAGGGGGAGTATCCTAAATATCTAACATCTTAGGTTAAATTCTATGATCATTACCATAGTTCTAGGATGTATACTTATCCTTAAGAACATCCCTAGACATACCTTAGAAATATCTCTAGAGATCTCACTAACATATTTGCAACCTAGTTTCCAAAGGTTGACTAAACCTTTCCTCTGATACCAACTGTAGAGACCCGAAGCTTAACGTACAAGGAAATTACATTACTTTTGCGGAATACTTATTACATAACAAAAACACACACAAAACGACTGTAATAGTTTAGTGTCTTTGGAAACTTGGAATATAATCTTCTAATCATGGTGAAAGATCTTCAACATCTCCCGTAAAGATCTTCTTTTTTTTACCTAAAACCTTTCTTTACATCCTGGGGAAAAGAAAACATAAAAGGGTGAGCTCAAATTCTCATTAAGGGTAAACAAAAGAAATATCAATCACATCATATTCATAAGAACATAACATTTTGGAAATCTTAACCTGTAAAAGAGAGCATAATTTCATAAAATGGGATAAATAATAGTAGTGAAATGAAATCCCAATAATCAGAACTTCAAACATGAAACTTTGTGGAATACACACATAATCATAGATAATCATATCTTATTAGTCAAGAATCATTGCCAATACAATCTTAGTGGACAATGTCCATTTCTGAACTGAGTCACCCTCGTTTCAGTCCTGTTTCACTGAACCGGTATAACCTACCGTTCCAGCCATGTCTATCTCATGAGATATAAAATCTTTACCCAATGCATTAGAGGGAGATATAGGTCCCACCCATCTCATAATTATACCATTATTATGTGTGACACAAAATCTTAAATCATACATCATTGCATAACCCATGTAATAAAAATGAGAATCTTAAACATCATGACATCATCAAACAATTCATATAAGATAAAGGAATTCGTAAAAATAACTCCATCACAACATAATCAAATCAATGTAATAATAGGGATAAAAACAGAACCCTTTATTATCTTGGATGGAAAATAACTTTGATAAAACACTTGAACTCCATTTTTGAGGAAAATATCCTTTCTTCTTCAAAAAAAATTTCCTTTCTTAACATGTCATACAATTATAAACTAAAAGAAGTTGATTAAAAATAAAATTGAAAACTATTAAGGTAAGCTTCTTGGAAATAATGTTTTAAAAATACATTCATGCCGTATAAGTTTAAAGAAAACATTCTTCTCGTACTTTTGTCGGAAAAGTCAAAAAGTACCTCGTACAAAAAACGACAAAAGATTCATTTCATATCTATTAATAAAAAATCACCAAAGGGTAAAATTGGATTTAAACAATGGTAGGTGGATGGTAACAATATTACATATTTAGTAATCATGGATGTGGATGATAAAATACACCCCAGTAAATACCAAAGTATAAACAATCTCGGATAAAAATGAGACTGTGATATTTCCCTTACCTTAGGTCCGATTTGCTTCGTAAGTGTCCGAACCACATGTATAATGATTTAAATAATGTCATTGACTTATTCTAGAATCATAATCATTGTTATGATATCATATATGGTTCACTTATGACTTTATATTACCCGTTCTTTTTTAAATTCCATGTTAAAGAGCGTTTTGGGTAAAATCATCTCATTTGTTGTTCGTGTTTTAACTTGTAATTATTCATATGATTACATAGATCATGATTACTTAATTCCAGAATATAAAACATTATTTATATATAATATATATATTAATAATATACATATATATAATAGATCGATAAATGGAATGAAATACACCGTTCATGGAGACGGTAGGCCGTACGTACGCATGAACGCTCTTTTCGTTTCCTTATTTAGTTGAATGGAATTAAGTAGATGACATACATATATACAAAAATATAGTAGCTTTATAATGTCATATATTTCATTATTATTGTTTATATATACTTTATAATCATTCTTAAATGGTTAACATGGAGAATGAATCTCACCGCGTCGTGGAGACGGTATTCCATACGTACGCATGAGCGAAGATATCGTTTCCATAATTATTGAATTGAATTGGAGTGGATGATACAATATATCAGAATCAGTATGATTTTCTAATAACTATGTATAGTTATTATTTAAATCATTATACCCATCCATGTAAGGTGGTGGTGGAAAATAGATTACACAACGGCGTGGAGACGGTATTCCGTACGTACACACGCGCGGTGATTTCTTTTTCCGTATGATGGATAGATGGTGAAATAGGGTTGTTTCATACTTATAATAACATATCAGTATATGAGTGATACTTATGTTATTACTTCATATTGAAACAACTAAAGAAGAAGATGTGGAAGAAGAAATAAAGATGAAAGAATCGGTAACAGACATTACCTCTTCTTTGGAGTACTTCTTTGAGACCTCCTTTTAGGGCACTAAAATAGGTATTTGAAGAAGACCAGAACCTCTAGGATGTCTCTAGGGAAGTGGAGAGGAGAAATCGGCACGGGTTGGCGGAGCATGAAGGCTCAAAGTGGTGTGAGGAAGAGGGGGATGAGGTGCCCTTTTATAAGGGAGGAGAGGGGCTCCTTTGGAAAACCAAATATATAATATTATTATAAAGTCATATTCGGTTTTAAATAGCTCCAAATTAATTTATTTCTAAGCTAAGGTGGGGATGGATCTAAATCCTCTCATCCAATAGAATTTAGACAAGGTTAGGTTCCTATTTTAACCTTATCATTTAGATTTAACATTAAGTAAAATAATTTGACTTTTACCGTGTCTTCTTGTGTTCTTATACTATAAGGTTAATAATTTTACTATATCAAGCCAAAAGAACCCCCAAGTTGTTTATTATTAATATATATAACCTTATATAAGTCATTTGGCAGAACCTTAGATTTTTAGGAATAAAATAACAATTAATAATATAATATTTGTTTTAAAAACTATTTTATGTCAATGTTGACACTATTTAGTAATTTATTTTTGTGAAAATCATAACAGAATGATAAGTTCGAAAAAAGTTAATTAAATTAATACCAAAATGTCATATTAAGCTAGAAAATTAGTGGAATTCATAAAAAGTCTCAAATTATATTTATTTGGGTATTTATAACATCAATTATGTCAATATTTCATTAATAAGATAATTACTGCATCTTCGTTGTGTCATAAATAAATTAAATTATTTAATGTCTCAAAATTACAAATAAAATACCATTATGTAGGAAATCTTCTTATCTTTCGAATGAATATTTATAGTCGAATGTATCTTATGTATAACCCCATATTAAAAATAATTTACATATTAAACTTTGATTTTAACTCTTTTAACTCTTCTTTGAATTAAATAATAATAAATGTCCTAATTTAATCCAAGTGGGCCTAAATGGTCATATTTTATTCCTAAGGTTGTTTTTGGTCGAATTACACTTATCCAATAGAATTAGGACATGTGTTAGGGTAATAATAATATCATTTTTACCCTTAATTACCCTATTTACTTTTAACAGTGGTAAAAAAAGTAAAAAAATACTATTCATCAAAAATTATTTTCATCTCATTGAACCACATTTTACTTACTGACATCAACCGTGTCTCTAGGATTTTTGAAATTCCACTCACAGAAGCGGTAAAATTATGTTTTATGAAAAATTCATTTTTTTAAACTACCACTTAGTGGTTTCACTATTCATCAAAAAATGAAAGTTTCTAGAAAAATACCAAAAATTAGGCCTACGCTATATTTGATAGTATAAATTCAAAAATGATGTCTATTTGACCAAATTAAAAACATATCAGTTGCATTAATTAATTTAAAAATTAATTCTCGTCGTCAAAACAAATAGCGTGTTTTTAAGAGATAATAACTATCAAAAGATTGACACTTGTTTATAACTGGTTTAAATGTAAAATTACATCCAATGACCAAAATTGTATTAAATTATAAAAATATATTCTAAATATACTTTAAAACCACTCAAATTAACAATTTATCACTATTAATTATTTCGATTGAAAAAGTTGTTTTTAATTAAAATTTAGTAATTTCCACTATTCATCAAAATATGAAAGTTATCCGAAAATCACCAAAATTTCACCCTAAGCTAATTTCGATATTCCGAATCCAAAAATGAAGTCCATTTTGAAAAAAAATAAAATTTACATTATTTCAAAAATTGGTTATTACTATTCATAACGGCTAGTTTTAATAATATTTTAATAGCATATCATTGTTTAGCGAAACATGGTGTTGCGTACTACACACGCTATCGAGGAAGGCCGCGATTGCGGGTAATGAAAGGCAAGTCAAGGATGCGTGTTGTGCAAGATCCTTTTGGTGTAGCGTACAACACAAGACATTGATTAAAAAGAATATTTTTCATAAAATCTCGGGCTGTTACACCTATCATACTCTCATTGTGTTATACTGTTTTGTAGGCATTTTTTATTATTGGTTTTTACTTTTCAGCTTTGTGGGATTAGAGATGAGTGTGTGTGTAATGTACTAACCCAACGCCTTCTATGTCAGTGATATGACTACCCGGTGCTAGTAACATGCCCCTGGCCTATTAAATGAGAGCTTGGGGAGTCACTGCACATGCCCCACTAAGATAGGTCTTGATGGAGTGGTATCATAGGAAATCAGATCTAACATAGGACTGAGAGTCTATGATATTGGTTTAGGAGAAAAATTAAGTGTTTTGAGTAAGGATTTCAGGCTAGGGACTCAAGTGATGGTGCGTCGAACAACGTATCCATACACAAGGACTCTGATGACCTATTTTTCGACTTGGTACACGAGAACACTAGTATAATGGAAAATAATTGTACATGAATCAAATACGAAGGAGTTGTACTTACCATGATCTTCATGAGTCTTCTATCCAGATATACCCATTGACCATGGTACATTTGGTTTCCATACAAGCTCCCTCCGTGACACATACCAGGTTGGATTTAGCAGCTAGATAATGAGAATGACAACCCCTTGAAGAGGATTCAGTACATGGACCGGTTTACCTAATTTTACCTCTAGGTGGTGAACTAGTTGTACAACCACCTGTGGAGATACCTGTGGTACCTGTAGTACCAGCAGATGGGGAGAACATGCGAAGTGTGTTTCATGAGTTTCAAAGACAGTGACCCTCAGGTTTTGAGGTCAGACCAACCCATAGGTAGATGAGGACTGGTTTGAGGTGGTGACACGAGTTTTTCATATAGTCAAGACACTAGTAGATCAGATGGTGGTCCTGGAATCATGCCTTTAGTAATGCACAATAGGGCGATGATGGGGTTTGGATACCCATACTCAGGATAAGGTGACCCTCTCATGGGAGGAGTTTGCGAGCCTCTTCAAAAATGAGTTTTTTCCAATTACACTAAGATATTTTCATATACAAGAAGCTTTTTTAGCTTCAAAAGTGCAGTATTATAGTATCTGATTATTCATCATGGTTCACCAATCATTCCATGTACTCAATGGATATGGTCAGGTATCAGTACATCAGAGATCAGACCTTTGAGTGAAGTTTGAGTAGAGACATCAAATCTAGAATTATCCCTCAATAACTTTATATTTATGCTGGGGTGATTGAGCATGATATGGTGGTCGAGAGCTTCCAAGATCAGTAGAGATATCCTATGACAGTTCGTAGTGGACATGTAGGTTGAGATATCCCAGCAGCAGGGAGATGACATTAGTTTTTGGGATCCAAACATGGTATACATTTCAAGAGGAGTTCCCAAGACATATGATCTACTATTTAGGGTTTCTAGGGTGGATCCAGTCAGAATAGAGTAAATAAAAAGTGAGTTATTGTCATCTTCATGTTTTTAAGTGAGATTTTTAAAAACCAGTTCTTTATGAAATTGTGATACTCATTGAATATATTAACTATTTATTTTAATATTATAGTGGGGTTTTAATGATGGTTTTGAGTGATGGATATGTCATCGAAGAAAATTGGGCCATGTGTTCTGATTATTTCAACATAAGCTCATTTGTCATTACGGAGTAGAACGTATTGAATTGACCATGGATTAGTGACTGGAGATGGTGGGGTTTTTAAACAGAATATTTGATGATCCTTTTTTGGGATGAGTGGTAATATAGTGGGGATATTATAATAATCAATTTTTAAATGGGTTATAAAAGTATGGGATAAATTTAAACTTTTATGTCGGTGAATGGTTTGTTTTGAGAACTAAGATTCATGAAAAAGGTTCTGAGTGTTTTAACATCCATATATGGTGCTATTGGACAATTTTTGTGGTGTGGAGATTTATGGGGATCTAGTGAACATTGGAAAAGTTTCTAGTGGATCAGAATATTGAAAAATATAACAAAATTCCTTTCACAGTGTGAAGAATGTATTCACTCTATGAAAATATTCACGTGATCCTATTAAGATTCAAAAGGGGATTCAACCATGTGAAAATGGCATTGCCTAAATGTTTATGAAATGGCACATATTTTCCTTCCATTATATTTTCCATGATTTTTAAATTGCTAAAATAGATATTGACACCCTATTCTAAGGAGTATCACACACAGTGTGGGCTTCATCCGAACCTCCCCTCCCTCTTGTGTTTACAATTCATGGGGATTTTGGGAATGATTGGATGGAATTTTTACATATGTTATTCATCAACCTAAATTATGTTTTATTCTTCAAATTTTCCCATATCATTTCCCATGTTTTTAGGGTATTTTATGATTTATACTAGAGATGGGTGGAAATCACCCTGATCGATTGTGGTCAAATGTAAACAATCTAGAGGATCTCAAGTAATGAGAACTATCTATCTCCATCCATAAAATCATCAAATTCACATCAAACTATATACTTATATGAGGTTCTCCAGATATGTAAAATTATGTTAATGATGGAAATGGTTCTGGTGGTTAGGTTTCTAGATCGGGTAAGTGTTAGGGGTCTGTGGTGGACCCACTTAATCTTTTTTCTTCAGTTTTGATTTGATATGCTGATTTGGTAAGATTTTGACATGTCATTCCATATTTTGTGAATTTTTTTTTGGTTCATTAAATACAACCATCTTATGATTATTAATTTTTTAATTTATGGCATGAGATAGGTACATGGTTAGTGATGAGGGTTTTGGTGGTCATGGTTATTACTCGGTAGACCATAAAAACTACTACCATCCTTTGGAAAATAAGCGGGAAAAGACTCAAATTGGAGGCAGGTTGTCCTTGGAAGGTTCTCTATAGTATTATTAATGTTTTCATTGTGTATGGATAGGTGGTGAGGCCACTGAGGTGGAATCTAAGATAAAATTAATAATGAAATATTTTATTTAATTAGAAGATGTAATCTAAATAGAAATCCGCTTTTTGAAAAAAAATTCCTCAATTATGTTGCTCAAGATTTCAAAAAATATTCTGGACATTAGGACTCAATGTTTTTCCTTAACTGCTGATGGATGAGGCCACGACCGTCATAAGGTGTCTCATGATGTACGGACCCTAAAGTGGGAATAATTGATGATATTTAGTGACCCTTGGATAGTTTTCATAGTAATAGAACCCCTTAGAGAACATTGCAAATAATATAGTAATGTGTAGGGATGAATTGACCAAGGGATATACCTGTGAGAATAGGAGATACCCTTGAAGCTTCTAGAATTTGAGAAGACCATTGGGTGTTATTTACCTCTAATACATAGAGATATTGGAGGGGTGAATCTTGGAGAAACAAATGGATATGTTGGGAATTAAATAAAACCAATATGATTTGGATAGAAATTTGGCTTGATTCCATCACCCATTTAATGGGGGTTGATGTAAGGAATTAGTTAATACCAATGTACCCTTATTAGGTGTTTAGGATATTATGAGAATTAGGGGACACCAGTGGGTTCTGTAATGTAGGTTGACCTTTTTGAGAGTCTGCTAATTTTTTTCTATTGAACATGGATATAATTTCCCATGGTTGATTTGGATTTAATTTTTTATTATTATTGTTTATGTTTATTAAATGTGAAAATCAGTGGGGAGGTATTTTATTTTTCATGTAAAATTAAAATGAGGTGATGAATAATTTTTTCTACTGGATATGAAAATACTCATAAGGGAGGTTCATGTTACTATTGGGCTTAATCCCCTAGCTCTAAACACTCCCATAGAGGATGACCATGTTACTATAGGGATTATTGACCGAGATGAACAACTCGCATACGGGAGGTACGCGTTACTATTAACTTTATTCTGACAGCATAGAAAAATATGGTAGAGGAGGTTTGTGATATTATTTGTGGGGATACCATGAAAATTGAGACAATCTTAATCTTGTGTTCTCATATTTATACTTCTATGAGAAGTCCCCTAGTCTGTGATACTGATATGTATTCTAGGTATAACTAGGTCTCTTATATTAGGATGTATGCTCATTGGGATATTCTTAGAGACACATTGACACTGGATGAAGTAGGTGGGATTGATCGGGGTCAAGGACATACGGATTGACATTGACTAGGTAGTTAGTACTTATGTTGGGATGGTTCATGTGATGTTTTTTGAGACATTTTAGAATTTATATGAATCCATTATTGGTGGTTGTTATACATATATTTTTCATTATATTATTTACTAGTAATTGTTGAGCACATTACATCCACATATCGCTATATGGTATGTTATATATGAAACTATGTTGATGGTTCCCTACTTGGTTTTGTACTCACACTCTTCTTCGGTGATCACTACACCTAGGTACATGATTAGTCTCTCATTTGACTACAAACATAGTTTGGGCTACGGACATGTATGTTATAATTGAGAGAGAAAACTTGATGTCTCGAGGTTCTTTAGAGGTATTTCTTAGTGTTACAGTAGAGCCCTCGTCTTTTATTTCCTTTTTATTTTATATATATGAAATGATCCCAATTGGATATAGGTATTAAATTGTTATAGGTATGTATTTATTCATTTATTGTTACTTATTCTCACTACATGTTTTTATCCATAATATGATTTAATTAATGATTATAATGCTTAGTTATTTTATATGTTATTATGGTCCGTGATACAAGGGGCATAATCTTTTCCCAATACCACGCTAGACTCTATCGAGTTGTTTGAATCATCTGGTGTATGAGGAGGCACACCTTAGGTACAATATAGAACATTAATATGAGCCCCAATTTGTGGCTCAAGGTGGAAGTACATTACAGTGATGATGACATTTGAAATAAATTGGAAGGTTTTGAGATCAAGAGTTTTCTAGGATAATATATATATTATAATTTTCTTACCTAGAATTCCCAATGTCTGAATGTCTGCAGATATATTTTACTCAAAAGGGGTCAGATTATTTTGGGTTGACAAATTCCAAATGTCTTTTAGGGAGTTAAAAATTAATATTCAAGTCATCTCTTGTTGTCATTATTTTTTATTTGGGTTTAATATATTCTAGTTATTTTGATATATCATTTCTGGGATCGGGGTGTTTGTTAGTATATGGTTACCTTGCTTTAGATTATGGAACTCTTAAGTTCAACTATCATGAGAAGAATTTTTCCACCCATGACTTAATGATTAGAATATTTATTCTTGATTTGATGACATGGAACCATTATCTATTTGGGAAAAGGCATACTATTATTATAGATAAAAAAATTAGGATCATTTCCTCTTGGAAGGATGTAAATATCAGGTGGAGGCACTAGTTTGAGTATTTATATAATCTTGATTTTGATACAACCTATATTGCTGGAAAAAGGAATGTAGTGTCCAATTCATGGATTTGGTAGCTACTAACTAAATTGGTAAATGAATATGAATAAGTGTGATATTTTATGATATTATTCCATTATTTTCATAAAAATATGGTAGAGGATGATGAATGAGTGATTTTTACTTGTGTATAATTAACAACCAACTTTGATGATCCAATTTATCTTGAGTATGAATATAATCCCAACTATTAGCTGATTAGTGTAATTATAATTAGTGGGTTTCCCTAGATTAATTGGTCTCAATATACTAATTATTTCCATATATTTCATTAATTGGTTAGTGGTTCTATTGACCTCAAGGCTAGAAGTTATGGTAGGAGATCACCATTCTAGATGGAATCTATACCTCGAGGATACCAAAATTTATTATTATCATAAATTCTCGTATTGATGTCCTAGGGTAAATTAGGTGGTAGTCATTTTTTTTATCTTGATTCCATTACTGGAATAGAATGACATTACAACACTAGAAGCCAACATTTTTATTCTGCCTCAACCCATTCTGGTATGGAAGTTGGGGAATACTTCAATAAACTTCTTTATTATATTTCCATCATCTAGTAGTGGTGTGAATTGGATAAGTGCTATTATCATACAATTGATGAAATCATCCCATTATATTCCTATTATTGTTTTTATGCAGGTGGAATATGTTGGATACCTATATTTCTAATATATTATGAATCTTTAAAAAATTACATTGATGATTGTTTCTAAAAAAGAACCACGTCATACTTTGAATTTCTAAATGGGTTTTCCAGAAGTATTGGGTTATAAACTGAAATAGAGCATGACCTATCATCTATAGATGGATGGATAGATAGGGAGGGATATTCAAATTCTTGAAGATATTCTCTTGGATTTTGTGACTGATTTGGGAAATTTTTTGGGAGAATAATGTTTCATTGGATGATTTTTTCTAAAACAATGTTACTAAGACTCAATAAATATGGATCCCTTTGAATCATTATATAGATGACCATGATGATCATCTCTTTTTCTAGATAGTGTTTTGTGTGACTTCCTTTCTGGGACCAATCATAATTTAGGATATTATAGTGAACCTCACTTTTCATAGATTAAAATTATTTATTGTTTGGGAATACTTACAATAATATGAAAACTAATGCCCAATGACCATATTAGTGTACTTATATTGGAAATATAATAACATAAAAACCATCACGTATGTTAGCTATATTATCTCCCACTATGTTCTTCATGAAAAAAAACTTATTATAGACATCATACATAATAAATATCTTCATAACCTAGGAAAATAAACATAAAAAGGGGTGATATAAGATTCTATGTAAGGGTGGGGGCATGAAATAATAACAATGGGAGTAATGGTATGAGAACATGATCATAACGTTGGAAGATCATAGCCTGAATATCATATGATCATAAACATGACTCATGACATAAACATTTTAAGTTCATAAGAAATGAATAATAAGTAAATAATGGACATAATATGTGCAAGCATAAAATAGGAGTAAAACCTAGAATTGTGGAAAACACATAAGCATATAATATGATTTAAATATTATCCAAGGAATCACTTCCAATACCTTCTAGTTAGCATGGGTTCACTACCAACACCCACTTGGTAGTAACAGTTCACTCTCATGGCCTTAATAGTAGGATTTTTTAACTCCTCATACCATCTAGGTAGTCATGGTTCACTCCCAAGGGCATCTTAGCCGCCAAGGTTCATTCACAAGACCATGTTTTTCTATCTCAGGAGATCTAAATATTAGCCAATTCATTGGAGAGAGATTTATGTCCCAACAATCTCATAATGAGATCATATATACATGTGATAAAAATCATAAAAAATCATATCATAACCCATGAAATTAAATAGGTTTTATAAACATGTAATCATATCTTATCCTTTGAAAAAAGGAATATATTAGAATCATTTCATCAAAGACTAACCTGTGAAAGAACGATTGTTTCATAACCATATAAACCATTAAACATAAATGTGTCTCATTAACATATAACCCATGAAAGTGAAAAGAAATTGATAAACATCATTCCATCAAAACATTAATATTTCCATGAAATAATATGAATTGATACATTGAATAATTTCCCCATTATAGCATTAGTAATAGTAACAAATATCATATTACATGAGAAATAATTATAAAATATAATTTAGAAAAACTACTTTAGGAAAAAATAGTAAATTTTTTAGAGAAAATATATTTAAAAAACACTGTGTATATCCATTTTCTTGAAAAAATCATTTTAAAACATAGAATTAACTCTTGAAAATATTTTTGAATACTTTTTACCTTTAAGAAATATAAAATAATGATTGGAAATATTGTGAAAAACGTTTTTCTTGAAAAATTATAAAATAATCCTGAAAACATTTTAATATCATTTAAAAAAAACCTTTAATATTTATTGGCATGGCTCAAATTTTTTTAATCTATTTCATTTAAAATATATGGAAAATGTATACTGAAATCGTGATTTTTTTAAATCCATTTCTTTTAAAATAATTTGAAAACATATAATAAAAGCATGAAATAATTTATAAATCCAATTCGTTGAATTTAATTTGAAAACTTATAATGAAATATTGAAAATATTTTTTAAAAAATTTCGCTTAAAATTCTTTGAAATCATATCAATAATGCATAGAAGAATTTTGGAAACCTTGTTATCAATATAGTATTGAATGAGCATATATTTATGGTAATTGAGAGAGTAATGTTTAGATTTATTAATAACTAATTCTTAACTATATTAATTACAAAATAGTTTAAAATGGAACCAATAAATTAATAAATCAATATTAAATAGGGGAAAAGAAAATTCATTTATGTTCATGGGAGATGGATCAAAATATTTAATTAGAGGAATAATAAACATAACTAATCTTGAAAGGCGGTGATATTATTTCAATAAAATGTTAACTCATTGTAATTTTGAACCATAATACCCATGTAATAAAATAAAATTAAATGAATCTGAATATATCATTAAAATAAAGAGATTCTTGATATAACATTTCAATGGAAGTATATACACCTAAAATAAAAATATAGGTGGAAAATTGAATCCAAATTCATTTATTGATTTGGTAAATTTTGAAACACAAATAAAATGAAATAAATATCATATAATATATAGGTAAATACCAAAAAATATAATTATAGGAATCATGGAAAACATCCATGGGAATTATACACAACGCACAAAAGGAATGGGTGGTGAATAAAGCATGTATCTCATGGAAATAAATAGTGAGATGAAATTGTCTTACCTCGAATCTGTTAGTACTCATTCAAACCTCCTGTATAATGAATATAAATTTATTATAAATCTATAATACAACTATATTATTAAATCTAAATCCTTATGTGGTTATATTATGAATTTATATTACCCTCTTGTTAACAATTCTTGGTTAAGGTTTAACTTGAGGAAATATTTTTCTTGTTCTTTGTGTGTGTCTAAATTTGTTATATCTATGGTCCAAATGATTATATAATAATTTATAGAATCTACATAATGTTATTAATATAATGTATATTTATTATCAGTGTGTTGTAATAATATTTATAATATATATGTATAAAATGGAATAAACTGGTTATGGAGACGGTAGACTGTACGTACGCACGAATGTTGTTTCTGTTTTTATTATCATATTAAAAGAAAGAAGGTTAATGAAATATTAATATATATATATATATATATATATATATATATATATATATATAAAATTATTCCAATATAAATATTATATAATATATATCATATAATATTCCTAAAATTGTCCTTAATTCATTTTATGTATTGTGTGAATGAATCACATCACAATGAGGGGGCGGTAGTCCGCACCTCCTCAAATAAAATTATCATATTTACAACAAATGGAATATATAAAGATATTTATTGTAAATTAATTTAAGAATATTACAAAAATAATAAATATAACATATAATAAATATAAATACGGAGTCCATAATAATTTATACCATGATAGGTGGAACGGAAAAATGAATAATCCTTGTTTTCTAAGGCAGTAGTTCGCCCTACACATAAATAGTTATTTATTACCCATTAGATGAAGGTGTGTGTAAGGATTTGTTGAAATATTTGCACAAAAGCATAATAGTATATTTATGATAGCAGTTTTAGAAATCAATAATGGAATAAATATACTGGAGGGTTATAGAATGAAAATAAAAGAAAGTAGCATGAGAGAAGACGTTAGCTCTTAATCGGGTAACTCATTTTGGATTACACCAAAAGGCTTTCATGGATTGAATTGTTCCAAAATATAGTATTATAGGTGTAATGGATGGATTTTGGAAAGTTTATTGGGATGATCTTGGTATAAAATAAGTGGTTTTACAGGTTTTATGAAGAGGGAGATGTGGTGACCTTTTAGATGGAACAGAATGGACACACTTTAAATTTTTGAAAAGACGTTAGGTGTTCCCATGTTTATACCTAGGATGAGTACAATGAAACCTATAAAAATATATAATGAAAGGATACTGGATGAATAATGGCCAGATAATGAGTTATGGATAAGTTTCAAGTTCATTTTAGGTCATAAATTTATGTTTTAGTACATTGTTAACCAAATTTTTCACTTAATTGTTGTAATTAATTTTAATTACATTCACTATTATTGTTTATCAAAAGATAAATTTAAATTATTATAAATTATAAATTTTACTGATTTTTAATATGGAAACTTTTATTCGTATTTATTATCATAGAAGAGGAATAATTTAATTTATAAATAATCCCACTGATGAGAAGACACTGTAGGTTTTTAATGTAAAAACGTCCAAAATATTGAAGAGTTTTTATACAAATTTTCAATGTTAAATTTGTTCAAATTTCATAAATTGGATTAATTCGAAAAAATAATATCTGATTAATATTTTATGTAAATTTAAAATATAACTTAACTTTATAAATTAATTAGATGAAATAGTAGTTTTGAATTAAAATTCTGAATTTTTATGTATTTATTAAAAAAATGAAACCATATAGAAAAATGCAAGAAATTTATCCTAACCTAATTTTTATATTAATCATTAAAATATGATGATTATTTTGAAATAATAAATCTATTAAAGTTCAAAAAAAGTATTTTAAAAGGTTTCTCCATTAATAGTCCGTAAAACTATCTTTATAAAAATATTGTGTTTTGAGAATAAAATTAGGTTTGTTTTTATCTTATATCTATAAAATATATTTTATTATTATAAAAAATATTTGTTTTAATATATAGAATATAATTTGGATTAAAATCGTTCACTATTAATAATTAATTTAACTTATTAATATAAATTATTTTTTTCAAATATATATAGACTTTCTTAAAATCAGTCCCTTTATATTCCTTTGAGTATTATATTCTTTTCTAATTAATAGGTAACCAGTGGATTAATATATATATATATATATTAATTAGCTAGTTTATCCTAAAATATTCAACTTAATGTTCATTTCATATCCTATTAAATAATAATATTTTAATAATGAATTATTTTTTGGTAACACTGGTTCTTGTCTGTTATGAAAGCCAGTGAGGAAAGTCAGTCTTGTGTGTATTGTTAGATAACTTCAGTGTTCCATGTAGAGAAAGCGAAAATTTATATTTTGTTTAGTTTGTAATTAACTTCATGTGGCATGTAATGCAAACGATACATAGTTCTTCAATATAAAATAAACTATTTTCAGGGTTGTGTGGAATAAAAATATTAGAAAGATTAAATTAATTCAAAAAGTAATAATTCAAAATATCTCAGGGTGTTACATTATACCCCCATTTATAAAAAATTCTCCCATGATATTCTTATTGGTCATCAATGGTTCAATATTTCAATGTTTCTTTCATAGAAACACACATCATGAAACTGAATCCTACAACATCCATTAAAATGGGAATTTTGGATACATAACAGTTATCCAAAGTAATATAAAACTAGGTTTCCACATGGGAGTAAACAGGTTGGGAGTGAATATTGGACTTAGAGGAAGTACCTATATATTTATAGGGAATTAATGAGTTAATAAATAAAAAATTAATGAATGATCAAACAAAAGTTTAGGTCCTCAAAGTACTATGTCTATGATGATTTATAATGTCATTGATTCAATTAAAATTAATGCATTAGGACAATTTTTTTATCATTATCCTTTATGTTATCAATTATTTTATTAACCATGAAGATAATGAAATATACTTACATGATATATTTCTATAACCCAAAATTCATCCTATGGTTGTTATTTTATCAATTTCTAATTCATCAATTACTTCATGAAATGGATGTCTAGAAATTTATTTTCATGCCCATAGCACAAATTTAATCTAGTAGTGGTATTAATGCACATAAAAGAATTCAAATTATAACTATCTATTTAGAAAAATTGTTAAAAATCATTATGGTTTATACATACATTACTAAACCTAAAAATTACCACTACCGTTTCGTCATAAATAACTATTCTTCAAAAATAATTATACATTAAGTAGGACATTGTGTAGGCCAGTGATAGGTGTGAAACCCTTATTGTCATTTGTTCATGGGTTCAAGACTCATACCCTTTCCGGACATGATTCTTCATTACCCGACATACATGATGTCCATTTATAAGACCAAAATAATGTAATTTCAAAAATAAATATGATTGGAATCCTGGAAATAAGGTTAATCACTAAATCTCATTTTAACCATATTTTTAAATATATTTTCAATAAAAAAAATTCATCCTCTTAATTTTATCAAAAAAATTTCATGAATGGTTAAAATTATAAACCTTATGAAATATGAAAGTCTAATCTTTATAAATCATATATTAAAATCAATATAACATTGATCCCTTATATATTGAAAAGTATCTGTTGGTTTTTACATTACAAACATTTGAATACCCTCATAATATATTCTATTAAAACATTTTAATAACCAGAATTACCATAAATGTATCTGTAAAATATGAATGATTTTTTATTCCATATATTAATTAATATATACAATAAATCTCATAAGTTGTAAAATTCATCTATGATAGCACAAACTACTTGTCAACAAGACCTTAATGACTTTCATGGTAATCAGTGCCATCTAATTTTCATATATCGAACATATCCTTATCAAAAAAATATTATTGTTACATAAGGAAGATATGATGGGTTATATTTCCCTAAAATCATGTGGTTTTCATGTTCATCCCATTACCATGAAATAACTTTTCTAGTCTGTCAGAAATATTCAACATAATCAATTAAATTCATAGAAAAACAATTGGACCATCATTGTTTATTTATCCATTTATATAACATAATTATTCAATCCTAAATATATAAAAGTTTTTATCATTAAACTTCATCCATAATACATAAGAAGATTACATCATCGAATCACATAATACCTATTTCCTTTCACATTTCATATATTGTATCATCATCATCTAATATATAACTATTACTCGCACCACATTGCTGATTCTGTACCACATAAAAGTATCTTTCTCTAGTGGATTTTGTTGAACTGTATTATATCTGTACCATACCAAGGTTGTAGCTACTCTTGTTGAGTAGTGATCCTTTTAAATCTATTGTTCCTCTAGATGTGTGTTTTGATTGTGTTCAGTAGGGAAAGAATGATTTAACAAGAGGTAAAGGTTGTTTCAAAAATTAAGAAACATAAAAGAAAAGGATATCAATGATTTTCCCCTCCCACTCTCAGTGATACTTGGAACCTAACTAGGAAACTTCAATTGGTATCATGGGTATAGGTTTCCTTCATTGGTGTGTTGAATAATTATTTAAGAGATCGTTTGATGGAGAATCTGAATTTCAAGAAATGTAGGGGGATTCCAATATTTTATTAGTAGAATAATCATATCTGTAAGGATAGAATGAATCCTTATTTTATATCTCCTGGTTATGAAGTTCTTATAGCTACAATAGATGGATTTCCTACTATTGAAGATAAGGTACATCGTACACCTGTCAATAAGAAGAATCTATAGAATGATGAAAGCGCTAAAAATGAATTATTGTCATCTGTTTCTAAGAGTTAGTTTTTAATATTTAAAGGTGCATCTATACAAAAAGGATTATAGGATAATCTAAAGAACATCTATGAAGGAAATAATAAAATTTAAGAAGGAAAAAACAATAAATCTAGAGGCAAAAATATAAACACTTGATAATGGGTGTATCAGAATCTATTGGGTACTTCTCTACCATGGTAAATTAAATTATCAGTACAATAATATTTCATGGTGAAAATTTAGAGGATTTTATAGTTTTACAATAGTTCATGATAATTATCCCTGATATGTTTTATGATAATGTTTGTTCATTAGAATACACAGACCCTGAAACATTATCTTTGGTTGATTTTCATAGAACTCTCATTTATATTGAAATGATAATGGAGAAGACTCTGAAGAGTAAAAAAAAAGATAGATAAATTTCATTCAGGGATACAGAGAGATAGAAGTCAAAGAATAATTATATTGAATATTAAGATGGTGAATCTGATTCTGAAGATGAGGTATGCAAAAATTTTGATGAAATTTTATCCTTGTTTTCTATGAATGTTTAAAGATGTACATGAAAATACAATGGTAAAATTCCTTTTAATTTTTTTCATGTGGATCCATTTGTCATTTTGGGGGCTAATTTACTTAAAAGAAGAAATTAGAAGATAATAACGAGTATGACAGAATTCCAAGAAGGTCATAGAAGAAACAAGCTAACAAATATAAGTATTTTTCAAATGGTATGGTTAAAAAGTTGTCCATGTTAAAGAGAAGAAAGTTTTTATCTAAAGATGAAGAAGGATAAGATAAGGAATATGAATCTAATAAATTGTTCATAGAGATATATAGATAGAATACCTTCATTATAGCAGTGAAAAATAAAGATTATGGTAGCAATGTTTCAAAAGTAAAAGGAATTGATCATTAATATCATCTAAAATAAGTGGTGAAAGATATTTTGAGGAAGATAAAAAGGGTTGAGAAGGAAAATGAAAATTTGATAAATGAAAATTTCACATTAAATTATCAAGGATATTTTCTTGATTAGAATGTTAATATGGAAAGTAGATTAAGGATTTGAATAATTTTCTTGATAATTCAAAAAATCGTAATGATCATCTTGAAGTAAATCTGAAGGCAATAGAAGAAGAGATAGAACATAAAAAACATTCTAAAGCTGAAGAAATGAAATTCAACTTCAAACAATCTATATCATAATATGGTGAATATTCTAGTATGAATGAAACAAAGAAGAATCAATAAATGTTACCTTCAATGGTTGAGAAGAAATATGCAACCAGTTTTGATTAGAACAATGTTGGAAAGGCTGTGTATGTTTCCAAAGTTTGCAATGTTGAAAATGAAAAGCACGTAAGGATCCAGAGTCTAGAAAGATTTTCCATACTTCTGGTTCGGATAATTCAAAACAAAATATGTGATGAAAAAGGCCATCCCCATTGAATATAATAAGGCTGATGGTCAGTACTATTCTGTTAAGAAGAGTGTTGAGAAGCATGTTGAAAACTTTACTCCGTATAAGAGATTCAAAGGGAAATATTCATTATATGGCTACTTCTTGTATTTTGGTGGATTTGGAAACATGGAAAATTTTTGTTGGTTTAACGTGAAACATTACTAAAATTCCAAAAGTTATGGAAGACCATGTTTGTGGTTGAGTCAATCATATCAAAAGAAGAAATATAAGAAGGAAGTCCAGATGAAATCAGAGAAGGCTGGTGTAAAATTTGAAAATAGGTTCCTACCATTTGAATCTAATTAGGAATTATGTTAATAGCATAGAAATCTTTCTAAGGCTGTCCTGATTTGTTGAAAACACAAAAAAAATTATCCTAACAAGTATCAGAAGTTGGAGGCTGAGAATTAAAATGAAGAAGAGAAATATCTTGTTGTTGATACCGAATTAAAGGCTACAAAAGGAGAACATCCGTGGGATTATTGATAGTGGGAGTTCATATCATATTAGTGGAGACTTAAAGTTGATAAATATTTTTAAATACTTCAATGAATGAGCAATGACATTTTGAAATGATTAATCTCTGAGGATCAATGGTTCTGGATCTTCCATGATTGTGAACGGAAAAATGAAATCCAAGAAAACATTATATGTTGATGGGATGAAACATAATCTTATAGATGTTTCACAACTATGTTATGAGGGAAACAAATTTATATTCTAAAAATGTGGGTTTTTTGTGAAAAGTTAAAATGATGGAAAGATAGTTTCATGATTCCAATGTACAAAATGGAACTTTTTTCAAGTTGCTGAAGAATAGAACTCTTGTTACATGGGTATGGTGGACGGAAATCAGTTATGTCATAAAAGTCTAGGACAAACATGTCAGAGAATCATGTTTATGTTATCAACACTAGATAGTTTTTGAGATATGCATGATTTATCAAGAAGAAGTGATTTGTGTTTCACTTTTTGTGGGAAAGGGAAGATTACAAACATTTTGCATAAGAGAGTCGGAAATAATTAAAAACAACCCATGGAAAATATACATTCGAATATATATGGACCAATGATTAAAAAATAAAAAAAATAGAGATAATTACTTCATAACTGTCTTTGATTAATTTACTCAAATTACTTGTGTTATATACATGAGACATAACTCAGATGCTCTGAAATTGTTTAAGAGTTTCAAGAGGAAAGAATAGAATAAATGTGCGTATTCAGTAATGATGTTGAGAATTGATAATGGTATAGTGTATAAGAATTAAGAGTTTTAATGTTATCTTGAGAAACCTGGAATTACGCATGTGTTAATTTTTCCATACACACCTTAACACAATAGGTTTTCTGAAAGAAACAATAGATTTCTGGTGGATATGAGGAGAACTATGTTACATGAACATACCCTTTCTCATTATTATTTGAGGGAATCCCTGAGCACTATTGTGTATATTCAGAACCGATGTTTCTATAGTAAATATTCAAAACTGAATCCATAAGAATTATTTTATAAAAAAACACCATGTCCGAAATGCATAAGTGTTTTTGGGAGTCTGTGCAATATAAAGAAGAAAGGTGGAAATCATGGTAAGTTTGAGAAAATAAGAGATGACAGAATTTTTATATGCTATGATTCTGAAGGAAGATGATATATATGATTCAATAATGAATTAAAAAGAATTGGTGATTCTGTTTATGTATATTTTTTTGATAATTTTGATAAATCACAAAAATCTTATGATGATGTCGATGTTGAGAAGGATAAGGAATGTTTTCTTAACAATTATGATAATAGTAACGACCGAGGAAATCCAACTCTAGAAGAAGAATCAGACTCGTCAATTTTGAGTGATGAGGATGAAATTCAAATAGCTCATCCTATATTGAAGAAGCTAGTAGAGGCCCATAACATTATTTTAGATCAACATGAGAGGGTTCAAACTAGGTGAACAATGAATGTCATTACACATACTTCGTTGTATTAAAAAGTAAAGAGTAATTATGTGAATGAATATTTTTAGCATCTAGAATTGGTTCAATCTATGAATAAAAAGATTTCTCAGATTCAAAAGTATGATACTTTGGAACTTGTGGCCATGCCAAATAAAAAACCTTTATTAGTACAAAATGGGTTTTTCGGAACTAGTTGAAATAAAGGGGATGTGATAAAGAACAAGGAAAGATTAGGGTGCAAAGTTTACTCACAAATGAAAGGAATGGATTTTGATGAAACCTTATCTCCAGTGGAATTGTTATAAACAATAAAAATATTTCTTTCTATTGCGGCACAATGAGGTAACAATATCATTCAAATGGATGAGAAATTTTCATTCTTGAATGGTGATTTTGATCATGTAGTCTACATTGAACAAACATATGGATTTGTTGTTGTAATGATGAAAGTTATGTGTGTGGATTGAAGAATGGTTTTTATGGACTAAAACTATCCCCAAGGGAATGGTATTAAAAATTGCATACATTCATATAGAAGATGAATTTCATGGAAGGTACTGTTGATAGTAATATTTACATCAAGAAATGTCAGGATTTTTCCCTGATCATAATTTTTTATGTAGATGACACTATCTTTAGCGAGAATGATGAAATATTTTGTGAAACATTTTCTATGGAGATGAAGAAGATTTTTTATATTTCCTTTCCGGGAGAAATTAAATATTTTCTATGGTGGGAAATAAAACTAATGAAGAACCAATAATTTCATTCTCATGAAAACAGTGCAGAGGAACATCTAAATAAGTTTGTAATGGAAAATTCTAAAATAGATTCCATAGAAAATTCAGTGGGAACCATGTTTTCTAAGTATGGATAAGAAAAGGATTTTGATATGAAATATTTTCGAAAGCTAATTGTACGTAATTTATATTTGACTTCCTCAATGGAAAAATATTTTAAGAATCATGTACGATGTATCAAAAAATGTTGTTATGTTCAGGTATTCAGATGATGATTGGGTAGGAGACATTGATGATAAAAGATTAAAATATGGTTGAGTAGTCATTCTATGAAAAAATTTGTATTATATAGCATAAAAAGAAACATAATTAAGTGACTCTTAGCACAGATGAAACTGAGTATGTTTCTGCCACTCATGTGTCTAGCCAACTAATGTGGATGAAGATTCATGTTGAATATTTTCTTGTTTTAGTAATGATACCATTGCTCTTGGGTTGTGAAAATCATAGTGAAATAAATATTACAAGTAATACAGTACAATAATCTTGATCAAAGGATTTGGAAATCAAATACCACTTCATCAAAGTGCATGTGGAGAAAAATTAGTTAAAGGTGGGGCATGTCCCTACATCAGAACAAATTGCTGACATTTTTACAAAACCATTACCAAAGGAACCATTTTCTAAATTGAGGTCGAACATGGGAGTGTGTCCAATGTCTCATCAATGTTGAGGTATGTGTGACTATCCCCCCTCTCATCATACCTTTGGATAGTGTTTTGAATCAGGATAATTGTCATAAATCTATCCTTATAGAGGCAGGAACAAAGGGGAAGTTGTAGGTAAGATATGAATTCAGCATGTAAGTGTGTGAACTACTCTATCTGATTGTTGGAATTGTTGTAAAATGGTAGTAAATTGGTTGTATGGAACCAAATATTTTTATTCCATGAATTTGGACAATGTGATAAAGGTTGAGGAGGAAAGATGATGTTATGCAGTTTAATAGTCCTTAAATTTGTATATAATGGTCTTTCTATAAATAATTCGAATTTCCTACATCGATTTAGCTCCTGTAGACTTAGAATTGTTGATATGTGATCCATATATTAATGTTTCAATGTTCAATGATTTATGAATCTTTGTTGAAAATAATATCCAGAGTGGGATATTGTTGCGACCATGACGGACATTGATGTTTTTTTGATGCAATATGTATTATATTTTATTTTTTTGGAAGTTTGAGAAGAATGAACATCACATAACATTGTATAAGTGGGTGATGAAAGATAGGAAAGTTACAATACTTTCTACATTAAATTTGATGATGATTTTCTAATCTGGTTTCAAAAATATCATATGTTGTTAGGAAAACATGTGATTCAAGCTTCATGAAGGAATGGAGAAGAAGGGTTATTGCCAATAAACATGGATGGTTATGGCAGAGAAGGTCTCTATAGTGTCATGATCTTCTAGAGTTTTCAAAATTTATAGAGTGTAAAATTTGATGGTGGTTTAGCTTCACGAAATGTGGATTTCTTGAGGATCTCATCAAAATATTTAAGTTTCATGAGTTTTGTGAAGACGGGCTTCAGGAATTGTATTTCACAAAGACAAGAAGAATTTTGATAGTGAGATCTACGACTAAAACAGGATTCATTAATAGAATAGGTGAAGATAATTGTAAGAGAGCATTTTGGTGGCAGTGCAAACGAATTGGAGGATCAATTCATGACTATGATGATCTCTCCAATCTGAAAATTGTTATGGTTCTTCGTGATATAGAGAGAATTTCGAAAAAAAAATTGAAGCTTCGATATTTGAGTTGACGTGTTGCTGACTATTCATGGAAGGCTCAAGGGTTAGAGGAATCACCTATAAAGAGACCTCGACCCCATTGCGAAAATAAGAGAGAGTCAATGAGAATTTTATAACTCTCAAATTGAGAAGAAGTTTCGCAAAGGCAGTGAGATCTACAAAGGTATCAAGCTCTTTGAAGAAAAGGAGCTTCATGGTAGGACATTGAGATTTGAGAAAGATGTCAACATCGCAAAGATCAACCTAAGATCTTTGGAATAATGTGCTCTATGAACTACCGAGCATTACAAATTTGAGTGTTGTGCAATGTTGGGAGCTTCGCAAAGGAGCTCTGTGAATGAACATTTAGTGTTAAAGAATTTTGTACCCAATTTAATTGGGAATTACTTTCTAAGTGCATCTAGATTAGACGGGGGTATCTGACTATGTATTATTACAATTTTCTGGTAGTTCCTATCATGTTCTTGGTAGGAAGGTGAAGATTTATTTTAAGATATAATATTTGTGAATGGTTTTTATGATGCTTAAAAACATTGAATTACCCTATTTGTGCTATGAGGGTGCACACATTCTTGAGGATTGTTTTCCAAGTGCTACACGAGTGTAAGGGTATAACCTACTCATTTTATTCCATATAAATGGATTTTCTTCTTATGGATTGAGGGGTAATAGATTGTTTTCATACCATACCAAGGACATATATACTCTGAGTGTGTAGTAAACCTTGAAAATATTATGTTCCTGTGGATGGGTATTTTGATTGTATTGAATAGGGAAATAACTCTTTAATAAAATGTGAATGTTGTTTCAAATTTTTTGAAACATAAAAGAAAAATATATAATAGATTCCACCCCTTCCCTATCAGTGATACTAGGATTCTTACTGGGAAACATCAAAGGTTGTTCCTAAAAATCATGTTATTTGCCATCACTTTGAATTGGATATTAGCAAAGGCATGGATAGTATTTATTTACGTAAACTTTACATAAATTTTAGATAAAGTTATTTCAAATTTTATATTCTAAATCAATAGGTGATCTTCTATTATAGAAATAATAAATATAATCAACCAATTTAAATTACATACATTGTATAGTTCTTGATTCTTATCCAAAACGAGTGTTTATCTCTGATGGTTGGAAAGAATCTAAACATGAATGATATACCTACTTTTTGGATGTTTTTTGATGTTTTTTGATGTTTTTTGAAATAATGTCATAGTCTTCCACCAAATAATTATTTTGAGTTCATAATAGAACTCATACAAAATTCTACCCAAATTACAAAGAATCCACAAAAAATGGTCCTGATTTAGTTATAGAGATTGACGAACAAGCTAAAGGATAATATTAACAAGGGATTTATTCAGCCGAGTCTATCACTATGAGGTGTATCAGTTCTTCTTGGTATGAATAATGATAATTCAATATGACTATGCATCTTCTATCAAGTGTACATCAAGATCACTATCAAGGAAATGTATCATCAATCATGTATTAATGTCTTTTTTAATCAACAATTCAATGATCATTACATTTCTAACATTATTCTTCATTATAGATATAATCTATTGAGGGTTAGGAATGAGGATATTTACAATACAACATTCTATGAAATGTATGGACACTATGAATTTATAATCATGTTATTTCAACATACGAATCCTCTTCAATGTTTATGGATTTAATGATTAGTATTTAGAGATTAAAATTATTAGATTGTGAATGTCTTTATATAAAAATTATCATATATTTAATGAAAAAAAGAATGATGATTATTTGAGGATTGTATAGATTTACCCAATTAATGTGAAGCATTAGGAAAAATTTACCAATAGTGGATTTTGGGTTGGGAAAATTTCATTCTTGGGTTATGTAATCTCATGTGGTATTATATCTGCAGATCCTTCTATGATAGAATATGTTGAACACTATCCAAGATTAACCTTCATTAATAAGATCCACAGTTTTGTTTGTCTCGTATGATATTATCATAACATTGTGATGAATAATACATTACAATAAAATCCACTAACCATGTTAACCAGGAAGGGAGTTAAGTTCAGTTGGACTGATGAATGTGCTAAAAATTCCAAATAACAGAAGATAAGGTTACTCATGACACATATTATTACTTTACCCAACAAAAGATAATGGTTTTTAATTTATAGAGACATAATAAATAAGTATTAGGTATTTTTTATCATTTACAATGGTATGGTGATATCTTTCGACTCATGCCAAATTAATATTCAAGAGAAATATTAACAAATTTTCAATTTGGATATAGTTTCATGAATTTTTTCACTAATGATATAGAGGCATTTTCATTATGGATATTGGTGTAAAATACATACTCATCATAGAATAATGAAGTATATTTTCAAAAATAATTAGTTGAATATAATCTATAAATAATGGATAGAGATTATTAAAGATGATGAATACTCTACAAATTACCACCCTCTGATTTTAAATAAGGTGGAAGAAGATCCAAGTCAAAAGGTTCATGCTACCATATCATTTATGAGGACTACAAAAGATACAATATTTCTGTATTTGAAAAGGATTAATCTTGAAATCATGATGGATGGTGGTAGATCTTATCTTTCTCAAATGATAGTTCTACCATCAATCCATGTGGAGAATAATGTGTTGTATAATGAAGATATAGAACTACTAAATATGGAGAGAAATGTACCTGAATTTAAACTTTATTAGGATAAAATTATAAGGTCTACGAACCTTGTAATTTTCCATCCATACCATATTTGAATAAGGAGAAGTTGAATGAGTTACACAATTCATCATTTTTTATTTATCTTGAATGTAAAATGATGTATAATGATTTGAAGAAAAAATTGGTGGTACAACATGATGTGAGATGTTACTGAGTATGTTTTTCAGTTCATGTTATGTAAACAATCTATGTAAGAGTGAAAAATGACTAAGGGGATGATATCACCATTACCCCTAAATTAATTGAAATGGGAAAAAATCCCTTGGGATTTATTCATTGGACTCCCCAGAATGTATAAATTGTATAATGCAATATGGGCTGTAGTCATTATCCTTAAGAAATAAATATATTTACTTTCAATTAGAAAAGAATTTACTATATATCATATTACCAAAATTTATATTAAAAATGTGTTGAGGTTCCCTATAGTTCCACATTCATTTATATTTCATCAGGATATGAAGTTTACCTTTATGTTCTAGATAATTATTCAGCATAATCTAGATACATAGTAGAGTTTTAATAATTCTAATAAACATTATATAGATGGTATGTCTGAGATAATAATTCAAATACTAGAGGATATGATGAGATATGTTTCAATGAATTTAAATGGTGGTTGAGGTTAAAATCTATCCATATATTATATTTCTTACAATAATAGATTTTACTCAATCATTCAGATGTCTCCATTTAAAGACATATATTGAGAAAATTATAGAACTATAAAATTCTTGGATGTGTTTGGAAAATTAATGCCTTGGAGACATGATCTATCTGACGAAATGAAATGGAAATTGAAAACCAATTTGAATGACATCAAGTCATCTCAGAGATGATAGAAATTGTTTGTTTAAAATCATCAACATGGCCTAAATTTGATATTGGTGGTATAATTTTATATGAATTTATCCATACAATATGTTTATAAGATTCAAAAAGAATAGATATTTGAGCCTTGTTATATATTCCCTTTCATGATTTTTTATTGAGTAGGGATGGTATCTTGTTACTTGATTCTTCCGCCAAACCTCTCTCAAATTCATGACGTGTTCCATGTATCTTTCTTGAGGAAGTACATATATAAAGCATCACATGTACTAAAATCATATGTCCTACTACTAGAACCTGATATTTATTATAAATAAAAACTTGTAGAAATATTGTATTATTGATATAATGTTTTGTAGAATATAACTCCTCTCCTGGTGAATGTTATTTAGTGAAATCACAAATTCAGAGAAGATATAAGGGAACTCAAGGACATAATGAAACAATGATATCGTCAATTATTTGTATGAGAGTGAAGAATTTCAATAGTGAAATTCATGTTAAGGGGGTCAAAGGTAACACTGTAAGATTTTATTTAATATATGTCTTCAAATGATTTTTATTTCTTCAAATATATGTGTTATATTGAACATTGAGTTTAAATGAACCATGAGAGTTTATTTATATTTTCTTATGTGGTGGTTATCCACCCTTAGTTGGATTAGACAATATGAATAAGTGAAACTAAATTATAAAAAATATACAGTTACATATATATTAATTGCCACAACTAGGTCCCGGTGACAGCACAGACACCCCACCTTAACAAGGTCGTCGGGTCCTCGCCTACCAGGTACCACCAGTTGCCCCCGCAGACACGTGGGGCCCACCCTAGGGTCCACCTACATGCCCGAATGGGTAACCTGACTAATGATAGTCCCCATAGGCCAACACATGTCCTTTCTAGTGTGATTTTTCCTCACTGACACACACCCTGGGAATTTTCCCAGAAGGTCACCCATCCTGATCACTACTCCAAGCCAAGCATTCTTAACTATGATGTTCTAATCAGACAGGCTCCAGAAAAGAAAGGTACACCTTGATGATATGATTCTTATCATTTATTCATTTAACCCTCTATCATTTAGGGGTGTTACAGTCACCCCCCATTTAGAGCACAATGTCCTCGTTGTGGGTCACACATCTCAACCCAAACAGTGAACCGCACTTAAAGCTGGGAACCATGAGAATTTATTTATATATTCTTATGTGGAAGTTATATACCCATAGTTGGATTAGACAATATGAATAAGGGAAACTAAATTATGAAAAATATGTAGTTACATATATATTAATTACGACAACTGGGTCCCGGTGATAGCACAGACACCCCGACTTAACAAGTTCATCAGGTGCTAGCCTACCAGGTACCACTAGTTGACATCGCAAACTAGTAGGGCCCACCCTAGGGACCACCCACATGCCCGAACGGGTAACCTAACGAATGATAATCCCCACAGGCCAACACATGACTTTTACAGTGTGTTTTGTCCTCCATTCCATGCACGCTTAACTGTGAAGTTCTAATCAGACAGGCTCCCGAAAAGGAAGTTACACATTGTAGACATGAGTCATATCAATTAGTAATTTAACCCTTTATCCTTTAGGGGTGTTACAATAACCCCCCACCCCCCTTTAGAGCACAAATTCCTCATTGTGAGCCATACATCTCAACCCAGGCAGTGCATCGCATTTAATGCTGGGTACCACCTTTGATATCAAATGCGACAACTTGGTCCTGATGACAGTACAAACACCACACCTTAACAAGGTCGTCGTGTCCTGGCCTACCAGGTAACACCCGTTTCCCCCGAAGAAACGTGGGCCCCCCCACCCTAGGGTCCTCCCACATGCCTGAATGGGTAACCTGACTAATGATAGTCCCCACAGGCCAACACATGTCTATTCCAGTGTGCTTTTTCCTCACTCGCACACACCCTGGGAATCGTCCCATAATGTCACCCATCCTGATCACTACTCCAAGACAAGAATGTTTAACTATGATGTTCTAATCACATAGGCTCCCGAAAAGGAAGGTGAAACTTTTTGCCATGAGTCATCTCATTTAGTCATTTAACCATTTATAATTTTGGGGTGTTACAATACTATGACAACACTTCTTATTTTACAAACATAAACATGAATTATTACATAAAATATTCACTTGATACAACATGGAAGATCAAAAGGTATAGTGTCATTGGGGCTTAGGATCATTACATGTCAACTTAAAACATGAAATACAACATCTTTATTGAAAACTTCTTTTAAATGACTACTACATTCCCTCGTACTTAACATTGCATGGGATAACCTGAGGACATGCATAAGAAAAGCGGTGAGCTATAAAGCCTAGTAAGGGAATAAACATGGAATACATGTAGAGTACAATACATGTTTGACAACAGGAATATCAATATATCATAAGGGAAACATGAAGATAAAGGCATGATAAATCATGATAGTCATAACATGGAAATGTGGCAACAACACTTAACATGGAATTAGGATAATCGAAGGCTCATTGCACAGGGAGCATGAGGAAATCATCATTGCACATGAAGCACGAGTAAACCCTAATTTCACTTGAAATAGCATGATTCAACACTCATTGCACATGACGTATCATGATACTATGCTTTACCCAATGTGCTGGAGCTCTATAAGGGCGCAGCCTTCATAAACATTTTAATTTCATGCATAAGTGTGCCACATGGATCATAATACATGGATTCATAAAACATAATCATTTATTCCACGATAAAGGAATGTGGAATTCATACATAAAACTTTATAATCAATAAGTAAATGTGCATAAATGTTAATACAATTGATGGATAAATTGGCATGGTATTCAGTACACAATGGCATTGGCTTAGAAAATCGGTGCGATTTCGGCAGAGTAACGATGTGACATAACAATTCATAAAAATAGTTGATGAGAGAGAAATAGGGTCCTCATCATATTTACATGTAATGGAATGTAAGGAGGTCATACAGATACATGTCCCAAAAATTGTAATGGAATTTAGATTCATGATACAAAAGTATTGCTTGAATGTAAATGAGGAGAGAGAAGTACCTTTTGGAATTTTGGCATAGTAATGGGTGTACATGGGAGGAATTTAATGAGAGATAAAGGGGTCTCACATCATTCAAAAATAAAAAGGGTAGTATGCGGGAGGTTTTAAAACATACCACAACATTCATAATTGAAATTAAAAGTAAAAAACAACTTAACAAAAATTCGACAAAAATGAGAAAGGAAGAAAAAACCCTTACTTGGAAGTGTGCTTCCAAAGGCTTGAGAGAGGCTTGAGAGAGGAATCTTGGGATGTTGGGGCACCTTGGAAGGATTATAAAGAGAGTAGGGAAGAGGTTGAACTAACTCCAAATGCTTTGTGGGAGGAGGAAGTGAGAGCTTGTGTGGGTTTATATAGGAAAGGTGAGGGAATTCATTATTTTTTAGGTTTGGGACCCCTTATATTAATTTAATCCAAACCAAAAACCATCCCATGGTATTTGCCCATGGTTTTTGGAAAACGGAAGAGGAAAAAATATTTTATAAGTCCCAAGTCCGAACTTCTTAAATTAATAGGGTTGCATATGTGGAGGTGAGTCACACTCCCATAGAAAACAATTTAAAAAGATAAGGTGTGTAATAGGTCTTGAAGTGTCCATTAATGCTTTGAGATGTAAATCAAACAAAGAAAAAATCACATTATTTTAATTTTAAGACATATATTGGCTGAAAATAAATCTTATAGTATTTTATTACATCATTATTTGGTCATTAAGATGTCATAAAACACATTATATATTTAAACAATATTTAATTTTTATCCAAAAAATTGACTGTATAAGAAAATTATGAAAAATTCATCATTGGATTATTTAGACGTCCTGATTCCAGAAATATAATTTATTTTATCTAAATAATTTTTTAAATATGTTAATTTTAAATTTTAAAATAATAATCGACATTTGTCGAAAATTCATGGGTCTTGACAAAAATGGCTTTCAAACCTTAATAAAAATTACAATTTCATTCATAAAATTATATGATCATTTATATATAATAAAATTAATTTAATAATAATAATAATAATTTATAAAAATACTATTTAATTCCAAAATCCCCTAATTTAATAAAATATAATTCTTAATTAAATAATAACTAAAACACTATTTTCACTTAAAAAACTATTTACAATGTATCAATAATGACAAGAAATTATATTCATTGTTATATATAAAAATAATGTACATGAACATAGTACTAGATATTTGTTACATAACCCCTTAAAACAGCCGCATAAGTCCTAAGGGTAAGGTGTGTGATGGTGACAGACTCATGGGGTGGCTCGTATAACATTGCTCGAGTGGTAAATTCTATCAACATCCACTTTTCCCGTAGATGGTCATGTTCGAGCTTGACATGATGAAGCTTAGCTTGGGCTTGGTCAAGAGCGAAGCCCAAATATGCCACCTATTTTCCGATCGTCGAAAAATGTGATTTGTATGGAGCAATTCTACTGGATGAGGCCATCGCTTCCTTTGTCTGAGTAAATTGGGTTTGTTAAAGCCCTATATTTAAACTAATCATGTGATCACTGTTCAATGGCTATAAAAGAAACGGTCACAATTCTTAACATAAAACCAAAAAAGTTGACATTTTATATAAACATTTTACATAAAGAGACATTTAATTAGATCAAGAGGGATTTTCATTAATGAAATTTTGGGTCATTACAATATTCCCCCCTTAAGAAATTTCTCCCTCAAAATTTCCTTTTCCCACACTAAAACAGATGTGGGTAACTCAGCTTCATCATTTCCTCTGATTCCCAAGTCGCTTCTTCAAACTTGTGGTTCTGTCACAACATATTGACGAGAGGCATTGTCTTATTTCGTTGAACTTTTTCTCTACGATCTAAGATCTTTACTGGTTTCTCCTCAATTGAAAGATCATCCTACAACTGTACCACCTTAGAAGAGAGTACATGTGAAGGGGCCGATATGTACTTCCTTAAGAGGGATACATGAATGACATCATGTACTTTGGCCATGGTAGGTGGAAGTTCTAGTTGATAGGACACAACCCCGACACGATCAAGAATCCCGAAGGGGCCGATGTACCTTGGACTTAACTTCCCTTTCTTTCCAAAACCTATGACCTTCTTCCACAAAGATATGCGTATAAAATCCTTGTATCCAACATTAAACTCAATGTCACATCGACGATTATCTACAAAAATCGTATGTCGACTCTGGGCTGCATTGATATGCTGCTGAATGGTTTTCACCTTCTCCACCATTTCCTCGACCATTTCTGGTCCATGCAGCTTACGTTCACCGACATCATCCCAACCTGACGGTGATATGCACATTTTCCCATACATCGCTTCATATGGTGCCATTTGGATGCATGAGTAGAAACTGTTATTATAAGAGAACTCAACCAGAGGAAGATGTTGATCCCATCCTCCTTTAAATTCCATTGATCATGCTCTCAACATATCCTCAAGTGTTTGGATAGTCCACTCGGATTGGCCATCAGTTTGAGGATGATAGGTCGTAGTGAAGTTCAGTTCAGTATTCAGAGCCGTCTGAAGACTCTTCCAAAACATAGAGGTGAATCATGGATCTTGGTTATACACAATAGATAGTGGCACTCCATTAAACCTTACCCCTTCCATGATATATATATGTACCAGTTGACCCATTGAGAAATCCTCCCAAATAGCAATGAAGTGTGCAGTCTTTGTAAGACGATCCATAACAACCTAGATTGCATTGTTTCCAATGGGTGTCCTCGAATGTCTGGTTACAAATTCTATGGTTATGTTCTCCCATTACCATTATGGTATGGGCAATGGTTTCATAATCCTCTTAGACTTCTACCTCTCTGACTTCACTTGCTGGAACACTAGACACTTTGATGTATATTCACTGATCTCCTTTTTCATATTATCCCACCAAAAGTTTTCTCAGAGATCTCGATACATATTTTAGCTCCCTGGGTGAATAGAGAAATTTGAACAATGTGAACCATCCAAAAGTTCCTTATTCAGCTCCGGACATGATGGAACACATAGACTTTTCCCAAATCGCACAATTCCTTCTTCATTAACATTAAATTCCTAGGATTTCCCTTTTTTGATAGCTTCCACTTTTTCCTGAATTCCCACATCATCTTTTTGAGCATCCTTTATCCTTTCCAAAAGAGACGGTTGGGAAAGCATTTGCGAAAGGATTGATGATGTTCCCTTCTCTATGATTCCCATTTCCATCTTCATGAAGTCTAAGAAGATTGGATCCTTCTAAATTCTCATCATTGATAGAATCGCTGGGTCCTTCTTACTTAGGGTGGCTGCCACCTTGTTCACTTTTCCAGGGTGGTAATGTATTAAATAGTCATAATCCTTGATAAGCTCTATCCATCTTCTCTGGCGCATATTAAGCTCTTTCTGTGTGAATATATATTTAAGACTCTTGTGGTCAGTATATATATCACATTTATCCCCATATAAATAATGTCTCTATATTTTCAAGGCAAAGATCACCACCGCCAACTCCAGATCATGCGTTGGATAGTTTCGCTCATGGATTTTCAATTTCCTTGAGACATAGGATATCAAATTATCATACTTCATCAGCACACAACCTAAGAACTTCTTCGAAGCATCAATGAATACCTCAAAAAGTTCCCCACTTGTGGGTAAAGTGAGCACGAGCGCAGTGATAAGCCTCCTTTTTAACTCCATGATGATTTCTTCACATTCATCACTCTAAGAAAATTTTACTCCTTTTCGAGTTATCTTGGTAAGAGGGTTGAACAATAATGATAAATTTCTCACAAATCATTGATAATATCCAGCTAACCCCAAGAAGCTACGGATATCCGTTACCCATGTTGGCCTCGTCCATCCCTCAATTGCATCTGTTTTGGAGGGATCCATAGATATCCCATTGCTTGTGATGATATGGCCCAATAATGAGACCTCCTTTAACCATAAGTCACAATTGCTGTACATTGCATATAGCTTATCCTTGAACAAAGTCTCTAGTACAGTTCTTAAATGCTCCTCATGATCCTCTTTGGTTTTGGAGTATATTAGAATATCATTTATAAAGACTACCAAAATTTGTCTAGGTAATCTCTAAAGACTCTATTCATCAATTACATGAAGATTGTTGGAGCTTTGGTGTGTCCTAAAGGCATTAATATGAATTCATAGTGCCTGTATCTTGTATGAAAAGTAGTGTTGGGAACAACTTTCATCCTCATCCTTACTTGATAATATCCCGACCACAAATCTTCCATTGAGAAGTATGGTGCTCCACACAGCTGATCGAACAATTAATTGATCCGTGGAAGAGGATACTTGTTCTTTATCGTGATTTTCTACAGTTCACGATAATTGATGAAAAGCCACATTGACCCATCCTTCTTCTTGACAAAGAGGACTGGTGCACCCCATGGTTAAGCACTTGGGCGTATAAACCCTTAATCCAGATTCTCATGTAGTTGTTTCTTCATCTCTTCAAGTTCCATGAAAGCCATTCTATATGGAGTCTGGGATATTGATAGCGCCCCTGGTATAAGTTCAATTGAGAATTCAACATCTCTTTTAGAAGTAAGACTAGGATGTTCCTCGGGAAACAATTCAGTGAATTCCCTCACAATAGGCATTTCCTCAAGGATGGTTTCTTCCTTGTACTCAATCATCTGAGCTATATACGAGTGCTCATAGGGTAGTAATATCCATGCTTGAGAAGATGGAGCTAAAGGAGATTAATCTTCCTCCTTACACCTATAAGGATTCAGGGGTCGATTCTCCATATGGAGTGTAATTTCCCTCTCCGGACAATTTATGTTGGCTCTATATAAGGAAATCCAATCAATGCCAAGAATTTCATCAAATTACACTATAGGGAGTATAACGAGGTTCGTCGGGAAATTTAATCCACAGATTATAAAAGGAGAGGACTTATATTCATGGGATGCAATTATTTCCCCATTTTCCGTACTCACCTACATCTTCACTTCCATGGTTTGTGGTGGTGCTAGGATTGTTCTACAAAACATTAGAGATATAAAAGAATGTGTGGAACCTGAATCAAAATGTATGTTCTCTATTCATGAATGAATAACTAACGTACCTATCACCACTTCATTGTCAGGGTTCACTTTGGCAGAAGTGATGGAAAAAGCTCTTCCTTGATGCCTTGGAGGTTGTTGGTTGCCTCCTAAAACCATTGGATTAGGGAAATGATTTTCAAGATGCCCCAGTTCTTTGCATTTGTAGCAATGAACAATACGTTGTTGTTCGAATGGAGCGTTCCTCTCCTCTATCACAGATGCGGGTCTTTCTTGCCAATAGTTAACAACTAGGTTCCCTTCTCTTCCACACCTAAATAAATTTCTAGTCCCCTTGAGGAAATTTCTAGGGTGCTTCTTTCCACACTTTTGGCAAGGGGGGTGCTGGATATTCTTAGCACCGTTGGATTTATCCATCGGACTACCAGCATTGAATTCCACCTTATGCTTCTTGTCCCCATGATACCCTTGTGATTCCCCGATCTCCATTTCGACCTTGAGGTCACATCAGGCAATTTCCTCATAGCTATCAGTGTCACAAATTGATAATGCTTTCCACAGTTTAGCCCCCCCCCCCACCAAAGATGCAGTCAACCTTGCCTTCAGGGGTAACGACAAAGCCGAAAGCGTATCGTGCAAGCCTTGTGATGTTTTCCTCGTACGATCCAACAGATTTTTATTCTATTTTCTTGAGGGAAAGGAAGTCCCTTTCCATCTTAAGATGGAAGGTGCGCAGAAAATATTTATCGAAAAAAATCTTCCAGAAATCCTTCCATTCCAATGCCTCGATATCTTACTCAGGCGTCGTATTTTTGATCAACGTCCACCATTGATCAGCTTCACCCTCCATACGATAAGCTGCCAGGAGAACCTTTTCTTGTTCAGAACATTGAAAAATGGAGGAGATCTTTTCAATGGAGTTGATCTATTGTTCATCGATCATGGGATCAGATGATCTACTAAAAGTAGGAATCCTTTGTCTCATGAAACTCTCTATAGAGACTTGTTCTTTCTTATGGGGGTTTGGACGTTCGTCTTGATCGGTGTTTCTATGAAAATCTTGAGTTAGCTGATAGATAAGTGTGACAAAGTTCACGATTCCCACTCCCATTGGATTTGGCATCTCATTAGTAAAATCATCACACTGATCTTCACACCGGTTGTTAGCCCGAGTCCTCCTATTACATCCCATCAGCTGGAATAAAAGGAATGTTAGGGGATAACACATAAAGGGTAATCAAAATACAAAAGTTGATGACTTATTAATAAAATATTATTTTCTTAACTCATGAGTCTATTGTTTTAGATATAGGCTTTTCATGATCTACTTTCTAACATATATTCTTAGGGGCATTTGATTTAATTTCTTTAATAAGGGTTCATACTATGCTTGTGAATTTATCAAAACATATCCCCCGGGAGTGTCATAACCAAGAGTGAAGTAAGGCCCATTGTCATGCACCATTTCCCATTTGATTCTAGCTCAAAGTGGTGTTTTCGGGTATTAACCCTAGGATACAAATGTGCCAGAGCCGCCTCTACCTTCTCGTATCCAGACAAGGATGTATTTGTTTGATAAACCACTTACTCAGTACTTACCAAAACATAGGGATGTTTTCATTATACTTAGTGTTGTATCTAAGTCTTTAATAGGATTTTCTAATTCTAACCCCAAAAATAACTAAACCTATCCTTTGATACCAACTATGACAACCCTCCTTATTTTACAATCATAAACATGATTTATTTCATAAACTATTCACATGATACAACATGGAAGATCGAGAGGTCTAGGGTCTTTGGGGCTTAGGATCATTACATAAAAACTTAAAACATGAAATACAAAATCTTTATTGAAAACTTACTTTACATGACCACTACCTTCCCTCGTACTTAGAATTGCATGGGATAACCTGAGGACATGCATAAGAAAAGGGGTGAGCTAGAAAGCCCATTATGGGAATAAACATGGAATACATGAGGAGTAAAATACATGTTAGAAAATAGTCATATCAATAAATCATAAGAGAAACATTAACATAAAATAATGATAAAGCATGACAGTCATAACATGGAAATGTGGAAACAACACTTAACATGGAATTAGCATGAGCCAAGGCTCATTGCACATGGAGAATGAGTAAATCCTCATTGCAAATGAATCACGACAAAACCCTCGTTGTACTTGAATTATCATGAGTCAACACCCATTGCACATTAAGTATGATGATACTACACTTTACCCAATGCCTTGAGTCTCTATAAGGGCACATCCTTCTTAAACATTTCATTTTACGCATAAGTGTGTCATATGGATCATAGAACATGGATTCATAAAACATAATCATTTATTCAACGTTAAAGGAATGTGGAATTAATAAATGAAACTTTAAAATAAATAAGTAAATGTGTATAAAGTTGAATACCCTTTATGGATAATTGGGAATGGTATTCACTACACAATGGCATTGGCTTAGAAAATCGGTGCGATTTCGGCAGCGTAACGGCGTGACATAAGAATTCATAAAGATGGTTGATGAGAAAGACATAGTTTTATCATAATATTTACAGGTAATGTATAGTAAAGAGTTCATATAGATACATTTCCCAACAATTTTAATGGAATTTGGATTCATGATACAAAAGTATTTCTTGAATGTAAATGAGGAGAGAGAAGTTCCTTTCAGAATTTCAGCATAGTAACGGTTGTACATGGAAGGCATTTAATGATAGAGAAAGGGGTCTCCCATCATTCAAACATAAATAGGGAAGTATGAGGGAGGTTTGAAACCATACCCCAACATTATAATTTGAAATTAAAAGGGAAAAACAACTTAAATAAAATTGGACAAAAATGAGAAAGGAAGAAAAAACACTTACTTGGAAGTGTGCTTCCAAAGGGTTGAGAGAGGCTTGAGAGAGGCTTCTTGGAAGCTTGGGGAACCTTGGTAGGATTCTAGAGATAGTAGGGAAGTGTTTGGACGAACTCCAAAGTCTTTGAATGAGGAGGAAGTGGGATCTTGGTTGAGTTTATATAGGAAAGGTGAGGGAATTATTTATTATTTAGGTTTGGGACCCCTTATATTAAATTAATCCAAACCAGAACCATCCCATGGTTTTTCACCATGGTTTTTTTTCAATGGGAAGAGGAAAAAAACATTTTATAAGGCCATAGTTCTAACTTCTTAAAATAATATGGTAGCTTATATAGAGGTGAGTCGCACTCCCATGGAAATCAATTTAAAAAGAGAAGGTGCTTAATAAGTCTTGAAGGGTCCATTAATGCTTTGAAAAGTAAATCAAAAAAACCCAAAATCACATTATTTTAATTTTAAAACATAAATTGGTTGAAGATAAAGCTTATAGTATTTTATTACATCATTATTGGGTCATTATGATTTCATAAAACACATTATATATTTAAACAGTATTTAATTTTTACCCAACAAATTGACTGTCTCAGAAAATTATAAAAATTCACCGTTGGAAAATATCGATGTCCTGATTATAGAAATAACATTTATTTTATCTAAATTTTTTTCTAAATTTGTTAATTTTCACTTTTAAAATAAAAACAGACATTTATCAAAAATTCACGGGTTTTGACAAAAATGGCATTCAATCCAAAATAAAAATTACAATTGCATTCATAAAATTATATGATCATTTATATATAATAAAATTAATTTAATAATAATAATAATAATAATATTTATTAAAATATTATTTAATTCAAAAATCACTTAATTTAATAAAATAGAATTCTTAATTAAATAATAACTAAAAAACAATTTTCACAATAAAAACTATTTACAATGTATAAATAATGACAAGAATGTATATCTATTATTATATTAAAAAATTAATGTAGATGAACATAGTACTAGTGATTTGTTACATAACCTCTTAGAAAAGCCACATAAGACCTATGGGTAAGGTGTGTGATAGTGATAGACTCTTGGGGTGGCTCGGATAACATCGCTCGAGTGGTAAATTCTATCAACTTCCACTTTTCCCGTAGACAGTCACGTTCTAGTTTGACATGATGAAGCTCATCTTGAGCTTGGTCAAGAGCGGAGCACAAAGACACTACCTCGTTTTCGAGCTTCGAAAAATGGGATTCGTATGGAGCAATTATACTGAATGAGGCCATCACATCCTTTGTCTGAGTAAATTGGGTTTGTTAAAGCCCTATATTTATACTAATCATGTGATCACTGTTCAACGGCTATAAAAGCAACTGTCACAATTCTTAACATAAAACCAAAGAATTTGACATTTTATATAGACATTTTACATAAAGAGACATTTAATTAGGTCAAGAGGGATTTCCATTAATGAAACATTTGGTTGTTACATTAATTAATTATTTGGGTATCAATTTTTTATAAATAAAAAAACAATTGAATTTAAAAGAGTTTTTTGTCTAAAAAAGAATTTTTATGTGCATGATGTATTTTTATTTTAGGAAATCGAATTATTCACTATCATTGAATTATTTTAAGGATATATATATATATATATATATATTATAAATAATCAAAATTTTCACATTCATTTAATACTTTTGGGGTGTTGGATAAGAAAAAAAACCATGTTTTATGTATAAAAATTATTTTTCTTAAAACCATTTTTATCACACATTGCACGCTTATTTTAAAATTAATTCTAAAAATTTGGGATATTTAATTTCATAAAATGGATAAAAAATTTACAACTAAGATGTTTGAATTTGGTAAATAGGTTCCTTTTATTTTTTGTCAATATGAGTAGAAACCATGGTTAAATTTAATACTTGGGTACAGGTTAAATATGATTAATTGTTGGGCAAAAATCCCTCAAGGTAACATTGCAGTATTTTTGGGTTGATTGTGTTTGTTGACAAAGCAGGTTTTCATGGATATTTGTCGAGTTCCCGAGAATTTTTTGACAATCCTTGTTGACAAAGAATGGTGAAAAAGGAAAGGACGATCTGGAGGCGGTACAAAAGAGCAGTACAAGGTGGCATCATTTCCCAGTGTTTGCCAAATTTTTGGGGTCCAAAATATGGAGTTTGGTGAGAATCGCGAAAATAGGATTTCCATGAATATCATAATTTAATATGGAAAAGTAATGAATTTCCCGAAGATAGGATGCATGGTTTGTAAATCGCGAAGACCAGAAGAATGGAGGCGGTGATGCTTCGCGATTACGTCAAGCTTCGTGAACGGCAGAGGCTGAAGCGCATCACGGCGGTGAAGGGATTTGCGAAGGAGCTTCGTGGAGAAGGCGCGAAGGAATGTTGGGGTTCGCGAGGGAGCTTCGCGGCGAAGTCGCGAAGGTATGTTAACAGTGATTCTTCGTGACTACGTCAAGCTTCGCGAACGACAAAGTGTCGTGGTGCTTCGCGATTTGGACAGAATTCCGGCGGAAACTTTAGAGCTTCGCGATTTGAGATAAAGTGGCGTTGACTTCGCGCGGAAGGGACGATGGTCGGTGGAATCTCCTATAAATAGAGACCGACCCCCTCGAGAGAAGTAGAGAGATAATTTTCATAGAAGATCATTTGCTCTTATTTTGTGAAGGTAGTTCGCGGAGCCAGTGTGCTTCGCAAAAGAGGAGCTTCGCGGCGGATATTGTTGCTCCACGAAAGTAGTGTGCTCTGTGTTGGCTCAGTGAGCTTCGCGAGAGAAGTTTCTTTGCAATGAGTTGAGCTTCGCGGGAGTTCTTCACGAGAGAGCTTCGCGAAAAGGCAGGAGCTTCGTGAAGGCTTGTTGAGCTTCGCGAAATTGGGATCCTAGCGAAGTTGAGTGCTTTGCGGAGGTCTTTCCAAAGGTAGTTTGCCCAGTGTTCAGAGGCAAAGAGGTATTCATCTATGGATGAAAGTTGAACTTCAAAAGAGCATCTACATAGAGAGAAAGATGCATTCCTTAATGGAAATGAAGAGACCTACAGGTCTATAAACTGTGAGTGGATTCCCTTCTGGAGCAGTGAGCTTAGGAAGAGGAAGTAGGTGATCCTCTCCACCGGCAGTGAGCCAGCGAGAGAGAAACAGGGAGTGACCCTTGGGAAAGCAGTGAGCTGACCCTAAACTTTGTAAAGGCAGTGAGCCAGAGCATATAAGTTATCTAGCTCAAACTTTGTATCCACATATAGTGAAGATTAGTGGAATTTGGTACGACCGTCAACCTGTCGGTGTATGCTCCTTGGACGTAGCCCAGTGAGGGTGAACCAAGTAATAATCTTTGTGTCTGCCTGCTAATTTTCCTGCATTGCATTTAAAGCATCATCATCAGATAAAGGATAGAGTAAGTGATCATAACATACACACAAGTGAAAACAATGTGACCCTCGTAACAAAGAGGTCAAGATCTAGCGGGGCAGGAAGATCTTTGAAAAAGAATATCCATACCCTGATTCACCCCCCTCTCAGGGTATATAGGCCCCTATTGGTCTTAACAATAATCTACATTGAAAATAAGTGATATGGTCAGAATTTTTGTATCATAATTATTATTCTATTTATAAAATATTACCATTATATCATTTGGCACTAAATTGTTATTTTTTAATGTACAAATGTATTTGAAAATTTCATCTGTATTATTTAATGAAAATATAATTACAATGTGTCAATCTCTTAGTTTTAAATGATTTTCATGTGCAGAAAAAATCATGTTTTAAGTCAATATAAATTTATATTTTTATAATAATTAAATTAGTTTCTATATAGTAATTTAATTCAATTTTTTGAAACTATATAATTCCCATAAATTCATATGCAACACTAAGGAGTATTTCTTCAATTAAAAAAAAATATAAAAAAGTATTTTAGACCTATTAAAACAAATATAAATTTATATATCTATAGTGTTCTATAGGTTTTTAGATTAATATGAAATTTTAATGTTGTTTGAAATGATAAAATTGTAATTCCAACTTCTTATTTATGTCTTTTATGTCAAAATAAACGAATATTTTCAAAATTATCTTTATTGATATTTTATGAAAATAATATAATATTAAATTATTTAAATATTATAAAAATAATTTAACGGGACAATGGGGATAATATATGGTGTAAAATATAATCTACTTTACATTTATTATCTAATTAATAACTTATATTTAAAATTATAACCCATAATGAGTGAAAATTATGTGGCTAATGTTAATGTCAAAATGAGTAAACTAAGGGGTTAATCCAAAATACAATGTTTAAAACACCATGTACACTGGTACATTTCTTATTTGATGAAGTTATATCAATCCAATATAGTATTATATTTTAATACTTGGATTTTTTATGAAATTTGATATTTATAATTACATTTTTATATTTTAATTATAAAATAAATTTCAAATAGTTCCCCTTATTTAATTTATAAAAGGGAACCTATATAGCTATCTTTATTCCCAAAATACCATCCTCGGATAATTAAGAGGATATCTAATGGAGTTCATTCAATAGAGAGGTATCCGCCTTAACCAATAACATTTTTTATTACCTATATTACCCCATATAACAACGTTATATTATTCATAAAATAATAAATTAAGAATACTAAATATATTACAGTGTTATTATGATTATAAAACCACATTTATTCATTATCTTTCCATTAAAATGGTAGTGAAGGTATAACTTGTGCGTAAATTTAACATACCATCCCAATATAATGAAACAATTCATTTCACATCACCATATTTTATAGATGGATTTTTTGAGGTTTTTAAAATTTATATATGATACTTATGACATAATAATACTTATGTAATAATAATATCATATATACCTTATAACTCTCTAAAATGTGGTAAAATGAAAAAGTCACTTATGCATACGTGTGGACTACCACCTCTATGCAGCACTATGATTCACTTTACATATCTATTTTAAATGGACTGTTATATGGATGGATTTAATGATTATATATGATTTATTATAAATTATAAATATTCTATAATGGTGAGTTATTATTTAACATTCTTTTGTTCCATGATTTGAAAAATGAAAACAACGATCATGTGTACGTATGACCTATCGTCTATATAAATGGTGTAATTGCTTTTTTTTATCTCAACATTTATGGATGAATATAAAAAAATATATAATGAATATATTAGATATTTAGAAAATTATTAGAGTTATGAAGATAATAATACAATTTATAATGTAAAAGGACTAAAACTACCGAACCAAAACTTATAAGAAAAAGTTAGCATATATCACTTGGGAGAAAGTTTTTAATAAATAATTACTAATTAGTGGGTGATAAAATGTTATAAATTAATTACATATGGTATTATATTTATGTATATGGTTTTTGAATAGATTTATAATAAATATATATTTATTATATTGCAGGATATAATGCATATGAAGGAATTCAGAAAAGAGGTGAGGGATTTTTGTCTCCCTTTTCTTTCTCTGTGAGACAAGAAATATTAGAATGTTTTTCCATTCATGTTGTGTATATAATACCCATTTATCAATTATATAATGATTCTTATAAAATTTATGGGTATTTATATATCCATAAATGGTATTTATTCCTGGGGATTATGATTAAAATATTACCAAAGTGTTAAAGTGTATTATGTTAAAATATTTTTATTTAATAAGATTATTCATGATTAGGTTTTTTATGATGAAGTATTATTGTATAACTCTCAATAAACCCATGAATTTTATTATCTTATATTTATTTATTAAAGATTATTTTTTTGTATTCATTTTCTTCACCATATGATCTCAAGGGACATGACATATGTTTTCATGGAAATTGATTTTATTTATCTCTTCGGTAAAAAAGTAATTTTTTTTTTCATATCCATGTTTTCTAAAAATGTTTTCAATGACTATTTACTATTATAAAATATTTTTTAAAATTTTTTTATAGTTATTTTAATCTTTACCAAATTTTTAAAAAATAATATTATTTTTTTGTTATGAATGGGGTATTTTTTAATTTTTACAAAAAATGTATAAGGAATGTTTTCTTTTATCTTATGGTGGAATTTTTTTCCTATAATCATTACCTCCCAATGTTGTTAGGATTCTACTATATTAGTATAATCAAATTTTTAGATAAAAGTATTTTCAAAATATTTTTATAATATTTGATTATCAAAACTGATTTTTCAATATGGAAATGTTATTTTCCTCTAGAACATTTTAATGATCTGGTATTGCATTAAAATTTATAAAATTAAAAAAAAATATTCCATTTCACTTATGGTTTAATGTTTATTTGATCCATGTGTACAATTGTTTTTCTTTCTCAATATGGTTTATATTTATGAAAATAATATATTTATCAAACCTATTCCTTTTTCATGGTTTATGGAATGATGAAAAGATGAAATTTTTAGGAAAACATTTTCATTTTAATGAGTTATACGATTATTAATTGTTTGTGGAAGCCAATTATTTAAAATGGGTTTTAATATGATTAATGTTTTACGATATTGAGGAACAGATTGGTATTACTTTCAGAATGTGATGGGTGTGACATATATCTCCCTCAAATGTATTAGGTAAGTATATAAATTTTTGGACAATAATCATACTAGAATGGGAAGTGAACCCAATTAATAATGGTAATCTACCCACTATGATAGTATGAGAGTGAGCCTTGACTATTAAGATGGTTTAAGGAGCGACCAAAATCCACCATGATGGTTTTGGGAGTAAACCTATACTATTACAATGGATTGGGGAGTTAATCCAATCCACTATGATAGTATTGGGAGTTAACATTGACTACTATAATTATTTGGGGACTAAACCCAATCCAATCAGATAGTCTTTGTAGTCATCCTTGGATACTAATGAAATGATGTTATATGCATATGTGAATGCCAAAATTCCATGTCTTATTATAATTTTTTTTCTCTCATTGATCATTTCTAATGAATAATTGATGACTAATTTCTTGTGAAATTATAAATCTTATGACACTAATCAATATTATGATCTATGATTTGTAGGGTATGGATTTTAAATATTTAGACCATTTTATAATTACATTATTCTCATGTAATGCTAATGTGATCACTAATATCTGCCTTTTTATCCTTACTGAGCATCTGATATCACCCTTTATTATGTTTCCTTTTCCCATGTTTTGAATAATGGGTTTAAGAATGATATTTCAGATAAGGTTTATAGTTGTGAAGAACCTAATTGGAGACCCTTATAGACTTTTTTTATGTGTCCAGCGTTCCAAAGACAATAGAATCAGAAAATTCTTACATGGATCATTATTATATGTAATGAATATCTATCAATGAAGGTCTAATATCTATGTATGTAACATATTGGTTTCTATAACCCTAATGTACTTAAAGGTATATATTGTAATGTTAATGGGTTGTACCATGATAAAAAGGTGGAATGTAGGGGCCAAACCATGAGTTCATCACACTATAACAAAGGGAGGCCACATTTCAAAATGACTCTGTCCATGGGGTCCTTTTTTGGTGGATTTTCATTGGTCCTTAATGGGGGTGGGGGTATTCCCTGATTAAAAATAGGTTGTAATATTTATTCTCAGGGTAGGTTCTTGACATCAAGATGCTAGAGGCAGTGTAGCAACTTGGTCGGCCCAGAAAAAATGGGAATTTACCACTTTTTACTTATGTGATATTAAACCATTATAATCCTTTATTCACCATTCATGCTAAAATTATTCTCCAAGATAGGTATTCCCCCCTTTATCCTTTATCAATTTTCTTGGGTTTTGGTGAATCCATCATGGTAAACCTTTATTTCTCATGGAATTGTCTTTTCTTATTCTTTAATTCTCATCTGCTTATATTTTCATTTAATCTTAGTTCCAAAGATGGGAAAATACATAGATTGTGTTGGTTATAAATGCTTAATCTATTAGTATATATACTTTTGATGATCTATGAATTCCACTTTTTGAAATATTTTGTGAGGGTGATGTTTTTTCAACAGATTTTTGTTATGTGTCTGCATATAATTGATATTCCATTTGGAATACCATAGAACATAGATTTTGTTTTGTTATATTTGTAATTTCACATTTGAAATTGATGATTGGGGACTAATTTGTGCCTAAAATATATTTATTTTGACAATGGGTAAAAAAAATTAGGTTTATATTGTTTTATATGGGTGTTTTATTTAAAACCACTTTTAGTGCACATGTGGAGATGGATAAAAAAATTTAATGAATATTTTGATTCCAAATTTATTTAAAACGTTTTTCTTTTCAATGAGTATTTATTATTATAGATTATTTATTTATTTTGAATAATTATTTTCATGTTAAGGGTTATTGATTTTTTATGAAATTTTATGTGTGGTAAGAATTTATTGGGATGGGAATGGGGACCTTGGGTGGGTGATTGGTAACATATACTGGTGATGATAAAACTTAGATTATTAACTATCTAGTAGTTTTTGTCAGTGAGTCTGAGAGAGCCTCCATATTTGTGATGTTTTATAGGATATGATAAGATATATTATGTTACATGATTGAGTCCTAGTTACCTTGGTACCCATAGGTTATAACCCATATTGTGTATGTTGTGAATTATTAATATGCGACCTCAACTTGGATTTTATTTCTTTATTTTGATATTATGATGACATTCTAACCATGTTACTCTTAATTATATTTTATATCTGATACGTTCTTTTTTATTTTATAACATGGATTATATTTATGAAATTACGGGATTTAGGAAATGGGTTTCCACTGCTTGAATTTAAAAACTAAAATTTAGAAAAATAATTTATTAAACTGGAACTTTTTTTTCCATTGAGAAGAATATTATATGGATTTTTTGGGGTATACTACATAGATTTTACTCACACCCTATATAATCCATTGAGTATATGCAGTCTTGGTTATTTATGACACAAGAAGAGGAAATCGAGCCACATCATATGGGGGTTTCTCTTGATGTTCTCATCATCCTTCTTTGTATGAGATTGGTAGTTATTGAAGGAGACAAATTTAAGATTCTTGTGGATCCTTTTGGGGATCACCTAGTGTCAGTTTATTTTGGGTTGTTTTCGTATCTACATTACTAAAAATTAATTTATTTTTCATTAATGTATTTATATAAATTTTTTATCAACTAGATTTTAGTTTTATTCCGTCCTAATCAAATGGTATACTATTTTTAAATGTTGTTTATTATTATCTCCATTGATTGATGGGAATAGATATCTAACACACTGATATATAATTATAGAATTATAGATGGAATCCTTATTTATTCTTATGTTATTTTAAGAATGAAATAATTACCAAATTGTTTTAATTGATATCAGCATGCTCATCTCCATCTTATATCAATATGGTTAGGCTTCATGCCATGTGGTGAGCCATATTAGAAGAAGGTTCGATTCATCCATGGATGGTTCATTATGCCTTCTCAAACCAATGAATTATTATTCACTAATATATAACACCCTTTTTCTATTCCATTATCATAAGAAGGTGTCTAAAAAATTTACACTATCATCTCATATCTGATGACCATCCACATGTGATCATCCACTAAATCCCATTAGCATCCCTTGAAGTTGCACTACATTGTTTTGGAAACTATGATTTCCTAGACCCCCCCCCCCCAAACACATATGCTCATAATAAGGTATTAACCCCAAAATAGGTATAAACGGGATAAAATTAAAGACAAAAAAATGGATTAGACCACACAATGGAAATGAATCACATGTGAACACCTTGGATTTTCACCCATCATTATGACCTCATCTCCATGTGTCACAAGATGTTATCAAATCAATTTACCTATCTCAGATATTTCTAAAAAAGCATCCATTGGAATGAACCAAGTATTTTCATTGAACTACTATACTTAACATTTCTCAAAAATTAAATAATAGAGGCTTTGATTGTGACTTAACAATCCATAATCCCTATAGGTTAAGAAAAATTCACACTCTTATTTTGTGAGAAGATAGAGTCTGATTAATCTCTATATCAATGGTTGTCAACAACCCATTTTTAACCATATATTATATTCTAGTAGGTATGGACCTCAGTAAAACTCTATATGACATCTCAAATAAATTTAATATGAGTTTTATCCCATCGTTCCAAGAAAAATATGCAAATAAAAACTATTTATCATGCATTCCATTCCTGTCATACACATTCCTTTCGTGAATCACAATGCATTCATATATATATATATATAAGACATAACCATGGTACCACTCAAATGCCTATATCATACAATCAACTACAACATCAATACATCGATCCCATAACTCAAAGAATATACCCATGATTTTAATTATATAAGGCATCTGCATGCCTAACTAGATAGATGATCAAACCCCACCAATTTTTTTTCAAAACTCAATCGAAACAATAAAATGAAATTTCCCTTCTTCTCAATTAAACCACATGACTGAACACTACCTAGAGTCGCATCTCAACATCACTAGGATCTACCACCAGGTCCATAAGTCACAACCCACTAAGTCTATAAATCATGAAGTAACACCCTCACTACCTTCTAAGATACATTAATTTAATTAACATTCTTTAAAACCAACATTGGGATCTCATACAAAATTGGAATCTCATACCCGCATATACAATCCACCATATGGGTTCTAATACTCACAGGGTATCCATATACCTAATTATACCCTTGAAGATCAAAGTAACATCCACGTGAATATATAAATTAAGTTACCATATGTAAATACATATTGAGAAAATCAAATGAATTGGTAAGTTATTATAGAAAACACAAAAAAAAATATTATTCACACTTTAAATCATTGATTTTTTTTTCTTTTCTTAAACTAGTATCCTAATAATATAGAAGAATTAAAATGTTATTTTAACCTATTTTCTTAATATGGTGAATGAATATACACTTTGTTCCTCCCTAGCCAAAGCAAAAATAAAAAATTCAATAAATACAAAACAAGGTTGTTGTATATAAGTGACATGGAAATGATATGTAAAATAATAAAAACAATCCATACTGCCGAGGAACTTAGGTTTCAGCACATGAAGGTGTTTTCTAGGAACATTACATTACAACTATTCCTTGTTTTGACTAGTAATATCTCATAGCAACTGTATCATAAATAGTTGTTCAAATGAAATAAGGCTCTGACAACACTGTGTAATGTCCCATCCTAGATCAATCCATAGTAAGTAGAAGAGACCAACACATTACCATAGACATAGCTCCCCAAAATTGATGGATTCTAACCTCTAGTGAGGACATATTACAATACTATAGGGAGACTACATCCTTTTTATATAAATACAAAAAACATACTGAATATAAAATATAAATTTTCATCATAATGCACATAAAAATAAAATAAAATCACAACCAAATATAAGAAAAGGATAATAAAATTAATCATGATATAACATAATAAACAAACTATATGTCACACCAGTTAGGAATAAATATATAAATCCATAACATTCAAAAATAGATATTACATCTTAATATATGAATATGAATTTTATTTAAAAAATTAACTTAGGAATATAATATTTTGGTTTAGCTAGAAACATGGAAAAATATACAAATGGTTTATTAGTGAACTACATAATCCCCCACTATGTTCTTTATAACTAGATCCCTTCTTAGAAAAGTAATATAAAATACCATTCTTCATAACTTGAGGAAAGGAAACTTAAAATGGGTGATATGATATTCATAGAAAGGGTAAACAAGCGAGATATGAATGATCAACTAAGAATAACATAAGGATAAGGGTATGAGTACATGAGAATAACACTTGAAACCATTACCTTGAATATCTTATATAATAATCATGAGTCCTAGAATATTGTTTAAAATATGATAAGATATATATAAAAAAGTAATTTAGATGCTTGATCCCTGAGAACATAACTTTTGCAAAAGATGTCGATTTCTGGCGTACACATAATCATAAAAATTCATTTCCATAGAAGTCAACTCTCATTTCCATGACTAATGTTGGGGACTGGTTTCAATCCCCAAAAAATCATTGTAATCATGGTTCACTACCAAGACTGTCATAGTGGATATTTTCCGGTACTGAACATGTCCCACTACCCATTATTGTCCAATTTAGTTTATGAGTTATGAATATTTAACCAATTCATTGGAGGGATATATTATTTTAATACCATATATAATATAATGAAATTCATACATATGTGTTCCAAAATATTATTAAACATTTATCATATCATTAATTTCGAAAAGGAAATGAGTTCCATAATTATTTCATCACATCATAACTTGTGAAAAAATAGGTTTTATAATCATTTCATAAATTCATCATAGCCTGACTCCTAAAAAAAGAATGTGTTTCAATAAAATAATTTCCTCATTATCATAAAACATATAGAGGGAAAATAAAGATGGTATAATTAGATCATATCCTCAATGAAGAATAATTAACCTGAAATGTTGTTGTCATTTATGAATAGGAACACAATATAAATTTCATTAAAATATTCTTGAACAAAATACCCTTTCTATTTTGAAATAAATTCCTTCAATTATAAAATTTTCCAAAATAATATGGATGAAATTTGCATTGCAAATATATTTGGAAACAAGTATTGGAATAATATAACCATTGTATGATCAAGGTTGCATGAACTTACATTCATGCAATGAATTTAAAAAAAATCCTTTCACATTTTCAGTATAAATTTGAAAAGTATATTGTTCAAAAAATATGAATATTCTTTAAAAACCATTTTGTAAAAAATAATACATGGATAAAATTGAATATAAAATATAATAGATGGGTTTTTAAAAAAATTAATTTCTTTAAGAAATCATGCATATGGAAAAAACAGGATTCACAATTGAAGAGGGAAATAATTCATATTTTATTTTAAATTTTCATTTAGTTTAATGACTTATTCAAGATAGGAAAATGAAAGAAAAACATATATTCACAAAAAAATAAGTAGGGGTTAGGAAAATTCATGAGTTTCTTTGTGAGATAGATATTAATATTTCATCATCAGAAACTAAATCATAAAAATACCGATAAACACTATGATTATAACCTAAAACCACAACAACATTGCAAAATTTAGAGTCATTGATACGTTAAATTTTTTTATAAATTTTAAAATAATTTAATTATTTATTATTCATGTTTTATTATATAATTCCCCAGGTATGTTTTTATTATTTTATAGAATATGTTTCAATGATTCCAAATGAAAAGCTATGAAAGCATTCCAAAATATGATATTACACCTCATGAATCACATACACGATATGTATGAATCATTTAAACAATATCACAAGTCCTGATGAATATAAAAGTCAGGAAAAAATTACACAATGTTAATATGTAATATACATCATATAATAATCATTGGAGACTTCTTACTTAAACATTATGTACTAAGAAGAAGCATGTTGTGAGTTCCCATTACACATCGTTAGATGAGTCAATTCCATTAATCCTAAATATTTTAGATGAGATTCACACAAGATCCAAAATCTTTGGATAAATACATTGATATATATTACATGAATTAATAATTTTGTATGTGATATAATTTACAAAATATTTATTTCTGATGGCGCACACAACAACACATAACATTCAGTAATTTCATTTTTTTCTCAAGTTTCTATTTCATTATTTCTCTATTATTTATCTATAATATCAACTATAAAGAAAAAATGTTATTTTTTTATTCAATCCATGTGTTATTTGATGTTATATGAATGTTATTTATTTTTTCATTGCCACTTATTTTTTTGACATCTGTCTTAAATTATAGGTTTTCATTTAACATCAGTTTTTCCCTGTGTTCTTATTTATTTATTGTTTCATGTATGTGTTATATTGGCTTATTAATTAATCTATTTGTAAACATCTTTATTCTTTAACCATTTATTGGAAATCTCCATTTTTCAAAAAATTTATCAATTTGGTGAACATGTATTGAAATATTTATTTGATCGTGATTATTACCACGAGGAGTGGGTAAACGGCTTAGTGTAAGGATTTACAGTTGGAATGTTTGGAACTAAATGAATCTATAATTCATAACAATGTAACCCTAAGGCAGTAAATCATTATAAATATAATCTATTTATTAGATTATTTAGGAAATCCAGACCATGAGATGTTTAAATGAATGAAACTGACCAGATTGTAGTAGAGTAGGCTATGACCATAAGCCTATGACACTTCCCACTAAAGAAGCTAGAATTTATGCAACTATGTTTTTATCTATATATGTAACTAGTAATATTTAACCATTAGATAGATATAGTTGGTTTGACCAAGAAAAACAAGTTTTCTATGCATGGATTCATATCATAGGACTTTGGAATATCCCAAATTAGGATAATGATTATCTTGTTTAAAGGAAAAATGTAATTTACCCAAATAATTATCTTCTTTATAATCACTTAACCAAAATCCATAATGTTAGTTAAATCCAAAACTCAATCCATTTCATGGGGAAAACAACTTAATTGTTTTGAATTCATTGGTTCCTTGTCAGCTAATTTTTCCTCATGGGTTCGAACCCACACAAACACTATACAACAACATTGCATAATGTGTAGTTTGGGATAATAATATATTCTAATACAACTCAAGAAAATGAGAATTAAATAATGCAAGTGGGAGAATCAAAATTTTGTGTCATTTCATGGGGAAATGTTTGTTCACTTATGTACAAAAACCATCATCCCAATCTTAGGATTACCTCACTCATCCCCATTTCTCTTTTAATTTTTCATTTTTTATTTTTGATGCCACTGTGCCCTAATTCTTTCTATCATAGTTTATACATCAGGGAACCCTGAATCATTATAGGTTCCATGATTCATATAAACTTATTACATTCATTATTGAAATCGAATAGTACCTTAATGCACACCATCATTCAGGGATGATAGACCACAGAATCCTATAGTTCTCATCCCACCCAACATGAAATATATACCACCAGCACATCAAGGGAATAAATGTCTAAAATGAGAGCACACCATAATGTATTACATAATTATTCTTATTTGTAGTTTCACACATATTTTTTTCAAACCCTCTGGTTGTGGCACATATATTTAAATCAAACCTGGACTCCTCAGCATGATCTAAAACATGGGCAAGTTCAATAGAATTCAGAGTGATAATCCTCATGAGAACACCTCTAAATTCATAGAAGTATATGATACCTTTTGAAACCAGTGAGTATCCTATGATGAAACCAGTTTGCAAGTATAACCATTCTTCATATGGGAATGAGCTGCAAATTGGCCAAAAATAAGATCTCATGATACAATTATGACATGGAATGAACTAACTATGAAATTTATGGAAAAATATTTTCCACATATATGGACTATGACAACCCAAAATTTTCCCCTAGTGATAGAGAATATTCTTGAGAGTTGTAAGAGAACAATAAAGGTTTCACAATGAAATACCCTTGTCATGGACATGATGTGTGGCTCCAACTGCAAATCATCTAACAGGGTCTCCAAACCACCGCTCACACAATAGTAGAAGCATCCTCCGATGATGGTCTAATAATGAAGGAAGAAAGAGTTGGATGATCACTTCCATTTAAGTTTTCACACAATTCCAATATAATGTAGTGAGATCATCGACTTCCTCGGTGTGGAATACCCTATGTTGATGAAAACATCCATTTAACTGAACATATATAGTCCCTTAATTAAATGATTGAATCCATTCAGCTTCCTTATGCATCATCCTGCCCTCATACTTCAATATGGGAGATTCAATCCTGATAAAGTTTAGGTAGCACACCATAATATTAATCCATCTAGGAAGGAGTAGATAATCCAAAAATATAGGAATGTAATTATGTTAATTATAATCAATAAAAAAAATACTAGTGACCACAGTATTACTAATAGTTGAGGCCGAATCAAAAACCACTGCATAATAATCTAGGGTACTACCAGTAGGGAAGTGGACAAAAGTCACTTAGGATCTAATGCCAAACTATCAATCCGCCAATGAATCATATTTCTAGGAAACCTGAACAACTGCCTCAACATCCTTTCCCTCCTAGAGAACATCAAATATTTCCATTGTCTCTAAAAATTCAAACCAATCACTAAAAACCACTCTAATAAAATTTGGATAATCGTCTCTTAGCCTTCATTAAAAAGGAACATCAGAAAATGACTACCCATTAAATAGAAATACAAAATCGAAGTGCCTCCCTCCAAAATCTCTAATATCAAATTGGTCAAATGTCAAGGTCTTTTTCCAATAGATTTTGAGGTATATTTTTTGAATATATTTAGACATACCCAAAGAAATATGGAAATTAAATGTAATGATGGGTGGAAAAGTGCTGTATTTTCAGCAACCATGTAGAGGAGAATAGAAAAAGTCTAAGGAACCTAATAAATACGAAATACTCATTGATGATAATGAAAATGAATGAGTGGATAAATATTATAATGAAAACACTATATAATTAACACCTTTTGTAAAATTTCTCACACAATAGAATCATAGAGAGGATATAAACATAACAACACTAGCTTAAAAACCACTTCTCCTCTTTTCATAATGACTGATAAAATGAATGATTAAATTGAAATATAAGCAAATTTTAGGGATGTCCAATAAATTTCGCATCAACTTCCCATTTTCTATAACAATTTCCCAAATTCTTGCATATTTAAAATTTATCAACGAACTTCAATCCAATAAGGGGAATTTGGAATACCTGAGAGTAATTATTTCTACATCAAGAGTTCTCTACAATATTTCTGTGGAAAATTCCTCATAAAATGAGAGATACTGGGAGTTTATAAATTCCATTAACCATTGGATAATGCATATTGAGAAGAACCGTATTCAACATAGGAGGAACAAATAACCACATGCCAATGAGTGTATTTTGAAATATGGGATTCAAGGAACTCAAAACGACAAGAAAGACACATCAATTAGCTAAGTGATCATCTATGTATGCTCAAGGGATCATGGATGATGTTCTAGTAGAAAGGGGTATGTTCATTTGCCCTATTGATGTCATAATTTTAGACATAAAATAAGAAGGAAAATTTTCCATTATCCTTTGTGAAACACCTCTAAACACTATGATGACACAAATTAATGACAATGAAGGAAGAATTATATTCAGAATAGGTGATGATCAATATTTCTTTGAACTAGTGAAAGATGAAAAAAATATATGATTATTTTAAACACTATGATATATTTCTAACTAAAGATAATAATGTGTACATGGACATCAAAGATGAAAGTGTTGAAATATATCCTATAAAAATGGATGAGTATAAACATCAGTAAAAAACTTCACATATCCTCCTATGAGGGAAAATATATGAGATTTCATACAATAATTCATTCATCCACAAACATTGGAGTTGAACCCCCTCCCAAGAACACTCAAGTATTATTTTATAGAGACTAAAATTGCAATACAAATACTCATTGAGACCAAACTAACTCATCCATAAGATTAAATGTTTATCAAAGTCCTATGATGACATAAAAAGTCAATTTCATGGGGGGGTGGATGACATCAAATGGATCAACACCACATTATGGACTCATAAAAGTTTATGGGAAGAATGTGGGAAACCCAAAAGCTAGTCCCCAAGGAATCTCACTACACCCATTGAAGAGATAGTAATGAAAGAATTACTAAAACATATGGATTCGAGAATAATATTTTCAATCTATGATAGTGAGTAGGTGAGTGCAAAATATATAGTTTAATGAAAGGTGGATTCATATTCTGAAGAATAATTTTGATGAATTGATCTCAACTAACACCATCACTGGATGGACGGTTTCTATGGACTACAGACAGTTAAATACATGAACTCAAAAAGGACATTTACCCTTTCATTAGATTGATCCAATGCTCTAGAAACTCATTAGATACAAATTATACAATTTTATAGATGCATATTTAGGATATAGTTTGGTTATAGTTGACTAAGCTAATTATTCCAAAACATAATTTACAATTCCATTAAATGCCTTTACATATAGAATATTTTCAGTTGGTACATGTAATGCACTAACAACCGTCCAAAGATGTATGACACATATATTCCATGATATTGCAGATGAATTATTGGAAATAATTATAGTTTGTTTTTTAATTTATGGAAGACCCTTCAAGGAATGAATAAGAAATCATGAACTAGTATAATACCACTATTAAGGGAAGTGTTTAGTTATTAACATGAAAAAATTGCCACCTAATGTTTCAGGGAGGTGTAATCCTCAAACAAAAAAATCTGAAAGGATGGATTGTAATTTGATCCTGCAATGATCAAGGTGATAAATGATTTACCAGTTCCTTCAACTGTTAAAGGATTAAGGTTCTTTCGAGGTCATGCAAGATTCCACCATTGCTTCATGGATGTTTTTTGTGAATATTAACCACACTATGACACACCAATTAGAAAAGGATACACCTTCTAAGTTTATTTAAGAGTTTCTACAGTAATTCAACATTTTAATAAAAAAACCAGTGGCTGCTCTTGTTTTCATTCCACTATTTTGGGTGAAAGACATCGAGTTTATGTTTGATGTAATCGAGTTCATTGTAGGTGATATATTTGGACAGCAATGTGACCACATTTTATATTCCATATACTATTATAGATACATCCAAAATGATGATAAAGAAAAACTAAAAAACACGATACATATATATTGTATTTTATCATTACTTTAAAAAAGGTTTGATCCTAACTAATTTTTTCAAAGGTGATTGTTTACAATGCTAATGTGACCCTAAAATATTTGATGAGAAAAATAATGTCAAAACAAGACTAGTATGGAAGATCCTATTACTATAACAATTTGATATCATCATAAAATACACCAATGGGATTGATAATTGTGTCGCTAATCATCTATCCAGACAACCACTTCCCCTCATTATGGAGGATGATTATATAGACACTGAGGTCAATTTCCATGATGAATCTCTTTTTAGACTAGGCATTAAGGAAAAACCATATTTTATGGCATAAAAAAAATATCTCCATAAGATCATTTTACCTAGGCCTCTCATACATGCAAAGGGGGTATTTTTATTGAATACTTTATACTGGTAATAGGATATAACAATACATTATCAGTGTCATATTGATGTCTTTATGTGACACTACTTCCTAGAAGGTGAGATATAATATGGGATTGACATGTGTAACATGACACCAACTAGAGGGAATAATGGAATTTAATGAATAATATAAAACAAAACATACAAAGTGACCTATTTGGGCCCAAAATCCATCATGAAGAAAAATATTTCTTTCAACGATGTGATTGGTTCCAATGAACTACCACCATAGTGAAAATAAATGAAACTCCCCAAAAACTGATCATGGAAGTCTAAATTTTAGATATGTGGGGAACATATTTAATGGGTAAATTCACTAATTTATATGTAATGTTATATATTCTTGCTGGCATTGAATACATCTCGAAATGCATAGAATTTGAAGCTATCACAGAAGAAATGATAATAGTTGTCTGTTATTTCATGAATGAAAATATGTTTATCGGATTCAGATTTACCTGATTATGAATTAGTGATAGTGGAACATATTTTACGAATAATTATGAGAAAGGAATAATGTGGAATTATGAAATATGATAGAACATAAGAACTCCCTACCACCCATAAACAAGTGGGAAAGTTGAATTGTCCAATAAGGAAATAATAAAATCCAAGAAAAGACTGTGAACACAAATCAGAATGACTAAAGCCTTGTGTTAGATGATTCAATATGAGATACTAAACTTCATACAAAAAACCCATCATTACCATTCCCTTCCTATTGTTGTAAGAATATACTTACCATTTATCCATAATACTTGAGAATCTGTCATACTAGGAAATTAAGAAGTTGAATCTACATTCTCGAAATACTGGGGAAGCTAGGATACTCTTGTTGGATTAACTGGAAGGGATAAGAAAGGATAAATATGAAAATTCCAATATATATAAATATAAAACCCAGAAATATCAAGATCATCACTTCATGTGATGATTATTTGTACCGAGGAAGAAGGTCTTAGTATTCAATGCCCAATTAAAAATATTCCCCATGAAGCTCATAACTAGATCTTCAAGACCCCTCATGCTTATAAAAGTATTCCCCTATAGTACCATTGAATTCAAAAAATAGGAGAACCATCATTCAAAGACAATTGAAAATAATTAATGATTTATTTGGTAAAATTTTGTGAAGGGAGTTTAAACACTTTGAAATTTATCTAAGCACCCCTAAGTCAAGCTCTCTATGTTAAATGAAGCACTAAATGGAAGGAAACACATAATAATTTTACTTAATAACATATAACATGTATAGGGACACATGGTGGGAAAAAAGAACAAATTACATGTCTTATAATCAACTAAACAATGTGTATGATTTATGGCATGAAAAAAATTTATGTCCATGAATTAAACATCCTTTACATAAATACATATCATGTAAATTTTTGAATTATTCATGTTTTGAAGATAGGGTTTATGATTCTCAACCCCACCCCATATCTTGACACTCTCCCTTATGCATGATCCACCCCTCCTTCGGCCACTTCCTCTCCTTCACCTCATCCTCGCCAAAACCTCCCCCTCCCCTATATTGGAAACATATCCCCCGTACTCTTAATAATATCCTCTATATTCCACTTGAAATGGTTCATGTAAAGACAATGTGTATTCCACCCACTATTCCTGCACCCGAGCGTGAGGATATAGCTAAATCTTACCACTGACGAGATCCTATACTTCCATTATCTATTTCTTTTACTTCCTCCATGTCAACATCAACCTCTACATATCTGTCAGAAATCATGGAATCCCACTCAATGTCAAGTTGGTTTTAGGATGCTGCTCAGCCATATCTTCAACCCATCAAGCACTTTTCCAAACCTAAGCACCCGAGTGAACTTGTCCAATTGAAGGAAGATGCTATAAATACCAACAAAACGTTGGATTTGGTTGTCCTCACATGATTTAACATCATCGAGGAGTTAATCCACCACCTTGAAGAGCTACACATCTCACCCATCATTGATGGTCGAGGGGTGACCTTCATGGACCTAATCCCAGAATGTTTTAATCACTTTTGAGATGATCGTTGATAATATTTTTTCCTGATATCTAACAGACCACATGAGCAATCCTTTACAGAGTTTATCATTAGGCTCAGTCTTTAATATGATGAATTCAACACATGTGTGTTATTATCAACTCTATATATTGATCCATGAAATTTGGATGAAGGTTGACACTGTAGGATGATCACTTAGGACTCATAGAGTTTCTATTATTTTTAATTTACAAAATACACCCAGCTATGAGGTCTCGTGCTCCATATCATTCATTTGAGAATTGGCTCATGCCTGGTTGACCCACACTGAGGGTCATAGCAGAATTAACTAGTTGTACATCCCCATCCTCACTACTACAATGTGTGTACCTTCTATTAGCATGGTATCTTAGGTAAAATGCAATGTCAAGTTGCATCTGTGGTAGAAACAAGTTATGCTAATCGGTTTGTTCTTCATCACTCATCTTTCCCGATATATTTTCATTTTCAAGACCACCCTTCCCCTCACCTATCTTCACCCGATGGAGTCGATCTACTTCATTTTTATTCATAAGTTGAAGTTTCTGATGAAGGATATTGACATAAATTTTTGGGTGTCAAAATGTGTCGAGGGTGATGAAGTGGCACCCAAAGGCCATGTTGTTGACCGAATACCTTTTCTTTCCACCTCTAATCACACCCATAATACTACCTATATCTCATCCCATACCTCCACTTCCACCATTCCTGCCACCATGAATTCCTCTAATAACTCTCATTTAACTTCCCCATTATCAAATACCATACCCACCCCACCCAACACTAATATCCTTGGGATTTTACACTGGTAAATTTTTTTGAACCTTTAGAAGATATATCCTCACCTAGGCACTCAATTCATATAACTATCCTCATTTACCATCCCTTAATCCCCATGGCCCCGTTTTCCCACTCATCTACCTCCAACAACAGTCCCCTCATAATCCACCATTCGAATACGCACCACCACCTCTGTTGACTTACCACCCAAGATCATAGATCTTTTTACCCAATATGAGTTTTTCACAGACTAAGTCCGGATATTTAGTTACCCTACAACTCCATTATCTTATGAGGTACCTTCCATTGATCCTAATACTAAATCCATGCCACACTATGGATTAGTATTTTATCACTCCCTACAACTGAGATTGATATCAGCTCCATGATACCCACAATATAAGTTCATTCTCTATCCACTTAAACAATTTATGATATTGATCTGGAGGGCCTGCTATAGGAACCCTTTGTTTGGGTGAGAAATGTAGATGACCATCTCGTGAATTTTTATTAATCTTAGTATATCTTAGTCCCTCCCCAATTTTTCAAAAAATTTATAGGTGATAATATTTTTTTACTATTTATATTCCATCACACTGATGTACCATTTCACTTTTTATATATATTGGATATTTTGTTTACCTCCCTGTTCTTGGATTTTTTTTCATTTTATTACACTTTTATGTTATACATGTCTCGATATTATACCTCTTATATAATCATTGATCCACCTATTCCACCACCATCATCCCTCGTACTATGGATAACTTAGTAGATGGATAATGATTAGTTTCATATTGATGTACTTTCAATGGATATCCATGTTTAGTAGTATTAACCACCTTGATGAGCATAAATTCGTTTTCTTCCACACCATATTCATGCTCTGTACACTATTTAGGTGGTTAATCCCACCATGTGTCATCGTGATATGAATGAAACAACCACCAATTCTTGTAGGTAGAAGAACACTTCTGAGAAGATGGGAAATACATGATTAATTATTGTGTCCATCCATCTGGCTGATGATGCCTTTGTTAGAACTTTATGAGAGGAAACCCAAATTTCATTTCATTTCATTATTTTTAGTCTTATAGATATGATTTTTTTTCATTTCATTATAATTTTTTATAGATTACTCTCGAGCTTCTTTTTAGGCCTATATCTATATATATCAAATCTATTTTATAGTCTTATTCACTGTATGCACATACCTTGTACAATACACTTATCGTGCCTCAAACATATAAAATAATGTTTTATCTAGTGCATGATTTAGTTTTCACACCCATTATATAGGTATCCCAATGTATGTTAATATTCACCTAGTTTCCCAATGGTATGACACTCATACATGGAGCTCTCGATTCCGTAAACTCCATTTCATTATATATATGCTATATCAATCACATCGCTCCCAGGATGTTTTTAGGTCATTGTAAACACTATATCATATTAGGTCTATGGGGCTTTTTCATGAAATTAACATTCAATACACCAATATTTTCGTTATTTTCATCTATCAATGAGAAATTGTTTGTTGAATGCTTGATTTAAACATGAAAACCGAATTCAACCAATCAACTAAAACCCAAAGTTAAGTTGTAAATTGTTGAAATCCATTTCATCCTCATATTTATAATTTTTATAATGATTTGTTAGATTAGAAATTTAATTAAAATTTAAAATTCTGTATATATTTGGATTAACTTGTTACATGATTTTTAAACTCTGAGGTATTTCTAGTTTCTTTTAAAACATAAAGTTTTCAAAGGATTCCGAGCCTAAAATATAATTTTCCTTATAATAATATTTCTTCAGTTTCACTTGGTACAAATAAACAATAAATAAAATTAATCGAGATCTTAATGAGATAATTAATGAACAAATTGTATTTTAATATTATAGAGGAAATTTGTGTTAAAACACATTTTCCTGAGACCCACCTTGCATTTGTTTCCACTTTCATCACTTAATATCTAAGAATAATATCTTTACGGTAAATCAATTTTTTGTGATTATCCCTTACCACATTCCTCTAGGTTTTATACATGACTATAAATTGAACATGTGAAGGGGAATATTCAGAAATTGGAAATGGGATATATTTTTTGAGAATATTTTTTGTGGTACTTTTTGGAACTGGAAAAAACATCCAATGAATAATCTAAATTTTACTTAACATGATCTAAGATAATATCCCATTCAACAACAGTCAATTTGACTTGTCGTAGAGATCAAACAGAGTTATATATTATATGTAATGTCTATTTGAAGTAAGGATGGAAAAATTATTTGTGGAACTCCCTCTGTATCCACATAAAGTTCTTTGACAGATGGCTCCATGAGTTCAATGGATCTGTGTCCCTTGTTGGCACCCTTTTTTGCTTTTCAGCAGAATTTTTTATTTTCTGGTGCTCTTCTTAGTAGAGGAATTCATGGTTCCCCCTCCACAGTCACACAAACTTCTTTGATTGATGACTCCAGGAGTATTAAAAAACCTCATGTAACACCCCAAGATTCTATGGTATGCTTATCTTTGAATAATGCAATAGCGTGTGTTGTACGCAACATCAGGTTCTAACACACACCTCAACCAATCAAACTAGCCATTATGAATAGTAATACCAACTTTTTAAAATTTTATAAATTTTATCACTCAAAATGGTCTTCATTTTTGGATTAGGAGTATCGAATTTAGCCTACGGTAAAATTTTGGGTCTTTTCGGATAACTTTCATATTTTGAGGAATACTGAAAATTACTAAATTTTAATTAAAAAAACTTTTTTATTCAAAAAAATTAATTGTGATATATTATGAATTTTAGTGGTTTTAAAGTATATTTAGAATATATTTTTACCATTTAATACATTTTTGGCCATTGGACATAATCTCACAATTAAACCGGAGATAAAAAAATATCAATCTTTTGATAGTTATTATATCTTAAAAACACGCTTTTTGTTTGGACAACGGGAATTAATATTAAATTAATTTCTACCACTTCTGTGTTTTGAATTTGGAAAAATGGATTCCATATTTGGAATCAGGATTTCCAAATTATCTAAATAGATAACTTTTATTTTAAGAAATTTTGAATAATTAATTCAGTAAATATTTTATTTACCATGGTTAAAGGGTAAATCCGTTAAATAAGGGTTAAAAATAATATTATAATAATACTAAATTACCCTAAAACATGTCCTAACCATATTTTTGGATACATGTTTTACCATGGGAATCTTCGGATCTATTTTGCGACCCCATGGAGCCACTTGTAGGTGATAGGGACACTTTATTTTAATTAAGTTAAAATAAATACAAAAATGACACACACATATATCTTTTAGAAAAATAATTTTTACATAAGGTAATCTATGTTGGATTTTCGACTATAAATTATCATTATAAAGATAAAATACTTTCCTATATAATTATATTTTATTTATAATTTTTATACATTATATATGTTAATTTATGTATGACACAATGGTGATGCAGTAATTACCAAATTAATGAAAAATTAGAATAATTGATATTATAAATACCCAAATAAATATAATTTGAGACTATTTATTAATAAAAATAATTTTATAGGATAATATGACATGTTAGGATTTATTTAATTAACATTTTTCGAAGTAATCATTCTGTTATGAGTTTTACGAAAATCAATTATTGAATAGTGTCAAAATTGACATAAATGAGTTTTTAGAACAAATATTATAATATTAATTGATATTAAATTTATTAAAATCTTAGGTTCATCCAAGAGGCTTATATAATGATAGGTGTATCATTAATGGAAAACTTGGGGTCTCTTGGATTATATAGTATGTTTATTAACCAGATAATATAAAAATACAAAGAGACATTGTAAAAGTGAAACTAATTAACTAAGAGTTAATACTTCATGATAAGGTTAATATAGTAACATAAACCTGTCTAAATACAATTTTTTGAGTGTTTTTAGACCTATACCCACCTTAAACTTTAAATAATCAACTTTGGATCCATTATAAACCGAATATGAATTTATTATAAAATAATATTTCTAGCATTTCCAAAGGTGCTCCTCGCCCCTCTTATAAAAGGGAACTCCCCCTTCTCATTAATTCACACCTTAAATGCCTTTTGGTTCGGAAAAAACCTGCCCCAATACTCTCTAAGATTCCCTCAATTTATCCTAGATTCCTTCCTTTAGTCATAAATCCAACCTAAGGATCCATTTTGATCAAATGAAAAGGAAGTACCCGAAGAAGAGGTAATGATTTCACCACCATTGGTCAAGTTCATTCTTCTTCCACTTCTTCTTTATTTGTTATTACCATTATAAAATAATAACTCCAGTATATTATATATAATTTGATGTTATTATAAACATGTTACAACCATATTTCAGTATTCTATCCATCCTTTGAATTACATGTCACCATACGTGTGTACGTACGGCTTACCGTCTCCACGTCATGGTGTAATTGTTATTCAAAACATTATTATTTTGATGGTTATAATAATGATGTGTAATTCATGTAAATAATAAATATAACATGATAATGATTATGTATATATGATATAACAACCAATTAAATATTATTTTAATATCAAAATAATGACATTGTCACTCATGCGTACGTACGGACTACCGTCTCCACGAACGCGATGAGATTCATTCTCCATCATATCCATTCAAGTCTAATTCTCATTTAAAGATTAATAATAATTTTTAAGGACTTAATATAATTCTATATATGAATACGATAAAACTTATTCATAATAAACATGGCTTACATATCAAAACATATAAAATAAAATGAGTAAGTTAACACCCGAAACGATAATAATATTAAGATATTATTAACAATGAAATGTTAAAAGATAATATATGATATAATATTAATGTATATGATTCTTGTATAATTTAATAACAATTATTTCACCATTATAAAAGAGTTTAACCTACCCCTAACCAAAAAAAAGTACAAGGTGAGGGTTTATTTCTCAATCTCTTCATTATCCGAGGTTGTTTATACGTAATTATCTATCGGGACCTCTTTATCATCCACATCCATGTTTCTTAAAAATGTATTTCAAAAAATTCTTACTCTTTTACAGAAAATGGGTTAAATTCATTTATACCCTTGTTTGACTTTTTATAAAAAGTTTATAAAGGAATATTTCTATCTTTTTCCAATCAAGGTGCTTTTTATCCTTTTCGGCAGAATTAAGGTAAGAATGTTTTTTTAACTTATACAGCGGGTGCGGCTATTTTCCGCCCTTATAAAATATTCAAAGCTTCCCATACAAGCTTATATGAATATTTTCAAAGTAAATTTTTTATTTTATAATTATGTGACTTTTAAATGATTTCAAAAAAAGGGATATTTCTCTCAAATAGTTTTGATTTAATCTATGTCAACATCATTTGATGGATTATAATCTTATTTGAAGTTGATTTATTATGATACAAAACTTCCATATTGTATTGAAGGTTTTGTGATTTTTTTTACTGTGGATGTGTTATTTTTATACCATTCATGGTTTATGGAGAAAGTATTGACATTTTGTATGCTATTTTTAATACGAATGTTTATGTTATGTTTAAACCTATTCATATGAGGAATGAATTGGACTTAATATGTGACGGGTGGAGCCCGCTATAGCTCCTCGGTGTGTCGGTACGTCTCATGAGACAAACTAGTGTCTTGGCACAAGGCCTTGACAAAAACATACTTGTAGTCTTAGAATGAGGCCTTGGATATGTGGTTATGATAGTCTATAATTATGCATTCCATCATTATAAAAGTGATTAATGATATTTCATGTGATTATTTGACTAGTAGAATATCCATGTGAATAAGTAAATGGAATTATTTAATTTTATTTCTACCATATTATGTTGAAGTTCAAGTTTAAAAGGATTTTGTTTTAGTTATACATTGTCTTAAATGTTTATTCTTATTTATGAATGTTTCCACTATATTGTTATCCTTACTGGGCATTTGAGCTCACCCCTTTCTATGTTTTATTTTTTCCAGGATGTGAAGAAGTATTTTATGAATGACCTGTAGGGATAGTACGAGGGGATAAGAGTGTGGACTATGGAGAATATATTGTTATAGTTTTCATTTTATGATGTAATGTAAAATTTATGAATGTATCTAGTTATTCCATGGATATTAAACTAATCGGCCTTTCGAGACTTGATCTTTCTTGTGATCATGCCAATGTTATGTAATATTGCACCGACTCTGGGTAACTGGGGTCGGGGAGTTACAGTTTTTATCAGAGGAAGTTTAGTACAAACCATGGAAGCTATATTTAGATAAAATCTGATTAGAGAACATGGACCTAAGATGTGGATTATCATAGGAGAACTTCCTATAATTTTGGGATTTTAGAGATTTTCTAAGTTTTCCGAGCAGTACATCCCTATCTGGATACGAGCAGGTAGAGGTGGCTCTGGCATAGATGTGCATAGGGGTAAAACCTGAAAACACCGCTTTGAGCTGGACTCGAATGGGAACTGGTGCACGTCAACGGGCCTTGCTGCACTCTTGGTTACGACACTCTCGGGGGATATGCTTAGGATAAATCTCATTTTCTTTACAAGTCATTATGAAGGGTTTATGAGTATATATGTCCTCAAAAAAAACATTTTTATGATTATGGATTATATCCATAAATATTTCAATTTATGTTAAGTGTTTTATAAGAATGAAATTATGTATTTTGATCCATAATATGATCTAGTTTATGCCATTATTTAGAAATGGGGCCTAGTGGAAGAAATGGAAACCGTATCAATGCACGCACTCCATATAGGGATTTCCCTCCAGATCAAGATAATTATAGCGGAGCAGGTGATGCAACTGGTGCCGATCAGCTAATCACCATAATGGGACAACTCACTCATGTTATGAATAAAAACCTTACCCGTTTGGAGCACCTTGATCCACAGCATGGAGGATCAATGTTATATTGCTTCATGATGCAACAACCACCAATGTTCAATGGGTGTACAATTCCCTTAGTAGCTAAGCAATGGATAAATTCCCTAGAGAAAATATTTCAGGCTTTGGGGAGTAGTGAAAGGGAAAAAGTTATCATGGCAGTTTACCGCCTCACTGGAGATGCTGATCAATGGTAGTCATTGATTCGAAACAAGAAAGAAGATGATGAAGTATCAAATATGGAATGGAGGGAGTTCAATGATCTTTTTTTAGAAAAAATATTTTCCTCGTGACCATCGAGCAGATATGGAAAGACAATTTCTGAGTCTAAGACAAAAAGAGGATGAGAATGTCGCAAAGTATGAGGCTAACATTACAAGGTTAGAAAGGTATGCAAGAGATTATATTCGTAACCCAAGAAGTAAGATTGATCGTTTCTTTGATGGGTTAAAAACATTTCTTTGTCGAGCATTAGTCTCACAATCCTTCTCATCGTACGAAGACATTGTCTCATGTGCTATCAAGACAGAGAATGAATTCTCTACGTCATATGACATTAAAGCAAAGAAAGAAAATAATAGATCTGATGATCAATATGGGAATGGAAATAAAGGGAATAAGGGAGAAGTTGAATATCCATCCTGTAGTAAATGTGGGAAGAAACACCCCTGTACATGCATAAAAGGAACATTAGTCTGTTACAAGTGTGGTGAAAAAGGCCACCAAGATCGTGATTGGAAGGGGAATAAGAAAGCTACCGATGTCCAATGCTACAATTGCAGGGAGATGGGACATTATGCAAATGAATGTCCTAAGCGTCAGAGGAACTTACCTCAGAAAAGGCCAAGGGATCAAGGCCAAGCTTATGCTACCACTACTGCTGAGGTAGAAGCTCCAAAAGACGTGGTGGTAGGTAATTTAACGGTTTCCTCAAGTTTAGAAATTACATTATTTTATTCTGGATCATCGCATTGTTTCATATCTTCCTAGTTTTCTAAGAAAATTAGATATTTAAAATGTAATTTAACAAGTGATTTGTTAGTTAAAACTCCTAAGGGAAGTGTCATTGCAACAATGTTTTGTGAATCAGTCCCCATTAAGGCACATAAATGTTCTTTATCTGCTGATCTCATCGTCATGCCTATGATTGAATTTGATACAATCCTTGGTATGGATTGTCTTTCGTACCATGATGCAAAGATTTATTGTAAGAATAAATAGGTTACAATTCTTGATGATGATGATAAGGAAAACCTTATCTTTAGTGAACAATCATTGCCACCTAATTCTTATATAGATCCACCCCCAGTAGCTCAACAAAATCCAATTATTGGGGAGGAATAGAATGAAATGACTGTGGGTGAGGAAAGGAATGTTAAAATAGAGGATGTACCTGTTGTGAAAGAATATGTGGATGTGTTTTCTGAAAATTTACCTGGACATCCTCCAGAATGAGATGTTGAGTTTTCCATTAATTTAATTCCTGGAGCAAGGCCTATATCGAAGAGCCCTTATAGAATGGCCACTGTATAATTAGTTGAACTAAAGAAACACCTAGAGGAATTGAGTAATAAGGGATTTATTCACCTAGTGTTTCTCCATGGGGATCCCCTATTCTTTTTTTAAAAATAATGTTGGATCTATAAGGTTATGTATCGACTATAGGGAGATCAATGTAATAAAAATAAAAAATTGGTTTCCCCTACCTCGCATTGATGATTTATTTGACCAACTGCATGGATCTCAATACTTTTCAAAGATTAACCTTCGATCTGGATACCATCAGTTGTCTATGAAGAAGGAAGACATTCCGAAGACAACATTTCGAATAAGGTACGAGCATTACGAGTTTATAGTAATGCCTTTTGGATTAACTAATGCACCCTTTCTTTTTATGGATCTAATGAACAGAGTTTTCAAGGAATATCTTGATGACTTTGTAGTGGTATTTATTGATGATATATTGGTATACTACAAATGATAAAAAGATCATGAAATTCAATTGTTCATTATATTGAAGACTCTAAGAAGACATGAATTATATGAAATGTTTAGCAAGTTTGAATTCTAGCTTCAAGAGATTTCTTTTCTTGGACATATTGTCTCTAAGGATGGAATTTCTGTTGATCCTTCTAAGACCAAGCCAATCCAAGAATGGCCTTCACCGATGAGTATAACTGAGGTACGTAGTTTTATTGGTTTTTCATGTTATTATTGAAATTTCATCCATAATTTTGCCCGGTTGGCTAACCCATTAACAAAGCTCGCACGTAAAGGGTTAAATTTGTTCGGACAAAAGATTGTGAAGAATGTTTCGAAGAACAAAAGAGAATATTAGTCAATGCTCTTATATTGAATCTACCATCGGGGAATGATGGGTTCATTATTTATAGTTATGCATCGAAGAAAGGACATGGTTGTGTCCTTATGCAAAATGATAAGGTTATTGCCTATGCATCATGACATTTGAAAATTCATGACCAAAACTATCCTACTCATGATCTCTAGTTAGCAACTATGATCTTTTCTTTGAAGATATAGAGGCACTACCTATATAGTGAAAAATGTGAGATTTATACTGATCAGAAGAGTTCGAAGTATATTTTCTCACAAAAAGAACTCAACATGAGGCAAAGGAGATGGCTTGAATTACTCAAGGATTATGATTGTACGATTGAATACCACCCGGGGAAAGCAAACAAGGTGGCAGATGCTTTGAGCAGAAAAGATCATGGTGTTTTGAACAATATGAGAATTGAAAGGGATCAAATTTTAATGTATCTATTAAATATGGACATGGGAATAACCAGGGAAGGTGAAACATCAATGCATTATCAAATAGTTTCCAAACCATCTTTACTAGAATGGATTAAGAGTTCTCAGACCGATGACGATGAATTTCAAAAGAAGATTAAAGCTTTGAATGATGGGAGATTGTGAGGCTTTGTGTATGGAGAAGGAATTTTGAAATTCGGGAAGAGACTTTGTGTTCCCAATATACCTGATCTAAAAAGGGAATTTTTAGATGATTCTCATAGTTCCAATTTCTCTATACACACTGGGAGCACCAAAATATATAAAGATATTATGGAACATTTTTGGTGGGACAACATGAAGAGGGAGATTGCTGATTTTTTGTCAAGATGTATGGTTTGTCAACAAGTGAAAGCTGGAAGGAAACAACCCGGTGGAGTATTTCTACCTCTTCCCATACCTGATTTGAAATGGGATAATAGCACGATGGACTTTGTCATGGGACTACCAAAGACTCCTAGAAGGAACGATGCAATATCGGTTATTGTTGATCGTCTTACCAAGTCAGCACATTTTCTTTCTATAAGAGAAGATCTACCACTGAAACATCTAGAAATACTATATATTGATGAAGTTGTGATACTTCATGGAGTACCTCTGTCGATTGTTTCTGATCGTGATCCCCATTTTACTACAAGATTCTGGAAAAGACTCCAGAAAGCCTTGGATACTAATATTCATTTGAGCACTGCCTACCACCCTGAAATAGATGGACAATCAGAATGAACTACTCAAACCTTAGAAGACATGTTGAGATCATGCTCACTTGACTTTCATGGTATGTGGGATCAATATTTACATCTGGTAGAATTTTCCTATAACAATAGCTTCCATTCGAGTATTAAGATGGCACCATATGAAGCGTTATATGGAAAGAGATTTCGCACACCAACCTGTTAGGATGATGTTGGTGAAAGAAAACTTGTAGGCCCAGAACAGGTGGAGGAAACGATGGAAAAGGTGAAGGTAATCCAAAACCACATCAAAGCAGCTCAAAGTAGGAAGAAGAGCTATGCCGATAATCGAAGGAAGGATTTGAAATTTCAAGTCGGTGATCATGTTTTTCTGAAGGTATCTCCATGGAAGGGAGTCATACATTTTGGTAAGAAAGGTAAATTGAGTCCCAGGTACATCGGACCTTTCGAAATTCTAGAACAAATTGGGGTTGTAGCTTACCGATTGGCAATGCCGCCAAGTCTCTCCAAAGATCACGATGTGTTCCACGTATCTTTGTTGAGAAAATACATGCCTGACCCAACGCATGTACTCACCTATGAGGAATTAGAACTGGAACCTGATCTATCTTATTGCAAAGAGTCCATCAGGATTCTTCATATGAGAGAAAAAGTGCTAAGAAACCGGACGACTCATCTGGTAAAAGTTCTATGGAGAAACCATAAGATGGAAGAGGCAAAGTGGGAACCCGAGGAACTTATGATAAAGAATCACCCGAGTCTTTTTATACAGTAATTTTCTAGAAATTTTGAGAACAAAATTATTTTAAGGAGGGGAGAATGTAACACCCCAAGCTTCTACGGTACACTTCTGTTTGAATAATGCAATAGTGTGTGTTGTACGCAACATCGAGTTCTAACACACACTTCAACCAATCAAACTAGCTGTTATGAATAGTAATACCTACTTTTTAAAATTATATAAATTTTATCTCTCAAAATGGACTTCATTTTTGGATTCAAAGTATCAAATTTATCCTAAGGTGAAATTTTGGTACTTTTTGGATAACTTTAATATATTGATGAATAGTGAAAATTACTAAATTTAAATTAAAACCCACTTTTTTAATCAAAATAATTAATAGTGATAAATTATGAATTTGAGTGGTTTTAAAGAACATTTAGAATATATTTTTACCATTTAATAAAATGTTGGTCATTGGACATAATTTCAAAATTAAACCGGACATAAACAAGTATCCATCTTTTGATAATTATTATATCTTAAAAACACGCTTTTTGTTTTGACAGCGGGATTAATTTTAAATTAATTTCTGCCACTTATGTGTTTTGAATTTGGAAAAATTGATTCCATATTTGGAATCAGGATGTCCAAATTGTGTAAATAGGTAACTTTTATTTTTAGACATTTTGAATAATTACTTCGGTAAATATTTTATTTACCATGGTTAAAGGGTAAATCCGGTAAACAAGGGTTAAAAAATAATATTATAATAATAATAATTACCCTAAAACGTGTCATAACCTTATTGGTGGATACATTTCCGACCATGGTCATCTTTGGGTAAATTTTGGGACCCCAGGGAGCCACTTCTTGGTGATAGGGACACTTTATTTTAATTAAGTTTAAATAAATACAAAAATGACAAAACCATATATCTTTTAGAAAACAAGTTTTAAATAAGGTTATATATGTTTGATTTTCGTCTATAATTATTAATTATAAATATAAAAAGATTTCCTAAATAATGGTATTTTATTTATAATTTTTAGACATTATATAATTTAATTTATTTATGACACAATGGTGACGGAGTAATTACCTAATTAATGAAAAATATGAATAATTGATATTATAAATACTAAAATAAATTTAATTTGAGACTTTTTATAAATAAATATAATTTTATTGGATAATATGACATGTTATAATTGATTTAATTAACTGTTTTAGAAGTAATCATTCTATTATGATTTAAAAACAAATCAATTATTGAATAGTTTCAAAATTGACATAAAAGAGTTTTTTAAACAAATATTATATTATTAATTGATATTAAATTCCTAAAAATCTAAGTTTAGGCCAAGAGACTTATATCATGATAGTTTTATCATTAATGGACCACTTGGGGGGTCTCTTGGATGTATATAGTACGTTTATTAATCATATAATATAAAAATACAAAGACACATTGTAAAAGTGAAACTAATTAACTAAGAGTTATTACTTAATGATAAGGATAATATAGTAACCCAAACCAGTCTAAATCCTATTTTTTGAGTGGTTTTAGACCTATAATCATTTTAACCTTTAAATAATCCACTTTTGAGCCATTAGAAACCGAATATGAATTTATTATAAAATAGTATTTCTAGATTTTCCAATGGTGCCCCTCGCCCCTCTTATAAAAGGGAACCCCCACTTCTAATTAATTCAGACCGTAAAAGCCTTTTGGTTCGGCCAACCCCTGCCCAAATAATCTCTCAACTTCCCTCACTTCATCCTATAGTCCTTACTTTAGTCAGAAATCCATCCTAAGGATCCCTTTTGATCAAATCAAAAGGAAGAACCCGAAGAAGAGGTAATGATTTCACCACCCTTTTTCAAGTTCTTTTCTTCTTCCACTACTTCTTTATTTGTTATTAACATTCTAAAATAATAACTCTAGTATATTATTTTAATGTTATTATAAATATTTTACAACCATATTTCATTATTCGATCCATCCATTGAATGACATGTCACCATACGTGCGTAAGTACGACTTACCGTCTCCACATCGTGGTGTAATTGTTATTCAAAACATTATGATTTGGATGGTTATAATAATGATGTGTAATTCAAGTAAATAATAAATATAACATGATAATGATTCTTTATATATGATATACCATCCAATTAAATTTTATTTTAATATCAAAAGAATGATATTGTCACTCGTGCGTATGTACGGAGTACCGTCTCCACGAACGCGATGAGATTCATTCTCCATTGTATCCATTCAAGTATAATTCTCATTTGAAGATTACTAATATTGTTTAAGGACATAATATCATTATGGATATGAATAAGATACAACTTATCCATAACAAACCTGGCATACATAACAAAACATATAAAAGAAAATGTGTAAGTTAACACCCAAAACGACAATAATATTAAGATATTATTAAAAAATAAATGTTAAAAGATCATATATGATATCATATTAATGTATATGATTCTTGTATAATTTAATAACAATTATTTCACCATTATACATGAGGATAACCTACCCCCATCCAAGGAAAATTACAAGGTAAGGGTTTATTTCACAATCTCTTCATTATCCGAGGTTGCTTATACCTAATTATCTACTGGGACCTCTTTATCATCCACATCCATGTTTCCTAAAAATGTATTTTAAAACATTATTACTATTTTACAGAATATGGGTTAAATTCATTTATACCCTTGTTTGAATTTTTATAAAATGTTTATAAATGAATCTTTTTGTCGTTTTCCAAACAAGGTGCTTTTTAACCTTTTTGACAGAATTAAGGTAAGAATGTTTTTTTAACTTATATGGCGGGTGCAGCTATTTTCTGTCATTATAAAATATTAGAATCTTCACTTACAAGCTTATATGAAAATTTTCAAAGTAAATGTTTTATTTTATAATTATGTGACTTTTAAATGATTTCATAAAAGGGATATTTCTCTCAAATAGTTTTGATTTCATCTATGTCAACATCTTTTGATGGATTTTAAGCTTATTTGAAGTTGATTTATTATGATACAAAACATCCATATTGTATTGAAGGTTTTGTGATTTGTTTGACTGTTGATGTGTTATTTTTATACAATTAATGGTTTATGGAGAAATTTTTGACATTTCATATGCTAGTTTTAATACGAATATTTATGTTATGTTTAAACCTATTCATATGAGGAATACATTGGAATTAATATGTGACGGGTGGAGCCCTCTATAGCTTCTTGATGCAACAGAAGGTCTCATGAGTCAAACTAGTGTCTTGGAATAAGGCCTTTACAAAATATTGTTTGTATTCTTGGCACGAGGCCTTGGCTATGTGGTTATGATAGTCTGGAATTATGCATTCCATCATTATAAAAGTGGTTATTGATATCTCATGTGATTATTTGATTAGTAGAATATCCATGTGAATAATTAAATAGAATTATTTCATTTGATTTCTTCCATATTATGTTGAAGTTAAAGTTTAAAATTCTTTTGTTTTAGTTATACATTTACATAAATGTTTACTTTTATTTATAAATGTTTATATTGTTATCCTTACTGGGCTTTTGAGCTCACACCTTTCTATGTTTTATTTTTACCAGGATGTGAATAAATATTTTATGAATGACCTGTAGGGATAGTATGAGGGGAAAAGAGTGGGGAATATGGAGACTATATTGTTGTAGTTTTAATTTTATGGTGTAATGTAATCTTTATGAATGTATATAGTTATTCCATGGATACTAAACTAATTAGTCTTTCGAGACTTGACCTTTCTTGTGATTATGCCAATGTTATGTAATAATGCACCGACTCTGGCTAACTGGGGTCGGGGTGTTACACCCCACCCCTTCCCAATTCTCTTTTTCATTTTGGTTTGATTCATAGCATCAAAAATCACATTTACTATAAATACCCAAACCCTCCACACTATAGGAATAGTTATATTGCACTTTTAGCTTCTGATATCCCATTTCACAATGCTCCTGAGCACCACAAACTAGGGAATAAATGGATATACCATACCTATGGTATGGATTCCATTCACAGAGGCATATTCCCTTCTTGGAGGAGGGATAACCTTCGTGTTTATTAAGGATTCATGGATGATTTAGCCTTTGAGAAACAATATTTCATTGATCAATGAATATTTTTTAAGGAGGGGGCACCAGGCTTCACGATTCCATTTCCTTCTTGAAGCTCATTTCCTTCACAAATCTCTAATGCTTTGTGAAGACCCTCATGACAAGGACCCTTTATCTAAGAGACTCTCTTCCATTCAGACCTCCGAGCTTGTGGATGGTGATTTTTGGGTCCCTCTTGGATTGCGATGTCTTACCACTTTCTATTTAGAACATGTGAAATAATAGATCTTTCATTTTTGTATATCAACGCTAACATGGACCCCATGAGTGATGAATCATCGACCTCACTCTTGTTAGGATTTACTATTGACTTTCCTTCATCATGTGTTGGAGAGAATCAATCATGCAATTCAATGGGGTGAAGAATGATTCATCCCCATATGTGCAGCAAGGCAATAAACTACAACACACCGTCATCCTCAGCTCAGGATGTTAAAATATTTAATCATCATTTTCCATGCACCTGTGGTGCCCTACGTTAGACATTTTTCATACCCTCTAGTATCCATGTGAGTTATATCATAATCACATTTAATAAGATCCTACTCACACCAAAAAACATTTTCCCACAGGGAACGGGAAACCATCTTGGTGTAATGCCCTAGCATTTCTAACATAAGGTTTCACTTTAACTTCTTGAATTTTCCAGACACATAGAGTAGAGGTCAGATGGGTATTAGGGAATCTCAACACTCCACCCCTGACTATAGTCTTTTTTTACATGGGACACTTCTATGAGTAAGACCGACACCATCCCTTGCTGACATATGTTTCAAGATGCAACCGTCTGGTATAGTCTTTTTTCTTATTTCCCACTACGAGTTTGACTCATCTGGTCTTAGAAGTTAGTTGTGACCATGACACCCAATTTTTCAAGAATCCTTCATAGATTATCCCCCATTTTACACCTCCAGATACTGATAAACATGTGTTTTCCCCATAAATTTAACTACATTGGTTTTGATCTATGTCATATTCATAGGGTCTATAGGAAACCTCCCCATGGTTCAACCCCGACACTATCAAATTCATTTAGGCCCATTATTGACCTTACCATATGACGTTAAAATACATAAGATACCAAAACTATGTAGAATTTGATCCCTTTCTTCTAAATAGGGTACATAGTAAGCATCACCAATGCTACAACCCATCATCCATTCCCATCGTGGTATTTCCCAAGAGTCATTACGTCTCGGTAGGATCATGCACAAAATTAGGGGAAAAATTTCCTTCAGGTCCTTATCTGTGTGATCCATTCTCCTGAGTTCCCACCTTATGTGTCTTATCACCCCATTCATAACAATTCAGTCACTAATTCCTATCCATTGGGATAAATAAGAACCCCCCTACGGATCAATCCTAACAATCCATCACACTCTATCCCTTTTATCAATCCCATTTAAACACATCCTCCATTTCCATAATAATTCTTACTAGGGTTTATGAATCTAGTTGTGATCATTCCATCGACACCATCGCTACTCCTCAAATCACCCAAGAAGATTACAATGAATAAACCCCCACACAATCCACATCCATCAAACCAAGAGTGATTTTATTGTGAAGGGAATCTAGCCACGTGTAATCCAGAAATAACCCCTAAAAACTTCATGGGATTTGATCTTATTCATATAAACATGGTACATAAGAATCCAACCATAGGTCCAATCATAGTAAATGGAAAACGTTTTCATCCCCTTAATTTGGTCCACCTCCCTGTTATGCACTCAGTGCTGCTCATATCATCATTCACAATGTGAAACCTTCTCTTCATGAGATGCACCACCTTAGTTCCAATTTAATTTGAAATTATAATCCATCAATTTCGTGTCCACCCATTTGGGTTCCACCTCCATAATTCTCCCTCAGTGGTTTTCAGATCATCCTTCATGGTTTAAAACATTATCTTCATGAGACGCATAACCTCGGGTCCGTTATCATTGGGCATTATGATCCACCTATTCTATAGACCTTGTAGGTGCTCCCTTCTTGGGATCCCACACTCTGGTTCTTCTTAATGGTACATTTTTATCAAAATCATATAATTTCTACATGATATTAAACTCATAGAATACCCCATCATAATCATGGGATGCCTGAAGAAAACCTCATAATACATGACTCTAGTATAAGATACTCCATGATCGACATGGTATGCCTCATGTTTTTGTGCCCCTGAGAAGCCCTCTTATGTGGAAGAATACTATTTACCAATGACCCAGTGTCCATAGATTCCACTAATTTCCAATGTGACAACTCTCATAAACAATGGATTATAAAATAAATAAACACATTGGAATGTATATATGGAAGTAGTTTAATTAACCAGAATCCACAAAGTGATGACACCAGAAATTAGTTTCATGAACAATGTCTTAATCAATTAGGGACACCAAAACTAATTGAAAGACTTCAACGAGGAATCCATGTATGGAGGAACAGACATACTATCATCCAATTTTCATCAAGGAGAAGATATAATTTATGAGGTGATGAAAGCCACCCATATTCAGAAAGAGAAAAATTGGGGTAACAAAAAAGATTCACAAGCGTGTGAATGTGCGTTCACCCCAACATAAGGAACCAGAAATAGAAATAGTGAAACCAATACAGACTATTCTCCTTTACATGGGATTAGTAGCATTTTAGATAATATAAAATGAGGGTGTCACTAGATCCAACTATTTGGTCCAGGTCCCACTAGGAAAATAGTGAGTCTGTCACAAAAATCACAACAGATTGGGGTAATTAATCCATAACAATTACGATCTCGGGTATCATCAATGTGGATCTGTCTCTCCAAAAGTGGAAGGATGAACACTTCTTCGGAATTAGAAATTTTTTCTTGTTATGTATTTAAATGGATAAATCATCATGATTTACAAGACCCAAGCCATAAGAAACGAATATCCCCCACCAACATATGTAGGTGTAGTAGGAAAAAAATGTAGAAATCTCGAATGATTCCAATTTTACCACAACATTGTCTACATCCGTGGCTACTAGGAATCCACACCCTATCTCACCCTATGAAATCATCCATATGAGGGTGGTGGACAACCCTGTTCGTTGATACGAGTAGGAAGAGGTAATACCTTCATGGAATATGGCCTTCCAGAACCTAGGGGTTTCTTCCCCTCAATGTCACCACTACCCCAAAGGGTTTTTCATGGAGCCATTTCTCCCCTATCCCACGTTCAACTACTTCGGGAGACAATCCCCAGAGTGATCCCGGTACTCACTCCCTTATGCCAACGAGGTTGGGGATACCCAAGTCATTCCAACCATGAAATTTTCATATAAGGGAAAGTAATGTCCAATATTTTTTTCTATATTATCAAAAATGTTATATTGGATTATTACAAGACTAGGAATTAAGATGACGTGCGATTATATGCACCGATGATCTTAGAATAAACCTATTGGTTGAGAGGATTGCGACCCATCCCCACTTTACCTTCGAAATAATTCACGTTGGAGCCATTGTATACTGAATATGACTTTATTATAAAATAATATTTTATGTTTTTTCTTAAAGTGCGCCTCTCCACCCTTATAAAAGGAATCATCCTCCCTCTCCTCCTCACAAGACATTGAGCCTTCAAGATCAGCCAACCCCTGACCATTTCTCTTCTCTACTTCCCTAAAAAAATTCTTCAGGTTTTCTTATTCAAAAAAGTCCAACTCTAGGTCCTTAAGAGGAAGCTTAAAATAGGTGCGTCGAAGAAGAGGTAATCTCTTCTACCGATTCTTTCAAATTTTTTTCTTCTTCAACTTCTTCTTATTTAGTTGTTTCATTATAAAGTAATAACATCAGTATCACTAATATAATTATATGTTATTATAAATATCAAACAACCCCATTTCATCTTTTATCCATCCTACGGAAAAAAAATCACCGCGTGTGCGTACGTACGAAATACCGTCTCCACACCGTGGTGTAATCTATTTTTCCACCACCACCTTACTTGGATGGGTATAATGGTGTAAAGAATAACTATATATGTTTATTATAAAATCATACTAATTATGAGATATTATTTCATCCACTCCAATTAAATTCAATAATTATGGGAATGATATCATCGCTCGTGCGTACGTAGGGATTACCGTCTCCACGACGCGATGAGATTCATTTTCCAGGTTAACCATTAAAAAATGATTATACAGTATATATAATGAATAATAATGGAATATATGACATAATAAAGCTACTTTATTTATGTATATATATATCTATTTTATCTACTTACTTCCATTCAAGTCAATAATGAAAGGGAAACAACGTTCATGCATACGTACGACCTACCGTCTCCATGAATAGTGTGATTCATTTCATTTATCTATCGATTATATCTATATATATATATATACTGAATATATATGATATATAAATCATTTTTTAGATTCTATAATTAATTAAATCATGATATAATTAATAATAATATCAAGAACAACATGTTCAAACACGTACGATAAATAAAACAATTTTACCCAAAACGCTGCTTTAACATGGAATTTACAGTAGAACGAGTAATATAAAGTCATAAGTGAACCATATATGATATCATAACAATGAATATGATTCTTTAATAAGTAAATGACATTATTTAAATCATTATACAGGAGGTTTGGATACATACGAATCATATCGGACCTAAGGTAAGGGATAACATTTCCAATCTCGTTTTTACCCGAAATTGTTTATTCGTAAGTATTTACTGGGGTTATATTTATCATCCATGTCCATGTTTTATAAAAATGGTTTCAGGTATGTTAAATGTCCTTTTTACCCATTTTTTACTTTTACTACATGGTATGTAAGGAATGTTTCTTTTATTTACATTATGAGGTACTTTTTTGACTTTTCCGACAAAAATACGAGGATAATGTTTTTTAACTTATTCGGCATGAACAGATTTTTACAGTTTCATAAAGCCTTATTTTAATGAAGCTTCCTTTACAATATTTCATGACTATTTTCAAAAAAATCCTTTTATTTTAAAATTTCATGGAATATTGTGAAAAGAAAATGATTTTGAAGAAGAAAGGATATTTTCCTCAAGAATTCACTTCAAGTGTTTTTTCAAAACTATATTCCATCTAAGATGAGATTATTTCATATGTATATGCTTAAAGTATAATGTCTCTTTGATTTAAATGGTTTCAATTTTCTTATGATGAAATGATATCCATTTGTTTTATATGGATTATGTTATGATGGGATGATGTTTATGAAACCCATTTTATTCATTTGGTTTTGATGAATGATTTATATTTATGTTGTGGCACACGTAAGAATGATTTCATTATGAGATGGGTGGGACATATATATACCTCCAATGCATTGGGTAAATATTTATATCTCATGAGATAGAAATGGCTGAAACGGTAAGTTAATCTGGTTCAGTGATACAGGACTGGAATGAGGAGTGACCTCGATTCAGAAAGGGACATTATCCACTAAGATGGTCTTGGCAGCAATGCCTTCGCTACTATGGAAATAATATCATGTGCTTAATGGTTTTCCACAGTTACATGTTTTATTACCATCCTATTTTATCATAATTTATGTTCCATTATGATCTATTCCTTACGTACTGCCATGTTTTATGTCACCGCTCATGATTTTGATGTTTAAACATTATGATTATGTTTTTAAGTTCAAATGTTTATGGTTTGTTTTATTTTCTTCATGATTACCCTTACTATGAATTTTAGATCACCCTTTTTATGTTTTATTTTCCACCAGGATTAAAATAATGCTTTTAGGTAAGGAATCCAAAAGGGGAAGATTGTTATGGGAGATGTTGAAGATCTTTCAACATGATTAGAAGTTTATATTCCATGTTTCCAAAGACACTAAACTATTACGGTCCTTGAGTGTTTGTTTTTGTTATAAGTATTCTGAAAAATTATTCTAATATCCATGTATATAAAGATTTGGGTCACTACATTCCCCCCATGTTTGTGATATGCTTACTTGGTGCCAGTATCCACCTCGTGTGTAATTGGAGGTGGGCTTGGGGAGTTAAGGTCTGAGCCTCACTAGGATGGTCCTGATAGGGTATTCCATGGGGGGATCCCATGAGTCCACATCAGTGTCTCTAGTTGTGTCCTTTGGCCATGGAACATGTGGATTATGTCCCTGCTCTACTGGCCCCTGTCCGGACAACCCAATTCCAATATTGGGCCAAATATAAAGAATGATTCCAGTTTGAGGGCATCGTCTTAAACAAATCTCATGGTCCATGCCACATTGGTGAGTGATATAATATTAATGCCACAATAGTTCCAGGAATCATTAGTTTATAACTGGAATTGAGTCTCTTCCACCCACAGGTAGGCAAAGTTGACTATTTTAGTCACCAGAACCACCACTAGCTGTCGTGGTGCAACCCATGATGATAAGATCCAACGTGAAGGCCCTCTCCATACCATTATTATTCAGGGTCAAGTTTCTACCCACTCTAATTATTGGTATATAGGTCCTCCCCATGTTATCTGCATCCATCCAAGTGGAGGTCCTCTCTGACTTGTCTACATCCATCCCATGGAACCTCCATGTATCACAGACCTCCAACACAAACGACCTCCTCATAACATTTTGATCTCTATCAGACGTCCTCCCTGCAACAACATTAACCAATGTGAAGGCCCTTCTCACTTCATAACCATCTAATATGGGGGTCTACCCCATTTTACATCCAACCAGAGCATAGGTCCTCCACACTCCAGAAGTTACCAAAGCGGAGGTCATCCACACTTCATTCACGATTAGTATGAAGGCCCTCCTCAAGCGATCACTTATAATAAGCATGGAGGTCCTCCCCGTGCTTAAAACAGTCGACATGGAGGTCCTCCTCATTCCAGCAATCCCACTCAAAAAGGTCCTCCACAGGCATTTACCAACTAATATGGAGGTCCTCCCCATAACCATGCTACTCAACCCCGAGGTCCTCCCCATTCCCCATTCAACATATTCCATGGTGGTCCTCTCACCTCATCTCATCAATGTGGAGGCTCTTCTCACTCCTAATGCAGTCCATGTGATGGTCCAATCCACTTAATGGACAAAAGGTGCAGAGAGACCCCCCCCCCCCCCATATCCTAATTAATCAAAGAATAGGTCTTACCCACACAATAAACCAGTAGAAAGTGGTTCATCTTCATTTTGAAAAAGTTCCATATCCCCATGGACCATTCTTTGGAAGAAGGGAGAATCATCACCGCTAAAGTGGCAACTCTTGGAGGGCCCATGTTATCATGAATCCCATTTATTTCTCTGACTATGAAGCTTAAATTGACACACTAATAGAACCCCCCTATTCATCTACATTATAGTATAGGGTTGAAGCATAGTATGTGTGTTTCGTCATAAAAAAAGATGAGATGGACTATATCCATAAATCCCTTAACAAATACAAGAATGTGGGGGAAGATTTGTCTCCCTTCCAGGGTCCTACCGTGCATTCCTCACTATCATTACCAGTTTAATTATCTACCTCAACAAGAGAAAAAAGAGAGTAGTTCTAGAGCTTCTTTAATGATGATAACCCTCTAAATATTCCACCAATATCTACCACCTTCACACATGAAGTGGTAGTCAACACCTCATACATAGGAACATGATGATGTGGTTGGTACTGCCTCCGAGGGATAACTCAAGGAGCATTATCCTATCATATTATGTGGAATTATCTCTACCTACTTTTCCAAACCTGAAAAGGTCTACACTAATGTCATTTTCAGTTACTCAGGAATCCATGATTGAAGAATCAGAAAACGAAGAGCCAAACCCTAATTATGAGCAGATAATCTTGGGGTACACTCTTGTAGCATACTGGTTGTCGGTGATTTTCTAGACGATCACTAATACTAATAGCGACATTCGAGAGTATCTCAACCAAGATGAATTTCCATGGTTCACTGGTCCTTGTGGGTTATGTATTTCCCCCTACACAACTATCAGATGGCTTATCCACAGATCCAGGTTCATTAAAATTAAATTCTCTAGAAGTGTCATGTGGTTGACCTAGCCAAACATTTGGTGGATCAACATATCACATCTTGAGGATATCACAGTACCCTCTAGAAAAAAGGAATTCATATCCTCACCATGCTCATATATTTATTGAAAAGGAAACCGCACATGATCAAATTCCCGACTGGGGGCATTATGATGCTATCTACTTCAGTCCCATCCTATGCTGACTTGACTTGTTGGAAGATATTGAGAATATTCCACTAAGTGTAGTCATGGTGAATAAATTTGACCTTAATCTAGACAATGATAAGAATTTCAAGGTATGTGTTGATGAAGAGTAATCTCCCCTTGGGGTAGAATAGTACCATGTGGACACTCATACGGTCATCATCACTCACATGAAAAGGAAGTTACATGGGTTTGCAAATACCTCTGAGTCGTTTCCCTTATGTAAGGGACCTAATCCGGGAAAAGGACCAACTGAGATATCTAAACTATTCAACCCATCTGGTTAAGTGTAGAATATAAAGGATGACCCCATTAAGGAAGATAAGATTCCGAAGCATGTAGAATAGAAGAAGTTCATTGATGAAATTCTTGATGAGAATGTTGTAGAGCGTTGTCTGGACTACAATTACCTTTAATACAATCATGTTCCTTCTCCACTAGGTGTAGTAGGAAAATCCATAGGTCCACTATGTCCAGTTTCCTAACATTGATATGGATAATTCCCTACATCCTAAAAGGATAGAGATTGGAGAATTTGAAAAAATATTATGATATGGGTCACTGAATCAGCCTGAGCTATATGAGAACCCGCTTTTAGACCCAATTCAAATAAATCATCCAAATACTACACAAGTCTCTATTGAAACTCCATTAGTCATCGGGCCTTACTATTGTGTTTGTGATATCATCAATGCACTAGTGTTAAAGGATCCTCAACCAGATAGGAACCCCCACTAGGCAAACCAAATGGCCAATCTCATCTCTCACCTCATGACCCTTAAGACAACGAAATGGGTGATCCCAACTAATAATAAGCCATATCTAGCATGGGTTGATGAAATGAGGACACCCCCAGATGTTGGGAATCCAACATTCTCCACTTTCCAAGAGATGGGTGGCCCAATGCATCACCTGACCCACATTATTTAAAAATATATACACATGATGGGACGTCCATCACAACATGAAGCACCCAAGATCTGATGTTTTATACAAACGTTGGTAGAGAATACATTTATATAGTACATCTAGTTACCCATTGGGTCTATCTCTTGTTGGGAAGATCTTCAATGGATGTTTATATACCGGATCATAGCCACACTTTCAAGTACAAATATTGATGACATCTCCATGTGCATGGAATGACTAGATGACTGGGTTATAGACTTTGTTGCCAAGTGGAAGGGCCTCAAGAATTCACACGACATTTTGCTGACTCAAGAGAAGATATTGATAATGTATGTGGGTAATGTTAGTAATAAATTGGTTCTAGATCTTATCACTTAGAAGTTTACAAGTGCATTTTGGGGCTTTTCAAATAAGGCTCTCCACTTAGAGAAATATTCGATGTTGGCTAAGTAGACACGTCCATTTCCTACTTCAACATCTAAAAAAAGAGATGGCATGAAAGGGACACCGATATTTGTAAAGAAGGAGGCCCTCCCACCACTATATTTGTTACTAGAAGAGCCTCCTCTATACCCTAGCTATGGGTAAAAACCATCAGTGTGTCCCCAGTCTCAACAACATGAAATAAAGAATTGGCTGGTGCAACCGTGTAATGAACAACCCCTTTGGCAGGACCATCATGTTCCATCCCCTCATCGGGTTCTAGCCTCCCATTAGGGCCACAACCCTTGATTATATTTCTTAGAAAGGAGAAAATAGACCTAATAATTAAATAATCATTAGGTTCCCAGTTATTTGTGTAGTGACATTGATCATGGGATTTTGAAGTTTCTAGAATGCAAGAAACACGAGGAGGCTAATCTCACTGGACGCCTCGAATACTGTCGTATCATAGGTTCCTTGTACAAAAAATCAAGAAATTATATGTGTTTAGTTACTGACTCTAAGACAGGGTTAGTAACAATGTATTCAGGTTGATTCCTACTCTTTTATAGATGGCATGCATCTCTGTATGCCTGACAACGACAGTGAAGTTGAATGACATAAGGTCATCGTCCACAGGTATATGAAGTGTGATTATTGGTTAGATTTTATTGCATTCTCTCATTCCAATGGTTTCATATCTTCCCTTTAGAATAAACTATTACTCCTAAAGTTTTTCACATATCATTAAGAAGCCTCTTATTCATCTGTATCTCGATTTGCTTCTCTTCCAAAGAGAAGGCATTGGACCCACAAGGGAAAACAAAGTCCCCCACTGGTGGAGAAGACATCATGGACCCTCAATGATTTCATGATGACTGTGATGTGAGTCATTTATATAGTTTACCTAGTATTGAAATATATCTCATATGATGGGAATGATTATGCCTCTGTAAATTCAATCAAAATGGTGAATCATAATATGATTCTAAATGATGAGGAGTGTTAAGACGGTACACCTAATGTTCCTGGACGATGCTATTGTCGATGAGGTCGTGGGTATGTGAATCATAAAAATTCCTAGGAAAATGATTTAAACCAATAATTTTATTCAAGTGAGACTATAAAGAATTATTTTAATAAGATTTAGTATCCTTCTTCCTTGCATCTCATCTTGTTATATTTATAGCTTTCGTTGTTTGTGCTAATTGACTAGGTAGATTCTCTTCCGTTGTATCATTATAAACCATGGTATTATGTGTCTAGGACTTAGTCATGCCAAAGTCATCCACCAGTAACATTTTAAGGTTCGTCTAGTGAGAATCAGGATATTCATAGGACTAGAAAGAGTCCACCAGTTCAAACATCAATGCCCGTCATTCCCCCCAAAAACTGAAACCACCTCTTAGAAGAAACATTCTCCTAGAATGAAAATATTATGTGTGTAAGCATATTCCTAGAATTAATACAATGTTATCAATTCTCATGGACCTTTTACAATCAGATTATATGCTATAATCCCTCAAAGAGGCACTGAATAACCTCCTCCACTTTGAGACATTGGTGGAGGCCACATATGCAATCCATGTTAAGGAAGTCAAGCAAGAAGATATAAGGGAATCATATCATTCATGAGAGAAGATGAAGGTTCTCTCATTTAGGGGAACATTCACCCACTCTACATCACTGGTCATCTCAACGCAGTGTATGTCCACTATTTTCCCATTGACACAAGTTTTAGGATCAACCCAATCATGACCCAGACAATCCGAAAACTAGGACTAACTGAATAAAACCTGATTCCTTCTAAACAGAAAATTCAAGGTTATGACCAGATAGATTAAAGGTCATTTATAATAATCCATATAAGGACTCAGCTCGTTGGACTGATCGTGAGCACTAAATTTATGGTCTTCTCATAGGATACCACATGCAATGGGATGATGGGTTGAACCTTACTTCATCTGCATGCTTCAGTCCCCTCCTCATATCACCAATACCTAATGTACTCCATCAATGGTTGAGTGATATTGCTCCAAGTAGAAAAATATACACTATTCTATTCTGAATCATGATATTTGGATTTTGATAAATACAAGACAAAGGGAAAATGGTTTCAGACCAATGGGATTGAGAACACTACAAATGTGGTTGAACCCTTGATGGACTTGGATGATTCTTTTATCCAACTGATTCATCTGTTGGAGGCCAGAACACCCAATTTGGGACATTGATTCACTATCACCAAGATGATGGGAAGACACATTCCCAGGTACAAGGAACATTAGAATGTTATCTCGTACTCCTATACATGATTGGCTATAGGGATAACAATTCCTATTACCCTTATAAGGTATTGGGATGTTTTCCCTATGGCTACATCCATATTCCATGCTTTTTTTCACTAGGCCAGGCTAGGTCGACATAAACTAACCTAACACCGCTAATCTGACATCATCATGCATGGGACCCTTAGTCGAAGGCCTGATGAATTTAGTTCAACATATTTTGATTCCATAGTCTCAACAATGCAAGAGTCTTAGAATGAAGATTCCACCACCACTAAAGCCAACACCAGCATAACTCCAGGGTTAACTAACTTAGAAGAATTTTCTACTCCTAATGATCCCCTTTCCTTTAATGATGAAGAGTATTTTGGATATTTTTCTCTTGTACATGATGAGGGAGTCTCCAACACTATTGATGAGTTGGTATAGGTGAGTCTCGGCACTGAGATAGATCTAAGGCCTATGCTGATTAGTAAGGTCATGCATATAGTGGAATAGTGGACGTATATGGAGGTCTTGAAGAAACATCATGATTTATTTTCATGGGGTTATGATGAGATGAAAGGGCTAGACCCTTAGTTCCTCATCCATCATCCTGGCCTACCAATAAAACATCATGGGTTCATGAATTCTCCCAAGAAGATTCACTTGTATCATGGCGCCATAGGTGAGGCTAATGTTGATAATATCATCAGAGACATCTTGATCAAGGAATTTTTGTTACCCAGATGGATGGAAAACTTTTTTCTTTTATGATATAAACATAGATAGATTAGAGTATGCATTGAATTCTGGGATCTCAACCACCCTTGCCTAAAGTATGATTTTTACCTTCTAGTGACAACGCTGCTGATCGATGCCACTATGGGTGTAACACCCGAGACTTTTATGTTATATAAATCATCAAAGGAATCTTTTTCTACACAACACTTGCTTGTCTTGCTTTACACGCAATCACGACCTTCCTCGATAGCTTGCGTCGTACCCAATACCGAGTTTCACTAAACAACATAATGCTATTAAAACTAGCCGTTATGAAAAGTAATAACCACTTTTTGAAATTTTATAAATTTTATTTTTCAAAATGGACTTCATTTTTGGACTCAGAATATCGAAATTAGCCTAGGGTGAAATTTTGGTATTTTTCTGAAAACTTTCAATTTTTGATGAATAGTGAAACCACTAAGTGGTAGGTTAAAAACTGAATTTTGCATAAAACTTAATTTTACCGCTTCTGTGAATGGAATTTCAAAAATCCGAGAGACACGGTTAATATCAAGGACTAAAATGTGGTTCAATGAGATGAAAATAATTTTTTGGTAAATAGTAACTTTTTACTATTTTTACCGCGGTTAATAGTAAATAGGGTAACTAAGGGTAAATATGATATTAATATTACCCTAACACATGTCCTAATTCTATTGGAAAAGTGTAATTCGACCAAAAACAAACTTAGGAATAAAATATGACCATTTAGGCCCACTTGGATTAGATTAGGACATTTATTATAAGAAGGGTTAAAATAGTTAAAATCAAAGTTTAATAAGTAAATCATTTTTAATATAGGTTTATACATAATATAAATTCGATTGTAAATATTCATTAGAAATCTAAAAAGATTTCCTACATTATGGTATTTTATTTGTAATTTTTAGACATCAAATAATTTAATTTATTTGTGACACAAAGATGATGCAGTAATTATCTTATTAATGAAATATTGACAAAATTGATAATATAAATACCAAAATAAATGTAATTTGAGACTTTTTATGAATTACACTAATTTTCTAGGTTACTATGATATATTAGTATTGATTTAATCAACTTGGTTCGAACATATAATTCTGTTATGACTTTCACAAAAATCATATATCAAATAGTGTCAAAATTGACACAAAATAGTTTTTAAATAAAATATTATATTATTAATTGTTATTTTATTCCTAAAAATCTATGGTTTGGCCAAATGACTTAGATAAGGATATATATATTAATAATAAACAATTTGGGGATCGTTTGGCATGTTATAGTAAGTGTATTAACCATATAGTGAAAGAAAACAAAAAGACACGGTAAAAGTTAAATTAATTAACTTAGAGTTAAATCTAATTGATAAGGTTACAATAATACCCTAAACTTGTCTAAATCCTATTGGTTGATAGGATTTCGACCCATCCCCACTTTAGCTTCGAAATAAGACCCTTTGGAACCATTATAAACCGATTTTTACTTTAATATAAAATAATATTTTGAGATATTCCTAAGGTGCCCCTCTCCTCCCTTATAAAAGGGCACCTCCTCCCCCTCCTCCTCACACCAATTTGAGCACTCAAGCTCGGCCAACCCCTTCAATTTTCTCCTCTCCACTTCCCTAGAATAATCCTAGAGGTCCTGGTCTTCTCCAAAGACCAATCTTAGTTCCTTAAGTGGAGGATTCAAAGAGGCGTTCCAAAGAAGAGGTAATATCCATTACCGATCTTTTCAATTTCTTTCTTCTTCAACTTCTTCTTCTTTAGTTGTTTCATGATAAAGTAATAACATCAGTATTACGTACATACTGATATGTTATTATAAATATGAAACAACCCTAATTCACCTTCTATCCATCCTACGGAAAAATGAAATCACCGCGCGTGCGTACGTACGGAATACCGTCTCCACGCCGTGGTGTAATCTATTTTCCACCATCACCTTACAAGGATGGGTATAATGGTGTAATGAGTAACTATATATGATTATTATTAAGTAATATTGATACTGAAATAATATATATATATACTCCAATACAATTCCACGATCATAGGAACGATATCATCACTCGTGCGTACGTACGGAATACCGTCTCCACGATGTGATGCGACTCGTTCTACATGATCTTCATTTCATAATGATTATATAAATGAATTGAATGAATGAATATGGTATATACTACACTAATACCATTCTGGAAATGAATTATCTATAACCTAAAGATAAGAATAAGAATTTATTCGACAAAACACGCATAAGAACAAAAAGTTATAGAGACCCGAGTAACAAGTAACAATGAAATATTACTAACAAGAAGCTAATAATATGACCATATATGATCTCATATCAATATGTATGATTCTGGAATAAGTCAATAACATTATTTAAACCATTATACAGGAGCTTCGGATACGAACAAAGCAAATCGGACCTAAAGTAAGGGAAATATCACAATCTCATTTTTATCCAAGATTGTTTATTCGTAAGTATTTACTGGGGTGCATTTTATCATCCACATCCATGTTTTATCAATATGTAATATTATTTCCATCCACCTAAAATTTTTTAAATCCATTTTTACCCTTCGGTGAGTTTTTAGTAATACGTATGAAAGGAATCTTTTGTCGTTTTTCGTACGAGGTACTTTTTGACTTTTCCGACAAAAGTATGAAGAATGTTTTTTTTAACTTATATGGCACGAACGGATTTATACTATTTTATAAAGCCTTATTTTCATGAAGCTTCCTCTAAAAGATTTCATGACTATTTTCAATAAAATCTCTTTCTTTTAAAATTGCATGATGTTTTGTGAAAAGAAATTGATTTTGAAGAAGAAAGGATATTTTCCTCAAGAATTCAATTCAAGTGTTTTATCAAAATTATTTTCCATCTAAGATAATAAAGAGTTCTGTTTCTATCCATATTTTTACATTGATTTGACTATGTTGTGATGGAATTATGTTTATGAATTCCTTTATCTTATATGAATTGATTTATGATGTCATGATGTTTCAAGAATCCCATTTTTGTTACATGTGTTATGCGATGATGTATGTTTTATGATTATGTGGCACACATAAGAAAGGATTCATTATAAGATGGGTGGGACCTATATCTCCCTCCAATGCATTGGGTAATGATTTTATATCTCATGAGATAGACATGGCTGGAACGGAAGGTTATTTCGGTTCAGTGATACAGGACTGAAACGAGGAGTGAACTCGGTTCAGAAAGGGACTTTGTCCACTAAGATAGTTTTGGAAATGAGTCATGACTAACAAGAAATGATTTTCCATGATTATGTGTGCATGCCACAAAGTTTCAAATTTTATGTTATGATTATGGGGATCTCATTTTCACTTCTATGATTTATTCCATGTTAAGATATTATGATCTCTTTTGCAGGTTTTGATTTTCATAAAGATATGATATGATTTTTATTTCCTTTATTTGCCCTTGCTGAGCATTTGAGCTCACCCTTTTATGTTTTCTTTTCCCCAGGTCAGGAAGATGGATATTAAGTAGAATATGCTAAAAGGGACCCTAGATATGATGAAATAAATGGGAGACACTGTAGAAGATTTATGAACCAGTTGTTTATGTTTCCCAGTTTCTAAAGACACTATACCTATATAGTCCTTTGTGGTTTTGTCATATGTTGTAATAAGTGTGCTTCAATTTTGAAGTATTAACAATTTATGTAAAGTGTGGGTCGTTATAGTTGGTATCAAAGGAAAGGTATAGTCAACCTTTGGAAACTGGGATGTGAAAGCCTTAGTAAGAACCCTAAGGATAAGTCTAAGCATAGAACACAATCTTAGAAATGGCCATGAATAACCTAGGATAAGACCATAAGCATGAAAAAAAAAAATTCTTGAATTATGTGGTTTCCTATTATAATTAGTGTTGCTCACACTATTCTTCTTGGTTTTAGTCAATGGCTGGAACCCGAAGGAACCGTGTTAATGTGGAATGCGATGGGCAATGCAATGATTGTCCCCCTGAGCAACCAAACGATATGGGAGCTGGAATGCAAAATCTTGTAGCCATGCTCACACAACTTTCTCAAGCTATGAATCATGCAGGATTTCCAAACGAACAAAGGAGGGAGCAACATTCTGTTGAATCCTTCATGAGGCAGCGTCCACCATCTTTCAGCAGGTCTACTGATCCATTAGTTGCTGAACAATGGATTAGTACTACTGAAAAGATATTTTCAGTTCTTCAATGTTCTGAGCATGATAAAGTCATCCTAGCAGTGTATCGTTTGGAAGGAGATGCAGATCAATGGTGGAATCTTGTTAAGAATACAAGGCAAAGGGATGAAATTGAGTCTATGGAATGGGACGAGTTCAAGAACTTATTTTTCAATAAGTACTTCCCTCGTATTCTCCGAACAAAGATGGAGAAAGAGTTCCTTGAACTGAAGCAAAGGGATGATGAATCTGTTAGTACCTACGAAGCAAATTTTACAAGACTTGCAAGGTACGCTTCTGGTATTATTATCCAACCTGAGAGTAAGATCGATCGATTCTTTAGTGGCTTAAAACCAAGTCTTCGAAGGGCGTTAGCCATAAGGGACTTCAATAGATACGAGGAAATCGTTCGATGTGCTCTCAAAGTCGAGATGGAGATTGGAGTAACCCATCAGTCACATGGGTTTGATAAGAAGAGGAAGATGGAATTCAAAGAAAAATCTAAAGAGCACACGGAAAAGAAGATGAACTTTCCCTTATGCTCAAAGTGTGGAAAGAAACATGGAGGGAGTTGTCTTAAAGGGACAAGTAAATGTTTTAAATGTGGAAAGGAAGGTCATCGGGCATTTGAATGCCGTGGTAATGGGAAGAAGATGTCTAATGATGCAAACAAAGGAAGGGATACACAGAATGAACCTACTACACTTCAATGTTTCAAGTACAAGGAGATGGGGCATTATGCCAATCAATGCCCAAATCCAAGGGTTGATGATGATGGTCGACGTCAACAAACTCTTAAGGCTAAAGACAAAGGAAAGTCACATGCAATTTCTATCAGCGATGTGGAGTACGATAACGATGTGGTGAAAGGTACACTTACCATCCACTCTAAAGTAGCAAATGTTTTATTTGATTCTGGATCCACCCACTCTTTTATTTCTGAAAAATTTTCTAAGGGTATCACCGTATTACCTCAACAATTAGATGTTGAGTTAGCTGTGACAACACCTAATGGCACATCAATCGCATCAGAAGTTTATAATTCTTCTCCGATCGAAGTTTGTGGGAAAGTGCTTCCTGCAAATCTTGTGATCCTTCCTTTAGTGGAATTTGATGTGATTCTTGTCATGGATTGGATTTCTCTACATGGAGCTCATATCAATTTCCAAAGAAGGGAAGTCACGTTTCATATTCCAGATCAACCTACGATCGTCTATCAATGCAAGGATGAACATAACCTTCCAGTGGAAATTTCTTCCATCTTATGGGTATTGATTCCACTAAATGAAGGTTATTTATCTCAAATAGTTGGTGAGAAACTCACGATTAAGAATATGCCCATTGTACGGGAGTTTGATGATGTCTTTCTGGAGGAATTACCGGGTCTTCCACCAAATCGTGAAGTTGAGTTTTCAATAGAACTCGTACCGGGTGCTTTGCCTATTTCAAAGACACCTTATAGAATGGCCCCAATTGAGTTGCAGGAATTGAAGAAGCAACTCCAAGAGAATCTTGATAAGGGATTCATACGCCCTAGTGCGTCACCTTGGGGAGCACCTGTTCTATTTGTTAAGAAGAAATATGGATCAATGAGACTCTGCATTGATTATCGAGAACATAACAAGATCACTATCAAGAACAAATATCCTCTCCCACGCATTGATGACTTATTTGACCAACTACGCGGAGCTCAATACTTTTCCAAGATTGATCTTCGTTCAGGGTATCATCAATTAAGGGTCAAAAGGGAGGATATACCAAAGACGGCTTTCCGTACAAGGTATGGACACTATGAATTTATAGTGATGCCATTTGGTCTTACTAATGCCCCTGCTATCTTCATGGATCTAATGAATAGAGTCTTTAGAGACTATCTTGATCAATTTGTGGTAGTCTTTATAGATGATATTCTTGTCTATTCAAAGAGCAAGGAAGAGCATCAAGATCACTTGAGAATTATATTGAAGACCCTGAGAAAGGAGAAGCTTTATTCCAAATTTACCAAGTGTGAATTTTGGCTTCAAAAAGTTGCATTTTTGGGTCACATAATCTCAAAAGAGGGGATATCTGTGGATCCAGCAAAAACAGAGGTTATCGAAAGATGGTCAAGACCAACAACAGTAACTGAGATCCGAAGTTTTCTTGGTTTGGCTGGATATTATCGACGTTTTGTAAAAGATTTTTCACGATTATCTAATCCACTCACCAAGTTGACTCGGAAAGGAGTTAAGTTTGTCTGGACAGAGGAATGTGAAGAGAATTTCAAGGAGTTGAAAAGAAGGTTATCCAGTGAACCTGTGCTCACACTGCCTTGTAGTGGAGAATGGTTTGTGATCTACAGTGATGCATCCAAGAAGGGATTGGGGTGTGTTCTTATGCAAAATGATATGGTGATAGCTTATGCCTCACGACAGTTGAAAATCCATGAGCAAAATTACCCAACACATGATTTGGAGTTGGCTGCGGTAATCTTTGCATTAAAGATTTGGAGGCATTACCTTTATGGTGAAAGGTGTGATATTTATACTGATCATAAAAGTTTAAAGTATATTTTCACACAAAAGGAGCTGAATATGCGCCAAAGAAGATGGTTGGAGCTGATTAAGGATTATGACTGCTCAATCCATTACCACCCTGGGAAAGCAAACAAGGTGGCAGATGCATTAAGTCGACAAGACCATGCTAGTTTATCCATGATGAGGATCACAAAAGATCCAATATTTATGGATTTACAAAGGATGGATCTTGGAATTATAATGGAAGGGGAAAAATCTTATCTTTCTCAAATGAATGTTCAACCATCTATACATGTGAAGATTAAAGAGGCACAGAAAGAAGATGTCGAGTTACAAAAGAAGGTGAGAAATGTTCCTGAATTCAACCTTGATTGTGATGGGATAATAAAGTTTAGGAATCGGGTTTGCGTTCCTCCCATCCCCGAATTAAAGAAAGAGCTGCTGGATGAGGCTCATAGTTCTTCATTCTCTATTCATCCTGGAAGCACGAAGATGTATAGGGACCTGAAAGAGTACTTCTGGTGGGATGGCATGAAAAGAGATGTTGCTGAATATGTCTCTCGATGCTTGGTTTGTCAACAAGTTAAAGCTGAGAGACGGAAGTCTAAGGGGATGTTACAACCATTACCCATACCCGAATGGAAATGGGAAAACATCACTATGGACTTTGTCACAGGACTTCCTAAAACATCCAAAGGCAATAATTCTATCTGGGTCATAGTTGATCGTCTTACAAAGTCTGCACACTTCATTGCTATTAGAGAGGATTTCTCTCTAGATCAGCTTTCCAGGATATATATAAAGGAAGTGGTAATATTGCATGGAGTACCACTTTCTATTATATCTGATCGAGATCCGAGATTTACCTCGAAGTTCTGGCGAAGTCTTCAGCATACTCTGGATACAGAGTTGAGTTTCAGCACTGCTTATCATCCCCAGACAGACTTTCAGTCTGAGAGAACAATTCAAACCCTAGAAGATATGTTGAGAGCTTGCTCTATGGATTTCAAAGGAGGTTGGGATCAACACCTAACTTTGGTGGAATTTTCTTATAATAATAGCTTTCACTCCAGTATTCAGATGGCTCCTTATGAAGCTCTCTATGGAAAGAAATGCAGGACTCCAACTTGCTGGGATGAAGTTGGGGAAAGAAAGCTATTAGGACCTGATCTCGTTGATGAAATGGCAGAAAAGGTCAGATCTATTCAACAACACATAAGAGCAGCTCAGAGTCGACAGAAAAGTTATGCCGACAACCGAAGAAAAGACCTAGAGTTTGAAGTGGGTGATAAAGTGTTCTTACGAATATCTCCCTGGAAGAGGGTTATGAGATTTGGAAAGAAGGGGAAGTTGAGCCCTAGATATATCGGTCCTTTTGAAATACTGGATCATATTGGGAAGGTAGCTTACCGATTGGCGCTTCCACCGAATCTCTCTCAAGTTCATGATGTGTTCCATGTATCTCTCCTGAGAAAGTACATACCGGATCCTTCACATGTACTCAGCTCAGAAGTTGTACCGCTGGAGCAAGATCTTTCTTATGAAGAACAGCCGATAGAGATTCTGGATCGTAGCAAAAAATTCCTACGAAACAAGACCACTCGCTTGGTGAAAGTTTTATGGAGAAACCACCAACTTGAAGAAGCTACATGGGAGCTTGAGGATATGATGAGGGAGAAGTATCCTCATTTGTTTGTTGCAAAGTGACGAATTTAGAGGGCGAAATTCTTTTTAAGGGGGGTAGAATGTAACACCCGAGACTTTTATGTTATACAAATCATCAAAGGAATATTTTTCTACACAACACTTGCTTGGCTTGCTTTACACGCAATCGCGACCTTCCTCGACAGCTTGCGTCGTACGCAATACCGAGTTTCACTAAACAACAATATGCTATTAAAACTAGCCGTTATGAATAGTAATAACCACTTTTTGAAATTTTATAAATTTTATTTTTCAAAATGGACTTCATTTTTGGACTCAGAATATCGAAATTAGCCTAGGGTGAAATTTTGGTATTTTTCTGAAAACTTTAAATTTTTGATGAATAGTGAAACCACTAAGTGGTAGGTTAAAAACTGAATTTTGCATAAAACTTAATTTTACCGCTTCTGTGAATGGAATTTCAAAAATCCGAGAGACACGGTTAATATCAAGGACTAAAATGTGGTTCAATGAGATGAAAATAATTTTTTGGTGAATAGTAACTTTTTACTATTTTTACCGCGGTTAATAGTAAATAGGGTAACTAAGGGTAAATATGATATTAATATTACCCTAACACATGTCCTAATTCTATTGGACAAGTGTAATTCGACCAAAAACAAACTTAGGAATAAAATATGACCATTTAGGCCCACTTGGATTAGATTAGGACATTTATTATAAGAAGGGTTAAAATAGTTAAAATCAAAGTTTAATAAGTAAATCATTTTTAATATAGGGTTATACATAAGATAAATTCGATTGTAAATATTCATTAGAAAGCTAAAAAGATTTCCTACATGATGGTATTTTATTTGTAATTTTTAGACATCAAATAATTTAATTTATTTATGACACAAGATGATGCAGTAATTATCTTATTAATGAAATATTGACAAAATTGATAATATAAATACCAAAATAAATGTAATTTGAGACTTTTTATGAATTACATTAATTTTCTAGGTTACTATGATATATTAGTATTTCTTTAATCAACTTGTTTTGAACATATAATTCTGTTATGACTTTCACAAAAATCATATATCAAATAGTGTCAAAATTGACACAAAATAGTTTTTAAATCAAATATTATATTATTAATTGTTATTTTATTCCTAAAAATCTAAGGTTCGGCCAAATGACTTAGATAAGGATATATATATTAATAATAAACAATTTGGGGTTCGTTTGGCATGTTATAGTAAGTGTATTAACCATATAGTGAAAGAAAACAAAAAGACACGGTAAAAGTTAAATTAATTAACTTAGAGTTAAATCTAATTGATAAGGTTAAAATAATACCCTAAACTTGTCTAAATCCTATTGGTTGATAGGATTTCGACCCATACCCACTTTAGCTTCGAAATAAGACCCTTTGGAACCATTATAAAACGATTTTGACTTTAATATAAAATAATATTTTGAGATATTCCTAAGGTGCCCCTCTCTTCCCTTATAAAAGGGCACCTCCTCCCCCTCCTCCTCACACCAATTTGAGCACTCAAGCTCGGCCAACCCCTGCCATTTTCTCCTCTCCACTCCCCTAGAATAATCCTAGAGGTCTTGGTCTTCTCCAAAGACCAATCTTAGTTCCTTAAGTGGAGGATTCAAAGAGGCGTTCCAAAGAAGAGGTAATATCCATTACCGATCTTTTCAATTTCTTTCTTCTTCAACTTCTTCTTCTTTAGTTGTTTAATGATAAATTAATAACATCAGTATTACTTACATACTGATATGTTATTATAAATATGAAACAACCCTAATTCACCTTCTATCCATCCTACGGAAAAATGAAATCACTGCGCGTGCGTACGTACGGAATACCGTCTCCACGCCGTGGTGTAATCTATTTTCCACCATCACCTTACAAGGATGGGTATAATGGTGTAATGAGTAACTATATATGATTATTATTAAGTAATATTGATACTGAAATAATATATATATATACTCCAATACAATTCCACGATCATAGGAACGATATCATCACTCGTGCGTACGTACGGAATACCGTCTCCACGATGTGATGCGACTCGTTCTACATGATCTTCATTTCATAATGATTATATAAATTAATTGAATGAATGAATATGGTATATAATACACTAATACCATTCTGGAAATGAATTATCTATAACCTAAAGATAAGAATAAGAATTTATTCGACAAAACACGCATAAGAACAAAAAGTTATAAAGACCTGAGTAACAAGTAACAATGAAATATTACTAACAAGAAGCTAATAATATGACCATATATGATCTCATATCAATATGTATGATTCTGGAATAAGTCAATAACATTATTTAAACCATTATACAGGAGCTTCGGACACGAAAAAAGCAAATCGGACCTAAAGTAAGGGAAATATCACAATCTCATTTTTATCCGAGATTGTTTATTCGTAAGTATTTACAGGTGTGCATTTTATCATCCACATCCATGTTTTATCAATATGTAATATTATTTCCATCCACCTAAAATTGTTTAAATCCATTTTTACCCTTCGGTGAGTTTTTAGTAATACGTATGAAAGGAATCTTTTGTCGTTTTTCGTACGAGGTACTTTTTGACTTTTCCGACAAAAGTACGAAGAATGTTTTTTTTAACTTATACGGCACGAACGGATTTCTACTGTTTTATAAAGCCTTATTTTCATGAAGCTTCCTCTAAAAGATGTCATGACTATTTTCAATAAAATCTCTTTCTTTTAAAATTGCATGATGTTTTGTGAAAAGAAATTGATTTTGAAGAAGAAAGGATATTTTCCTCAAGAATTCAATTCAAGTGTTTTATCAAAATTATTTTCCATCTAAGATAATAAAGAGTTCTGTTTCTATCCATATTTTTACATTGATTTGACTATGTTGTGATGGAATTATGTTTATGAATTCCTTTATCTTATATGAATTGATTTATGATGTCATGATGTTTCAAGAATCCCATTTTTGTTACATGTGTTATGCGATGATGTATGTTTTATGATTATGTGGCACACATAAGAAAGGATTCATTATAAGATGGGTGGGACCTATATCTCCCTCCAATGCATTGGGTAATGATTTTATATCTCATGAGATAGACATGGCTGGAACGGAAGGTTATTTCGGTTCAGTGATACAGGACTGAAACGAGGAGTGAACTCGGTTCAGAAAGGGACTTTGTCCACTAAGATAGTCTTGGCAATGAGTCATGACTAACAAGAAATGATTTTCCATGATTATGTGTGCATTCCACAAAGTTTCAAGTTTTATGTTATGATTATGGGGATATCATTTTCACTTCTATGATTTATTCCATGTTAAGATATTATGATCTCTTTTACAGGTTTTGATTTTCATAAAGATATGATATGATTTTTATTTCCTTTATTTGCCCTTGCTGAGCATTTGAGCTCACCCTTTTATGTTTTCTTTTCCCCAGGTCAGGAAGATGGATATTAAGTAGAATATGCTAAAAGGGACCCTAGATATGATGAAATAAATGGGAGACACTGTAGAAGATTTATGAACCAGTTGTTTATGTTTCCCAGTTTCTAAAGACACTATACCTATACGGTCCTTTGTGGTTTTGTCATATGTTGTAATAAGTGTGCTTCAATTTTGAAGTATTAACAATGTATGTAAATTGTGGGTCGTTATAATGGGGTTCCATGATCTACACATTATTGATAGATATTTAGGGTATAATTTGATCCAAAGGGATTATGAGGATGATTAATCCACCACCTTTAATGAACCACATGGTACCTTATATTATACAATCATTCCTTTCAGTTTGAAGAATGCAGGAACCGCCTATTAGTGTTCCATTCCCCTCATCTTCAAAACAATCCTCAGTATTCTTATGGATTGTTATGTGGATGACTTGGTTGTAAAATAACAGTTGATTCAGAATCATATCATAGATCTTGTTAATGTTTTAGTCTTCTTTTCCCCCTCAATCTAAATATAAACCCCAAAAAATGTTCTTTGGGGGTGACCCCAATAATGTTCCTCAGTTGTTTTATCATATATAGAGCTATCAAGATTAACCTAGAGAAGATCAAGGATATCGTATAGTTTCCCCATTTGAGAAACCTCTTGGAGCTCTAAGGATTTCAAGTCCACTTTTCCAACATACGTCCATTCATCAGGAATTTAGCTGGAAATTGTAAGACATTTTCCCGACCCCTGAAGAAAGGTTCCATCTACTAGTGGGATGAAGAGAGCCACACCAATAACCATCTGATTCTGAAGCCACCTGAATCTGAGAAGCTACAGGTCCATTATCTAACTGCCCTTGAATAGTCCCTTGGTTCCCATCTTTCCCAAAATAACAATGAAGGCACATAGAATAGTTTTTTACTATATTATTTAAAAGATCCTTGACAAAAAGGCCATATATTCTCCAATTGTGAAGACATGTCTCATGATGATTTTCATAGTGAAAAGATTTGAAACTACCTAAAACATCGTGAGATATTGTTGGTTTCCCAAATGGGTCCGCTGAAGATCATTCTAAGATTCCCAATTTTGATATCCCCCTAGAATGATGGGTAGAGATTCTTAAAAAGTGAAATAATAGATTCATTCCATAGAAGGCCAACAAGGGTCAAGTATTTTTATATTTATTGGCCACTAATCCGCCCCCTATAGCAGTCTCTAGATCTTGATTTAACAGAAGATTCCTTTCTCACAGTTGATTAGGATGTGCCACATTAGCGGATGCACTTCGATGGTGCCTCCCATTGTCCCACTGTCAGAAGACTCAGGAGTCTAATGATCAATAGAGTAGTCATGGGAAGTATCATTATCATGCCTAATGGTATGTCTTTCCTTATTCATTCTTTCTTTCAGTGTGTTGGGCCAACAATGAGGCAAAGTGTCAGGATCTCATAACTAGCCTCTAGTTGGATCTCACGATATATATTCCCTACCTTCATGTGTAGGGGGACTCTAAGCTAGTAATCCAATAGATTAATGGTGAATCTATCATTAGTAAGCTTGATATTGTACCGTTTCTTAAGACTACTCAGATTTTGATCACACAGTGCCCTTGTCAGTGAGAGTTGAATCAGGTTACACAATCAAATAATAATCAAGATGATGCCTGGTATGGCCTTGATTTTTCTCACGCAGAGCTTGACGAGGATGATCTTTTCATTCATTAGACACTTCAAATAGTCATCACCCCGGTCAAATGAAATTATGATGGAAACCAAAAGGTAAAAAATATTATCTTTTATGCCTCCATATTAGTTCCTCCATATCATTCTACATCAGAAGAAACAACAATTTGGAAAACCCCTTTCATCAAGTATGTCTGGCACATAAATATCCCTTGAGACAGAGCCAAATGAGAGTGAATCCATCATCGTGTAGTTCATTTCACCCTCCAAAGGAGTCCCAACATAGAGAGTAATATCAAAAGATGGGGATTTTATGGAATGAAACTCTGTAGAATTCAAAGAGAATAGATTCCCTCAATTTTTAAGGAAGTCCATACGATATATTTCAGTGCTCATCAAGTAAGTATTAAGTTCTCCCACCTTATTCGAAGGATGGGAAACTTATCTCCGACCATGGACCATGAGGGTATCGATTTCCCCAAGAGGTTCCATGAATTTCATATCCATTCCAACATTGGGAATAAACCTACAGAGACCTTCTACACTAAAAATTACTCTTGACCCATTGTGTTCTAGGGACTCGTTGTCATGGGATCATATCCACCAACAATAGTTTCCCAATTAAGGGTCATTATGATAGTAATCTTTTTATTTTCTAAGTGGGTAGAATTTATTCCTCTCATGGAATTCAAGGCCCATTATATTTTTTAATTCGTGAAATCCAAAAAAAATCCATCAAATTTGAGTCACTCATGATGTTCTCACTAATAATAGTACCAACATCCATAAAGATGAGTTGATAAAGTTGTAAACTAAGTACAATATTCGGTCCGACCACACTTATCACTACCAAGAACAAGTAAATGGATAGATCAAGGAGTTCTACAAAACCCTCTTAAACATTTTGTATAAGATGGTGGGCCATAATGAGAGAAGAAAGAAAAAAATCTCCCTAATTCCCTTTCGGATTATCATATGATTACTAGTAATTCCATCCAGGTTACTCCATATTACATCATTTATGAATCTTAAATATTCCTCCCTATCTTGATTTATTTTAACTCACTCCATTTAGCATTATATGATCAGAAAATGTCATAAAGAGTAGAGGGATTCCATCTGTATGAACTATAATATATCTATGATAGCATACTATGGGACATTCATAATCTAGAGTGGAACCTGAACATTATATCAATAGCTTTCAACAAAAGCATTTGTCTCCACTCCTTATTTCAGGGTGACACAATTATGGATTTAAGACACAGATGATGCTCAAAAGAAAATTTATGAAGTTGTAGCCCAAATGAGAAGGACCATATATCATAAAAAAGGATTATCCCAATGGTGCATACTCTTTGGTCACCAAGGATGGTGAGAAAATTAATCCTCCCACTAATACCATGTTCCTCGAATAGTATTTTTATGATTCATCCATCTTGATAAAATACTGAACAGTATTACCATCATTATGATCTTTAAAACGTATGTGAAGAACTATTTCTACCATGAAAATGATGTTGAATTGTGTTTCCCCATACAACATGATGTAAAACTTCTATTTCGTCCTCATTTCAATACGTTAAACTTCTCAATAAATCAGCTTCTTGTTTCCATGACGATAAACTGTATAATGAACCCATTGGTCTGAGCTCTATGACCTTAAACAAAGATCCCTACCATCCCACATGGATATAAACTATACCATGGTCTTGGTATCATGAACTTAAATTGTACATAGTAGCAACCTAAAACACATAAAAACTGATTCGTACCTACTGCAAGACATTAAACTGCACAACATTGATGGTCATATTTGTATGAAATTAAAATAAAATTGACTTATGGTATTTCATGATGCTTAAATAATATTTACTTTATGACATTAAACTATGACCCACATTCATAGAACATGATGTTAAACGACACAAAATCCCACAACTATGTATGTCTTGATTCCTATCTATATGGGATACGTAGAGATGCCCAAAGACCTCATCTTTGGGACCATCCAAAAAATCTGTCAAACCATTTTCTTCACCCCCAATAAAATTAAATTGTATGTGAGTTATTCTTAGGAATGTTCTATGTGGTGTTTGGCCTTCATGGCCATTATTCACATTAGGTGACTTCATGGTGCCACACTATAGATTTCCATTTTGGAATTCTCATCCTATAGTTCAAACTCTACGACTATAAACATAGACCCCCCATCATCCTTACTTCATGATGATAAACTACACACATTCACCCATCCTTATTGTTTGTGTTAAATTGCAAGGTTTTCATAATAGGCTGTATGAAAATAAACAACACATTGCTAAAATATATTCACATGAGAAGACATAGCCTCTTTGGCACTGGCCATCTTTCAGGCATTCTTCCTGAACTACTTGTGGATTGATTTCCTTAATTAAGGGTTATATAGAGATTCCCACACATCTTGTCCTTGGATCCAGCCACAGAGTCACAAACATTACCCTTTGAAACAAAGACCATATTGTTAGATGTTAATGTGTGATGTGGATAGTTTGTATCATTATCCCCCATTCACGTCGGGTTGTCTCATGTCACCACACCACACATCTCCTCTTTAAATAGACAAAATTATATGACATTGAACTAATATTTTTTGTGTCCTAGTGAAATGGAAATAAACTACATAATAATAATGATGTTATCATTTGAGAAAATATAACCCACTATTAGCACTGTCCATATACAACGCTATTTTCTAGAACTACATGTGGCTTGATTTCCATCCTTATGGGATACTTAGTGATTGTAGAGACCCAAATATTGACGTACATGGACATTATAATACTTTTGCGGAATACTTATAACAAAAACACACTCAATGTCCGTAATAGTTTAGTGTCTTTGGAAACTTGGAATATAAACTTCTAATCATGTTGAATGATCTTCAACATCTCCCATAACGATCTTCCCCGTTTTGTATCCTTACCTAAAACCTTTCTTTTAATCCTGGGAGAAATGATAACATAAAAAGGGTGAGATCAAATTCTAAGTAAGGGTATTCATGGAGAAAATAAAATAAACCATATACATTTGAACTTAAAAACATGAACATAATGTTAAAACATCAAAATCATGAACAATGACATAAAACATGGTAGTACGTAAGGCATAGATAATAATGGAACACAAATAATGATAAAATAGCATGGGAATAAAACATGTAATTGTGTAAAACTTTAATCACATGATATGATTTCCATAGTATCCAAGGCATTGCATCCAAGACCATCTTAGTGGACAAAGTTCCTTTCTGAATCGAGGTCACTCCACGTTCTAGTCCTGTATCACTGAACCGGATTAACTTACCATTCCAGCCATGTCTATCTCATGAGATATAAATCTTTAACCAATTAATTGGAGGGATATATAGGTCCCACCAATCTCATTATGAAATCATTCTTACATGTGCCACAACGTAAACATAAATCATTCATCAAAACCCAAATAATAAAATGGGTTTTATAAACATCATCCCATCATAACATAATCCATATAAAAAAAATGGATATCATTTCATCATAAGAAAATTAAAACCATTTAAATCATAGATACATTATACTTGAAACATACACATATGAAATAATGTCATCTTAGAAAAATAGTTTTGATAAAACACATGAAATGAATTCTTGAGGAATATATCCTTTCTTCTTCAAAATCATTTTATTTCACAAAATTCCATGAAATTTTAAAATAAAAGGATTTTGTTGAAAATATTCATGAAATATTGTAGAGGAATATTCCTGAAAATAAGGCTTTATTAAACCGTAAAAATCCATTCATGCCGTATAAGTTAAAAAACATTATCCTCGTACTTTTGTCGGAAAAGTCAAAACGTTCCTCGTATGGTAAGAAAAAGAAATATTTCTTCCATAACATGTGGTAAAAGTCAAAAATCAGGAAAAAGGACTTTTAATATTCATGAAAATAGTATTAGAAAACATTTAAATGGATGATTATAATAATCCATTAAATACTTATGAATAAACAATCTCGAATAAAAACAAGATTGGAAAAGTTATCACATAACTTAGGTATTATATGTTTCTTAAGTATCAGAACCTAATGTATAATGATTTAAATAATTTCATTGACTTATTACAGAATCATATTCATTGTTATGATTTCATATATGGTTCACTTATGACTTTATATTACCCGTTCTTTTGTAAATTCCATGTTAAAGCAACATTTTGGGTAACATCGTTTTATTTATCGTACGTGTTTGTACTTGCTGTTCTTGATATTATTATTACTTATATCATTATTTACTTACTTCCAGAATTTAAAACATGATTTATATATCATATATATTCAGTATATATATATATATATAATAGATATATAAATGAAACGAAACACACCGTTCATGGAGACGGTAGGCCGTACGTACGCAGGAACGCTGTTTTCATTTCCTTATTGACTTGAATGTAAGTAAGTAGATGAGATATATATATATACATAAATAAAATAGCTTTATTATGATATATATTATATTATTATTAATTATATATACTTTATAATCATTCTTGAATGGTTAACATGGAAAATGAATCTCATCGCGTCGTGGAGACGGTAATCCGTACGTACGCACGAGCGATGATATCGTTCCCATAATTATTGAATTGAATTGGAGTGGATGATATAATATCTCATAATCATTATTATGTTATAATAAACTTATATAGTTATTATTTACACCATTATACCCATCCAAGTAAGGTGGTGGTGGAAAAACAGATTACACCACGGCGTGGAGATGATATTTTGTACGTACGCACACACGGTGATTGTGTTTTCCGTAGGATGGATAGAAGGTGAAATGGGTATATTTAATATTTATAATAACATAACAGTATATTATTGATACTGATGTTAATACTTTATAATGAATCAACTAAAGAAGAAGAAGTTGAAGAAGAAAGAAACTTGAAAGAATCCGTAGAAGAGATTACTTGTTCTTCGACGCACCTCTTTTAAGTTTCCTATTAAGGAACTAGAGTTGGTCTTTTGAGATGAACAAAACCTCCTGAATGTTTCTAGAGAATTGGAGAATATAAATGGGCAGGGTTTGGACGATCTTGAAGGCTTAATGTGGTGTCAGGAGGAGAGGTAGGAGGTGCCCTTTTATAAGGGGGGAGAGGGGCACTTTAGGGCAAGCTTAGAATATTATTTCATAATAAAGTCATATTCGGTTTATAATGGATCCAAAGAGACTTATTTAGAAGATAATGTGGGGATGGGTCTAAATCATCTAAACCAATAGGTTTTAAAAACTATTTTTTTTCAATTTTGACAATATTTGGTAATTGATTTTTTTTAAAATCATTACAGAATTATTAGTTCGAACAAAGTTAATTAAATCAATAATAAAATTCCATATTAACCTAAATTATTATTTGAATTTATAAAAAGTCTCAAATTACTCTTATTTGGGTATTTATAACATCAATTATGTTAATATTTTATTACTAAGGTAATTACTGCATCATCATTGTCTCGTAAATAAATTAAATTATTTAATGTCTAAAAATTATAAATAAACTACCATTATGTAGGAATTTTTTTAGCTTTCTAATTAAAATTTATAGTCCAAATTATCTAATGTGTAACCCTATATTAAAAATGTTTTGGTAATTAAACATTGATTTTAACTCTTTTAACTATTCTTTAAATAAAATAATAATAAATGTCCTAATCTAATCCAAGTGGACCAAAAGGGTAATATTTTATTCCTAAGGTTTTTTTGGTCAAATTACACTTATCCAATAGAATTAGGGCATGTGTTAGGGTAATAATAATATCATTTTTACCCTTAATTACCCTATTTACTTTTAACCGTGGTGAATAAAAGTAAAAAGTTACTATTCACCAAAAAATATTTTTATCTTATCAAACCACATTTTACTCCTTGATACTAACTGTGTCTCTTGGATTTTTTAAATTACACTCACAGAATCGGTAAAATTATGTTTTATGTATGTTTTCAAATTCTCCTAGGAGGTGGGTAAAAGACGGTGAAAAGTTCAATAAAATGTTTATATATATAAAATTATTATAAAATGACTCCAATGAATTACATTGAACATATATAGGTATTATGTATCAATTTTTACCTAAAATAAATTTAAATTAAATAAATAATTATTTAAAAAAATGTCCGTTTTTAAATAGTAACCTAGTGTTTTCACTATTCATCAAAAATTGAACGTTTTCAGAAAAATACCAAAAATTCACCCTAGGCTAATTTCGATATTTCGAATCCAAAAATGAAGTCCATTTTGAAATATAAAATTTATATAATTTCAAAATTTGGGTATTTCTATTTGAAACGTCTAGTTCATAATAATATTATAATAATATCTCGTTTAGTGAAACTATGTATTACGTACTACACACGCTATCAACGAAGGTCTTGATTGTGTGTAATGCAAGCCAAGTAAGGGTTGTGTGTAGTGAAAGATCTGTTTGGTGTTGCGTATATCATAATCATGACTTATTTCATTTATACATTAAAAAAAATCTATACTTAATGTTGTGTAGAATAGTTTCTGTAAAAAGAACTTGAAATTGTGTGTAACAGGAGCCAAGAATAGTGTTGTGTATACAGCAAGCTGATACGGTATTGCGCATAGTACAAGCTAATATTTGTGTAGTGTATAATAGAACACATCAATGAAATTAAAAGTAATATATCTCATAAAATCTCGGGTGGTTACATTCTACCCCCCTTAAAATGAATTTCTCCCTCGAGATTCGTCAGGGTTATAAATTGTTTACTACTTGAAAGTTTCTTTCATAGAAACCCACATCGTAATAAGTAATACCAAAACTAAACTTTAAAAACTAATTTATGAAACGTAACGGTTACCCAAATTAACTAATCACCGGGTTTCTACATTGAAGAACATGGGTGAAAATATGGATATGGAAGAGAAATCTAACCATCAAATTCTAATGAAGAGTGGTAGAGAACATGGCTATGAAAAAGACAACAATCACAAAGCCATAAATTTGTGATGATTTAAGGTACCATCTGATTCATCAGATATGAGGGCACTAGGACAACATTTTTGGTTTTCAAGATCATTTCAAAAAGTTGATGAACTAAAAGAAATACTTACGTGATTTTGGTACAATATCTCTGGTGTTCTTTCCTTGAACAATTTATACTTCATATCATAATGAAATGATGTTTAATTTGTTATTCGTGAAGTTTTAGCAGATCATGTGATATAATTATGGGTCATTCCCTCTGTTTCAAACAAAAGGTTAGCAAAAGTTATCAAATATACAAAAGTCCATATATAGTGAGGTTAATCGTATATGATTCCAAATAAGAACTTATACTTCATCTATCATACCTCTTAATAAAATAAAACACATTTCTACAAACTAGGGACTTCTTGTAGGCCAGTGGTAGGCGATAAAGGCCTATCGCACTTCAGTTGTGGGTTCGATTCCTGCATGTTTGTCCGACGCAACGGGTTGTCGCCCGTCCTGCAGGTTGTCCTTTATCTAAAATTACATCGTTATGACATTCCATCAATAATATCGAAAAAAAATCTAGACATAAACAATACTAACTTGTGTCCAACATAATCCATTCCAGTCTTTAGGCTTTTCCAAAATACTTCTGTCTAAGCTCATAGTATAAAGAAAACAATTACTAGAAATCTCGTCTACTGAGCATGTGAATAACATTATTTATTCCATATATATCTTGTTGATCGCATTCCAAACATGTGAATACCTTAATCATGTATTCTCTTTAAAAATTAATACCCATTGAACTTTAGTGAAACCATGAATGCTGTCAAAAGTTAACTCTTTCAACATACCAAAATCCCAAAATTTCTGTATATTCAATCCATGATATAACTTTTTCTTTATATCAGTCATTAGCTCATTTCATTTTTTTCATTATCCCTTAATTATACACCTATCATCTTCTTTCCAAAAATATTTCAATCACTTTTTCATGGTTAACAGTACCATATTATTATTGAAAACCAATACATTGATATTCCAAAATTCCACAATACCATAAATGAGATTCCATGATACTATTTTAAAACCCCATTACATAAACACTTAAAGTTTACAGAACATCATTTTCATACTCAACTTCTCAAATAGTGATCGCATGAGACTTCACTTTATTATTTGCCTTAGGAGTTTTCTCACGTTGATCATCATTAACTAGTGGATTAGGGCATTTATTAGAATAATTCCCCATTTCCTTGCACTTGAAGCATTGAAGTGTTGGTGGAGTGTTCTCTATAGTCTTTTCTCTATTCACATCATTATCACCTTTTTCCCATTACTTCGACAATAAAATGCTCGATGAACTTCTTTTCCACATATAAAACATTTTCTAGAACCTTTTAGGAAATCTCGACCATGCTTCTTTACACACTTTGATCATATAGAAACATTCATCTTCTTTTCACCATTTTTATGAGATTTCTCCTTGAACTCGATCTTTTGTTTCTAGTTAAAACCATGAGATTGATATGTAACACCAACTTCTAGTTTTATCTTGATAGCACAACGCACAATTTCTTCATATCTACTGATGTCTCTTATAGATAATTACCTTCGAAGTCTTTGTCTTAAGCCACTGAAGAATCGACCAACTTTACTTTCAGGTTGGATGATAAAGCCAGATGCATACCTTGCAAGCCTTGTAAAATTCTCCTCGTATATACAAACAGATTCATCATCCTTTTTCTTAAGCTCAAGTAACTCCTTTTCCATATTTTTTAGAAGAATACGAGGGAATAACTTATTGAAAAATAAGTTCTTGAACTCAACCCATTCCATGTATTCAATTTCGCCTTGGGGCCTTGTATTCTTAATTAGAGACCACCAATGGTCTGCTTCACCTTCTAAATGGTAAACTTCCAGAATGAATTTTTCATGTTCGGAACAGTGAAGTATGGAAAATATCATTTCAATGGTACTGATCCATTATTCAGCAACAAGTGGTTTGGAAGACCCACTGAAATAAGGTGTACATTTCTTCAGGAAAGACTCAATGGAATATTGTTCCCTTCTCTACTTATTTGGAAGTCCAGAATGATTCATAGCTTGTGTAAGTATAAAAATAATATTTTTTACTCCATATCCCAGAACATTGGTTTGTTCAGGAGGACAATCATTGTGTTGTCCATTACATTGATCAACATGGTTCCTTCGGGCTCCAGCCATCGTCTAAACACCAAAAATTATAGTGTGAGAGGCAAAAATCATGTTATTGAAAACAACATAATAAAGGGGGAGTACCTTCAATATATAACATATTAGGTTTAATTCTATGACTATTACCGTAATCCAAGGACTATAACCTATACTTATACTTAACCTTATAGACATCCCTAGACATACCTTAGAAATATCTCTATGGATATCACTAAAGTTTTCGCATCCTAGTTTCCAAAGGTTGACTAAACATTTCCCCAGATACCAACAGTAGAGACCCAAAGATTGACGTACAAGGATATTACAATACTTTTTTTGAATACTTATAACAAAAACAAACACTCAAGGACAGTAATAGTTTAGTGTCTTTGGAAACATGGAATATAAACTTCTAATCATGTTGAAAGATCTTCAACATCTCCCAAAACGATCTTCCCCTTTTTGTTTCCTTACCTAAATAATTTATTTTAATCCTGGTGGAAAAGAAAAAAAAAGGGAGATCTCAAAGCTTAGTAAGAGTATGCACGGAGAATATAAAACAAACAATATACATTTGAACTTAAAAACACGAACATAATTTTAAACATCAAAATCTTGAGCAATGACAAAAAACATGGCAGTACGTAAGGAATATATCATAATGGAACATCAATAATGATAAAATATAATGGGAATAATACATGTAATTGTGGAAAACCATTAATTACATGACATGATTTCCATAGTAGACAAGGCATTGCTTCCAAGACCATCTTAGTGGACAAAGTCCCTTTCTGAATCGAGTTTACTCCTCGTTCCAGTCCTGTATCACTGAACCGGATTAACATACCGTTATATCCATGTCTATATAATGATATATAAATCTTTTCCCAATGCATCGGAGGGAGATATAGGTCCCACCCATCTCATAATGAAATCATTCTTACGTGTGCCACAACAAAAACATAAATCATTCATCAAAACCCAAAGAATAAAATGGGTTTCATAAACATCATACCATCATAACATAATCCATATAAAACAAATGGATATCATTTCATCATAATAAAATTGAAACCATTTAAATCATAGAGATATTATTCTTGAAACATACACATATTAAATAATGTCATCTTAGATGGAAAATAGTTTTGATAAAACACGTGAAATGAATTCTTGAGGAAAATATCCTTCCTTCTTCAAAATAATTTTCTTTTCAAAAAATGCCATGCCATTTTAAAATAAAATGATTTTTTGAAGATAGGCATGAAATATTTTAGAGGAAGCTTCCTGAAAATAAGGCTTTATGAAGCCGTAAAAATCCATTCATTCCGTATAAGTTAAAAAAACATTCTCCTCGTACTTTTATCGGAAAAGTCAAAATGTTCTTCGTATGGTAAGGAAAAAAATAGCCCTTCCATAACATGTGGTAAAAGTTAAAATCAGTAAAAAGGACTTTGAACATACATGAAAATAGTTTTATAAAACATTCACATGGCTGATTACAATAACCCCAGTAAATATTTACGAATAAATAAAGCTCGGATAAAAACGTGATTGGAAAAGTTAGCCCTTACCTTAGGTCTGATAGGCTTCGCACATATCTGAACCTCCTGTATAATGATTTAAATAATGTCATTGACATATTACAGAATCATATTCATTGTTATGATATCATATATGGTTCACTTATGACTTTATATTACCCGTTCTTTTGTAAATACCATGTTAAAGTAGAATTTTTTGTAAAATCATTTTATTTATCGTACGTGTTTGGACTTATTGTTATTGATATTATTATTACTTATATAATGATTTACTTACTTCTAGAATGTAAAAAATGATTTATATATCATATATATTCAGTATATATATATATATAATAGATAGATAAATGAAATGAAACACACCGCTCTTTGAGACGGTAGGCCGTACGTACGCATGAACGCTGTTTTCCTTTCTTTATTGACATGAATGGAAGTTAGTTGATGATATATATTATATATACATAATTCCAGAAGCTTTATTATGTCATATATTCCATTATTATTCAGTATATATACTTTATAATCATTCTTGAATTGTTAACATGGAAAATGAATCTCATCGCGTCGTGGAGACCGTAATCTGTACGTACGCACGAGCGATGTTATCATTCCCATAATTATTGAATTGAACTAGAGTGGATGATATAATATCTAAGAATTAGTATGATTTTATAATATTCATGTATAGTTATTCTTTACACCATTATACCCATCCAAGTAATGTGGTGGTGGAAAAAAAGATTACACCATGTTGTGGAGATGGTATTCCATACGTATGCATGTGCGGTGATTTTGATTTCGTAGGATGGATAGAAGGTGAAATGATGTTATTTCATATTTATAATAACATATATGTATATTATTTATACTGATGTTATTACTTTATAATTAAACAACTAAATAAGAAGAAGGTGAAGAAGAAAGAAACTTGAAAGAATCGGTAGAAGAGATTACCTCTTCTTCGACGCACCTCTTTTAAGCTTCATCTTAATGAACTAGAGATTGTCTTTTGAGAAGACCAAAACCTCCAGATTGTTTCTAGGGAAGTGGAGATGCTAAATGGGCAGGGTTTGGCAGATCTTGAAGGCTCAATGTGGTGTGAGGAGGAGAGGGAGGAGGATCCCTTTTATAAGGGAGGAGAGAGGATCTTTAGAAAAAACATAAGATATTATTTATAATAAAGTAATATTCGGTTTAAAATGGCTCCAAAGAGAATTATTTCTATGATAAAGTGGGGATGGGTCGAAATACTCTCAACCAATAGGTTTTAGACAAGTTTAGGTTACTATTTTAACATTATCATTTAGATTTAACTCTAAGTTAATTAATTTATCTTTTACCATGTCTTCTTGTTTTCTTACACTATATGGTTAATAAACTTACAATAACAAGCCAAAAGAACCCCAAGTGGATAATTATTAATATATATAACCTTTTATAAGAAATTTTTACGAACCTTATATTTTTTAGAAATAGAATAACAATTAATAATATAATATTTGTTTTAAAACCTATTTTATGTCAATTTTGACACTATTTGGTAATTGGTTTTTGTGAAAATAATAACCAAATTATTAGTTCTAAAACGTTACTTATATCAATAATATCATGTCATATTAACCTATTTTTTTAATTTATAAAAAGTCTCAAATTACATTTATTTGGGTATTTATAACATCGATTATGTTATAATTTCATTAATAAGGTAATTACTACATCATCATTGTGTCATAAATAAATAAAATAATTTATTGTCTAAAAATTATAAATAAATTATAATTATGTAGTAAATCTTTTTTTCTTTCTAATTAATATTTATAGTCTAATTTATCTAGTGCATAACCCTATATTAAAAATGTTTTAGTTATTAAACTTTGATTTTAACTCTTTTAACTATTATTTAAATAAAATAATAATCAATGTCCTAATCTAATCCAAGTGGACCTAAAGGGTAATATTTTATTCCAATGGTTTTTTTGGTCGAATTACTGTTATCCGATAGAATTAGGACATGTGTTAGGGTAATAATAATATCATTTTTAGCCTTAATTACCCTATTTACTTTTAACTGTGGTAAATAAAAGTAAATAGTTACTATTCACCAACAAATATTTTTATCTTATTGAACCACATTTTACTCCTTGATATTAATTGTGTCTCCCAGATTTTTGAAATTCCACTCATAGAAGCGGTAAAATTATGTTTTCTGTAAATTTTCAAATTCTCCTTGGAGGTGGGTAAAAGACAGTGAAAAGTTCAATAAAATTTTTACATATCTAAAATTAATATAAAATTACTCTAATTAATTACATTGAACTTATATAAGTATTATGTATCAATTTTTACTTAACATAAATTTAAATAAAATAAATAATTATTTAAATAAAAAGTCGGTTTTTAAATAGTAACCTTGTGCTTTCACTATGCATCAAAAATTGAAAGTGTTCAGAAAAAAACAAAAACATTACCCTAAGATAATATCAAAATTATGAATCCCAAAATGAAGTCCATTTTGAAAGATAAAATTGATAAAATTTCAAAAAGTTGGTATTACTATTCGTAACGGCTAGTTCATAATAATATTATAATAATATATTGTTTAGTGAAACTCGGTATTGCATACTACACACGATATCGAGGAAGGTCTTGATTGCGTGCAATGAAACCCAAGTCAGGGCTACGTGTAGTGAAAGATCCGTTTGGTATTGCGGATAACATAATCAAAACATATTTCATTTATACATTAAACAAAATCTATACTTAATGTTGCGTAGAATAGTTTCCGCAAAACGAACTTGAAATTGAGTGTAACACGAGCCAAGAATAGTGTTGCGTATACTGCAAGCTAATACAGTGTTGCGTATAGTACAAGATAATCTTGGTGTAGTGTATAATATATCACATCAAAGAAATAAAAAATAATATATCTCATAAAATCTAGGGTTGTTTCAGTGATACATGTGCATTTTCCCCCATGACTTGCCATTTAATCAGATACTTTTTATCCCCCTATGGTCATGGGTTTCCTCTTCTAGAATGTGTGGTATGGTGTATACCACTTTGGTTCTCATTCAATTCGAGTAATGGGGTCTTAAAAATCATGCTCATTATGAATAACACCTCCCACATTCATCCTTACTTCAAGACATTGAACTAAAAGGATGCATCCCAGGCACATGATCTTAAACTAGGGACCAATGGTCCATACTCCACGACCTTAAACTAAAATCATTTAGCCCATAAAACATGACCATAAACTCTTTTCAATACCCTGCTAATGAACTCAATCCTTGAAGGAAGATTGGATAGTTCCAATTGATGTTCAACATTTACATGCTTAGAGTTATAGTGGTATGAGACTTAGAGTTTTGGATCCCACATGGAAAATTTCTCAATTGATTTCCACTATTCATGTATACCTTTATCATGTTTTTATCCTCTTTCACATCTGAAGGGACCCCCATAATAGCCTACATATGTTTCAATTTATCACCTAACATTATGGTCCAACACCTAGGAATACATTGGAAGTCATCATGAGAAAGGTCCCATGTTTCTAACATGGCTTGTGGTCGAACCTCAATTTTCTATCCCTGTCCCTAGTGAGGCGATATGGATGCTGTGTTTCGAAAAAGGATAATAGTTATCGTCCATAATCATGGAACCCTAATTATGATTAAGATATCTTCTATAGTGATTTATATTTTCCACCTCCTTATATTCTAGTGGATCCCCAACAACCCTCTTGTTGTCCCTCTATGAATATGCTCGCGTTGAGTGAGGATGTTCACAGGGTTTTTAATTTTTCACCTGATATTTATTTCAATCAGTGTGTGATACAATATGATATGGAAATACTAATTTCATTCATTGTTTCCCATACCTACCATGGCTCAAGTGGGCTTAGTATTTTTTGTAGGGTTTGTTCCCACATAGAGGTTTCAGATGATCCTTAAGTAAAAACTATATAACCTTAAACTAAAAACCTCTTCATGGTTTTCCAATAAATATGTGGTTTGGTATGGACCAATTTGGCCTCATTCATGTTGGGATTTTCTTACCACACCACAAAAATCCTCTCCATGACACCTCTTTTCCCTTAATATCTTATTCACATGAATGTAAACCATGTAATATTTTAATTCGTCACACATGATGTTAAACTATAATGATACATACCACGCACATGAAGTTAAATTGGAAATCCATGGTCCAAGAATTATGACCATAAACTATTTTCTTTATTTGTTGAAGGTTTTTCCTACTACTGACATTCCTCAATAAGCTCAGGCTCGAGATCGAAAGTTTCATGTTCTATATGGATATATTCCTGACACATATCCAAAATTTCAGACTTTCTGGGTGTGGATTTCCACAATAATTCACATACAAAAGGACCCCATGGGGTTGATGGTATCGTTCCACTTCGCGCACCTCCCATCCCGGTCCTACTTCCTAATGGATTTTTAGCAATGAACATCGAATCCTATGGGTCCAATTAGTTCAACATTTGATTATGCATTATACACATCACCCTTGACAGGTGATGTTTATGGATCCTATGTCGATAATAGGCTCAATAGTGAACCTACTCATTAGACTTAATTTCCCTAATCTAGACCCAATATTTTTTTACTTACATCCTTACCACTTCCCTATATTATAGTATAACTCTAACATCCATGGTATGGCTCCTCCATGCATCTCCGTACGTCATGTGAGAAGATCATGTATTGTAAACTTCTACATGTGATTGGGAAACCAAATATCACTCCTTATTTTCCACACTGATCATGACTCATGTGGGTTTAGAAGATGTGGCTGGGTTTTTATCCACATGGTAAAGGTTCAAAAACCTATGTTCCAAAATCAAAAACCTTAAACTATGATCCCTATGGTCAAAACACTACGAACATAAACTAAGTGATCTATGGTCCAAATACTAGGACCTTAAAATATGATCCCTGTGGTCCGCACTCTATGACCTTAAACTAAGAAATACTCCATGGTTTTCTTGGGGTTATGTGTTGTGGAGTGGAATCTTTGTTCCCTAATCACATCAGGTTTCTGGTATCATTTCCAAGAATATTCCTCTAGTAAAACCTAATTTATAATCCTTAATACATGATGTTAAAATGAAAAATCTTGTCTTAAAATTTTAACTTAAACTATGCCATCATCATCCTAGACACATGATGACAAACAAGACCATATTTAAGTGTTCTCGCATGAGAGGGAATCACTATTGGAACTGTTCATCCACCGTTCCACTTGTTAAGACAAACCCATGAATTTATTCCTGTGGTGACACTGAAACATTCCATCCTGATCACCCACTCAAAAAAAGGGAACAAAAGAACTAAAAAGAAATATCTAATTCCTCTTCTCTCTAGTTATGGGTGATACTTTCATGGATAAATCACCATTATAACATGTCATCCACCATTTCACATGTAAATTACTATACATTCATTAATTCCCATATTTATGGGATATGTAATGATGCTCATATCATTGATCATGGGTCCAAATACAATGTTATTTCCCCATTTCACATCAAATCAATTTCATCCTCACTGCATTATGTAATATTGCATTGTTATCTAGAACTACATGTAGCATGATTCATATCCTTACAATATATATAGAGATTCCAAAACATTTCGTCGATGAACCCAGCCACAAATTACTTCAAACCTTTGTCCCCTTTCCCTCAATCATGGTCCATGATATATGACCTTAAAATGTATGCAGTTCATATTAAGGAATCTATGTGGAACCTAGGAACCCTAGTCTCTCATCCATGTAGGGTTTCCCCTCTTGTGTCTCACATGTGCACCCTTGGGATGAGTGTTCATACTTAAAGTCTAGGAAACATGATTTTAAAATGTATAAAATCTTCATCTTGGATCTGTAGTGTGGTTATGGGCCTCCTTGGCCTCATTCATATTAGGTTATTCATAAAACAACAATACAGATCCACATGAAGAAAACCTATGTATTAAAAACTATATTACCATAAACTATGAGATGATTTACTCCATGTGATGTTGAACAGTGATCTTACCCTAGACCATTTCTGGATGCCCCAGTGTAATTATGGGATGTTTTAGCTTCCCCAAAAGAATGGATTTCCCCCACCAGTATTGATATCCTTATACATTTTACTCCAAGAACTATGTGCGTCTTTATTACCATATTTATTCAAGCCCTAGTTTTTCCCAAACAATTTTTTTTGGTCCCAACAATATGTTTAATATTCTTTTTGGGTCCATTGACATCTATTACAGTCCAAACTCTATAAACATAAACTAAAATATATACTCTGATATTTACCTCTTTTCATGTCACATGTTCTTCATTCTGATATATTCCTTGATATTTATTTGGTGTGCAATCCCCCATTGGCTTTTTCACTTCATGTTTATTTCCTCTGTGGAAAAAATATTATTGGAATAAACAATACTATAGTCCCAAAATTCTGAATCAGATCTTTTTTCCATTATCTAGGTATTAAGACCTCAGACTATGTGCACCATCCCCATCACATGACGTTATAATAAGAGACACATCAGGATCAGATGATGCTAAATTTTACCATGCATTATCCCCATTGTTTGAAATTAAACTACATGTTCATCGTCGTAGTTTTCACAAAAAAAATACAAGTCCATCAACTAAGTGTTCCTATACTATAATTCTGGTAATATATCACATTGTTTGTATCTTATACTATCACTTGGAAACTGAGATGACTCTCTCTTAGAAGATAGGGCTGGCCTTTGTTCAAAATAGTAAGCTCCCACTAGTGTGTTCTAATCCAAAGTGGCATAATTTTGAGACTGTTGGAATCTATTCGAACATTCCATTACCACACCCCACACTTCCCATGATCCTCATTTGGATCCCCATTCAATTTCATGTATGAAGGTACCCCCTAAATACCTTAATACCATGCCACTTCAGATCACCTACCATCCAGAGCCAACGTTCTGGAAGACATCGAGCAACATTCCGAGTTATGTACCATGTTTGAAACATCATCATTGGTTGAACCTTGTTTATTTTCCACCATTTCAGGTTATCATTTCTGATACCATGTTTAGAACATTTTCTGTAGTCATACTATACTAAAATTCACCCCTCCCCACATTCCAAATTTTAAGCATCATTATTCACTCTTTCCATTTCCATTTTTTCTTACCAATTCCATTTCCCCTGGAGTATCCCCATGAATTAACCAAATAACATCAAGAAAATTGTGAAGTTTTCTCTGTGATACCCATACTCTAACAAAATTCCCTATATGTTAAGACACTAAAAAAATGATCAATTTCCCCTTTCGATCCCAGCATAATCACATATTTTATCACTCTTGTACTGGCGAATCATCTTCTATTATATCTCATTTACTACACCAAGATATTATCACATGGGTTTAGATATTATTAGCTAGTTCATTCCTAAATATTATCTAGATAATGTTGGACCTAAAGAATATTTTTTCCTAATATATTCTCGTAGAACGTTGTCTGCCTTTCACTACTTTTCCTCATTTGACCCTATTTGGAGGGGGGACTTTTTTTACTAGAAAACGAGTCCAAATAATACACTAAATACTTCCAAACATGAATTGAGATTATATCCCATACCATAGGCATAAATTTGAATATTCATAGTCCCTAAATAGAGTTACAAATTAGAATTTATGGTCATTTGATGTAGGGATGAAAAATGGATCATGGAGATCCCTTCGTACCCATGTGACCATCTTGGGTGGATGGCTCTATGAGACCAATGGATCTGTGGCCCCTCATGATGACTTTTTTTCTTTTCATTGTACTTCTGAGTATCACATTTTGTGGATCTCCCTCTACGGCCTTGTAAAAATCATTGACAGAAGACTATGTGAGTTTGATGGAGCCCGACACATTCAAAGCACCCTTTTCCTACACGATATACCTCTCAGCATCACGACCATTATCATCCTTTAAATATGGGGATACCCCAAATAAATGGCATGGTTATGTTCCCTTTTAGATATTGTTCTCCCATTTCATAGTACTCGAGAGAATCATGAACTATAGACAAAATGGATTTCCTCTACCTTTGGTAGTGATGCCTTCAACCTTCACAAAGGAGTGAACCCCTTGGGATTTATTGAGGCATCATAGAGAATTAATCTATTATGAATCACACTTTTATTTTTCTATGACACTATGATAAATAAGGGGACCCATTCTTCACAAGGCCCCTTCATTCATGATGTTAATTTCCTTCACAAAGCAATAAAGCTTCGTAAATCCCCTATTGACAAGGTCACATTCTTCGGTAGACTCTCTTTTGGGCAGCCCTCCATGCTTTTCGTGTGGTGTATTCTTGGTTCCTTATATAGTATCCCTTTTTTGGATGTCTTACCTATTACCTTTGATAATATGTACGCTAATGAGTCTTTATTTTTGTAATATCCATGGTAATGTGGATTCCCATGAGTGACCACTCCTCCACCCCACCCTCGTGAGGCATTGTTTATACCTTCTCATCCCCCAAGTGTGGGTGGGAATTTGTGATGTTAGTTTAAGGGGTGAGGAACCAGTCCTTCCCGTCCATGATACATGATGTTAAACAACCAATCTTTATAGTCCTCAACACAAGATGTTAAAATTTAGCGTCACCTTATGCCATGAACATGGGATTCCCCACCTCTTGAGTGTTGTACACACACTAGTATCCATGGAAGTGTGATCTACCTAACATCGAATGAGATCCTTCTCACATGGAATGATGTTTTCCTATAGGGAAATTCATTAATTGTGGTGTAGGCACTTTTTAGTTATTATAGGAGGTATCACTATTTCTTCTCCCTACCTCCTTCAATGAAAATTACTAGAGATGAGATGAGAACATGAGACTCTCCAAAACCCATCCCTTTCCCATTAAGATTTTTCCCCATGGGCCACTTCTACAAGTATGATCCACACCATACCTCAAAAACGAATCATTAATGAAATTAATCTCTAGTATACTAATTTCTCTTATTTTTTAAATCGAGAATGACTCATATGATCTTAGATATTTGTAGTGTCCGTGAAACCTAGTTTTCTGGTCATCCATCATAGAGTAATCCCTAGTTTCCACATCCATGGGAAACTAACCATTCATATACCCTAGACAAAAAACTAGGTGGGTTTTCATCCCTGTCTTCAAAAAAATGGTATGTAAGAAACCTCCCTGAGGTTCAATCATGACATCATCACATTCACCTCATCTCATTGAAATCCTTATAGTTAGAAGTTAAAATGATTGAGATACATAAAAATAATGGAATTGGATCCATTTCTTATAAATAGGTTATATAGTAATCCCCTAGTAGGTTCAATCCCATCATACAGTACCATCATAGTCTTTCCCTCAAGTCATTATGACTCGGGAGGATCATTCCCTAGCCTAGAGGTTACACTTCCTTCATGTCCCTATCTTTATGCTCTATTCTCAAGATTTTCCTCCATTGGTGTGTCAAAATCCCATACCAAACCATGTGTACATTGATTCCCAGACACTATGATATATATGAATCCTCATAGTGGTTCAATCCAAACAACCCATTACACATCATCTCTTCAACCAATTCCATTTTGAAACTTCCTCCATTCCAATCATGATTCTGACTTGGGCCACCACATCTTAGTCATATTATGCCATCCACACAATCAGTAATCCTTGAAGCACCCGTTTAGATAACCATGCATAAGACACACACAATCCATATTCATCCAACCATGATTTCTCCTCCTATAAAGGGAAGGTAGCCTTGATTAATCCCCATATCACCCCTTTTAAATATGTGGGTTTTCATCCCTAACCACTAAACACTGTACGAAGAAAACCTGCCTAAGGTTCAATCCTAATAAATGGTAAGTGTTGGTGTCCCCTGAATGGGTTCCACCTCTATAGTCTACCCTTAGATGTGTTTAGATCATACTTCATGATTTAAATCATTATATTCATGAGACAGACCACCCCGGGTCCACTTTAATTGGGAATTCGGATCCAGCCATCTGGTGTCACCATAATTGGTTTCCACCTTTCCAGTTATCCCTTAGTGGTGTTCAGATCATCCTTAAAATTGTGAAACCATATCTTCATGAGACACATCACATCTTGTTTTCTCTCATTGGACAGTCTAATCCACCCATTCAGTAAACATTCCAGATGACCCATCCAAGGGATCATCATCTCGTATCCATATCCATGGGACATTCTGATATACCTGATTTCGTCTCCAAATGTATTTGATCTCATGGAATTCCCCATGTTAATCATGGGATTGCAAGGTAAAACCTAGAAAGAGACGCCTCTATCATAAGATTCCCCATGATAGACGTGGGATGTCGTGGGTTTCTAAACACTTGAGATTCCCACTTATGATAAAGAATACTGGTAACCAATGTTCTAGTGTCCAAACAAGACATTGAATCCCAATGTTACTACTCTTCGAACCAAGGTTTCTTCCCTAACTAGACCAATTGGAATGTCAAGATAAGTGTAATTAACCATTTTCAATGAAGAGACGGAACAAGTATTGAGTTTCGTGAACACCATATTAATATATAAGGGATATATAGAATATGTGAGGGATTTGGAGGTGTAATCCACATAAGAATTAAACAAAATCCCTTCATCCCATTTTTTTATCACTGAATAGACATATATGAAGTACTGATGAAGGCCTCTATCCTTTGGAAATCATGAACAAGTGGTTAAAAATGTGGTTCACCATTGTGCGACAACACATTGATGCGGGTGTTCCCCAGAAGAAGAAATCAGAAACATTAATTTACTAGACTTATTTATTATTATCCATGTAATATTTCTATCATATAATGTTTACCATGTTATTATTAAAAAAACCAAAATTGAAAGAACATATTTTTGTGTTGTGTATTGGGTAGGGCAAAAATCATAATTTCCAGACCAATGAATAACTTGAAAGATCGCATATGGTTAAGTGATGGATGTGAGATCTAGTATAAACATGAATTTCAAAAAACATATAAAATTTGAATGAATGAAAATGACATGAACATTGTAAATTTTTTTATGCACTCTAGATATTCTCATGGATCCAGTGCGAGATGCTTGGAGCATGAACACTACTTGATTATGGAGGAGAAACAATAGTTCACTATTACCCTTAATCATGAATTAATCATTAGTTATTACCATCCTTTTGAGCCTGATTTTTAGTTTTTACCCAACTTATCATTGCCTCAGAGTCATTTCCACCTTTTAGATAATTTACTCATGGTTAATTTTGTGTTTGTATTCACAAAGTCTGTTTGATAAAACCATTTAAATCCTATGGTGAGGAACATGTATTTATATAATGAGAAAAACAAGAGTTACATTTTTTCTTGGGTGATTAGAGAAAATTCATTTTTAGGTTAACCGAAAAATGCATATATAATTTAATAAATTGGTTTGAGATTGTAACTAAAAAATCAAGAATGTGAATAATGTAACTAAACTATGAAGAATGATTGAATTTTCATGTATGATGGACTCTAAAGAAATGAATTTGTCTTCTTATACTTGGCTGTATTTCCCTAATTGTAATATATGTTTCTTGTTTAAAAATTAGTTCCATTTTAAATCCTTATTAATATGTTCTTTTCTTGATGATATGAAACTATTCATGTTAGGGGGAATTTGATAAACTAAAATTGTATATACATTATAATTTCATTTAATTAATTCTTGTTCATGTTTTTTTGATAACTCACCAAGCATGTGATGATTATTAAATAAAAGTGGTTTTAAAGGTTTAATGGGAAAATACAAGAAAAATAACCAAATGTGGATGTTAGATGTTTTGAATCACTTTTACGACATGTATGAATCATCCACAACATGTCATAAGTCACTAATAAATTCGTGATGAATTTACAAGTTAGGAAATGATTGCAAACCATGAATCTCCAATACACATAGTTTATGATTCAAACGTGACATATTTCTTAATGTTAAAGTCATGAGAAGAATCATTTCATGAGTTCCCATTATATATATTAAAATGAGTGAAATCTATGAATCACAAAGATTTCGGAAGATATTTCCACCAGATATAAAATACGTGTAGAAAACTATGGATCGATATTAAATAATGTTATAAGTTTACACATCATGTAATTTACAAACTATTTATTTTCCAAGGCACACATAGTAGAACATAACATTCATAATGATAATTTTTTCCCTGGGTTTTCTCTGTTTATTTTCCCTCTACCTTATCTCTCAAATAAACCTTACAAAATTCATGATACCTTTTGATTAAATCTATGTTTCATTTACTTTTCTATATGGGATGTTCATTTATTTAGTTTTATCTTACCGTTCTGACATCTTTCAACCGTATAAATCTTTTTTGGACTATGGAATCACCTTATGTTATTTTTATAACTTTTTTAAGTAAGTGTTTGATTAGTTTATTACTTAATCTCATTAAGAACTACTTGATTTTTAACCCTAGATGAAAAACCACAATATTTTAGTGGTTTTATCAATTTTCAGTTGTTTTCTAATTTTTTTTCATTTAATACTTATTATTATATTCATGAGATCCTAAAATACATAGGGTAATGTTAGATTGTAGGTTTGTTTTGAAATTAATGAATTTCAAAACCGTAACTTGGTAAACCTGAGGCTAGCATTAAGGTTTGAATTTTTCTTATCATATTATTTTATGAAACCCTAACCCTTGTACATTTAAATAAAATAACCTAGAAACATTGGTGTAGTGTAGTCTATAACCACTAGCATCAGACACTTTCTACCATTTAATCTTGAATTAATGGAACAAGGATGCTATCAATATTCATACTAAGGAATAGTATCCAATTATATAAATCTAGTTTGGTTTTCAAATGAACAACTAGTTTTATATGAATCTATTTGAAATTAAAGACTTATTATTAACCCAAATTAGAACTGATATTGTCCTATTTACATGATCCTTGAAATGGACCCTGATCCCTATCTTTTTTCTAAAGCCTAAAATCAAACTCCATAGTGTTAGTTAAATCAAAAACTCAATAAAGTTCATGAGGACTCATATAAAAATGGTTTGAAGTAACAGATTCTTTGTTATCTAAATATCCCCATGTTTTCATCCCCAAAAAATCACTATACTATATAGTTGTATCAAGTGTTATTTGGGAAAAAAGGAAATCCTAATTTGATCGCATCCCATGTGAATTAAACAATAGGTGCAGGCACGTCAATCATAAGCCCCGTGATAGAATTATCCATATATAGATATGAATATAAATTTTATTTTTATAATAATAAACATAAAATAAATTCTTGGGAACTATATAAACTTCATAAAATAAATAAGTTATGAAAATGGAATGACTCCCGTAGATGTAAAACTGAGAAGAAATGTTGTTACCTCAAGTTGCACTTGCTTCAAAAGAACAATATCACCATGAATAAAAAATATAAATTTAATTTAATTATATATATTATACATAATATTATATGTCATATTATATATTTCATACCTTTAATCATTTACCACCCATTTATTATCAATTATTTATTAAAATTTCTATTTTAGGTTACAATTACTTTTTTTATGTATGTTTTGGTCTGGTAATTTTGGTTATTTTACTTTGATCCTGGCTACATCATATACAAAACTTTAGTCATGATTTAAACGTCATGCACAAATATATATATATATATATATATTATATACATATTTAGTGTTATCCATAATAGTAATAGATAAACGAATTAATTACAACACTCATGGAGATGGTAGTTTGTAAAAACACATGGACTCTAATTCCATATTTTTAATGGATTTAACAGAAGAAGGGTAAATAATATTTAACCTATATGGAATCAATTTTAAGTCATATATATTATATATATTTATTAAATCTAGCCATATTACCATAAATGTAAAAATAAAATGAAACATAATTGACATCTTTTCATGGAAGAGGATGTCCACACTTACACACGATCCACGTTATCATTTTACAATATATTGAAAAGTAAGAAGGAAGATGTGATATTATAATTAATGGACTGTATATTTTTTATTATATCATATATATGAATTAAATAAAAAAAATTATTTATGCATGAGAGGTGGTTAAGGAAAGAAATTCATCTATTCAAGTTGTGGGAGTCCTCCGTACACACAATCGACGACATCGTTTCACATTTTATTAAAGATTAGATGGATATAGGTTATAATATTAACATAATGACATATTAGTATATATAATATATTGGTTTTATTATTTTATCATGTTCATATAATATTTTAATAAGGTATTAGAAGAAATAAAATGAAAAATCATTATTAGGAATTAAGAAACTTATTCAGAAAACCTATATTGGTTTTCCCAAAAATCCATCCTAGGTTGATTTAATAATCATACTAAGTAATATAAAATGCGGATAGGGGTGAAAGAAATGGTTTTAGATGGATACTTAACAAATAAAATGTCTGTTAATGTGAGTATAAGAGAGTATATGAGGTTTTTTTGGACGGAGTAGGACAATCAAGAGGGGGTGAATTGAGTTCCATTAAAAATTTCTATTCAAAACCTTACCTAAAATATCCCCCAAATTAAAAAAATGGTCCAGTTAACTAGGTAATAAAATTATAATAGATTGACTATTCAAATAGTTTCTCTGATGATTTATTAATTCTCAGTTATAACAATACGAGATATTGATATAAATTTCGAAAAAAATATAATTATGAAAACAACTATAACTACTATACAAGACTACCTATCAAAGTAAAATTTTGTATTCTGAAATATGAGTTAAAAATAAATAAAAACTAAATGGAGAGACATAGAGAATAAAATAATTTGTTCAGTCTCAAGCCGTGACCTAATCCACTCCACTTTGGGGTCACCTACCACCAAGAAAAATATATATATGAAAATCATTGATCCACACCCTGAGTCGAGGTTAACAATAGAACACAAGACTATCCAAGTAAGTAGATATCTTACACAGTTATACGTGGGAAAAAAATAACCAGATCATGCATGACATCTTCCATAGTTATACAAGGGTGAAACAGGTGAAAAATATATTTCAGTGAGGATATCCTGTATCCTCCAATTCAGTGAAGAATACAATGCGAGTTTTTAATATAGATACACACACTACATGACAAAATTAATAACATAGTACACAACAGAACTAAGATAATGAGGATGGATTAGAAATTATTTGAGTGTTGTTCTATGCAGTTCTGGACATGTAATATGTAGCAAATGTAATTTTCATGTAATAAAGTAGAAACAGAGTGTCATGACTATCGTGATATTATTTCAAGTGTGATGACATGATCCCTGTAGATCTTATTCTGTCTAGAGTTTCAACTGTGTGGTTGTTTGAGGTTCTGATCCAAAGTAGTTAAGCCGCCATAAATCGAGAGTTCTTTGTGTGTTATTTACTATATGTTTTTTTCATGCATGTATTCTCCACTATCTTTCTAGTCTATTTAATGTCTTGATATATATGCATCTCATGCACCACCTTGTATTTTATCTTCATGGTGAATTTTTTATGGTCAATAGGGAGCAGAGACACTACATATCATACCTCTCATTATCAAGTTACATGTATACAAATTATCAATAATTACATTACTATCATTAAATGAATCAAATATAACCTTTAGAAATAACATTTTAATTTAATTAAAAAAGACAGGAACAATGGTTTTTTATGGAATGGTGTCAGAGTTTGCATCTTGAAACAATGTCACTGGGAAGAGTGTATTCACCTTTCACTTTGAGTGGTTTCACCATAGCGGTGTTTGGTCCTTTGTCAATTGTAGGACTAATATCATGTGGTAATGATATCATGATTGTAGTAGGATATCCTTTATGAAAATTGAATCTGATGACATGGACATGGTATTAAGGGTTATAGTAGAAAGTTTTATGGTGTTAGTTCCATTGTTAAATTAGGAAATACTTTCATGGTTATAGTAGTAGGGTTACAGTGTGTGGGTTATAGTGCCTGGGACTTATCCTACTTCTTTCACACCAATGGTGAGAGAGTTACCATAGAAGAAATGTCAAATTCTTAGGCAAATATCTATAAACCTTTTTACGAACTAATAATCACAGAATGGATTAGACTTAATAATTAGCACAATAAAACATAAGAGAACAAAATTAACCATTGTTTATAGGATTCATAAATGATTTATAGTATGTGAAATATGATTTGTGATATATGAAAAATGATAAGTGATATATGATAAATGATTTGTGAGCATTAAAGCATGAGGATTCCAATAATATCCCTCTTTTTAATAGTCACAAATCATGTCATTTATAATCCATATATTTTATTAGAGACAAGATATTAGAGTATATATGTGATATTCGGTATAAAAATTGTTCTTCTCTCATGATGATCATTTTACTATAAATTTTTCTTCCATAAATTCCTTGCCTTATTTCTCCCCCTTTTAAGATTATAAAAATATATAAAAAAACACATAAAGAAGGATGTTAATAGAATATACAAGAACAATTCACATTTTAATGAATAGAATGAGATAGTTCATTACAAGCATTGGGGAAAATAGAATAAATTCCGATCAAAATACATATCTCACTTCTCTTAAGAGCCACCATTTTTCACTTTTCCCTTGGCAGAGACATCATGAGGAGTCATAGAACTAGGAGTAGAAGTGGTATACGGGACTGATACAACTGTTAGAGAAAGAAAATGCACTCCTTCAAAGATAGATGGTGTAAGAGATTGACTTGTGGAAGACCGCGACAATGATTTCTCAATAATAATAGGTATGATCTGGCTCAGAGCCTGATATATAGATATGTTAGTAGGAGTAAATGTAGTGGAGGATGAGGGAGTTAGACCAAGCTGCAATGGGGTAGCTACAGAAGCCACAATGGATGTACTTTTCACATGTATACAGGCCTTTAAAAACATAATGAAATCAATGATAACATTAAATCCATACTATATAGCCTTCTTAAAGCCATATTTGTTTTTCTAGGAACTTCTCCAAAGTGGGTGTGATGTATTTTAACTTCTACACTTGATCTTTAATGGCATTAGTGACTGGAGGTATTTTCAAATTCTCTACAAGATACCTGTAGTGATTGGTCAACCCATGCTTAGAATAAATTATCTTAATGTAGAAGTCCACTTTCTTATAGATTTATTATTGTACATCAATGGAAGTCTTTGAATGAACCATCACCAAATCATGAACATGGTCACTATTCTTGATGAAAATAGAGATACATTCCATATCAGCAGCACACAATAATGACTAAAGCACTTATCTGACAACTGATTCGATCAAGTCACTTTCCATAGACTGAGATGGCTATCTAGTTAGAGATAAGGTGGTAACAGCTTATGTGAGAGATTTAAGTTAATTTAGAACATTTTTCAAACATCCTTTATATTAATTAGTTAATTTATTGAGTCCAGAAAGATGACCAAAAATCTAATTTTTTTTCATGGTGTTGTTCTCAACCACTTTTTCATATACAATTATCATGTTTGGTTGAATTAGAGATAAACCATTCTATGTAAACAAATCATTATCATCTTTACTAAGATGAGAAATAGAAGCTTGATCATTTGGATACACATTCTTTTTATTTTCAAGCATAGATTTTAGATACTTCACTTCATCACTCATAAGCATGTTCTCAATCTGAATTTCATGAATTTCATGAAGGATATTTGGTTGATTCTTCCAAATAATTTTCTCTAACAATTGGGCATCATCTCTATCATTATGATTAGTCACAGGGGAAGGTTGTGACTTCATGACCTTTTAAAATATAGAGATCATGTTGTTTATAAAGCCATTTAACCCATCTTTACTAAAATACACATGAGTTTATTAGGAATGTTTTGAAGTAGGAACTGACACAGGTTCTGTTTTCCATTGATGGTATAATTTTTTTAGCACTGATTGGTTTGAGATTAAACACCTTGGAAGGATCAATTTATTTAACTAATACTACTTGATAATCATCAACATAAAAATAATCTGAAAATCTTTACCGAGTATCCATTAATCATAAATCCATAGTGTTGGTCACTTCAATTCTTTACAAATTATGGTTCCTCTCCCGCTCCAAAGGGTCATATATTCTAGGATATGGAAACTCAGTCTCTTAACCCATTTCAAAATTCATTCCTCTATTAGGTTCACCCATGTATTCTCTAGCTAGTTTAATGGCATGTACTATTCATTCCTAAGAAGATAATTTTATTTCAAGTTCAACATTATGTTCAATCTTTTCCTCATTAGTAGGATCTTCCTCAAGAGCAATCTATTCTTCCATAGATTTGACCTTTTTTACTCGCATAAACATCACCTTGAAATGGAGGAGATATATTAGGAAATATTCTCACAAAACCTTCAATAACACCATCATCTATTTCTTCATCTAGATATTCCACAATTTTATCTGGTTCTGGACCACATTAAGATACATTCTTAGTTCCTGAAGGGTTTACAACAGTGTTAAAACTTTTATAAATTCTTTCATTTTCTTCCACACAAAATTTCTTCTATTGGTTCATGATAATTTTCATCCTCTTAATTGCATTCATTGAGATAAAAAACTTATAACAATAAACTACTTCTTCATTTTGACCAACTACTTTATTGGTAAATAACATTGCAAAAATTAACCTTTTATAAAATAGAGAAGTTGATATTGAAGTTGTTTTGATCATATGAAACATGTGATTTATAATATACATACATTGATTGATCTTGTTTCTATTCTTCTTTTGATGTATCTGGAAGACATCTTCATACTTAAGGGTGGAAAAGTCATCCTTCCATGGAGAAATAATATAAAGTATAAACAAAAACAAAAGCCATATCTCACCATCAATCTTAGCTGTGATCGCACTTCTCGTCTTTTTATTTCCAATTGTACATTCAAGAGACTCTTCTAAGCTAAACACATCACTTGGAGGAGGAGGAACTCATTGGAAGTCTGAAAAAATTCATTTATGTTGTATTCCTAGGAAGGAAACCCGGAACATTGAAGGAAAAGTAGATCATTGGAAATATACCAAAATTCTTACTACAATAGCATCTTTAGAATTGAATAGGAACTGGACATACTAATAAATTTCAGAAACTATATTTGGATATATGGGTCTTTTCCCTTTCGTGAACCATTTATTTCATCCTTGTTCATCTAATACATTCAAAACAAGCAAATTACTTCCCTATAGCAACATTAGACAATCTTATTTCTCTGGAACTACTGTTTGATTAGCAAGGCCTGGATTCATCAGTTTCTCATGCATTATTTTTAGAGCCGTTTTCACTTTCTTCGAAGACAGATTCTTCTCATGAGACAAAGAAGATGGATGCTTAATTATGGGCATCCAATGTCGGTTTGAGAAAGAAGAAAAGTTGAAATAGGGCTAACAGTTTGAGAGGGAAGGGTTTTGGTTTTAAGATAAAAGAGCTCAAGTGAAGAGAGGAGCAGAAATGTTAGGTTTTTATCATTTAGGGATTTCAAACAACGCAAACATTAATATAAAATATAAAATTAATAAAAAAATCAATATAGTGATACGAGAAAGAAAAATTCTAAAATAGAATTTCAAGTAATTATGGTTAGACTCGAATAGTTAGTCATGGTTCCATCATTATGGTGTGACTCTAATTGGTGGGACCATATCATTGAGATAAAAAGTATGAGATAGTAACTGAGAGACATTAACAATGAGATAGTAACTTTTGAAACCGTGAATCACGAAACCATAAACTATGAAGTAGTGAACTGTTCACTTAAGGCTTATCATCCCTAAATCATGTATGATGTAATTTATCCTTTCATAATTTAATGGATTACTCAATATTTCACCATCTGGATGTTCAGTTGGAATGAATTCCAAAGTAATATCCCCTTTTCAAGAATGATATCAAAAAAATAGATGTCTTACATCTATATGATTAGTCTTAGAATGTGAAACAAGATTATTTTAAATGGTAATGGAACTTGTGTTTTGACAATTTATAGGTAAATGTCTGAATTTATATCCATAATCTAGTAAAGTGTGTTTCCTTCACAAAATTGTTGCATAAAAACTACCAGCTGCTATGTATTCTTCCTTGGAAATAGATAATGTACCAAAAGTTTTCTTTTTTACTGGACCATGATAATGGAGAATTGCCTAAAAATTGAAATGTTTTATTGGTACATTTTTTAATAACATACTACCACCAAAATCAACATTAGAATAAATTGCTATGTAAAATAATATTCCTCTAGGATAAAACAGTCTTATGTTCGTAGTATGTTTGAGGTATTAGAAAATTATTTTAACAACAAGAAGATGCGAGTCTTTATTTTTTGATTTAAAATGTGCAAACATGAAAAAATTAAACATAAATATCAGGCCAACTAGTCGATATGTAGTGTAAAATACCAATCATTCTACTATAAGTGGTTTGATCTACCCATTAACCATTTTCATCAATATCCAACTCACAAGTAGTACACATTGAAGTATCACTACATTATTTCTATCCAACGAAAAAACATTTACGAGATATTTTATATATTTCCATTGATTTAAGAAAACACCAAATTTGTTTAGGAAAATTTAAAATCCAATGAAGAATATTATTTTACCCATTAAACTCATTTTAAATTCATTTTACATCATTTTTCAAAAATAAATACATAAAACATTTCTTTAAGATCCAAAAATAATGTCATATACACTGATCTAAACAATTAAAATATCTATATAAATTCATTTCATAAGATGATTAGGATGATTTATACATTGAGTAAAACCTTTGGAAATAAGAAAACAACATAATATATCAAACAAATCTCTTGGATAATTCTTTAAACCATATAAATACTTAGTTAATTTAAAATCAATATATAGAAAATGAGGGTTTGTAAAACTAAGTGGCTCTTCGACAAAAACATCTTCAACTATATAAAAATTTAGGAATGACCACTTTACATCCATTTGATAATGTTTGAAATGGAGATGTGTTGCATATGCACGTACAATTCTAATGGATTCAAGTCTAGAAACTTTTGACAAATGTTTTTCATACTCAATTCCTTCTTCATAACTATAACCATGTTCAAAAATCTAGTTTTGTTTCTAACTATGTTACCATCTTCATCTAATTTGTTCTTGAACACCCATTTAGTGCCTATAACCAAGGTGTATTTGGGTCTATCCATAATTTTCCAAACAATATTCCTTTCTAAATTAGTTGGCTATACTTACAAATCTATCAACCAAAATTCATCATAGATAGAATCATTGATGTTTTTAGGCTCATGATGTGATATAAATACTTGTTTCTCAAGATGATTTCTATAAAAAGATCTAGTCTATGTTCCATTATCTAAGAGTCCAACTATTTCAACTAATGTATGGTTCTTAAGAGTTACAACAGGTCCAGAAAAAGAAGGGTGGTTATTTTAGGTTCTATAACGGGTTCAGGTTCATTGTGACTATAATCTGTAGAATATATAGAATTAGAAGTTTTAACTTATAAATTCAATGTATGGTCATATTATTTAGCATTAATATCCCGATTTGACATATCATCCTGAAGATTATCTAGTGAGGTCTTAGGTTAAGGTGGATTCGTTTCATCAAATTTGACATGTACATATTCCTCCACACATTTGGTTCATCTATTAATGACTTTATATGCTTTAATAGAGATTTAATAACCTAAAAATATTCCTTCATCACACATGGATGGAATCATGTCAAGAATATATGTAGAATTAAGAATATAGAATTTGCAACCGAAAACAATGAAGTAATTTACCTTGGGTTTTCTATAGTTCCAAAACCCATATGTTTTTCTAAATAATAGGCTTGATTAATATTATCATAATAATATAGCATGTTGTGTTGACAGATTCGGCCCCAAAATAAAATGGTCGGTCATACACAGAAAGCATGGGGCTCGAAATTTCGTGCAAGTTTATATTTCTTCTTTATACTACTCCATTTTTCTGGGTGTCCTTGGAGAAGATAAGTTATGACTATAGCAGTTTTTTAGGATACAGATTCAAACTCTTGGTTTTCAAAGTAACAACCATGTTCACTTATTAGGGATTATCTCTAAGACGGCAATGATATTCTATATTCATGACATACTTTGTTAAAATAGAGGATGCTTCACTTTTTGATCCACGAAGAAGGTCCATGTATATCTAGATTAGTCATATAAAAGAAAAACAAAATAATACATCCAATTTATACTAGAAACTATAGATGTTCCAAATAAATTAATGTGGTCCAACACAGGTGGCTGAGAAGTGGGAACTTATTTTGTTAGTTTTAAGGATATTTTGTGTTTTTTACCCTACTTTCTAGGATTATATTTCAGTATCCTAATCTCCTATGACAAATCCATGATTCCTTTAAAAAAACCCAAGAAAAAAACATTTTGAGAGGTTAATGAATCTAAATTAATTTCATAGACTTTTTCATTTGTAAATATAGAGAATATAATTTCATTTTTAGAGTTAAAAACATTACAAGAATCATATTCAAATCTAACATGAAATCCATCATCAAAAAATTGTAAAATACAAAGAAGATTAAATTTTAATCATCAAAAAATTACTTTATAAATTAAAAGTGATCTAGAATGATGAGTCTAGCCGAGGAAAATTATATTTCTTTTACCATTGACACCGAAGGGGACATTCCCACAATCAATCTTTATTAAATTATTGAATAACAAGTAATATTCGGTCATGTTTCTTGAACATCCATTGTACGAGTACCATAAGATTTTACATGATAATTTCAAATAGAATTCATTCAAAATAATCAAACAAAAATAGATATTGGTTCCCAGATTTGTTTGGGTCAAGTAACATTAGTAATCAGTGCTTTTTGAACCCTTATCTTCTTCATGGGTTTCCTACAGTCATTATATAAAATATTTGAAAAATATAATTTATTCGGTTTAAAAAACTAGAGGTACTAAAATATATTATAAAAATATAACTAGAAATAGAATTATTTTAGGTAGAAAAATAGATCATCCATATTAAGTTAAAAACTTGTTTTTCGTGAGAATTATTTTCCCACGTTGGTATCCTGTAATTGTACTACATCTTGGGGGAAATTCTTTTATCAAGAATCTATATAACAGTGTTTTTTCCATTGGAAAATTTCTCCAAGTCATTTTCGAACAGCTCATTATATTACATAAGTGCATTGCTCTCCTTGAGTAATTGAACATTTATCCCCTTCTCTATAGAAATCTCATATTTAACTAGATAAGTAAGAGAATATTGTTTCATTAAGGATTTATATTTCTATTTTAATTCACAACAAGTGTCTTCAAGAATATTAATGTATTAAAATAATTATCCATTAGTATTATTTTCCTCATTGTCAGCTTTATCTCCAAAATAATAAAAGTTATGTATAAGAGATTCTTGGTTTACCTCTGATGTTTTTGTCATGAAGAGCATATTTTCCTTATTATTTCAATACTCTTGTTAGGATTTAGAGTCACTATTACAATCTTTAGAATCACTCTAGGTGGACTTAATTTCATTCTGATACCTTTTAACCATTTCCTCATATATCTTCTTATATTTTAACATAGATTAGTCTATTTTCTAATGTCATTTTCATTTGAATTCCTAACATACTATTTCAACAGATTTATCACTTCTTTTTTAATCTGTATTCACGTTTACCTAATGATCATGTCTTATTTTTTTGTAGGGATTTCTGAAAAATGACTTCATTATACACAATATATTAAAACATATGGCTGTTATATACATTTCTTAATCACTATTTGTTAATGATTTTTCAATACTGAAACATTCTGTAGGGGCTTGTAATTTCTCCATTAATTTGTGTTTAGAAGTAGTAGTCTTGAATGCCACATAATTGCCTTTCTGTTCATCCTCCTATTCTATGTTGAATTTTAATTATTCCTCATACATCATATACTTGTCTATTAAATATTTTACTGGTAACTTGATGATGTCCTTGGATTCTCATATTGATACAGATGTTCCTCCCTATCTATTTGGAAATCATCTATGTATTGTCATGATTTTCACTTTGGATGCAATATCTATTCCCTGAGAGATCATAATGTTCATAATTTCATTAAACCTGATAAACATGTTAGAAATAAGATCATTAGGCTTCATTTATTTAGTTATCAAATTTAATAAAGTGTACCAAATTTTAATTTCTTATTTACATATAGAAATTATATTGAATTCTTTATCTCCTAAAAAATAGTACAGAGCATTCATTGTTTTGCAATTATTGTTACAACCAACATTACTTGAGTCATACGAGGTATGAATATCTATAGTACGAGTCTTATATTAATCTATAATTGACGTGAAAATCTCAAAACCCATACTATCTAAGTGATTTTTTCTATATCCATTTTCCATAATTTGTTTCATTAATGAATTTTTGTATGTTGGTAGTAAACCTTCCAATCTATTATCCATTATAAATAATAAAGTGATGATTTTTTAATAAGTAACATAAATTTTGGGATCATTAAAGTACAACTAAAATCATTGATAAAAATATTTTAAACAGATTAAAAATGATGGAAAGAGGGAATTTTAAAACCCCTTTGATACTATTTTTTTTTTAAAATAGGACACTCAAGCGGTGGGGTTAATTTAGTACTTATAAAAATTTCAGTTAAGAATTTTCGTTAAATGATCCCTCTAATTAAAAAATAAAACTAGTTTTGTTAATCAAGGTAATAAAGTTATAATAGTTAGGTTGTTCATATTTTTTTCTCAAACTATTGTTTAATTCTTGGTTAAAAAAATATGACATATATATACAGCTTTTAAAAGTACACTAATATATCTAAACAACTTTAACTATAATACAATAACAACTATCATTGTAAAATGTTTCTTTCTAAAATATGAGTTAAAAATTAAGAAAGTCTAAATTGAAATAAACAACGTATAAAAAAAGTGGTTCAGTCTCAATATGAGACATAATCAACTCCACTTGGTGATCACCTACCACTAAGAAAAAAATTAAAATCATTGTTCCACAAAGTTTATTGTGGTTAATAATAATACACATGATTTTTGTGTACCAAGACCTATTCTACTATTCTACATGGGAAAACTAACAACCAGGTCACAAAATACCTCTTCCATAGTTATACATGGGTGAAAAAGGTGAAAACATTATTTGAGTGAGGATATATTATATCATCAATTTTAGTCCAGGAAACAGCGTGTGTTTTTAATCCAAATACACACAATTCATAAAAAGATTAACAAAATAGTAAACATGAGAACATAGATAATGATAAAGGATTATAAATGCTTTGAGTGTTGTTCTGTGAAACTCTAGACTTGTGGGATGTAGAAGATATGATTTTCGAGTCCTATTATAGAAATAGAGTTTCATGATTCTCATGTTTCAATTGCATGTTCTATGATATGTGTATTTTAGCTCTTGTTCTAAATATATTTGCGGCTGCGAGGATGTTTGAGGTTTTTATCCACAAAAGTTCATCCCCAAGGAATCTATAATTCTTCGGGTGTTCTTTAGTATATGTTTTTTTCAAGCGTGTGTTCTCCTCTTTCTTTCTAGTCTCTTTCACTTCTTGATATATATGAAGCTCATGAACCACCATGTAATTTATCTTCAGCGTGTCTTTTTTATGGCCGAAAGGGATCTAGATCTCTACACCTCATACCTCATACTGTTAGGGGACATGTCTACAAAAGATCCTTAATTATGCTAGTGCCATTTAAGGACTCAAATAAGAGAGTTAGAAACAAATTTCAAATTTAATCAATTATGTTATAAAAAGAGTTAAGTATGGAATTGGGTCATAGTTTATGTCTTGCAATGGTGTCACATGGAAAGGTGTTTTTTCCTTGGCCTTTGAGTGGAACTAGTGGAGTAGTGTCTGGTCTGTTGTCAATTGAGGAATTGGTAGTATGTGGAAATGATAGAAATATTGCTGTAGCAGATCCTTTGTGAGATTTGAAACCAGCAGCATGGTCACAGTAGAAGGGGTTATGGTAGCAACTGTGTGTTAGGTCATTTTCCAAATTAGGAAACTATGTCAAGGATATGATTGGAGGTCCACGGTGTCTAGGTTATAATGTCTGGATTACAGTGTCTGAGAGATAACCAATTTCTTTCTCACCAACGGTGAGAGAGTTACTCTAGAAACATTTCCTCACAGTTTGGAAATAATATTTAAACAATTTTTAGAAGTAATACTCTTACAATGGATTATAATTAAGAATTATCACAATAAAACATAATAAAAAATATTAACCATAATTTACAAGATTCATATATGATTTGTGATATATGAAACATGATTTGTTATATATGAAACATAATTTTTGATATACAAAACATGATTTGTGACATATGAAACATGAATTGTGAGAATCAAAACATTAAGAGTCTAAAAAGTTTCCTTTTATAAGTTCGGGAGGGTATCCACATGTTTTTTTAATGAACGCTGCATGATAAAGTCATTATATAGATAAATGATTTCAAACAGATAGATATTAAAATGTGGCAGAATATAAGGTCAAAATACAGACATAAAGTAGGTCTTAAACAAGGTTAATTGGAAATAACACCCTTATCTTTTGGTTTAACCCTCCCTAGTAAACCCGTTTTGACTATAACCATGGAAATAGAATTTTATTTTTTAACTAATTATTATAAAAAAATTTAATATGAAATTTTAATTAATATGAATTAATATAACCCAAAATAAAATATCATTTTTCCTAAATTTAATCACTATATATGGCATATATTTATTTTATAACAATCCTTCAATGTGCAATGTAAAGCTGCATTTTTGGGGAAATTAATTATTCATGGAATATATGATCTTATATCAACTATATGAATACGAATCATAAGAATAAAAATTTTAATTATTATTACAAGATATATATTATTTATATTTAAATAAAATATTTTCTTATTATATGATACATTAATAAATCAAAATGGATAGACATTATAAATTTGAAAAGAGTTTGAAAAACTGTTTTTGGTAAGCATAAAATTAAACTAATACCAAAAGAATGAAAATTAATGGTTAAAATAAAATTAATTATATTATAAAAAACAAAATTTCACTTATTTTAACTTAATACCATATCCAAAATGTAATAGGAGATCTAAATTAAATTATTTATTGGAAAATTATTTTTTTAGAAATTTCTAATATACAATATTCACTGAAAAAACAAACATTTCATAAAAATACCAAAATTTCACAACAAGTTATTTTTGATTTGTTGACTTAAAAACTCAATTTAAATTTCTAAACTATATTTTCTAAATGCTTTAAAAAATAATTATAATTTTATATAATAAAAAAAATAAATATAATTTTGTTTATAGTCTTTTTTGATGAATAATGTGTCTTTATTAAAAATATAATTCAAATTTAATAAAAATTACTCAATAATTTTTTTTATGTGGACCCTTAAAAAGTTTTCATAACATATTGAATCCTATTTATAACCACTAGTTCAATTACTATTTAATAACATTAATATTCTAATAATATAATTCCCAGGCCATTTAAGATCAATGTTGCATGTCTTATATGCAAATTATTTTTTATTATTCTGAAATCTATGGTTGTTACATTATCCTCAGTTTAAAAAATATAATCATCTAAATTTTAAACCTATATTGTTAATAAAGTATTTTATATTTTAAAATAAATTTATTCAGAACCCACATCATTAAAAGGGATAATAAGAAATCATATTTTAAAGAGGGGAATAGAAATATAATGGTAATCTAGAATAACCACAGACTATATTTTCACATAGGATAACATTAATGGGAATTAAAAAATTTGACATGGAAGCGAAAACTAACACCCAATGACTAATAAACAGTGATATAGAACATTGTTAGTTGTAAGATGAAGACCATAAATCCTTACATCAAGGATGGGTGAAAAGGTAATTGATTCATCATAAATAAAGGTAAATGAATCACATTTTCATTTCAAGATCCATTTCATAAATTTGAGGGATTCATTAACTATAAAGATAGATATAACCCTAAAATAAACTATCATGATATATATTTATTTCACTATTATAATTTCATTTTTTGGTTATGCTTTGATTAATTTTATGTTCATTTCATACTCTAGGAAATGAATATACATGATGGATTTTTTATGCCAGAAGAAGTAAAATTAAATTTAGACATATCATAAGATCCAAAAAAGAGGGATAAGTATTTATTTATATCTCTAAAAAATGCAGAAACCCTTAATTGTAAGCATAAGTTATCCAATATAATAAATTAATATCTAAAACATAAAAAGTATCACCCAAAGTTCAACTTGTGCCATTATAAATGTATTTATCAAAAATACCCTTCTAAAATATGTCGGATCAAATATTGAAATTCAAAAACATATAAATAAGGTAATCTAATATTCAAAATAAACATAACATAAATAGCCCAAAAATAAAATGTTACTTTTAATATCACATTACAAATAATTTAATTCTAGGAATATCATAATACATCAATGTATGTATTATATCATCAAAAAAGTAACTATATTCTTATTCCTTGAATAATATCTTAGATTACCAAATATGTTCCCCAAATCCTAAAATTATGTAAATTCATCATAAATTATTTTATCCGAAAATCACTAATAATTTTCAATGATACCAATAATATATAATTTATTCATCAATTTCAATTAGCTTAATATCCCATCTAAAATGTTTTACAACAACATAAAGAATATAATAATCGTTATATTTTCCCCAATAATTTGGTTTTTATATAATATTACCTAACCTTTAAATCAATTTTATTAGTCATTCAAACCATTCAACATTTTCATTCAAATAATTATTGAAAACAATTACCAAATAATCCTTAGATGATTCATGATTTTATAACCAAAAAATCATTTATATAACATTTTGACAACATATTTCACAAAACACAATACATAAACACTCTAATTATTTTACATCAATAATTTTCATAACATTCATCCTTCCTTGTTCTATATTAAAACACTTGCATTTGGTAATTTACTTAGATAAGGCCCATATTCCCAACATATAATACATTAAACATCTCAATCATTTAGTTATCTACGTAGTTTAATTCCATAAAAAACCATCTTCGTGTTCCTTTGAAAAATTATCTTTGGCGATATTTTCTACATTATTTTCATGAAGAAAATTGAACTTTCTTTCCACTATATTCATTACCCAATGGAATTTCATATAAATCAATCATTATCTTATTGAAATGTTAGTAATTTCACTAATTTTTATATCTTTAATCATATATCATGAAGAATTATTTGAGATAATTAAATGGTTTCACATTCAAATTCCAATATCAAAAATTTTCTCCTGGGTTAAATTAGATCATTTTCTATCACATTCACCATTAAAAAGATTCCTCCTAGTTACAACCATTTTCTAAAACCAAAATCCATAGTGTGAGAAATTAAAATCATATTGGTACAAATATAATAATGAAAAAAATTCATAATATATATAAATCTCGAAATCTTATATTCAAATTTTTATACCTTAGGATTAACCTTTGTCATCCATGGTAACAACTTATTCTAATCCATCATAATGGTTTATAAAGAAAAATTGAATTAACCCAAGAATATACCACGGATGTGTCACATCAGATGCACAGCAAGTGAACACACACCATACACCATAAAGATGGATGAGATATACATGACCAACACTTTTTAGTATTATAACCCTTAGGTTCATCTATTCCAAAATGATGTCCACTTTTTGTTGGAACCATGGTAGTTCATTTCATGAATTAGAGATGTGCATGAAAAAGCGTGGTGAGTGAAATAGCAGATCGATATTTTTTCCCAAATAGTGTTTTGGAATCAAAACTTCGAAAAATTGAAAAGGCATGGGCTGCATGAAACATCTGGAGATGTGCATGAAAAATAATACCTGTGCGAAATATTATGTGCCAAATGAGAGGTTTTTCGCGCAGCAGGGGGGTTTGCGCGTGGGGCTCTGAGACACCTATAAATAATAGGTGACCCACCTCATTCCTTACTGTAAGAGACTTAGAAAAGATATGAGGTCTGATGCGTGTAAAGATGCTAGCACAAAAAATTCTTGGCTGTGTGAAAAATTCAGCGTTGTGTGAAATATTTCTGTTAGCCCGAAAAATAAGTGGTGCGTGAAAAATTCCGTGCTGCGCAAAATATTCCAGTTTGCGCGAGAAATCTGAAGTGCATGAAATGTTCTGGACTGCGCAAAAAAAGGTTTTTGTTGAAAGAAATATTTTTCCATGTGAAAAATAAATATTGTGCAAAATTGTATGGTCTTGCATGCAAGGGGTTGGTGTTGCACACAATTGTCAGTGAAACGTGTTTGCATGTTCTGGTTATCTAGTTCAGTGGTTCAGTGTGTACAAGTGCATCATTTCCAGACTTCGATGCAAGAAGAGTCTCGCACTATGTAGAGGCAAAGACTTCAATGCGAACCTATTGAAGATACCTTCACTTCTATAAACTGATTGGGACTTCACTGAAGTAAATGATTCATGGGGTGTCAACAGGAGTTACTCGAGGGACGTAGTAGGCTATCACTGAACAGTTGTAAAGGCAGTGAGTCTGGGACAGAGAGACTGTTCTCGAACCATTTCAATCCACAACTAGTGAAGAATAGTGAAATTTGTTACAACCGATAACCTGTTGGTGTATACTCCTTGTACGTAGCCCATAGTGGTGAACCAAGTAAAAAGTGATATGTTTTCTCTTTGCATGTGAATGTTTGATTTCTTTTTATATCCATCATACATGTTAAACTATTTCATACCAACATGGAAACAAGATCAATAAGTTTAATAGAAAATGTGGACACACTGATTCAACCTCCCCTCTCAGGGTGTCCCAGGGTCATATACTTGTAGTATCCAAATAATGATTTATTTGTAGGAAAAAGAAAAAACATCTTTCTTACTGAGAGTTTTGGTTCTTTTTCTATAATAAATATTATCCGTAGTATTTTCAACAATGTTATATAATCTTAATATCTAAATATTTAATAAATATATCCCATGATACGAACTATAATAATGATTACTTTTTTAAAAAATACATTACATGTTAATAAATAAATATTTATTTTATTTTACAAAAAAGACACAAGGACTATAAAGGATTATTGTCTTTGGAATATTGGATACATAAACACTATCTTCATAATTGGAACACATCATATACAATTATATTCTTCATAACTATTACAATTCCACGATATACCATATATAAAACATTTCTTTATAACCCATTGATTGGAAATAAAATAATGAGTGATATTATAAGATTAGTAATGGTAAACAAGGGAGATATCAATGATCACTAAAACATAACATTAGCATAAGGTTATTAGTATAAGAATATAAAAAAATAAAACTATACCAAGAATATCTAAGACCATAATATTGAGTTGAAACATTCAACTTTTTCATTTTTAATGATACAAATCATAATGGAATCCAAGAGCATGATTCACGACAATATAACATTATTACAGGACATAGACTTTTTATACACATAAGTGTGGAAAATAATTTTCTTATTATTCAAAAATCATTTCCATGACTTTTTTCGTGGATTGTATTTACTCCCCAAACAATTATAGTAGTGTAGGTTCAATCACAAGGCTGTCATAGTTGACAAAATCCCTTATTGAATGGGGTTAACTCCCCAATATAGTCGTATTTGTCTCATGAGATATCAATATATTCCCAAATAATTTGAGGGATATATAATTCAGTTTCCCACCCCTAGCAAAATTATATTCATAAAAATGTTTTCCAAATTATCATAATACATTAATCATATAATAACCTATGAAAAGGAAACGGGTCTCAGAAACATTTTATCATTGCATAACCCATGGAAAAGAAATGGGCTTCATATAATTATATTCATTATAATCGTAAAAAATCCAGAATTGTTTTTGGATAGTATCATTGGATCATATCCACTGTAATAAATATTAAATAGAATAGGTTATTTATTGTTGAGGAATATGAAAACCGTAGGAAAGAAATTAAAAAAATCTTGATGAAAATAGACATTCTATAATGAAATTAATTCTTAAAAATACAATAATTTCCTAAATACCATTAAAAAATAATTCTTTTAAATTAAAAATGGAAACACCTAAATTATGATTCAAATCCTGGAATATTCTTTATGGTATGGAACTTTGTTAACTTAATTTACATTAAAATTATTATTCCTATCCCATTTTAAATAAAAATTGGAAAATCATTTCATTTTGGATAAAAAGAATTATAATCCATTGAAACATTATTTAAAAAGTAAAATATGGATAAAAATGTCTTTATTCTATATGAAAATAATATGGAAACTATTTTTTAAAATATTTTTAGAAAAAATGGATAGGGAAGAAAAAAGATTTTTGACCTAAGAGGGAAATATATACTATTTTCAATAAAATTTTTCTGATGGTCTATTGAGTTCATAAAGAGAGGATAATGAATGGAAAATATTTATTTTATATAAATAAAATCAGTATAAGAAAGGTAATCAGTTTCTCAAGATAATATCATAGGAATTTATCATCTAAAATTTAGTCATAAATAATACTAATTAATAAACAAATTGTAACATAAAACCATTATCACTTTGGTAATATTTGATTCGAAAGACACATGAATTAAATAAAATTATACAGATATTTATATCAAATATTGTTTTGTTATGTATCATAATATACATACTTGGGATGTATAAACACCATATATAAGAAATATGTGATGAATACGGCATGTGTCCCCCGAAAATAAAAGTGGGACGAAAATCCCTTACCTCTAGTTCACCTTGTTTAGAATGTGTTATAACATACTGTTTAATAAATTTAGAATTATTATAATTATAATATAGAACGGTAATAATATATATAATATCATATGTCACTAAATTATAACAATATGTCTCCTATTTAATATTTTTTTATTAAAATCATGGTTCTAGGTGATAACAGTTTCATTTTTCATATATGTTTTGGTTCTATAATATTGATCCATATAGGATAATAATGGTTAAATAATATCAAAACATTTAATCATTATATAACTATAAAATATATTCATTTTATACAATTTAATATTCAACCATAAAATTTATATTTAAGGAAATAAATTACATAGTTCTTGTAGGTTGTACGTCATATGTATGCATGAACATTGCTTCCATTTTTTAAATGATGGAATAGAAGATATGTAGATAATATATTATATTTATTGTGTAACACCCCAAGATTTCATAGTGTGTTATTTCTTCAAAATAATTCAATAACTTGCACTACACGCAACACCGAGTTCAATTGCACCATGACTTACCAAAAAAAAGCCATTAAAAGGGGTCATGAATAGCATTAACTACATTTTTAACTTTATATAATCTTTATAATTTTAGAATCCATATTATGAGTTTCTTCGTCATAATGCAAGAACAGATTCATTTTCAGTATTGCACTTTTATCAAATTTTGATAGTGAAACCTTTTTAAATACAATATTTTAAACTTTTTGACTAAATGGAGACATCAAAAAATTTAAAATGAAACATCCCAAGCTTCCACGGTACGCTTTCCTTTGAATAAAACAGTAGCGTGTGTTGTACGCAACGTCGAGTTTTAACACACACCACAACCGATCAAACTAGCCGTTATGAATAGTAATACCAACTTTTTGAAATTATATATATATTATATTTGAAAATGGATTTCATTTTTTGATTCGGAATATCGAATTTAGCCTAAGGTGAAATTTTGGTACATTTCGGATAACTTTCATATTTTGATGAATAGTGAAAATTACTAAATTTTAATTAAAAACAACTTTTTTAATCAAAATAATTAATAGTGATAAATTATGAATTTGAGTGGTTTTAAAGTATATTTAGAATATATTTTTACCATTTAATATAATGTTGGTAATTGGACATAATTTTACAATAAAACCGAACATAAACGAGTGTCAATCTTTTGATAGTTATTATCTCTTAAAAAAACGCTTTTTGTTTTGACAGCGGGAATTAATTTTAAATTAATTTCTGCCACTTCTGTGTTTTGAATTTAGGAAAATGGATTCCATATTTGGAATCAGGATGTTCAAATTGTGTAAATAGGTAACTTTTATTTTTAGACATTTTGAATAATTACTGCGGTAAATATTTTATTTACCATGGTTAAGGGTAAATCCGGTAAATAAGGGTTAAAAAAATAATATTATAATAATACTAAATTACCCTAAAACGTGTCTTAACCCTATTGGTTGATACATGGTCGACCATGGTCATCTTTGTGTCAATTTTGGGACCCCATGGATCCACTTGTAAGTGATAATGACACATTATATTAATAAAGCTTAAATAAAAATAAAAATGACATAAGCTTACATCTTTTAGAAGAACAATTTTTACATAGGATTATACATGTTGGATTTTCGATTATAAATATTCATTATAAAGATAAAAAGATTTCCTACATAATGATATTTTATTTATAATTTTTAGACATTAAATAAGTTATTTTATTTATGACACAATGATGATGCAGTAATTACTATAATAGTGAAAAATTAAAATAATTGATATTATAAATACCCAAATAAATATAATATGAAACTTTTAATGAATTAAACTAATTTTCTAGGATAATATGATATATTAGGATTGATTTAATTGACTTTGTTCGAAGTAAGCAATCTGTTATGAGTTTCACAAAAATCAACTATTGAATAGTGTCAAAATTGACATAAAAGAGTTCTTAAAACAAATATTATATTATTAATTGATATTAAATTACTAAAAATCTAAGGTTCGGCCAAGAGACTTATATTATGATAGTTAAATCATTAATGGACCACTTGGGGGTCGCTTGGATGTATATAGTAAGTTTATTAACCATATTATATAAAAATACAAAGAGACATTGTAAAAGTGAAACTAATTAACTTAGAGTTAATAATTAATGATAAGGTTAATATAAGTACCCAAACCTATCTAAATTCTATTGGATGAGTTGTTTTCGACCTAACCCCACATCAACCTTTGAATAGTCAACTTTGGAGCCATTGGAAACCGAATATGAATTTATTATAAATTAATATTTCTAGCTTTTCCAAAGGTGCCCCTCACCCCTCTTATAAAAGGGCACTCCTCCTTCTCTTTTCCTCACACCTCTCAAGCCACTTGGCTCGTCCAAACTCTGCCCAAATAAGCTCCCCACATCCCTCTCCTCCTCCTTGAAGCTTCCCCTTAGGCAAAAAGCATTTCAAGAAGTCCTTTGGTTCCAACCAAAGTGAGTTACCTAAATTAAAGGTAACAATTTCTCTTAAAGTAATTTCATTTATTTTGCTTCTCCAACCCCCAAAATCTTTTTATTTCCTTTCTTTTCTAACAACACCAGTATCCTCAATATACTAGGATGTTGTTATAAGAAGGATTCAAACTACACATACACACAACTCCATCTAATGGATGATGAACATAATGTTTCTGTGGATGGCAAACTAACGCCTCACGAAACGATGATTGTTCAAATACATCTTACCACCTCTCATGGTGGCCATTATGATGGCACTGTAATTAAATATGATATTAATGATATATATTTTATATATAAGCTTCTGAAATTCCATTTTAGTTCATACCATTATTCGTTTCATGTTGTATATACATACGATAATTTCATTTGAGGAAGTGCGGACTACCGCCCCCTTAAAATGATATGACTCGTTCATACCACACATGGAACGTATAAAGGATGGTGTTAATGAACTTAAGTAACATATATAAAATATTATATTATACTGTAATAGTAATATACCTATGTATCATTTGGATTTGATTCTTTTAAAATAAAAATTAAATGGAAGTAGCGTTCGTGCGTACGTACGGACTACCGTCTCCACGAACGCGATAAGATTCATTCTCCATCATATCCATTCAAGTATTATTCTCATTTTAGGGTTAAAAATAATGTTAATATCATTCTGATTATGAATAAGATATAATCTATCCATTACAAACATGTCTTACGTAACCAAACATTTAAGAAGAACGAATCGATTATCACCCGAAACGACGATGATACTAAAATATTTTTAATAAAGCAATGTTAAAAGATCATATATGATATCATATTAATGAATATGATTCTTGTATAATTTAATAACAATTATTTCACCATTATACAGGAGGTTAACCTACCCCAACAAAGGAAAAGTACAAGGTAAGGGTTATTTCACAATCTCTTCATTATTCGAGGTTGTTTATACGTAATAATCTACTGGGATCTCTTTATCATCCACATTCATGTTTCTTCAAAATGTATTTCAAAACATATTTATTATTTACGAGAATATGGGTTAAAGTCATTTATACCCTTATTTGACTTTTTATAAGAGGTTTATAAAGGAATCTTTCCGTCGTTTTCAAAACAAGGTCCTTTTTAACCATTTCGACAAAATTAAGGTAAGAATGTTTTTTTTAACTTATACGGCGGGTGCGGTTATTTTTCGCCGTTATAAAATATTCAAAGCTTTCCTTACAAGCTTATAAGAATATTTTCAAGAAAATGTTTTATTTTTAAATGATTTCAAAAGTAAAAGGAGATATTTCTTTAAAAAAATTTGATTTCATCTATGTCAACATCCTTCATTATTCTTGATTGAGGTCAATATGATACAATACAATCTTCCATATTGTATCGAATGAGTTATGTTTGATTGTGGATGTGCTATTTTTATATCACTCATGGTTTATGTTTAAAGTGTTGACATTTCAGAAGTTATTTTTAATCCGAATGTTTATGTTATATTTCAAACTTTTCTTCAGATGAATGTGCTGAACAAGTATGTTCCGGGTTGGGGACCGGTAAAAGTAAGCCCTCCAGGTTGGGGACTGGTTAAAGTAAGCCCTCCAGGTTGGGGACTGGTTAAATTAAGCCCTCCAGGTTAGGGACTGGTAAAAGTAAGCCCTCCGGTTTGGTCTCCGGTTATTAGAGGTACTCCGGGTTGGTGTCCGGTTATTAGAGGCACTCCGGGTTGGTGTCCGGTTATTAGAGGCACTCCGGGTTGGGTTCCGGTTAGAAGTAACCCCTAGGTCTTGGGATGAGGCCTAGATAATGAAATTAACGTTTGACATTATGCATTCCAACATTATGAAAGTGGTTATTGATTTTTGCATGTGATTATTCGATTAGTAGAATATCCATGTGAATAAGTAAATGGCATTATTTCATTTTACTTTTTCCATACTATGTTGAAGTTCAAGTTTAAAAGGCTTTTGTTTTAGTAATGCATTGCCTTAAATGTTTATGCTTATTTTGAATGTTCTACTATATTGTTATCCTTACTGGGCATTTGAGCTCACCCCTTTTCTATGTTTTATTTTTCCCAGGATGCGAAGAAGTAAGTTATGAATGACCTGCAGGGATTTTATGAGGGGTTAATAGTGTGGATTGTGGAACATTATGTTGTTGTATTAGTTTTTAATTTTATGATGTAATGTAAAACTTATGAATATATCTAGTGTTTCCAAGGCTACTAAACCAATCGGTCTTTCGAGATTTGATCTTTCTTGTGATCATGCCAATGTTATGTAATAATGCACCGACTCTGGGTAACTGGGGTCGGGGCGTTACAGTTGGTATCAGAGGAAGTTTAGTACAAACCTTGGAAGCTAGATTTAGATAAACTCTGATTAGAGCACGTAGACCTAAGATGAACTTTGAGGATTAGTATAGAAGAACTTCCTAGAATTTTGGTATTGTAGAGATTTTGTGAGTTTTCCGAGCAATACATCCCTGTCTGGATACGAGCAGGTAGAGGCGGCTCTGGCACAGATGTACCTAGGGGTAAAACCCGAAAACACCGCTTTGAGCTAGACTTGAACGGGAACTGGTGCACGACAACGGGCCTTGCTGCACTCTTGGTTACGACACTCCCGGGGGATATGCTTAGGATAACTCTCATTTTCTTTACAAATCATTTTGAAGGGATTATGAGTATATACTTCCTCAAAGAAAACATTCTTATGATTATGGATTATATCCATAAATAGTTCAATTTATGTTAAGTGTTTTATAAGTATGGGATTATGTATTTTGATTCATAAACTGATCTAGTTTATGCCATTGTTTAGAAATGGCGCCCAGTAGAAGGAATGAGAACTCCAGAAATGCACATGATCCAAAGAGAAGGAAGGATCATATCTTTCATGGTCTTAAGCTAGAATTTATAATAGAAATAGTCTCCCATATATTATCATCATATGAAGAAATAATATCATGTTTTGATAAGATAAGTAAAGAGTTTACTGAGTCCTATGGCTTTGAAGGGAAGCAAGAGAAGAAAAGGATGGAAGAGAGAAAGATGGATAAAGGGAAGAGGGAAAAGAAGAATTTTCCCATATGTGGTAATTGTGGAAAGAAACACCCTGGAACTTGCCTGAAAGGAATGGGAGTTTGTTATAAGTGTGGAGAAAAAGGGCACAAAGTACGTGACTTCAAGGGTAAGAAAATGGTTTTAAATGTACAATGCTTCATTTGCAAGGAGTTTGGACACTACGAGAACCTATGTCCCAGTCATCAGACTATACCGCAAATGATGTTATTGGATAATAATCAAGTTATGATACTACCGTAGATGAAGAGGAATGATTAGAGTTCTTATGTTGATTATGTCAATTGAGTATTGTATCAACAATGTACTTGATATAATAATTATGGAGTATATAAGGATTGTACTGCAGTACTATTTCATTAAGGACATGAGATTGTGTGGAACAAAGAAAAGTGACTCAATAGCAGGATAAATTTTTGGAAAATATATGGCTGAAAGAATGATAAATCATAATATAGTTCTGATACTGAGGTAGTGATTTTGGAATAATATGTGATTGTTTTGGATAAATTATATTGGATATTCTTGACTACCTTGGAACTGATTAATGATTTGTATATTCCGTCATTGTTGGGGTTTAAAACATTTTTGGATTAATGAAGTATATCCAGCATTATATATGGAATAAGGGAGCATGAATGTAATCAATAAGGAATATGGTAATTCAGGATGTTTCAGTGTATTAAAAGAATACATGATGAAGGTATTCATATGCTATTACGGGGTAAAAAGAATCTACATTATGCTTAACTTCCTTATAAATGTTGGACTATGAGTTTGGACAGAAGTATTTTGGATAGTTCTAGTTTGGATTATTTTGGATTGCCATAAAAGGACAACCCGGAGGTCGGGCGGCAACCCGTCGCGTCCGGCAAGGCTGTGAGACTTGAACCCGCAACCGAAGGGTGACAAGGGTGAATCACCTACCACTGGCCCAGGAGATATCCTGGATTAAATAATGTAGTTTTTTTTAAAAGATCTGGTAGATGAATTATAAATTCGTTTATTTTGGAACCCTATACGAATAGTGTAAATAGAATTTTTTACATTCTATTATCTTTTAGAGATGAGTTTGTGGTAGAAATTGATTAAAGGATAAAACTATAATTATAAATTAAGTATATCTCCTTATGATCTTACCCAATCTCATAAATAAATTCCCCAACATTAATAAAAGAAACATAGAACAAAAATGTTGTCCTAGATGGTACCTTAAATCATCACAAATTTATGGCTTTGAGATTTTTGGCCTTTTCATAGCCATGTTCTCTACCACTCTCCATCAGATAATTGATGGTTAGATTTCTCTTCCATATCCATATTTTCCTACATGGAACCCTAGTATGTGTTATTTTCGGTAATCTTCATACTTTCCACTCTTTATTTTAAATAGAGGCCCCATTAATTCATTTTTCGATGTGGGATTTCAACTAAGATATTTTGAAACGTCAAAAATGTGTTATCCTAATACCCTATATTTTGTTGAACCGATGGTACTTCAAATCATCATAGATTGATGAGTTTAAGGACCTAAATTTTATACTTGTTTGTGATTGATGACCTCAATCACTACCTATAAATATTTACGTTTTTCCTCCAATTATATGTCTCTAATTGCCACCAATGTTCTCCTAATCGAGATCATAATTTGGTGGTGACCCTTTCATTTATCTTTTCCTCATATTAAGACTAAATTTTAGTAACCCAATTTCCGATGTGGGTTTTCCCACAAATATATTTTCTACTTTCAACCTTTTATTTTCGAAGAACAATTTCAAATTGCGAGGACGCAATTTATTGAAGGAGGGGAGAATGTAACACCCCATGATTTCATAGTGTGTTATTTCTTCAAAATAATTCAATAACTTGCACTACACGCAACACCGAGTTCAATTGCACCATGACTTACCAAAAAAAAGCCATTAAAAGGGGTCATGAATAGCATTAACTACATTTTTAACTTTATATAATCTTTATAATTTTAGAATCCATATTATGAGTTTCTTCGTCATAATGCAAGAACAGATTCATTTTCAGTATTGCACTTTTATCAAATTTTGATAGTGAAACCTTTTTAAATACAATATTTTAAACTATTTTACTAAATGGAGACATCAAAAAATTTAAAATGAAACATCCCAAGCTTCCACGGTACGCTTTCCTTTGAATAAAACAGTAGCGTGTGTTGTACGCAACGTCGAGTTTTAACACACACCACAACCGATCAAACTAGCCGTTATGAATAGTAATACCAACTTTTTGAAATTATATATATATTATATTTGAAAATGGATTTCATTTTTTGATTCGGAATATCGAATTTAGCCTAAGGTGAAATTTTGGTACATTTCGGATAACTTTCATATTTTGATGAATAGTGAAAATTACTAAATTTTAATTAAAAACAACTTTTTAAATCAAAATAATTAATAGTGATAAATTATGAATTTGAGTGGTTTTAAAGTATATTTAGAATATATTTTTACCATTTAATATAATGTTGGTAATTGGACATAATTTTACAATAAAACCGAACATAAACGAGTGTCAATCTTTTGATAGTTATTATCTCTTAAAAAAACGCTTTTTGTTTTGACAGCGGGAATTAATTTTAAATTAATTTCTGCCACTTCTGTGTTTTGAATTTAGGAAAATGGATTCCATATTTGGAATCAGGATGTTCAAATTGTGTAAATAGGTAACTTTTATTTTTAGACATTTTGAATAATTACTGCGGTAAATATTTTATTTACCATGGTTAAGGGTAAATCCGGTAAATAAGGGTTAAAAAAATAATATTATAATAATACTAAATTACCCTAAAACGTGTCTTAACCCTATTGGTTGATACATGGTCGACCATGGTCATCTTTGTGTCAATTTTGGGACCCCATGGATCCACTTGTAAGTGATAATGACACATTATATTAATAAAGCTTAAATAAAAATAAAAATGACATAAGCTTACATCTTTTAGAAGAACAATTTTTACATAGGGTTATACATGTTGGATTTTCGATTATAAATATTCATTATAAAGATAAAAAGATTTCCTACATAATTATATTTTATTTATAATTTTTAGACATTAAATAAGTTATTTTATTTATGACACAATGATGATGCAGTAATTACTATAATAGTGAAAAATTAAAATAATTGATATTATAAATACCCAAATAAATATAATATGAAACTGTTAATGAATTAAACTAATTTTCTAGGATAATATGATATATTAGGATTGATTTAATTGACTTTTTTCGAAGTAAGCAATCTGTTATGAGTTTCACAAAAATCAACTATTGAATAGTGTCAAAATTGACATAAAAGAGTTCTTAAAACAAATATTATATTATTAATTGATATTAAATTACTAAAAATCTAAGGTTCGGCCAAGAGACTTATATTATGATAGTTAAATCATTAATGGACCACTTGGGGGTCGCTTGGATGTATATAGTATGTTTATTAACCATATTATATAAAAATACAAAGAGACATTGTAAAAGTGAAACTAATTAACTTAGAGTTAATACTTAATGATAAGGTTAATATAAGTACCCAAACCTGTCTAAATTCTATTGGATGAGCTGTTTTCGACCTATCCCCACATCAACCTTTGAATAGTCAACTTTGGAGCCATTGGAAACCGAATATGAATTTATTATAAATTAATATTTCTAGCTTTTCCAAAGGTGCCCCTCACCCCTCTTATAAAAGGGCACTCCTCCTTCTCTTTTCCTCACACCTATCAAGCCACTTGGCTCGTCCAAACTCTGCCCAAATAAGCTCCCCACATCCCTCTACTCCTCCTTGAAGCTTCCCCTTAGGCAAAAAGCATTTCAAGAAGTCCTTTGGTTCCAACCAAAGTGAGTTACCTAAATTAAAGGTAACAATTTCTCTTAAAGTAATTTCATTTATTTTGCTTCTCCAACCCCCAAACTCTTTTTATTTCCTTTCTTTTCTAACAACACCAGTATCCTCAATATACTAGAATGTTGTTATAAGAAGGATTCAAACTACACATACACACAACTCCATCTAATGGATGATGAACATAATGTTTCTGTGGATGGAAAACTAACGCCTCACGAAACGATGATTGTTCAAATACATCTTACCACCTCTCATGGTGGCCATTATGATGGAACTGTAATTAAATATGATATTAATGATATATATTTTATATATAATCTTCTGAAATTCCATTTTATTTCATACCATTATTCGTTTCATGTTGTATATACATACGATAATTTCATTTGAGGAAGTGCGGACTACCGCCCCCTTAAAATGATATGACTCGTTCATACCACACATGGAACGTATAAAGGATGGTGTTAATGAACTTAAGTAACATATATAAAATATTATATTATACTGTAATAGTAATATACCTATGTATCATTTGGATTTGATTCTTTTAAAATAAAAATTAAATGGAAGTAGCGTTCGTGCGTACGTACGGACTACCGTCTCCACGAACGCGATAAGATTCATCCTCCATCATATCCATTCAAGTATTATTCTCATTTTAGGGTTAAAAATAATGTTAATATCATTCTGATTATGAATAAGATATAATCTATCCATTACAAACATGTCTTACGTAACCAAACATTTAAGAAGAACGAATCGATTATCACCCGAAACGACGATGATACTAAAATATTTTTAATAAAGCAATGTTAAAAGATCATATATGATATCATATTAATGAATATGATTCTTGTATAATTTAATAACAATTATTTCACCATTATACAGGAGGTTAACCTACCCCAACAAAGGAAAAGTACAAGGTAAGGGTTATTTCACAATCTCTTCATTATTCGAGGTTGTTTATACGTAATAATCTACTGGGATCTCTTTATCATCCACGTTCATGTTTCTTCAAAATGTATTTCAAAACATATTTATTATTTACGAGAATATGGGTTAAAGTCATTTATACCCTTATTTGACTTTTTATAAGAGGTTTATAAAGGAATCTTTCCGTCGTTTTCAAAACAAGGTCCTTTTTAACCTTTTCGACAAAATTAAGGTAAGAATGTTTTTTTTAACTTATACGGCGGGTGCGGTTATTTTTCGCCGTTATAAAATATTCAAAGCTTTCCTTACAAGCTTATAAGAATATTTTCAAGAAAATGTTTTATTTTTAAATGATTTCAAAAGTAAAAGGAGATATTTCTTTAAAAAAATTTGATTTCATCTATGTCAACATCCTTCATTATTCTTGATTGAGGTCAATATGATACAATACAATCTTCCATATTGTATCGAATGAGTTATGATTGATTGTGGATGTGCTATTTTTATATCACTCATGGTTTATGTTTAAAGTGTTGACATTTCAGAAGTTATTTTTAATCCGAATGTTTATGTTATATTTCAAACTTTTCATCAGATGAATGTGCTGAACAAGTATGTTCCGGGTTGGGGACCGGTAAAAGTAAGCCCTCCAGGTTGGGGACTGGTTAAAGTAAGCCCTCCAGGTTGGGGACTGGTTAAATTAAGCCCTCCAGGTTAGGGACTGGTAAAAGTAAGCCCTCCGGTTTGGTCTCCGGTTATTAGAGGTACTCCGGGTTGGTGTCCGGTTATTAGAGGCACTCCGGGTTGGTGTCCGGTTATTAGAGGCACTCCGGGTTGGGTTCCGGTTAGAAGTAACCCCTAGGTCTTGGGATGAGGCCTAGACAATGAAATTAACGTTTGACATTATGCATTCCAACATTATGAAAGTGGTTATTGATTTTTGCAAGTGATTATTCGATTAGTAGAATATCCATGTGAATAAGTAAATGGAATTATTTCATTTTACTTTTTCCATACTATGTTGAAGTTCAAGTTTAAAAGGCTTTTGTTTTAGTAATGCATTGCCTTAAATGTTTATGCTTATTTTGAATGTTCTACTATATTGTTATCCTTACTGGGCATTTGAGCTCACCCCTTTTCTATGTTTTATTTTTCCCAGGATGCGAAGAAGTAAGTTATGAATGACCTGCAGGGATTTTATGAGGGGTTAATAGTGTGGATTGTGGAACATTATGTTGTTGTATTAGTTTTTAATTTTATGATGTAATGTAAAACTTATGAATATATCTAGTGTTTCCAAGGCTACTAAACCAATCGGTCTTTCGAGATTTGATCTTTCTTGTGATCATGCCAATGTTATGTAATAATGCACCGACTCTGGGTAACTGGGGTCGGGGCGTTACATATTGAATTATTTTTATATCATATAAATCATATATATTAATTATATCTACCAATATTACCACCAATGAAAAAAAATTAAATGAAATGAAGATCGCATTGCTTCTTGGAGGTGGTAGTCCACACGTACACACAAGAAACATTATCTTTTTTAATGTATTAGAAGGTAATATAGAAGATGTGATATTATAGTTATATGAGTATAATTATGTCTTAAATATCATATATAACAAATAAATACATAATTATCTACATGATAATGGTGTTAAAAACTCACCCTATACACTAAACCACTATCTATGGGGCTATAAGGTGAATCAATGATACATATGGACTATCACTAAGCCAAACATTCACAAAAAATCACACTCCCCTACTTTTAGGGTACTAAGGGAACTTATCCCAATTTCCACTGCATTTTATGACACCATGTTTTAATCCTTATAGGGTTCACAATTCATACATATCATGTTGGAGTACATTCCTAAGAACCAACTACATTTCTACATTCAATCACCAGATCATGTAATTGCATAAGTATTATTATTATAATGTAATGATTATTATTTTACATAACATTAAATTTGAAAATTTCCATATAATGTTGGTTCAATTAATAAATTATAGCAGTTATCTATTATAATGAGAACCTATATATTCCTTGGAAACATTTTGAATGATATGTACTATGACCTAGATACATCAAACAAGCTTGAAACATTTTTCATTTGAATAACATTAGGTAGAGTTTCATAAGGCAATGAGACTCCTTCTCATGAATTTCTCCCATGGTTATCTTCAATAAGAATGGTCATGATGGAAAACCCATCGAAACAATTCTACATATGATATGTGTTATTGGATATACTTATATACAAACATGTCTATTACATGAGATTATTATTAATGATTGTAATAAATTGTGTACATTAATGTATGGAAAATTTCAATATGACATATTCTTATTACAAGTTATCATATGTTCTATGCATCATCTATGAGACAAAAATAATTTGATACATTAGAGAAGTAATTTTCACTTATGATATATTGGAAGACAATTTCTCTGACCCTTAGAGTAATATGATATTGTCCATTATAAATCCATTGGCATAAATTATTATAGAATATTTCATTATAAAATAGAAACAATAATTGAATGATGGAAATGGAAAAATTATCCATCCTACTTTGTGAAATATTAGTAGAAAAAGGGATAATATTATAAGTGTTCATAGAAATATTTTTATTATTGTTGGGATATCAACTTGTTTTCTCTATAGGTTCCCTAATGTATTTCTAGTATCTTATATTTGACTTTAGGAATACTGAAATATTTCAAATTTGAATGGGGAATATAGGGACACAAACTAGGTGTATAGAAAATCAAATTAAATTAAAATAAATTTAATATTAACATTATGTATTATTCTTTACTTGGGGAATACTAGTTATTCAAGTAAATTTCATTAAATTTACTATGAGATATTCGAGTATAGAATAAGTGAGTTAATATTTTATCTCATATCTAATTATTCCCTAGGTAACAGGTACATATTTATTTATTCATAAGTTCAATGGATAAATTATAAAAAATATTTATTTTAGTTTAATAAATATTAAAATAGGTATTTATGCACAAGCATAGAGGATATCATATGTATTTATTTTATCAGATGAATAATTATTTTTTAATATACATATATATATTAATTATTATTTAATAAATATAAATGGTCTTTTATAGTTAATATAATAGTGAATTTAAGTAATATAATTTGTTACTCATTTATTGATTAATTTGAGAGGAGGATGTTAGGCTCGAGGTAAATTATAAGATTAAATGAAATATTTAATTTAAAATATTTTGAATTAATATTAATAAATTAATTTATGAAATTATTTTAAAAGAAACAGATTTTATTGAAATAGTAATTATATTATTACTAATTTACATAACTAATAACATGGAATAAATAATTGGAAAGTTTCATTAAGAAATTATCATTATTTTGAACCTAATTATAGATTATGATGCTTTTCATTTTGAGAGAGGGTTGGTCACAAAAAATGGATTGCCTCTAATGATTTATCTCAATTACTAAATATTATTCAACCTCCCATCCTACATCTCAGTAATTTTGAAATAATAGTAGATTTTATTGGGATAGATGATAAATAATGTAATGTACTCGATTATTCAATGATATTACCAAGAAAATAAAGTACACCATAAATATATTAATGAAACATGTGTGGAAACATCCAGTGGTGATATCAGAAATCACTCCTTATGTCAATAATGACATGTAATGGTCAGTATTATATTCTTGTCATGTAGATTGAGTAGAACATATTCTGTATCCTTGATTCAAACAATTTATCATTTGATATTTATTCATAAATTCATTAACTAATTATAAAATATTTATTGGATGAACCAGGATCTATAAAACTGATTTTTTAATTTCATGGTGAATTTTTTGTTCAAAATTTAAAATACATGTTTCATTACTAGCCTGGTTCCTTCACATAACACTTTAATTGAAGCCCATGCCCATCATTGATTGAGGTCAGATTACTAATTATAAAGAGTCCATTAATTCCCATAGTCATCTATAAATGTCATATGTGATAAGGAAAAATAATTTATTTTTAATTTGATGTCCATCACCTAAATCATAGAAAAAAAGTACAGGGAACACCTAATGGATTTTCTTAAAAAAAGAAGTAGATAGGCTTGTTCCCAAAAATTATTTTCGTTGGTTTTCTTGGATAAAATAAAAATAAAAATAAAAAATTCCTATAATATGTAAAGGGATTATATTTTTTTATATAATTTATTAGGAACTTATAAAAAAGAATAACCTTATCATGATAATTCATTATCCATTGATGAATACTACTGACATTCAATTTTCACCATCATTTTGATGGAGAATTAAAAGTATAATTACTCACGTGTTATCTACGCATCCTCCATAAATATTGTAAAATTACCATTTTTATTCTATGTTCTATTTGTGAGGAACCATAAACCTTGGATTGGTTACTATTAATAACAACATGAATCCTTCTAGTCTTGAAATATCATATCTTATTCTATCAATCTTTAAAAGGAGGAGGAGGATGTTCAAATATAATTATTATGATCATTATTGAGGAAATATCCCTAGAAATTCAATAGAATTATCATAGGAGAACATCATTTAGGATAATAATTCTCCACCTCTACAAAATGAAAAAACATGGTTACTGTACCCAGGGTTAAACAATTAAGGATTTCACAGAGGCCGGTATCTAATGGTTCAATCTACATAAACCCCATGAAAAATTCTAATAATTATAATATTATTATATTCAACACCATGCACTAACCCATATATATTTAAATATAATTTATATATAAATTAATTAATATTTATTTAAATGATATAATATAAAATATATCATTTCATCCTAGGACCTCACTCAAACAGTCAATCCTCCCAAGAACTTATTGAAGCATGAATACTAATGATTTTTTAAATAAAAAATATCAATAATTTTCACAATAAATAAGGAAATAAATATTATATTATATTCTCTAAATAAATAATAAATATTTATTTTATATTTAACTCACATGTATTCCTAATTGGAAGAACTTGCAATTGGATTGATGAGATAAAAAACAAGAATAATTATTATTCCTCGTTCATGAGAATAATATTTATTAACTATTAAATTAAATTATTTTTTAACATAGATTATAAATAAACACAGTGTGTGAACCTAGACACCTCTATTATATTGTCATTACACATTCTATCCTAACATCCAATATTTGAATATAGTACCACATTGAGGAAACCATAGAGAATGAAATTAATATCACAATGACGATAATCATGTAAAAATGACTACTATGAAATAGAACACCTATGTCTTGATATATGATCAATATGGATACATACATGTGTTACCTATTTATATTCTTGATATATCTTTCTTTGACTAACAGAAAATAAATTTCGATGAATAACCATGAACATGGATTTAGTCAGACAGTTTAATTTCAAATAATGGTTAAGAGATATCATATTATATAATTTGGAATGTACAAATTCATTGTTTAATTAATAAATTAATTTTATTAAATATGATTCACTAGACGTATCTTACATCACTGAGAGCATATTTCATCATGGTTTTTGAAAATACAACAAACTGAATGCTTCATGATACACATTTATAAAAATCTCAAACGTATGGACAAATAAAAATGTTTTCCAATAAAAATATAAAATAAAAAATATATCATTCCTAATTCATATTGGTAGTTCTATCCTCATCACCTCATTTATTAGAGACTACAAATTGTGAACCTTTATGAGTTGAATCCTCTTCTTGTTTTGAGAATCCATCACCAAATATTTAACGAATCTTGTATTCCATGTTAGAAATATTTCTTCAAGATTATAGGAAATATGTTTTAGAATATTGTCATACCATTTATATATTATCATTATTGTAGGGAATTTCTATAAAATTTTGATAATATACATGGTTTAAAGACATTATCACATTCATGTTATATAGAAGAACCAATAATATATGATAATATATTTATAAATATTTTGGTCTTTAAATATTATTGTTTTAAAATTACAAAGATAGTTGGTTATAGGGAACCAACTATAATATAATACGAGTTTCACAACCAAAAACTGATTACTAACTAGTCGTCTTAACATGATAAACATGACTCTATAGAGGTATATCAACAGATTTTAGGAAAAAACAATCTTGTGGGATTAATCTGATTATGACTTCACACCTTTGATAAAATTCCCCCAACTTGCATTGTCACCATGTACTAATATATTATCTTTTACCATGGAATTGAGATATTTTTTAACTCCATAGCTTGGAAAAGACATTTCATAACCTACTCATAAGATACACCAGAATCAATAATATACTCAGTCTATATGGACATAAAAACACCTAGTTTTAATAATTTTTTTATTCTTATTTTCATAGCCTTAATATGATATTTGTTCAAACAACTTTGAAATAAAACTTGTTTTATATCACCTTTCTAAAATTGTATCCACACTTATTTAATAAATTGTTACCCATCAATTTATACATTTTAAATTATTTTCAGATAGTTGAAATTATAAGTTTTCATAATTCTAATGGTTTTGTATGAATTATCCTCTATGCTTTACCCACAATAAATATAAGATTTCCATATATATAGTTGAATGAGATATAGACTATAAAGCAAACTTCTGTATATTTTATTCTAGTAATCAGAAAAGTATCCTCCCGTTATTCCAATCATCAACATAGATAGATTTTTTTCCATGTGACATAGAAAATATTTTGATATTGAGTTGATCGATCTTGTAATTTTCAATACCCTTTCAATGTATCTACTGTGTTTAAATATAAGAAATATTATAGAGATATGCTGGTAGATCTTGTTTCCTAGAATAATGGTCATATTTTATGTGATCTTGGTTAAATTATTTAGTCTTAATTAATAATAATATTAAACTTCTTATCATATGTTATCCATAAATTTGACGTGGAAAAATATAATGATCCCCATAATACATGAATACAAAAGAAACACTTTTTTAATGAACTAAGATAACTAGTGGATTTATCAAAATGAATATTATTGGAACAATATGATTTCATCAATCATGAATTGGACTATTATATCACCCATACATTATGGAATTATTATAGTGTCACATACCCATGTTGTCTCATTATATAAACATCTTATATATGGTATTCTCATAGGAAGGTAGTTTTGACACACAATTACCCAATATAGTGGTCATAAATTGTTTTTACGTCATCAAAACATAAAATATATCTTAGCATGATTAATATTGAATATCTTTGTTATAGAATACATATATTTTTTTTAACATTTAGTAATAAATAAATCTTTTTTAGTACTAGCTTATACTATCCATGTATATTATTTTCTGGAATACCAACCAATGACTTTACAATAGCTATTAAACTACCAAAATATAGGACTATATTTTGGTAAATGAAATACATCTAAAAAATCATAGTATCCTTCAAATGTTATCATGTTTACATTTTCTGATTCCTTGTTAGAGTAATTTTTCTTACTGAATAATATATCACCTATCTAGTGAATATAAAACTACAACTTTTGATTTATGTCTACTATGCAGTATGTGTCTCTAGAATAATTCTTTCCACTGAACTAGTTTTTCTCTGTGTTCCTTCTCTAACTCATGAGAATTTGGAGACATAACCAATTGATATAATGTCTACTCCAACACTCTCAATGTAGTAGTCCTTCCCACTTAAATAAACACAGATTATATTGAATAACACCTTTCTATCATGGGGATATAATTACACTAAATATCTATAACATAATTAAATAATTTTTAACATAGTTTTATACATTATTTATGTTTTTATCTAAATACATATTTACCAAATTTTTCTCATTAAACACATGATTTTATTAAATAATGGATTTCTTTTATATTATAACATATATGACACTATATTTCAACGTGGTTAGCATCTATGGTATAGTTACTCTATGATTTGTGATACATATATAGATGGGAATCAATGAATAATTTTAATAAATTTTATACTATTCATTGATCCACCTTATACAAACACCATATGCTTAAATATTATAATGTAAATGGAGTTTTGGAGTATCACTCCTCTATATTTTATTTTTTGAGGAAAACATGGATAATGTATTCTCTGACATTACATCATAGAGGATATAATACCATTTTTACCAAGTGTATCCATTTACCCATTGAGAATTCATAAAATTTATTAAATAATTATCATAATGTGTTTAAATTTATCTTCAATTCTTTCTTTTAATATTTCACACAATATTTCACAGCTGACACCTGAAAATTTTATGGCATACCTTTTTTCTAGTGGTTTTTATCTAAAAAGTAATAATTACAATAAGAGACTGAATAATTTTAGATTTTAATTTTTTTAACCATAACACAGGTATAATTGAAAATTAATTTTTGTTTTTATGACTAATAATTATATTTACACTAATGTATATAAGTATTATTGTATATATTAACTATTTATCTATATTTTTGGATATCATTGATTCAAGTATAATTGAAAAAATTGTTATGTATGAAATCTCTTGACAACATTCATTCCAAACATGAAATAATTTCCCATTATGTATAACCAGACACTGAGATTTTTTTAGCAACAATAAATACACAAAAAAAAATTACAAGATGAAACCCATTTAAAAAATAAAAGTTGTGTCCCCCTTTTTGATGAATTAGGAATCAATATTTCTCAAATAATCTTAGAGTTCACCTTAGTTCCTATGATTATTAAGAAATTACATGGTTACAATATTTGAATAAATATATATGACATATGTATTTTATTTAATACCCTTTAAGTGAAATAGAAACACTACATGAAATAATTAATATAGTTGAAGTTGAATCTTCTACTTTATTCATCTATAATTCATGACAGTTCTTATTCTAGTGACTTTGTTTCAAAATTATAAATAGATCACCTCTTGCTCACCACAGTACCTCTAAATCTTTTATCAATATGAATTATTTCGTAAAGACGCCATTAAAATTGAATTAGTATTGGGTTTTTTAAATTGAAATTTCACCACATTCACTATAAGGGATGTGTATCCCTATTCCCACTCTCATTCCTCTATAATGTAAGAAATAGTAACAAAACCTAGGAGTGAATTACACATAATGTTAATAATGTAATCATTGATTTATAAAGAAAAGTTGGTTGTTAAGGAAAATAACACAAGATTAATGGATAATTTATTATCTAAATGGGGCCCCAGATTTAATAACTAATTAATATGATTCACCATTTTTCAAAAATACCACTCTCTTTGTACCCGTTATTTAGTTTACATGGGTATAGTTCATTGATGATCTCATTTATTTTAAGCCACTTTTTTTAAGATTAATTATATCACCCTAAAATTTTAAATAGAACTTCATTTAATATCATATATTATAATGTGCTTGATCTCTTTGATCCATAAGTTTGTGGGAATCTAGTGTATGAGGTGTTCTGAGAGGTCTGTGACTCATTTCAACACATTGAAAAACAATCCTAGTTTTCTATGTTTAAAAAAAAACATACCATCCCAATGATTCCTCACTCCAATTTTCTCTCACGACAATGGTCTCCACCTGGAGGACACTCACGGGGAGTCACTAGACTATAAATGCCTTATGTACGGTGGTAGGTTATCTGGACGTGTCTCACCTAACAATATCTCACTAGTGGTTGCAAGAATTTCATCTCACAGTTCCTTATCCAGTGTTGCCTTGTCTAGATGTACTTTATCTAGAAGTGTCTCTGCGGACAGTGTATCACTCAATATGGGAATATTTTCATCTAAATTTTCCTCATCCACCATCACGTCATCTAGTGGTACATCATTTGGTGGTGCCTCACTAGCTGTGCCCCAACAAATATTGCCTCGTCCAACTATTCTTTATCCGTCAGTGCCTCATGAATAGAGTTTCTAGTTCTTCTAGATTTCCCTTTTGAAATATTATTTGATATAATATATGTTTAGTGCATTATTTAAAAGGATTTGAGGCCAATGAAAATTCCATAAATCATATTTTAAATTTCATAAGAGTGAGTATGCTTTTAATTGTGCAAAATTTCTAGCCAACATCACATCTACATTTATTGGAAATTAAAAAATTATCTAAACCGGTGACATAGTTTAGATCTTCCCAATGACTAGATAACTTTTTCCCATTGTTTGTCCGTCTTTATTTCTATTGGTATGATAAACTCTAATACCTTCTTCCCTTATGAGCCAAGCGGCAAGGGTGTGGATTTTGGTTCATGTTTCACTAGAGTTTTTCTTTCTTCATGCACGCCCTTGTTTCTATTTTCCCTTGTTTCTACGCAAATAGGATGTCCTCATCACCATTTCATCCAAGTAGGTTTCCCTTAATTTTTCAAAATTAGTTATTTTTTGAGGTTGGTGTTTGAATTTTCCACTTGTAATTATAGTTTAATTGAAAATACAATGATAATTGTAGTTTTTTAAGATAAATATTAGGGGCTGTAAAAATGTAAAGTATGTTCTTTCTATGTTTTTTTTAATTGATTTTGTGAATCATATTGTCTAAATACCCAATGAAAATCATTCCTGATGGGGGTCCTTTTTTCTGTATAGAATGGTTTATGGGGTGTTTTTTATTTCATTTTTAATGATTATATGTGAAAATTGTTAACTGTGTATATTTTAATAATGAAAGGATACCCCATGATCATAATGTTTTTTGATAACCCCGGAGTTTACAAGTGGAAACTAATGGAGGGATTCCTTATTAAGTATGAATATGTTTTTCATAGTTCATGTAGTGATGTGGTTATTTGAAGATTGTGTATAGGGGGATGGTTTTTTTGGTATGGTAATCTGGGCAAGGAATGATCATGTAATGGGGTTGTGAAACTAGTTGTGAGTTAATGTTTAGTTGGATGTGGTTTTCAAGTTTAGTTTCTTTTTTGGAATGGTGGCTTGGGAAAGATGAATTTGAAGAAGGAAAATAGTTTTCAATATTGGTTCATCTCAATTTACAACATGTAGAAATATTCACCCTATATCTACGGAGAGAGATATGATATATTAGGAATGAATGTTAAAAGCAAAAGGCATGGATCATTTTGTCTTTAATGTCCACCTGCTTTTATTAGGCTCTCCACCATCTGAATCAACTACTTCTATGTTTATTAGATTCTATGGTAGTGATGAAAGGAATAAATAATTTTTTAGTAATGTTTCTAATGTATTGGGTTGTTTGGTTAGTGGAATGGAAATGGTTAAATAAATTGGTTGGGAATGTGAAATGGTTTTTATGACTTGATATGTGGTGTTGTGCATTTAGAGGTAGCAGCGGTGGTGGTAGTGTTGTGATTTGGTTGTTCTTTTGATAACACATAAGTGAGTATTATTGACCGATATCATATATTTATATACATGTATTTTCTAATGATTTATATCTACACTCTACCCCTGTTGAAAATTATGTGTTGAACACCCGTATAGTCATGGGGGGGATATCTTTCCCAACACCCCAATGGGAGGATGTTTGTATCAACACTCGCTCTTCCCTATTCATTTTTCTAGGTGGTAATGAACAATGTGTATCTGAGAAGGATGTGGGGAGATATAGTATCATGTCTGTATACAAGTGAAGTGGTTTGTACCTAGGTGTATTTGGGATGAGTTGTGAAATGTTTTCTTAGGTAACTTAGGGATGAGATGGGATGTGTTGTGAGGACCAGGTGTGTACTAGATGAATGTCTTGTGAGGCCTAGGGGTGTGCGAGAAAGATGTGTTGTGGTATATTTGGAAGAGGTGGGAGTCTCATGATGTTTTCTATTTTGGTGTGGAGTGGCTAATCATTGGGAATGTGGTGTGTGGTACCCAATCATTGATGTGCTTTATATAAAAGTACATGGCATGTATTATTTTGTGGGGATTCCTTGGTGGGGTTTGGATGGTTAGTATACATGTATAGGTGATATTTTTTATGCTATTTCCATACAGGGGAATTAGTATTATTACATCACATAGCCATGAGATAAATGTTTTCCATACTGAGTACACTTGAATGATCACCCTACATATATAAAATTATTTTAGTATTTCAGAATGATTTCTCTGACCTTTCTTGACCTTACTAGCTCTGATATTGATAGCGGGTTCATCACTAATATAGCTTTAATTTTGTGTATATAAATAAATGATTTTATATTTTTATTTGTTCTATATTATGAATACATGTGGGATAGTCTTGGTTTCATTTTTATATATCTCATGGTATTGAATTTCGTTGATTCATCTTATATCCCGATCATATTTATATTATAAAGTGTAATGGATCCCACATAGTGCGAATTGTAAACCCTCGATATTGATTGACATCCTAGGGCCTACCGGAGGTGGAACTCATGGGTCATTATCTCCCTCTCTTATTTTCCATCCTAAGATGGGTATCTTTATAGGGATGGGTTCATTATATGTAAAACAAAAAACACAAGGATTGAATGAACAATGAAATATTGTCATTTAAATATGAACAAAATAACCTAACCATTGAATTTGTGGGTATGAATTGTACTATCCAAATAATTTTCATATTTATAGGACCAACTCATAAAAAAGTTATTTATTAATTTTTAGTAAACAAGAACAAGATTATTTATTAATATTATTTTATTCATTATAAACACATTTGCATGAAAAATATTTTATATTATATATTTGTAAGAAAAAAATATGAATAATTAGCGAATCTTCTCTAAAATTTATTTTATAAAAACAATTTTTTTAAATAAAATATCTTTTCAAAATTATATTATGGTGAAATATTTTATACTATTGGAAATATTGATATTCAGTGTATACTAAAAAACACTGATTTTTGTAAAAATTTCATTCTCTTTTATTTGAAAAGTAACAATATGATATTAATTTGACGTCAAAGTTACATAAGTATTATTTGTTTTTATTTTATATAATTAAATATATTTGAAACATAATTATAAATGTTTTTGGTATAAGTACATTTTTTGGCTTAAAAACATATTTTCCTGAAAAATCTCTTTCGTTGTGTAGTACGAATGTCACATAAAAATAGTTTCCGTTAGTTATAGAAATTGAATCTTGAAAAATGGATACTCTATTTTTAATAATTGGGTCCAAATTATTAATATTTATATATTTTTATTCATGATGAAAAATAATTGTGGTAAAATTTATCACCTGGTTAAATGGTAAATCGGGATAACCAATGTTAATACTAAGCTATATGTTCCTAATATTTGACTATAATTATTATTGGATGAAGTTAATTATGATACAATCAATTTAGGCTATAAATATATCACTCTAATGGAAAATTTAACATTAAATGGGAGAAAATTATATTTAAATCAAATAATGTTACAAAATGTCACAACCCTTGCTTTAAATATCTGTCATGTGATCACATAGGTAAAAATGATTGTTCATTAGGAATATAAATTTATATTTTGTGAAAAGTGAAATTATTTACATAATATAAATTTATTTCTATCTTTTAGAAATTATATATTTACCTTAAATTATATTCCAAAGCTAAAACATTATTTATTTAATTAATTGAAAAATAAAATAAAGCGTTTTAAAATATTTAAAAGTGTTATATTTTGAATGTGTTAATGTTTCCCATGGATTATATATATATATATATATATTTCATTTTCAGTAGGTGTTATAGTATTATATTCCAAGTTTCCCATTTTATTTATGTATTTAATGTCAAATTAAATGAACATTGGCCTAAATGATAACAATGCTATTTTATAGAAACATACATTTTATTAAATTATATAATTTTTTTTAAATATTATATTAAAAAGTATGAATGGGATATTGTTTTAAAAGTAATACATGGTATTTTTTTGGGACATTTTCCATTTATAGTAACATAATTAACCAATAAGAGGTAGAAAACATTAAAATTATAGTAATTTCCAAAAGAGTTAATGGGGGGTAAAAACTAAATGATTTTGTTGAAAACATATCCAAAACATATAATTTTTTTATTATTTAATTTATACACTTTATCATCTAATATTTTAATTGTACAAATTTGTTTCCATTTGGGAGTGGAAAATAATATAAATTACTTTAATACCTTATGAAATTCCAATAATGCCCCTCCCTTCACTTATAAAAGGACACCACTTCTCTCAATTATTCAATAAAATTAGAGCCATACATATATACATAACCCTATACATTTATCTTATAAAATATATTCTTCATGTTTTATTAGATCTATTTATCCCAACAAACCTACCCAATGTAACTTAGGAATATATCAAATGGAATTCAACCAAGGAAGAGGTAATCGGCTTTTTTGAGTACTTCAACATTATTTATTCTTCTAATTTATATGAAATTATTGTATCTAGAATAATATCATAAATATAGTATAATAAATGTATTTATATGTAATTATTATTGTGGGGAAACCATATTCATCACTTCTCCATCCTATAAAAAGAGAAAAAATTTCTCATGCATACATACAAGTTTCCATCTCCACATAGCAGTTTAATTAGATTTTGATCACCACATTACATGGATTTTTATAATGATGGAAATAACGAGTATATATGTCTTTTATGAAATAACTATTATTATTTATATATAATATCTTATATTCATTTTTAACATATAATACTTTGGAAAATGATAATGTCACTCTTGTGTATGTGTGGAATACCACCTCCATGAAGCGATGTGTTCCATTATTTTACTATTTGATATGGATGGTTATATTGATAATTTTAATGAATATATATATGATGTACTAATTATTAAAAATTGTGCTTTTTTACCTTTCCCTCATTCAATCCATCTAAAGTTGAAATCAATGTTCTTGCGTAGATATGACCTAGGGTCTCTATAAATAGTGGAATTTATTTTTCTATCTATAACAATTATGTATAACTAAAAATATGAATATAATGAATATATATAACATTTATATCATTATTTTAATTTTTTATACTATGATACCAAATTAAAAGTATATGTACAAATATATTGAACAAAAACAATCCGAGAAAATGATGCAGTTACAACACGAAAAATGATTTAGCAAAAAAATTAATAAAAGAGTGATAAAATATTATATTTAAATAATATATTTTATGATTTATAATAGTATGGTTCTATGATAGATTCATAATTAATATTTTTACATTATAGAGGACATTTGGACACATACAAATGAAGCCGCACGTGAGGTAAGCGTTTTCTCATCAATATTTTTCTCATGTTCGACTTACTTCATATTCACCACCTATTTCCATTACATGGGGTATATATTTTCCCATTATAAGTTATATGATGAATATTATTTTACTTTTTGTATTTTGTGTTTAATTTTATTTAATTTATTTCAGTGAGTTTACAATTCAAATGTTTCAAAAGCATTAATGGTTTATTTTATAATCACATCATTATTCAAAATTTTATATTTTTAAGTATCCATTGGAGATTTTATTTTATATTTATATGTTAAAATAAATATATTTTATTGTCCTTTATTTATTTGTGAACATGTCACATTATCATACCATTTCCCACTCTTTAGTAATAAATTTTTCTAAGAAAATGATTTTAATGACATCTTTCTTCAGTTCTCCATTCGGTGGAAAATCCATTTTCATTCATGTCCATGTTTTCTAAAAATGTTTTCCAATTTTTTTATCTTTTACAAAGGTTTTTTGAAGAATATATAAATCATGGTCTAAAATTTTATATAATGATTTAGAACTAATAATTTTTTTCTAATGAGGTAGTTTTTATACTATTTGAATGTGTGAAAGGAATTTTTTTCGACTTATACAACATGAATGTAGCTTTACACAATCATGATAACTTAATAAATTGAATATTATATAAAATGCTTAAAAAGTTCTTTTAAATAAATTATTTTAGTTAATACTCAATATATATTTTAGATTTTAAATAAAGGATCTTATTTTCCACTTGAAAAATTCTAATGCTAGTTTTAATGTATTTTCACCTATATCAATATATTTAAATGAATCTAATGTTGCTGATATATTATAATGATACTATAAAACATATTTGTATGGATGTTATATTATCCGTTTAATTGGGGATATATTATTTTGATCATTTTCTCCTTACTACTATAGATTTTTTATTATTATTTTTTTTATTGAGGAATGTATTAATATTACTAGTCCAATACTTCAATATGAAGGTTTAAATTGATTACGTATCACCCCGTACAAGTGATTGATGCATTGTAATTATTATGTTGTAGGTAGGACCCAAAATTATATATCTCCTTGATGGATAGGTAGGGCTCATGAGACAATCTATCATTGTTATTTGAAAAAGTAATAACTCATTTATGTAATATGTTTTAACACCATCCCATGAATGATTTTTATGTTATCTAGAATTATGAATTCATTCATTACGTTCCTAGTTTTTTAAGTATATGTGATTATTTGATAATTTATGACACACAAGGATAAGTATCTGGATCATTTCATTATTTATAGTGAATTATTTGATCATTATTTAATCTTTACATGTTATTATTAGTGATCAATTTATTGATTAAATGAATAGTTTTTTTTTATATTTAAAATTATATAATGATTTTTCGTCATTTATTCATGATGGATTTTATTTTATATAACTATTACTGAGAAACTAATGTCACCCTTATTTTTTATCCTTTCCTCAAGATTATAAGATGTATTTTTTAATTGATATGTAAATATATAATAATGGAAAAAATGGAGTTCTTGAAGAAAATATGTTTTTGTATTTTACGTTTTCAATTATAATGTTACATTAGAGTATATAGCATATTTTAAAAGACTAATAAACTATCCAGACCTTTAGGATGTGATTCCATTATCTTGTACCAATATAATAAATTAACCACTAAATATAGGATACCAGGGTAAGGGTATTTATAGTAGGTATCATGGGAAGTTTAGTTGAAACCTTGAAAACTGTATTTAAGAAAACAATGATTAGGGAATGTAACACTATGACTGACTTTGAGAATATGTCTTAGATAACATCCAAAAAAATATGATAAGGTAAAGATTATGTGGTTTACCCCTATGATTATATTCCTTGCCATAATATGTTTTTTTGTTTTAATCAACCATTGGATCTAGGAGGAATTGTAATGACCCGCTTATCCTCATTGGCTTGAGAGTACAATGAGTCATTACTAGGCCTTAATCGACATCCCCAATGGGCCAAAGGCTGGAAATAAATGCAGAAGGGTTTCAAAACAAGTCGGGGACGATTTAACCTTTTAGAACATACCACAGAGCCAACAACCATAACCACACAAATCAACTAAATGATGCATGATAAAAGCTAAGACAACTCAACCAATTATTTTATCATAAACCAACCAAATGTACCACAGTGAAAACCAACACTAAATCAGAGTAAATAGCGGAAAGACAATTTAGAAGACTATAAGACGACAACCCAACTCCATGCTTCATAATATCCAAGCTTCAACATCACGAACCATCCCATGTATCATGAATTAGTGCTAAAAACATGTGACACTTTACCTTTTCTAACATCCCAGTACATAACATCTTCAAAAGCACCAACATGCCAAAGAAGGGGGTGAGTAATGAAACTCAGTAGGTTTTCCATGATGACCTCCCAACCCATACCTCTAGGATAAAACATGTTAGCACATTTATATAAAACAATTTAGATAAAAAAATTCCAAAATTGTTCACAATATAACAAGTTCCAAGTCAAAACCATTTTACAACAAAACCCATCTATCTAAAAAAAGGATACCAAACAAAGTTTCCAATCATATTCAGATTTCCCTTTCACAAAATCCCTTTTTGGACACCCAACCATTTCACAACCTATGAAATCCACCATGAATGCTTCATTATGATAGTTCCATACTCATGAGCGGTTTCTCATCAATATACCAAGTCGTCATAAGATAATTGTTTCCCAGGTGCCATTACACTTTTGGCACCAAGAACAAGGTCATATTTCAACCATGCCCCGTATATGAAACATGGACACACACCACATTCAAAATAATCATGAAAAAACCACCCTTTCAATGAAACACCTTTTATTGAAAACCATTTCCATCAAAGCCAAATGTGTTCAAAACCATTCAATAAAGCATCAAACCTTTTATTGAAAACCATTTCTTTTAAGCAGCAAAACCATAACCTGTTTAAAATCACCATTTTAAATTCACTTCAACAACACATTCCAAAACCACACAATTTCCTTCACAGTTACTTAAATGTGGTTTCAACTATTCTTTCAAAATAGATAAACAAACCATTTCAATCAAGGAAATCAATTTGAAACTAAGCCTTCAAGTTATATGGAAGAGGAATCGAGAGTGAATCCAACAAACTCAACAAAATAGGCAAAACCAAACAAGAACCAGGTAGAAACACCATGAAACCTCCTTATATTCATTCCCCTATCACCAACAAGACCATAACCCAACTTAAAATTCATCCACTACCTTAGATCTACCCACCTAGGGCATAAATCTAAGGATCCATCAAGAGGGAAGAAGGGGATCTGAGAAAAAAAAGGAAACAAGAATTACCTCGATTAAATGGCCTCTAAACACCAAGGAAAGCCTCTGGATCACTTCCAAAATGCCTGGTAAGTGTTCTCCCACCTTCACTAGAGAGAAATCACGAGTTAGGGCTGTCTAAGAGAAAAAAAGAGTGGGTTTAAAAATAAAATGGATTATATCCTTAAAAATATGATCTAAGTTGACTTCGTGCACGGTTGGTCCACACGATTAGTCAAATCATGCACTAACCATGCAGTATTCACTGCTTGGAAGGGTGATTTTCATGGCCTCCTCGCACGGTTTTCCCAAACCATGCGCACACCATGTGGTGTCATCTGTCAAAAGTGATATGACCTTCATGGCTTTCGTACGATTTGGGAAACCCGTGTGAAGCCCGTGCGTCACCACCTTTTTTCCCTTTGATGCATTAAAAGTATTCGAACTTTCACAACTAGTTCTCATATGATTCATTTACTTAAAAAACATAAAACAAGGGTTAGTTACCAGAAACTAGGGGTACTAAATTCTCCCCACCATTGTCCTTTCCGTCCCCAGAAAGTAGAAAACCATCGCTTTCCTGAAAGTGTTCTGGCCACTGCTCTTTCATTTATTTCACGTGTTCCCATGTCTGTTCAAGAATTTGACTATGCTTCCATAAAACTTGCACTAGATCGCTGATGTTTTCCATGCAAGACTTTCTCTTTCCTATCCACAATCCGTACCGAGAAATGTATCAACGAAGCATACAGCTCTAGGTCAATGTGATCCCATCTGATAACATGGTCAGGATTAGGCTGATACATCTTCAATTGATAAACATGGAACACATTATGCACTACACAAAACCATGGGGGTAATGCCAACTAATACGCCACCTCACCAACCCGTTCTAGTATCTCAAAAGAGCCTATATATCGAGGAGATAATTTTCCATACTTCCCAAGTCGGTGATGTCCAAGCCTTGGAGAGATTCCCAAAAAGACATGATCACTCACTGCAAATGACAATGGTCTTTAGCGATGATCCACATAATATTTCTGATGACTCTATGCTATCTCCATCCTCTTTTTTATCAACTGAATCATCTCTGCTATTTCTTGGACAAGGCTCAGACCAAATATTGAAGCCTCGCCTTTTTCTACCCAACAATGTGGAGAACGACAAGGATGACCACACAATGATTCAAACTGAGCCATGCGTATCAATGATTTATAGCTGTTATTGTATGAGAACTCCACTAAGGGTATATGCTCCTCCCACGGGCCCCCAAAATCCATTACACAAGACCTCATCATGTCTTCCAACGTCTTTATTATCCTTTAGGATTGTCCATCCATCTAAGGATGATACGCCGTACTCATATTCAACTAACTTCCCATGAATTTCTGTAAGGATTTCTAGAAACTAGATGTGAACCTTGAATCTCAATCTGAGACGATTGACACTGGTAAAACATGCCTCTTTACCACTTCTCGGATATATATTTTTAAATGATCTTCCACCGTATGAGTTTCACGAATCGGGATGAATTGGGCTGACTTGGTTAGAAGATCCACTATCACCCAAATGGCATCGTGTTTCCGGGCCATTATTGGAATAGATGTAACAAAATAAATTGTTATCTCATTCCATTTCCACATTGGGTTAGGTAAATATTGTAACGTACCAGCTGGTCTCTGATGCTCTGATTTAACCTGCTAACAAGTTAAGCAACATTAGACGAACTTGGCCACCTTCATTTTCATGTCGCTCCGCCAATACTGTGCCTTCAACGCCTTATGCATATTCTGTGTACCTGGGGGTAAATCCCATTTTGAATGGTGGTAAGCATGAAGGAGTTGTTTTTGAGAAGTTAATGGTACAACCATCTGATCTCGAAACCGCAAAACTGAACTCTCATCCATCTTACATCCCTCAATGATCTCCCCACCATTGAGTTTTGAACTCATTGCAACACATTATACATCAGATGCTTGTGCCTCCTTTACTATCTCCAACCAATTCCGGAACAAGTGCAACTGGAAGGAACACTGCTACATCATCTCGGTCTTCACATTCCACACGCAAGTCGGCTAGGACCGACATCAACTTCCACTCATCTGAAGCTTCTTTCAACAACTAAGCATATGACTTTCTAATTAATGAATCGGCCACCGTATTTCTCTTACCTGGTGTATACATCAAGTCAAAGACGAACATTTGAAGATACTCCATCCATCTACTATTCATCATATTCATATATCACTGGGAGAAAATGTTTTTCAATATTTTGTGATCTGTAAACATAGTAAATTTATCACCAAAGAGATAATGTCTCATGCTTTCAAAGCATGGAGGATTGCAGCCAACTCCAAATCATGTGTTGGGTAGTTCTTTTCATGCACTCTTAATTATCGTGAGCCATAAGAAACCACATGGTATCCTTGCATGAGAACAAAACCCAACCCTATTCTTGAAGCATCACAATACACCACGTACCCCTATCCTTATTCTAGAAAAATCAAGATGGGTGTTGATGTTAGGGGAACATTCAACTCTTGAAAAGATACCTGACATTCCTCAGTCCATTGAAATGCACTTTTCTTCTTTTTCAATGATGTCATAGGCGAAGCTAGTCATGAGAAGTCACACACAAAGCGTCGGTAATAACCAGCTAGACCAAGAAAACTTCATATTTCAAAGACATTCTTTGGCGGTTTCCAAGAAAGAACATATTCTATCTTTTCTGGATCCATTAAAACACCTTTCTCTGAAACAATGTGGACCAGAAAGCGTACCTCTTTTATCCAAAAAACACACTTTAATAATTTCTCATAAAACTAATGGTCTCTCAAGATTTCCAACACTATCACCAAGTGTTTTTCATGTTGAGACATTGTTCTTGAATACACAAATATGTCATCTACAAACACCACAACAAAAGAATAAAAATATCGCTGAAATATCCAATTCATAAATGCCATAAAAAATGCTAGTTAATTCTAAAGAAAAAATGTTATCAAGACATATTCATAGTGGACATATCTTCTTCTGTTTAATGTCTTCAGAATATACTCCATCTAAACTCGCAACTGGTGATACCCTGACAGCACATCAATCTTAGAGAACCACTGAGCTCACATCAATTGTTAAAATAGGTCATCAATGCGTGGAAGTGGACATCTAACCTTTATAGTAACTTGGTTCTGTTTACGATAATCCACACATAGCATTAAAGTTCCATCTTCTTTCTTTACATACAAAACTGGTGCTGTCTAAGGAGACACACTTGGATGAATAAAACGTTTGTTTTCCAGTTCATCCAACTGTGCTTTCAATTCCTTTAACTCTGTTGGTTCCATCCTATTAGATGGATGTGAGATAGGAATGGTCCCTGGAAGGAGATCAATCATAAATTCCACAACTCATACAGGTGGTAACCCTAAGAAGTTTTTAAGAAAAACATCAGGAAATTGATCCACGAATACTAGAAAACTATTATTCGCGATCTCATCCATGGATTCAATGTTTAATGCAGCCAAATGGTAAGAGATTTTTTCCAATACTGGTGCCAACAAGCCCATTGAAACTGCCTTCACCTCCCTTTCTTCTCTAAGGAGATGTTTGACACCATCCTTCGTCTTGAAACTAACTGTTCTGTTATAATAGTGTATGTGATCCCTAAAATCTATCAAACAATCCTTACCCAAGATTATATCATAGAAATCCATCTCCTGCACAGAGAAATCCCATTCCAGCTCAGCTCCATCAACAGTTATAGAACATGATTTACACATGAATAATATAAATTCACTTTCACCGTAAAGAGTTTGAATTTTTAACATATAAGTCATCATTAGAAGTTTTAAGTTCAGAAAATCAGTAATACAAGAAGAAAGAAAAAAAATGTGATTCACCAGTATCGAACAACACTTGCATGAGGGTAGAATTCAAAAGAATCGTACCTCTCACTATAGACAGTCCAGACTGGTCATCCACAATCACATGTTCTGCTCCATACAATTGCCTGGTTGATGCACTTTTCTCCTTATTTCCATGTTGATATTTCCCTGCCTGAGGAGTCGTGGTATTCCTAGAATCACCATAGATAGCTCTGTTCTGCTGGTGAGACTGATTTTGTTGTCCTCACCCTATCGAAGCATAAGATGCTAACGACACCTAAGAGGTGTCATGAACACCTGACCGTGGAGCACTACAACAATATCGGTGAAGATTCCCCATATTGTTGCAATTATGGCATGCTCTCGATGGTTCTTTACATTCTCGTTTCATGTGTTCAAACGAGCCACATTGAAAACACCCAGATTTCATCATGGGCCATGGAGGAAGAATCACTGATCCAGCCGCGTGATTCTAATTCACACTCCCACCTTAGAATTAGGTGTCCCTCTTCTTCTTGTTCCCATCATTAGAGTTCCCACCTATTCCCGTGGGTATCATCATACTTACTCCTCCCATAACTCCTGAGATTTCTCTTTCACCTATTGTTTCTCTATTTACCATCTCCGTATAATCCGTAATATAGAGCACATCTATCTTCGAGCGAATCATCTGTCGTAGCCCTAATTCAAATATGTGTTCCTTCAGCGAAGCACTTGCAGCAACATCCAGTGCAAAATTCTCTAAATTCATGAATTTAGCCGCATACTCAGTGACAGAGAGATTCTCCTACTTTAGGCTGAAAAATTCATTCACCCTCTAGATCTTGAACGTGTGAGGATAGAATTGTTTATTGAACAATTCCTCAAATTTCTCCCACCCCAGGCCTTGATCCAACTTAGCATGCACCACTATATCCAACGATTGTTGTGTAAGATCCTCTAGCATATACGTCACCAACTTTACTTTCAGTTTTGCTGGTGTGCTGATGAAATCAAAGGTATGATTCATCATACTCAGCCACACCTCTATCCTTTCTAGTTCAGAATCACCCCGAAAGATGGGTGGATTTTTCTTCTAGAACTCGATGGAATGGTCTACATGCCTTGACTCATCAATCCGATTCCCCGTGTCCATAGCCTGAAACACTTGAACAATACTTTGGACTAGCTACTGGTTCACCTGTAGCTCATGTGTGACCACATTCTCCGCAACCACTTCCATTTGGTTTCTACGATGCCTAACAGGTGCCATATTCTATACAAACAACACATGCCATTAGTCTCACTTACTAGAAAATGAAGGCATAGCATTTCAATTTCTATCAAATCAGTATCACTACATTGATTTCCAACCATCATGCTTTTCCACATTTACCCGTTTTTAAAGAAAAGTCTTTTCTTTCTTTTGAAAATCAATCTAATTTAAAAAAAAAACCTCAACCATTATCTTTTCAAAATCATTCATTTGAGAAAAAGTTAAATTTTTCAGAAATAACTATTTCACATCAAACAACAATCCATTTCTCAAAATGATATATGCACTCCTAGTGTGAATTCATTCCTCTAATGCATGTCATGCTCATCTCATTGGATAAACCCATGACAATGAGATTTGTTATCCTATAAGTGTCTCCAAAACACTTGTGTACCCTACTCCCTGGTAACTTGATGTTTAGCATAAAAAGGGTAGATACATGTTTTTATGCTCAACATTCCAAGTTCTGACAATCCTACTCTTTCCTAAGATGACCACCTAAATAATAGACATGTAAGAATTCAACACCAAGACCAACAAAACTGATGACTACTTGTTCCACAAGGAAAGGAACAAGCTGATTGCATTTATACCCCAAGGATCGAACAAACTGATACCATTTGTAATGACCACCTTATCTCCACTGGATTGAGAGTACAACGAGTCATTACTAGGCCTTAAGTGACATCCCCAAGGTGCCAAAGGCTAGAAATAAATGCCGAAGGGTTTCAAAATAAGTGGGGGACGATTTACCCTTTTAGAACATACCACAGAACCAATAACCATAACCAAACAAATCTACTAAATGATGCATGATAAAATCTAAGAAAACTCAACCAATTATTTTATCATAAACCAACCAAAAGTACCACAGAGGAAACCAACACTAAATCAGAGTAAACAGAAGAAATACAATTTAGAAGACTACAAGACAGCAACCCAACTCCATGCTCCACATGCTCCAAGTTTCAACATCACGAACCAACCCAAGTATCACAAAGTAGTGATATAAACATTGGACAATTTACCTTTGCCAACATCCTGATACATAAAATCTGCAAAAGCACCAATGTGCCAAAGCAAGGGGAGAGTAATGAAACTCAGTTGATTTTCCCCGATGACTTCCAAACCCATGCCTCTAGGATAAAAATGTTAGCACATTTATATAAAAAAAATTTATATAAAACAATTACAAAACAGTTCACAATATAACAAGTTCCAAATCAAAACCATTTTCCAACAAAAACAATCGTTATCAGGAAAATAAACTAAACAAAGTTTTCAATCACATTCAAATTTACCTTTCACAAAATACATTTTTGGAACAACCAACCATTTCACATCATGTGAAATCCACCATGCATGCTTTGTTTGGACAGTTCCATACTCATGAGCGGTTTCTCATCGATCTACCAGGTCGTCAGAAAGTAATTGTATCCCATGTGCCATTACACTTATGGCACAGAGAACAAGTTCATATTTCAACTGAGCCCCATATATGCAACATGAAGACACACCTCACATTCACAACGATCATGCCAAAACCACCCTTTTAATAAAACACATTTTATTGAAAACCATTTCCATCAAAACCAAGTGTGTTCAAAAACGTTCAACAAAGCATCAATACTTTTATTGAAAACCATTTCATTCAAGCGAAAAAACCATAACTAGTTTAAAATCTTCATTTTAATTTCACTTCAAGAACACTTTCCAAAAAACACACAATTTTAATCACCCATTACATAAACGGGGTTTCAATCATTCGTTCAAAGAAGATAGACAAACCATTTCAACCAAGGAAAACAATTTGAAACTATGATTTCAAGTTCTAAGAAAGAGGAATCGAGAGTGAAGCCACCTACCTCAACAAAATAGGAGAAACCATCCAAGAACCGGGTCAAAACACCACGAAAACTCCTTATATTTCTTCCCCTATCACCGACAAGATCAAAACCCAACATAAAAGTCATCCACTACCTTATATCCACCCACCATGGGCATAGATATAAGGACCCCTCAGGAGGGAGAAAGGAGATCTAAGAAAACTAAAGGAAACAAGACTTTCCTCGATCAACCAGCCTCAAAATGCCAAGGCAAGCCTTTTGATCTCTTTCAAAATGCCTGGTAAGTGTTCGCCCACCTTCACCAGAGAGAAATCTCGAGTTAGGGCCGTTTATGAGAAAAAATGAGTGGGTTTAATGATTAAACAAATTAGATCCTTAAAACTATGATCCAAGTTGACTTCATGCACGTTTACTCTACACGGTTAGTCAAATCGTGCGCTAACCATGCAGTAGTCACTACTTGGATGGGGAGCTCCCCATAGCCTCCTCGCATGATTTTCCCAAACCGTGCGCACATTGTGTGGTCTCCTCTGTCCAAAGTGACACCACCTGCACGGCTTATGCACGGTTTGGAAAACCTGTGCGAATCCCATGCGTCACCACCTTTTTTCCCTCTGACACATCAAAAGTCTCCAAACTTTCCCAAACATTTTTCATATTCTTCATGTACTTAAAAGCATAAAACAAGGGTTACTTACCAGAAACCAGGGTAATACATGAATCATCTTAACACCGAATGTGATAGAAAATGTGGTGACAATGAGAATACAAATAGGAAAATGATTGTAGTGGAAAATATTATGACTATTTCAAATTATTTATCATGTTATAGGAATAACAACATACACCGTAACAAACTCCATGAAAATCCAAAAAAAAATGATTGTTAGAGATTCATAAGTTATTGGGTGGAAGAAACCATTTATGAAAAAAAGAACAATATTCTTCAAGTGATAAATGTTGAAAGAGACACTCGATATAATGTCTTAGTAGAATGAGAAATTTTTTTATATGTGGTAAAAAGTACGTAGATTAATGGATTACTAAGGAAATAGGAATAGTTCTATGGAGGGAAGAGAATTTCAAGCTATGTAACCATTTTTTGTTAAAAGGCTTATGTGTATAGAACATAAGAATTATCTAAGTGAATTCTATAATCAAAGGGTTAACTCTAAGACCAATGGTAGACCTATGTTATTACAATCATTAAAGTAGAATGAATTAATTTCTTCTACAATGGAATTGGAGAATTATTTTATTGAAATTTTATATCAATTATATTCTTGTTATAATAATTATGAAATATTTATGTATTGATTAATATTAGTTTTATTTATGTATTTGAATGAAATTATTAAATGGTACAGATAAAAAAGAAAATTGATTTAGTTGTAAGGTGTTTTTTAGTTGAGGAAAAATTGATAACCCTTTAGAGATGATTGACATTGATGAAATATAGTTAATAGTGTTGGAAAAATTGAAATTGGTTATTTATTTGATGACTAACTATTTTTTTTTATTTGATGAAATTTATTTGGTTATTTTGGATTTATGGAATATTTTAAACATATTTATGAATAAAACTTCCATTAATTTTTTTTGTAGCCTCTATTTTTTCATGTGGGTTTATCATAAGAGTTATGAATGTCATCATGGGTTTATATGTTTTTTTTATAATTTCATAGTCATTGATACCCCTATAGATGTTTCAAGTGATTATATTTCGAGGTGACTTAAATATTTCATGGAGTTTTGGGAGGAATTATATATTGAGGTTTAAAAAAACTTTGGGTTAATATATGATTTTCCTAGACTATTGGAAATGGTATTTAAATAATAAAAATGGTTAAAAAGTGATTCATTTATAAGGTAATATTAGAGAATATGTTTATAATAAATCTATGGATTACCTTACCTATTAGATTTTATGTTTTATTCATGATATTATAGTGAAGTTCACTACATTATTATATTATCATGGTGAATAATGATATTATGGGGGTTCTTCATTGTATTGATGTTTACGTAACTCGTAGGTGTTATATATAGAAGAATTAAATTAAATTTATGGTATAAAACAACCTTTGAGGTTAATGTATACTTTAATGTTGAAGATATTATGGTAATTTGGGAAGCATGGTTATTGATTTGAAAAATAATCTAATTGGAACCTTTAATATCATTATTGAACTTTTAAACAAAAATATATTATTTATTTTTATGAAGGATTATTCATTCTATATATTTTATTTTTTTATGGATACCATTCTAGTCATGGTTAAAATTTAAATATGAGTGTAATAACTTGTTATCAATTCGTGGTTTATGTTATCAGTTATAAGTAGATTTTAGTGGGTCAGGCATACAATATTCATTCTAAATAGTCAAAGTTTGGAGAAATCAAGATATGGTGGTTGAAATTGATTAAATAATGACATTCTACATTTAAAATATGTATATTTACTCTTTTTTTTGGTCCAAATGGTACATAAATTCATCCACTATAGGAAAAGGCTATTTAAATACAAATAACATCCTCTTGTGATCATTTCCTATGAATTGATTTTCTTTTCACCCATCACAGATTTATGGTTTTGTGGTAATTAAATTTATCCTCACCATGTTTTATATCACTCTATATTAGTCCTAGGGAATTAATTTTATCTTAAATGTCCATGTTTTAACTTCCCACTAATTTCACATGTTTTGAAACCTTATTTTTTAGTGACACTCTTACTTCCATTAAAAACATTTTTAGATGAAATTTTATAAACCCATTTAAAATGTTTGGTATCCATAAAATAAAGTTATTATTTTAATCCCTTGGCTACTATGTCTTGTTCAAATTTAGGGGACACAATTTATCTATTTGTTATGTAACAACATGAGATTTTAAAAGAACATCATCTTCGATATGGTATACAACATGTACCATTGAGCTTAGAGGAACCACATAATAACATTATTTGAATATGAATATTATAACCCAGATATTGAATTGGAGTGTATGAATAGAATTAACCAAATTATATATATATATATGACATACTCTTTAAAAATGTATGGATTAATTCTTATGATATATGTACATGATTTTTCAATGATGATATTTTTCACTTTATAAATATGATCTCCTAAAAAATGTATATTTTGTTTTTTGAGAAAATTTTTTAAATACTTAATATGAATAATTTAATTAATATTTCATAAATATAAAATAAATTTTTAAACTAGCATATCAAAAATAGATTTTTGTGAAAATTTCAATTTTTCTGGGAAATATTATCATTCAATAAATTTTGGAATATACCAAATTTGTAAACCTAAAATTTTTATTGTGAAGAAATATTGAATTACACATTAGAATCCTCTATTTGAATCATCGATATGGTTGTATAGAATAAATAAAACACTTCAACCAATTTGTAAGAGGATGCTAAATAGCAGCGAGGGCCCCTGGTGTATCTCTGTGGAGACTATGCCCTCTTAATTAGAGTAATACACATTAGTAAATTATAATGGTAAGTATTGGCAATAGAGGTAAAATAAAATAATCATAATAATAACAAATCATGAAATATAATCAATATATGTAAGCTATATTAGTTCCATATATAATAATTATGGTCAGGACATGATGCTACACAAAAGAGATGTACATGGGATACATGGGTGTGGTCATATATGACATTATGAAAAGAAAAAAAGAAGAAAAGACCCATGTACTAGAATAACATGAATATGCTCATAACTCTTCTACCATACATCATCATAGTAATATGGATAAAATAGATAAATCTGGTTGCATCCCTTATCTATACCTGTACATAAGAAGTCTGTTTTGGTGCCAGAAGTGGCCCAAACAAGGTGTGAGATAAAATCATTAGGAAACCACCAAAGGTTTATAGAACAATATAGTATATTTATATAAAATGAGTAGTGTTCATGTACATAATAAATTCTAGGTAATATATAAATCAATACATTATACTGGGTTCCTCCTGGGAAACCCGACTAATACTACCTTCTATGGTCTATTCCAGATATCCCTAATGCATGGTTGACCTATTAATATATGAAATGGTGTACTAATGGGTCGGGATAAACAATGAATTAACAATTGAACTAAATCATGCATAATATTTTTCTTTGAAGATGTGATGTTGGGATAATAGTTATGCAATCATAGTTTTTTATATAAATGACATTCAAAAAAAATTAATAAATGGGATCCTAGACACTTCCAAGGTGATCCATAAAAAGGAATCCAATGTATCATTCCATGAGATCCAAAAAATATTCATATTCAAATGTGTATGTGCAAGGTGATCTATAAAATCAATCCCAAGTATCACTCTTGACATGGAATACGCTTGACACATTGATCTCTTCATTGATATCTCACATAGGGGGCCGTGTATTGCTTATGGCATCTCATAACCATCTTTCTACATATCTTATCCAATGAGTATACACTAGGGAACTAATATCACCCATGGGTTATAAAGTTATATTCTTGTTGAGATTGTCTAAATAATTATACTTGGTGCATTCACAATTAAAATCATGTCTTAATTTTAAAGCATGACGATCCCATACAAGGAATCCGTAAACAAGGACCCCAATTTCACCCTCTTAATTGTATGAAGGTATGGTTTTTCTATCAAGATTTAACAAATGATTGACATGAAACTTTAACCATAATACTTTTAACATGATGGAATGTATATTTAATTAAATAAATAAATTTCATAAATCACTAGTGTACAACAAATAAACAAAAAAAATTCTAGTTCATTTCCCAATTCATATGTATTTATTACAAATAAAATCACTCGACTCAAATGGAGATATATTTCCATTATAAGAACGATTCATTTAAGACATTAAATAAGGGAAATCCCCTAGGGGTGGATCATGTAGAGTTGATTAACCAATGATGGAGAATCGTCACTAATAGTGACCATATTAAGCAAGGATGGGAATTTAACTTTATTTAATAGATTTTATGGATACACCACAAGAGGATTCTAGAATGTAGAACAATAAACATAATAAAATACATTGAAATTTTAGGGGAAATTACATATAACACTAATTGTAATCAGGTATTACTCTCCCCATTTAGTATCATCCCTTGAATTGAGATAGAAGGGGAGAAATTTGATGAATAAACAAAACCCCAAACATTTTCCATACCAGGTCACATAAGTATACTAAATAATTATTGAAAGACTAATCACAGAATATATGAATCGTATTTAGGTGATAACCATTGCAAATAGTACAATAAAATTTCTTTTAACAGTTAAATTTTTCTTTGGTACTGTTAAAAAAGACTACCAGTGTGCGATTAAAAACCATAGTCTTTTCCTAGCGCTAGAAAATTTACGATAAAGGGTTTGTTTATAACCTAATTTAGTTGTCATGATAATGGAAATTTTTTATGAGATTTTATTTATCACTTCTGACAGATGTTATATTTTCCACATTATTATACAGTGTAATCATTTTAACCCTCCCAAATTTTCAATTTGTGGTTATATGGATAAATTATGGATTTATGATGTGTTTTAAAAAAAATGGTAAAATGAAAATAATTCTAGATCTCTGACAGATTTTTAGGTCAAGGGTATTTTTGTCAATTCTTGAAAATATAATTCAAAATAGAGTGATTATTTTTTTAGAATCCTTATTTTATTTCCATCAATATTGTCTTCTAGACTAGGTGATAATCAGAGCATCAAGAGGCCATGCAAATCAATGAAATTGAACAACATTCTAAGAAGATAGTGAGAAACCCACCACCATAATGAAATCCCATCTAGGCCCACATAACTCCAATGGAGATGCTTCCTCCTAGAATAGAACACATAAATATTGGCACATTTCCAAAATTAATTTTGGGGAGTGTTGAAGTCATTAAGGCTCCCATTAGATGTTATACCTTTGGAGGATGCTTTCTGGATCCTTCATCCAAAAAAGTAACACTCACTAAAAAATTCATAAATCCTAAATCTAGTTGCCAAAGGAGGTGAAATTTTTAGAGGAAACATGAAATGGAATGGGAAGATACATTCATGAAGGGGAACATGCATGAATTTTCCATTTAATGGGTGAAAAATACATGATCTTTCAGAGAATAGATATATTCCAATATAAGGAGGGGAGATCCTACCTATAAAACCATTCTTCCCATACCCACACCATCTGGGGAACTAAGGAGAGGATGCCAAGGTCCATTTCAAGTTTTTTTCTTCATTTAATTTATTTTTTAGTATTATTTTCTATTATTATGCATTAATATTTTTTTATAATAATGTGTTCCCCTTCTTCATCCACCCTGTTTCCCTTCCAATATCAATTCAATTCTATCACTTTCATCTCTCCATTGTGATATATTTTTACTTGGCCTTGTAAGTGACTAACATAAGGCTTGGACTCGGGGGAGGTTTAATGATGTTCTTCATTATTTTGCGCTTCAAAATGAAAATGTTTAAATTTGTTTTGGTGGAGGTGGGAATACTGCATGGGTGTGGCATGCATCCACCATGGTAGTATTTCTAAATCAACTTATTTTCCTTTATTAATTCATTTTCCCTCCATTCACTATGTAAAACACTTCAAACGATGGATTTGGGAATCCCATAAGTAATGAAACAGAATATGGTGGAGCCAAGACTTTTAGGAATATAATTTTCAGTCGATGTTCTCTTTTATTTGACAATTGGAGGTGGTATTGATTAGTGTGCCAGAGGCATGCTATAATCACACAATCAATAAATCAATGGAAATTAAATAATTAAATATTTTTCACAAAATGAATTTTTAAATCAAATTTAAATAGAAAATAAAAATAAAAATGAACCTTTGTTATCTAACCCTAGGAAAAAGCCTACTCTACCATGATCTCATTCTGTTTGTATCTAAATCTAAATTCTTCATGTCGTTATTTTAATTTTTTATCTTCCAAAAAAACCCAAAAATTTTCATAAATTATATTAAAACACAAAAAGAATTATAATTAATGATATATAATATTTTATTGAAATTTCTACAATATTCCTCAAGTGAGATGACCCTAGTTAGCCACTGTGTTTCATTCAAAATATAAATTTTCTATTGTGATGACATTTGAAAATTGTGCATCAACTGGTAAAGGACCCCATTATCTATGGTTTTAGATTCCCTAATAAATGGACTCTACAAAATCTCTTTTACAAGCATTGATGAAGTGTCCATTTATCATCAATTATAAAAGTGATGATAAAGGGGAACACTATAGTGTCTTTATTGATTTATAAAACACTACAAGACCATAAACATCACTTGTACAATATAGGGAGAACCAAAAATAGTTTTCATGTACAATAAATATCAGAAATGAAATAAAATACACAACCCAAACACATGAAAAAACAATATATTATACACATTCCAAAAATTTGTTTATACAATTACATGTGTACGAAAAACAATGAGATACATTAAAAAACATCAATGTTCCATTATCATTTTCCCTTGTGCCACCACTCTTACTATTTCTGAACAAACCATCCGATCAAGAGTAGAACAATTAAAATTTACAAGAAAAATATTCTTATTTTAGTATACTATAAGAAAATAAAAAAATTGATAATTTTAAACTAAAATTTTAAACAAAACATTAAGTCATACTAGGAACACTTTTAATTTCATTTAGCTGTGGTTGATTCTTCCATGTCACCAATTTCGTATTATTAGTCAAGAATTATCATTGTAAAAATTTACTAAATAAGTATAAGATAAAAACTATAAAAAAATTAATTATGTAATAGCATATAAAGTGATCAGAAAGCAATATGATCTTATTTTATTACTATTGGAAATTTGATTCATGATTTAAACAAACATGAAACTTATATATAGAAAACACACACTTGTAGTCATAGCGGTGACGCCGTGCTTTTGATTGAGGTTCAATTGATTCCTACATATCCCAAATAACTTATGTATCTACATTACATGTCAATTATCTCATGGTTACCTAAAATTCATATTGTTTTGTAAACCATGGAATGATAGTAAATTATCATAAAACATTTGATGGACATTATTATTTTTTCTTATATTGATCTGGTCAACACATAGAGCAATTTAGGTGTGATTCATGGTCCTTGGGAGACAATATATAATCATTTTGACAATCATGAATTTTATAGAGATCATTACCATTGAGATTATATTTTTTTAGAATCATATTTTCTGCATGTATGTTCATTTTATTATAGTAGAAAATTAGTTAGGAGGCCAACTATTTTTGTAAAGCTAGTTCCAATCAATCCACTTCCATATTTCAAATTATATAACTTCAATACTATGAAAAAATTGTTTATTATGTAAAACCATTATAAAATAATCACTTATAATAACTATTAAATTTACCAAACAACCTTAAAAAATCACCAATGTCATCTTAAATTACCATTGACATTTCTTCCATGTGATATGCATCATTATTTACACTGGTATTCATATAAAATGATCCATAAACTATATTATCATCTTAATCAGTGTGCATGTTCATTTTTTTGAAAAGTTTATTTGAAAATTTATAACATTGAACTTTTATGTGACATATCAAATGTTCTATCAAATCAATTAGATTAATTTTTATTGAGTAACAATGATGTAAACATGAAAAACTTATTTCAGAAGGGTCTCATGCATTCTCTATTGAAATCTAGTAAAACTGTTTTACATAATATCTATACTCTTTGGGAATACGATTTGTGTGAATCCATTTTAAATTCATATACATAATTTTAGGTTCATAAAATATTCCTTGTGTACAAAATTGAAATAAATACACATAACATAATCATTATAATTGGATAATGTGATAGATAATTCTAATAAGGGTTTCCATCATTATATTTTTTAAAAATTATTTTAGTAGTTGTTGAAGGAAATGGGTAATTGAATTTAAGAAACTAATTAATCCATTATTGTAGAATTTATCTTCTAAATTCATCGAAAATTATCATTAGTACCCATTATGGGATGAATACTACTTAGAGTAGTTTAAGAAAGATAGGTTTATATCAAAAAAATATGGAGTATGAGTCTCCAAAAAAAATATTAATAAGTGTTTGGTATATGAATATGGTAAGGATGATAGTTTTCTCCAAAAAATGTTTTAAATTACAAAACATGCATTTAAATATTCAAATATAATATGAAAAAAAATCATCATTCTAAATGATGGTTTTAGAATTGTGAAAACCCTACTTGAATTCCTTATTTTTATGATTCATCATGAAAATGGATCAATATTCTTCAAAAAACATAAAGGTATATGAACACCCTTTCCTATAAAAAACCATAGCATCGAGTAAAAAATTTTAAAATCAAGTTAAAAAAAACTGTAATAATGAATTAATTTTTTTAAAAAAAATATCCAGGGAAAGATTTTCATTTTGGTGAGTTTTAAACCATTTAGGTTCACATTAAAATAACTTCATGTGATTCAAAACATTGAATCCATTTTAGTTAATTTTAAAGGAAGATCTAAAATTTTCATTTTAAAACCCACTTCTACATTTAATCCCAAGATTCATTTTTTAATACAAAATTTTATAATAGGAAATACCACAAATATTATAAATAGGACACAACCCACTCTAAATCAAATCATGATTATTAAAAATTTCATAATCATTTTATAAACTGAAATGAGTAAAAATGTATTTAAGAAGAATTAATTAAATTAACAATTTCAATCCGGACATTATTTTCATGGACTATAAATCTAAATTTCAACGTTTCCAAGGGATTATATCAAAATTAAATCAAGGGACTATTCATTCATCAAAAGACTAATTTCACCAAATATCACACAAGCGGACCCAAATATAAGATTTCATATTCTATACAATTTATTCAGGAATCAACATCAAGATGGTTTTACAAGTATTCAGGAAATTTAAAATAATTTTCTAGCGGATCCTGAAGTGTTATATGGTTTCATTTTATGATATCGAGCTTTGGTTTGATTTTAATTTATCTAAGTGTGAGATGAATTAGAGGTGATCTAGTACATGGGGTGAGATAATTATTATTTTTGTTTTTTTAATGAACCTACAACGAAGATACTCAAAATTTCATGTTTTTACATTGAAGTTGGGGTTTAAATTAACTATGGATGATTTCAATTATTTATGAATTGTGATAGAGTAATGAGATAGGAATTCAATGGTGAAATTTTGATTATTTTGTAACAATTTAACCAATGGAAGGTCAAATAATGTTTTATCATGATATTTGGTGCAGTGAGAAAGAAACCACACTTCTCAGGTTGATAAAATTACATATCTATGATTAGTTTGTTTTCTAATGTCTACTAAACATGTTTACTTGTTTTATAATTATTTATTATATGAAATTAATGTTTGGACTTGTGTTATTTAATTATTTACATTATTTATTTTATATAATTTATTTCATTGAAATTCTATAAAGTCTATGTAATTTTAATATCCATAATGGAATGATGATATAATTTTTTGGGTTATGATACCTCACATTATTTATATAAAAAACCCGAATAGTCACATGTCTTAGACCTTTGTTCAAGAAAAAAATAACTATTTAGTAAATATTCATGTTATGATATACTGAGTAATTTTAATAAACCTGATAATAGTTTTAAATCATGAGTTAAAATGGTTTTAATATACTATGATAATTATTACCATTTATACCATGAGGTCATAACCTCAGCACATATATGAAATCTTAGAAGATATATATTACCACATGGGTGTGTACATTGGGTGCGATCTAAACAACCATAGTTTGATTTCATAAAATATCCACTTATCACATCATACAAGAATCATATAATAATAATCAATACACATCCAATAAATTGGAAATAGCCTATAGAAAAAATTTACCCAATTGTTAAATAATAAGGGTGGTAAAATCATATTGATTTTTTTCAATAAATTGAAAACAAGAAAATAATTACAAGATGGGAGAAAATATTATTACAAAACCATCGTTGTAATAAACTAGGGATATCATTATTAATTACCAAAAAATATAGTATGAAATACATAAAGAGAATACATTTTTATTGTTTTAATAAAATAAAAAAATATCATATTCCTAACATCAATATTTAAAAATGAATAATTTTTTGACAAGAATTTAGAAACATTTATTACACTTTTTCATTTACAAATCTAAATTAAAACCAACACATGAATATAATGTTCCATTTCCCAATCCTTATATATTAAAAATAAAAAATTAGACATCCATTTCATATTTTGTTATAACAAAATATTACTAAGAATTAAAACCAAGTATTACAAAATGTAAAAAATATGAAATAATTAAAAAGGTCCAAATAAGAAACTAAATTGTAAATGATGTAAGAAAAAAAAATTGAACAAGGGAAACAACGAGAACCTTCCATAAAAAGTAAAAGTGGATATCAAAAATATATATAACAGAAAAATTGTAAGATATAACACATGTGTAGAAGACAATACGTATTTGTTTTGATGGTAATTAGCTCACTCATAGAATACAATACGGCTAAATGACCAAAATAAGTAATGCATCCCCAGAATCTCGAGGAAAATAAAAAATTACCCTAGCTAATACCTAAATTATACTTGAAAATAAACCATCTATTTAATATTAAATCTATGTAATCCAATGTCAAAACCACAAAACCCCATTATTGAAATTATCTATTTCATTAACAATAACAATCCATAACTATGATCATAATAGAAACGGTGTTCCCTTTTGGAAATACAATTGAAATCTCACTAAGAAATAAATCATATTTAGGAAATTTTGAAAACAATTGGGAAGATAAAAACTATTTTTAAATGAAAAAACCATTAAAAAACCCCTCTTCAAAAACCAATTTAAAAAACCAAATTTATACAACTAGTTTAAATTTGAAAACATCTATTTAAATTTTTTAAATATATGAAATGACGCACATTCATATCTAAACATCTCTCAATAAAAATATTCACATTTTTTCATGTGAATATTTGAATTAGTCCAATATAAATGTATATACAACAATACATGTATTTATAAGAATAAAACATGAAAAGTTGATTCCATAGCATTGGACAAAAATTAATAACACAAGAAAAAAAAACCTATGAAAACATTCCAAACAAGGAAAACCTAATTAATCAATGTCATGAACTCATATGTTACCCAAAAATATTTCACAAAACCACCAATATAATTTTAAAACACATTATTACAAAATCAAAAATATCAAAAATATTTTATTCACTCAAAATATAATTTTTCATGTTAATGTTGATAAAAAAATCCAAATCCACTAGAAACCCATTGGAAAGCAATTATAATCCATTAAAATCCTTCAGGAATAGGCATATTGAAATCCAAAAAAACCCCAAAAAATTATAATATTATATTAACCAATTTCAAATACCCATGAACATGAAACAAATTAGGGAATATATAAATCAAAAATATGTTTTCCTGAGCATATCATAGATGATATAAAACCTTCAACAACAGTGAGTGGAATGTGTAATGAAGAAGGGAAAGAAGTGTACACTTTGAAATGGGGAGACAGATAAAATAACATACCATTGATTGGAGAATTGATATGCCCGAGAGAAAGTAGCGATATCACGAATTCATGGATTTTTATGAGACTTGTTTCGTGACTTGGATTTGTACACACCTCAATTCAGTCATTGGATTCGACGAGGAGGAGCAGCAATAGTATGTGGTCTTCATGAAAATCTTAGGATATCCTGACTGAAATAGTCACTATTAGAGTTCATTAAATAGATCTAGGATACTCTTATCAGTGCTTCCCAAAAAGTGATGAAAGAGATAGCGTTTATTAATGATAAATTATGAACCACTAATAAAATTTATCGTTGGCATCATTTTTTTTGCGTCGATAAAGATATATTTTTATTTCCCACAAAGGAAGCGTTGATAAAAAACATTTTTATGATTGTAAAAACATTAGTGTTGTTAATGATTTATAATTAGAATTCTAAATAATGTTTTTAAGTATATTAACAAAATTATATATTTATTTATTAATATTTTATAATTATTTACATATAATTTTTTATTTATAATTATATAAATATACATTCAAAAATTGTATATTTTATAAGTATAATTAAATATTAACAATATAATAAGTATAATTTTGTTATTATATTTATAAATAAATATATGTTTTTGTCTTACACCTTTAATTATTTTAAATAACTTTTGGAGCCATGGATTTTATCCATGGCTGAGCCGTTTAGACTATATTTGAAAATATATTTCTAAATAAATACATTTATAACTATTTATTTATAACTATAAATATATATATATATCTGTATATATATTTATATCATTCAATATATATATATATATATTTAATAACTATGTATAAGTATAAATATTGTTAATATATACATTATTTAAATATAGTTATTTTATTTTTATAAAAATAAATATATTTATATCATTATATATTTATGTCATTACATATATTTGTATAGTTATATATATGTATATAATAAGTATATAAAAATATAAATATAAATATAAATAAAGTAAATATTTTCATTATGTATTTATATTTATAATGATTTCATAATTGTTAATTAATTTATTTAATTATATATATATCAAATAAATATTAATATTAATATAATTATAGTAAATATATATCCATTATATAGGTATATTTATTATTATTTTATATTTATTTAAATATAAAATTATTTATTTATAATTATATAATTTCTTTTAAAAAATATTTATATATTTATATCATTATACATATTTAAATAATTATATATATATATATATAATAAATTTAAACAAAAATATAAGTATAAATATAAATATTTAAATATATTCATTTTTTAAATTAATTTATTAAATTTTTATAATGATTGAAATGTATAATTATTTATTAATATGATTATAAAATAATTTTTTTAAAAATAATATTTCTTTTTAATAATTGTAAATTAATAAATTTATAAATATAGTAAATATATATTTATAAATTTATTTATTAATAAATAATTATTTAAAACTATATTTTAACATTGTTAATGAATATATAATCCTAATGGAATGCATGTTAAAAATGAGTGATATTTGATAATAAAAAAATATCCACACTTCAAAAATATAGAAAAATGTATCAATTTTATTAATTAAATATAAATTATTTAAAAATTATTGATATATATTGAAATAAATACGAATAAATTTTGTAAATATTCAAAAATAGTAAGTAAATATACTTAAATAAATAATTGAGAAAGATTAAATTCAAAAAAAATCAAATATTAAAAAATATTAAAAATGAATAAATAATACTTAAAAGTGATTATATAAAAATAAATAAATTAAATTTATAAAATAAAAACAAAATATATTAAATTAATCTGTTGATAATGAAATTCTAAAATTAATACTAATATTTTATTAAATTATCTAAATATTAGATGTTTGTGATTTTTTTTATGATTTCATTAATTGGACAAATATTTGTGTGCTTTCATTTTATAAAAAAATTCATTAATTATGTATAAATATTGGAAATCAATGTTACAAAAATTTAAATTTAAAAATAAAACAACATTCAAATATGTGTATTAGTCGATGCTATAAGCTAGTATTTTTAATTAATAATAATTTTCTTTTATAAACCACTTATGATATGGAATAATTAATGAAAAGAGAAATATTTGGTATTATCTAAAAGAAATTTTAGGAAATATTGTATAAATTGATATATTTATATATATATATATATATTAATTTTTTTTGATATTAAATGTATCAATGAATAAATTTGTATAAAAACCATTAGAAATGAATGAGGCATTAATATGTTATTAATTATTATATTTTTATTCATTTTATATATTTATATTTAATATATATTATTTATTACTATTTATTATATATATGCATATATGAAAATTAATTTTTTAATTAATAATTATTCCATAAATAATTTTTGTAATAATTTTGTCATTTTCTTAATTTCAAATATTTTTTAATTATTACAATTAAACTATTTTTATTTATATTTTTTTGTAATATTTTTAAAATTTATTCATTTAATGTATCTCTTTTTAATATAAACTATTTATTAGTACATATAATCGATATATAAGTATATTAAATTTATACCTTTTAAGTAATAATTATTTAATTATTAAAATGTCAAATATTTTTCTTAATTTTGTCTTTTTTAAAAAATTTAATTTGTTAATTATTTCATTTTATACATTTTAAAAGTTTATATATTTAATATATACTATTAAATAATATTTAGAATATATATATATATATATAATTAATTCATTTTTATCTATAATTATTTAGATAATAATGTTTTTATAATATCTTGATAAATTTATTCATCTTTAATAACTATTTGTTTAATTTTTTTCATTCTATTTGGGACCTCTATAAGTGCTGAAAAAGCACTCATAAAATATAAACTTTATCTCCAATAAAAATAATTCTCTAATATATGGTAACATTTATCAGTGCCAAAATAAAGCACTGATTAAGTTCATTTTATCAACACTCTAGTAAAGCACTAGTAGTGGTTATCCTCTATCAGCACCAATGAAATCATTGATAAAGGGGACCTTTTATAAGTGTTTTTTAGCAGTAATAAAAGGTACCATTTATTAGTTATTTTTTTCTAATGCTGACAAAGGAAAGTGTTTTGAAAAGATTGTTGGTCATCGTGGGACCAAATATGAAAGATGAAAAAGAGAAGAGAAGTTAGATAGAGAATTATTGGAGGATCCTAGGTTGAGGAGGTGTGGGGAGACCTATCACACATTTCGACTTCTGTACATGAGACGAAAGTGTTTCTCAAAAAAATATGCCCCTTACCCATTCAAAAAAATCAATTAGGATATTTATGCGGTGTGAATTTTTTTTAACATTATAAAGATCAGGGTTTCTAATCATGGGGGAAACCAAATTCACGATGTTCAATGGGTCTGGCTATATCATTACATGTCTTGCACTCAATACATGCCTTGTATTTTAAATACACACCATGTATTTAATACACATTGTGTATTTGGCATGTATTAATCATCCATCCCACCCACTACTTCATTCTTAGAAGAGAACTGACTAGACAAAAAGCTTGGTCACTAGGGTATAAGCAAAAATTGGAACATAATGAGGGTTTACTGTAAATTAAAAGAATTCAAAGTTATATAAGAATTTGGGATGTTACAACCTTACCTCTTTAAAATAACTCATCCCTGAGTTTCACATTTGAGGTTGGTAAAAAATTGTTTAAGTAATGTCTTGGCCTCTGAGAGCATACATCAGAATATGTCTCCATGGTCTCCTCTTGTACATGGTTGAGCTACCATAACACCCATACCAGATGAACTGACCTACATCAGATAGCATTCATGCTTCAATCAGCAATATATATAATATGTTCCTATAAGGAAACATCTACATTAATCCTAATATCACCAGGATCAATCATATGATAAGGGTTAGAATAATAACAGCACAATTGTGATCTTAGAGGATGTCCTGTGTGGACAGGTACCTCTGAGGTGAAGCCAACTCAAAGGATACCGACCACAATCTCTCTAGGATCACAAAAGTCCCAATAAAACAAGGTAATGACTTTTCATGTTTCTCAATCTATCAATGACCCAATCAATGAGAAACTCATAGATAGACCGAATTTCCATCCTTGAACTCTTGAGGTCAATGACAACGATTGGTACAAAACTTAAGCCTTGTATTTTATGCATCCATATATCTATGAATCTTCTGTTCATTCTATAAAGTCTCTTAAATGAGTCAAGGAACCAATATTGCATCTTAAACCATCCCTATCCCGTATAGGGATGAATGACATGACCTATTGTTAATGGAATCATGTTGATCCATTTGAATAATTTCCTAAAATATGTTTTTATAATAAAATTAAGAAAGATGTATTTTCTTATCCCAAGAACCTCAAAGAAAATTCACTCAGGATTCGAGCTTGTCCAATAACCTTGAAATCATATGATGAGGTTGATCATCGGTTTGAGGGAGGTAAGATGTACAAAGAAGAACCTGTGAACCCAGTGCCCTCTGAATCCCCATCCAGAATCATGAAGTAGACTCGGCGTCTCTGTTAAATATGATAGAATGGGGAACACCATGAAAGTTTAGAATATCCAAAATATTTATACTTATGAACATATCAATATATATGGTCAATCATATACATAGAATGTGCATGAACTTATTAGTATATCATTAATCACCCACCCCACATCACTACCTCACTGGGATCTCAATAATACCATATAAAAAACCATAGTGTTGTAGTCTCATTTCCACATAGAAAAAGTCATAGGTCATAGAAGTCCAGCAGATTGCTGTTTCTCAGCCATCAACTGTGAATTGGTGGAACATCTTGTGATACGTCCTAAAATATTCTTCTTTATTGCTGACAATCAGTACTGATGACAAATGTCTTGGTACATCATGGTAATACCACCTTGAACATCCAAAATAGAGGCATGATATTTCCACATCAAATCTTCTTATATGTCTGTAGGAACCCAAAAAATATTTGAATGTGAAAAATATCATCCTCATCAATGACCAAACTAGGTGGTGGGCCCTCATCCTTGACACAATTGGTCAGGATTAGGCCTTTATGATGAGAACATTTTCTCATCCCTACCATTTTCAAAAGAGGGGATCTCACTGCTAGAGCTGCTGAAATAGGCTTCCCATGATTTTTCTGAACCTCCAACTGTATCACATAAAATATGCCCAATAATTTGAACCTAAAAATGGACTCTTGAAAGACTTGTGTCTGTTTCTTTCATATAAGGGCATTAGCTAATTCCTTTCACATTCCAAATGTATAAGAAGGTTCAATGTCAAGTGAATGTAGTTATTCATCCCACATGTGATGAATGAAATTAATGTAAATCATTTTGGATTTGTATTTGATAATTTTTTATCCATGTAAATAATCTATAGATCTCCCAGTAGGTAATTACACCAACAACATAGTGTATGAATCACATATTCTTGTTCAAGTTCATGGATATGGTAATTATACTCTGGATCTGTCATCTATTGGGACACATATAAAACAAATTGATCTCTCAGTATTAGAATTTATCCTAGGAAAATTTCTAAAGCATCATAACTTTCTGTGTAAATATTTCCAAACTCTAAAAGAATTAGGAACAACATGGAAATCTGTCTCCCATTAAACACTTCAAAAGGTATTTCACATGAATTTGATGATGATAAATTCGAGACCATTTTTAGACCATAAGTGGTGATACTAGTCAGGAAATGACGTGAATGAAAATTATATAATTACCAGCTATCGGTAGGAAACGATGCATGTTAGAAACATTATTGTGTAACCCCTAGGAAATTACAACGCTAACCATTTCCGTGATAATAGATAGTACAACCTATTAGATGATATGAAGGGAAGTGAACATTATCAATCTAGAAGTCGAATATAGTGGGGTTAACATAAAACTAATTCTCTCATAGTGTATTCATAAAAATATCAAAAAAAAATTCATGGTTGTTTTGAGTTTGAGAATACACTAAGATATTTTCCAATATAAATACCACAAATAAATCTACATACATGTGGAAAACTCAATTCATTATATCAATGATAACATCTAGTATGTTCATAAGGAATAATGACATAACCAAATACTCATAAAAGTTATATCCCCTTGGGAACACTATATGGTGTATGTATGATGGTCTAAATTCACATTATAGTATCCCAACCTCAAAATAATATTCCGGAGAATTGTCTATCCTTGGATCTGGTTAAAGAGCCTGTCTACATAGGGCATTGGATAACATCTATTAATAATAACTTGGTTTAACTGATGCTAATATAAAGAAATCATCATAGAATATGTCCCTGAAATGATCTACTAAAGGTGGGGATTATGTATTTTTCATTCCCCAATCATTCTTAAAGATACAAGCCAATTAGTTCATCACTCTACCCATCCAGCGATTCTTAGGTCCATCCCAAATAGCATTAAAAACACATTCTCCCTTATAAATAATGTTCCTTCCTATAGGTGAAATAATGGATACCCTATAATGATATAAATAAACATGGACATGGAATGGAAAAAACCAATCCATCCTAACAATGTCATTGAAACCTATCAATCTGAGGAAAAATATATTCCAGAGGAAATGATATCCATCCATATTATGAAGGAAATTCATGAACTGAAATATACTCTCTGATCAAACTCCTAATGGTGTTTTAGGAATAATCACCCCCCATATGTATTTTATATCTAGTCCTAGACTTTCTATAACATCGAAATATATAAAGCAGTACGAAGCACCAATATAATATAAAGAGGATACTAATGTATAGGCTACTAGAATAGGTCTTTGTACTATTGAATTCCCTAGACTCTTCTCTTCGAGAGTATGTTGCACTGTATAGATGTGGCCAGATCCATGTCCTTGAGATACAACCTGACTACCCTTATTGGGTCCACTCTACTAGTTCTAATCCTTTGAGGTATGAATACATCATCCACAATATCCTCCTTGGATTTATATACCTATTTTAGAGTTAATCCCTTCAAAACATGGATCTACATATCGTTTAGCTAAATACAGTGTTGGTTGATATCCATTATCAATTGGCACTGGAGGTAAAATTTGGCATAAGCGTTAAAGGTTACTCGTCCTACAAAAATCATGGAACATGATTAGGTTTCTTGTATACTAGGACTTCTTATAGACTATCCAACCACATTGGTGGCATAACATATAGATATAGATGATAATCAACTACTTCGCACTTCCCCCAAAAGAAGTCTCAAGACAACATTTCCTACCCCTTGATAAACTATTTCCCAGAACCAATGCTGAAATGCCCAGACTCACCTTCCCAGATTCCCTGAGATTTGGCTCTAAGAGGAGGGCATTGTTTTCTATCTATGAAATATTTTTTATCCAGAAAACATTTAACTAGAATCATATGGTGTATTCAAGACCATCATAAAATAATATCATTATCATTTGTTCAACACCAATTTGTGTTGGTGAAAATTAATGATGCACATTGAAGGGAGATGAATAATCCATCCCTGAACCAACACCTTGATATGGGAGCATGAAATCATTGTTGGGGTTTACACTAAATTTCATTGGGAAAAAGTATTTATAAAATAATATATAGAAATCCCCCTAGACTATACTCTGATGATGATCTTCCTGAGATAAGACATCCCACAAATGATTTGTGGAGTCATATAACATATAGGAGGAAAGCATGAAACACCACTCTGGAGGCATATCAATATTCAAGAATATGGATAACATGGACTCTATCCCTGATTTAGAAGTCTAAGGGACACAATACCCCAATAAGTTGAGAGGATGATGCTCATGGAATTCTCAAATCAACTCTTATATAGTATGGATAGGTCATAAATATCTATCTAAAATATGGATGAAACACCCATATATATCTTGAAAATGAGCATAAACACCTTGTGGAGGATCAATAAGATCTTCCTCCAGTAGATCAACCAGAGGTAATACCGGTGTCTTAGGTCCCACATCAAATGGAACTTGATCATTTCCACCCTTTTGGTGCATGAATCATGAACTTCGTGGAAGCATAGCTCTTTAGTTTCCATGCACAAATTATTTCCCTGTGGCCATCGTTAATTCCCATTAGGTTACCAAATACAGAAATTTATAACACGAAACATAAAAACTACTAAAATAAAGGGTATTATTGGATATGAATGTTTGAGGATGAACATCCATATATAATGATAGAGAAATTATTAAATAATTAAAATAAACCAAAAATAATATCAATTTTCAGAAATAAATTCAAAAAAATAGGTAATTTGATTTTTTGAAGAAGGTGGTAGAAGTAAATATAAAAGGGTTCCAGAAAATAATGAATCTTGTGGCAAGGTTTGAAAAGTTTTCAAACAATTAATTAACAATCATGAAGTTATCAAAATTGGGTCCTAATGAGATGAATGGTAATGATAAACACACTCCATTCTATGTTATCCTATTCTTATGGTATGGTACATCATATTACAATGAATTGGTAACCTAAAACCTAATTTAAACATAGAGAAGAGAAAACCCCAATCATTATAGTCTCTGTATAAACCATAGTCACACATTTAACAAATGCATTCAATCAACTCCAGAAATGATCATGCTCAATTAAAGAAAGTACCTTAACCCACTCCCAATCCTTAATCACAAGGGTCAAGCATGAAGAATTAATAAAGATATTTAAACAAAGAACATATGTGAAATTACATTATAAATTTTAATAAAAAATAAAATAAATTATACATTCAATCCATGTTCATAATGCATGCCACGATATAAATAAATCCCCCATCATGCTATCCATGGGAGGGTGATGAAAATAATTAGGAAAAATAATATAGTATGGTAGAAAAGTAGGGATCGATAGTATGTAGGCATGTGTTGGATGGAGTTCGTCGTTGGTCCTCTATCTGAGAAACACATCTAAAGCATTATCGAGTACTGATATTTTAAGGATTTTAGGAAAGTCCCTCGACCACAACATTCAATCCTACATCCACATATCTTATTGTTTTTCTTTTTCCTGAAAAAACATTTCATGAAATATTGATTTATGGAATGTAATCCACATCAATAGTGTGTTTTATATATCTACATATCTTGAAATTTTAGGATTTTTAATTGTGTAAGTGTCATGTAATAAATTTTTTAGGTGTGTAACCTCTACACGAGTTGACCCATGTTGCAACAACTCCATTTTAATCTCACATAGTGTAAATTATATATACAACATGAAAGTATCTTGATTTAGTTCTGTATCTTTTTATCTTTCTAAAAAATACAGTGTTGCACCTCTTTGATTCATTCATAGTGTGAAGTGTATTTTAGCTCAAATATTCACTTATTTTAACTCATTTTCCAATGATTCATTATTTCCTCCCAAAAAACAAAAAACGAGAAACATTTGGAAACATTAATAAATTAAATACACAAATCAATATATTAAAATACCATAAAATATATTCATTAAATAGTTCTATCAAATAAACACACTTGAATCCATTTTTTTACTCAGGGATAGTATATCAACATACTAAAAAAGACACTCAACTTACCATGCTACAAATACAATTTTTATAAAAATATTTTATTAAATCGAAAATTAAATGTTCGAGCATCACATGTAAAAAATTTATCAATGAATCACATTTCAATGAAAACTAATCAACCGTGTTTTTTTATTAATCTATTTTTAAATAATCAATCCTTTTTCAATCATCCATTATAATTTTCTATCGATTATTAATATGCATTACATTTGAAATTTACCCCACATTCAAATTTTCTTTTCATCATTAAGGTAAGAATAAATAGAGTGATTCACATACCTCAAGAACATCTCAGTTACCAAAGGTTTGCAAGGCATCTTGCTTCACCACTGTGTAATGACACAATTACAAGTAATCATTGGGGACTCAACATTTATGAAAAAATTAATCTTAGTCTTAGGGAAGGAATTTAAATTCCGTAATAAATTAATCTAATAAAGATGGTTCAAATATAAATTATATTTCATGATAATCCAAAGATAAGATCAATGAATGGAACTCTATAAAAATTTCTTATCTATCTTGATCAAAAAATCTCAATGTGGGCCCTGGATACATACAAGAATAAAAAATTAATCATCCTCTATTTCTTTATTCATCATATACATATTTTTTCTTTTTCAAAAGCTATTATTTGGGTAAATCTTACATCCACCACCTAATTAAATATTATCAAAAAAATTCCTCATTCAAGAAAATGGTGATTTTTGATCCCCCAAGACACAACACAACTTTTTCATTTTTTTCTCCATTTTATTTATTTGTTTCTTTGTAATCTATATTTTTTTAGAAAGTTAAGTTAATAATGAATTACATAGAATTATGTCATGGACTCTCCCATATCATAATAGAAAATCCCACAGTAAAATATTCCCCGTAATGTATATCTAGATACACCCTATAATGTTCCACCCCCATAATTTTACTCGTAAAAGATATGAGAATAATTTAGAGGGTGATATGAATAGATAAGATAAGATTTTAACATAACTCGTTTCCTAATAGGGATGTTAATGACTTCTATGGGCATAAAAATGGAGTAATCATATGTGGGTCTCATGATAAGGGTTAATAAAAAAGAATGCATCAATCATTTTAAAAGTAATTTTGTTCAGTCATTTATTTGATAAGATGAAAAAAGAGTTATGGAAGAAAACATTTATGAATTTCTAATGAAATATAATATAGATTATTTGAAAAATATTCGTTCAATGGATGTCTCTTGAATGGTCAAAATTATTGGGAAAGTTACTCATGGAAATTCATATGAATAATTAAATCAATGAATGGAAATATATTAAATTTAAATAATGGATAAGTCTCAGAAAAATTTCATTTACAATGACTAACATGATCCTCTAAATCATGATTTGTTAAATCAAAATCCACAAGCTTCACTATACTAATTATTTTTACAATTTTTCCCATTGAATTTTTTTTCAATGAAATATAAATTCATGGTATGTAAAATATCAAATAAAGATTATTTATCAGTGATAATTGGAGTAAAGAGTGAATCAGGTATGGGCAAGAAATTTTAGTTAAATCAATAATATGTTTTCAATATGAGGAATATAGTATAAAAAAGTATTAATGGAAATCCTTATTCCTATTCTAATTGATACAAAATTGTTTATTTTACAATCTTCTGACACTGTATTCTTGAATTTTCAATGGTTACATGAATTTTATTTTTTATTCACAATGTGAATGGTGTTCAGGAAGTGAAATGGTCTTGTACCATCTTTTTCATTCTACGTGCCACCTGCATCTTGTTTCTAATACCATTGTTGGACCTGATAAATAAATAGAATAATGTGAAAGTAAAATCCCTTACAATATTCCCAAAATTATTAATGGAATAGAAATAGAATACTAATATAAAACTAAATCCTAAAAAAGAAGTAAATATAAATTCCTATAAAGTTATAAATAATTGGGTCGGTTTCAAGTAAATGATCTTTTTTTAGGGTTATTTAGATCAATCATACCTATATTTGTCAATTGGATGGTGTTATAAAGATAATAATCTCATTTTTACCCAAATCATCCATTGAAATTCACCTAACTCAACTTGAGTTCTCCTAAATGGAATGGAAAATGATCTCAGAGGTTGTAACCAGAGTCTGAACAATATCAGTATGACTAGAATTATCTTCTCATCATTTTAGATTTGATAAAATTATTCTTTTTTAATAGCTGTACATATTTACTGAATCTCCTTAATGATCGATTTGTATTCATTATCCATATCATGAAGATATTCTATTATTACTTCTTATTTTTGGTACCAACGTAGAGTTAGAGCTGGATTCAAGTTGTTTTTATTCTTCTTATTACGAATATTTTTAGAATTTTGTTTCAGGCCCCAAGATTTCTTTAGTAAAGTTTCCCACTTCATCGACTTACGAACCATAAAAATCAAGGTCATAATGATTATAAAAAATATAATCATCGATAGTGATACACACCTATACTTCGTTATCCATGCTTCATTGATTTAGATGCTCCTTATATAGTTCTAGATCAAGGATATGGGGTGAAATTCCCTCAATACAAGGGTATAGTTGAGGAAATTCATTGGATTTACTACTCATAATTTTATCTTCATTGAGTAGATTTTCAATATCATCTTGATGGAAGGGAATCCTCTCATTATTATTGATATGTCTCTTTTTTCTTACCATCACGACAAAAAATACCATGTGTGGTAAAAATGATAAAAATAAATAAATAAAAAATATATACTAAATTCGAAAACAGAAAACATGTGAACATTTTTGGTAAAAATTATTCATCAAATAATTCCTCCAAACCAATCCCCAGAAAAGATGCTAAAAAATGATATCCCTGAGGGAATCATTAATTCCCATAGCGTTAAAAAATTTATAAATTTAAAAAATGAAATAAAAAAACCACTAAACTATCGGGTAGTATATGGTATGAATGTCTGAGGAAAAACCCACCGAGATAATGTGGGAGAAATTATTATTTAATAATATGATCCAAAAATAATTCAGATTTTAGGAAATCAAATATTGTTAGGTCAATTAGGTCTAAACCCTTAAGGGTGGGAGGTGGTGAATCAGGTTATGACAGATTAAAACCATCTCACATTGGATCTTGATTCGTTGTAAAAAAACTCAATTTTATGATTACCTTGTACTAATATATGAACATATATGAAATCATAAACAAGCCACAAAAATTTTTACTTGGTTTACCCTCTCTGGGATACATCCAATGAGCATACAACAAAGATGTTCCATTGTACCAAATACATTAAGGCTCTATAGAAATAATGAGTAAAATGTTCGGGCAAGATCTTCTATGCCCAGGATTTACTACCTTTACAAAGTTTAGGGTCTGCTAACTACATTCTCAAGTGTAACTACTTATTCCTCTTTCTCGGGATCACTACCAGTGGAAAGGGTCATTGTCATTATCTTCCTTTGCACACAGCTCTTGGAAAGGAATCCACCCACATTTTATGGAATTTTAGGTCAAATACAGTTTATGAACATTTAGGTCCCTTCATTTACATGAATTCCTGCTTCCTCAACTATTTGTAGATGCTTTGTTGAAGATTGGTTTTCACCCGAAGATGATGTCCACCTTCCAAAGTACATCTAGGTTTCATAAAATATTTTTGAAAACTGATTTGAAGCTTTCACAAGCTTCCTTTTGTGTTTATAGAACCACCTGCCTCTTCGGTGAACTACGTACTAAGAAAGGTACATGAACCGCCAGCTCCGCATACAACTGGCTCTTCTGCGAGCATCATCATTCTACAGACTGGAACTTCTTTCACTATCGCATAAGGACTCCACAAACCTCCTCACTTAACTACCCTCAATCTATGAACTCCTCTCTGTTCGCGGACAACCTCCGCTAACTGACTCATCAAACCTCCTTGCTAATCACCCTTTGTTCGCAAAATGTTCTTAGTTCACAGAATTCCTTCCCTAGCCTCCTGCGTACCGAGCCTTCTTCCTCTGCATACTGTATTCTTTATGGATTACAGTTGTCTGCAAAAACCATTGGCAGAATTTCTTCCATGCAATCCACTTTAGCTTTCTTAGAATTCTTCCTCGCAAACCTCTATCAGACATCGCCAAAATCCCAAACCAAAATTATGTTACCTATTGATAATCAGTCTCAATTGTAATTTAAGGAATTAGAGATTTTATATAGGCAAGGATACTTGCAAAATACGCTAATCTATGAATTACAAAATCGTCAATCCAGCCTTCACCACATACCAGTCCGTCTACCATCACCAGCTACATACCTTCTAGTAAACCATTTTTCATCTACAATCCACTAACATCTGTTGTTCATACACGGTTGATCTCCTCTGCCGACGTCAAGCCATCCACGTACCACACCTCCTTCCACTATGATCCATTTTCATATTCATAACCCGTAATGTAAACATGGCTCCACAATCGCCTGGCTCTCGGATATCTCCCGCTTGATCACTCCGCTAGGGTTCTTCCATCCCATTCTTCTTTCCCCCTGCCTCCTCTCCTTCCTTCCTCATGGTTCTCCTAGGGTTTTATCCTCCGGTTCTCCCTCACAGTTGGTCTGCCCTGGTATCTCTCGGGTTCTGTCCTCTTCTTCTTTGGTGATGGCATGATGGTCCTCCCCCAACTGCTTCTGCGCTCGGAACTTGCAGTCATCCGCTATCTTCCAGGTCGAATTAGGAGCGTCTGATTTAGTGATGTTTTGGGATTTTCAGTTCGGTAGTTGCGGATCTCTTAGTGTCTACTTCTAGGGTTTCACCCCCTTGTTTTCCTCTTCATTTTTGTTTTCAGTTTTTTTACAAGTTTCATTGAAGGTTTTCCCCCTGTTTTCTTCTTGTTCCTATTTTCTTTCAGGTTTAATCCATGGTTCCGTTTCCACCATCATTTCTTCTTCGACACGCTATTCAGTATTTTTTGGGAGTGCTTCACGATGGGTTTGGTCGGGTAATTTTTCTGCTGGTTATTCGCTTCTGGTGTTGGAGTCGGTGTGAAGGCTGTGGTGGAGGTTTATCAGATGAAATTTTGAGGTTTTTTGTGTCGGCGAAAATGGTGTTGACTTTATTCGGCATCGATGGTTCCCAGAGGTTCTTGCCATTGTTTCGTCCTGCTTAGGCACGTGTTCTCTCTGCTCTGGACCCAGGAGTCCACCATTCTCTCCGTGGTGGAGCTGCGTGGAGGTATTCATTGGTCTTTGGTATGTGAGTCTGAGAACAACTTTAGGAGTTTGAGGGTGATGTTGTTTCAAACATCGATGTCAAGGTTGTGTTCATCCCTGGTGATTCTGAGTGATGGGTTTCAATGATCTGGCGATGGGCGTCGGTGATGCAGTCGACGGTGTTATGCCGATGAGAGCAACTCTAACCGATGGCGCCAAAATGAAGTAAGATTTGTGGTAAAATAGTGCTAAAATAGAGAAATCATCTCTAACCTGTGTGATGGCAGTGATGGATGAGATGTTAGGCTAGAAACATGATGATGGCAGTGTGGTGTGGTTCGGGGTCTCCCGAGATGATAATCGAGGGGGGTAGCTCGTGGTTCGAAGTTGCTTTTTGCGGGTTCCTAAAATTTGGTTTTAAAATTTGAATTATGTTTTCTATTTTTTTGGACGAGTATCATGTCGAGGGGGTTAATAACTACTATTGTGATGCCCCAGGTTTTATGAACTGGTCCATGTGAACAATTTTATGCTTTTAATGATGTCTCTTGTTTTATTTGTTGTGTATTGTGTGCTGATAAAGAATTTTAAACAAAATAAAACTTGGGGAATAAGGTAAAATGGTATACATTTAAAAGATACATTTCTACAAGACCCAAATAATTGAGAATACTAGGCACAAGACCTAACACAGCCACAACAATACTACTAAGAATCACAACTTGAGTAATCAGATAGTTGTCGTTTTCTGGGTCCATCAGTGTGAAAAATATAACAGCCAGATCCACGACACACATACTCAGCACCAAAGGTACAAGGAGATCCATCCTTTCTAGTTCATGTGTTTTGACTTTGAGAAACACCCTACACCCCCCTTCTTTTATAATGGTCCTTTAAGTTATGACCGTTAAATATATATAGCCATTGGGTTTTCAAAACAACCTTTGGGTTTCTGTTGACAAAGTTTATCCTTATATGAAAACTTGTTTTTAATGCTCTTATTATGTTTCAAATATTATAATATGTCTAAAATATTTTTCACAAAAGAATCACAGTTTTAGAATAAAAAGAGTATTCTTGGAAATAAATCGTTTTGTCTCTACCAAAATCCCGATAGATACCTATATAGTTAAAAATATATTATTCTTTTTATAAAAGATATGTTTAAAGGGTATCTATAATAATTATATCTTTTGATCTCTAAAATTATGTATCCTTGAATTACCTATTTTCCTTTTAAATTTTATGAAACAGATGGCAGTTTATTATAAAGATCTCAATAATTATAATTGTTTTGTATGTAAAATATGAAAGGTATATCTTTTAAATGAACTATATATGAAATATTTTACATAATCTTGAAAAAGGGATTTAGATTTTAAGTTAAAAATATTTGTTTTTATTGTATATTATCTCATTTTGGTACATATATTTATATTACACGCTATTTTAAATTAAGTATACTTAAACTAGTTATTTTGAAAATCTAAATAAATTTTTATTAAAAATTATGTTGGGGCCCGGCCAAGCCGAGGGAATACCTTAGGAACAAGCCCTCTAGGCTGATACCAAGCCCTAGGGACCCGAGGTACCGACCATCAGGGTCCCAGTTATGTATAGTGTCAACCAGGCCCGAGCCCGAGCCGAGCATGGGTTCATCCAGTCCCACGCGGGCCCGTGTGTAAGGCCCATGTGCGTGTTGCATATGGGTGGGCCAAAGCCCGCATGAGGCCCGTGTATAAGTCCCTAGTGTGTGTGTGTGTTTGTGTTATTTCACCGTAGGTGGCGTAATTTTTATTATAAACCACACCTCAACCGCGGATCATTTTGTTGTTGGATGCGTTCCGCGCGATCGGTACCATTCGATCGAATCATGCTTCGATCTCGTCCGTCCATCCTGTTTTAACTACGCGATCTCCCCGCGTGTCTCTGTAACCGTCTGATCCCTGCCGAGATTTATTCATATCCCTATATTTCTTTAAATTGATCAACCAGTTTTCCCACGCCTCCTCTAGCCGTGCGATCTACCTTTTCTTTGATTCAGGTCGTCCGTCCCTTTTATGCGTCGACCCTTCACTGTCTTCTTCCTCGTGTCGGAGTCCCATACCAGTAGGCATGCACCAAGGATGCCTCGGCCTTCCACATTTCATTGCTCATATTGACCTACAAACAACTCCTCCTAGTTAAATATATTCTCGTCTTCCCCACGATGGCCTACTTTTGGGCCGAGTCACCAAATTACACCGAGGCCTATATAAACCCCCCTGCTTCATGAAGCCCCGAACAACTTCTTCTCCTCTGAAAATCCATTCGAACCCTCCAGCAAAGCCAATGATCTCCCTTTTGATCTGAGAATCCTATTTAATCATTATAAGGGTGATTGTATGCCTTGTTTTCATTTTTTTTGAGAAATCTACACTATATACACCCGGTACATATAGTATATATAAGTATATAAATACCTAATAAAAACCCCTTGTTTTGAAATGATTTCAAAAGGGCTTTCCATCATGTGTCCAGTAGGGACGTTTTATGTTTTTCGCTCATTATTAAATACTACTCCCCTATGTTTTAGTATATACGGTTTATATATATAGTGTTGTATAATGAAAACTATCCGGTTTTAAAATGGTTTCAGGGGGTTTTCCTAAAATTTAATACAATGGTTACAAGTGAATGGGATTATCTTGCTTTGTTTTAAAACCAACCCTTTAAAATATGGTTCATATATATGGGTTACCTATATATTATTTTATATATATGTTATATTTTCTTTTTTTGGATGGACCTATGTTGGACAGGACCTTTGGGTGTAAATTTTTGATTCATTTCATTTGGTTTTATTTCATAAAACCTATTCATATATAAATGTTCGAAATATTCAGCTTTGTGTATGAATATAAATGTATTTGTAACCCAAACTCAAACTATTTTCGGATTTCCAAAAAAAATCTAGTATGTTGTACTAGGCATTATATATTAACGAGGGTTGTTTGAAACTGTTTTACCATAAAAACCCCCTCTTTGTAAACATTATATATATATATATCTATGTACTCATATACTTGTAGACCAATACAAATAAAATTTTTGATTTTAAGGGATGTGTATCAAAATTTATGTAAATCATTATTTTATACGATTCATATTATTTTAAAGATGCTTATTTGACATCGCCCATGATGTGTTTTACGATAAAGGGTGTATTTTGGATTGATTAAAATATGTGAGAGGATTTAGGAATTTTGGGAATGTGTTATCATGTTGTGTCCATTTATTATCTTTTTAAGCAATGAACGTGCTTTGGTAAAAGTTATTAGCTAATCAAACTATGGTTTAATGACCTGTTTATCACCATAACTAATGGAAAGTGTTTTCTTTAAGCATTTAATTTCCAAGAAATAATAATTTTTAAAGTTCCATAATTTATTATATCATCCTCCTATATGCTTTAATAATTAGCTTGTGTGCAGAGAATGTTTACTAAACTATTAATTCCTTTGATTAGTGTTGACATATTACACAATGTTAACTTTCATATCATGTATTAGTAAAATGTGTCATGGTCCAATATTTATTTTAGTTATTATTGTACAGAATTCATACTGATGACATATCACTAAATGAACTAAGAAATTAGATTACCCAAAGTGGTATGGGACACCTTGGGTAATATGAAAATGAATGAGTTATTCAAGGTGGTATGGGACTTCTTGAATATACAAACCGTTTAAGTAAGCATGAATGATGTGGCTCACATTATGATAAAGACAAATTTAAGGGTGCGCCCTGATAGCACTCCAATGCATTGGGTAAATACTTAATCTCTAGAGATGACCAATTTAATGACACCTTGGGGATGGACCTTGGGAATGTTTTCAAATGACACCTTGGGGATGGACCTTGGTGATACGGAAATTATTATCTAAGATAAATGTTTATGCCACATAATTCAAGTTCTCTTCAAGATAAAATGCCTATTCTTTCACGACCAATGCCTTTATGTTTTCATGAAGTTCTTATTTCACTAATATATGTTTGGACCGTGATTTGTGTTTATCACATAGTAAAATAGTAACCAACATATGAAAATTTAAGTTGTTTCCTTTATGCGTAACTTTGATTATGCATTACCCTTAACTATTCGATTTTATGATTCAGTAATCACATGTTGTACTTGGTTACGATTACACCTTTGAGAAATGTCACATGGGTCACATATATTTCATGAAACTATTGATTGAGCATTTTGATGTTATGTGTTATAATTTTCCTTAAGAAAATGATTTTAACGGAATGATTTCACAAAGTTAAAATGTTTTTATTTTTAAAACCCCTTACTGAGTATTTCAATGCTCACCCAACGTTTTGATTTAAAATTTCCAGGTATCGTCTTTTAAAAGATGAATTGTTTCATATGTTTCTGGTTTCCCAGAACCCGAACTGCACACGATCCTCTGTATGTGGCATGATGTGTAGCTTACCAGTGCATGTTTTATTTTTTTAAGAAACACATCATGTTTAGAAGGCACCGTCTCCTGGGTTTCTGGGGTCGGGGTCTCTACAGTTGGTATCAGAGGTTCAGTTTGGATAACTATGGAAAACCAAAAAACTGAAACAAAAATATATATATATATATACTCCAGTTTTACTAAAAAATTGGTTTTCATAAAATTCATATGGATAAAGATGGTACTAACCTTTTGTCTCTCCCCACTGAGGCCCTAGACACCATTGTGTCTTTGGCTAGACTTGAGGATTTTCTAAAATTTTCCCATATCCGCATGACATGCAAACACCTTTACGACATATCCAATTCACCATGGGTGCATCAGTTACATAAGGGGGTAGGAATGGATTACCTCTTTATGATGATGACCGTGTTTCCCTCCTATGTACGTCGAGGAGGGTACTATGAGGGACTTTTCCGAATTTTCACGGAAGGTGAGGGCTTTGGCACTATGATCCTCAACCCTTTTCAAGAAGCTGCTGCTGCCAGTGAACTCCATGCGGTATATCTATGGTAAGTTTTAAACTACGGATTCTGGGGTCAGTTGTTAGACCTTGGAATGTTAGAAGTTGAGTCCACCCAACTGTCTTGCAGACAACAAGTGTATGTGGATGTCTCCCAACTTCATACCTCTCATGCTAGACTCATAAGATGTCATAGGTTCCCCATGATTTTTTCCATAAATGCTCAGCCTGTTTTTGGTTCAAGGAGTTATGGAGTTTTGTGTCTCTATGTAGAGTTTGTTTAGTCGGTTGTTAAGGGAAACTCAACTGCTAATGTTTAATAATAAACCTATGTTTATTGAAATGTTGTCTTTCCCCTTCCTTGTCTATAATTTGTATTTACCTTTGAATGGTTTTCAAGTGATTGAACTCCTGCCTTAAAACATTCAGATGGAAGGACAAACCCACCTATTATCTCTTCCCACTGAGATTCTGGAAATCATTGCAACCAAAAAGTTTGAGGACGAGTATGACCCCTTCAAAATTTGTGAAAAACGTGCAAGCAGTGGTTTGTGGTAAAAAACAGTATGGATTTTCTCTGCACTAGCCAGGGGAATGCCTCCATCTATTACCGCATTGGCTCTGTACAGCTGGTCGGACATGAATGACGAGGAAGTTACCATGTAGGGCTCTTTTTGTGTTTCACCCTAGGCCACAACTACACGACCAGAGTGAAATTTCAGGAGGTTGCATTAGTGGAAATTATTTATGCGACTTATATGCTCAAAATTCTCAACTTTATCCTATTTGACCGCATCTATGGCTTCAATGTTCTCGACCGAGACATAATTCGGAGAGTCCTTCGTACATTGGTCTGCAGGGACATTTCAGAACTTTGTACTGTTCGAGCCTCCCTCTAGAAGCCTGAATGGCCGGAACACGAGTTCAACCCCTCCTGTCCTAGGTTTATCTGGGTTAGGGAACTGGAAGAGTTCAGCATCGCTACGGGGATCCCGCTAAATTCACCTGTTGACCCTATACATTTGTGGAGGTAGTGATAATGTTGCCGGCCTTTGTAGTTTTGTGAAATAAATTGCGAGGACGAAATTTTATAAAGGGGGGATAATGTGACGCCCCAGGTTTTATGAACTGGTCTAAGTAAACAATGTTATGATTTTAATGATGTCTATTGTTTTATTTATTGTGTTTTTTGTGCTGATAAAGAATTGGAAACAAAATAAAACATGGGGAATAAGGTAAACTGGTATATATTTAAAAGTTACATTGCAACAAGACCCAACTAATTGAGAATACCATGCACAAGTCCTAACACAGCCACATCAAGACTACTAAGAATCACAACTCGAGTAATCAGATAGTTATTGTCTTCTGGGTCCATCAGTGTGAAAAATATAATAGCCAGAGCCAGGACACAGATACTGAGCACCAAAGGTATGAGGAGATCCATCCTTCCTAGTTCAAGTGTTTTGACTTTGAGAAACACCCTACACCCCCCAGATTTTATAATGGTCCTTTAAGTTATGACCGTTAAATATATATAGTCGTTTGGTTTTCAAAACATCCTTTGGGTTTCCATTGATAAAGTTTATCCTTATATGAAAACATGTTTTTAATTCTCTTATGATATTTCAAATATTATAATATATCTAAAATATTTTTCACAAAAGAATCATAGTTTTAGAATAAAAAAAGTATTCTTGGAAATAAATTGTTTTGTTTCAACCAAAATCCCGATAGATACCTATATAGTTAAAAACTTAGTATTCTTGTTATAAAAGATATTTTTAAAGGGTATTTATATTAATTATATCTTTTTATCTCTAAAATTATGTATCTTTGAATTACCTATTGGCCTTCTAAATTTTATGAAACAGATGGTAGTGTATTTTAAAGATCTTAATAATTATAATTGTTTTGTATGTAAAATATGAAAGGTATATGTTTTAAAGGAATTATATATGAAATATTTTACATAAGATAGAAAATGAAATTTATATTTTATGTTAAATCTATTTGTTTTTATAGTATATTAACTCATTTTGGTACAAATATTTATATTACACACTATTTTAAACTAAGTATACTTAAACTAGTTATTTTTGAAATCTAAATAAATTTTTATTAAAAGTTATGTTGGGGTTCTTCCAAGCCGCGGGAATCTCTTAGAGACAATCCCTCTAGGCCGAGACCGAGCCCTAGCGACCCGAGGTACCGACCATCGGGGTCCCAGTTATGTATAGTTTCAACCTGGCCCAAGCACGACCCGAGCATGGGTTCGTCCAGTCGCACGCGGGTCTGTGTGTAAGGCCCGCGGTGCACATTGCATAGGGGTGGGCCAAAGCCCGCATGTGGCGCGTGTATATTTCCCCGGTGTGTGTTTGTGTTCATGTTATTGCACCGTAGGCAGCATACTTTGTATTATAAACCGCGCCTCAACCGCGGATCATTTCTATGTGGGATGTGTTCCGCGCGATCAGGACCATTCGATCGAATCACGCTTCGATCTCGTCCGTCAAACCCGTTTTAACCACATGATATCCCCGTGTGTCTCCGTAACCGTCTGATCCCTGCCGAGATTTAATCGTAGCCCTGGATTTCTTTAAATCGATCAACCCTTTTTTCCAATGCCTCCTCTAGTCGTTTGATCTCCCTTTTCTATGATCCAGGTCGTCCATCCCTTTTATGCGTCGACCCTTCACTGTCTTCTTCCTTACACCGGGGTCCCGTACTAGTAGGCATGCACCAATGACGCCTCAACCTTCCCCATTTCACTAATCCTCTTGACCTCCGAACACCCCCTCTTAGTTCATTTTATTCCCTTCTTCCCCACGATGGCCTACTCTTGGGTCGAGTCACCAAAGTACACTGAGGCCTATATAAACCCCCATGCTTCACGAAGCCCCGGACAGCTTCTTCTCCTCCGGAAATCCTTTCGAACCCTCTACCAAAGCCAATGAGCTCCCTTTTGGTCCGAGCATCCTCCATAATCACTGTAAGGGTGATTGCATGCCTTGTTTTCATTTTTTTGAGAAACCGACACTATATACATCCGGAACATACAGTATATATATGTATATAAATACCTAATATAAACCCCTCGGTTTGTAATGTTTTCAAAATGGCTTGCCATCGTGTTTTCAGTAGGAATGTTTTATGTTTTTCCCTCGTTATGAAATACTACTCCCAAATGTTTTAGTATATACGGTATATATATATATATAATTATGTATAATGAAAACCATCCTGTTTTAAAATGGTTCCAGGGGGTTTTCCTAAAATTTAATACAAAGGTTACATGTTAAAGGGGTTATCTTTCTTTGTTTTAAAACCAACCCTTTAAAATGTGGATCATATATACGGGTTACCTATATATTTTTTTATATTTAGGTTATATTTTCTTTTTTTTTGGATGGACCTATGTTGGAAAGGACCTTTGGGTGTAAATTTTTGATTCATTTCATTCGGTTTTATTTCATAAAACCTATTCATATATAAATGTTAGAAATATGCAGCTTTGTGTATGAATATAAATTTATTTATAACCCAAGCTCAAGCTATTTTCGGATTTCCAAAAAAAATCTAGTATGTTATACTAGGCATTATATATTAATGAGGGTTGTTTGAAACTGTTTTACCATTAAACCCCCTCTTTGTACATATTTTATATATATATCTATGTACTCATATACTTGTAGACCAATAAAAATCAAATATTTGATTTTAAGGGATAGGTATCAAACTTTAAGTAAATTGTTATTTTTTTCGATTCATATTTTATTAGAGAATCTTATTTGACATCTCCCATGATGTGTTTTATGATAACAGGTGTATTTTGTCTTGGTTAAAATATGTGAGATGATTTAGGAATTTTGGGAATGTGTTATCATATTGTATCCATTTATTATCTTTTTATGCGATGAACATGCTTTGGTAAAAGTTATTAGTTAATCAAGCTATGGTTTAATGACCTGTTTATCACCATAACTAATGGAAACTGTTTTCTTTAAGCATTTAATTTCCATGAAATAATAATTTTTAAAGATCCATAATTTATTATATCATCCTTGTATATGCTTTAATAATTAGCTTGTGTGCAGATAATGTTTACTAAACTATTAATTACTTTGATTAGTATTGACATATTACACAATGTTAACTGTCATATCATGTATTAGTAAAATGTGTAATCGTTTACTATTTATTTTAGTTATTATTGTACATAATGAATACTAATGACATATCAGTAAATGAACTATGAAATTAGATTACCCAATGTGGTATGGGACACCTTGGGTAATATGAAAATGAATGAGTTATTCAAGGTGGTATGGGACATCTTGAATATACAAATCGTTTATGTAAAGAATGAACGATGTGTCTCACATGATTATAAAGGAAAATTTAAGGGTGCGCCCTGATAGTTCTCCAATGCAATGGGTAAAGACTTAATCTCTAGAGATGACCAATTTAATGACACCTTGGGGATGGACCTTGGTAATGTTTTCAAATGACACCTTGGGGATGGACCTTGGTGATACAGAAATGATTGTCTATGTTAAATGTTGATGCCACATAATTCAAGTTCTCTTCAAGATAAAATTCCTATTCTTTCACGACCAATGCCTTTATGTTTTCATGAAGTTCTTATTTCACTAATATAAGTTTGGAGCATTATTTGTGTTTATCACTTAGTAAAATATTAACCATCATATAAAATTTAATTTGTTTCCTTTGTGAGCAACTCTGATTATGCATTACCCTTAATTGTTCGAATTTATGATTAAGTAATTACATGTTGTACTTGGTTAGAATTACTCCTTCGAGAAATGTCACATGGGTCTCATATATTTCTTGAAACTATTGATTGAGAATTTTGATGTTATGTGTTATAGTTTTCCAGAAGAAATTAATTTTAAACGAATGATTTCAAAAACTTACACAGTTTTTATTTTTAAAACCCCTTACTGAGTACTTAAATGCTCACCCTATGTTTTGATTTAAAATTTTCAGGTATCGGATTTTAAAAGATGAATCATTTCAGAAGTTTTCGGTTTCCCAGAACCCTAACCGCACACGATCCTATGTATGGGGATTGATGTGTAGCTTACCAGTGCATGTTTTATTTTTTTTAAGAAATACATCATGTTCAAAAGGCACCAGCTCTTGGGTTTCTGGGGTCAGGGTCTCTAAAACTGGGCTTTCTATGTATGGTTTCCACTCTTCAAAAAGTGGATTTCAATAAAATAAAAAATATATTGTGGAGTAACCCGCATTGGAATACCGTCCCCTCTACTCCACATACTATTTTCAGAACATGGTACGTAGTCCATGAATTATGGTACTCGGTTCTCATCCTTTTCCAATTTCATTAGTGTTCTTCAAATAGTTCACTCCTATGAAGAAATCATTACATTAACAATATCAAACTCTCTATTTTGAGCCCCAAAAATTTGTCAACCACTAGGAAACTGCACCACCTTAAAAACATGTCTTCGGAAAACACCAAACATTCTCATTTGTAGTTATCTGAATTTTTCAACATATAAAACGACACCCAAAACATACCAAGAGGAAATAATGTGGTATTTTTCCCAAAAACTATAAAAAATAGATATTTTTACTTGGTGCAGAAGGTGGGAGAAGAAAATATAAAATGTTTTTAGGAGGAAGTGAATCCATATTCAAGGTTTGACAAGGTACAAAGAAATACTAACAATCATGATGTTGTCAGAATTTGGTCCTAGAGAACCCAATATTCTTGATAAACACAATATATCACAAGTTCCCATTTTTATCATGGTTTAGTACTTTATATTAAAAAGAATGGGTTACCCAATAAATAATTTTAAAATAGTTAAAACATTAATCAAATTCATTCAATTAACTATGAATGTGATTATAGTCAATGAAAAATGGAAATTAAACCCATTCCCCAACCCCACACAATGGCCATGGAAGAAGAATTTGGAAAGTGATTTAAATGAAGAAAATATTTGAAATCCCAACAAAAATTGTAATCTAAAATAAAATACCTTATATATTTAATCACCTTGAATCATAAAAACAATGACACAAATAAATCAACCCCTCATGCTAGCCAAGATTGGGTGTAGCAAATTATAAGGAAAATACCAATAAAAATTTAATAAATCAGGGCTCCACATTAGGTGGTTACATCCCAGTAGGCACCCATTGCTAGTCTTCTTTCTGAGATACCCCTCCAAGGTGCAGCCAAGGGGTGATTCTATAAGGCTTTTTGGTAAAACCCCCTAGCACTACATTCAACCTCGTATCCACATGCCTTATTTTGTTTTCTATTTCTTGAAAAATATATGACATGTAATATAGATTCACGATGTGTAATACATGTCACTTTTGGGTTTTATATACCTCTCTATCTTGAAAATTCATGAAATAAATGATTTTTAGTTTTCCTGCACATGTTTTCCTACTACCTTTCATCCTAAAATATATGTTTTTGTGCCACTTAAATTCACTCATTGCACGAAGAGTATTTTAGCTCAAATATTCTTCTCCTTTTTATCATTTTCCAATGATTAATTATTTACTTCCATAAAACATAAAACTAATAAAAATGAGCAACACTTGGAAACATTAATAAATTAAATAGACCAATAAATACATTAAAACACCATAAAATATCTTCATCATTTACAGATATCAACACAACTCAATTAATATTTAACAATAGATATGAAACCATACCACAAGTAAGGACTGGTACAAAACCATACTATAAATAGGTCACAAATTATTTCCTACTCATAAAGCACCGTCTAGGTGATTTGAAAGTTCATATAAGTCAAAGAGAGACACTAACTACTTCCCACTTCAATGGTCGTGTCAGGGTTGCAGTCTCATATTCCATAGAAGACGTTCTAGTAAATATAGTGTCAAATACAAGGTATAGAGGAAAACACTATTTTCTTTGAAATTGACATCCACTTTTATCAATAACTATTTCATTTCAAATCATAAATTTATTTATGTTTATACTTATTTACATGTATAAATACATCACATTCTAGATAGATGTTTCAACATTCCCAATTTATTAAATTCCACATTATTTATAAATTTCTATTAGTAAATCATTTAACGTTGACCTGACCATTACACTCAGTATAATGATATAAAAGGTCCTAAATAATGATTTCATTGAATGAATTGTTGTTCACAATTTATATAAGTACATTATTCATAAATTTCAATTATAATTCATGAAAATCAAATCATCTGATTTCCAACATAAAGAAAAGTGGTTCTTGGAAAAAATGTGGCATATTTTGTTAATTAAGGTGACATTCCCCATCTAAATGTGAAATTGCATTTATATTGAATCATAAACATTAATTAATCCAATTATATTATCCCAATAAGATATTTTATCATATTTCTATATATAATAATCAATGCAGTCATAATAATGATAAGAAATAAAAGAAATGCATACTTTAATATAAATATGGAATAATATATTGCATAATTTTTAAATCCTCACGTGCCTAATATAATTCATGTGATAATAAATCCTTTCCTTAAAATGATAACAAAAAAATTAAACCCATAATAAAAATTTCGACAATAATATTTTTACAAAACATGTTCATTATCCAACGGTGAAATTAGTACAACTATAATAGGAACAAAACTATTACAAAAACAACCCATCCATGGAAATTTTTGTTTCCCCTATACATGGGTTAGTGAGTCTAAGCTATATCCCCATGTCCAAAGTATGATACACCCTATTATACTACCTAATATGAAAATTATAAGACAAAAGGGAAAAGAACCTATGATGCCACTTTGTTTCCTCCCACATCTGAATCCACTAAGTTGTGCCCCATGACTGTTGGCCCCAATACCTCAAGTGCACCTCCCCACATATCGGAGGCTATAGACTAGTAATAATGGATTATGGTGTGTCTATTGGGAGACTATTACCTCTTTATCAGAGTTATAAAATGATGTCTAAAATAGTGGTAAGCTGTATGAAATGTGATAGACATTGAGTAGTGGAAAAATAACAAATATTCAAAAATGACCAGAAAGTGATTCTAAATCAATTTCATATAAAAAAATTATGGTCATGCAAGGATGTTGTATAAATGATAATTACACTAGATAAATATGTGCATTGATATAGAATATTCTTTAAAATGAAAAACACACCAAAATATTCCTCTAGTATTATCAATACTATATGTTTAGTCATATTCCCCCATAATCCATCCTTGTGCCAAGTAATAAATACAGAAATATTGATTCTTATCCCTATCTATAATTTTTAACGTGAAGTCTATTCGGGAAACATAGAAGGCTCCAATAGAGAGTGAGATAAACATAGTAGGTCACTACCATTGTTGTCTAGACAAATCTTGTCCGGATATATAAAATGAGTAGTGTGTGGGTTTATAACAAATATAAGGAAAAAAGTAAATAAATAAATATAAAGGGGTTCCTCATGGGATATCTGATAGAAAATACCATCTTTAGCCAAAAACTGATATCACTAAACCAAGTACAACCTACACAAATATGATATGGTTTAATAATTGTTCATTATAAATCATGAATCAAGAGGGAAAAACCCAAACCGTGTTATTTGGAATATTGAACCGGTACTTTATAATATAGTTATACATTTTTTATTTTCATATAAAATCAATAAATTAAATTTAATAAATCAAATCTGGAATTTTTCCAAGGAAATTCATAAAATGTAATCCCATATTTTCCTCAGGGAGTAGTAATAAAAACCAATTATTATAAGAGTTCATCAAAGGTGATCCCTAAATGGAATGCGGAATATCACTCTCTATGTTGTGTAAGTGTGATCCTATGAGTAGATTCAAGATATCTCACACAGAAGACTGAGTATCCCAAGTGGAATGGTATAACCATAATGACACCTAGGCATTCCAAGGTATCTTCCCTGTGGAACCAATATCACTCATGTGCAGGCAAGTAGTTTTCTCGATGAGCCCACCCAAGAAATTTTACAAATAAATCAAGTATATCTCTCACTATATTCACAATCTATAACAGGTCTTCATTATAAATTTTGTTGACCCTAAACAATTAAAGCTTAATTCGGTACACTTGTATTGCCCTCGGCTTGGTATTATGTTATAATTTAGATTTAAAGAACTCATTCCATTTTAACAATACACTATTACCATAACACTATAATAATGAAGGTAAATTCATTTAATTATAAAAAAGAAATATATGGTATAAATCAAAAGGTCATAACACACATTGATTGATTTTAGTGAGTTAATTTATGATTACAAATGAATTTATTGCAAGGGAAAACACACACCTCAATTGGTGGTTTAATTCCATTTTAATCTTGAGGGATTCAATACATTATAGAAGTGCACAACCATAGGGGATGTTCATGATGAGATTCTCTACCAACTATGTTTATTTTTTTATAACTAGGACTATATTAATTATTTAAGGACATTTAATTTTATTTAATACATTTATGTGAGGAGAGACAATAGGAGAGTGAAAATAAGAATAACATCACATGATAACATTAAATGAAATATTTTAGAAAAATAAGTAGACTACCTACCTTAAGCATACAATACTCTCCTTGTCCAGTATCTGCCCTTGAATTAGGGTTGAACTAGAGAAATATGCAGGAAAAAAACAACGATAATTTAAACTCACACCAAAATTTAAAAAGTAGGAACTTTTAACCAAGGATGGAATGAAAAGGAATGAAGTCTTACTATTTCAAATTCATCTTGACCGATGGAGATGAGAACCTCACTTGGATAGAGAGGTACCAGAGGAACCTTGGTTGAGGAGAAGGGGAATCAATTTCACATGTGTGACCGTCTATGTGGGAGATGAAACAGGTTCTCAAAAAAATAATTGTGTTCAACGAAAAACAATCCAATATATTTACATGTTGTGTAAACAATATATGCTATAAAAATATCAGTCTTTTTCATCCTAGGGAAAATCTAATTAATGATGTGAATGGGGTATGACCAAATGATTTCATATCATGTTTTCATCACACACCATTTATTTTAAATACACATCATTTATTTAATACACATTTATTTATCCTTAATCCGTCCTCTATCCCACCTTCGGCATCCTTATTATAAGTGAGCCAGTCAGTCTGAAGGCCCAACCACCTATATATAATTGAAAATAGGAACATAATGAAGGTTTATGAAATATTAAAATTATATTTACCTATCAAAAAATACAGGATGTTAAACAAAATGTATCATGTTGATTTAAAGTTGATCTCAAAACAAAATAAATATGACTTAATTAGACATAATATAATAAATTTCATTTGAATCATCATTAAACATGATTTTTCTATATGTGATTTTTTGGACATAAGAACACATTTTTTGAAGAACTCTTTTACATTGGGTTTTAAGAATTTATATAAAAATAATATTAAAAAATTATAGAAATTTAAAATTGAAAATTATATTTAAAATTTTTAATTAGTGGGTATTTTTTTAAAATATGTCACTTTTTTTAGGAAATAGGATTAGTAATTTTTTGTAAAATTTATGACCTTAGTAAAAGGTAAATCAGGTTATCCTTGGTTAATACTATGTGATAAGAATAAATATTTCATCATAATTCTTATCAGATGAAGGTAATTCTACCGTTATGACCTTTTTAATGAAAATTGTACTTTTTAATGGACACTTTTCCAATAAAATGACATATATAATATTTAAATCAAATAAAGTTATAAAATGCCAATATCTTAGTTTAAAATATCTATTATATACCCACATAAGGAAAAAAGATAGTTCTAAAATAATATATATGTATACTTTGATATAATAGAAATTATATTTATGACATAAATTTATTCTTACTTTTTAGTAATTATATATTTACCCTTAATTCATGCACAATTCTATTAATATATTTATTCAACTAATAAAAACAAATAAATTATTGTTTAAAATATTAAGAGGGATATAATTTAAATGAGTTTACATTTACTGTGAATTTTATATCTCTATATAAGATTTTCTGAAGCTGATAATGTATTATATTCCAAATTCCCTTTTTTGTCGATGTATTTGTAGCCTAATTAAATTAATTTTGTTAGAAATTACATTAACGATATATTATAATAAATAATATTTTCATAAATGCTTTAAATTCCATGTAATATTATATTTTTCCATGTTAATGTGATGTGTTTGTAAACATAAATAATGTTACATTTATGGGTTGTTTTCCATTTTATAGATACATTATTAAACCATAAAGTGTAGACCAATTTAATATCACTGTAATTATCATAAACATTAATGTGGTGGTTAACAATTAAATATTAGAGTGAAAAATATACAAAACAATTCAAAATTTTATTTGATGAGGGGATGTTATTTTTCATCATATTACCTTATTATTACAAAAATTTGGATCTATTTCAACTGAAAAAGTAATTTATATTAATTTAATACTTTAATAAATTCAATGAATTCCCTCCCATCACTTATAAATTAAAACACCTTCTAAAAATTCTTCACACCACCTTTATAAATCTATTTCAACCAAACCATACCCATTTCTATTTTCAGAAAACCTCATATCCATAATATAGTTTCTATTAATAAAAAATCACCTATCCTGTGTAGCATAATAAGTGATCTAAAGAAATTATTTTAAATAAGAGGTAATCATATTTACTGTGTCCTTCAAGTTTATTTCATCATATACTTAATCATAATGTTTTTACCCATTATATTATAATAAATATATCCTAATAAATATTATATAATGTTATTATGATTTTTGTAGAACCATATTATGTCTATTTTCAAACTTATGAAAAGAAAAATATCCCTTGTGCATATTTGTGACCTATCATCTCCACATAGTTGTTTAATTCATTATTCATAATCAATTTGTTTGGATGGTTATAAAGATGAATCTAATGAGTGTATATGATACTAATTAAATAAATATTATTTTCTATTGAAAATATCCTTTATAAATTTTTCCTTTCAAATCCATTGGATAACGATAACATCGCTCGTGAAGTGGTTTAGACTACCACCTCCTTGAGGTGATGTGATATATTTTTCATTTCCATGTTATAGATATGTTAATACAAAAAGATATAGTAAAAATATATGATATATATATTATGAAAACTGTTCTCTTTATTACAAAATTAAACATGATTTATTATGTAAAACCTTCACTCGGTACAACATTGAAGATAAAGTGGTCTAGTGTCTCTGGGGATTAGGAACATTACATTGAAACATAAAATATAAAACACACATCTTTATTGAAAAATTCGATTACATGACCACTACATTCTCTCGTACTTAGCATTTTATGGGATAACCTGGGGACATGCATAAGAAAAGGGTGAGCTATAAAGACCAGTAAGGGAATAAACATTGAATAACATGAGAAATACAATACATGTTATAAAATATGCATATCAATGGATCACAAGAGAAAAATGAAAATAATGTTATGATAAAGCATGATAATCATAACATGGAGATGGGGTAATGACATTAAACATGGAATTAGCATGAGCCGTGACTCATTGCACCTGGAGCATAAGTAAACCCTCATTGAACATGAAGCATGAGTAAAACCTCATTGCACTTGAATTAGCATGAGTAAATACCAATTTCACATGACATATCATTATTTTATACTTTATTCAATGCATTGGAAAAAAATTATGGAACATCCTTCTTAATCATTTCATTTAATGCATAAGTGTGCTACATGGATCATAAAACATGGATTCATTAAACATCATATTTTATTATTTGATAAAGGAGTGTGGAATTCATACATGAAACTATTTAAACAATAGGTAAATGTGCATAAGGTTGAATAACCATGACAATGAAATGGGAATGGTATGCACTACACAATGACTTTGGCTTAGAAATTCACAACGCAATTTCAGCAGTGTAACGACATAACATAAGAACTCATAAAAATGGATGATGAGAGAGATAGGGGTTTATCATCATATTTAAATGAAATGGAAACATTGGAGGTCATATAGATACATTTCCCAACAATTATAATCTAATTTAAATTCATGACACAAAATAATTACTTTAATATAAATTAGGAGAGAGAAATTCCATATGGAATTTCGGCATGGTAATGGGTATAAATTTAAGGCAATGATGAGAGATAAATGAGAATATCATCATTCAAAGACAAAGATGATTGTATTGGGGAGGTGAAAAATCATACCCCAACATTTATAATTGATAATAAAAGTGCATAACAATAATAAGAAACATGTATAAAAAGAGAAAGGAAGGAATCCCTTATGGAAATTTGGCATAGGAACAGCTTAGGTAAGGGTCAAAATGAGGAAGGAAAAATAATTCGTCATTAAAATGATATCACATGGATAATAATATATTGATTATAAAAGAATGAAATTATAACCATTTGAAATAAAAATAACTACTCTCAAAATAGATGATGTAATTTGAAAGGAGTGGAAAGTGAGGATCCCTTAAAAACATTCAGCATAGAAATGGATTAGGTAAGGGTGAAAACGAGGAAGTAAAAATAATTCCTCATTAAAATAACATCATATGTAAAGTAATATAATGATTATAAAATAAAGAAATTATAACCATTCTAAATTATATGAACTAATTTCAAATTATATGCTTGAATTTGAATGGGGAGGAAGGTGAGGATCCCTTACAGAAATTCAGCATAGCAACGACTTAAGTAAGGGTCATTACAATCTTCCCCCATTAAGACATTTGACCCTCAAAATTTTCTTTTCCCAATCTAAAAAAGATGTCTGTAACTCTGCTTCATTACTTCCTCCGATTTCTATGTCGCTTCTTCAAACATTTGGTTTCACTCAAACATTTTGATGAGGGGAATTGTCTTATTTTGTAGAAACTTTTCTCTACAATCTAAGATATTCAATGGTTTCTGATTGTAAGAAAGATCATCCAATAACTGTACTACCTCTAATGAGAGTACATTTTAAGGGTCTGTAATGTAATTATTTAAGAGGGATTATTGAAGGACACTATGTACTTTGGCCATGGTAGGTGGAAGTGCTAGTTAATAGGCCACAACCCCGACACGATCAAGAATCTCAAAGGTGCCGATGAACATGGGAATTAACATCCCTTTTTTCTGAAACCTCATGACCTTCTTCCATGGAGATCTGCAGAGAAATACCATGTCACCAACTTTGATCTCAAGTTATCAATGATGGGTATCTGCAAACTCATCTGTCAAATTTGGGACCTCTTGATATGCTGCTAAATGGTTTTCACCTTCTCCACCATTTCATCAACCATTTCAGGTCCTAGTATCTTACGCTCGTCGACTTCAACCCAACATGACGGTGTTCTGCACCTTTTCCCATAAAGGGCTTCACACCATGCCATTCAGATGCTCGAGTGGAAACTGTTATTCTAGGAGAATTCAACCAGTGGAATATATTGGTCCCATCCCACTTTGAAGTCCATATAAAATTATCATAACATATCATCTAGTGTCTGAATAGTTCGCTTAGAATGACAATCATTTTGAAAATAATATGTCATACTAAAGATCAGTATAGTGTTTAGAGCATGTTGGAGACTTTTCCTGATCCTCAACGTGAATCTCGGATCACGATTAGATTGAATAGAATGTGGTAATCGATTCAGACTTACCACTTCATTGATGTAAATCCGTTCATGTTGATCCAAAAAAAAGTCTCCTCAAATCAAAATAAAGGGAGATATCTTTATAAGACGACCCACAATGACCCATATATCATTATTTTCACTAGATGTACTTGGAATTCTAGTGACAATGTAAATGGTAATGTTTTCCCAAATCCATGTTGGTATGGGTAGTGGTTACATTATCCACTTAGACTTTTGCCTTTCAGCCTTCGCTTGCTAACATACCAAGAACTTCGATGTATATTCAGAAATCCCCCTCTTCATGTTGTACCACCAAAAGATTTATCATAGATCCCCATACATCTTTGTGGTCTACGGGTGAATAGAGAAATTTGAGCTATGTGCATCATTTAGAAGCTCCTTCTTTATCTCTAGATCAGATGATACACATAATCATGACCCAAATCTCACAATTACTTCCTTGCCAACCAAGAACTCAAAGGATTTCCCATCTCTGATTTCTTCCACCATTTTCATAATTTCAACATCCTTTCATTGAGGATCCTTTATCTTTTCCAAAAGAGATGGTTGAAAAATCATTTGTGAATGGATTATGATGTTCCCTTATTTATGATTCCACTGTCCATCTTCATCAAATATATGAAGAATGGATCCTTCCCAAATTTCTTCAATGATAGAATATCTTGGTCCTTTCTACTTTTAGAATTCGCAACCTTGTTCGCTCACCCATGGTGGTAATGGATTGAGCAGTCATTGACTTTGATAAGCTCTATCTGTCTTTGTTGGTGCATGTTAAACTCTTTCTGTGTGAATATATACTTGAGAATTGTTTGGTAACTATATATCTCAAACTTATCCCCATAGAGATGATGCCTCCATATTTTCAACAAAAATTTTACATCTCCCAACTCAAGATCATGCATGGGATAGTTTTTCTAATGAACCTTCAATTTCCATAATGCATAAGAAATTACATTGTCATTTTTCATCAACACACAGCCCATGCCCTTCTTTTACGAATCACATAATACCACAAAAAGTCCCCCACCTATGGGTAATGTGAGCATGAGCGCAGTGATAAGCCTCTTTTTCAACTCCTTAAAGCTCTCTTCACATTTATCACTCCATGCGAACATTACTCCCTTCATAGTTATCTTGGTAAGATGGTTGGAAAATCCTGAGAATTTTCTCACATATCGTCAATAATATCTAGCTAACCCCAAGAAGATATGGATATCCATTACTAATGTTGGCCTCATACACACTTCAATTGTTTCTGTCTTGGAGGGATCCACAGATATCCCATTTCATGTGATTATATGACCCACAAATGATACTTTCTTCAACCTTAACTGACACATGTTGTACTTTCCATAGAGCTCCACCTTTCACAAGTTCTCTAGTATAATTCATAGATGCTTCTCATCCTCCTTCTTAGTTTTTTATTACTTTGGAATATAATCTATAAATACTACCACAAATTTGTTAAGGTAATCTCTAAAGACTCTATTTATCATATCTATGGAGATTACTGGAGCATTGGTGAGTCTGCAAGGCATTACTATGAATTCATAGTTCCAGTATCTTGTACGAAAAGTAGTCTCGGGGATATCTTACTTTTTTCAACCTTCCATGATAATATCCTAACCGCAAATCTATTGTGGACAAGTATTGTACTCCATGCAGCTGATTGAACAAGTCATCAATTCGGGGAAGAGCATACTGGTTATTTATCATGATTTTGTTGATCTCATCATAATCAATGAAAAGGCGCATTGACACATCCATATTCTTGATGAAGTGGACTGTTGCACCCCATGGTGAAGCACTTCGGCATATAAGCCCTTTATCCAGATTCTCCAGTAGTTGTTTCTACAGCTCCTCATTCTTTACAACAACCATTATATAATGATTCTTGGATATTGGAAATGCCCAAGGTATAGAGTTAATGGATAATTCCATATCCCTTATAGGAGGGAGACTAGGCAATTCCTCATGAAACACTTTAGTGAATTTCCATACAATAGGCATGTTTTAATGAATGGTTACTTCATTGGACTCAATAATCCTAACTAGATACACATTCTCATAGGGCAATGATATCCATGCTAGAGATGATGGGACTAAATAGGATTCATCCTCTTCTTTACACTTGTATAGAATCGGGGATTGATTCTCCAAATAGAGAGTGATTTTCCTATCACAAAAATTTATGTTGGATATATATAGGAAATTTCAATCCATACCGTGAATTGCATAAAATTTCACCAAAGGATGTATGATGTGGTTCATCGGAAAGTTTAATAAAAAAAATTATAATAGGGGAAGATTTATATTCAATGGACGCAATGATTTACTCATTTTATAAACTCACCAACATTATTACTTCCATTATTTGTGGTGGTGTTGTGAAGGTTCTACTAAACCTTTGGGATATAAAAGAATGTGTAGAACCAGAATAAAAAATATTTTTTCTATTCTTGAATGAATTACTAGAATACCTATCACAAATTTATTTTCAGGGTTCACATCGGTGGTACTGATAGAAAAATATCTTCGTTGCTTCCTTGGAGTTTTTTGGTTTCCTTTGAATACCCTTGTCCTAGGGAACTGATTATCAAGGTTCCCTTGTTCTATGTAGTTTATGCAATGTACACCATTTGAGGATCAAACAGAGTGTTCCTCTCCTCTGTCACAACTGTATTTTTTTCTTGTCAACAGATAATAGCTAGGTGCCCTTCTCTTCAGCACCTAAATAATTTTCCCATCCCCTTCCAGAAATTTATGGGGTGCTTATTTCCACACATTTGGCAAGTGAGGTGTTGGATTTTCATAGAACCATTGGATTTATCCATCAGACTCCTAGAATTAAAATCCACCATTTGATTCATATCCTCCCGATACCCCTTAGATTCACTAATCTCCATTTTTACTTTGAGGATATAACTTATAATTTCCTTATAGATCTCAAAGTCACATATCACTAGGGTTTTCCGTAGGCTAGGTTTTATCCCACCAAAGAAGCAGTCAACCTTGAATTCTGGGGTAATGAAAATGCAGAAAGAATATCGTGAAAGCCTTGTGAAGTTATCCTCATACTATCCAACAGATTAATCATCTGTTTACTTGAGGTCAAGGAAGTCCCTTTTCATCTTATGAAGGGGGGTGCGTAAAAAATATTTACAAAAAAACATCTTCCGGAAATCCTTCCATTCCAATTCCTTTATCTCCTCCTCATGATTCATATTTTTTATTAATGTCTACCATTGATCAGCTTTTCCCTCCATACGATAATCATCCAGGAGGACATTCTCTTGTTGAGAACATTGATGTATGGAGAAGATATTTTCAATGGAATTAACCCATTGTTCAGAGATTGAGGGATTGGATGATCCATTAAAAGTAGGAGGGCTTTGTCTCATTATGATTTCTATAGAGATATGTTATTTCTTGGGGGGGTTGAACATTCCTCTTGGGAAATGTTTTTATTCAAATTATGATTTAAATGAGAGAGTATTGTGACAATGTTCACAATTCCTACTCCCATCAGATTGGGGATCACATTAGAACAGTCATCGCATTGATCATCACATTAGTTGTTAGACCGAGTCCACCAATTATGAACCATTGGCTAGAATAAAAGGAATTTTAAGGGTAACACATAAAGGGTAATCCAAATACAAAAATGGATGAATTATAAGTTACATTTATTTCTTTAACTTATGAATCTATATGCTTCAATATATTTTTTCCATGATCTACTTTCGAACATTTATTCTTTCAGGAATTTTTTTAAATTCCCTTGATAATGGTTCATACTAATCTTGTTAATATACCAATGCATATCCCCTACGAGTGTCATAAACAAGAGTGCAGTAAGGCTCGTTGTTGTGTACAAGGTTAGGCAGGGTCAATCCTGAGACTCCTTGTTTGAGTTTTCACTCCTAGGTACATATGTGCCTGAGTTGCCTCAACTTTCTCGTATCCAAACAAGGATGCATTTATTTGATAAACCACTTAATCAATACTCATCAAAATCGAGGGATGTTTTTTATACTTATTAAAGTCTCTAGGACTATCCTAGTGTTTTCTAATCCTAATCCCAATAAAAATTAATCATATCATCTGATACCATATATGACAACCCGGGACATTATTACACACTTAAACCAAGTTTATTACATAAAAAATGCACTTGGTACAACATAGAAGATCTAGAGGTCTAGTGTCTATGGAGATTAGGAACATTTCATAGAGACGTAGAACAGAATTCACATATATTTGTTGAAAACATCCTTTACTTGACCACTACATTCCCTTGTATATAGCACTGCATGGATTCTCAAAGAAAATGCATAAGAAAAGGGTGAGCTATAAAGCCCAGTAAGGGAATACAACTGGAATATCATGATAAATACAATACCTGTTATACAATAGGCATATCAATGGAGCACAAGATAAACATGAACATAAAGGCACAATAAAGCGTGATAATCATACCATTGAGATGTGCCAACAACACTTAACATGGAATTAGCATGAGCCAAGTCTCATTACAGATAGAGCATGAGTAAATTCTCATTACACATGAAGCATGAGTAATACCTCATTTCACTTGAATTAGCATGAGTCAATACCCACTGTACATGACATATCATGATAGTATACTTTAGCCAATGTATTCGAGCATTATTAGGGAGAAGCCTTCTTAACCATTTCACTTCTTACATAAGTGTGCCACATGACTTTGTCTTGGAATTCATACATAAATCCCCTTAAATAATAATTAAATGTGAAAAATGTGAATACCCTTGATTGATAAATGGTCATTGTATTCACTACATAATATCTTTGGATTAGAAAATCGCATTGCAATTTCGGTAGTGTAACGACGTAACATAAGAACTCATAAAAATGGTTGATGAGAGAGAAAGGGGTATCTCATCATATTTACATGAAATAGACAGTAAGGGGGTCATATAGAAACATGTTCGAACAATTATAATCCACCCAATGGCCCAAAGGCCTCAAAATTGTTTTTATTATATGATAAAACCACCTTTTAAGGGATGAAGGGGTGGAAACCCAAAGACATTAGAGACATAAGATAATCCCACATGAAGGATAGAAATAGAAGGAACCAAATGAAAACACTGAACAGATCTAGCCCAGCATTTGATAATGATGAAGCTCTCCACCATTGGAAGGCTAATTGGAAAACAAGTGTCCTGTGTCAAAACATAGGCCCGATACTATGGCTTGCACCATACCCTCTCAAATAACCAAATCCAAAAAAACAATGAAAAGAAGGATTGAAAGCTCTGAAACCTCCGCTGGAGACTATCAATGATGTTGGGTCTAGATCACAATCTTCCCACCTTCAAATTCCAAACCATTCAATCAAGGCAGAACCACCATGATGCGACCCTCAAACAAGAGCCGTAAAGGACTGTCACAACCAAACAACAACAACACCCAAGAATCAACTTCACAAAGACCCAAGGCCTCCCCTTTTAAAACAATGTACAAAACCCATAGCACACAGATCCTTCCAAAAGCAGATGCCGAATAGGGATGAAGTCCTGTGAAGAAGCTGGAAGCACACAGAGGCAGCAACCACAAACACTAGAACCGACACCAGGCAGTTGTAGGAAGCCGAAGTCGAACTCAAGAACAACAAAAATGATGAAACCAGTGCCGGAAGTCACAATAAACCCAAATCTGAGAATTATGAATCTAGACCACACACAACACTCACCTGTGCTGAGCCATGGCCCCGAAGCCGAGCACTCCAAATCTGCCACCGAGCGCGCTAGATCCTCCCACAAACAGTTGATCTAGAACAATATGAAACTGGGAGGTGAAAAAGAGCCACCGCATGCTGGCACCTGACAACGTAGTTCTAATACACCCAGTGCTGATGTTAGGCACTCCAAACCTGTTGCCGAGCAATGCAGATCCAACCACGAATAAGCCAGATCCAGAAAGACCCGAAGACGAGAGGTGCAACAATGCCATCCCCGAACAAAGACAGACCACGCAGGTCCATCACCATCCAACACTGAGCTAAGGAGGTACATCAGGTACTGAGGTCGGACACACCAGCGGGGGAAGGAGGAAAAAGAGGCGGAGAAACCCTTGCGATGTGAAGGTGGAGAGGATCTGCTGCTCAACGGCCCCAAGAGTATACTCAACTGAAATTCCTCCTTGTGAATCCTCACATGACGTTAAAGATCAGGATATGTTGAGCCACCCAACAATTATAATGGAATTTTAATTCATGGTATGAAATAATTACTTGAATGTAAATGAGGTGAGAGAAGTCACATATGGAATGTCAGCATGGTAAATGGTATAAATGGAAGGAATCGATGTGAGAGAAAGGGGTCTCTCGCCATTCAAACATAAAGAGGATAGTATAGGGGAGGATAAAATCATACCTCAACCATTATAATTAAAAATAAAATAGAATAAAAATATTAATAATCTTGGATAATAAGAGAAATGAAGGAATCTTTTATGGTAATTCGGCATTGTAAAGGCTTACGTAAGGGTTAAAACGAAGAAGGAAAAGTAATTCCACATTAAAATAACATCACATGAACAGTAATATAATGATTATTAATGAATGAAATTATAACCATTTGAAATAAAAAGAACTACTTTCAAATAAGATGCTTTAATTTGAAAGGAGAGGAATGTGAGGATCCCTTTTGAAAATCCGACATAGTAACAGATTATGTAAGGGTAAAAATGATGAATGAAAATTAATTCCTTGTTAAAATAACATCAAAAGGTAAGTAATATAACAATTATAAAAGAATGAAATTATAACCATTAGAAATTAAAAGAACTACTTTCAAATAAGATACTTGAATTTGAAAGAAGAGGAAGGTGAGGACCCCTTAACGAAATTTTCCATAGTAATGGCTTAGGTACAGGTCGTTAAATTTATAATATAATAATGGTTCTATTAATGTGAATTGTAATTTACCTTTCTCTCATTTAATCCATTGAAAATTTAATATAGTGTTCATGGCAATGTATGACCTATTATTTCTATGTACAATGTAATTAATTATTCTATCAATTAATATTATTAATGATTCTAGATATGAATATAATTATTATTTATTACATATATGATTATTATAATTCTTTTTAAAATGGAACCATTCTCAATGTTCAAGGAAAAATACACCGAACCAAAACATACAAGAAAAGTAAAGTAGTTGTTATCCTAAATAGTGATCTTAAGAAATAATTTTAAGAAAACGGGTGATAAGAGATCATAAGTAAATATTATATGGTATTATTTATATCTATATGGTTTCATAATATATTTTAATAAATTATATTTATTAAAAAATATTTTCATATACATACGAAGTAAGTGGAGCCTAAGGTAAGGGTTTTGTCATGTATCTTTTACCAGGAGAGTCATATGTCATATTCACCACTTGTTTCCATTGTGTGTTGTTAATAATAAATGGATTCTATTTTATACGATGAAGTTATTTTAATTAATTTTATTCCATATTTCATTTGATGTTACACATTTTATGCGTTTTATTATTCAAAAGTTACCAATGTGGTCAAAGTTTATTTAACAATCACATCATATTCTAGATTATTTATGTTTAAGTCTCCATTGGGGGAATTATATAATATTTATATATTAAACCTGATATATTTTATTGTCCTCTATTTATAATGAACATTTCAATTAATATTACCATTTCCCCCCCTTGGAACCTAAAATGTATCATATTTTTCTTTAAATAAAAACGACATCACATTTTTCTTGGGTTGAAAATCTGTCTTCTTTCATGTACAAGTTTTATAAATAATTTCTTAAAAATGTTTTTATTGTTTTAAAATGATTTATAAATTAACATTTTAATTATTTTTTACAATTTTAAAATTTCTATTAAACCAAATATTCATTTCTTTTTATAAACAACATACTTTTTGACATTTTTACAAAAGTTGGAAAGGGATATTTTTTGAAATTATATGGTATAAAAGGATTTTATCACCATCATTATCACTATATACATTGAATATTTATTTACATGTTATCATGGTTATTTTGTTATAAATATTTTCCCTCAATATTTAAGAAATATTTTAGATTTCAATGTAAGGAACTGTTTTCCCTAAGAAATTCCCCATTGATGTTTTTAATGAATAATAATCCATGACGACTTCATTTATTGCATATTATGTTGATGATATAATCTAATGATGCAATCCAACATATTTATCTGGATTTTCCATGTTTATTTTGATTTGGAATATAATATTTTGAAACTATTATCTATATTATTCAGTAAGGGTTGTGATTATGTTTGTTTATTTGAAAATGTATTAACATTTCATATAATAGTTTTTAAATATCAATATTTAAATTTATTACTTCACAACCATTTCATATTAGGAATAAATTAGACTTATTATGTGATGAGTGAGGAAAAAAATTATATAGCCCCTCGATGCCTCGATAGGTCTCTTGATAAAAAACTATCTTGGGTATTTGGTTAAGGACTAATCTATTTAAGTAATTTTTCTTGGCATGATACATTGAAAAAAATTTATGATGTAAAATGTTTTGAATTACCACGTTTAAATATTTAATATTAGTTTATTTATTATTATTTTATTAGTTAGGATATCTATGGATATGTATCGCGCTCATGTGGTTATTTATATGGAATAATATGTTTATAATTTATTCCTTATATATTATTATTATTGTTTGTGTTATTGATTAATTGAACTGTCTTTTATTTTATTTACCCTAGCATATTGATTATTACATACATACATATTATAGTTCCCAATATACATAACCCTTATTAAGCATATGATCTCACATTTATTTTCTTTCATTTCCCTAGGATGACAGGAATTGTTTTATTATTGATATATAGGGATAAAAATATTTAAATAACGGATTTATCAAATAAAATACTATTTTTTATTTTAGTTTATCAATTGTAATGTGATATCCGTGTTTTTATCCATTTTTCCATGACTAATAAAATATTTAGTCCTTTAGGATACAATTTATTATATTTATTGAAAATGTAATGAAGTAATGATAAACGTTAGGATAATAGGGTCAATGTGCTAACACCACATAGATGTGTTATCATAGAGTAAGTATACATGTAGTTATACTACATCATAATCTTTTTATAAAAAGATGATACCATGATGTAGTTGAGATATGAAAAAACATTTATGAATCACTTGTAGGAATCTTTTTCACCTTCATTCTCTATGTTTGGTGGATATCTAGAGATATGGGATTCAAACATATAAAATAAATTTTTCTATAGTATTTTTTATATAAATTAATTGAAAATTCTATAAAATTGTAACTGGTGAGGAAATGGTATGTTTCCATGAATGTTTATCATGTTCCCCTAGTTCAACATGGTATTTTATACAATATATAAATTAATATTTTAGTACATCATCTTGATTACAATTTGTGATGTAATAAAAATTATTTTATTATTATCCTTTAATTTATTAGATCATAATATCCCTCACCATTGGAATAAAAGTATCTTATCATGTAGATAATTTTGTAACATGGATCCATATTACCCTTTAAACAACTCAGACATAGGCCTTTACAAATCCCTCAAATTTATTTATGTAACCAAACATTTAAAATACATAAACAAAAAGATACATGTTCTATGGTGTGGTATACCTAATCATTAATTCATATTATTAGATTTTCACAACACTTTTCTAAAAAATAATTCAATTATTATTAGGGAAACATCTCAACTTGTAAAACAGGTTATGTCAGCCATAAATTTTCATTTTAATCACTGATAAATTAATGTGTTTTATTAATGTTCAAACCAACACTTTGATATATGATTAAATTATAAATCATGTAATGGATGACATTGTATTAATTGATATTTCACTGAGGTATTGTGTTTCTCATATGTGTAAATATTTTTTATTTTATCCTTTTTATAATTATTAATGTCACATAGATTTTATATAATTAATTATCCATTAATGATAATCTATTATTTATCATAAAAAAACTATACCACATGGGAATAAATCATTTATTTGGATTTGGATCAATTCACAATATTCTACCATTAAACTCTACATCATATTAGTTAGTTTCACCTCATCCTTGTCCTAAAAATTCTCCTCTCATATGATATATTATTTATTTGTATCTTCTTACTCACATAAAGTTGAGAGGAACCATGTGTTTTGAGTTTAATAAATTATTTCCAAACACACTGGCTCATAGATAATGATGATGAAGGGATGAAACATAGATTAAAAATTTTAATTCAATATAAAATTTATCACAAAAAATAACCTGAATAATTAAATTAAATAAAATCCCCACACATTCATTGGTCTAACTAGGTCATGATCATCGACAACATGCATTGGCTACTACTAGAATACATTTCAATTCATTCATTTTTAGATAAATTTTTAACTAATAAAATAATTTTCTTAATAATTATTTAATTAATTTATCCAAATTAATAATTCAAATAACCCATGATATGCCAACCCCGGGTAATTTATAATAATATAAATAAATTATTTTTAATTTAAAATCAATTTATTTACTTGGGTTATACTAGACGTGAAATAATGTATACCCATACGAATATCATTAAACATGTTTTTGGAGTCTAACTATTATATGACATATACCTACCAATAAAATTCCCAACATGTGACTACTCCTATGTATGGGCCTTGTTATATACAGTTTACTTACATGAAAAGTATTCCTACACAACATGTCAGGATATACATGGAATGTTGTTTTATTGTTCTTATTGTGAAGTTTACATAGTTTGTTTAAACACACACCAAGCATGTGTATATGTGGCATATAGTACTAGTTATGCTCGTGATGTTCATTTTGAGTTCCAAAAACCATAAACATTTTTTATATTGGGAATGTTTGAGGGAAATAATTGATGAAGAATTTAATTGTGCAAAACTATCCAAAAATTACTATACATGTAATTCATATTGAAAATACTATCAGAAATATTTTTCAATTAGCTACACATCATGTAGTTCATTTTTTATTTAATGGTCAATTCTCTTTTCATGTTGACTCACATGACATTATTGTTTTATTCAGTACGTTTCATGAGATTTAATGAATTACATTCAATGTGTAAATAGCTACAAAACATGTGATTTATTGTTGTCCACTCTCATGTCATGCGGAAAAATGAACTTGTCTCTCATGCGAGTTGTTATGTGTTACAAAATGTGTATAGATCACTAGACACTATATACTTCACATAATTTCATTTCCATGGAATAGAAGTAAATACATAACACAAATTAATTACATGTTGCATACATTAACCCCATTAATTATATAATTTATTTAAGGAGAAGCCATATGTTCTTACACGATATGTATGTTAGAATCATGAAATGTACTCTAAATTATACCACATTCCAACTAGTACACAATTCATAATCTGTAATGATTCCATATACTAAAGCTCCACATAAAATTATTTTATTTGAATGACTAGTACTGGTGTGGATGATTATTGGTAGATAACATGCACTTTACCATTACAAACTATGTATCTATATCGCCTGACCAGAATCATTGGCACCTCTATATGAGATCTTCTAGAATTATTCATTTTTAAGCCTATTCAATGTCATAAAAAACTAAATGATCACATTATATAAAAATTCATATTAATGAATTAAATGATTATTATAAATTATTTTTATAATAAAATAATTCAATAAATACATAATAAATCCATTCAAATATATACATGACCACTCAGATATCCATTAATGTTTTTTCCGCACCCCAAAAGTGGTCCAGATCGTACTAAGAAATTTTTTCCACATTATTGTTTTGTTAAAATATATTTTGAAATATGCACAATAATATTTGATCAGATATTCATTTACCATATAATTTATAATTATGTTTTTAGAAATATTAACAGTATCATGATAATTCATTCTTTATTTATGAATATGATTTTCCTTCTTGTCATAATATAATTTTAATAAACTATTTAAAGAAAAATTCCACAGTTGGAATCCATATTTTCTCTAAGAATCATGAAACCTCATCGTTGGTATTTTGGGGTCTATTTTGAAGGAACCAAGTTCCTTGAATCAAAATATATTGATCTCAATGATAATACATTTAGTATTGAAAGATAATCTCTTATTATTTATTCTTAATAGTGTTGAGGAGGAGGATCGACTCTTATTCTTGAGAGTGTTATGAGAATATATCTCTAGGGAATTGAGAAAATTATCCTAGAAGAATATCATTATGTACAATAATTTTAAATCTCTTTTAATGATATAATTCTATTAATGTGCTTAGCGATAGAAAATTTATGATCATGTAGATGCCCTTATCTAATTATTAAATACAACTAAACCCTTTGTAAAATAATAAAAATAATAATAATCTCCATGACACGATATAACATTAGAATATCTAAATATCAATTCTTAAATGAATGGATAAATATTTATTTATAGGGATGTCAAATAAAATATACCATTCTTATGGGCCCTTAACTTGGCCCAAAATTCCTTATTGTCTTTTATCAAATGTTGAATAATAAATATTTATTGAAATAAATAAAAATCATTATCATATTTATTTATTTATTTAATAAATAAATATTATATTCACTAAATATTGAATAAATGTTTACATGATATTCAACACACACATATACTTAATTTTAATAAATAATGATTTTTATCATGTAATCCAAAACATAAACAATTTTAATTTCTTCATCTTGAGAATAATATTTATTATTATTTTTTTATTTAAATTATAATTTAATTGAGATTCTGGATACACTTACTATAGGATCTTACATGCCAATTTCTCGGTGGAATTGGGTGAGTTGGCCAAAATTCCATGATTAGTTTCTAGCAACATTTCATGGAATTCATAGGTAAATAAGTTAAATTTATTATAAAAACAACATCATATATATTCATAATATGTAATTTAATCAATTTTATTGTTGATATATTATCATGAAGGGTAAATACTTTTATCATTAGCATACATGCTTGATTCATATTTTGTGGACTACCTACAATGATCTCATCAATGAATCATCATGGCCAAAAATTTAATTAGATAGTAAAATTTAAGTCAAAGGGATAGAAATATAATCTTCTATTAAAAAAAGGGAGAAATATGTTTTTTGAAATATTAAATTAAATTATATTAATTAAGAACTAACTGATGTATCCAACATGACTACAAGCCCAGGTCATTATTATATTCATCAATATGTCAAAGTACATGATCCGTGATACAAAATATTATTATTACCATGTATAATGATAAATACAAACATTTTTCAATAATAATAACCAACATAGAATATAATATTTATAATTCATATTGGTGATTTTATCCTGATAACATCCTCTCAAAGAGATTACCAACTGCCAACCTAATGAATATATTCCTTGTCTTCTTACGAGCAATAACACATTGTATTCGAAATATCATCATGGTCCTATTAGATAGATTTCATCTAGATTATATGAAATATGATTTATAATATTTTCATCGAATTTCCAAGTTACTAGTATAGAGAATAATTTAAACTACCTTTTTATACAACACATAATATAAGTAAATTAGAACATTAATTTTACACAAAAGAATGACCATCATGTGGTCAGATATTTATAAAAATTTAGGTCTTGGTTTATTCTATAAATAAAATTATTAATTCACTTGGTTCTACAGAACAAACTCTAACATAACCTATGCCCAAAAAAAATAATTTCCTTTAGAAAATCCAATACACTATCAATGAACAAGTTCATTCATGAATCATCGATCAATAAAAGGCCCTAACACCACTAAACCAATTATATAATTAATTACAAGAAAATTATAATCTTTTAAAAAATTTAGTTCATAATAAATTATATAGGTACAAATAAAAAACCAATGGGCTGGCCTCATATTGAATAATACTCGAATGAAATGGGTTATATTCTACCCCTGAAATATCCACGAGACTACTATTAACCATATCTTTTATATCCAATATCAAAATGTATATTGATTCCATCCCAATGTATTTAAAATAAAATAAAAGTTTTGGAAGAATATTTAATATAATGAAACATAATAGAACCTAATGAATTTATTCTCTATTAGATTCTTTTAACCATGCTAAAAAATCCCTCTCATCCTAGAACAATGCCACAATGATTTTTCAGAGCTAACATAAAATCCTTTCCTGAACACATAAAAAATTAGTGGAGTGGATAGGATTTTAGTTATGATCTAGAGGAGATGTTTTTACATCATCGGTGTGTGGATTAATCCTTTAAAACATATAGATCAAGGACGAGAAATGGGAAAGAATATAAGGAGGAGGTGCGACCTCTTTTATCTGTGTGTCCACCACCAAAGGGAAATCAGAAAAGGGTTCTAACTGCAAATGTGTGATAAATTATAATTTTCCCTATTTAATTTTTCATTCTAAATACCTAACAAGATCCCTAATGTATTTTTAGTAGTGTGTTTATTACTTCCAATCACTAGGACTTTAAAAAATCCGGTTTAATTTTTCCTATATCTAGAACTGGATTCATTCTCATCTCCACCAAATTGGACTAGGATGATTCATTACATAGATTTTGATTCCAACAATCCTAATACCATTATTGTTTTTATAAATACTTATTATTATTTTTGTTCATCATTCAGTTTTTTTTTAAATTTATCTATACCTAGTATAGAATGATAACCATATTTTTAATGTTATGTTTTCTTCTTATATTGTTGTTCATCAGTGTGATGTTTTTTGGCGATGATGAATGTAAGGATTTTAAAATTATAAATATTTTTTATTATCTAATTATATATTTATTAATTTAATTGATTGTATTTATTCTCCACATGTAATGTTATTTATTAATAAAATAAATTATTTTTTTTCTATTACATGATGTATGCGATTTATAAAATACTAAATAAAACACTGAAATATTATCAAATTTGAATATATATTAGTATTTTTTATTAAATTATTCCCACAATAGAAATTTATTATGTGAAATTTCTACTTAATATTAGTTGAGAATAGATTAGGGAACTTCTGATTCATGGTACCCTCATGATCCCTACTTGACACATTGTACTTACAATTTCAACAAAATAATTTGATATGGTGAGTTATCTTAATGCATATATCATTATCTATGTGATATTTTATCTTTTTCAAATTCTCATAATAAGAGAGTTCTTTCCCCTATTTTTTTAACATTGAAATCTGTAGTTGATATTGATTTGGTATGTATTTACTTAATTGAGATACATGTAACACATTATGAACTTGAGCTAGTTTCGGTTGAATTTTTTGTAAAAAGGGCACAACACCAATGTTGTAAAAGATCTCAAGGGTATAATATACCCATTCATAATATTTAATATCTTTCCAAATATGTTGAATCTCCTTCAAGGTATTATTTAATGATTTGTTTTTCTGCAACATCAAACTTCAAAGAACATTGATGATTTTAAATATTTCTCTCCATCATCATTGTAAAGATTTAATTTGTTTTAAAGTATTAAACTGTATCTTATATATCTTGAACGTGATAAGTTATCAAAAACTTCTATTATCTATATTTATACTATCATAATGGATATTTTAATTTCTTCCCATATAGATCATCATAAGAGGCTGTTTGAATACTTGAGTGGATGTTTTTGTTATGTGAGAACTCAAACAGTGACATATAATATCCCTAACCTCCTTTAAATTCTACTTAGTAATATCTCAACTTTTCTTAAGGAGTCTAAATTATACTTTTATAATATCCATATATCTAGTAGTGATAGAGCATATTAATTTTTTACTCCATGTTCGAGGGATATTGAGTACTCCTTAAGAACACAGTGGTGAACCTTAGATCTCAATCACATAAAAACAAAATTGATTCTCTATGTTTCCACACCACTTCTTTGAAATATATCTTATATGTTTTATTCCATGAGGAATATTTTAAATTAGATTTTAAGTGTAAGGTAATCTTATATAGATCCGCAACAACACATAAAACATTATTTCCATTAGATGTTTTTATAAGATTCATGATGAATTCCATTATTATGTTCTCCAATTTCCTTGTTTGTATGGGTAATGGTTGTATCATATAGTTGGAATTTATATGATATAACATGACATGTAGGAATATTATGCACTATTAGGTGTAATATAAAATCCTTTACTTTATATTTTCCTACCTGACGAATTTTTGAATATCTCAGAACAACGTGGTACTTCCTAGGTTGATGGATAACGATAAGCACTATGCATCCTTTGGTATCTACTTTAATATAATATGTGTTTATAAAAGATATAGTATATTTCCTTATTCATTATCCCCAGATTTTTTTGTCTTTAATTTTTAATTCTTCCCATCCTGGGATTCTCCAACCTTATTTTAATGATCCAAATTATCATTTCATGAGGCAATTTCTCTAAATATTTAATGCAATGATCATAGTTGTTAAGTCTAGATCATGTTTTTAGTATTTTTTAGGGATATTAATAATTTTTATTATATTGGATATCAAAATATAATTTTTAATTAGTATATAACTGAATCCCTTCTTTGATTTATGTTTTTTAATATAAACCCTTCACTAATAGTGATTATTTTGAGTATAGGTTGAATGAATTTCATCTCATTTTGTTCAGAAAAACATTATTCACATTTATTAATCATGAAATTTGAGTCCCTTTAATTTTTACATAGTTAATGTGATAGAAAATCATTAGAGTTTTCTAATACCCATCATATCACTACTAGAATTCTAGGTATTTGAGACGGCTTATTTGCGATGGGATCCTGTCGCAAATAATTTTTAGAGACGGGGTCCCGTCTCAAATAGCCCGTTGTAGAAAATGGTGTCACAAATAATATTTTTTGAGATGATAAACTTCCCCGTCACAAATAAGTCTCTGATTATATATATTTATATATGTATATATACTTTTTTGCGACGGTACCTTCGCAATATGTATTTGCGACGAGCCTGTAATCCCATCGCAAATACCTTTAAAAAAAATTATTTAGACTATTTGCGACGGGATCCAATCGCAACAGATCTCGTTGAAAATAATAAATAAATTTTTAAAAAATAAATTAATTAAATTTGTCATTATTGAAAAATTAATTTTAATATTATTAAAATAATTAAAATAAATATATATCAAAATTCTAAATATTCACAAAAAAATATATAAAGAAAATATAAAATATTATTATTATTATTATTATTAGTAAAATAAACAAACATTATAAAATATAATACTGAAAAAATATATTGGATAAAATTATGATTAATGAAACAATTATATTAATATTACTAAAATAATAAATAAATAAATTTTTTTTAAATTTTCAATATTCACAAAAAAATCATGAAATTTTTAAAATTAAATTATCTAATATTCGCAGTAATAAATAAGACAAAAACTGTAAATAGTTTATATTACAAAAAATGATAAATTTAAATGTTTTTAACATAAAAAATCATGGGGGGTCATCTTCTGGAGGAGGTGGAGGAGCTGAATGAGATGGTGGAAGAAACTCCATCCCCAAACTACGAGTCAGACGGCGCATGTTCTCTATCAACTCGTAATTCTACTACTTCCATCGACAAATATTATCCTTGTGCTGCTGCTTCTACTGCTGCTACTGCTAACGCATATCTTCTTGTTGTTTCTCCAAACTCTCTATAAGGTCATTCTGAGCACATAACTACTCCTGATACTATGAGGTAGAATTTGATGCCTCTCCATGAGCTCCTCTCGAGCTGGACGCCGACATCGCAGCAGTACCATAAAAAGTACCTGGAGTCACGTGAGAGGTGATACCAACTATTCGGCCCTTCTCAAAGCCATACTGAGTCACATGCATCCATACTTCCTCGTTGAAATTGTGTACAATGGTCTGATCAGTCTCCTCATCATGACACTCAGCCTGTGTCTGAGAGGTTACAGCCTCATATGAATCTTTCAATTCTAATTTGAAATTAAAATTGTGAAAATATTATATGATATTAATTGTCAAACAGAAAAAATAATACTAACCACAATCTGACGATGGTGATCACCTCTAATCTCTCCAGTGGCTGGATCACTATACATCCTCCGAAATATGTCGAAATCTATAATATAGGGATGCTTGACTGCCTAATGAAATATAAAATTAAATGTTTATATTTAAAATTATATAAAGTTTTTAATAAAATTTACTTACCAGATGCTCTCTATGCATATTGAATGTATGGCTACTTGCTCGATGCATCATCTCCTATCTCCCCCAGTTCCATTGACCTAATGAAGACCTCCTTTGAAATCTACCACCCAACCAGTGTGCACATTATCCATCCCAAACCTAAGATGGAATGTACTCTGGTCAGTGGGCTCTACAAGGCTTATCAAATACTATCTCTCCTACTTTATTAATGGTCGTCTTTCTCAAATTATGAAAAAACTGATGCAAACACTCACACATAGCCAACTCCCATGCTGCATAGATAGCATCACACATTCTATCATCGATGGGATAACATAAACCCTACAAATAATTTATAATATTAATTTTTTAATAAAATTTATTTCAAAATAAATATTATTTATTTACGTACCAGCCAATGATTGTACATGGCGAGCTGCACATCAAAGGGAATCTTTTCCCATGTGATCCATGGCTGATAAAAATAATTGTGCAAGACAGCGTTGTCCTGTTCCACAACTACATGCTCAAAACTATGAAAAAGGGATAAATAATCAAACAATTAGTAAATATATAAATAAATTAATGAAAAATATTGATAAAATATACATGTTATCATACCTTTGTGTGTGTGGATCGAAGACAAGTCATGGACATCACTCGGGGATAGGGCCAGGAATCATCAGTCTCGCAAGACCGCACCCCCTCCATGTACCTCCTGATCCACCAGTAGGATGATGGTCAGATGATCCCACATCCCCCTCATCCAAAGGTAGATCATCCTCCTGCAACTCACGAAATAGATCAAGATCCATCTGAAACAAAAAATGGTTATTTTTAGTTTATAGTTGAAAATAACTATCATATATCGATATTTATTTGTTATGATCATAATCAGGATTTAAATGTGTCAATGTTCACCTTCATCATCGTCTTCATATCTGATGATGTCAATGTCTTCATAATCCTCCTCACTATCATCAATATCAATATGAGTTTCAATTTCACCATCCTTTTTCATTTCAAATTCATTTGTAGCATCATTAATATCTTCATCACCATAGACCCTTAATTGTGGGGTTTCATCATCGATATTCACGTTTCATTGTGAAAAAGATGACTTTTAAGTAGTGTCTTGAAAAATTTCAATTCCTTCCACTTCTTCAGAAACACATTCTATTTGAGTAAATTTATTTTTCAGAGATTTCATTTTTATTAGGCTCCACCAATCACTCAGGTCTCTTGAAGTAGCACAGTACATTGCGTAATAAATTGCATGTGACTGTTGACCTAGTAAAAATGGTTCATTTACTAAAATAATACTTTTATATTTAATATCAACGATTCCATGAATCAGATGAACATTCAAGCCTATCTTCGTATCCAACCACCGACATTTATAAATCATTATGTAATTCTGTCCAAAATAAATTTGCTCAATAATCTCATCCTGAATGCCATAAAAGTCAACTTCAGATTTTCTATGATGAGATCCGCTCAAAAAAACTCCACTGTTCATTGTTTTTTTATTCCCCATATGCACATGTATGAAATAGAAAACCACTCACCACATATGCATTATAATATTTAACCATTTTTGATGGTGGGATACTCAAGATACACAGTCGCTTATCAATTTTATCAGCATGTTGAGACACCTGAAATTTTTTAAAATAATTATCAATATAATAAATAGTAAACTGAATTGATATTAATCCATCAATAATTTATATTACCAATTTTTGAAACAATTGAGAAAAATTGTTTTGTCTGCATTCCTCAAGACCAGCTGCTATAATTTGGAAATTGTTTTCTTGTAGTGATTATCATATAACCTAAAAAATAAGTTTACATGCTGTAAAAGAAATTATAAAATAGGTGATAGAAGCACTCATAGTACAAATTTTGTCATTTATTCATAGTTGAGATGAACATATGTATGAGCTTTTTGATATTCATCGTATGAAATCCATCATTATTGAACACCACCAAAGCCATGTTTTGGATGATAAAAAAAATCTAATTAATTTTCCATTTCATCATTAACATTTCCCCCGTTCCATCCCATAAAGTTTTGTTTTGAGGTATATTCAAATTCAAAATAGCGAGAGCAGAGAAAAGAAATTTCCTCATTCAAATGAGATTCAGCAATTGATCCTTCAACTGATGCTTTGTTACGTAATTTTTTCTTCATTTTCTGCATGCATCTCTTGAATGGGTATATCCATCGAAACTGTACTAGACCACCAAATTTAGCTTCATGTGGAAAATGTAATATCAGATGTTCCATTTAGTCAAATAAAGCAGGCGGAAAGATTTTTTCCAGTTTACATATAATTACAGCAAAATCTTCTTCTAATTTTCTTAGCACATCGTCGTCTATTGTCACTACACAAATGTCTCGAAAAGAAATGATATGTCTGTTATGGAATACCAAATCCTAGAATTCAACAAACCTCTGAATCCAATCGTAATAATCCTTTCCATTATATAATGAAAATCGTGACTTTTTAATCCGTTAATATGACCATTCTTAACACATATTCCCAAATTGAAAGCATATCCATCTAGAAGTCTCAAATATGCAATCCACTATCAAAATAATAAATGACTCTGTTTCAACAATGTATAAGCTGATTTTGGCTTCATTAACCTCTATGATCTGACATTTTCAAATAGGTCATTTTTTGGTCACCTGCAAATTTCGGCAAGATCTAATCGTGATTTTATAGTATATTTGGTCTTACTTGGTGTATCCAAAACCATATGAAATAAATTATCAAAATAGTTTTTCTCAATATGCATGACATCCAACATGTGCCAGACTAACAAATCAGACCAATATGGGAGATTCCAAAAAATTCTTCCTTTTATCCAATTTTGTTCATTCCCAAAGACATGAATTTTATATTGGTTTTCTATTGCTCCAAATGTGATGGGTGGTAATGAAAATACACCAAATTTTAACTATGTACCTGAGATCATTTTTGGAGATTCATCCCATTCAATTGTGCGTTTTCTGAAATGAGATTTTTTCCTTCGAAAAGGATAATCGGTTGGAAGAAATTTGAAATGACAGTCAATAATCAAGGTTTTTTCCATTGATGAGCATAAAAGCTTGGTTTTATTTCATACAGTAAGGAAATGATTTCAGGCCATGTGTACTCCAGCTAGATAACATGTCATATCCAAGAAAGACACTAATCCTCCACATCAATGTAGCTTTTAATGTGAAATTTTGTTTCGCAGCAACATCATATGTACTAACACCATTACTCCATGATGCATTTAACTCATCAATCAATGGTTTAAAATAAACATAAATATTATTTTTCTGACGTCCTAGGATTAATAAAGTCAAAACGATATAGGGCTCCTTCATCAACATCAATGGAGGTAGATTGTACGGAGTTATAAAGACAAGCCAAAATGAATACTAACTACCATTAGAACCAAACGGACCGAAACCATTAGTAGAAATACCCAATCACACGTTTCGGGCTTCTAAAGCAAAATACATATGTAGACAATCAAAATGTTTCCATGAATCACCGTCATATGGATGATTCAAGATTTTACTGGTTGAAGTATTGGTTTTGTGCTATGACATTATTGACGTTGTGTTATGAGACATAAATAAATGATGTAGCCTGGGAGTATGAGGGATATATCTCAACTATTTCACAGGAATCGATCCAGACTTCCTTGGTTGAGCTTCTTTATACCTCAATTGTCCACATGTGGAACAACTATCCAACGATTCATTTTCACCAGAATATAAGACGACATCATTTTCACATGCATGAATCTTCCGATAACTAAGGCCCAGATTACAAACCAGCCTCTTGCTCTCATAGTAATTTGTAGGCAACACATTTCCTTCAGGTAACAGTGTTTTAACTAGAATAGATATATGATCAAAACAGTTGTTTGACATTGCATTATCTGATTTGACGGCCATAAATTTTGAAACCACCTCTAATTTTATTATCTTGCAACCAATATCTAATGCATCCTCAATAGAACTCAATAACTCATAAAATTCTAGTGGTACCAACTGAGGAGTTAAATAAATATCATCGTGAGTTTCAGTTTGTTGAAGAGTTGGACCTGCAACATCATGTACTAAATGTTGGAACCGGGACAGAACTAGAATCAAGTTATTAGTGACATCCCTTGAACTGTGTTCATTGAGTTGATACCAAAAAACATAATCTGGTTGAAAACCAAACCACAAGAGATGTCCCCCAACATTGTCAAATGTGTCGAATGTTCTTAGAGCACATTTTTTACAAGGACACTTAATTATTCCTTCTGAAACATATTCTGGTATTGATGATGCAAATGATAAGAAAGCTTCAACACCATTAATATATACAAGATTTTAACTAGAACCATTTGGATTTATCCGCTTATTTATCCAGGCGCGATCATCTAATAATGACTGATGTCGACTTCCTTGTTCAACATTTTTCTAAAAAATATAAAATCATCACTAAATAATTTGAAATTATAAAAACATTATCTGAAAAAATATAACTAATTACTACAACTTCTTAATAATTACCATTAATTAAGGGTGACACAATTTCCAATGGATTGACGACTCCTCTTTTGTCCGACCCCTCAATTACTTGCATCTTTCTCACAATGAAATCACAATGAAGAATCTGGTCGGAGGTACAGATATTCATTCTCATATGCACGAGAATGAATATGCTTAACTCTGACCAGATTCTTCATTGTGATTTTAGTGTGAGAAATATGCACGTATATGAGCCTTCGGACAAAAGATCCCCTTTTCATCGAAGTCTTCTTCCAACTGTCACTGCCATAAAAAATTATAAAAAATGAGATCCTACAAATACATATCCAATCTCGTGTATACGAGATTGAATATCCCTATGTAGCATCACATTTTTCATAATATTTTGAGTTAGTGAGAGTTGAAAGGAGAAAAGTCATCGAGAAAAAGGAGTGTCTTCAACCACTAGAAATTATGCCAAGTTCATAAAATTTATTAAAATTTATTAAAATTTCTTTCTAACTGTTCCTAACTGTTCCTAACCAATTATTACTATTTATTACTAATTATTCCTATTTATTACTAATTATTCAAAATTATTACTAATTATTCCTATTTATTACTAACTATTCCTAATTATTACTAACTATTCCAATTTATTACAAACTATTACCATTTATTACTAGCTATTCATTTTTATTACTAATTATTCCTAATTAATACTAACGATTCCTATTTATTATTAACTATTCCTATTTATTACAAATAATTCATATTTATTACTAACTATTCCTTTTTATTACTAATTATTACTATTTATTACTAACTATTACTATTTATTACTAACAATTACTATTCATTACTAACTATTACTATTTACTACCAACTATTACTATTTATTCCAATTTCTTCCTATTTATTACTAATTATAACTAATTATTACTTATTATTCCTAATTATTCATAATTACATTAATTTATTCCTAATTCTTCCTAATTAGTACTAATTTTTACTAATTATTACTAATTATGAATAATTATTAGTAGTTATTACTAATAATTACTAATTATGACTCATTACTACTAATTATTACTAATTATTACCAATTATTACTAATTATTAGTATTTATTAATAAATAATATTAATTATTACTAATTATTACAAATTATTAGTGTTTATTACTAATTATTACAATTTATTAGTAATTATTACAATTTATTAGTAATTATTAATGTTTATTACTAATTATTACAGTTTATTAATAATTAGTACAGTTTATTACTAATTATTACAATTTATTACAAATTATTTCAATTTATTACTAATTATTACAATTTATTACTAATTATTACAATTTATTACTAATTATTACAATTTATTACTAATTATAATAATTTATTACTAATTATTACTATTTATTACTATTTATTACAATTTATTAGTAGTTAATACTATTTATTACTAATTATTACAATTTATTACTAATTAATACAATTTATTGCAATTTATTACTAATTATTAGAATTTTTTACTAATTATTACAATTTATTACTAATTGTTACAATTTATTACTATTTATTATAATTTATTACAATTAATTACTAATTATAACAATTTATTACTAATTATTACAATTTATTACAAATTATTACAATTTATTACTAATTATTACAATTTATTGCTAATTATTACAATTTATTACTAATTACTACAATTTATTACTAATTATTACAATTTATTACTAATTATTACAATTTATTACTAATTATTACAATTTATTACTAATTTATACAATTTATTACTAATTATTACAGTTTACTACTAATTATTACAATTTATTACTAATTATTACCAATTATTAAAAATTATTACAATTTATACCTAATTATTACAATTTATTACTAATTATTACAATTTATTACTAATTATTACAATTTATTACTAATTATTACAATTTATTACTAATTATTATAATTTATTACTAATTATTATAATTTATTACAACTTATTACTAATTATTAAAATTTATTACTAATTATGACAATTTATTAGTAATTATTACAATTTATTACAAATTATCACAAATTATTACTAATTATTACAATTTATTACTAATTATTACAATTTATTACTAATTATTATAATTTATTACTAATTATTACAATTTATTACTAATTATTATAATTTATTACTAATTATTATAATTTATTACTATTTATTACTAATTATTACTAATTATTTCTGTTTATTAATATTTATTAAAATTAATTACTAATTATTAGTATTTATTATTATTTATTAACAATTATTATTAATTATTACAAATTAATTATATACATTACTAATTATCTTTATTAATTACTAATTACTACTAATTATTAAAAATTAATAGTAAGAATTACAATTTATTAGTGCAAATAAATAGTCATGACAAAACAATTTAATTACAACTAATCAACAATAATAAAAATTAACATAACAAATTGAAATAAATAATAAATTAAATAAAACATAAAGACTTTTAAACTTTATTTGCTATTGATAGACGGCTTCATAACTTCTTCATGACCAAATAAATTTACTTAGAAAAATTTTCCCTATGAAATTAGAGTTCAAAGAGAAATAAGATCTAGAATTTTGGAGGAATGAGAAGAATAACGGTAGGGGGTATATATAGGTTAGTTTATTTGCAACGGGACTATTTGCGATGGGTAACCCGTCGCAAATACCAACGCCCACATTAATTACTGTCCGCGGTTAAAAGGTTATTTGCGACGGGTCCCGTCGTAAATAGTCCCTGCCGACACACCGTTTGCGACGGGAGGACATCTTGTCGCAAAAAGCTATTAACCGCCGTCGGGTATTTCCGGCAGGCCCCGTCGCAAATAACCTTCGCCTAGTGTGGCGCGGTACCCGCACCAAACCTTTTGCGATGAGACACGAAATCCCGTCGAAAATAACCTCTTGGAAAGACTTTTTACGATGGAAATAAATTCCGTAGCAAAAAGTTCTTTTTCATGTAGTGAATCTGTGAAAACTACGTATCTATATGCCACCTGTGGGTTTCTTCCAATCCTAAATTTCCATTTTCATTGATGGATCGATAGAAATATATTCACTAATGATCCCATGAAAAAAGAATGTTACTTTTTTCATCCAAAACTCTATCTTAAAAAAATTGAATAAAAATTATTCTTCTTAAAAGTCTTCAGAACAATCCATTGATTTTATTTTCTTATTCTATTCTCATTGATTATATATGCAAATAATTAATAAATACAATGAAAAATTTATTGAGGTAGCCTATAAAGACACAAATCAATGGTTTCATAATTAGTTTGATAAATTTATCTATCCAAAGGGAATTACTACAAACTCATAGTCTCTATATCCTACATGAAAGGATGTAATTTTAATATCATATTTCTTCAAATTATTTTGTTGATATCGAAACTAAAAATCCATTTTTTGTAAATATAGAGACACGCCATGATTATAAAAAAAATATTATCAATCCATAATAGTGTATAATTTGTCTCTACTGAGATCTTGATTGTCTCTGGGTAATTAATAGAAAGCCACATTGACCCATCCTTCTTGAAAATGATAACTGGTTTACCCAAAAGTGATACACTAGTTAGTGTAAAAGAATAATCAAAATTATTATGTAGTTTCATTATTAATTAATCAAATTGTACAAGTGATTCTCTTTATATAGTTTTTTATATATGTTTTACATCGCGTATAACTATATTTAGAGATCTACCTCAAAACCAATGGGAAAACCAAAATACTCATATGTAGTTAAACTGACCATTAATAGGAATTGAGTCAAATGGAGGGAGATAGATTTTTATATATTACAAATAGTTTATAATCACTTTATAGTATCATAATAATATTTATATATGAATGTATACAATAAAATATTTATTTGTATGGTGGTGATATATAATTAAGTGAAAATTTACTGATATGCATATATTATATTACGTGCTTCGGGGAACAATTACATTAAACAAAAAAACACCACACATGGAGGATAAAAAGGCACTCCATTGCCCCCCAAGGGATAACCCACCTCTCAAGCATTTCTAATTCAATAAATGGCTCATAGAATAGTAGAAAGAAAAATGAACTGAAGATGGTGATATAGTTACCTCTTTGTTGATACAAACACCTTTATTTTGATACTATGGTCTTGAGGTCCTCGAATGAGTTGAGAAAAAAGAGTTTTATAGAAGTAAGATGGCTTTCAATAAGGTAATTTAGTATATATTTCAAAATTAAAGGAATTTGGGATGTTTGTTTATATTGAATGAGATGTAGTGTTCATGCTTGAATGAGAGGGGTATTTTATGTTAAAATAATGAATACAATATTATTTGGAGACCAAGACTTGTAATAGTGATAATCTACGAGACTATGAATAGTAAAAAACTGAAAATATATGATTTTATCACTTTTAAACTCATAAATAAATAAATTTTTATGTTTATAAAAAAGAAATTATGAAAAAACTAGAATGTGTTTTTAATAGAATACATTAGCTTTAAATTTTTTTGAAATTAGTTATTAGAATTACAAATTAGATTTATTATATTTAAATAAATAATTTAAATTATTAAGATAATTTTAGGTCAATTAATAAAGTATAAAATTTTTAGGTCATTATTAAAAACATATTATGTCCTAAAACATAATGTATTCAAAAAACTATTACATTACTATTCACATGAAAAAACATGTTTAAAAAAAATTTAAATAGTCATTTTTAATAATCTTGATTTGATTACTCCAAAAATGAAATGCATTTTTCAAAACAATTATTGTATCATATATAATTTTAATATATTTTTTGTTTATTTAAAAATTAATGATTTTATAAATTATATAAATATACACTTTATATAACGTGTATACTTATACTTCCTTTGAGTTTCCAAATTTGGATATTTATATTTTTTAAAATATTAAACAGTTATTTTATTATTTTATTCACATTAAATTTCATTGACAACAGATTTTACTATTACAATGAATATTTTTCAACTTTCGTTTTAGAGTTATAATTATAATGGTATTATTACTATTTCTACGGTCAGGTTACTATTTCTAAGGCCATGTTAATACACCACCTGAAAAATTATTATTCTAAAATTATGTTTACTACTATAATTGTAATATTTCCTTTATAATTATTATAGTACCTTTTATTTCATCTACTCACCATTTATATTGAATCTTGTAAGAGTCCCATACCCAATTTATGTAGTGCTAATATTATTTATAATGTTTTATTTTCAATTTTTAGTCTTGTTCCTGGACATCGAATTTCTATGAGAGTATAAATCTATTTATTTTAAAAATATAATAATGTTTCTTATTTATTTAATTTTTACAATTGAATATATTTTTTATCTTATAAAGTTTATTTATTCAATATATGTAATGTTATATATTAATGAAATATTGCAGTTCTTGTTTTTATTATATACGTAATTTATATTATACTATACACTGTTTGAAAAATATATATTGATAATAAAAATTTCATATAAAAATTTTAAGGTCCTTATATCAGTTAAATTATTTTTTTTGTGAAAAATATATCCACATATATATTATTTAATTCAACTATATTTTAAAAATATATATCATAGAGATTGATCTTCAATACTAAAAGGTAAAAATATATTTCAAATAAAAACAATAAAATTTCATTAGAATTTATGAAATCCACAACAAAAAAAAGAAGAAATCTAAATATTTTCTTAAAAAAATATAATCTTGAATAAATTTGTATAACCATGTTTTTTGACATGAATAAGGGGTGTTTTCGAATAAATCCAATATATTTTGTTAGTAAAATAAAATTTTATCACTTATCTCTAGGAAGAAATCACATAACTGTAAAGGAGGGTCATTGGGGGGAAATGAGTATCATGACTATGAAGGGGGTTGTCACATTTTTGGGATCTTGAGGCTCATTGGACGGGTGGACGTATTTTTTGTTATAGATTATATGTGTAAAAGATTTATGGGACTTATTTATTTTTACGAAAATTATTGCGGTTTTTAATAACTATAACATAAATTGAGTTTTTTAATGGAGGTTCCTTGAACCCACACATAAAAAAATCCTTTAATAAACTCAATTATTGTTGATTGTTTGTGTGGTGATGATTATGGATGTGATTTATAAGTAATCCCAAGGTACTCTAGAAAAAAACTCCACCATCAAAACATAATACATATCATGAAGCCTGTATCAAACAACATGTGGGTGAAATTTAATACCACATCATATCTATAAATACTATAAATAAATAAATTCTCATCCTACACCAGTCATAATACAATCTATACTATAACCATTGGCCATACTAAAAACCAATTGGGTTTACAATAATTTATGTCATATTTCCTCATGGGATATCATATTGGGTTATTAGTTTAAACTATCATAATCATTTAAAATTTTCTAGACAATATGTAATTATATGTCCCTAACAATCCACATATAAGAATATATGTGATAGTATCCCCTATAATGAACTATAAACTAGTCTTAGTAGGGGTATGTATGGATAAATCAATGATAAAATAATAATAATCAATAGGCATGTGGAATTATATCAATTTTTTGAACAAATTAATCAATCCAATTAAGTATATGATTTTCATAATTTCATTAACTATTTACTGACATGACCCATCCCATAAAATATACCTTTATATACAATCAAATAGGATGAGAAAGCTGATCCATGTATTCCTTGAAAAGGGCAAAATTTTAGGACTAGATTTGAGAGTTCCCAAACCACAAAAGATAGTAATTAACCTCTAGGGAAAAATATATTACATTAAAAGAAAACAAATACGACTAAAAATAATGAATAATTAAATTTTAATCAAGGAAAATCATTAAAAATTAATTACTCAGGAATTTTATAGAACATAAAAATGTAACAAAATTCTTGGTAATCTATAGATCCTTGATTTTTAGAAGTTATCCATTTGGAGATACCACATAGTTGAAAAATGATCTTCCTGAGATTCCATAATCATAAGGATTCCCTAAAGATTAGTGTATCATAACTTAGTAAGACCTCACACCATAAATATACCACTAATATGTCCTCATAAAAACTTAATTAAACACAATACTCACATAACATTCAAGAAAGAAAAATAACTCAACAATGAAAAATATAACGTTACTTGTGTTTGATGAGTGTTCAAAATACATTGGAGAAAATATTATACAATTATTTTATTCAATAAAATGATATAAAGAAATAAAATGAATTTATCCATTAATTTATTTTTAATAATTAGTAGTAGTCATCTACCAAATTATTTCATTTGTGAATGTTTTCCCACTCAATTATAATGTTTGGAAACTAGTAATTCATTGTAGTAGTATCGTCCATTATATATAGATATCTCGCCATTAAATCATATTGTTTGTCAACCACTTATATGAAAGAAACACTATCATTGCCTCTTGTTGAACATATTAGTTTATTCTTCCCATTTCTACTAAAATTTAAGAAGGATTTTTACATAATTTACAATTGTATCTTCTGATAAATTTACCAAGGAACATTCCCACAATAATATATAATCTTCCAACATATTCTTCTATAATTAGATATAAATGATACCTCCCTCATCCTCAAAATATTGAGAAACCTTTTAGAGTTACCCCTTTTATCGATTATACATGAAATGAAAATCAATCACCCATATTAACAATTTCACACTTAATGAAAACTTCTATTACCATATAATAACTATCCAACACTTTAGTACATCTTATGATCATTCATATAAAAAAACTAGTTCTCTCCGTATATTCTATTCAGACAATTCTTAATTGGGCCCAATTTCCTCCTCAAATATTATGGGATTAATACCTTGGGGAACATGTAAACTAGATTCTACTACGTGGGCATCTATTCAACTCTAGGGATGTATTCTATATCTATTTCACAATGATATCATATTTTTGTTTGATATGTTTCATCCTAACATGAAGCATTAGATTCTAGGACATGTAAATTACTCTCCGGTTTTCATAGAAGAGAAAACCACTATATCATCATGTTACTATTGTTATATATTAATATACCACTTTATAATTTTTTTATTTGGGTTTAGTTTAAGGGTTAATCAAGTTACTTTTAATAGTTTTCAATGGTTCTGGGCTTGTTCACCATTGGTGAACAATTTTCCCAAACCATGTTCCATCTCCATAAAAACTGTACCAACATAGCTAGTTGTATTTTTTCATGGTTAGTGCATTGTTTGTAAAAACATGTTCATAAATAGAAGAAATCGGTTAGCTCATTTAAAATAGGCTCATATACAGGGAACATTGCATGGACTAACCTTGTAGCTCTGCCCAACAATATTGTGCGTATGGGGTTTCTATCAGAACATATGTTTTACAAGCATGATACCCTTCTTTTAGATACCCGAGAGACTAGTATGACCATAGAATGATTTATCCATAGAATAGATCTCCCAAGATATGTTTTTTTCCCCTGAAACCCTCATAGAATGAGATTGTAGCATGGGGAATGATGTTATATCAGCTCCTAGTTAGTTTCTTCTTTTTATTCCATATATCTTTCTCTAGCTCTTTTCCTTCCTAGGTATTTTTTTATCTCTATTTTTGTTGTAGGATATAATCCCATATTTTTATCTTTGAAACATAATTAGATCCCAAATTTCTTTTTTCATCATTATTTATTGGAAAATATTGATTAGGGGTTGGAATTTAAAAATCATACAATTCTGATGTAGGTGGTTCTGTCATGATGGCCAATTTTTTAACCATAAATTTCATGATTTAAATTCATTTGTTTTTTTAAAGTAAAATTAATTTATAAATGTAATTTATTTCAATTTTTTGATATGAACCCCCATTCCATTTAATTGGGGATTGATTGTGAAATTGATGGAAAATCATAGATATTTAAATTTTTTAATTTAAATTGTGAAATTGATGAAACTATTTCAATTAAATTTTTTGAATTTAATTATGGAAATTGAATATTGAAATTTAATTCTGAATTTATTTAAAAATATTATTTGTGGAAAATTGAAGAAAATTATTTTTATAGAATCATTTGTGTTATATCATTGAAAAAGGATTTTTTAGATTAAAACCCATTTTGGTTTTAAGAATAAAATTGAAATTTTTTTAAATGGGAGAATGGGATTGTATTTTATTTTATGATTCCTTAGAATAAATTTCCCATCATTTATTTTTACTAGAGAACATGCATGCCTAAGAAGTTAGTGAGTTACTGGGGACCAAAACCCTAGTATGGGAATTCCCTAATACCAAATTGACACATTTCAACTGTAACATAAACTATTTAGATAATTTTATTAATTTGAATGATATCGATGGTTCCTCTTTGACCATTTTCAAGGGAAATGCATACACAATTCTTTTATCATTATACAAGTGTGTGATAATCCCATAACCACGAACTATCATTCATCTTAAAAGATGAAAATGTTGCTCGCTTTTTTATTTATATGAGATATAAATGTTTTCTGATGTTTTTGAACTAATTTACATGACTTGAGAATTTATATAAACTATTTTATTTTAAAAAATTATTAATCCATTTGTTTAGAAATATTCCCTCAACTAAAATGTGAATACTTTTTTTAAATTATTTCTGTCATTATAAATGTAAAGAATTTTTTTTAAATATGGTTTTGAAATAAGAAACATTTTTATTTAAAATTGAAATCTCATTACATGGTTAATTAAATTTTAGAAACATTTATGGAATCCTTGGTGATACCCAACTGGGATTTAATCTGAAAACCAACATGTGCCTTCATTTGATTGTATATTATATCCTTCCATGATTGAGTAGAGGTAAATCTTGAATTAGATGTGGTTTTATCAGTTGATTTATTGAATTAGATAGTTTCATCTATTAGGAGTTGGTTTTTCATCTAGGTTTCTATAACATTATTACTGTACATTGGTCTTTTATTTTTGACTTATGATATACTACTCAATATGGATTTTTTATTTTTTATGCACACTAACTTGTTTATAGTTCTTCATTAATGTTTTTAAAGAATAATCCCCACTTTAGTTTTGTATGATGTTAGGTTCTAGTCATCAACCCATGGTAATGGGTAATTCCCTTTGAACTCTGTCATATTTGGCATGGTTATCTGGTTACCAAAGTACCTAGGCTGGTTCGTGAAAAGGTGGTATTCGAGGGATATGTTTTTCATCATTCCTTGATGTCAGTATAAACTTATATATTATTTTAGGGAAATATGAGGTAAGTGTGATATAGTGTCTAGAAATAGCTTACCACAGTGAACCTTATGTTACTATGGGTGGTTTGGAAAAGATGTCTTGATGATTAGGTCTTGTATTTTCCCTAATTTTTATTTGTATATATTTAAATCCATATCTTTTTTTTCTATCCGTAGGGATTAATTTTCCTGGTTTCTTAATTTGAGTGTTATTTAGATATCTTAATTGTTTTCTTATGATGTTGTGTAGAATTAGGCCTCTGATGAGATGTGTGAATCCGATATAAGAAGATGATTTCCTTGATCATCTCGGATAAAATCCACTAGTAAACCCGAATATGGTGGAGGTGATCAAGCATACTGTCCAAGTTCTAGGGATTTCACCACCACCATACCTCATTTATGCTCGAGTTGTGGAACCATGATTATATGAAATCCATAGTGATTCTTAAGAGTACATTTTCTAGAAGACTATAACATTGAAAGGCTCCAATGATCCTCCAGATGATGAGGAATGGCTAGGATGGATTAGTAATATGTTTTATTTCTTAGAGACAACTATGGATATTAAGGTAATTGGTTCCACTGTCATGATTGAAGAACTGATTAAGAGATTTAGGTACATGATGGTGATGATGATGAATCATGAGTTATTAGAGTGGAACGACTTCAAGTTTCATTTTCCTTGAGTAGTTCTATCCAAAGTCGATGTTGTGTTCTAAGGATTCAATTTTTTCAAACTTGAGTAGGCTAACAAGACCATGATAGAGTATGCAAACCATTTTGTTGAGCACATTCAACACACACCATAGGTATTCTCAAATGAGAATATTAAAAATATAATGATTTAGTTAGGAATTTGATAGGATATTCATTATTAGGGTTTAATTTTGTAGCTAGCTTCTTAAATGGATGTGCTAAATAGAGTGATAATTGTGTAAATGGACATAGAAGGAATGTTAGGGTTGTCGAGAGTTTCTTTCTTTCCGAGTGGTATTTTAAATTCCTTTAAAAAACAGGAAGCATGATTATTATCATGGAAGTCCATGATGGCATGGTCATTCTAGACCTCCTATAGTGTCTGGAAAAGGTTAGTTAATTAGTTACTAGTCTGTAAATACTTTTCATTCATGGAGGGTTTTCATTGAGGAACCCATGATTTGTGGCACTTGTGGAAGCTCTGGTCACCTAAAAAAGTTCTTCCGTATCAATTACACACATAATAGTGGAACGTGATCATCATACCCTTTTAATAAATTGGGGGCAATTAGATGCTTCTTGTATAAAATGGTTACATCCACTGGCATATGGAATAAAGCTTCTTTATGTAGTGGAAGTGTCTATAGAGGAAGCAGGTACGAGTCAAGAAGTTGTGATATGTACCGTTACTATATTTTCATCATTATAAACATTTTAATTTGATGCTAGTGAATCTATTTCGTTTATTTCAACCCATGTGGTTAATATAAAAAATATTTATTCAAGTATTTTATTTAATGTAATGGATATTACTACACCCATTTGAAAGAATAGAGAGTAGGGTCTCTATTGTCCAACATGTGTTTGGCCCTATTAGATTTTGAGATTTATTTGAGTTTTATTGTTCTTGTTATGAAACTTATTGGAATAATATTTATGATGGATTTTATCATGTCTAATAAATCATATATTGTTATTTATCTTCTATGGGTCTCCTTCACTACACTCGATGGTGTGTGTTTTGTCATCCATGGATAATAGTACTCAAGGTTGAGTATACTTGGACCATCATATCCAAAGATGGGGAAAGTGATAAATGTTTTTGATTGTGATATGGATTGAGAATATTTTAATGGTGATCTCCCACCAGTTTTTATCAAGTATCCCAATGTTCCCTCTTCTGACTTCTCTTAGTTTACACTAGTAATAGAGGTAGAGTTTTCTAGAAACCTAGTGCTTGGTAATCAACCAATGTATGTTCCCTCTAACCACATGTAACAATCAGAAATTAAGGAGTTGGAGACACATTTTGATGTCCTTATAGAGAAAGGATTTATATGCCCGAGTGTGTATCCATGGGCTACCCCGCTTCTCTTTTCTATGAAGAATGATAGTTCTCTACAACATTATGTTAATTATCAATATCAAAATTGATTTATGATAATGATCAAGTATCAATTTCCATAGATTGATGGTCTATTTGATTAGGTTAAAGGGTAAAATATGTTCTTGAAGATCTAACTTTGATATGGTAACCATCAGTTGAGGATAAAAGAATTTTACATTCAGTAAACAATGTTTCAGATATGGTACAAACATTATGGCTACCTTTTCATGATCTTTTCTCTAACCAATTCTCCTTCTGTTTTCATATATTTAATTAAAAAGATTTTCCAAAATTATCTATATACTTTCACAATAGTACTTGTGGATGAAAACCTTGTAAAATCTATATCCGAGGAGGATCATGTGCGTCATCAGTGAGAAATTCTGTAATTATTTATAAGTCATTGACATTATCCCATGATTCTTAAATTTTAATTATATATTTAGGATGTAAATTTATTGGTATAATAGATATCCAAACAATGTATTTCAGTTGATCGTGAAAGGTTATAGGAAATTATGACATGGGAATAAACATGAAATATTTTTCAAATAAGAATCATTTTGTGTATAGCTGGGTGATATTGTTGGTTCATAAAGTACTTATCAATGTTTTCTTATATGATGACTTCTCTAACATGTATGGGAGTAGAGTTTTCTTAGGATAAAAATTTTGTATTTATTTTATTGTGATGAAAGGTATTTGACTAATGCTCTAGTGTCGACCCATCTATTGGCAGGGAAGGGATATGTGGTCATCGTGATGCATTACATTCATGTTTGGGTTTCTTTCTTATGAAATGTGATAATGTAGTTTTTTTATGGAACACTTTGGTTTAGGCCACATGAGAAGAATTATATGACCCATGAACTTCATTTTATAGTTTTTATACACACACATAAGATTTGGAGGCGTTAAATTTATTGAGAATGAATTTCTATGTTTTTGAACAAAAATATCTTGAGTTATATATTATCTCAAAAATATATGAATCTTTGCCAAAGGGGTTGGTTAGAATACCTAATGAATTCCGATTTCAAAATATCATATACACCATGGACTATGAATGTTGTCATAGATTGTTTGAGTAAGAAATTACCAAACCAGATCGTGAAAGAATCTTCAGATGAGTGGAACTTGATGTATATTGTAACACCCCAATATTTCATAGTGTGTTACTTATTCAAAATAATTCAATAACTTTCACTACATCCAACACCGAGTTCAATCACACCATGACTTACAAAAAAAAAAGCCATTCAAAAGAGGTTATGAATAGTATTATCTAAATTTTAAACTTTATATAATCCTTATAATTTTAGAATCCATATTATGAGTTTCTTAGATATAATGCAAGAACAAATTCATTTTCAATATTGCACTTTTATCAACTTTAATAGTGAACCCTTTTTAAATACTATATTTTAAACTTTTTGACTAAATGGGGACATCAAAAATTTAAAATGAAACATCCCAAGCTTCTACGGTACGCTTCTCTTTGAATAATGTGATAGCGTGTGTTGTACGCAACACCGAGTTCTAACAACTAATTAAACTAGCCGTTGTGAATAGTAATACCTACTTTTTGAAATCATATATATTTTATATTTCAAAAAGGACTTCATTTTTGGATTCGGAATATTGAAATTAGCCTTGGGTGAAATTTTGGTACTTTTCGGATAACTTTTATATTTTGATGAATAGTGAAAATTACTAAATTTTAATTAAAAACAACTTTTTTAATCAAAATAATTAATAGTGATAAATTATCAATTTGAGTGGTTTTAAAGTATATTTAGAATATATTTTTACCATTTAATATAATGTTGGTCATTGGACATAATTTTACAATTAAACCGAACATAAACGAGTGTCAATCTTTTGATAGTTATTATCTCTTAAAAACACGCTTTTTGTTTTGACAGCGGGAATTAATTTTAAATTAATTTCTGCCACTTCTGTGTTTTGAATTTAGGAAAATGGATTCCATATTTGGAATCAGGATGTTCAAATTGTGTAAATAGGTAACTTTTATTTTTAGACATTTTGAATAATTACTGCGGTAAATATTTTATTTACCATGGTTAAAGGTAAATCCGGTAAATAAGGGTTAAAACATAATATTATAATAATACTAAATTACCCTAAAACCTGTCTTAACCTTATTGGTTGATACATGGTCGACCATGGGAATCTTTGGGTCTATTTTGGGACCCCATGGATCCACTTGTAAGTGATAATGACACTTTATTTTAATTAAGTTAAAATGAATTCAAAAATGACACAAGCATATATCTTTTAGAAAAACAATTGTTACATAGGGTTATATATGTTGGATTTTAGATTATAAATATTCATTAGAAAGATACAAAGATTTCTTACATAATAATATTTTATTTATAATTTTAGACATTAGATAATTTATTTTATTTATGACACAATGATGATGCAGTAATTACTATAATAGTGAACAATTAAAATAATTGATATTATAAATACCCAAAAAAATATAATATGAAACTTTTAATGAATTAAACTAATTTTATAGGATAATATGATATATTAGGATTGATTTAATTGACTTTTTTCGAAGTAATCAATCTGTTATGAGTTTCACAAAAATCAACTATTGAATAGTGTCAAAATTGACATAAAAGAGTTCTTAAAACAAATATTATATTATTAATTGATATTAAATTCCTAAAAATCTACGGTTCGGCCAAGAGACTTATATCAGGATAGGTTCATCATTAATGGACCACTTGGGGGTCTCTTGTATGTATATAGTAAGTTTATTAACCATATTATATAAAAATACAAAGAGACATTGTAAAAGTGAAACTAATTAACTTAGAGTTAATACTTAAAGATAAGGTTAATATAAGTACCCAAACCTGTCTAAATTATATAGGTTGAGTGGTTTTCGACCTATCCCCACCTTAACATTTGAATTATAAGCTTTGGAGCCATTAGAAACCTAATATGAATTTATTATAAATTAATATTTCTAGCTTTTCCAAAGGTGCCCCTCACCCCTCTTATAAAAGGGCACTCCTCCTTCTCATTTCTTTACACCTTCAAAGCCTTTTGGTTCGGCCAAACTCTGCCCAAATACTCTCCCAACATCCCTCACTACAACCTAGAGGCCTTAGTTTGATCATAAAGCCAACCTAAGGATCCATTTTGATCAAATCAAAAGGAAGAACCCGAAGAAGAGGTAATGATTTCACCACCCTTCTCCAAGTTCATTTCTTCTTCCACTTCTTCTTCCTTTGTTCTTACCATTCTAAAATAATAACTCCATTATCTCACATATACTGTGATGTTATTATAAATATGGTACAACCATATTCAGTATTCTATCCACCCTTTGAATAACATGTCACCATATGTGCGTACGTACGGACTACCGTCTCCACGTCGTGGTGTAATTGTTATTCAATATAATATTATTTGGATGGGTATAATAATGATGTGTAACTCATGTAAATAATAAATATAACATGTTAATGATTCTGTATATATGATATACCATCCATTTATATATTATTTTAATATCAAAAGAATGATATTGTCGCTCGTGCGTACGTACGGACTACCGTCTCCACGAACGCGATGAGATTCATTCTCCATCGTATCCATTCAAGTATAATTATCATTTGATGATTTAAAAATGATGTTTAAGGACTAGATATCATTTTGGATATGAATAAGATACAACAACCATGGCTTATGTAACAAAACATATAAAAGAAAATGAGTAAGTTAACTCCCGAAACGACGATAATTCTAAGATATTATTAACAAATCAATGTTAAAAGATCATATATGATATCATATTATTATATATGATTCTTGTATAATTTAATAACAATTATTTCACCATTATACAGGAGGTTAACCTACCCCAACCAAGGAAAAGTACAAGGTAAGGGTTATTTCACAATCTCTTCATTATCCGAGGTTGTTTATACGTAGTAATCTACTGGGATCTCTTTATCATCCACATCCATGTTTCTTAAAAATGCATTTCAAAACATTTTTACTATTTACTAGAATATGAGTTAAAGTCATTTATACCCTTTTTGACTTTTATAAGTGGTTTATAAAGGAATCTTTCGGTCGTTTTCAAAACAAGGTCCTTTTTAACCTTTTCGACAGAATTAAGGTAAGAATATTTTTTTTAACTTATACGGCGGGTGCGGCTATTTTCCGCCGTTATAAAATCTTCAAAGATTCCCTTACAAGCTTATAAGAATATTTTCACAGAAAATGTTTTATTTTATATGGATCTTAAATTATTTCAAAATAAAAGGGGATATTTCTTTAAAAATAATTTTGATTTCATCTATGTCAACATCCTTTGATGGATTTTAAGATTATTTGAAGTTGATTTATTATGATACAAAACTTCTATATTGTATTGAAGGTTTTGTGATATGTTTGACTGTGGATGTGCTATTTTTATACCATTCATAGTTTATGGTGAAAGTATTTACATTTCATATGCTAGTTTTAATATGAATGTTTATGTTATGTTTAAACCTTTTTCATATGGGAATGCATTGGACTTAATATGTGACGGGTGGAGCCCGCTATAGCTCCTCGATGCATCGGTAGGTCTCATGAGACAAACTAGTGTCTTGGCACAAGGCCTTGACAAAATCTTATTTGTAGTCTTGGCACGAGGCCTTGGCTATGTGGTTATGATAGTCTGGCATTATGCATTCCAACATTATGAAAGTGGTTATTGATTTTTGCATGTGATTATTCGATTAGTAGAATATCCATGTGAATAAGTAAATGGAATTATTTCATTTTATTTATGCCATACCATGTTGAAAGTTAATATTTAAAAGGCTTTTGTTTTAGTTATACATTGCCTTAAATGTTTATTCTTATTTATGAAAGTTTCCGCTATATTGTTATCCTTACTGGGCATTTGAGCTCACCCCTTTTCTATGTTTTATTTTTCCCAGGATGTGAAGAAGTAAGTTATGAATGACCTGCAGTGATTTTATGAGGGGTTAATAGTGTGGATTGTGGAAACATTATGTTGTTGTAGTAGTTTTTCATTTTATGATGTAATGTAAAACTTATGAATATATCTAGTGTTTCCAAGGCTACTAAACCAATCGGTCTTTCGAGATTTGATCTTTCTTGTGATCATGCCAATGTTATGTAATAATGCACCGACTCTAGGTAACTGGGGTCGGGGCGTTACAGTTGGTATCAGAGGAAGTTTAGTACAAACCTTGGAAGCTAGATTTAGATAAACTCTGATTAGAGCACGTAGACCTAAGATGAACTTTGAGGATTAGTATAGAATAACTTCCTAGAATTTTGGTATTGTAGAGATTTTGTGAGTTTTCCAAGAAATACATCCCTGTCTGGATACGAGCAGGTAGAGGCGGCTCTGGCACAGATGTACCTAGGGGTAAAACCCGAAAACACCGCTTTGAGCTAGACTTGAACGGGAACTGGTGCACGACAACGGGCCTTGCTGCACTCTTGGTTACGACACTCCCGGGGGATACGCTTAGGATAATTCTCATTTTCTTTACAAATCATTATGAAGGGTTTATGAGTATATACATCCTCAAAGGAGACATTTTTATGATTATGGATTATATCCATAAATAGTTCAATTTATGTTAAGTGTTTTATAAGTATGGGATTATGTATTTTGATTCATAAACTGATCTAGTGTATGCCATTGTTTAGAAATGGCGCCCAGTAGAAGGAATGAGAACTCCAGAAATGCACATGATCCAAAGAGAAGGAAGGATCATATCTTTCATGGTCTTAAGCTAGAATTTATAAGAGAAATAGTCTCCCATGTATTATCATCATATGAAGAAATAATATCATGTGTTGATAAGATAAGTAAAGAGTTTACTGAGTCCTATGGCTTTGAAGGGAAGCAAGAGAAGAAAAGGATAGAAGAGAGAAAGATGGATAAAGGGAAGAGGGAAAAGAAGAATTTTCCCATATGTGGTAACTGTGGAAAGAAACACCCTGGAACTTGCCTGAAAGGAATGGGAGTTTGTTATAAGTGTGTAGAAAAGGGCACAAAGTACATGACTGCAAGGTTAAGAAAATGGTTTCAAATGTACAATGCTTCATTTTCAAGGAGTTTGGACACTACGCGAACCTATGTCCCAGTCATCAGACTATGCCGCAAATGATGCTATTGGATAATAATCACGTTATGATACTACCACAGATTAAGAGGAATGATTAGAGTTATTATGTTGATTATATCAATTGAGTGTTGTATCAACAATGTACTTGTTATAATAATTATGGAGTATATAAGGATTGTACTGCAGTACTATTTCATTAAGGACTTGAGATGGTGTGGAACAATGAAAAGTGACTCAGTAGCAGGTTAAATGTTTGGAAAATATATGGTTGAGAGAAAGATAAACCATAATATGGTTCAGATACCGAGGTGGTGATTTTAGAATAATACATGATTGATTTGGATAAATTATATTGGATATTATTGACTACCTTGAAGCTGATTAATGATTTGTATATTCCATCATTGTTGGGGTTTAAAACATTTTTGGATTAATGAAGTATATCCAGCATTCTATATGGAATAAAGGAACATGAATGTAATCAATAAGGAATACGGTAATACATGATGAAGGTATTCATATGCTATTACGGGGTAAAAAGGATCTATATTATGTTTACCTTCCTTATAAATGTTGGACTGTGAGTTTGGATAGAAGTATTTTGGATAGTTCTAGTTTGGATTATTTTGGATTTCCATAAGAGGACAACCCGGAGGTCGGGCGGCAACCCGTCGCGTCCGGCAAGGCTGCGAGACTTGAACCCGCAACCGAAGGGCGACAAGGGTGTATCACCTACCACTGTCCCACGAGATGTCCTGGATTAAATAATGTAGTTTTTATTAAAAGATCTTTTAGATGAATTATAAATTAGTTTATTTTGGAACCCTATACGAATAGTGTAAATAGAATTTTTTTACATTCTATTATCTTTTAGAGTGAAAGATGAGTATGTGGTAGAAATTTATTAATGGATAAAACTCTAATTATAAAGTATGTATATCTCTATATGATCTTAGCCAATCTCATAAAAAAATTCCTCAATATTAAGAAAATCAAATTAGAACAAAAATGTTTTCCTAGATGGTACCTTAAATCATCACTAATTTATGGCTTTGGGATTGTTGGCCTTTTCATAGCCATGTTCTCTACCACTCTCCATCAGGTAATTGATGGTTAGATTTTTCTTCTATATCCATATTTTACTACATGGAACCCTAGTATGTGTTATTTTCGGTAATCTTCATACTTTCGACTATTTATTTTAAATAGAGGCCTCATTAATTAATTTTTCGATGTGGGATTTCAACTAAGATATTTTGAAACGTCAAAAATGTGTTATCCTAATACCCTATGTTTTGTTGAACCGATAGTATTTCAAATCATCATAGATTGATGAATTTAAGGACCTCAATTTTATACTTGTTTGTGATTGATGATCTCAATCACTACCTATAAATATTTACGTTTTTCCTCCAATTATATGTCTCTAATTTCCACCAATGTTCTCCTAATCGAGATCATAATTTGGTGGTGACCCTTTCATTTCTCTTTTCCTCATATTAAGACTAAATTTTAGTAAACCAATTTCCGATGTGGGTTTTCCCACAAATATATTTTCTATTTTCAACCTTTTATTTTCGAAGAACAATTTCAAATTGCGAGGACGCAATTTATTGAAGGAGGGGAGAATGTAACACCCCAAGATTTCATAGTGTGTTACTTCTTCAAAATAATTCAATAACTTTCACTACATGAAACACCGAGTTCAATCACACCATGACTTACAAAAAAAAAGCCATTCAAAAGAGGTTATGAATAGTATTATCTAAATTTTAAACTTTATATAATCCTTATAATTTTAGAATCCATATTATGAGTTTCTTAGATATAATGCAAGAACAAATTCATTTTCAATATTGCACTTTTATCAACTTTAATAGTGAACCCTTTTTAAATACCATATTTTAAACTTTTTTACTAAATGGGGACATCAAAAATTTAAAATGAAACATCCCACGCTTCTACGGTATGCTTCTCTTTGAATAATGTGATAGCGTGTGTTGTACGCAACACCGAGTTCTAACAACTAATTAAACTAGCCGTTGTGAATAGTAATACCTACTTTTTGAAATCATATATATTTTATATTTCAAAATGGACTTCATTTTTGGATTCAGAATATTGAAATTAGCCTTGGGTGAAATTTTGGTACTTTTCGGATAACTTTTATATTTTGATGAATAGTGAAAATTACTAAATTTTAATTAAAAACAACTTTTTTAATCAAAATAATTAATAGTGATAAATTATGAATTTGAGTGGTTTTAAAGTATATTTAGAATATATTTTTACCATTTAATATAATTATGGTCATTGGACATAATTTTACAATTAAACCGAACATAAACGAGTGTCAATCTTTTGATAGATATTATCTCTTAAAAACACGCTTTTTGTTTTGACAGCGGGAATTAATTTTAAATTAATTTCTGCCACTTCTGTGTTATGAATTTAGGAAAATGGATTCCATATTTGGAATCAGGATGTTCAAATTGTGTAAATAGGAAACTTTTATTTTTAGACATTTTGAATAATTACTGCGGTAAATATTTTATTTACCATGGTTAAGGGTAAATCCGGTAAATAAGGGTTAAAAAATAATATTATAATAATACTAAATTACCCTAAAACGTGTATTAACCTTATTGGTTGATACATGGTCGACCATGGGAATCTTTGGGTCTTTTTTGGGACTCCATGGATCCACTTGTAAGTGATAATGACACTTTATTTTAATTAAGTTAAAATGAATACAAAAATGACACAAGCATATATCTTTTAGAAAAACAATTGTTACATAGGGTTATATATGTCGGATTTTAGATTATAAATATTCATTAGAAAGATAAAAATATTTCCTACATAATGGTATTTTATTTATAATTTTAGACATTAAATAATTTATTTTATTTATGACACAATGATGATGCAGTAATTACTATAATAGTGAAAAATTAAAATAATTGATATTATAAATACCCAAATAAATATAATATGAAACTTTTAATGAATTAAACTAATTTTATAGGATAATATGATATATTAGGATTGATTTAATTGACTTTTTTCTAAGTAATCAATCTGTTATGAGTTTCAAAAAAATCAACTATTGAATAGTGTCAAAATTGACATAAAAGAGTTCTTAAAACAAATATTATATTATTAATTGATATTAAATTCCTAAAAATATAAGGTTCTGCCAAGAGTCTTATATAAGTATATGTTCATCATTAATGCACCACTTGGGGGTCGCTTGGATGTATATAGTAAGTTTATTAACCATATTATATAAAAATACAAAGAGACATTGTAAAAGTGAAACTAATTAACTTAGAGTTAATACTTAAAGATAAGGTTAATATAAGTACCCAAACCTGTCTAAATTCTACTGGTTGAGTGGTTTTCGACCTATCCCCACCTTAACCTTTTAATAATAGGCTTTGGAGCCATTAGAAACCGAATATGAATTTATTATAAATTAATATTTCTAGCTTTTCCAAAGGTTCCCCTCACCCCTCTTATAAAAGGGCACTCCTCCTTCTCATTTCTTCACACCTTCAAAGCCTTTTGGTTCGGCCAAACTCTGCCCAAATACTCTCCCAACATCCCTCACTACAACCTAGAGGCCTTAGTTTGATCATAAAGCCAACCTAAGGAGCCCTTTTGATCAAATCAAAAGGAAGAACCCGAAGAAGAGGTAATGATTTCACCACCCTTCTCCAAGTTCATTTCTTCTTCCACTTCTTCTTCCTTTGTTCTTACCATTATAAAATAATAACTCCAGTATCTCACATATACTGTGATGTTATTATAAATATGGTACAACCATATTCAGTATTCTATCCACCCTTTGAATAACATGTCACCATACGTGCGTACGTACGGACTACCGTCTCCACGTCGTGGTGTAATTGTTATTCAATATAATATTATTTGGATGGGTATAATAATGATGTGTAAATCATGTAAATAATAAATATAACATGTTAATGATTCTGTATATATGATATACCATCCATTTATATATTATTTTAATATCAAAAGAATGATATTGTCGCTCGTGCGTACGTACGGACTACCGTCTCCACGAACGCGATGAGATTCATTCTCCATCGTATCCATTCAAGTATAATTATCATTTTATGATTTAAAAATGATGTTTAAGGACTAGATATCATTATGAATATGAATAAGATACAACAACCATGGCTTATGTAACAAAACATATAAAAGAAAATGAGTAAGTTAACTCCCGAAACGACGATAATTCTAAGATATTATTAACAAATCAATGTTAAAAGATCATATATGATGTCATATTATTATATATGATTATTGTATAATTTAATAACAATTATTTCACCATTATACAGGAGGTTAACCTACCCCAACCAAGGAAAAGTACAAGGTAAGAGTTATTTCACAATCTCTTCATTATCTGAGGTTGTTTATACGTAATAATCTACTGGGATCTCTTTATCATCCACATTCATGTTTCTTAAAAATGCATTTCAAAACATTTTTACTATTTACTAGAATATGAGTTAAAGTCATTTATACCCTTTTTGACTTTTATAATTGGTTTATAAAGGAATCTTTCGGTCATTTTCAAAACGTGGTCCTTTTTAACCTTTTCGACAGAATTAAGGTAAGAATATTTTTTTTAACTTATACGGCGGGTGCGGCTATTTTCCGCCATTATAAAATCTTCAAAGCTTCCCTTACAAGCTTATAATAATATTTTCAAAGAAAATGTTTTATTTTATATGGATCTTAAATTATTTCAAAATAAAAGGAGATATTTCTTTAAAAAGAATTTTGATTTCATCTATGTCAACATCCTTTGATGGATTTTAGGATTCTTTGAAGTTGATTTATTATGATACAAAACTTCTATATTGTATTGAAGGTTTTGTGATATGTTTGACTGTGGATGTGCTATTTTTATACCATTCATAGTTTATGGTGAAAGTATTGACATTTCATATGCTAGTTTTAATATGAATGTTTATGTTATGTTTAAACCTTTTTCATATGGGAATGCATTGGACTTAATATGTGACGGGTGGAGCCCACTATAGCTCCTCGATGCAACGGTAGGTCTCATGAGACAAACTAGTGTCTTGGCACAAGGCCTTGACAAAATCTTATTTGTAGTCTTGGCACGAGGCCTTGGCTATGTGGTTATGATAGTCTGGCATTATGCATTCCAACATTATGAAAGTGGTTATTGATTTTTGCATGTGATTATTCGATTAGTAGAATATCCATGTGAATAAGTAAATGGCATTATTTCATTTTATTTATGCCATACCATGTTGAAAGTTAATATCTAAAAGGCTTTTGTTTTAGTTATACATTGCCTTAAATGTTTATTCTTATTTATGAAAGTTTCCGCTATATTGTTATCCTTACTGGGCATTTGAGCTCACCCCTTTTCTATGTTTTATTTTTCCCAGGATGTGAAGAAGTAAGTTATGAATGACCTGCAGGGATTTTATGAGGGGTTAATAGTGTGGATTGTGGAAACATTATGTTGTTGTAGTAGTTTTTCATTTTATGATGTAATGTAAAACTTATGAATATATCTAGTGTTTCCAAGGCTACTAAACCAATCGGTCTTTCGAGATTTGATCTTTCTTGTGATCATGCCAATGTTATGTAATAATGCACCGACTCTGGGTAACTGGGGTCGGGGCGTTACATATATATTTTCCCGAGTACATATTGAAGTCCATGAATTAGAGGTTGAGGTTTCTATGGCCAATGTTCATTTGACCACCGCTCTTCTCAAATTAGTTCTTTAGGAAAATCATCTAGATGATGAGTTCTATAGAACTAGAGACTCTCTTTACGGTCGGGTGTCCATTGTTGGGTGGTATTTCACCAAGAAGGAATTTATGTGCTATCATATCCACATTGTTTATATGTTATCATTAAGGAAATAAGTTATAGGAGATATCTATAATTCCAAATGTTTTTTTCACCTAGGAATCAAAAATATGTTCTATGACATACATAATGTATTTTGGTTTCCTGGTATGAGATGGGGTATTGCTGAATTGTTCTCCCATTTTTATATAAGACCAAAGGTCAAGGCTCAGAACTAATAACCTTCTTGTATTTTTATCCACCTATAGTAGGGAAATGAATGTCAGATGAGATATCCCTATACTTTTTTGTTATGTTTCCAGATACCCAGAGAGATAAGAATGTGATATGATATGTGATTTATCAGATGTCTAAATCAGCTCACATTACATTCATTTATGATATAACCAATGTTGAGGAGTTAGAAATTCTGTAAAAGAAATGGATTTTTCAATTTCACAGAGTTCTATATGCTATTTTATCTGATAGGGATCCAAATTTTATTTCTCTTTTTTGTAAAGGCCATCAGGGGGAACAAGGATCATATGTCAATTTAGTCCTAACAAGTATTATGTATTCGGATGGCCAGATAAAAATAGCTATACTTATTTCCGAGGAAATTATTTTCACATGAATTCTTCACCTTGGTGGGGATTCGGATAATCACTTTGGGCTGTTTGAGTTTTCTTATAATAATAGTTACCAGTCCGAGATCAGAATGGATCCTTTTGAGGCATTGTATGGCTAACATTGTAGATCTTCACTTTTTTAAGTTAGATATTTGTGAACGTTTCTTGGTTTCAAAATATTGGTTCAAGAGTTGACAACGAAGATTCAGTTGATTCAGAAGATAATGTTTATTGGAATAAGAGGAATTAAGTATTATGTTTATCTTCACCACAAACTATCAGAATTATCAGTTGGTGATTGAGTGTTCTTGAATGTTTCACCATGTTTGGGTCATTGATGGATTGAGAGAGATGATAAACATTCTCCTCATTTTTTGGACCTTTTTAGGTTTTTGTATAGGTGGGGAAAGTGGATTAACATATAATAAATTTCACTAAATCTAATATTGATACATAATGTAAGGTCCCGAAAAATTCCATTTAATTTATTTTTTTTATATGGGAATTTTACGAGTCCTAAAAATTTGATGGTGCATGATTCCAAGGCCCGGTGTGCCTGAAATGAATTTATGAACTTTTTTAGTTACGTTCAGTAAACATGCGAGTAAGTTTTAGTAACTTTTGAATCGGTGCTCAGAATTGAAATCCGATGACACTGTTGAACTCGCAGCGCCGGTATTCGCATAAGGATACTTTCACCTCGACCGCAGTAGGATGAGGGTGATTATTAGTTTTCATCTTTTTTGTGGAAATAAAAATAAAATAAAGAACAACATTTAGATTATTTTTTAAAACTCCCTATTTGAATGCGGAGGGGTCTGGACAACCAGTGTTTAAAACCTCCTAATTTGAAATTAATTATGGGTACCACTCTAACCCCTCTTAATGGGGGGAAACCTTTCAACTCTCCATTTAATTAATTGGGCTAACAACATTTAATTAAATTTGTCAACATTAATTGTGGCAACGTGGAATTAAATTGTTAAACTTATTTTTATTAAATTGGCTCCTCATTTACCTTTGGGATGGTTGGTTCGAAAAAGAGAGCTTGGGAGAACTTTGGAGGAACTCTTCCTCTCCAATAAAGATCTTTCTCCAATGAAGAACGAGGAACTGACCCAGAGCCCTTATCGAAAGCACCATGAAGAGGAAACCAATGTCGATGTTCTTCAACGGCCTCATCTTCTATCTCTTAACACATCCAATGAATGACAAGGTAGAGTTTGTTGTTCTTTTACACCCCTTACCCCATTCTTTTCATTCTTCATGATTCATAACAAATAAGCATATTTCTTCCATTCTAACTCAGAAGGAGAGGGCCAAACATATATAGACCAACCACTCCACAACCTTTGTGAGATTTTGTGGTCTTGAAAGGATGGCGACGTCCCGAGACAAGTGCAGAGATCTTCGAAATGAAGAATACGCCACCAGGGCACGCCCAGGGCCCAAGGAACGTCACCAGCGGGACTTGGGAGCGGCGACTGGCACTCTGGCCGGCCGCGAGGAAGGCGGTGGTGCGACCGCGGCGCCAAAAAAGGGGTCGTGACCCATCAGCTACGGTGGAGCAAGGACGGCCGACGGTGGCGGCCAACCATGCAATAGAGGTGGTGGCACACATCCCGGCTGACTGGAATTCGGGAACCATGACACAAGGTCGTAGTGGAAAGAAGAGGCATGGATGGCTCGATGCCAGCCGCCGGTGATGGCACGTCGCGTGGCTATGCCACATGGGGGAGGCTCGCCATCCAACCAGCTGGGGAGCTGAGCAGTCTGCCACCGCTGGCCGCACCGGTGGGCTGGGCCGGACCCAGCTGGCGGGCTGGACCCAGAAGCCAGGGCATGACCCAGTGGGCCGGTTCGGACCCAGGGTCGGACCCTGGTCAGCCCGGGACGCCCTGAACTGGGTCGGGTTGGCCCAGGCCAAGTCGGGCAGGGTCGGTCTGACCAGACCCAGACCAGTATCGACTTCTTTTGCTTTATCGGCCATATCGTAATCTATGGGCATGTGTTTGCCGAATCGTATACGGTGCCTGAATCCTTATATTGTGATAGATCATTTGGTATACCCCACTTGAGTTTTTGATAATGTTGGAGTACAGTTGGGTTGGATCGGACATGAATCCAATCGGGCCCTTGGGACTAAAATGCCAATAACTTACCTACCAGGTATCCGATTGGCACACCGTCTGTGCCATTGAGAACCCTATCATGTGGCAGTCCATTAAGATACATCTTATTGGGAGATCATAGATGCTGTAGTATCTACCTGCCGCTTGAGGAGAAGACCCTCCTGGAATAAAGTGAGCTTAGTGATGGAACCCTGTAGCTAGCTGCAATGTGAGAAAGGGGTCATATGTGGGTCTATGCTATGGGATCCTTCGTGGGTCTGAGATTGAAAACCCCACATAGATCTGCTCTAGGAATCTATGTGGGAAAACTCTTGGATCCTTAGTGGGTCTTCTCTACTAGGATCCTATGTCGGTCAGCGGTACTTGGATACTACTTGGGTGTAATGATTTAGGATCATACGTGGGTATAATGATTTAGGATCCAACGTGGGTATGCCTCTTAACAATGTAAGATAATTCAGTAGTTACATCTAATCATCTTTATTATTGTAACTATGTTATACCTGGTGTGATCTGAGTCCTTACCTTCGTGGTAATACATCTATGGTAATATTATGTGTGGAATAGCTTTGTGGTACTTACCTGCGTTGTAATACCTTTTTGGTATTCTTCTGTGTGGCATACCTTTGTGGAACATACCTTCATGGTGATACTATTGTGGTATTCTTCTTTGTGGTGTACCTTTGTGGTACTAACCTTCGTGGTGATACCATCGTGGTATTCTTCTGTGTGGTGTTACCCTTGTGGTACTTACCCTTGTGGTGTTACCTTCATGGTATCCCTTCCATAGTGGGATAATTGAGCTTTGAGATAAGAATTTGGTCCTTGAGTTTCCACATGTATGAGATGGGTATACATGATAACTTAGTTATATGTATGGTCATATACCTATGTATGGTTTTCAGATTTTTTCATGATTTTTGGTTTATCCTTTGTGGGTTTTGTGAGACCTTTGAGGCTCTTGAGGTCGCTACTAAGTATCTTTATACTCACCCCTACTTAGGCTATGCCCGTACTATGTTGTGTTTGGTGCAGAGGACAGACAACAATGACTCAGGACGAGAGTACCGGGACTGGAGGTAGCTCAGAGGTGGACATTAGATGAGGCGTACCACCATGATGACCATTTGAGAACTGTACATACCCTTCATGTAGGGTCCTTGGCGGGAGTTCACATGAGCTATTTCAGTTTACTTCTAATTTTTAGTTTTCTTTTACTTTCCAGTTGGGCTTGTATTCTGGCCCCATTTTCCTATTGTACACACGCTTTTTACTATATTGTTTACATGGGTTAATATCCTTATTTGTGCTTAGTTGTGTGATTTTATAGGTTATAAAAGCAATGCCTTCACATTTTTAGGGAATAAGCCTTTTGGTGCTAGTCACCAGCCCCTAGCCTATAAAAGGCAGGCTTGGGGTAGTCACGACACGTGCCCCGAGGGACGAGTCATGAATAATTGGTATCAGAGGATTTGGTTCTACTGTAGAAAATTGTACTCCGACCTTTTAAATACAATATAGTTAAGTGTAGTGAGTGTGGTTATCAGTTTAGGGAATCCAGTGTTGGTGCGGTGGCCGACGTATTGATACACAAGGACCCAGACGTCGGATTTCTGACTCAGTGCATGAAAATATTGATTTCATGTGCATTTCAAAAAGTTTTCTTTGTGATATTTTTGAGTCATCCCACCAGGTATAACATATTCATTGTGGCACACCTGTTTCTTTTCATGATTCCTCCACGTAGACAACCAGATAGGGTTTCGGGTAGAGTACGCAATGATAACTCACCGTGCGACGAGGCCTCGGTGTTGGTCCCTCTTTCAGTAGAGGCACCATCAGAGGAAATAGAAGTACCTTTACCAGTTGGTCCACTGATGCCAGCAACCCTAGCAGCAGAGTGTGAATGTCACTTGAGTGTGTTGTATGAGTTTCAGTGCCAATGGCCATCTAGGATCAGCGGAGAGACTGACCCTCCAGTGGCTGAGGATTGGTTAGAGGACGTGGTGAGAGACTTCCGACCAGTAGGTACACCGGCTAATATCATGGTAATATGTGCCCCCAGCCTTTTTCAGGAAGTAGTGGGTAGATAGTGGAGAGTGATTCTTCATGTTCACAAAGAGGTTACACTTCTATGGGCAGACATTGAGAGCCTGTTTTGAGAAGATCTTTTCCTAGCGACCCTTCACACAGTGCGCATACAAGAGCTTCTTCATCTGCAGCAGGGAAGAACGATTGTGGCTCAGTGATCAGTGAGGTTCACCGACCTCTCACTCTACTCCACTGATATAGGGCATGACCCATTCTTCCAGGTCCAGAACGTTGAGCAAGGACCCAGGAGGTAGATCAGGGATTCAATGATTTCTCTAAACATTCGGACGTAGGTGGGAGTTTTAGAGAAAGTCCTCTTAGTGGAGAGTTTTCTTGTTGAGTAGTCTCCAGCAGTGAGACCCACCACCGGGCATCACGTAGTTGTGTTTTCTTTAGCTGGTCGCAGACAGATGACACAGAGGTCCAAGAGAACCATACCTATAGGTTTATGACTACAAGATTCAGGGTCGGTTGTGCGAGGCACCAGAGACAGAGCCAGTCATGCGAGGAGCAGGTAATGTAATACATGCGGTAGGTAGGGTAACATGGCTCATGATTGTCCGAACCTCCTTATAGATGATCAGCAGACGGTCGAAGAGCCACCCAGGAAGAGACATAGGTTCGACTGATGAGGTCCGCAGGGATCTAGCAGACGTGGTAGAGGAGCTGGCGGTGTAGCTGGCTGTGGGCAGCGATTCGAGATATTACTGCCACCACCACTAGGTGGACCACCCCGACCACAGGGAGCAGGTGGACAGGGGTGAGCTCAACTCAAGGCTGTTGAGGCCTATGAGCACGACGCTTAATATATGATACGAGGTATGATCTGTGTCTACTCTACCTTAGCTGCAGTACTTATAGCCACAGGTTCCAGTCATTATTTTGTTTCCACTACCCCCGTTCGGATCATGGAGATTTCGACAGAGTCGTTGGCTCGAACCTTATTGCTAAAGACTCCTACGAGAATAGATTCAACGATTACAGAATGGTGTCGACATTGTGATCTTACTCTATGAGGTGAGAGCTTAATCTGGGATCTCCTAGTAATGGCGTTGAGGCCTTATGATGTCATCTTGGTTATGGACTGGTTATGTACATTCCATGCATAGATTGACTGTATTAGGAAAAATGTGTGGTGTGTCCGCATAGATGGGACTAGGTTTACCTTCACCGGTGATAAGGGAGAATTCGATGCACATGATGGACTTACCTGGAGGAGAGTGAAACATATCACTCATCAGTTGGCTATCCTTACCCTCAGAGAGGTTGATGTGGAGAGGCCGAGCTATCCTGTTGTGGGGGACCGGTATGAGGATTTCTTCCCTCATGATGTTCTGTGTCTACCTTCTCACAAAGAGGTGGACTTTTATATTAACTTGTACCTCATTATGGAACTAATATCTACCCCAGTGTATCTGGTGGCTCCTACAGAGCATCTTTATTCGCGGGTATAGCTAGAGGACTTTCAAGGGAAGGGATTCATTCAACCCAGTGTTTCTCTTTGGGCTGCCTCGATTTTGTTCACCAATAAGGTAAATGGTAGACTGAGACATTATGTTGAGTATCGGCACCTGAACCAGGTGACTGTGAAGAATAAGAACCCACTTGTGAGGATTGCCGGCTTCTTTGATCAATTAATGGGATCATGGTGGTTCTCGAAGATAGGCATTAGATCTGGCTATCACCAGCTCAGTGTACGAGACGAGGATGTAAAAAATATGTATTTTAGATGTCGGTACGACCATTATGAATTTTTGGTCATGATGTTCAGCATATCCAATGCTCCAACTGTGTTCATGGGACTCATGAACATGATCTTTCAGTTATACCTTTATCGCATTGTAGTAGTCTTCATCGATGACATTCTGTTCTACTCAGCAATCAAGAAGGTGCATGCCTATCACTTGCAGATAGTTCTGGAAAATTTCGAGAGCACCAAATTTATGGTAGGCTCTCTAAGTGCCAATTCTGGATCTAAGAGGTTCACTTCCTAGGGCATGTCATCTCAGAGGTGGGAGTTGTGGTGTATCCACCATCGATTGAGGCGATACTTGCTGGGGAGCCACCCAAGAGTGTGATAGAGGTAAGAAGTTTCCTGGGTTTGGCTAGATACTACCAGAGGCTTATTCTAGATTTCTCCAGAGTTTTTGAACCATTATCAATGTTGACGATGAAGGGGGAACCATTCACGTGGTTAGATAGATTCTAGTGGAGTGTTCAGGAGTTGAGGCAGATAATGACTAGTGCCGCCATATTGAGGCTTCTGGAGGAGGGCGTTGGGTACGTAGTCTACTAAGATGCATCAGGGAACAAGCTCAGATGTGTCCTGATGTAGGAGAGAGTAGTTATCGCATATGGTTCTGGACGGCTGAGCTAGCATGAGAAGAACTACGCTACCCGTGACTTGGAGTTAGCAGCATTGGACTTCTCCTTGAGGATGTGGTGACACTATCTGATCGGAGAGCGTTTTACGCTTTACTCTGATCAATAGAGATTCAGGTGTATCTTCTCGCAGAAGGACTTAAACCTAAGACAACAGTGTTGCCTTGAGTTCTTCTAGGACTATGACTTCATGAATGTCAATACTCGTGGGATAGAGAACGTATTAGCAGATGTACTCATCAAGAGATATGGTATACATCTGCTAGGTGAGGCGATGGAGCAGCTGGCCGCTTTGCAGATATTCGTTGTGGATAGAGATGGAGCATCTTTTCTTTACACTCTTACAATCACTCCCCCAATTCTTAAATGAGTCAAGGAGGCATAGAATGGGGCACTGACTGCGAGTGTCGATGTTCTTAGGTATCCACAAGACATGCAACAAATTGATTTTCTGAATGTGGGGAGCACATCATCCTTTTCAGAGGAAGTACCATGGTGCGAGTGTCGCTTCGGGACGAAGAGTTGGGGTAGTTCCACACATCCACTCTAGAGGTACATCCATGAGTGGTGAATATGTACCAGTACCTCCGAAAACTGAACTGGTTGCTGGGAATGAAGAATGAAGTAGCATAGTCTATCTCTAAGTGCCTCACTTGCCAGCAAGTAAAGGCAGAATCTCAGGTACCAGTAGGCTTATTTCAGACTTTAGAGGTCCCATAGTTGAAGTCGGATGGGATATCCATGGACTTCATGACAGGACACCCACGTACATCTAGGGGTCATGATTCTATTTTGATGATTGTTGACCAAATCACCAAGTCGGACCAATTCCTACTGATCAGAGAGCAGGGTTCTGTAGAGATAATGTGATGCCTCTATGTGCATGAGATTGTGTGTATACATAGCGCAAAGTAAACTATTGTCTCCGATCGTGAAGCACGTTTCACTTACCAATTATGGAAGGTGTTGTAGGAGTCTTTCGAGATGCAGCTTCATTTTAGCACCACCTTCCATCCTCAGACAGATGAGGAAACTGAGTGGACTATCCAGACCCATGAGGACATGCAGCATGCACGTTTCCTCGACTTCGGTCGCATCTGGGAGGATCACTTTCCATTGGTTGAGTTTTCATATAATAATAGCTATCACTCCACCATTAGGATGGCACCTATCGAGGCGTGGTACAACCAACCTTGCAGATCACCTTTTTGCAGAACTGAAATAGGGGAGTCTATACTCATGGAACCAGATATGGTACGGGCTACCAAAGAGAAGGTCCAGATCATTCAGGAGTGGATGAAGACTGCACATAGTAGGCATAAATCTTATTCAGATAGGAGATAGAGACCTCTGGTGTTTGAGGACGGTGACCACATATTTCTACGGGTCTCACCCTGACATGGTATGCAGATATTTGGATGGGGTAGCAAGTTATCTACGAGGTTAATCAGATCCTTTCAAGTCGTCAGCAGAGTTGGAAAGGTGGATTATCACCAAGCACTTCCCCCTCAGTTGCACCGGGTACACTACGTGTTCCATGTATCCCAGCTGAGGAGATACATGAACGACCCCTCACACATCATCAACCACAGCGAGCTGAATATAAACGATGGGGCGACGTATACGGAGGTTCAAGTGGATAATTAGGATTGATAGGAGTGGGTCCTTCGTGGGCGGTCGATACCTTTAGTGCGTGTATGTTGGCAGCACGGGAACCTCCCAGAGAGAACATGGGAGTGAGAGGCTCTGATTCTTGCTCAGTACCCCTACTTGTTTTCCTATTTTTTGTTATTTGGATTTTGGAGAATCATAGCCCAAAGGTGGGGAGAATGTAAAGACCCAGAAAATTCCATGTGGTTTTTTTAATTATATGGGAAATTTAAAGGTCCGTGAAAAATGATGGCACGTGATACCGAGGCCCCGTGTGCCCAGAATGAATTTCATAAAAATTTTTAGATATGTTCAGTAAACGTGTGAGTGAGTTTTTTTAACTTTTGAAATGGTTCATGGTATTGAAATATAAGGACACTGTTGAACTCACAGTGCTAGTATTCGTTTATAGTGACTTCCACCTCGACCGCAGTAGGACGTGGGTGAAATTTAGTTTTCATGTTTATCATGGAAATAAAAATAAAATAATGAACAAATATTATTTTATTTTTACAACCCACCAATTTGAATGTGTAGTGGTGGGGACCACTTGAGTTTAAAAGCTCCTCATTTGAAATTAATGGAGGGGACCACCCGAACTCTTCTTAATGGAGGAAAACTTTTCAACTCTAGATTTAATTAATTGAGCCAACTACAATAAATAAATTGTTTCATAGTTAATTGTGCCAACGTGGAATTGGATTATTAAACTTATTTATATTATATATGAAGCTCATCTACCATTTGGAGGATTGGTTGGAAAAAGAGAGACTGGGAGATCTCTGGAGGAAATATTCCTCTCCAATGAAGAACTTTCTCCAAAGAAGAAAGAGGAACTGACCTCGGGCCCGGATCAGAAGCATCTTGTAGAGACAATGAACACCGACATTTTTCAATGTCTTAATATTCTATCTCTCGACACCTCCAATGAACAAAAATGTAGAGTTAGTTTTCGTTTTGTACCCTTTACACCATTCTTGTCATTATTCATGATTCAAGAACAAACAAGCTGATTGTTAGCGGTCTAACGCGGAGATAGAGGGTCAAACGAACACAACCCAACCTCTCCCCAACCTTTTTGGGTTTTGATGGGCTTGAAATGATGGTGATGTCCTGAGACTAGTGTGTAGATCTTTGGAATAAATAACAGCCCACCGGGGCACGCCCGATGACCCGAGGAACGTCACCGGTGCGACTTGGGAGAGGCGGTGGCCCGACCGCACCGCCAAAGAAGGAGTCACAGCCCATTTTCTGCAGTGGAGCTAAGGAAACTGGAAACGGCGACAAACCACACAATGGAGGCGGTGGAGCGCGTCCGTGCTACCATGTGATGAATCGAAGTTCTTATGTGGGAAAAAATGTAATTTTTATTTTCCTAATGACATAGAATGAAATGGTTTTTTACTTAACATAGATATGTAATGTGAGCCATATCTTCTAAATTGGTAAATTTGTGAAATGGTAAAGTGGGATGTCCATGTGGATAAATATAATGAATGGGAAGAAATATTGTTGTAATGTCTTTATATGGTGAAACGCGATTGCTATAGGAATTGAGAACTTATTCAATGTAATAAACAACGGAAATGTAATAAAATAAAAGTTTAATACTTTTTTACTAAGTAGTTAGTGTTAACTGACATTGAAATTTAGAAATGTGTGTAATGGTTTGTTGGTATGTGGTAAGGACTCTAATATCCTTTGGTTTGGTTAGATTAATGATCCAAGTTGCTTGAGGCATATTCGTTTTAGAGGCGGGACTGATGCTCTTAACTCTCAGAGTATGGAATTAAAATTATATATAATTTTTGGAATGGATGGACATAAGGATATTAATACTACATAGATTCAATGATTAATTCTCCTTGTATGTGAATTGATGACCCATATGACCTATAATTCATATGACTAGCATGTGACAATGTATGATTGATTGTAATGGGTATCACATGGAATTGTGAATGAATGTGGTGAACCTTAATACTATAAAATAATTAAACCTAGTCCCTATATTAGATGTATACTATATATTGTACTCCTTCTTACACTTTTATTAGAACATTCATTTTTGTTCAAACTATTTGTGGTGGCCTACTATTTTTCAATCACACCCTAATCGGGCAATCGTTGAATGACTGTGCGATTTTTTCCATTTTGGGGAATTGAATATATGGTGCATTGATTTTGATAATTAAGGAATTTTTATTATTTAACTTGTTTTCACCTTTTTTATTTCAGTAGTAGAGTTGGTACAGTATCCCCTACGCAACATTAGACAATCTTGTTTATTGGAGGCACACTTGAGTTCATGTGGGGAACATGATCTAGCGACCTATTTAGTGAAACCCAAGAGAGGATGTTATAAAGAAACAAATGAGTATAAATGATTTTATGAAATAAATTTTATTCTATAACTATAATATATTAACTAACTTTTTACCTCCCAATATTTTAGAAAATGATAACGTCTCTCATGCTTACGTGCAGACTACAACCTCTAAAAAGTTATGTGATGTGTTTTCAATATCAGTTTTACATGGATAATAATAATGTTATATTTGATGAATACATTTGGTTTATATGTAATAAAAATTATTATGTCAATGTGAATTATTATATAAATTTCTTTTATTATATATGTTGGAAAGTGAAAAAATATTCTGGCATACATACTACCAACCATCTCAATGGATGGTGTAATTCATTTATCTTTGAATAAAATTTTTAGATTATTCTAAATAAATAATTATACAATATAAATTATATTAATATATTTATTTATTTTTTTATATTATTTATCCAATATGGAATTTAAATGACAGAAAATATTGAACCCAATCATACAAAAATGTAGAAATATTATGAGAACATTGATTTTAAAAATGAAATGTTAATAAATGGTTGATAAAAGAATATAAGTAAATCATATATGGTATTATATATAGGAGTATTATTCTGGAATAGATATATAAAAAATACTATATATTATACAGGTGGTTCCTAAACATATGAACGACGTCGAACATAATGTAAGGGTTTTCTTGTATCACTTTTAATACCATGAGATATATTCCATACTAACCATTTATTAATTTTTTATGGTGTATATAAATCTTATTTAATAATATATATCATGGTTCCCTTTTATATTCATCATATTTATATATTAATTTTAGGTTATTTCTTTCATTAGGTATCATGATTAAAAATTTACTAAGTGTTAAGTATTTGTTTCACAATCCTATCATTAATCCAGATTGTTTATATTTATGTCTCTTATGGGGAAATTGTATGCTATATTTATCTTAAAGCCAATTAATTTTATATTTATATCTTTATTCATGATATTTTCATATAATGTTAACATTTTAATCTATAAGTTTCTTAAATTGATTCATAAATTGTTTTTAATTAATGATGGATTTATTTCTCCCATTCGGCCATAACTATTTTTCATCAATATCCATGTTTTCAAAATATATATTGTCCAATGATATAAAAATTCTACAAATGATTTATTAAAAACTATTTTAACATTTTTTTTATAAAAAATTGATTTCAAAGGAATTTTCAATTTTTTTCAAAAATAGGTTCTCTTGGACCAATCTACAACAGTGTGAAAGCAACATTTTTTTTACTAATATCAAATTAATGTAATTTCACAATATCATGACCACTATTTGATTTAAATATTACTTTATGTGATTCCATTATTATTTTCAATGAAATATGTTTAGTAATATTCTGTAATTTTTTAAATTTTAAAATTTATTTTCAACGTAAAACGATATTTTCCTCAAGAGTATTTTAAATAAATATTTATGGAGTATATTTTCATCAATGAAAACAACCATTATTTTAATTTTGGTTTATTGGGGATACCTTTTAAGGATACTTTATTAATTATTTTTTCATATTGTTTATGATAAGATTGACTGGGGATGTACGATTTTGGAACCATTCCTTATATTAATCAGGACGGTTTGGGATTATGTTTATTGATTGGGGAATGATTTATCATTTTGTATGATAGTTTTTTAATATGAATTTTTACATTGATTTTGATTCAAACATTTCATATGATGAATAAATTGGACTTATTCGGTAATGGGAAGGGCACTCTATAACCCCTCGATGTATCAGTACGTCTCACAGGAAAAACATGATATTGTATATCACCGAGACCTTTAACATTTATAAAAGATGTCTTGAAATCAGTATTTGATGATATATTTTAAATACCAATAATTATGAATCTCCTCCTTATGAGATTATTTATTTATTTCCATGCGATTATTCTAATGATTATGTTATCCATGGATAAGTTTCAGGATCATTTTTATAATTATATTGAATTAAATTAATCATCATTTATTCCTTCCATATTATTATTCAAACTCAAGTTTTTTATTAAATGGTATGGTTTTTTATGTATTTAATTTAATTATATAAGTATGCCATATTTATTCATATTATATTCTACTATACACATACCCTTGTCGAAAATATACACTTAACCATTTATTTTGTTTCCATTATTCAATATTCCAGGAAGTGTTTCATGATTACTATGAATGAATATAATAATGGGAATAATGTATTTATTAAAGAAAATATTATGTTACATTTTATGTTTTAAATTTTAATGCTATATTTAAAAATATTTCTACTTTTCAATGATTGATAAACTATTTGGTCATTCCAGATGTGATTACTAGTATTTATTTCCAATGTAATAAAGTGATCAAGGAATATGGACTTTGAGGTCCATGGTATTTATAGTTAGTATTAGAGACTTTTTACTGAAAATATCAAAAACTTGGAAAATATATATTCATAATTATAACCCTATGATTTTAATTTTGAAGGAAATTTAATGTTTTGGAATGGTAGAGATCATGTGTGTTCTCAATATGATTAATGGTTCTCATGATATTCATTATTAATTTTTTCAATGGCTGCAACAATAATCAACCATGATACCCTTATACGTGATGGATAATGTGGTGATTATGAGTTACCATATGGGATTATGACTACAGAGAATGATATTGTGGTTATGAATAATTTGTTATTAGGATAGACAATTAGTAACATTGAGCATAAAATTAATTTAGAATCACCAACGAAGAGTATGATAAATATTTATGAGAGCTCAGGTAGTGGAGACCAAGGATGAATGAAGAAACAAATTCCGTCAAGTTAGAAATGTGTAAAGAGACACCCTGCCAAATTTCTCAATGAAAAGGGATGATATTTTATTTGTGAAAATAAAGGTCATATAGATACAAATTTCAAAGGATTTCAATTAATTTTATATGGGAATCAGAAGGATTATCTGAGTCAATGACTTAATCCCAATGTAAAATCATAGAATACAGAAGGTCATATGTCATCCTAATAGTTGATTCTGAACAATTAGAGAATTTTTGTATTTAGATTTAAGTAATTATATTATGAATGTTTAATATAGAATATATTTTTTTTATAAGAATCATGAAACCTAAATGTAATGATCTCAAGTAGTTTTTCTATTATGTGTTTTATATAATATTTTTAATAGTATTGAAGGCTTATAAATGAAATTTAGTAATAAGCAGATATTTTTGTAGAATACCAAAATAATAGAAAGATAACCATTAATATAGTCCTTATTTGAGTTAATAATGTTTTTTGGTGTAAGGAGATGATTTATATTAATAAAACATAACATGGTAGCATTGTTGACCATGAAAATGGTTCATGATTTTATGACAATTGTAATTTATGATGGTGTTTAAGGTATTTTGAAATTTATGGGATATATAGAATAAAAAAATTTATTGGTGGGTCTGGTTCATAGTATATGTGAACAATGTTCTAACATATTTAGAATGTGACATCATGTACTGCATAATATAGTTTATGAAAAAATGGTTGATCAAATTTTTTAGTTTTAGTATATAGTTAAGAAATAGTTTAGAGGTGTCATAAAGTTAACTACTTTTTAAATGGATAATGTAAAAAATTGGATAATATTGTTTTTGGTAAATGAATTATATATTATATTGTATTAATGTTGATAGCCATATTGTTTTTAGTACATATATGATGCAGGAATGTCTTTTGGATCTTATGATTTACTAAAATAGTGCTATGAATGAAAAAATTATTCTCGAATATCAATTTTGTGGAGTAAGAGTTGAAGTGGGAATTGATTGGAAAAAACTAAAGGATGATGTTTTGATTATGAAATAGAAATAAATCATGTATGTTTATTTTCATGAGTGCTATATCCAGATATTAAAATTATACCTCAACTATAACAAACAACCATGGAATAAAAATGTTATCTATTTACTCTTATTATAATAAAATTATTGGTATTTTAACATATCATATATGCATGGAATTTTAATGGTTAAATTTATCTTCACCATGTTTTTTATCACTCTAAATTAACGAATTTATGTTATTTTCCCTCTCCATGACCATATTTTCACATCCCATTAATTTTTTTCTATTTGGAAACCTATTTTTATAACAACCTACATACTTATATTTAAATATTTTATGAAGAAGTTTTAATAAACCTCTTAATTATGTGTGTTTTCTAAAATAGAGTTTTCAAAATAAAAACCCTTCGTTATCATAAATTTTTTCGTATTGTGAGGAAAATTTTTATTAATGTTTCGGATAATGTAACTTCCTCGAATTTTAATGGAAATATATATTTGATACCATACCCAACATCCATCATCAAGTCCAAAAAAACTATAATATAATATTAAAATCTTACTATATAATTATCTCGCTGAAATTGAATTGGTGTGTATGATTAATATTAACTAATTTTTGAAATATAAAAAATCACCCACTCAATACTAATACATTGATAACTTCTAAATTTTTAGTATGGTTATTTTATACTTCAGAAATATGTTAGCTTCAATAAGGATTTTTTTTGTGAGTACATATTTTGATCGTTTTATTATTATTATATTTTTTTTAAAAAAAATATAATCATTTTTTAAATAAACAAATAAAAATTATCTTTAGGTGAAATTTTCATATTATTCATGAAAGACTGAATTTTCAATACATGTAAAAAATTAAAAAAAAATTATAGATGGCTATCTTCTTTGAGATTTTTAAATTTCCATTTAGATTCATTATAATTTAAAAAGATAAGTATTTATATTATATTTTTAATAAAAAAAATATTTTCTTCAAATCAATTTTATCACTAAATTTATGATTAAAACCTATATAGAAAAAAAATTCATTTTTCAAAAAAAAATTGTTTTATGTTTTGTTTTCAGGATAATTTTATGATTAATTTATTCCACTTTCTAGAATTTAATTTGAAATAATTTATTGAATATTTATATTAATATGGATCATATTTGGTTATTAAGGACTTTTTAGTCTTTATTCAATATTAATATTAAACATGGTAAAATTTATCACATCAATAAAGGGTAAATAAGTTTAATCTTGGTTATGAATAAGTGATATAGCTATAATTTTTAATCCTAATTCATATGCAATGAATTTAAATTTAACCTTGTCACCATAGGAAGATTTTTTAATGGAAAATTTTCCATGAAGATGATCTGTATTATATTGAAAATAAATAATGTTACAAAGTGTCACTTTCTTTGTCTTAAATATCTACTATGTCCCCCCATAGGGAAAAATATTATAATATAAGAACATTCATTTATATTATAGCTTAGTAAAATTATTATATTGATAGAAATTTATTTGTAATTTTTATTAAATTTATAAATATCCTAAATTACTTAGAAATGATAATATAGTATTTACCTAAATAATGAGAAAATAAAATAATTAATTTTTCAACATATAATGGAATATAAATTACTTATTCAATGCTTCCATGAAACATTAGAGATCTAAATTACATGTTTAGAAGGTTTCAAAAATTATATTTGAATTTTCCTTTGGCACGAAGTATTAAAATTCAAATTAATTGAAGAATGTTATAAATGAAATTAATCAAATTAATAATAAATGACATTTTATTAGATTATTTATAATTATTTAAAATAATTTTCTCTTCAAAATGAGTGGTATAAATTTTAAACATAAACCAAGTTCCATTTGTTGGTCATTTTTTCATTTTATTGAAATAGTATTAACCCATAAAAGGAAGAAAGAATTAATATTATGTTAAATTCAAACATGTCAATAGAGGTTAAAACTAAATGATAATGGAAAAAATTAGAAACACATGTATAATTTCTAGTTGAGATGGATATTTAGACTTATCCTCATATTATATTTGAATAATATCAATTAGTAGTCATTTATATAAGAAAAGTATTTTATATTAATTTAATACATTAATAAATTCCAAGAATAACCCTTCACAAATTACAAAAGGAAACATAACCTTTTATTCTATACACACAAGTGATTCATATATATTGACCAAAAACTAATAATTAATTTTTTAAAAATTCTTGTAAATGATGTAGATTCTCTGTTAAACCCCAAAGTCCAACCATAGGTCCCATAAAATGTGATATAATGGGCATATACCATCCAATGGTGAGAAGGCCTTCATTGTTTTATTGATTTTTGATAAAACACCTTTCAAGGTGTGATGTGGAACCCTTAAAAGGCCCGTAGGCTTAAGTATTACATGGCCTGTATGCCATAGAAGAATTAATTTCCCGTAGGCTTCAAACATTAAAAACATTACATATAACCCAGACTAACTAGTTGGAACGGATCCTCCCCAGAATCTTCATCCAAAAATCAGCTCTCCACCTTCAAATGGTTGTTCGAATAGGTTATCCCATGCATGTACAGGCTTGTCCCGTTTGCAGGTTCCATACCCTCTCATTCTTGCAATCCGTTTAGCTTTTACTAGAGTGAATTCTCCTTGATCAACCTCCTTATAGAGCTTGTTCCTTGTAGGTTTTCTAGTTTGCATCTACACTTCAAGGTGGCCCATATTCCTTGAGGTGACCCGAAGGCCTTACTGGTTTGAATTCATGGGTGGCCCGAATGCCTTAAAGGACTCGGGGACAAAATCTATGGCCCGAAGGCCCAAACGGGGGAAAATTCCTGGCTGCTACAGTGCCAAATAAAGTATCATATATATAATTATTTGTTATTATTATTATTATCAAAAACCATACCCTATCTCACTTCCATCATATGAATAGTGAAAACATCACGTGTGCAGTCATATAACTTGCCAACTCCATATAGCGGTGTAATTAGTTTATCAAAACCATTTAATTGGATGGTAATAAATATGGAAAATTTGATTATATATGATATTTATGAAATAAATATTATTCAATAAAATTAATATAATATATATCATTTCCCTCAAAATATATTGGAAAACAGTAATGTCACTTGTGGATACCTCTGAACTACTTCCTCTACCATGTGATTCGATTCAATTTTCATTTCGGTTATGTATGTATACTATCAAGGATATTTTTAATTAATATATATATATGATGTATATTTCACAATAATAATTATTTAATGTTTAATTGTTATTTATTTTTATTTATTTCTTTCCACCAAAACATTAAAAAAATGTTCATACATACATACAACCTACATTCCCCGTGAACAGTGAAATTAATTTTTCTATCTCTAATTTTTATGGATTATACTAAATACAAATATAATGAATATATTATATGTGTATATAATAGTGAAATATTTTGATGTTATTTAACATTAATAAAAAAGGAATAAAACTATCAAACCAAAACATATATGAAAAAGAAAATAAATATTTCCCTGAATAGTGATTTTAACAATTTAATGTTAGTGAGCAAGTAAAATATATTATATGTAAAGAGTATATTTCATTATATATAGAGGTATTATTTTTGAATATATTTTTATTAATTATATAATTTTTATATGGTAGGTTTGGACACATTTTCATGATGTTTATTCTTGTGTATATTGTTATTATTTTAGTCTCGTTATACTATGTGTTTTGTTTACTCGATAGGAAATAATAATATTAGTTTTTAAATGATTTGTTAGACTCCTCGTGATAACATTGGATCAATTTATGATGATTATACTAGGCCTATGGTCACCATTTTAGTGTTCCACTCCCTTGAACAATAAAATTTAGTAATTAATGGATGAATTGAAGTGTTTATGTGAATAAACAAAATTTAATTGTTTTTTGCATGTTAACATTGAAGGAAATGATTTTTGGAAATAAAATGTATGTTTCAAGTGTGTTACTAATTTTAAATGATAAAATGTGAGAATTGGTAAATTTGGAATGTCCATGTGAATAAATTTCTTGATTGGGATGAAAATATGGTTGTAACATTCTTAAATGGTGAAATTGGATTACAATGGGAATTGAGAACTTATTCAATTTATTGAACCATGGAAATGTGATAAAATAAAATGTACATAATGGGTTTTATTGAGTTATAATAGGTAAATTATTATGAAAATTGGAAACATGAGTAAGGATTGGTTTGAATTTTGGAATGATTCTACTCTCCCTTGGTCTAGGTAGATTGATGATCCAGGTTCTATACTGTATCATCATTTTAAAGGATGAACTGATGCTCTTAACACTAAGAGTATGGACATGAAATTACATATCATAGATGGGATAGAAGGCAATAAGGTTATAAATACTAGAAATATACCTGCGATGATGATCCTTATAGATCAATCTATTACCCTTATGATATATACCTCATATGAGTGGAGTGGGACAAAGTAGGTTTGATTGGAATTTGTATCACTTGGTGCTAAAAATGTATGTGGTTATCTTTAAAATTGTTAAATAATGAAACCTTCTATAAGTATTGGATGTTTATTATTTATCGTAATCATTTATATACTTTTATTAAACTGTATATTTTTGTGGAAAATATTAGTGGTGGCCTACTACTTTACAATCAAACCCTAATGAGGCCATTGTTGGGTACTCGAGAAGACTTCATTATTATATGACAAGATGAGGGAGAATTCCATATGTTAGAAGGTTGAAATGGGATTTTAGAAGGAACATGGATTGGGGATCCCTAATTGACATAAATACAAATTTTTGGGATTTTATGTAATCTTTTTTTTCGGTTACATATTAAACTTCACACTTCTGCAACATGGTTTTTTTTATTTGGATGGATGTTGGAATTTTCCATTTTGGGGACTTTATTATATGGTGCATGTATATTGATCATTATCACATGTTTATTATTTATATCGTTTTTAATATTTTTTTCTTGTGTAAATATATTATAGTCTACCCCTGTACAACATTAGACCATCTCTACTAGTCAACATTGTCGGCCATATGTGGAGGCGCACTTGACATCTTGTGGTGCACTGGATCTGGAAAACAATTTAGTGAAACCTATGTGAGGATTTTATAATGAAACTAATGGGTATATATAATTTTTAGGAAAATATATTATTCTATAAATATAATATAATAACTATATTTTACCTCTGAATCTGTTGTAAAACAATAACGTCTCCCATGCATACTTGTGGACTACCACCTCTACAAAGTGATGTGATCTGTTTTCTATTTCACTTTTATATAGATGTTAATAAGGATATATTTAATTATTTTACTTTTATTTTTTATTTTATAATAATTATTATGTAAATGTGATTTATGATTTAATTTTTTTATTCTATTTGTAGGAAAGTGAAAAAACAATCAGGTATATAAACTACCTACCATCTCCATGTAATATGTAATTAATTTTTAATTCTATAAATTTCTTATATTACTATATATACATATATACAGAATATTAATTATATTAATATGATTATTTATAATTTTTATGTTATTTATCCTAGATAAAATTTGAAGGACTGAAACTAGGGAACCCATACATTTAAAAAAACAAATAAAATATTACTAGACCACTGATTTTAAAAATATAATGTTAATAAATGGTTCATAAAATAATATAAGTAATTCATATATGGTATTATATATAGGTGTATTATTCTGGAATAGATATATAATAAATCCTATCTATTTTATAGGAGGTTCCAAAACATATAAAGTAAATCAAACATAAGGTAATGGTTTCCTATTATCATTTTTACATTCGTGAGATATATTCCCAACTAAGAACTTATTCATTTTGTGTGGTTTATATAAAACCACTTTAATAATATCAATAGTTATTCCCTTTTATATTCATCATATTTAAATATTAATTTAAATTTATTTATTTCATTACGGATCATAACTAAAAATTTAACTAGTGTTAAGGGTTTATTTCATAATCTTATCATCAATCGGGATTGATTATATTTATGCTTCCAAAGGGTTATTTGTTTTATATTTTTATCTTAAACAAAATAATTTTTTACATATATGTTTATTCATTATTTTTTCATGTATTGGTTCCATTTTACTCTCTATGTTACTTAATATGTTATAAAAATGTTTTTAAAAAATGATGGCATTATTTATCTAATAGGCAAAATTTTTTTATTTGATATCCATGATTCCAAAAATATATATTGAACTATGTTTTAAAAAATCTCCATATTATTTATTAACTAAAATTTTAACAATTATTTATTTTTTAAAAAAATTACTTGAAAGGAATGTTCCTTTCACTTTCCAACCAATGTAATTGTTGACTTATCTACAATAGTTCGAAAGAAATTTATATTTATCTCATATATAATGAATGTAAGTTCCAAATATCATGAACAAAATTTTATTTTAATCTTACGGTATGTCATTGTGTTACTCTTTTCATTAAAATAATTTTACTAATATTCTGGAACTGTTTAGTTTTAAAAAGTGATTATAAATTTTAAAGGGAATTTTTTAAAATAATTTTATAAATAAATATTTATTTTCTTTCTATTCCTGAATAATAACAACCCTTATTTTAAATAGCATTCATTGGGGATACATTGTAATGATAATTACCTTAATATTTATAATTATGGTTAATGATAAATTTGACTGGGGATGTACTATTTTGGTATCATTCTCCAAATTACTATAGATAGTTTGGGATTATGTTTATTGATTGAAGAATGAATTATCATTTCATATGATAGTTTTTTAATGTTTTTTTACATTATTTATGTTACACCCATTTCATATGAGGAATGAATAAGACATATTATATAATGGGAAGGGACCTCTATAACCCATCGATGTATCAGTATGTCTCATGGGGAAAATTGGATTGTGTATTTGGCTGAGGACATTCCCAATTACATAATATGCTTTGGAACAAGTCTTTGATGATATATCTATTATCTCCATAATTATGAGACACCTCCTTATGAGATTATTTTTTTATGTCCATGTGATTATTTTAATATTTATGTTATCCTTGGATATGATACTAGGTCATTTTATTATTTATAGAGATTTAATTTTATTATCATTTATTCATTTCATATTATTACTCATACTCATGTTTTTTATTAAATGGTATGTAATTTTAGATATTTACCTTTAATTATTTTATTGTAACTTATTTATTCATATTAGATTCCATTGTACATGTACCCTTATATAAAATATATTTTTAAACCATTCTTATGTATCCTTTCCCCAGGATTCCAGGAAGTGTTTTATGATTAATAAGAAGAGATATAATAATGGGAATAATGGATTCTCGATGAAAATTTTATACTTCATTTTAATTTCTCAATTTTAATGTTATATTAAAATGTATATCTAGTTTTGAAAAACTTCCAAACTATTTGTCCCTTTCAGATGTGAATAATTTTATATATTGGAAATATAATAATGTTACCACCAAATATGGGCTACTCAGTCTAATTTCAATACAATTAGTATCATAGGATGTTTACTAAAAATATCAGGAACATGGGAAACATGGATTTAGGAATATAATTATATGGTTATATTTAAAAAGTAAATGTAATGTTTAGGTATGGTAGAGAGTAAGTGGGTTCCAAATATTATTATTGGTTCTCATACTACACATTTTTCATTTAGTCAATGGGTGGAACTAGAAGCAACCAAATTAGAATTAAATTTGATGGAGAATGTGGTGGTTATGTGTTACCATATGGGACTATGACTGGAGTGAATGATATTTGGGTTATTAATAATTATTTATCATGATAGATAATTAGTAAAAATCAGCATAAAAACACTTTAGACTCACCAAATAAGAGTATGATATAATTTTCTAAGGGCTCAGGAAGTGGAGACCATGAATGAATGTAGGAAAAACTTCCTTCAAATTAGAAATTAGGAAAAGAGATACCCTGAGTAATATCTTAATGAAAAGGGAAGATATTTTATTTTAGAAAATTAAGGTCATAGAGTAATACATTTCCATGTATTTCAATTAAATATGTGTTTGGATGATAAGGATAATTTGATTCAATGAACCAATCCAATAGGTAACATATATAACAAGGAATGACCTATGTTATCCTAATAGTGGATGTGGAAGGATTGGAGATTTGTTTTGGATTTGAGAAATTATAATTTAGAAGTGTCATATAATTTATATATTTGTTATAAGAATCATAAATAATAAAAGGAATGATCTCTAGTTTTTTTCTTTCAAGTATATGAAGTAACATATTGAACAATACTGATAACCAAGAAAATAAATTTTGTAGTATGGTGATTTGTTTTGACAATACATGAATAATAGATAGATAATACTTAATATATTCATAATTTTTTTATAATAAAGTTTATTAGGGATAAAGAGATGATTTGAATTTAAAAATATAATGGTCTTGCATTCTTGACCTTGAAAATGCTTATAGATTTAATGAAAAAGTAATTTATGATAGAGTTTACTAGATTTTGGGATTTATTTGATTTATAGAATAACAAAAATGTTATTAGTGATTCATATTTTTAGTATTTCTGTTCACAGTACTCACATATTTGGAATTTGTTGTTATGTACTGCATTGTTTTTTCTAAGGATAAATGTTTGATCAAATATTTTTTCTTTTAAATATGGTTAGAAATATTTTAGTGGTGCCTTAAGGATAATTACATAGGAAATGGATAAATTAAAACATTGGATATTATTGTTTGAGTTCAATGTATAATATGTCACGGTATATATCTTTTTTTAACCACATTAATATTATTTATATGATCAAGGAATGAATTTTGGATATTATGATTTGATAAAAGTGTTCCATAAATTAAAGTAATTTATCTCAAATTTATATGTATTTATGTAAGCGTTGAAGTGAGAATTGATCATCGAACAATAAAAGGATTATTATTTTTTTAAATAGAAATCAATCATGTGAATTTATTATCTTGAGTTATATATCATTATATTAAAAGAATACCTCAACATTATTAAAATATCCATGAAATATAAACATCATCTATTTATATTTATAACCAATAAATTAATGGTTTTTAACCTATCATATATTTATGGATTTTATGGTTAAATTTATTATCTCCATTTTATTTATCACTTTAAATTAACACAATGATGTTATTTTTATCTTTTGGGTATATATTTTACTTCCCATTAATGTTCTCCAATTTGAAAAAACAATTTTTTCATCAGCCTCCATACTTCCCTTTCCATCTTCAATGAGGAAATTTTACTAAACCTTTTCATGATGCGAGTTTTCCACAATGGAGTTTTCAAATTAAAAAATCATTATTATCAAGCATATGTTAATATTTTGAGGATGCATTTTATTGATGTAATGGATAATGTGACAACCCAAATTTTAAATGAAAACTCTATTCGTTAACATACCAAACATTAAAAATCAAGTCCAAACAAACATCAGTTTACTATTAAATAGTTATTATTTAATTATATCATTGAAATTGAATAGGTGTGTTTGAATAATATTAACTAAATTTTGAAATATAAAAAAGCACATACTGAACAATAATTCTTTTGAAATTAATCAATTATATTTAATCTTATTTTCTGTTTCAAGGATATGTTATCTTTAAAAATGATTTTATAGATTTTGGTGAGTAAACATATTATTTAAATTTTCGAAACTTATATAAATATTATTTTATAAAAATAGAATCTTTTTTTAAATAATTATATAAAAGTTATCTTAGTTTGATTGTTTCATATTTTTCTCCAAAGGTTTATTTTTTCAGTGAATGGTAAAAAAATAATTTCTTATTGAAAGTTTTTTTTTGTTCAAAAATTTTAATGACCCATTTAGTTTCATAAATATTTCAGAAGATACTTTTTTATATTATATTATTAATAACTAGATTTTTTTGAAATCAATTTTATGTCTATATTATGATAATATCATATATATAAATAAAAGGCATTTTTCCAAACACCTACTTTATTTTTCGTTCATCATGTTAATTTTAAGGCTAATTTCTTCCACTTACAGAAATTGAATTTGAAAAAAATATTGAATATTTCTATTAATAAGGTTCATATTTTTTAATTAGGCCCATTTTACTATTTGGTTAATTTGAGCATTAAATGTCGTAAAATTATTCACATCGGTAATGGGTAAATTGAATTAATCTTTTTTTGAATAAGTGATATGCCATAATTTTTAATCATATTTCAAATAAAATTAATTTATATTGACTGTTTTCACATTAGGCTAATTTTTAATGGACATTATTTCGTGAAAATGACTTATATTATACTTAAAGGAATTAAAGTTACAAAGTTTCACTTTATTTTTATTAAATATCTATTATGACCCTATACAGGTACAAAATATAGTTGTGAAAGAATTTAAATTCATATTTATTTAATCTCGAATTTATTTGCTTCATATAATTTTATTTTTCATTTTTAGTTAATATATAATTATCATAAATGAATTAGAAATTCTAATAGAGTATTTACTTAATGAATGTGAAAAAATTAATTTTTAAATATTAAATGTGATATATATTGTTGATTTAATGCATAAACCGAATTTTAGAGATTTATATTTCATATTTGTAACATTATAAAAAATATATTTGAACTCTACCATTATAAGGATGTGTTAAAATTTAAATTAAATGAATAGTATTATTAATGAAAGTAATTAAATTTATAACAAAAAACATTGAATAAAATGATTTACAATTCATAAAAATCATAGACTCATCCAAATAAATGGTATATTTTTTTAAACAAAAACATTGGTTAATTTTGGGGTCATTTACTATTTTTTACTAACATTATTTACTGTTAAAAGACAGAAAACATTAATATTATGTTAATTGTCAATAGGGTCAAAATAGGGTAAAACTAAAAGATAAGGGTGAAAAATAATGAAAACATGTATAATTTTTATTTGATATGTTTATTTAGACTAATCATCATATAATATATGAATAATATCAAATTTTATTCTTTTTTATAGGAATATTTGTTTTTTTATTAATTTAACACTTTAAGAAGTTGAAATAAGGACCCTCCTCTCAATTATTAAAAGACACATATCCTTTCCTTCTTTACAAACCATTGACACATATATATTGACCAAAAACTGGTAACTCATCTTTGAATAATATATATACTTGTTATATAGGCTCTGTTCATTCCAAAATTCTGTCCAAAGACCCTTTAAATAGTGATATAATGGAAGACTACTCAAGAGGAGGTAATCATCTTTACAAACTATTTCTTGTTTATTTCGTCTTCTACTTCATCTTAATGTATTGTGACTATCCTAAAATAATAAATAAAGGATCATAAATAAAATAATATGTTGTTATTATTATTATGTTAAAACCATATCCCGTCTCATTTCAATCATATGAACATTGATAACCCTGTTTGTGCATACAAATAACTTGTCGTCTCCATGTAGTTGTGTAATTAGTTTGTCATCACCCCTTTAATTGGATGGCTATAAATATGGAAAAAATTATTATATACAATATTTTTGACATAAATAGTATTCTATGACATTAATATTATATCTACCTTTTACCTTCAAGTCCATTAGAAAACAACAGTGTCACTCGTGCTTACATTTGGACTACTTCCTCCTCAAAGCGATGTGATTCATTTTTCATTTTCGTTATATAAGGATGATAATAAGTATATATTGAATAAATATTTATAATTTATATGTCATAATAGTTATTATTTAAATTCTAATTATTATTTTTTTATGTTTCTTTCCTTCCATCAAAACGTGACATCAATGTTCATGAATTCATACGACATACCATCTTCAATAATGGTCTAACTTATTTTTCTCCCTCTGATTTTTATGGATTATAATAAATATATATATAATGAATATATAAAATATTTATATCATTATTTAATTTCATGATAATATTTATCCTTAATATAATGAAAATTAATGAAATTATCAAACCATAACATACATGAAAAATGAAGAGAGTATTTCCCAAAATAGTGATTTTCACGATGTAATGTTAGTAAATATGTGAAAAATGATTATAAATAAATAGTATATTTCATGACCTATATAGGTATTTTTTTTGAATATATTTATAAAAATATATATAGTTGTTATATAGTATCTTTCGTAAAATAGTCTTGATGTTTATTTCAGGTTCAAGTTATTATTATTTTGGTCTCGTTTTACTATGTCTTTGATTCCCTTAGTATGAAATGATAATGTGGGTGTTTAAATGATGTGTGTGAATCCTTGTGATCACACTAGATCTATTAATAATGAATAGACTGGGAAAATGGCCACTATTAGGGTGTTCCACTCCCACGAACATGAAAATTGAGTTATTAATGGATCAAATAAAGTAATTATGGGAAAAAATGTATTTTCTCATACTAACATGGAATGAAAGGGTTTTCTGACTTAACAAGGATATGTCAAGAGATTTATTACCTTTAATGGTGAAATATGAGAAATGCTAAAGGTGGAAATTCTCTAAGGATATATAGCATGAATGAGATGAAAAAATTGTTGTAATGTTCTTAAATGGTGAAATTGGATAGCTATGGTCATTGAGAAGATATTAAATGTAATGAACCTTGAAACCATGATAAAATAAAAGGCTCCCCATAGTTTTTACTAATTCATAAAAGGCAGATAATGTTGAAATTTTGAAATGTGAGTAATTTTTTATTGGTATATTGGAATGATTCTACTCCCCCTAGGCCAGGGTTTATTAATGATCTCAGTTCCCTGATATATTGTCATTTTAGAGGGTGGACTACAGATCTTAACTCTAAAACTATGGACATGAAATTACATAGCATGGTTGTGATGGATGGAAATAATGATATGAGTATTGGAAAGATACTTGGATGTATGGTTCTTGTATATCGACCTATGACTCATAAGACATATAATTCAAATGACATGCATGTGACAAAGTAGTTTGATTGGAATAGGTATCACTTGGAACTGATAATAGATGTGGTTAGCTAGAATATTGTTAAATAATGAAATCTGGTATATGTATTGGACATTTAATATTTACCTTACTCATTCATAGAATTTTATTACACTAGATATTTTTATAAAAACTCTTGGTGGTGGCCTACTTATTTAAAATCAAACCCTAATTGGACTCTCGATAGGTACTCAAGTAGACTTCATTATTACAGCTAGGATTATGGAAAAGTCCATCTGTAAGATGAATAATATGGGATTTTAGAAGGATTATGGATGAAGAATCCATAAATTACATCAGCACACATTTTTGGGATTTAATGGAAACTCTAATTTGGGTTAGTTATTAAACTTAACACCTATATGACAGGATATGTTTATTTGAATTATTATAGGAATTTTCCAATTTTAAGGAATTGATTATATTGTTCTTGCATATAGATCCTTATGAAATGTTTATTATATATATTTTATTTCAAAAAATTTATTACTCTAGTATGAGGGTATTTTCTCCCCCTATACTTTATTACATCATCTATACATGTAAACTTCCACTTTTATATATACAGGAACGCTCTACTCTTGTGATACACTAGACCAAGAAACCAATTTATTTGAACCCAAGTGAGGATGTTACAATGAAACTAATGATTATATATTATTTTATAAAAATAAAAATTATTTTTGAACTATAATATAATAACTAACTTTTACAATCTGTTCGAAAACGATAATGTCTCTCATGCATTTTTGTTGACTGCCACCTCTAGAAAGTGATGTGATCAGTTTTCCATTTTAGTTTTATATTGATGTTAATAAGGATATTTTTCATTAATATTTTTAGTTTATATGTAATAATAATTAATTTTGAAAGGTGAATAACAATTTATTTTTCTTCTATTCTATATTTTTTATTGTTATAAAACATTCAGGCATACGTTCTGCCTTGAATATTCATAAAAGTAGTAATTCATTTTTCATTCTCTAATTTTTTTAGATCACACTAAATAAATATATATGTAATATAAAAATATTAGTATTATTATTTATTTAATTTTTATGATTTATCCTTGATGAAATTAGAAGGACTAAATCAACCGAACCCAAACATACAAATAATAAAGAAAATATTACAAGAAAAGTGATTTTAAAAATGAAACGTTAAGAAATGGTTGATAAAAGGTTATAAGTAAATAATATATGGTATTATATATCTTTGTATCATTCAATAATAGATATATAAAAATAAATATCTATTATACATAAATTTCCTAAAAATATTAAGTAATAAGAACAAAAGATATGGGGTTTCTAGTATCACATTCACTTCTGTGAGATATTATTCAATACTAAGAACATATTCCATTTTTTTGGTGTATATAATTACACTTAAATACAACATATCATGATTTTAATTTATATTAATATTATTTATTGATTAATTTGTATTTTTTTTCTTAGAGTAGGGGGAATGATTTAGTAGTTACTAAGTGGTAAGGGTTTATTTCACAATCTCACCATTAATCGATATTGTTTTTTATTTTTACATCTCATGGAGTAATTGTTTGATTTTTTTATCTTAAACAAACAAAATTTATAGTTAGATGATTATTCATGAATGTCTCATGTAATGGTACCATTTTAATCTAAATTTTATTTAAAATTATTCATGAAATGTTTTTAATTAATGATATCTTTATTTCTCTCATCGGCCCAAATGTTTTTTCTTTTAGGTCCATGATTTCTAAATATATATTAAATATTTTCTAAAAATTATTTTAAATGATTTAATGATGAAAATTTTAACATTTTTTTAAAATAGATTTGAATGTAATCTTCTTTTCTTTTTATAAACATCTTACCTTTTGACTTATATAGAACAGTGTAAAAGAAAGGTATTATTTATTTTATAGAATAAATCGAGGTTCCCAATATCATGACCACTATTTTATTTTGAGCTTAGATTATGTTGTTCTATTATTCTTTCCATTCTTATATTTTTTCTAATATTCATGAAATTTATAATTTTGAAAAGTGACTATCAATGTAAAATTCTATTTTACTAAAGAAGTTTTGATGAAATATTAATAAGATTTATATTCATCGATTAAAAAACCATAAATTTAATTATGATTAATTGGGGATATATTGTAATGATAATTTATTTATAATCTATCCTTATGAATTATGAAATGATTGAATGGGGGCATACTATTTGGATATGATTCTCCATATTACTCTGGATGGTTTCGGAATATGTTTGTTGACAGGGGAATGAATTATTATTTCGTGTGATGGTGTTTCAATATGTATTTTTACATTGAATTAATTTAACCCATTTCATATGAGGAATGACATGGACTTATTTGGTAATGGGAAGTTCCCTCTATAACCCCTCGATGTATAATTATGTCTCATGGGACAAACTAGCTTTTGTATTTGGTCGAGGTCGTTCCAATTTATACAATATTTCAATGAATTGGGAACTGATGATATATTTATGATCACCATAATTATGAATCACCTCCATATAAAAATATTTATTTATATCTATCTGATTATTTGAATAGTTATATTATCCTTGATATGTTTCAAGATCATTTTATTATTTTCATCGAATTTATTTGATCACCATTTATTCATTAAATATTATTATTCATACTAATATTATTTATTAAATGGTAGGTGTTTTCTGTTATTTACCTTCCCTTGTTTGAATATAAATTATTTATTCTAATTTCCTTCTACTATACACATACCCTCACAAAAATATACGCTTAACACTTTCTTGTGATTCCTTTCACTAGGATGCCATAATGTGTTTTATGATTAATATGAGGGGATATACTAATGGTAATAATGGATTTATAAAAGAAAATATTAGGTTTAATTTTATGTTTTAAATTATAATATGATATTAAAATATATGTCTTGTTTTCTAATACTATTGAACTATTTGGTCCATCTAGAAGGGATTTCATGTATCTATTTCCATTGTAATAGATAACCAAGAAATCTCGGATACAAGGTCTAGGGTATTTATAGTTAGTATAATAAGATGTTTCAGGAACATATCAGGAACATAGAAAATGTAGATTCCGGAATCAAACCCTAAGATTGTATTTAAAAATGAAATTTAATATTTTTATATGGTAGATCTAACAACCCAGGCTTGATGAACGTTGACATTACATTAATTTTTTGGAATTGTTAATAAATTAAAATAAATAACTCCCAAAGATCGTATTAATTTAGTGTATTTGGAATCATAGAACACATTCTTTTAAATTGGTGAATGATATTCAGCATCTCTAATAAACATCTTCACTTTTATTTTTCCTACCTAAAACATTTCATCATATCCGAAAAAAACATAAAAAGAGTGAGCTCAAATGCTCAATAAGGTTAAAAGATAAAAATATCAAATAAAACAAAAAACATAAGATTGTAAAAACATGAAGATAAATTTTAAATATCAAATCTTGAGTCATGAAATAAATATTGGTATTTCTTACGGCATAAATCATAAATAAACATGAAACATGATAAAATATCATTGATATAAAATATGGACTTGTGGAAAACACATAGGCATAAAAATCATTTCCTTATTAGGAATGGATCAGTTCTTATACCATCATAGTGGAAAAATTAAATTAATGAACCAATCATACTTTCTTTTTCACACGTATATTAATGAACCATATTTACCAGTCATTCCAACCCTATATAACATAACTGGGTTTACTTGTCATTCAAGCCATGTATTACTGAACTGGGTTTACATGTTATTCCATTCATTTATATCTCATGAGATATAAACAATTCCACACTAAACAAAATCAAATAAATGTATGAAATAAATAATCATTCCCCCATAAAAAAATCAAATAATAGAGATAATAACATAACCTTGTTTATATATTTTAATCTATCATGGAAAATAATTTTGGTAAAATAGATGAAATTATTTACTGAGTAATATATCATTTCTTCTTCATTTTTTTTATTTTCTAAAAACAAAAATAAATTTTAAAAGAAAATAATTTCTTTGAAAATAAAAATGAATTAAATTAAAGGAATATTCATGGAAATAAGTTGTTATGAAATCATAAAATTCCATTCATTCCATATTAGTTAAAAAAAGCATTTTTCCCATACATTTTATAAAAAAGGTAAAAACAATACCTCATATGGAAAATGAATGAAATATTCCTTCCAATGAATGTAGTAAAAGAAAAAATTGGCAAAAATGAATTTATAATTATATAGTAGATTAGTGAATTTTTTATTAAAACATTTGTAGAAAAATTTTACATGGATAATAAATGTATCCTGGTAAATAATTATGTAAATCAATCTAGGATAATAATGAGATTTAAAAATTATCCCTTACAATAGGTTTTATATCCTTTGTATGTAGCTGAAACACCCGTATAATTACTGAAATATTTTCATCGACTTATTAAAGAATCATATTAATTTTATGATATCATATTGATCATATTATCATCTATTTGGTAATAATATTTCATTATTACTTATTATTCGTGTATTAACTTCTTCATTTTCTTATTCATTTTTGGTCAAATATATTACGGTTCTCCTTATTAGGTCATATTTATATCATTTAAAATTAATATTAACATAATATATATCATATATATTGAATCTATACATTTATATAATCATTCTTAAATGAATATAACTTAGAATGAATCACATCGGATCGTTAAGACTGTAGGTTGTACGTGGGCGTGAGCGATGATATCATTCATTTAATTATGACATGGTATAAAATTCAATGATGTATTTATTGTTTTATAATAAATATCTTGTTATAGTAAATAAATATCATTTTTATTTCTATCAGTATACCCATCTATTTCATGTGGTGGTGAAAACAGATTACACCAGGTTGTGGAGACTGTAAGCCGTTTGTACGCACAGGTGGTGGTTTAGTTTTCATAGGATAGATAAAACATGTAAAATGGTGGTTCAATAATAATAATAATATCTCATTATATATGTGATACATGATTAATAAATAAATATTGTAAACAACTCATTAAGAGAAAGTAGAAGAAGAAATATTTTGAGACAATTGGTAGATGTGATTATCTCTTCTTTGGTGAGCTCCCTCCAGGTTTCCTCTTAAAGGCACTAGAGTTGTTATTTTAGGAATACAATAACCTCTAAAATATTAATAAGGAAGTTGAGAAGTTAAATTTTCAGGTAATGGCCAAGGTTGGAGGCTCAAATTGATGTGAAGAAGTGAGGGATGATGTTGACATTTAATATTGAAGTGATGCCACTTTTGGAAACCTTAAGAATATTAATTTTTAATAAAATCAATACCCACTCAAAAACCTCAAAAATGTCCCTATTTAAAAAATTATATTGGATAGGGTCGGAGTATTTTAAAAAACCAAAATTTAACTTAGTATTATATCAATTTAATCCATTTCGTTTTTCTTCAATACTTAGTTATTCACATTCATTTTATGTTCTGATATAATTAATTAAATATTAAAATATTGAAATATTTACTTATTTGATTTAAATTAAATAATAAATAAATAATATATATAATTTTAGAGCATATAATAAATATTATATATTTATAATAAAAATTACAATTTTTGAATAATTTAATTTTTTTTAAAAAAACAATATTACTGTCAATTCCTACACTATTAAATTTCATGGATTTTTAATAATATCACAATAAGATGTTATCCTAAAAAATATTTTACTATATCTCTATGGAGATTGAAAAACCAATAAAAATAATTCCACATATTAATTATCTAATATTATATTTATTTTTTTATTTTTGAAAACATTAATTTGATATTTCCATAAATAAAATAATTATTAAATTCGCTTTGAATATTTATTTAATACAATTATTTGCCCGGAAAAAATTAAAATTAAAATATAATGATGAATATAAATCAACTAGATTCCATCAGAATACTTGAATATAAAAACTTATTCTTTAAAATCGATCATTAAAAATGTTATACATATTAATAGATGAATGTGAAAAGTTTAACATTATATTAAATAAACTAAAATAAGTGTCATAATATCTTATATAAGGCTCAAAATCATGTATAACTCAACTCTTTGATGATTATGGTCGATATATACTCAAAAATAATATATTAGAAATTTTATTAGTCTTCTAATATTTATTATCATTTTAATAAAATTATTTTATTGATTTTCATCAATTTAATAATTTCTACATCAACAATTTATAATACTTTAAAGCAATTGTATATTTCAAAAAAATTACAAGTAAATTAACATGATAAATTAATTTTTTTTGAATTAAAATGATTATATATTGTAGAATATATCATCTTTATGACCATAATTTAAAAGTTATAAATTATTTAAAACATGAAGGTGACATCATTAAATTTTCATTAAATAAAATATTATAAATAACATAGTATCACCCAAATATCCCCACAACGTAAAAAAAATTATATTAAAGAGATATTTTTTTAGTAAAAGAGTACCCTTATATTCCTCAAAATCCCCCAATTGTCCATATGTGGACACATAATAGATATTAATGACAATGAAAATGAATGTTTTTTCTTTCATTGATTAAAATGTTAATTAAGTTGTTTTTAGGGAAAAGTGTCCATTAAATGACATAAGTTCAGTCCTCAATTGTTTAGGGTCGATCTAAATTTATCATATATTTTTTTCATTTGATTTGTTCATTTATAATCATTATAATTATATTTTTATCGGAAACTACCTAATTTACCCTTTATTGTGGTAAAAACATTTACCATTGTAACTATTCATGTTGGTCAAAAAATTAGAGGGACCTACTTACCAAATTTTGACATCATGAATCCAAATTTTTACATCAATTTTTCAAAATTCTAAAAATATTTCTTTCATAGTTAATTTTTTAATAAAACTCATAAAATTTCATAAGAAACGGGTTTTGGGAGAAATACCCATATTTGAATAGAAATTGTTTTTATAATAAACACTTTTGTAACATTATTTCAAAAAAAATTATTGGGTGAAAATAAACTAATTAAAATTTAAAACCAAACCCAAAAAAGGTTATTTATTTAATTAATTTTAATGAAAATTTAGTTTTCAATAAAAATCAGTTTGTTCACTATTCATCAAAAACTGAAACTTGTCAAAAAAACTGAAAATTCAACCAAAGTAAGTTTTTATATTCTAAATAAAAACAAGAATATTATTTTATCAAATTGAATATAAAAATTTATCGATAAAATGATTTAAATTGGGTGTTCCATTAAAAGGTGGTGAAACTGCATTTCTTGAGAAATATTTCCTTTATCAAGAAAATGATTTTTTTGTATATCTTGTCCATAAAATATATAATATGAATTTTAAATAGCCAATTGAATATATTATATATATAGTCAATCTATAGTGATTTTACTATTTTATATATTCACTTATTTTCATTTAAATCGTTTTTCAAAATATTGTGAATACTATTCATACCTGCCCTTATAATGAATAGGATTTAATGTAACCTAATAATATTTATTTGTTCACTTATAATTGGTATTGCATAAAATAAATTATTTAAAATGAATTTTAAAATTTGTATAACAAAAACCCAGTATAGTGTTGTGTATACCCCAAGTTAAGCTGGTATTATGTATACTTCAAGTTAATCTTGGTGTATCGTAAAAAACATGACATCAATGACCAAATCTCTGTAGACCTCATCGAGGTGAGACCCGTAGAAAAACGTGGTCGCCATCCTCAAACTCCAATGGTCTCTGTCTCCTATCATCATAGAACTTCTGTCTGCTCTATGAAGTCTTCATCTGCTCCTGGATGATCTGAACCTTCTCTGTCATAGCCTACTACATCTCTGGTCTTATAAGTGCATACTCCCCTAGGACAGTCCAGCACAGAGTCAATCTGCAAGGTCGGCCATACAGTGCCTCGTAAGGTGCCATCCCGATGGTAGAGTGGTAGTTGTTGTTGTATGTGAACTCTATCAAGGGTAAGTGATCTTCCCAGTTATGACCAAAGTCAAGGAAACATGCATGGAGCATGTTATCGAGAGTCTAAATGGTACTCTCAATCTGACCGTCCGTCTAAGGATGGAAGGCGGTGCTCAAGTGAAGCTGCGTCCCAAAAGCCTCCTGTAACCCCTTCCATAGATGGGAAGTGAAACGAGCATCCCGATCGGAGACGATCGTCGATGGTACACTCTGAAGCCAAATGATATCTTGTATATAGAGGCATCCCAAGATCTCTACTGAGCCCTAATCCCTAATCATTAAGACGTGGGCTAACTTGGTGAGTCGGTCGACAATCACCCAGATAGAGTTATGTCCTTTGTATGTATGTGGAAGTCCCATCCGGAAATCCATGGATATCACGTCCAGCATCCACTCTGGGACCTTTAAGGGATAAACCAAGCCTGCTGGAACCTGGTGATCTGCCTTCACTTACTGACAAGTTATCGCAAGACAAACTATGATACATACTTCTTTATACCTGGTCACCAGTACAGTCATCTGAGTTCCTGCTACTTCTTTGCCACTCATGGATGTACTGCTAGAGGGGAAGTGTGGAACTCCCTCAACACCTCCTCCTGTAGTGCAACTGGTACCATGGTACATCTTCTAAAGAGGATGGCATTCTCCCCACCTTCAGAAAAGCCATCAGGTGCATGCCCTGAGGATATTTGAGCACGTCGCATCTCACAGTCAAAGTCCCCATGTTGTGCCTTTATGACTCGCTGAAGAAGTTGAGGAGTGACTGTGAGAGACTATAGAAAGGCTGATCCATCACTATCCACAAAGGATATCTACAACACGGACAGCTTCTCTATTGCCTCTCCTAGAATTTCAATGCTTTATCTCATGCTGAGAGCATCTGCTACAACATTCCCCTTTGCAGGAATATAAAATATCTCGATGTCATAGTCCTGGAGGAACTCGATCCATCGTCATTGTCTTAGGTTCAGGTCCTTCTGCGAGAAGATGTACCTGAGACTCTGGTGGTTAGAGTAGCTTGTAAAATGCTTGCCCATCAGATAGTTCCACCACATCTTCAAGGCGAAGACCATTTCTTCTAAATCCAGGTCATGAGTAGCATAGTTCTGCTCATGCTGTCTCAACTACCGTGAACTATACGTGATCACTACTCACTCCTACATCAGGACACACCTGAGTCCGGTCCCTAATGCGTCACAGTAAACAATGTACCTACACCCTCCTCCGGTAGGCTCAAGATGGGTACACTGGCCAACCTCTACCTCAGCTCCTGAAAGTTTTGATAGTATATCTATGATCACACGAAGTGTTTCCCCTTCTTCATCAATGCTGAAGGCGGTGCTGAAACTCTAGATAAGTCTGGCACAAATTTCCGATAGTACCCAGCCATACCCATGAACCTCTGCACCTCCATTACACTCCTGGGTGGCTCCCAAGCAAGCACTTCCTCGATCTTCACTAGATCCACTACAACACCAGATTATGAGATGACATGTCCGAAGAAGTGAACCTCTCGAATCCAGAGCTGGCACTTCGAGATCTCAACATAAAGTTGGTGCTCTCAGAGTGTGTCCAGTACTACTCACAAATAGTAGGCTTGCTCCTCCTCAGTAGTCAAGTAAATCAGCATGTTTTCGATGAAGACTATAACAAATCAATCGAGGTATGGTTTCTAAAATCCTATTCATGAGACTCATGAACACTACTGGAGCATTGGTTATGCCGAATTTCCTAACCAAGAACTCGTAGTGGCCATACCGACACCTAAAGGCCGTCTTCTGCACATCCTCGTCTCGAACTCTGATCTGGTGATATCCTGACCTAATGTCTATCATCGAGAACCTTCGTGCTCTCTTGAGCTGATCAAAGAGTTCGTCAATCCTCAAGAGTGGGTACTTGTTCTTCACGGTCACTTGATTCAGGCGACGGTAGTCGATACACAGTCGCAAGCTCCCATCTTCCTTATTAGCGAAAAAAATCAGTGATGCCCAGGGTGAAACACTGGGTCGGATAAATCCCTTCCCTGTAAGGCCTCCAGCTGTACCCGCAGCTCACAAAGCTCGGCGGGAGCCATCTGATATGATGGAGTAGATATCTGTGTTGTCCTGGGGTATAGGTCAATGAAGAATTCTACCTCTCTGCGAGGAGGTAGTCTTGGAACGTCTTCAAGAAAAACATCCGCATACTAATCCACCATAATACGAAAACTCAGACTCCACACATCAACTGATCCGAGGATCATACTAGCCAACCGATGTGAGATAGGTTTCCCCCTCCTCTGCGTAAGTCCATCCTACGTGGCTACGTCTCCATTCTCACCAGTGTTGTTGAACCTAGTCTCATTTTTGTGGATACACCGCACTTTTCTCCTAATACAGTCAATCTGAGCATGAATTGTGGATAACCAGTCCATACTAAGATGAAGTCGTAATCCCTCGATGCCGCTACAAGAAGATCCTAGCTAGAGATATTTCCTCCTAGTGTAATCTCACACCACCAGCAACAGTGCATAATCATCGAGTCTACTCTCGTAGGAGTCTCTAGCCGTAAGGATCGAGCCCACGGCTCTGTCAGAATCTCCGAGCTCCGAATGAGGGCAGTGGAAATAAAATAATGACTCACACCTATGTCTATAAGTACTGCAACAATGGTGGAGTAGACGTAGATAGTACCTATAATCATCTCAGGTGCGTCGTGGTCATAGGCCTCGACTTCCTGGATCTGAGCCCGCCTCTGTTCGCCAGCTCCCTATGGTTTCAGTGGACCTCCTAGTGGTGGTGGTGGTAGAGCCTTGAAACATAGTCCACCACCCGCTACTCGGCCAACTCAACTTCCATGCCCTCATTCTCCCGGTGGACCACCATGGTAGAACCTCTTCCTCTTCTTGGGAGATCTTTCTACTCTTTGCTGCTCATCTGCATGGAGGTTCAGGTAGTCACGAGCCATGTGGCCCTACCCACCACATGCATATCACTTCTTTTTCCTCGTATAGTTGGCTCTGTCTCGTGTGCCCCGCAAAACCGAACCTGTATCTTGGGGTCTCCAACCTGATGGCCTAGTCCTCTTGGACCTCTACATCATCTGCCTACTACTGGATGTAGAAGACTTCGCTATGTGTCACCCTGTGGTGGGTCTCGAAACTAGTGACTGCTCAGGAAGAAAACTCTCTACTAGAAGGGCTCGCTCCAGCACCCCCGCCTGTGTCGGAATGCTTAGGGGAATCGTCGAAGCCCTGATCTCATGCCTGATCCCCTACTCAAAGGTCTGGGCCTGGAAGAACGGGGCCCAAAACATATCCGTGGAGTAACCTGAGGGGTCAGTGAACCTCATCGACCACAGAGCTACTTTCATGCAGCCCTGCTATAGATGAAGTAAATCCTGAATCCGCACCATACGAAGGTGGATGGAACAAACTCTAGGAGGAATAGAATCTCGAAGTTTATCGAGAGTAATGATGCGCCGTCATGAACCTAGAGCATCAGGCTCCACCATCTGCCTTTTTTTACATGCAGGAGACTCGCAGAAAGGATCACCATGAGGTCGGCTGGTGTCCCTGCCAATCTGAAAACTCTCAAGACAGCCTCCTGCCAATCCTGAGCTGCCTATGGGTCCATCTCTCCCCGGAACCTGGGCAGCCTCTATCGCTGGAACTTGTGCAACGCACTCAGGCGGAATGCACTCTTTGCAGCTGGAGCTGGTGGTATCGGTGGCCCAGAAGGGAGTGGTACAACTGGTGCCTCCGCTATGTTGGGGCCCTGCACCGAGGCCTCGTCGCTCGGTGGGCTACCATCTCGTACGAAACTCAGAACCCTTTCTGGCTGCCATCGTGGGGCCAACCTGAAAAGAAACAGGTGTCCCATAGTTAAAATAGTATACTTGGTGAGCTGACACAAAGTAATCAAGAAGAAAACTTTTTCAATGGAAAGACACACGCAATCAGTGTTTTCGTGCACTGAGTCAGAAATCAGAAGTCATAGTCCTAGTGTATGGATACGTCGCGTGCCGCACTAACACCGGTTTCCCTAAACTGATAACCACACCCAAAACACTTAAAATTATTGCCGTTAAAATAATCAGAGTCTAAGTTATGTGGTAGAACCGAATCCTATGATACCAATTTGTCACGACCCGTCCCTGGGGCGTGTGCCGTGACTACCCCAAGACCACCTTCCCTAGGCCAGGGGCTGGTGACTAGCACCAAAGGTGTAATGTCGATAAAAATGGAAGTCATTTCCTTTTCACCTGTAACACACACACACAATCTGAACACGATTAGTACAGTCAACGAGTACTAAAATAGAAAAGTAAGGTGTGCTGAATGTATGTGGGACATTATACAAACCCAACTAAAAAAAAGTACAAGTACAAGTAAAAAATGGAAACAACTCCTGGATTGTCCACCCGGGAATCCTACCTGAAGGGTAGGTACAAAAATTGATTAACTCGTCCCTACTGTACATCTCATATTGTCTATCTCCGACCAGTCTCTCATCTGTCACCCTCAGCCTCGATCACTGTCGTACGTTGTCTGCACAGAACACAACAAGGTGATTGTGATCCCCGTGTAGGGGTGAGTATGAATATACTCAGTAGGGGTCCCCGAGACACCCGAAGGTCTCCCAGAATCCACAAGGGATAAACCACAAAAGAAATATATAGTCACAAAGTATCAACCACCCTACTTAGGTATATTCCCATACATATACCTAAGTTACGAGTCACAGTATGACCCCAACTCTCGAGCCCATGGACAACCCTGTCCACACAGGAAATAAAGTCAATCACCATGATGATAATGGTTGAAAGACATGACTCGGCTCACATAGGTATATATCTTTCGTAATGCGATAGAGATTATCAGTTGTAGTCATTGGTACATCTAAGCTGTCGGACCCACAAAGGATAAAGGGCCAACTAATCTGTCAGACCCACACAGGATATAGGACCAACTACTCTATCTGACCCACACAGGATACAGGAACAGAAGTCAGAACTGTCGAACCCACGTCGGATTCCCATACAGTAGTCATTGATGTCGAACCCACGTAGGATTCCGGTACAGTAGCCATCGCTGTTGAACCCACGTAGGATTCTGGTGTTGTAGTCGTCACTGTCGAACCCACATAGGATTCTGGTGCAGTAGTCTTTGTTGTCGTACCCCCGTAGGATTCTGGTATAGCAGTTGTTGCTGTTGAACCCACGTAGGATTCCGGTATAGTAGTCCTCACAGCCAAATCTATGGTTTCTGTACATAGCACGCTCGAATCCATTAGGTTCCGCTCCTCGAGCCAAGTGTCGATACATCAACTATCACGAAGTCCTGATTTGATGTATTCAGTAGTTTCGTCTCATCACAAGGAACCCAATGCGACAGACGACACGTCGATCGGACGACCGATCTGAGAGTTATTGGCATTTCTGTTCCAGGGGCCTGGTTGGATTTATGCTCGTTCCAAATACGGCCATTATCCAAAGTTGTCCAAAACTCACTTAGAGTATCACAAAAGAACTGCCTCGTCGCAAGTGTACCAGTTCCGCAGAGGGCGCGTCGATCGGACGTGCGGTCTAGAGATATTCAGATTTAAGCGGAGTTAGGCTCGGCCCGTCAGGCCCAGTGGGCTAGCGGGTCGGCCCGTCCCGGGGGAGTATGTCCCACCCACAGATCCGGCCCGGTGGGTCTGACCCAGTTGGGGGGTCGACCCAGCCCGGTGGGGCGCGACCCACCCGCGGACCCAGCCCGCGCTGCGGGCCGGTTCGGTTCGCCCAGCGGTGTCAAGCAGCGCCGCCTCTTCCCTGCCCGGCCGACCTTAGCATGCTGGTTTTGTCCGGCACTCTTGGCTCACTATGAGGGCTATGGTTCTCCCCTCGCGGTGCCATGGGGAGCCACGGTTCTTCAGCCCGGTGGGCAAGCGGCCCGCATTTTCACCCGCTGTGAGACCCGCGGTTGTGGTCCGCGGTTCTTCCCTCGCGACACCAAGGGGCATTGCGGTTATTTAGCCTGGCTAGTAGGTGGCCCGCAATTTCGCCCGCTGAGTGACCTGCGGTTGCGGGCCGCGTCTCCTCCACAGGGCACCTGCGGGTGTCGCGGTCCTCCAGCCCGGCCGACAGTATCCGACCGGTTCTTCCATCCAAGAAGCCCACAGATGCGGGGCGCGGTTTTTCTCCACGAGGCGGGAGCAACGATGCCGGTCCACCACCACCGCGGCCCAACCTGGTCATGGCCTTCGTTTCCATAGAGCGGCGTGACAACGCCGTGCCTTTTCATCAGCCGCGGTTCTTCTCTGGCGTTGTGCGACGACACCATGCCTTATTGGCTCCTCCTCCATCATTATTAAGATTAAAAAATATGTGGGAGGTTTGGGCCATGTACGTACGGCCCGAACCCTCCTCGTTATGATGTTAACAGTTGGCAATTTACATTCCTAAATTATAACTACGATGTTCGGAAATTTAAACAAATCAAAACAACCCCCTACCTCGATTCAAAGAACGTTGTCGAAGTCACGAAAGACGTCATCACGGAATATGGACATCGTTGCATCAACGTCGGAGGGAATGTCGTTGTCATTGGTGATGTTCTTCGCGGGCGGCGTCTTCCCTTGCTTGCCCCTATTGAAGAAGATAGAAGTGAATTTAGTCATTCCTCGTTGGAGAGAAAGGTAATTCTTCGTGTTCTTCACGGTCCTCATTGGATGAATGATTCTTCTCATCTCCTTAGTTCTCCAAAAAAGGCTTATGCCAACCAAAAACTCATAATAAAATAATAGTCTCCATATATTTTAATGATTCCATGCATTTTAAATTAATTCCAATGAAATCATCACACAAAAAATTAATCAACTAATTGTGGAAGCTAAATTAATTAATTAATGGTGTTGGCACATTAATGAGAGGAGGTGGTAGGTGGAGGGTTTTAAAAATTGAAAAGTGAGAGTTGGATGTTTAAGAGACTCCATTAATTAGAAGAGAGTTACATGGGGAGTTTAAGGGGGTTGAGATTGTGCGGGCCCCACCACCTAAGATCCTCCCATGGGAGGTTATGTGGGAGTGGGACCCACCTCTAACTTCCCTTTGGAGAAATTAACCACCTTTTAAATAAAAACTATGTTACACATACTTTTTATTTAATTAAACAAGAATCCCCAAAAATTAATTTCAACTCCCAATAAAACACAACTGTGGTGAAGGTCTCCTTAAACGAATATCGGCACTGTGAGTTCATCGGTGTCCTCATATTTCAATTCTGAGCACCAATTCTAAAGATATAAAATCCCGCACGAACCTTGACTAAACAAACCTGAACAAAACTTCAAAAATTGATTCAGGGCACACCGAGCCTTGGAATCAAGCACCGTCAGAAACTGTGGACTCGTAAATGTCCTATGTCTTTAAAAAATTTCCACAGGATTTTCAGGTCGTTACAACATGAATGAAATTTCCCAGCTTCATAATAGATCATTTATTTTAATATTAATTTACTAGTCTCCATGATTATTCTCAAAATACAATATTTTTCACTAGTATTGTAGATTTTTTTAAAAGTTTATTTCAATCGAAAATGGTATTTCTCCAAAGACTGTTCTCATGAAATATTAATGGAATTTATATTCCTAAATGATATTAATAATTATTTTAATTTGGTTACATCGGTGACATCTTAATGTGATACCACTATTATGATTTATCAAGATATTTTATGATTAGTTTGATTGAGGATGTATCATTTTGATACCATTCACCATATTAATATGGATGGTTTATGATTACATTTTTAGATTTGGGAAAGTATTATAATTAAAAATTATTGTTTTTCAACATGAATGTTTTCATTGATTATGTTTAGCCCATTTGGTATTGGAAATTCAACTGAAATTTAATGTGATAAGTGGCCCCGACTATAGCCCCTCGATGTATCAATATGTCTCATGAGAGAAACAAACTTGGGTATTTAGCCTAGGCCCTAACCATTTATATATGATGTACTTTTATAAGGACTTGATGGTATGTTTATGTGGTATTACATTATGAATTATAAAATTATGAGATAATTATTTATGTTCAAGTAATTATTTGATAAGTAATTATATCCATCGTATATGTTTGAAGATCATGTGATTATATAGCCAGAATTATTTAATAATTATTTATTCCTTCAAAATTTTTAGTCATCCTAATGTTATTTATTAAATATAATGTGGTTCCGGATATTTACCTACCCAAGTTTATTGTAACATAATTAAGTATATAATCTTCAATAGTATTGATACCATTAATGATTATTTGTCCTGTTCCCTTTCTTATGTTTTCTTTCTATAATATGGTAGTGTATTTTCTATGATTGATTTTGTGTAACACCCTAAGATTTCATAGTGTGTTATTTTTTCAAAATAATTCAATAACTTGCACTAAACACAACACCGAGTTCAAGCGCACCATGACTTACCAAACAAGGCCTTCAAAAGAAATTATGAATAGTATTAACTAAATGTTAAACATTATATAATCCTTATAATTTTAGAATCCATATTATGAGTTTCTTAGACATAATGTAAGAACAAATTCATTTTCAGTATTTCACTTTTACAAACTTTTAGTAGTGCACCCTTTTTGAATAAAATATTTTACACTTTTTGACTAAATGGGGACATCAAGAATTTAAAATGAAACATCCCAAGCTTCCATGGTACACTTTCCTTTGAATAATACAGTAGCGTGTGTTGTACGCAACTTCGAGTTATAACACACACCACATCCAATCAAACTAGCCGTTATGAATAGTAATACCTACCTGTTGAAATTATATATATTTTATATTTCAAAATGGACTTCATTTTTGGATTCTGAATATCGAATTTAGCCTAGGGTGATATTTTGGAACATTTCGGATAACACTTATATTTTGATGAATAGTGAAAATTACTAAATTTTAATTAAAAACAACTTTTTTAATCGAAATAATTTATATAGATAAATTATGTATTTGAGTGGTTTTAAAGTATATTTAGAATATATTTTTACCATTTAATATAATTTTGGTCATTTTACATAATTTTACAATTAAACCGGACATAAACAAGTGTCAATCTTTTGATAGTTATTATCTCATAAAAACACGCTTTTTGTTTTAACAACGGGAATTAATTTTAAATTAATTTCTGCCATTTATGTGTTTTTAATTTGGAAAAATGGATTCCATATTTGGAATCATTATGTTCATATTGTGTAAATAGGTAACTTTTATTTTTAGACATTTTGAATAATTATTGCGGTCAATATTTTATTTACCATGGTTAAGGGTAAATTCGGTAAATAAGGGTTAAAAAATAATATTATAATAATACTAAATTACCCTAAAACGTGTCCAAACCTTATTGGTGGATACATGTCCGACCATGGGAATCTTTGGGTCGATTTTGGGACCCCATGGAGCCACTTGTAGGTGATAGGGACACTTTATTTTAATTAAGTTATAATAAGTACAAAAATGACATAAACATATATCTTTTCGAAAAACAATTTTTAAATAGGGTTATATATGTTGGATTTTCAACTATAAATATTAATTCGGAAGATAAAAAGATTTAATACATAATTATATTTTATTTATAATTTTTAGACATTAAATAATTTAATTTATTTATGACACAATGATGATGCAGCAATTACCATAATAGTGAAAAATTAAAATAATTGATATTATAAATACCCAAATAAATATAATTTGAGTCTTTTATGGAATTAAAATAATTTTTTAGGATAATATGACATATTATGATAGATTTAATTGACTTCTTTTGAGTAATAATTCTGTTATGAGTTTCACAAAAATCAATTATTGAATTGTGTCAAAATTGACATAAAAGAAATATTTTAAACAAATATCATATTATTAATTGATATTAAATTCCTAAAAATCTAAGGATCGGCCAAGAGACTTATATCATGATACGTGTATCATTAATGTACCACTTGGGGGTCTCTTGGATGTATATAGTAAGTTTATTAACCATATAATATAAAAATACAAAGAGACATTGTAAAAGTGAAACTAATTAACATAGAGTTAATACTTAAAGATAAGGTTAATATAGTAACCCAAACCTGTATAAATTATATTGGTTGAGTTGTTTTGGACCCATACCCACCTTAAACTTTAAATAATCAACTTTTCAGCCATTAGAAACCGAATATGAATTTATTATAAATTAATATTTCTAGCTTTTCCAAAGGTGCCTCTCACCCCTCTTATAAAAGGTCACTCACCCTTCTCATTACTTCACACCTTCAAAGCCTTTTGGTTCGGCCAAACCCTGACCAAATACTCTCTCAACTTCCCTAAATACAACCTAAAGGTCTTATTTTGATCCGAAAGCCAACCTAAGTAGCCCTTTTGATCAAATCAAAAGGAAGAACCCGAAGAAGAGGTAATGCTTTCACCACTATTTTTCAAATTCATTTCTTCTTCAACTTCTTCTTCCTTTGTTATTACCATTCTATAATAATGAATCCAGTATCTCCTATATACTTTAATATTATTATAAATATGGTACCACCATATTCAGTATTCTATCCACCCTCTGAATAACATGTCACCATACGTGCGTACGTACGACTTACCGTCTCCACGTCGTGGTGTAATTGTTATTAAATAAATTATTATTTTGGATTGGTATAATAATGATTTGTAATTCATGTAAATAATAAATATAACATGATAATTATTCTGTATATATGATATACCATCCAATTATATATTATTTTAATATCAAAAGAATGATATTTCCACTCGTGTGTACGTACGGACTACCGTCTCCACGAACGTGATGAGATTCATTCTCTATCGTATCCATTCAAGTATAATTATCATTTGATGATTTAAAAATAATGTCTAAGGACTTGATATAATTCTGGATATGAATAACATACAACATATCCATGACAACCATGGCTTACGTAACAAAACATATAAAAGAAAACGAGTAAGTTAACACCTGAAACAACGATAATTCTATGATATTATTAACAAAGAAATGTTAAAAGATCATATATGATATCATATGAATGTATATAATTCTTGTGTAATTTAATAAAAATTATTTCACCATTATACAGGAGGTTAACCTACCCCCATCCAAGGAAAAGTACAAGGTAAGGGTTATTTCACAATCTCCTTATTATCTGAGGTTGTTTATACGTAATAATCTACTAGGACCTCTTTATCATCCACATCCATGTTTCTTGAAAGTGTATTTCAAAACATTCATACTATTTTACAGAATATGGGATAAAGTAATTTATACCCTTTTTCTACTTTTTAAAAGAAGTTTATAAAGGAATCTTTCTGTCATTTTCCAAACAAGGTCTTTTTTAACCTTTTCGACAAAATTAAGGTAAAAATGTTTTTTAACTTATATGGAGGGTGCGGCTATTTTCAACCATTATAATATTCCTGAAGTTTCCATTACAAGCTTATAAAGATATTTTCAATGTAAATGTTTTATTTTATAATTATGTGACTTTTAAATGACTTCAAAATGAATATTTTAAGAGTTTCTTAAAAGTAATCTTTATCAAAATCAGAATTTTAAATGTTTTAAATATTTATCTTTCTAAATATTTTTAATTAATGTCCATGTCTTCAAAATGGGTTTTTAAGGATTTATTTATATGGACATGAATGTTTTTAAAATTTTAATTCCTTTCAAAAAGTTTCAAAGTGGTATGGGACACTTTGATTCAAAAATCTCTTTTATATTACTTCCTTTATAAATGTGTGACTTTTAAATGATTTAAAAAAAGAGATATTTCTCTCAAATAGTTTTGATTTCATCTATGTCAACATCCATTGATGGATTTTATGATTATTTTAAGTTTATAAAAAACTTCTATATTGTATTGAAGGTTTTGTGATATGTTTGACTGTGGATGTGTTACATTTATACCATTCATGGTTTATGGAGAAAGTATTGACATTTCGTATGCTAGTTTTAATACGAATGTTTATGTTATGTTTAGACCTTATCATATGGGAATGCATTGGACTTATAATGTGATGGGTGGAGCCCCCTATAGCTCCTCGATGCATCGGTAGGTCTCATGAGACAAACTAGTGTCTTGGCATAAGGCCTTGGCAAAATCCTATTTGTAGTCTTGGCACGAGGACTTTTCTATGTGGTTATGATAGTCTAGCATTATGCATTCCATCATTATGAAAGTGGTAATTGATATTACATGTGATTATTCGATTAGTAAAATATCCATGTGAATAAGTAAATGGCATGATTTCATTTTATTTTTTCCATACTATGTTGAAGTTCAAGTTTAAAAGGCTTTTGTTTTAAGTTATACACTCCCTTAAATATTTATTATTATTTATGAAAGTTTCCGCTATATTGTTATCCTTACTGGGCATTTGAGCTCACCCCTTTTCTATGATTTATTTTTTCCAGGATGTGATGAAGTAATTTATGAATGACCTGTAGGGATAGTATGTGGGGATATGAGTGTGGGATAAGGAGACTATGTTGTTGTAGTAGTTTTTTCACTTTATGATGTAATATAAAACTTTATGAATATATCTAGTGTTTCCAAGGCTACTAAACCAATTGGTCTTTCGAGATTTGATCTTTCTGGTGATCATGCCAATGTTATGTAATAATGCACCGACTCTAGGTAACTGGGGTTGGGGCGTTACAGTTGGTATCAGAGGATGTTTAGTAAAAACCTTGGAATCTATATTTAGATAAAATCTGATTAGAGCACATAGATTTAAGATGTACTTTGTGGTTTAGTATAGAATAACTTCCTAGAATTTTGGTATTGTAGAGATTTTGTGAGTTTTCTAAGCAATACATTCCTGTTTGGATACGAGTAGGTAGAGGCGGCTCTGGCACAAATGTACCTAGGGGTAAAACCTGAAAACACCACTTTGAGCTGGACTCAAACGGGAACTGGTGCACGACAACGGGCCTTGCTGCACTCTTGGTTACAGCACTCCCGGGGGATATGCTTAGGATAATTCTCATTTTCTTTACAAACCATTATGAAGGGTTTATGAGTATATACTTCCTCAAAGGAGAAATTTTTTTGATTATGGATTATATCCATAAAATATTTAATTTATGTTATGTGTATTACAAGTTTGGGATTAGGTATTGTTATTCATAAACTAATCTAGTGTATGGAATTGTTTAGAAATGGAACCCAATAGAAGGAATGAGAACTCCAGCAATGCACATGATCCAAATGGAAAGAAGGATCATATCTTTCATGGTCTTAAGCCAGAATATTTAATAGAAATAGTCTCCCATGTATTATCATCATATGAAGAAATATTATCATGTGTTGATAAGATAAGTAAAGATTTTACTAAGTCATATGGCTTTGAAGGGAAGCAAGAGAAGAAAAGGATGGAAGAGAGAAAGACGGATAAAGGGAAGAGGGAAAAGAATAGTTTTCCCATATATGATAACTATGGGAAGAAACCCCCTGGAACATTCCTAAAAGGAATGGGAGTTTGTAATAAGTGTGGATGAAAAGGGCACAAAGTACATGACTACAAGGGTAAGAAAATGGTTTCAAATGTACAATGATTCATTTTCAAGGAGTTTGGACACTACGTAAACCTATGTCCCAGTCATCAGACTATGCCTCAAATGAAGCTATTGGATAATAATCATGTTAGATACTACAACAGATAAAGATGAATGATTAGAGTTCTTATGTTGATTATGTCATTTGAGCATTGTATCAACAATGTACTTGTTATAATAATTATGGAGTATATAAGGATTGTACTGCAGTACTATTTCATTAAGGACTTGAGATTGTGTGGAACAAAGAAAAGTGACTCAATATCAGGTTAAATTTTTGGAAAATATATGGTTGAGAGAAAGATAAACCATTACATGGTTCTGATACAGAGGTATTGATTTTAGAATAATATATGATTGATTTGGATAAATTGTTTTGGATATTCTTGAATACCTTGAAACTGATTAATGATTTGTATATTCCATCATTTTTGGGGTTTACAACATTTTTGGATTGAAAGAGTATATCTATTATTCTTAAAGGAATAAGGGATATGACTGTAATCAATAAGGTTTTATAGTAATTCAGGATGTTGCAGTGTTTTAAAAGAATACATGATGAAGGTGTTCACATGTTATTACACAGAAAAAAGGATCTTCATTGTGTTTACCATCCTTATAAATTTTGGACTGAGGTAATTTGGATATTTCTAGTTTGGATTATTTTGGATTACCATAAAAGGACAACCCGGAGGTCGGGCGGCAGCCCGTCGCGTCCGGAAAGTCCGCGAGACTTGAACCCACGACCGAATGGCGACAAGGGTGTATCACCTACCACTGACCCACGTGATGTCCTGTATTGAATAATGTCATTTTTTATGGTTCTGCTAGATGAATTATAAATTCATTTTTAACCCTATACGAATAGGTAAAATAGAATATTATTTTTAAGTTCTATTATCATTTAGAGTGAAAGATGAGTTTGTGGTAGAACTTAGTTAATGGATAAGACTCTACTTGTCAAGTATATATTTTTCTTATTCTCTTATTCAACGAAGAAATTAATTCTTATACTGTAGTGAAGGGATCTTGAAACAAAAAAAGTCATATCCTAATACCATATGTTTTTCTGAACCGATGGTATTCTAAATCATCATAGATTAATGAATTTAAGGCCCTCAATTTTACACTTGTTTGTGATTTATGACCTCAATCACTACCTATAAATATTTACATTTTCCCTCCAATTATATATCTTTAATTTCAACCAATGTTCTCCAAATAGAGATCATAATTTTATGGTGACCCTTTCATTTCTCTTTTCCTCATATTAAGACTACATTTTAGAAACCAAATTTTTGATTTGGGTTTTCCCACAAAGATATTTTCTATTTTCAACCTTTTATTTTCAAAGAACATTTTCAAATTGCGAGGACACAATTTATTGAAGGAGGGGATAATGTAACACCCCAAGATTTCATAGTGTGTTATTTCTGCAAAATAATTCAATAAATTACACTACACACAACACCGAGTTCAAGCGCACCATGAATTACCAAACAAGAAGTTCAAAAGAGGTTATGAATAGTATTAACTAAATTTTAAACTTTATATACTCCTTATAATTTTAGAATCCATATTATGAGTTTCTTAGACATAATGTAAGAACAAATTCATTTTCAGTATTACACTTTCACCAACTTTTAATAGTGAACCCTTTTTAAATACAATATTTTTAACATTTTGACTAAATGCGGACATCAAAAATTTAAAATGAAACATCCCAAGCTTCCATGGTATGCTTTCCTTTGAATAATACAGTAGCGTGTGTTGTACGCAACTTTGAGTTCTAACACACACCACAACCAATCAAACTAGCCTTTATGAATAGTAATACCTACTTTTTAAAATTATATATATTTAATATTTCAAAATGGACTTCATTTTTGGATTCAGAATATCTAATTTAGCCTAGGGTGAAATTTTGGAACATTTCAGATAACACTTATATTTTGATGAATAGTGAAAATTACTAAATTTTAATTAAAAACAACTTTTTTAATCGAAATACATTATATTGATAAATTATGATTTTTTGTGGTTTTAAAGTATATTTAGAATATAGTTTTACCATTTAATATAATTTTGGTCATTTTACATAATTTTAAAATTAAACCGGACATAACCAAGTGTCAATCTTTTGATAGTTATTATCTCTTAAAAACACGCTTTTTGTTTTAACAACGAGAAATAATTTTAAATTATTTTCTGCCACTTCTTTGTTTTGAATTTGGAAAAATGGATTCCATATTTGTAATCAATATGTTCATATTGTGTAAATAGATAACTTTTATTTTTAGACATTTTGAATAATTACTGCGGTAAATATTTTATTTACAATTGTTAAGGGTAAATTTGGTAAATAAGGGTTAAAAAAATATTATAATAATACTAAATTATCCAAAAACATATCCTAACCATATTAGTGGACACATGTCCGACCATGGGAATCTTTGGGTCGATTTTGGGACCCCATGGAGCCACTTGTAGGTGATAGGGACACTTTATATTAAATAAGTTAAAATAAGTACAAAAATGACATAAGCATATATCTTTAAGAAAAAAAAATTAAATAGGGTTATATATGTTGAATTTTCAACTATAAATATTAATTAGAAATTTGAAAATATTTCCTACATGATTATATTTTATTTATAAGTTTTAGACATTAAATAATTTAATTTATTTACGACACAATGATGATGCAGTAATTACCATAATAGTGAAAAATTAAAATATTTGATATTATAAATACCCAAATAAATATAATTTGAGACTTTTATGGAATTACACTAATTTTATAGGTTAATATGACATATTAGGATTTATTTAATTGACTTTCTTAGAATTAATAATTCTGTTATGAGTTTCACAAAAATCAATTATTGAATAGTGTCAAAATTGACATAAAAGAATTTTTTTAAAAACAATATTGTATTATTAATTGATATTAAATTCCTAAAAATATATGGTTCGGCCAAGAGACATATATCATGATAGGCGTATCATTAATGTACCACTTGGGGGGGTCTCTTGGATGTATATAGTAAGTTTATTAACCATATAATATAAAAATACAAAGAGACATTGTAAAAGTGAAACTAATTAACTTAGAGTTAATACTTAATGATAAGGTTAATATAGTAAACCAAACAAGTCTAAATTCTATTGTTTGAGTGTTTTTATACCCATAACCACCTTAAACTTGAAATAATCAACTTTGGATCCATTATGAACCGAATATTAATTTATTATAAACTAATATTTCTAGCTTTTCCAAAGGTGCCCATCACTTCTCTTATAAAAGGGCACTCCCACTTCTCATTGCTTCACACCTTCAAGGCCTTTTGGTTCGGCCAAACCCTGCCCAAATACTCTATCAACTTCCATCAATACAACTTAGAGGCCTTATTTTGATCCGAAAGTGAACCTAAGGAACCCTTTTGAACAAATCAAAAGGAAGAACCCGAAAAAGAGATAATGTTTTCACCACCCTTTTTCAAATTCATTTCTTCTTCAACTTAATCTTCCTTTGTTATTACAATTCTAAAATAATGAATCCAGTATCTCAAATATACTGTAATATTATTATAAATATGGTACCACCATATTCAGTATTCTATCCACCCTTTGAATACCATGTCACCATACGTGCGTACGTACGGCTTACCGTCTCCACGTCGTGGTGTAATTGTTATTCAATAAATTATTATTTTGTATGGGTATAATGATGATGTGTAATTAATGTAAATAATAAATATAACATGATAATTATTCTGTATATATGATATACCATCCAATTATATATTATTTTAATATCAAAAGAATGATATTGTCACTCATGCGTATGTACGGACTACCGTCTCCACACACGTGATGAGATTAATTCTCTATCGTATCCATTCAAGTATAATTATCATTTGATGATTTAAAAATAATGTATAAGGAATTTATATCATTCTGGATATGAATAAGATACAACCTATCCATGACAACCATGACTTACGTAACAAAACATATAAAAGAAAACGAGTAAGTTAACACCCGAAACAACGATAATTCTAAGATATTATTAACAAAGCAATGTTAAAATATCATATATGATATCATATGAATGTATATGATTATTGTATAATTTAATAAAAATTATTTCACCATTAAATAAGAGGTTAACCTACCCCCAACCAAGGAAAAGTACAAGGTAAGGGTTATTTCACAATCTCTTTATTATCGGAGGTTGTTTATACGTAATAATCTACTTTGACCTCTTTATAATCCACATCCATGGTTCTTGAAAGTGAATTTCAAAAAATGCTTACATTTTTTACAGAATATGGGTTAAATTCATTTATACCCTTGTTTGACTTTTTAGAAGAAGTTTATAAAGGAATCTTTCCATCGTTTTCGAAACAAGGTCCTTTTAACCTTTTCGACAGAATTAAGGTAAGAATGTTTTTTAACTTATACGGCGGGTGCAGCTATTTTCCACCGTTATGAAATTCTCGAAGTTTCCCTTACAAGATTATAAGAATATTTTCAAAGTAAATGTTTTATTTTATAATTACGTGACTTTTAAATGACTTCAAAATGAATATTTTAAGAGTTTCTTAAAAGTACTCTTTATCAAAATCAGAATTTTAAATGTTTTAAAGATTTATCTTTCTAAATATTTTTAATTAATGTCCATGTCTTAAAAATGGGTTTTTTAGGGTTTATTTATATGGACATGAATTTTTTTAAAATATTAATTCCTTTCAAAAAGTTTCAAAGTGGTACGGGACACTTTGATTCAAAAATATCTTTTATATTACTTCCTTTATAAATGTGTGACTTTTAAATGATTTAAAAAAAGAGATATTTCTCTCAAATATTATTGATTTCATCTATTTCAACATCCTTTGATGAATTATATGATTATTTGAAGTTGATAAAAAAACTTCTATATTGTATTGAAGGTTTTGTGATGTGTTTGACTGTGGATGTGTTATTTTTATACCATTCATGGTTTATGGAGAAAGTATTGACATTTCATATGATAGTTTTAATACGAATGTTTCTGTTATGTTTAGACATTTTCATATGGGAATTCATTGGACTTAATATGTGACGGGTTGATCCCGCTATAGCTCCTCGATGCATCGGTAGGTCTCATGAGACAAACTAGTGTCTTGGGACAAGGCCTTGGCAAAATCTTATTTGTAGTCTCGGCACGAGGCCTTGGCTATGTGGTTATGATAGTCTGGCATTATTCATTCCATCATTATGAAAGTGGTAATTGATATTTCATGTGATTATTCGATTAGTAGAATATCCATGTGAATACGTAAATGGCATTATTTTATTTTATTTTTTCCATACGATGTTGAAGTTCAAGTTTAAAAGGCTTTTGTTTTAAGTTATACATTGACTTAAATGTTTATTCTTATTTATGAAAGTTTCCGCTATATTGTTATCCTTACTGGGCATTTGAGCTCACCTCTTTTCTATGTTTTATTTTTCCCAGGATGTGAAGAAGTAATTTATGAATGACCTGCATGGATAGTATGTGGGGATATCAGTGTGGGATAAGGATACTATGTTGTTGTAGTAGTTTTTTAACTTTATGATATAATGTAAAACTTTATTAATATATCTAGTGTTTCCAAGGCTACTAAACCAATCGGTCTTTCGAGATTTGATCTTTCTTGTAATCATGCCAATGTTATGTTATAATACACCGACTCTAGGTAACTGGGGTTGGGACGTTACATTTTGAGGGATATAATAGAGGGAATAATTTAGTTCTCAAAGAAAATAAAATGTTTAGTTTTATATTGTCAACTGAAATTTGAGATTCATGTATGTGTATTGTTTTCCAAGTCTACTAATATATTTAGGCATTTAAGATTTTATTCCTTGTATGTAGTTCCACTCTAATAATTTTACCACCAACTCTAGGATAAAAGAGTAAGAGTTTTCTCACATAATATATATCTATTGAATTATAGATTTATATCTTTCTCAATATTCATCATAAATAATTTAAAAGGACTATAAATAAAAAACTAATAAAATCATCATTTTACCTCATTGTGTTCATAAAAATATACACGTAAACCAAAAATTAAAACATTTTTAGATATTAATATATCAATTCACATGAAAACCCATTTTCCAAAATTAATATCCCAAAACAAAGGGACGAAGGGTTTTTCATTGATGAATACATGTAATTTTGTAAAAGAATCCAAATATCATATAATGGTTCTGGTGGTAGATAATCTTGTTGACACCGAATACATAAAAAATGTCATTGTGTAATTTTTCCAGAAATTCAGACATTCTATATGATATATACAAACAAATCCCTTCGAATGAATATTTTACAAAACATGAATGATAAGTAAAATGAACTTTTTGATTCTTTTATTTAAATTAATATTCATCTATTAAACAATATTTACATAAATGAAAAATATAATAAATAAATCATCAATAAATATTAAAACTATGTTTTGATATATAAAATACCTTACCTCGAGTCCACAATATCTAGTATATTAATTACTGTAATGAAAAATAATGTTTTGAATAATTAAACTGTTATAGGGATTTTTTGATTTTAGGTCCAAAATTACTTCAGTTCCTTTATTATGGTCAGGTGTATTAAAATTATGTCATTTTGGGGATATTAATAATTCTATAATAATAATTTATATACATTCATTATAATATTATAACCAACTATGTAATGTGCTTGTGAAAACTGAATTATGTTACAAAATTAAGATGCCTCTCTATACACATGCATGATTAGTTGTTCAATTTTTAGAAAAACATGAAGGAAAAAAGGTATGTTTTATTTAATTTTTTATAATAACAAATATACCATAAATATAAAATTATTTCATTATATAAAACTATATTATCAATCTATTTGAGGTGATGATCAAAAATAAAATACATTGGTTCAGGTGGTGGTATTATGTTCATATGCATGAGCGGTGATTTTATTTGTCATTGAATGAAAATTAAATAATTATAACATTAATTTACAATGAAATAATTATATTTTAATCGTATATATATAAATATTTAATTTTTTACATCATTATGAACAACTATAGGAGGTTGTGATGAACAATTTAATAAATATTCCCATGAGTTGGTCGTCTTCACGTACGCATAAAACATATTTTCATTGTAAATTAGATTTATATAAAGAGGAAAATTTGTTAATAAATTGTCATAATACAATTTTATTTTATTTTAGATACCTATTTTATTATATAATTTTGGTTAGGATTTTTTCATGGTGGTCAAAGAATACATAACAAGAAAGAACATGGTAAAGAACAATACCTCTTTTCCAAAACAAAATATAGGATTATATATAAAGAATTACAAGGATATAATTTTTATTAAACCATAACCTCTATGATATGGGGTGGGATGTAATGAAATTATATGGGTATTTAGTAATTGATATAAGATTTTATATATGTGTGGATATGAGAGAAGAGGTGGCTTCTTATTAAAAGTGAGGAAGATCTCACATATGGAAAGATTCAAAGGATTAAAATATATATTGTATTAATCTACTAAAAAGGATCCAAAATGAATCATATTCAAATAATAGATTACATATTCTATAAATATGACCAACTAATGGTATTTAGAGATTTATTTGGTCATTTTAACACTTATCATTATAGTTTTAACCCTTTAAACTAGTTTTTTACTCTTTCCATAACAATAGAATTTTTTACCAAATTTAATATCCATAATAACCCAAATAGAGTTTATACTATTTTAAAAAATATAAAATAAGTATACAACCATTAAATACATTTTTCACTATAAAATATATAAATTTGTTAAAAATTTATTTTAAAATTCGAACCCGTAATGCAATGAAAAACAGGTTTAAGAATAAATTCCTTTTAAGTAAAATATTATTTTATACCAAATTAAAATATAATTCTTATACCAATAAAAATATTTTCATTATGTATCATTATAAGGATATATTATAATTTTAAATCCAATCCAAAATAAAATCATACATTTAAAATAATTTGAATAAAGAAATACTTTTCATAAAAATATATATTCTATACAATTCAAAAAAATCAACTATTTCAAAAATAATCTAAAAAATTCATCAAAATAATTATTTGAAATTATTATATAAATCTTTTTTTAATTTTTAAAATAAAATTTTTGTAATATATTGAATGTAATTATAATACCCACGAAAAATTTGCAAAAAACACCAATTTTGCTGGAAAATTTATTTTTGAAGCATAAAATGGTTCTATTCTAATTATTTTCATAATCAAAATAATAAAATTAATGAAAATTATGTAATTTGGATATATAATATACTAATTTCATTGTAATCATTTACCAACAGTGATGACTTTAATCAATTAAGAATAAAAATTCAATTTGAACATAAAAATAGTTTTATGAAAAAATATATCATTACCTTAAGAATATTTTATCATCATTTATAAGAAACTTATAATCAATGAATTATTTATTATTAATTTTATTAAGGAATGCAATTCTATAAATATTTCATAAAATTTATGTTACAATACAAACTGGCCAAACCAACGACTTGGTCCCAACTGCCATAATTAAAAAAATATATATCTAGAGCATATCATGGATCATTTAAGATCATTGATATATATACCATGTTCTATAAAATATATTATTTAAATAATATAATTTCTAAAATCATAAAGTAAAATCCCACAAATAGACAGGTCCAAAATTCATAAGGAATTTGAATTTTCATTACTAGACAGCTCAAATTGTGAATCCAAACATGGAGTGTATTTACGAGTGTCGAATGGTTTAATGTGATCTTTTTATATTAGTAATGATAATCAAGAGGAGTAATTGGTTTTTGGATGATCCTTATAGGATACATGTTAGGTTTTAAGAGCTTTTGAGATTTTGCCCTTGTTTCCAGATTAGGTGTGAACAGTTTAGAAAAAACTATGTGACACCGAGATGATAGGGAGGTTTTTCATTTATTTTTTACTATAAATGGTTTTGTTGAAATGTTTTTAAATAGGTATTGTCAAAACTCAATTAATTGAAGGGGATAATGTGTGAGGATTAGGAGTGTCTGAGGTATGGTTTATAGTTTTAGTCAGACAACATGGATTTTTGTAGAGGTGAGGCATTGCAGACTCCATGGTTGGTGCGTGTTTTGTCAAACCATGTGGCCGAACCATGGGAAAATGGGTCTTGGAAATTGTGGGTGAATGGATAGGGCATGGTTTTTCCAACCATGCTACCAAACCTAGTGAGTGGGTTGGCCTTGGATAATTCATACTACACAGCCGATACATGGTTTGGAAAACTGTGTGGCCAAATATATCAAATTCCCAAAATTTCATTAAAAGTTAAATTTTACCATTTTTCACCTCATGAATTTTAACTTAGCCCTCCCCTTTCTCTTCCCCTAGTTCACATGAACTAAGAGAGGGCCTCTCATATTATCCTACCTTCTTCAAGCCACACAGAGGAGGTTTGTTGGTGAAGATTATATATGTTATTATATATTATTCAACCATTAGTGTATTATTTCCTCTTCTCTATTTTTCTTTCTAATTTTTATTTCTTCGGTTTTGGTTTTTTTACAATTCCACTCGAGGACGTTGGAATATTCCATTTCTTTTAGAGACATTTTTGGCTTGTATTGAGGAAATCTCAAGATGGATTCCACAAATAATTTTGTGGAGTTCAATGAAGGAATATATTTTGGGTATTTGTTCATTGGTGTTTCCTAATGGATTGATGTAATTAGTTATTTTAATGTTTTTACCTATTAGGGATATTCCGGGGATTTGTTTCAAGAGTTCATTGTGGAACCAGCATTTTGATTTCATTGTGTTTTAATGAGTGGTGGGAAGCTGGTGGATTTTAAAATATTATTACAATATGGGATCTAATGGTATAATGAATTATAATTCCAATAATTATTTTACTATTATTGTTTATGTGAGGTTATGTTTTGAGCGATTGAGATGATATCATTTAGGTTCCAAGGAGCTCGGGTGAGGCTTGAATGGGCTGTGAGAAGGATTTTGTGCTATCACATGTTTTAGGAAGCTTCACTAATAAGTTTGGTTGTGAGAGAGCTTTAACAATAGTCATAATAACTCTTTTATAAGTGAATTGTAGTATGATTATTCAAGATACTTTTTGGTGATTTTGACCCTTGTATTATGTTAATGGATTTTAGATTTTTTATTTCCGTTTACCTACCAATGATCCCCTTGAATCCATTGTGTTACCAGACTATATATACAGGAACCTATAGGGTGTTCCTAGATTGAAAAAATGGAATGTTTGGTGTTGGGGTTTGATAAAATATCATGAGGCCTTTTGGAATGGATTATGTGGTATGATTCCTATATTGATATGGTTGTCTATTATAATGAATGAAATATAGTTTTTCATAAATTATGTTTTATTATGTGGATTTAAACTCTTGGTGACATTAAAGGGGTTTTAAATAGATTTCAAATACTAATTGTGATGATTCTATGATTCATATGATGTAAAATTACATAATGGTTATTCTGGTGATTTTAAATAGAAATGTAAGCCTAAGGCCTTGTTTGGGGTTTTAATGAAAAACAACCATTTTTTCGAGTGGTTTCAAAATTACAGTGAGGATGCCTAGTTTTAGAGTTCATGATATGTAAAAAAGGGTTGTGATGTATTTGAGAAATATGTTGACTTAATGTTTCATTAGGACAATGAAAAATGTTCTAATTAAGATTGTAAATATAAATGTTTTAAAAAAGGTATGTTTAATAATAAATGGTGTGTTAAAAATTTAACTAATGTGTATTTGAGAAAAGGATGAAATGGTTCAAGTTTGAATTAGGGTTTATATTTTGAATATAATGGACCATAAAAAATATTGAAAAAAATTGTAATGATTGATAATAAAATACCAAGGATGAATAGACATGTCATTTCAATGCTCGTCTAGAATCATATACTAGTGATCCATGTTTTAAAACATATGAATAATTGTTTTGGGATGATTGAATAACCCAAAAATCCCTAGTTTTTTGGAGGGCCAGAATGATGGCTTACATGATAGGATCCACCATATTGTAAAAAATATTGATTTATGATGAAAACTTTATGGTTACAGACAGATAATTCAAAATAACATTCCTTGTTTTCAATCCTATGACCCATGTGATATATGTCATAGAAAATTATCTTTTTCTGAGGAAATTTTGATTGAAAATTTCAACTTTTGGAACAATGACTAAAGTGATTAATTTAAATGTTGGCAAATAATGAAACCTTTTTTATCACCCACATTCCTATGGTTATTCCATTTCTTTTATGCACTATTTTACTAACCAGTAATTTCATTAGACACCATATGTTGTGTCCTAATGAGTTTACTCACACACCACTCTATCATCCACTACACATGACTTCCCAAGTAGCTCTCACAGGTCCATTGCTGAAATATGATTGTACTGAGGCTCTTGTTGAGTTTTTCATGGTCTAGCAGGATGGATTGATGGTTGCAGGTGACTAGATGGGGTTGTATTTGTGTATTTAGAGACTTTATAAATTATTTTAACATGGTTATATTATTTACTGGTACCCATGAGTGGTTGGTTATATGTAGTACATGACCATTCAATCATTTTATTCATTTCTATTTAATATAGTATATTTCATATTCTATTTATTTGTTCTTTATCATAAACTGATATGTATGATGTTCGATTATTTATTTGTGAATGTGCACTCTAATATGGGGTTTTTTATCCCTACAGTTCTACTTTATACCCCCAATGAATGTTGGAAGCCATTTCATTTCATGGAGGTGAACCTAAGGTTATGTTTTCCCACAACTCTGGGCACTGGATTTAGTGGAACCCCGGATGGGACGTTAAAAAGTGGTATCAGAATGGTTTGTAATCCCATTGTTTTACTTTTTTGGACTTCTTAGGCTGGAGATGTAAGAATATTTTGGATCTTATGATGGATATCCATCTAGTGCCTCAAAAACACCTATTTAGGAAGGATTTCCAGGTTGTTATGTGATATGATTGATGTTTAAAATTTTGATGTAATAGTTTTATATTATAAATGATTTTAGAATCACATCGGTTGTTTGGATTTGATGACTTATGATTGATTCCTAATTCGTATCCCATTATTGAGGGGAATATGAATTGGTTTTAACATATGGAATTTAATGGAATGTGGAATCCCATGCACCATGATAGGAAAATATGACCCCTTTTTTATATGTCATAAGGTGTTTGATTATTTCGATTACCATTTGTTGGAATTTGATGTGCATCTTCAGTGAGACACTCAATGTTGAAGATGCTTCTATGGTCCTCTAGCATGGCTGGTGTAGGGAATGTATATAAGATATTTATTTTGATGTGGTACAAAACCTTTTATTTTTAGTTGAACTCTTATTTATGTTCTATACATGTCATCTACCCTTATATTGGGCTTATTGGATGGTTTTCTTATTTTTTTGGAAAGGTAGTGGAAGGAGGGACACAAGTTGGCAGTAGTCTGATTACACAATGTTTTTTGGGAATACATATTGTGTATTCAATATATGATGTGTCATTTCGTGGGAAAGAAAATTTACAACATGTAAAGGGGTTTTCCAAGGGGAATACCCCATGAATTACATGAAATTTATGTAATTGACATGGCCTATACATTCATAGGGTCTATTATTAAAATAATATGTAGGGCCTCTATTTTTGAAAAAAAAACCCTATCTCATTTCTTCTCAATGAATGTACTGGAGATCAACCAATGGATATTACCCTTTGACCTTATACTAGGTTCCATCTATTATTCTCTATCCAAACTCTTTTTCCTCCATAGTCAGTCCCATTGCATCCACACGCTATGTAACCTATTATTACTTCACCTTTTTCAAATTATCTTCACATTGTTGGAGTTATTTTGTGGATGGTTCTTATGACCTAATTTTCGGTAGTTAGTTAGTTTCTAGATTTTATTCATATCCATGTCAATTTAAAAGCCAATATTGGATGATTGTTATACCATATATGAACGGAAGGAGGTCTATACCTTTCCCTTAATGTTTGGTGTCTTATAATCCTTGTCTCCTTTTTCCCGAATTCTCGAATTTTTTGAAATTACCCTAAAACTAACTAAACATCTTGAGTAAATTTTTTTGGTAGCTGATTAGGTTCCAACTTGTTTCATTTTTATCATTTGATGTTGTTATCCCCAACATAGGCCACCAATGGGGGGATCACTTAGTCTTCTCCTCTCTTATAACACCATTTTGGGTGCTTGTGAGATCACCACTGAACTTGGGACGCTTGATTAATTTAATTAAGACTAAATGAATAATTAGTATAAGTATTATTCCTCTTTTTAAATGCAAAAAAATTACGTTTAAATTTTGTAATTGTTTCATGGAAAATATGGAAAATGTTTTGGTTAAACTCATTATTTCTGAATGATTATTAAATGGGTTATGAATTAACTAATGAAAAGATTAAATTTGTGATTATAGTAGTGGGTGGAATGGACATTTCCCCTACTCATATACTAATTATAACGGATTCCATAAAAAATAATACCCCATGGATCCAAATTCATTATGTTATTGGGTTCATGGACATTTGTACACCTCGAATCAGGATTCAAAATGATTCTAGTGATATTTCTTATCTATAGATCTTTATTGATTAGGGCAGTGGACGCCTCATACATTTTCACTCCTAGAATATTGATTCCATATGATTCCATGTGAATTTATACCCATTATATCTGGATTGGTTGGACTCTCATTTTAAATTAGATATAGACATGCTCCTTAGACTTCACCCAAGTCTTTACCAAGTTTCCATCGAGATTCCCCATTAGATCAATGAGGATACTTTGATATTCTATAACATGGATCCACCCCATCTATATTTTAAACTATATTTCACTGCACAAGTCATTGTGGACATTAACTCATGTTGACACAACATGGACATTGTGGATATTTTTTCCACCCATAACTGATATCCCATGTATGGGTATTTTATTATAATTGTTAGACAAGACAATATCATACAAGCTAGTTTATTTTTTCCAGTGTCTCTAGAATATGGAAGAATGGTTATTGTTCAAAGGGAGCTATTTTTTAAGGCCATGATCATATATGTTTTGATACCTTACTTTTAATACTGTTATACTTATGATATAAAATGCACTATCTTATTGTTCATACACATACTTGAAATGTTATTGACACTCAGGGTGGTGGAATACAATGTGTTATCATAGAAACAATTTGGGTAACCATTTGGTACCCAAGCGTACTTCATATATACAACTATGGATTGAGGAAATCTCCACCAATATATGTTTCTTGATGTTACCATTAAATAAAAGTAGGGGAGAAGAAGACCAAGCTATCTCATGCTGATAGTTGGATATATTCCCTTTTCTGTATTTTATAGTTTAAAACATTTATTGTAATGTATGTCTATTTCCATGTTTTTCACACAATTTTTATTTAGATAAATCATTATCATCACATTGTACATGAAACTATTTTCATATTTTTCACTGTGACAATCTTCTAGATGTATATCTTCTATATTGATTTATATTATTATATTTCTTGTTTATTCTTTTCTGAAACTAATACATTACTCTAACCATGATGGTATAATTTTCCCACTGTTCCACATCATACAATCTTATTTATAGTAAGCCTCTATAATATGTGTACAAGTCCTTGAGGCCATATAATCCACTATCATAGGGAATTTTTTGTGGCTATCAGGTTAGGATGTCACAAATTGGTATATGATCCATTTATTTTCTATCTTTTCTATTTATATAAAATAGAATAACCATTTAGAAATTATTGGAATTTGGTAATGAGGTGTTCCTTGGTGTATCTAACCCATGTAAATGTAAAAGACTCATTTCCTAGATTAGAACATGTTTTTAAGGATTTTTTCAATTACAATTAATTTGCTTACACCATTTTGAGATGAACATGATTTTTGATGTTAATGTAGACATGATTAAAGATTTTTATTTTCCCATTTTAGGATTAGATGAATGTATAACATCTCATGAATCATTTTAGGCACCTCATAGGATTATAATTCTATAAATATGATATTTCATAAAGGATGAATGTATAGACTGCATGAATATTAATATGTGTTACATCAGTGATCTACCTCGTGTTTGATAAATTAACTGTTAATAGAATTGGGAAAAATATTTTGTACTTAGAGTGTCTGTCAAAACCAGGATACTGATTTCCGGCATATGTCATACCGGACACCCTAGGAATCCAATTACAGAACATTTTTTTAGAGACCATTGTTCTAATTGAATAGACCACATAGAGTTTTTGATTAAGTGGCCACCAAACATTGGTTCATCAGGTGTATGTTACCTTATAGATTTTAATTGGTAAAGCATTTGGATCTACCATTGAAATGTAATTATGATATAAATATGAATTTAAAATAGAATGAATTGTGAATAAGGGTGCTTGACCAAGACCCTAATTTAGAATGGGTAGTAGGCAGTGTCTCTGGTGTTTTTTTTATCTTTGGTTATATTGCCTATTCATTCATTAAGGAGAATGAATAGGGTTATGACTTGTTTATGTGAAGGTTTTGACCTTCCTTAGGATTTTATATGTTATCTTTTCATTATATATATTTTTGGTGGAGCGTGTTTGTAATTATAGAAACATGACACCATGATAGCCTTTAGTAATGCACTAGTAGGGTGGTAAGGACCATGATATGGAGGTGGTGGGACCCTGGCTACTAGTATAATCTTCATTGGTGCAATATATGACAATGCTCATAATATTTTTTATTATCACTAATTCCCAATATCAAGAGAGTTTCATTAATTTTATAATGACTTTTAATAGAGACCCATGGCCTAACTAATCAATGGTAGTGAAAATACATGTGTTTTAGTAGTATCATCCTCCCATATTATTGGGAGATGGAGGTATACATGCTATAGAGATATGGATAGAGACTGTATTTTCTATCTTTAGGCATCTGTAAGCTCCTTTTATGAGGGGAGTAATCCTTTTGACATATATTCATTGTGAATAATCAATGACATATTAGGACAATTTAAACTCAGATGGTACCCTTTGAGGGATGGTTTGGAGGGATTTCCAATCCATGTTTTCTGATTAATTGTTTCCTGACAATATATGTTCTAAAACATATATGGAGTTTATGTGAACAGATCAAGGAGTGATGATTGTTTTGCAGTATTTTGCATAATTCAAAAATATTGAGTTTTTTTATCTAATTTATTTTACTAATGATCCATTGGGTGTGATACACATCACATACGGTATCATGATTGTTTTTTGATCACATGACAACATTCTTTGATTGAATACTATTATAGAGATAGAAAATCTAGAAATTATTACTAAATAAAACCCAATTGAAGATGGGGTGAAGAGAATGGTGGATTATCCTCTCATTCTAGTGGTTCATTATTAGGTGCCAGGAAGTTCCTTTTTGAGTCTTCTCATGTGGGGAGTACTGGACATGCCGTTAGTGCTTATAGTGTTATCTTCTATAATCATTGTGAGAGATAAAGAAATAAGAGGAAGCAATGTGATATATACACTTTCAAGTGCCGACCATGTGGAAATTTTGGCCAGGTATAGTGATTATATAGGACCTTCCCTCCTAAATTTAGTAGAAATTGATCAAATTTGACTATAGGTTCTGGATCAGGATTCATAACTCCACATCAATATGAGATATGGAGTACTGCAGATCATTTAGGATGAGTTGATGGTCATGGACATCGTAGAAATTCACCATTTTTCTATGATAGAAGACTATTCCGATATTGGGTAGTGTGGTTTTTTTACTGGGTCATAGTTTTGGCTAGATATATTATGTACAACCTACACCAGAAGAGAAGAGCACAAAACTATCTATTGTGAGTAGTATATTCTTAGTATCCTCTACACTAGTATCTTATATTTTCGATACAGGTGAATCTCATTATTTCAAATATTTACCTATTATGGATATCCTTAGGCTCATGGTTATGTTTTCTAATATAGTAATGTAACTGGATACATCATTGGTGATTAGAACAGAGGATGTTTACATGTGTATAGAGTGACACCATAAGATTGGTGTGGTTAATTTCTTATTAAATATACATATCCTTGTGTTTAAATTTTTTAACAACATAATAAAGATGGAAATAATGTTTGGTATCATGCCCATGTAAATTTTTATTTACAACGAGTGACCTTCACACCAACCAAGGGTAGGGTTTTTATCCAAAAACATTAATGGGATGTCTAGGAAGTTAATGATAGACCGCAGAATCATTGGCTAGATAGTATGACAGCCCAAATTTCTAGTTTATATTTTGATGATTAAGGAATGAATCCTTCAAACTTTCATTTAGGGGTTGATCATTTTAGGGATGTCTTCCTAGATGAATTTTCTGGTCTACGTCCTGAATGATTGGTGGATTTATCTATTGAGCTAGATCATGGAGTTGAAATTTTTTCCATTCCTCCATGTAGGATGACTACTATGGAGTTGAAGGAGATCAAGAGTCATCAAGATGACTTTGTAGAAAAGGGGATTATGCGAATCAGTACATATCTATGGGGTTATTTGGTCCTTTTAGAGAAAAATGGGGACAAAATCATTAGGCTATGAATTTCATTCAAAAAATTGAATCAATTGATATTTAATAAGTTGTATCCCCTATGAAAAATCCATGATCTCATTAACTATCTACGATGAGGTAGGATTAAATCAATGATTGAAATGAGGTTTTTTTATCACCAGTTATGCGTTTTACCTATATAAATACATAATATTTATTATTATACTAGGTATGGTCTATGTGAGTCTTTATTTCTGCCATTTGTTCTCGTGAATGCACTAAACGTTTTCCTAGAGATGATGAACCATGATTCCCATCCTTTTCTAGATTCATTTGAGGTGTTATTCATTAATAAATATTGGTTTACTCTCACAATGCATATGACCATGCTAATATCTTGAGATAACATTGAATAAAATGAAATACTATCAATTATATGCTAATATCATGATGGTCATCGTCTAGGTGGATAATATTAACTTCCTTTGTCACATTCTTTAATATACAGAAGTGTTAGTTGACCCAATGTAGGTGAGAGATGTATCATCCTAGAAGAAACCCATGAATGTGTCAAAAAAATATTGTTTCATGGATGTAGATGGATATTAGAGGCATTTCATATAGGACTTGTAATTCTTAGAAAACCCTCCTATAAAAATAACTATGAATTGTGTTATGTTTGAATGGTTAGATATGTTTTAGACATCCATTAATTATATGAAATGGAGACTAAATTCCATGTTGGTCCTTATTTTGGCAGAGCAGGGAAAATGATACACTAAGTATTGTGATGCATTAAGTGTCGGTCTAGTAGTAGTTCAGATTTTGGGGGACGGATTCATGGAATATAAGGATCATCATTTGAGACCACATGAGAGGAACTATTCAACCCATGAACTCGAGTAACAAATCACTACAATAAAATAGATGTTTAGTGATGGTTTATTCATTGAGGTTCTATCAATAAAAAAAATAAATCTTGTTAGAAAATAATAATATCACAAAAATTTCATAACACCACCATGATATTTTATTATGTTTACAATTAGTGAAGTTTTAAATTAAATGAATACTAAACCTTAAAAACCATAATCCCTTACCATTTCCCATTCCCTCTTCATGTCCCCAACCTCTAAACCTCCCTCGACCTCCTCTCGTATCCTTGGTGGTGGCACCAAGACCGTTCCCATTACCCCCTTTCCCCCACCAATCATCCTCTCCTCTCCCTTGAAGTGACCCCAATCAAGAGACCCCCTTTCCCCCACCCTCCTCTTATCCTCTCCCCGATGGAAAAACTAATACACTGAACCAGAATCCCCAAGACCCCCAACTCCTTTGACCCATCCACCTTCACCATCCCCCTCAGACCTCCCCTCTCACCGACTCTTCAGTGACGGGAACCCCCCTCCGACCTCCCTCATCAACGCTCAGTTCCCCTCCTCGGTGGAAAATTTGCACTAAAGTGATATCATTACATTTATAGAGCCTATTATATCCTGTAGTGTTTTATTATCCATATCTATTTCAATTGGTCATTAGTATATTAGTCATTTTATTCAATAATTATTTTTTCATGCATAATATTATTATACAACTGGTTAACTATTTATTGATAGTGGTTTTTGGTTTTGAATTGTTTATTTATATTTATAAACATTACAGGTTACTATTATTTAAGGCCTATTATGTATTTTTTCCATCATAGTTCTAGTCATCATCCCCTATCATATTTAAGGGGGTCTTGGGCTAGAAAACACTGCACATCACTTGCCCAATCGTGGATATAGTTAGATTGGTTTCATTCTAATTGCATCAAATATGTTTGGTAGCTATAAAAATATATTTTTCACAATATTTATTTTACATTACTTCACTAAATAACATTTTCCACGAGATACATCTACTTTGTAGCTACCAAATGTTATGGATTTTTTATATAATAATTTATAAACAATCATATAATTATGGATTCGTTTTCAACGATTATATGATTCATTATATTGATTAATATTTGAGTAATAAACCATATGTAAACATGAACTGAAATATTATGTTAAATAAATTATATCATAGATTTACTGTCTGAAAAGATATATGCCTCAAAAGAATACAATAGGATTCAGTTATGAATATAATGTTATGTTAAATATATACAATATTACAGTAAGTTATCAAAATATATCTATGATTAATATTATCAGATTCAACAACATTGTTAAATATTTATTAGCTTCACACAAGAAATAATTCCCCATTAGAAATTCCTTATTATTCTTAATAATTCTATAAGAATCAATAAAAAATCTTTTAAAACTTTTTTATATAAAAATTCATTTTTTGAAATAAAATTACAATAATTTTAATCAATTTTCAAAAATATATCATTGTAAAAATGTCGTCATAAATCATTTGAATTGCAACAATGCTAAGAAACAAAATCAGGATCCTATCGAATCAACATGTCATAGCACACCCCCAATACCAAAATATTTTATGGATTCTTGTGATTCTATTGTAACCAAGACTACCATCAAGCCTTCCATTTCCCTATATTTCATTGGTATCCCACCCATTATTCACCTCATATGATGTCGTAGTCCATCACCCATCCATCTAGGGGATATTTGTGAGTTACTGTTAGAGGTGTATATGTCATTTAATAAAATATTATATTTTTTTAATTATTCAATGCATTTGTCAAATAGATAATGAAAACCATAGAAGGGATACAAATTTGGACAGAACAGATGTATGAGACCTAATGGACTTCAATATTTTTATTTTTTTGATGAGTTCAGGATTCCTACAATTGGCGTTTTTGGAATATACTGATATATTCTTAGGTCGCTTACTTGTTAGACGATGGACATTAACATTAATTATAATGATTGGATGAATCTTCCTATAACATGGGAAAATGAGGTCTTTGATACTCACGTATCAATAATATTAATTTAATATTCCCTGATATCTAAATTAGAAGACCTGAGTAATTTTTTTCATATACTAATAAAGTGTTTCATTTTTTATTTCTAGACGTTTTTTTCATTTTTATGTCCCTATCATTATTTCATTACCATGGAAATTGAAAATTTTGGGCAAGAAATGGATATATTTTAAATGAATTTTATTCTATGAGTTTAATGACTCTATACCTCATGAAAAATGTCTGAGAAAGTTCCTCATGACATTTATCATGATAAATAGATCCTCTTTGTCAATATCAACAATGATTTTTCTCATTATGAAATTACATGTTTTATCATATCATAATAACATAAAACTAATAAAGTTGTCATTATAATTAATGATTATTTTTTTTAGGTATTATCAAAAAAAATTATTAATCATGAGTAGCAATTCATTCATCACATTGATGGGTCTCATAGTTTTTTGTGAAAAAGAACAACTTTGGTTTATATTTTATTCAAAAAAAATTATATCTTTTTTATTATAACTCATTGTTTTTTCAATATTTATTACATTATTTATAAATTGTAAAAATTTTGGCCACCATATTGTCTGAACATAGATGTGGTTTAATGTACATAGTAATCAAGTAGGCGGTTTCGAAAATTAACATAACAATGATGTTTGAGTAAGTAATTTTCATTACTATTTCATATTATTTCATTATGAAAAAAAATGTAAAAAATAAAAATATATTATAACAACTAAAAATATTATAACGCAATTAAATTGGACTTGCTACATGGATCAAATGATGTCAATTTAGATTCATTTGATACATCTATCCAGCCCCAATTAGTTGGGTTTATGGATTGTTTTCCCAGAAAGATGCAGTTGAAATATTTATTGGGAAGGAGAAACCATGATGTGTATGGGGGTGGGTTCTAGTCACACTACATCAACTGTATATAGGAGGTCGGCATCATTCGTTACTTCTACACTCGGTGGGGGATCATATAGTGTTGTTGATCTGGAATCACAATGAGAAATTGATGGGTTTAAAGAAAAATCTCAAGAAAAATAATGTTATATGATAATACAGGACTAATAATGGTCATAAATGGTAAATTCTATAGTGTTTGTAATTCAACAGATGACCAGATCAGTCCCTGATAAAATTTACATCCTTATTTCTCCCCTAGTGATGTAAATTCTAAATTCAATTGATCATTAATAAATTTAAAATGAACATATACAACATCCATAATCAATATTGGTGCAATTTTAGATAACCTCGAGTAAAATAATTTATTTAATCTATTTATGAAATTGTCATAATAAAAATAGCTAAATAATTACTACTAATTATATTTGCTTTTCATATATTATTTTTTGTATTTTTTTGTAATAAACAATCACCAATTGAATAAAAACCCATCGATTAGTACGTAAAAAATAAATAATATAAAAAATACCACTAAATTATAATACATTCCATTAAATGATTGTTGAAAATGAAATAAAAATTGTTATAGAAACTAAAATTCTACTTTATAAATCAAATTATACCATTAAATGATATAAAACAACCAATCTAAATTTTAGAATGCAATTAATCTAACATTAGAAATCATACTAAATCAGTAATTTGATTAATAATATATTATTTAAAGAATTATAATTCATTTAAGAATATTTAATTATTAAAAAAACATCATTGGAAATTGACCATATATTGATTTGTAAAATATAGTAATCAACGCCACATCAATCTATGTTACAATTTTATGGTGATGCTCGTAAATACATTTCTATTTTTTTCAAAACAATAAAATACATATTCAATTATCAAAAGAATAAAAAATACCCAAATTGATGTGAAATCATGGGAAACCAACAATTAAATTTTTTTTGACATTTACAAGAATATAACATGTCCATTACATGTCTTGTGTGCTCTAAATGACTCGATATGAAATTTCAAAAGATCTCAATATTTAAAAAACACGAATATGGGGGTAAAACAAATGAAATAGGCATTGGATTTCTCCAAAATCATGGGACAATGGATGTATATTTAACTGTGATATATATGAATGGATGACACATCATTTTGAATGTCAATTTATTCATTATGGTTGTAAACACATTTTTCATGTTTCAAAGCACTAAAATAAGCTTGGAACACTGAAAACCGTAAAAATGAAATCAGAATATCCTAAAATTAGGGGAAAATTACATTAATATTAATTTAGAAACATAGGATCTGAAGATACATCATTCTATATTATGGTTTTCCCTTTTTTTCCATAAACCCATTTTTTGTATTTTAAATCACTAAAATGTGTGTGGAAAGGTGAAAATAAGAAAAAAGATGTCATATTATTCTAGAATCAGGGGAAATCCAATGTAGACATAATTTTTAAATATAAGAGTTGACAAATCATGATTATAAATGGTGGTTTTATCATTACATCCATAAATCCAATTTTATTGTTTTAAAGTAGTAAACCATGCAATGAATGGTCGAAACCATGAAAAATATATCATATTGCCCCCAAATCAATAGAAAAGTATTTTAGAATTAATTGTGAAATGATGGAACTGACAACAAATCATTATGAATAATGGTTTTCGGTTATGGTATTAAACATGTTTTTAGTGTTTTAAAACACTAAAACATTAATGGAATGGTAAAAAAATAAAAATGACATTGTATCATCCTGAAATCAGAGGAATATCATTGTGGATTTAATTTTTAAATGTTGGAACTCTTGACATTTCATTCTGAGAGAATGTTTTTTCTTTTATGGACATAAATCTTTTTTTGGTGTTTTAAACCACTAATACGTGTGTCGAATGGTCATAACCTAAAAAATGAATTACGTTTATCTTGAAATGTAGGAAATACACCGTAGAATTAATTTCAAAATTTATGAATTTACGACACATCATTTTGAATGAAAACTACCTTTTTTTGTTCATAAACACATTTTTAGGGTTTTGAAACACTAAATTGTGTGTGTAACTATCAAAACCATTGAAACAACATCTAATTTTCCTAAAATAGTGGGAAAATGACAACATATTTAATTGATAAAAATATGAACCGATGGAACATCAATCAAAATGATGGTTTTACTAGTGTGGTTATAAACATCTTCTAGTTTTTTAGAACACTAAAATGTTTATTGGATGGAGAAAACCCCAAAATTGACAAATTTTCATAAAATCCAAGTAAATCCACTATAGATTTAATTTCGAAATGTAGGAATAGTCAACTCTTCATTCTGAAATATTGTTTTCCCATTTTGGTTTAAATTCATTTTTACTATTTAAAGACATTAAATCATTAATGGAACGATCAAAATGATGAATAAAATGTTATATTTTCTTAAAATCATAGTAAATGACTATAGATTTAATTTTGAAATGTATGAACTAACATAACAATATTCCTAATGAATTTTTTCCTGTTATGGAAGTAAGGTGTATTTTATTGTTTTAAAACACTTCAACGTGCATAGGGTTGTAAAAACTATAAAACGACCATTTATTATCCTAAAATTAGGGTACAACCACTAGATATTTAATGGTGAACTATTGGAACTAACAAAAAGTCATTCTGAAAGACAGTTTGACCAATGTTGTCGTAAACACAGTTTTTGTTTTTTAAATCTATAAAAAATGCATGGATGGTCAATAGTAGGAAAATAAAATTGGATTGTCCTAAAATCATTGAAAATTAACCGTAGATTAAATTGTGAAATGTAGGAATCATTGTTTCATAATTCCAAATGACAGATTCCCAGTTATGTCCATAAACACATGTTTAAAATTTTAAGACACTAAATTGTGGGTAGAATAGTTAAAACCATGAAAATGACATCATATTTTCCTAGATTTATAGGACAACCATCACATAATTGTTTTTAACTTGTATATGTAGAAAACAAATCAATATTACAGGCAGTTTGGTCAAAATTACTCTATTAACACTTATGAATGGTACACAAGCCTTTAAAAACAAGTGTCATGAGACAAAATTAGAAATTTTCTGTCAAATTTTACTGAAATCAGGTGAAAACCATGATATATTTAATTTGGAAATATCATAACTGATTTCATGTCATTATGAATATTAGTTTTCCTATTATGGATAAATACTTGTAAGTGTTTTAAAACACTATAACATGCACGAAATGGTCAAAAATAGACAAATGATGTAGGAATGTCCTAAAATAAGGGAAAGCCCACTATATATTTAATTATGTAATATATGAACTGATGACACATCATTTGGCATTACTGTTTTTATATTATGACTATAAAATCATTTTTAGTGTTTTAAAACACTGAAATGTATGTGGAATAGTCAAAAATAGTAAAATGACATCAAATCATACTGAAATAATGATTCAATGACCATATATTTAATTGTTAAATATAGGGACAGGAAACACATCATTTAGAAAAAACATTTTCCCGTTATGGTCGTAAATTCTTATTTAGTGATTTAAAACAATAAAATGTGCGTGGAATGGTAAAAACCCTCCAAAGGATAACAATTTTTCATTAAAACAGAGTAAAACCACTTCTTATTTAATTTTTAAATGTAGGAACTGACATCACGTCATTCTGAATTACATTTTTCCATTATAGTCTCAAACTCATTTTTAGTGTTTTAAAACACTAAAACAAGCTAAGAACGATCAAAAACCTGGAAAATGGCCTCATATTGATCTAAAGTAATGGAACAACCACAAAATAGTTTTTTTTTAAATATAGGGCATTCAATGATATCAGAATCATTAAAATGTTTTATTACATAAATTTTAAGCACTCACACACTGATTAAAAAATAAATTAGAATATATACTTATAACTTTTATGTTTAAAGTGTTGAATCTTATCCTACATTAGTTTGTTGTTATATTCAATGTGTATTGAATTATTTATTATTTTTATGTGAAATTTAAATCTATTTTTATTAAATTAACAAATTTTCTGTTCTTCATTCAGAATAAATTCTATATCGTTTCTCTTTCACATTTCTTTTCTAAAATGTTCCAGTATTCATTTTTGGTGGCAGAAATCAAAACTGGGTAGGAAGTTGACCATTCAGACCCATTACATTTTTTATTAGGCAGTTGTAATGGTTCTTAATTTACATGGTATGTTAAAATTATATAAATTATTCGACGTTTATTCGAATTTACTATGTGTAGTTTATTTATTTTATTTTTTTGTCATTGTTTATAATATGAAGTGAATGGTTTCTGTTTATGACATGATTTGGAGGTATAAATATTCAGTGGTGACATGAAGGTATATTGTGCCTCATTTGTAATTTGAAATATTGTATATTTATATAGATAGATTTATGGTTTGGATTATATTGATGTTATGATGACATGATATTTGTATATGATTGTGGATGTATGATAGTTTTATCATATATTTATGTTTTAGTTAATTACAGGTACAATTTTTTTATTTAGGTTTTTATATTTATTTTTTAATAAATAAATATGATTTACTATCTGTTTTATGTTACAACCACTAAAAACATCAAGGGAAATATTAGGGGCGTTTATACACATCTGCCACTAATGTATTTCTTGGAATTTAAATTTATTTTATTTATATTTACCCTAGATATTTTTTTAAAATAAAATATCACCACTAAATATACATATAAAACTAGCTAAATTCTCAAGAAACTACACTTAACAAAACCACCATGAAATAATAAAAAATACCACGCAATGACTTGCCACTATGCAATACATGATGGTTATTACAACCTCCAATAAACCCTAAGGTGGTGTCTTACACTTTCACTAGATCATGACAAAACATCCACTACATTCCGTTTTTAGTGACCATTTATTCTTTCCATCGGTTATCAGGGGAATTATTTCCAAGGAGATTGTTTATTGGTATACACATAACACAAATTATTCACGTATATATTTACACAAAGTGGCTTGAATGTGAAGAACAAAATATGGGTCGAATAACTGTAGTCATTCAACATTGAGCTTGCCTAAATGTATCATAATAGAAAATGAAGTTGACCAGGAACTAAGGACGGATTAGATATTGATAGTTTAAGAGGCCAGTAGGGACTGGAAGATCCAGATTTTTGTCCTGAGATTCACATGGATGTGTACGATGACCATTAGTTTATTTTTCCCTAATCTTTGAAAATACATTCCACTCCAATGGATATATTAATGATGAGAAAGTTATTTGATGATTATGGAATATTACTACAAGAGAGTGTGGTAGGAGAGTACCTAATCCTGGTTAGACTATCAGCTATGATGAAATTATATTTATACATGGTGGTTTTTGGGTTCCAACAATCATATGAGAGGACATAATATGTTAATTAAATACCTCATCATGGGTAGTACATCTTTGAATTACCATGATATAAAATTAATTTAAACACGAGTACTGGTGGATGAGGATGATCCATGATTTATTTAGTTTTGTAAGGATGTGTTCCACATTTTATCATGTGAAGGAGAAACACCAATGATCATCTTGGAATTTATAGTAGTTACCCATTCTCGAGTTAAAGTGGGAAGATGTTGCGTTGGATTTTGTTACATGGTTTCCAAGGTCACGTCTAGGTAGTGATTTTGGGTGGGTTGTTGGGGACTAGATCATGAAGGGCACAAATTTCATTATGAGCAGTGAGATATTCACATTAGATTAGTTCTAAAGAATATATATCAGTGATATTATGTGTATCCATGTGTTCTTTAGATATTGTTATCAAATATAGACACACAATTTAAATCTTCAATATAGAAAGGCCTAAAATGGCATTGGGAACAAGGGTTCTTCTGTCCATGACAAACCCCCTGAAACCAATGGTCAGTGATCGAACACTATACAAATTCTATGGGACGTGTTTAGAGAATGTTTCCTTGATTTTTGAGGATCTTGGAAGAGGTATATTACCTTGGTTAAATTCACCTATAGAAATACCCATCATGAGACTATATAGATGGAATATTTTGAGAATATAAATGACATGTGATGCTGATCCCCTATGTGTTGGTATGATTTTGGAGAGGCATCACATCATTGAATTTTTCTGAGACAAAAGACATAAGAGTAGGCCCAATTGATTAGGATCTGAATGGATACAATATAGTTTAGATAGAAATATTATGTCAATAGCCATCAAAGACCTCAAGAGTTTCTATTTGGGGATTTGGTCTCCTTTCATATATCATCGAGGTTGGGACACAGACTAATTATGATACATGATAAGCTTTTATCATAATATATCTGGTTGTTTGATATTTTAGAGAGAGTTAGGATTATATCCTATTAGTGGTAGTTACCTCATAGATATCGAATCACGCATAAAGTCTTCCTTGTATATTAGATTCAATTTTATCACTCATAACCTTCTCATAATCATCATCCAATTGTGGTTAAAATTTAGTTAGATACATCCTTCATGGATTAATCTATATATATTGTAGAAAAGATAATGAATGTTCTTTGAGGATAGTTAGTTCCACCAGATTGAGTGATATTGTAGAATGATTGTTTATATTATTAGACATAGAAATTGGAGGATGATTTACTTGTTAAATGGATGGAGTTACTCTCATATAATTATAGAACACCCTTGTAAGTGAAATTTAGGGATCAATAACTTTGATGGGGAGGATTGTAAGATCCTAGGTTTATTATTGAGGTTAAAATACATTTATTTTTGGTTAAATACTTTTTATGTTCTCTTAATTCATTATACCCTTCAGTCATACCCTTCGGATAATTCGATTATTATTTAGTAATGGAAGAGGAAAGAGGGTAGTTGGATGATTTTTGTAAATAACAAAACATATATTTGGAATACAAATCTTGTATTAAATATAAAATATGTAATGTTTTAATGGGTTTCCCTTGGGAAAGACCTCGAGCGTTACATTATTAGTAAATAATATACACGCTATGTAAATTGTCTGGGCCATTTTTTAAAATAATAGGAATGAACACAATTCTAGATATAATCCACCTTGACTCATTTGATTTATCTACACATATAAGAGACACACTGAAGGAGCATACCCTTTGATCCTAAGCTAGATTTCCTCCTTTAATCACCACTCAAAATCAATTTATTCCACTATTGGTCCTTTTGTCTCCAAACCAGTGAGTTCCATATTCCTATTAAACATTCATCCCATTCTCTTATCCTCAATGGAGTTATTTTGGTTTAGGCTATATGGCCTTATTCCTAGTTTCTTTATACATTTCTCCATTTTCTTCTAATTTGGGTCGAGTTAAGAGCCAATACTAGATGATTTTTAAACCACATATATATGTTTTGTGGTTTATACCTTTACCTTAATGTATTGTGCTTTATAATACATGTATCTATTGTGCCACATGCTCTAATTTCTAGTATTTCTCTTATAATTTACAAAAAATATTTAATAAATTGTTCAATGATGTTATGATTCCCAATTAGTGGTTATTTATCCTTGGCAGTTGTTATCCCCAACCTAGGGCACCCATGGGGTGTGCCAACATTTATTACATATGTTATACCACCATGTTGTTTTTTTTGTGAGCTCACGACATGTTTTGGGAGAATTTTTTATTTGAATGATGACTACATGAAGGATTATGGGAGGGATTATTCCACCCATTAAATGGAATGACATGATTTTTATCAACCCCTATTTTTACCCAAAAAGATTTCATAGATTCAGGTATGGATCGGGGAAAGCACCCACAGAATGATGATTGATTTAATCATTTCATAAGAGCAGAAGAGAAGATTACAAATATATTATCGTGATACTAGATTTAAATTTTTCTTATTTGTTCTATTGTAATTTTATATATATATATGATACTTGATGCATGTTTTCCTGTCTTCCCTACCCTTTTTTATGGATACATGACATGATCATTAGGTTGTACACGAAAAGACTTTAAAATTTAAATTTATTAAATTATTTTTTATTTTTATCTTATTTAATAATTTATATTAATATTATTTATTATTTATTCACTTGAAATACAACTACTTTAATTTGATCTTGACAGTATAGTCTCCCTACTATACATAAACATACCCTCACTACTAGATGGAATCCTCTTTAATATTGGTGGTCATAGTTGAGGAAACCTCACCCCCTATCCCATGGAATCATTTAGTTGCCTATGGTTCAACATGATACACCTTGGTGAGTCAATATTCTATAGGAGTAGGACAATTGGACCACTTGTCGGTAGTTTTTTGTCTAGGTCCTCATGGTATAAATCTAATTTAATGATTCTTGGAGAGGAAGGATGCCCATGTTTTGGGATTTCAGTTGTTTTATTACGCCATTATGTTTTGAGACTGTATAGGAGTGTGTTTTGACATTATGAGGCCATAGGAAAATGAGAAGGGTTTGTGTTTAGTGCCTTTTGAGTTGTGGACTTCGGTTGGATAGATTCTACCTTGGGTGATTATCCATAGTGACCTTCTTTGTATGACTATATTTAATGGAGTTAGTGTTTTTTGGATTTTTTGTGTGACCCACGAGGGGGGTTCTTACATTTTAGGTTACAATGGGTGTGTTAAGCATGAGTATGTATTTTTTGACTTTTGACACTGGTTCACATGGGGTGTGACAGTTTTTGAGGTTTATTTACATTGGATTACGTTATCTTTGAGAAAGAATAATTGAATACTAGTATTTTGGCCTTTTGATTGGTTTCTTGAGGGGAAGGAAAGTTTGAGGTTACTCACTCTGGTGACAGTTTTATGGGAGGGATTCTCCTTGTGGATTTTAGCTCGACTGAATGTAAATTTATTTCATTGGGTGATAATAATAGATGAGATATAGAAAAGGAATGATTTTAGTATGAGAGACATTATGGCGTCTTGTTTCCTTGGAGTGGAAGTCACTTAGAGTATTTATGGTTTTTTTGTTCTCATGGGTTCTAAGAGAAGGTCTTATTTGGTGCCCGAAATGGTTTGTTATAGATGCATATAGAGAATAATGATGAGATCATAAATGTTATTAGTGGAACATGGAATTATTGCTTGGTTTTTTAGTGGTCGGGTTACTTGTTTATATCATGAGATAATTTTAGTTTTTGGAAGCACCTAAAGTGATCTACTCTTGGTATGCGGGATATATGATAAATGAATGGCTAGTGGAAAGGTAATATGAGCTGATGTTATGACGTTTTTCTCTAGTTTGAGTTATAGCCATGTTCTGTGGAAAAGATACACCAAAATAATATTGGTGGTTATGTTATAATGGGATAATGAGGGTATGATTGTGAGGTAACATGATGTTTTATTTGGTTGTTGATCAGATGTTCTGGCATCATACTACTAAGGTGGTAGAGCAATTCGGGAAGTTGTGAGTTGGTTTATAACAAATGTGGATGTAATGAGATGATATGGGTAGGGAGTCACAATATCTTTGTATGGATTTTTCATGTCCCTAACGTTATATGTGATATTGGAAATGGATGAGGGGTGGTGGAATTTGTCGATGAAATATTATAATAAACATAGAATGAAGATGATTATGATTAACATATCGACTTTTTATTGGGTAAAATAAAAGGAAAATGTATTTATGTCTCACTAATTATGTTTTTTCATTATTTTATAAAAGGAAACGTTATGGATGGCCCTCATTGAGAAGAATAAGTTGAGTCACATGGTGGTAAAAACATCATCGACCATTAGTGGGTGAGGGACTTATTGTCACGACCTGTCCTCGGGGCCCGTGTCGTGACTACCCCAAGCCCTCCTTCCATAGGCCAGGGGCTGGCGACTAGCACCAAGGCGTAAATCCCGACAAAAAGGAGAAGGCATTGTCTTTAGAAAGTAAAAAAACACCACAGAGTCATCCGGCATAAGTAAACCCTATGTAAAACTCGGTACAAAAGTAGTGCGGAAAAGTAAATGGGCTAGAATACAAACCCAATTGAAAGTAAAGTACAACTGGAAAGAAAGTACAACAATTGAAGTAAAACAGCAACGTCGAGCCATCCACTGGAAGTCCCACCTGATGGGTGGGTACAGATAGCCACCTCAGCTCCTCAGTCCAGTCGTCCACTCCGTGTAAGTCACGCCCAGTGGTCCACCTCCGGGTACCGACTGCTCCAATAGCCTCAACCACGATCAACACTGTCCGTCGTCTGCATCCAACACAATGTAGTGCGGGCATAGCCCATGCAGGGGTGAGTATACGCTACTCAGTAAGGACCCCGAGAACCCTGATGGTCTCCCAGAATCCACAAAAGAAAGATACAATCACGAAGTAACATCCAACACTACTTAGGTATATACCCATACATATACCTAAGTCATCAATTCTCGTTCGGCTCCAACATCCGAGCCCAAGATCGATAACTTCCACAAAGGATAGTACAACCCAATCCACACAGGAAAGCACAACACAATACACATAGGAAAACAAGTCAATCATATCGAAGATATTGATTGAAGTCAAGACTCAGATCACACAGGTATACTTCTTCGGTGATAGAGATGATCAGATATAGGCACTGATTCATCTAAGCTGGGACCCACGTAGGATACTCAACCAGCCAGGCTTCCGAACCCACCTAAGATTTCAGTGCAGTCTTCATTGCCGTCGAACCCACACAGGATTTCAGTACGGTCTTCATCACTACCGAACCCACATAAGATTTCAGGGCAGTCTTTTTCGCCGTCGAACCCACATAGGATTTCAGTATGGTCTTCATCACCGTCGAACCCACATAGGATTTCAGTATAGTCTTCATCACTGCTAAACCCACATAGGATTTGAGTGCAGTCTTCATCACCGTCGAACCCACATAAGATTTCAGTACGGTCTTCATCGCTGTCGAACCCACTTAAGATTTCAGTTTAGTCTTCATCACCGTCAAACCCACATAGGATTTTAGTATGGTGTTCATCGTCACAGTCGCATCCAACTCTAGGGTTCCCACACACAGCAAGCTCGTTTCCCGGAGGGTCTGATCCACGAGACAAGAGAGTCAATACATCAAATGACACATAGTCCGGAGTTGATTTGTCTCAATGTTCTGTCTCGACAAGAGGAACTCAACATTACAGACAGCGCGTCAATCAGACGCCCGGTCTGAGAGTTATTGGCTTTTTCGTTCCAGTGTCCCAGTTGGTTTTTAATTTAAAACCAACCCGACCGCTCTCCAAATGCATCAAAACCTCGAGAGAAGTAATCCAAAACTTTTGTCTCACTAAGAGGAATCCAACAAAGTCTATGACACATCAATCGGACGTCCGGAGCTCAAGTTATAATCTTTTCCTCTCCAAGGGCCCGGTTGGTTTAGTGTTCGAACCAACCTGGATGTACCCAAATTCTCTGAAACCTTGAGTGTAATATACCGAAACAACTGTCTCGATCCGAGGATCGTATCGCAACTGACGGTGCCTCAATCAGAGGTATGTATCCCATGATACGGGCGTTTAAACGGAACTGTCCGGAAATATGGGGTTTTGGGCCCAGACCGACCCGTCCCAAGACCCCCCTGGGTCGGCCCGAACTGGTTCGAACCAAACCGGGTCCGGGTCCGGCCCATTAGGGCGTGGCCCAGCCCGGTGGGCGCGGCCTGGCCCATCCTGGGTGGCCGGTTGGCCCGGCGCGGGCACGCCCTGCAAGGCCAGCACGCTGGCCGTGCCTTTAGAGAAAAGGGGGGCGATTGCCCCCCGTGATTGAAGTCAGGCCCCCGCGTGGGGGACGCTCTTTGCCAGCGGATGCGGCCCAGCACCACGTCCCCCTCAGTCCTGTGTAGCCGCGGGACCGCTCGCCTACCGCCGCGGCGGTCCATCCTGGCGGCGCGCCGGGACGCCACCGCCTCTGGGCGGCCGGCGTATGCCGGTCGCCGGTGACCCGCACCGCCGGTGTAGTTCGCGGGCCACCAGAGTTACTTCGGTGGTCTGTTTTTAAATCCTTCTGCACTTGTGTTCATCTCGGGTCCCGTTCTTTACTGCGGAATCATCAAACCACCTCTGCGGCCCGTTCCGTCATCTCCAGTCAATCCACCGTCAAATAAACAATCTGTGGAGTCTTTGAATCGCCTCAATGGAATGGCGCGATGGCGCTACGCTTCATTGCCCTTTCTTCATTGATTCTACACGGTAATGGTGCACCGCGCTGCCTTTGTTTGTACCGTAACAAGTACAATCAACAAAGAGGTAGGAGGGTCGGCCGTGTTCGTGCAGTCCGACCTCCTCCCGTTATTACGATAACAGGCGGCCCAAATAAAAGTATATGAACGACAAAGAAATAATCCACGGGTAAAAAATAATTAACCCCTACCTCAAGGTGTCGTCGAACGAAGGTTCATCATGGAAAATATTCTCCACGGAATATGGCGTCGCGGAACAAGGTTTTGTAAATGTCGTCGGCGTCACTGAGATAAGAATCATCGGTGTCGCGGTACCTGGCATTGCATCGTTGATCTCAGAGGATTCGGCATGCTTCATCTTCCTTCATCGGAGGCTGGCGTTCTTCACTGGCGATGGTGCGTTCTTCGCGTTCTTCAAGGAGGAAGATGAGGATTCCAAGACTTGAGCTCTCCTCTTCCAATCCTTCTCGCACAATGAAACAACATAATAAAATAAGGCTTTTCCTTATTTTATTTCTCATGCCAACTTTTTTTGAAATTCAAAATTAAAACATGGTTTAATTAACGTGTGTTGACCAATTAATGAGGCGTTTAATACTTCAATTAAACGCGAGAGTTGACTTGGCATTTAAGAGGGGGTGAGGGTGAGTTACCATATTAAATGCTCATGGAAGGTGAAAAAGAAATAAAGGGGTGGGTCTCATGTGGGCCCCACCTCACTAATATCATACCTAGGAGATTGGGTATTAGTGGGTCTTACTCCAACCATAATGAATAGGGTAAAGCTAGCTTAATTAAAAATAATATTGGTTGCACAAATTTTATTTTATTCATTACTTGACCCACTATTTTTAAAAACCATACCCGAGCAAACGCAACTCCAGAAAAAGTGTTCTTAAGAAATTACCGGCACTGCGATTCCATCGGTGCCCTTGGAATTTGATTCCGAGCATCGGTCCAAAAGTTAGGAAAACCCGCTCGTTCGTTCACTGAACGTACCGAAGCTAAACTATGGAAAATGATTCTGGGCACACCGGGCCTCGGAATCACGTGCCGTCAGAAACTACGTTCTTATAAAATCCCAAAGAAAATTAAGAAAAAACTTTCCCTTCAATTTTACGAGTCTTTAAACTTATTATGGTTTGGATGATGAGGAATATCATGGGTATAATCATTGAACGTTGAGGATAGGTTTTAGTGGAAATTGTGTTGTTGTTATAGTGAGACGGGAACAACCACATCCAATTCCTGGATTGGAAGTGAATTGAACATGGGGAATAGTGGTTATTATCTCTTAAGTGGGGTGATGAAAACTAAACACCTATATCGGGGAGTGAAATGTTAGTATTAGTGATATGAACCTAATTCAATAAGGTTAATAGGTATGTACACTGGATGTGGAATATTTAATGTTGCAATTGTGATGTTAGTGAATAAACATTGAAATTATTTATAAAATTCCATAGTTTATGTTAATAGGATATCAGTAGTGATAGACCAATAGATCGAAAATTTAGGTCTGTCTTGAGGGGTTTTTGAAATTATATCAGGTATGGACTCTAGTGGGTATATTTGGGTGGTTATGGAAAGCTTTTATGTGTGATATAATAAGGAACATGTGAGTTGATTATAGATTGATAGTTGGAGTGGGGTATTTTTGGGATTAGTTGGCCCATGATAGTCTGACCAGGGTTAACACACAACATAGATGTAGAGGTTTTAATGTTATATCCAGTTTTTATTTTTGGAATGACATGTGCATTTTGGGTTTGAGTTAGGATTTTAGGGAAAGGTGATATGTTCATAGTTCATGAATGGATGTTGGGTATGGGTATACATTTGTTTGTTTGTGTTGGATTGGTGAGTATCTAGTGATTATTTGAATTCTCATAGGTGTTGGGTCATGGTAGGTTGGTATCCAAGCTAGGATTGTTGTGTATTAATTATTTCAGGGCTCTTTTGGGGTGTCCTAATGGCAGTGGTGCTTAGTATCCAAATATGGTGGTTATTAGATGAATATTTTGGTGGGGTGAAATATTATATGATTTTTTATAGGGTGGTGTTTTAGTCAATGTTTAAGTTATATGGGACTGTGTAATCCCCATTTTGGTGATTTGGATAGGTAAAAGGTGTTATATTTTAGTTTTTTCCTATTGAGGGACTTGTGATGAAGTCTGTGTCTTGGTAGGGATTAAGGCTAACAGAAGATGAATGTGGATATTGGTAAAGATAGGGTAATTGACATAGGTCTAGTGGTGTATATGGATTACCATTGAGTATTATTTAGGATAGAAAGTGTTATTGTAATATTTTTGTAAAACACTATGATCAGATGGGTCTGAAATTTGAAAGGAATATGAATATGCATTACTTGATGTGTAAATTTTTTGAATCAAAATAAAAATTTGAATTTTTAGGGTTGGTAATCATTTCAATGGTGTTTTGAGATGACTAATGATTCTTTTGATATGAACCTAGTGTTTTGACGTGATTTAGATTATTTGGGTTTTATTACAAGGGTTTTTTAGTTTTTTACCCAGGTTTCATTGTTTGGTGGGAACAGTTTAATAGAAACCATGAGACACTTATATCTTAGAGTGGGTTTTTATTTCACATTGAAAATAATATGGCAGTGTTTCACATTTACCAAATGGTTATGTTAAAACCATGCCTTTTCCAAGGTAAATCAAGTGAGGATGAGGAGGGTATGAGGCATCACGCACGGGTTGCATATAGTTTCATTCAAACCGTGCACCATACAATAGAATGGAGGAAGTGAAGATAGCATATTTGGGAAATGATTTTAGAAATCATGTGGCCTAATCATGCATGGAGTTGGTGTTGGATATTGGGGGGGTGAATGGTTTGACCAACCATGCATCCAAATCATTGGATATAATGGCATTAGACAGTTCCAACCTCACGGTAGAATCATGGTTTTGGAGAACTGTGTGGCCAAACCATGTTCATGCCAATAATATCATTATAATGATTTTTACCAATTTCTACGTCCTATATTTTAATATAAACATACCCTTTCTCTTCCCCTAGTGCATGAAAACAATAAGAGGAATTCACTTATCTTTCTCCTGTCATCATGCCTCACCGTGGAGGTATTTTGGTGGTGATTCATCATCATTTTAAGGATTGATTTATCATTTAATGGTTTATTTTCCACTCCAACATCCATCCTACTAAATATTTAATTATATATTTCTAGTGATACTAAATTTTCAACCAAATCATGAGGGTTTTTACAATTTCTATTTGGGATTTTGGTCATCCTAGGTAGAGGAGATACTAAAAAAAATTCAAAATGTTATTTCTTGGTGCTGTGTTAAGTTATGTATTTATGGTGTATTCTCGTATTTTTTTAATGGGTAAATATATTTATTAATAAACATATTATAAACTCTTGTTTATTTCAATTAATTGGTTCTAAGAGTCTATTCTGGATTCTCCATGGTGGTTTCTTGGAGTTTGGAGAATATTTGTGTTCCTAGTGGGTTTTTATGCATTATTCCTTGTTTGTGAATAATGAATTAATGAATTATAATTCTTATAAGTTATTAATTCTTAATTTTTTAATGTTAATTTTTGAGGGATCGATATGGGAGTGGTTGGATGATGAGAAGTTTGGGATAGGGTTGGATAGTCCTCAACAAGGCTGTCAAACTTTATGAATGTTTTTTTTGAAAGCATCATTAATTTGGCCTATGTTTTAAGAGATTTAACCATGGTCTTAATAATTGTTTAGTATGTATATTTTGGAATATTTATTTATGTCCCTGTGTTATTCATTTGAGCCTTGGCTTAAGGTAATAACTTTATTGTTTTTTATTTCATTATACCTAACATAGATCTCATTGGATTCGTGATGTAGTGGGACCAGACCTATATCTACCAACGGGGTGTTCATGCCGTTGAAAAATTGTATCTTTTGAATTTTGTTTTGGTAAAATCTAATGGGTACTTATTAATGGTTTTAGTGTTATGATTTCAATTTTTATTATACTATGGTTTAAAATTAATAACAACTGTGATAAAGTGAATTATGTTTAAAATTGGGGTGTTTACCTCAAGGTGAATTTAAAGGAATTTTAAATGGATTTATAATAAAAATTAGAATGATTATGTATTTAATATTGGGTAAAATTACATAATTAGTATTTCTATTTTTTAAATGTAAATGTTTTCCATGGGCCTTGTTGTGGTTTTCATAGGAAAACACAAATGTTTATAAGGTGATTTCACAATAATAATCATGATGATTGGTTATAGTGTTTATGAAATATAAAAAAAGGATCAGTACTAGTTGATAAATTTATTGAATTAATGGTTTTTTGGGACCACAATAAATGTTTTTATTATGAAAGGAAATGGAAATTATTAAAAGGGACTATGTATATTATTATATTTGTTTTGAAAAGAATTAGAAAAATATGTATTTTGGTAAAGGATAAAATAGTTTAATTATAAACTTTTTTTATATGAGTAATATAATAGAGCATGTAAATGTTTAAGAAATTGGAAACAATTTCAAATTTCACGATTGGGGATGGTCATACATGTCGTAAAAAATCCTCGTTGGATTCATGGACCGATGCCCCAATTTTTGTAACCTGTGACTAATGGTTTTTTGATGATGGGATGACTTTTTGTTCCCCTATTTTGGGCAGGCTAGAAAGATGCTCTAGGATCCCTGATGTATGTTATTTTTCCGACGACAATAAAAATACAGACTCCATGGGTATGAACATTGAATTCCATATCCATGTAGGGATGGCCCAACATGGAATTTTGAGCCTGAATTTGATTCAGGAATTGATGCTCCATATTTTGTAGATTGTGAGATATTGGTTGTTAAATACATATAAGGCATTCCAGATCCTACTTGGATACTTGTATGAAGGATTTATGTTTTTTAACATAAAAACCTGATGATATATGACTTAGAAGGCCAGTTTTAGCTAAGTAGTGTTTGATGGTAATTGGTTACTTTTGGAACAATGGAAAAACGTGATTAAGTTAGAATTGTTATATGATGAATCATATTTTATTTAACCTCTTTCCTATAGTTATTCATTCAATTACATGAACTATTCTATTTATGGGTATTTTTTTAATATACCTTTGATGTTTTCCTAATGAGTTATACAAAAAAAATTGTACAATTACGATAAAAATTAGATTACTGAGTCTCTCTGACATGAATATTACATGCACAAGTTTGGGTTGAGGACCTTGTTGTGTTTCTCATGGTCAAGTGAGATGGATCGATGGTTTCAGGTGACTATATGGGTTCGGCATAATGATTTATTAGAGAATTTTTTCAACTTTATTTATTTTGGATATGTCATGTAGTCATCCTAGAGAGTGGATGGTTGTGTTTATGACTTGCTCATCCAGGCCTTTGATATATTTTATTTTAATATTCTATATTTTAGTTTCCTTTAATTTATTCTTCCACAAACTCTAATTTGTAGATGTTTGGTAATTTACTATTATTTTTTCACTCTGATATGTGAGTTTAATCTCCTCAAAGTTCCATTCTAGTCACCTTCTTATAGTCAGTAACCTATGACATATGAGGAGGTGTAGATAAAATTATTGTTACTTTGGTTTGGGAATTCATTTCACTCAGTAATGGATGTTATATCTATGGTGTCACATTACACTAACTTAACTTAATTTCATTCTTCTATTTTTTTCTTACACACATAAAAAGGTTTTATACTATTTTATCATCAATTCCATGGAGTGAAAGATAAAACATAGTCATTAATGGATTTTTAAAAAAAATATTCTAAAATACCATTATTTAAAACCCACATTAAAATTTAATAAAAATACGAGTTTTAAAAAAGGAGATGTGAAATTGGAGGGTACCTTGGAATAACACATATATGGCTTCCCAAATAAGGATAAAATTGGTGGGAAGTGAAACCATGGACTATGAAAAAAGTAACATTTAAGATATAATATTAATATTTTATGAGAATAAAATAGGATACATATTCATAAAAAATGTTTGTAAAATAATGAAATAAAATTTTTCAATATTCTTTTTAAGAGTTAAAGAATTATTTTACCATTTTGAGATAAAAAAAGAAAAAATATACTTAATATATTTCTTTCAATTTCACAAGAAAAATTTCAAACATTTGTTGTTCGTAGAAATGTTTTCCATCTTCTATCCAACCTCAAACTCCATGTAATGAATATTCAATATGAATTATTTAGCCCAGAAGAAATAAAATCAACTCATAATGGATCACATAATACATAAAAGGGATAAAAAGGGAGTCCTCATATCATTAGACATTAAGATAAATAAAACCTTTCCCGAAAGGTTAGATTACATCCAATATGATTAAAAAATAAAATGAATAAATACAACATTAATATTTATTTCATTTACAATTACACCCATTATTCAACATAAATAAATCCATAAAATACAATCCTTAAATCATCCAATTATTCTATTAATAAAATATGAAACATAAATATTAGAATGATTTGATCACATATTCCTCTAATGTCAACACAATGTTATTATTAAAAAAACCAATCCCTAATAAATTCATATTATATATTCTTCAAAGTAATATAATTTTACCCAAAAATAACACGAATCACTAAAAATAAATTAGAAAATCATATATTATATTAAATGTAAAACAAAACATTATTACTTAAATGGAATCCCCTATTGTCAAAAAATATTCCATTTATATAAATCATATAATTTTTTTAAAAATTAACTTCCCATATTAAACTAAATAACAAAATTTATCATATCCATAATTGTAATCAACACATTTGAACTTATGAGTAAAAAATTTATTCTTCATAAAATAATCTTTCCACTATATGGAAAGATAATTATCTGGGTTATATTTATGTCAAACATATATTACAGTTAAATAAATGGATCCAACATAATCCCATCACATAAAACATTAAAATATTATTAATTCTAATAAAATAAAGTTCATCCTTAAATTTATCAACCATAAAATTAAAAAACACTATATCATTACTCTTGAAAACGTATATATAGAAACCTCACTCATTCAAAGTTATTAATAATCCAATATTTTCCCTACTATTCCATAATAAATCATCCATAAAATCAAAATTATGAATCCTTTATTATGATTTGACAATATCATTTAATTATAGCATCATACTTTTTACATAAATCACTAATACATTTTTAATATAGATCAAAATTCATTATTATCCCAATTTTAGAAATGAATGCCAGTAATCTACCATGTTGAGTCCATAAATTATACAATTTTCTGAAAAACATTGCAATGTTCCTTGACATCATTTTTTCCTGAATAGTTATTACATAATTGTTGAAATGGATGTCGATATTGATTGATATTTTTAAATAATATTTTTTTCGATTTATTTTAAGATGGATAATATTGATAATTTTCCATATAATATATTAGAATATTGATTTAATTGTGATTCAAAAATAAGTTTTGGTGTTTATAATACTAAAAAACTATAAAAAAGATAAATGTGTATGCATCTCAAAGTTGACCTTTTATCAGTACTGTAGAGGGAGTAGAGACCATTTTCTTAGTTTTCTATTTTAAAAACTTGATAAAGTCTCTTTTGGTTTTTTCCAAAATGTGTATGACCAGATAGTGTTTTTTCAAACAAGGTCCAATGTATCTCAATGTACTTTATGATATCAAATTATATAATATTATTGGGTTAAATTATATAGAACGTTTCTAGTAAGTTGAATACTAGGGAGGGTTTCTAAATTACATTACAGTGATATTGTAATTATTATTTCAAGTTAGTAATTTGGAATAGAATTTAGTTTTTTGTTTGACTTCTACACATCCATCTTGATAAATATATTTTACCATGATAATGGAAATTTGAGTGTTTCAAACCTATAATTTCATTAATGAAATCAATGTTAAATACTAAATAAATTTTATTAATCTATTTGGGGAACATCAAAATATATGAATCCATTCCATTAATATATGATACATCTCTTTTATAATACGTTAATCCTAGGTAACCTTTTTTTCACTCTTATACATCTTAACCTAATACCAAAATGACAATATGTTTCGACAACATATTAACTAATATGGTTATAAAATAAAAAAATTCTTACCTCTAAAGTAATCTAAACACCAGTATTGATACCAATTGTATCAATCCTACATTAATCTACCCATAATTAAATATTTTATAAGAAGGTATAAAAGTTTTTATATTCCCATGAACTTTTAGTTTTTGAGTTTTATATAATTATGAAAGAATAAAGGAAAAAATAATAATCATGATGGTTTCATAAAACACCCGAGAACCATTGAAACCCATTTTTATAAAAACATAACATTGACCATGATAGGTCATAATAATTATATTAAAAACTGATCAATAAATAACATAAAAAATCAAAATATTTAATGGAAAATTAATTTTCATGATTGAAAAGTCATGTTGGGTTTTTAGCAAATCATCTTCATTGAACAATTATATGTACCCTTATAAATGTAATAAAATATGCATTGAAGTAAAACATAAATATTTGGAAACATTACTATTACCCAATGCGTTAAAGAGATATATCAGTCTCACCCATCATCATAACAATTTTATAATGGACAAAACATAAATTAAACACCTAAAATAATTCATTTCCATCAACAAACTCAGAAATATATACTTCGGAATGCACATGTAAATTGTTTTTGGATATTGATATATCCCTTTCATTTAAGACCCCAAATTTGAAAATAATATAATGAGAATAATGGTAATACATTTTTAACATGGATGATGACATGGAATATTTTAAGGGGATCGAAATATAATGTAACTATTAAATAAGTGTAAAATTTTATTGAAGTCCTATACATTAAAAACACATTATTTTTTATCTTTGTAAATAAATTCAAATAGTACATATTAACTATGAAAATGCTTACATTACCAGACCTTTTCATTTAATTAATATGATATGTAAAGAGAAAATTTTAAATAATTTATTTGAAAATTTACACATCCTTTAAAAATTATAGACAATGTTCAAAAATATTAGAAACAAATACTACATTCATTTTAAAACTAGGTTTTATGATATAATACTCCTTACATCAGGTCTAAATATTCACATTTTTAATTTATATTCCTGAGTAATAATGTTAGGAAAATTATTAAATTTATGGGGAATATTTTTCAAGTTCATTGTCATTTTATTATAACTATTGTTTTATTTATTAACATGTAATATATAATCACCAAATCAATTAAGTTTTATTTTAATGTTTTGAGGTTGTTTGGTTCATAAGTAAAGAAATATTTAGATATGTTTAATATGGTTAAATTTATTATTATTATATCATTTCAAAAATAGTAATATATTTATTATTAACCTATTTTATATATAAAGTATACTTTTTGAACCAAATTTGAATGTTGGTTATTGAAAATTAAATAAGTTATAACATGGATATGGTAGTCTTTACGTACACATGAGTAATGTTTACCAACATTCTTTTAGAATGAGGGAGATGATATAATAATTATTTTATCAATAAATTAAAGAAATTATACCAAAAATAACAATTTTTTTATATAGCATACAAGATATATATTAGCAATGTGAGGTAGTAAATAAAAATAAAATACATCATTTCATGGGGAAGTGGCATGCACGTATGCCTAAGAGATGATTATATTTATCATGTAATGGTAAATATAGTTGAATAATGGTTGTTTTCTATGAAGGAACTAAATTTATAAAATATATATCATATTATTTCATCTGGATCAATTACTATGTCCATCCATTTGAGGTTGTAATGAGAAATAAAACACATTATCTGGAAAGGCTATAGTCCGAAAGTATAAGTGAAAGATATTTTCCTTTTATATTAAATCAATATGTAGATGAAAATAGTTTATAACATTAACATAATAAAATTTACATATATGGTAGATACTAATTTTTTCATATACCAATGTTTAGGATTGGATTGAAGGAGGTTAAAAAATAAATAAAAAATAAAACATCATTTTAAGAACTATACATATTCTTTGGAAAAATATCTTAGTTTTACAAATAAATCATTTTTAGGATGGTATTAAAATAAAAAAGGACATTAATTATGTGGTTGACGATACTAGGAAGGGATTATAGTGGGCATGGGATGAAATAATATTCCATTTTGGTTTGTAGTAGAGATGATATATGGTGTCCTTTTATAAGCGGGAGAGAAGATTTACATGGAGTTTTTAAAAATATTTAAGAACATCAATTTATAACTAAATAAAATTAGATAAAAATGACTCATATTCAAATAAAATATGATAAATTTTTGAAATATGAAAAATAGGAGTTACAACTTTTTTGGACATTCTGGCTACTATAATTTTAGTTTTATCCCTATTAACCTCATTTAATGCTTATTATGGTTACTAATTTTTTATAGGAGTAATTATAAATTATTAAAAAAATAGGATAAACTATTATAAAAATTTATACCTTCACATAAATATGTATGAAATATTTTTTTCATGGTTAAATTTCCAAATGTGGTAAACCTTAATTTTTAAATTTGTACACATAACGTGAAAAACAATTTTATTAATAAATTCCCATTTAAGTATAAAATTTATTTTAAACCAAATTAAAATATAATATTTATTTTAATGAAATTAATTTAGTTGATTATAATTATATTATACTACATTTGTTTTAAAACAAATCAAAAAAAATGATACTTTTTAAATACACATATAGTAAGGATAATTTTAATTAAAATTTGTATCATCTAATATTCACATAAAAAAATGTTTTCAGAGAAATATAAATAAGTGAAATTAAGAAATATTTTAAATGATGAGTTAAAGAATTATGCCCATTTTTTCAAATAAATTTTCCAAATATATTAGAAACTACTAATATTATCCAAAACAATTGAAATTAATACTACTTTTAAAAGCATAAATTATTTATATTATCCTTACAAGACAAATAATAAAAATTAAGTGAATTTTAGTAAATTAAATTTGATATATAATATACATATATCATTAGAATAATTTATTAATAGTGATTAATTAAATATATTAAGATTAAAAGTACATTTCACATATAAAAATGGTTATTAGAAAAAAAAAACTTTTAGGTTAAAAATAGTTTATCCCTATTTTCTGGAAATTGATAAAAAATTAATGATTTGTTATTAATTTTAATGGGGGAAAAATAATATATATATTTCATAATAATGATATTACTATTCATACCTTCCAAAAAAATGAGTAGGTTATAACAACCATAATCAAATATTAATATTTCTATATTATAGCATGGATCATTTATGCTTGTTGTTTCGTATACCACATGATATAAAATAAATTATATAAATAGAATAAATTTAATAATATTAGATTGTTATAAATAAGATAGTGTTGGAGTATATATATTTTTGTAAGGGTTATGGTTCCATGTTTCATAATGTGATGTTCTATTTGTATTTGGTTAGAGGATGGTCTTTTTGATAGAGTCTAGTTTGTCACAACATAAATGATGGTATTGTAGCATGATGATGTTTATTGGGGTAAGGTATGTGATCCATGATATTTTAGTGTTGGTCAATCACATATTAGAATGGTGGTATGGGTGGGGTGTAAATATTTTATTTTTAATGGTTTGGATTAGATCATGGTTTTATCCTACATATGTTTATTATAGAAGGATATCTATCGGGTTTATTATTTCATATGGCTGATTATAGTGTGACCAGTTTTAATTGTAGTAATAATTTCTATGGTTTATTCTTCAAAATAGGGTTCTTTCATTTAATTTTATATGATATAACCTCCATAAATAAAATTTGACAGTTATTATAGCACGACTCTAACTACTATGGTGTGGAATCCTTGGTGTTTTATTTTTTTTATTCCTTCTAAGGAATGGATACACCATGATTCCATTAATAAATCTATGGGGTTTTAGGTGCACCATGTTTGAGAGGACTATTCCATGAGCCTTAGTGTTTGATTTCCATGACATGATCACGTTGTACCCCATAACATTTACCCTTAATTTATTCATTAAATTGGTTTTACCATTGATATTTGGGGAATATCATACCATGATTTTCGAATAATGTATGCGTTTCAGCTTGAAGTCCCATATCACACAATTGTTTTATATTTTTTCTAATTGATTATAAATTGAAAATACAATTAATATTACTTCATAAACAATTAAAATATATCTAAAAATATGCTAAGAAATGCATCATTAATGATATTTTAACATTCTTTGATAAAATTGGCATAATGGATTCTTTTAATCAACCTCATAAAATCTAAGGTGTATCCTCTCCCTCCATTTCTTCAAATTCTTATTCTTTTATCTCATTATATTCATTATTTTAAGCCAATATACTAGGTTAGTATAAATTTTTAGTATTGGGTATTTTTTATGGATATTTATATAATATACAGAAAATATGATTTTATTTGGCTGTTCTTAGTAAGGAATTCATAAAATTTGCATTTTCTTATAAATTATTTTAAGGAATCAATTGCGGTACAGGGTTATATACATACTATAAATTAATTATATATAAAATTATATTAATCAGGTTTTTCAATTATATAGATGGAAGATATGAAATAACCTAAATATGTTTGTGAATGAGGTTATATAAATTTGATGGGAATTTTATGACTCTCATGTGCTTTACAGAATTTATATTATTGTATTTTTTTCTTATTGATACTTACTATTGTGAAAAAGAATTTGAATTTTAAAGATTGAATATCCTTTTAAACAAGTTCAAAAAAATAAATATGTCGTGAAAAGTTATAATATGAATTTGGAAGTATTATAAATCCTTTTTTATCATAGTATATTGAATTAATAAAGAAAAATTATTAAGAAACATGGTTTCTGGTGGATTATAATTACAATTATTTTTACATGCATTTTTTGATGTTTTACACCTTTAATTATTGGATAAGCATGGAATACTTGTAATTAACTGAAATAATGAGAATGTAAAATAATATTTTATGTTTTTGTGTAAAAATATTTAAATGAATATGGATGTATGAATAAAGTGATATTTATTGTTGTGATTGTCATTTAAAATTTCTATTATTTCCATTGTATTCCTACATTTTTCCTTTTTATGGAATTGGTAATGATTCATGGTAGTTTTTTTTACAGTAATTAGGTGGTGTGGAATATGTGGGTAATTTACATTTTGATGTAATTTATTATTATGGTGGGTTTGAGACATTTCATGGGAAGGAATATGGGAGATGTTGTGAAGGGTTATGGATTAATATTAGGGTTATTGTAATGAAACAGAATTCTATCAATGAGATTTCTCTTCCTTTGTTTATTTTAAATAGTATGAATAATATAAAACTACAAAGAGAACACAATACAATCCTTCTTAACTAATAATTAATTAAATAAGCGGTACTTTTTGATGTTATTGAACTTATACCGATATAATAGTAAGTTGACCTTAGGTATAATAATATGACCTGTATGAATATTAAATTAGCCTAATGAATAGAAACCTCAACCATGAAATTATAAAGAATCTTTTTGTCATCTCATAAGTGAATGTATGATATATTTATATTATAATAAATGTATATGGATATTTTAAAATTTTATATTTACAGGTAAGTATTTTTATAAGCCATAAATATTTAATTCAAATTTTTAATTAATAAAATTATTTAAAAGAAAAATAATATTTATAAAATGGGTTCATTAGTCAATATTGTTTTGTCTTATTATTTTAGGATAATTTTATCAGACCTTTGTTAATTTTAAAAAGTGTTATAAAATTAGTATTAAATTTAAATTCTATATTTTTCAAGTAAATAATGAATTTATTTAAAAAAACATTCACGTATTTAGAAATCTATTTTAATAAAATGGAGGGTATTTTTGAGTAATACACATAAAAAAATGGTAATGGTGAATTTTTGGGATTTTTTTAAATTACATGAATTTTTAGTGAATAATAAAATATGATAATTTATGATAAATGCTAAAAACATGATTTCATGATTCATAGATGATTTATGGAGGATTTAAGACAATAATATAGAACTATCATTCATTTTTATAATATATTAGATGATAATACTTAAACTCTTCATAGTCCTGACCCAGAATACTAAACTAATGATTAAAATATTCACAAATTACCCATTTCCTCTCCCATAAAACCACCTGTCACACCAATTATCTTCACTATTTTATGCTTTTAATCTTTTCAATGTTCTACACAAATGTTCATTCCATGTATATACCTACCCCCATCCAAGAGTTGTTTGTATTTAAAAAATACCAAAACCCATATCTTAAGGATGTTATAAAGAAGGTAAATTCAAGAGGCAAACCCTATTTCCTTTTGTTGTAATTTCAATTTGACCATCATATAAAAAGAACCATCATTGAAAATTTTAATGGATTTAAATTATATACGGATTTACAACCATCATGGAAAAATAAATTTCATTATTTAATTTCTCATTCAAGGGTTGTCATGTAACGATTTTAATGGATGAACTGAATTATAAAATATGTATTATATCTTATTTATGGTTCTTTAACAATTGAATATACATAATATTAAATATTAGAAAAAAAATAGTTCATTATAGTCGAAAAATCGCTAAAATTAAACTAAATGATTATCATTAATATGTTATTTAATGATTCATCCTCATATATGGAAAAAATGAAACAAAATAGAAATTAAACATCTTCTTGTTCATTAATAAAATATAATTCCAATTCAGGGGAATTATAACCATTTTATATGAAATCCAATACCTATAATCAAGCTAACCAATCATGAATTCAATGAAACGATCAATCATAATGACTAAATCTATCCTTATAACATATTAATATAGACATAAATGAACTAAATAAAACAATAATGTATCAAATATATATAGATAAGTTTTTTATTAATTAATTAATCGATTTAATTTGAAAATACATATCATTAAGGTCATGTGTAGAATACATTCAGACATAAGATATGGGTTCCAACCCAAGCCTCCATTTTCATTCGGGTTACTCTATTTATATCCATACCCCAATGAAATTGATAATTAATCTTATGTAATCCTCATAAATTATATGTTAATTTTATATATTTGTGTACCAATCAGAATCCTTATTTATTTTATGGGGAGTTACATGTTTAAATGATATTTCTCAAATTATTTGTAATCAACCATCCTGATTCTAGGGAACTTATCAAATTAAAATATATTTTCATGTGTACTATGTAAACTATTTAAGAAAAAATTAATTTTCTAAAATAAATAAATTATGTATAAAAAACTACCTTATTTCCCTTTTGGTATTATAAAAAGATTTTTTCCAAAGAACATTTCTTTCATATTAAATGATTATTTCTCTCTCCAATTACTTATTGATTTAATTAGATTATTTTTCATATAATTCAACACTATTGGTGATTCTTATGTTTAATTAGGATTAATATTTTATTATATCATCTACCATATATTATTTAATGTTTTCTGATTAGTTTTTCTATGGATAAACTATCTTGATACCATTCACCATATTACCTCAAATGGTTAGTGTTTATGTTTAATGATTTGCGAAAGTTATTTAAATTTCATATGTTCATTTCCATATAAATGTATATGATGATTATGTTTCACCCCTTTCATGTGAGGAATTAATTAAACTTATTAATTGTTGTGTGGGGCCCTCTGTTCTCCTTTGGTGCATTGGTAGGTCTCATGAGACAATCTATTTTGTGTTTTCACCCGTTTATGCATGATATCATCCTCAGGTCTTGACATAATGGTTATAATGTCCTGCATTACACATTACATCATTATGAAACTAGTAATATATAGTCCATGGGATTATTCGACTGGTAAAATATTCATGCTAATGAATTATTTTTTAATTATTTAATCAGTTTTTATTTCTTCCATATTATGATCATGACTATGTTTTATGGAATGTGTACTTTTAGTGACTCATTGTTCCTTAATATTTATGATTCCATTGTATTTATTAAACTTACGGAGCATCTAACCTCACCCATGTATTATGTTTTGTCATTCCCCATAATAAAATTTTGTATACCCTTAATAACTTGTAGGGATAGTTTAGTTTTTATTGATGTTTCCAATGTAATTTTTATATTGTATTTCTTTTCAGGTTGTAATGTTAAACATAGGTTTATATAATCATTCCTAATATAATAATCTAATTTTTACTTTGCTTTGTTTCATTCTTGTATATGTACCAATGTAATATAATTAAGAACTATCTTTTGGAAATGAGGGTTTGGGTCTTTACAGTTCGTATTGGAGGATGTATAGATTAAGTCATGGAAAAAAGATTTAAAAAACCATGATTATAGAACATAACCAAATATTGTCTTTGAGGATAAGCATACAATAAAATAAAATAATTTTGTTAAAATATATGTTCTATTTAACTACCCCCAAAGCACATTACTTTTTGAATACTGCAATTGGATGTAGTTCTCGAACATCTGTACCTTGGAGTAACAACTCTTATAGGGTGTCCTGAGACTGACACAGGTCAACCTAGTACATAAAAATAAGCCTTACTTTTATCCTTGTCAGATTCTCCTCGGGGATATGGATAGGATATATCCCATTTTCTTTATAGAACATTATTAAGTATTTAATTGTAAATAAGTATCCAATGAAACCATGGTTATGATTATGAGACTAGACATGCCTAAAAATCTAATTTATATTATGTTTTTTTCTTGTTCGACATTATACATTATAATTAATAAAATAACTTTATATTTGTAATTATTTAGAAGTGGATCTAAGTGGAAGTAATGGAAATTCCATTAACGTGCATATTCCATTTAGGGATTTCCTTCCGATGTAAGATAATAATTTGTCATCAAAATCTATATCTGGTGTTGAGAAATTTATAACTATACTAGGACAGCTGAATCATTTTATGAACAATAAAAATACCCATATGAATAATCTCAATCCAAAACCTAGATTAGAAATTTTATACCACATTATGTGCTAACATCTTCTATTATTTAATGGGATTATGAACCCATTTTTAGTGGAGTACGAGATAAGTTCTTTTTAGAAGACATTTCTCTCTTTAGTATGTAATTAATGAGATAAAGTTATTGTGGAAATTTATCATCTTTTAGGAGATTAAGATCAATGGGGACATGTATTCCAAACATAATAGAGGATGGTGGAATAGAAAACATAGAAGGGAATGAATTTAAAGATATTTTCATTGAAAAATATTTTCCTCATGAACAACATGTGGATATAGAAAAGTAGTTCCTGAGTAAGAAGAAAAAGAGGATGAGAATGTTTCAAATTTTAAATCTGTAGTCACAGGGTTAAAAATGCATGTAATGAGCTATATTCATAACCCCATGAGTAATATTGATAGATTTTTTATTTTTAAAATCCATTCCTTCAATATAAAATAGTCAACCAGATAATCCTATCATACAAAGATATAGTCTCATGTTCAACCAAGATTGAAATGAAATTCTATAATTATTATGACTTTAAATGAAAGACAGAGAAGAAGAGGGATGATGGAAACTCTGAAAAAAGAAATAAGGAAATGGAGATGAATGAAAGGGTTTACTATCTATTGTTCAATAGCTATGGGAAGAAACACCCTGGTAATTTCATGAAGGGAATGTGAGTCTATTATATGTATAGAGAAAAATTCCACCAAACCCGTGATTATAATGGAAAGAAATAATCTATCCATTTTTAGTAATATAATTGTTACGAGATAGGAAATTATATACCTAAATGTCCGAGAAATGAAGGAAACATTCCCTAGATAAGGCCAATAGAGAAAAGCCAAACATACGTAATCACAACTGATGAAGTTTATGTTCGTAATGTGGTGTTTGGGGGTACTTTAATTGTTTAACCCAACATATCCAATAATTTATTTTATTGTAGATCAATGAATTATTCTATATCATTCTTTTTTTCTAAGAAAATATTTCTTTTACAATTTTATTTTATAAAGGCGTTATGAGTAAAAACTCTTAAGGGAAGTATCATCGCAATAATGATGTGTCAGTTGGACCCCTTTATGACACAAAAACGTGGTTTAGTTGCTGAACTGATCATCATACCCATGATTTATTTTTATATAATAATTATTTTCAAATGGATTTGAAATTTTAATGCAGAAATATATTATAAAAATAATGAAGTTACAATTTTTGATAATGATATAGAGTTCTATATATATAGAGCAGAATCATCACCATCTGATTCTTTTCTAGATCCACCCCTAAGGGCTTTACTAAATTCAATTATTTGGGAGAAAGAAATGAAATATATATGGATGAGGAATGAAATATTCAAAATGATGATGTACATATCATGAAAGAATAAATTTATTTGTTTCCAAAGGAAATAGTAGTATATACTCAAGAAAAGGAAATTTAGTTTTTTATTGATTTAATTCCTAGTGGAAATCCTATATCAAAGAATCTTTACAGAATGGCCATAGTAGAATTAGTTATGTTGGATAAATAACTAGAGTATTTCCTTAGTAAGGTGATATATTTCCATAGTGTTTCTACATCGGGAGTTCATGTTATTTTCATTTAAAATAAAAATAGATTTATGAGGTTGTGCAATGACTACAGAGAGATCAATGCTATTATAACAATGAACAAGTATCATATACCTCTCATTGAAGAATTTTTAGTTCATCTTCATAAAGACCTATATTTTTCAATGATTGAACTTCAATTTGGATATCGTCAGTTGTATGTGAGGAAGTAAGATATACTAAACACTGTATTTTGAATATGGTATGGGTATTACATGTTTATAGTAATGCCTTTTGGGATTTTGATGGATCAAATGAATACAGTTTTCAAGGAATTTCATGATGACTCGTTTTTTTATTTATTAATGATATATTGGAATAATACAAAATCTATGATGATTGTTAGAATCACATGATAATTATTCTGAAGACTCTTAAAAGAAATTAGTTTTATGGAATTTTTAGAATATTTGAATTTTGACTTCAAATTGAGTAATGCACCGACCACTGAAGACTAGAGCTTGTGATTTAAATTTTATATTGGTATGTTTAATAGAAATAAAAACCCTAAGGGTCGATCAATTTATTAGTCTTAATGAAACTAGATACATATATGTAACTAAAATTACATTGAAATGGTAACAACATTAAACACGTAACAAAAACTAAAAAAATTCCATCCACAAAAACTCAATGCACGATCTCCTCTTCATAACCTACAGAAGTTAAACAAATGAAAGGGGTGAGCTTGATTTCTCATTATGGGATACAAATAGAGAAAGCATGAATCATTATAAACTGAATCATAAACAATTGGGAATAGTCAATATGGCATGGTGAATAAATGAAAAACACATGCCATTAAAAAATGAGAATGAACATGCTTCCATAGATTTGGTCATAGTGAAAACCTCAGGGATATTAGTAACTACTAATTAGAAAAGATAATTCTTTTTTACTTGATGTATTGTATCATGCACATGATACCCAATTACCGTTAAAATGTTTTTGTTTTGTGGGTAGAAACACGTCCGATTTCTTTTTGAATCAAAATCGAAGGGTTTTCCACCCAACTGATTGTCTCATGAGACCTATCAATGCATAGAGGTGATTTAGTGGGCCCCACCTATCGCTTCATTTCCAAATAATTATTTATAAATATATTCAATACAATATCAATTTTCATTATCTGTATAGAAGAGGACACTGATTCATCAATATTTCCATAGTCAAAACAACATTCAAAATAAATATTGTATGTAAAATTGTATATGTATTAGATAATAATCATATCCATGATATAAGACTAAAAATATTTAAATCGAATATAATTTCAATTGAAATGTTATATCAAATGTTAGGTCGGTACACAACATAAGAAAGAGTATTTCCTCAATACTAAGCAAGTCACAACGAAGTGAAAATTGAGACAAAGTTCGTTACCACAATGTAATAAATTGAGTCATATGACTTAAGGTTAATAACCAACAAATGGATCATATAATACCATGAATATATATATAATAATGATAATATATATCAAATTTATGTACACATATATACATATAAGAAATAATATGTGAACAATGGAAATCCCACAGAATTGAAATTGAGATGAGAAAACCCCTTACAAACTTATCGGCATGGTAACGAGTGTTCTTGAGAGTGCTTAATTAGAGGTAAAGGTCTATTACATTATTTATATATCATTAGGGAAGTATGGGGTAGGTGTTAAAACATACCCCAACATTAGGTATATAAAATAATAGAGCACAACATATGGTCGATTCATGAACAAAAGTGAGAGAGAGGATCCCTTAAAAAGAAATTACCATTCAATTGAGGACAAAAAAAGGAAATAATTAGTTGTGAAAAACATAAAATAACACAATAAATGTTTATATATATATTAAAACAATCATATTTCATTCACACATATTCTGGTAAAATACAAAACCAATGAAATTGATGTTCAACTCAATGAATGGAAATTGAGTTAAGATATCCCTTATAAAGACTGTGTCATTAGGGTGAAGACAAATAAATGAAATATTTATGTGTGACAAATAAAAATCCAAAAAATATATGTGTATATATTGTATAAAACTATAATAGGTCATTCACACATATTCTTGAAACAATTTAACTAATGAAATAGATGTTTAACTCAAACAATGAAAATTGAGTTAAGAAATCCCATAAAAAGATTGTATCATTAGGGAGACGTTAATCCAATAAATAATTATGTGTTACAAATAAAAATCTTAAAAATAGAAGTGTAAATACTTTATAAAACAATCATAGGTCAGTCACCCATATTCATTGAACAATGTTAACAATGAAATAGATGTTTAACTCAAAGAATGAAAATTGAGTTAGAAAATACCTTACCAAGATTGTGTTATTAGGGTGAAGACTAATCACTAAAATATTTATGTGTGACAAATAAAAATAAAAAACATATAAGTGGATATACATTACAAAACAATCATAGTTCATTCACACGTATTCTTTGACAATGTAACCATTGAAATAGATGTTTAACTCAAAAAATGAAAATTGAGTTAAGGAATCCCTTACAAAGATTGTGTCATTAGGTTGATGATAAATCAATGAATTATTTATGTCTGAAAAATAAAAATTGAAAAAATATATGTGGATATATATTATAAAATAATAATAGGTCTTTAAAACTTATTCTTGGTACAATGTAACCAATGAAATATATGTTTAACTCAAAGAATGAAAATTCATTTAAGCAATCCCTTAAAAATATTGTGTCATTAGGGTGACGAGAAATCAATGAAATATTTATGTGTGACAAATGAAAATACAAAAAATATTAGTGTATATATATTATAAAACAATCATAGATCATTCACACATATTATTGTAACTGTGTGACAAATGAAATAGATATTTAACTCAAAGAATGAAAATTTAGTTAACCAATCCCTTAAAAAGACTGAGTTATTAGGGTGACGATAAATCAATGAAATATTTTTGTGTGAAAAATAAAAATCCACAAAATATAAGTGTATATATAGTATAAAATAATAATAGGTAATTCAACAATATTCTCAGAACAATGTAACGAATGAAACAAATTCTTAACTCAATGAAATAAAATTGAGTTAAGCAATCCCTTACCTTTAGTTAAAGGTGTTCTTGATTGTTCTTAATGACCTGAATAATCAAATTTTCCTTCATTAATTAATAATTACATAACCTCATACAAATTTAATTGGGATCTTATAACCTTATTAGGTTCATTATTGGCCTTTTGATGGGTTTAAGAGATTCTATTTTATTATTTTGGAAGCATTTTCTTCCTTGGTATTCATGATCTGATTACTTGTATTAATGAATAGAAGTTCATTTGAAATGTGGTTAAACATATAGAATTATTTATATATAATAATAGGGGAATTAAAGAGATATAAATTATCTTAGAATGGTTCTGGTTATATTCCATGAGGATGACTCATTCGATAAGTAAATGATAAACGCTTGGATTTGGCTTGGCGGTTTTGTGAACAATGAACTTGTTTTGTATTATTATTCCATATTATGAGTGTGTAAGGATTATAGAACATTAAACACTATTAAATACATATATTATGATCTGTTTCAACCATTGAAAATATTTAGTGACCAGTCTTGAATATAGTAATGTAAATTGAAATCTCGTCTTCCTTGAGTGTGGTAAATTTACACATCTCGGAAGGTGTATGCATTTATTGTATAAAAGGAATGGAAAATAGATAGATTATATTGAAATATACCATTAGAATAATGAAAATTCAGTACATGTATGGTACAGGAATTATCATGTCATTTGGAAGTGGTTTGGTAAAAAGAGAGAACAATATAATGGAACTTGTAAAAGGAGTTGAAAGAACAAGGAAGAGAGGTTCACCTCTTGAGCACTCCACCTTGAGAATATCATTGAGGCATTTTTGGGCCTTTTGGTGAGAATATAAGGTCTTGAATGAGGGATTGGTGGTTAAGGATCTATTTGAGAAGAATTTATTCAAGTCTTGAAGGATGAGTGTGGTGGGGGGAAGAAGGGGGGTGTGTTTATATTGTGGAGGGGAGAGGGGATTTCCCTATATTATATTCATGAATTTATTATTTCTCTATAAGATAAGTAAGTTTGAGTCATCCATGACCAAGAATAGTAATATTATCATGTGAAATCTAATCAATTGGGCTTACATTAGCAGAACATCAAACATTACTCTATAATTAGTTTATTTAGATTATTTTGTAAATTATGGAATTTCACTATTCATAAAAAATTCAAGTATTTTAAAAAATACCAAAAACACACCTTAACCATTTTTACAACATGTAAAATAAAAAAATGAAGTCCATTTTTCAAAAAAAAACCTAGATATTATTAATTAAATATTTAATTAAAATCATTATTTAATCGAGAAATATAATCACTTAAAATATTCATCTTCATTTTTATGGTGCCTAAATTTATTTATACATTCATGGGTATGGATAATATTCCTAATATTCCTACTACTATTTATAAGGGTATGTCAATATTCATTAGTGTAGGTTACTATTCATATTGGTATGTTACTATTCATCAAAAATTACGTTAATTCTATTAGACTCAAAATATCATCATGGACACAACCGTGTTTGTCAGATTTTCAAAATTAAAATCATAGAATTGACAAAATTATGATTACATGGATAGGATATAAAAAACCGGTGTTTTTAGAGACTTAGTTATCTATACATTCTATAACAAATCTATTTGTAATTTCATGGGGTGTTACATTATTCACACCTTCGGTTAATTTTTTCCTCAATATTTTATTAACTTATTAAATAGTGAGGGTACCTTGATCATGGTATCTATCTGGTTTCATCATCATCTTGCTCACATAAATATATGGTTCGTGCATTAAAACAATGATTTAGAGATCCTTAAAAATCATTTGCATCCTTCATCCAGATACACCTTATATAACTGGGGTCATATGGGTGTTCCCAGAAAAATAGTTTCCGAAAATAATCATGTATGACATATAATTTCAAAACATATTATCAAAAATTATTTTTATAAAATTTTCAGACCGAGTTTTAGGTGAATCTTTTAGTCAATGATCCTTTTAAATTTCAATAAGAATGTTCTAAAATATTATATTTAAAAAATATATATAAATAGGTTGCGGAAGGGTTTCCTTCTTCAGCACCTTTATTAAAATGATAATATGGATCAAAATCTTGTGATAAGGTAAAATATTTGAAAATGCCTTGATAATGTTTAACTTTCTTGGAAATATGAGAATATTGAGATAAAAGGATTTGATTAAATATAAACCATGATCCACGATGGTATTGAGTTATAGTAAAGGTGTTTGGTATCTCAAACAATTTCTTGCATGTGAGTTGCATGTTAGAAAATGTTTTAGTATTGTCGAGACATGACTTCGAAATAATTATAGCAAGAATGTCATTAGGAATGGATAAGAATGTCATTTGAGATTGTCCTTCTTCCTTTTTTAAAAGAATTTCCTTGATCTAAAAATTTATAAAACAATGATTTAACATCAATAATAGACATATAGAATAACCACATATTTAACAAAAACCCATAATCCATAAAGTTGTCTATGAGTATTGATTTCCCTTCAACCATTAGGCGCCATTTCTAAATAATTAAATACACTATATTAGTTTATGAATCTATAATAGAAAATAACTTAACATATATTGAAATTCAATGAATAGGTAATCTCGTAAACCTGGTTTCTCTTAGGAAACTCCTTCATAATGTCTTGTAAGAAAAATTTGAGTTATACTATGCATATCCCCCCGGTGTGTCAATACCCAATGTGTAGCAAAGCCTATTGTCATGTACCAGGATATCCCGAGTCAGGCCTGAAACTCCTTATGAGAGTTTTCACTCTTAGGTACATTTGTGCCAAAGCTACCTTTACCTGTTTGGATCCAGACAAGGATGTATTTTCTATAAATATCCACATAATATATTCCTTACCAAAATACCAGGATTCTCTTCTATATTTTTCCTCAAATACTACCTTAGGGACTCCCCCTAATCTATGGATTCTAAATCTATTTTCAATACTTTCTACTAAAATACCTCTGATACCAACTATAAGGTCGTGACCCCTATAGACCAGAGCCGGTGTATTACATGTTATATTGGTATGGATAGATGGAATGAAATCCCAATGTAATTATCAGTTTAGCTATTTTGAATAAACTAGATACATAGATGTAACTCAAATTACATTGGAAAGGTAGAAAAATACAACACATATCAAAAACTAAAAAAAATGCATCCACATATACTCAAAAAGTGATCTCCTCTTCAAAACCTATTGATGGTAAACAAATGAAAGGGGTGAGCTTGAATTCTCAGTAAGGGAAAAAAATAACTGAAGCATGAATCTATATTAACTTAATCATACACAACTGGGCATAGTTAATATCACATGGTGAATAAATGAAAAACACATTCCATTAATAAACTGAGAATGAACCTACATCTATAGATTTTTTCATAGTGAAAACCTCATGGATAGTAATAATTGATAATGAATAAAAATAATGATTATTGATTGGACATCATTTATCTGTCACATGATACCATAATAACATTAAAACGGTTTAGTTCTGTGGGTATAAAATCATCCAATTTCTTTAGGAAACAAACTCGATGGGTTTGTCACAAAACTTATTGTCTCATGAGACATGTTGATGAATCGAGGGGTCGTAGCGGGCCCTAACTGAAGCTTATTTTACAAAAAATTATTTATACATAGACTCAACACATTATCATTATGCCTTTACATTATTTATATAGAATAGATGAGACATATTCATCAATATTTCCACATTCAAAACAACATTAAAAATAAATACCACATGTAAAATGCTATACGGAATAATAAATAATCATATCCATGATATGAAAATATGGACATTTAAATGGAATATAATTTCAATTGAAATGTGATCTCAAATGGGTAGTAGGAACCCCACATAAGAAATAGTAGATGCACAATACTAAGCAAGTCATCACGAAGGGAAAATTGAGACAAAGCTCACTACCACATTTTAGTCAATTGAACCATATGATCAAAAGCCAATAACCACAAAATGGATCAAAAAATAACATAAATATAAAGAGAATAAATATAATATATATCAAGTGGAAGTACACCTATACAACATATAATAAATAAGAGGCGAACAATAGAAATCCCACAGAATTGAAAGTGAGATGAGAAAACCCCTGATAAACATTTCATCATGGTAACGAGTATTCTTGTGAGGGATTAATGAGAGGTAAAACGGTATAAAATTATTTATATATCATAATGGAAGTATGGGGGACGTGAGAAAACATACCCCAACCTTAGGTATTGAAAATAAAGGATCACAACATAGCGGAGATTCTTGAACTAAAGTGAGAGAGAGGATCCCTTACAAAGAACATATTATTAGATTGAGTACAAATAAATGACATGATTATGTGTAAAAAAAATAAAACCAAATAATAAAAGTAAATCTATATAATAAAACAATCATAGGTCATTCACACATATTCTAGTAGAATACAAAACCAATGACATTGATGTTTAACACAACGAATGAAAACTGTGTTAAGATATCCCTTACAAATATTGTGTCATTTGGGTGATGAAAAATCAATGAAATATTTATTTCTGAAATATAAAAATTCAAAAAATTTAATTGGATATAAATTATAAAACAATCATAGGTCATTCACACATATTCTTGGAACAATGTAACCAATGAAATAGATGTTTAACTCAAAGAATGAAAATTGAGTTAAGCAATCCCTTACAATGATTTTGTCATTATAGTGATGATAAATCAATGAAATATTTATTTGTGAGAAATAAAAATTCAATTAATATAAGTGGATATACAGTAAAAAACAATCATTGGTCATTCACACATATTCATGGAACAATTTAAGTGATGATATAGATGTTTAACTCCAAGAATGAAAAATGAGTAAAGAAATTCCTTACAAAGATTGTGTCATTAGGGTGATGATAAATCAATGAAATATTTATGTGTGAAAAATAAAAAATCATAAAAATATAAATGGGTATACACTATAAAATAATCCTTCATCATTGACACATATTCTTTGAACAATCTATCCAGTGAAATAGATGTTTAACTCAAATAATGAAAATTGAGTTAAGTAATTTCTTACAATGGTTGTGTTATTAGGGTGATGATAAATCAATGAAATATTTATGTGTGACCATCAAAAATACAAAAAAATATAAGTGGATATACATTATTAAACAATCATATTTCATTCACGTATATTCTTGGAACAATGTAACCAATAAAATAAATGTTTGACTCAATGAATGAAAATTGAGTTAAGCAATACCTTACAAAGATTGTGTCAGTAGGGTGACGATAAATCAATGAAATATTTATGTGTGAAAAATAAAAATCCACCAAATATAAGTGGATTTATTGTAAAAAACAATCATAGGTAACTCACACCTATACTTGGAACAATGTATCCAATGAAATAGTTGTTTAACTCGATGAATGAAAATCGAGTTAAGGAATCCACTAAAAAGATTGTACCGTTTGGGTGATGAAAAATCAATGAAATATTTATGTGTAAAAATTAAAATTCCACAAAATATAAGTGGATATAGAGTATAAAACAATAATAGGTCATTCACATATATTTTTTGGAACAATGTAACCAATTAAATATATGTTTAACTCAAAGAATGAAAATTGAGATAAGCAATCACTTATCATAATCTCGAAGGTGTTATTGATTATTCATAAGGACCTGAATAACAAAATTTATCTTCATTAATTAATAACTTCATAACCTCATAAGCATTTCATTGATATGTTATACCTTTATTAGATTCATTATTTGTGTTTTTATGGGTTTAAGAAATTCAATTTTATTGTTTTCGAATCATTTTATTCCATGGTTTTCACGATCAATTTTCTTATATTCAAGAAGGGAAGTTCATTTTAAATTTGTTTCAAAATACATAATTTTTAATATAAATTCTAAGTGACATTAAATAGAAATAAATTATCTTATAATTATTATCGTTATACACGATTAGGATGACTAATTCGATTAGTTAATGATAAACGCAGGGATTTGGCTTGATAGTTTTTTTCACAATGAACATGATTAGTATTATTATTACATATTATGATTGTGTAAGGATTATAGAACATTAAATAATATAAAATAAATATATTATGATCTGGTTAAACTAGTGAAAAGGTTTCATGACTAGTCTTGAATATAGTAATGCAAATTGAAAACACGTCTTCCATAAGTGTGATAAATTAACACATATCTGGTGGTCTTTGAATTTTTAGTATAAAAGAAAAGGAAAAAGAGAGATTATGATGAAATATTCCATTAACATAATGAAAATCTAGTACATGTATGTTATTGGAATTATCATGGAATTTGGATGAGGTTTGGTGATATTAGAGAACTAAATAATGGATCTAGTAAAAGGAATTGAAAGAAAAAGGAAGAGAGGTTCACCTATTGAGTACTCCTCATTGATAATCTCCTTAAGGAATTTTTTATTTGTATTTTTGTGACACCAGATGGTCATGGACGTGGGGTAGGGGGTTAAGGATCCATTTTATCCAAATTTAGGTAAGCCATCAATCATGAGTGGTGTGGGAGGAAGAGGGGGTGAGGGGTTGTTTAGATAGTGGAGGGGAGAGGGGATTTCTCTATACTATATTAATTAATTTATTATTACACCCCAAGACAAGGAAATTTAATTCTTCCAAAACCATGAATAAAACTTTTATCATGTGAAGCCGAAATATATTGGGATTACATAAGCATAACATCATACATTACTATATAATTAATTTATTTTTCTTATTTTGGTAATTATGGTATTTCCCTATTCCGAAAAAATCATGTATTTTAGAAAAATACCAAAAAATTTCCATAACCATTTTATAATGTGTAGAATCGAAAAAAGAAGTCCATTTTTCAAAAATAATTTTTCGTATATGTTTAATTAAATATTTAATTTAAATCAGTATTGAATCAAAAAATATAAACAATTATAATATTCATCTTCATTTTTAAGGTGCTTAAATTTATTTATACATTCATGTGTATTGATACCATTCATAAGATTCCTATTAATATTCATAAGGGAAATTTAATCTTCATAAGGGTAGGTTACTATTCCCAAAAAATGAGGTTAATTCTATTAGACTCTAAATATCATCCTAAACACAACCGTGTATGTCAAATTTTCCAAATTCAAATCAAAGAAGTGGAAAAATTATGTTTACGTGGCTAGGTTATAACAAAGTTATGATTTTAGATTCTTAGAGATCTATTAATTCTATGAAAAAACTATTTTTAAATTCTTGGGGTGTTACAAATAGTTTTTTTTAATTGGCCACATTGTCTATAAAGTTGGAATCTTAGTTGATGTTGTGTAGAAAAAGGTAGTTTATGAATGACCTACACCAATGAACATAACTGAGGTGTGTAGATTCGTTGTTTTTGTAGGTTATTATTGGCATTAAATTTAGAACATTTCCCAGTTGTCAAACCCATTAACCACACTTACTCATAAATGTGTGACAATTTCATGGGCAAAATAATTTGAAAAATATTTTAAAAATTGAACAAGCGGTTAGTGAATTCTCTCATCATGGATCCACCATTGGGAAATGGTTGATTGGTGATTTATAGTAATTCATTAACGAGGTTAATTTGTTGTGTCCTTATGTAAAATGATATTGTTGTTACCTATGCATCAAGGTAGTAAAAACTCTAGAATAAAACAATCCAACTCATGATATTTAGTTAAAGGATGTAATATTTTCTATCAAGATATAGAGATAATATATTTATGGTGAATGATGTGGGATATATATAGGTCAAAAGATCTTGGAATATATCTTCTCAAAGAAAGAACTATATATGACCCAAAGATGATGGATCCAGCTACTCAAGGATTATGATTTTTCTATACACTACTATCCAAAAAAGAAAAATGCGATGGCAGATTCATCGAGCAAGAAATATCATGGAATTCTAAAAAAAATAGGATTGATGTGGATCCTATATACATGTATCTATAAATGATGGATTTTTGAATTATAAATGAATGGTAATCTTCGCTACTTTTTCAATTGGATTCCCGCCCATCATTATTAAAAATAATTAAAAGTTCTCGGTATGATGATGAGAATATTCAAAATTAAATTAAAGCTTTTATTTATAAGTATTTTCCATAATATATGTTTGAGGACGGTATTCTCAAATTTGTCAGAAATATACAGGTTCCTTCTATACTAGAGCATAAAAGGGAGTAATTGGTTTATTATTATAGTTCAAATTTCACTATACATCCTGGTAGCAAAAATATATTTAGTGGTTTGTTGTAACATTTCTAGTGGGACAACATGAAGCATGTATTTGGTGATTATATATCATGATGTGTAGTTTGTCAACATGTGAAGGCTGCAAAACAACAACCTATAGGATTTATACAACCTCTACCTATTCCTACATGGAAGTCGGATGACATGACATGGGATTTTGTTTCATTAATAACAAAAAAATCCCATAATGAATGATGCAATGTGGGATATTGTATATCTACTTATCCAATTTGATCATTTACTTGTAATAAGGGAGGATTTTCCACTATACCACCTTTCAAGACTCTATATTTTAAAATTTCTAAGTCATTATGGACCACCTCTATAAATTTTGTCTAATCATGATCATTTATATACATAAATATTATTGAAATGTATTCGGACATCCTAGGACAATAATCTTCATTTGTGTACTTCATATTACCCACAAACTGGTCGACAGTCAGAAAGGATGATCTAAATGATAGGGGGAATGTTGAGATAACGCTAATATAATTTTAATGGTATTTGGAATCTATATTTACCTTCGGTAGAGTTTTCCAACAACAATTGTATCCATTACAATATTAAAATGGAACCATATCGAGCATGTCAGGATGAAGTTATTGAAAGGAAGATTTTACACCAAGAGTTTATAGAGGAAACAATAGGGAAGGTAAAGACTATTCAAACCCATATCAAAGAATCTCAAAGATGTAAAAATAATTCGATTGATAATCTATGGAAGGAAATATAATTTCAAGATGGAGGTCATGTTTTCTTGAATGTATCAACATGGAAGGGTTTTATAAGATTTTGGAAGTAAGGGAAACTGATCCCTGGTATATTGGAATTTTTTAAATTCTAGATAGGATCGGAGATATGGATTATAATTTGGAAATGATTCATAGCCTTTATATGGTACATAATGTGTTCCATGACACTTTTTCAAGGAATCACATTTTAGACCTAATTTATATCCTTAGATATAATGGAATACAATTGGAACCCAACTTATCTTACTGGGAAGAGACCATCTAGAATCTGGACACTAAAGAACATGTGTTGAGGAATCGAATGTCATTGAAGTTAATGGTACATTGAAGGAATCAGAAAATTTAAGAGGTGATGTGAGAACCTAAACAACATTTTATGAAGTACTAGCCAAATATTTTTGCAATGTGACATTTTTGAAAATTATGAGAAGAAATATTTGTATCCTGAGAGAATGTAACGACTTATAATTCTATCATTATAATTTACAATCCTTTTCTATTTTATATTGTATGAATCATATATAACCACATACAGAACAATTTTCAATTCTTATAAACCATGAATGAATAAAATTAGAGGTATTTCTAGATGATAACGAACCTGCATCGATGAAATTGTAACTTGCACTTATGGAAAAGTAATATGAATCTCATGTATATTGAATCTACCAAATGAATATTAACCACCACCGTGAATGTATAAATAAAATTTAGACATCTCATAAGTGATTGTATGATGTAATTATATCTGAATAAAAGTAAATGTATATTTTAAAAATTAATATTTATGTGTTGTTATTTATATAACTCATAAATGTTTAATGAAAATATTATAATTAATAAAATAAAATAAAATAAAATTAATTTTCCTAAAATGTATTCATAAATAAAATTTTTTTCTTATTTTTGTAGTATAATTTTGTGTAACCTTAGTTAATTTTTTAAAGTGTTTTAAAATCAGTTTTAAATATTATATCAGTAATTTTGATGTAAATAATGATTTTATTTTAAAATTAAATTTCACATATATAGAAATTTATTTTTATAAAATGGAGTCGATTTTTTAGTTCTACACCTCAGAAAATGGTTATGGTTGATTTTCGGGATTTCTCTAAAATACTTGATGTTTTTGTAAATAGTAAAATAAGATAAATCACAAGAAATGCTAAATACAATATTTATAAAGTCATAGATCACAAAAATCTATTATAAGTCCATAATATCAAGATATACGTAATTATATTAATTTATATTATGATAATGTTCATACAATTCATAGTCTTGAGCCAAAATAATCAACTAATCATTAAAATATTCAACAATTACCACTCTCCTACACTATAAAACCCACCCCTCACCACCTTTTATCATCACTCCTCTAATCCTTGAGTCTTATAAATTTTCTATAAAAATAATATTCCTTATTCTATCCCAATGTTTGGTATCCCTTGGTCTTTCTATAAATCCAAATCCCCTCTCATTTAGAAGGTTATCAATGAGGTTAATTCACGACGTAAACCCTCTTCCTCTTTCTTTTGATTTCATTTCAGTTTTTCTTTCTCATATTCTCTCCTGACCTCCTCTATAAATATGATTATGAGAAATCCAATACCATATATATACTATAAGAATATTATGTTAATGTAGCATCTATTATCGTCCTCTTTAATATACCTCTATTTTATTTTATTAACGAAATCATCGCCTGAAGGGTACTGATTTACAACCTTCAAGGATGACCAACATTGTTTCTTTAATTTCTCCTTCATGGCATGAAATCTAACCAATTTTATTGTTGAACCAGATTATAAAATATTTATTATATCTTATGTAAGTTTAATGAATAATTTCATTTTCATGACTTTAAATAATAGAAAGAAACTTGTTCATTGTGATCGAAAAATACCTATAATTAAGCTAAATGATTTTCATTACTATATTATAAAAGGACTCATTCTTCATATATGGTAAAATAATAATGAAAAAAAATCCAAATACACTTATTTTTAAACATTTAGAACATTAAATACCATTTTTTGAATTATTAAAATTTTAAATGAACTCTATTAATTATAATCAAGTGAACCTATCATGAAATCAAGTAAACGAACTACCCAGAATGAAAAAATTCAATGTTTTAACTTATCAGAAATGACATAAATGAACATAATAAAAAAATAGTGAATGATATATATATATATATAATATTATTAATTAATTAATTAATGGTCTTAATTTTATTATGCAGGATATTAAAGTCAAGCGTAGAATACATTCAGACATAAGGTAAGGGTTTCAACTAAAACCTCCATTTTCTTTCTGGTTACTCTATTTATCTCTTTATCATGTTGAAATTATTAACTATTCTTATGTAATACACATATATTATCATTTAATGTTATATATATGTCTAAAAATAAGATTCATTCATTCTTTTTTGGGGTTGTATATGTTTTAAAGGGTCTTTTCTCAAATTCTTCCATATAAACAAACCTGATTCCAGGGAACATCTAAAATTAATTCCAATTTTATAGTGTCCTATATAAATTGGATTAAGCCACCATTGTTTTTTTAAAATCTAAAATTCAATTATGGAAAAATAATCTTAGTACACTTCTAGTTTTAAAGAAATATTTCTCCTAAAGAACACTTCTTTCAACATAAAAGAGTATTTCTCTCATGAATTACACGGTGATTTTGTAAGAGTATTTTCATTTATTTCAAAACACTTTTTTATTATTATGTATTATTGGGAAAAATATTTTATGATATCATCTACCATATTTTATTTAATTGTTTATGATTAGGATGACAGTTGATGTGCTATATTGATACGATTCATCAAAGTACTCTAAATGGTTAGTTTTTATGTTTAATGATTGGGGAAAGTTATGTATATTTAATATTCTAGTTTTATTATGAATCTATATTATGATTATGTTTCACCCCTTTCATGTGATAAATGATTTGGAATTAGTAAGTGTTAATTGGGGACCTCTATATCCCATTTGTGCATCAGTTGGTCTCATGAGGCAGACTAGTTTGGTTTTTTACCCGTTTATGTATGGCCTTTGAACAAGGCCTTGACAGAATCGTTATGAAATCCTGAATTTTTCATTATCTCACTATTAAAATACTAATTAGTATTCCAAAATAATATTATTCTTGTAAAATATCCATGTTTATTTAATATTAACGAATTATTTGAACACCTTTTATTTCAACCATGTTATCCTCAAGATTGTGTTTAATGGAATACGTACTTATAGTTATTCCCCATTCCATAATATTTATTCTTCTGTTTTGTTTCATAACCATTATTATACTCATAGGTAACCCATTTATTATGTTTTATCATTCCACAGGATGCGAAGAAGTGCATTATGGATGGCTTTTAGGGAGTATCTTGGAGTAATGTATGTTTCCAATTTAATTTATCTATTGAATTTCCTTTCAAGATGTAATGCTGAACTTATGTAGGAATCTAGTATTCTAATGGATCTAAACAATTCGGTTATTCGGGATGCTTCTTACTTGTTTATATACCAATTTAATCGAATAATTCACCAACTCTAGGTATCTGGGGTTGGGGCCTTTATAGTTATCATTTTGGGTTACTATGGTGGTTGTTGGAATAAGACTTTGGGGGAAGTTGATGAAATTATATAAGAGGTTCAAAATGACTATCATATTTTTAGGGGAATATGATTTCTTATTGAAATTTAATGAAATAGTTAATAAAAAAATTAAATTTTATTGGATTTATGGGATAATTATGTTCTAGAATGGTTATCTAATAAAAATGAATTTTTTTTGGAGAAGTTATTTTAAAATATAACACATGATGAAGAGAACGGATAATAATAAAGAAGAGTGAATATCATGAAAGTGGAAATTGAAAAAGGGATTGTTAGTAATTAAATATGGCTAAATGAATATAAAATTCAAAGGATAAATAATCATTGAAATTTATAATTCTATGATTAAACAATATAATATTTTTGTTTTGTGTTTATTTTTTGCATTAGAGTGGTCATATATGGTTGGATAGTGATGAAAATGGTTGTTAGTATTTTGTATTTATGAATTGGTGGTTGGGGGTAATATTAGTGTTTTTTTACAAAACATTATGTTGGGATTGTGTGTAACTATAATACATGGTTTATTTTCATTATATTTCTTATTCAACCCCAACATAGTCTGGTAACTATAAAAACCCCATATAGTTCTAGATTCTATTTCTTTTCCTAAATAACATAAATGTAGAAATAATGAATATATAAATACTCAATCATCCCCACTCTCCCTTTATACAGTTTGTTGTTTTTGAGGACACATTCTATATATATATATGGGTTTTAATAAATTTTCAGAGAGTTTTTTATATATTAGTTGACCTGATTATGTGGAAAGGGTGTGGATACTTTTTAGTGGGAATTCATGGTTTGAGGGGTAATGAAATTCATGTCCTTTAAATGAAATTTACATTAATATGATGATAATGGGATCTGTATTTGTGATGTGGTGATATTGTTTGTGGTTTTTAATATGTGGTTATAGTTATAATGTGGTTTTTAGAATTGTGATCATGTGGATGTTGATGGGATTGATGCATGAGGAAGTATCCATTGCGTTGTGGGAGTGATCCAATAATTAGGGATGTGGTTACAATGAACCTTGTTGATTTATATTCTATTTATATTTTGTTATAATACTTTGATGAATTATTTATTGATTGAAACTTGGTGATGATGGATGATAGTTTTTTGGTGTACCTGTGAGTGGGTTAAGTAGTGCAATCTAACTAAAATGTTTATACTTATTCGAAATTTTAAACGGTGGTAATGGAGACAATCCTACTATATATACATTGTTTCTCATCATTATATATACATATTCAAAAATATAGGATATATTCAAATACTAGAGTCTCTGTTTTCTTAGATATTACATGTTAGGTGTCATTTATTACAATTATAAGTGTTAGTATTGATATTATTTTTTGGTGAATCGTTATATCTTATTACAAGAAAAATTGGGATATTAGTTAATTTTTAAAATATATTTAGTTTATTTGTGGTCTCTTTTAAATTCTTGTGATTAAAGAGGTTAATTGTATATATTTATATATTTTTATACCCTCGGTTCTAGTCCCCAACCAATGGCCTTCTGATGGTGGGATATCAGAGTCACTCGTGTCATCACTACTACCCTATGAGGGGTAATAATTGGGTGGTGTCATAAAATCACCAAGGATCCCAAAATAATGACATTAGGTCTTTCCAACAAACCAAAAAATGAATCCAGTGATACATCCTTCCCTACCTATGAGAAGATGAGTCATGGAAATTAAAAACTCCTATAAATTTTATTGTGTAATATAATAAACTGTAAAAAATATCTGTTAAAAAGGGATTCACACATATGTCACTATCTAGTACATTTGATCTATATTTCTTGAATTTATTAAAAAAAAGTTTCGTTAAATTATCATGTCTTGGTATTTTAGTTAGAATCGTTCATATTAATCAAAGAACCAAAGATATCATATTGTATTACATGGAAGTGAAAAATACTCTTTTTATCATTTAATGACTTTCATAACTCTTATTTTTAATTTAATTTATCCAATATCAAAATTTTCATGTTTCATTATAGTGTTCTCATGAAATTAATGTTCACAATTCTTCATAAATAGTAATAATGATCTCTAGTTTAAGGACCAAAATAAAATTTAATAGATAGGAATTCAATTAAAACATATAATACATGAAAGGTGTATAAGTTGTTCTATCCATATAAATTACATTGTAAAAGATCTCTATGTAATAACTTCATGAGGATATTTCTCAATGTATATGATTTCATGACCCTAAATACTATTCCCCTCCAAGTCTTGTATTGAAGGTTTGGATGGCTTCTGAATCCCACATCTAATAGCAGATGGGAAGGAGACACACTACAAGGTTTAAAAATAATTATAAATGGAAGGAATTAACTTGAATATAAATAAATCCAATAAGTTTTATAATATTTAGATTTTTTTATAGTTGAGTGTTACTCGATTGATGCACCACACATGTTGGACTGTGGATAAATTCCCTCCACAAAATATATGTCCCCTCTTTTGGGGGTGGTGTATTTCTTCCCTCTTATGATCTCATTGGACTAGTACTCATTAGAATCATAATTATTCCAGTATGGGTGTAGGGATTACCCCATGCATGAATGTTTGTAGAGGTGATAGTTGTATACATTTGCTACCATAAAAGATCATGTAGCTAATGATAATGACGATAGGTGAAGGTACTGGCCATGGATGGGAATAGATGAATGTCGAAAATGATGGGTGGAGGTAGACAACAAGGGAAGGGGTAGATTTTAGTGATGCTAGACAGAGGCTTAAAATGTAGTTGAGATGGATTTGATGTGTTTGGGATGGTCCAAAGGTGTGCTGGTGTGGAAACAAAAGGACTAGTCCAAGGGTATATGTATATTACATGTAGATACTGGCCATTGAGACATTATGATAACAATTGGGATGTTGTTACATGGAACTTCAGGATATGTATATGGACTTCTAGCCAGATCTCTATGGAATCTGTTCCTCTAGGCCTTCAATCGTTGTAATAAATTTCCATTCACCAAAAATTTAATGGGTTCGTTTATTTGTTCAAAAATAAAAGTGTCTTTGATAAAAAATTTAAAAAATATTGTTATAATTTTAAAATAAAATCTAGAAGATAAAAGAAAAAATAATTTATGTTTTCCAAAATTTATTTACTCCTACATTAAGAATATAAAATACAAATAATAAAATATAATATTGATATCCTATGTTCCTCTCCCTCTACTCAAACAATAACCTTCCCATTCTTCCTTGAACAATCCTACAAATGAACAAGGAAACATTTTTTAGGGGTGAGTACTTATGAGTACTCATTTGATTCATATTTTTAAATAAAATCATCACCCATGTAAAATCATTGTGTTGAAAAACAGTATGTGTAAAAACAACCCTTTAATACATTATTAGAAACATTAATAAATATAATCTACCATAATTGAAAGTAATAACAATTTACACATCTAATATAGATACTTGTAATTACCAAACCTCATGTAAAATTTCAATCATAAATTAATATCTGTAACTCAGACTACCCTGATAATGAGAGAGATGTCCCAAATATGAAATATTATGAATCTCCACTATATATGATTCCCCTACAACCACCTTCAATTTTAATATAACATAGACATCTATAATGATGGGAACAATAATTATAAATGTATAAATAAAATAAAGGGTATGGAAATATTTCCACCACTTTACAAGTAAACATCATGGTTCTCCCATCATAAAATAGAAATGATACCCTAGGGGAACCCCTCACCCCTTCAATGTATATGAAGCTAATAATTCACCCAGGAAAAATACAGTATCCTATCATCCCTTGAGATCACTATATCATAATAAAAAAATCGTATCTCCAAATCCATAACTATATCCCCATCTCCATGACATCTTTTGACCAAAATCAACCCATAATCTAATCAAAACCAAATTATAGATATCATAAAATAATGTAATACAACAACACAACATGTTAATTTTGATTCCAAAAACAATTTAAACCAAATATCCAATGATAAATTGTAATTTATAATAAAAAAATAAGGACGGTCCAGAAAAAAATGGAATAGATTTCTCAATAGAATTCATAATAAGGGAAATACCATAATATACTTGGTTATTCATAGTCATAAATTGGATCATATACTAAACCACATTCCACTTCAACCTAAGTATGAAATGGTATCCTCTAATAATTCATAGAAACAACATTAAAACATTACATAATCTATTTTTATTTTTATTGAATATATAAATTCTATAGAATATATGTACATAACCACTCTATCGTTCATTCCTAGTCATAGTATTATGTTAAAAATTATGAACAAATTGCATATTGATTTATGAAATATTTGTTGAGAAGTGTAATAATTCAATACTCCTATTGTATGTTCACTTAATTAAATTAATCACTCTCTAAAATATTTATACAATCATTAGTCACACTTAAATCCCAACATAAAAACTCAATGAAAACTTAGATCATAGAAAAATGTCTATAAATTTCTAATCCCAAAAATCATAAAAAAACAATGAAACAAACCCCACTCAGGGAATAACTCTAAACCATCCCATTCCCATCACATTAGATCACATAACCACACATAAATATGCATCCATCATCTATTATATCATCCCAAATTACTAACCAAACAAGTCAAACTATATTATAAAGAAACTGTAAATGAAATCTCTTATTGTCCCAAGGATCCTCACTGAACCAAACAAGGTTATATAAATCAATTTAATGTATGATAATTCCTATAAGGAAACTACCTATACTAAATATTATAAAAAATTTCATTCAATAACATTTGGACTATACCCCAACTATTAATATCCCAAAAAAATTGAAATTAGAGGACATACATTAATTACTAAACTTTCTCAGATCCACACCCTTGGGAAAAATCATTGAATGAGTGTACAACCCAAAAAATTTCAATTATTATAAAACCCCATAAAATTGTAATATAAATATTTAAAAATTAATTCATGGTCACGCCATTCATATTTACAATATAAAATTATCACATTTCAATGTTCTTTTCATTATATTAATATAACTATCACTATTATATTCTATTAATATCCTATAGTCCAAGTGATTTATATCTCATTAGTTGAATTATAGATTTACATTATCTTCATACACTAATTTAAATTTTAATGTTAATTTAAAAATAATAATTAAAATGATTTAATATCACAACTGATATATTTTATTTGAATTCAAAAATCTTAAGATTCTTGGAATACAGTGTGGATAAAAAGAATGATCACTTTCACTTATGGAAAATAACCCAACCAATACCCACTATAAATCTACTTTTATTAAAAGTCATAAATATTTTTTCAAAGAAATCACTATTTTATAAATCCAAATTAAAAATGGAAGGGACTATAACTATAATGTTTTATAATAAATATTAAACACCACTTAAAGAGGAAACACACATTATCATCTTACCCTAGACTAACCAAAAACATCTCATCTAAGAGAAAGAATTATTAATTTGAACAGGTAAACCATATATGGACCCATTCCCCCATATCAAAAAAGGTACTAAGAGAGGATTACAATAAAAATGGAAAAAGGTATCAAGAATTTTCTAGGAACGAAACATCTCCATCGATCCTGAGGGTGGAATAACTGCTTATAATCTCTGAAGTAATTTTAAGCGTATGATGAAAATCAAAGGTTGTAGTGGTTAAAAAATAGATCATCAAATTCAATGTGTGGGTATCGATTAAAGATATTTTTCTATGATCTAGGAATTAATGCAAATGGTTAATAATAAAATTGTATTGTAAACAATTCGATTAACTCAAATCATTAAGTGAATAAACAAAGAGTAGGATGTTCAATAGGGGAACATAGTAGTTTCAAAACAAATCAATAAATGTGATATTTTAGAAGAAATAAGAATGATAAAAAATTCACCACCTTAAGGAGTATGAAAAATCCACACTAAAGGATTTGAAGTTAATCACTAATAAATTTATATAAATATTTATTTACATTAGAAGAACACTGATTTTATTAAATTGTCAACCCTAAACTGTTAAAACTAATAATAAAACCCATTTCTAGTATCACCATATGAAGAAATAAATAATAATAATAAGAAATGAACTGTGAACCACAAATAAACCAAGAATTTAATTTTATGAATCAATGGATTATGATTCATGTAATGGTGAAAAGATTCTCTAGGAAGGTACCTCGAATTGACAACGGATCGATAGGTAAGAGAAAGGACCTTAAAAGAAAACCGGTTGATCCCTATATATAGAAGAACATGATTGACACAATCATTGTTATAAAGATTCTCAGAATATATATTGTATTATCAAATAAATGAAAGATCCAACATTCTTAAAATCTCAAAAAATATGGCTGACATGACAAAAAATGGAAATAAATACCACACTATTTTAGTGAAAAATTTGAAAATAGACCTTCCACCATTGTAAAAAAGGTATATATTTCTCCATTTCCACCATATATTACACATCATGTCCCCCACATTTCATCCATGCAATGTAATGAAATTATGCATACCTTCCACTCGATTTTTTCAATTACATTTATTATTGGGAAGCTCACCCAACACAACCATCCACACTTCCATATATAATAGCCTCCCATATGGGATGGTTTTATACTATAATATCCACAAATGGAATACATATTCCTTTTCCAACAGTACATTTTACTCCCTAAGATTTTAGGATATATTTATACTCTAATGAGTTTAATTCATCAATAGTTTGGGATACATGAAAACTGAAGACTAATCAAACCATATCATAATATACCACTACAATATAGTCCATATTTTAGAGGGGTGGAAGGGAATAAAAAAATTTAATATTATAAATAAATATATTATATAAGTAAAATATTCTCTTAAGTTAATATTCATTTTTTAGTGAAGTATTTATAGTCTTAAAAAATATATTTTTTAGAAAAATAATTTTTTTAATTTTGTGAGAAAACAATATAATTATTTTTTACTATATTATAAAATTGGTTTTATAAAATGATCTTCTTTTTCTAAATTATATTTTATATATTTTCAATTAATTAAATTTTGATATTTTTCTAAAAATAATGATTTTACATTGAGTTGCGAAACATAAATTTTTTTATTGAAAACTATCTCTTCAATTAATGTATTTAAAATATTACATTATATTTTAAAATGGATGGAAAATTAAAGTTTGTTCTTTTATAATATGAATAATAAAATTAAGGCCATTATAATTAATTTTATGTTGGAGTTTTGTATAAAAACTTTAATCCTATTTTTTTGGAAGACAAATCTTCTTCTAGTTCAGTGAGATTTTTTTAAAATTAATTTATGACAGTAATATAAATTTAATCATTGAAATTTGATTCCATATTTTAAATAAAGAGGCCCATAATTTTTAAATACTCTCCCATTAATTTTTTATAAATATGAATAATAACCATAATAAATTTTATTACCATGGAAAATGTAAAATTCGTTTTTTTTTTTGTTAAAGCCAATGAGAAAAGGGTTGAAATTAAATAAAAAACCACTTTTTATTTTTTTTAGATGAGTCTATTTCGCCCATAATCATCCAAACATCAAAAATATGTCATTTTCTATTTAACTTATTTTTACCATTATAATATTTAAGTAGAAGATAAAATACAAAATGAAACCTTCTTACTTAAAATATCTATATTATTTTGTGATAGGGATAAAATAACATATGTTATGTTATAAATGGTTATTATACATTTAATGTAGCTGTTTTATATTATTACTTTCTTTTAAATAATTAATGTACATGCTTACGCAACACAAACACGGGTTTTATGCAAGTAGAAGAAAAATCAAGAAAATTATTTAAATACTCTAAATAAAATTCTTTTTAAATGAATTATAGATTTAAGTGAATTTAATAGATAAATATAACATATTATGATTGTTTTAAAGGTCTATATTCAAACTCCTTTTTTATCATGTTGTTTTAAAAGATAATTTAAAATAATATATTCAAAAATAATGTTAATGATATTTTATAAAAAATAATATTTTTTTATAATGATCTAAAATTCATAAAAATAATTTTTAGAAAAATAATTGGGATATAGTATTAAATATCATCCAAGATCCATTTTTTGTCACCTTTCATTATATTTTATTTTTCATGAATCATAATGAGTAAAAAACAATAATATTTTTTAAAATAGAACAATGATAATATTACCAGGACACTAACTTTTAGACTAAGAATTCCATGATAAATAAAGTTGTTAACACACATAAACATCCATTTTAATGGTGAATTATTTATAAATGTGGATTAAAATGTTATTACTGGATAAAATATGATATTATTAGTATGTAAAATATTATTTGTCAAATTATAATTGAATACATAGTACTATATTGTTATTTCAATGAGAATCAAATTTGATACACTGATTTTATAAAAAAACTAACAATTTACTAATATTTTTTATGATTATGATTCTGATGAAGAAATTTCATGGTATACCTCTCAATAATGTCATGAGATTTATTCTCTTATACATATTATATAATAGTTTTATTTCCCATTTATTTTACTCAGATTAATTAAAAAAAGATTCTAAAATAATATTTTTAATGAAATATCACTTAATTTCTCTCTTCCATAAAAAATACTTGTTTTTACATGTCCCTAATTTCTAAAAAAAATTAAATGTTTTAAAATTATCAAATTATTTTTTAATTAGATTTTAACCCATGATATATTCTTTAATAAATTTTTAAAAAGATTCTTCTTTTTATCTTACGAATGAGGTACTTTTTACATTTATAGAATAAGTGAAATGATTTTGTTAATATATAGGACATGAATAGAATTTCATGCATCATGACTGATCAATGAATTGAAAAAAAATTTAAATATTTTAATGGGTCTTTTAAAAATAAAATTTTTCCATAATATTTTAGAAATTTTTAAATTTTATAGTAGTAATTTAAAAATGAATTTGGAATCTTCAACGAGAAATATTTCAAATATCCTTAAAATAAATTCTCATATAAGATAATATCCTTTGATATTACGAATTATTTATAGGGGTTATGACCAAATGAAGGCATCCAATTTCATTATTTAGATTGCTTTTGATGAGGATGGTGTAAGGATGATTCTATGACACCTGTTTATTTCCCATGTGTTAATTACATTATGACGAAGCCTTCATAAAAATCATTTTCTATAATTGGCTTATAATCAAGTGATGAAATTATTATGTAACCAGTTTCCTCTCCATAAGTTATGATATGATGAATGATTTATCATATTTTAGAGAATATATTTGTTTAATTTATTTTATGATGGCTAGGTGACCAACTATATCGCCCTCCAATGCATTTGGTAATGAGGGATATCTCAAAATATAATAAGTAATAGAATCTTTAGTGAAACTAGTTCAGTGAGGGAAATTATACACTATGATTGTATTGGGAGAGAACCTTGATTGACAATATTATGGAATGAGTGAACCCGATTCGCTATGGGAGTCATGGTTGTGATTCCTTGACTAAGGAAATTATTTTCAATACATATATGTATTCTAGAAAAATATTTCATACACAAATGTTATTCTCTCATGGATTATGCTCATTGATTCCTTTATAATTCATGCCTTATTAACATCAATGATTTTCACCTAACATGATATTATGATATATGGTATACAGGTAATGGTTCTCAAATTTCAATAACATTCTCTCAGATTCTTATGGTCAAGTTATTTTTATGTGATCGTAGATATATATTTTATTAATAATCAATGAGAAATTGTTCTCAGAACATATTGTGTTAACATTACCCAGATTATTTAAAACGTTGTTCGGTAGGGTATGTCGAATAAATGGTCAATGTATAAATATCATCATTGGAGATGTCACAAATATGTCATGAAATAATTTTCTTTTATTTATTCACATAATAAACCAAACCATTATGGTTTTGGAATGGATCATAATATTATGTAATTTATATTGAAATATTATGATGTAATACTTATATATGAAAAGAATTAATAACTATAGTTGTTATCGGAGAAATTATTAGTAACTTTGGAAACTAAGATAAGAACACATTAGTAAAAACCAAAATAAAAAGTTTTATTATTAGATAACATTCTAATGTTTAGAAAATGTCTATATAAAAACATAGTTAAACCTAATGTTCCATATATTTAGAATAATATGAGAAGGTTTAGATATAATATAAAACATATTTCATGATTTAATGGTTTCCAATTATGATTATTATTACTCTAACTATGATGTTTCGTATTATTCAATTAATGAAAACTTATGGAATCATGTTACCACAAAATGTGATGGAAAATGTAATGATTTTTGTATTATGTAATGAAATATTATGGGAAATGGAATAGAAAATAATGTTTTCATTCTTGGTAAAAATTATCAATCTATAAATCGTGTTATTATTAATAATGAGTGAAGGGGAGAATATCATTATATTGAGTCCATCATATGTAAAAATCATCCTTATATTACTAGATCTATTAATCCACAAATTTTTGTGGAATGAATTAAAACCACTGTAAATATATTTTCCATCCTATAGTGTTCAAAACATGAAAATGTTATTTTACTCATTTATCATTTGAAAGGTGAATAAGATTAATGGTATACTCTTATCAAGAATATGAGGAAAGGAGAATAAATTTACTCCTTTATGTGGGAGTGATTATGAGATTATTTTTCCATAAGTACTCTCATCATATTCTCAATATCAAAATATAGAAGGAATTACATGAATGAAAAAAAGGATGAATAATATTTTAATATATATAAAGAAATTTTTATAAGACTCATGAGGTATGATTCTGTTATTACCATCCAACTAAAAATGTAATATTGATATATTCATGAGTGGATTGAAACCCAATATCATAGGTGTGTTAGGTACAATAGTCTTCAGTAGCAATAAAGAAATTGTTTGATGTGCTTTCATTGTGTATGTAGAGATTAGTGTCACCCATAAATATCATGCTTCTAACAATTAATAAAAGATGGAATATAATGGAAATTATAAAAACCATATATAAAAGAATTTTATCTTCCTTTGGCGATCACGTGTTGTAAGAATCATGGAGGAAATTGTCTTAATGGGACTGTTAAATGTTTTATGTGTGGAATGGAAGGTGAGAAAGTATTAAAATTCCAATGTAATTAGAATAAGAAGTTATGTAATTATAGAGATAAAACATTTCAAAATACACCACACATGCCCAAGTGTTTAAAGTACTAGGATTATGGGAATTATGATAACCAGTTCCAAAATATTTTGGTTAATGATGATGATTGGAAGCTGAAACCTTTTAAGCTAAGAGAAAAAGGAAAATCTGAATTGAACACTATTTTGGACATGGGGTATGATAATAATGTGGAAAAAGGAACACAAACCATACCATCTATAATATAATATATTTTATATTATAATGGATCTAACTAATCTTATATATTTTAAGAAATGTTTTTGGGTATCCGAGTACCACCATAATGATTAGAGATTAAATAAACTGTGAAAACCCATAATGATACGAGGAATTCATCCCAATACTATGAATATTATATGATTATTTTTTTTGGGAATGTGACTTTTATGGGTTTTTTTATTATACCTCTAGAAGAATTTGATGAATGTTTTTTGGATTATATTGAAATTCCTTATATAAAATTGTTATAAATTACTAAGGAATAGAAGTCACATTATATATTCTACACCAACATATGATAATCCTTCAATGTGATGATAACTATGAACATGTAGTGGAAATTAAATACATTACTTAGGTATTGACTCTTACTTTAAGGGGTTTTAATCTGAAGTGTTGAGGAAAAATGAAACATAGAAGATATGAATATTATATTCGGCTTTTTTATGTTATCATTGAATAATTGCATAGTACTCCTACAAATATAGATGTTTTTTATCAGGAGAACTCATACATCATGCTATATATATTATGAAGAAAATATATAAAGTGACCAAAATTATGTCACATCAATTAAAGAAGAAACTCATAAAGAATATTGACAAGGGATTAATCTGACTATGTTTTTGTGTATATATATTCTTCTTATTAATATGTAATTTGTATCAATGTGAGTATATAATATTTTAGGAACTTAATAATATCACAATCAAGATAAAAATTGTCTACCCTAAATCAATGACATGTTGGATCATCTTGGTTAACCATAATAATTTTCCAGTATTAACCTTTATTCTAGATATATTAATTGAGGGTTAATAAGGAATATATAACCAATATTACATTCTATATACGGTATGTACACTAAATTTATAGTTATGAAATTGGGAATTAATAATTCACCATAAAATGTGATGGACATAATTAGTAGAGTCTTAAGAGATTATCCTGACCAGTTTCTATTTTTCTTTATAGATGATATTATTTTATTTTATATGTGGAAGGATGGTCAGGAAGATAACTTGATTATCTTATTGAATATCATATTAAAGTATGTATTAAATGTTGAAAAATTTGAATTTTGGTTACTGGAATTTTAATGTTTTTTTTCATATACTTTAAAGAGAGGGTATATCATGGGATCCATCAATGGTAAAAGTTATTAAAAATTATCTCAGACCAGAAAATGTGAATAAAAAATGTTGTGTACATGATTTTACTAGATATTACTAATGATATGTAGTTATTTTTCCAGGATTGTATAATCGACTCAGCTAGTAAACTTTATTGAGTGAAAATTTTCATTGGAAATATGAATACGATAAAATTTTCAAGGAAATAAACAGAAGCTTACTTGTCAGACCTATGTTTACACTAGCGTAGAGTGGATAATGGGTTTCGATATATATTGATGAATAGAATAAGGGGATAGAATCTTTTATACTGAAATGTTATATTTTAAAACCCTATGCCACAAAAAAGGTAATGTTCATGAGTATAATGGAACATATGAAGAATTATATTTATATTCCATAATGTTTTTAATTGAAGATAGAGATGTATTATATTTATAGTGAAATATGTGACATATATAATAAGGATAAATGATTAAATTATATATTCACTCAGAAAGTGTTGAATATTTTCTAAATAAGATAGATAGAGTCAATTAATGATTGTGATTTATCAAAAAAGTTTCACCCTATTAATGTGAACTAGTTGGAAGATGATATGAGTTGAAAGGATCATGCTAGATTATCTATGTTAAGGATAAAAAAGAACAAATATTCTTGGATTTTATATGGATGGATCTATAAATCATGAATGAATGGAATAAATCCTATATTTCTCAAAATAGTTATTAACCATATTTCTGTGCGTGGATTAATGTGGAACATAAGGAAGATATAGATCCCCAAAAAGAAGGTATGAAATTTACTTGATTTATACCTTTATAGTGATATAATGATAATATGTTGGAACCATTTATGCTTTATATCCACACCAGATTTAATAAAGGATCTATTAGATGAAGTTTATAATTCATCATTCACTATTCATGTTGGGTGAATAAAGATTTATCGAGGATTAGAGAAGTATTTATGGTGGGGTAAGATTAAAATACATATTTAAAAGTATATATCATATTAAATAGTAAAATTTCATGTTAAGGTAGAGTGAAATATGTATTAAGGGTTTTTTCATCATTTCCCATACCAGAATTGAAATACGAAAACATCACCATGTATATTTTTCATTGAAATCCGTAAAAATATATAAGAAACATATGAAGGTCATAATGAGATTTGGGTTATAGTCTGTCAAATTATAAATTTACAACTATTAATTGTTCTTTCGACAATATTTCTCTCTTGATCAAATTTATATACTATACTTTTATAAAAATGTAAGGATTCTTGGTGTGACAGATTATACATTATTTTATCAGGATTTATGGTTTAGCAAGAAATTCTCATGATGCCTTCAACAAGATATGGATATAGAAATTTGTATTAGTACTAATTATCATCCTTATAAACATGGTTAGTATCAGATAACCATTCAAACCTTAGAGGATATGTTGGAATCTTGTTATGTAGATTTCAATTATAGTTGGGAGCGACACCATACTCTTATTGAGTTTTCATAAAATAATGTCATTCTCTTTAGAATTAAGATAACTCCATAGGAATACCTCTATAGTCAAATGTAATGAAATTGTACATGATTGGATAATGTTATAGTAATAAAGCTATTGGGGCCTTATCTAGTGGAAAAATGATAATGAATTTATTATCCTTATTATAGTTCATCAAGGAAGCTCAGTGTTGACAGAATAGTTATACTGATAGTCATTGGTGAAATATATAATTAAAAGTTGGTGAGAAGTTATTTTGTGAATTTATCTATGGAAATGGGTTATTAAATTTAGAAAATATAGAAATCTAAGACCAATGTATATTTTCACCTTAGAATTTTTTGGTCAAGAAGGGACAATTTCTAATCACTCAATTATTCCAAAAAACCCCTTTCAGGTTCACAATGTGTTCGATGTATCTATCATGAGAATGTACATAAAGAATCATTTATATTTTTGGAATATAGAGGTTGTACCACAAGATATAGATCACTCCTATGAAAAAACAGGTATAAATATTTGATTATAGAAACAATTTTCTAAAAAACAAGACTACTTTCTCTGTTAATGTTCTCTGGAGGTTTCAGATATATAAATAAGCTACTTGGGAACCCAATAAAGTAATGAGGAGGAAATATCTATAGTATTTTGTATTATAGTGATAGAATTTTAAGAGAGAAGTTATTTTAGGATTTTATAAGGTAAAACATCATGATTTTATGATTTAATTGTCCTCAAAAAATATTAATTATTTAATAACTTTTTATACATGAAAACCCGAGTGTAAATGGAACTTAATATAGTATAACCCTATAAAATTGTTAGAAGATTTGATTAGTAAATAAGAATAACTAAAATTTTAAATTTATGTATAAATGTTTGAGATAATTCAAGTATAAATACAAATAAATATTGAATTTTTTAATAGAAATTTAGAATTGACAAAAATACATTTTTTCAGAAAAAAATTGTTTTTGTGAGATAATAATATAAGTAATTTTTCCCTATTTCATAACATTTAATTATAAAAAATGTACTCAATTTTGTTAATTATATTTTCAAAACTATCATTTAATTAAAATTTTTAATTTCTCTAAAAAATAATGATTTTCCAATAAAAATTAAAAAATACTGATTTTTTTGAAAACTATTATTACATATAAGAATTCGAAATAAATCATTATGTTTTAAAAATTGTATTAAAAGTATAAATAATAAATTTATATTGATTCAAATATTATAATTTCATAACTAAATTTATTAATTTTTTTATACATACTTTTTATCGTTTAGGAAAAATGATTCTTATCACATTTTTGGGTTATATTAATAATTAATTATTGACAGTTTGAAAAATTTCAATAAAAAATTTGGATTCAATATTTCAAATATGGTTGAGACCATTTGGTAAATTGTACCAAAATATTTTGGATCTATAAGAATAGTTACCATGGTTTATTTTTTACGACAGTAAATATAAAATGGGTTAATTAAGGATAAAACTAATGCAATATGGCATAAAATCAATTTTAACACTATATTTAATTTCATTATATGAGTCTGTTTCATAAATAATCATACATAATTTGATTTTATGATCATTATTTTCCATTAATCTTTTATTTTTACCTTTCTGGTAATTCTGTAAAATATAATTAAAAAAAGGTCACATTCTTCCATTTAATATATATGTTATTTTTTGATAAGGATAAAAAAGATTAAAATTTTTTATAAATGGATATTTTAAATATGATTGATTTTTTTTTTAACATTTTAAAATTTATATTTATGAAATAATTTTCTTACCGAACACAAACACCATGATTGTGGAAGTCGTAGAATAATAGTGTAAATTTTTTCAAAAGTTATAAAAGTAAATATTTTGATTATCTTTTTGTGTTTTGATATTTAAATAGATAATTAGAAAAAATTGATAATGTGTGAAAGTTGTATATTAAAATTTCTTTTTAGTCATTTCTTTTCAAAATATAATAAATGAATAATTTCAAAAATTATTTTATTTATATTTTATAATAAACAACAATTTATTAAAAGTCTTAAAATTTAGTTAAGTCCTATATTAATAATTTTGAAACAGATATGATTAAAAATATCAAAAATTATACATTTAGGATCTTCTTTTCTCTTTATAGTAACTTTCTTGACCACTCAGATGCAAAAAAAAACATTGTTATTGTAGTAATTGTCCAAATGGGATAAAATGAGATTGAACTAAAAGATATGGGTGGCCGATTAATAAAAAAATGATCAAATTTTTTTGGATGAAGTTATTTTTACTCATACTCCTCGTGTATTCTAATTATTTAAATTTGGATCTATTTTATCATAAAAATAAATTTTTATTAATTTAAAACATTAATGAATTCCACATGGGTCACTCTCCAAATTTATTAAAGGGTGCATAATCTATTTTACTATTGAAAATATTCAAGCCTTATGTATCATCATATCAATGACCTAGTATAATCCTATGTTCGATAAACATATATTTTTTTCTTCTGTTATTACCGAAAAACCATCTAATATAGACATAATTTTTAATGCAAAAGATGTTTCTGAATGATGAGGTACTCTTAAACAATTGTTTTCAAATTTTCTTATTCTAGTGACAATCATAAATATATGTTATCCATTATAAAAAAATTAATTTATAATATTAAATATAATTAATTTTTATTTTTATTATGGAATAACCATTATCCACCTCTTTACCATCCATTGAAAAATGATAACATCATCTGTGTCTACGTGTGGACAACGACCTCCAAAAAGTGACATAAATAGTTTTTCTATTCTATTATACATCGATAGTAGTAATGATAAAATTAATAAACATATATGTTATATATTATAGAATAAATATTTTTAAGGTTTCTTTATTATTTAAATTTTGGTAATTCCATTCATAAAAAATGCAAATAATGATCATTCATACATGTGGTATACTGTCTCAATGAATAATGAAATTAATATTTCTATATCTATATTTTATCAATAAAAGTAAATTTAAATATATAATAAATTTATAAAAGTCATAATTTATGGATATAATGGATCCATTGTCAAATTATGAGGACCATAACATTTTGACCAAATCTTCCTCAACGAATGAAATACCTAACACTAAGAAACAAAAATTTTATTATAAATTAATTTGTAAGTGTTAAATGTTGAGATTTACTGATCTACGAGTTATAAATCTCACGAAGCTTCTTCTTATCCATTTATTTATAGGGAATTCATTTTTCCATTAATTTTTCTCTCTTTATGTTCTCGAAGGACCAAATGTATAGATTTTATGGAATGCGAGTTTATTTTTCTCTATGGTTGGAAATCCATTTTTGTTCATGTCTATGTTTTCTAAAAATTTCTCCATGCTTTTAAAACTATTCTTTAATTATTATTTCATTTCATTTTTTCACATACAATTATTTTTAAATTTTATTTTATAAGGAATATTCTATTCATTTTCTAAACAAGGTTCTATTGACAATTACCCAAAATGATAAAGGAATATTATTTTAATGAACACAGCATGAATATAATTCCCTACATCCATGGATGATTACATGTTTGAAAATTATGTTACATTTTTCCATTTTAATTTTAAAATATAATGTTTTTCATAATATTTTTGAATTTTTTTATATTTTAAATATGTGATTTGAAAATGAATTGACTATTATCCACCTAAAATCTTATAAATATATTTTAATGGGTTATCATGTAAGATGACATAAATTTATGAAATTTAATGATTTATTGGGGGATAGGATCTAATGATACCAGCCACCATTATTCTTCATATGTCTTATGTTGATAATTATTTTCAGATTATTCCATGAACCCATTTCATTCATAATGGTCAATTATGTTTCGAAGAAAGATTTATAAACCTTTTTTCCATGAGATATGATGAAATGATGACATTTTTATAAAACCCATTTAATTTTCATGGATTATTATATTATGAATGATTCGTTATGTTGTGGAGGAACTATATATGATTTTATTTATGTAATGGTTGGGCCTAAAATTATATCTCTCTCTTAGGGATTGTGCAAAAAAGGATATATCAGGAGATAAAAGACTAGAAGTAGTAGTAAACATGGTTCAGTAATTGAATTTTCCCACTATAATAGTCCTGAGATATATCATTAACTATTGATATTCTGGAAATGATTGTGAACTCAGTCCAATATGATTGTATTATTAGTTAACCTTGACTAAGGAAATTATTTTCTATGCATATGTGTGTTGGACAGAGTTATATCTTATTCCATTATTATTTTCTCCTGAATCATTATATTTTATAATTTTTTGATTCAAATATTATGAAATATAATCAATTATTCGATGAGTCATGATTATGATATATTTAATGCAATGTATATTTATCTAATGCCAAGCGTCTATTTCTATACCATTATACTTTATTCTATTTATGTGACCATCATTATCTCCCTTTTTTCCCTAACTGAGCATCTAAGCTCAACCTTTCTTATTTTTACGTTCTCTAGGTTATAAATAATGTTTTAAAGTAGGGTATTTCCAAAAAGGTTTCTATGAGGGAATATAATTATGGGATATTTTATATATATTTCATGAAATAAGATGATGGTGAATTTAGAAACTAATGAAACTAATAATTTAAGGTTCTAGTGTTGAGCTTAATGTTATTTAGTGAATATCCCTCTATAAATATGTAATATTTTTTGAAAAAATATATACATCCCAATAGTAAGGCATAATCTCCCCATTATTTTCAAAGTTATGCTCCATGGAATGCCATGCCTTCTAAAATGTTAACCACTATAGTGTACTTTTCTCCCTCTAAAAGACAATCTTGAAATGAACTTTGACATACACATTTTTCAATTAATTGTTTCATGTAAGAGATACATTCATTGCAAAGTAATCTTCATCATTTTTTAGACCATGTGGTGCACCAAACTCATCAGAAAACCATGATCCTTGTTTCATAACCTCCAAAATGTCCACCAATATTTCCACAAAAATGGCATGGGGGACCCATGGGTGTGAATCATTTAAACTATCACCTGTAAAACTCATCAATTATCACTTTTGACACATAAAAACCACTAAAATAATAATGGAAGAAACTTTGAAATACACTGATCTTGTATCATATTCATATAAAAAAATTCTAATCCTTGATAATTTATTTAAATCCCACTAAAAATAATGTGTCCACCAGATAATAAAATAATAAATCCAAATCCTCTACATCCAATAAAAATAATATGATTCACACCTTAAGAACACAAAATAAGGCCAAAATAGGGAAATCCCAAACCATAATAACCCCTAAGAGGTTCCTCTCAAAAATGTTGGAAGCACTACAATAATATCCTTAAAATATGCTTTAACACCAAAAACACATATTACTAACCAAAAAAGGATAGGAATCATGTTTTTTATAAAGGTAATCAAACTAGGGATTCCCTAAAAACATACAATTACATTAGATCAACACCGTTAACAAGTGGAACCCTGAGGTGATCGGCCCCTAAACTTGTACTATTACCCAAAATCAATAAAATTACCCCACCCTCATAATCTATAGCGCTTATGAATCGTTATGTATAAAATTTATCTAAATCATCTAGAAACCATATAACGCCCCTTACAAAAATATGAACTCATGGAAGGTCCTCACTATATGATATATGCGTGATACCAAACATTATATAAAGTGTTATGTAGAATGTTCCTAATGGATCATTGGTTCTTTGGCCTTATTGAATACTCAAAAAGTTGTGCTTTGTCATCTTTACATGTTAAGATGCCCCAAAACTGAATAGAAAAGGATTCCCAAAGCCACACAAGCTCTATTCCCTATCAAATATATTTAATATCATTAAAATAGAATTTTCCTATACATATAGGAAATAATATAATTTTAGAATAATTCATGAATCTATAATGAAGGAATCCCAACCATATTTCCAGGCATTATAATCCACCATCGTCAATTCACCATGTAAATGTAGGAAAATCCAATGTGACCCAGTATTGATTCAATATATTAGATAACTTAAAATCATTTTTAACCACATACCACTATCCCCCATATAAATGGACTGATTCAACACTATGGTTCATAGGAACATACAAAAATTAAAACTTTTTAAGGATTAATTCATGGATTCACCATTCCCCACCCATTTAAAATTCACTAGAAGTAGTTTTAATGAAATATATTAAGCTCAACATCAAATAATAGGGTCAATATATATCCCATGAATAAGAAAAATATAAATTATATCAAACTAAGTAGTAAAAAATATCTTATAACAATAATCCACCACTATAACACAGCATCCATCCCAACAGTTCCTTCTAGCATTATGAAAATATCCTCACTCCCTTATTACAAATATGAAAAATGTTATGACTAGATCTCAACCAATTACAACCATCATGGTGTCATCCCTAACACTCTTTTATATAAATCATTATATATTAGAATCACCACATCCACCACACACAATTATCTCAAATAATATTAGGGACACCGACAACCATATCAAATCAATTCATGCTCATAAATGATAATAAGGAATAATAAAAAAATTACAAGAATATCTAAGAATTCAAACTTAATAAAAAACCACAAAACTATAACCAATCATGAAAAATATTTTAAATTGAGTACACAATATTAATCCATAATTATAAAAAAAAATTGAAAGGGAACACATGGAATAGTCATATTCACCCAATATTATCATGATAGACTTATAATACTTGAATCATTTAAATTTTTTAAAAATAATTTAATATGTTTCATTAAACTACTGTTAGAAAATAAATTATTCACTTTCATGATTAACACATAAATTAAAGCACAGTATTTACATTGAATAATGTTTTAAACATATCAGTCAGAATATGGAATAGTTAAAAATCAAAATTTAATATATCATATCATGATTAAATAAAAAGTTAGTTATATTATTTATAAATCATATAAATGATTATAAAATTCACATATAACACATTTCCTCATAATTTATTCTTGTAACATTAATTCTCATTGATTACATTATACAATATGAATGTGTTAAAATACCCCATCATTCATGAATTCTTGCATTCTTTGTTATTAAATCAACTTATATGAAATAATTTATATAAATAATAATATACTTTATTATATATGGGTTTAACACATGAAATAAAATCTAAATGACATAAACATGTAGAAAAAACATTTCTATCAACACTTTTTACATTTTCATTCATCTAGGGAATGGTTAATGGATATGTTTTATAAAATAAAATTCATGGGAAGAAACTACTTAATCAGTCATCATAACCAGAGGGAAATAGATTAGTATGATTTATCTAGTAATTTTAAAAAATATTAATTCCTAGAATTTTCCAAGAATTTAATTTTTCAAAAATTAATAAGTCACAACTAAAAATGGAATAAAAATTGAAGAGAGTAAAATGTCATGTGTTGCTAAGGAATAATATTTAGAACTGGAACAAATTCAACTCATAAAAGTGGATCCCAAAATAGATATAAAGTATGCATAATATTAGAACATATTAGAATAAATAAAAGAAAAATGAATAATCAGGTATTCATCATATCTTATAATACAAACATTTATAATGATGGATGCACTGATAAAAAATTATACCATGAAATTCTTGTACTTCCACTAAAAAATGTTCAGAAGGATAACAAGTTTATTATTTCAAAATATAGGTTGCACAAAATACCATTTTCCTAGTTATTATCCACTATCAATATCACACCCTATATTCAAAGAACATTGTTTCCCATCTAGACCCATGAAAACCACTCTTGTGACTAAATACGAATTTCATCATATCACTCAACCATCATTTTTTATACAAATATATAAAAAACACTCCAATGATCCCATATTGAGATATTGGTGGTGGCGAGGATGACCCCTAAAGACCAAATTTAAAAGGAAATGTAATGATGACTAACACTGATTGTATGAAATGAATATCAATGGGAGTCATTTCCATCAACATAAATGAATCCAAAAAGTAAGATGATATGAAACAATCAACTCCAACATATAAATAAACATAAAAATTCATTTCTAATAATTTCACATATAACTATATAAACAAGATACAATGTAACCCATAAAAAAGACTTAGTTCTTATTCTACGATCCCACTATAAGAATAAAAACCTTTTTTTCTCCCTGGATATATCCTATAAAAAACTAAAAATAACAGTCAAGGGAAAGTAATTATGAGTTCACAGTGGAGTAAAATTTCAAAAAAATTCCTCTCCCGCATGAAATTAATGAACCTTTATGAATGATTGTATGATAAATTGAGTAAAAATTTGTTATAAACAAGAATCTAGAAAATGAAACACAGTTGAATGTAAGAACAATTATGACCTAAAATAACAACACCTACAATCACAACATCATATGTTTATATTCACATCATAAATAAGAATCCCTAATATAGACTTGCATGATCATGAGAGAGAGAGGTATAAAATAAAAAGTTATTGTTATTTCCATTGTAACTGATTAACCGGTCAAAAACAACATTGAAAATATAACATAACTATTCAACAGTGAGGGATAATGGTGGAATAAAAATATATAATGATAATAAATGGACCTAAAAAATTTAAATCATTTATTCCTTCCAATTTGGAGTTCCTTCCATCAAAAACAATTAATGATCTAGTAGTAGAACCATTCAATCTATGACCAAGAATCTGGGAACAATCTAATTAAAAACATGTCATTTCTGATCCAGTTAATGAACCATATCACAATAATAAACCAAATGTCCTTGGACATATCAATATACATTTCTCCACATTATTTATCCAAAGAAAATTTATTTTTATCTCATCACAACAATATTCTTGATAAGATCAAATATCATTATCCTAAAACACATTACATAAAATTTGAATCCACAGATATCACAAAAAATCATACCTATGGGGAAAAAATACTTAATATTCATAAAATATTGGTGGTCATTGAAAAAAAATAATATGTTTATCAATAGATCCCACTAGGAATGAAATAAAATAACCCACAATGAAGTTCAAAAATCATTCATTTATTTATTATATTATATTCCACTTCTATTAAAATAGAACGAGGAATTAATTTTCAATTCCCATAAATATCCCAATGAAATTTTCTAATTGATTATCATTTTTATTTATTAGATCATTTGTACATTATATCAATCTGGATACTTCGATTTATTCATTCATAATCATATTATTATTTATTAAACTTGGTTTATATTAACTATTCCATTATGATGTTTTTTAAAATCGAAATCATTTAATACTTCAATTTGAAGTTAATTTAGTTAATTAAATCATCATCTCAAATGTAAATATAATTATGAATCAAATTGAAACCCTAAAAAATAAAATTAGAGATAACCCCAAACTCTGAAAATGACTAAAAATATCTAAGCCCTAAAAACCACAAAAATAGTAAGGAACAAACCCCACTGAAGAAAAACCTCATAACTTCCCATGTGTACCACCTTAATTCACAATAAATCACACCCAAAACTGCATATTCTATGATAGTATCCCATTAAACCTAACTAACATGTGTAACTATCCATGAAGGAGGCACTAAATCCTCACATGTAAGGTCCCTTGGATCCTCACTACACTATAAGTGGTTTTAGTGAATAATAAAATTTTTCTTAAATCATCAACGGATAAAACATACCCAAGATATAAAAAAATTCATTAATAATATCATGGACTATAGAATATAACTATATATCCCACTAAAATTTAATTAAGTGGACCGAAATCAATCCTAAACCAGCAATGCCCCCTACCACTAAACTGTATATAACAATTAGTCAACTGTTCAATCAATTTTATAGATAACCCAACACTGTAAAATTTGAAAACAAATACATTTATAATCATCCAATGTCCCCATATTTTTATTTCCATTCCATAATTCATGTATTCCAATAGTATTTTCATAACACTAATATAAATTGTATATTTCCATTCAATTCATATCCCATACACATGAATATTTTTAATACATTAATTAAAATATATATTCCAATTATCTTCATACTTTTATTTCTCTTTCATATTCCCACCAATATAATTAAGGAAAATCATTAATATCCTAATGAATGTTTTTATAGGATTAAACAAATAAATATTATGTAATAGTGAAGGGATAAAAAACCAGATCACATTCACAATCAGTTCATAACCTAACCAGTGCCTCATATTAATATGAATTTTTTAAATAATGGTTGAAATACAAAAAATAACTCACTATAATAGGATCCTAAGGTAAGAATAAAAGGTATATTTAAAGAAATGTTCATTAAAAATATCAAACATTTGAGAAAGAGGAAAAAAATCAATTCCTTCCCCCAAACCAGTATACAAAACTATATATGAGAGAAAGAATTATTACATGGGATAAAAATAATACATTCACCCTTTACCTTGGACCAAACAAGTGGATTTGAGAAGAGTATGAATACAATGAATAAAGAAATGAAAAACCTTCACCAGAACAAAAACATATATAAAAATTTAGGGAGAGTGACAACAAACCTTATCTGAAGGAAATTTATGTGTGGTTTGATAATCATAGTAGGGAATAGTAAAAGATATTTTCTACTAGGATTTGATAGGTGTAAATCAATAATAGATATTTTTATAATTTCTAATGATTCTTATGGAGGGCTTGAAATAAAAAATAATAATGATAGTAGTTGCAATAATTGTATTCAAATCGATAAAAAGGGTTTAAGATTTGATAGATTAACATAGATGTTTCATAAAATCCCAGAATCATTTACTTATAAAATATATTATAATTCTCAAAAATAATATTCCTCAAGAAATCAAACAATTCCTTGATAATGGAGTCAATTCTAACAAACCAAAAATCCAATAAAGATTCCTTCAATATTTATCATCACACTTATTATTAAAATACAAGAAATAAACAATAAAAAATAAGAATCTACACTACCCTTGTAAAAACCCATGAATTCTTTTATAAAATTCTATTTAGTAGATATATTCGATAAATATTATAAATTTTTAAGCAAATGGAACTTTTTTTATTGAATAAAGTAATTAAAATCAAAATAATAATGCCTCCCCAAACTATGACGGTGGAAATACTAAACCTATAACAATGATCTTCAAAATATAAGGAAAACATATAACAAACATTATAACTCCAAGGGTACAGACCACATATAGAGGATCTTATATGAGAAAAAAACCCAACAAATATAATGATATAAAAGTTTATATAAACCTAAAAATAAGAAGAATCTTTGAAGTAATAGGATATAGAATTATATAATCTTTTTTTTAAAATATTTGGTTGTGGTTATGTATTTATATGAAATATTTCCATTACAAAATAACCATTTTTTCATTATATAATAAAATAATAGTTAAAAAACTAAAAAAATGAAATACTATTATATATATATGTATATATATGTGTTTATGTAATGACTACTTAAAATAAAATAGGTTAATTTAAATAAAAAATAAATATATTACAATATTAATGGATATTTAAATCTATATACATAATTATACAAATTTTATTAAATTTATATAATTATTATTTGGAATGGAGATTCGATTGGATGAATTTTAAATCTATATTTATAAATCATTATGTAGTTAAATTTAACATTTTTATAGATATATTATTCTAAATACTACCCTTGTCTCTCATGAAAGAATAATAACAACAATAATAATAAAAATAATAATAAAAAAGTAAATATGATTTGTTGGAAGACATAATTTTATTTTATAACAAAAACAGTATATTTATTATATGATTATATCATAAATTATAACTAATTACTCATATTTTAATAAAAAAATATACATAAATATATATACATCAAGATTCTTACACGAAAACAATATAATGCATGAAACATATAAATATATAAATATATATAATGTGTCACATTAAATTATGATGTTTTTTAATCATTTATATCCCCAATAAATGATCATGCAGATAATATAAAATTAAATTATATATAACATTGTGGACAATATTATTTTGATAATATAATAATTATAATAATAAGTAATAATAATGTGCTTCCATTTTACATTTAAGTGGAAAATTATTATTGTTAGGAATTAGTAGACTTATATATCTATTTATCATTAATAAAAATATATATATATAAAATTAAAATTATATGTTAAAATAATAAATAAAATAATATACGGTGAAAAATGGTTTTTGTTATGTTTATTCAAATTTAAAACATTTCCCCTCCCTTATGTCATCTTCTTTGACTAGGTGGGCTATGACCCACAAACACCGTCAATAAGACATGTAGTTGGTGATCCAATTAATATTGTCAAGGGTATTCATGTTTATGAAACGATTTAGGATTCCAGGACTTGGGGATGGTCCTGTTCAGATGAAGCCGACATAACCCATATTCATCCTCTTTCTACTTCTGGAAGTTGGTCGACCTCCTACTGATGACAGTGAACCATCATACCTTCGATCATTAGGTTTCTCATGGAATCATCCTCCCACGATTCTCGTGGTCCAATGGTGAGTCAGATTTTGGCCATGTGGAAGTCCCCAATGAGTTCTGGGGATGTTTCATAATCACGAGTTTAGGTACTATGTTCCCACCTATATAGGTTCCATTCAGTTTAGGGTTATATTTTAACAGAAATAATGGATTGTATATCATATAGAAAATAATTCTTTTCAAACTTTTTTTTTATCCTTGATGATAGTTTTTAGGTGTTGGATATCTTTATATATGACTCCATGGACATGAAGGAGGGATAAAAAGGGTTTTTCTCTAGAATCTATCCTTTGTAGTTTATTTTATATATGAATATCCTTTATATGTTTTTATCCACTCTATTGTAAGGCACTAACCTTGAGTCTTTTTTTAATATGAACAGTATGCATAGTGATTCAAAATTAAGTGAGGTATTTATTTGTCATGCATTTATTTCTTTTCAAAATTAAAATTATGAAGGTAATTTACATGAAAATCATTAGGTGTAATGGGACATTTTGGGATAGATCTTCTCAATTGATTCAATTGGTTTCAATATTTTAGATATTATATGTCAGTTTGTATCAGTAGAATATTAGTTTTTATTTTCTAACTATTTAAATAATTATAAAATATATATTTACGATTATATTGGAATTTTTTAACTATGATTAAATATTTAAAATTATTTCTTCATTTATGACATTTAAAAACCAATTTTATTTAGTAAACAAGTATATTCTAATGGTGTTTTAATTTTATTACAAGTATATCAATTTTTATTTATGAGACTACTCTACCACAAGGATACTTTTATGTATTATATTTAAAAAATTTATACACAAACGTTCTTTGGGCCATGAGATTTATATTCATGAAATTATTTTGAATATTTAAAGATCCTTATTTGGGTCCTACAAATACAAGTGATGTTATTAGATTTTAAAAATCATTCTTTCAATAAAAATGTTGCAAATATAAATACATATACAAAGAATTTCAAGATAAAAATCATCCCTTCACATTTAATTATCTATAAAAAATTCTTTTCAATGTTTAGTGAACCTTAACAAGGCCTCTAAATCTGAAAGTGACGTTATCAAATTTTATAATTTTCTATTTATATTTAAATTGTTTTCTTTTTAAACAATTATATCTATATATATACATCAATATATAATTTCAAATGATAACATTTATTTCAGTCATGTATATATATATGTATCTAAATACATATTATTTTTTGTGAAACATATTTTTAATTAACATCAATAGATGAATGTATATAACTGTATGTATATATGTATTAATTTACGTAATACAATTTTAGTAATAAGCTTTATATATTCATATATAAATAAATTTATGTATATAAATGTGTCATTTTTATGTAAAAGAATTATTATTCTAGATATATATACATATGTGTAAGAATATGAAATCTGGTTTTATTTCAATGCCTATATATAGGTAAACTAATGTATATATACATATATATATCTTTTTATGTAAAACTATTATATAGAAAATTGTATCTTTTTATATAAAACATCTATATACATATGTGTATCTTTTTATGTAAAATTTTGTTATACATACATATATTTATTTACATTAATTCATATTTATATATTTCATTTCATATGAAACTACTTTTATTATGACTCATGTATAATAAACTAACATTTTTTATGAAATGGATATCAAAGATTATGGTATTCAAAAATCTTCACGGTTATTTTGATGTAAAATACAAGTTATAATGTCTTTAATTCCAAATAATCACACATTGATATTTTTTGAATGAATGTAGGGTATTGGGAGTGAACCCATACACTAATGGGGATTTTTCCTAATCATGTAACAAGTGTGCCATGAGTTATATAGCACTCTCATGCAATGGGTAATGTTTAAATATCAAGATATTTCATATATGGTTAGTGGGAGGAACCACATTTTAGAAATTTAAAATTTTCCTCTATCATGCTATTTTAATAAAAGAATAGTCCATGATAATGTTTTAAAACTATATGTTTGGAATAATTATTTTCAAAAAGTTCATCATATTCTCCACATTATGATGGGAGATGTACAGATTGTGTTTGGAAAAATGAATTAGAAGACATTGAAAATGAACTAAGGTATTGGTGCACTATGTTGACCCCTGATCTTCGGGATCAATGTGATAATGGGAATTGATGAATGATTAGTGGTATGTGGTAATAAACCCTGAATCTGATTCAAAAGTTTTGTGTTTTAATTGTTCTATACAAGATTTAATCAATTGGGGGTAGATATATTTTTATGGGGGTTAGAATGAAATGTCCAAATATTTCTCATATAATTTTCTCCTTATTAGATTAAATTGATATGTCTTACAAATTTATGAACAAAATAATTTTTTTATTGAATCAATAAATTAAAATATATACAAGAATTACTCCTCATATTGAGAATGTGGTATTATTTAAATTATAATAATAATCATCCATAATGAAGGATGAATTATAACAAACAATATATCATTAAGGTTATAACCCACTTTATAGTATTCTTAATTGAGTACAAACCCAATGAAGAGAAAGATATTAAGATAAGAGAGATAAATAAATGATTGTAAAATATTTTCTTGAAGAGAACCTACAATATAATTAGCTTGGATAGAAAAAATTGTTTATGGTTGTTTATTTATAAGTAATATAGATGTTACAAAATAGCCATTGAGGTATTTTTAAAATGAAATCAGAGTAACTAAAACTCAATATAATTGTTATGCTATTATATATATGTGGGTCTGCATTTATGTTGTTCTTAATTGATATAAAGGGGTATTTATTAATATATATACTGATAAAACACTATTTTTTTGAACATTTTATTGATAATAAATGATATAATTTCCTCACATTGTGTTAAATATGTTTATTTATAAAATATTTGGGATTTGATCATTCATTTGAAAATTTGGTGAAAATTCCAGTTTTACCCTTTATAGTGCACTGTAGTATTTTGAAGATAAATATTTTTATATTTATTATTTGAATTTTCGATATTATAATAGTGTTCTTACCTTATTTTTCTACAACTTTTATTCAGGACACTAGAGCTAAAGAGTTCATTTGGTTGTTGAAAATGGTCCATGAAGTCAAAGTCGGACTGGACTCGGCAGAATGGACATGGGTTCTGTATTTGGGACATATCATATCCATACAGGCTTGGATTGAGCCCATATTTTGAGTAAAGCTCGGGGACATGATTTTTCACAAATAATCCTTCAAGAAGGCCGGACAAGTCACGCGTTGTGGAGGTCAAATGGGCGGTGCAAGTTGCATTAAAATATTTGACCGAGATTTCTCATTCACACTTTAAACCTCTTTAATCCTAGCCTCCCCTCACGCTATAAATTAGTGTTTTTTTCATTTGGAGGGGTTGGGAAGGGAATTAGGAGATTTTAGGCAGAAGATAATTGGTTTCACCCAAATTCTCCAACCATTGTAAGAGGGGTATCTCTTGAAGCAAGGATCCCCTCATCGAAGCCTCCTTCTCTTCTTCATTTTGTAATGTATTCATTTGTGTAATAAACATCTTTGATATTCATTTATTCCTCATATTTTCTTCTATTTTGTTTAAATTTCTTCTTCTATTAATCTTCCTAATTGGGTTGGAATTATTGAGTAGAAGCATTATTGCGTTATACCAATTATAAAGCTTTGCACATGCAAAACGCTTCTACGATGATTACGCCACCCATGGAAGATTAGACTTTTAGTAATCGATCTATCTTATAACCTATTAATTTAATTATTTTTAATCATTGAGATAATTTAATTCACATAATATTATCCATGAATTTTGTTTTTAAATTTTAAGAAACTAAACAAGCAATTGAACAATTAACACAAAAACATGCGAGGTCGGGATTTTGTGTAAATTGTGAGAGCGAAATCTTAATCGGAAATACAAGACCTTATGGGATAAATTTGTAGAGTTAAAATATAATCCCTAAACACAATTCATCCTCATTTCCAGAATGGAGATGTGCCTTAATTTACCACTGATAATAATCTATCCTTAGAACATCAATCAAAGTAGGGTTCAGGGATTACATGTTCCGAAGATAACCCAGGGTTTAATTAACTTCATCTTTGTGGTATGGTTAATTCTCGTAGGTTTTAGGGGTTAACAACCTAAGGGGTCATAATTAAGAGGATGTTAATTTAAATGATAATGTTAAATAATTTATTGATGTGGTAGAGTTAGATCTATTACGTCTTTTAAAATATTTTCAAACAACAAATATCTTCTTGTTGTGTCTTTTTAATCAAACTTCATTTCAAAATTAAAAACAAAAAAAATGATATATTCATTCAGAAAACTTCTTCTAGTTTTATAAATTTAAAAAAAAAACCCATCCTTTCAAGTAGTGTTTTTATTCTATTTTATTTTATTTTTGGATTACCTCTAGAATGTTGTTTTAATTCACTTCCTCCTTTGAGAGACGACCTTGTTCAGCCACTCTGCTACACCTAAGTTCCCCAAAATCACACTAATCGTTTGAGGGCGCCCACAACAGCGCTCTATAAAATTGGCGTTGTTTCTGGGGAGCCAAGTAATTATTTCAACCAATTAGATGTATTTATTTTATTTTTCATTTTATTCTCTTCCTCTCTCCTTTCTTCCTTCTTTACCCAATCTATTTTTTTGTTCTTCTTTTATTTTTTTCTAATTCTTTTTGGACCATCAACTCAAACTTATTATTTTTATTTTAATATGGTCCAATTTCTTTATTATCATTTTTATCTTATTTATGACATGAAATAATCCCAAAGATATCTTAGATCTTGACCCTCAGATTGAACATAGCCTTAGGGCACGAATTAGACATTCTCAATATTTGGGAAGTTTCAACATTAAACCAGTTGAAGAAGTTCTCCACTTTCAGAACATTGAAATTGGAAACAATTCAAATTCACCCATAGAACAAGAAACAATGGCTGAAAATAATGGAAATTAACTTAATAGAACCATTTGTGAATTGACTGCACCTGATATTAACTATCAACCAAGTTGTATTGCATACCCAAATCTCGAATCGGACTTTGAACTAAAATCTGGGTTAATTCACTTACTTCCAAAGTTTCATGGCCTCTTTGGTGAGGATCCCAATAAAAATTTGTAAGAATTTAATTTGGTTTTCTCAACCCTAAAACCTAGAAATGTCTCTGAAGATCAAATCAAACTACGATCATTCCCATTCTCACTTGATGGAGCTACGAAAGACGGGATGTATTATTTGCAACCCGAAGATGTAACTTGTTGGAAAAATTTGAAACGTCTTTTCTTGCAGAGATTTTTTCCAGCATCGAGGACCACTTTTATTCATAAGGAGATCTCATGGATCAATAAAGCACAAGGGGAGTCAATGTATGAGTATTGGGAGCAATTCAAGAAGTTGTGTGCAAGCTGCCCATGTCACCAAATCAGTGAGCAACTCCCCATCCAATAATTTTATGAAGGACTCACACCTATGGAGAGAAGCATGGTGGATGTTGTGGCTGGAGGGGCGTTGGAGGACAAGACACTAGTAGCTACATGTGTATTGATCGACAAGATGGCCCAGAACTCCAAACAATTTGGTGATACAGGTACACCACAAGTTAGGGGAGTACATCAGGTAAGTCCTTCTCTTGAATGCCATTTGATTGATACCAAGTTGGAAGAATTGAACTCTATGGTGTGGCAGATTTATTTGGCTCAAAAGAAATCCCCCCCCCCCCATTCAAGGCCTTGTGGTATTTGAACTGAGACAATCCACCCAACTGAATGTTTCCCCCCAACTATAAGAAACAGATGATTGTGCAGCAGTATTCCCTGGGAGACCATATCAACAACAACAACCACATCCCCAAAAGAAGTATGACTCCTTTGAACCATCATTCAACCAAGGGTGGAAGGATCAATCAGACATGAGGTATGGCTCTGGACAACAACAAAGGCCCCCTTTTCAACCAAACTTCCAATATCCTCCGCCTTACCAGCATGGTTTCCAACAACCCCAAAGGATATTTGAAGCTCAAACATCAGCTAATCGACAGTAATGGAATATACAACACAAGGTAGACAGTAAAACTTATGATCTTTTGAAACAAATTGTTCTTAATCTACATAATGAGCTAAAAAGTCAAGGTTTGGAGCTGAGGGAGATGAAGACTCAAATGAGCCAGATTGCCACCACCCTCCATGAACTTGTAAGTAAGAATTCTGAAAATCTACCTTCCCAACCCACTCAAAATCCAAAGGGGAATGTTACAGCCATAACATTGAGAAGTGGGAAGCATATGAATGATACATCTGTACCTACCATTCCACCTGGATTCACCTCAACCCCAGAGAAGTGGAATTCCATACCAACTCATGAGCAATCCATGGAAAAAGATAAACGTAAGAAAAATATTGATTATGTTCCTCCTAAACCCCTTCCTTTTCCAGATAGGGTTGTTCAAACTAATAATATGGCTGAAGAGGCGATGCAAAAATAATTTTTGGACACATTCAAGCATGTGGAGATCAACATTCCTCTACTTGAAGCCATAAAAAAATCCCTAGGTATGCCAAATTCTTAAAAGAACTCTACACCAATTGAAGAGGGATTAAGGGAAATGAGAGGATCAACCTTGGAAGGAATGTCTCAGCACTCATTACACCAACTCTAGCAATTCCATCAAAGTGCAAGGATCCTAGGACATTCACCATCCCATGTACCATAGAGGAGTTACACTTCACTGATGCTCTTAGTGATTTAGGAACTTCAATAAATTTGATTCCTCACTCTGTATTCTCTTCTTTACAGGTTGGTGAGTTGAAGCCGACAAGATTAGTGGTGCAATTTGCGAATAGAGCTATGGAATATATAGAGGGAGTCCTTGAGGATGTACTTGTCTGGGTAAGAGACATGATCTTTCTAGCATACTTCTATGTGCTCAAAATGGATGATGATCAGGTAAGTTCCTGTGCTCCCATTATCTTAGGTAGAACCTTCCTCAAAACTACAAAACCTATCATAAATGTTCATGAGGTTACACATTCCATGGTGTTTTGGGAAGAGGTTTTAATTTTTAATGTTATGGACTCCATGTAGTACCCCTCTGAGGACCATTATGCTTTTGTTATCTCCCATTTTGATCCACCAAGTAAAAACACCATGGATTTTGATTGTCCTATTCTTAGGGAGATTATGAGTATTGGTTCTAGTTTAATGTCTAAGAGAACTTCCACACCTGTTTCTAATGAACAAGACTCTCTAATATTTTATTTTGAAAAGGATTCACATTCTGAACATGATCATGTGAACTCTGATTATTACATAGTTATTGAGTATGCTGATGGATTTGGTGCTTTATTCTCTAATTGTGATGATTTATATTCGGATACTGATGTTCATTGTGAAGATATGTCTATTGTATCAATTTCTCAATCCATACATCACCCCCTACATTGGAACTCAATCCATTTCCCCCAAATCATAAATATTCATACTTGCTGAGTGATGATAGATTACCTGTTATCATTGATACCAAACTCTCCTTTGAACATGATGAAAAACTTTTGAATCTATTGAGAGATAGAATTAGGGAAATTGGTTGTACATTGGCATACATATCAGGTATTATCCCCTCTATTTGCATGCATAGGATTCATTTGGAGGATGAGGCTAAACTGGTGAGGCATACACAAAGGAGACTCAATCCAACCCTTCTGGAGGCTTTTAAAAAAGAGGTTGAAAAATTGCTCGATGTAGGTATAATCTATCCAATTTCAGATTCTCAGTGGGTAAGTCCTATTCAAGTTGTGCCTAAGAAAAGTGGTGTTACTGTTGTTAAAAATGTGAAAGATGAGTTAGTTCCAATGAGGTTACAAAACAGTTGGCATGTGTGTATTGATTATAAGAAACTAAATCATTCCACTCGCAAAGACCATTTCCCCCTCCCATTTATTGATCAGATGGTTGAGTGACTAGCTAGGAAGACACACTATTGTTTCTTGGATGGATTTTATTGCTATTTTCAGGTTCCCATTACAGCAGAGGACCAGGAGAAGACGACATTCACCTGCCCATTTGGTACCTTTTCTTACCGAAGGATGCCATTTGGACTTTGCAATGCCCCAAGTACCTTCCAGAGATACATAGTGAGTATTTAATCAAATTTCATTGAGACCTGCATGGAGGTATTTATGGATGATTTTACAGTTTATGGATCCTCATTTTTTGAATGTCTCTCTAGTTTTGGTGATGTGTTGCATCGTTGTATTGAGAAGAATCTGGTCTTAAATTTTTGAAAAATGTCATTTCATGGTCGAAATGGGAATTGTCTTAGGTCATATAGTCTCACAACATGGCATCGATGTTGATAAATCTAAGGTAGAAATTATTTCATCCCTTCCATATCCTACATGTGTGCGTGATTTTCGATCATTCCTTGGACATGCTAGATTTTATCGACGCTTCATCAGAGATTTTAGTAAGATCTCTCTACCCTTATCTCGATTACTTCAAAAAGATATTGACTTTAATTTTGATGATTCATGCAGGGTATCATTTGATGAGTTAAAGATGTGTCTAACCACTCCACCGATCATACATCCCCCGTGGTGTGACCTTCTATTTGAGCTTATGTGTGATGTGTCCAAATTCGCGGTTGGACCTATCTTATCTCACAGGGAGAAGGGTCGTTCACATGTGATTTAGTATGCATCATGGATGTCAGATTCGGCCCAATCAAACTACACCACAATAGAAAATGAGTTTCTTGCTGTCATATTTTCTTTAGATAAATTCCATTCATATTTATTGGGCTCTAAAGTAGTTGTTTTTTTAACCATGCAGCTTTGAGGTACCTTCTAAGGAAGCCAGATGAAAAGCCACGACATATCCTATGGATGCTCCTTCTTCAAGAGTTTTAAATTGAGATAAAGGACAAGAAGGGGTCAGAGAATTTGGTGGCAGACCACATGAGTAGGATTACTCACACACCAAAGGGTGACACATTGGACTAGGTACCACTTTGTGACACTTTCCCCGATGAGCATCTCTATACCATCTCAGGTACGCATCCTTGGTATGAAGATTTAGTTAACTACCTAGTTTCCTCTGAAATACCTGCAAATTTATAGAAGCATCAAGTCCAAAAATTAAAAAATGAGTCCAGTTTTTATGTGTGGTATGATCCTTACCTATGGCGCAGGTGTAGTGACCAAGTCATTAGGAGGTGTGTTCCCGGTCATGAGTTTGAGTCTGTTTTTCATTTCTGTCATACACTTTCTTGTGGTGGACACTTTGGACCCCAAAGGATAGCTAGGAAGGTTTTGTACTCTGGATTATATTGTCCAATCTTCTTCCATGATGCCCATGTGTTTTGTAAGTCATGCTCTCGTTGCCAACACAATGGGAAAATTTCTAGGAGATATGAGATGCCCCAATAACCCATACTATTCTGTGAAATTTTTGATGTATTGGGCATTACTTTTATGGGTACATTTCCTATTTCATTTGGATTTTTGTATATTTTTGTTTCTGTTGATTATGTGACTAAATGGGTGGAGGCCAAGGGCACTAGGACTGACGATTCTCATGTTGTAGTGGATTTTTTCAAGGTTCAAATTTTCTGCAGGTTTGGAGTACCAAAGGCCATCATCAGTGACCAAGGGACACACATTTGCAATAACAATTTTTCTTCCCTCCTTCGAAAGTATGGGTTGACACACAAAATATCAACACCATACCACCCCCAAACAAATGGCCAGGCTGAGGATTCAAATCGTGAGTTGAAACAAATATTGGATAAAACCATGCAGCCAAATAGGAAGGATTGGAGTAAGCACTTGGATGATGTGTTGTGGGATTATAGGACAACATAAAAGACACACATTGGTATGTCCCCATTTCAGATTGTTTTTGGGAAAGCATGTCATCTCCCAGTGGAAGTCGAGCATCAGGCATACTGGGCTATAATGAAATGCAACATGGATTTGGCCCAAGATGGAATTCAAAGGACGTTCCAAATTCAAGATCATGAGGAGATTCGACTATCATCATATGAGAACTCAAAGCTCTACAAGGAAAGATCAAAAGAATCTCATGATATAATGATCCAACAAAGGGAGTTTCATGTTGGAGAGAATATATGTCCTTCTATACAGTTCACGACTGAAGCTGATGCTTGGTAAGTTGCGTTCCAGATGGTTAGGTCCTTATATTGTATCTAATTTTTTTCCTTATGGTGTAGTGGATATCACACAAGAGGACACTAGAAGGAGCTCTACGGTCAATGGGAAACGTTTGAAGAGATACATTGAGGGGTTTCCTACTAATGTAGTGGATTTTATCACACTGTATGACCCCATCATCACTTGAGCACTTCAAGCTGTTCCTAACCCTTTCACTTTTATATTATTTTTCCTATTTAAAAATTATGCATTTCATGTGCATATATCATCTCATGGGTTCACATTCAGGACAATGAAATATTTTAAGTGTCGGGGAGGGAACCTTTTAGTTTGGTAATTTCAATTGTTTTCCTGTTTAAAAAGAAAAAAAATTATGTGTTTTTCAAATTTTGTGTGTTCTTTTTGAAAATTTTCTTTGTGTTTTTGAAATTTTTGAGCTGAAATGATTCACATCACAATTTTGAAATGCATATCAATGAGTGAAACAAGTTATCACTTGAAACTAAGCTTAAATGAATGCTGAAATGACTTTGTTTCAAGTTCAAATATTTAGTAATTTCATGAAAAGTACATTGAATCTTGAATCCCATGCAAGATCTCATTATCTTTATATTTTAAATCACATTCCTGTGAGGATTCTGAACCATTATTTTCATATTCTTTACATTCACCTCACTTATTTACAGAACCAGACCATGCTTGATTTAACCAGAATTTGGTCTATTCCTGTCAAAAATTGTGGGTTTGAGGTACATATGTTTAAATGATTGAGTCATTTGTATGGTATTAAAGCCCCTATTTCAAAGAATACTTTTTTATAATGGCCTAACTTGAACATTTAATCCTTGTATCCCTTATAATCCATGCACAAACTATTATGTTAGCCACATTACAAGCCAATTTCCCCTATCCAACCAACTCTTGAAGTGAAATTGCATAATCTAGTTGAGCTTAAGTGTGGGGGAATCTATCGTGTGTTATGCTACCACATTATGTGATACATTGGGTGGAAAAATAAATTCTGAAGAGATGTGTTTTCTGCTGAAGAAATTCATTATATTGAAAGCTGTGCCTTTTTTGGAGCTTTCATGGCAAGGGATGTTGTGCCTTTTCTAGAGCATCTAATTGAGGTGGAAGGTTGTGCCTATCTGGAGCTTTCAAGAAAATCATGTTTGAGAAGATTGGCATTTTTATGCAGAAATGATGAATGGTGTAAAAATTTCATGAATTTTCATGATGATGGATCTGAATTGATACTATAGGGATTGAGGAGAAGACCATATTTAAGTGAATATTAGATTAATTCATTTTTTCTTCAAAAAGAGTCAATCCCTCCTCATTCAGCCTCATAATTTTTCACATCTAAATCCTACCAACCGAAAGCTATAGAACAACCCTGATAAGTACACATGATAAACATACTTCCTTGGCTCACATTGGGTGGCAATGTAGGAATTTACCAAGCCTATGGTGACCCTTGTATGATTTTGGATGAGAAAGACATTGCAAAAAAATATTGATATTTTTGAGATAAGAGAAAATTCAAGCCATGTAAGTGTTTTGTTCATGGGAGGATAGATAAAGTGGAAATATATTTAATAATATAAATGAAGAACAAGAAATAATATTTTTTTATGAGAAATTATATCTTTTTTTACTTGGTTTGTAATTGTTTGATCTCAAGGATATGTGTTTTAAAATTGGTTTTGATATGATATTGATGTTTACTTGATATGAGATTTTTCTCAGGAGTGAAAAAGGGTAAGTGAGGGGAGTTGATAAAACACAATTTTGTTTAATATTTTACTGATAATAAATTATATAATTTCCTCACATTTTGTTAAATATGTTTATTTATAAAATATTTGGGATTTGATCATTCATTTGAAAATATAGTGAAAATTCCAGTTTTACCCTTTATAGTGCACTGTAGTATTTCGAAGATAAATATTTTTGTATTTATTATTTGAATTTTAAATTTTGTAATAGTGTTCCTATATTACGTTTGTACAACTTTTTTTCAGGACACGAGAGCTAAAGAGTGCATTTGGTCGTTGAAAATGGTCCATGATATCAAAGTTGGGCTGGACTCGGTAGAATGGACATTGGTTCGTTATTTGGGCCATATCATCTCTATACGGGCTTGGATTGAGCCCATAGTTTGAGTAAAGCTCGGGGACATGCTTTGGAAAAAATAATCCTTCTAGAAGGTCGGACAATTCACGCGTTTTGGAGGTCAAATGTGCAGTGCACATTGCATTAAAATATTTGGCCGAGATTTCCCATTCACACTTTAAACCTCTTTAATCCTAGACTACCCTCTACTCTATAAATTAGTGTTTTTATCATTTGGAGGGGTGGGGACGTGTATTGGGAGATTTTAGGAAAATGATAATTGTTTTTACCCAAATTATCCAACCATTGTAATAGGCGTAGATCTTGAAGCAATGATCCCCTCATCGAAGCCTCCTTCTCTTCTTCATTTTGTAATGTTTTCATTTCTGTAATAAACTTCTTTGATATTATTTTATTCCTCATATTTTTTTCTGTTTTGTTTAAATTTATTTTTCTATTAATATTCCTAATTGGGTTGGAATTCTTGAGTAGAAGCGTTATTGGGTTATACCCATTATAAACATTTACACATGCAAAACGCTTATACGATGATTACACCACCGATGGAAGAGTAGTCTTTTAGTAATCGATCTGTCTTCTACCCTCTTCATTTAATTATTTTGAATCATTGAGCTACTATAATTCACTTAATGTGATCCATGAATTTTGTTTTTAAATTGTAAGAATCTAAGCAATCAATTGAACAATTAACACAAAAACACGCGGGGTCGGGATTTTGTGTAAATTGTGAGAGCGCGATCTTAATCGGTAATACAAGACCATACAAGATAAATTTGTAGGGTTAAAATATAATCCCTAAACACAATTCATCCTCATTTCCAGAATGGATATGTGAATTAATTTACCACTGACCATAAGCTATCCCTAGAACATCAATCAAAGTAGGGTGATGTGATTACATGTTCCGAAGATAACCTAGGGTTTAATAAACATAATTTTTGTGGTAAGGTTAATTCTCATAGGGTTAAGGGGTTAACAAGATAAGGGGTCATATTTAAGTGGATGTTAATTTAAATTATAATGATAAATAATTTTTTGAAGAGTTAGAGTTATATCGATTACTGATTTTAAATTTTTTTCTAAAAAAACATCTTCTTGTTGTGTCTTTTTAATCAAACTTCATTTCAAAATTAAAAACAAAAAAAATGAAATCTTCTTCCAGAAAACTTCTTCTAGTTTTATAAACTTCAAACAACCCCCATCCTTTAAAGTAGTGTTTTTATTCTCATTTATTTTATTTTTTGAATACGTCTAGAAAGTTGTTTTAATTCATTTCCTCCTTTGAGAGACGACCTTGGTCAGCCACTCTGTTGCACCTAAGTACCACAAAATCACACTAATCATTTGAGGGAGCCCATGACAGTGCTCTATCATATATATATTTAAATATGTGTGTATTTTCAATTTTAATGGATATTTAATATTTATATTTATAAATATATAATTTTTTTCTTCAAAGTAATATAATTATTATGAGTATTAGTGTTTCACTAGCCTAAAATGTAATCCAATTTTTATAATATTTCATGTCATTTAATTTTACTTTTTTTAAAAAAATATTGTTTTAAATATTACGCTTGTATCTCATGAAATAATAACAATATTAGTACAAATTATTTTATTGAAAACACAATTTAATTTAGTATCAAAAAATTTATATTAATTATAAGATTATTTTATAAATTATAATAAATTACGTCTGTTTCAATTGAAAATATATACTTAAATTTATGTAGAACAGGCCTCTTACATGAAAAGAAGATAATATAAGTCATATATATATATATATATATATTGACACATTGAATTATGAATTTTTTTAATATCCATAGTCAAAGAAAATGGGAAAACAAATAACTATATAATATATAAGATTATGAATATTTTTATTTACATATAAAATAGTAGTGATGAGTAATGTTTTTTTCATTTTACCTTTAAATATAGAATTATAAGTTTTAGGAATTGGTATAATTATATATGTGTTATAAAAAATAATAAATATATATATATGAAATAATCAATATAATATTAAATAATAATTAAAATAACATAAGGGGGAAATGAGGTTTTGTTGGGTTCAGTCAAATATGATGCTTTTCCCCACCCTTATGTCGTCATCTTCTTCAACTCGATGGGTTGTGACCTGAAAATCCCTCCAGAAAGACATGAAGTTGGAACTTCACTGAAGGATGTCAAGGGTCATCTTACATGTGAAATTATTCAGGATCCCATGACTCGGAGGCATTCACATGCAGATGAAGTCGTCACACCACATCTTTATCCTCCCTTTATTATCAGTTGTTAGTAGACATGGCTCCGACATTTGAAACCGATGATACCATTGATTATCATGTTGCTCATGGAATCATCCTCCTTTGAATCCAATGATGAGAAGGTGTGTCAGATTGTAGGGATATAGATGACTCAAACATGTTCTTTGGTTATTTATTACTCATGGTTTTGGGTATTAGGTCCCCACATATGTATTTTCTATTTGTTGAAGGGTTCTATTTTGAGGGAATGTTGGTATTTTGTGTCGGGTTGGAATTCCCATTTTTTACTAGACTTTGATTATGAATTTCTTTTGTTGTTGGTTTTTGGATATCTATATATAAAACCTCATGGTGTTTATTGAGTTCTAAAGGAGGGTCGATCTTCTGAATCATTCCACTACTGTTTAGTTTAACTTTGATGATCATTTATGTTTTTTTTCCATCACTATTTTAAAGGAATAGCTTTACGGCCAGTCTTACTATGCATAGTCTACTCAGTGATTCAAAATCAGGGAAACTATATAATTTTCCGGAATTTATTACTTTCCAATATTATCACTATGATGGAAATTTATTTCAAACTATTAATGTAGAATAGAACGTTTTGTGGTAGATGTACTCAAATGATTCAAGTTGTTTTTATGTTTTAGATATCATAGGTTTATTTTTTTAGTCAACTAATGATACTTATTTCCTAATTGTTTAAATAATTTTTAGTTATACCATTTTGGTAATAAGTGATGTTTTTAAAAATATGCTTAAATATTTAAAACTGTCCCTGAATTTGATATTTTTATATGAAAAATTGTTTTATTCAACTGATATTGTATATATTTTTTTATTATTTTTAAGGGGGGTCATTTAAAGTTTATAATAATATTACTCCTCAATGATTTATATGTTAATATTATTTAAAATTTTATACAAAAAATTTCTATGTCCAAGATATTTATTTTATGGAAATTATTTTGAATATTTAATTAACATTAATGGTGATCCTATAAATACAATGGTTTTTGTTATATTTTCAAAATTATTGTTTTGATAATATTGTCACAATTGTTTTTATATATATACATAATTTTATATTTAAATTCTTGACTTACCATGTATTTCTCTTTATAAGATTATTTGTAATGACTAAAAAATCTAAATTAGGCCTCTATATGCGCAGGAGAATATATTGAATACTAGAAATTAATGATTAAGTAAAAATTGTTTTACTTTCAAAAAATTATAAGTATATATACATAAATATATCATTCATATTAAATTTTTTTATCAATCATGAAAATTTATAGGTATATACATACATATTATTATATGTGCAACATATTTTTAATTGAATTCATTAGATTGATGTATATAAATGTATATATATATATATATATATATATGTGTGTATTAATTTATGTAAAACTATTCTATTTATAATATTAATATATATGAATTTAAATAAATGTATGTATATACGTGTCATTTTTATGTGAAGGTATTTTAATTCTTGATATCTACCCATATCTATATAAATATGAAATCATGTTTATTTTTAAAATAAATGAAAATTTAAATAATTGTATTTATACATATATATAAATTTTTTTGTTAAATATTTATATACATATATGTCACTTTTAATGTAAAACTATTATATACATATATGCATCTTTTTATATAAAGTAGTTATATGAATATATATGTATAGGAATGTATATTTACATATTTCATTTCTTGAGAAACTTCGTTTATCAAAAAACACATATAACCAAGTAATTTGTTTTTAGGAAATTTATATCAAGGTCAATGGTTTTAATGAAACTTCGTGGTGCTTATGATGTAAAATTCATTTTATATAGTTTTTAACTCAATATAATAACACATGGGTATTATGTGAATGAAGGTAGAGGATGGGGAGTGTACCCAAATCCTTATGGAAATTTTTATCAGTCATGTGATAAGTGAAGGCAAGATTATATAGCACTATAATTCATTGGATAATGTTTTAATATAATGATATTTTAGGTGTGTTGTGCTAGAGGATATTACCAAGCAAACTATGGAATTGGGGAGTGAATCAAACTCATTATGGGACTATGTTCACTATGTTAGGATGTCTTGAGAGGGATCCATGACTTCATAACATGATCCAATGTTCCTTTGAGAACTATTTATGAATTCTTATTAGTCATAAAAATAAATTTATATTATTTCATAAATAGATGAAATGTATTTTCGAAATTTTACATATGTTGAAATATATTGAGAAAATATTATTATTTTCCAAAGTAATCATGATTTCTAAATTATAAATTGTCCAATAATAATTCATGTTTTACTTTTATGTTGAATTGAAAAATCTGGACTGGTTTCCACATGTTTGGAAATGTGATAATGAGAATTTTTTCAGTCAACATATGTTTTTTAGGACAACTTTTCACAGGGCATAAGGATGTATAGAAGCGAGTGACTGGTCCCGAACCCATATGGAATATAACCCTTATAAAGTATAAAAATAGATTTCTATTATTTGTTTGATAGTTGCAATTAGAATTATCATTTCTATTCGGGCATTGAAAAACTCTAAACCTTTAAAATTATGAGATTTTAATTAATAAATGAATTATAATAAAAAATGGAACTGGTTTTGGGACATAACAACTAGCATTATCGCCAGTGTAATAAATATGAAAACGATAGATATGAGATGAATGAGTACCTTATATACATGGATAATTCAATGAGTTCCCACGTTATTATCACACTATATATATAAGAAGAACACCATTAATTTACATTTCAAATTACATTAACTATTTGAAAATATAAATGAGACAATTTCTAAAACATCATACTCATTATGGTTCACCATTAAATGTCATCATGAATAACATTATTGAATCTTCATAATATGATAATTAACAAATTATTTTGATTCATTATGATATTATTATGTCCATGGGTGCCTCGAAAATAAAATTATGTTTTTTAATCATCTCTAAATTCATTGACCCTCTTAAAAACCAAAATTTAGTTATTTTTTTAAATTTCTTCATTTCTCGAGATCCAACTCAATTGATAAGGGGGATTTATTCATTATACAAGAAAAAATCGAGAAATGGAACACTAAAAATTACATTTAGTCACATCTATAAATGATATATTTTCTAATAATTTAAAATAATAAAATACTTTTTAAAATTACCCCCATGGTCCATAAAAATATCACCATTATGATACACAATTAAAAAAATGCTATAATCTATTTATTTCTTTATTTAGGTTTCTAAGGATGAAATATTGTTTTTATCAACACAAACGCATAGAAAAATAATAATATAAGATTTAGAGGATAGGGGAAACCTCCTAACACAATCAAGGTTACTCGTTATTTTAGAAGGTTAGGATATCATGGATGAACCACCCTCATCTCAATTCCACTAATCATTAATGGTTAAATGTATTTTATTATCAAACATTGGGACAAAGGGCTGACCAAAGTTTTGTATATTCCATGAACCATGCCATTGGATCCCCCAATTATTACTAGTATGATCACATTAGATAACTCCCTTTATCTATCCCTTATCCTCATCTCCCATACTCATATGACCTAACTGCATTGTAACATTCTATGTGAAGATACCATCGATTTCACACTAAGGATTATCATCTCCAAATATTGTTATCTAACACACTACACCCAACAAAACATACACATTGATCATGTTCCACTATTACTCTTGATTTATTTCACTTTTAACAGTACACAAAACCAGTTGACACCTTAATTTGGGCTTTATAGTCTCACTCAATATTTACAACTCTAGAGTTTTATTAAATTAGAGAACTCATATTATAAAATATATGACACATGTATCATCCATTTCATAAATTTATTCTCAAATTGTATATTCCCATAGAAAAAATACATATCTAATACCCCATTGTTGTTTCTAGAAAAAATGGTCATCACCCTGATTGGAAGATGTATTTTGAAGCTCGGTTACCATGGCTAGTAACCATGAAATTTTTCAATAGAGATCCTAAAAAATCATAATTACAGGTAATTTTGTAGGAAAATATTTGAAATTTTCTAATCCCCCACAGATGAACAATCAATGAAAATTCAATAATAATTTAAATATTTAAAATTTTCTGTTATATGATTAATATGATGAAACTGTGGATGATAATTAAATAGTCATGATTATGATAGATAAATTTAAAATGACAGGAGTGTTTGAATTCATAGTTAACGTAACCCCTAGATACACTTGTTGATTCTCTAGAAATCATTACCATGATCTATGAAAAATGTGGTAAATGTGGTGATAATTATTATGTACTGAAAATGCATGCAATGTGTTCAAGTCTATATATTATTTTATAATGAAATTAAATGAAACACTAAACCTCACGATTTACCATGTTGGTATAATTTAAATTTGATGTTCCATTTACTAGATATTATAAATTTCTTCAAAGAAAAAAATAATTTTTGTACATTCTTTAATTAATTGAATGCATAATTTTAATTAATATTTTAAAAACTCTAAATCCTTTAATTAATGCCAAAATATTAACCAAATGTAAAAAATATATTCTAAATTATGAATTCCTATAAAAATGTTCATGTGAATTTTTTGGATAAAATTAAAATATTTCTTTCTTATTTGAATAGAAAAAATTCCCATTATAATTAAAAAATATTAATAATTTTAATTTCTTGACCATTCAGTTTTAGTTAATTAAATCATGAATCTAAACAATAACTCTATTAATTATTCTTCCAAAATCATCTCATAATGTTGTGAAAAACATTCCACAAATCACATTAACATCTTTATATAATTATTATATTTCTCCTATGATCCAAATCGATATTTTATCAATCCATTTATACATCAATCAAGATTTATTTTCATAAAATATATTTAAATAAAAAATTCATCATAATTTCAAAATTTTCCATGATCCATGGTTTTACATCATGGATGCATGGATCCATTGACTACTACAAAATGATATTTTTGTAGAACAAAAACACAGATTTCTCAACACTTAAAATCAATATTTTTCCAATGTAGAGAAAAGATATTAACCATTGTTATTGCTAAAAAGTGAGGTTTTAGAATCTCTTTTATCATATCAAAATTATCACTAGTAAAATTACCCTATCATTAGTGGAAATTTATACCATTGATATGATCACATTTGAAATGTGACATATATTAAGTTCAGTATATGAAATCAACCGAACAAGGAACCTATAAAATAATAATATTTTATTAAAAAATAATAAAATTTAAAATATTAAAAATAATGAATTATATTAAAAAGATTAGTCAGAAAAACGTTTAATATTAAATTTAAAATATCATCAAAAAATTAAAAAATCAGTTTCTTTAGGATGAAATCAATATAAACATATCCTAGCATATATTAATCATAAATAATAGAGAATGAAAAATATAATCCATCTATATGCTTCAGGTAAACCAATGAAGATTCTCTTAAATTTAGTCCAATTAAGGAAGAGTTCATGTAATAATAAATGAATAATGATAGATAATGGTAAATTATTCTTTGTAAATGTATGATTTTATATAAAATTAAGGATTTATTTATTTATTTTAACAGATTATGATAAATTAATTAATGACCACTTTCAAAAATATTTTTGAAAATAAGTGATTATTACCATGTTTTTTTCATTTTATACACATTTATAAAAATTATATGAGTTATAAATTTTCATTAAACCATTTAATGAATGTCACATTGTTTCCCTCAGAATCCGAGGATGGCCACCTTGATGGGAGGTTCAAACATTCCGATCGGTTTCTAAAAGGTTTGTTCGTAGAACCGGAAACATCCAATGATTCCACATCCATTCAGACCTACTTTCCAAAGGTAGGTGCTCATTAGTTTGTGGACTGATGAGGCATAGGAATATGAATTGGTTGAGAGGATGGGAGGTCGGACTCATCACACCTTTTTGAGGGGAAATATTTTCTACTCCATGACTCTCTTTATAGATTTAAGTTATGTTCGTGAATACTTATTACATTACCAAGTATAAAATGAGCATTCCTTCAGATCTGACAATCAATGATTAAATATGTAGGAAATTTAAATAATCTTTTGTATGTATTCAAGGTTCTTCATCGATAAAAAATCATCTGTATTTATTAGAGATTCTTGGTCAATGGTACCCTTCGACACATTTATATAGACGTCTCTTGGTCATTATGATGACCATGCTGGTTTTAAAGCCACTCGGTGGGGAACATGATGTTTTTTGTCATTCAGAAGGACATGGATTATTTTAGAGTTGGCATCGAACCCGTAAATGGGATACCTACATATCTTTTGTTTAGAAAAGGAATCAGGACCCATGTAGTTCGAGTAAGGGAGTATGATTCTTATGATTGATGGCTCAAAGAAGGATGTCACAATTACTTTTATACTCTAAGCTCACGTGAGTCATGCTCGGTGAGTGAAATAAGAGTTATTGGTAAAAATTAGACAATTGTGCCATGAAAGATGCAGTCATAAGAAATAATGTGGGGCTTATGTATGTATGATTGCCCAGATAAATGAAGGTTAGGATTTACTTTAGGGAAGAAATCGAGGAACAGGGTCCATAAAGGTATATGTGCTTCATGGAGATTTTGAATACTCTAACATGGGGCTTACTCCTAAAAAGGAGGCCCAAATTAGGAGAAGACTTATGATTGGGCTTTACTCTTGAAATAGAATCCCAGATCAAAGGTAAATTAGGACTGGTTAAGAGAAATTAAGACTGTGTCTTACTCTTGAGGAGGATACCCAAATTAGGGGACTGGGGCTTACTCTTGAAGAGGATTCCCATATTTGAGACTGGGGATTACTCCTGAAAAGGAGGCCTAGGTTAAGGGAATTATGGTTTGGGGATTACTCCTGAGAAGGATGCCCAAATTAGGGGACTGGGGCTTACTCCTGAAGAGGATGACCATATTTGAGACTTTAAGAATTGGGGATTACTCTTAAGGAGGATGCCCAAGTTAAGAATTATGACTGGGAATTGCTCCTGAAAAGGAGGATGCCCAAATTAGAGGACTTGGGGCTTACTTCTAAAGAGGATGCCCAAATTAGAGGACTTATGACTAGGGATTATTCCTGAAAAGGAGACCCCGGTTAAGGATTCTCTCATCTTAAAGGATGAGGTTGAATGAATGAAATCTCAATCTTTAGCGACATAAAGATGTGTAAATCACTAGGTTTTGAGAGATATTCCACAAAATTCCTTTCAGATAAAGAATTCAAATCAAGAAATCATGCCATAAATGTCATTGAAGAGTGTATTAAAGACTGAATCTTGAATAGGAAAGGAGGAATGGCTTAAAAGGGGTGAAATGGGCAAGAAGGGCACCCAAAAAGGCAGGGGCGCGCAAGTCCTGGTAGGCGCGCAGGTACTGCGTGGGCGCGCAAGTCCTGGTCACGCAGGTATGCCTGCGCGACACATGGTGTACTTGCGCGACGGTTAACCAGCAGGGTAATACTTGAGCGACTCTTGATTAAAGCCTTTAGAATCCTCTTGAGGTTCTTCCAGAAAAGGGGCGCGCAAGTTCTATTGAAGGAGTAAGGCGGCGCGCAAGTGTGGCCTTTTTCCCTTAAGGGCTGGCCACTCAGGTGCGCAAGGGTTTATGAGTTTCAACACTTAGGCCTTCCTCCCCCTCTTTAGATCTTCCGTTCTAGGTACAAAATTACGTTATAAGTGTTTCAGATGCTTTAAGAAGAGACTAGGGTGCCGGGAGCTCAAATCTGTGTTTCTGGAAAAAAATCATGTTTGAATGGGGGGCCCACAGGGTCTATTTATAGGCAAGAGAAGACCTTAGGTGGTTACCACTTAGGTCGCTCAAGTCACTTGCGTTACCACAGGCGTCGCGCAAGTGGACATGGGTGACAGTGATAGAACTTGCGCGACACATGTGCTTTTGATCCCTTGTTCATGCCTTTTTCGATTTTTGATATTTTTCTTCAAAGGATGGATCAATTTGTGCTATGTCATTTCCCTTTACATTCCTTTGGACTCTGTGACGAAAAATGAGCGTCAACAAAAGTCCCCCCTTAGAGTTGGATCTGAAAGAAATGAGGATGTGACTCTGAGGAAAAGAATATAACCAAAGGAAAGGTGGCGCGCAAGTCTTGTTGGCGCAGAGGGCGGTGCGCAAGTGCGCATCGCGCAGAGCCTGACACGCAGGGGTACGGCGCACAGATAGGCCGCCTAGACTATAAATACGCGGTCATTGGTCGCGCTTCGCATATGATTCTGAATTCTCGAGATCTCGCCGCGCAAGTCATCTTCTTTCCGTTGTTTCCTCGTCGTCGCGCTGCTGTCAAGGTAATAGGACTTGCGCAGTGCAAACATGCACGAAAAAAACTTGCGCGACACATTTAACACTTGCGCGACACATCCATACTTACGCGCCTTAAATCCTTACCCATTTCTTCAAATTTCTTCACAATGTTTATGAAAAAAAATCCATTTAAGAGTTAATTTATTCAACTCTTGTGCAGAATCAATGGCTCTTAGACCTAGAATAGTTGATGAACTGGATAGTAAGCGGATATATGATATGATGGACATCATTGGCCATGATTATTATACTGTCAAAGATATAACTCTTCCATATTTAGCTAAGTATCTTAAGAAATATCATCGTGACTTCCCACAAAGCACTTATCTTCCTTTTTATGGTTATGGTCATCTACGAGAAGTCACCATTCCAGAAGCAAAGAACTATCTTCCATTTTCATGGTTCCAGAATTACACATACTTTTCTTCAGCCAATATCTCAAGTGGATGAGTATTTCTAAGTGCTGGAACTGTGGAGAAGGCCAACATGATGCATCATAGCCCTTGCACTCCAGATCTGAAAAATCATACACCTGAGCTACAACCACATTGTCATCCTTAAATCTTATGAAATGCTCATATGGATCAATCCAAAGGCTGGAAGAAAAGTTTGGACTTTCATCCTGGGGGAGGCGTGAAGCCAACTTGGATGTGGGTATACTGGGTGTGACAAACTTGTGCAAAGTTTGTCGAGGTTTTGAAGGGAGCTTCAATATACGAAGTTGTCTGGGTTGGGAAAACATATGTTTACAGACATGATAACTTCGTGCCGGAGATACTCAGCCACTAGAGCCCAAAAACTAATTCGTTCCATCTGACTCATGGAGAAGTAGGCATTAGTCTGTGGGATGTCTACAAGATCTCAGGGGCTCCAATTTTGGGCGATATGTATGATGAATTCATTCCTCCCAAGGTGACATGGAATGATTTAGAGAAAACTCCTGCTTTAGATCAGGAATTATTTAAGATCTTCCACAAGCTTAAGAGTTCAGAGACCTCATTAACTCATTCTAGAAAGGATATTCATCTGGAGTAATGGATGAATATATTTCTTATTGAGAAGAAATAGGGGGAGCCAAAGGAGAAGGATCTAAAAGAAAAAGGATCCAAGAAAAAGAAATCCAAAGATAAGAGGCCCAACCATCCTACCACCTACCCAAAACCTGAGAAGAGGGGTGCTCGTGGCACATTCTGGCAAACTCTAGAAGCAGGAGAGTTCGAGATGTGGGGATATGAGGTGAATTGAAGAATCCCAAAGAAGACTCATCTGGCGGGCTTCTTAGCAATGTGGCTCAGTGTTTAACTCTTCCCATTCAGGGATTAGAAGGGAGGCGTCAGGCCAGAGACCTTCTTCATTGCGGCAAAGTTGGATGAGGGAAAATGGTTGGGTTGGATACCCCCATTTTAGCAAAGTTTCACAGGAGTTTACTTCATGTCTTCATAGGTAAATATCTTTTAAGAAAAGTGGGACCATTCCAAGTTTTATGGGGATGGATCGCCACTCAATTCAGGACATACAATGTACAGAATGGATTACAAGTTCCTTGATGTTCTTTCAGGCTGTCAGTGCATGAATTATCTGGAGTTTCTCCATTAGATGTTAATGCCTATGATATGAAATTGATGATGAGCATGTTTAAGGAATTCAACTTCTTTCCCTATGGAAGTCCGCCAACCGGGCGGTTTGTTGATGATGGAACAACCCATTTGGATTTAAGGGCATACATGCTAGCTTGCAGGGATGGTGTGCTAGTTGTCAGGATTGACAGAGAAATCATATGTGAGGCCTATCCTCCATATAGATTTTCTTGTCAATTCAAATGTCTGCAATAGATTTCTATATCTCCTCTAGTACATGTCAGGTTAGAGCAACATCCAATGGTTGCTTGACAACTATGGCTACTGACGTCAAGGGTTAAGACTGGGAAAGTATTTGATCTACCAGTTGAAAAAGCGGCACATAATTTGACTACATATTATGTCGAACACTGGATAACATCATACCCCAAAGGGATATTGAATCACCCAGTTTATCAGGTGGGGAAAAGGAAGAGGACTGTAGAGAAAGAAACTCTTCCTCATGAAGGTGATGCTTCCCCAACTGAAGTTGATTCGACAGACTCCTCCTCTATAACTGATTCACCAGATTCCCATGATGGGGATGATGAGGCACAACTAGAGGAAAAGCGGTTTCGTGCCCGATATAGTCCTCATGTCAGAATTAAAAGACCCGCTCCATCAACTCCTAGTGAGTTACTTTATTGTAGTAATTTAATCACTGTGAATTTATAAAGTAATATGTCTTTACATTCTTATTCTCTATCTGTAGTTGCAGGAGCTGGGAAGAAATTGAAGTCAAAAATTGTAGGACCTTCCTCGCAGCCTGCATATCTAATACCAGAGGCTGTCCATCTATGGCAGAGTTTATACTGTGGTATTGAGACCGCCTAGATGGATTTTTGTGAGGGCCTACAACTTCCTGGAATCCGGAATCTTATGGCTTCTACAAACCTTCAATACGAGGATGACCCCAATGAAGTGAGGGCTTACATCAGAGATTTGAAAATCCTCATATATGCCACTGATGAGTCTGTTCATGTCACTAGGCAGGTTAAGGAAATGATTGATCGTGGCTCCACTGTGGGGGCTGGTGGTTCTAGAGATGAGGATTGGCATGAGTATGTGGCTCCTGAAGATGTATGTTTTCTTTCCTTATTTGCTTTGCAATGTGATTTTAGTAAAAGCTTTGTTACTTAAGAAAGATATTTTCTTCATCTTGGATCTTGTAAAGAAAGGAACTGTGGTTCCTTCGCCACAGTATAGCCCAGGTGGTACTGCCATCAGGGCTGCAGCTGATTCTCCTCATGAACCAGGCGAGATATCTCTAGGCTAGCAGGACATGAATGAGGCGTTGGACATAGCCTTCCACTCGCCAATCCAAGTGCCAATAAGGGAGACTACCGATACTCCCAAAAAAACAAAGAAGCAAAGGCAACGAAGGAGGAATTCCACATCTAAACAATTGATTACCAGTGGTAAGTCCTTCGAGTAATCATGAGTTTATACCCATGACCACATGGTTACTCATATTTTTGGGGATTACAGGGGCTTCTTCAAATTCCCCCCTGAGGGAAAGGACGGATCCTCCTTCAAAGACCACGGAGGGTGCTGTGGAAAAATCACAGATCCAAGCTGACCTGGCTGCTTCTGGAGAAGAGCTAGCATCTATTCCCAGTATCCCTCCTGCTGCTGTTGCAAGAAGAGAAGAACCTATTTCTGGTAAGTCAACAATGCTTCATAAAAATGTTGAATGAAACACCGACTTATTTCCATTCCGTGATACTTCAGGTTCAACGCCTACATTAGAGCTTATGGCGACTGTTGCAACTGATGCAACTGATGCTGTGATTTTACCCAAAGATACTGTCCAGGGTCAGGTGCTTCAGGACGTTAGTCGTCAATAAGACACACCAAACACTCCCACTGGTGAGACTAACCAGGATTCTAAAATATCATTTGATGGAATGATGAATCATGGCATGTATTTCAATGAATTTTATGATCATGCTATGTTGTCTTGTGATTTAGAAGACCTTGGGTGTGATTTTTATCCTTCGCTAAGTAATTTTTCTTATAATTTAAACTTCTAATCATGACTAAAAATGATACGCAGTTCCATCCATAGAAACTGCTGAACTGCCAATGCCTGAAGAGGGTGTGTACATTGATGTCTACCCTACCATTTGAGAAACATTATCTCAAGTAGAGCTAAACCCAGTAAACCCTCCTGAGACCCATCTTGAAGGTCCTTTTGAGACTTGGAATGATGGGGAGGAGTCTTCTCAGGTTGCTGACCCACCATCGTGTAAGGGATAACAATATTTGTGATTTTACATAATTTTCAAGACAATCGATTCTTTTTTTATCCTTTGAAGATAACCAAAGCTTTCAATTAATTATGCAGGGCTGTCAACTGTAGTGGCTAAGTCTGGAGGTGAAGCCTTAGCCCCTTCCCAAATGGGAATTGAAAGAGAATAAGCACAAGTCAGGGGGGAAAGAACAAAATATGGCACTTCCTTAAGTGCATTAATCCCAGATTACCTACACCCTTGTGATGATGATGTTGAATCAGACCCAGAGATGCTTAAAGTGTTCAGATTTTCACGATGCAAGGCATGGAACAACATATGGAAAATCATATCTGAGGTGTATTTAGAAGATTTATCATCGAAAATTCCTCGGTTGTCCTCCCAATTTACCATACTAGGACTTGGAGGTTTTGGATATGAAAATATCCATACCATAGTGAAATAGATCATCTTCAGGAGGGAGTAAGAGCAAAAGTGCCGTGAAGATATGACCAGGGTGAAATTGTCCGTTAACATCGGCAAATTTGAGGTTGCGGTATCCCAAGTTGAGGCTGATTATACTGCCAAGATGAAGGAGCTGAAGCATGAAATCAAAGAAAAAGTCGTCCCGCAGGTGCAGCTCCAGCAAAAGTTATATACTGTTACTGGGGAACTTGATCAGCTCAATAATTCATTGGAGGGAGCTCAAATGAATGGTATGAAATCCATTGCAGATACCAAGAGGGCACTCTATCAAGCTGAGAAGAGTGAAGTTGATCAAGTTCATGAGTTTCAAGTAGTTGCTGATGAAGCTCGGGATGTTGTACATCAAACGAAGACTTATGTTGATAATCTTTTTTAATCTCCTTTGAATAGAGAAGAGACTCCAATCTGTGGATGTCTTTATAACTCTTGTGCATCAATGAAAAACACTTTCACCTTCACTCATTTGTACCTGCACTCTCTTTTTCTACATGCTTTAGATTTTACCTAAGCCAATGGGCCTAGTAAGCATAGTTTGATTTTTACTAGGATTGATGTAAATAACCCTACAAACATGAACCTTTTAATTTCTCAATATTACCTAAATCAAACAAAATGAATGTTTAGTGAGCTAGGAACTTGACTTTTATTCAGAGATCCCTTGTCTTTTGTGGTCAGTTTAAAGTCATGCACGTCGGACATAAAAAAGGATAATGGTTAAGATCGAAATAGATTTGACCGAAATGGGTTAGAATTGACTCAATTCCATGAAAATTCATCTGAAATCATATTACCATACTCAAGTATGAGGGAAAATATGTATGCTATGACTTAAGAATATTTGAATCTAAGGAATGATATGAAAAAGAGCTAAAAGGCATTAGAAGAAGTAGTTTCCAAGAATGAAGTTACCATTATTTAACAAACCAGTTAGGGGGTTGAATTATGAAGGGCCACCTAAGGGCATTGGCTACATAGTTAAAAAAATAGTATCTTTTGGCTAACAAGTCTCTTATGTAGACTGTTTATGCAATGCCGCCTATGGGCACGTGCTGCATAGTCAGGCAAAAAAACTCTCAGAAATTTACTTTCCTAATTCTAAAATCCAGTGAAAGTTTATGGAGATTCAAATATTACAAATTATCGAGTTTTCTGTATGGAAATAGGTACTTGAATATGGAGAAGATATTTCCAAAAAAGATTATTGACGAACAGGATGAATATAACTCCTACGAAGGTCTGACCCAAACACAGGGAAGGATAATATAAACCATAGACTTGAATACATTCAGATCATGAAAAAGGATATGGGACAAATATGATAAGGATGGCTATTTTTTGCTGATCCCTACATACTGTCGTTTAAGACAAATAAGGACAAAAGAGGCATTATTCCCAAGAATGAAGTTACCAATATCAGAAAAACTCGTTAGGGGGTTGAATTATGTATGGCCAGCTAAGGGCATTGGCTGCATAGTCAAATAATAGTATCTTTTGGCTAACAAGTATGTTATGTAGACTGTTTATGCAGGGCCGCCTATGGGCACATGCTGCATAGTTAGGAAAAAGAACTCTCAGAAGTTTGACATTTTTGTAACTAGAAGTCGTGAAAAGGGTTTTGAGGATCTGAAAATATTTATTTTTAGGATTATGACACATAAAGATGGGTATTTTTCAATGTATACAGAGATACATAGATCAATGCTAACCATAATCATGTTGTGGTTGGGTCCTGAATTGAAATGTTGGATTTCACTACGTATCCCATAAGGATGAGAATCATGCCATACGTAGTTCTTAAACTATAGTTTAACGTCACGTGGGAAAAAAGGATTAGAGATCTTAGTTTAGGGTCATAGAGGTTGGACCATTGTAAGAAATACACAGTGTGTGTTTTCATGGGGACTTTTCAGCCACGGGACTGGAAGTGGAATTTGGGGTTAGGCCCAACGACTTGGGGCTGGATTCGAGGGACACTCGAACGTTCTTATGTATCCCATAAGGATGGGAATCAAGCCCACGTAGTTATAGAAATACCCTATGTATAAATTTGGTTCGTACATGTGAAGGGTGAAAGGGGACTTTATTGCAATGAAGGTTTAACCCAAGATAAAAGGTTTGGTCATTACCATGTATGCATGTAGCCTTTGAAATGAAACATGATTAAAAAATCAATGAAAATAATTATTCCCTCTCAGGTGAGGTTATCAATGAAATTTGTAGTTTATTGTCATACTGGACAAAAGTGTTGTATAGTTTAACGTCGTATAACAAGGAAGAAAGTGAACCAATGTAAAGATATTGATTCTAAGGGTGGTTTCATGAATCAACATCGTATGAGATGGAGATGAACCAATGTGAAGAGATTGGTTTTGGGCTTGAACCTTGGGAGGTTGCCTACATACCCAGCCTAGAAGGAAAGGATCAAAGTCCGTGTAGTTCAATTAAATATTGAATTAATGATCAAGTTATTCTTAGGGACAATGACCTACAAAATGATGTTGGGACTTACACATGGTTAGAGGCCCAGAGAGAGTGTTATGATTGAGGTTTGATCTAAGCTCACGTGAGACATACTCGGTGTGAGAAACAAGAGGTAACAACAACATTAACGATGCATTGTTTAATGTCACGTAGGACATATAAAGGGACTATGCAGTTTAAAGTCTTGCAGTTAAGACTATTGGTGCTGCACAGTTTATTGTCATGTAGCAGGGACAAAATACAGTTTAATGTCATATAGGACATTTCACGGACTTTCTGTACAGTTTAGCGTCATGTAGTTAGGAGGATGGGGACAATAGAGTTTAACGTAATGTTGGATGAAAGGGGGACTATGCAGCTTAATGTCATGCAGGGAGGACGAAAGAGTACACCATTTTAACGTCATGTTGGACGCATTAGGGACTTTTTCACAGTTTAACGTCATGTTGGATGAAAAAGGGATGATACAGTTTAGCGTCATGTTGGATGAAAGTGCTAATAGTTTAAGGTCATATGCATGGACCGTGGATGGTGTAGTTTAAGGTCATATAGGACCGTTGATGATTATGTAGTTTAACATCTTTCCAAACGTAAGGGAATTTTATACAGTTTAGCGTCATGTAGTTAGGACGTCACAGTTTAACGTCTTGCTAGACGTAAGGGACTTGCAAATAGTTTTAGGGTTATATGAATGGACCGTTAATGATGCAGTTTAAGGTCATACGGGACCTAGTTGTAGTTTAAGGTCATACTGGACCATTTAGGGAACTTTTTCATAGATTAACGTCATGTGGGACGAAAGTAAAAATAGTTTAAGGTCATATGTATGGACCGTTCCTGTATAGTTTAACGTCATATATCAAGGAAAAAAGGAACTTTGCAGTTTATAAAAAATACTTCTTCAAAAATCTTGCATTGGTTGGAGTAGTGATGAGTTCTCCATCCATTGAGATTAATGAATAAGCTCTATTAGTATAAGTCTCCAGCCTTAAACCTTACTTAATATTGAATTAAATGAGTAATTCACATTGAGGATCTTTTCAGGTTTGGAGTTTTAGATAATTAGGACATAACTATTACATCTCAAAAGATTACAAAGTAGTCTCTTCTACTAAATTTCCATAAAATAAAAACTCTTAAAAAGAAACATGTCTAGTTTCATGTTTTCGGTAGCATGACTTTCCCTTGATCCCATCCTTGACCCTATTCCACGCTAAGTCCTGTGAAAAACATTTCAAAAACTTTGGATGAGCATAAAAACTCAGTAAGGGATACACAAAGAATAAAAATTGTTAGTTTATCAAAACAAAAAGTAAAACATGTATACTTTATCAAAGTAATACTTTTCACCTTTATGAAGTAGTAAAAACTCTTCACTGAATAAAATATCATTACATACCTTTTTTTAACCAAAGGATTACCATAAAACCCATATAAAGAACACATAACATATATAATGGTAACTTGCGACATAAACATACTTAAGTGGAATAACCATACGGTCTACTCCCACACATATCACTTAATGGAATAGCCATACGGCCAATTTTTATACTTACTTAATGGAATAGCCATACGGCTGACTTCCATACCCAATGCATTGGAGGTTATAACGTAACCACTCGTCCTGGTATTCACGGCACCACCTGTCATAATGTCCAAGTACCATTATAAAATCATAACAAATAAAACCAACAAAAAGGAATGATAAAATTTCCACATTTCAATCACAATATATCATTTAAATATATTGACATAATATAATACTTTATCAAAACCATTTTCAATATCGAAATACAAAAAAAAGTATATGGTATTTATTTTATTTTAAAAACATTTTGGCTTGTTGAGGAATCCAAAGTAAAATAATACTCGCGGCGGTGGAAAAGGTCATTGTCGCCGCGTACGTTAAAAGAAACATTCTTTTTTGTCGTTTCGTAAAACGCTTCGTAGAAAAAGATTCCTTTTGTATGAAAGTAAATGTTAAAGGGGTTTATACACCATATAAAAGAAAGTTGTGTATAAAACTAAATATGCCTCAATGAAAGGAGATTGAGACGAAGTCCCTTACAAAGACGGTATCCTTGGTTTAAGGATAAATCAATTACATAATTATGGGTGACAAATGAATACACCCAATATAAGTGGATATTAAGTGTAAAACAATCAGAGGTTATTCACACATATTCATAGAACAACATATTCAAGGAGTACAAGTTTATCCCAAAGAATCAAATTTGGGCTAAGAAGTTCCCTTGCAAAAATTTGACAGCCTAACGACGTCACTTCAAAAAAATCAGAAAATGAGTTGATGAGAGATAAAAAGGGGATCTCATAACTTCGACGTAAAATTTACATTAATCAGTATATATAAGAACATATCCCAACATAATAGTATGTGAATTAAAAGACATAACAAACGAAGTCTTTTAAAAAGAGGAGGGTGAAAGGTTCCCTTACCGACTTGGGTAACTTTCGAAAAGTACACCCCATTGAAGAAGTGTCATACAATGAATATGTAAATACCCATAAATGGAATTACATTACAAAAGGATTTTAATAGTGGGCAGTACATAAACCACTCAAGGGAAATTGTGGCAAATGTAGCATAAATCTCACGGGAATAAAAGTGGGATGAAAAATCTCTTACGAAAACTCGGCAGCCTAACGGCGCCACTTAAAACATCCAAAATGGATTGATGAGAGGAAATAGGGTCTCTCATCACATCAACATAAAGTTTACAGAAAGAGGAATATAAAATAACATCCCAATAACAAGAAAGGTGAGCTTTAGAAGGAATGACATAAAAGAGTGTACTTAAAAAAAGGGGAGTAAGATCCCTTATCTCGGGTCCGACTTGACTCGATCGTTCTTTAACGTCCTGAATAATAAACTTGAGTTAATTTATACTTGATTAAGAACCTTTTTAAAGTTCATTATTCCTTTTATATCACTTATTTCCATGTTATAAACATTATGTAACCATTTAAGTTAATAATGTTTGTTTTGTCGATATTTGGTTCTTAAGTCGAAAATGGACTTCTTACAACTACATGTTGTTCGTGTGGTGAAAGGTTATTTATATATAGAATGACATTAATGATTTGGATATCATATATATCATATATATCCTGTATATACATGTATTTATAATATTACATAATCATTTAGAGGTAAGAAATGAAATGCACCGTTCATGGAGACGGTAAGCCGTACGTACGCATGAACACTACTTTCATTTCTTTGTCATATTATTGGAATTAAGACTAAATGAGAGGTATGTATATTTTAATTCCAGATTTATATTCATCATTTATATGTATCATTCATTATATATATCCATTATATACATGTACTTTTAATAGTACATTACATTTGGGGATAAGAAATGAAATGCACCGTTCATTGAGACGGTAAGCCGTACGTACGCATGAACGCTACTTTCATTTCTATCTCATACTTTAATGGAAAGAAATAATAATTATATAGAGGTATATTATAATTCCAGTATAAAATCATATATAATAACATTAAATCCATCCTTTATACGTCCCACGTATGGCATTAACGAATCACATCACTTTGAGGGGGCGGTAGTCCGCACTTCCTAAAATGAAGATATCGCGTATACCCATAATGGAAGCCATAAATATAAGACACAAATGAAAAATACAGAAGCTCAAGTAAAACATAAACATATTATATATCATATATAAATATAGCGACATCTTAATGGCCACCTTTGAAGGTGTTATATGAGTGTTGAACAATCATCGTTTCGTGAGGCAGAAATTCCCCATCCACGGAAACAGTATGTTCCTTAACCATTAGATGTAGGTGTGTGTAAGTGCAGCTCGAATACTTCTTATAACAACTTCCTAGTATATTGGGGATACTGGATTTGATACAAAAGAAAATAATAAAAAGATTTTAGGGGGTTGGAGAAGCAACATAAAACAAAAGGACTCAAAAGAAGACATTACCTTAAAATCGGGTAACTCCCTTTGGTTTGAGCTAAAAGGCTTCCTTGGGAAGCCATAATCCAGAATTGAAGCTTCAAGGAGTAATAGAGGGATTTGGAGAGCCAAAATGGGTAGGTTTTTGCCGATCCAAAGGCTTTGGGAGTGTGGGTAAGGAGGTTGAGGTGGGCGCCTTTTATAAGAGGAGAGGAGGGGCACTCTTGGAAAGTGTAGAAAAGTCACTTTATTTAAAAATGGTATTCGGATTTAAGAGGTCCCACATTGATGTATTTCGAGGATAAGGTGATAAGGGTTCTAAATCCACTCATTCAATAGGTTTTGGACATGTTTAGATATTAGATATTACATTATCTTTCCATTTTATTTAAATCGTTAAATAATGAGGTCATCACTACATCATCATGATGTCATTAAAAATTTAATTTATTTAACGTCTAAAAATTATAAAAAAATACCATGATTTAGGAACTCTTTTTATCTTTCCAATGAATATTTATAGTCAGAAATAGGACTTGTATAACCCCATGTAAAAAGTGTTTTAGTAAAACATCTCATGTTTGTGTCATTTTTACTTTAACATTAAATAAAAAGTTATTTATGTCATTTCCCAACCAAAGTGGCTCCATGGGGTCCCCAAGTTGACCCATGGCTTTTCTTGGTCGACCATGACACATCCAATAAGGTTATGACATGTGTCAAGGTATTTTCATTTTATTATAATATCATTTTTTCCTTAAATTGCACTAATTACCTCTAATCGCGATTAAAAACTTAATAAGTTACTATTCACCAAAAAATTATTTTTATCTCATTGAACCACATTTTACTTATTAATAACAAACATTTATGTAATATTTTTGAAATTCAAAACCCAGAAGTGGTAAAATTTCATTTAAACGAAAAATCAGTTTTTATAAGTACCACTTAGTGGTTTCACTATTCATCAAAAATTGATGTTTTTCAGAAAAATCCCAAAAATTCACCCTAAGCTATATTTGATATTCTGAATTCAAAAATGAAGTCTATTTTAAAAATTTCAAAACATATAAGTCACATTAATTAATTTAATAATTAATTCCTACTGTCAGAGCAAATAGCATGTTTTTATGAAACAAAAGTTTCAAAAGATTGACACTAGTTTAAGTCTGATTTCAAAGTGAAATTAATTCCAACGACCACTATTGGATTTAATGGTAAAAATATTTTGTAATTTCACTTTAAAACCAATTCAAATGATAATCTAATAATATAAATAAATTAGATTAAAAAGAGGTTTTGAATTAAAATACAACATTTTACACTATTCATTAAAAAATGAACTTTATCGAAAAAATACCATAAATTTACACAATGTAAAATTTGATGTCCCAATTCTAAAGAAGAGTTTTATTTGGTCCAAAAGAATATATAATAGTGATCAAAACTATATTTAATGACAGTTCGCCATCAAAAGGCGATAAGTGAACCTTTAGTGAAAATTAGGGTATAAAAGCCTAAAACTGAATTCTTTCTGTATTTTAAGCCTTTATCTTTTATTGGATAAATGTAAAAACATTTAAAAAACATATATAATCATATTTTAGTTATTTATATCCATTCTCTCCAATACATCGGCTACATGTTAACTACCATTTAAAATAATATTATTTTATTATTAGAGTGCAACGTAAGATTCCCAAGAAACTCGTTGTTGCGTATTGGGTACGCCATCGATCATTGCATCCCATTTATAGTAATATTAATATTTGATTGACAAAGATGGATAAATATAAAGATGTTATATTCATTATTTAACCGGGGTGTTACATCCTTCCCCCTTTTTGGGAATTGCGTCCTCGCAATTTTAAAATTGAGCTCGGAAACATCCTTGAAAGTCCCACATCGGAACAAGAGTCGGTAAAAAAATCACTTTAAAATAAAGAAAGATAAGTACAAAGGTCACCCGAGTTAACCCATACTAGGATTCCAATTATGAAAACATGGACATGGAAAAGCAAAGGTTCATGTTCTGATGGAGTGTGATAGAAAACATGTTTAGGAGAAAGTTAACAATGAGAAAATCACAAACTTGTGATGGGTTAAACGGTATTCGATTCCCCAATAGGAAAAGTTAATAGACATCATTTTTGTTTTAAATTAATTTTTATTGAGGAATTTATTCATAAGGAAAAATTATCACTTATCATGTTGACTATACACATTTATTAGATTCCTTACACAAACTCATATTTTCTCCAAAAGGTGAGTATTTAGGAAGACTCGTTCACATTAAGAGTACTATAATCAACTTTTAGAGAATCACCTAATCCACAAAAGAGAACTATATACTTCCCATGTCTTTAGACTTTAACCAAAACCAAAACCAAAAAGGCTTGTACAAGATCAGATAATCCAGAAAAGGATAACCCTTTATAAAAAGAAAATCTATGCTTAATCTCCAAAATTTGTCCAATAAACCCAAAAGTTCAACGAGGACCATTAGATAAACAATTTGTCCATAAAATTCTTCAAAGTAAACCAAACTAAGGTTGAAACCCAAATATTTTAAGGATTTAGTCACATAGTCATCCAAGTTAAATCGTAACATTTATCTCCAAACAACATTAGTTGCTCCTAAAGTCTCGCATTGAAAAGTAATTATCCTAATCACATATCCTCCATGATAGGTTAATCATTTTCATAAATAACCCAAAATCAACTTACTCTTAATTCATAAAATCATATAACTAAAAATAATAAGTCAAACTAACCAGGGACTTCACGTAGTCCAGTGGTAGGCGATAAATACCAGTCGCACTTTGGTTGTGGGTTCGATTCCCGCAGCTTTGTCCGACGTGATGGGTTGTCACACGGTCTGCGTGTTGTCCTTTTTCCAAAACTATATAATTCTTAAAACATTCCCCAAAAAGAGATAAAATCTTCAAAAATAAACATAACATATTTTAACCTCAAGTTTACCTCATGCCTTTCATTTTCCATCATATCATATAATAAACCATAATTACCTCAAAAGTAAGGATCATATAAACTCTAATGGTTACCTTTATAATTATTACCTGAACTTCAACATTGATTGTTCATCTCATACATGATTCATCACAGAACATACCAAGGTTCAAGTGGTTGATCATGACTCCTTGATAGTTGGTTTAGAACAACCATGATATTCCTCATTGAATCCCCCATTTTATCTAGTATCTTAATCAGAGAACCACCACAGTTTCCTTCAATGCTGTTGTCTCTCTGGTGCCTGCTAGATCCATCCATTTACTAAAACCATAAAGGTAAGTGTGAGTATATCAAAAAAACCATCATGTACTAATGAGGAAGATAAACACTAAGATATACTTACTCATTCACTTTATCTAAAACTAGGACTCTTTCTGAAATCCTAACCATTATGGTAATGTCACTTATGCTTAAAATATACCCTAACCTCTAAAGTTATCTAAACCGACCTTTGATACCAACTATAAGGCCCCAGCCTTAAACCGTACTTAATATTGAGTTAAATTATTAATTCACATTGAGGATCTTTTCAGGTTTAGAGTTTTAGAGAATTAGGACATAACTATTACATCTCAAAAGATTACAAAGTTGTCTCTTCTACTAAATTTCCATAAAATAAAAACTCTTAAAAAGAAACATGTATAGTATCATGTTTTAGGTAGCATGACTTTCCCTTGATCCCATCCTTTACCCTATTCCATGCTAAGTCCTGTGAAAAACATTTCAAAAACATGGGATGAGCATAAAAACTCAGTAAGGGATACACAACGAATAAAAACTGTTAGTTTATCAAAACAAAAAGTAAACCATGTATACATTATCAAAGTAATACCTTTCACCTTTATGAAGTAGTAAAAACTCTTCACTGAATAAAATATCATTACTTACCTTTTTGTAACCAAATTAATACCATAAAACCCATATAAAGAACACATAACATATATAAAGGTAACTTGGGACATAAACATACTTAAGTGGAATAACCATACGGTCGACTCCCACACATATCACTTAATGGAATAGCCATATGGCCAATTTCTATACATACATAATGGAATAGCCATACGGACGACTTCCATACCCAATGCATTGGAGGTTATAACATAACCACTCGTCCTGGTATTCACGGCACCACCCGTCATAATGTCCAAGTACCATTATAAAATCATAACACATAAAACCAACATAAAGGAATGATAACATTTCCACATTTCAATCACAATATATCATTTAAATATATTGAAATAATATAATCCTTTATCAAAAACATTTTCAATACCGAAATAAAAAAAAGAATATGGTATTTATTTTATTTTAAAAACATTTTGGCTTGTTGAGGAAGCCAAAGTCAAATAATACTCGCGGCGGCGGAAAAGGTTATTGTCGCCGCGTACGTTAAAAGAAACATTCATTTTTGTCATTTTGTAAATCGCTTCATAGAAAAATATTCCTTTTCTATAAATTTAAAAGTCAAAGGGGTTTATACACCATATAAAAGAAAGTTGTGTATAAAACGAAATATGCCTCAATGAAAGGAGATTGAGATGAAGTCCCTTACAAAGACGGTATCCTTGGTTTAAGGATAAATCAAGTACATAATTATGTGTGAAAAACGAATACACCAAATATAAGTGGATATTAAGTGTAAAACAATCAGAAGATATTCACACATATTCATAGAACAACATATTCAAGGAGTACAAGTTTATCCCAAAGAATCAAATTTGTGCTAAGAAGTTCCCTTGCAAAAATTTGACAGCCTAACGGAGTCACTTCAAAAAATCAGTAAATGAGTTGATGAGAGATAAAAAGGGGATATAATCACTTGGACATAAAATTTACATTAATCAGGATATAGAAGAACATATCCCAACATAATAGTATGTGAATTAAAAGACATAACAAACGAAGTCTTTTAAAAAGAGGAGGGTGAAAGGTTCCCTTACCGACTTGGGTAACTTTCGAAAAGTACACCCCATTGAAGAAGTGTCATAAAATGAATATGTAAATACCCATAAATAGAATTATATTAAAAAATGAGTGTAATAGTGGTCAGTACATAAACCACTCAAAGGAAATTGTGGAAAATGTAGCATAAATCTCACGGGAATAAAAGTGGGATGAAAATTTCTTATGAAAACTCGGCAGCCTAACGACGCCACTTAAAACTTCCAAAATGGATTGATGAGAAGAAATAGGGTCTCTCATCACATAAACATAAAGTTTCCAGAAAAAGGAATATAAAATAACATCCCAATAACAAGAAAGATGAGCTTTAGAAGGAATGACATAAAAGAGTGTACTTTAAAAAAAGGGGAGTAAGATCCCTTACCTCGGGTCCGACTTGACTCGATCGTTCTTTAACGACCTGAATAGTAAACTTGAGTTAATTTCTACTTGATTAAGATCCTTTTTAAAGTTCATTATTCCTTTTATATCACTTATTTCCATGTTATAAACATTATGTAACCATTTAAGTTAATAATGTTTGTTTTGTCGATATTTGGTTCTTAAGTCGAAAATGGACTTCTTACAACTACATGTTGTTCGTGTGGTCAAAGGTTATTTATATCCAGAATAAAATTCATGATTTGGATAGCATATATATCATATATATCCAGAATATAAATGTATTTATAATATTACATAATCATTTAGAGGTAAGAAATGAAATGCACCGTTCATGGAGACGGTAAGCCATACGTACGCATGAACGCTACATTCATTTCTTTGTCATATTAATGGAATTAAAAATAAATGAGAGGTATGTATATTTTAATTCCAGAATTATATTCATCATTTAGATGTATCATTCATTATATATATCCATTATATACATGTAATTTTAATAGTACATTACATTTGGGGATAAGAAATGAAATGCACCGTTCATGGAGACGGTAAGCCGTATGTACGCATGAACGCTACTTTCATTTCTATCTCATACTTCAATGGAAAGAAATAATAATGATATATAGGTATATTATAATTCCAGTATAACATCATATATAATAACATTAAATCCATCCTTTATACGTCCCACATATGGCATTAACGAATCACATCACTTTGAGGGGGCGGTAGTCTGCACTTCCTTAAATGAAGATATCGCGTATACCCATAATGGAAGCCATAAAGGTAAGCCAAAAATGAAAAATACAGAAGCTTAAGTAAAAAATAAACATATTATATATCATATTTAAATATAGTGACATCTTAATGGCCACCTTTGAAGGTGTTATATGAGTGTTGAACAATCATCGTTTCGTGAGGCAGAAATTCGCCATCCACAGAAACAATATGTTCTTTAACCATTAGATGTAGGTGTGTGTAAGAGAATCTCGAATCATTCTTATAACAACATCCTAGTATATTTAGGATACTGTATTGGTCAAAAAAGAAAAGAATAAAAAGAGTTTAGGGGGTTGGAGAAGCAAAATAAAACAAAAGGACTCAAAAGAAGACATTACCTTAAAATCGGGTAACTACCTTTGGTTTGATCTCAATGGCTTCCTTGGGAAGACTTCTGCCAAAATTTAGGCTTCAAGGAGTAATATAGGGATGTGGAGAGCCAAAATGGGTAGGGGTTGGCCGAGCCAAAGGCTTTGGGAGTGTGGGTAAGGAGGTTGAGGTGGGGGCCTTTTATAAGAGGAGAGGAGGGGCACTCTTGGAAAGTGAAGAAAAGTCACTTTATTTAAAAATGGTATTCGGATTTAAGAGGTCCCACATTGATTTATTTCTAGGATAAGGTGATAAGGGTTTGAAATACACTCATCCAATAGGTTTTGTACATGTGTAGATATTAGATATTACATTATCTTTCCATTTTATTTAAATCGTTAAATAATGAGGTCATCGCTGCATCATCATGATGTCATTAATAATTTAATTTATTTAACTTCTAAAAATTATAAAAGAAATACCATGATTTAGGAATGCTTTTTATCTTTCGAATGAATATTTATAGTCAAAATTCGGACTTGTATAACCCCATGTAAAAATTGTTTTAGTAAAACATCTCATGTGTGTGTCATTTTTAATTTAACATTAAATAAAAAGTTATTTCTGTCATTTCCCAACCAAAGTGGCTCCATGGGGTCCCCCAGTTGACCCATGGCTTGTATTCGTCGGCCATGACACATCCAATAAGTTTAGGACATGTGTCAAGGTATTTTCATTTTATTATAATATCATTTTGGCCTTAAATGGCACTAATTACCTCTAATCGTGATTAAAAACATAATAAGTTACTATTCACCAAAAAATTATTTTTATCTCATTGAACCACATTTTACTTCTTAATAACAACCATTTATGTCGGATTTTGGAAATTCAAAACACAGAAGTGGTAAAATTTCATTTAAACGAAAAATCAGTTTTTATAAGTACGACTTAGTGGTTTCACTATTCATCAAAAATTGATGTTTTTCAGAAAAATCCCAAAAATTCACCCTAAGCTATATTTGATATTCCGAATTAAAAAATTAAGTCTATTTTACAAAATTAAAAACATATAAGTCACATTAATTAATTTAATAATTAATTCCCGATGTCAGAGCAAATAGCGTGTTTTTATGAAACAAAAGTATCAAAAGATTGACACTAGTTTAAGTCCGATTTCAAAGTGAAATTAATTCCAACTACCACTATTGGATTTAATGGTAAAAATATTTTCTAATTTCACTTTAAAACCAATTCAAATGATAATCTAATCATATAAATAAATTAGATTAAAAAGAGGTTTTGAATTAAAATACAACATTTTACACTATTCATTAAAAAAATGAACTTTATCGAAAAAATACCAAAAATTTACACAATGTAAAATTTGATGTCCCAATTCTAAAGAAGAGTTTTATTTGATCCAAAAGAATTTATAAGAGTGATCAAAACTATATTTAATGACAGTTCTCCAGCAAAAGGCGATAAGTGAACCTTTAGTGAAAATTAGGGTATAAAAGCCTAAAATTGAATTCTTTCCATATTTTAAGACTTTATGTTTTATTGGATAAATGTAAAAACATTTAAAAAACATATATAATCATATTTTAGTTATTTCTATCCCTTCCCGCCAATACATCGGCTACATGTTAACTACCATTTAAAATAATATTATTTTATTATTAGAGTGCAACGTAAGATTCCCAAGAAACTCGTTGTTGTGTATTGGGTTCGCCATCGAGCATTGCATCCCCTTTAAAGTAATATTAATATTTGATTGACAAATATGGATAAATATAAAGATGTTATATTCTTTATTTAACCGGGGTGTTACAATTAGAGTAGACCCTATGTATTGAATAAGGTCCTTCCCATTCTGGCTCAAGCTTGGGAGGTTTCTTTCCTGGTGTCATTGGAGTTCTGAGAACTAATACTAATTCTCCCTGAGTGAATGAACGAAGATGAAATTTTTTGTTAAATGCTCGTGCTATTCGATTCTCATTGTCTTCCAAATGGTGCAAAGTGCACAATCTTTGCTCATCTAACCGTTCCAATTCATTCAATCACTTTTGAAATTGGTCATCTGTAGATGATTGATCACAAATGGAAACTCTGAGAGATGGTATTTGAACTTCAATGGGCAAGACGACTTCAGTTCCATATACCAATGAATATGGAGTTGGCCGAGTTGCAGTGCGGGTGGTATTCCGATAAGCCCATAAAGCATGAAAGAGTTTATCAGGACATGACATCTTATCTTTATCCACCATATTTTGTAGCATATTTGAAGGAGTCTTGTTGAAGGATTCTATCTGGCCATTGGCCGCTGCATGATACCGAGATGAATGGTTGGATTTGATGTCGTATTCTTGATACAACTTCTTCACCTCGGATGAACATAAATTGGTGCCATTGTCCGTCAATATGGTATGAGGTGCACCAAATATGGTAATGATGTTAGACTTGATGAAACTAAAAATGCATTTAGAACTGTCTTCCTTGAGAGGTATTGCCTCTTCCCATTTGGAAAAGAAGTCAGTAGTAGTAAGAATGTACTTAAACTGCTTGGCCGTAGCCAAAGGGTAAGGTCCCACCACATCCATTCCCCATGTGGCAAATGGACATGAGTATTTAGCTGTATGAAGCAACAATGGAGTTTGATGAATGAAGTTGGCATGTACTTGGCATGAATGACACTTCTTTGTGAAATCGACACAATCTCGTATCATTGAAGGCCAAAAGTATCCAAGCCTTCTAATCTGATCAGACAGTCTATGTCCAGACTGGTGGGCACCACAGACTCCTGTATGCACTTCATTCATGACAGCCATTGCCTCTTCACCATCAATGCATCTGAAAAGAAATCCATCAAAACCACGTTTGTAGAGAATTTTCTCTAGGTGATCTGGGATATCATAAAGAGTAAAAAACCACATGTCGTCGGAGTTGTTCTTTCTCAGCTCTATCAGGTGGAAGTGTTCCATTTTGATGGTATTCCCTGATAGGTGAAATCCATCTTGTAGTATGACCATACGGTTCAGGAATTGGAAAATTTTCATTAATTTCCTCTGTTCTGATTCGAACATAAGTTGAAATTGCACGACGGTGGGCAATACTGATGGTTGACTCGTCCCAATTTTGATATTCCAGAGCTATGGCTATATTAGCCAATGAATCAGCTTGAGAATTTTGTGATCTTAGGGCATAAGAAAATGTTGGTTCTAAAGGGAATTCTTCCATTAACTCTCTGACGTAATCATACAAAGGGATTAGTTCTTCTTTTCTGATGGCATAATCCACATTGACTTGTTTGATTACCAGGTCTGCATCATCTTTCACCTTTAAGCGATTCACTTATGCTTGAAGTGCTAATTCCAAACCTATGATGAGAGCTTGGTATTCTGCTACATTATTGGTACCACCTTCCCATAATAAGAAGGAATAAAGTAACACTACCTTTTCTGGAGAAATGAGAACAATTCCTAAGCCAACTTTGTTGAATTTAGGATTTTCCATTTTTGTCCCTATTGGAATTTTGGAAGCACCATCAAAATACATTTCCCATGCCTGAGGACTTACTTGAATAGAGAAGAATTACTCATTAGGGAGTTCAATATCTGAAGATGTGTCTTCCACTGAAGGGTGTTCAGCTAGGAAATCAGCCAGAGCTTGGACCTTTATCACCTTTTGAGACACATACTAAATGTCGAATTGCTGCAAAATAACTGCCCACCTTACCAGACATCCTAAAAGCATTGTACGACTTAGGATAAATTTTAGTGGGTTATTGCGAGATACCAATTGGACCTCGTGATGTTGCAGGATGTGTCTCAACTTCTGAACTTCAAAGAATAATGCCAGGCAGCACTTCTCAATACATGAATACCGGGTTTCTGTTCAAGCATGGTTCGACTGAGATAGTAGAGACTATTTTCATTCCCAAAATCATTCTTTTGAGCAATAGAGGCACCCAATGATCACTCTAGAGATGTCACATAGAGGATAAGTGGTCTTCCTTAAACAGGTGGCATGAGTACCGGTGGACTCAAGAGGTATTTCTTGTGAATATCGAATGCTTCTTGACATTCTTCAGTCCACTGGTAAGTGACTCCATTCTTCATCAATTTGGTTAAGGGTAAACTGTTGCCTGCTAAATTGGCGATGAAACGCCGAATATATGATAAGTGTCTTTGAAGTCCTCTTAATTATTTCAAATTTTTAGGAGGTGACATACCAAGGATTGACTTGGTCTTCTCAGGATCGACGTCAATACCACGATTGCGTACAACAAGGCAAAGAAATTTTCCTGAGGTTACACCAAAAGCACATTTTAAGGGGTTCATCCTCAAATTATACTATCGAAGCTTGCAGAATATGACTTCCAAATCAACCAAGTGATTATAACGTTGTTTGGATTTAACTACCAAATTTTCTAAATAGAATTCAACAAACTTCCCTAATAAGGGTTTGAAGATATGATGCATGGCATGCTGATAAGTTACACCTGCATTCTTTAAGCCGAAGGGCATTACCCGGTATCAAAACACACCCTGAGGGGCTCTAAATGCTGTAGATTCCTCTTCTTCTGGGGCCATTCGGATCTGATTATATCCGAAATATCCATCCAAGAAGGAATGTTCTTCAAATCCAGTTGTTGCATCAATTAGAAGTTATGTAATCAGAACTGGGAAATCATCCTTAGGACAATGCCAATTAAGATATCTGAAATCGATGAAAACACTAATTTGTCCATTCTTTTTCTTTACAGGGACAATATTAGCCAACCATTTGGGATATTGAACTTCTCGGATGAAGTTATCTTTGATAAGCTTATCCACTTTAGCTTCAATTTTGGAAGCATAAGCTGGGTGTGTTCTTCTCGTGGCTTGCTTAAATCTTCGATGTTCTTCAGGTAAACCCAAATGATGAGTAGCAACATCAGGATCAAGCCCGGGAATTTCTGTATAGTTCCAGGAAAATATATCTCTATTTTTGTTTAGAAAAAAATATACATCTCTTGCTCTTCAAGAGTCATGTTCGCACGACTTAAAGTGGGGTGTGGATCTTCTTTTGTACCTAGATTTATTTCTCTGAGTTCATCCACATTGGTAGAGATACCCTCTTCAAATGCTGGAGGAGCATCTCTGAGATCTTCCTCTTCCTCTTCATCATGTGTTATTTCTTCCGTTTCTACTTGCATAGTAGATGAAAAAGTAGAATTCTCATGATCCGAAGAGATGTCAAAATTTTCATATCTTGAAGAAGAAGCTTCCATTTCTGACCTGATTGATAATGAAGGGTATTCTTTGGGTAATAAAGAGGAGATGATGGATTGAGAATCGACATCATTTTTCACCTCCGATGTTGCTATAACTTCTTCTGGCCTAATTGGCGAAGCATAGACTTATTGGATTTCAGCAGATGAAATGAAGACATCGCCATTTGTGCTTTCATCACTGCTTGGTAGATTACCAATTTCTCCCATGTTGTCTGGCTCGATTTCCGTAATTTACATTATGGATCTTTCCATAAGAGTATTTTGATTTGGGTCCATCTTGTCAATTTTACTGATAGAAAACACATAATCTGTACTCACATGTGTAAATGGATTTACTATAATTTTTTCCAAACCATATGGAGAATTAACTTTGGTAATCTCCTTTTTTATGGATTTCTCTCGTTGCTTCATGTGACATAATTCCGCCTCAATGAATTGAGACTCACATGTCTTGAACAGGGCCTTATCACCATAAAATGTCCCAACATGACCATAGAAACAATATTTGATACATTGATTGTATGATGAAGGGATAGACGCATGTTGATGTAGGCAGGGTCTTCCAAGCAAGATGTTGAAGGATGAGTCTTGATCAACAACCATGAAATCTGAATTGGATACAAGATCTCCAAACTGAGTTCTGAGTGTAACTTCACCCTGTGGTTCTTGTTCATTTTTATCATATCCCTATAGCATCATGGTGGAAGGAGATAAATCAGATTCCGTGAGGCCCAAGTGATGAAGTGTACGAATGGGCATGAGGTTGACTCATGAACCATTGTCAATGAAAGCTCTGTGAACATCCACGCCATTGACCTTTCCAGACAAGTATAGTGGTCTAATAAGTCCATGCACAACATCATCTTCATCTTCATAAGTAAAATATATTATTGCATGGAATTCTGCAAGATTATTCTCTATGTGATAGACTTCAGCTGCAGCAATTTCAGTTTCAAACTCTTGAGGACTTGACAAAGCCTCGATGAGTGATTCCAGAAGATCTTTTGACAGATTCAGAGCATCCAGAATTGATAACTTGGCTAGTACATGGGCCAAGTGTTTCAATATATCATACTTTTGATCCAGAGGTCCAGGTTTCCCAATAGGAATATGTGGTTTAGCAGGTACCTTGGAAGCAGATTCTTTGGAAGTTGATGCATCTTGTATTGGGATTGGAGTTGGAAATATTCCTAGTTTTGGAGGATTAGACTGATTAGATCCATTTACTTGCTGAGAGGAAGAAGATGGAACCTTCAACCAGTCTTCCAAAATAACTATACCAGGACTGAATTTGCTATTGGTAGAAGAACTTTCTTGTTCTTGCTGAGCTCGCTAAAGGGCTCTACCACGAGTTTCTACTGCGTACACAGTTCTAGCCGGGGTGGAATTGGAATAGTGGCTTCTGAAAGATCCACGTCTTCATATGTATCATGATCCCTTGGAAATTCCTCTAATTCCTCTGTTTGATACAGGGAATTTAGGCTCATTGAAATCGAAACTTCGACTGGCATATGGATCTGTTAATTTAATCATATTAATAGAACCAAAGATTAACTCTTCGTCTGATGAAGACTCTGCCTGATTAGCCCATTTAGGTTGTGCCTTTTGGTGGGGCGGTGCCCGTGGCTTTGAAGTAGATGGCATGAAATCCGGAAAAGTCAAAGACAACTTAGGATTTGACACATACTCATCTTCTTCTGATTTTTTTTCTTTCATTGAATCATGTCGTTTCTTTGAGGACTTTCCCTATGATGAAGGGGTTTTTTCCCCAACATTCATGGCAGAAGACACAATTGGTTTCCTTAATTGTGTTTGCAAAATAGCATGAGTTTGATTGATTATCTTTCTGACCATCCAATCATCATACTTCTGCGCATTTTTGCTTTTGACTTCATTCCATTCACCATTCTCCTCTGGAACTGCAGCAGTGACACATGCTACCTGGGATGAGGAGCCTTTTAATGTGACTTTTCCTGAGTCGACCATCTTTTGTAGGAGGTCTTTGAATACAAAACACTCCTAGATGGGATGCCCCAACATTTGATGAAAAGGGAAATAATTAGGACGGTCTTCATCTGCTTTCTTGTTTGGCCTCTTGGGCATTGGCAATTGAACCAACTTGTTTTCCATAGCCAAAATGAAATAACCAGGAACTTGTTCATTTCGGAAGAGTATGTTTTTCTCTTCAGATCCTCAAATTGTTTTCACCTTTGATCTTTTTGATCGTCTGGACGAAAAGGCCATTGTTGTTGGCACTCAGAAGGTGGATCCCTTCGACGAGATGAAGGTTTTGAGGTAGAAATAAGTGCAGGTGCTTGTTTAAGCATAACTATAGCAGTTTCTGCTTTACCAATTCTCCTTCCTGAAGCTGATGGAATTACATGAGATTTAGCCTTAACCTGTATAAGGGAATCATCAATCTGCTGAGCGATTGAAGTAAGGTCTCAAAACCATCCTATGTATTTCACAAGTATTAACAGCGTGCGTAATTCGTCACACAGATTTTCCACATAGATTGGAAACAATTATTCTTGAGGGAGTGCTAAACTCAAGGAATATGTTAACCCCGTCCATCGAGCAATGAAATAAAAGAACCTTTCATTCTCCCTTTGCTTACAGTTTGTAAGATCGAAAAATGTTGTCTTTGGCAAAGTTGAGCTGAACTGAAGGAGGAATTTTTGGCGATGATCCTCCCATCCGGTAATTAACTGGGATTGCAAGCTTGTATACCAAACAAAATCAAGTCCTTTCAAGGTTCGCATGAAGCATATGAGTTTCACAGCTTCTTGCTGCTCCAGAGTTCCCATCATAGGATCGCAACAAGACACGTAATGCGTCAAATGTTGTTCAGGATCGCCTGATCCATTGAAAATAGGAAATACAGGGTTCCCAAAACTAGATGGAGGAGAAATTGAATCTACCCATTTTGGGTAAAAAAAATTTTCTGGTTGAACTTGTGGACACTTCCCTTCCATATTTTCTAACCAAGATGTTAATGACTCAATAGTTGTTATTAACTTTTTAGAACCATCCGGTTGAAATTGGACTTGGGTAGGTGCAATGACTGGAGCTTGGACAGATGTGGCGATTGGTGTTGCAACTGATGGTAGAATTGCCAACTTTTGTTGCACTTGACCCGTAGGATTAGACCTGTGAGGGTGTACTGATAGAGGAGGATATTCTTGATCCATCCCAATAGCTGTAACAAATTTCTTTGGCTGACTAAATCCAACATGCTTAAATAGAAGACTACTCTGTACTAGTTCTATATTCGACCTTCTTAATTCCTTCATTTATTCCTCCTTTTGTGCAAACCTTTTCTCTAGTTAGAGCGATTGACCTTCTCCAGAGGAAGGATATGTAACCTGGTTCTTTCCCTTCCCTTTGTTGGATCCTTTTCGGAGAGGGGCAACTGGGTTACTCGAAGGATTACCTAAGTTCTGAGTAATCCTTTGACTTCGTGTATGCACACATTCTTCATTTGTGTCGGTGTGTACATCTTCTTGAGCAGAAACCTCTTCATCTAAGTCCCCTGAGTGAGCCTCATCTGGTGGATCAGCAACAACGACATTGATGACATTGATTGATGCATAACTCATCGCATCCCTTCTATCAGCATTTTTTTGATATTGTCTTCTTCCATGTCTTTGACGAGACATTGCATTTTTTTTATTCGATCCCTCATGAACTTCTTGATGAACCGTAATTTCGAGTGAATCTCCTGATAATTTGGCTCTTCATTCCTCTTGAGGTTTCTTCCCCAATCGAGAATAGAGCGACTATCTATGAGGATGGTATTGATGATTTAAAAAAGTCACCAGTCTAGTAGACTAAGGATGTTCCTGCTGTTCTCGCTCAAATCCCTGAATCCTTTTTGTTGTTTCCGAGGGTTGGTTTAAAACAGTCCCTAGTCTCGCGAGCTGGGGTGGTTCTTGATATTCTAGGTCTAAGACTTTCTTGAAAGTCCTCTTGATCTTACGAACCTTAGTTCAGAAATTAGCTGGATGCATTAACCTCTATCAACTTTTATTACCTGGTTCAAAAGACCGTTGGATGATTTCCGACACTTCTGTCACTTGGTGACGTGCTTGCTCCAAACGAGAGTCCTGTTCAATATTCTCGTTTTCTTGATGCAAGAGTAATTAGAAAACTTGTTCTCTGTATTCTTGATTTTGAGAGGAACTAGTTGAAGCCTATTCTTCGGCAAGTTTTTGATTACAAACAAAGCCCATTGACTGTGGCCGTCCATGGGCAATAACATTGCATGAGACCATTATCAGCGGGCTTTGCTGACTAGAGAGAACCGTGAAATGAAATACTCCATGAACACCCCATCCTCTGACACGAATACCAGATGGGGCATTGGAAATTAACTGACTCAATATTCATAGTGCGCCAAAGCATGAACGTTGAAGGGCTCTCTGCTTCTTTTCAGCCTTCGGATATCGAGAGACTGATAGAGACGCCAAATCAATCTGACGTTGTAACCCTTCTATTATCTTAAGATGATTTTCATATTCATCATAAGATTATACTTTCTTTTTCAACTGGAAAAGAGTTTCCCATATGTTGAAACGAATATCATGAATTTCACCTTCCGTCAACATTTCTGGAATATAATACTGAGAGTCAGCCAGAGGCCAAAACATGACTAGCACTTCACCTATCGCTAGTGGTTTTCTCATGTTCATCATTTCCTCTTTATCATTTGATGAAGATTATTCTACCTGATTTGACTAGAGTTGGTGTTTCCTTGTTGCTTCATTGGATTCAACATGATTCTTTGAGAAATCATTGATCAAACTAGAATATGCATGACTTAGGGGTGGTTCGGAGAATGACCTACACCATGGGCTATCTTCTGATTGAGAAAGTATATCACCTGCTAGCAATGAAGCTTCAGACATAACTGGTTTCGCATTTGCATGTGCCTCAAGATAAGAGGGTTTTCTCGACACCACATTGTCCACTGGAGCATTTTCCGGGCAATGTGCATCACTACTACGGAGAGGACTTTCGTAGAGAAATTCATCATCATGGGGAGGACCACCATAATGGGTTACAACAAAAGATGAGATCTCTTGCTCCTTGGTCTTCTGACCACACAGAGGGTTCCTGTGGCTCTCATCTGAAGATGAAACTCCAAGATCGACCAAATTGTCATGAAGCAAGCCTTCATGAGGAAGTTTCTGTTGAAGACCTTCGGAATTAATGCTCCCACTATTGGGAAATGAGGGAGTAGAATCTTGAATTTCAATAGATAATTGTCTGAGGGCTTCAAGAACTCCAGCATCGAGCAAGGCCTTATTATAGATTGGCTCTTGATCTCTTCACTGTGTTGGGTGGGTCTTTTTCTTAGACAACTTCTTACTCGCCTTGGAAACCACTTGTTGACGAAAGTGGATGCTCTGAGCAGGTGTATATGCTTGATTAGGAATGATGGCCAGGTTTGGCTGACGATATCTACTCAAATCAGGTGTATGTGCCTGACTTGGTTGTCCATATGATATGGGGGAGTATACCCCACAACCCTCTTGGACTGGAACAGATGTGTGTGTCTGTTCTGGAGTGAATTGTTGATGTGTCACTCCACTAGTAGGGATAGATTTATGTGTCTTTCCCTAAGATTCCACTGAAGTTGTTATAATATCCTCGAAGGCATCCAGAATATGAGTAGGGATTTGCTTCGGCTCATTCACTATTGATAGAATATGTGTGGTGACTTCAGCTGCCGGAACGAGAATATGCGTCCATTTCGGGCTTGGAGCAGGTGTATGTGCCTGCTCGTGTCCTCCTTTTCTTGTCAATGAATCCTGACAGTACTCAAGTGTGGGGGAAGAGAGTTGAGTCTGCCTCCTATTTGTTGTCGGGGCTTTCCGACTAACTTCTCTGAATGCTACCAAGTGAGACTGTTGGTAGTCTTGATTAATACTAGCAGGTGTATGTACCTGCTGATTGCACTTCGCCAAACGTGGATGATGAGATCCATCATATGTAGTCAGACGAGCCTACTGACTAGCTCAGGATGTATAAATAGGTGTATGTTCCTACCTATAGTACTCCGCCGGAATTTCCTGGCAGGGTTGGCGTGATGCTACCAGACGAGTCTGCTGGACAGCGGAATTAAAATGGGAAGGTGTATGTGCTTGCTCGTTGCTTTCCACCAAGTTAGGTTGGTGGACTTCTCCGGAGATGGCAGAGATGAGAACCTGCTCACTGTTGACTGGATTCCGCCTCTGGTGGTTCTTCTTGCTTGCTCGGGTTCGAGGAACCTGAGCTGAACGCCTGGAGTCGGTACCCTCATCATGTTGAGGGCGCACTGCCGCACGAGTCTGGCAGCGATTGTTGGTGGTAGCCCTCAGGAATAAATCCTATCTATTTTAATTAAGGTCCTGATGGACCTGCTCATTCACCTCCCCGGAATAAGGGAGCAAATGGTGATTGTGTTCCGGGGATAACGATCCGAAACGGTTGGAGACGGTAGTCAGTACCGCCTTTTTCTTGATCACTGGTTGTCATTGTCCAGATGACCAATGTGAGTTGTTTACTTGGAGGGATTGTCAGGCAGCCTCCAGAGTTGGGATGGTATCGTGTTTACGGTACTCCTTAACCAGTGCATTTGATACCCAGCATTGAAGACGCTGTGTAGGTGATATCGTCCTAAGAGCAGACGATGATCTAGCAGGAGTAGCAGCAGTGGAATTTGCAGCAGCAGTATTCACAGGTGTGAACTTGAGAGCAGCCATTCTAGAAATGCAGAAGATCATGGGAAAAGAGTGCCTATTTGATATAACAGACGTAATCAAGATAAATTCAGCCACTACATATTTTGGATGAGCACATATGTCAATGATTGTTTTTGTTGGCCCTCTCATTGAGTTTTAAATAGGGGACTAACAAATGGGTAAAACATTATTTTATCTTGGTTAAGGATTCATGTCGGGTTCACCATTTTTGTTTCCCTCGGAATCTGGGGATGACCGCCTTGATGGGCGGTTCAAACAATCCGATCGGTTTCTAACGGGTTTGTTCGTAGAACCGGAAACATCTAATGATTCCACATCTATTCAGACCTTCTTTCCAAAGGTAGGTACTCATTAGTTTGTGGAATGTTGAGCCTTAGGAATTTGCATTGGTCGAGATGATGGGAGGTCAGACTCATCACACCTTTTTGAGGGGAATTATAGTCTACTTTGGGACTCTCTTTATAGATTTAAGTTATGTTAATGAAACCTTATTACATTACCAAGTATAAAATGTGCTTTCCTTCAGATCTGAAAATCAATGACTAAATATGTAGGAAATTTAAAGAATATTTTGTATGTATTTGAGGTTCTTCATCGATAAAGAATCATCTATATATTAGAGATTCTTGGTCAATGGTACCCTTCGACACATTTATATAGAAATCTCTTGGACATTATGATGACCATGCTGGTTTTAAAGTCACTCAGTGGGGCACTTGAAGTTTATTGTCATTCAGAAGGACATGGATTATTTTAGAGTTGGGATCAAACCCGTAGATGGGCTACCTATGTATCCGTTGTTTAGAAAAGGAATCAGAACCCACGTAGTTTGAGTAAGGGAGTATGATGTTTATGATTGATGGCTCAAAGAAGGATGCCATAATTACTTTTACACTCTAAGCTCACGTGAGTCATGCTCGGTGTGAGAAACAAGAGGTATTGGTAAAAATTAGACAATTGTGCCATGAAAGATGAAATCATAAGAAATAATGTGGGGCTTATGTATATATGACTAGCCAGATAAATGAAAGTTAGGATTTACTTTAGGGAAGAAATCTAAGAACAGGGTCCATAAAGGTATATGTGCTTCATAGATATTTTGAATACTCTAACTTGGGGCTTACTCCTGAGAAGGATGCCCATATTAAGAGAAGACTTATGATTGGGATTTACCCCTAAAAAGGAATCCCAGATCAAAGGTAAATTATGACGGGTTAAGAGAAATTAATACCGGGGCTTACTCCTGAGGAGGATGCCCAAATTAGGGGACTGAGGCTTACTCCTGAAGAGGATGCCCATATTTGAGACTAGGGCTTACTCATGAATAGAAGGCCCAGGTTAAGGGAATTATGTTTTGGGGCTTACTCTTAATGAGGATGCACAAATTAGGGGACTGGGGCTTACTCCTGAAGCGGATTCCCATATTTGAGACTTTAAGAATTGGGGCATACTCCTAAGGAGGATGCCCAAGTTAAGAATTGTGACTGGGACTTACTCCTGAAAAGGAGGATTCCCAGATGATAGGACTTGGGGCTTACTCCTAAAGAGGATGCCGAAATTAGAGGACTTATGACTGGGGATTACTCCTGAAAAGGAGACTGAGGTTAAGGATTCTAACTTCATAAATGATGAGGTTGAATGAATAAAATCTCAATCTTTAGTGACATAAAGATATCTAAATCACTAGGTTTTGGGAGATATTCCACAGAATTCCTTTCAGATAAGGAATTAAAATCAAGAAATTATGCCATAAATGGATTTGAAGAGTGTCTTGAAGACTGAGTCTTGAAATGGAAAGGTGGGATGGCTTAAGAGGGGTGAAATGGGCAAAAAGGGCACCCAAAAAGGCAGGGGCGCGCAAGTCCTCGTCGGCGCGCAGGTACTGCATGGGCGCGCAAGTCCTGGTCACGCAGGTATGCCTGCGCGACACATGGTGTACTTGCACGACAGTTAACCAGCAGGGTAATACTTGAGTGACTCTTGATTAAAGCCTTTAGAATCCTCTTGAGGTTCTTCTAGAAAAGGGGCGTGCAAGTTCTATTGAAGGAGTAAGACGACGCGTAAGTGTGGCCTTTTTCCCTTAAGGGTTGGCCACTGAGGCTCGCAAGTGTTGATGTGTTTCAACACTTAGTCCTTCCTCTCCATCTTTAGATCTTCCGTTCTAGGTAATAAATTACATTATGAGTGTTTCAGAAGGTTTGAGAAGAGACTAGGGTGCCGAGAGCTCAAATATGGGTTTCTGGAAAAAATCCTTTTTGAATGGGGGGCCCACAGGGTCTATTTATAAGCAGGAGAAGACCCTGGGGGGTTACCACTTAGGTCGCGAATGTCACTTGCGCGACCACAGGCATCGCGCAAGTGGATTTGCGCGACAGTGATAGAACTTGTGCGGCACATATGCTATTGATCCCTTGTTCATGCCTTTGTCGATTTTTGATATTTTCTTCAAAGGATGGATCAATTTGTGCTAAGTCATTTCCCTTTACATTCCTTTGGACTCTATGATGAAAAAGGAGCGTCAACACACATGTACCGAAGGGCGGCGATGGCATCGGGAGCTCTGCATCTCAAGAGGATCTAGGCGGTGATGGTCGTAGATACGGTCCCTCCCCCAAAAGAGGGTGAGGGACCCCTCGGAGTCCGGACCACCTTCTCACTTTTCCCCAATTCAAACCTCCTCCTGTCATTCCCTAAAATTGAGATATGCCCTAAAGTACCTGATTTTCTTTCAGGATACCCTAATCTGGCTCTTTCTCTATCGGAGTTCTCATATGCTTCGGTGCTCCTCAATAAGACCTTGGTGGCCCGTTTCAGGAACAACCGTCCTTTGGTTGAAGCTTTCGATAGATTCGTTTTTGGTTCCTGGGGCTTACAGGATCGCGCTACCGTCAGGCTTCTCGACAAACTCCATTTTATGGTCTGCTTCTCGTCGGAGGAGGACCTGATCCAAGCTTGGGCCAGAGCTCCTCGCACCTGCAATGGCTCTCGGTTCCACCCTTTCCGATGGTCCTATGACTTTCCTATGAATTGGGATACACCATCAACTACAATTTCGGTAAGTTTTCCTGGTCTCCGCCTTCCTTTTCAAAACCCCTCCATCACTAGAATGCTAGGAAATTTGATTGGGTGTTTCTTGTGTTCAGATAGTCGCACCAATTCAGTGTGTCACCCAACATACCCACGCATATGTGTGGAAGTGGATGTTTCTATGCCTCCGGTCGACTGGCTATGGATCACAGTGGGGGAGGAGTTTCGCTGTAGACAATCAGAGATTTTTGAATCATGGACTTACTATTGTTCTTCTTGTCAATGATTGGGGCATTCACAATCGGTATGCCGCCGAAGCCTTTCTCATTATGGGGGGGGGGTTTCTCCTGCTACTCAAAGAGTGTCTGGACATCCTGCAGGGCCCAAGGGTGTTTCCTTGTATGTGGAAGAAGAGTATAATCAGTCGTTCCAGAGACATAATTCAACAGTGGGTTTTGAACCAAGGGTTGAAAATAAAGAGGTTCCCCAGAAGGCTTCAAAGGATTCTCAATTGAACCCAAAAGTCTCTAATATTGTCAACCGCATGAAAAAGGACTTGGGTATTACCAGTTCATCTAGAGAACTTTATGACAGAATGGCTAGGGGAAGCGTGAGGAAGGTTTGGTTCAGGAAGTGGAAGGGCACAAGGAGAGGGAGGTGCTCTTGGACGTTGGTATGGGCTTGCCGTTGATTCCACTCGAGGACGCTTCCGTGATTGAGGTCGGTGATGCGAAAACAGCCTTGGGTGAGGATCCCCAAATCTTGGTATTGGAAGAAACTCCAATTAATTTCCAATACATGGGCCATCGCTTTGTACAGCCAAGAGGTCGATCCATATCAGTGCAGGCCATGCAAGACAAACCTTCCTATGCTGAGAAGGAAAAATCTGGATGGAGTTTCAAAAATTATGAAAACCAGTTTTCTATACTGGGAGAAGGTGAGGGTCATGCTCCCGGTGAAGCTATTGCGATGGAGGACAGTACCGGTGAGGAGTATGCTAAGGGATGGGAGGTCTCCCAAGTAGAGGATTCATCTTCGGACTCCCCTGGTGAGTACAGAGAAGTGGGGATTGCAGAAGAGTATTTTAAATCCTCTTAAAGGAAGGGAAAAACATCATTATAGATTCAGAAGGTTTTATCAAACATGCCAGGAGGTCACGCCCAAGGAAAGACTATTCCAACCTGCCCAGTCCTCCAGTAAAAATGTCCGCAAGAAAATGTAATCCTCATCTGAAAACATGTAATGGTGCTGGCATGCCCGCAAGGGCGGCTGTAGTGGCTGAACCTCCCCTGGCAGGGGTTGCACACCCTTCTGGGCTACAGGGTGAGGATGTGCGATCTGCTCAGACTCATGGGAATCAGTGAGAGGTGGATACACTTTTTGACTACCAGAGACAGATTGCTTCAGTGATGAATCACATGGACCTTCTTCTTCACTTGGGTGATGAAATGGTGGATCAAGTCTTAGATAATAAGGCTCCGCAGGATGTCATCAACCAAATGGTGGGGAAAATACATAAAGTGGAAACGACAAAGGGGCAAGGTAAATGGATCAATAGGAAGAAGCGCATCTTGATTAGAGGTTTCAACATGGGGAAGATTAACTTGGAGGAATATATGCAGTCTTGGGACATCTTGGTGGAACATTATGAAGACATCTTGAAGGCCGATCCTAGAACTCTTGTAAGCTCTATACCCTTGATAATGTTTAGGGAGTTTGATTCTAATCAGATCAAATTGTTCTTCAATAAAAATGTCATATCTTTTGGGGATTAATCTGTACTATTGCAAGGGTTCTCACTTCCCTTTAAAAGTGTTTCGAAATAAAAAATATGATATTGGATGTAATGTCACACGTGATATTTATGATCCATTCATACATGATTTAGGTTTGATCTGTTCTTATAGGTTTAAAATTACGTAAGGATCATTATACACAATTTCCATTAAAATTAAATCTTGATTGATAAGTTATCCATATTGGATGAATTATTTAAATAATAAAATAATAAATTATTTTTGAAAATGTAATTTTGAAAATTTAGAGCAGTTTAATCATTGGATTGATAAACAATGTTTTCCATTTAATAAATATAATAGATCTTTTTGTTAAAATTTCCCAATTGGTTATGTTTGTTTGATTAGTTTTGATTATTTGACATATGTTTATAGCCTAAATGAGTTATAATTTTAAAAATATACTTTAGGTATTCATAGGATCATATAATTTTATATTAATATAAGGTTTAGTCTTTAATCCTTAAAATTAATCTAGGTTTAGTTTTTAAAATATTTTAATTGTAATCCTTGTATTTTGTTTTGGTTATTTATCATGTTCATGTAACATAGATGATTTAAAACATGAAAATTAATATTATGGGAAATACTAAAACATTATATGTCATAAAAATGTGATTTTTATTTTTATAGGTCAAAAATAAATCAATAGTCATTGTACAATTGGTTTTGAAATAATATAATCTTATTACATACATTTTGATCATTTGATATGTGTTTGTATCCTAAAAAATATTTTAATAATATAGAAAATAATTTGATTTATTTAAGGAATACTATATTATAGACTTATTTGATTTTTTTTTAATAGCTTTAAATTCCACTAGGTCTATTTTTATAATTTTTCAGAATAATCCAATCCTTTGTACTTTAATTTATTTATTTGATGCATGAGTAAAATTTCTAAAGGGATATAATTATAAAAATACACATTATATCAATGTAGACATATTATACATCTGATTAAATAGTGACTTCTTCAATCATTTTCTATATTTATATACAGTCTTTGAATAAAACTTTTATGATAATACAGTCTTTGTATAAAACTTTTATGATATTAATTTTGAAAAAATTATATATTGAATTAACTATTAGTCCATTATATAATTCCCAAAGTTAATCAATGAACACTATTGAATATTTTTACAATTATCCAAACCTCATTGAACTATTTTTAACATTTGAAACACATTTTTTTCAAAAAAACATATTTTTATTTTTAATAATGAACATTTAGTAAGATAGATTTAAGGTACTATTCCACATACATATAGTGAAACATTCACATATAAAAAAATGACTCATTGAGATTACTAATAACTATAAAAAATATACTTATCTATTTATAAATTTCAATTAACATTTTATTGAGTGTAGATTCCAAACTATTAGTTCTGGGTGAAAATTAATTATGCTTGTACATCCATTGATACAAAGTAGTCATTGAAATTTTTGAATTTATAATATAATGTTCGAGTAAAACATAGATTTAAGAAATATATACATATACATATATATAATTATAAAACCTCAATATTTTTGGTAATTTGGTTGTACAGCTATATTTAATTTAGTCAATCGGTTTCATGACATGCAACAACGAGTTTTAACAAACGACGACTTACAAAAAATATTATTATTTTCTTAACATGACCATTATAACCTATCCATTAAACATATGGGTATGAATAATAATGAAAATAGTTTTAAAATTATTTATATAGTATTTTAAAAAATATAATATATTTATAATTAAGTACATAAATTTTAGTAATGTCATCATTAGCTTCGCAAATATATTTATCAAAAATAATTATTTTCATTACTTTTTGGGGAAAAAAAAAATTTACACTTTTATAAAATTATCATTAAAAAGATAGATTCATTTTTGGAATCAATGTATGGAAATTACAATCTGGTGTTTTTTTATTTTTTCTAAAAATTGTAGATTATAATTAAGAGTTTAGAATATATTTTTTTATGAAAAACCACATTTTATTTTAAATGATTTACAATATTAATTTTTTTAATGTTTCAATGGTGAAATTAGTTTATTTATATTATTATTAATCCAATTTATTTCATTTTAATCAATTTATTGTAAAATATTTATATATAATGTTTTTATACTTACGCAAAATTTTATCATTGGAGACCCCATTCTTCATCACATCTATTAGATTTTTTTAATTAAATTCATTCATTTAACTAAATTTAATTTTTAAATATTTATTAAATATTCGGAATCATAATAATTAATATTATATCATAAGTTCAAGATCAATTTTTGTCACAGTAAATATTAAAAATATTAAAAATTAATGACTATTGTTAAGGTCAAAACTTTTTTAAGAGGTAGAAAAGTAAACAAATATTGGATAAAATGACATATCCACTTGGAAAATTCCAATTGAATTGAAATGTATAGAACTTATATTAACACATATTTGATAAATATCCATTTTTATCCTTTTTAGATGTGTAAAACATGGGTATACCTTTTTATTTTTATTTTTTTAATTTCTATTTGTGTCCTCTGCCCCACATATACAAGGGAACTCCCACTTCAATCATATTCAAACATCCAATTACACTTTGATTGGAACATACCCAACTTAATTATTTAATTAATTCCAAACCAAAATCATTGATGAATTATTTGGAGTAGGTAACACTCTTAATAATTCTTTTGGTTCTAATATAATTAGGTTTCTTTAATTAAATGTATCGTTTTTAAAGGAGCATTTTAATTTTTGTACTTATCCCAAAGCAATGAAATATAGTCCAAAAAATGATATAATAACATAATTATCTCAATAATATTGATATTATGCTCCTTTAGTTCAATAACCTACATATATCTGCAGTTCCAACAAATGGGAAAGAGAACTCTAGATTGCCTGTACGGCGTACTACCACCCCTCAAAACGATATTATTTTATTACTATAAAAATACTAATGAATATATTTAATTATGTATTAAATTTTATTATATGATATTTTTACATAATTATATTTCTATAATTATAATATCTCATCAAATTTATAACCTTCTAATCCATAATAAAATGATAACATCGCTTATACGTATGTGTGAAGTACCGCCTCCACGAAGCATTGTGGAATGTTTTTCATTTTTTTGGGAATGTAAGGTAACAAATATACATTTAGAGATTACATATTATACATATGAAATAAATTTTTTTTTTTAATGGTGATATATTATTTCATTTTTCTTTGTTCTGTCCGTTGAGAAAATGGAAACTTTGTTCATGTATAGGTAAGATGCACTATCAAAATTAATGGTGTAATTCATTTCTGTTGTCTTAATTTTTTAAATACACAAAATAAATATATATTATATATATATTATATTAAAATCATAAATAAAATTATGGATATTATGGATTCAAAATTAGTGTAAAAGGACAGAATATTCCAAACGTCATCATTGATGACATACAAAGAAGTAATAACCGAAAAGGTGATTTTAAGAACAATTATTAAGAAATTGATAAAAAGGACAAAGGTCAATAATATATATGGTTTGAAATATTTAAAAATGGTTCTGAAATATGAATTTGAAAAAAGTAGATTAATTATATAGTATTCTAGAATGTGTTGATGGAATTTGAGAACTAAGTAAGTGATTTTTATCTCACAATTAATTCTGTGAGGAAAATTCAATAATAACAACCTTTTTATTTTTTGGGTATATAATACCCTTTTATATAATTTATGATTATTAATATTAATTTTATTTGGATTTAATTAACCACATTATGTTCTTTATTTCATTGTGATTAGGATTCAACAGTAACCAAAGTGGAAATGTTTTGATGTTACAATATCATTATTTATTTTTATGATTATAATAATGTTATATTATCATATTTTTTTAAAGAAACATGTAAATGTTATTAAAATATTCTTATTTATGGATTTCACTTGTTTTTCAATCATGTTCACTATTTTTGAACTTAATTTTTCAATTTATTTTACGGAAATCCGATTATTTTCCTCTCTTCGGTCAAAAAAACATTTCTCCAAATATAGGATTTCAGAGAATGTTTTGAAATTTTTTATTATTATATAAATTTTTAAAGCCATTTGTATTGATGATTTAATTATATAAAATATATATAAAGGTAATCTTCATGTCATTTTCTGATTGAGGGCATTTTTTACTTTTTTCTAAAATATGAATGAAATTTTTTATTTCGACATGTATGACCTGAGAAAAATTTCCACCATCATGACCATTATCTATTTTAAATATTATAGTATAGGTTTCCATGTTTATTTTAAAAAAAACTTATTTAATATTTTCTTTTTATTTTCATTTTAAATGTTTTTTAATAAATGATGGGATACTTTTATCATGAAACATTCAATGTGATATTTCAAAATAACCTTTTATCTAAGTTTAAATTATTTAATGTTAATGATGTTTTTTAGGGATATGATATAATTATTAAATCGTTAATATTTAGTTGGATGATTTATTATTATGATTTGAATATTTTTACAAACTCGTTTCTAGTAATGAGTTATAATATGATTTTAAATCTATGAAACTCGTTTACTTTTCATAGGTTATGTTGTTATGATATGAAAAATATTTTATGAAATTGAAGAATAGAAATTTATGTATTTGATGATGGATGGGTCTTATAACTCAGTACAATGCATTAGAAAAATATGGTTAACCCATGAGTTATTTATGTTGTTCTTAAACCAAATTTCATGTGAAAAAAATTTTGTTTGGAGGAGATTTTACGACCATAAGGTTATGTAGAGAACTACATTCATGTGCATAAGGTAATGCATAGAAACAATTGTTTTCCACAAAGTTAATACGTGACCCAATTTCATGTTTATAAGGTTATTTGTGGACCTAAATTCATGTCCATAAGGTTTTCAAGGATTTATGTTATTTGTTATAAGTTTATTTAATGGAATAATTTCTTGTCCTTTACTTAATGAATGAACCTGTTTATATTAAAACATGCTCACAATGTTATAAGAATAAGTGTTTCAAGAGACTTTATAACTTAAACCAATTTTATAATCTAATGTATAATGTATCTCTATTACATTATATTTCATGTATTATAAAATTCCGAGATTTATTCCATGGAACATTTAATGATCTATGATATATATTGTGTGGAATTAAAATTCTATTCTTAGGTTCATAAGCCATGTTTTTAATGTTATATTGATATAACCATTTAGCATTACCGATCATATGATTTCAATTTTTTATATGTTTCTCTTTTATATTTTATTATGAAATGCCTTATGAAGGGTATGCCCATGAATTTTACTATGTGGGATGATATTTATGGGACATGTTTATGATATTTAATTAAATAATATGATTATGTATCTAGTCACTAATGAAAATAGACATTTATATTCCAAAGTTTTGAATTCTTGAAATTTAATGAATAATCATATAGAATGATGTAACATTTTTAATTAAAATACTAAGTAACAATAGCTGGTATCATAGTAAATGATGAATCCAATCCTTGTGCACTCTCGCAAGTGAGAGTTGAGAAAATATTTTATCACCATCCAAGATCTTCCTGAGGAATGGTATTCCACTATGTATTGTTGTAAGAGTCATTCCTAGGAGTTGTATCCAACTATGTAGTCCTTTGATATGTATCAATTATATACCATCGGTAATAATTTCTAGAGGGTTATAGTTTGTATGATATGAAATCAATTGTTAATAGTTGGAAACTAGGATGATAAAACATTAGAGAGATCCTTTGGGATATGTCAAAGTATATGACAATGTATAAGGTAATGTACATGAAAATGTTTTGGAACATTAGTGAATTATAGACTGAGTGGTTTACATGAAATTACATCCCATTCACATGACTAAAAGTGGATGTCTATTTGTAATATTTATAAAAAGGGGTAATTACTTCAAAAATGGATTATTGAGTGGGACACAATCATCTCCTAGTACATGTCCATAGGCCTTTTTTTTCACGCTAGGCTTGACACTCTAGGGGGACATGAATTAGAAATTTACATTGTAGTTACAAACCTTCATGAAGTATCTAAAATTGATCATGAATGAGATAGGTTAATCCTTTGGTTTCTTATTATTAAAATATTTTGTCACAATTTAGACATCTTCAATGGTATTATTAAAAATTATGTGGTTCTCCACTATGTGTATTTTTCCTTACACTATGTTTTATTGTTTTTGTATTAAATATCTAGAACCCAAAGGAACCATATTAATGCAGAATTAAATGGACAATGCAATGAATTTAATATTGAGAATTATTTTTCTGATGTAAAGAAAAATCATTATTTTAGGCTGACACAACATTCTACGACTCTGAAACAATATTAACATCCAAATGAGTAATAGAGGGGAAAACACTCTCTTGATCCATTCAAGATGATTAATACACCTACATTTACTATTTTTTCTAATAAAATAGCTATTGAGAAATGTTTTTGTACATTGTAAAATATATTTTCCATTATCTATTGTTTAGATCATGGATATTTCATTTAGGATCTATATAATATATAAGGAGTAGAATATCAATGGTGATATCATATTATGAATATGAAGAAACATGATGAAATTTACTCCAGGTTGTGGGATGAGTTTAAGGGAATATTTTTCATTAATTTATTACCATGTATTATTAATAAAAAAATGAAGAAGGAACACCCCAAAAAATCTAGAATGATGATGACTCAAGGAGTACCAATGAGGTAAATTTGACAAGAACAGTGATGTATACTTATGGAATTGTCATCATACCTGAAATTATAGTAGATCAAATACAGTTGATTAAAACATAACATATTTCGAGAATTATCTATAAGGGACTTCAGTATATATAAAGAAGTATTGAAATGTAATATAAAGGTGTAAATTAATATTTGAGTTTCCCCTAAATCCCATTTATTTTATATGAAAATATAAATTTAATTCAAAGGGTCATTAAAGTCAATGGGGGGAAGAAGATAAGGATTCCTCTATGCTCAATTTATAGAAAAAAACCTGGTTGAATCATCTTTGAGGGAAATTGTAATAGTTTTATATTTTTAGAAGAAAGACATAATGTATTAGAATTCTAATATGATGGGAAAAAGTTAGATAATGATTTGAATAGAGTGAAATATATTTAGGTTACAAAACTCACACTCCAGTATTCCAAGTTTAAGGATGTCATGAATGATCTAAACTAGTTCTGAAATGTGTGTTTAATTATGATCTACATTTTCAGAAAAACAATTAAGCTAATATAAAAATTTAAATATTATTGTATCCTTATTTAGGGAGAGGTGTACGATACTTATGTGATGAAAGGTATGCTTACCTTCCCCTCTAGACACACTAAACTATTATTTGAATATGGATCATCATATAAATGTATTTCTGAATAATTTTATAATGGTATAATAATTCAACCATAATTATTAGATTTTGAATTAGAAGTGAAGACCTAAATTGTATAATGATTGCATCTCAATTATAATATTCCTCACTGGTTCTTGTTTGTGGGAATGTTTTTCTTACAAAAATTTCCATTTATCATATGGTTTAATTTGAAGTTATCATAGGAATAGATTGGTTTTCTCCACAAAAATCCCACATCAATTACCAATTATGGTAATTCATGTTTTATATTCCAAACAAAACTATGATTTTCTATCATTGTGATGATAAATATGAACATTGGTTGGGAATAAAGTCAATTTTATAGGTCATGACCTCTTTTCAAATGGGGTATTTATCTCTCATGTTTTAGGAGAAATTTAGAATCAATGATATGCCTATTTTGTGGGAGTTTGGGGATATTTTTCCCAAATAATGGACAAGTATTCAACCAAAGTATTATGTTGAGTTATATTGGTTATATACACATTCCAATGAATACATATATAATGGACGAGATCGATTTGAATGAATTGAAGAATAAAATCCTAGAGGATATTGATAGGGGATTCATTCATCAATGTGTGTCACAATTTGGTGGAACTATTTTTTCACAATGAAATATGAATAAATGAGACTATGGATTGATTATCATGAACTGAATAAGATAAAAATCAAGAAAAAGTGTCCCCTGCCTCCTATTATTGAATTGTTTGATCAAATATGTGGAGTTTAAAACATCTCAAAGATTGAACTTCAATATGGATACCATTATTTAAGGAAAAAAATAGTATATACCCTAGACAACATTCTGTACATGATATAGACAATATGAATATTTTTCCTTTCTAATTACCATAATATCATAATCGATTTATGGAATAGATTCTTTAGATATTACCATGAAAATTTCATGGTATTATTTAAAGATTACATTCTAATCATTTAAAATGAGAAAGTAATGTCATGAAGATATCATGATGATTTTACTAAAGACCCTATAGAAGGAAATTGTTTTTGAAAAATTTACCACGTTGAAATTAGGGCTATAAATGTTTATATATTTGTAGTTATATAATCTCATTCAAGGTTATATTAATGGATCCATTGAATATAGAGGCTATTAAAAATTTTCCGTGACCAAAAATTATGACTGATCAATATTTTTTTCTGTTGCTTGATATGATCAACTCTATAGGGAAAATATCTCATAACATTAAAATTCACTCACCAATTTTATTAGCTAGGGGTACTTGTTTTTTTAGATAGAATATTGGGATGAAGATATTTGGGAACTAAACTGAATGCAATTTACTACACCTATTATTACATTATATTACAATGGATAAGGGGTTTTAGTTTATTGTGATGAATCAAATAATTGATTGGGATGAGTTTTTAGGTAGAACCATATGGTGATAACTTATGTATCCCCGCAATTTAAGGTTCCTAAGAAAAATTAACCAACTCATTATTTTGAGTTTCATATGTAAATGTTTTCATTTAAAATAAGGTGGTATTGTATTTATAGAAAAATATGTGATATATATATATTTAGAATAAAATGTTAAAGACTATATTCACCCATAAATAGTATAATATATTCCAGAAATGATTGTTGGAGGTGGTTGTAATTTTTTAAAACTTAATAAATTACCAACCCGAGAATGTGAAATTGATTGAATATTATTTTTGCCTAAAGGAATACACTCTCTAAGATATTAAATGGATCACAATGGATCTAATATTAATCGATATTTAATGTATTGATATTTAAAGCACAATGGTAGGGGATAAATCTTGTTGTTATCAGATTAGTGTTCAAATATCTATCCAAGTGAGGATTATAGATGTGATGAAGGAAGATATAGAGATATGGAAGAAGGTTAGAAATGTTCTTGAGTGTAACCTTGATTATGAAGGAATTATATTGTTCTGTAACTGGATATATGTTCCATACATACAATATTTTATTAAGGTACTATTATAGTAGGCCCATAAGGCTTCATTCTCTATTCTACATAGATGTTTGAAGATGTATAGATATTAGATGGTGTGATTCTAGTAGGATGGAATTTGAAGAGATATTAAAAAATTTATATCTCTATGCATGGTTTTATAGAATGTTAAATATGGGGAAAATTTCTAATGGGATGTTATAACCATTATATACACCAGAATAGAAATGAGAAAAATTCACCATGGATTTTTTCACCAAACATACCATTCCGTCTGAAGGGAAAAAAATTTCCATTGTTTATTTTTTGAAGACACTACAAATTCATCACACGTTATTTCTATCAAAGAATATTTTTCTATAGATCATCTTAAAAGAATATACATAAAGGTAGTGGTATTGTTTTATAGAGTACAACATTTATATTCTCTCAGATAATGTTTCATGGATTACCTAAAAGTTATAGAAAATCCATTTGTAAGACATTGACATAAAATTGAGTTTCTGAACTGTGTGTCAACCATAGATAAAAGGTCATTCTTATTGAATAATTGAAACCATAAAAGATATGTATAGATATTGTTCATTGTATTTTTTTGGTTTTTGGGTTTAACAACATTATCTAGTCGAGTTTGTTTAGAACAATTTTTTTTACTCGATCATTTATATGACTCCATTTAAATCCCTCTATAGAATGAAGTATATAACATCAATATATCCAGATAAAGTTGGATAAATAAGGAAATTGGGACCATATTTGTATAAATTAGCAATGTAGATGGTTATATACAATCAAAAACACATAATAGACTCACAATGTCAATTGAACCATTTTGTGGATAACCATTAATTTCATCTAGAATTTGGTGTTGGTAAGAAGGTGTTTCTATAAATATATCTATAGAATAAGGTTTTGAGATTCAGATATAAAAGAAATATGATCCCAATGTATATTTTCCTTTATATATTCTAGATCAAGTAGCGATAATAACATATTTTATGGTTCTTAATCAAAACCTATCTCAAGTTCAATATGTGTTACATGTATCTCGTCTCATAAAGTACGTAACTAACCCCACACATAGACTAAAATCGTGTTTCAAACCATTGAATAATGAAATTTATTCAGAAGAATAAAAAATAATTATTCTTGATCACATAGAGAATGTTATATGAAAAAAAGTAAAATCATCTATTCATGGTTTTATGATGAATCCAATTACATGAAGAAGCTATAACGGAACCTAGAGATATGATGAGATTGAGGTCTCAATAATTATCTTTATCAGAGTGTTGGAATTTTAACAAAAAGAGTCATTTTTTGTGGGAGTATAATGTAAAACCCATAAATATTATGAAATGATCATATAAATAGATTTAATTTTCCTTTATATCATGTGTTATATGCAACACCTAGTTTTAAAAAACTGGAATAAACAATTGATATTATTATATAAACATGATCATTAAAACCTAGCTATTAAATATTAGGGGTATTAATTAGAATATGAATTTTTTAAATTATGTATGAAAGTTTTAAATAATGATAATATATTTGTAAATAAGTAATTAATTTTTAGTAAATTTTTTATATGCTTCAAAAATACATTTTCTAAAAAAGGTTTTTTAGTTTTTTGCAAGAATAAATAATAAAATGAATTTTCCACTTTAAGAAAATTAGTACTAAAGCATGAAATTATTTTCTAGGATCAACATTTCAAAATTAACTTTTGGTGAATTTTTGTGATTTTTATGAATTGTATGCTTCTATAATGAATACTGAAAAATACTAATTTTTATTGAAAATTTATTTTTAATTAAATTATTTACAAAATAATATATTTATTGAAATATTCTAGATGTAAAATTAATTCAATTATATTCATATTAATCCAATTTAGGTCCTTAGAAATGAGTTCATTTCTGTGATATACTTTGTTTTATAATTTTAACATGTTTTTATTTGGAAAATTACAAATTTGTCACTTTTTTAGGTTTTATTTTAATGTAAATTCAACCACATAATTGAATTTACTTTCAAAAAATGGATTACATTTTTTGAATCGACAAAACTAAAATTAAATAATATGATCATCTTAATTTTTTCATAAATATGACCTAAAAACATATCCAATTCTGAATTTATGTCCATATGTTTTTATCTTATATCATAAAAGGTTATGGAATGAGCCTTTTTGTACCAATTCCACATGTGTTAATGTTGTAATACCATATTATTTTAAAAAATTCCACATGTGACTCTTCCCCATATATAAAAGTAAACCCACTCTCTTTTCCTCTCCACAATTCCAAAGAAATTTTTTCAAAACATGACTACCCAAATCAATTTAAAAATTCCATCCCCACATCCCTGATGCCTTAGTTTCATTGTGAACCCCTATTTATAGGGCTTTTGGTACTATCCAGATGAGGTTATCTAAAGAAGAAGTATCATTCTTAACTGAGTGTTTTTTATTTCATCTTTTCCTAATCATCCATAAAATCCCCATAACTTATCCTTATATAATAAAATATTTATCTCCCATATATTGAGATGTTGTTATGTTAGTGGAATAACCTCCATCCATCTCTTATTCCATCATATAATCAATTAATCCATTGATCGTGTGTACATCAGACTACCACCCCACAAACCCATATAATTCATTTTCCTCACCACCACTCATTTATATATTTAATGAAGGATTTAATATAATTATATAATATTTATAACCAAAATTATATTCTATATTTATATTATTACCTATACATTGTTTCCTTCCATTTCATTGTAATATTACAACATCAATCATGTGTACCTATGGACAATAATGTCCACAAAGTTATGCATTATGTTTCTCATTTTATTTTGGAATGGATGGTAATAAGGAAAGATTTACTGAATATAAATAAAATTATGTCTAAAAAAATATTTTTTAAGGTAATATATTATTTTTGATTCTTTCATTCGATCCATAATGAAAATTGAATCAATGTTCCTGCAAACATACGACTTACCGTCACTATTAATAGGGTATTTTATTTTCTATGTTTAATTTTTAAGGATTAGTATAAATAATTATATAATGAATGTATAATATTTAAATCGTGGTTAAAATTATAGATATGTTCTAACCATGATCAATGAAAAATAATGAAAAATAAAAAATCAAAACATGCATTAAAATCGAAACAGTTATTACCCAAAACCTGATTTTAAAAAGGAATTATTAATAAATGGGTAATAAAAGGTCACAAGTAAATCAAATATATTTTATTATCTATATATGTATATGTTTGTATGTATAATGTATGTATAATAAATATATTTTTATTATACATTATGTTCAAACATCTATGAAGGACATTGAGACTTAAGGTATGGGATTTTAGTCTCAATTTTAATTTTATGAGACACATCCCATATTCACCAAATGTTTCATTTGTGGGTGGTATATTCTTCCAATTAACATATTTTATATTTATTCTTAGGAAATTTATATTTTTTTACATTTCAATAAAACATACCCGGACCAAAAACTGCTATATCTTGTACCCCAAACTGTGTCACGACATGACCTCAAACATGTCTCCCTATATTTTATAGGCTGCTAAGTAGAGGCGAGCATGAATTGAACACATGGGGAGAGTATACCCTCTTTCTTAGTATAATACACAATAGATTAAATATAAAATAAAGGAAAATGTAAACCATAATACAATTCAAAAAATCAATTTCCTAAAACTAGGCTGAAGCCCACAACCAAATAGTAAATATTACACACTAGGTCATATTGTTCATAGTCTAGGGAAAATCAAAAATAAGGAAAAATGAAGAATATCCAAAATGGGTCCTGAATCCATGTTCAGATCCATCATCCAAGAAAAAACCATTTCTAAATAAACAATCTAGCATATGCACATTTTCATTATCCAGAACTACAACCATGAAATCTACTCTGGTAACTAATGGTGGGTTGAGAAATGTGTGAGTACAACTCTATAGTCCACCACCAGTGGTGTCTAAAAAATAGTTGGTGTAAACAGATAGTATATTCTAATAAAAATAGAATAAAAATGGATATACTTGGTGGAACTAATTAACCATGTTAACTTTAATCATTTACATCCTTTTTCATATGGGTTAAAAAAATTCATCAAAAACACCTCTTCCTATAAAATTCATCTAAAATATATATAAGGGGAATTTTTCATTTAACGTTATCACTTGGAATACATCATAATGAATTGAACATAAAACATACCTCAGATCCTCTATTGTGGGGATCATAAAACATACCATGGAGCCTCTTTCCAATTACTCAAATCCCTTGAATCTTTAAGGTCATAAAGCCTTAGCCCCACACCATAATCCGTTAATTATAAGGGTGGGGTTTAAATTCTAATTATAACCCGAATTGTGGTAGTATATCCTCTAGTAAATTCTCCATATACCATTAGTCCATGTGAACATGCTTATTTGACCATTCAACACATTTAAAATTCTCAAACCATAACCAATCACCACGTATAAAATTTACAAACTATGAATCATCCCAATCATATACTATATTCTTTCATTAACCCATTACATTTTCCACCATTCATTATTCATTAACACATAACCGTAAAACTTTATCACAAACATTCCAAATTTTATGGCCTTAATCCAATTTAAAAATTTATCATTTAGATGAATTATCCTATAAAAATAGTTACCATTTAGAACCCATATTTCACATAACAAATTTACATTATACCAAAAACCCCCTAATGTGATGTTAAAAATTAGATACATTTACAAATTTTTCCATTTCATAATTCAAGATAAAATTTAAACATATTTATCAGGGAATGTATCTTATAAAAATTCAATTCTACACTTAATAAGTAAATTCCAAGTCCATAGAAGAAGAACCCTCCATGGGTGGACCTTAATCTCGTATAGTCAACCTTAATGCTATCAACATGGTTTAAGAGGGGTTAAATTTATCTTTTGACACATTAATTCTACATTTACACCATGGGAATCTATAAAAACAATACAAAAATACAAGCACACATCCTCATACACATATATTTAATGATAATACTATGGGATATAACTTATGGGACCCAACCCTGGTTCTAAAGATAGATGTTCACTGAGCATTATCCTTTGATTAATATGTAATCTACTATTAAAGAGGCAACCTAAAAAACATTGGAACGAAGGGGTTGTATATTTATAAGAATAAGAACAATTCCATAAAACCTAAAATAGAAAAATGAGAAATAGGGATTTTTAGACTCATCCAGAGGCTCAATATACACCCAACGGAACTCCAAACAACATAGAAATAAGGTAGACTGATAATTATATAGCTTTGGAGGAAGGATTCATCCCAATTATGTGATTTATGAGGACTTAGGAGGATTTTATGGTAATAAATCCTATATATTATTGCAAAAAATGCCCATTTTTTTATTTTAATGAGGCATAAAATTTGGTCACACAGTTGGAAAAACCCATGTGCCAACCCTGAACCACCCTCTATCCATGAGGTTCCCAGGCCACACAGTGTCTGGGGAACCCCATACAGTTGAAAAAATTGTGTGATATCCATGGGTGATAGCTTTATCCAACCCTGCACAGTTTAACCACTAGCCGTACATGATTTTACCATGTAGACACTACGAGTCACACCTGGGTTTTATTTTTCATTGGTTTCAGCTCGGTTCGTGTTTTAGGTGAGACCATGTTTATATTTTTTTCGAATTTATTGAAAAAAATGGGTGTTTTTGGTTTGGTGGTGTCTAATGCATGGTCAGAGTGTGCAGGGCCGGCCCTGGGGCAAGCCCAGCAAGCCCTTGGGCTAGGGAAAGAAGCCGGATTTCTACTGTACATGTACTGTACAAGCACTGTAGGTGCTTGGAAGGGGAAACATTTAGGTTCCTTGTCTTGGGCCACAAAATTTATAAGGGTTTTCCGGGCTGGTCCTGCGAGTGTGGCCTTGGAACCATGCGGCATGCCCTCCTTTGGAGTAAAATAATATAATAAAGAAGAGGTAGATGAAAGTAGGAATTGGAAAAAGAAAAATGTATCATAAATATATAAGTGTTTCTTTAATATTAATAAAGATAATATTATTATTAACATAATTTTATTTAATTACATTATTGTGATAATGATTATTATTATTATTAAAATCATTTTATTATAATTATTAAGAATAGATTTTTTCTTATTTATAGGTTTGTATTTTTTTACCCATTTCATTTTCCCTCTCTTTTCATTATTTTTTTCTTCCTCCTTTTATCCTCCCTTATCTCTTCTCCCGTTGGTTTTCTTCCTCCCCCTTGTGTTCTATAGCCCATGGCTTCCCATTCCCTCGTCCCCTTGCGAGTACGCCTCCCATGGTCAACCACCCTCCCGTCACAACACTCTCGGATGTAACCCCCTTACCCGGTGGTCTCGCCCTGTGCGCAGCAAGCGGAGCTGCAACTTGCCTTCCCCTGCTCGACCCCAGCCGTGATCCCCCTTGTTCATCTTCCTCTGACAGGTCTCCAAACCGGTGCCGCCGCTGCCTAGTCTGGCTTGCCGCCCCCCACGTTCCCTCCTCATTGAGCCGCACTAACACGCACGCCCCTCCTGCATGATTCCCATGTCCCTGACCTCCCTCCCACCACCTCTCTGGCCACCCTACGGCCTCTCGTTCCCTCCCCTTCCGGTGATGTTCACCCTTTTTTTCTTTGGAAATTACTCCATGTATTAGATCATTCGGTTTTCCAAAACCCTATATGATAGGGTTTCAATTTTTTAGTGTGAATTCTAAAATTGATGGTCTGATGTTTATGTTTAGTGTTTTATTTAATCTCCACAGGGTGTGATGGATGTGGAAGCATTTCTTTTAACCAATTTCCAAAATTTCATTGTCAATTTAGGTAGTATTCCATTGAACATATTCATTAAATTTATATTTCATTGATTTCTTTTTGTTTTCACCATTCTTGTTCATTATTTAGACAGTCCAAATCATTACATTAATTTTATCTTATGAAATAAATTGTTTTTTGATGGAAATTAATTATATATTGTTCAATAGATTTATTAATTTGGGAAATTTATAATTTTAATCATGTAAGTGGTTAGTGTTCTGCTAGTATATGTTGTGGGTGTATGTGTGACCATAAAATGGGTCTTTAGATGAGTTTTGTGAGTGAAAAGTAATGGGTTATTCCTTAAAATGGTTTTTTATATTTTAATTGTTTATTAAATAATATTAATAATGATAAACATGTTTTGTAAATTCTTTTTAGGATCGCTTGATTTTAAAAATTGAAGCATGATGTGTGTTGTGTTTTTCTATGTTGCGTGCACGATGTTTTTGTCAAAATTTCCCGGTTGGATATCTTTATTGATTAGTTATTATTGTGGAATGGTTTTGTTTTAACAAACATATTTGTCAATTTTAAAATTGGTGGTTTAAGTACTTAAATGTGATTTTTCACATTAGTTTCCTAATGTTATTTTCACCTTTGGTCCATGTAAGCATGTTTCTGATTTAAATGGTGTGCGAGTTTGATTAAATGGACTTTGAAATATGTTTTAGGTTCATAAAGTGTGTGTTATTCTTGTGTTTTTCAAAGTAGATTTTATAAATTGTGTATGTGTTGGAAAAGTATTTATAATGGGTTTTTAGTGAGAGTAAAATGGAAGGAATCCATTCATATTGGCATGTGGTCATTTTTTTCACATTTAGTATGAGTTGCGAAATCATTAAATAAAAGGAATTTGGTTTTGTAAATGAACTTATTTTATGTGTCAGTTTCCTATAGGTTAATTAAATTGTTTAGGGTCATCTTGAAGGGTTTTACACACATGCATAGGTACGTATACCTATACACATATAAATTTTCCTAGCACATATTCCCTCATGGGGCGGGGAATATATGTATTGGATTAAAGGGCATATATATAGAGGGGTGTATGTGTGTGCAATTGTGGGGTGGCCTTTGTTGAAGGCGTCAGGTGCCAATTGTTCATCTTGGTCTACTCCCTTTTGATGTTGGTTTCCTGATGCATTTGTCATTTAATTAATGAATTTTGGATTTCTTGTTTTTTTACATTTATTTAATGGTTGATAGTAATTTAGGTATTTTAGAAAAATTTATTGTTGTGAAATAATGTAAAACTCTTTCTGTTGGAGATGCATGAAATTGTTTCATCAAATTTTCTTACTATGTGTTTGATGAAATTTCACTTTGGACCTTATAAACGTACTTCGTATTTATAGTGGTGATTTGGGTTTCTTAAATGGGCTTCTGTGTGGATTTTGGGTTTTGAATGTGGTGTGTGTTGGTTCTTCTAAAAATGGGTTGGTGTTGAGTGGTTGGTTAAGGCTTGTTTGACACTTTAATAAAGTAAATGAATTTCAAAAACACTCATTGAGTCAACTCAGGGGTGACATATCTATGTGTGTTGTTTGTGTGATTTTTTGTACATGATGTCTGTCCATGGTTATTGGCTGCTTTATTGACATTGTTAATTCACACTTTTGTTCTTTAAGTATACTCAAAATTTGAACCTAGCATAGTATGTTAATCTTCTGATAATGACTGTTTCACTAGTTTAGATTACGTACTGGCTAGTGGTCCTTAGAACGGACATTGCTCTGCTAGGGGATTGGGACCCTCGGTTAGGACAGGTTGGGAAACACCTAGAATTAGAGCATTATGACTTAATTGATTAGGGCATGATTTCTGGATGAGTCACAAGTATAGTACGTTCTGTATTGTTCAAAAGATCTTAGGTTCGACCCATGTATTCATTAGTACATATTTTCATGTGGGGGACGATTGAGATGTCGAGTTTGGTTTCTGGTCTTGTTTGCTACTTTCACATTTCCCTTATTGTGTGTTGTGTGTTGTGTGTGGATTTCCTCTTCAATAACAACAATACTTATAGATTTTAAATTGTTCAAATAAAATGTTTTAAAATGAAATGCACCTTTTTTCCTTCAAAAATTAAACATGTTTTTAAATTAAATTGGGAAATGGACTGTTATTTGTATTAGAAATGAATGTGTGTGTGGGAACCCATATTTTATATAATTTAGTTCAAAACTGGAATTGTTTAATTATTTATTTAAAGGAAGTGCTTTGGGAATACATTCTTGGGCATGCCAACTGTGTTTTAGTACTCATGCCTATAGTGTTTTCCTTTTTTTAGTTTCTATTTCTAGGTTGACTCGAGCTTGCTTGATGTGGGTGAGATATGGATGTGGATTGTTGACCGAATCTTGGGGGCACGAGGAGTTTTGTTCGTGGTCAGGTTAGTCTGTTGTTGTTGATTGTTATTCATTTTTCGTGTTCTTTATTTACTTTGCATTGTTATATTTTATTTCTACGACATTGTTTTTTTTATTTGGTAAAATCATTCCCATTTATACTCTATTGGTACCCTGGTGCTTGTCGCCAACCCGAGAGAATCGAGAATGCCTCTCGGGTCATACTGAGAATCAGATCAGATGACCGGTTAAGGGTCGACCCAGGTTGGTTCATGACAAAATGGTATCAATGGGGGTCGTCTCTTTGGAGGACCTTGTTTTTTAGAGCGTGCGTCATTATTTGGGGTTGTCATGCTAGAGGGAGTATAATTATAGGGACTTGAGGCGTACAAATGAGAAGGGTGTCATGAACCCTTGCTTATTACTAACCACGGGTTACCGAGGGATGTTCGGGTTTGTCGATGTCCTTGATTCTTAGGGATTGTATGGTACTGTTAAATAAAATGGTATTCGGGAAAGTGAAATCTGGGATCTCACATGGTCTGGAAAGCAATGTGGAGTTGAGGAAATTTCCCTAGAGTGCTCTTTGTGGTGGTGGCGTGACTATAGTATGGCCGCCAACCATATGTCTGAGTCACCCATCGACACTAGTTTCCCCTATTGAATCATTTGGGTCTTCATTAATACTAGTAATGTTTTGTAATTTTTTTTAAAATTGTGAAAAGTTGAATTTAAAATGGAAATGAACATGTTGTTATTATTTTCTTTGATTCCATTTTCCATAGTGTTCACACCCATGATAGTTTGATGAATGCCCATGGTGTAGCTTCGGGTGGTGCACCCTTAGAAAATCCACAAGTTGATCAACATATAGACTATGTTCTGGATTTTCAGAATTTAAACCCTCCCATGTTTTACGGTCAAGAACATTATTTTGAGGCGTAGAAGTGGTTTCAGAAGATTGAGAGAATCATTAAATTCATTGGGTTTCCAGAGCCATTAAAGGTGAAGTTGGATACCTTTATGCTTTAAGATCCAACCTGGAAATGGTGGAAGACTATGCCTCGAAGCAAGCCCTGAGTAGATCTCACATGGGAATTTATCATGTCTTCCTTTATACAAAAATATTTATCTGAGTTGAAAAGGATGAGGGAGATGATGGAGTTGTGTTGTGTTCAGAAGGGTGTTGAATCATTACTATAATTCTATTGGCACTTCATAAACCTAATTGAGTACGACCAATGGTTTGATGAAAATGATTCCAGGAAGGCTTAGAAATTTGAGTCTAGAATCCAAATTGAATTGTAGTTGAAAGTGGAAGATCTCAACCTAACCACTTATCGGACGTTGTGGGGAATTCCTTTTTGGCTGAAGCTGAGTTAGTAGAAGTATATGAGGTGGTGAAATCTCCTCAGGCCTTTGGGAAGTAGTCCAGAGGATGGAAATATGAAGAATGGGAAGTGATATAATGCTGGTGGCTCTAAGTGAAAAATCAAGAGGCCTTCGGACCACCAATCATCTTCCTCATAGTACAATTTCTTTTTCTGTAACTAGTTTAGTATGAAGGGACACAAGAGACCGACGTTCCTGCGTGCTCTGAGACCCTACCACACCTGTGGATGTCAGGGTCACCTGTAGTGATTTTTATGAGGTGTTTTCAAGGAGAGTGTTGAAGACAAACCTGGCTCATCGAAGGTAACCTCTGTCCTTAAATAGGAGTAGGGTGATGTTTGGGGATTAGTTTTAGACATTCTCCTTGTACTGTTTCTTGTATGTTGTGGTTATATCATGTAGTGTTCTGTGGTGTTTCTTTTCCTTCAGTTGTACGAATGATTTTGGTCAAACCTCTTTGAAAAAATTGTTTTATTAGAATTATGTTTGATGAAATTATGATTTTTGTGTAATGTTTTGGAATATCTGAAGCTAGACTGCGAGGAAGATGATGCTTTAGTTATCATTGCTCCATCCATAGGTCCCGAAGTGAAGTCATCACATAGAAAAAAGATCCCCATCGATGAAATAGGGTCTTGGTTTAATCTTTTTCCTTAGTGTTCCATGTATTGTATTCTTTAGAGGGTGCGGCATTGTTTATTAGGTGATGACGATAGTTTTGATTATCTATCAGTTGGGCCCTTCCCATCTCCCCCTCGTAATTGGGGTCTTTGGCCCCTGTGGGATGTTTTTATGTTTGATTCTCATCAGTTCTTATGGTGGGGAGATCAACACTAGGTCTCGTAGTGTTACACCTGAAGTAATTTAGTGTTAGCCCAATCCTTATGTTGGGGAGTCCATTCAGGCCTCCCCATGTCCGTATCAGAGATTCTTTTCATATATCATTTTGTGGTGGGTGGTCTCGTGTAGAACCACCTAATCTTAAGTTCTTTATATTGAGTAAACATTGGGATTGTAGTACACCCAATGGTTCTGTTGGACTAAAATTATAGGTTTAAGTGTTGGAGGTAGTTTATGTTTGTTCATTCCTTGAATTAATTAGATGGTCTTTGTTGGATCTGAATCTACGGATTATACACAAGAGGGGGGTGAATTGTGTCTTTTCAAAATTATTACAATCTCTTCAATTTAGACAAATTCTGTCCACTATGCTTTTGCACGATTAAATATGCAGCGGAAAAAGTAAAAGCATGAACACACAGATGTATAGTGGTTCGGGGAACAGAAGGCCCCTAGTCCACTCCACCAACGCTCAAATCCACGAGCTTGGCGATTTTCACTATCTGGTCCTCGTTTCCACAGACCTGTTCACAACTGAGTACAGGCAGTTGACACCTTTACAAGATTCAGGCAAACACAGCCTTCCTGGTTCAAACACGAACCCACACAGCTTAGAACGAGAAGCTGATCACTCAAAAATAAAAAAGGGTTTCGATAAAGAAAACACTTCTCCAGTTGTTCTTCACAATTGCAACAGAATGCAATTGACAGTAGATAGATCGTTGTCTTAAGAAAATAAAGATCTGTAATCAAAACAGTTCTGAGTCGATCCAGTTTCAATAGATATTACCAGAAACTTCACAACTTCAGCAGCAATAGATTCACAACAGATAGTCGATGTAGAACACATGAATCTGCTATCAAGATCTTCCTTCGGCAATAAAGGTTTTACACTTCTTCTCGATCACCAGAAAAGAACGCCTTTACATAGTCTCTGTTTCTTGCTCGTTAAAAGATCAATCTATATATTTCACACACTTTCCTGTGTATATATATATATCCGAAGTTTCCAAGATAGAACATATATATTCAAATTTGAGAAAATCTTCCGCATAAATAGATCCATGAAAATCTCCTTTAGATTCGCGATATTAAATGAAATAACAGATCCGTTGTAACTCCCCTGAGGAATCGGCATAAAAAGCTCCGTTTAAATCAATCAGTAATCCGTTGAAAATCGTCTTTGATTCAGTCAAAGTCGTACTTAAGAATTGGCTCGAAATCCGCTTAATAATCCGCTTGTTTGACCAATGCAAAAGGAAATATCGTCTGTCAAAAATATCCCGACGCCAAACGTAGGGTTGATGACGTGGCTCCAAACGTAGGGTTCACAAACGTAAGGTTTACAAACGTAAGGTTCACAAACGTAAGGTTCAGAACGTACATACTTTCTCTTCAGCATTCAAACGTAGGGTTGATCATCCATACTTTGTCTCACTTCAACTCTCCAAAGAACGTACGGTTGATTATAAAAGAATGGTTGATGATCCATACTTTTGAGAAACAAACTCAACACTGAAAACTAACGTACGGTTTCTCTTCCATACTTGTCCAACAATGAAAACGTAAGGTTCCTTCCAAACGTAATGATCTTCTTCCATACTTTTCAACCACGTAAGATTCATTAACCATACGTTTCAAAATAACGTAAGGTTCCTTAACCATACGTTTCTTTTAACATAAAAAGTAAACTTTTCATCCATACGTTACGTTCATCAACGTAGGGTATGAACAGTGATTCCAGTACGCGCTAAAATTGATCTCGCGCTACAGTGATTCCAGAATACGCTAAAATTGATCTTGCGCTACAGTGATTCCAGAACACGCTAAAATTGATCTTGGAATAAATGAAGTATGAAATCTCGTTGTATGAAATAAATAAATAAAATAAATTCCTGCAAAATACGCAACGAAATAATTAGTAAATAATTAAGGGTATTTGTGAGCATCAAAATCATCATAAAGAGACAGAGTATTATTTGAAATAATCTCCCCCTTTAAAAAACATTATTTTGAATTGTTTGAAAACAATACATTGCTCAACAATCTCCCCCTTTTTGATGATCACAAAACCCATAAAATAATAGAACTAATTTAATTGCAATCTTTATTGAAAAAATTAGTTTTATAAAATTTTAGAATTCTGAAAGGATTAAAACAATATTTAACTATAATAAAATTTCTCCCCCATAAAAATAAATTTTCAGCTAAAAAATAAATAAAAGATAAATGTCTTCTCCCATATATCCAAATTTCTTCATAGGAAAAAAATGAATTTAAATGTTGTGTTTATCCAAATTCTCCCCCTTTTTGTGATATCAAAAAGAATGAAAAATTACGGATTTGAACACATTCAATATTGCACTGAACTATAAGTAAATGCTATAATTAACTGTGTATGAATAAGTGAATTTGTTATACTGGCTAACTTAATCATAAATCAATAAACAACAAAACAAAAAAGAAGTAAGAAAAGAATTTTCATTCACAAGCTGTTATATATAAAAGACTGTGATATACAGAGGAATCAAGGTTCATAGATAAGACAGGAAAAAAAAAGGTGTCTATCTCCTTTGAATCGCGGTCTTGATCTCTGTAAACTGTTCTCTGAGCCTCTTCATCATCCCATCTCCTAACATGATGATAAGATCTCTATTCTCTTGAGTCATATGAATATCTTCAATCAAATTAACTCTGAAAAACTCATGCATTCTTTCTTCTTTTTCAACAAAAAGAGCCAGTTTCTCTGATAACTGATTCAACAGAATCCTAATCGGTTGCTCTCCAGATGTCAACTGATCCACTAAAAATTTCTGATTATCTAGAAAAACTGACAAAGGGGCACTATTACACTGAAGATCGTGTAATCTGTCACTCATATTGCTCATTGCTGCAGTAATTGCTTGAAATATCCGAATCAAATCAGGTGAAGAGCCTGATCCACTCACAGCATTGTTTGCAACAGACTCAAATTTATTCTCCATGTAAATCTTCATCTCAGACAAATCATCTTTCTTTACCATCTCTGATTTTAACTGATCAACAGCATGCAGCATATCAGTCTTAAACAAATCTACTTCCTGTCTTGAAACAGTAGATTCTTTCAGCTTCTGAAACTTCAACTGCTCTAAGTTCAGAGAATTTCTGAGACTAACATTCTCAGATTCTAATTGAGAGATACGCTTGTACAACTCAACAACTTCTTCTTTTATTGAATCAGGGGCACCCTGTGCTCTATTCTCATGTCTAGAAAAAGGTTGATGAGGCAGGGCAAGAGGTAAAGAATCTGCATCTGACTGTTCTTTGTCCTTGTCCTGACAAGGTTGATCCACTGAACTAGCTTTTGAAGCCTGAAACTCTTCCACTGAAAAATCTTCCTGAAGTACCTCTGTATTAGCTTCAGAAGTATGTTCATCACGAACAGTAGTCTCTCTAACTTCTACTGAATGGTCAAGAACAATATTTTCATGTAAATCTTGAGGTTGGGCCACTTCTTCACCAGGCACTGCCTCCATAAGTTGTTCTTGTGGAATTACTTTTTCAACAGCCACAACAGCAGATTGAGGTTCTTTTTGGATTTCCGGTTGAGCTGCTGGTTCCTCTATCGGTGCAGTCTGCTCCACAACAGCTTCTCTCACAAATGAATAAGAAATTACCGGTTCAGAGGATTTCAAGGCAGGAGAGATAATTTCTTCATCAATTGACCTCTTCCTTCTAGATTGAAGTCCTTCTTGACTTCTCTCTTCCTCAACTTCCTCCATCTCAAAGCGAATTCTCCTTGCCACTGTACTAACCCTTGATTCTGCTTGTCCCTCCTTGGACTTAGCCGGTTGAGCCTGAGCACTCTCCGAGTCTTCCTCAGCTCCAACAGGTAAGAGTTTTCCTTTAATTGTGCTCCAGAAGTATCCTACTTTCCTCAAAGTTCCAACATTAAAAACATTACTGTGGTGACATTTCACCCCAGCATCTACCAATCTGATCATTCCTCTTTTATGCAAAAACAAAGAAATGAACCTTCCATAAGGGAAAAAGGTCATTCTTGCTTCACTCTGACAGCAGTATCTCAGATATCTTATCATAAACCGAGGAAAATTAAACTTAATATCACACATCAGAAGATACATTATGTACATGTCAGGGTATAGGATTTTCTCCATCTCAGCCATTCTTGGTGCTAAACCAGTCTGAACAAATTTTACCAAGATTTTCTAATCGGGCTCCAAATCTTTAATAAACATTTTCTTTATCACTCTGGTTCCAAACAGAAAAGACATAATGTCTTTAGACTTATGTACAGAATCTCCAATATTCCGTAAATCGAAATGAAAAACTCCTTCATGAGGGCAGTTAAGAATTTGACTTATCTCTACAGATGATATGGAAAAGTCCTTATCCTCTATTTGAGCCAATAAACTATCCTCTGTATCTCCAAGGCTAAATTGAACAGTTCTAAAGAAATGTATCATTTCTCCCTCATATAGAAACTCAGAATTTTCACTATTAAAATCTTGCTCAAGGCTTTGAAACGACAACGCTTGCTTCAACAGTAAATTAGTTTCAAACAGCCATTCTAAATCTATGACTTTACCTTGCAGTATTTTCCGACCAACTACTTTAGGTTTCTTTGCAGCACTGCTCTCAGCTTCATCTGGACGCTTAGTCTTTGCCATTTCAACAACGATTTCTGAAGGTTCGTAAGTTTAGGGTTTGAAGATTCAGAAAAGGGTTTTGGAGCAGATGTGCGGTTTTAGGTTTTCGAAAGGGTTTCCGAAAAAGGTGAAACAGTTTAGAAGGTGAAACGGTTCTGACAGCCTTGATTCCCGTGTAATCACTAATCATTACTTTTATTTAAAACAAAATAAAATTACTTATAGCGGGAAACAGAAATTAAGCAGAATTCAAAAACAGAATAAGATTTAAAAAAAACTATTTAAAATTAAATAAACCTAACTCCCCCTGAATAAATTCAAACCTTGCCGTGGGAAGTGGTTTAGTAAAAATATCTGCTAATTGATTTTCTGTATTTACAAATTCTAAAAATATATCCTTTTTAAACACATGATCTCTTAAAAAGTGATGTCTTATATCAATGTGCTTAGTTCTAAAATGACTAATAGGATTTTTTGAAATATTAATTGCAGTAGTATTATCACATAAAATAGGTGTATTATTGAAATTTAATCCAAAGTCCATAAGAGTGTTTTTCATCCACAACACCTGTGCACAACAACTACCTGCAGACACATATTCTGCCTCTGCTGTTGACAGGGCAACTGAGTGTTGTTTCTTACTAGACCATGATACTAAAGACTTTCCTAAAAAGTGACATGTTCTTGAAGTACTCTTCCTATCTAATCTACAGCTTCCAAAGTCAGCATCTGAATATGAAATTAAATTAAAATCAGAGGTTTTTGGATAAAGCAGAGATTGATAAATAGTACCTTTTAAATATCTAAAAATTCTTTTAACAGCAGTTCAGTGGGATTCTTTGGGATTTGATTGAAATCGAACACAAAGACATACTGAATACATTATATCTGGTCTACTAGCAGTAAGATATAACAAACTACCAATCATACCTCTATATAACTTGTTGTCCACTGATTTTCCAGTTTCATCCAAATCAAGTTTTATATTAGTACACATAGGAGTTGTAAATGTCTTGCTGTTTTCAAGTCCAAATTTCTTAAGTAAATCAGTAATGTATTTGCATTGATTTAAAACATTTCCAAAATCTTTTTGAAATATTTGAAGACCCAAAAAGAAATTTAATTCTCCCATCATACTCATTTCAAATTCTTTTTGCATTAATTCTGAAAATTCATGACAAAGAATTTTATTGGTTGATCCAAAAATTACATCATCAACATAAATTTGAACCAACAAAACATTATTTTTCACAGTTTTCTTAAAGAGTGTTGGATCTGCTAGTCCAACAGTAAAATCATTTTTCAAAAGAAAAGAACTTAGTCTTTCATACCAAGCTCTAGGTGCTTGTTTAAGGCCATAAAGAGCTTTAGTAAGTTTGAAAACAAAATCTGGTTTTTGAGAATTTTCAAAACCAGGAGGTTGCTCAACATAAACTTCCTCCATTAAATAACCATTTAAAAAGGCAGATTTAACATCCATCTGAAATAATTTAAAATTCATATAAGATGCATAGGCTAAAAGGATTCTAATGGATTCTAACCTGGCTACAGGTGCAAAGGTCTCATCATAATCTATTCCTTCTTCTTGATTATATCCTTTAGCTACTAATCTTGCTTTATTTCTAGTTATTATCCCTTGATCATCCTGTTTATTCCTAAAGACCCATTTAGTTCCTATTACTGGATAATCATGTGGTCTTTCAACTAATTCCCAAACCTTATTTCTCTTGAACTGGTTCAATTCATCCTGCATTGCTATTACCCAGCTCTCATCATCTAAGGCTTCTTCTATGGTCTTAGGTTCTTGTTGGGATAGGAAAGCAGAGAATTCAACTATGTTTCCAAAGTTTCTTCTAGTTTGAATACCAGTTTCTAAGTCACCTATCACAGATTCTAAAGGGTGATTCTTTAAGGTTCTAGACTGTCTAGGCATTACATTCAAAGGTTCTTCAGTGTCATGTTCTTCTGAACTAGACTGAATTTCTTTTATATCATTTTCAAAATCATTCTTTAAATTCTCAAGTCTCATGTTTTCATTAGAATCAGGTTCATCTATTTGTTCTATCCTTTTCTCAAAAGGATCAGATTCATCAAATTTCACATGAACTGATTCTTCAACAATCCTTGACTTTTTATTATAGACTCTATAAGCTTTGGAGGTTGCAGAATATCCTAAGAAAATACCTTTATTAGATTTTGGATCAAATTTACCAAGATTATCTTTGGTATTCAAGATGTAAACCTTGCATCCAAAAACTTTAAAGTAATTTACTTTAGGTATTCTGTTATTCCATAGTTCATAGGGTGTCTTTTTCAAAATAGGTCTTATTAAAATTCTATTCATTATATAACAAGTTGTATTAACAGCTTCTGCCCAGAAATATATAGGTAGGCTATATTCATTTAACATAGTTCTAGCCATTTCTTGAATAGTTCTATTTCTTCTTTCTACAATCCCATTCTGTTGAGGTGTTCTTGGAGCAGAGAAGGTGTGTTTAATACCCATGTTTGAGCAAAAGGAATTAAATTCCTGGTTCTCAAATTCTCCACCATGATCACTTCTCAATGAGATTATATTAAAAACTTTTTCATTTTGAATAGATTTACAAAAACCTTCAAATAAACTAAAAGCTTCACTTTTAAATTTCAAAAAGAAAATCCAAGTAAATCTAGAATAATCATCAACTAATACATAAACATATAATTTACCAGCTAAACTTGCTACTCTTGAAGGTCCAAACAAATCCATATGGATAAGTTCTAGAGGTTTAGTTTTAGCAACTTTATTAACAGATTTGAATGATGATTTGTGTTGCTTGCCAAGCTGACATGCATCACAGAATCTGTCATTTTCAAATTTGAGACTAGGCAAATCAGAAACTAGATGTTTCTTAGATAATTTATGTAAAGAATATATATTGCAATGACCAAGTCTTCTATGCCAGATCCAGGATTCACTTATATTAGCAGTTAAGCAGTTTACTTGTTGTTTACACAAGGAATACAAATCCAAAGTATAAACATTATCAGTTCTGGGTGCTCTAAACTTAAACAGTTTATCTTTAGAAACAGTACAACTATTGTTAGTAAAATCAACAGTGTATCCATCATCACAGAGTTGAGAGATACTTATCAGATTGTGTTTTAACCCTTGTACATAAAGTACTTTGTTGATTGAGACTGTCTCTGGATCTCCAACTGTTCCAATACCAATAATCTTTCCTTTGGCATTGTCACCAAAGGTGACAAGTCCTCCTTCCTTTCGAGTAAGAGAAGAGAAATTAGCTGAAGTTCCACTCATGTGTCTTGAGCAGCCACTGTCCATATACCATATTTCTTTCTTTCTTTGGTGACCTGCTACCTGCAAAGACATTCAAACAAATTGCTTTGGTACCCATATTTTGTTGGGTCCAGGAGTGTTAGCAAGCAGTGATCTGGGTATCCATATTTGCTTTGTTTCCTTAAAATTGATTGAATCATATAGATCATTGGAAATATAAGCTTTCTTAATTCCACATATTTGAGGTTGTCTTAGAAAACAGTTTTTAGCTATATGACCTTTTGTTCCACAGAAGTTACAAATAACCTGTTTAGTGCTAGGAACAAAATAATTTTTGTATAACTTAGGTTTTTCTCCTTTACTTCCAATTCCAAACCTTTCCTTTTTAATTACATTTTTTCCAAGTATCTCATTTGAGGTGTTTTCTCCTTTTGTAAAAACTAATGCAGCCTTTTTATAAGATTCTACTTCATCCTGTAGAGTTTTTATTTTTGATTCAAAATTAATTTTATTTGAGTCAGCAGAGTTGTATTTGTCAATTAATTCCTTTTGTTGTTTTAGCAAAGTATTTCTCTCATCTGAAATATCTTTGTGCAAGTTCTTTATAGATTTATATTTGTTAAATAATGAGTCATACCTTTCTTCAAGCATATTGCAGTAAGCTGCAAGTTTTTTATTTGAGAAGCTTGTTTCAGAGTTTGATTCATTATTTGAGTCAGAGGAGTAGTATGAGTGTACCTCATCAGTTTCAGCCATGAAACACATATTTGCTTTTAAATTGGCTTTCTCCTTCTATGAGCTTGATTCAGAAGAATTACTTGAGTCTTCAGAAACACTCCAAGTAGCTTTCATAGCTTTTTTGTCTTTCTGCTCATAATCATCTCTTTTGAAGAATTTCTTCTTCTTTGCATCTTTCAATTTTGGGCAATCCGGTCTGATATGTCCCATCTTTTTGCATTCATAACATCTCACTTCCTTTCTATCCTTTTTGAAGGATTTCTTGAAGTCTTTCTTCTTACTGTAGAACTTTCTGAATTTTCTGGCTAGCTGAGCCAGTTCTTCATCCGAATTTGAAGAATCAGAGCTTTCTGATTTAGCACTTACTTCTCTATTCTTCATCTTTCTATCCTTTTGTTGAGAAGTCACTTTCAAAGCAGTATTTTCCCTTTTTATGTAGACTTTATACTCATTTACCTCATCTTGCATTTCAGCTCCGTACATCATCAATGTACCAATCAGTTCTCTCATAGTTAGATCTTTAACAGAAGTTGATTGTCTGATTGCTGCAGAGATTCCATTCCATCGAGTAGGAAGTACTCTCAGTACCTTCAACGCTTGATCAGCCTGCTTGATTGGTTCTCCTAGGGCTGTTATATTATTGACAATTTCTGTCAATCTTCCATTCATCTGAGTGATGCTCTCTCCTTCAATCATTCTGAAAGTATCGAATTTTAACTTAGCAGTTGCATATCTCATTTGTCTTACATTATCTGTTCCTTCATAAGCAACAGCTATTGTTTTCCACATTTCATATGCAGTCGGGCATTGAGATACTCTGTTAAATTCATCTGGTCCTAGACCACAGATGATTGCATTCATAGCTTTTGAATTTATGTCATACTCATCCTCTGTAGCAGCACTCCATGTATCGGGATTTTCAGGAATTTCATAAGGAGTCAGAATATTTGAATAGACTTTGTAACCAAGATTTTTCAGATAAATAATCATACGTGATTTCCAGCAGCCATAATTATCTCCATTAAAGTAAGGTGCTCTGACCATTGACATTCCCTCTCCAATATCAGCCATGATACACTATGTATAATCTTTAAATACTTCTAGCTTGATAAGACTTTAAAAATAAGAAGCTCCTCCTCTGATACCAATTGTTGGATCTGAATCTACGGATTATACACAAGAGGGGGGTGAATTGTGTCTTTTCAAATTTATTAGAATCTCTTCAATTTAGACAAATTCTGTCCACTATGCTTTTGCACGATTAAATATTCAGCGGAAAAAGTAAAAGCATGAACACACGGATGTATAGTGGTTCGGGGAACAGAAGGCCCCTAGTCCACTCCACCAACGCTCAAATCCACGAGCTTGGCGATTTTCACTATCTGGTCCTCGTTTCCACAGACCTGTTCACAACTGAGTACAGGCAGTTGACACCTTTACAAGATTCAGGCAAACACAGCCTTCCTGGTTCAAACACGAACCCACACAGCTTAGAACGAGAAGCTGATCACTCAAAAATAAAAAAGGGTTTCGATAAAGAAAACACTTCTCCAGTTGTTCTTCACAATTGCAACAGAATGCAATTGACAGTAGATAGATCGTTGTCTTCAGAAAATAAAGATCTGTAATCAAAACAGTTCTGAGTCGATCCAGTTGCAACAGATATTACCAGAAACTTCACAACTTCAGCAGCAATAGATTCATAACAGATTGTCGATGTAGAACACGTGAATCTGCTATCAAGATCTTCCTTCGGCAATAAAGGTTTTACACTTCTTCTCGATCACCAGAAAAGAACGCCTTTACACAGTCTCTGTTTCTTGCTCGTTAAAAGATCAATCTATATATTTCACACACTTTCCTGTGTATATATATATATAACCGAAGTTTCCAAGATAGAACATATATATTCAAATTTGAGAAAATCTTCCGCATAAATAGATCCATGAAAATCTCTTTTAGATTCGAGATATTAAATGAAATAACAGAGCCGTTGTAACTCCCCTGAGGAATCGGCATAAAAAGCTCCGTTTAAATCAACCAGTAATCCGTTGAAAATCGTCTTTGATTCAGTCAAAGTCGTACTTAAGAATCGGCTCGAAATCCGCTTAATAATCCGCTTGTTTGACCAATGCAAAAGGAAATATCGTCTGTCAAAAATATCCCGACGCCAAACGTAGGGTTGATGACGTGGCTCCAAACGTAGGGTTCACAAACGTAAGGTTTACAAACGTAAGGTTCACAAACGTAAGGTTCAGAACGTACATACTTTCTCTTCAGCATTCAAACGTAGGGTTGATCATCCATACTTTGTCTCACTTCAACTCTCCAAAGAACGTACGGTTGATTATAAAAGAAAGGTTGATGATCCATACTTTTGAGAAACAAACTCAACACTGAAAACTAACGTACGGTTTCTCTTCCATACTTGTCCAACAATGAAAACGTAAGGTTCCTTCCAAACGTAATGATCTTCTTCCATACTTTTCAACAACGTAAGATTCATTAACCATACGTTTCAAAATAACGTAAGGTTCCTTAACCATACGTTTCTTTTAACATAAAAAGTAAACTTTTCATCCATATGTTACGTTCATCAACGTAGGGTATGAATAGTGATTCCAGTACGCGCTAAAATTGATCTCGCGCTACAGTGATTCCAGAATACGCTAAAATTGATCTTGCGCTACAGTGATTCCAGAACACGCTAAAATTGATCTTGGAATAAATGAAGTATGAAATCTCGTTGTATGAAATAAATAAATAAAATAAATTCCTGCAAAATACTCAACGAAATAATTAGTAAATAATTAAGGGTATTTGTGAGCATCAAAATCATCATAAAGAGACAGAGTATTATTTGAAATAATCTCCCCCTTTAAAAAACATTATTTTGAATTGTTTGAAAACAATACATTTCTCAACAGTCTTGGTTCTATTTGGTAGTGGTTATAGTGTTTATTTTTTAAGGATGAGTTGTGTGTCATATTATTTCGGTGTATTCTTGGATATATCAACTGGAGGAACATAAACTTTTGGAGGTGCGTGACACATAAGAAGTTTTATCTTTGTGTCTATATTATTGTGTCTTTTTAGGGGCATAAAGCATTCTTGTGGGGAGAATTTTTACACCCAGGTTTTATTTTCCCTTAGTTTCTGCTTGGGTCAGGGTTTAGGTGACACCCTGTATAAGTTTTTTTATGATTGATTAAAAAATTTTGTTTTTGGGGTGGCTGCATTTGACGCACGGTTAGATTGTGGCCTTGGAACCATGCATCCTTCCAACCTTTAGTGTTAAAACAATATAATGAAGCAGAAGCATAAGAGAGTTGGAATTGAAATAAGAAATATTTATTATAAAAATTTAAGTGTTTCTTTAATAAAAATAATGATCATAATATTACTAACATTATTGTATTTAATATTAATACTACTATTAACACTATTATTATTATTAAAATAAATTTATTATTATTATCAAGAAAAAAAATTATCTTATTTATAGGTTTTTGTTTTTTTCCCTTTTTTCCTCTCTTTTCATTCTTTTTTTCTTCATCCTTTTTATCACCTGTTAATGCTAAAATCATGGAAAACCAAGAAAAAAGAGAGAGTAAGGGGATACCTCGCGAAGACTAGTCGTGGAGCCCTCTAGCCCTATGGCTAGTGCAAAGCTCTCCCTTTGGGAACCCACCGCTGAGCAAGGAGGTGGGATGCTCCGCGAACAGATTTGACATTTGCAAACCCGCCACAGAGTAAAGAGGTGGGATGATTCGCGAACCGATTTGACGTTCATAAACCTGCCACATAGTTAGGTGGTGGGATACTCCGCGAACTGATTTGACATTCGCGAACCCGGCGTGGAGCAAGGAGGCAAGATGCTTCGCGAACTAATTTGATGTCCACGAACCCACCGTGGAGCAAGGAGGTGGGATGCTCTGCAAAAGGATTTGACATTCGTGAACCCTCCATGCAGCAAGGAGGCGGTATGCTCCATGAACCCCTTTGATGTTCTTGAACCCGCTGTCGAGAAATCTCTATCTTCATGCCAAGAGAGCTCTGCTTCGTGGTGCTCTCGCATATAAATACCATGTTGTCCTCGAACACAAAGGAAAGATCCTCCAAACCTTCTTCTTCTATGCTCCCAAATTGTGAAGCAATTTTTGCTCTGCAAACCATGAGATTTTCAAGGTACTTTTACATCACTAAGGGCATTACACTTTGCATGGATTCCATCCCTCTTCAAATAGGGATTCCCTTCAAGTAGCCCACGGGATTCCACGAAGGAAGGATATCCCCAAGGGGTCTTGGGTCATCACAAAGCATTTATGGTTTGCGAAATTCCCTTCATACACATTTGATCTTCATGTTAAGGCATGTTCACTATGCTTCACAAATCATATTGCTTCCTAGTGATATGCTTTGCAAGGCAACCTTTCTTCACAAGGCATTGCTCCACGAATTCCTTTCCACTTTGCAAAGTACCTTCCATATGCACCTATTCCCTATACATAGTCTAGCTGAATTCACTTCGCGATGCACATCCCTCCACAATTCCCATCCACTTCATGGAGCACCAGAGCTTCACAAGGCTTCTACCTATGATCCGTTTTTCTCTGCAACTCATTTTTCCATGCGTCCCTTTAGGTTTTCATGATTTAATTTCAAGGACCATTGGGTAGTGCTTCCCGTTGCATGTATTTGCCTCATGCTTCATCGTGTAGGCATGCTAATCTCTATTGTTTCTTCACATAGCCATGATAATGTGGACCCCCTAATGCATCACTCCATAACACACATATTTCATGGAATTTATGATTCCCTCCTTACCTCACGGGTGAGCGAGTATCAGTTATGTAAGTCCAAGGGGTGTGATGAGAACCCACATCATCTGAGTTGCAAGACATTAAACTATCAAGAGCCATAATCCACAACACATGACATTAAACTGTGATCACACCTCGTGCCTTGCACGCGGGGTTCCCTGTCACGGACATTCTCTATGCCCACTAGACTCCGCGGGAGTGAGATCATTCCTTACATGGAATGACATCCTCAGTATTGGAACAAAATTCATCCATGGGGAAAGGGAAACCACCCTGGTGTAAGCCCCTAGCTATTCTTGCAGGAGGTAGTATTCTCGCTCCTCCTCTATTCCTAGGGGGCAAATCCCTCTCTCGCTAGGATTTTCCACCACTGAGGCCACCACCCCGGAGTAAGTCCCAATCTCCATAACCAAGGACTACAAACCATGTTTATTCCCATGTTTCCTCTTTCAGCTACTAACCACGCGTAAGACCCTATTTTTTTGGGTTTCTAGCCATGTGTAAGCCTCACTCCACTTCCCGCAGACTCACCTTCTACGACATGATCGTTAGGCCTTTTCTAACTCTTGTTTCTCACACCGAGCATGACTCACATGGGCTTAGAGTAAGCAGCGACCATGAAATCCTCTCTGGGAAACCTAGTGTGTAATCCCCGCATACCCCACCTTGAACTACGTGGACATTAATCATAGCCAAGGAAAGGAATGTAGGAAGCCTCCCTGAGGATCAATCCCATCAACCATTGGTCCCAACTCCCTTCACGTCGTTTCACCACAATCCTTACATACTATGTGGACTATGATCCTTGCCAAGTCAAGGTATGAAGAAATCCTCCCTAAGGTTCAATCCCAACACCCACTGGTTCTGACCCCCTTCACGTCAGACGACCTTCGTCCCGCATGATGTTAAACTGAATCCCCCCTATTGTCCTGCATGATGTTGAGCTGCATCCACCATCCCGAACTACATGGGAATTTATCATTGTCTCCTTGATAAGGTATCTACCAAGCCTCCCTGAGGTTCAACCCCTTACAGTGGTAATCTGTTGTGACCGCATCCAGCTATAATCCATTGTGACCACATCCAACGGTAAGACATTGTGACCCCATCCATTGGTTTGCCATTGTGACCCAATCAAGTGGTATGTTGTTGTCATCCCATCTACAGTTAAGAAGTTGTGACCCCATCCTATTGTAAGTCGTTGTGACCCCATCTAGTTGTAAGTCGTTGTGACCACATCCAATGGTAAGCCATTGTGACCCCATCCAAATGTATGCTGTTGTGACCCAATCCAACAGTAATCCATTGTGACCCCAACCAATGGAAAGCCGTCTTGACCCCATCCTGGGATAAGGCATTGTGACCCCATCCAACGGTAAGCCGGAATGACCCCATCTAGTGGTAAGACTCTCTAACCTCATCCAGCGGTAAGCCATTGAAATCCCCAATCGACAGTAATTCCTCATTAGATTAACATTGAGGACTTTTATTACCTACCACCAGGATATGTAGGATGTATCTTCGAGACTCAATCCCAACATCATCATCATCTCAGAGTTGACTCAATCGCATTCTTCACCCACTTTACTTAACCATCCCTCATCCATTTTGATTTTTACATGGGCTGCCACATCCCAGTGGGATCATGCCAACTCATTTCCCATTTCCTTTAGCAACAATCGGGTAGCTAACCAGGCATTAACCCCAACCTCAGTGTTCCCTCCAGGGGTTTCACCCTCCTGATCAACTCTATAAAGTGTTCCAATAAGTCTGATCCATCTCCGCTAAGCATTAAACCTGCGACATACCCTGTGTTAAACATAGGATGCTAAGGAAAACCTTAGATACATGCCTATGGAATATAATTCCCCACATTCGATGTGGGATTCCTTGGAATTATGCGCCAATGGGAAGCCCTATAATAAGGGGAAAAAACACAGATGCACTAGTGTTCCATCATCTAGACACGCCAGTGATGTCCAACATAACTACTCCCCCGACTGAAGGTTGATGCCCTGACCAAACCCTTTGGAATGTCCCGACAGAAGCAGTATAATTAACTGGTGTACATAAAGATATGGCACTAAGAAGAGTTTCACGAACAACATCTTATGTCTATATGGGATACCTGGACTAGGTGACTAGCTCTGAGGAGGAATCCAGAGAAGAAAGAACCGACATCCCATCATCCCGTTTCGATCAAGGAGCAAACATCCCAGAACAAGGTATGTCTGCCACCGGCCTTTGGAAAGTATGGATGCGGGGAAACAAATAGCGTCGCATTCCTCGAATAATCTAGACACGCTCGCCCCAACTAATGTGTCAGAAATAGAAATGGTGAACCCGAATTGAAATCTCTTCTCCTCAATGTGGAGATTAGTTGTGCTTGGTGCATCATTAGGTCTGCGTGTCATTGGATACCACCATCCAGTGCTAGGTCCCACCATGAAAATAGTTGTACAAACATTAAACTCACTAGAATATGGGGTGGTTATAACATTGGGCATCACGGTCTGTAATTTTGTTAGCCTCAATCCATCTTACCAGTCATGGAAGACGGAATGACACTGGATCACATATCATTGATTCCTTTATCATTCAGCACTAATGGGTTAATCTCATTCCTTTTCAAGAACCAAGTGGTTTTGAATGAAATTTTATTGCCACCCATCCACTTCACAGGGGTAGGGGCAATGACAATGTGGAAATCCCACGCAGCCCCACCACATCGGCAACGGTCTCCAAACCCATAATCATTGGGCACTCACACCCCATCTCCTCGAATGAGGTTATTCAACATAGGGTGATCAGTGACCTCGTATTCCGGTACGAGGAGGAGGGTATTATCCCATCTCAGGGTATGGAATGTGAGGATCTGGAGGTGTTTTATTATCATCACCACGGCCTCCCACAAGGGCTGCATAGGAAGCCACTACTCCCCATACCCATGTATAATCTCTTAGGGAGCCTTTACCTAGAATGATTTGACAACTCTCTCCCCTACTCCGATGAGGTAGGGGATACTTGGGTCATCCCATCCAGGATCACATTCCAAGGGCTCCCGGTGAGGGCTCCCACTAGGCCACGTCTGCACCGCCACCCATTCTTACTAGCTGAGGGACTGGTAAGCCACGTACCTGCACCACTGACCCTGGTCCATCTGACCCAATGCCAGTGTCAAGCGCAGGCTGAAGAGGACACCCACCAAGGGGTGTTAGAGTCATTAGCTACTATGGTATGAGCCACCACCAAGGCATATCACCATTTTCCTGTGTACGCTGAGTACGGGTATTCATACGTTTAAACTAGATCGAGGCCCCTGCCACCCCACGGGTAGTCTGAGTCGAGTCTCTCGGCCACTGGCACATGCAGTGGCCATCGCGGACGAGCCCCCAACAACTCTACCCAGTACAGAGGTCCTCCCCATACTGCTACAATAGAGAACGCAAGCCATCACGGCTTCCAGGCTTAACATGGGGGGTCCAGCCCATGCCACCTTCAATCCAAATTAGGGTCCTCCATGTGGTGAGGATGCTCAACACAAGAGTCTTTCTTGCTCTCATTACACAGATTATGGAGTCATTCCTCCTGCCACAGACTACCGGTGTGGGGACATTGCACGTTCGGTCATTCTCCAATGTGGGGGACCTCCCCATATTCATCCAACTACTAGAAAAAGTCCTCTTCACCCTGGAATTCAGAGGTGTGGAGGTTAGATTCACTTCACCAGCACTCAGCATGGAGGTACTACCCGTGTTTGGCTTGACCAGTACGAGGACCCTCATCATATAGATGTCAGTAGGGGAAATAAGAATGGAGGTCCTCCCAATGCTTCTACCAGCTCCAGCGGAGGTCTTACCCACTCTAGAACTACCCACAGAGGCCCTCCCCATGTTCAATTTGATATTTTTCCCAATGCTCCTTGCACACCATCTTACTATGGGAAACATCCTCTCTGCCCCAGCACCAGTACGACCGAAGGACCTCCTCATGTCATAAATATACCCTATCTTGAGGAGCCATCTAGGGGTAGGAAGACGGGTCTTTGCTGCCATAAAAATAATTCTGGGAAGGTTCGGGCAGAGATCAAACTAGTCCGCTTCTCAGATTCTGAAGTAGAGTATGACTCAATGCTGGAGCCCACACCTCGATCCTTCGTGCCAAGTTTTGGGGCAGGAATGAGGCGCATCAGCCTCGTAATCCCTAAACTTGAGGTCCAATGTATCCATACCTCCCTCCACATGTACATCCAGGAGGATGAAAATCTGTCATTTCCCCACGGACTGACCACGTAATCACCATTGTCATCACAAGAAGCACCCTTTACCTAGACTAGTGACCACAGAGAACTATTTAGGGGATAAATGGAGGAAGAGCCATGACGTATCCCATCACCTGTGGATACTGATGTTGTGTCGGATACCCAGGTCACCAGCTTGTCTTACCGCGACGTAGCGTCTAGGTCACTATATTCTTTAGAATACTACCCAAGATTTGGCAGCCTGTCAACCCATTCGACATATTCTCCTCCGGCCAGCCTCCCACCCCAGCGGTCTGCCTTAGTACCATTTCCAGTTCTTTATCCACCCCTGGCTGATGAATGATTCAATCAGGGCCAGACCCTGAATCCGATCCAACGAGCTTATGGGATATCCTGGTTGTGTAACACTTCCTATAGATGTTTTGTCCTCTTGCAGCACTTGATTTCAGTGTTCCAGAATCCCTCAACCAAGAGTAGTTTTAGTGTTTTTGTAAAACCCTCTAGGAGACACACATTCTCCTTCATCATCTACAAGTGGAATATCACAAGATCCAAGAACGTTTCGAAGAAATCAACAAGAAATTACGTTTGGTTGATTTGGATGCACTCTATGTGGTCTAGTGGACTGAGTCTCATGGCCGCCGTAGGGCCCTCCAACTACAATGCGTTCAAAGTTTCAATGTACTCCGCAAGATTCCCAAGATAGATTCCCCCCACATGTAGATCTATGGTTGGGGTAGTATGAATCCCTCCTCTTCAATCCAATTAGACAACATCCAGACTCATTATGTGTTATTGAGAACATGCCCCTGGGTAGAGTCGCAGTCAACATGGCCAACCTATCAAAAGAGGAAAATGTGTTGTAGCTCCTCTATGGGGACCTACCCCCAGAAGTCATTCCATAGCTATTGAAACCCTTGGAAAGGGTTACTCATCAATAGAGGATTCTGTTGGGTCTCATTGCGCCCACTGAGGTATTAATCCTTAGCCGGAATCACAGTATGGATAAAGAGCATCTCGGAGATGCCAAAAACTCTGAGCCGTCCACATCAGTGCAGAAGACGAAGGAAGACACTGAAATGGTCACATTGCGTCAGTAGTTCGCAGCAGAGAAGATGGTAATCACTGACATCCTTGATGAACGTGCTACTAAGCAATGGATAGACTATGGTAATCCTGGGCCAGGTCACCTAGGGAAGGAACAAATTCCCCTTGGCAAGCTTCCTCTAGGTGACCCTGACCATCCTGCCCTTGAAGACATAGTTGAATCCTAAACATATGGCAAGAGGGCCTGGTATGTCTCCCCAAATCCTCCTCAAAAGGCCAAAAATCCAATAGAACTAGCTTGGGTTCCCCCCAGATGCCCTGAGGGTTGTTCCACCAGCCGCTCAAAAAACCGATGGGCCTAATTACCTTGCTGAAGATCCCGCTAATGCAATCATGGTTAGGGATCCCTGTCAAGATCAGGACCCCACACAGATGATCCAATGGTGGCACTCATCACCCGCCTCAAGGCATTAGAAACGCGACATGTGTCACTCCCAACTGATGGAAAGCCATATCCAACATGGGTGAATGAAATGCTAGCACCCCCAGGTTTCCGTAATCCCACATTCTCCCCCTTTAATGGGAGGGGTGCCCCCCCAAAACATGTGGCCCACTTTTCGTCAAGGTGTGGACCCATGTTGGGAACTCCATCGCAGCAGAAGGCCGCCAAGCTCTGATGTTTTGTGTAGACATTGGAAGGGCATATGTTTTTCTAGTACAACCAGCTCCCCATCGGATCAGTAACCGGCTAGGAGGACCTAGGTAGAAAATTCCTCTACCAGTTCAGTTCCACCACATGGAAGACAAGTATCGCAGACCTCTTCAAGTGAAAGAAGAGGCCCGATTAGTGTGTCACCTGCTTTTTAACCTGGTGGAAAGGACTCATGTATTCCATTAAAAAATCACTGACTCATGATAAATTATTGACGATGTGAATAAGGAATGTCAAGACTAATCTGGTCCACTCTCGGATCACCCAGAAATATCATGGGGGATTCCGAGACCTCTCAGATAAGCACTAACGCCAAGAGGAATCTTTACAACAAGCTAAACAGGCACATTTCTTACCTCCCACAATCCCTATGAGAAGGGACACCAGGGCTGACCCCATTGTAGTTTCCCAAATAGATTCCACCAGGTGATTAGAGTTGTTTCTTATGGACCCGCCTCTACAGCCTCGTAAAGGCCCTCCACCTCATGCGCAGCCACCGGCCTAGTAGCACCCACCTCAGAATTGGTAGGTGCTCCCGTGCAATGTGCCACCACCGCCCAGGCGAGATAATCGAGTTCCACCTCCTCGACATGCTCATCCATCCCCCGTCAAGGTTAGTATCCAAGGCCCCCCATTCCAGATAAGAGAAACCGGGCCTACTCATTCAATGAGGCACAGGTCCCTGGTTACTTCTGCAGTTCCTTGGATTAGATGATTCTATGTTTTCCTTAGAAGGATGGAAGTGGAAAACCGCACTGATCACCCTAATTACTGCCCCTACCATCGGTTCCCTGGGAAAACTCTCAAGAAGAGTTATGTGTTCAATGCCTGGCTTCAAGACAAGGTAGATAACCTCATAGTCCATTTACGCCCAGCTCCAGCATAGGTGGCATTAATCTTCGGGAGGCCTAACAGTAGCAACGATAGTGAGGGAGGGTGGAATCAGGTTTCTAATCATGGATCCCAGAAGTATGACCACTCGATGGCTCAAAAAATACTCTCTTGTTCCCATGGTGTCATCCGGGCACGCCTGAATCTTCCATATCCATCAAAAGCTACAAACACCACCTCTGCATCGTTGTCTCTGTCGTCCTCTTCCCAGAAGAGAAAACAAAGGTGACGCAAGGGAATGAAAAGTCTCATGCCAATGCCATCGTTGTCTCATACGCTTGGTGAATTCATGCACCCGGAGATAGTGATTCCTCCCAGAATCCATCCAGTAGTGGATGAATCTTCAAATGATGGCCAATGGTACGCATCGGTTAACACCACAGTGCTGGTAAATCCCTACATAATTCCTAACGATGAGGCGTGCTAGGAGGATCCTCCCAACATCCGAGCAGTTTCCAAAATTGATAGATCCATTGAAATATGGGCCATTGGAGTGCCTCAGTAATCACTTCCATCTAGGATGTGCATGCTATCTAAACCCTAAAATAGGCTCATCGCAGAGCTCAGTATACAGAACCTTCTCATTTTGTGGCATTAGGCCCACCTTCAGCGTCGTTCGTGTTGCTGGATCAGGCAGAGCCACCCCTACCATACAATGACCAGCCATGTCCTGCTAGAGGCCAGCCTTAGTCATCTTCCTTCAACTGGTAGCCACTCTATAGGATTTGACTAGTGGTAAGAGGGATATTCCTTGTACTAGTCAACCACTAGTCTAGTCGGTAGGGACCACCATACCTCATGTCATATAGTGACCTCCTATAAACAGAAGTTCACCCACGACGCAGAAGTATGTTGTTATAAAGCATCATTCCAGTATTGTAGAAAGGATATCCAACCTTGAGGCCCTTCTCCTGTCCTCATATATGTTTCAGGCCCCACCTGAGGATTTAAGAAGCCCCCTATAGTTAGAGATGGTTGTAGCATCTGGAGAATCTTTTCATGCTGATGCGGTCGAGAATGCTGAATGTCAGGCCATTATCTCGTTCTTTGGAGAAGCTAAAGGCTCTCCCATATAGGGGAACATTCTCCCACTATACATCACCGACCAGTTTAATTTCATGGATTTTCATCAGTGTCTTACCAACACATTCTCTGGAATTGACCTAATCCTGACTCAGACACTGTGAATGCTCGGATTGTCTGATGATAATCTGATTCCATCTAACCTATGAAGCTGTGGTTATGACAGGACAGAACAGACACTGGTCGGTAAGATCTTCTTGGAGACCCAGTTTGGTGTCCAATTTTATATCACTGAATTTATGGTAGTCTCCCAGGACACCGCCTAAAATGAGTTGATGGAAAGTCTATGGCCCCACCTTCATGCAACTGTTACCTCATTATATCACCAGTGTCTCTAGTACTCTATTAATGGTCAAGTGGGCATGCTTCAAGGCGATATTTCTCTATTTTCCTCTTGCAAAGCCTTCTACCTAGATTCCAACTACTACAAGAGAATGGATAGGAAGATTTAGACTAATGAGGTCGAGCATTCCCTGGTTGCGACCAACATATGGACAGATCTAGATGACACCTACGTCATTCCAATCCAGTGATTAGAGGATACAACCCCGAACATGGGACAATGCTTCATTGTTTTTGGGATGAGGGGGGGGGACAGATTTCTAGGGATAAGTGACGCTGGAAGATCACCTCATACTCCTATAAAATATAGGCACAGGTGATCGCAGAGCCTCCTACCCCCATAAGGTTCGGGATGTCCCCCAATGGAAACAACAATACGTCATACATGGTTGTTCTGTCAGTTAGGAATTAACCGGATCAAGCCAATGCGACACTATTGCTTTGATATCATCACGAATTACCCTTTGGGTTGAAGGCTAGATGGTATCAGATCAAAAACCTTGATAGTTATGGTTGCGACAACACATGAGTCCTTTGATGTAGTGACCACTGCCGCTCAGGCTCGTACTAGCCTCTGGTCGGGATCTGCCGACTCAGAAGAAATTCCTCCTATCGAGGATCCAGCCACTATATGTGGATAAAAGGATATGGAGGATGCTCATCCCGCCTTTGAAGAATGCGTCTCTACCAAAGATAATGAGTTGGAATAGGTGGTCCTTGGTAGCGAGGTAGACCCAAAACCCACATTTATCAGTGCCGCCATTCCCCTCGATGAGAAACAACAGTACATAGACTTCTTTAAACAAAACCGTGATGTATTCACCTAGAGTTATGATGAGATTCTAGGACTAGATCCTCAGGTAGCAGTCCACTATCTCCATCTCCCCTGAAATCACCATGGGTTCAAGAACCCTCCTAGAAAGATACACTATTTACATGGTGCCATGGTCAAGGTCGAAGTTGACTTGCTCACAAGAAATATTTTTGTTAAGGTGGTCCAGTACCACATGTGTTTGTCTAACATTGTTCTAGTTAGGAAGATTAATAAACATATTAGGCTCTGCATCGACTTCCGAGATCTCAACCGTCAGTGCCTGAAGGATGATATCCCCCTTTCTGTGATGGATTTTTTGATCGATTCTATGGCCAGGTTCCAAGACCTCTATTTAATGGATAGATATTCCAGGTACAACAAGATCTGAATGGCCCCTGAGGATGTGGAGTCTACAGCCTTCAGGGCACCACATGGTACTTTCTGTTACCAAGTCTTTCCCATCAGTTAAATAAATGCAGGTGCCACCTATAATCGGGCCATGCATCTCATATTTAACCCAATCTATTGGATATTGGATGAATGTTATGTGGATGATTTGGTGGTAAAATTTCTCTAGTGCCAGAACCATCTCAAAGACCTTGAGAAATAGTTTTGCTTCCTCCTCTCTGGCCATCTGAAGATGAATCCCTTGAAGTGAACCTTCGGGGTTACCTCGGGAATGTTTCTTGTCTTCGTTGTCTAATATAGATGCATTTAGATTGAACCAGAGAAGATCAAGACCATCATCCAAATGTCTTCTCTGAGAAAAATTTGGGAGATTTGAGGATTCCAAGGCCACTTAGCCTATATAATCCAATTCATTGCGAATGTGGATGGAAAGTATATTCCCTTTTCGCGGCTCATGAATAAAGGAACTATTTACTAGTGCGATGGAGAATTTTAGACTACGTTTGA